>JARDYH010000001.1:263720986-266481819 GCA_029215795.1 Anniella stebbinsi
TCCTCCATGAATTTCTCTAGTCCTCTAGTCCATGTTGGTGGTGATCACTTCGTCTTAGGGTAGTCACTTATAAATCACCCCAAAAGGGGACAAAAATTGCATATCATTTACGTATGCTAATGTATATGCATAGATGTACATTTAGAAAACAAATAATTTAAATGGAAATACAGTAAATCTCACCATAGTGTGGAAGAGTGTGACCAGCTCATCTCTGTGCCTGCCTGTTCAGCTTGCTGTCCAAGTGCAAACTTGTGATCGTCAACAGTTCTTAGATTCATAGAATAGTAGAGTTGGAAGGGGCCTATAAGGCCATTGAGTCCAACCCCCTGCTCAGTGCAGGAATTCACCTTAAAGCATGCCTGACAGATAGTTGTCCAGCTGCCTCTTGAATGCCTCTAGTGTGGGAGAGACCACGACCTCACTAGGTAATTGGTTCCATTGTCGTATTGCTCTAACAGTCAGGAAGTTTTTCTTGATGTCCAGCCGGAATCTGACTTCCTGTCACTTGAGCCCATTATTCCGTGTCTTCCATTCTGGGTTGATCAAGAAGAGATCCTGGCCCTCCTCCATGTGACAACTTTATAAAAGCTAGCAGGGATGGAACATCCGGCTGGGCCAGGGAAGTGATTGATGCCTCTCTATGAGAAGGAGTGGTCCCAGACCTCCTGAAAGAGGCAGTAGTGAGACCACTCCTGAAGGAAGCTTCCCTGGACCCAGAAAATCTTAATAACTTTAGGCCGGTGGCAAACGTTCCATTCCTGGGCAAGGTCCTTGAGCGGGTGGTTGCTGGCTAGCTCCAGACACTCTTGGATGAGACTGATTATCTGGATCCATTTCAGTCGGGTTTCAGGCCTGGATTTGACATGGAAACAGCCTTGGTCGCCCTGTATGATGACCTATGTCGGGAGAGGGACAGGGGGAGTGTGACTCTGTTAATTCTCCTTGATCTCTCAGCGGCTTTCGATACCATCGACCATGGTATCCTTCTAGCACGACTGGCTGAGTTGGGAGTGGGAGGCACTGCATTGCAGTGGTTCTGCTCCTACTTGACAGGTTGGCTACAGAAGGTGGTGCTTGGGGGACATTGCTCAGCCCCGTGGATTCTCCAGTATGGGGTTCCTCAGGGGTCAGTTTTGTCCCCCATGCTGTTCAACATCTACATGAAACCGTTGGGTGCGGTCATCTGGAGTTTTGGAGTGCATTGTCATCAGTACGCTGATGACTCGCAACTCTACTTCTCCTTTTCATCTTCATCAGGTGAGGCTGTGGATGTGTTGAACCAGTGCTTGGCTGCGACAATGGACTGGATGAGAGCTAATAAACTGAAACTTTATCCAGACAAGACTGAGATGCTGTTAGTGGGGAGTTCCTCTGACTGGATGGAGGGTGTTCAACCTGTTCTGGATGGGGTTGCACTCCCCCTGAAGGAGCAGGTTCGTAGCTTGAGGGTTCTCCCAGAACCATCTCTGTCACTTGAGGCTCAGGTAGCCTCGGTGGCACGGAGTGCCTTCTACCAACTTCGGCTGGTGGCCCAGCTACGCCCTTATCTGGACAGGGATAACCTGGCTTCAATTGACTATGCTCTGGTAACCTCCAAGTTAGATTACTGCAATGCGTTCTACGTGGGACTGCCTTTGAAGATGGTTCGGAAGCTGCAGCTTGTGCAGAATGCAGCAGCCAGATTGGTAACAGGGACCAGAAGGTTCGAACATATAAGACCGATTCTGGCCCGCTTGCATTGGCTGCCTGTATGTTTCCGAGCCCGATTCAAGGTGCTGGTTTTAACCTATAAAGCCTTACACGGTTTGGGACCACAATACCTGATGGAATGTCTTTCCCGACATGAACCTACCCGTACACTACGCTCAACATCAAAGGTCCTCCTCCGGGTGCCTACTCCGAGGGAAGCTCGGAGGATGGCAACAAGGGAGAGGGCCTTCTCTGTGGTGGCCCCTTAATTATGGAATGATCTCCCCGATGAGACCCGGCCTGCCTGGTGCCAACACTGTTATCTTTTCGGCGCCAGGTCAAAACTTTTCTTTTCTCCCAGGCATTTTAACAGCTCAAGTTGAGGTTTTGATTGACATTGTGGCCAGGTTTAACAGTTTAAATGTTTTAAAGTGTTTTAATGACAGCTGTTTATGTTTATGGTTTTTAATTTTGTATATTGTCTTTTTAATGTTCAATCTTTTTAATTTTTGTAAACAGTCCAGAGAGCTTTGGATATGGGGCAGTATATGAGTGTATTATTATTATTATTATTATTATTAATAATAATAATAATAATAATAATAATATCTCCCCTCAATCTTCTCTTCTCCAGGCTAAACATGCCCAGTTCTTCCAGTCTCTTCTCATAGGGTTTTGTTTCCAGACCCCTAATCATCCTTGTTGCCCTCCTCTGGACACACTTCAGCTTGTCTGCATCCTTCTTGAACTGTGGTGCCCAGAACTGCACGCAATACTCAAAATGGGGTTCTTTATCTTAAAACTGAAATTGGACCAGACATTCAAATAGAGGCCAATCCTCTGGTAGCCCTTGAAACAGAGGACTGTCCTCTGTAAAAGAGAACACCTGGCCACCCTATGTACAACTTCTGGTAGTGAATTCCATAGCTTAACTTAAATGTACGATCTAACCTTACATTTGTAAACAGCTAAATCTGGACCCTTTCTGAACAAATCCTTAATTAAGCTGACACATTTAAGCTGTGGCAGAGATGTGGAGATGGTTTACATCCCACAGTCTAGGTCAGTCCAGTTTAATTGTCAAGTGATCTAGCACATACATTGCCCCTGTTTTTTGCTGGAAGGGGTGGCAGCTGTGATTCCTTATGAGACTGGGGATGAACACATGGGTGTCCATGCATAGCATTATACAGGGAAATGGTGTCAGGAATACCCAGCATGAAAAGCAGAACCAGATGCAGCAGGGATTATGGTCATGGCAAAAAAAGGCAGTAGCTTGATGAACTGTTATGAGAGGGTCAGCGGAGGGCCTTCTTTTCTTCCACCTCAGAGATTAGGCTGCAGTCTTCCTATAGTAATCCAGTTTGTGGACAATTGTAGCTCTGCCATTTCTGAATTAATGCTAATGATACAGTTTGTGTGTGTTGATCTCTGTATGTGAACAGCTGGGTGTATTTTGCTTTCCTTGGTCTAAGCAAACAAAGAAGCTGTTTTGAAAAATACTCTTACCGGCGCATGGCAAACACTCCTATTTTCATTGGAAGAGAATAATGTTTCAAGATGGGCTTTCCCCCAGCTAATCTATGGAGCTGCTGCCTCTTTTTCTGGTGTTCAACGTAGCAATTGTTTGAAGGGTCCTTCACTTAAAATCACCGGCTCAGAGAGCTGGAAGGGACTTGAAGATGGCGAAGTTCCACTTTTTCCTTCTGTATGTCTGCACAGAGCAAGTAAAAAGTGTTTCTGCACAAAACCTGTAATTGTAAAAAATGTATCTGGAATTTTTCTGGTGTTAAATGTTTTAGCACTTGTTGTACAGGTAGAGGTAATATCTTCAAGCAAGAAACAGGCATGAAAATCCTGGGGACAAAAGGACTAATACTATGTCAGGCTAGGGGGAAAATTGCATGGACTAGTAACATGCACAAACACACTTGCCCATTTCTATTCTACCTTTTGTAGAGCTAGTAATAATTTGAATCCTTCGGAGGTAAATGGTAGCTGCTAACTTGTAGGTATTAATTTATTTTTAATCATGCTGGGTGAAAATAGATTATTACCTTATCTTATAGCCCATCCTCAATGTACTATGCCTACTTGCTATTAAAAAAAACCCTTCATACCATATTGTCACAGTCAAAGCTGATACTAAATGTTTTCCCCAATGGGAGTTGAAGCTAGGGCGCACTGGTAACACCATGCCCATGGACCTGCCTAGGACATGTCAGGATTTTTGGTAACGAATCCAGGAAAGGGGGGGGGAATTATGAAATTTGAAGAAAAATCCAGATTTTCCCCATCCCTCACCCCACCCAAAGGACAGCTCTCCTTTATAGCCAATGTGAATTAACAAAAATGCTTACAGCACTGTCATTTTTAAAGATAAAGAGCTGAAACTTGGTAACATGATAGCCCTTAAGTGGGCTTTAGCTATGCCAAACTTGAAGCAGATCCGTTCGTTCATTGATTTTTAGGAAGTTTTTAAAGTTTGAGATTTTAAAATTATTATTTTTTAAAAAACAACATATTTTTAAAGATAAAGAGATGAAACTTATCACTTTGATAGCTCATCTATAGGGCTTTAGCCATGCCATGTTTGAAGCAGATCTGTTTATCCATTGATTTTTAGGATTTATTTTTAAAAATTGAAGTTTTAATTTTTTTTTTAAAACCCCATCATTTTTAAAGTTAATGAGATGAAACTTGGCATCATGAGAGATCTTAAGTAGGGCTTTAGCCATGACAAGTGTCAAGCAGATCTGTTCGTCTGTTGATTTTTAGCAAGTTTCGTAACAAAATTGAACTTTAAATGTAAAAGAAGAAAAAAAGCCAGCCAGCCAGTCGGCCGGCTGGCAGCAAACCCTGTTAAGCAGCAGCTTGCAGTGGAGTGAGGATACAATCAGAAAAGATATTTGAGGGAAGGGGAGAATGTATCACACAGAGTATAGCAACAAAGTACAGCAAAAGCTACAAAAGTAGGAGTGAGTGAAGTTAATTTCAGATACATTGGATGTCTCATTATTTCAGTGATTTTAACATTAAGATGTTCTGTAGAACAGATTTGTCTTGATTGTGTGCTGTAAAATCAGACATGTGACCAAGGCTATGTTCAGGTGGCCACGCCCCCTTGGTGCTGGACACGTCCCCTGGGAGTAGACATGTTGGTGGGGACGCCCCCTTGGGGGCCGACCATGTTGTCCTCCATTTTGGTTTCCAAAATATGCTCACCCTATTTAAAAGACAGTATAAAAGCACAACCAGGATAAAACCTGAGCAGCCATGCAGAAATTGATAGGAATTTAAAATACAAATTTAAACAGCAAGGTTAAAAATCAAACTGAAGAACTGTTAAAACACTGTGCAAATAAAAAGGTCTTCACCTGGCGTCTAAAGGAGTATAATATAGATGCTAGGCAAACCTGGCATCTACATTATAATTTGAATAGAAATACATCTCACTGTAGCAGGGAAGGCTGTGACCAGGTGATCTGTGGGCCTGCTCAGTCTGTTGTCCACGTGCTAACTGCTGATGGGCAATTTCAAGGCCCTTCTTCTCCCTTCTGATGGTTCTTTATCTTTCAACCAAACTTGGACCGGACAGCCTGCAAATAGGCTGACCATATGAAAAGGAAGACAGGGCTCATGTAACTTCAACAGTTGCAGAGAAAAGGGAATTTCAGCTGGCATCAGTTGTATGCAATTAGTCCCTGGCAAAATTCTCTCTTCATCACAACAATTAAAGTTGCATGCACTATACTAGAGTGACCAGATACAAAAGAGGGCAGGACCCCTGCAGCTTTAACTGTTTTAATGAAGAGGGAATTTCACCAGGTATGAATTGCATACAAATGACGCCGGCTGAAATTCCCTTTTCTCTACAACTGTTAAAGTTACATGAGCCCTGTCCTCCTTTGCATATGGTCAGCCTACTTCAAACATAGGATGGTTTCAAATACAGGACTGTCATCTGATGGCCCTTCAAACACAGGACTATTCTCTATAAAGTAGGGCACATGGCCACCCTAAGATTCCGTACATATGAGATTATCCCAGGAAATGTTACATAGATATTCAATTTTTATCAGTGGGGGTAAATCAGTCAACTGGGTTGATAGTTAAATGTACACATCATCATCGTTATTAATTTTCAGCTAGCTTAGTTCTGGTGCTTTACTGTAACAAGGAAGAAAAAAGCATCCGTTCAAGATGGTCAGGTCTTCTAACAATGAATGGTAGCCTTTGTTTATTGATTTGCAATTTCCTCCATTATCTTAAAAAGCCACTTCTATTGGGGCTTTAGCAGGCTGCACATTTATTTACATGTAATTGTTTGTTTAATCAATTAATTGGCTAAAGGGCAGTTAATTAATCAAAAAAATTTTAGCTGGCTGACAGTACTAATCCATCAATCCATGCTCTTATTTTCTCAATTGCAAAGGGGGGGTGAGAGGGTTGGCAGGCTGATAGGGCCCCATAGCTGAAGTTGGGGCCACCATGTTATTTTTCCCAAAATGCAATGCCTGGAAGGTTCTGTCATTCCACGGTATTGTGTGTGGGGGGGGGGGGGAAGTCTGCTGCCACAAAAGCATGACAACCACCCAAAATGGGCCTCATGTTTTTATGGTGGTGGCCTTGTCTTTCTTTTCTTTATCCACAATACCACTGAATTACAGAACATCTGGGTCAATACATTGTGGAAAAATTAAGATAACACATACAACTGCAGCTGCCAGGGGCCCATAGTAGAGGCCCCAGTAGGCATCATATGCAGTGGCAGGCCCTAGCAGGCACTACCATAGGCCAGGGGCCCGAGCAGCTGCCCAAAAATAACAGGTGTTGGCACTGTGCCTGTTGGTGCTTTCCTATAACAACCTACATGGTACCTAAAGGAACCCTACTCCCATATCAAAATATCTGCATTCTGAGATACTCTGATGATATTGTCTTCCAGGTGCCCTGTTGTCAGAGGTGAGGTGGGTCGCAAACAGAGAGGGGCGTTCTTAGCTGCGGCATCTTATTTGTGGAACTCACTCTGCATTTAAGCTCACCAAGTCCCTACTTTCGTATCTTTTAGGTGACAGGCAAAACTTCTTTTTTGTTCTCCCCATAGTTTAGATGCATCAAGTGTTTGAAATGCCATTTCAAACTCTACATTCTATTGTTTTTATACTGTTCTAGTATGTTGTTGTATTACGGACTGAATTTTATGGTTTAAACATTCTGTAAACCTCGCTGGGATCAATTGATGAAGGGCAGTAATACAGAAATCCCTAAAATTTTTTTAAAAACAATTAGAGTGTCTCAGTCACGTCAGGTGACGTCATCACCTGAACGCAAGTGGGAAAGCAGCAACCGACATCGAGGAGGGAGGGTGATGCCGAGAACTATGCGGAGGAAGCAGAAGGTAAGCAGGGTGATTGGGAGGAGGGAGGGCAGTGGGCTAGTGGGAGGGAGGGCTTTGACCGGACCCAGAGAGGATCCGGATCGCGGATCCAATCCGACTCGATCCAGGCCTGATCCGATCCGCTTTGGATCGGACCCAGATCCAGGGCCCGGCTCCTGATCCGTGCACAGCCCTAATGCTAGTACAGAAAGATCATGCAGAATGACAAGAGGTCAGTGTGGTATAGTGGTTAGAGTGTTGGACTGGGATTGGGAAGACACAGGTTCTAGTTCCCACTTGGCCATGAAGCTCAAGGGGTGACTTTCAACCAGTAACAACTGACTCTCAGCTTAACTGACTTCACAGAGTTGTTGTGAGGAGAAAATGGGGAGGAGGAGAAGTAGCATGTAAGCTGCCATGGGCTTCTTGGACGAAATGCAATCTCAAAAATAAAATAACGTTAGATTGGGAACCTTTGAAAGGCAACTGTATTGTGTACTTGGATCACAAAGTCTTCTGAAGGCTTCTTTCTTTCTCTCAGCAGGTCAGCGGGCATTCAGAAGTTCCGAGCCCATCTCTGCTCAAAACTTACTTATTTGCAATGGCAGGTTCCCTATGACTTTACAAAACAAAAAACAGAGACGATGTAGAGAGAGTTTATTATAATTCTAGCTCACTTGATATTTAAAGGCACAGGAGCCCTTGTACCCAGTCTATGAAATCTTCAGATGATGCCTCATGCCCACAAACACCTTGGATGTGCTTCCTCTCTGCCACCATCACCACCAGCAGAGGCTGAAGGTAAGGACACCAGAGTTGGTATTGTTTGAACAACTGTGACCACAAGCAGGATTTTAGCTTACTTAACTATCAAGTTGGCCTCATGTGTTTCTGCACAAGTTTGGATATGTGGATTGCTAGATCTGAAAACAAAGGAGAGACTGAAAGAACTGGGCATGTTTAGCCTGGAGAAGAGAAGATTGAGGGGAGACATAATAGCCCTCTTCAAATACTTGAAAGGAGGGCCAGGATCTCTTCTCTGTCATCCGAGAGCACAGGACACGGAATACTAGGCTCAAGTTACAGGAAGCCAGATTCCGGCTGGACATCAGGAAAAACTTCCTAACTGTAAGAGCAGTATGACATTGGAACCAATTACCTAGGGAGGTTGTGGGTTCTCCCACACTAGAAACATTCAAGATACAGCTGGACAACCATCTTTCAGGTATGCCTTAAGATGGATTCCTGCATTGAGCAAGATGTTGGATTAGATGGCCTTATTGGCCCCTTCCAACTCTACTATTCTATGATTCTATGATCTCTCTCTCTGGATATATAATAGCAGTGTGGATAACGTTAATGCAAATACGCTGTGAGAAGGGAAAGCAAGCCAAGGTAGGAGTGGTGGTGGGGAGTCCTGCAAAGGGAGTGGGAAGTTGACAGAGATATTGTTGAGACATGATCTAAACATGACCGTTGTGATCCTTGATTTGTTGGCTTACTGATGATACAGGTTTGGGTTGTGTGGCCTGCTGAAGTTACCAAATATACACAGTTGAAACTGGGACAATGTTCAGCATGGTAATACTAACCTGGATCAGATTCCCAGAGGTTTTCATACAATCAAAAAAAGGTCAAGAGCTAGTTACTAATGCTTCAAATCAACCAATGCATAGTATATCAACAATACCGACGATGACATACAACAGCTATGCTGAGTTCTGCACTACTGTGCACTAGTCTCCATGGTAGTCAAGGGAATTGTGGGTCAGAGCAAGGAGTTGTAGTCCTCATAGGAGCATAATGTGCACACATAAACTGCCGCTGCCGCCTGCAACATGGTCACTCTGTTTTTAAATTAGTGGTTCCTGAACTTTCAGTTTAGCATAAATTTAGTCTATGTGGGAAATTCCAGAGAAACCAATGTCCTCTCTGTTAAACATTCTTGTCCCTCTCTAGGACCCTTTTATGAACAAAAGCCTCAAGCAGTGGGTTAACTAAAAAAATACTTCATTTAATTGGTGGGTTGTTTAATGTCCCCAAAACTGTCCTACATGAAGGGAGGAGGAGGAGGGGGGAGGAGGAGGAGGAGGAGGAGGAGGAGGAGGAGGAGGAGGAGGGGAAAGTAATAGGGAGAAATTACTGCTTCCAGAAGTGAACTGTCTGACCAAGTGGCAGGAGCAGTCTAAAAGCTCCCCCTGCTGGACATATTGGGGAACTTTCCAAGGATTCATTTAATCCTTCAATCGTAGATGGCTGTCCACAAGGCAAATCAAGTAATACGTAGAGCGTCATCACACTGGAGGTTTAATGCACATCTGCTGCGACTTTGATCCACTTTTTCAGTGCTGGACTAGCATGACATCGCCCCTGTTGTGCTGTTCTCTCGCCCTGAGCGAGTCCAGCTCTGAAAAAGTCGATCAAAGTCGCGGCAGATGTGCATTAAACCTCCAGTGTGATGACGCTCATAATTGCCTGGATATTTAGGTTGTGACTGAATAGCTGAAAAGGGTATCCATGTGTTTTGTAATGACTGAACAGACTCACCACAATTATCAGATTCAGTTGTTATAGAAGGGGGATGTAATGCCATCCAGCACAAGCAAATTAACTAATTGTTCACAAGCAAGGTTTTGTGAATTCCACCATTTCACCCACATAAGTGCAGAAGTTCATATTGGGCACAGAATTCATCCCCTTGAGAATTTACTTATTTTCATTATTTTTAAAAAAATATCAAGTTCCTAGTCCACATGACTGGAAATGTGGTGGCAATGCCTGATGAACCCTAATCTTGAGTTATTTTGTCTATTACATTTTTATACTGCCCAACAGCAAAGGCTCTCTGGGCAGTTTACAATTAAAACCATGACATACAAAAAGTCAAGATTTAAAACTAAAACTTTAACAAATATATTATAAAACTGGAATAAGTTATAGTCCAGGAAAAGCTTGTCTAAAAAGTAGGACTGTGTACAGACCCACCGACTTGCCTTGGAGGCTGTTTCGGAGCCTTTGAAATGGCCCCGATTAGGCTTTGGGTGCTTTGGGGGGTGCCTGCCTCACCTCAGCACTGAAGCCAAGACAAGATTTAGTCCCTCAGAAGCAGGTCGGCCTTGTGGGTTCCTGGGTGCTGGCCATACAGCTGGCACCCAGGAAAACCGGGAGCAAGGCCGACCAGGAGTCCATCGGACTCCTGACTCCCTGCTCCCCCCTCACTGCCCCCACACCACCCCCTCACCACCCGCAAACCACCCCAACCCAGAGCCGCCGGCAGAACTTACCTGCAAACATGTCTTCCTTAGATCCAGGCCACAATTTAAAGTAATTGTGAACGCTCTTTAGTTTTAGTATACTGTATCTATGGCTGCAAACTACAGAGGCCATAAACCTATTTCGCATTTACGGCTGCCATAGTTTGTGGCCATAGATATACTAAAAGTAAAGAGCCCCTGCAATAACTTTAAATTGATGCCTGGCTCTCAGGAGGAGGATGCATTTGCAGGTAAGTCCCAGTGGCTGCAGTAGCCAGAAGCCAGGAGGCTGGAGAGGGAGAGGGCAGTGGATTCACCTGGACTCATGGCCAGCCTTGTGTCGGCATTCCTAGGTGGGCGGTTGGGTAGGGGGAGTGGCCCTGCATCGCCCCAAATCAGCCCTATTAAATATATATGTTTTCAGAAGGCATTTAAAGGATGTTACATTTTCTGCCTTCTGAACTATATGAGAGATAGTTTTCCAGAGGGTGGGTGATGAACAAAATGACTTATTCCTATGGCTCCACTATGCCAGTAGCTGCTACACCAATGCTAACTCTGGTTTAACACAGTGATTCCATGCACTCCCAGCTGCAAAACAGAAATCATAATTATACCAGAAGGAAGGATTAACATAGCGACATTGATAGCCACCCCATAGTATCCCTGGCAACTCCACACCCTCTCTCCCCAATTCATGACATTATGCACTGACAATGCCCTCACAGTAGGACATCATGGAGGGAACGCACCAATCAATTTACAGCAGTGCCATGATGGTGTCTCAACCTATGCCTTCTTCCACACATAGTGGACAAGTATGGTGCCAGTAAGAGCCTCCCCTGGTGACAGAGGTATCTGTATCTCATTAGTTAGGAGGGCAACAACAGGTAAATTGGCAGTAGGAGAGAGAAATTGGTGTGCATTCTGGTATGTAGCCCTCTAGGTCTTTTAGCCTACAACTCCCATCAGCCCTAGCCAGCATAGCCAAAGGTGAGGGATCATGGGAGTTGAACTATCTGAAGGGCCGCAAGTTGCCCATCCCTGGATTACATCATCTGTGATCGCCTCGGTCTTCAAGCTTCTGGGCAGGCCTAGTAGAACAAATTGCACCATTTGGAATAATAATCTGAAGGGGCAGCAGATATTAGGAAACAGATCTGATAAGTCCAAACTCATACCTCAACAGAACTGACAGGATTTGCCCATCCCTAAAAGCAGTGGAGGCTGGTGGCTCCAATATCATGGGGTGATGAATCTACTCCGGGTTTCAGTGAGAACCAGTCAGAACTCTAAAGGAGCTATCCGGTATGCTTAGCTTTATCCCCAAAATAGGATAGCTCCCTTCTGACTGAAGCCCAGAGTGGATTCACCACCCCACTGACATTGGAACCACCAAACTTCACTCCTTAAAAGACCATCCCACTGTAGAGAGAAGCAATGACCTTTGCGGTAATGGCAGCAAAGCTGTTGTGGGAGGGCTGCTATGCTGCACTGGCAATGAGAAATAACCACGTAAGACAATCAGCTCCTCTTGCTCTTCCTCTCACTGCCTCTGGTGCTTGATCGATGCAGGACCAATGGAGTAGTGGAGGCAGGGCTTGCAGGGTCGAAGCACCAGAACTTTTTGATTAGCAGGGACATTGATGTCACCACACCACCCAGTCTTCTCAGTTCCCTCTGAGCTTAGCTGCAATCCTCACTCTGGCTGGTGGGAACATGGGTATATTATTGTGAGCTATCCCTGTTGGATGGCTTGGTTTTGAATGGGTAATTAAGGCCCATTTGCTTCACAAAATACATATAACACACACACACACACACACACGGCTCAATATGGGTGCCTGCAGTTTGGGGCTCTCTTTGGGGACATGGCTATGGAAACTGCCATGATTGGCACCCACACTTCAAAATTTACCACTACACCCCTGTGCAGGGCTGAAGCAGTGGTCAGAAACAATGCAAACCAAATTGCCAGTTCTGCACAATGAATTTGCATATTATGGAAATTAGGTCACCAAGGTTTGGGAGACTCGTCTCTAGAGACCCTGAGGAACCATGTCAATTTGGCTGTTTTGCCCCTCCGGTGTGTTCCTAGCATGACAGTCAGCAGCACTGTCTTCCATTGGCAAAGGGCCTCCAGTTATGCAAAAGACAAGTTGGGCTCTTACTGCTCATTCAGCAACAGGGCGCCTTCTCTCTGTGTGCACTAGCAGTGACCCAAAACTAAGCCTGGAGGAGACCCTTCTTTATGCTGATTCATCTCCACATTCATGTTTTTGCCCCTGAGTCTGAATTTTTAATATATCTGATTAATGAGAGCAGATATTCAGCGTTTTATTTGATTATCCTCTGTTGAGTCCCATAGCATCTGACACCAACACACATGCCTGGCACGATCCATTTCCATAATGGATACTTTTGTCCGTCAGTCATTCTGTCCTTCCTACTCTGACCTTGTCTTCAATGAAGACACCGGATGTGAGGAATCGGCCCTCTTGAACGTTCGCTATGAAAACAATGGAGTGTGCTTACATCAGGCCTCCTTGTTATGTACACTGTGTGAGATAAGCCCATGTGACATGAAACACATGGAGCATGACGGAATGAGGACAACATCCTTCAGTGCCCCAGTTGCCCAATTATAGCAACTCCATCCTAGACTGACACGAAGGGCAGGCAGTCTTGTGTCTAAAAGGCCTGGAGGCTACCTGGAGTGTTTCTCCCTTTCAAATCCACATTCTCATAGCAGAAGGGCACATACAGAGCTGTTTCCAAAACAAGATTTCATTCTATACATTGTCCAAGGTGACTATTTGGCAAGGCAAGGTGGCAGCTCTGTCCTGAGCTGGGTGGCGAACAAACCTGAGCAGAAAACTCCTGGTGGAGAAAGGGTTATGCACTCCCTTCCCTCTTCCAGGCCAGGTTACACACACACACACACACACACGAACACACATTGCTACTCTTCTGCTCAAAATGGCAGCATTCTGGCACACTGTTCACTTAACAAAGCGAAACAAATCATCAGGGCTTTGTTGCATATATGTAATGTGTAGTTTGCTATCAGGGGAAGTTCCCACTGGCAACAGCATCACCTCCCTTTGTGATGCAAATTGCAGCTTCAAGGGGGTGGAGTTTTGTCAAGGGAGAAGGGTTCAACCTTCCCCCTTCCTGGGTCCCAATCTTGCTTCGGAGGGGGAGGCGCTTGCTTCCTTTGTTTAACGAACCAGTCTTGTTCAATGCAATAATGCTTTCAGCGTAATGTGTAGTTTAAATTTTATTCCTGAGAGGGAGGGGCGCTCTCTTCCTTGACACTCTGCGGCTGAAAGGGAAAGGGACATATGGCAAAGAAGCCCTACTTGGGAACAGAATAGAGGGAAATGACCTTGTTTTCAGACATCCAGCCTGAGACTAGCATTCAGCCACGCTCCTGTATGCTGCCAACATTTGAGCTGCACTGTGAGCAACCCTGAAATCACATAGATGTATATATGAGAGTGCAAAAGGTCTTGTGTTAGCACATATCTGAGAATTCTCCCACTCCTGGCAACACTCACTGCAGAAAAAGGGCCTCCTCTATTTCTACCCCCTGCGACTCAGCCATCAAAGAGAAAGGTTGTTTGGCAAACCTGCAAATTCCGCATTCTGAATGGGAGACCCCTTTCTTACATGGGCTGCTCTCTCTCCCTCCAGCTTTGAAATCTGGACTTCCAGTTTGACCTTCATTTTGGCCAGTTTCCCCCTGGTGAAAGGTTCTAAAGAAGGTTAAGACCGTCCAAGAACAGATCTCCCCCGATTTAAAGAAAAACACCTTGCTGCACAGATACAACCTTTGAACGTTGACTATAGTACCCCCTCTGTATAGTGTTTTCCCTACATGCTCACATTATCTGAGTAATCTTTGCAACACCCCTGTATGTTAGGCCAGTATCATTATGCTCATATTATTGTCAGAAAAAATAGCATTATCTTTAAGGCCACTTAGCAAATTCATGGCCTATGGGATGAGATTTGTAGCTCGTGCTCCTTAGACAGCACGGTCCACCAGTTCTTTTGCAAGCAAGTTTATTTATTTATTTACAATATTTATGTACCGTTCCCCATTCAGGAATTTCAGAGCGGTGGACAAATCAAATAAAAGAATACAAACACAGTTAAAACACAAATAAAAATTGTTTTTAAAAGAAACAAAGGTGTAAAAAAAAAATCCCATCTGCCACACAGATCTCCTTCTTTTGGAGCCTAAGATGGCAAATATCATTTTTAGCAGTACAGTGTTACTTGTCTGGGGGGGCAGGCGGGAGGGAACCCCACCCACCCAGTTGATGCAACCTTTTTCTTGTCAGTGCCATGCATTTATATCTCTCTACTGCACCTCCAATTCTGAGAATATAACTACCAGCCAGCTACTGGAGATAATAACGGAGATAGGGACTGTCCCACAAGCGCTGGCTCTTGCAACTCCAATTGCTCTGCCATGTGTCATCTGATAGGGGATGAGCAGTGAGCTCCCGGTTCACGAGCTGCAATTGCCTCGCTGCTGCAGGCATCTTTATAAACAACGTCTATCTCTGCCCAAAAATAGCCCCACGTGAATTGCGTCACAAGGCTACAGTTTCTGGCTGCTTGCAGGGAGAGACATTAAGTCAATGCATGAAGTATGATTTTCGGTCGCAGTTGTACGGTGAGGGGAACAGTCTGGAACTGTGAGTAGAAAATCACTTTCTGCTGGTAGCAGCAATTTTGCTCTTGTTGGCAAAAGCTTATTAAAACCGGGGGTGGGGGAATCTGAAAGTTGAACAATTAGTGCCGCCAGGGCTGAGCTCAGTTACATTTCAGAACTTTGTTCTGACATGCCAGGAAAATAAAGCACTCCAGTCAACAAAGACATGCAGGTGGCTGTATCCTAGGTGACCTTCATTCGGGGCTCTGCTGCTCCAATAGGGCTCCATGAAAAGTCCTCTCTAGGAGACCCAGCAGGGCCCTTGAGAAATTCAAGGGGAAGATAAAAGCCCAGGACCTCTACTATCTCATGCAAGGTGGCAAGCTACATTTCTCACCCGGGGGGTCATCTATACGAAGCTGCTTTGCCCACTCATTCCCCCAAAGCCCCACAGCATGATAGGGTTATATGGCAAGAGTGAGCGTGGGCTATCCAGACTGGAAAAATTGCGGTGCCATTGTCAGATGGCGGTAATAGGCAGCAAGTATCAGGGGACCAAAACCCACACAAAACTTTTGTTGTTGTTATTTTCTGGCAGCTGCGCAACTCTGAAAGCCTGTCACAGTGCAGATGCGCTGCTAACAGTTCATTGAATGTATGCAGTATTCATCATTGGTGCCCTTACTTTCATTCCCAATACTTTAATATTGCCATGGCAGCCATTACTACCCTACCCTGCATGTTCACGTCTACCATGCACTGGGATCCACCTCTAACTACACCCACTCTGTTAATCTGAACTGAAGCCACCAATAACAGACAACAAACAACCGTGATGGTATCAGAGTAATGAAAAGGTCATGGTAAAATAACACATCAAAAAAGTGCAGTTTCGTGGGGAAGAGTGCGATGTGGCTGCAAGTTGGCAGCTGTGTCATATGAACAATGGGGTGCAACTGCGCAGCCACGATGGGGTATATATATAGAGCATATAAACAAGCCCCGGTTTGCACTACTTTACTAGTAGGTCAGCCTTCCCCAGCTGTTGCCCTCCAGATGTTTTGGACCGAAGCTCCCAGCATTCCTGAACATTGGCCATGCTGGCTGTGGCTGATGTCGTTGGAATCCAAAACATCCAGGTTGGGGAAGGCTGCCCTAGGTAATGGTAAGTGTAGGATAGCAGTGATAACTGGTGCCTCTACATGGCAGAGGTGCCTCAAGTCCTACCTACCCTGCTGAACTACTCCTGCAGTGGAACCTGGTGGTTCAAGAGGAGGCAAAGCTTGGCTAAGCCTGGTGGGTTAGGAAGTGGAGCCTACAGAAAATGCTCTGTTTGTCTAGGGCAGTGGTGGAGAGTACACGGGAACCTGTGTGCAGGTTCGGTCCCAGCATCTCCAGAAAAGGCAGGGAATGATCCCCATCTGAAACCCTGGAGAGTTGCTGCCAGTCAATGTAGTCAGTACTGAGCAAGATGGCCCAATGATCTGACTTTGTCTAAAGCAGCTTCCTATGTTCCTCTTTGCTGTTTCTCAGCTGCAGCCAGGAGAGGAAATACAGCAGGCTGGTAATTGGCAGCTCACTTGGATTACTCTCTGGGCATTCAGAAATGGGTATATAAACACCAAAATAAATAAATTTAGTGCAGTGGTCCTTTCCCACCCCTGCGGGTTACAACGGATCGTACTCTGATTGGCCATCGCCACATGTGCTTTGTTCCAAAATAACTTGATGAATATGGGGTGCCTCCAGAAGGCAAAGCTCCTAGCACTATCAATCAGAAGGAATTGCACAGCTATTCTGTCTTTCCTTCATTAATGGATTTTCTGCAGTAAAAAGAAGGTCAGAAGACTGGTGGGAAGACACAGAATGGTCACTAGTAGAAGATGTCATCATCTAGACACACATACCCACACCCAAATCCCATGAATGAGGTGAGGTGATGGCACAAGGAAAGCTCATTTGGAAGCACCCTGGGAGGTACAAGCGGTGGCAGCAGCTGGGAGTGGATAGGTGGCAGGAGCATTGACAGACATTGAAAACAATGAGCTTCTGTATGAAAGGGTAACAAAAGGGTTAATGTTCCATCATTCTGAGTATGTGCCAGCAGCAGATATTTTCATTGACGTAAATAATTGCATGATTGAGGCTGACATGTTTTCTGGCCTCGATCAACTCCCTGGCTCAAGGAGGACTCAGACGGGGAGGAGGTTCCATCCAGTAGCCTATCATCTACTACTTTGGGACCTTCTAGGCCACAAGATGTAGCTTTACCAGACTCCTGGAACTCCAAAGACACCCCTCCAATGCAGTCCTCACCACCTCCACACCATAGGAGTCAGTGCTATAGAATTGGACAATGGCCCTTTAAGAAGTAGACAGGTCGTCAGAAGGTGTGGAGTTAACAGCGAGTTCAGACCAACGAGCTTTCAGAAGGTCTCTGCATGTTGCTGAGACAGCAGCTCTTCTTGAGTAAGTTCCAGCTAATACCTGCCACGGTGATCTGTCCAAGGTCCTATCCATGCCATGCCATCTTGCTTAGCTGGACATGACTCTGTTTCATTGGACTTGACTCTGCCTCACCTTTCTAGCAAGTGCGACTGCTTCAGTTTGGCTTCCCTGGGAACCTTGATCAGAGCTAGACAGGCCTGGGTTTGATCCAGAATCGTTCTTCCGCTAGTGGAAGGATACCACTTGTGAAAGGGAACTTCTGGGTCCTTTCTTCTCCCCTGCAGTCCCACATGTGAGCAACATGGCCAGCAGTGAGCAACAAGGGAAATGTGGGACACAGGTGGGCCAGGCTGCCCAATTGCCAAAAATTGCTCTGGCAGCATTAAAAATAAGTGGTTTGCCACCGAATTTGGGTGGCAAACTACTACAGAGTGGTAAAAGGACAAACCTAGCTTGAAAACAAGTGAAATTTGTTCCATTTACTCTTCCATGGGAAGTTTGCTGCCAATTCTTTTGCTACCACTGCTGCTGCCAAATTCAGTGGTGCAGCAGCAGTGTGCGGCACACAGGGGGCCCCAGAGGACCAAAAGTGGCCACCGGACCCACCGAAGTTGCTCACCTTGCTTTCGGCCAATCATTTTATGAGATGTGCACATTCGCAATTGTGGAGAAATCAAGAGCAGGTGTGTTTCATGCTGAGGACAAAGGAGAGGAGCTACATTCACAGGGGCCTTAGGGAGGAACTTGCCTACTTCCAGGAATGTGTTTTGAATACACCCTTCATTTCCAAGTATTTCTGTTCTTGGGCAATGTATGAAACCTGAGATGTTGCTGGGCTGCAGTTTCATCATTCCTCACCATTAGACTATGCTGGCTAGTGCTGATGAGAGTTGTAGTCCAACAACATCTGGAAGACTATATGTTCCTCACCACTGGGGCAGACATGCCACTTTTCCTGCCAAGGTCAGGTTTTGAGTACAAACAGGGGTGCTTTCTATGCACCCATAGAGCTTCCTTTGGCTTAACAGAGTGGCAAATACATTACAGAACAAGCTGCCTATATCATATCTCAATGCTCAGATAAGCCAGATAAAGAAGACTGTGTGGGTCAGCTGAAGGCATCAGCAGGAATAGGGTGATGTTACCCTGCGCTGCAGAATTAACAGGGCACTATCGCCCTATTCCTGCCAGTGCTCTCAGCTGACACATCCAGTCATCTTGATCTGGCTTAATGAACTGCAGACCAGACTGTGTAACAAGGTACATTGCTGAAGAGATCTGCTTCAACTGCATATAACGACAGATATAGATAAACAAGGAAAAATCAATACCAAATTTAAAAAACAGCAGCGGCAGGTTTCTTTTCATAGAACACCTTCTCACTTGCATCTGTATTTAGTCCTGACCTGAAGCGACTGACCTCCATTTGAATTAGCTGTGATCGCAAGAGAAACCAGCTGAATCATATTTTTTTAACGCACCGAGGAAATGCAGAATGGTCAAGCAGCTCTGTGCATGTCTGCAAGGGATGCTGTAGAAATCCGAAAGGTAGTCAAATGACTGGCTTTTTGCAAGTCACACAGATTCCGCGGACTCGCACACCAGTTTTTCACTTTAAGGGGGGGATTTGCACTAATTCTCATTAGCACTAGTACACATTAGTGCTAATGCACTTACCTAAATGTGCTAATTTGCTTTAGCAGAATAGTTTATTTGCACAAGTGCAGATTGACACCGATGCGAATGCGTGCTAGCAAAACAAAATTCTGGTGCAAAAAAAATCCTCTGATTCTGTTAATGAGCGAACGACAGAATGGAAGTTGCCTGACAATCTGTGAAACACAGACGGAGGGATTTAACAAAATCTGTACATCCCTACTGTATGTAGCCTTGTGCACACACACATGCTGCTGAGAATAGGAATGATTCATGGATGACGTGGCTCTCCCGTCCCTCCTCTCTCCAAGGCCATATCATCTATCCCCCCTTTTCTTCACTCTCCATCGCTTGATGCCAATGGGGGTATCAGTCACCCAAACCATCACCCAAATGATCCAGATACAAAGACTAGTACACTTCACCTGTTGGCCTCGCATAAACAACCCTCCAATTTCCCTGTTGCCCAGGTGAACATGAACAAAGCTGTGATCTTGGAGAAGATCTCCAAGTTAGTGTTCATGTCACAGCCAGCAAAGCTGTGAAGCAGGAGAAGCTGGGAGTTAAACCAAAGCCTGTAAGAATTGCTATTGGCCAAACAAAATCCCAGCCTGAACAGGACATCTAGGTTTGTACCCACTCTACAACCCACAACTTCCAGTAGGGTTTGTAGGGTGGGTACAAAGCTACCCCTGCTGCATCGCATGCTGAGTTCGGATGACACGCCAATTCACACTGCAGTGCGGGTAATTACACAAATGATAGACACCCACATAGCATGCACAGGATGGGTGGGGAGGAGCCATGATGGCTTCTTTTACCCCCACGGTCATCTGAATATCCCCAAAACATATATAGCCCTTTCTGCTGCTTATACTAATTTCACTTTGCTTCATACAGCAAAGCCATGACAGCTGCTCTCAGTTTCTCAGGAGGGAAATATCCAACTGATCTGGACTATGACATCAGGTGTGAAGAGCTTCAGCTTTTTCTTTTTCTTTTACAAGACTCAGGGCTGAGTGACAGCAACTGCGCAGTGATGCCTTGAACCGAATTTATGCCAAAGGCTTGAAAAATCTATTTCTGCCAACATCCTTTACCTTAAGTATGCTCAGTTGCATCCCCATATTGGTTGCATCAGGTAAGCGTACCTTTAGTGAACTGAAACTGGTAAAAGATTGGCCAAGAACTACTTCAGGGCAAGAAAGGTGTTGCTATCTAAGGGCAGCAGATAAAACTTTATTTTTTCAACCAGTTGTTACAAGAAGTATGGTAAAAATAATGATAAGCCAAATCATACATTCTGCAAGGTCAGAAATTTTGCTCTATACATTTGCACTGTAAGAGCGAAGTTGGTCAATGCCAATAGGACAGTCTTGCTATCGCATGTAAACAAAAAGTGTATTCTTTCTGAATCAGACCAGCTGGACTGTTTCCTCAAGGAAACAATCTAAATATTTAGAACGACTTTGGGAACAGATAGGGCAGTAGAACAAGTAATGAGGCAGATCCTCCACTTTGCCACTACGGCAAAGGCAGAGTCTCAAGGTATAAGGAATTTTATTAAAACAGCCTTCTAGAACTGCTGTTTTCATTTGTTGCATCTTTAATCTTGCAAGGGCTGATCTAAGACAAGGATTAGAAATTAGAGTCAGGTACCGTTCACATTCAAATTTAAGCTTAGTCTCTGCAAACCAAGGTGCTATCTTATTACCTGCAACTGCACAGAGATCCATTTGGATAGAAACGCTATAAACCCTCTCCTTAAAGACCTCTTTGCTGTGAGATAAATTCAAAGTAGTAAAGTATTGAGAAGAAAAACCATAATAATGAATACAAGGAATCAGTTTCTGAAACCAAGATAATGTATTTGGTGAATTGGCTCTCATTTCCTCGGAAAGACACAATTTAGGTAATCTGGTCAACGGGGGGGGGGGGGGGAAGTCTTGAGCCAATAGTTAAAGGCCCTAATGATAGTAATAGATTTAACTGCTATTATGCCGGTTTCTGAGCGTAAAAATTAAGCAGGAGTGCACCTTCTTACACCTAGAATTGTCCTTAGCAATTTATTTTGAAACGTTTCCATATCGTATGAAGATTTCAGAGCCCATAATTCTCCTCCATACACAAACTGGGGGATAAGTTTTGATTTCAACAAGATTAACATTGGGTGGATTTGGTAACCTCCCCTTGTGCGCCAGAACTTCAATAGTCCATTTAATTGCTGGTTTGTCTTTAATTTCAAGGCTTTGTAGTGGGCATCCCAGCCTCCTGAAGCTGAAAAAAGAACACCCAGATAGTGATACGAGGACACTTGCTTGATAGGACGGGTATTTATTCTCCATTTGTGTACTGGAGATCTGTGTCCAAAGACCATAACTTTGGTTTTCCCATAGTCGATAGATACTAAAAAAAATCAGGGCTATTCAGCCAATGCTGATAGTAGTCTATATAAACCAGTCTGGGTATATGAGATGAGAATCAGGTCATCAGCATACAGAAGAAAGGACTGTTTCCATCCTTCTAATTTTACTGAGAAAAAAGAATCACCAGTCAAATCAGGAACTATATCATTTACATACAGATTAAAGAGAAGAGGGGCCAGGACACACCCTTGTTGAACTCCTCGAGATACTTCAATATTATCTGTCATGTGTCCTGCAGGAGAAAATCTCACCTGGATGTTCGAGTTTTCATGCAGCAGTTGTATCAGAATCAAGAGGTGTCGATCTAAGTTTAAGTTTGCCAGTTTTGCTCATAACCTGTTCCTATTAGTTGAGTCAAAGGCTGCTTGGAAATCAACAAATGCCACATACAGTTTTGACTTTTCTTGGGTTTTGTACTTATTAACCAAATGGTCTAGTACAAAACAATAGTCCATTGTGGGGTAACCAGAACTAAGGGCTTCATCACACCTACTATTTTTCTCACCGGTTGCTTCTGCGGGTTCCCCCTCCGTTTTCTATTCGAGTCTAGCGTTTTGAATCACACGAGGTCAGTATTGCTGCAATGCATCAGCTTGGCCTGTTGAACTTTGCCTTTTTGGCCTTTACCCTTTCAGGGATAAATTGAAACAGAAACTAAAAACTGCGACCTCAGGGCAAGAGAACAGCAGGAATGGGACGAAATCATGTGAGCCCAGCGCTGAAGAAGTGGAGCAAAGTCGAGGTGGGTGTGCTTAAAACCGCCTGTGCTCTCAGCAGAAAATAAGCTTGCGAGGTTAATCTCTTTTGTAATTGATAGGGTCATCAAAATAAAAACAAGCAAGAATAATTCAAATGGACTGACTGTTTAAGTATATCTAATGATGTATTATTATTAATCATCATCATCATCATCATCATCATAATAGCAACAACAAGAGACTTTTCGTTTATGTTGATATTCCATGTACTTAAATATACTATGTTTTCTAGGTGGGGAGGGTTACAAGAGGAGGGCCTCATGTTCATGTTTTGCCCCTGGGTTATCTCTCTGTGGCCCTGCACATGAAGTGACTGTGTACAGAATGGTAGGTTCTTGGTTCTCGTGCCAACAACTCCTGGTTGTTGGGAAGCAAAGAGGATGGGAAGAGTTCAAACTGGACTGAGATGGAATCTGTGAATATTTAGAACTGGGCTCCCCCAAATGGTGCCCACAAAGCCTCGGTGCTCACCTTCTTCCAGAAATGGGAAGGGGGTGAACTCAGGCTTGGAAATTCACGGAGCTAAGAGAGAGGAGTGTTTTTTCTTCCCTCCCCCCCCCCCCAGTCTATTGTCTGCCATCCATCCTGCGCCACCAGAAAAGTGGATGGAAAAGAAAGGTTGGGGAAAGCAACCTGCCTGCCTAAGTTATAGACTCCATGACAATTCCTACTGTTTAATACAGGGATGAGCAACTTTGGCCCTCCAGATGTTTTGGCCTACAACTCCCATGATCCCTCACCATTGACTACGCTGGCTAGAGCTGATGGGAGTTGTAAACCCAAACAAGCAGAGAGCCACAGGTTGCCCACCCCTGGGATAAAGAGGTGTGCAACTGTTACAGCTGGGCTACACATGACGACGCTCACCACATGAGAACGCCCCCATCCCCATGACAGCTTTGCCTGTTGTGTATTCTGAAGCCTCCCTTGCCAACCAGCAAGGGATGTGAGAGGGGTAGAAACCATCAACGGGGGAATCTCTGGTTTCCATCTGTTATTCACCTGCCTTTATTTCTCTTAGGGTGCAAGCCTACGCAGGTTTTGGGGATGGGGAAAGTCCTACAATTCCCAGCATTTCCCAGACATCATGGCAGGCTGGGGAATGCAGGATTTTTTTCCCCTTGTCTAAACATGCATACGATTGTACCCTTAGTGGCTCATTTGCCCTGCCCCTCCTCTTCCCAAACGCTAAGGCAAATTAGCCTATAAGAGGAAAAGTAAGGAGAGATGGGTGGAGAAAGGCAGCTGGAGGCTCCACTTTCTTTGTTAGTTCCCTGGCCTGTTAATGGGGGACCCTTCAGAAGAGTCAACAGGCAGAGCTCATGTGGAGGGGCTGCCTCCACTACTCATGGTGCATTTCATGTGGTCCATCTCTAAGTAGCTGAACACTTGCCACCCTTCAGACATTTGTGGGGTTCTTTACTGAGATAAGGGGGATTATTAGGCTGACCAGATAAAATCCAGGTCAGGGCTCATGTAACTTTAACAGTTGTAGAGAAAAGGGAATTTCAGCCAGTGTCATTTGTATGCAATTAGTTCCTGGTAATTAGGCTGACCACATGAAAAGGAGGACAGGGCTCATGTAACTTTAACAGTTGAAGAGAAGGGAATTTCAGCCAGTGTCATTTGTATGCAATTCGTACCTGGTGAAATTCCCTCTTCATTACAACAGTTAAAGCTGTAGGGCCCTGCCCTCTTTTGTATGTGGTCACTCTAGTATAGTGCCTGCAACTTTATTTGCTTTGATGAAGAGGTACTAATTGCATACAAATGATGCTGGCTGAAATTCCCTTTTCTCTTTAACTGTTAAAGTTACATGATCCCTGTCCTCCTTTTCATATGGTCAGCCTACTGGTAATATTCCCTTTTCATCACAACAGTTAAAGGTGCAGGCACTATACTAGAGTGACCATATACAAAAGAAGGCAGGCCCCCTGCAACTTTAACAGTTGTGATAAAGAGAGAATTTCACCAGGAACTAATTGCATACAAATGACACTGGCTGAAATTTCCTTTTCTCTACAACTGTTAAAGTTACATGAGCCCTGACCTGGATTTTATCTGGTCACCCTAGGGATTATCTCCTATATAATGATGACTTTGGGAGAACTGGGCTTGGGCCCAATCTACACCAAGCAGGATATAGCACTATAAAAGCGGTATGAAAGTGGTATATAAAAGGCAGGATCTACACTACTGCTTTATAGCGGTATTGAAGTGCACTGACAACTGTTGGGGCCCATTGACACATACCATATACCACTTTCATACCACTTCATAGTGCTATATCCTGCTTGGTGTAGATCTGGCCTTGGTGTTATTTCCACAATAGTGTGAGGGCTCCCAAAATCCTCCAATCAGCCATGCTGACTGGGTAATACTGGGAGCTATAGGACTTTTTCTGTTTAAATATGCCTAGAATTATACCTTAAGTGTCTTTTAAGATCTTTGCACTGCTTCTAGCTTTAATTTGAGTTTTATTCTAGTTTTATTCTGTTTCCAGCTTTAAAATATTTTTCTATTATGTTTTATTATGCTATTGCATTTTATGGTCTTAAGACTTGTTTTGTGAACTGCCCCAGAGAGCTTTGGCTATTGGGCAGTATGGAAAGGTAATAAATCAAAATGAATAAGGATGCCTTTAACACTCTGGACATTGTTATTGCATGATAGCAAATGAAGCAGAGCCAATTTTGAATTCTAATTCTAGCCATTGGAATTGTAGAGACAGGAAAAATAAAAACCAATTTAAGTAGCCCTTATATATGAAAGAAAGAAAGAATGTGCCAAGTCCAGTCGACCACCTGTGTGCTTGACCCTTGCCCTTCATGTCTCATTACATTAAATTGGGGGGGGGGCAGCTGGGTCCAGGAGGTTGTAAATCCCTCCCTGAGAGAGGGAGTGGTGCTGGCCTGTTTAAAAGAGGTGGTAATTAGGCCACTCCTAAAAAAGCCTAACCTGGACCCGGAGGACGTTAGCAATTATAGGCCGGTGGCTATATTTCCCCTTTCTGGGCAAGGTACTTGAGCAGGTGGTTGCAGGACAACTCCAGACACTCTTGAATGAAAGGGATTATCTAGATCCATTTCAGTTGGGCTTCAGGCCTGGTTTTGGAATGGAAACTGCCTTGGTCGCCCTGTGGGATGACCTTTGCCAGGAGAGGGACAGGGGGAGTGCGACCCTGTTGATTCCCTTGGACCTCTCAGAGGCTTTCGATACCATCGACCATGGTATCCTTCTGGATAGGTTGTCTGGGCTGGGAATTGGATGCACTGTGTTGCAGTGGTTCCGCTCCTACTTGTATGGCCAATTCCAAAAGGTGGTGCTGGGGGATTATTGCTCTGTGCCATGGCACCTTGGCCATGGGGTTCCATAGGGTTCTATTTTATCCCCTATACTGTTCAACATTTACATGAAACTGCTGGGAGAGGTTATCTGGAGATGTGGGCTGAGGTGTCATCAATATGCAGATGACACCCAGCTCTACTTCTCCTTTTCACCAAACCCAGGTGAGGCAGTGGCTGTTCTGAATCAGTGCCTGGGCACGGCAATGGACTGGATTAGGGCCAATAAACTGTGACTCAAGCCAGACAAGACGGAGGTACTGTTTGTGGGTGGTTCGTCTGTCCAGCTAGGTGCTGTTCACCCTGTTCTGGAGGGAGTTGCACTCCCTCTAAAGGATCGGGTCCATAGTTTGGGGGTGCTCTTGGATCCAGAACTGTCACTTGAGGCACAGGGGAGCTCAGTGGCAAGGAGCACCTTTTATCAGCTTAGGCTGATATGCCAACTGCTCCCTTATCTGGACAGAGATAGCCTAGCTACAGTTATCCATGCTCTCATAACTTCTTGTCTGGATTATTGCAATGCATTATACGTGGGGCTGCCTTTGAAAATTGTCCGGAAACTTCAACTGGTACAAAACTGGGCAGCCAGACTGTTAACAGGGACTGGGCAATGAGACCACATTACGCCAGTCCTTTTCTAGTTTCACTGGCTGCCGGTCCAGATCCGGGTCTGATTCAAAGTGTTGGTATTAACATTCAAAGCCCTAAATGGCTTGGGGCCAGGTGCCTCCTCCCATATGTACCTGCCTGCACCCTAAGATCAGCTTTGGGGGTCCTTCTCTGTGAGCCCCTGCCAAAGGAAGTGAGACAGGTGGCTACTAGGAGGAGGGCCTTTTCTGCTGTGACACCCCGGCTGTGGAATGAGCTCCGCAGAGAGGTTCGCCTGGCATCTACATTATACTCCTTTAGACACCAGGTGAAGAGCTTTTTATTTTCAGTGTTTTAACAGTTCTTTATTTTGATTTTTAACCTGCTGTTTAAATTTGTATTTCAAATCCCTATCAATTTCTGCGTGGCTGCTTTATCCTGGTTGTGTTTGATACTGTATTTTAAATTATGTTTTTATGCTGTCGTTTTATATTTTGAATGGTTTTTATGGTTTTAATTTTTGAAAACCGCCCAGAGTGCTTCAGCTATTGGGCAGTATAAAATGCAGTAAAATAGGTAAATAAATAAATTAATAAATAGAATCAGGAAGCTCCACTAAGCTGTAAACCCCAGCAGATGCCACAAGGGGGCAGCAACAATGGAGAAATTAAATTTGATGGCCAGTCACTGCTATTGTAAAGGCAGCAAAACTGTAAAGTAATCTCCCAGCTACTGACTCACAAAAGAGATCTTACTTAAAAGCACAAAGGTAGGTGGGAAAAGCCAAAGGCCTTTTGCATTTTCCTTCTGGAATGCCTACAATGTAGCACCACAAGGAGCGAGAAACACAGTTCAGTCTAACGCACAAGAAGATAACAGAGTTCAGAACAGTTCTGGCAAGCTTTATTTTTTTCCACTGTCAAAGGGCTTTTAAACAATTTCTGCAAGATTAACCAAACTGGAAATTTGAATAAAAAATGGAATTAAAAAGTAGAAAAAGCATAAACAGGTTTTGTTTGTGTGTCTGGATCTCTTTTAACTGCACATTCAAATTTCTCATTTCACTTTTCAGTGAAGTGCCCCCCTTTACCATCAGCTCTCAGTGAAAAATGATGTGTATTAGAAATATTTACATGTGATGTGACAATTTTAAAAAAACAAATATCTTCCCTTCCCTCCTTCTTCCCAAATTGTTGCTGTTTGACAACCTTTTCTGTACTGCTCTTGACTCTTCTGACCTTTGTGAGACAAACACACTTGGGTCTCCAATCATTCTCGCATATTGTGAAGAAACTTGCCCTCGTCCCCAGTACCATAGAGGAAGTACTGTATAATACTAAGCACTAATAAAAGCATGCCGGCATTCTTAGGCCACCAAAGCTGACAGCTGAACTCACTTTGGTATGAATTACTTACTGCTTCCTGAATATTAGTCAGGCAATTCACTGACAGCCCAGCCCTACCACCTGCTATGTTATCAAATAAGAACTCAGCATGTAGACCAATGTGCCAGTGTAATGTCACAATCTGTACTCTGACAGGCGTCACTCACTAGTCAACCTGGTGTTTCCTATTTTCTGCCTCAAAAATCGTAGGAAATGCTCTTAGGAAGATAGGAAGTTCGTGCCTTCTCCCTTGTTTCTAATCTTTTGAGCCTTCCTCGGAAGAGGCACCTGGAGGAGTGCCTCAAATGACAATCATAGTGTATGGTGGAGAGTGCTTATCAGGAGAGCCGCTCCATCAAAGAACATAATTAGAGTCATAGGAACACAGGAAGCTGCCTTATACTGAGTCAGACCATTGGTCCATCTAGCCCAGTATTGTTCACACAGATTGGCAGCTGTCGCTCCCCAGGGTTTCTGGTAGGATTCTTTCCCAGCCCTAACAGGAAATACTGGGAACTGATCGTGCCTGTGAGGAAGGATAGTCCTCCCAAAATGTATTGGGTCCTGAATAAGAGCTTCTCTAAACAAACAATTTATAGCACGCTCATGATTGGCCACTCACAGAAGTTTGCGGATCCATTACACAACATCATTAACAGCCAGGACGTCTCCCAAACTATCCCCTAGAAATTGCACATTTGGAAAAACCATAGATAATGTGGTAATATCCAGAAAAGTGGGTTTTCTTCGCCACTAGAGGGAGCTGTCTCATTAAAACACAATTGGACCTTTCCAAGAACGGAACAAATCATGTGGTCACGTGTGAAGGAGCACGTCACAATTATGAGATTACTGCTAGGAGGAAAGCCATGGTAAATCTTTTCCTATGTGTAGTGAAGCTCTAAATCTCTTTTCAATAGGCTGACCAGATAAAATCCAGGTCAGGGCTCATGTAACTTTAACAGTTGTAGAGAAAAGGGAATTTCAGCCAGTGTCATTTGTATGCAATTAGTTCCTGGTGAAATTCCCTCTTCATCACACCAGTTAAAGGTGCAGTCACTATACTAGAGTGACCAAATACAAAAGAAGGCAGGGCCCCTGCAACTTTAACTGTTGTGATGAAGAGGGAATTTCACCAGGAACTAATTGCATACAAATGACACTGGCTGAAATTCCCTTTGCTCTACAACCGTTAAAGTTACATGAGCCCTGACTGGATTTTATCTGGTCAGCCTAGTTCAGACCCACAAGCCAACCTGATCTAAAGAGTTTTTTGTATGAGGTAGAGAGAATCATCTTGTTTGCACTAGCCTACCAAAGATAGGAGAGCCGGTATGGTGTAGTGGCAAAAGTGTTGGACTGGGAGCTGGGAGATCCAGGTTCTAGTCCCCACCTGGCCATGGAAACCCACTGGGTGACTTTGAGCCAGTCACAGACTCTCATCCCAACCTATTTCACAGGGTTGTTGTTGTGAGGATAAAATGGAGAAGAGGAGGATTATGTATGCTGCCTTGGGTTCCTTGGAGGAAAAAAGTTGGGATATAAGTGCAATAATATATGAAATAAATAAATGAAATAAATAGGATGCTGCCGCTGTTGATCTGGCTGGTCTCCTTACATTTCCTTCCTTCGGCTAGAGTTGGGTGGTGGTGCAGAAATTGAGTGCTCCCCCACCAGATGTCATAACCTTAAGACCTACCGTAGACTCAAGAGTAAGGCAGGGCAGGGGGGGCAGTTGGCCCGGGGCCCACGATTTTGAGGGGGCACTCCGACGAGGAGTTCCCCCTCTAGCTTACGCTACTGCTTCCATAGCGTAAACGGTCTATCGAAAAATGAGGAGCCCACCTTGCAGAAACAGCGCAGAAGCCATCCATCGTGAATACCACGGTCAGACTACAAGCTCCAGAGGGCCATGCCGCATGCAGGGTGGGGATATAAGTGCCTAAGTTGCAATGGTTGTCCTTACTGCGCCTCTTTCCTCAATCTTCTCCATGGCATATAATCTCTGGAGCGGAGGGTGGGGTAATGATGATGATAGTTATTAATGATAATGATGATGATACCGTGAGGGTGATGATGTTGATAATGTTTGATAATGATGAAGGACTGTTCTATTGTTGTTGCTTCTATTTGTACAGCAACTAAAGCTAAATGTTAATTTCTGATTCAACATTGAGGTGTTGTAGAACAGGTTTAATATGAAGGTGTTATGTAGAATGGACATGTTGGTGGGCATGCCCCCTTGGGGTGACCATGTTGTCCTCCTTTTTTGGTTTCCATGGTCAGCCTAAAAGATAGTCTGAATGTGAAGAAGTGACGTCTTACATCTTGAATAAAAGTGCTTCCCATTACCTTTTTTTATAAATCGTTCTAGTTCTGATTAAAAAATACTTATTGAGCAGTTTGAAATGGGGGGGGGGGCACACACTTCCCATCTGGCCTGGGCATATTACCAGCTCTGCATGGCCCTGCTCAAGAGGGAAGGGTTTTCAAGAATGTAACATATATTGCATCTTTATTGCAATTATCACACCTTTATTTTAAATTTCCAGTAAACTGTTAATAAAAAAAAATGAAATATACATTCTAGACAACATAGCATTTTCATTTATTGTCCAAATATGAAAAATGCAAGAAACCTCTTATGTGACTTGTGAAAATGGCCATGGCGCCCTAAGATCAACAGTTAAATCACAGTCTTGTGACTGTCTCACATTCCACTATGATAATCACCAGCTGGCACTGATAGGGATTCTGGGAGCACCACATCAAACAATAGCTGCATTTATTACGCATTTATTATGTATGTATAATCATTCCAGTTTTCATATCTGTTCTGTTGTGTTAGTAGTCAGATGAGCAAATATCCATTGGCATGACAAAATAATAATAATAATAATAATAATAATAATAATAATAGACATTTATACAGCAATGTCAAAATATACAACAAAAATTACACTTCTGTCCACTAAAAATAAACCATACTGAAAAATATAACCAAAAACAAATCATTAACGAAGTTCAAGAATCCATTTCATATAAAATCTTATTATTATATTATCAAAATAACAGCAAAGAGCAATGCAACAAAATCGCCCCCAACAATTACAATAAATCATTAAATAATTTTAAACAACGCAAACAATATCAGCAAAGATACCATATGTAAATGCTGTGGCTCATGCAAATAGATCAGCTTAGCAACAAGGTCATGTTTCTTGTAAAATTACAAAATGCACAGATATAGCTGACAATATTGCTAACAATAGAAAAGACAAAATAAAGCCAATTATAAAACAAGTGGTTGAGACAAAGGGTGGGTGGGGGAGGCTGTATCCAGGCAACCACAAGTCTTCCAAAAGGGGACTTTTCATAAACTAAAACCTTCTTGGCTGGCAGCCTCTCAATGATAAACAATCCTGTCAACATTTGAATCATTGTGCCAAGATCCAAATGGTGGGCAGCTCTTCTGGTGGACTTTCTGCAAATTGCCTATGAAGTTCTCTGCCTCTGTGTGGATCTTCCCTACTTCTTAAATCATGCATTCCTGCTGCAGTTTTGTACGAAGGCTGGAGACTGGTCAAACACATACTGTGTCAGCTGCCCTGAAAAAAAGGGACTCTTGCTGAATGTAGGACTTTTGGAGGCAACCTGGAAAAGCCCATGACACTGAGCAATGAAGGGTGCTTCCAGACTAGGCTTTTATCGTGCCCTGCCTTATCCACAAAATTGTATGAGGAGCGTAGACATCGATGTCTTTCACTCATAACCCTGCTCTGTTTTCCCGTAGCTCCTTCCGTCTTTTTTCTTACTGCAGGAAATCTGTTAAGAGAAAAGATGGAATAGCTTCAGAAGGCTTCAAACTGGTAGTTCTAGAAACCCTTTGTTTGGAAACTCCTGAAGAGCTTTACACCCTAACCAGAAGTGAGTACTCAAAAGTAAGCCCAAGTCAATACTAGCACTTATGCTAGCTGCTGGCTCCATCTTTTTCATACTATACTGCAGAGGTGAGGAAAATCTGGTCTGGGGGCCAAAGCTGGCCCTCCTGAGGTTCCAATCCGGCCCTCCAGGGTTCCCCAGATGTCCACACCCCATCCCTAGCCGCACCACCTTTCCCCCCAGCTGCCAATCATATGATGGTTTCTTGGGGTTTACGCAGTTTCCCCCTCATTCTAAAAGCCTGTCCTAAGGCTTAGTTATGGGCAATAAGAGCTTTAAGCTACAATGTGCAAATAATTTTTTTGTTTTGTTTCTTTGCATTTTTGGCCACATCCCTTTTGCCTTTGGCCCCACCCATCACTGGAATGAGGCCCCTGGGAGCTTCTCTGAAATTGACTTTGGCTCTCAGACTGGACAAGCTTCCTCACCTCTGCTTTACTGTTTGGGGTGTTTCTTGAGGTGCTTCCAGAAGGAGGGCTCTACTACCCATCAAAATATATTGCACATCTATTCCATCTTTTCAGTCTTTACTGATTTTTCCCTGGTAGGTAAAAAGGGAAGAATTGGTGGAAAACATGCCAGGATTGTACATTGAAGGCAATGACGTCTGGACCCTCCCATATAATTCAGTGTTTGAGGATAAAACCTTCATCTGAAAGAACCTTATTTTTAAAGTCAGGTTACTGCTGGTGAAAGGTGCCAGCTTCACATACCTGGAAACTGAAGCCTGCTCATTATTGGTATATTTACAAAATTGATGTGAGCACCACCTGTGCTTGTTACGCCATAATTTCTCAACAATGTGCCTTAACCTGATAAGTACTTCTTAGACTAGGAATATCACATTTCTATTTTCTCAGTGATCATATTCTTCTCTAGATGGTGGTTCAGAGCCAGAAGTATATTTTGGACACATCATAACACTGTTACAGGTTGTCGGGCAGGTTCTATGGTCAATTTTCTATGTGCACAACAAACCAAAGAATGGCATAGCATTAAAGCATGGAATACTTCCGCCTCTCACAACTTTTGAAAACATTTTTCTTTACCGTCTGAGAAAACAAAGGACAACACATTGTACAAAGGGGTGATGTACAAGGAACCTGAAGGCCATTGCGACTGGATCAGGTGCTGGATTTGGATGAGGGATACTTAGGTTCAAATCCCCATTCAGCAATGAAGCCCACTCTATGATGCTGGATCGGTCACTATCTCTCAGCCTAACCTATCACAACATAATTGCAAGGATGAAATGAAGAAAAACATAGATATGCTGCCCCTATAAGCTGGTCTGAACAACTTAGAGGAAGATAGATAGGACTGAATTTTAACCATAGGCCACCTACCTTACACCTACAGGGTAAACGTATAAAGTAGGGATGTACAGATTTTGTTAATCCATTCTGTCTGTGTTTTGCAGATTGTCAAGTATCCTGCATTCCATCATCCACTCATTGACAAAAAAAATTTTTTAGTGATGTACACTAACCCGCCTCGATCTAGATGGAGAGGCGGGTTAGAAATGAAATAAATAAATAAAAATAAATAATAAGAATTTCCCAGTTCCATTTACATAAGTGCCCATTAGCAATAATGCACACTGCTAAATGTGCAGAAATCACCCTCAAAAGTTAAACAATGGTCTACAAGTCTGCGGAATCTGTGCGGCTTGCAATAAATCAGTCCACTCTGAAATCCACAAGTTGGATACATAGAAATCTGAACTTATTGGAATCCATTGCGGATTTCTTTCACTTCCTTAGTGCAAAATGATATGTACACTGATGGATTAAGTAGTGTAATAATAATTACACTGAGTCCTTCAACTCTTTTCAGATATAATGCTGACACCTAGGTAGGATCTACACTCCTGCTTTAATATGGTATTGAAGTGCACTGACAATTGTTGGGAACCAGGACACATTCCATATATCGTTTTCAAACCGCTTTCATAGTGTTATATCCTGCTTGTTATAGATCTGGCCCTAATGAGTGGTTGCTATCAACCTGAGCCAATTCTGGAGGGTGCTCAGTCTTGCATTTCTCCCATCCATTGATGGAGTTACAGGGAAACGATGAGGCCAAGTTGATCTATGTTTTTAAATCCTGCCTGCATCTGATCCTTGAAAGCTTGTTTATGGAAATGCCTGGTTAAGGCTGCTTCAGCAAAGACCCAGGAAATAGGATTACAAGAATGAGACATTTTGTATTTGGTAAACAAGCACAACCTTTCTGATTCATAAAGAGCCAATCCAGGGCATCCATCAAGCCCAACAGAAGAAGGAGAGATCTGTTCCTAGTACTGTGGTTTCAGAGGAAGGTAATAGCCTGGAAAACTGCCTGTCTTTGAGAAAGCGTGTTCCTCTATGCCTCTGCCTGGGTATCTCTCTCAAAATAGTTTCCAATAAGGGACCTTGTTCTATAGCTGAACTGCACAGTTCCTTGAAACAGCCTCTTGTGTTTTAAAGGCATCCGGGATCCCTTGGCAACCAAATGGCCCCATGCCAGGCCTCCATTGTTAGTCACTCGGTGGTTTTGAATGAGCTGCATTGTGGGGAAAAAAATCCACATTCATTATGTTGAATGTAGAGCTGGGCTTCCATTACTGCTCCAGGGGAGAACCAAAGACTAGTTGAATGTAGTCAACAAAAATGTATGACTCTTGTCAGATGTTACACGTAAACCACATTAAAAAGGCATAAGAGCTGCCTGGCTGGATCAGACCAAAGGTCCATCTAGCGCTGGACTCTGACTTTAATGGTGGCCCACTGGATGCCCCAAGAAGCTAACAAACAAGGACATGAAGGTGTGGCAGTCATGTCCTGGGTTTGCCCTGTAATTTTTTTCAAGTCGATGTTACTACCTTTCAATCCTTTCTTTGTTCAGGAGGTTAATATATATTTTATTTACAGATGGCAACAATTTAAGTTTCCAAATTGCGCGAGGTACTGGTTCCCCTCTATCTGGCACTGGTTAGGCCTCATCTTGAGTACCACGTCTGGTTCTGGGCACCATACTTTAGGAAGGATGCGGACAAGCTGGAGGGGGTTCAGAGGAGGGCAACGTGGATTATCAGGGGTCTGGAAACAATGTCCTATGAGGAGAGACTGAAAGAACTGGGCATGTTTAGCCTTGAGAAGAGAAGATTGAGGGGAGTAGGGTGCCCATCCGCCCGGATTTGTCCGGACATGCCCGGAAAAAGGCGGGCAAATTCAAATCCGGGGGGAAAACCCGTTTTGGGGGTCCAAATCCGGAAATTTACCCCCCCCCCAAGCCTGTTTCGGGTACTTACGGTTTTGGTCTTCCGAGGCCTGCCGAAGCCATTTCTGGGTTCCTAGAGGGCCGTTGCTATGGTGATGGCCCTCTAGGAATCCAGAGATGGCTTCAGCAGGCCTTTGCAGGCCAATTTCAAGCACTTCCGGTTTCGGCCTGCCGAAGCCATTTCTGGGTTCCTAGAGGGCCGTCGCTATGGTGATGGCCCTCTAGGAATCCGGAGATGGCTTCAGCAGGCCTTTGCAGGCCAATTTCAAGCACTTCCGGTTTCGGCCTTCCGAAGCCATTTCTGGGTTCCTAGAGGGCCGTCGCTATGGCGATGGCCCTCTAGGAATCCGGAGATGGCTTCAGCAGGCCTCTGCAGGCCAATTTCAAGCACTTCCGGTTTCAGCCTTCTGAGGCCTTCCGAAGCCATTTCCGGGTTCCTAGAGGGTCGTCGCTATGGCGAAGGCCCTCTAGGAATCCGGCTTCAGCAGGCCATTGCAGGCCCGTTTTTAGGACTTCCGGTTTCAGCCATCTGAGGCCTTCCGAAGCCATTTCCGGGTTCCTAGAAGGGCCGTCACCTCTAGGAATCTGGAAATGGCTTCAGCCGGCCCATTTGGGGCACCTCTGAGGCCTGCCCCTGGTGGGTCATCCTCATCCACACTTACCAAAACTCAGTCTGCAAACCCCTTCCTGCTCCCGCTCGACGATCCTGGGCCTCTTCTTGGACAGTGCAGGCAGAGGACAAAAAGCAGGCAGAGCAGCAGGTAGGACAGTTTTATCCTGGGAGTTACAAGGTTCTGAGAATTTTTCCAAAACTGCCCTCCACCTGTTAGGATCTCTCCTCCCCCAGGTCTTATCCTGTACTTTTCTAATCCCCTTCTCTGCAACCCCTTGCAGCTGCTAAGAATATTTTCAAGGTGAATGTAAAAATCCCCATAATTTGCCCAGAGAAATGGGGGAGGGGGAGGGAAGCAAGCATAGGAGCAGCCTTGGGAGAGGTATGTTTGTGTGAGTGTATTTATGTGATGGGTGCTTGGGGTGCATGTTCATTTGTCTATGAATGGATGTGTGTGCGTGTGTTTTGGGGTGGGTGATCCTGAGAGAGTTTACTTGTTTGCAGTGTGTGAGTGTATTTATCTGATGGGTGCATGTTCATTTGTCTATGAATGGATGTGTGCGTGTGTGTTTTGTGGTGGGTGATTCTGAGAGAGTTTGGTGTTTGTGTGCATGTTGAGAGTGTGTGGGGAGCTATAGTTTTGTATGTGAGAGTTGGGGGAATGATATGGAGTTGATATTCCTATTTACAGGAAATAAATTTGAATGAATTTTCTAAGAATTCATTTAGAGATGGTTTGAGCAAATTGGTTTAGCTGTCTGGAAAACAGGTGTGCTGGAATAGAAAACTGGCTTCAAAGCAGTACCTTTATCTGGTTACCTCACCCATTTGCTTTTTTTATTGTTTTGTTGGAGGAGAACATTGAAATATATTGATGTATGAATTGACTTATTAGCGATATTTATTTACTGCTTCTTATTTGAATAAATCATGAAACAGTTTTAAAAAAGAATATAAAAATGTCAATGGTATCATATTAGAAGTTCATTTGAACATACAGTAGCTCATGGCTGTGTGAAAGGCAAAGTAAATGGATGCAATTTCAGTGGGCTTTTTAAACATCATGAATACATAATTTATTATCCATCTCTATTGGAGGATGATTGTTACTGGCCATGGTGTTTTTACTTCATCTATGTGATATTTGCTGGTGCTAGCATTTGTTTTATCCTTTTAGTAACTGTACAAAAACAGACGATTCTTGTTAAATACAGTATCCTCCTCCAAGCTGGTTCTCTCCAGATGTGTTAGATAAAACTCTAGCTGAGCTGGAGTCTAGATCTACATTGTATATTATATCTTCTATATATTTTCTCAATTAATTCCCAAAACCCGTGTCAGACTGTTAATGATTTTTCCATTTAATTCACTAATCTTTTGGATCTAACTATTAGCTCATGCGCCAATGTGCATGGTGGGTGGGGTGGGTGGAGAAGGGTTTTTCACTTCTCCTGTAATTGCTAGTTATTTTATATCATCCACCTGAAGTTTCTGAAGTCTGAAAGCCCAAAGTAAAATTGTTAAAAGTCCTAAAGACATTTCCATCAAAGTCCATTGGAGTTCTACTGATGAAAATTCTGACCAGCAAAATATCTCAACCTATGCCAATATGAGTAAGATTTCCTAAAACCTTTGCTGGGTCTCTCTTTTCCTCTTCCTTTTCTGCAACATTTTTGTCATTAGGTATTGCTATGTCAATGAGGTAGTTGTGTTTTTCTTTTATACGTATGACTGTTGTGTCTGATCGCTTGCAAAGTATTGTCTTGTCCCAGAATTGTTCTGTCCCAGCATAGCATGTCTTGGCTTGACTTGTTTGAGTGTGTCTGGCTCTCCTAGGCTCTGAAAGCATCTTTCTGGAAAGCACCTGCTGGTTGCATGATCGAGGAGGCCAGGTTCTGTGAGTGCATAGTTGTCCTTGACAGGAGGGCCTTGCACTTGCTAGAGTAAGGTGAATAGATGTGAAGAGACTGCAATCCTACATTCATTTATCTGGGAGTAAGCTTCATTGAAATCAACAAAAGTTATTTCTAAAGTTTCTTTGGGCAGTTTTCTTTGGGTCCCTGACTGGGATTTCTATTCTCTACACACTGAGGCAGTGTAAATTCAGGATATACTTGGATAAAAGGAGGGAAAGGTCCTTGCCTAGCATTGTGATAATGGGCATCTGTTCTGGCCTTTCTTTGTATTGCTACTGACCATGGTTTTGTTTACATGGCTAATGAACCAGAGATATAATGACACATTTTTAGATTAGTTTCTCACTAATAAACCAGTAGTTGAAACAAGCTAAGAGGTGAGAAGTGACTACAACAAGCCTTTAGTCCATTTTGTTCCATGGCTAATGTTTGCAGGGTAATCGTATTTTATACTCTAGGTTGCTAGTTTGTTGTACTAGATTTTTCTGCACTTGTCAACTGCTTCATTTGTTCAGTGGCAGCAATGCTGAATCTGTGAGTATGGATAAGAGAAATGTTATGGGGAAAGAGTGTTAAATGTTAGGAAAGTTGGGACTATGGTCATCCAGTGAAGGATTTGCAGTCAGAAAACATATTTGAGGGAAGTGGAAACTATCACACAGAGCATAGCAAAAGTTTCAAAGTACAGCAAAAGCTACAAAAGTAGGAGTGAGTAAAGTTAATTTCAGATACATTGAATGTCTCACTTGTTCTTTATTTTAGTGATTTTAACATGAAGATATTGTGTAGAACAGGTTTGTCTTAATTGTATGCTGTGAAATCAGACATGTGACCAAGGCCATGTTTGGGTGGGCACGCCCCCCTTGGGGGCTGGACATGTTGGTGGGCACGCCCCCTTAGGGGATGGCCACGTTGGTGGGCATGCCCCCTTGGGGCGGCCATGTTGTCCTCCTTTTTGGTTTCCAAACTATGGTCACCCTAGAGGGGAGACATGACAGCACTCTTCAAGTATTTGAAGGTAGTTACACAGAGGAGGGCCAGGATCTCCTCTCGATCAACCCAGAGTGCAGAGCACAAAATAATGGGGCTCAAGTTACAGGAAACCAGATTCTGGCTAGACATCAGGAAAAACTTCCTGACTGTTAGAACAGTACAGCAATGGAACCAATTATCTAGGGAGGTAGTAGACTCTCCTACACTAGAGGCAGCCTCAAGATGCATCTGGACAGCCATCTGTCAGGTATGCTTTAAAGTGGATTCCTGCATTGTGCAGAGGGTTGGACTTGATGGCCTTATAGGTCCCTTCCAATTCAACTATTCTGTGATTCTATGATGTTAGACTAAGCTATTTGGGGCTAGTAGAAGAAGTGTGAATTAAATGGAGCCTGTCTGTATATTGCCACTGGAAAGATTTTTAAATTTATTGTTTATTTATTAAATATATATATATATATATATATATTGCCTTTTTTCAAAAATGAACTCAAGGCAGCTTGCAAAAATAAAATATCATGCAATATATAAAAATGAATACATCACCAAACAGTAAAATATCTTTTTATAAAACAAGCATGAAGGAAACAGGATTATCATAATAAGATAATACTTTCAGCCTTCCCCAACTCTCAACACTTATGACCATTGGCCATGCTGGCAGGGACTGAGGGCTGTTGGTCCAAAAGATCACAACAGTTAAAGGTGTAGGCACTATACTAGAGTGATCATGTACAAAAGAAAGCAGGGTCCTTGCAACTTTAACAGTTGTGATGAAGAGGGAATTTCACCAGGAACTAATTGCATACAAATAACACTGGCTGAAATTCCCTTTTCTCTACAACTGTTAAAGTTACATGAGCCCTGACCTGGATTTTATCTGGTCACCCTATGGTGGGCACCAGGCTGGAGAAGGCTGACTTGGCCAAACGTCTTCTTAAGTCATGTTTGAACCAAATGCCAAAAAAGTGTTGAGGCCTGGTATATTTCACTTGATAGGACATTCCACAATGTAGGTACCACAATTGAAAAGGCCATGCTCCTAGTAATTGCCCATTATACCTCATACTGCTGAGTAATCTGGGTGCTTGCAGGTAGGGATATACAGAAGATGGTGGTCCTTAAGGTACCCATGCCGAAGCTATTTGGGGCTTTAATGGGTCAAGCCAGCACTTTAAATTGAGCCCAGAAAAGAGGTTCCCTTTTATGAGGGCATTGAAAGTGTTAATGCTATTCTTTCAGGTGGGACATTTTCATGGGTGGATAGCTTTTACAACTGCAAATTACAAGTACTGGCTAGAGGCCCATTGGTAGTAAATAAATATCCTAGTTGATAAGAATGTCCACAATTTAGAGTTTATATTTAGGGTTAGGGTTTGTTTGTTATTTGTTATATTTATATCCTGTCTTTTTTCCTGCAAGGAACTCAAGGAGACTCACATGGTTCTCCTCCTCCTCTCCATTTTATCCTCACAACAACCCTGTGAGGTAGGTTTGGCTGAGAAACAGTAACTGATATGAAGTCACTCAGTGAGCTTCTTGGCCAAGTGGGGATTGGAACCCAGATCTGCCGAGTCCCAGTCCAACACTAGCTACTACATCACACTGGTATGCTAGTAGCGTTATATCTCTAGAGTAATTTCTTTCAACTTGTCCAAACAAAAACTAGTAACATAATCAATGTATTAAAAAATCACTCAGATTACTCCCTAACCAAGAGAATTGTGGACTCTCAGATGGAATACTTTGATGTACTCCAATTGATGTTATACCTGTTGGACTGTTGTGAGTTAATAATTTCCCATCAAGGCCTGGATACGTCCACAGTCTTGGAAGCAAGAAAAATCACAGAGAGGAGAACATCCCAGCTGGAAAGACTGTGTAACTGTTTTTCTATCAGCTGCTGTTGTCCTTCACGTAAGCATACTGATGACGTACAGCTCTTGCCATTTGCCTCACCTTCAGTGATCAGCACCTGAGAAGTAAACTGCTGCTTTAGTACTCCTCACAGTAATCTCTCCTTGAAAGAGGTGTTGAACTTCAGGGGAATTGGAGAAAGGCCTTCATGGTACAACAAAGCAAGACTCTTTCTTAAGTACATAGCTGACCAGAGCAAGTATGCTTAGTTTTAATGGGTGTGTGTGTGTATGTTGGCAGCTGAGAGTGGGGGCAGATATTTCTGCAAACATGCTTTAACTAACTCTTGGAAAGAAGCCAGTTCTGTAAGCATCATAATAGCAATTCTTCTCTGGGTATTCTAGGGTTTTCCCTGACTTTAGGGGTTGTTAGCACTAGTCCAGAGTTATGCATGGCCATATCCAATTCCACCCCAGGGTCCCTGAGATCAGGAGCCTAAAATACAGCAGACAGAAGGTTTCACATGCTTCTTCACTCTGATTAAATTGTGGCTAGTCTTCAAACTAAACTGGTTTTATTGGAAGTACAAGATAACCTGCTGTGAACTAAAGCAGAGTCACACAGATTCTCATTGTCTTTGATGAACATTTTCTGCAGCATGAAAAAACACCTTTCCCTGTTCCTGATTCTTCAGGCTTTGAAATTATTCACCTATTTGGGAAGCATTGTGCTCACTCTGAATTGACTTCATTTGATATCACATGTAGTCAGATCTGATTGGTAACACAGGGTCATGACATCTTCTCATTCACTTCATACTCCCCAGATGGTTAGGATTTCCCCATGTGATCAATCCTGGGGAAAAAAATACAGATTGGGGAAAACAACGGCATTAAATAGGGTACATAACATGGTATACACACCCTCACCTCTTCTCTTTCCCCCTCTCCTGGAGAAAATTGACTCCACATCATGAATCAGGCTTAGGGGGAAAAAGCTACCATTTCTTTTATTTATTTATTTGCAAAATTTGTATACCGCTCCATATCTGTGATGAACATAAGAATTAAAACAGTAAAAGATACAAAAATCAAAGCACCATTAAAATCATACTTGTATAATGAAAACATACAGAAAAATCACAGAATGCCAATAAAAACTGTGGCTTTCAGTCAAGGAATGCTTCCTGGAATAGAGTTGTTTTCAGGAGATGCCGGAAGCAACACAGTGTTGATGCCTGCCTGACCTCCAGAGGCAGGGAGTTCCACAAAAAGGGGGCAAACCACACTGAAGGCTCTTCTGGTACTCCAATCCGGCCATAGGTCCATTCACACTAATAGGCTTATTTTCCATAGTCTTGAGTGTCCACAGATGCCAATAGAAAGATTTTTCTTAGCTTAATTGCCATGTGTGTGCATGTGGGGATTTTGGGGGGTCACACATGTAAGGAGGGAGGGAGGGTTAACCCCTCCCTGACTGCACCCTTGAAAACTGCCCCCTCTGCATTGCAATTATGATTAGGGAAAGAACCTTGGCACCTGTCAACACTCAAGGCTGTGGGAAACACATTTGAGGCTTGTGCCCCATGAGCCCAGAACTAGCCATGTCCCTGCTTACAATGGGTGGGCCTTCTCAGACAACATACTAAGCCATGGTTAGGCCACTAACCTCTTTGCAGTGAATGGTTAGTGCGTTTAAACCATGGTTATGTAGCCACCATGGTTAGGAATGGTTCACACAACATGACACGCTAAGACATAATGTTTAGCTCAAAGTGCTTAACCACCATGGCTTAGTGTGTCGTCTGAACAGGGTCAATGAGGTTTTGGGGGGAAATAGTTCTATCCATGAGAATGCTTTTAATGAGCAACTACAGTAAAAAAAATGTGGGAATATAGTAGGAGGAAATCAATTAAGTCTTTGCGGAAGAACATGTGCTATATTGGATCTAACTAATGGTCAGATTAACCAGGATATATCATTGTGGGGAAAAAAGGTTTATTTTTTCAATTATAAACATACAAAACTCGGCAATTACAGGCCAATTTTAAAAGGGTGTGCAAAACTGCAATATGTGAAATACTTATAATAGAGATGTGCCAATTACATACAGAGAAAAGAGAACTGTACCCAGAATAGGACTAACTAGCCAGTAAAAATTGCCTAGAGTTTGTGCTAGCTGAGTCATTATATATAACCACTGGACCCTCACTTACTGAGAAACTGTTAATTTAACCATCAGTAAAGTTTAAGATATGAAACAACAAAGTTTTCACAGAGAAAAGGGCCTTGTCATTGGTAGCACCCTAGCTGTGGAAAGCTGTCTCCAAGGAGACTTGTATGGTGCCAGTCAGAAGAAGAAGAAGAAGAGGAACAAATTCCCATGCCTTTTAATTTGTTTCTGCTTCAGTGTTTTTTTTTTCTATGCCAGATGTTTCTATGCAGCTTTTTTGTTTTATTATTGTTCTGTATTATTTTATATATTTCAGCTTGCTTTTATTGTAAGTCACCCTGAGAATCTGTTTATAAGGCAACCTATAAATATTTTAAAATAAAAAATACATTAAAAAAAGCTTCCACGGCCAATAAATAAATAAATAGGGTGTGCATATATAGAATGGAGGCCATATTCTTACTCACTGCACTTTAACAACCACAATCAACTGTGGGCATATTTTTAGGAGGTGTATTTATTTCCCCAACTTTACCTACCAGTATTGTTTTTGCTTTCAACAACGTTGACAAATTCTTGGCGTGGATCTGACCACAACCCAGTTCGAGCCTCCCAGCTCTCCTCTTCTATTGTGATTTGGACTGCTGAAGGCTTTATGGGCATGTTGACTTGATTCCTAGGCTGTTACCACACACGCAGTTTTAAGCACACTCACTGCGACTTTGATCCACTTCTTCAGCGCAGGACTCGCATGATGCCATCCCTCTCGTGCTGTTCTCACGCCCTGAGTGCTCAGTTTTTAATTTCTGTTTTGATTTATCCCTGAACGGGCAAAGCCCATTTCAGGCAAGTTCAGGTAAGTTCAACATGCTGAGCTGAGGTATCGGAACAAAACCTACCACGTGTGATTCATTCGCATAGGAAACGGAGGGGGAACTCACAAAAGCAATCCGGCAGGGGGTGGGGAATGGTTTGTGCGATAAAGGCCCAAGACAGAGCAGCTTATGAGCCAGGCAGGTCCTGGCACAGCAGCGGGAAAGGCAGAAACCCAAAGGATCAGATGGCTTTAAATTTCACAGTGCAGTGTAAAATGTACTCCCTAGGAGACAATATGTACAAGAGCCCTATTACACACAGACACTCAATTCCAGAACCATCCTTTCATACAGGCAGGATCTACACTGCTGCTTTAAAACGTTTTATACCAGTAGTGACAACTGTTGGGGCCAAGGACACACTCCAGATATAGTTTTCAAACTGTTTTCAAAGTGTCATATCCTGCTTGGTGTAGATCTGGTCACACTGGAGTCATGACATTCATCGCGTTGCTCTCAATTCCAGAGGCACAGCATTATCCAGGCACTTTGTATCCTCTTCCCTCAGTGTTCCACAGGGTGGAGGAAGTGAAGGGTGCAGTTGAAATGCCACCTGCAAACAACAAGCAGGAAGAAATTAGCTGTGTTGGTGTCAACTTCTGAGGTGATTAGTAAGTGTGATGGAGGCAGAGGAAGCTGTGGGAAAAACAAGGGCAAGGTTGTGGGGAAGGCAAGGGGGAGGGACATCTTTAGACAATGGACAGAGCAGCAGTGATATATGTGATACTCTGGTTACCTGTTTATGAGCTCTGTTCTAGCATTTGTTGAAATCACAGGTTTCAGGTTTTGTTTTTGTTTGTTTTTGCATAAGCAGCTTAATTTCCCCTTCTTCCCTCATGACAGGATCTGGAGAGTTTTAAGGCCTGAAAGAGTCAGCAAGTTGTTTGTTCCAACCATCTGTCTCATTTCCCTTAGCAACAATTTGTCCTTCTCTTCTCCTTGGTGAGATATCCGAAGCAAAGTCTGATAGTCAACGCATCCCCCTTTACACTTTTGTCTCGTTTTTTCCTCAGTTTGTCACAGCTATACATATCCCATATATAGGCCTGTGACGTCCCCTCTCCGTCTGTCCTTTAGATTTAATGCACATTCTAACATTCTGGGGGTGTGATAGTGAGAGAGAAAGAGCGTACAGTAACATTCTGAGGGAGGGATTATTTGAGATGTACATGCCATACACTGATTACTGAATGTGACTGGCTGACAACTGTGATTCTCCATCTGCACCTGATGGCCTGTGTGATTCATCCACCTGTTACATGATCCTGTCTTGCTGGAACTCAGGCAGCTTTGGAGAGTTAATTTTCACTGCTTTCCACAGCGTTTTGCACAAAGATTTCTTTGCCCTGTGGGGAAAGACACAAAATACATACATACATACAAAAACCCAAACCAGTAGAGCTGCAGGCATTAATTAGTAGGTTAATCAACTGACATTTTAGTTGGTTAATCACTATGGTAGGGTGACCATATGAAAAGGAGGACAGGGCTCCCATATCTTTAACAGTTGTATAGAAAAGGGAATTTCAGCGGGTGTCATTTGTATGCATGAAGCACCTGGTAAAATTCCCTCTTCATCACAACAGTTAAAGCTGTAGGAGCCCTGTCCTCTTTTGTGTCTGGTCATTCTAGTATAGCTCCTGCAGCTTTAACTGTTGTGATGAAGAGGGAATTTCAGCAGGTGCTGCAGGCATACAAATGACACCTGCTGAAATTCCCCTTTCAATACAACTGTTAAAAATACAGAAGCCCTGTCCTCCTTTCCATACGGTCACCCTACACTATGGGCAATATTCCTGAAGGCTTATTTTCATTACTTTGGCTGCAAGTTAAGGGCATACTTGTTTGCAATTTTAGGCTATTTTGGAATATGGAATGAAGTCACCCTGAGTGCTATTTGGCTGCCTTTAGTGCCATTTTTGGGGGTAGAAAAGCAGGATATAAATAAAATAATGTTTAAAAAATGAATCAATGAAAAAGAAAATGTTGAATACAGGCTTTTCTTCTAAGACTACACTTGTTTTGTCTACCTCAAGTATAGGATGAGGTAGGCTATAGTTTAAATAAAATGAAATAAAAAGGAAGTTAGTTTTGTTTACTGAATTGTAAGCAGCCTTACTCTTCTTACTTAAATATTTCAAAAAGGCTAGATTATCAACATTTTGTTAATAAGCAGATCTTGTTTCATGTAATTGATTACTCATTTAAAAGCTCATGATCAATCAAATAAACATTTTTGACAGCCCTAAAATAAGTATCAGCAGCTATAAGAATTAGGCTGTGATCTTATACACACTTACCTGGGTGTTAGCCCCATTGAACACATGTTGTGACATACTTCTGAGTAAACCCACATAAATTTAGATTCCAACAAATCTCAATGTGATGTGAATATACTCTCTCAGATGAGACAGGACTAGCTCCAGGACTAGCATGGTTGGGTGATCAGATTTGCAGTGGAATTTATGTCTATTCTTTTAAAGGCTTTACAAAGGCTCAAAAGAGTTCATGGCCTAGATGAGGGGGGAAATGTTTTAAAAGGGGTATTTTACAGATGAAATGAAACATTTTTTTAATGAAACACAGATGAAATTAAAAGCACTTGCCTTAGATCATGCAGCAGGGCCCCTGCATAGTGTGGATTCTAAATCCAAGCTCAATGTACAACCTCCATTATAAATAACACTTTAAGGAAGGGCTTGTTCTTTTTGCTCATTAATCTTCATTTGATATGAGTCTTCTTACCAGGATTTTGCACAAGGCACAGCTGAGCACAGGGCAGCACATAGGCCACCATGTTTGTGGTAACCATCCCAGACAGCTCTTGGGGTGGTGGTGTATATTTACCCCAAGGGGGGTGCACAGTGATGCCGCCAACTCGCAGCCACTACGGGGCTTTCCCTCAAAATTGCACGTTTAAAAAGTTGAGGACTTACCGTGACTTTTCCTTTGTTCTGAGGTCACCAATGTCTTTCCTCCATCTGTCCGTGGTGACCTCGCTTTGGGTTCAGGCTGGGGTGTTCTGGGGTGGATCGTGGCTACTGATAGGGCACAGGAAAGTCAAGCAGAGGGCAGGTGGTGGGCCGAATAGCCCCCGGAAAGCTTGCATTTGGGGAATTAATGTTCCCACCCTGCAGCTTCCCCTGCTAATCTCATAACAAAACCCTTTCTTTAAAGGAAGAGGAGCAGGCTTGGCTGTTTTGTAGGGTGACCGGATAAAATCTAGGTCAGGGCTCATGTAACTGTAACAGTTGTAGAGAAAAGGGAATTTCAGCCAGTGTCATTTGTATGCAATTAGTTCCTGATGAAATTCCCTCTTCATCACAACAGTTAACGTTGCAGGGGCCCTGCCTTCTTTTGTATATGGTTACTCTAGTATAGTGCATGCACCTTTAACTGTTGTGATAAAGAGGGAATATCACCAGGAACTAATTGCATACAAATGACACTGGCTGAAATTCCTTTTTCTCTACAACTGTTAAAGTTATATGAGCCCTGACCTGGAATTTATCTGGTCAGCCTACTGTTTTGTTCATTTTCTGTTGGTGGCCCACTGTTGTGAATGGCGCCAGTTGAGAGAGGCTGGGTTTGTTTTGTTTTTTTAGGCATATAGCTTATTAAAGTTATTGTAGTGGTTTTAAATTGTATATTGTATGTATATGATATGTTTTTGCTGTTTTAATTTGTTTATATTGCTTTTAATTGTTTTAATCTTATGTAAACCGCCCAGAGAGCTTCAGCTATTGGGCGGTATACAAATGAAATAAATAAATAAATAAATAGTTGTCGCTGATGAGAAAGAACGGGAACGCAGGGCAGGTGGCGGGCTTTTCCAGCTGGATAGCCCACGCTCCTTCCTGCCCCATCTAGATTTATTGATTTAACCAAGCAGCAGCGATTTTGCGAGCTTTTCACCCTTCCAAAGTGGCGGTGTATACACATAGCACAACAAAAGATGTGCAGAGATACTGCCTAACATCAATCTCAGCACTCTGCCATCATGAGTGTCACATATGTGATCACTGCAGATGTCATTTCTAGGTTGCTTTTCTGTCTACATCTTCCTCAAAGCAGCTTACAATAGCCATCAAAAATGAAATAAGCACAGCTAAACACAAAGGCAACAATCCAATATGCAGTTAAGCACACCTAGTTAAGCATTCATTGGATTGTGGCTGTTCAGAACCATAAATGGCAACATTAACTATTTTGTGCTTTGCTCAACCCACTATCCAATTTGTGTCCTGTCCACCCCTTTGCAGGTCTTCAGGAAAACTCAGAACACCCAATTGTTTTTGCTGGCCTTTTTTAATGTTTAGGTTTTATTGGTAAGTTATGTTTAATTTATATTTATTGGTAATCTCTGCCTTAATGGATTTTTAAAATTAAATACATTATTGTTGATTTTTATTGTATCCACCTTGTGTGATTTTTATGTTGTATTCCATCTTGAGAGGGCTCCACCCTTAAAGGAGGCCTAAAATAATTGTTAATACATATGCTGTTACAATTTAGAATTATGCATTTGTGGTATAGAGTGCAATCCTTTCAGGTGATTTCATTAAAAAAATTAAGATCAATAAAGGTAGGTGAAAGACTTCTAAACCAGTCCTGTGCATCCTGACTGAGGGCCATCCCAGTCAGTTAACCTCCCAAAAATTGTGTTAGGTACAAGAGCACGGGGGGAATAGATGACAGGCAAACATGCTGTAAGTAGTACAAGGTAGTACAAAAAATAATCAGGATGACCTCCAAGCACCTAAGAATTCTCTTCTAATGCAAAGTCAATTTAGGACACCGAGAGGAGCCAATGTCTAACATGCTCATTAAATGAGGTTAATTATCTAAGGAAAATGTATTAGCTGAAAGCGTACAGATGCAGTGATGTTGGACAATACCAAAGGGGAAATGGTTCTTAAATTTAAGCCTTAAGCTTCTATGGCTTGCCCTCCGTGTTTGGTATAACTCACAGATTGAAGAATAGCTAAGGGATCGATTTGTATTAAGAGTTATTAGCAATTGGTGTGCACTGAATTGCCAAGTGTGGCCAATGGGGAATACTGACTCAGGCCCAGGGCAAAAAGCCTGGGAACTGCACATAATGTGGAAAGCGGGAACAGGACATGCAAAGATGCTACTGCTCTGCTCCATTCCAGGAATCTGCCAGGAGAAATCTGAAAATATTGTTTGAATGATTAATATAATCTCATCTCACTATTTTCAGCATCACAGAATCAGCCAGTGATTCAGGGAGATGTATTTATTATGAAATATTTGCCTTTTAAGAATGACACAATTTATGAATTGCAGCAGAATAAGAATGTAAAATACATTCAAAAGGGGAATATAAGTTTGAGAACAGAATTGTCAAGACCAATGATTCAAGAGATATTATCAACACAATATATTTCACAATATTAGTTGAATGGCAGATGTTATCGAGATTTATATAAAACAACAAAAAGCCTCATACTAGTGGTAAAATATAGTGTGATTGTAGGGAAAGAATCTGAGGTGATAAAGCTGAATATATTCTCATCATTGTTATCACCATCACACAAGTTACTAGATTGGATAAAAGAAAATTATGACTCTTACTCATATCCATATAGGGGAAAATCAGTTGTAAATTGACATAATGAGATTAATATGGATTTAGAATCAGATATTGTGGGAGAGATAATATTACACTAAATGCCCGTTTGGAACATGGGATTAAAAAAAGTGGAGAGAGCTCCACATGTATCACTTTTGACATCGGTTTTACAACATCCTGAGAATTTTGAAATATGGAGAATACTTATGTTGGTTATAGGAATGATTTGTGTAAAGAAGATGCTTTTAAATCATTCAACTAAATAGTAATTTTCACAGGATTAAACTACCTTTTTCAGTACTGTCAAATCAGGTTCTCTCATTTATCTATGGCCTCCTCCACACGGGGCGTTTAATGAGCCTTGAAGGCTCATTATAAATTTTACCTACACACGAGCGGAGCGCAAAACGGGCGTACAGGCGCGTTATCTCCCCGATAATGCGCATTTTCGAACGCGCGTTAAATAGCGACTTTTATTTTGCTCCGGCCGTTAAAGCGCATTTTCGCTGTGTGAACAAGCGATTATGCGCATTAACTACCTGTAAAGTGCTTTTTGGGCATCTTTTAATGCGCTTCGCCGCTTCTCACCGCCTCCCGTGCAGAGGGATTAGGCGTAAATGCGCCTCCGCGAAAATGCGCATAATCCCCGAACCGGGCGCAAAAGCGCATCCTTGTGGAGGGGGCCTAAAAAGGAAACTACATAGAGACTTCTTACTAAGTTTGAAACCATAATTACAAATGGGAATAGAAACATATTTTACAACTTGTTGCATTTTAGCAGAATCTTCTGCAGAGTGACATAGAAACTATATGGTAAAATGGGACAGGAACTTACAATGTCACACAGATGCACTTATCACTCGCTCGGTTTTAAGCACGCTCACTGCGACTTTGATCCACTTCTTCAGCGCAGGACTCACATGAGGTCGTCCCCCTCGCGCTGTTCTCGCACTGAGTGCTCTGTTTTTAGTTTCTGTTTTGATTTAACCCTCAACGGGCAAAGTCCGTTTCAGGCAAGTTCAGGCAATTTCAACAGGCTGAGCTGAGGTATCGGAGCCAAACCGACCACGTGTGATTCAAAACGTTAGATTCGCATAGGAAACAGAAGGAGAACCCGCAGAAGCAACCCGGGGGGGGGGGGAATCTTATGTGTGATAAGGGCCAGAGTGATGGGATCATCGAGGGCCAATAAACTAAGGCTGAACCCTAACAAGATGGTGGTCATGTGGGTGAGTAGCTCCTGAGCCCAGCAGAGAGACTTATTGCCTGTTCTGGGTGGGGTTGCACTCCTTCTGAAAGATCCTGTTTGTAGTCTGGGGATATGCTTGGCTACATCTTTGTTGCTGGAGATCCAAGGGGCCATGACATCTCGAGACTGGGTTTGGATGACACAATAACCCACAATTCAACTGGTATGCCAGCTATGGCCTCTCCTACACAGGGATAGCTTGGCCACAGTGGTATGGGCGATAGTAACCTCAAGACTGAATTACTGCAACACACACGTGTGACACTGCCTTTAAGGATGGTCTAGAAGCAGCAGTTAGTGCAGAATGCAGCAGCTCAACTGCTGTCAGGAGCTGCACCTTTTTAGCATGTAACACCTTTACTGGGGGAACTGCACTGACTGCCTATTGGATGCCAGGCCAGGTTTACGGTTTTGTTATTGGTGTATAAAGCCCTAAGCAACTTGGGACCAGGATATCTGAGAGAGCTCCTCCCTTACCAGCCAGCCCAGTCACTAAGGTCATCAAATGCGACATGATGGTTCTGCATGGATCTGCATTCAGTTTGGAGTCCACTCAGAGTAGAGCCTTTAGTGGATTGTCTCCCTCTCTATGGAACTCCCTGCCTGTTGATATCAGACAGGCACTGGTGTAGTTTCATTTTTGGTACCTACTGAAACCATTTTTATTTAGACAAGCCTTTTCTGACAAACCAGTCATTGTTTTATTGGCATAATTTGTTTTTAAGATTTTAACTTTGTATTTTGATTATTTCCCCCTTTCTATTGTTCACCTCTTGGATATGTTATTGGTATTTTGTATTTAGTAAGAGTTCATGATTTTCAATAGGTCTGAATATGGGAGGGGGTGCTATTTCAAGATGGCTATAGGCTGGCATATTACACTATGGAAACTGTCTGAAGACATATCTGCAAAAAAATAATGGAAGTTAATGGTTTTGTGCTGAACCTAATAAGAGGCATTATCCATGTGTTGTGGTACAGCAAAATACTCCTCCCAAACATTGAAGGAATTGTTGTAGAAATTATGGATATTAATTAATTTTTAGAACTCCTATGTAAGAATTGTTTCCACTGTATACAACTGGGGTGCAGAACCTCATGTGCAGGGAGTCAAATTACAACTGGCAATTTGATGATGGAGGAGGAGGAGGAGGAGGAGGAGGAGGAGGAGGAGGAGGAGAAGGAGGTGGAGGAAAAGATACAGCACTATAGTTAGATGTCACAGGGGAAATGATCCAGAATTGCCAGCAACAAATCACAAATTTAATAATGCTTGGAGCAAGTGACATAAGCGTATAGTTCGGTAGGACTGATAAACAGTGACTGATTTAGTTTCTTGTAAATAAAGTCTAGAATTGTGCTGAATTTCTACAGCTGAAGCCAATCCTATTGCTCTTGCTGTGCTGATTACTGGTAGTGGCATATTCTTTGAATGACCGCCATGTTGGAACAAGTTCTGAAGAGCTCCTAGGTGATTCTTTAAAACTGGAGTTTCTCTGAGACGTACTCTAGCAGTCATCCAGTTAGTTGGAATGCTGGACCCTAAAAAAAAGTGGGGGAAGAATTCTTTTATTCTCTGTATTGAGATCAAGAAAATGGTGATAAAAAAGAATGTTTCAGGCTTACATGGATTAATGGTTTATACATAGAACGTTTGTTACAAGTCAGCAACTCCAGTTTCTTAAAATGCAAATGGCATAGACTCCTGACTTGCAGTCAATAACATAATTTGTTTTTAAAATCATTTTCATTCTTACTTTTGGGTAGTAAAAGGGAAGGTTTGCCATTGCCAAGTCTGATGTTAGCCTGGTTTACCAGAAGATGGCACTGAAGAGTAAACCTTCCTTGAAGTGTTTTTATGTGATACCAACGTGGGAGGTAGCAGAATATACAGGTAAAAGCTGTTACTGGTTCAGTTTCTGCTAGTGAGAAGATACAAGCATTCAGGATTCAATATGTTCTTCACATGAAAGCCACAAGGCTGTGCAAGAGTTTGTGCAAATGTAATGCAAACCTAGGTCCCCTCTACAAGGATTCGCTTTTGCGCCTGGTTAGGCGATTATGCGCATAATCGCAGAAGCGCATTTACACCTAATCCCTCTGCACGAGAGGAGGCGAGAGGCTGCGAAGCGCATTAACAGATGTCCAAAATGCGCTTTACAAGTAGTTAATGCGCATAAGCGCTTATTCACACAGTCAAAATACGCTTTAACGGACGGAGCAAAATAAAACTCGCGATTTAACGCGCATTCGATAATGCGCATAATCGGGGAGATAACACGCCTCTACGCCCGATTTGCGCTCCGTTCTTGTAGAGGTAATTTTTTTAATGCGCCTTGAAAGAGGTTTAAATGCCTCTTGTAGAGGCACCCCTAGTCAACAAACTAGTGGTCATACGCAACAAAAAAAAATGCAGCATCTACACTAGAAACTAGGCCCTCTTCCCACCTCAGTTGATGTGTGGCAGAGGCAGGCAGAAATATCATATCCATCTCTTACTAAACCAAGTAAGCAAGGTCTGGGGAGGAAGACAATGAGCAAATCTTCCTCACATGCTTATATGGTGATCTAACCTTATCACAGGACATGCTTGGACGTATTGCCATTCAAGAAGCTTATTTTTTACTTGTAAAGACTCAAACTCAAACTGGAAGAGAGCCTCAGATGTTGATTGCAGTGCATCTTCATCTATCAATGGCTAAAGGAGGAAAATACAAAATAGCCAGCCACACCAAGGCTGCCTCTACAAGAGGCATTTAAAGCTCTTTCAAGGCACATTAAAAAATTTACCTCTACAAGAACGGAGCGCAAATCGGGTGTAGAGGCACGTTTTCTCTCCGATTATGCGCATTATCGAATGCCCGTTAAATAGCAAGTTTTATTTTGCTCCGGCCGTTAAAGCACATTTTGACTATGTGAACAAGCGATTCTCCGCATTAACTACTTGTAAAGCGCATTTGAAACAACCGGTAAGGTCACCTGTTGAGTGCTCAATTACCTCCTGCATACAAGCATTTACGATAAAGCGCTTCCGAGAAGATGCGCATAATCGGAGGAACAGGCGTCAAACGGAATCCATCTAGAGGGGGTCCAACAAAGAAACCTCTTAACAGCAAAAGCCCAGTTCCTTGCCCCAAGGAACATATCTTCTAAATCTCAACAAAGCAGAGACAATGGAGGAAGGAAAGGGGGAAGAAGATAGATGTAAGGGAAATATGAATGAATACAGTTACATATACTTAGGCATGGACATCCATGTAATGTAATGACAAATATTCTGGGTTGTCATTACATGTGCTATGATTTAACTATGGATTGTGTCAACTACAAACAATTTGGAGTTTACAACCCAACAACAAACCATGGGTTTTCTTCCTGGGTTGTTCATGATTGACAACCCATAAATTAAACTACAGATCAGGTTTTGCACATAACGACAATCCACAATTCAACAACAATCCATACTCAACGCACACTCTAGGTGGTCATTATATGTGAATCAAGACTTAGAGTCAAGGAGGTTAAAGACTTCACGGAAAAGGTATGTTTTGAGTAGGGTGACCAGATAAAATCCAGGTCAGGGCTCATGTAACTTTAACAGTTGTAGAGAAAAGGGAATTTCAGCCAGTGTCATTTGTATGCAATTAGTTCCTGGTGAAATTCCCTCTTCATCACAACAGTTAAAGGTGCAGGCACTATACTAGAGTGACCAGATACAAAAGAAGGCAGGGGCCCTGCAACTTTAACTGTTGTGATGAAGAGGGAATTTCACCAGGAACTAATTGCATACAAATGACACTGGCTGAAATTCCCTTTTTTCTACAACTGTTAAAGTTACATGAGCCCTGACCTGGATTTTATCTGGTCACCCTAGTTTTGAGGAGAGAACAGAAAGAAGAAAAAGCTGCCATCTTTTAAGTATTCTGAGAGGGAGTTCTAAACATAAGGAACTGGCAAAGGGTTAAAATGCAAAGCTAGGGCCACTACATCACTCAGCTAAGACATCAGCCATTCTTGGTTCCTCCTTTCTTTGCATTCAGGTGATCAGGATAAGGACTTTGTAACTGAGAACTAGTGCCTGAGCTTGTTTTTTCCTCTCTTACCTTCTAATCCCTTTTGCTTTTGTGTCATGTCTTTTAGATTGCAAACCTGAGGGCAGAGCTTGTCTTATTATTAATCTTTGCAAGCCATACTGGGAGCCTTTTTCCACTGAAGAGCAAAGTAAAACTGCTTTAAAAGAAATTATAAATGACATTGCCCTACCCAGGGGCACAAGGATACCACAGTGTCCTCCACTGCAATTGGCACCTTCCAAAAGATGTCAGAACCTCAGAGCTGCTAGGGATTCCAGCAGCATGCACACACGTGTGCACACACACTGCTAATAATCACCATTTTGACTACACCACAGCAAAAAACAGCTCTCTTGGGAAAGAGGGTAAGTGTAACAAACACACAGTCCTTCCCAGGTCAAGGGTTTAAGTCCTCCTTGGAGGAGCAATAGCCTTGTGCACTAGGCTTCAGTCCACCAGGGAGAAATGGTAGAATTAAGTCCAAGCTTTCCTGTTGCATGCTTGGCTAGCAGAGGCAAAGGAGGAAGAGCTGGCAGAACTAGACCTCACACCACAGAGCTGCTCTCGTAGCTTCTCAGCCATATAGCAAAGAAGAAAAGGACATGTCATCCTCCAACTGCCTGTCAGCAGAACTAGCCACATGCACCAGGACCAAGAGGCTTGCTTGAAGAGCCCAGACCCATGGAAACACAGCTTGGAAACACTGTTACTATTTGCTGAGAGAGGTGCTTCTCCACACCATGAATAATTCCAGGATATTAAACCAAGGATTCCAAGACATTAAGCACCATCTCACGCCTGTTGTTAACCTATGGAATTCAATGCCACTGGATGTGATGGTGAGCACTAGCTTAGATGGCTTTAAAAGGCATTAAACAGGTGTTAGCCATGATAATTTGAGACCCTCCAAGTCTAGAGGCACTACATCTCTGAATACCAGATGCTGGGGACAGGAGGAGAGGGATGTTGCCTTTATTCTCTGCTTATGGACTTCCGAGAGGTATCTCAGTGGCCACTATTGGAAATAGGATGTTGAACTAGAATGGATCCTTGTTTAAATCCAGCAAGTTAATTTGTTTTTAACAGTGAACATGCATACGAATAGGCTGCAAGGGAGTAGGAGAACTGTCCTACCATTCTCTCAACTGCCCAAAGTTCTCCTACTTTCTTGCAGCCTATTCATATGCATAAGAGAGAGAAGTTCATGGGCATGGATACATTTGGGTCATTATCACAAAGGCGGTTTTAAGCACACCCACTTCGACTTTGCTCCACTTCTTCAGCGCTGGGCTCACATGATGTCATCCCACTCCTGCTGTTCTCTTGCCCTGAGGTCGCAGGTTTTAGTTTCTGTTTCTATTTATCCTTCAATGGGCAAAGTCCGAAACAGACAAAGTTCAACACAGGCCAAGCTGAGGTATGGCAGCTATACCGACCACGTGTGATTCAAAACTCTAGACTCGAATACAAAACAGAGGGGGAAGCCACAGAAGCAACCCGGGGGGGGGGGGGGAATAGTAGGTGTGATAAAGCCCTCAGATTCAAGAAAAAAGAAAGAAATGGGATGAAGTCTTGGGAGACATTGAAGGTGAGGGCAATGTGCTTCTTATGGGTTATTGCTCTTAGAATATTATTCTTCTGATTTGATTGAAGTGGGAAGATGGTAATTTAATTTTTTTCCTACTGCTATTATAGAAGAGAGAGCACTGAAGACTTATGGTGTCTTTGTAATCTCTGCTTATTTGCATACATATATAAGCAGAGCTGTTTCAGAGTAAAAAGACTCCAAAAGCAGACAAACAAACCTGCTTGCTGATCTCCCATCAGGTTTCCAGTGAGAGCAACGGTTCCCTGAAGTGCTTCATTTTCAGACAACTCACCACTGTCTTCCATTTTCTCTGTCTTTGTCCAAATTCTAGCTGTCTGTTTCTGCCCCACTCCAAACTCTGATGGGTATTACATTTCTGAGTCTGGAGAAGGATTCCAAAATATTAAACACCATCTAGCTCCTCTTGTTTAAGTCCCTGATTACCCACCAGATTAGTCAGGCAAAACCATAGTGATACAGTAACATTTACAGTAACCAAGACAGCCAAGCTCATAATAATATGTTTTAGGAAAATTATTCCACTGTCTTACTGCTGTATTTATCAACTAATAAAACTGTATCTTGTTGCAGTTTAAATGCTTTGCCTGGTATTCAGCTAAATTCCTTGCTTTTTAGCCTGCTGCACCCAGATACCTTCTTCTACAGTTGGTTTAGCACTGTAAGGTGGGGAAGGGGGGAAGATATTTCATGGAAGAGGTATCAACTAGCATGAGGGAGGAGGGTTGCTGGTTTAAAGTATACACAGAATAGAAATGCCTCCATGACCCAGTGAAAGACATCTAGGGAAAATACTACCTGTATTTTATAGTATTCTTATAGGAAGTGTATAGAAGAGTACTTGCTTCTGGATATAATAAACAGTTCTTGCATGTGAGTCACACTTTTCTACTGCTAAAAGCTAACCATTAAAGGAGTGTTTATTGTAACCCAAGCATAAGAGCCTTGTTCTCTTAACTGTCCTGACGTTTCATCAAAATTGTGACAATTATATTAATATTGCTATTTAGTAGATGCAAAAAAATTGTAAAGACTTCTAAATAATTCTAAAAGCCTTCCAAAATCCTCAGTTGTGAATGTGTGTAGCTCTTGGGTCTACCTTTCTTGGTTATGCCAGTTACCCAGCTCAAGGGACTTACATTTAAGTGTCCTATAGACATTGACAGTAGTTGAGCATGTATAACTAAACATTTAACAATTACAAAAGGCAAAGATTTTTTTCTACCAACTATTAATAAAAACTTGGAATATTATTCAAGATACTTGGGCAATTGAAGCGGGGCAAACTGGCTGGCACAATTGAAGTGGGGCAAACTGGCTATCTCAAGTTGTCTTCAGCCCAATACAGACAGAGGTCACATCCTTGATTTAGTTTTTGTTCTAGGTGACGTGTTGGCCGGTCTGATTGTAAGGATGGTGGAGGTAGGAGTGACCCTGTTGTCATGGTCAGACCACTTCCTAAGTAAAGTTTGGACTTGTGACAGCAGTTCCTTGTGCAGTAGTGGTGGACCCATTAAGATGGTCCACCCTCCAAGACTTATAGAATCTGATGGTTTCCTGAATGATCTGGGGCATTTTTCTAGCAGAGAGAGTTGGTGATCACACCTGAGTCCTCCCCAGTTCTGCAGAGCCTGTTCTGCCCTATGGTATTCTGCAGTGCTATAGGCAATGAAGCAAGCCAGACAACAGCTAGAGCACAGACGGCAGAAGCCTTGCTCCAAAGCCACTGTGTCTGCCGTGTAGTGATGTGAGCACTGAAGAAGGCCTATTTCGTAGTCTCTGTTGTATTCTGGGATAACCACCCAGCAAAGTTCTTTAGAGTGGCTCAAAAGTTGCTGACCCAGAGGGGTCTTTTAGAACCCTTAGAGGCCCACTGTGACACTTTTTCATTGCACTTTGAAGATAAGATCATCCAACTCTGGAGCAATTTAGATGCCACAGTTATGATAGATTGAAGAGAGGTATCCAATGCCTCATCTAGCCATTTTTTGTGGAATCAATTTCAGTTAATATGGCTCAATGATGTGGACAAGGTGCCTGCAGCTATGCAACCAACCACAAGCTCTTTTCAATCCCTGTGCCACATGGCTAATTAAGGCCATCCGGTGGGCATGGCTTTCACATTGTGTTAATGTCTAGTGCCTGCTATTGTAAAGGAGACAGTTTTGTAACCACTCCTAAAAAGGCCTTCCGTGGACCAAGGGTATGTGATAGCTATTGTCTCCCTCCCATGAATCTCCCATTTTGAGGGAAGGTGACTGAGGGTTATGATGTGGCAAGAGCAAGCATTCTTATTTCAGTCCATACCAGTCTGGGTTCATTATATTTGTATAGTTATATTATTATTAACTGCTTTGATCATTCACTAGAAAGCAGTATATAAACCATTGTAAATAAATAAAATATATAAATATACTGTAAGCAATATGGCTTATATTGTGCCAGGATTCATCCATGGAATCTGGTTCCCATATCAGAGCTGATCTCTGATATACGTGCAGTGATAAAAATGTTTCTAAGCATGTGTAGAGTACCTTTGCCACTGAGTCTCCCTCACAAATTTAGGGTTAAAGAGCAGGGTACTAGAAAATCCTCCTTTTAGGAACTAAGCACTGGAGACAGCGGTCTCTTTTCCCTCATCTCAGTAACCTCCCATCTTCTTGCTCCGAGGAGAAATAAAGAGCTTCCTTTTTAAGCCGCGAGGCCTCCTTTTTTTGCCAGTTCTCCCAGCCAGGCCGCACTTCCCGACACCAGAGGGCGCTTGAAGGCTCAGGTGTCACCATAGTTACCGCTGGGTGCGTAGCGGGGCTTACGAAGCTGACGCAGTGGGCGGCCCGGCGGGCGGAGGCGGCCCTGGCACGGGCGGAGGCGGCAATGGAGAATTGGGGGGCCAGTGAGCCCCGGGATGGAGGCGACGGCGGCCGCTCTGGCCCGTTGGCGGCGGCGCCGAAGGCGGCGGCAAAGGGGTGAGCGGCTACGATGACGTGCCCGGCTCGGGGGACTGAGAGGCGACAGCAGTGGCGGCGATGCCAGGGGGCCTCAAGAGAGGGCGGATGCCCCCTCGCTCTGCGGGTGAGGAGTGACCGCGCGCCTCTGGCCTGAGGGGGCAGCAGGCGGGCGGGGCTGGAGAACGGAGACCTCCTCCTTATTCCTTCCCGGGGACCGGAGGGAGGGAGGGAGGGAGGCAGAGGCCGTTGTGCCGCCCGCGCGGGAGCGAGCGAAGAGCCTCCGTCCACGCGCCCTGCCATGGCATATAGCAACGCGCTGTGTAGGGAATAGGTGCTTTCCCCTCCCCCAGCACCACGGCCGCCGGCAGCGCCAGAGGTGGAGGGCCGTGTTGCCATGGTGAACGGAGAAGCATCCCTCCTTCCCCCAACACCACCGGCATGGGTGCTGGGCGGGTAAGAGGCGACCCTTTCGCTCTCGTGCCCAAACAGGTGCCTGCCCCTGCTGCCGAGTGAGGCAGCCCCGCCGCCTTCCCAAACCCGGCAGCGGAGGAGGAAGAGCGTGGGATACCCTGCTGCGGTTGGGGACGGAGGGAAGAAGCACGACGTAGGGGCTGGAGGAGGAGGAGGAAGTGCATCCTCGGATGGCTCGAGGCAATGGCTTTTCATGTGGCCTTGGCTTGCTTCTCCCTTCCTCCCCCTTGCCTCCCAGCACCCCTTTTCCAGAACTAGGTAGGGTGTTGCCTGTTGCGGGATTATGTGTCGGGGAATGGAAGGAGCTCGATTCGGGCTGTGCAGAGTGCGGAACTGCTTGTAGCGGGCTTAGATTGATTTATGCGGGTGCTCGCATGCCTATGAATGTATGTGTAAGAGTGTAAGAGAAAGAATTTATGGCCTTTGCTTAAACGTTTTTATAATGGAATTTTGGGGCTGAATTTAAGCTGGAGGCTTTCTCTCTTCCTTCCCCTCCCCCAGCTGGGTGGATCTGTGGATGCTGCCACTGGTGGAGTTTGGGGGTTTACAGCTTCTTAGTTCCTTCATACGTTCTGGTGTTCCTGTCGTGGATTTCAAAAGAAACTGCCATTCGTGTTTGTATATCCATTCTGGGAACTGGATTTGTATTCATAAACATTTGCTTTGGAGAAAAGGGGAGTTCTTTCTATATCTTGGCAGGAGCAGGGAGGAATTGGTCTTTATCTTTGAATGTTGTATCCACAAGGAAATATCTGCTGGGTCTGAATATTATGCAACATTATTACTGGGTGCAATCCTTTGAAAGTTAGGTCTGCTTAAATTATACTGAAGTCAATGGGACCTTGCCATATGTGGTGAGATCCTATGCATGTTTACTTGGAATCCTTTTGAGTTCTGTGGGACACTTCCAAATGTGCAAAGGATTGCTGCCTTAGTTCCATTGATTTAAATAGGACTGAAGTGTGCCTAATTTTTCACAAGATATTGTGTTTATATTTGTATTACTGCCTAGAGCTGGGAATAAGACAGATTTAAGAACAAATTGTTTCATAGGACATGTAGTTTAGAAAGACACAAACAAATTGGTAAAAAGGAATCATGGATTAGTCTGTAGCAGCGTGCTAATATGATGTATATGTCTATATCCTTGCTAAATACTTAACTGGGTATTTTATATTTATCTTATATGTGCTTATTAAAACAAACAGGTCATGATGGACAGTATGGATCTGTGAAGGGGTGAAGGAAGCCTGTGGAAAGCAGGGCACATGGTGAATATATCGAAGAGCTTAGAATACAATTTTAATGGGTGTAGTTCCAATCCAGTGCATTGTATTACGCCATTTCTTTGGTTGATGTACAGTGATATTTCTAGAGAAAACAGTGCTCACAGTAGAAGTAGATAACAGAGTTGCTTTCATGGAGTATAAATGGGTAACACTGGATGTACCAGTGACTTCATGAGGTTAAATCAGGTGTGTGTTTGTGTGTGTCCCCATGCCGAGATGATGACCTGAAACAACTGATTAATTCTGTGTCGTTTTTACCAAACTGTTGCTAAACAGAGCAAGTCATAGAATTCAATATTATAATGCATAATTGAGAACTTTGTGAGTACAGTGTGTGCTATGGTACCAAGTCTCACAAAATTTATGATTCAGGAATGTACATTTTGCTTCATTCATCAGTTACAAAGATATCCTCGTGATGGTAATGATGTAAGTGGAGAAGATTGTTTTTGTCTTCTTTAAGCAGAGAATTCATGTCTGTAGGGATTACACTGTGTATTATCCTATAGTCATACAAACAAAAATAATCAGCACTTGGTACTTTTTTCAGACCTTACAGATTTTATTCTTGTCACATCTGTAAAGTAACATAAGCAAGCTCCAGGCACAATGCCAATAGCATCCCACAATGTGGTTAGGGACATCTGCTAACGGTGAACTGGGCAAACAGGTCCCCACTAAAGATGTAAAATTTCCAGAAATTTTGAAGCCATGGGAAAAAAAAAACATTTTGTTTCGGGGGGGGGGGGGTTTGGGGGGAAATGGAAATTTTTGGAAAAATTGAAAAAAAGAGAGCAATATTAGCACTTTTTACAGATTGAAAGTCACTTTGTTACTTTAGGAACATAAAATGTAATTATATACAAGTTGTTTTGGCATAAAATTATCATATTTGCTATATTAAAAACACAGTGTATTCAAACAATTATTACAAATTGAATTTCCTTTTTTACTTTTTTACTTTTTTTGTAACAAATGGAGCTACAAGCTCCTGAATTGTAAGGAATGTCTGAATTGTAAGGAACCTCTTTGGTTTTGCCAATTTATGAGGAGCAGCGAAAAAAAAAAATTAAAAAATCAACAGAAGAAACCATCAACATTACTAACAAAGATAATTATTTATGCCTCTTCTAGTCCTCCACAGTGTCAAGCAGACATAAAGCACCCATTCCCATAAAAGGTTTTTAGAAATAGTTTGAAGAAGTAAATATTTGAACACCTTGTCTTAAACATTTTATTTATCATGCTAAAATAAATCATTCCATGATCCATTTTTTCTTCATCCCCCCCTCCCAACTTTTCAAATTTGTAGGGGGGAAACAAAAAAGTTTTCCCCAAATTTTTCAGGTTTTTTTTCCAGGCCTTCACATCTCTAGTCCATACCAAGTCTTTTTTTTTTAATCCTCCCATATTGCAGAGGGAAACTGTATTCAGAACTGGTGGCGAAGCTACTGCTGGTGGCTCCAATTTTGCTGGGGCTAAGAATCCATTCTGGGTTTCAGTCAACCCTCTAAAGGAGCTGTCCAAGGTGCTGAACCTACTTTGATCCTAGTTTTCAGCACTTTGGATAGCTTGTTTAGGATTCTGGCTGGTTGTGACTGAAACCCAGAATGGATTCACATCCCAACTGAAATAGGAGCCACCAGCCTCCAATGATCCATAATATATAGGGTGACCAGATAAAATCCAGGTCAGGGCTGATGTAACTTTAACAGTTGTAGAGAAAAGGGAATTTCAGCCAGTGTCATTTATATGCAATTAGTTCCTGGTGATATTCCCTCTTCATCACAACAGCTAAAGTTGCAGGGGCCCTGCCTTCTTTTGTATATGGTCACTCTAGTATAGTGCATGCACCTTTAACAGTTGTGATGAAGAGGGAATTTCACCAGGAACTAATTGCATACAAATGATACTGGCTGAAATTCCCTTTTCTCTACAACTGTTAAGGTTACATGAGCCCTGACCTGGATTTTATCTGGTCAGCCTAATAATATAGCTATATTTTGCTAGTAGTTTAGTTATACTGCTTTCTGTCAGTCCTCTCATACTCTTAAATTCAAGGTTCTCTTAGTGGTGAAGTGCATTTTCAACTTAAGATTGGGTTTTTTTTAAAGAGTGCCTCCTATAATGTGATATAAGCAGAAAAAGTTGTTTGGTATAGTTGGTCCTGATCATATCCCCCCCCTTGTTCTCCTTACCCCATGCCTGTTAGCAGTCATCCCATGCCCATATCCCCACCCCATGCCCACTCATATTTTTGGCCATGCCCCTTTTTAAAAAGAAGGGCAGTTCATGAGTAAACCAAAAAGAAATAGTGTCACATGTTGCTTGTAATCTGGCCTTGAATGGGGCTTAATTTGTTCCAGGGCTCAGTCCTGGAATCTGTTTTCAGTATTAGGGCTGAGCCCTGGAATATGTGGAGTAATACCGCCCAGAGAGCTTCGGCTATGGGGCGGTATATAAGTGTAATAAATAAATAAATAATAATAATTATTATTAATAATAATAATAATAAAAAGTGTTTCTGAATATGTACTTCAGCATATCTTAAAGAAGTATGCGGAAACGATTTGGCCAGAGACTATAATGGGATAAAGTGTGTCCCATAAGGTAATAAGGGTTTGAAAATATTGTTCCTAAATTTCTGAAAAGCTATGGTCTGTACATAGGTACAGAAGTTTCTCAGATCACATAGACCTCCCATACTGTTTTCTGATGCTAGATTTCTATGTATTTTGTATTGGGTAGAAAGCAGAAACATGAGTGTCTGTGTGGTCAGATTGTGTAGTAAATGCTTTGAAGTGGTGGTAGCTGAGAGATAACAGAATGGCAGGCTGTGCTTATAAACTGCTGCATGCAGCTTTGGGATCACAAATATGTCATTTCTTGGTTTTCCTATTGGTTATATTGGTTTCTGCTAGGTGATATTTATGTGGTAGGATGAGTTGGTGCTTCTCTATATATGTATATGTAGACGAAAGGGTTCCAACATAATCTGAAATATTCAAATAATGCTACTATCTTGTATCTGAAAACATGCACTTTTCTCAGCTGGAATGTAAATTAACTTTCCCCCAGTTCTTTAGAAGCTGAGTACTTTCACACTGTACCACCAAAATGTGGGAGAACCCACATAGCCTTTTTTAAAAAGTGGCAAACACAAACAAGGTTACCGTCTTTCCTTATAACAGGGGTGACAAACCCTTTTTAACCCAAGGGCTGAATTCCATTTCAGAGAAGCTCTGTGTGTGTGTGTGCATGTGCATCCCAGTGATGGGCCAAAGGCAAAAGAGAGGAGGGCTGAAGTTTGTTTTAAATCCCGCCTTCCATTGTTACCAATGTATAGTAGGAAACAGGTTGACTCAGAAGTAACCATAAGGAGCAGCAGCATGTTTAATCACAAATAAATAGGACAAGCTGCTGCGTGTCTACTCAGAAGTAAGCAGGAACAAATCACGCAGCAGCACTTTCAAATAGGATCCCAAGTATCAAACCTATGCATGACTACTCAGAAGTAAACTGGGCAAGCCTTTGTATATCTACTCAAAATTAAGCAGGACATGGCTCTGCAGTTGATGGTTCAGAAGGAAGCAGGACTGAATCACTCAGCAGCTTTCTACCAACTTCCTAAATCAAGTTTGCCGCTGATAGTTCTTCATAAATTTCTGAAACAATGGTGCAAATCTGCTCACTAAAACATGTTAATTTACAATTCAGTATAGCATTTTACAACACCAAGGAGGATATATTCCCAGATAGGGTCTCTCTAATGCCCAGAAGCCATGTGTTTTTCTGTGGCCAAAGTATGGGGGAATAAAAAAATCTGGAAGCTGAGTCTCTGTACTAAATTTGTCTTAGCTTTTTCTTTCTAGTTCACTAGGCTGACCATATGAAAAGGAGGACAGGGCTCCTGTAACTTTAACAGTTGTAGAGAAAAGGGAATTTCAGCCAGTGTCGTTTGTATGCAATTAGTTCCTGTGAAATTCCCTCTTCATCACAACAGTTAAAGTTGCAGGGGGCCTGCCTTCTTTTGTATATGGTCACTCTAGTATAGTGCCTGCAACTTTAACTGTTGTGATGAAGAGGGAATTTCACCAGGAACTAATTGCATAAAATAACACTGGCTGAAATTCCCTTTTCTCTACAACTGTTAAAGTTACAGGAGCCCTGTCCTCCTTTTCATATGGTCAGCCTATAGGAAACTGCCTTACACTGACCTGGTTTGCATGATCAAAACAAGCCACAGTGGCTTTGTTCAATAGCCGGTGCATGCCAGGTGCCAGTAGCCAAATTAGCAGCCTGGGCATGGCTTGTCATGTCTGAACCCAGGCAGCATGGCTTGTTTGAGGGGGAAACAACCCTCAAATGAACCCAACAAAGGCCATGAGTTGTTTCTTTCTCAAACAAGCTGTGCTGCCTGGGTTCAGATGACATGACAAAACTCAACCAGGCAGATAATTAGTCCAATGGCGCCCAGCATACACTGGCACGTGCTGCTAATTTAAACAAGCCAACTGGCCCACTGAGTCAGACCATTGGTCCATAGAGCCCAGTATTGTCAACACTGACTGGCAGTGACTCCCCAGGGTTTCAGGAAGGATTCATTCCTAGCCTACCTAGAGATGCTGGGGAACTTCCGCATGCAAAGCATGGAATCTATCAACAACTGGCAAAGCCCAGAATTTTCAAAAAGCAAGAGTTGTTAAGATGAATAGAGGCATTTTTATGAGAGGAAATGGATACTCATGCATGATTGGTATGTGAGTATGACAGAACTATTAATTAATTTTTATAAGACTAAGTGTAGGTTTAATATGTTTGTGATTAGATTTAAATGTAACTATATCATTTTTAAAATGAGAGAGAAATTCAGTATTTTATTGATTATTTTTAAAAAATCTGATTTGAATTTTTAAAAATCTTATTTAAATTTTAAATCGCAGGTTCACCATCTCTACCTTATAGCAATGCCACACTGGTTTGTGAATCTCTTTATTATTTCCCCCTGGTTTTTATTTGTTTGTTAGTTCTTTGAAGGATGCACATCCTCTCTCTCCATTGTTGAAACAAATCTATCACCTCTCTATTTATCTATTGGCAGAAGACATTATTCATGTCAGCAGCTTCCCTCTCATGTACCATGGCAAGGTGAGCCCCATCTGATTTGCATGGATTAGATCAAGTTTTGTGGGGAGCAGCTCTACTGTTGAAGTATAGTTGGGTATGTGTTGTTAACTGATTATGGGTGCAATCTTATGCATGTTTAGACAGAAAAAAGCCTACAAAATGTCTAAACGTGCACAGGATTGTGCCTTAAACCCTCATCTATAGGCTGACCAGATAAAATCCAGGTCAGGGCTCCTGTAACTTTAACAGTTGTAGAGAAAAGGGAATTTCAGCCAGTGTCATTTGTATGCAATTAGTTCCTGGTGATATTCCCTCTTCATCACAACAGTTAAAGGTGCATGCACTATACTAGAGTGACCATATACAAAAGAAGGCAGGGCCCCTGCAACTTTAACAGTTATGATGAAGAGGGAATGTTACCAGGAACTAATTGCATACAAATGACACTGGCTGAAATTCCCTTTGCTCTACAACTGTTAAAGTTACATGAGCCCTGACCTGGATTTTATCTGGTCAGCCTACTCATCTAGAGCTCTAGGTCAAAAGACCAGACTACTGCATAAATGAATGAGAGTCTTTTGTTCTTTGGAGCCAGTCTGTTTCCTATTAATTAAATGCCATTGATATTGAGATATTTAAAACATGGACAGATGTTTACTATATAATATATAATCAGTACCTTTATTTGTAACCAGAAATACTGATATAAATCACAATGAAATCTAAAGTTGTAGAGTTGTGCAACAAATGTGTCAGATGAGTAGTTGAAACAGAGGTTTCTCTTCTCCATTGCTAGGGTTTAGAGGACAATAAAAAAAGACATTTCCTCAAATGATTAGAAATCAGAGTTTTCATTTTACAGAACTGAAAAAAGCTGTGTAATTAGGGGGAATGATTAGCAAAGTAGAAGTAATAGCTGGATACATAATTTTCTGCTATTGAATCAGGAATGGCGATGCTAAATGAGTTACACTCTTCTTTTAATATTCCAGTTTGAAGGCAGATAGATAAGTGATACTCACTGCAACAAGTTATGTTAGAAGTAACTTTCTCTTAGTGTATGTATTGATTAGCATGTTAGTGTCAAGGTTTAAAAAGTATGTAAGTGAATTAGCTGGTCTTGCTAAGGTTGGATAAGCATGCTTACTATTTAAAAAATCTCAAAGCTGTTCACAACATTAAAACATACATTGAAATCCTATCCAGAGACACAAGTTTCAAAAATAACAAAACATATGCAAGAGTTATTGTTGTACTTGTTGATGTGTTGAGCATAACAGGAAATGTCATGATGCAGCAGCATTTTTTTGTCACTCACTGATGTTGTAAATATCTCTCCTTACTGAAAGCTGAAAATAGAAATGTGGAAACTTTGTCTCTTCTCTCTCTCTGATACCTGTGATCTACTTACAGCAGAATATTTTGGGCAAGAAATGTGCCAGTGCTCATCTGTGTTTCTTGGGGTTCCTTGTGAAAATGAGAGAATTGATTATCATGTAAATCATGTTATGTAACTGTCTGAATTTGTAATTTAGGATATTCTTGCTGTGTTGGGAGGCTAACAATCTAAGCAATTTGGAAGCAAATCCAATTAATTTTAGTGAAACATGCTTCCTCCTAGGATTGCAGCCATATAAAAAGTTTAGATGCTGGAACAACTTTTCTTGATTGTACCATGTGGTGAAGACCCTTCACTTAATGATAAATCACATTTGTTTGCATAAGACTCTAGGGTTCAGTCCCTGGTATATACAGTAAAGGGTCACAGGTGGCAGGTTGGGAAATATGTGTGCCTGAGACCTTGGAGAGTCACTGCCTGACAAAATAGATAATACTGGGCTGGAAGATGCAATGGCCACCTTCATATGTTTCAAAAAGCACCTTGATGGGACATTCCTATGGACTATGCCCTCGCTGATTAGAAGTCCCCAAACTCAGAGGCTTCCAAGATTCCTGTGCTCTGCTCTGCTGGGCTGAAGCTGGCAAGATGAGAAGAATGGCAGAGGTGATCTTTGCCTATCCATCTTACTTCTATGGTGATTTTTGCTATATGATTATTTTTTTTTAGCCCATCTAGCGGGGAGCTTTGGAGGGGGAAGGAAATAATAATAATAAGAAGAATAATTTTATTTCTTACCCGCCTCTCCCTCTGGATCGAGGCGGGGAACAACATCAATACAGACAATATAAAATACATAAAACTGATTAAAAGCATATAAAATTAATACATTATTAAAACCAACCAAGTCTTAAAATTAGACTGGGTAGGCCTGCCGGAAGAGATCAGTCTTTATAGCTCAGGATATCTCATAACCTGGTCTCTCCAGTCTCCTCCCCTCCCTGCCCACCGGAATGCCTACTCTTCCAAGGTTGCATTTCTGACTTAGGAGGTCAGTTGACATGGTTCTTTCTGCACCGGCTGCAACAGGGCAGGGGAGGGTGATCAGATTTCCAACTCCCCCGCCTGAGGTCAGAGCCTATCTCCAACCTTGGAGGGGTTTTCCATGCCATCTTATGGTCTCTGGGATGCCTCACCCAAGGTCCATAGGATTGCTCTCTTGGACTCAAAAAATAACATGCTGAGCTACAGCTAAAAATACAGGGAAGTGTTTAGAACGCAAATCCTGGGCACAATCGAGCAAAAATTAAGCACTTTTAAGTTCCATTGATTTTAGTGTGGAGAGATTTAAATATGTGCCTAATCATCCAATTGAAATAGGTGAATTTCAAACATCTTTAATTTTGGTTGGATTATGCCCGTTGTATGGACAGGATGGGAATGCCATGCTTAGTTTAGAAAAAAACAGTAAAGTGGTGAACAAATTAACATGGTTAAAGTATAATGGACAGTGTTTTTGTTGTATCTGTTTGATGGCGTCCCTGCTGATCAGTGTGTTACTGCCGTCCTTGTTAAATTTGGCAGGTACTTCTGATTTGCCTGAGAATGCATGGGGCTGCCATAGGCGTTTATAAAGTTGTCTGCTAAACATAGTTCCAAGTAACTTCCTATATTTTCAGATATTTAAAAGGATTTTAGAAGAAGGGCAAAATTTACATTCTGTCTCTTGAAAATAGGGCAAGAAGCTATGTTTTTTAGTTTTGGTGCTGAAGCATGACTGATTTCAATCCAGAAGGGATTTTAGCGGGTTCTTAATATGGAATGATTCCACCAAGATAAAATTTATGAACACATCATGGCTTAAAGTGATGCCCAAACATTGCCAATGTAGATGATTAAAGAAAGATTTGTGCACAGGATACTAATTACCTCCTGCTTACAGATTCTTTCTGGAAAATTCACCTGGGTGATGCATTTCAGTGTAATAAGGAATGGGCAAGCAGAAGGGTGCTCATCTTGAAAATGCTTTCCTTGACTGGCCTGATTGGACACTGAAATCTGTAAAAGGTTGTTTTCCTTTGGGGATGGTGGGAGTTGTAATTCATCCCTCATGATCTGAAATGGAAGGTTCTGTGGCGTCAATGCACTCATGTTTCCAAGGAAGTGATGTGTGGAGGATGGAGGAGAGGTCTGTGTGGGGCCTCTCCTCCCATTCAAGAAGGTGCCATGCTGGAGTTGTTTGCTACTCTGTCTTGGCTCCCAAGGTAAGATTCTTGCCGGAGGGATCAGGATGGGCTAGCAGGCAGGCACCTCTGGGGTTAAATCAGAATCTTGATTTAGCCTTCTTCCTTTAATCTCTCCACTACATGGAATGACTACAGGGCAGATAAGGTAGCAACTAATTTATGAGGCTTGGCAATTGGTATATAATGAGTGCAGCTGGCTCAGGCAATTGCTAAGACCCAGGAACAGTTCCAAGCATTTTCAACAGGAGTCAGATGTAGGTTTCGTATTAACTACCATCAGTGATAATGTCTTGGGGATATAAGTTTAAAAGTTTGAATGTTTTCTTTTTAAATCAGGAATCTGGAAAATAAATACAAACAGTGTATGATGATCCTAGAATTTAACGTTTATCCGTGGAATCTATATGCCCGGATGGGGGTGAGTGACTTACAAAACTTTGATTTACGATTGGGGAGGACATGTGGTCTTTATATTGTGACGGATAGGACTTTAAGTATGTTGGTTGTGTTTGCAGAATGTGCAACACAAGTAGAAACATCTGATGATGATTATGAAACGAGAAAAAATACGGGATACTCATCAGTGAAACTAACTGTTGACTAACATTTGTAACATACTTGTGAATATGTCATAGGATAAGATATATACAGTGAAATTAACTGCTGTTTAATACTTATGTAACTTATTTGCAAACATCAACTATATGAGGAAGTCAATACAAAGTGAAATTAACTGTTGACTATACATTTGTAACATATTTGTGAGAAAGAGATATGAATTGTATCTGAACTGTGTCACCATGAATATACTGTATTTACTATAGGTTGAGGATACTGAATATTATTTAGCTGCATATAAACAGTAGAGATAGTCAATGATATTGTGTACAGAAGGTTTTTTTTACTTATTTCTACAATTAGTTGTGTGCATTAGCATAATATATTTAGGATGTATGCACAAGCAGAATTGGGGCTAGTGGCCTACATAAGATAGGCCTGTTTGAGTGGGCTGTGCTACTCACCTGCCTTGATTCTGCTTGCAGAAGTTAAATAGGCATGCTTGCCTATATGAACACCCCTTATTGATTTCTTGCAACATCGCTAATGGTATTTTTAAATGGGATCATGTGTGCTAGATTTGTGGGCAGGACCTTCTGAGTTCAGGAAACAGCATCAATGCCTTACATAGGCTTTGGCAGCCATAGTTTTGGTTTTATCTCCAATTTCAAGGTTCCTGGGACATTCCCAGGCTTATGTTAATGTAATTCCCCCTTTTTAAATTAAAGTTTTGTTATTTTTTTCTTCACAGCCTTCTCTCCCCCCCCCCCCCCACCTTAAAAGATCTGAGTTTGGTTTGTGAAAAACACGATTAGCATGTGTAATGGAATGGAATGCCTTAAAAAGGCAGTGTCTATGTTTATTTCACCACAACATTGCTAAAAGCTCCACATAATTGGGAGAGAGTATTTCTGAGGGTTTGTTTAGTTAAACAGCTATCTTGATCTAGGTGTACAGATCTAAATCAAGGGAATGACTGAAAAACTGTAAATTGTAGTTTGGGATGATAGACTAGGAAATCCTGGTTGCAATACCTTGGAACAGATATTTACTGAAAACGTTGCATGTTATTTCTACCACAGTGAGAGCCAGTGTGGTGTAGTGGCTAAAGTGTTAGACTGGGAGTCAGGAGATCTGGGTTCTAGTCCCCACTCGGCTGTGGAAACTCACTGGGTGACTTTGGGCCTGTCACAGACTCTCAGCCCAGCCTACCTCATAGGGTTGTTATTGTGAGGGTAAAATGGAGAGGAAGAGATTATGGGATCCTTTGAGGAAAAACAGCGGGATATAAATGCAATTATGTATATATTACTTTAACACTTCTCTTGCAGAAACACACCAATGTTTTCAACTACATTTTAAATGTAGCTTCACTTGTGCAGTGGATTTCAGCCTTTATCTTATTCTCCATTTCTTTGGTTATTTTATTTTGTCAATAAAACATGAACTTCGCTTTCTTTCTTACTCCTGTTTAAAATTATTTTAGTAAAAAAAAATGAAATAGTTTAGAGACTAATGCTACGAAAAGGGATATTTATTTATTAAAATTATTTATATCCTGCCTTCTAAGGCAGCTAACGAGTAATATCAATATATATATTTAAAATGACAATAAAATAATACCAGGTTATAAGAAGTCAGCAGGATCCTTCCCACAGGGTAGTTGATGGTAAAGGAGAGGACAGTTCACCTGGAACAGGAACAGATGCCTCCTGATGTTTTTTTTCCCTGCCTCCTACACTTTTCTGAGATAGACCACCAGTTCCTTTAGGTATTTGAAGGATTAAAATATATGTGCAGGCTTCTATATTTTCATTTGCCATGCTCACCATCGTGAGTGTACTGCTGATCTCTCTAGTGAGCATGACAATCAAGCAATCTTTCTCCCAACTCTGGAGCTGCAGAGTGGCAATCCCTGCCTCTTTCCCTAGCTCCATGGTTTTGGGGAAGTCAAGAAGTTGTTTGGCCACTTGGTTGCTTGGAGTGCATAAAGAACAAGCTTCAGACTTCTTCACAAACTCCAAACTGGAGAGGAGGCAGGGGCTTGTTAGCTTTGGTCTAGAGATGTGAAAGCCTGAGGGGAAAACAGAAAAAGTCGGGGGGATTGTTTTTCTGGTGTTTTTTTTTTTTAAGGATAGTTCCCCCCCCCCCCCCCATTGGAAAATTTAGCAGCTTTGGATTATGAAATATTTTCTTTTAGAATTTAAAACAAAGTATTTATATATTGTTACTCAACCTTTGCTCCCCCTAAAATGGTGTAAAAACTATGCAATAAGAACACTTTTATAGAAAGACTAGAGAAATGTCTGGAAAGAATGAAGCCATGGGGAATTTTTTTATCCACTCTGTAAGATTCCCAGCATAGTTAGTTCTTTCATTCCTTATTAAAATTATTGATCTAAAGTATATTTTACTGATAGACATTTATGCTCAGTTTCCCAACATGTGAGTATATTCACCATTGTGCATCTTTCACAGTAAATACGCATTCTTGACAGTTTGGATTTTGTCCTATTCAGTCCTGTGTTTCTGATTCTGTTGCAGTGATTTAATGCAGTTCTAATCTATTCAAACAATAATTACAAATTTGCTAACTGACTTTACTTTTAAAAGTTTTAAAATATAATGATAATTTTATGAGCAAACTAAGTTATACATAAAGTAACTTTAGGAACAGAAAGGCTTCTTTATGTTCCTGAAGCAGCCCTCCCCAACCTGGTGCCCTCTTGATGCTTTGGATTACAATGCCCATCATTTCTGACCCATTGGCCATGCTACCTGAGGCTGATGGGAACTGAAGTTAAACAATATCTGGATTTCACCAGGTTGGGGAAGGCTGTCATAAAGCAACGAAGTAACTTTAGGTCTGTAAAGAGTGCTAAAGAAAAAAGTAAAAAGTATTGCTTGTTTTTCAATTTCCCCCCAAATGTTCAATTTTTCCAACCCCCTCCTGGAAAAAAATACCCTGTTTTTTTCCCATGGCCTCAAAATTTCCAGAAATTTTACATCTCTACTTGGGTCTTTGTTTCTGAGTTGTTTGGGATGACTCAGAAATGCAGAGCCAAACAAACTTTGCCCACATTCTCTATCTTCAAGTTGGAGAGGGGGACAGGGCTTGTCAACATTGCTCTCTGCTTCTGAGGTACTTAGAAAAAATTGAAAATGCAGTGCCAAGGGGAGTTTACCCAACATTAAAAGATAAGAGCAATCATCATAATCATAGAGCAACTTCTGCCTTTTATTTGATTTCAGCTTTCAAATATTGAAAGAACAGTGTTTCCTGGATTAGTAACATTGGTGATCCCATGCAATTATGGTTCATACAAAGATTAGAATGACATCGGTTCACCACATAGCCAGATTTGGCTCTATAATGATGGCATTAAGGTCAAATAAAGGCAAGAGAAAGACAGAACTCAAGGGAGAACAATGTGAATGAACAGGTGAACATTTTTGGGGCATTTCTGAAAAATAGTTGAAAGAATTAGGCTGTTTTGACACTTCCAAAAATGTTGCTGAAAAATTGTAAGTAGCTTCAGTTCAGCCCTACGGATTTATAGGGCGTATCTGATCTTTGTGATTTGTCTGTATATGTGTATATGTAATAGAGAAATAATGGGACATCTGTATTTAGTTTTAAAACCATCTTATATTGTGAGATGTGCAGTTGCAGTTACTGACAGTGCTTTCATACAAGTGGTATTTTCTGTACTCCAATTCATATATCCATAATTCAGTGCATATATTATTATTGCTATTATTAATAATTTCATTTCTATACTGCCCAATAGCCAAAGCTATCTGGGCGGTTCATAAAAATACAATTCACAAATACAAGATAATTAAACTTAGTATAAAATTTAACATACAAAATTTAAAACAATTTTAAACAGCTAAAACAATTTCATTAAGATGCTAGAGCTGATAAAGACAGCTGACATAAATGCCCCATCATATGCCATTAAATGACTGGGAGTAGAGGACACTCTTAAGCTGGCACCGTATTGGTTCCAGGTGGGCCTCAGTGAGGAGGTAGTTCCATAGTAGGGAGGCGCACTACTGAGAAGGCCCTCTCCCTTGTTGCTACCTTCTGGGCCTCCCTCAGTGGAGCCACTTGGAGGAAGGCATCAGATGTTGATTGTTGTGTCTTGGTAGGTTCATGTTGGGAAAGGCGCTCCATCAGGTACTGCAGTCCCAAGACATTTAATATATTCCATGTCAAAGATTATATGTATATTAGTTGATGATGGTGATGTTATGGTTCTCAGGCAGGAAAGTCATTCCATGTGAATAATCTATCGTTCCCAGTAAGCTTTGTGCCAATATGTCAACATCTTTTGGGGGCAAGTGATCCATGAAAACAATTGCTAGGGAGTGTATATATAGTCTTCCTTACTTACTTGGGGTGTGCTTTGTTTGATCTGAATCAGTGCCCTGTGAAATAAACATTGATGGGAACTGCTTGGAAAGTGTAAAGAGCTTTTCTGTCTTATGATTGAATGGCTTCTTACATATCATGCCAAACGGAAGCTGCACAGAATAAGAAATACACTGAACTTGAATGCAAGAGTTGTTTCTTTTCTCAAGAAGTCACTCCGATAAGGCAGGTGCTGTCTAACCAGTCTTGCTAGTTGGCAAGCATTGGATAGACTTAACATAGACTGTGAGGCAACTGGAAGCTAATATGTACAAAACTGTATGTGAGTTACATTCTTCCTTATTCTAACCTATTCAGTCACTGGCTTAGATGTAAGATTTTCGTTTCATTCCTATGAAGATCTTTGCATGCACACTTTGGCACTTTTTTTAAAAAAACACTGAAATATATTCAGAACTTGGGACAAACACCAGAATTCCATTTGAGTAAGCAGAGGGGGTGGGGAAGTTGTTGCAATCCAGCATGAAAGTATGTGCCTGCATGTATGCAATCTAGCTCAGGTATACCACATTAAGATTGCAATCTTATGCACACTCCATGAGAATAAGTCTAGCTCAATTCAGTGAGACTTACTTATGAGCAAGCATGCTTAGCATTATGCTGCAGGTCTCATTGATTTTAATGAGAGAGATTTGAGTTCATGCTTATCCCTCTTCCCAGTGAAATCAACAGGCCACAAAAACATTTAACATTGGCTATATTAGAGTCATTATGTTCGTAATCAGCATGTTCAAAATCTTTAACACTCCAGTGAGTTAGCCAGTATTAGAGTTGCCAACATTGTGATGGGGGGGGGGGATCAAGTTCTTCTTTGCCTTGAACAGTTAAATGACAGGGGAAATGAACAACTGAAGCTTTTCCTACCTCTTTATCTCCATGCTGGCAGATAATATTTACTTATTATATAATTGTTAAAGGCACAGGAACCATGTCAGAAAAAAAATCAAATACTTCAAGAAGAGAGAAAAATGTCTGGCAAAGAGTGAATAATGTCTGTACATAACTTACCATGCTGTTATTGTTAAACAAGTATGGCTTAATAGTAGTAATATAGCAGTAGTTGTCTGTCTTCAAAAGAACTCACACCTTCAGATATCCTGGCTGAAAGAGAGGTTCCAAGATATCTTGGCTTTCTTAACAAAGCTGCAGCTGGGAGAGATGAAGAGCATAGGTTCTTTGGAGAAGTTGAGCCCATGACACCTTTTTGTCTGCTTGACTTCTCAAAGGCAGGGGTGGGAAAATTCAGGAGGTTAGTTTCTTTGGTGCCTAAAAAAATATGATATCAACACTAAGATTTGAACACTTTTTTCCAGTCTTTCTCATGGGCTCTGGTTATTGGTTTTGCTTTCTATATGTATTAATGGGGTAACCCAGATCCATTAAATAGAAGTCTGCACCGATACATTTCAGAATTGTTTGTGTATATTCACAGTTTTATTTCATAGATGGATATAGCTGCATGTGTGATAATGCAGTTGTATGGGATGGGGTTAGAACAGCCAGTGGTTATAAAACATAAACTTCTTGTACTTTTGAAAAAACTTGTGTAGAGGACTCTGTTTTTTTGAGCTAACAAGTCACTTAACTGCTCCATTCCCTTCCATTCATAGCTTGGGATTTTCTGGGCAGAAACTGCTGCTGTAGCTGAGCAGCAGAGGTGGCTTTCTTGAGGCAAGACAACACAACAGAGTAAAACGTCTTCAAATCTCTTTTACTTTATTTTATATTTATTCATTCATTTATTATATTTCTATATTTCCCTGTAAGTGAAGCCCTTTGGGTAGTTCACAAAAATTAAAACCATTAAAACACATTATTCAATGCATGAAAAAACATTACATAAAAACTACATAAACAGATAACACAGATACAGGCAACATATGTCTTAAAAATTGTTTAAAAATCAGCCAAAGACAATCTAGAGCCTAATTAAAACACATTACATGCTGCCGCCTGAGAGAAGAGGGCAGCCAAAAAGATAACAATGTTGGGGCCAGGCGGGCCTCGTCAGGGAGAACATTCCATAATTGGGAGGCCACCACTGAGAAGGCCCTCTCTCTTGTCACCCTTTGAGCCTCCCATGGAGGGGGCATCTGGAGGAGGCCTCAGCTGTTGAATGTGGGTTGGTTCATGGCAGGAGAGGTGTTCCATCAGGTATTGTGGTCTTGAGCCGTGTAAGGCTTTATAGGACAAAATCAGTACCTTGAATTGTCCTCAAAAATATACAGGCAGCCAGGGCAAGTGGGTCCGAATTAGTGTTATATGTTCAGATCGCCTTATCCCTGTTATCAGTCTGGCTGCCACATTTTGCACAAGCGGCAAGTTCTGAATTGACTTTAAAGGCAGCTCCACGTAGAGTGCATTGCAGTAATCTAACTTGAAGGCTACCAGAGTATAGCCATTTGAACCCAGGTTATCCCTGACCAGATAGGGACGTAGCTGGGCCACCAACTGAAATTGGTAGAAGGCACTCCATGCCACTGAGGCTACTTGAGCCTCAAGTTACAAAGAAGGCTTCGGGAGGACCCCCAAGCTATTAACTTGCTCCTCCAGGGGGAGTACAGTCCCATCCAGAACAGGTTAAGCACCCTGCATCTGGTCAGGAGAACCGCCCACTAATAGTCGTGTCCGGATGAAGTTTCAATTTATTAGCCCTCATCCAGTCAGTTTTTGCAGCCAGACACTAATTCAGCACATCCTGAGCCTCACTTGAAGAAGATGAAAAGGAAAAATAGAGCTGCATGTCATCAGCATACTGATGACAATGCACTTCAAAACTCCAGATGACTGCACTCAGCAGTTTCATGTAGATGTTGAGTGGCATGGGAGACAAAACCGACCCCTGCAGTACCTCATACTGTAGAATCCATGGGGTCAAGCAATATTCCCCAAGCACCACCTTCTGGAGCCAGACATCCAAGTAGGAGCGAAAACACTGGAATGCAATGCCTCCCAATCCCAACTCAGACAGTCGTCCCAGTAGGATACCATGTTGATGGTCTCTCTCATGATATAGGTCATCATACAGGGCAACCAAGGTTGTTTCTGTGCCAAAACCCAGGCTGAACCTCAACCGAAATGGGATCTCGATAATCAGTTTCATCCAAGAGTATCTGGAGCTGGTTGGTAACCACCTGCTCAAGAACGCCTAGGAAAGGAATATTTGCCGCTTGCTTAAAACTATAAAGATTTTTCAGTATAATAGGTTTGTGTCATATTTTTTCTATGTCCCATTTATCTTGGAAGTATATAGTGAGTTCTTCAAGAGAAATGTGTCTGTTTAGTCCTGGAAGTTTCCCCTCTTACTAGCACCCAAGTGAATCACCATTGAGAGAGAAGGGAAATGAATGGATTTTCTCTTCATATTAAGAACTCTCCATAATACATTTAACTTCCTGCATCCTTGTGGTTCCAGGATACAGATTTTCAAATAGAGCTTGATTAATCATCTGTGGTTGCTTTCAGACAGACGGCTTTTAGTATTACAATCAAAAGACATTGTGCATCTATCCTGCCTTTTCCTCCTTAACATATTTTCTGTAGTAAGGGAAAAGACAGAAGGAATGAAGGAAAAACATGGAAGGACTACAAACGGAACACCATCTAGACTTCCTGTAAAATCACATGAATGAGGCCAGGTGATTGCACAATAAAAGCCTTATCTGGAAGCCCTATCTCTGCTGGAGGAATTAATTTTCTAACTCTGTTCCCTGCTGTTGCTTTAATGGTCTCTGTATAAACTGTCTTCTGCTTAGTACTTTGTTGTCACCAATACCAAAATCTAGCAATTAGCCAATAAAACAATAGTTCTTATAAAAAATCCAAACAGAGGTGGAGTCAAACGGGAACAATTAACTAGCTTTGAAAAACTATGCAGCTTTGGACTGAGAAAAGTAAACTTCTAACCCAATGTTTCCCTCTTTCTTGCCAGTAAAAACTTTATAAAATCATCTACATGCCAACTAGTATATCTTCCAAATTCCAGACATTTTGAAATCTGTGTCATCATTGCTTTGTCACCAACTCATTATATGCAAAAGGAGGTTTAAACCACTTCATCCAGGTAATCCTATGTCAAAAAATATCTGCCCACAATATATTTTCAATAGGAGACCAATTCACGTTTTGGTTCCAAGACTAGTGGCAGATCATTAAATAGCACTGCCATTTGCATCATGCTCGTGGACACCTCTGTTGGCATCCATCAGACTCCCTGCCCAACTTGATTTTTACTTTATTTTTCTTAAGATTGTTTTTAATTAAAAAAAAATAATAACTATGAGGCTGACTTGATGCAAAGTAAAGTGCTGCCCTCCAGTGCCATCTTTATTTTTGGTTCAAAAAAGTTTTGCGTTTTAGAGCTCAGACCTCTCTTTTGTATTTAGGTTCTTGGCCAAGTTACTTTTCTTTTAGTCTCACTAGCTTGCCTTCTGGAAAGTACTTCTCCCCCCCTTACTCCCTTTTTGCTGCACCCACTGTTCTTTGATAGGGATAAATTCACATTCGTTAGTCATTGGGTTGGATCCAATGTTGCCCTTATGCAGGCGGCCCAGGCAAGCCTGTGGCAGCAGATGCACAGCCAGTTCTGCCAGTGGCAATGCATGTGTGGGCCCTACCACTGACAGCAGTGATGTAGTGGTTCTGGGGGCAAGCGCCAAAACATGCAGAAACACTTGTTTCTGGATGAGGTGTGACCTCCAGTTCTGAAAATGAGCATTTTAGCTTGTTTTGGTGCTTGCCCCCAGAAGGGCTACATTGCAGCCAGCAACAATAGAGGCTGCACGCCTGTCATTGCTAGTGTGCCTGGGCTGCCCGTTCAAGTGCAGCATTGGATCCAACTCAATGGAGAAACATGGGCATAATCACCCTGCATGATTTGTTAATGGGAAACTTCCAAATCATGTTCTTAAATGAAAGAGCAGTTGGGTACAATGTTGGTAAATTGGTTACACTTACACTGAGTCTTTCATTTTAGCTCTAATCCAGACATCAAAAACAGGCCACTAGATCCTTAATGACATTTGAACAACTGAAGTTATGGAGTGTAGGGGGTGTGGGGTGCAGGGGACTTATTTCCATATGTGCTCAGAATGTCATCATGTACAGAGATTCTGGAAGGACAACTTTAAGGAATAAATGCAGTTTTATAGTAAAGAAGGACATACAGATTAAATAAAAATTAGCCCTTTCATCAATTTTTAGTGGACAAAATATCCAAATGTCATACAAGGAAATGTTTGTTTTGTTTGTTTGTAGCAGTACACTTATTAATTGTGAAATGCTGGAAGGATTCTAAAGATCTGTTGGTAAAAATGTAGTATAGTTATATTGGACAATTATATTGGCAGAAAAATTGACCAGACAAGTCTGGGCGCAAAGGCAACAAAAGGAATCAGATTCATTTCGTGACATGTGGTGTGCCTTTAATTACTTTATTAACAAACAGGATGAGGGGGAAAACCCACCATAAAGCCATGGAGAACTGTGGAAATGTAAATTTTAATAATGTAACTGAACACTAAAACCCCTAATAAGTTTTTATGATAGTCTTTATTACATGTGACCCCTTTGCATTGCTGAAATTGTTGAAAGATTGTTGTACATGTTGTGAAATGTTTTTTTCTTATTGGGAAATAAAAATTACTGAAAAAAGGGAAATGATTCAGTGGCCCATTTCAAACATCACTATGTCCCTGGGTTACTTATCATGATGTCTGAACCTGAGAGATGAACAACCCATAGTTCTCGGTTCAGATGTCACAATAAACCCAGGGACAGAGTGTCAACCCAGAGTGTCTCCGGGTTATTTAGTGCAGGGGGAGCAGGCACGTAGGAAGGAACCTCTGTGAGTCAGGTGATTTTGAATCAAGCAAAAGTGCATTGTTTCAGTTTCAAATTGGGCAAAGATATAATTTAACATGTAGATTCATCCTACAGGATGGTAGGATGTGGGAAGTAGGTAGAATCCACAAGGTTCCAGCTGTGATCTGGCTTCCTAGAATAACTGATTGGTGGGAGATTCAGAACAGTTAAAAGGAAGTACCTCTTCACACAGCACATAAACTACTGAATTCGCTAACACAAGATGTGGTGCTGGCCATCAATTTGGATGGCTTTAAAAGGGGATTGGATAAATTCTTTGAGAAGATTATCAATGGCTATTAGTCCTGATGGCTATGTGCTACCTCCAGTATCAGAGGCAATAATCCTGTATACACCAGTTGCTGGGGAACATGGGTGGGAGGGTGCTGTTGCACTGTGTCCTGCTTGTGGGTCCTTGGTTGATAGCTAGTTGTCCACTGTGTGAACAGAGTGCTGGACTAGATGGACCGTTGGTCTAATCCAGCATGGCTGTTCGTATGTTTGGATGGCTTCCCTACACATTTGGGGTTAAGAGTCTCTCATATTGAAAGGATAGTCTTTGACTATCACCTGTCTTAATTATATTAAAAGGCTGTCAGAGGAATACCCAAGTTAATGAACCCAGAACTGCATATATTATATTGCCATCACACCATTGCTCACTAATCCCCAAGGAGCAGATCACCTGGTTATGTTATAACATACTGGGAACTGGTGCTCATTTTATTAACTATGACTCCTTAGGAATGTTAATAAATTAGTGGTTATGCATTCTATAAACATGTCAGATTTCTACCTGTAATTATATACATCAGTCATTTTAAACACTTTGCATGTAGTTGACATTTCTTACATTGTCACTTTAAAAAATGTTTCCAATACTTTTTGTGCATATGTAGATACTAGTTGTATAGGCCCCAAAAGGGCATACTTTAGAGAGATACCTTTTCTATATTTGTGATGGTTTGTTTTTAGTCAGTCAAGTGACATTTTCTTCCAGGTGAGGAAGAATCAAATGGGAGTTGGAAGAAGACTCCTAATGAGTCTGTGCTGCATTACCAATTAGGGAGAAAATTATTTTCCTTTGCCTAAAATTATCTTTCATTATTAAGTTCATATTTCCTTCCATTGCAGTGTTTCTGAATTAGGTTTTTTGCCCTCTGTAATCTGTCTCCTTGCCCCTGTTTCCAAAGATGAGAAGAAAAGGAGATTTAAGATTTTTCTAGCCTTCTAGCAATAAGCTCTTAGCCTGATTATAGCAAGCTGCAGAAATTGGCACAATAAAGATTGCCAGAAGGCCTGTAAAATGATTTTATTCTGCATTTGGAGGTGGGGTTAGTGGGATGCTTATCCTTGGTTATGTGTGAAAAGTGGTGACACCTTTGGATTTGAAGCCATGAATTTGAATCGCATTCCTACTGATGATATTCCTATTTCCATGTACTGTTCACTCTGCTTATTTTTGAGCCATGCTTTGTTGTCCTGCTTTACAAGGTAATTAAATGTAGTATGAGGGACTATACTGCTTTACAAGTAAGTAGAGCAGCATTTTTGTTATGTTCAAATTGGATTTGTTCTACAAATCCTAACACTGCAAAGCAGTTTTTTCTGCTGGAATGTATGTTGCAAATTTGATATGTATATATACTGAACAACAGGGCTTGGAAGTTGGAGATTTTTAATATTGAAGCGACTGCTTGTTTACTATGAAAGTACACTACTGTGTATAAGTCAAAAGAAACTATGGATTTGCTCTAAGGAACGTACACAAGAGACCAAATTTCAGCTGCTAATCCTTGCTGCTGACTATTCTACAGCATATTAAGACCACCGTTTACTGTAGATTTCTGTTTCAGCTCCTTTCTAAAGGTAGTTTTAAGAGATACAAGAGCTGCTCTTCAAGTTCATATAGTGGAATTTTGTTTTGTGAGACTCTGAGGAGACATTTTATGTCATGCGTTTTGGAATTGCTAATATTTTAAAATATTAATTTATTTCATGCAATAATAACTGGATAGTTGCAAATATTTGGAGCTTAAGCTCAATTATAAATAATAAAATACAGTGTCTGCAGTGTCACACAGCTGACCTAACTCAGACTCTGGATATTTTTTCCAGTGATATGATTAGATAGAAGAATGCTTTTCTTTACCCTAACCCAAGTCTTTTTAGGTTTGCCAGGTCAGACTATGGCCTGTATAATGGGGAATAAGATCTTCAGACTTCCACAACATGTTGTCTCTGAAACATGGAAAAAGAAATCCTGTCCAGCATGCTGTATTCTTATGGGTGTTTGTGACCTAGATATCATGTTTTGTTGCTTTCCCTCTTGTAAAAAAAGAGGGAAGGGAGAAAGAACTAGGCAGGCATTCTTGGCTAGAGAGGGTGGGTGGAGGGAGGAGAAAGAATCATGTGGGCTGCTTCAAGAAATATTCATTCTTCTGAAGGATAGTTGTTTGGTAGCTTACAGTGTAGTGGTGCTTGGGAAGAATATAACTACAGGGTAGTGAATGGACAGTTTCTACAAAACCTACTATCTGATTTCTGGAGAGTTGTGCATATCCTGAAGTCTGTTCACTGCGGACACTAGAGGTATTCACATGCAAATAAACAGCAATATACATTTAGGTAGGGACAAGTGAGTGTGAACTTTCTTGTGAGTAGGTGGTTATTATGGCATGTTATTATGAAGATGTACACATTTATTTTAACTTGTTCACAACATGGAGATGGTGTATTATATCAGTATGGGCATTTCTGTATGTGATTTTTTTTATATTGCTTTGCACACTGGTACACTTCTCAGGTGTGGATGAATGGACAGGTGTGAATCCTTTTATGTACATGCACTAGGGTGACTAGATTAGGCTGACCAGATAAAATCCAGGTCAGGGCTCATGTAACTTTAACAGTTGTAGAGAAAGGGGAATTTCAGCAGGTGTCATTTGTATGCAATTAGTTCTTGGTGAAATTCCCTCTTCATCACACCAGTTAAAGGTGCAGGCACTATACTAGAGTGACCAGATACAAAAGAAGGCAGGGCCCCTGCAACTTTAACTGTTGTGATGAAGAGGGAATTTCACCAGGAACTAACTGAATACAAATGACACTGGCTGAAATTCCCTTTTCTCTACAACTGTTAAAGTTACATGAGCCCTGACCTGGATTTTATCTGGTCACCCTAGACTAGATGCATAGAGAAAAGGGCTACTGTTCCTTTCATACTTCCAAAGAATTAAATTCTTATGCAGTACTTACTGACATGACAAGTTGCATTTGCTAAAATTCCCTCTTCTGTACAACTGTTGAAGGATTGCTAAAATTCCCTCTTCTGTGCAACTGTTAAAGAAACAAAAGCTCTATTTTCCTTTGTATCTGTTTTACTCTAATTTTCACAGATGTGCTTACGGATGTGCATCCTGTTTGATATTGTCCTTGTAGCTCCTTGTGTGGATTACACAGTGTGTGTGTGTATGGGCAAGGATTCTTCATGTACTGAGCTTTGAAGCATTTTGCTGCTATTAGAATGGTAAGTCATGTATTTTGTCTGGCCTTTGTTCTCTAAAACATGTTACATTCACATGGTGATGAATTAGCCTGGCCAAAGATGCTAGTAGTTAATGTAATAGTCTTTAGAGTCAAAGTAACAATCAAGGTAAAAGGCAGTAGCAGAAGGAATCCAATCCATCATTGTCTTGTGGAAAAGACATGTAGCCTCCATATTTCAGAACTTGCAGGCACATGTTAAGAAGTGATGTATATCTTGGATGATTTGATACTCTCCTGTTGTTGGAACTGGCAGAACTTGGAGCAGTTTTAGAAAAGAAGGCGTAGGTAGTCTTATGGTATAAAGATCAACCAGTGATAAACGAACCATTCTCAGAACCTAACTTACTGTCCTTTGTGGGTGCTGGGGATGGCAGTAGCATAGGAGGCTGGATCAGGAGATGGGTATGATAGATGGGTCCTGAGCACAGATAAAAATAAATTTGTTAAGAATTTGAGAATTACTATTATAAAGGGTGCTTCTGATAGTGGCACAACACATTCCACAATCTCAAGGCTGTATTTCTGGAAGGACTGTAATAATTTCCTTTTTATTGTTAGTTGTTTACCCATTTGGTGCATTTATTTATTGCATTTATGTCCCACCTTTTTTCCTCCAGTGAACCCAAGGTGGCATTCATAGGCCCCTTGCTCTCCATTTTATCCCCACAACAAAAACCCTGTAAGGTAGATTGAGCTGAGAGTCTGTGACTGGCCTAAAGTCACCCAGTGAGCTTCCATGGCTGATTCCAAGTGTTTGTTTGTTCTTGTACCCATCCTGTGAGAGGTCAATATTACTCCGATTGTATAGTGGGAAACTGAGGGTGAAAGAGTGTAACAGGCAGATGGTTCTTCAAAGTCACCCAATCAGAGCAGGATATTGAAGCTGGACTACTCTTGGCTTGCATTGGTAGCTTTCTCTCTCTCCCCCCTTTTTTGTTTTGTGTTATTATCCTTTATAGTCATTGGTTAAGGGTAAGAAAAAGTCATCAATAGATATTACAAATCCATTAATAGGTTACTACTAAGATGTGTTCAATGTGGCCTTGCTTGACTACTTATTGTCTTGTTGTTAGCTGCCTCTAGATGTTTTAAACATTTAAGGAAAGAACAAAAATAATTTTCTGACAGCTGGAATGCTGTGGCTGAACAAGGGCTACATATACATTACTTTGAGAACCATTGAAATAATAGAGGTTGGGCGTTGCCCTCGAACAGAAAACTCACAAATCCACATTACACTGTTCTATATTTACAATACAGATCAGATCCCTGTTGTGTTAAGCTCTGAACTATCTTATAACAATGCTAATCCCTGACATGTCACAGTGTCCGTCATTTTCCAAATGAAATAATCTCTGACTTGATCATGGCAGCCTCTTTCTGAAAGAAGTAAGTTAGTGTATTTGTACACCAAACTGCAGCTGCAATGTTGCCCCTTTCAGACCTTTTATTAGCAGTACACTTGCACCATTATGCTTCCACTTAAAAAAAAAACCAGAAAGATACTTGCATTCTAAAACAAAGAGCTATTCTGAAGCAATTTAATGCTTGAGTTGAACAAAAGACAGGAAACTGTAACCCTCTTGCTCTGCTCCAGTGCTTAAAAACAGAGATTTTGAATCATCGTGGTACTGGGCAGTGTTCACTGCTTGGGCAATAAAGCAGTTTGGAATGCAAAAGGGAAGGGCACAATCTTCTAGAGCAGTTCACAAAAATATGTAGTACTCTTCTTACATGACGTGTATATCCTGTAGTCATGAGATGGGAGGCCTTTGCAAATTCAGCTTGGCATACAAGGAGAAACCTTTACTTTCTGAACAGAGTAAATGAGATCGTGCTTAAATCAGGCATGGGTATCCACAGATTTTTTTTCTAACAGGAGAGGGGGAGTCTATATAAATATGCAAATAGATGTTTAAGCAATAGCCTTCTTCCATTGTTGAAATAACCAGTTGCATCATGATATAAAATGGGAGGCATTCACAATCTTTAGGAAAAACACAACATCTGTGAGCAGAAGCTAAGATAACTAGGTGGTTGGCTATTATGAAATAGAAACTGTCTGTGGTCTTGTCTGCATTCACACATCTGGCATTCACACTCAGTGCTGGCTCGCCCTGCCTCTGTCCACTCTAGTGCAGTATCTCAACTCTGATTTATTCATTCATTTACTTATTTCATTACATTTCTATACCCCCAATAGCTGAAGCTCTCTGGGTGGTTCATAACAATTAAAAACCATAAAATGCAACATAAGGTACAATTTAAAAGTTTAAAACTGCAGTATAAAATAAAAGTAAAAACCAAAATAAAATCTAGCAGCAATGCAAACATTTAAAATATAGTAACAGAAACTGAAAGACTAAAATGTCTGGGAAGATAAGGTCTTTACCTGGTGCCAGAAAGAGGACAACATAGGTACCAGGCAGTCCGCACTGGGAAGCTCACTGCACAATTGAGATGCCATAACAGAAAGGACCCTCTTCTTGATACCCATCCACCCACATGCCCACCCACCCACATTGGAATAATTTACTGCTCCTGTGTAGGACCACCGCATGAATCCAGGCACTGTGCTTGGCAACGTGTTTCAGATAGCTGTAGAGTTCAATTCAGCAATTAAATATGTGTGAAAAAAAGACTTTTCTCAAAGTTGGGCTGTGGGTCGTGGTGAAATTCTTAAAATGGGGGAATGTTGGAGGTGGGCTAAAAGCTTTCTTGCAGTGAGCAGTGAGGCTATCTACAGAGCACCAGTCTTTCCCTGATGGGTTTCCTGAGGACTGGGCTAGAAGCCTGTGTGAGATCTTCATTGCTCACTATCATCCTAATGCGATGAGGCTTTTGCAGCATCTAGGAAATGTGGCAGGGAAGGAATAGTGCCCTGTGTTATCTCACTATAAGTGGACATGAGGAGGCATTTTAAACTGAAACGGGTGAATTGGAAATAAGACTTTGGCCACCTTGTATTACAGTAAGGTAAGCCAACCATCACGTGCTCCATGAAATTCTCTTTTATTGGTGGAGGGGGAATTTTCAGGAACCTGTGAAGAATTTTGGCCTAGCATTAGTTTGCTGCTCCAGCCTCTGCCTGCCCCTCTGCCTCATATCAAGATGGTATTGTGGAGCCCGGTGATTGGTACACTTGGCATGCCAAGTCACAGGCCTGAGTCTAACTTGCAGTTTGCACTCCCACTCATTGCTGCCTGTTTGCCAGTAAATAAATAAATAGGAATTTATTTATTTATTCATATTTTAAATCTTTCCAGTGACCAGTGGCTTGCTTAGAATGCTGGAAGTTTAAGACTTGCATTCTCCACATGTCCGCATCCACCTCTGTCCTAATCAGCTTTGAAGAGGAAAAAAAAAATCTTTTACTCATCATAACTCCCTTATGGTGGTTTGCAGTGAACTTATCTAGGGGCATCTTCACATTTTATGTAATGTTCATGCAAATTGCCAACAAACCACATCTGGTATGGCATTCCTTAAAAATGCAGGCATTAAGGCTTGTTGCACAAAGACCCCGACACCTATTTATCTGATGTTTGGCAAGATTCATCCCCCCAGAAGGGGCTACTATGCCAGCGAATGTCATCAACATCTATTTTAAAAAAGTTATAAGTGTTTGTTGATTTTCCCATTATAGTCAATAAGCAAAATATCTGAGGCTTTGGAAAATAATCTGGTGGTGCCTCCCTGCAGACGCCCATTAATTCAATATTAGCACATGCTTGAGCTTTATAGAATTGGTAAATGCTTTAGCTAGTAGAGAGGTGCTATTCTTCTTGCTAATGGGTATCCACCCTGTCTTGTTTGAAAACCAGAAGGACTGGGCATTCTTTAGGGATGATGATGTGATTTCAAGTCAGTCCTCTTAACAGATCTGAAATCTTAGACATGTTCTGCATTTAACACTGATTTCTGAGGAAGCACATTTGCTTCCTCATCAGTCTGCAGGTGGGGGCTCACTTGACTGAATGCTCCTCTAAAATAGCAACACCATACTTTGTACATAGAAAACCAATATTTTGGTAGAAGACTAGAATTGTTTCCTGTGACTTGTGCTTTTCTCTGTGGAGATCACATTTTGTGTGGAGAAGCATTTAGTCGATAAGTCCTAGCTGCAATCCAAAGAGATACAGCCTAGGCACAGGTTTTAGGCTTAGTTCTCATTGAGGTTCGGTTAACTATGCTTTAAATGACCAATTGAAATTAATGGGATTAAAGTCCTGAATTGTGTTGTTTCAAGCTCCGTCTGTCAGTGGGATATAACATAGGAAACTGTTTTACATTGAGTCAGACTGCTGGTCCATAGAGCCCAGAAACTGACTAGCAGTGTCTCTCCAGGGTTTCAGGAAGGATTTTTCCCTAGTCCAGAGATGCTGGGAATTGAACATGGGTTCTTCTGCATGCAAAACATTTGTTCTATTTAAATCGTAGACTTTGATGCAAAATAGACGAAGCAAAATTTGATAGAGGGTGGAAATCCTGCTGAAGAGGCTTTACCTGTGACCAAGATATCGTTCCATTCTAGATTTACACGACTAAACATTATATGTCTACCAGGCCTTGAAATAAGAGAGAAAAAGGTAGCAGGATGGTTTTCTTTCCAGTTAAGCCAGACTCTAGCCACTTGAAAAGAAGTGGAATGGTTTTAGAACCACCTGAAAAGCATGGCATCCCTCCCCACTACCCCAGTTGGAGGACTGATGAACCTTAAATTCCTTGTAACGCCTGAAATCAGAGGACAGTGTACATCATTATTACTTTTATTTCTTCCTTAAATGAAATTTATATTAGTAGCTAAAGTTCATAATTGTTCAAGTTCATAATTAAGTAGCTAGATTTAGAAAATGTTTGGAGACACATTTGCAGTGTACCTGTATGTTTACCCGCATGTGAGTGTTAGCAGCTTTGGGGGGGCAATTTAAACTGGGCAAAGGCAGAATGAGTTAAGGCCCAATGCCATGGACTCCCCCCCTTTCTTCCCCCATCTGTTTTACCTTTCTGAAAAAAACACAGGAGATCACATCATCTATCTCCCAATATCATGTCTGGTATTGCCCTCACTTCAGGCAATTTAGAGACACTCCATCATTCTTTCCGTAATAGGGAGATTAAAAGGAAAAATGCTATGTAGCTTCCTTCATCCAAAATGTTCTTTTTAATCTACTAGGGTCTGAAAGTTTCCAGAGATCTATAGAGTGATCTGCTTGTAGCTACAACATGCAACTCTCAGTAGTTGTGATGTGCACTTTGATCTCTGGTCAGAGTACATCATTAAGACATATTTGAAAGATCATGGTCCCTTTTTCTTGAGACAGAAGCCTTCTGTTGAAAATAATACCTGATATATGAAACAAGCAATCCTCAAATTCAAGTTTCTCACCTCGAAAAAATAAAAATAATCCATAAGTCTATAGAAATCATCCTACAGAATGGTTAAGGGCCCCTGGTCACAAAAATTACTAGTCTACAATTATAATTTATTTTTACTAGTCCGCTTGTCCACACATATCTATGTTAATCATTTCTGGTCTAAAAGAGAAGGGAAGGAATTTTTAATAAAGCATCCTTGCCTTTTTTACTGAAAGCTTTTCTTACCACAGGCAACAAGACAAGCCTGATTAAAAGCAAATAATGCTAATGAACAGTCTCCTCATTCCTTTCGTTAAGGTTGTTCCCTTGTGCCTCTTCCAGATGCATTAAAGGTGGAAATTCAGCAGATGCTATTTTCCCTATCACTGCTTCTTCAGTTTGGGAAAAGTTTATCTTGTTTAATTGCTGTTGAGCAAGTTGAAGAAACCAAACCCTTGCAAGATAAAGAAAAATATATATAGAAGCCCTAGGAGGAAGTGAATTAAATCAGGTTTGTTAGGAGACTAAAAGGGCTCCTATTACTCTCATATGAGGGAGAATTTGATTATTGCAGCAGTGTGATGGAAGAAGCCACACCTGTGATCATTGTATTTATTTATTTACTGCATTTTTATACCGCCCAATAGCCGAAGCTGTCTGGGTGGTTTACAAAAATTAAAACCATAAAAACCATTCAAAATATAGAACGACAGTATACAAACATAATTTAAAATAGCACAACTAGGATAAAAAAATTAACAGCCATACAGAAATTGATAGGGATTTAAAATACAAATTTAAACAGCAAGGTTAAAAATCAAACTGAAGAACTTAAAGGTAAGAACATGCTCTCAGGGTCTGACCTGACAATCCTAGATGGAATAGATGGGAGGGAAATGGTTAATAGTCTGCACTTACAGCAGAACAATTTCTGAGCAGTGGGCTGTTTGCTACATTTAATTTGGTCTCCACTAGATGCAGGATGGAATTTAACATAGGGTGACCAGATAAAATCCAGGTCAGGGCTCATGTAACTTTAACAGTTGTAGAGAAAAGGGAATTTCAGCCAGTGTCATTTGTATGCAATTAGTTCCTGATGAAATTCCCTCTTCATCACAACAGTTAAAGTTGCAAGGGCCCTGCCTTCTTTTGTATATGGTCATTCTAGTATAGTGCCTGCACCTTTAACTGTTGTGATGAAGAGGGGATTTCACCAGGAACTAATTGCATACAAATGATACTGGCTGAAATTCCCTTTTTTCTACAACTGTTAAAGTAACATGAGCCCTGACCTGGATTTTATCTGGTCAGCCTAATTTAACATGCTATTTTCAAATTTGGTGGTGGTGTGTGTGTGTGTGAGAGAGAGGGAGAGGGTGGTGAGTAGGGGACAGACAGAGATGCAGGAGCTCACTCTATCAGTGTGGTTTCAAAAATAAATTTTGAAGGTAGAACCTGGCTGGTTGCAGAAATCAGTGCATTACCACACAAGCCATTTCTCAAGGCATCAAAGGTGTGTATGTTGTGTAGGCTGACCATATGAAAAGGTGGACAGGGCTCATGTAATTTTAACAGTTGTAGAGAAAAGGGAATTTCAGCCAGTGTCATTTGTATGTAATTAGTTCCTGGTGAAATTCCCTCTTCATCACAACAGTTAAAGTTGCAGGGGCCCTGCCTTCTTTTGTATCTGGTCACTCTAGTATAGTGCCTGCAACTTTAACTGGTGTGATGAAGAGGGAATTTCACCAGGAACTAATTGCATACAAATGACACTGGCTGAAATTCCTTTTTCTCTACAACTGTTAAAGTTACATGAGCCCTGTCCTCCTTTTCATATGTTCAGCCTAGTGTTGTGTATGTTCAAGTATTCCTTGCATGCTGATATAGGTTTTGTTTTCCCATCAATTATACTTAGTTCTCCCTTTCAACTCCTCCCTCATACTTTTATTAGTATCACTTGCTGTATTGTTCTCTGTCTTGAGATTTACTTAGCTTAGTTTATTCAAACAAAAGGAAACAAACAGGCCGCCAGCGACTGTTCTTCAGACTGTGGCTGTGTTCGGACGACACGATAAGCAATGTTTGTTTAATTAGTCAATCGTCAGTTGAGTTACTTATTGTGTCGTCTGATGGAGAACACACAACTGACTGTTGGCTATTTTTCTGAAATAGCCAACGGAGAAACACTATGGGCTGCTCCGTTGACTATCTGGACAACCATTGCTTCGTGTGTCGTCTGGTGGGCTCCGTTGATTATTCTTCCCTGTCCACAGAGTGGCGAGGCAAGAGCAGCAGAAACCCAGCCGCTCTAGCCCCATGAGGCTCTATGGGCAAGGGAAAGTAATCCCGTATCAGCAAGCACTTCAGGAGCCCTGATCGTTTCGTCCCTTGGTGGGGCGGGGTGATTGGGGCTTCTGAAGTGCTTGTTGGCACAGGAACATGCCATCCCTGGGTGGGGCGTCACCAATTGCGATGCGCCACATGTTGCCAGGGGCGTGCATGTCCCAAGCCCCCTCCTGATCCATCTGGAGATTGCCTTGAGGGGATAGAAGGAGCCTCTTCCATCCCTTCGAGGCGATCCCCAAATGGATTGGGGGGCAGAGGATGCCTTCTGCAGCTAGACAGGAAATGTCCAGTCATGGCAGTCACCCATCTGACGAGATCAGAGTGACGCTCAAGGTTCCTAGCTGCTGATGTCAGATGATGTGGCTTGGCAGTGAACCCTCCTTCAGTGGAGCTTGGATTGCACGCCCTGACATATGAGGAGACCGGCCCCAAGCCTCCCCGCCACAGGAGCAGGAGACTTGGAGCCAATCTCTTCATGTGTCAGGGTGCGCGATCCAGACTCCGCCAAAGGACCCCTCCCTGACAACCACAGGCTCTGCATCTCAGAAACACAGCACCCTGGTTGTCTAGCAGCAGCGGCAAATGAATCTCTTGCCCTGTCAACAGGAGAGAGGGCTCCATCGAGAATTCTTCCTGTTGACAGGAGAAGGGATTCATCCACCACCAAGACTCATCTCTCCTATGCTCGCCACTCCTCCCCCCATAATGGCAGCGCCAGTAAGGTAAGCATTAACCAGTGCTGCCATTTGGTGGGGAGGGACTACAGGTGTGTGTGTGGGGAGATGACAACTTCCCAGAGAGGAGCAGTCCTCTACACAGAGCGGCACTTCCATGTCACCCAAAGGCGCACATGGATTTGCCATCCGTTGAGTAGACTATTTCCTCTCCGTTGACTAAAGTGTTTTCCGAACGCACCCACTGTGTTGTATTGGGAGCCCAGGCTGTGAATAGTATAAATGTGTCACCCTGAGAAGGTATGACATGGATCACTAAGCTAGTGGGCTAGTGGAATTCAAGAGCCCTATCTCAGAGGCAGGCTGTTTTATATATTGGTGAAAGTGATATTGTGGCTCTCTTTTGAATTATGGAAGAAAGGGGTTAGTATTTTATCTGCTTGGTAATATGCTTCAAGGCTTGGTCTTTAATTGAAGTAATGGAGAAAAGGGGTATTTTTTTTTTTAATGGATGGTAAGTATGAATTCCTGATCCAGTTTTCTGATTGCTTGAGGAATTTGCTGTCAGGACTTGAGTGTCCCGCAGTAAACAGCGGTCTACTGCTGGAAAAACAGACACAGCTCTTAGTTTGAATTGTTTCCTTCATCCGCTTAGAAGATTTGCGAGCCAAAATGTAACTTTATTGATGGAATACATTTTCTTAAAATCATTCATTTCCAATTTTTCTGAATGATTCTTGTTGGTACAACTACAAATGGTAAATTATGAGCTTTAATTTCTGTACAGTAAAGAGGACTGTAGAAATTTACCCATCAGAAATCAGAATATATGACTAAAATTGATGATGATGATGTGTGTGTGTATGTGTGTTTGTGTGTAGGAGAAATTGAAAGAGATTTTTCAAAAATTACATCTACTCTCACCCCCACATACATGTCTACCCGTGCTACAATGCTGACTCAGCCGAGCTGTAGGTATAGTCTAGCCAATTTCTCCAGAAATTTCAAGGCAGAAAATTAGGCAACAAATAAATCAGCTGGATCCCTGTTGTGGTGGGAGAACTCAGGTAATCAACACTGAATAAACAGAGTAGTATTTCAATTTAACGCTTTAATCTGTTAATTGTACCAAGTAATGAAGGAAGAGGATGAAAAATAAGGTGAAAAATATCATAACAGGTTTTCATAATTCAGTAGTGCATACGCCTCTTAAGTAATTTTGTGAATGACTGTTTAGACAAACGTAGCTTCTTCCCCCTCAGTCCTTCCTCTCCTCTTTTCTGTCCCCACCTTGGGTCTTGGAGACACCGCAAAGGGGCAGAGAAGGTTGGCGTTTACTTTAGTCTTGGGGGCAGAAATCCCATGTGATTGATTTGTTTTGTTAGGGTCATAGACCATCAAATAGTCAGCACAAAAGCAGTATAGCATGTCAATAAAATAAAGAATACATGAAAACATGATCACAATAAAAGCCAAACAATAAAATACTTACAATACTTAAAAGTTGTGATTCATTCAGAAGAGTCTAGGGCCAGATCTACACCAAGCAGGGTATAACACTTTGAAAACAGTTTGAAAACTGTACGTTCAATATGTCCTGGGCCCGAATAGTTGTCAAAACGGTTATAAACCATTATAAAGAAGTAGTGTAGATCCTGCCCAGATCTAAACTTAAGTTATTACTATTCTGTAATACCAAGTAATCTCAATTTCTGCTGATTAATTGCAAACACAGAAAAAATGGCACTTTTGAAGTGACCGTGGGATCATTATCTGAAAGTAGATATGCTAGATGTTGTTCCTCTGTTCTCCCCAGAAACCATTGTAAAATAGGACTTATAACTATGTGGTGCAAATCCTGATAGAAAGTACAATGTAGCAAAACGTGCCCTGTTGTTTCTACTTCTCTTGACCCATAGGGCCGTACCTGTTCCTAATATGGTTTCGTTCTAAACCTTCCATCCAATAAGGTGGAAGGTAGTACTTTATATCTTGTTAGGGTAAAAGCTTTCCTGAATTTAGGGATGTGCAACTCAGACAGATAATTGTCTCTATAATCAGAATGGTTTGAGGACCTACATAAATGATTTTGGAGCTTCACATCCCAGATACTTTGTCAAATTAGCATTTTGGCTTTTGCATAACCCACAGCTATTAGATTACTGGCTGTGGAGCACCCACCAGTCATATGCAAAAGACTGTCTCCCATTAGGTATCTTACTGTTAATTAAAGGTGGCTTCACACATCACTGAATTCCTGTATAAAGGCATTTCCATGTAGGAACAAAATCTCTGTGTACATTGTAACATGGCAATTCTATTCCCAGGTTGTGGGGTTGTTACTATTTTTTGCTTTATGTACAAATGCTGGGAAGCTGCAGTTGACCATAACTTACCAGCTATTCATTAAGTGAGAACTTCACATGTAGAATCATCATACATTACTATCTACATATAATTTTCATGTTAATTTCACATGGGAGTATCTTCAGACTAGAAATATATGGGGCTGCCATAAAATGGAAGTGAATTTTGATCTGCTGCTTTGTCATTCTTATTAGTGGCTAGTAGGTCCTCAAGAGGTAAATTAGCTGCATTAGTGACTTATGGGGTACCCTCAAGTTCCTTGGTTTCATTGTTGGGCACTGTGGGCTGCCTTCACTTTTGTCAGTGTGTGTATGCATCCTCTGCTTCCTTTCTCTATTAGGGTCAATTTTATAAAATCAACTCACATAGATTGTGTTCACTAATCAGCCATGTATTTTTGTTGCTGTACTACCACATTTCTGATATTTCTCATCTTAACACCTTGGTCTATTGCACTCTACCACAACTGTATAATGTCCAAGTTTTGATCTTTTTTTTAAAAAAAAATACCTAATAAAGAAAATATGTTTTGTTTTTTAATTGAATCCCAAAATTAGAGAACAAATGATGATACATCAACTCAGAAAAATATTTTTCTCTACACAACGTACAATTAATCATGTCTCTCTTGGCATGTGATAATGGCTAATTGTATAGCTAGGTTCACAAATCTGTGGAAGATAGTAACATCTATCAAATGGTCTGTTGTCAAGGATGTCCTGATTTGTTTGAAAGTCTACTCAACTCCTCAATAAAACTAAGGCTAATTAAGATTGTGTTCTGGATATGGGTTTAATAGAGAATTGGGTCACTTTTATTTTAAGAAAATTGTTTACACATGGACAAGTTGTAATACCTAGTTGTGACTAAGAGAAAGGGGCCCTCCTGGCCTACCCTAGTATTTGCTTCTTAAAGCAATTGCACTTGCCAGAACCATAGAGGAGAAATAGCCCTGACTTCTAGTTCCCATTTGATGGCAGTTTGGACATGTGCCCACAATTATCTTAAAGCATTTTCATTCTTGTGCTGGTTGTGGAGTTAGGACACATTTTCCAGATTACAGTGAACTACAGATTGAGAGTATGAGGTATCACATGCATCATGCTGGAGGAAGGCAACGAGGATGATTAGGGGTCTGGAAACAAAGCTCTGTGAGGAGAGATTGAAAGAACCAGGCATGTTTAGCCTGGAGAGGAGAAGATTGAGGGGAGACATGAGAGCACTCTTCAAGTACTTGAAAGGTTGTCACACAGAGGAGAGCCAGGATCTCTTCTCGATCAACCCAGAATGCAGGACACGGAATAACGGGCTCAAGTTCCAGGAAGCCAGATTCTGACTGGACATCAGAAAAAACTTCCTGACTGTTAGAGCAATACAACAATGGAACCAATTATCCAGGGAGGTGGTGGGCTCTCCCACATTAGAGGCATTCAAGAGGCAGCTGGACAACCATCTGTCAGGGATGCTTTAAGGTAGATTCCTGCATTGAGCAGGGGGTTGGAGGCCCCTTCCAACTATAGGCCCCTTCCAACTCTACTATTCTATGATTCTATGTCAGCAGCAGCAACTTGAATTTACTTCAGGATCTAAGATAAAAATGTGCATACCTAAGATCACTATGTGTCCCAAGAGCAAGTACTGGCACTGTTACCCTAATTGTTTTGTACTGAACCTGTTGTACCATGTAGTATGTACTTTTTCCTGTCATGGTCAGGTGGATTAAGATTATTGTTTTGAAGGATCATGGTAATCCATGATGGCAGTTTATTTGCATTACTTAAATAATAAGAAAGCACTGGCTGAGTATAAACTCATGATGATATGTGATCAGTTTTACAAACAGAAATGCACAATGGAAACCACACCTTCTCATTAGTTCATGTGGAAATTCTGTGAAATCGCATTCTTTGAATGTTTAGCTGATGATGACAGAAAACACAGGGGGTAGTTCATTAGCTTTATGGAATGAGTGATGATTATAAGTGGCTTGGCCCTCTGCAGCACCAGTAGTATTCTAATCTCAGCTACGGTGCAGTCCTATGGGTTATGCCCTTGTTGAATGGAAGCCTCCAAATTCAGAGGCTTCTGAGCATCCAGTGCCCTGCCAGCCTACTGACAGTAGGGTGGGAAGAATGACAGAGGCAATTTTCACCTCTCTGTCCTCCTGTTGTTTCTTTTTCCTCTAGATGGGTCTCTGAGCCTGTCTAGAGGAGGTGTGTTGGTGAAGTGGGGCCTGGAGAGGCCATGGTAACCTGGCCTCTCCTCTCCCCTCCCCGCTCACTAGAATGCCCCTTTAAGACCTCTATGAGGACCTCCGAGGCACCACATTTTTTCTGTGCTGGCTGTGAGGGGGCAGGGACAGGGGGAGAGATTGCATTTTGGAGTCCCCCTTTCGAAGTCATAGCAGTATCTACAGCCTTGGACTTGAAAAATCCTATGGTCCCTGGGATGCTCTCAAGGGACCATAGGATTGTTCTCCCCATGTGGTTTCTTTCCATGCTGGCCCTGCCAGTCTGTATGGAGGGTGATTGCTAGTATAGGAAATAACCACATAATCTTCACTCTTTAGGTATCCTGATTTAAATGTTTTTTGGAGTAGAGAGGACCTGAACATCCAGAAGTGGCATTCATAAGTTAATCATTTCCATATCTTGGTGATGATTGAAACTGATTGGTTTGATCGCAGGGAGGTGACTGGTAAACATGAAAGAATGAACAACTAGCATGCATTATTCTATAGTTATAATCAAATGATACTGTATACATGTAACACAGCTATAATATACGTGTTACCATTTCCCTATGGGTTGATGACTTGTCTATGTATTCAATTATTAAATGTTTTTATATTATCAGGAGGGTTAATTGAAAAAATGTGTAAATATGTTTTTATATTATGATGTTTTATACTTGCTGGTCTTGTTGACCGTAATAAAATTTATTTATTTATTTATTCATATCTTGGTGATGATTGAAACTGATTGGTTTGATCCAAAAAGTTTGTTTTTAAAAGGGAAAATAGTGATTTATAGTCACAGACACAGTTTGTTGATTTGTGGCTGAGAAAGAATTATAGGTTTGGGTGATCACAGTGATCCTCTGCAATCTTGCAAACCAGCCCATTGTATGATCACTGAGAACGTTCTGGTGGCCTCCTTCTGCTCTTCCAATTAGATTCTGCAAGGACAAGTATTAACTTCTGTAAAATGCGTTCTTATGAGAGCTCATCAAAAAGTTACCTGTAGCTATTTTATCTCCCCTTTCATTTCATGCCGGTACCAATTCATTTACATATATATGCTACTTTCAATTGTTCTTTAATTAGCATTGCATGTTAACATTACAAAAAGACTATATAGAAGCAAACCAACTCTCCAATTGGGTTAGTTTGAAATTGGATGTGAGGACTTTTTCATCTGGGAAGACAAAATGAAAGTATTCACTGAATACGTGTCATCATCATCAATTGCTGTAGAGCATTGAACTCCTGGTATAGTGAAGTATTGCTGCACCAGAATACCCAAGCTGCTGCCAAGTCTAAATTGTATAAAAGGACAAATTGGTTTTGCAAAGTGTTAGTAGGGGCAAGACTTGATTCCAAGTTGCTTGAAGATGACTTATGTAATGTTCACTATACCAATGAGAGGGCGGGAAGCGGGGAAACCCGGAAGTACTCACTTCCGGGTCCGGCACGCTGAGTCCGCACCACAATGTGATGGCCTGAGCTTCTAGCGGGCCGCCACAAGTCGCGCCAGCCATTTTTTGGGAAAGATCCGTGGAGGTGCACACGAGCGTTTGTGCGCAAAAGGTCAGGTTAGTTTTTTAAAAAAAACCCGTGCTTGATCACCCCCCCTCCCCCCCCCATCCTGGGGATGGCGATTTTGCTGCCCCTCTCCCCGATGGCCTTGGAGCTGCGCGGTACGGCTCTGTGGCCATTAGTGCAGCCATGCTTACTCGTGGGTGAGTGTGGCAGCACCTGGGATGGGCAGCCACATCAGCTGCCCATCTCGCTACACTCCCGGGAGCAGGGAACGAACCGGGATAAAAGCGTTCCCTGAACTCCTGGGAAAATGGAGGGTTGGCCCCTGCCTGCTTGCGGGATGCTGTGTGCGTCATGCAGACTTTCCACGAGCAGGCAGGGGCAGCCCCTCGAAAAATGGCTGGTGCGGAAAGAGCCTAGGTGACTGAAATGCCATTTTTTCTGCTGTTTTGCCAGTATTCTAAGACTCTTTTTTAAAGCAGAATACTTGTTCTCAAAACAGGGAGAAGGGTTCAGGAGTATTTCTTTTAATCTCACATTTTAGGTAGATTCACACTTTTCTCCCCTCTGTTATTTCACTTGATTATTTTAGGTTATGGAATAATATACATAGATACCCTCTGCTATGCTATCCATGATCATTGTGGTAGCATGAATATAGAAAGTAAGCCATGAAGCAGCCTAGTCTTTGTTATGTAATAATTACATTTCTCCTTTACCTGGTCACACAGTCAGAAGGAAATCTATTGAAAAAAAAAGTGACTGGCTTGCATATGGCTGGCTTTTTTAGGAGCTAAATTTCCTTAGGAGGGAGGGACAATTAGCTGCTAAAGGAGAGTTATGATAAGCATAGGAGGGAGAGGAGGGAGGGACAATTAGCTGCTAAAGGAGAGTAATGATAAGATAAACAATGCAGAGAGAAAGATGGCCATGTCCATATGATCCTTTCCAGCTTTCTCTGGGGAAGACTTAAGAATTCTCAACAGTCAGAATCTGGTTTCATATGAAACATTTTTTCCTGAAAATGATTTCTTTTAGTGTGGATGTGCCATTTTGTTTGTTTCCTTCTCCTTGGCCTGCCAGAATAGCTGGGCACTGTTCTAAGTGCCTGTATGTGAATCTTTGTAAACCGCCCATATAGTTTTGGCTATTGGGCAGTATAGAAATGTAATAAATGAGTAAATGAAATGATTTCTCCTTTATCCAAGTACCTAGAATGTTTTTAAGGCTGTTGACTGCTGATATCCATGGCCTTGCAGTGAATTATTGATAACTTCATTCCACTAGCTTTCCTGTTTTCTCTCTCAGCAAGGCTTCTATTTTGGTCAGTTAGCATGACTGCCTTCTCAATCAAAGTAGGACTCTGCATACTAATGTCACCTGTTTTGCACAACACAGCTGTGACTTGGACAAAAAACACAGTAGACAGGAGAAAGATAAGTTCTGTTTTTACATCTGTGTGAACATCTGAAGTTTTCACATTGCCGAGAAGCCATTTTTGCTGTGAAAGCCGAATTATTTAACATACTTCACTCTGTTCAGCTTTTGGGACTCATCCTGTAGCTCCTAGAAACATTTCATGATAAATATTGGTTGCTTTCTGAACTCCCAAATGTAAGCTACAAATGGGCTCAGTAGAATACATAAGCTGGGAGTTTATGGATTTTGGCTGTACAACCGTTGGAATCTCCAGAGCATCTAAACATCATTTATAGGTTGTGAATGTTGGCATAATTGAAACCCACAACTGATTGGTTGTGACCAAATGCAGTTGCTTTATACATTTACCTGAAGCTCTTATAATAGAACTGTGGCACTTTCTTTCATTTGCCGTTCCTGATCCAGCAACTTTTTCCCCTTCCCATTCTGCTTGCTCTTGGATGAGACAACTAGCCAGTCTTCTTTTTTCTTTTTTGGTTCATTAATTTCAGTGTCACAAAATCTTGACAGAGCTCCTTACACAATGATGCCTAATTCGTGGAATTTAAAAGAGACTCTTCCCTCCCCCCCTTCTTGTTGGAAGAGAGGCTGTTTTAAGATTCCTCATTTATCTTGATGGAAAGCAAGGCAAGTTCACCACAAAGTACAATTATTCCAAATGCCTATTTAGGTACATGCAAGAACTTGTACAGTTGCAGTAAGGTTTTCGACTTCCTTTCCCTAATAGCAACTACCCACATTGTATTTTGAACCAGTTTTGAAACTCTCAAGAATTTCAAGAGTATCTTGACACATAGTGCAAGGATTAGTCAATGTCATATGGGTAATACAGTTTAAAGGGACTCTGGTGGCTGAACAACACAAAAACAACAATGTATAGAAAATATGCAGGTGGCTAGTTGGGGACATATTTGTCTAAGAGAGGAAATCAAAACGTATAAAGGGGAGCATATAAAATTCCAACACATATGATTGAAAAAACCCCAAGTATGTTATGCCAAATGGTATCAATATAAAATATTTAATTCTAGAAAGAAGCAGCTTTCCTGTTTGATTTGGGTTCAGGAGTAAAGAAGGAAGGGAAGATGTCAGGTGCATTGAGCAGTATGAAATTTCAGACCTTCAGGAAGCGAAAAAGCCTCAGGGGCTGCTTGAAACAATAGCTGGCTATTAAGTACAACCAAAATTTGTGGATACCAGGAATTGGCAGAGGAAGCTGAGGAGAGGCAGAGATATGGGGCAGCCCTTGATACATGGCTTTGATGTAAGAGATGAAGAGGCTTGGAAAAATATTCCATCAGCTACAGTAAAATATTACAGTGCCCTGAACTATATAATGAGAGAATCTGGGGACTGAAAGATATTTTTAAAAATGGGGTTATCTAATTAAATAATTAGACTAGAAACAGATTTTAATTTTCTCCCATAATCTTCCTTGTGGAGAGAACATAAGGGGTGATTTGAAAAGCAGATTCTGTGGGATAGGAAGACAACTCACAGTTACATTGAGGCCCCTCTTACATGGGCTTATGCAGAAGGTAAGTGCATGCAGATTATGTGCTTGCTGTACATTTGTGCACAATGTACTGTGTGTGGGTGTTGAGTAGGAGGAGTATATGCCGGGTGTTTGAAAGTGTAGTCATTAGAGAGTCTGTGTACAAAGAGAAAAGCCATTTAGCTCAGGGTTGCTAAAGGGATGCATATGCAATTTGAATGTGACACAGGATTGCAGGCCCCTTAAACTTCTCTTGCATACATGGTTGGGGGCGGGGGCGGGAGACAATTGATGTTTTAGCATTTTCTCCCTGCTTCCCTGTTTTCAGATTGCCCATGAGGGTATTGATCTGCTCTCCTGTATGTTTTGCAAATTAAGACAGGACTAGGAGCATAGCTAACAGAATGCAAGAAAACTGGCAATAAATAATAAGCTGGTGAACATATTTTATTTATTTGAAAAACTATATTCTGCTTTTTAAATAAATCAAATGGTTTACAAAACTGAGAAAATACAACAAAATGAACATAAATAGTAAGATTGTGTCCATTATAAATGTTCAATATTTAGGCTTAAATTTACTTTAAAATGTAGTAGAATAAACCCACACCAAATGAAATCATTAAAAGTCTTTTGGAGAAGAACTTTATTTTAAAAGCCAACAGACATGTTTAGGCTAACCATAGAGATGTAGTTGCCTAAGGGGGGACCACTGTTGTTGCGCAAACTGAAAATATCTGATCAGTGGCACCTGGAGTAGGGCTACTATCTGCCTTCTTAAGGCATGGAAGGAGAAGCATGGCCTTGGAAATGTTTGCTCCAGGTTACTTAAGTTTTTATAGGTTATAATCTACACTTGGAATTGAAAATGGAGTTTAATAGGGAGCCAGTATAGCTCAAACAAAATGAGTTGGCTGTGTTTCTGCTGCCCTGTTGCTGTGAAAAACTTTAGACTAGGATACTTGAAGGACTGTCTCCTCCCATAACAGCCCTGTCCATCCACTGAGATCAACAGGAGAAACCCTTTTGATTGTCTCACCACCTTTTGAAGTGGAGTTGTTTGGAATAGGGGAAAGGGCCTTGTCTGTACTGAATTCCAGAATCTGTCTTGACCCTTCTTTATTGATCTTCCACGGCAAGCTGAATATGTTTTTGCTTCAGCAAACCTTTAGTTCAACTGTTGTTTGATATTGTTTTAATCATCTTCTGGATTTTTTAAAATTTAAATTGTTTTATTATTGTGAATTGTTTTTAATTTTTATGATGTTGGGTGGTTTTTGTTTTTTTATAGTGTGAAAAAACGCTCATAAATAAATAGGCAAACACCATCTGCACCAGCTACTGTTTTCTGAACTTCATCATTTTCAAGGAGAGCCAGACTAAAAGTGTATTGCAGGAGGTACAAAATCATGGATGATGATTGTTAAATTTCTATTGTTTATGGTAACTGTTAAATGATTATAGAAACCCAGACCCCTGGCTAGTCCCATCTGTGCACGTCTGTCCTATAAAAAAAAGTGGATGAGGTCTGCAGAGGAGCTATGCAAAACCTGGAGCAACGATCTGGGATTAAAATGGAGGCAGCACTAATGAGTAGCAGATAGTAGAAAGTCAGAGATGGGGTCTGCAGGACCTAGAATAGCTACCAGTGTGCACAGATATTGCTCTTAGAAAAGGCAGAACTTAATTGGGATTTTAAAATACTGGCAATATTGTTATTATTTATTGTTTATTACATTTATATACTGCGCCATAGCCGAAGCTCTCTGGGCAGTTTACAAAATGTAAACTTTGGACATTAAAAATGGATATACAAAATGATTTTTAAGCCTTTACCAGTGTGAGCTGTTGGGAACTTAACTAAGCAAAACTCTTGCTGAGGACCTTGGGACAGAATCCAGTGCTGCCCATCTGCTAGGGAAGCTTGCTGCTCATTCTGGTCTGCGTGCGGACAGCTCTGCCATTTCCGGACCACAAGTAGCCCCAACCGCTTGCAGAATGACAGTTTAGCACTTCTGAAGGCAAGCCTCCCTAACAAATGGAAACACTTATTTCTGGAAGGGGGCAGGTTAGCAGAGCTTCCTTATGTGAGCTTCATCAAACTGCCCCCTTCCAGAAACAAGCATTTTAGCTCGTTTTGGCTTACCTCTGGAAGTGCTAAATTGCTGTTCCATACGTGGTAGTGGCTGCTTATGGACCAGAAGTGGCAGGGCTGGCCACATGCCCAAAGGCAGCATTGAATCTTGCCCTTTCTCTTCAACACCTTTAAGTGCCCTCTAGGTCACTTGGAACTTTCATTGGACTCACACAGTCTCCTCATTTAGGTGGTCTGAATTGCTGGTCATTGCAGAATAAGTTCTCTTCCTTGGTATGGTTTATATGAATTGTTCACCCTCAGATTGTGCCTTGTGCAGGCTTGGGGATTGTGGAAATGCTGAGCCAGGCTCCTCCAGGTTTTAGGATGTGTCTCTATTTGAGTAAGATCAGATATTGCGTACTGTTCAGTACATGTCTGACCAATGTGATCTGCATTAAACCCTGTGCATGAATTGGTTTAAATGTAAGTTCATTGTTGGTTGAAGAGGAAGGATTTGCTATTCTTGTTGTGGTGCATAGCAAATTGTGAATGGCTGGCCCTACTGACATGACCTTAGAAACAGAATTCTACTGGTATTCAGTTTGGTCCCTGTCCCCCACAACAACTCATAATAATAATAATAATAATAATAATAATAATAATTTTTATTACGGTCAACAAGACCAGCAAGTAAACAACTCATAATAGCTAGAAATGGCTACAGATGCAGAAATTTGTTAACAAGAGGGGAACTATACCTGATGTGCAGCCAGCATGAGCAGTTTTCATAGTCTGAATTTGGTGTCTTGTTTCCAAGGTCATTAGGGAGCTGCATGCATTGTGGAGGCAGGACTTTTTTCATCTGTGAAGTGATTGGGAAGCTATCTGGAGGAGTTCTATTGACAAGTTCCAGAAAGAGCTCCTTGGCAAATAGGCAAAGGATTGCTGCTTTATAATGATATTCCAGGGGGGCTAGCTATTGAAAGCAACAATAGAAACTGGCAAAACTATGGAGAGAAAGAGGCTTCATAAATAGAGACTGAAACTAGGAGAGGAGTTAAGGTGATAAAAGAAGCACTATTAAAGTGGCAGCTGTATTATTATCATTATCATTATTATTTAAATATCTATATCATCCAGTAACCAAAGTGCTCTAGGTGGTTCATAAAAATTAAAACCATACAATACAGTAATGGAGGAATAGAATGAGAGCAGTAAAGAAATGTATCAAATTCACAAGGGAACCCTTAGGGTCTTATGTGAATGGGATCATTCTAAATATAGGTGTGTGTGTGTGTGTGTGTGTGTGTGTGTGTGTGTGGTGGAGCAGGTGTCTCCCAAGTGTGGGTGTGGGTTCATATTCCACTTCTAAGATATTAGTCTGTGGCTCAATGGTAGAACACATGCTTTGCATATAGAAGATTGCAGGTTCACTCCCTGATGCACTCCAGTAAAAAGGATCAGGTAGGAGATGATGAAAAAGACATCTGCCTAAGACCTTGGAGAGCTGCTGCTGGAGAAAATCTGGGTTAGATAGATAAATAGTCTGGCCTGGTATAAGACAGCTTCTTCTGTTTGCGTGTATGTACCTATGTGTGATATTTATGTGCATATGAGAGGTGATGGACATTGTGTACCCTGTGTGTTAAGGAAGTGCTGGTTTTAGCGGACCTGCTGCACTCCAGTACCAAGTCTTGAAGCATGTTATTTATAGCAGCAGTGGAATCAGACAAGAAAAGTTCTCTGAAGTTGTCATTTATATGAGCTGGAGAGCAAGAGCTCTTCCCCCTGCTGTGCTATCTTCTGATTTCCACTTTAATTAATGAGCTATATGAATAAGGTTAAGAGGACGGGTTGGAAGCTTCCACTCAAAGTTCTTAATAATTCGATCGTAGGGTTCTCTCTCTCTCTCTTGCTTTCCTTTCTTTGGTAGATCTGCACCCAATCTCTAAAATAAAGTGCATAGCAAATGGCTGGAGTGCAGCATCCATTAAATATTCTTTTGGCTTCATTGTGAGACCCTTGTTTTCCAGGGTATTTCCTTTGTTCTTAGTTGTGCTTCATGCCCTTTGCTAAACAATGAGCTAAAATCATATTGGCTGCTTAAAAGTTCAAGTGTGGAAGAACCTGTTTGCTAATCAGAGGTCACCACATACTGCTTATAAGGTACAGCAAATTATAAAAAAAACACCACCCTGAATTAACAGCATATAATTAATGCTGTTAATTATATGCTGTGTGACTCTGTTGATTCTCCTTGATCTTTCAGTGGCTTTCGATACCGTCGACCATGGTATCCTTCTGGCACGACTGGCTGAGTTGGGAGTGGGAGGCACTGCATTGCAGTGGTTCTGTTCCTACTTGGCGGGGCAGCTCCAGAATGTGGTGCTTGGGGGACATTGCTCGGCCCCGTGGATTCTCCAATATGGGGTCCCTCAGGGGTCAGTCTTGTCTCCCATGCTGTTCAACATCTACATTGGGTGTGGTCATCCAAAGTTTTGGAATGCGTTGTCATCAGTATGCTGATGACACAACTCTATTTCTCCTTTTTATCTTCATCAGGTGAGGCTGTGGATGTGCTGAACCAGTGTCTGGCTGCGACAATGGACTGGATGAGGGCTAACAAACTGAAACTCAATCCAGACAAGAGTGAGATGCTGTTAGTGGGTGGTTCTGCTGACCAGATGGAGGGTGTTCAACCTGTTCTGGATGGGGTTCACTCCCCCTGAAGGAGCAGGTTCTTAGCTTGGGGGTTCTCCTAGAACCATCTCTGTCAGTTGAGGCTCAAGTGGCCTCGGTGGCACGGAGTGCCTTCTACCAACTTAGGTTGGTGGCCCAGCTACGCCCCTATCTGGACAGGGATAACCTGGCTTCAGTTGTCTATGCTCTGGTAACCTCCAAGTTAGATTACTGCAATGCATTCTACGTGGGGCTGCCTTTGAAGACGGTTCAGAAGCTGCAGCTTGTGCAACATGCAGCAGCCAGATTGGTAACAGGGACCAGAAGGTTCAAACATATAAGACCGATTCTGGCCCTCTTGCATTGGCTGCCTGTATGTTTCCGAGCCCAATTCAAAGTGCTGGTTTTGACCTATAAAGCCTTACACAGCTTGGGACCACAATACTTGATGGAACGCCTTTCCCGACATATGAACCTACCCGTAGTACACTACACTCAACATCAGAGGTCCTCCTCCGGGTGCCTACTCCGAGGGAAGCTCGGAGGACAGCAACAAGGGAGAGGGCCTTCTCTGTGGTGGCCCCCCAATTATGGAATGATCTCCCCGATGAGGCCCGCCTGGTGCCAACACTGCTATCTTTTCTGCGCCAGGTCAAAACTTTTCTTTTTTCCCAGTCATTTTAATAGCTTAAGTTGAGGTTTTAACTGACTTTGTGGCCAAGCTTAAAAGTTTAAAATGTTTTCAATATCAGCTGTTTTATGTTTTTATATTTTGTATATTGACTTTTTAATGTTCAATCTTTTAATTTTTGTAAAACGCCCAGAGAGCTTCGGTTATGGGGTGGTATATAAATGTAATAAATAATAATAATAATATGCATACATCATTGTATTTTGATTAGGCAATATCAGATTTCACTTTTGTTTTTATTATTTTGCTTTACAAGCATAACATGCATTGTAGGTCAAGAAAAACAATAATGGGTTAAGACAACAATTCTGTACCACAGTCCTTTGTGAATATGGAATGACTTCCTGTTTCCCTTGAAATAGATCCAGTATAAACCCTTCTACTTCCATCATGGGCAAATGATGCTGCAAGAAAGCATTCAGAGCAGTGTTTAATTCCCATGTTTGTATGCAGATGTTAGAAGGCTTACATTCCCATTGGAGTACACTGCACATGTCTTTTCCTAGATATAGCGTTGGTTACTTTGGCATTTAAACACTGCTTCCTTAATGCTCTGTTGAGAATGTTGGAGTGAAACAGAATCTCCTGTGCTGCTGGTATGCAGCAGCCTAGATTAGCAACAGGCTGAAAGAAGCTTGTCTTTAAAAAGCAATGTTCCCTGGAATTTAGGATGTGCTGATAGGACACCTCACAAAATATTGAAAATAAGCTTAAATTCCTCGCTATGAGAGTAGCTGCAAGGATTGAAGCTTGGCTAAAAGACTAGACCCAGAAAAGAATGGATTTAAGTTGCGAAGGAAGGTAACTATTAGTTGCACAAGTAATTGTAATTGGGCAATGGCATGTGTTGGCATGGGTTTACTCTTTCAAGTCATTTAAGAAAATGCTGAATAAGAGATGGTTTAGATCCCCAAGTGGCCTTTCTACCCCAGTGACTGGCCACTAAACATGAGACAATAGGGTAATCCTAGAGTACTCTGGATTGCTATAAAGAACTTTTTGGGCACACTCTCGTTTTGACCTGAACATCCATGTAGGTTGGGGCAGCATGTGTGTGTCTCATGCCTTGCTTTGGGTTTAGCCTTTACTGCTCCCCAGATGAAATGAGAATATATACTCTTGCTTTTCTCAAAGGGCAGCATTGGCTAAAAGTGAAGTACTATACAAACACAGCTGGCTGTTTGACACAGAATGAGAGTGTGCCCCAGAGTCCTCCATTCATCTCTGATGACTTCAGGGTGAACTCTCACTTTATATACCAAATTCCTTTTACTGTACCTTCCATTGCTCATTCCCCCATTACTCCTCTGAATGATGGAGAATAGCAGCTAGACTTTCCTAAGGACCACAGGGAAAGCTGCTGGCATCCCTTATGGAGGCAGAGTCCATCTGTGGGCTGCCAATTATGGTGTCCCCATAGTTTAGTTGTATCCTGTGGTGAAGAGGATTGAACAAATGGCCTTGTGAGTTATTCACTAAATAATCTTGAGGTCATTTACAGCTCTTCATTATTAGATAGTGTACTTCATTATGGCGATGTGTACTTAGAAATGGACGCTTGCTTCAGTAGAAATTAAATAAAAGGATGCAACACTGTTTCCATAATAATTTGAATAATTTAATAATTATGTTGGCTATCCATTGTGTGCCTTACTTGATTTAGTCCCATCGAATTCTGTATGGCTTACTCCTGAGTAAATTGGCACAGAATTGACTGCATGGATAGGAAGCATACAAGTAGCATTCAGACATCATATTAACCCATGATGGCTTAATAAGCTACTCATAGTAGCTTATTTTTGAAATAGTTCGTGATCCCCCGCCACACATACAGGCTAATAAGCTACTGTGAGTAGCTTATTAAGCTACTGTGTGTAATTTGACTCACTCTCCCACCTCATCAGTGGCACTTTTTCAGCTCTAAAATGGTGGAGGTTTGCAGTCAGGAAGCACCCAACCCAACATCAAAACCCTGCGTGACTACTCTCCAAGGACTGAAAATCCTGAGTGCACCAAAAAAGGGGGTGATGGCAATAAAATCATAGGAGTTTGCAGGATCGGGACAAAATTTCACACACTGCCTCTCCTACTTAGAAGGAATCTAATCCACCATCAAAACCCCTGTGCAATTATCTCAGAGGAGCAAAAATCCTGAGTGCACCAAAAAAGCAGGGGTAGGGCTATAAAACAGCTTTTGCACTTGATCCAGCAACGAAACCCCATGCGAGTACTCACAAAAGAGCATAAATCCCAAGTGCCTTGAAGGTTTGCAGGATCAGATCAACACTTCATACACAGCCTTTCCCAGTCCTATTATTTTGCCCAATTGTTATTTCGCCCATTTGCTAATGTGTAGTTGTGCACTTTAGCAATTAGGCTATTGGCAGCTTAGAAGTTCCTTTTACTTTTTTTGACACTATATTTAGTCTCTCAGGCATTTGGCAATATCTGAAGAGCCTGGGTTTGTTTTGTTTTGTTTTTGTAGTTTTTGAAGTGTTGATGTGGTTTTAAATGTATAGATTGTGTATATGTTGTATGTTTTTGCTGTTTTAATTTTTGTATATTGTTTTTAATCCTATGTAAACCGCCCAGAGAGCTTCGGCTATGGGGCGGTATACAAATGTAATAAATAAAAACAAATGTAATAAATAAAATAATAGCGCTCTAGTAGTACGTCATGGTTCTGCTATTTTGCCCATTGGGCTATTGGCTTTATGGGGGTGGGTTTTGTTACGTTTTTTTAACGCTATATCTAGACTGGTCCTGCTATTTCACCCATTTGCTAATGCGCAGTTGCTCACTTTAGCAGTTGGGCTAGTGGCAGTATAGAATTTTTTTAATTTTTTTTTTTTATAGTATTATCTAGTTGTGGTCCTGCTATTTTTGACATTTGCTTTATAGAAAGTCATGCAGCAGTGATCTGAACTGCTCATGCCCCTCTCTTTCTGGGCCAACAATTTAACCCATGGAGCCCAACTGACGATGCGATAACCCATTGTGGGTTAAATAACCCATTCTGCAGACCATGGGTTATCACCATGGATTATTTTAAGGAAATAAGCCACTGTGGGTTAAAACATTTTCACCAGCCAACATGATAACCCAAGATGGGTTAAATAATTCATAATCATTTAACTCATCATGGGTTATGGTGTCATCCGAACCCAGTCACAGTATTCTACATAGATTTTCATATCTATAGAATATATAATATTTTCCCCTCATATCCATTTGTAAGAGTTCTAGTATACATACCACTTTTTTCAAAGCAAATAATATCACTTAAAGTCCCCAATATCTGGAAGCTTCATTTAGTTTATATTTGAGTGGATAGCAATTGAAACATTCAGTTTAGATATAAAGTAACTGTGAGGCATTGAAGCCTGCTATAAAGATTCCTGAGGTTTAAATTTATTAAGAGAAAGGAAAATAAAAGTAACAAGGAGAAAAGGGTGGTAACATCAGATTATTGGATGAGAAATAGGGAGGAGTGAAGGGAGTAGTAGATTGTTCAAAAATGAACTCAGGTTGAATCAAGCATCCAGATTGAAATCTTGGGATGTTCAACATGAAGAAGGAGTAGGAAGCACAAATGGCTTATTTGTAATATCCAAAGCACAACTTTCTCATTTCTCCGTGTGGTCAGATGAACAAGCTCCCAGTATGTTCCAGTGACAGGGTTTACACGACACGCCAACCCATTGTGAGTTGTCTGGAACAACCCAAGCTGGGTTAGTGTGTCCTCCGAACCCAGACAACTTTCCACACGATAGGTTAACTTTTTAAAACAAGCCATGGCAACAAACAATGCCTTTTTCAATGGCTTGTTCAAGGGGTTACTTTACCCATGATGGGTTGGCATGTCATCTGAACCAGGGACACCCAATCGTGGGTTGAGGGAAGCAGCGAGGGAAGTGTTCAGCAAGGGTGGTAAAGATTTCTGCCGCTTTTCCCAATTATGGGCACAATTGTTCTTCACAATCGCGGCCAACCTGCCCCAAGCCTTCCTCACCAGTGGCAGCCCCTCTAACAGTTCCCAAACAGCACTGAAGGTGTTTTTTTTAAAAAAAAGAGGGGGGGGGGAAACAGATAAGGAGAATGGGGACAAAACTGACCAAGACATTGATAAACTGGGGAAAGTGGTGAAAACATCACCTGTGAGCAGTATAATGTGAGGGGAATCAAACAGGAACATGATGTCCCTGGCAGCTGGCAGTTGCTCCATCAGAATAGTGCTATAGCACCACGAATAAATAATCATTAAAAAACATAAAAGTGCTTCACATTACTGACTTCATAAGGGGATGCCCTGGATTTAAAGGTGGACTCATTCCTGCAGGGTGTATGTGTGTGTGTGTCCTTTTATTTCACACAGCCCCTTTTTTCATAGAAAAGTGGGTGGGGGGCTTTGCTCCAATTGGGGTGGTAAAGTGGGATGGTATGCACTTTTCTATGAAAAAGAGGGGATGCCAACTCGGGAAGGTGTGAACTACAAGGAAAACACCCCCTCCCCCACAAGGGTGGGGAGCTTGGACTTCTGGGTCTGAGGTTGGAGGGGGGTCTGCGACCTCAGATCCAGGAATCCAAAATATCCTGTGGTTCCTCAAACTAGGGGCCATAGGATTTCTCTCCAGTGCTCTTTTAAAACCATCTCACTTGGGTACCATTTCTACCTCTTGTGGTACTGAATTCGATTGTTTAACTCGGTTCTGTGTAAATGAAAATTTCCTTTTGTCTGTCATGAATCTCCCATCATTCAGTTTCATTGGGTGACCCCGGGTTCTAGAATGATTTTTCCACACATTCTTGTCAGTTTCTCCATGCCATTCATGATGATTTTGTAGACCTCTATCATGCACCGCCATATCTTTCTTCTGAGCTAACAAACTCCAAATTTTATAATTTTTCTTCATAGGAGAGTTATTCCAGCTCTTAGATTATTTTGGTTGCTCTTTTCTGCACCATTTCCAATTTTTCCATTTTTGAGGTGCATCAACCAGAACTGTACAAGTATCCAAAGTGTGGTAGCATAATAAATATGTATAAGGGCATTATGATATCAACAAATTTATTTTTTATTCCTTTCCTAATAATTTCCAACATAGAATCCACCTTTTCCATAGCATCTGCACGGTGGGTCAGTTCTGGGCACCACACTTCAAGAAGGATGCAGACAAGTTGGAGCGTGTTCAGAGAAAGGCAACAAGGATGATCAGGGGTCTGGAAACAAAGTCCTATGAGGAGAGATTGAAAGAACTGGGCATGTTTAGCCTGGAGAAGAGAAGATTGAGGGGAGACATGAGAGCACTCTTCAAATACTTGAAAGGTTGTCACACAGAGGAGGGCCAGGATCTCTTCTTGATCAACTCAGAGTGCAGGACATGGAATAATAGGCTCAGGTTACAGGGAACCAGATTCCGGCTGGACATCAGGAAAAACTTCTGATAGAGCAATATGACAATGGAACCAATTACCTAGTGAGGTCGTGGTCTCTCCCACACTAGAGGCATTCAAGAGGCAGCTGGACAACCATCTATCAGGGATGCTTTAAGGTGGATTCCTGCACTGAGCAGCGGGTGGACTCAATGGCCTTATAGCCCCCTTCCAACTCTACTATTCTATGATTCTGTGAACCCCAAGATCCATTTCCTGGTCAGCCACCACCAACACAGACACTATCAGTATATATGTGAATGCATTACCTTACACTTTTTTACATTGAACCAGTTTTGCTATTTTAATGCACACCCCCTAGTTTAGAGAGACCCGTTTTGTTTTCACCACTTTAAATAGTTTGGCAGCATCTGCTAACTCTGGATCATTTAAATGAATTTGATTATTGTTAGAGTTTCATAATGCCAGTTTCTTAACTCAGCTATACTCCTATTGAAATTAAAATCCTACACATCATTTGTTCTCCAGATGTAATTGCCATATTCCTCAAAACATTTCTTTCTTGGATTTGAACTAATTTTAAGCATCACTAATCTCATTGTGTTTATTTTTCCTTTCTCAGATGGCATTGAGCGTGAACATGTTCTGACTAGCTCTGTGAGACTTGTTTCCAGTGGTCTGCTGCTAATATAAGGGGTTCCTCCCTCACTGATTTTTTGCGGCATTCTTTTTACGTTCAATGAGAAGAGGTAGAAAAGCAGGACATGTGATCATTGTTTACCAGTTATTTTTTTTAAAAAATGTTTCCTCATAAGCGCAACTGAAAATGCAGGCAATACCACTGGCAAACAGATCTGTTAAGTGCACTTGCTGGGAATGTTTATCTACTTTATTTCTGGAAAATATGCTGAGGATATTATAGTACAGCTTGAGTAATTTCCAGAGGCTAGTCCAGACATTATTGGTGGGTGTATAAGTTTGGGGATGTCCTCTCTCAGAAGTAGCTTTTAAAATGCTTGCTGCTTAGTGCCATCTGGTGTATTTTCAGGTGAATATGAACTTGACAAGAATGAGACAAAATAGTCCTTTGGTGACAGGGAAAGCATCCTTGTTTTCACAGGAATTTGTAGACCCCCCCTCCCCCGGCAAAAGCTCCTGTCTAGGCCATCATCAGTGAATACAAAATTGTAATATGATAGTGAAATACCAGCGAGTGACATTTTTCAGTCTCTATTTATTATTTAAAATTTCAATCAGTACTGAAGGCAGTAAGGAACACGAAGAGGAAGAGAACTAAAGCTCTTTGTCAACGTTTGAATTTCTATATATTCCTTACATAATCCATACAAGAAGGACCTATGAAGAATTGCAACAGGAAGAAAAGGAGCCAGAGGGTGTTTCTTAATCTTTTTACCCACTATGAGTAGATTGTTGGAAGAAAGTTCTGAGAAAGCTTTTGTCTGAGCCAATAAGGCTCCCCATAGTTCATTTACAGATAAAGGAAAGGTTAAAACTTCCCTTGTCCCCTGAGGCAAGTATTGGGAGGAAGGGCACTGGGTTCAGAAACAACTGTACCAGAGGATTATGCACAGTGGCAGCAGTACAAAAAAAAAATTCAGGGGAAGCACAGCAGGGGCAAAGTATATTTCTAGGTGGGCGGGCTGTGCCCCACATGTTAAGCTCTCTGAAAGAAAAATAATGGTATATCTCACGCTATAACTGCCATTCTAACCATATATTCTGAAATAAATCATATATTGATTAATTTAGGTACTTGTGCCACCTCTTTCAGGAGCAGTGCCTGCACCCCATTTAGTTTTCCACTCCTCACACTGGCACACTGCATAGCACAAACATCATGTGTTTGTGCTATGCAGTTCTTGATATCTATGCCAGAACATGCTAAGATTTCCTTTGTGTAACTCAGTAGTGAAGGAGCATTCAATGAATGGCATGGATGGAAACCAACAAAAACGTTCATAGATATTGCCACTGTAGCAATAATGGAGAACTACTGACATTTGTTTCTGCTGACATATGTCCTTAGTTTCATTGGCAATTAATGCGAAGAAGCCAGCTTCTTTCAATTCATGAAAAATTGACTCCAGAACCATTCTGCTCATAATGCTTAACAATTCATCTTGAATGGAATAATGTATGTACTTTGCATTGCGAGGAAGAGTATCCATTTTAGACTGGATTCTGGGATCTCGTTTTGCAACTAGATGCAAGAGTTCAAGAACATTTCTCCAAGAGTTCAAGAACATTTCTCCTGTTATCACTTGTCTCACTTTCCCAATGTCCATACTGGGCAATTTTTTGTTAGCAGAGAGCAAAATAATTTCTGCAAGAGTGGTTATATAATGCCTATTTTCTTTGATAAGTTCTTTATGAGCATCTCTTAATTGCACTAAAACTGAGCCTCCTTTGGATTTCTGTGTTTGTAACTTTCCCATGCCACCATACAGGCTTTGTCGACTGCATTTTTGTTATGCAGCTTCAGTCCTGAATCATTAGCAGTAGCCTTTTTTCCAGTTGTTGTACCCTTTATGAGTAAATGGATTTTCAGCAGTACAGGGATCTTTTCTAGAGAAATGACAACAAGCAAAGCAAAATACAGCATTTTGTTTTACACTGTATTCTAACCAAGAATAGCATTTGTACCATGCTGGGTTGAAATGTCTCCATGATTGGCTATATTTTGTCGATGGATAATTTTTTAGCGTTGGCTGAATTGGACTTTCTTCTTGAGACTGTGCAGTGTCACTTTGACCAGGTAACTGGTTTTTTAAAAAAACAAAGGGAAGGATTAACTCAAACCCTAAAACAGCATCTGGCAAATCTGAAACACTTTCATCTTCAGAATTATCTATTTCAGAAAAATCAGACTCACAACTACTGCCAGATAATTCCTCCTCCCAGTCAAGTTCTGGTTCAGTCATTCTGAGGAACCCTGTGCTTCTGTGACATCAGACCAGTCAAGTTCTGGTTCAGCGAGTCTTGCTGTGGAACCCTGTGCTTCTGTGGCATCAGACTTTTTCCTGAGTTTTGCTCGGCTTGTGAAGTAGTAATCTAAAGATCCAAAAGATAAAGTATTTGAAGATGATGCTCCTGATGAAGCTGGGTGTTTTAATTGCAATCCATTGCCTTTGTAATATGAAATAAAAGAAACACGAGGTGTTAAATATGGTGGTATCAATTGATGAGTAAACTTTCATAGGCTTGCACTGTGAGTAAATTCTCCCCACCCCCCATTCCTGTCCTAATTCTCTGAGGGGAAAAAAGAAAGACGTGGAGAAGGTACAGGATAATTCTTTCCTCCCTCTCTCATTTTTCCTGGCCTACTGTCCTGAGAAAAAAATGAAGTGATCCATGGAATAAGCAGATTAATTCTTCCAAGGGTGTTCTAGGTGGCTCTGGCTGCTGGTGCCAGAGTATAGTTTGGAGAACTGCCAAGAATATGTTTAGGCATCAGGAGTTTTAAGTGTGATGCAGTTATTAGTGTCCCCACCCCAAACCTCAGTTACTTAACCCTAATTGGTGGGGCAGAAAGTGGGTTCACTGGAGGCAGAGCAAGGGGGTCACCCCCCTCCGAGAAACCTTTCTAGAATAACACAAAAAAAGCAGTTTGTGGCAGAGCCCACTTATTGAAGCAAAGGGAGGTGGGAAAGGAAGAAGCCCATTTCACATACAGGCAAACTGAGGCATAAGGCAAATAAGAATCAACGACAGCAAGAGAGAGTGAGTTTGGGTTACATAATTGCATCATAGTATGTTTCCAGAACCAATAGAGAGCAGGCCTTTTTAAGTGTCTTAGAAAAACACAATTTATCTAAGGTATGTCACAACACAGTAAAAGACATTTATAGATGAGCCCACTTCTCCAAAATTTAAATTAAATGGAGATGGAGACCAGGAAACCTATTTCACACATAGGCAAACTAAAGCAGCAGGCAAATAAGAGTCAATGGCAGCATTCGGACAACATTTTAGGCAATGGAGGGGGGAAGAGACAACTCACGGTACATTATTTTTGGAGTGCCCGACACACAACATGTTGCCCCTCCCCCGTCGCGCGGCTGAAAGTCCTGGCCTTATAATAAGCAATGGGGCTTCAATAAACAACAGAACAGCCCGTTGTTTCCCTATTGTTTAATAATGTACCGTCAGTTGTGTGTGCATTGTGTGTTGCCCAACACATGACACAATAAGCAACACAACTGACAGTTACCTTTTCCCCCCTCCGTTGTCTAAAGTGTCATCCAAATGCTGCCAATGACTGCAAGTGAGAGTTTGGGTTACATAATCACATGTTTAAGGGGAAAAAACATGCCCCATCAAACAGGAGGAATTTAGCCAGGAATTAACTTGCACCATGAAAAGGAAAGAAAGGATTTTTTAAAAATCACATGTTCACAATATAATTGAGATGCATTATACAGCAAAACAAAATGGATTCTAGGCCCAAACACACAAACACACCCAAGAATTTAATCTGCAAATCACACACACCCTAAGCCCAAATAATTTTTTACACAACATTGCAGCACAGACTTAAATGTATTCCCTATTCTGTCAAAACCCCATGAAAAGATTTTTACATGAATTTATTAGGTTCTGATGGGTATGGGTTTTGTTACAACCAAAGTATTTGTGCTGAGGGAAATGCCCCACCAACTGCAGGAAAATGATTCCCTACCTGCCCAGAAATGAGCAAAGGAGATCAGCAACCACCAGCAGCAAGAAACATTAAAAAATAGTCATAAAATCATACCAGGATGATGATCATAGTAAGATTCTTGAAACTGACTCCCCACCCCACCCCACTCAGATAGGCAAAGATTAAACCGTAAACAGTAAAACTTTAGCAGAACTATTATACAATGGGCAAAACAGGCTGATACCAAAAGGCATCATGCAAAACAACAACAACAACAACATAAAGAAAGACAATGTGCTGAACATTAAAAACCTCAAAAAGCTTTTTGCAAGCAGCACAGAAATATTCTACCAAACAGATTCAATTCACAAAAAGGCAAAAGTGGGTTGCTTCTCAGTGCAGAAGCTCTGAATAGTGTGTTGAACATTAACAATATTAGGAAGTATTTTTATAAGGGAGACAAATAAATATAAATCAAATGCTAGTTTAAGTCAGCAGACTGTCTTAAGGAATGAAATAAGATATCACAGTAACTTAAAGAAGGGGAGAATCTTTCAAAATGTATTTAATTTAAAGTTGGCGGCAATGGGGAAAGCAGAGGCAGCAATCTGGGCCCCGGTCCCTCCTTGTCCCTTCCTTCCTCGCTGTTTGCTTTTTCTCTTCAGTTGGATTTTACTTTTGCAGGGGCCTGGAGCAAGCAAGCAAGGCATTGGCAGTGTCTGAGGCTGCTTTTTGTTTGGGAAGCCTGGCCTGCACGTGCTCGCTCTCCTCTTCGCTCTGAGTCTTGCGCCCAATTATTCCTTCCTAACCTTCCCACCTTGCCCCACCTCTTTCTAAAACGAGGTGGGACATGCTTCTTCTTCAAGATAATTAATCACCATGATAACAAGGCCTCAAAGCCTCTGCCCAAGCAGTTACCTAGCAGCAGCCCTGGAACTGGCCCTGGATTCAAACCCCTGCCCCCACTACCGCTGCCTTCTTGGCCGACTGGGTGGCAACTGGGGTGGCAAGCTCCTTGTTTGTGGGGGTACTTGCCCCCCTCCACCACCCCTGTCACCACCCCTGAGCATGCAGCCTTTGAGCCCGACTCTTCCCTTCCTTGGTTGCTTTGAAGGTGAAAAGAGGGCTCAGCCTCCCTTTGCCTCTGAAGCAACCACAGGGGAGGGGAAAATTTGGTGCTGCAGCCCAAGATCTCTCAGGATATGTTTGCAATCTGCCCAGAGTCATCCTGCCCAGTGGCTCCTAGGGTTAATTGAGTGGAAAATGAGCTGTATTTGTTTCCTACGCACTAGCATTATTATCTTGCCTTCCTCAGGCCCAGCATGTCATGTTCTTTGGGGGCTGATAGCAAGAAGGTTATCATGCCCTCCCACTATTAGGGATGTATGAGAAACTTGTTTCAGTTTGTTTCTGATCAGGATTTTACCCAATTCACACCTTCCAGACTGAACAGGGACTTATAAGCTGCAGTTGAGTCTGTATATTTCTGAACTTCCAATGTGATTCGTGGATCAAAAGATTTGCATTCATTTGAAAAATGAGCATGGAAATAATGGCTGTTATTGTAAAATGCACACAAATATGCTTTAGTCAATGGGAGAAGAATGCATAAATTTCAAAGATGCGCACAATTGATGCATATATTTAGAAAAATGCACGTGTATTTTCATATGAAAAGTAAAAAAAACCCAAAGCTTCCATTCTCATACAGGCTCGGGTCATAACGAACTTCAACATGGAATTTAGAACTTCATTGAGCTTGAGTTTGGCTGATTCACACATCCCTACCTACTACTGTTCTACAGGGACAGAGCATCTATTGGTAAAATTCTCTCCTACCCTTCTTCATTCCCCCACCCTTTAAGTCTGCAGAAAAATCTGCATTTGGACAGTTTAGAAATAGGTATTCCCTGCAAAGCATGCAGCCTTCTGGAGCAACTCCAGCAGCATGAGTTAGTATGTATGCTTCAACACCCATGGTGTACAGTGGGGTGGTATTTTGTGATGCAGCTCTTTTCAGACTTGCATTTCCCAGTTGCATCAGAGATGTTTCTCCGGATGTTTAGTTTCACACCTGTACTATGGTTCCTTCTGGAGGTTTCTCTAATGGCCACAGGCAAGCAAAGCAAGGGAGTGATTTGAGACTGCTTGCCACCTCATTTCATAGTGTCATCCCTTCAGAGTATATGCTGTGAGATGATGTCAAAGATGCAGAAGGAGAAGCTCCGTTTTGTGAGCAAACATAGACTAGAATGACCTTTCCCCAAAAAGCTGAAGACATTTCCTAAAGATGAAATCACATCCTCCAAAGAAGAACAACCTCCAGATTGTGAAGATGCACGTTCTGAGACAGAAAGAGCCCTATTCATAGGCTTTAAAATAGCAGCCTGAAGATTGATTTTTATACATATTCTGATTACTGATTTCCGCTTGAGCTGGGTATGGTAAGTGCATGCCATCTGGTGTACTTGTGATTATAGGGGAGAGTGCTCTAAGTGACTGTAGTCAGGCTAATATAGATTGGGAGGGTTTAGCAGTGAGAGTGCCTAGTCTGGGATGCTTGTAAGGTGGAGGTCAGTGGACACATAGACATTCCTTTTGGCAAAATGAGATTCAGTGATGTTCTGGGATTTCCTTGGGTATTGTGTCTGCAGATGTCCCTAACATACTGTCACTCTCCAGCCTTGTATAATTGTTAGCATCGCGGTGGAGAAGTGATTTGGACACTTTGTGATTTGTTTTGTGGGCGAGTGCAGAAATTACTCAAAAATACAGGTGGTTGTGGTTAAGTTTCATTTCTGTGCAATGGCCCACATCTAGCTATACATGTTGCAGCAGCATTGGTTGAATGTATGCAGCTTAGGTCAGATTATTTCTTATACCATTAAACTACTGTTTTGGGGGGCAGTTAAATCCAGCTCCTTCCCCCTCCATGCTCTCTCCTGAATAGTTGATCAGGATGGTCACACTGTAATCCACACCGCCCTAGCAACATGGTTCCTCAGCCAGCTAGGGATATGCATGATGAAGTTTGCCTTTATCCACATCTGCTCATTAGCTGCATTGGGATGAATAGCTGCAAGCAGTTTCAGAATCTGGTGCTGTCTGCAATTAATCATTTGTGCCCTGTCTCTGATTTGTCCCTGATCATATCTTGGTAGTTTTGCATGAAAGTAAATGGTCACATTCATACATACATGGCTTGGGCTTAACAGGCTTTCCCCTTCACTTCTTTCCTTCTTTGCATATTTTGGAATCAACTCGTTTTCCATTTTGGTTCCACACTTCAAGCAGAAGCTTTAAATCTCCCTTCTCATGCAAAGGAAGGACAAAGGGGAGCGAAAACATGTGAGCCCAAAACTCACCACTGCATTCTGAATGTAGTCATTACCTTGTTAAAGAGATGCTAGACTGTTCCTTGCTTAAATTTGGAAATAATCTCAGTATATCAGTTATCCTGTCTATTGTCCTGTTCACCATTGCTCATTAATAGAGTCCTTTCCTTTTCTTTAAAGTTGGATTTGCATATAGCCACCATTTGCACCACAGAATTCTCCTGACCAAGAGGAAAAAGGAAACAGTACTGCACCTGTGTGTGTACATCACATGCTGAGGAGTAGCTGCATTGGTCTGCTACAGCAAAAACAACAAATATAGGCTGACAATTTTTTATCCTACTAAAGGTGGTCAGTGTGTTTATCTTACACGCACTTGGACTTTATAGTAATTGTCACAGTGTGTATTTTTTATGCATTTCATTTCAGTCTGATCTCATTGTTTTCACCCTCTATAATATAGAGTCTATATGCAAGTGTATACCTACCAACATAGGATAACCATTCATTTGGTAAAATGGACCTTAGTCCATGAAAGCTTATGCTATAATAAATTTGCTAGTCTTTAAGGTGACTCAAGATTTTTGTTGTTTATGTTGAGGATAATATTTAATTTAAAGGTTTAGCATATTTCTGCTGCTTTCTTCAGAATCTCTAAATCCTTGGACAGAGGAGAACCCATTGACTCAGAGCAGGTAGACAGTATTGTACAAAGGTGTCACTTCTTTCCCTCTATCCTAGATGTGTTCTCACCCATCTATTTCTTAAGTTGTCTTTATCTCAATCTTTCTGCAACAATATTCTGTCTCCTCTCTCATGAATACTACCTGTTCTTCCTTCCACATGCACCTTATACAACAAGCTCTACCTTACATAATGATCATAATCTCATTAATTCATCGTCTCTCACATGCATAAATACATGCATGCTACATCACTCACTCATATGCTGCTGCTCATTGCAGGCAAACTGCAATCTGAAAATAAGTCTTTTTTTTTTCCATATGCAGGGAATTTCTTCGTGAGACTACGTTTGCTATTTTGTTGTCATTTTGGATCCGTCGTTGAAAATAGATTATGTTAACAAGAGGTAAAGCAGTAGTAGTGCATCTTCTGCTACTTATGGCTTATTTGTTGAGATATTTATATTCCCTATCCCAAATACTCTGGACAGGTTATAAAATAAAGCACAATATTTTATGTGTTTTAACTTTAGTTAAATAAAGCAAACTTCGGAAACTACCTTATTCTGGTCCATCTATTCCAGTATTATTTTCTCTGACTGGCAGCAGTGTCTGTTTTCCAGCCCTGCTAGCTAAGCTCATCTTAATTGGAGGTGCCTGGAATTGAAGTTGAAGGACCATCTTTATGGAAAACATATACTCTGCCACTGAGCTATGTGAATCAGTCCCCTAATTCTAGGACATTTGGAAACCACTATGAAAAATTGGGAATAGACCATTTGAAGACTTCATGCAGTTGGTATTCAGTGCCTGTGTCTTCCCAGTTCATCAGAAAATTGAAATTGCAGAGCCTATTGTAGGGATGGGCAACTTCTGGAAGTCTGGGGGTCATTTTTGCCCCTCAGACCCCCCCCCCCCGTGTGGGCTGCAATCTGTGGGGACCTGCTTGTTGCCTGGGGGGGAAGTTCATCAGTTTGTCACTGACATTCAGTGACAAACCATTCCATAGCACTACAGAACACTAAAGTGAGATACTTTAGCATGTTTCCAAGTGAAATTGAACCCTTTTGGTACTCCATAGTGGCTACAGAGCACTAAACAAGCTAAATTTGGCTGTTTGGGTGAAGGAATGACGAGACACACACCGAGATGTTCTTGGCAGGAAGCAATCTTTATTGTCTGTAAGCTTGGCTTATATAGATCTTTAGTAATACTGTTTATGAAGACACAGCATGTTTCCACACAGTGAAATACACACACCTAATAGCTGGTCATAGAACAATACAATAGAGCACAGAATAAGAATGCAACATCATTTCTGTTACATCATTACTGCAACTATGTTCTTGGATCGAGCTGACTAGCAGGAACATTTTGTATATAGCCTGGAAAGAGATTAGAGACAGAAAAAAGAACTAGGTGAGGCCACGTCAGGGTTTTCCCAGCAACGCTTTGTCAGCTGTTCTTTCCTTCATTTGGGCGCTCTGTAGCTTTGGGGAAAATATTTTGGGGTGGTGAGGGCTTGAACAGGGCAGCAGTGGGGCCACAGGCTCTGTGTTGTCCACCTCTGGGCTATAGGCATGTAAGTCAAACCTTGTATGGGTGCAGGTGTTGTGCTTGCTTGTTTAAACTAATAGTGTAGCTCATTACCTTCTCTACATTGTTAGGAGTGGATATCTCCAGGTTAGCATGTCAAACCTCAAGCTGTATATGGTATGTCTCCTACCTAATGGGATATTGGAATCCAATTTCCATATCTCCTTGCTGTGTTCAGCTTTTACATTTATCCGTGTGCTTCTGCAGCTAATGCCAGATCTAGTAAGATGCTGGATTTAAGTAAATCATCCCGATGTATCTAAAATCTTATGCTACTTGAGCAGGCCTCATGCTTGCTCTTTACACTAAACTTTCATTCTAGAGGTATATATTCTACACTGCCTCCACCCTTCCTGCCCTATCCCTGAAAGTGTGTCCCAGAGAATTTAGTCCAAATTACATGTTAACATTAAGTATAATATTTAAAAATGCAATCTGGAGATTTATTTTTTCCCTTTTAGCATAAAGAAGCCATGTGAGGAAGGCTGAACTAATTGGAACTGTGATGTGGGAGGAGGGGTTTAACCCTTTGCCCCCTGTGCTGTGATCTAGATCCAAATTGGGCCCTCAGTGGCTAAAAGGGCATGGGAGACATTTCTCCTTTTGAACAATTCTTTCACTCTTTAATCAAGAAGCGTTCCAGAGCCTTTCCAGTCTTTTGCTGCAGGGATTCTCTCTCTTTGTTGCAATCTATGCATAGAACAAGGAATTCTCATTCCATTGCAGGGAATGAGGATTTCTGATACTTTGGAAAGCTCTAGAGTGTTCTGTAATCATAGCTGCATTGCACTCTGTTGCCATGACTTTCCGGTGGAAGAGGCGAGGTGGCCTCTGTGCTGGTGCATTTACTTGTAGTATTTCTTTCCCTGTGTGACAGCATTGCATGCCCTCATTCTCAGTCCTTCTTCCCACAATTCATGAACAGTTTCCTGACAGCACGGAATGAGGTCACTTCCTTCTGGAGTATGGTGAAGTTGTGTAAAGGGATGGGAAAGTCATGATCCCCACTTCATTTGCTTGGAGCAGCCCCAGTTGAATAAATGAGGGTTGTGTCCTGGAGGGAGGGAATTGCTGTGGTGATAATGATGGTGATGATGTTGCTGCTGTTGATGACTGGCTTTGTTGGCAGACAGTCACCAGGCTGTTCTTTCCTGGGTCTTTCAGTGGCTACAGAGACAGTATGCTGATTCCTCCTTCATGAAGCCTACATCCATGGACACAGACTTTCCCAAGGAAGCTTTTTGGCACAGAAGAATGTGCTTCTACTGGACTACATGCTATGTAAGCATATCTTATTCCCATCTCTCTCCTTTTTCTGTCTCACCCTGGGAGACCCATTTCTGAGACAGGCAGCAAGCTTCTTTGAATGCATGGATTTTCCCTCTGTGCAAGTAGAAGTCTTCCCATGACTTCAGACATAGCTGAAACGCTCTAATACAAGTGCAAAGTTTTTTCCGAACCTGTAGTAACTCTTCACTATTTTAAGTTGTCAGGACATGAACTCATAATTACTTAACTGATTAGTTAGCCTTTAATATAATTTAATTACACTAATATACACAAACATCATAGTTAAATTATAGTAAAAGTTCCTTTTCCCACCCTTCTAATGAATGCATATGGGTGAACTGGGATTCTGATCTGTATTACTGATTATGAATACAAAATCTGTGGTGATACTTATTTCAGATTAATTAATCAATAGTAAAAGGTTATCATACTTGCTTTCTTACTGGATCCATAATGGCCATCTAAATTTTGAATTCTTCTATAGATTCCTGAATTCTTGAACTTCTCATATGAATGATCTGTCCTTTCTTCTAGCTTTTAGGTTAAAATGTCTTTTTCATTTAGGTCTTGTGCTCCCTGTGTAGCAGGAAAACAAGATGCTTCTTCATTGTCAGTTGCAAATGGAATTGTCCTTTTCATTTTCACATTATGTTTAGTAAATAGGGCCAGAGATAGGTTTGTATGTTAGCTGTATAGAGAACATTGTATTTGCTAAGGTGAAAAGGATATTCTATCTCAAGGCTACTTGTTGCTCTTAAACATGCATCACTCTTCATTCTTATTTGCTGTGAGGTATGGCTGCTTGAAATGGTGCACAGTGGCAAAATGCAAGACAGGTGATAGATTCCAACTACTTGTTTCTGGTCAGGGACAGCAAAAGATACATAATATCTGATGGAACGCCTTTCCCGACATGAACCTACCCGAACACTACGTTCAACATCTAAGGCCCTCCTCCGAGTGCCTCCTCCGAGGGAAGCTCGGAGGTCGGCAACAAGAGAGAGGGCCTTCTCTGTGGTGGCTCCCCAATTGTGGAACGATCTCCCCGACGAGGCCTGCCTGGCGCCAACATTGTTATCTTTTCGGCGCCAGGTCAAGACTTTCCTCTTCTCTCAGGCATTTGGCAATATCTGAGGAGCCTGGGTTTGTTTTGTTTTGTTTTTGTAGCTTTTTGAAGTGTTGAAGTGGTTTTAAATGTACAGATTGTGTGTATGTTGTATGTTTTTGCTGTTTTATTTTTTGTATATTGTTTTTAGTTGTTTTTAATCCTATGTAAACCGCCCAGAGAGCTTCGGCTATGGGGCGGTATACAAATGTAATAAATAAATAAATAATATTACAAAGCTATGCAAGGGGTGCTAAGAATTGAACTAATCCTCAGTAAAACTGGAAGGAAAGGCTAGTAATGCTTGTCATGTTCCTTGGTGGGAAAGGATAACACTGTATAAATAGAAAATGAGAGATGTCGTCAGGGATGTTGACTAGAGAAGCCCAGCAGATCCCTCATAATATCAACAGCTTGATATGTCAGCTGAGTGATTCTTAAACTTCATCATAGTAAGTCAAAGAAGAATTGTTTGAGCCACTGCAGACATAACTAAAATAAAGCACAACCTTTGAAACTATGCTGCTGCTGAGAACATTGCCTGATATTGTATTTTATTTTATTAGGTAGTGTTATCAGCCACTGCCTCAGTGAATACAAATTTGCCCTTCACAATTCAGATCAAAATAGTAGGAAGACTCATGGAGCAGAGGAACAGGGCAAAGAGGAAGATTTCCACTCCTCCATTTCCTTTCCGGCTCCAATCTCTCACTCTTTGTGCTTGCTTCCTAGCCCAATCCAACTAGAACCACTCTTGGAAGTAAAATTTCCCACACATATCAATCATAGATCAGCATTGCATATCCAAATGCCCATAGACATGTAGATGCTATCTTATCAGCAGTGCATTGCTTTCAGTGGTATGCATATGTATCTTAACTGTGCATCCTGAGGTGAATGGGGCAGTGCATTTGAATGTGTACTCTAATAATGCAATACAGATAGACTGCATCTGTGCTAGAAAGTGCATTTGGACATTCATCTGGTTTATCCCACTCCCTCTTTACAAAAGGATGTTGCCTTTTCATTTTAAAGGATACAATGTAGAGGTGTGTGTGTGTGTGTGTGTGTGTGTGTTGGGGTCATGGGGATGTAAGTTGCCAGGAAATCTGGCTCTCATTGGGCTCACTGGATTTCTGCGGTGCCCCTAACTTGCAAGCTGAACTCCAGGTTCCTTTCCAAAATCTGGGAACTTTTTCAATTTTTTAAAGAGCAATTTGTGCAAATTACAGCCCCAATTTGCACAATTTGCTCACATTTTTGTTGCAAATTCAGCAACAATTTACAAAAATCTGCCCAAATAATGGCTGCAATTTGCATAATTCCTTTGTACACATTCCATTTTACTCACATTTAAAAAATGAAACTTTGTGAACTGGCCCAACTTAAATCGGATTGTTTGGATGAACTCATCGGAAAGTGAGCTGAAGTGTGGCGTAAGGGATGGGCAAGGTGATTATAGTTTGGTGAGCTTCAAACCACCACCCCGACAGATTCCTCTGACATCCTAATTGTGGGGTAGTTGTACTTAGAGAATGTACACCTGAAAGGCATCAGCAGTTTGTACTAGGTTAGAGAAAAGTTCAAAAGGTACAACGCCTTGTGGTACTTTAAAGACTCACACATTTACTGTGGCACAATAAACTTTCATTAGGGTGATCAGATAAAATCCAGGTCAGGGCTCATGTAACTTTAACAGTTGTAGAGAAAAGGAAATTTCAGCCAGTGTCATTTGTATGCAATTAGTTCCTGGTGAAATTCCCTCTTCATCACAACAGTTAAAGGTGCAGGGGCCCTGCCTTCTTTTGTATATGGGCACTCTAGTATAGTGCCTGCAACTTTAACTGTTGTGATGAAGAGGGAATTTCACCGGGAACTAATTGCATACAAATGACACTGGCTGAAATTCCCTTTTCTCTACAACTATTAAAGTTATATGAGCCCTGACCTGGATTTTATCTGGTCACCCTAGCTTTCATGGACAGGAGTCCTCTTACAGAAAGTTATTTTGAACGATGTTGAAAGATGTTTCATGTAACTGGAGAAAAATGGCACTTGCTGAAATACAGACACAGAAGCCCTGATGATTTCTGTTGCACCTGACCACATGTTCTTTCCCTCCTGTTCGATCTCCCGCTTTTGCTTCCGTTGAATCTTTCTTAATTTTCTCTGAAATCAAATGCCCTCCTCTCCCCTATCCGTACATCCCTTTTTACAAATAAAGGTGTCCTTGGAGACAGGGTCCTTTAAACACACACACACACACACACACACACACACACACACATGCCTGAGGTAGCTGCCACAGACAGCTGATTTGGGACATCACGAAAAAGCTGCAAATTATTCATTATTTAATATATTAATAGTTATTATATTTTCCTTGCCAGGGAAGGAGAGAGGTGCTTATAGGATTTTCTGCTTCAGGGGCAAAAGAAACTTGATTGGCTTTGAGTAGTACTATGCACCTTGACGGGTGGGGGACATTTGCTGCAAAATGTCTGTGGGATGGGAAAGGTAGCTGAGAGGGTACAGGAAATTATGTGAGGTAGGAAAACAATTGGGGTACAGAGGGATCTGTGGATGGAGAAACATTTTCAGGATTGCCTCACACTTGCTGTGCAATCCTAAGCATGTTTACTCAGAAGTAGGTTGTACTGATTTCAGTGGGAATTGCTCCCAGGTAAGTGTATGTAGGATTGGAGTCTTAATCCTTAGTAAATACGCACAGAGCTGCAACCTCCCTTATCCACCCTGAAGTTAGTTCCAATATCTGGATCTAGAGAGAAACCTGGGGATTGATAACTTTTGTGATTTATAAAACAGACAACAAAAAACAAAGGTAGCCATACTGATCCATGAGAAATAAAAATACAAAATTCACAGTTGGGCAATACCTCTATTAGGAATTTTGGTTGGTCCTAATAAAGATATCCATCTATGCATTTTTGTACTGATGATGATTAGGCTGACCATATGAAAAGGAGGTCAGGGCTCATGTAACTTTAACAGTTGTAGAGAAAAGGGAATTTCAGCCAGTGTCATTTGTATGCAATTAGTTCCTGGTGAAATTCCCTCTTCATCACTGCAGTTAAAGTCGCAGGGGCCCTGCCTTCTTTTGTATATGGTCACTCTAGTATAGTGCCTGCAACTTTAACTGTTGTGATGAAGAGGGAATTTCACCAGGAACTAATTGCATACAAATGACACTGGCTGAAATTCCCTTTTCTCTACAACTGTTAAAGTTACATGAGCCCTGTCCTCCTTTTTCGTATGGTCAGCCTAATGATGATGAGATTGCTGGAAACTTAATATTGCAATATTTGCAGTAGATTTTAGGATTTCAAGACGTTAGAACCCAGGAACAGTTAAAAAAATGTATTCTGTACAATCCCACAAACTAAACACACAGACACAGTATGTGAAACAAAACGAGAAGCCAACTTTGGTGGTGGCTTTGTCTGCCTCCTCTCTGGTCCAGGGGCCAGGAGCAGCATTGCAACTTCCTCCATTCCTGAGGTATGTACAGTGCTGTTTTGCTTTTTAGTGGGGGGGGGGGGGGGGAGAATGAAGATTTATTCAGAAGTAAATCTCACTAATGGGGGTACTCCTTAGTAATTGCATAAGATTGCCGCTTAAGAGCATGGGTTACTACAGACTGCAATAGATTCCCACACTCTCACATGCCATTGTGCCATTAATTGGTAAATGTTTAAGATGCCTTGCAGTTATTTGCTGTTCCTAGGCACTACATCCTCCCCATCTGGATTTGGGCCCGAAAGACCAAGGAAAAGTGTGGGTACAGGGAGGGTAAGGTTTAAGGAAGAACAATTTGGAACATAGCACAGTTCAGCGTGGAAAGCAAGCGAGAGGTTTATTAGTTTACCTTCTATAAATTTAAAATTATAGTCATTATTTCTCATTATGTACATATATTTGCATATGCAAATTAGCATATGCAGATATCTGCATAGTTTTTCTTAAGGAACTGTGCCCTGGATCTTTTAGGTACCTAGCATCAGCCCTGTTTACAAGTAAGGGAAATTATCTACTTTTGTAGAGTTTTAGATAAGTGTTTCAAAGGATTCTAGTATAACTTCACAAAAGAGCAACTTTTCTCCTTCTGGTTTGTTCATCTGACTTCAACAGATTTATCCTGTTTTTTCAATTATTTCATCTAATCTCTTCCCCTTTTCTTTTTTTCCATGGAAATCCGTTGTAGTCTCCGTTATATATGCAGTCTCTGCAATCTTCAATCATTTCACACATGAACATGTACAAAGAAGTTAATGTTAATTGTAGAGTCTCCTGGTGTGTTTATTTACTCCTACCCTGGGTGGCCATGAGTATAGGAGAACAAATCCAATTGATACAGGGTGAGAACAGGGCCCAATGAAGAGCTTAAGTAGGAAAACGAACGGATCTCTTTTCTGGGAGGTTCTTCAGATTTAAAAATAGCAGAAAAAGAACGCATAGCCTAAATTCTTAGCGATTTAACTTAGGATAGCAGCAGACTTCCCAGTAATGAAATTCTTTGATTCCCTGATGCACCTTCATACAAGCCCCTATGGTGTGGCTGTTGAAAAAACACCGTTCTACTGAGAGCATTGAGACTGGAATTGGAACCTTGTATAAAACAGTAACTCCGTTGTCGTGATTCCAAGCCCTCCCGCTGAGATGTGAGAAAATAAAGAGGTCTGCCATGTAATCCACAAAGCTTTATTCAGCAAATAAACATCTCTTCACACCTGAAGGAAATGAGAATGCTAGGAACGTTCCTTTAAGCTTAATTAGGCTAACTGAACTAGGCAGTTGTCCTTTCAAGTAAAAGGGAGAGTTTCCCCTGCAGTCCAAGAGCCACTTTAGCTCAGGGAGGGTCTTTCTTGAGAAGTCTTTGGTGAGTGGCTAGCCTGGTAAACTGCCTCTCACCTGTATGCAACTCTGCCCGCTTCACCCTGCAGCGGACAGGTCTGATCCTGACCTCTGTTGATAATATTAGAAGTGAAAAGTGTACAAGAATGCTCAGAGAAGCAAATCTGGCTATGATACGTATAACAGAAACGAGATTATTTTGGTTTTGCCTATTTGTTCATTATTCAGAGAACAATGGAAATGAATGGTAATTGGGACTGAAATGCATTGATACCAGCACTAGGCATAAATACACAAGACTGAGGGGATACTGCTGGGAAGCAACAGGATCAAGATACTGGACAGTAGCTGCAGGATAAGGAAATGGGGCGGCTCAACATTGGCAAAAACTATGACACTTGGTTGAGACGTGTTACAGGTCACATTCAGGTCACTGTTGAGGTTCATTGTTGGAGTTTGATAGGATCATCAGAGCTAATCAAAAATAGGCACTGCCATGGAGAATTGAGCACTAAAGTGCTCTGAACATCTCAACACATTTTTTTTCTGGGAGAAGAGCAACCCCTCCTTGTTCTTGCACCTGTCAGATTGTTCTGCTGCTGTTCTTTACAGCTGCTGTGCTCAGGACAATGAATCAGTCATGGTATCTCCTTATGGTAAAATGAGTTAGCATAATTGCCATTCCTGGGTGGATAAAAGCACCAAGTTTTGATTGTGGATCTTTCATATCTGATGCTTAGATTAGACTAGGAGCCCTCTTGAATTTTATGTAGTATCCCAATGTGACCATGAAATATGAGACAGCAAATGATTTATAACCCCTTAGTTGTTTTAATATCCAGACCAAGATGCCTGCAGCCAAATTATTACTTGTTATCGTTTCTGTAGAACACCCTCCAGCTTTGAATGTATTCCTATTTCTGTTCTGTTGGAAATGTATTACTACATCTCAAACTTATGACATGGATGTTTAAGTAAATCAACTGAATTTCTCAATCCGGTATGAATCTCAGTCAAGTACTGTGTACCAACTGCTGTTTGCCTTAGCAAAAAGTATACAGGGGAAGTAGCTAGTCACTCATTGTGACACTGTGCATGTGCCTAGGCTGGATGTTGTGCTCATCGGGATGACTTTGAGAAAGACACTGGGTCACATCTTGGAAGAACCTGGCTGAGCAGCTCTCACAGAGACAGTGGTGATGGTGTACTCTGAAGTTTCAGACTCATTCCTAAAAGCAGCTTTCTTCACAAGAACTTGGCATTCCAAATTCTTCTGGCCCTTCACATACTCCAGCATATTTGATACAATCATATAGAGCATACCAGGGTTGATAAAAATCAATGATACTTTAAAAACAAAACAATTGGATTTTAAAATTTTAAATTGGATTTTTTCTGATTTAAAACAGATTTTTTAAAATTTTAATCAGATTTTGAAATTTTCTGAAAACAATTTCTAAAAAAAAGGTCAAGGTCAAAGATATCATCATGAATACTAATTATACAACTTCTAATTATATTCTATGGATATGTTAACAGCAGTTTATGGAGAAGGGAGATAACTTGATCAGTTCCATTCTGCAGTGCAGGTGGTGTACAGAAGTGCATGCTCTCTCACGCTGTCATTCAAGGCCTTGCCTCTCTGTAAGTGCAAAGATAGAGAAGGTCAGTGAATAGAGAATTTGGGGAGATGGAGTAGATCTGAACAAAGAGGAGGAGTCTGGATATAAAAAGGCAAGGAATATGGGAGGGGAATAGAAAGTGAAACCAAAAATGAACAGACATATTTGTACAGTCCTGACTCCTGAGGAAACTTCCTCTGCATGTATCCTCCACTGTAGATTTCTGCTGCATTTATCCTTTACTATAGAAGGGAAATACCTAGCATTTTTTTGGAGGATGAAAATTAATCTGGAAAAAAACCAGAATAATTGCTTAGTGTGTACCTACCTTATAATTAAACTTACATCTCTATGTATTAAGGTTATATTAAACAAAAATATACTTCTACTAAAAATGATAATTAAATAGAATCTTCCTCACTAGTGATTTAAATAATTAAAATTAAGTCCTTCAGAGAAGCGATTTAAAGCGATCATGATTTAAATTAAATCAACCCTGGAACATACTCTTTGATTTTTCAGGACTCCATAACAACCCAGGGAAATCCAAAACAATTGTTAACTGCCAGGTGGTGGTAACTTTATTCATTGGCTGGAATTGGACAATCAATATCTAGACTTAATAAGCTAGGTAGTGAATGAGCCTTTGGGCATGTAAGCAGCCACTTAACTTTGCATGAGCTAAAAACAAAGCAGGAAGTCTTTCATTAACTATAGATTCTTATTTTGCCCAAACAGGAAAGTCATGGTTACCAGCTTCACAACAAGCAAAGATCAAACTGGTTTAATATCCTGGCTTGTGGAATTGACAGCCATTTCATCCAAACCATTCCTGGTTTGGATGAAATGGGAAACTATGGTTAATGAAAGACTTCCTGGTTTGCTTTTGATTTGTATGAAGGGAGGAGTGAAACAGCTCTACATACATCCAAAGACGTGATCATCTGAACCAGGCCATTGTCTGCTCTCTATTGACAGGTGCACATTTGATGACTGCACATATTAGATTTTTTTCAAGGAATCACAGGTTATATATTGTGTGGGATACTTGCACTACAGATGGTGCAAGTGCGCCTAGGACAAAAGAGGAAAAACATAAAAGTAGAAAAGTCTCAAGTCAAACAAAATGCTAGGCAAGTGGATTAACTTCCTTCATGAGTTGTTGAACAAGCAATGGATTCAAAAGGTCCTCTGTCTAACTGCAGTCATAAGTAAACTAATACCAGGATTGCAGATGATGTGTATCATGCTTTAATTCATAGGATGGTGCTTACCCAGTGATGAAGGGGATAGCTACAATTTGTAGTTCTCTGGACATCTTCATTTAGAATTATAGATGTGACATCTCATATAAGGGCTAAGAGAATCACGGTTACAGACAGGTTAGAGGAAAGCATCAGGTGTATAATCCATGCTGTATGTAATACTCTCTGGATTCCAGTTCATAAGATTAGTTGGAATCTTAATACAGAGCTCTGTATTGGGAAGTGATCATTTCTGGATGCCTGTCATGGCAAGCAGATTTATTGAAGCCAGGCCATGGTAAGATTAGTTTTATTAGTCTGCTGTCAGAAGTATGGCAACAGGTGCAGGAGCATCTTAACAATTAAGGAATTTACTGTTGTATGACATTCCCTTTTTTATCACATGCTATGAAATGCCTCAAGATTTTATCACTTTTGCTTACCATGATCAATAGTTAAACTATAAAATCATGAATAAGGAAATTACCTCACAATATCTGCGGTTTACCTAATTATGTATTTAAAAGAGTTTTCCTGGCTCTTGTGTTTATTTAATTCATTTATTTATTGCATTTCTATAGCACCCAATAGCCGAAGCTCTCTGTTACTAAAGAAAATTTCTATATGATAACCACAAAGAGAGGGGAGATTGTAGGCCATGGCAGTACACAAAAAACGAGTGCTTTTACCCAAGGCACTGATTACTGTACATTATCGCTTCTGAGCGGTCAGCTACACTGCCCTTGCCTTATGGGTGTGGGTTGTGGAAAAGTAGTGGATAGAGAGTTCAACTTGGAAAGGAGAACCCTGGGTTAAAGTCCACCTTACAGCTTACCTGGATGATTTTGCCAATTACTGCCTTTTGGGGTGTCAGGGTACAAATGCAAGACGAGTATGGAAAAATTGTGTGAGCTCTTCCTCAGTGAAGACTAGATGAGAGAGATGTGGGGCCTGCTCCTCTCTTTGTGGTGTCTGGAAACAACTTGCTTAATTGCTGTTTCTGCTTCTATTATAGAAGGTGAGTGTTGTGCCTGGTGATCCTCCTCAGACCCACTAGCCATGCCAGGGATTGTGGTGTTCCGTCGTCGCTGGTCTGTAGGCAGTGATGACCTTGTTTTGCCGGCCATCTTTCTCTTCCTCCTTCATACCACTTGGTAAGTGAAAACATATAACTGAGAAGAAAGCTTCTCTAACTCAGCTAATATTTTATTTTGCTACTCTCATTTCCAGGTGTTGGTAGCATCCTGCACCCCCTATTTAAAAAAGTAACTCAAAATGCTGCATTTTATACTATTCGCTGTTAAGGGTTCAAATGTGCAAAGTAATGTGGGAAATGGATCCAGGAGAGGGAGAGGGCATGTATATGAATGTATATTTATTTATGTATATGTCTGTAGGTATTAGAAAGACATACAGTACCAAATAGTTTCAAAATGGTAGTAACAAAATTACTGTCAATCAGATATGAATTAGTGGAAGAACTTACAGAAAATGTATAATGTACAAAGTATTTTTGTATATTTTAGTAAGAGGTGTGTCTTTTGACCCTATCAAACAAAATTATTGCCCATATAGATGTACCATTTTTACAACTGCTGTAAATGTGTCACCAAAGCTACTATCAGAAGCTAGCAGACAAACAAATGTATGTGTACATATACAACTGCATTCTGCCAGTAACAAAGAAAAAAGTATGCTCAGGGTGCATTAATTTTTATTTATTTATTTCTATTCAACTAATGTGGTTTCACAATGTCCTCAGGGAGGCAGCCAAGAACATAAAAATTATTTGTAAGTCAGCTGAGAGTTTAAAAGCAAGCAATAACAATAATACCATTACAATCAATAAAGACAACCAGAAGCAGCATTGATATCCATAGTCATACTCAGAAGTTCTCAGTAGATGATAAAACATCTGAAACCAGAACCACTTAGGTGATGTCCTCATAGGCTTGTTGGAAAATAATTGTTTTAAAAATCCTTCTTAAAAAAAGAGAGAGAGAGAGAGAATCCAGTGAGGAAGTTCGTCACATGGATGCCACCGCTGTGAAGGCCCTGCCCTTCATTCCTGCCAATTTAGCATCCAACAAAGAACAACTTGGAGCAAGGCTCCTCTGCTGATCTTAGTGCATTGGAAGGTTTGTATAAGAGAAGGCACCCTGGACCAAGATCATTAAGGATTTATAGGGTAAAATCAGCATTTTGAATTGCACTCAGAAACAAATTGGAGGCCAGTGCTGTGCTTCCAGCTCATACCCACTAATAATTTTTGCACCTCTTTAGTGTTGTTTGTTTATTTAATGGATTTTAGAACTCCCATGGCAGTGACCTGGTTTGCGTGTAACAACATCCCATTTAATCGGCCTCTTCTGCTTTAATGCACAAATCAACCTCTTCATAGGTTGTGCTGCATGACATGGAAACCTGGACCACTGGGTTGTTTAGGGGCTAACCAGCAGTTTAACCACTTCTGCTTCCACTAAAATGGAAGAGCACACTGCAGGCAGCACACCCATGCATCCCTGACAACAATGGGTTTTTAAATCGATGGGTTGTCATTACATGTGAATGGCTCCAGTAAGAGCTTTCCTAAAAAGTAGGGTATAAATGCATAAGTGAATGACTGTATTTTGGGCCAGTTGAAGTTTCTGAATGGTAAAGCATATTATAATAGTCCAGCCTGGAGGTTTCCTCATAGTGGCTTGGTTGTACAGGGGTGGCAGCCGAGGTACACCAACTTGTGTTGATAAAAATCATTTGTAGTCATGGATGCCACCTGGGGTTGCCATGAGCAGAAGTGGTTCTAGAAGCACCCCCAGATTGTACACCTGCTCCTTTAGTGAGTGTGCAATCCCATCCATTTAGAATTACTTACCCATTTGGTAAGTTTTGTTTTTATTGGTAATCCTTGTTTTTATAGATATTTATTGAATATGTTTTTTATTTATTTATTATTTATTTATCTATCCATTTTGTAATCCATTTTGTATTTTTTATGCTGCATTGAGAGGTTTCTACTCTTAAAGGTGGCCTAAAAATAATTTTAAATAAAAGTAAATTAAATCCAGAACAGACACCCAACAATTCCCTATATTGATCATTTTGTCTGTTACCATCATCTGTCTTATCTGGAATGAGTTTCACTTTATTTACTCTTACATTATTCAAATTGAAATTAAAGCAATTTGTTGCACTGGGACTTTTAATTGCGTGAAGGCCCTGGGCAGTAGGCTAGCCTTCCTTACAACTACCAAACCCATAATTCCATATGGGTTCATAAATATTGGCTTGACTCGTTATTCGCAATTACCACCAAACCTTTCCCATATATTTATTTCCACAGGACGTTGAAATTAATACATCATACATAAAAAACAACAGAGCAAATAAAGTTAACAAACTAAAAATTATAAAACTTATTTGCATAAACCACAAAATACATAAAATATAAAACACTACTGTGTCTATAAAATTGCTCAACTAAAATTCATAAAAAGAATTAGGACACAGGGCTCTATAGAACTCTGGGTGATTTGCAGTAGATAGCCAAGGATTTCTGACTCCTAATTGCTTGAAATCAGCAACAAAATGACCACCCCGCCACACTAATTTTTTCTTCTGAAATGAAAGGCATTTGGGGATAACCGGGAGTGGATTTTAGTGTGGAAGCAGTGTGAGCGCCGTTCAGTTCTGATACTCAACACAAATTCCTGTGTCTTTTGCACCAGGCTCTGGTTCGTAGATCTTGTGGCTCTAGTAAAAAAAAAAAAAAAAAGATCCTGCAAGCCCAAAGTCTGCCCTCTCCTGCTGTACTGTTCATTGTGAATTTAGCAGTCTGTATTGTATTGTGTATGTATATGTGTGTTGTACAATCCACATGTTGTTGGGAGTCTTCCCAGAGGGCAAGCAAATTAATGGAAGCTTCGGAGTCTGTGACAGTTAAAGTGTTTTACCTTTTATAAAGTAGCCATGCTCTCATATATCATGTGTATATCATTATGTTGGCAAGCATGGTAAATACCATGTTGGCAAAGGAGCATTATAATTTTGATGAAGGATTAGAATAGTGTGTGCCTGCTACATTTCCTTCTGCCCTCTGGTGTCTACTGAAAGCATGTACCGGCTTTAACTATTCTTCCCATTTCCAGATCTCCTGGCCACAATGGAGATCTGTCAAAGGGGATTGCAGCCTCTCACCCACCCCACCCTCTGTTGTTGCAGAGAAACAGAGTGTGTTCTGGGATGCCATCCAGAAATTTGAATGTGGGCGGAAAAATCCCTGTTAGCTAACCATCAGCATTTTACTATCGTAGCAGTATACCACAAATAAATGGATGGCATTAGCGAAGCACCATTTTGCCATTGGTTAAATGTGATATTTGTCTATAATCTCAGAAACCCATAGCCACCTGCATAGTGGACCTGTTTAGACAACATGTTAAACCATGGTTAGGCCGTTAACCTTTTTGCAACAAATTGTTAGTGAGTGTGTTTAAACTATGGTTATGTAGCCACCGTATTTAGAAATGGTTCACACAACACACTAAGACATGGATCATACAACATGCTAAGCCATAATGTTTAGCTCAAAATGCTTAACCATCGTGACTTAGCATGTTGTCTGAATAGGTTCACTATCACCGGTGATGTTCCATTTGTGTTTAACTCTGGAAACTGTTGTATCTACTTCATGGGCTGCAACAAAGTAATCTTATGAATAAAGTATTAGAAGTGCTGTAACACTATAGAGGCTAACTGGTTTATTATGGGAAGAGCTTTCATGGGCAACAGTTCATTCCAATTAGATGTTTGAAGATGTGAATACGCACAACTAATTATTTATTTGTATAGTGCTTAAAATAAACTAATGGCTTCACAGATATTAAAGAGATACTTTTCTTCCAAAATGCTTACATTCAAAATATTGCCAAGACACAAGACTGGTGAACCCTGACTTTTAATGCTTTTTAATCATGAATATTCTGTCTCAGGATTTATCAAGGGAATGTTGATGTGTCTTGTGTGTGGTAGGTTCATAATCCTTTCTGTGGTGCTCTTTGGACTGGCATACAATCCCAATGAAACCTGCTCTCTCAACCTGGTGGACCACGGCAGAGGCTATCTGGGTATTTTGCTCAGCTGCATGATAGCAGAAGTCGCAATCATCTGGCTCAGCATGCGTGGCAGCATCCTGTACACAGAACCCCGGGACTCAATGCAATATGTGCTGTACGTCAGACTGGGTAAGAGGCAGTGATGTCCAGGGGACTTTAAAAATGTTGACCTTGATGCAGCCACCTGTCGCACTCTCAAAGGATTCTCCCTTCAACACACTGGTAAACAGAAATAGACCCTAAAACTTATTGATTCAGCTGCTCCTGCAAACTAGAGTATTCAGTCCCTTCAGAGTGTGTGTGTGTGTGTGTGTGTGTGTATAATATTGCAGAGGAGAGTAACCTTTCCAAGAATTTCTGTTGAGCTTAAATGTCTTATTATCTAGGGGCACTAAGGACACTTTTTAGCCTGGTTGCATCTCCTGTGAACGTTGGTAGACGCAGAGATAGGAGAGGGCCATTTATAGATCTATTAATTGTTTCACTTCTTTTACAAATGAGAGAAAGGCAACAATCCTATTTTTGCTATTATTTATTTATTAAAACATTTATTTTTGCTAATTGCCCCCATGAAGCCTGCAGCAATCAATCAATCAGACAGTCAAAGTGTATTATACAGTCACAGGCCCGTTCACTGCACCAATTTACCCAGTATAAGGTGTTCTCCTGTTAACTTTTGACTGATTTAATTTTTTGGTTCCCAGCCACCTTCTTGCCCTTGTTAAACTAAGTAGTAGCTTACACATCACTTCATTTGACACCTTCTCAGCAATGCGTGTGCTCTTCTCTTTTACAGAGAGGGGGTGTAAATGTTAACATATTTCATTTGGAAATAAATATATTTACTTTGCCATCTTGCAGAACTGAACACAGACATATCATGCAATGATTACTCTTCTCTATCTTCCCTGATATTTGATTCCATTTGTAAAAATTAAATACATGCTCTAATATACACAATGCCAAAACTAGACCCACCTGACTCAAAATCTTTGTATTTTTCCCCTTCCTCCCCACATGTATCTTAAACTTTCCACCAGACAATCATAGATATCCTCCATCTGCCACCAAGTATACTATGTAGGTACTGAATACTTAGAGGCCTCTTTCCATTGATTTGTGCAGGGGACCTGCTTTGTCTTCCAAATGACATACAATCTTTTAATGTAGTCCCCATCGTGTCATTCAAAATATGTTCCCAGAAAAAAAGGTGTGGGGGGGAAACTAGGCGTTGCTCTCCCACAATATTTTTTTACTGGTTGGCCATTCATATCACATGAAACTAGATTTTTGTGAGTGGATGGACTGTTGTCTTATCCTGAGACATACATTTTTATAAGAATTTGTTAAGAAAATACTGTACACAGGGCATAAAGCCCTTTTTAAACATTATGACAGGTCAACCTATTGCTGCTATTCTTATTTAAGGCCTCTCTGCACCAGGCTTTTATCCTGCACCTTTTATCAGAGCTTTTGCTTCCTGATTCTTTGCTGGATTACAGTTGGCCTATTTACACGTGCTTTGGGAGGGATTCCTTTCTGTGCAAGTTCTATATGTTTCATTATAGAGCCACTAGATAGTGATGTAGTATAACAGAATTGAAGAAATACATGAACCATAGGAACACCATTAAAATTAAATATTGCATTTTCCCTGTTAAGAAAAAAAGTCGTAATAATGGTCAGAAAGCACGGGAGAGGCCCCGGAGATTGACAGTGTCATGTAAAGGACCCACAAACTACCATGAGTCACCAATCACGAACGCACAATAAAAGTCTCATATAGAGAATCCCCCTGTAACTTGTTTTTTGAACATATTCTTCATGTACAGGAAGTGAGTATTCCATTTCTGAATGTGAAGTTCAGGATGTTAATGAGGAAAATAAAGTTTTCTTTTCCTATTCTGGTTTGAAATACTTACACCTCCCTAAAGAAATGTGAGAATTCAAATTTTAAATTTACGGCTGAATTGAAGCCATGATGGCCTGTGTGTGTGTGTGTGTGTGTGTGTTTATGGGATGGCAGGGCAGGGGGAAGCAAACAAAATCTTAAGCCCCATCCTAGAAAAGTGCATGACAAAATCTCTGTGTGCACTCACACTTTCAATTTTTCCATCTAAAAAGTGCCTGCAACCCATCCTATCTTGGAAGCTACTTTTGAAGTTCCACCGTTTCTAAAGAACCTTCCTGTATGTGCTGCTGTTCAGAATTTTTTTAAAAGATCTTCCTATTTTTCTCCTTTCCATGCTTTTGTGAGCTTCCCCCTAATGTTCTGTGAACGGTAGGGGAAACACCATCGCAAGTATTGGAAACTTTTTGTTCATTTGTTATGAGATTAAGTAATGTTTCAGTGCTGTTCTTTGGGGGGAGTGGGGGGGAGAGAAAACTCTTTAAAATTCACACGTTGGAGTTGGTATAGGGAGTGGAGTTCTGTTCCTCATCACTATTGATGTCATAAGTACTACCTCATAAGTGCTAAAAATGACATGGGATAGATATATAGCTAGTTGATAAATTGTATTATTGCATTTTCTTGGCTACAAAATATTGAGAATTATAGGAAAATCTGATATCCCCAGAAGAGAAGCAGTTGCTTGAAGAAATGTATAAATGATCCCCGCTCCAAAGCACATGAGTTACAGCTGGACATTTATTGCAAGAAAAGGGCCTTTACTGAACTTTGGTTGCATACAAATGATTATTTTTGTGGCGCCTACATCCAGAAATGGTTGTTTTGTTACTATACAAGTATAATTGAAAACATGACAAGGGATGGGGGAAGGGAGTGGGCGGGATGGGGGGGGTCTACTTTCCAGAAAAATGCAGCTTCTGGTTTAAACAATTTCAATCCTACGGGAAATTAAAAATTATAACCCCCACCCAAAACAAAATGTTCCTTAAGAAGGAAAGTTGCAGTTTCATCTTCTCCTTCTCCTTTTCTAAGCACTGCATAAGTGTCTAAAGCTAAATTATTATTTTTTAATCTTCAAAAACTCTACCCAGTTTGCTCCAAGCATTGGGATGGAGAGAGAGATAAAGTGTGTTACTCATCATGAGCTGTATCTGGTATTCGCCTGCAACAGTTATACTGAAACCTATACACATTTTGTAGCTCTGCCAATCACACTTCTGGGAGTTTGTTGTGTCTTTGAAGTACACTGAAAATCTAAATCATGCGGTTTGACCTTATACTGTGATATTAAAAAATGAACATTAAAAATGAACATTTGTATCGTATTGATATATTCAATAAAAAGACATATAAAAAATAAAATAAAAAATGAACATTCATACTGCAAGCAACAATCATTCTACGATACTGCCTCCAGTGGGCAATGCTTGGGTCTTTCCCAAGAACTGCAATGGCAGCGGGGTACTTGGCAATTCTCCTAATTGGATTTTTATCCAAGCCACAGAAGAATGTTGGGGTTTGAAAAGCTTGCCTCTCCTTTGAGCCAGTCTTTTATGAGACCCCAAAGTTCTCTTCTGATCCTGAGCTTGGAGAAGGTCCACGATTTGTCTAGCCAAATAAAATATACCACATGTTCATATGTACTTTCCTGATTGCTAAATCCTTAAGTGCCCTTCAGAATAGAAATGGAAGTGGGGAGGAAATGTAATTCATATGTCAGACTAACCTTCTGAGATGAATTTCTCTTAATAGACTCTTACGTTTAAATATTTGACAAGATTAATCTGTCTCCAGAGTAATTGTGGTAGGACAGAGAAAGATTGGATGTATAAAACTATTTGTTGTTGCCTATATTACATATCTAGGAATGTGTCCTTATTCTTAGAGTACCTATTTGTTATAATGATAAATGGGGATGAGAGATGGGGAGTTAGTTATATTAGTTATGTTGGAAACTAGTTTGTATGATTTTGCTTGGAACAAAATAACATATTAGATGGATATTTTTCTTACTGCCATGAGAAGTGCACTGTTGATCAGTAATACAATATGACTGTGTGTAACGTTCTTTGAAATGAGATGTTATTTTATTAGAATAATGTTGCCACTGTGTACTATGTTCTTATTGTTTCAGCCATCCTGGTGATTGAGTTTGTCTATGCTATTGTGGGCATTGTTTGGTTAACCCAATACTACAGCTCCTGCAATGATGTTACTGCCAAGAGTGTCACTTTGGGTGTGTATTTGAAGATTTCTGAATGATATGCCTAAAAGTCCCCACCCTCAATGTTTTGAATATAGACTTAACCCATTCACAGACATGAACAAGATGTAAGGACAGTAGCACTTGATGTTTTGCTGCTATTTGTGGCCTAAAAAATATTGCATATATTTTGCCATGGCTCTGGAAACCAGCACGTCAGGATTAAACGATAGCACATGTCTAACTATTCAGTGTCACTACAATTTGCCCATAATTCCTTTCACTCAGTGTGAGAGATCTGAGATATTATTGTACATATTAAATATGCTTTAAGATGCCTCCTTTTGCATTCAGAATCTTTGAGGTAGCCAGAATCTTTATTCAGGAATGACCTTCACTTTGGTTGGGGAAGGTCAGATGGAGGGTGTTGCTGCCGAGAAAAAAATGTAGACACAAAGCAAATGAGCTGAATGAGTTATATCTGCCACTTATGGACTGAGCATTTGAATCTTTCCTGTTTCACTAGGAATGGTCGTCTGCAACTGGGTCGTCATTTTGAGTGTTTGCATCACTGTCCTATGCGTCTTTGACCCAACAGGGCGGACCTTTGTCAAACTGCGAGCCACAAAGAGGAGACAACGTAACTTGAGGACATACAACTTGAGGTAAGGAAACCATCAAAGAGCATTTCAGGGAGGTATAGTCTGAATTCTGTATCTTGCTTTTCTTTCTAACCCAAATGCTATTTTTCTTGATTTGTTTCATGATTAAAACTGTGTTTTTTTGATCTGGTCAGGCCATTTAGATGGACTGTTCCTCTTTTCTACTACTAACCACCAGTCTCCCTAAACCACCATTCAGGGCAGTTTAAAAAGCAGCTTGTAATACACTTTGTGTTCAGCACTATTTTTGAGCAAGGGACGGGGGCAGAGGATAATCCTGTTGAGGATTTATGGATTTGCACCACAGTAATAGCTAACTTAGTTCTCTGAGTGCTGTTCCTTTTATAGCCCAAATGGCACCATCCATGCACATGCAAAATTGGGGGAAAGCCAAGGTTTGAAGAAATATAAAGTAGCTTTAGGGAAAAATACCTAAATGGGGAGGAACCCCAAAACAGCCCAATAAGGAATGCTGACTGACTGTTGCGGGGAAAAGACAGAAAACCTGATGGTAGGGAATGGAACGGCATATTCTGAAGAGGAGCATTCCGGACTGCAACATTTTGTTGCCGGTCCCACTTCTGCTTCTCTGAATCAAGGCTAGTTATTAAAAGTCAGCTGTCTCAGTTTTTGTTTTGCAGAAAGAAATGTAAATCTTACCTGCCAATGGATATTTATTTACCTTTTTGTATTTCAATGCCTGGTTTTCACTTTCAACCTTGATGTGTACATAGTCCTCCATCAACCTTATGGTAGGAAAGATCATGACATTTGAAAGCTGTGGCTACTTCAAAATAGTCCATGGGAGAGACCTTGACAGCAATTCACTTTTCATTTTAAAGGATAGCATGGTATTGCTAGCTTACTTACTTATTTTAGAATATTTATATATTGCTTCCCATTTTAAAATTCTAGAAGCTGTTTATAGCAAATTATAAAACAATACATTATTATAAAAGCACCACAATATTTACACAAGTTAATGGTTGGGAAAAGCTAGGGTACACAAGTAAGTTTTTAATAATCGTCAAAATCATTTTATCATCTGTGCTTGACATATCGTAGAAGGAAATTCATTTCAGAGGGTACTATGTGATTTAGCTTTTGGGTTTTGTCTAATATATCAGATTGTCTGATGGGTAGGCAACCTGGTGCTTCCTAGATGTTTTGGACAACAACTCGCATAATTCCTGATCCTTGACCTTGCTATCTGGTGCTTATGGAAGCTGTAGTTGAAAACATCTGGAGGACACTGTTGCCTCCCTCTCATCTTCAGACTTTAATAATATATACACATTATTGTGTATATTTAATGACTACAGTGCTTTTAATTGAATAAAGATAAATGCAGTAAAATCAGAATGAGTAGCATAAACTTACATTGAGCTCTTATTTGATGTTCATGTCCTTATTGTAAGCCATACTTCTTGTGGAAGTCGAAGTTCTTCTTCGTGGTCTCTGTGCATCACACATATGGGCTCGCGCCGACGCCGAGCCTACTTCCGGGAAACTTCACTAGCTAGATAGAGTTTTGGCGGGAACCCCTCCCCCACCATCCACCGCGCATGCTCAGGGTTCCCGCTCTAACTTACCTCAGTTCTTCTTCGACCGCTTCGCTGTTAGCCTCGCGGGAGACTTCCTCTTCAATTCTTGAACCTGTAAGAAAGAAGAATAGTTTATTTAGTTGTTAGTTAGATAGAGTTGTGTTCTATATTACATAGTTAGTTAGTTAAAAAAAAAAAAAAAAAAAAATAAATAAATAAATAAATAAATATATATAAATATATATATATTAAAATTGATTGTTGTTAGGATAGTTGCCTGAGAGAATAGTTATTTTCTAGAAGCCGCCATCTTATGGCGCAATCCGCTCTCTTCAGGAGGTGCTCCCGGTGTAGGGCAAAAATTGCCCTCACTGACGGTCATTCTCTCTGCCTTTTTTGTCTGGGGGAGACCCATATCGTTGACTCTTGCGCACACTGCATGCGTTTTTCGAGGCAGACGAGACGAAATAGGGCAGACCGGCTTCGCAGTCTTTTATGGTCTAAAGCCCTTTCAGCGGTAGATCAACCGCGACCAGCGGCAATGCAAGAGCCTGTTTCTGGGGAGAGTCGAGGTCCTTCGGCCCCAGCATCTCCGGCTTCGTCCCATCCTCAGGTTGGGCAACCGGCATCACTATCGGGGTTTTCACCCTCCTTATCTCCTCCTCCTGCTAAGAGGACAAAAAAATCAAAGACCCCTTCGGCGGCGAAGTCGCGTCCATCCTCGAAACCGTCGACATCAAAAAAGTCGAAACAACGCCCGGCGTCGGTACCGTCTTCAACGTTCGAGGTTGTGGCAATGGTGCACAAGCCCGCCTCGTTACCGACACAATCATCGGCATCGAGGCAGCGCACGTCCTCGATGGGTTCGACCTCACAGTCGTCTCTGCGTCCAGACTTTTTTCCGGCACTTTCGGCACCGAAAAGGCACACCCCTTCTCTGTCACCTCCGCTCCGCACTCCGCCAACTCCGATGGTGCAGTTGCCACAGCCACCGGCCCAGTCGCCTTCACGTTCGTTGCCGTCGCCTGGACCGATCCTCATCGCGTCCGATACCGAGCGATCGCTACCGGCGGAGCCGCAGCAACCCGCTGAGCGGAGTGACATCCATCGACGTCGAGCTCATCGATCTCGACAAAGGTCTTCGATGTCGACGTCCAGATCGAGGTCCCGATCTCGAGAATGGGAGGTTTGTTCTGCCCGCTCGCGGCCGTCTGATCACGGCCGCTATCTGTTTGACCCATACACGGGTCGGCGGCTTCGGGGCACCCACTCTCCGGTTCGCCAGCGAGCGGCACAATCTCCACCACCGGTTCCTCCACGTCGCACGGCATCGTTATCGCAGCATAGTCGGGAGTTATCGGCTCCAGCGGTACCGACCAACCGGGATCGGTTATCGGTTCGACATCGACAGCCGTCACAATCTTTCGAGGATTACGTTTCCGACTCTTCATCATCTCCATCTGTTCGCCCGTCTGAACCGTCCCCTTTGGACACTGTCGGCACAGAGGACAGGGCATCCCCAACGATGGAAATGGGGAGTTTTTCGGAGCAAATGTTGCGGCTTGCTCAGTCTCTTAATTTAGACTGTCAACAGCCTACTGAAGATTCAGATGATGGCATTTACAATGTCATGTCTACAGAACCATCTCCACAAGTGACTGTGCCAATGGTTAAGGCCTTGCTAAAGACTTTAAAGCAATCTTGGGAGCACCCTGCTACGGTTGGCCCGACGTCAAAGCGCTTGGACGCAATTTACAAGGTTAAACAGGATCATGCACCGTGCCTGTTCCATCACCCAAAGCCGAACTCGGTTGTGGTGGAGGCCTCACAAGGCAAGTCAGGACGTACACACTCTGCACCCATAGACAAAGAGGGCCGGAAATTGGATGCATATGGACGACGTATTTATGCATCCACATCACTGGGCGTCAAAGTGAACAACTATATGGCATTAATGGCACGGTACCAGTTGTTCCTCTGGGAGAAGGTCTCATCCCTGACGGACTACCTTCCGGAAGACCAGCGGGAGCTAGCTCGCGTTTTTCAAGCTGAGGCCATCAGACTGTCAAGGCAGGAACTGACAACTGCTCGCCATATCACTGACTGTCTGTCTAAGGCGATGGTTGGAGCAGTAGCATTGCGCCGCCACGCGTGGCTACGTTCGGCCATGCTGCCTCAGGAAACTAAAAACCGAATTGAAGATCTCCCCTTTGACGGGGAGGGTCTATTCAACTCTGAGACGGATGCGACTATGGATACCCTCCACAAAGCCAGAATGACGGCAAAGAAAATGAGTTCCCAGCCGACTCAGCAGCCTTATAGGCAACGTAAATGGTACAGGCCTGTACCTTACAGACAACAACAGCAGCAGGAGAGAGGTCAGCGCTATCCTCCAGACACGTCTAGGCCATTCCAACAGCGTAGGTCCACAGGCCATTTCCAGCAACGCACCAAACAACAACAGTCGAACAAGCGCCGTCTTTGACTTGACGCCAATACAGCTCGGAGACCAAGCGAACAGACTCCTACCTTTCCTACAGACCTGGGCATCAATAACATCGGATGCTTGGGTATTAAAAATCATCGCGGAGGGTTACAGAATGGAGCTCGAAGCCTCTCCTCCTCTTGGTACCATAAAATCTACACCACCATCTATAATCTTAGCAAAAGAAACCACCGAACTGCTCCGCAAAAGGGCAATTACAAGGGTGAAGCCACACCATCTCCACTCAGGATTTTATTCCCGGTATTTTACGGTGCCAAAAAGGGACGGGGGTCTTCGTCCCATTATGGATCTCAGAGTTTTGAACAAGTTCATACGAACCAAAAAATTTCGAATGATCACTCTGGCGTCAGTTCTTCCAATGTTAACGGAGGGCAGCTGGTTCACATTAATAGACTTAAAGGATGCATATTTCCACATCGCCATTCATCCGTTATACCGACGTTACCTCCGGTTTATCATAGGACAACAAGCGTACCAGTTTTCTGTCCTGCCCTTTGGGCTAAAATCTGCACCAAGAGTGTTCACCAAGTGCATGTCGGTGGTTTGCGCGCACCTTCGATCAAACAACATCGAGGTGTACCCGTACCTGGACGATTGGCTCATCGTCTCCGCCTCCAGAAGCCAGGCCCTCGCCGACGTCCACGACGTAATCACTCTTCTTTCGTCGCTGGGGCTGCAGATAAATTACAAAAAGTCAGTCACCAGGCCAGCACGTCGGATACAATTCATAGGAGTTACTCTGGATTCCTCTGTGGAAAGAGCGTTTCTTCCAGCGAACAGGGCTATGGTCCTGCGACAACTTGTGGAGAAGCTCAGACGGAGACCCCGAATCTCAGCTTTTCAGATTTTAAGGCTGCTGGGATTAATGGCAGCGAGCGTGTTTGTCGTACGTTGGGCAAGGCTACACATGCGGCCTCTCCAACAGTTTCTGCTCCAGCACTACTCCCCTGTGCAGAACCCCCACAAGTTAATACTTACCGTACCGCTGTCTGTAAGAGACGCACTCCGATGGTGGTCGGACGATCACAATCTGTCTCGGGGAATGCCATTTACCACTCCGGCACCGTCTCGCATAGTCACAACCGATGCGTCGTTAGCAGGTTGGGGTGCTCACCACGGCGATCTAGTAACACAAGGAAGATGGTCACCTTCAGAAGCCCGCCTTCATATAAACATATTAGAGCTCTTGGCGGTCAAAAAGGCTCTGCAAGCCTTTTCCCCTCACCTGAAAGGACACCATGTTCGCATTTTAACAGACAATACCACAGTAGTCTGGTATTTGAACAAAGAGGGCGGGACACGGTCACATCACCTCCTTCGTCTTGTGATGGACATTTTGCAATGGACAATTTCCCACAATATGCTACTGTCGGCATTACATATTGCGGGAACGGAGAATGTCATAGCGGACGACTTAAGCAGAACGTTCAACGACACCCACGAATGGGAACTCTCCCCTCATATCCTGGACCGTCTATTTGCTCGTTGGGGAGTCCCGAGCATCGACCTATTTGCAACACCTGCCAACACGGTGTGCCCAGCGTTCTGCTCAAGAGCGGGCATAGGACGGGCGTCGTTGGGGGACGCCATGCAATGGGACTGGTCGAAGGGGCTTCTTTATATCTTCCCTCCGTTTCCTATGATGGCCTTGGCAGTAGCCAAAGTCAGGCGAAGCAATGCAAATGCTATAGTGATAGCGCCGTGGTGGCCAAGGCAGCCTTGGTTCACGCCGCTACTCAAACTAGCGAGGTCGGAAGTGTGGCACCTTCCACGTCTCCCCAACCTCCTCTCCAGGGAGGGAGGGAAAATCCTGCACCCCGAGGCCCACGCTCTGCACCTAACGGCGTGGAGAATCCGGCGTCATGGAACGACCTCCGTTTGTCAGAAGAAGTGAAGGGTATTTTAAAGGCTGCTCGTAAGCCCTCAACCAGGCTGTCATACGATAGAAAATGGAGACGTTTCCAAGATTATGCACTGATCAATGCCTTTGATCCTTTGACAGCAGATTTGCCTAACATCGTTTCCTTCCTTTATTCTCTACACTCGGCAGGACTAAAGCCGGCTTCCATCCGTGTATACCTGTCTGCCATCGCGGCCAACCATGGGTTGGTGGACGGTTTTTCCGTGTTTACACATCCCATGGCAAGAACTTTTTTGAGAGGTTTGAATAATTTGTTCCCTACTATCCGTCCAGTAGTTCCACAGTGGAGCCTATCTTTGGTTCTCACTATACTCACATCAAAACCTTTTGAACCGTTAGCTACCATAGATATTCGGTTGTTAACACTTAAAACTCTTTTCCTGGTTGCTATAACGTCTGCAAGACGTGTTTCGGAATTGGCAGCATTACTAATAGACCCTCCCTACTTACAGTTTTTTAGGGATAGGGTAGTTCTGAGGCCGGACCCGAGGTTTGTCCCTAAAGTTTCCTCAATGTTCCACATAAGTCAGGACATTGTCTTACCCACGTTCTTCAAGTCCTCATCTGACCCGTTGACTGCAACGTTGCATGCATTGGACGTTAGAAGGGCGCTAGCATTTTATAAGTCCAGAACTGAGACTTTCAGGAAATCTCGCAAGTTGTTTATTTGTTATGGAGGAGTATCCAAAGGACTGCCTGTTTCTTCTCAACGCATATCCAAGTGGGTAGTACAAACTATTACGTTGGCCTACCAGATAGCAAAGCGGGACCCGCCGTTCCAGTTGACGGCGCATTCTGCTAGGGCGCAAGCAACGTCTTCGGCGTTGCTCCAAGGGGCTTGGCTGACTGATCTCTGCAAGGCAGCTACCTGGACTAATGCTTCCACGTTTGTTAAGCATTATCGCCTTGATGTCAGAGCTCGACAGGACTCCTCTTTTGGAAGGGCGGTCCTCTCCTCGATTTGCCAATGATCAAGCAGCGTGCCTACCCACCTCCGGTAAGTTTTGCTTGTTATTCGCCCATATGTGTGATGCACAGAGACCACGAAGAAGAAATGCAGGTTGCTTGCCTGTAACTGTAGTTCTTCGAGTGGTCATCTGTGCAGTCACACAACCCTCCCACCATCCCCTCTTGGCATCGCTGTTGTGACGTCAAGTTGATTCGCCATGCTCTTGTTTGATTTCGTACATTAATGCCTTAGTTGCGAGGCCAAGCGGTCTCAGGGAACTGAGGTAAGTTAGAGCGGGAACCCTGAGCATGCGCGGTGGATGGTGGGGGAGGGGTTCCCGCCAAAACTCTATCTAGCTAGTGAAGTTTCCCGGAAGTAGGCTCGGCGTCGGCGCGAGCCCATATGTGTGACTGCACAGATGACCACTCGAAGAACTACAGTTACAGGCAAGCAACCTGCATTTCTCTCCAAGTAATCAGTAAATCCAGTTTTTGGATTATGAAGGCTCCTAATGTGAATTTCTTTCAATGAACACCTCCAAACTTTCGAGAGTTAGGCATCTTTACAGCACAATGCTGTACCTGTCTAATCAGCAGTAAGTCCCGTTGAATGTGCTTCTAAAATAACCCAAAACAAGTAGGGGCAGGTCAGCAGACCTTGCAGAAAGGAGTAACACTGACTTGTCGTGATCCACAAATGAGGGTTTACACTCATATCTGAGGTTATTTTTAGAAGCACCAAAGCCCCTTGCACAAGCAATCTCTCCTGCGAGTACAATGGAAGCAGCATAGGTGGAGTGTCTCCATTGCATATTGCCCAAGTAGTTGTAAACATTGAGATTAGCTATAGTAAGGTTTAGTTTACAATGTCTTCCCGCCCTGCAATGTACTTCTAGCCTCCCCTCCCCATGATAACATTTTTGATTGCTAGTGGTGGGTGAGCTTCTACCCACTTCCCTCCGTCTCTTGGAAACTCTGTGTGTGTGTGTGTGTGTGTGTGTGTGTGTTTTATACTGATATTCTCCAAGAAAGCTTGGAATCCTAGCATACCTGGTGCTGACTCCCACTTCCCAAACAAATTTACCTGATGGGGGTGGGTGGGACTGCCATTGTGGGAAGCTGGCAGGAAATAGCATAGGTTGTATAGGCCTCAACCTTAAAGTCTAGACATTCTTGAGCATAATATATCATGTGTTTCTGGGATACAAGGTAAGTCTGCTTGGGAGAGTGGGCAAGCTTCAAAATTTATTTATTTAAGAACATCTCTATATTATTAGCAAATATCCAAAGCAGTGTATAAAATACAATACATAACCCAGCAAAAATAAAACAAGATAATACCTGAACAATTAATAATAAATTCTGATGGGACTATCAGTGGTCAGGATTCATGGGGAGGGTTGACTGGTGGTGAGTTTATTATGTACTGGACCTAGATTCATTGAAGTTGTATGTTTGATTCATAGTATACTGGGAGAATCCCTGAATTTGCCATTATAAACCCTCTTGTTCTGAACTTCAGTGGTATCAGTAGTGGTTATGATATACATCCATAGTATCTGGTGCTGCTGAATGTTTATATTGCACCATCATTTCAGAACTATGTATGTATCTATATAGAGTGGATCTCATTCTTAATTCCTGTCACCCTTTAAGATTAGTTGTGTGAGATTTTAGGACAGATGAGATGCAGAGGCTATTCACAGTTTTATACCCTGTTATATTCAGTTTCTGAGTGATTACTCTAGGAGGGTTTCTAGATTAGATTTTTAATCAATTGTTAATCCACTGCATCTACTTTTGGTTTTGTCACAGAACTGAGATCCAAGCAGTATACAAGAGTGTTCCTTTTCTGCTTTTCTACAACATAATCTCTAGGTGGCACTGTAGTATAGTGAAATAATGCAAATACAAAGTGAAAAGGTGGTTTCTTTCACTTTCGCAATGCTGCATTTTCCTTGCTTTAAAAAAAGCGTCGCTGAAAGTGCTGATTAGAGACAGAAGCAAAACTGGAGGGTCACAATGTCATCTAAAGAATCCGTAAATAGCTGTGAGTAGGAACAACAAGCACACGACAAATGCCTCATGTAAAAAAGTGCTAGGTGTTAATGCTGGCTTTGTATTTATGTTGGTTTCTTCTTTCCTTCTAATTGGATGATGTATACCTGACTATCCATTTGTAAACCCTCCCTTCTTATTCAAGGCACCGTTTAGAAGAAGGGCAGGCTAGCAGCTGGACCCGACGGCTCAAAGTTTTCCTTTGCTGCACACGAACAAAAGATTCCCAGTCAGTAAGTAGCAGCTGTCCTTTCATCGAAGAGGAATATTATGTACAGCCATTCACATTCAGGTCTTCCGAGACCAGTGCACTATGAGAGTTGCCAAGGTCAATGGTAAATCTGCTTCAGGTAATATTTCATGGCATTGTTATCTAGAATGGGGTCAGTCAGTCCTTATTTGGTTTTGTGCATGAATCTCCTGATCTCATGTTTAAGATACCTAGAATGGTTCCTAGTGTTCAGTCAGGCTGCCTCCTAGGTAAGCTCACATTCCTGGTGGAAGGGAACATGACACATGGGCTCAATTCGGACGACACGCTAAGCAATGGTGGGTTAATTAAGCAACCGTCAGTTGAGTTGATTAACGTGTCGTCTGGAGGTAGGCACACAACGCACACACAACCCACAGTACGCTAATCGGGAGAATGAAGCAACGGAGAGAAACAACGGAGTTGCGAGTTAAGGGATTAGTCAGTTGACTAATATGTTGTCTGGAGCGGTGCGTGGGTTAAACCCATGTGTTGAGTACGTTAGCACGGAAGATCAGAGAGACGAGTGGCAAGAGCGGCAGAACATGGGCAGCCACTCAAGCACGCTCACAACAGATCCCCGGCATCGCCGCCATAGCAACCAAGGACGCCCGCCTCCCCCACCAGGCTGCCGGCATGGAGCTGTAAAAGGGGCCAGCTCCTGCAAGCACGCACGACAGGTGCCTAGTCAGCTGCCTAAATGGAAAGGGAAGCACATCAGAAGGGAACCACGGCAAAAGGGGAAGGGGGAAGTGGAAGAAGCAACAACCCCAGGCGCCCAGGAACAAGGGGCTGCCCCCCCCACTCCAACAGGGAGAACAGCAACTCACTCGAAGCATACCTCCACTGCACCACCACCTCGCCCATCGCCTCACCCAGAAGCACGAGGGCCGGGGAAGCGGCGACCGCCAAGGCCCTCTCCCCCATTCGCCCAAGACAGCCGGACAGCGAGCAATGGCCACGCACATCCCCAAGACGCACAAAACGCCAAGGCAAAGGGCGCCCGTGGGCGACAGCCAGCCACTTGCGGATGTTGTGGATAACAGGCAGAGGTATGCACAACAATCCCAAGGACAAGAAGCAGCCCTGGCCAGCAATGACAACAACACCTACACACGGGGCACATTCACAGGAAGTACAACAGTCCACCAGCACCCACCATCACACAAACACACGGGACGGGGAAAGACAGCCCAGGGCATAGTCCACCATCACCACCGAAACACCCACCCACCGGCAACATGGAGCCAGAGGGAGAAGGGGCCCGGGACGACCCGGCTGAGGACACCAGCTCACAAACCCCAGGAGAGGGGAGGAGCCAGGACCCCCCGGAAAGACGCAGAGTGCAGCACTGGTCCCATGCTGAGTTCGGCCACTTCATAGAGCTCTGGGGAAGCCCGGAAGCTAGGAGGATCATGGCCACAGCCAGGCACGATCAGCTCTACCCCTGGCTCGCCAAGCAGATGCAGGAACAGAGACACAGCTGCAATGGCAGGCAATGCAAGGACAAGCTGCACGGACTCAAGAGGAGGTTCAAGGAGATCGTCACCCACAATAAACGAACCGGCGTCCAGCCATGCACTACTACGACGAAGTGGCACGCCTGCTGTTGGAGTGCCACGACATTATCCCGGGACACACGGCGGGTAGCGGGGTCACCACCAACGAGCCACTGCGCACACGACAACGATCACGGCTGGACCAAGGGGCACAATGGGAGGAGGGCCACGCCGCCCGGAAACAACAGCCGCCGGCACGGGGAGGCCGTGCTCGAGGAGGAGCTCGAGGGGCCTCCACAGCCGGAGGACGAGCTGATGGAGGGAGCGCCCCCCCTGGAGGAGGAGCCGCCGCCACCGCCCGCAGGCGAGCATGGTGCGGTCGCGGCCGAAGAAGCCCGTCCCCTGACCAATGCGGAGAGGTGTGTCCAGAAGTGCAACAGGCGCAGAGCAGACCGGCTGCAGGTGGCAAGGGAGTTGGTCACGGTCACAGAAACAACAGGAAACCACATCCACGGGTTGTTCACACGCATGGTGGGCGAGGAGGAGGCCAGGTGCACCAAGGAGCGCGTCCTTACCGTGTGGGCTATGTGCACGGCCAGTCAAGCCGTGGAAGATTGCGCCTAAGCCATACGGGAGGTGGGGAGGGACGTGCGTCTAGATCTGGAACGCCATGTCACCGGGATGACTGAGGCCATGGCGGCCACCGATGCCATCATTGACCGAGGCATGCGGGAGCACACAGCAGCCATCGACCGCCAAACTGAGGTGCTCAGGGAGCTCGCCCAATCGTTCCGCGGCGCCTACCATGGACCCCCACAGCCTGCACCCTACATGGGGCCGTACGGATACATGGCGCCACCGCCGCAACAGCAGTACTTGCCCCCGCCAGTGGCCGCAGCATATCGGGCCCCACGTGCGGCGCCGGCAGCAGCAGGTGCCTCAGGGAAGGCGGGGGGTGGCCGGAGGGCAGGAGCAGCGGTGCATAGGCAGCCGGCCAAAGAGGGGCCGAGACATCCCACCAGACTCCGACGAAGAGGGAGAGGAGGAGGGGGAGGAGGAGGAGGGGGCGGAAAGACCCTCCCAGGACGACATGGCCTAAGCCACAGTCGTCCTACGGGTCCCTAGGCCCATCCGCCAGTGAACCATAGGGATATGCAGTTGTAGAATAGCCCCCAGCCCTAGACTCGATAAGGCCCCTTTACATTCCCATCCCTCCGTCTGGTGCCTCCCTCGACCCAGTCTGCAAACTCAAGGCCATGTCCATCAGCACCCCTTTGCAACGTTGTAGCACACCCTGGATGCCTCTCGTTCCCGGCCCCATCTCCCCTCATTGCAGCCTACTCCAGCCTTGATGGCATCACCCTACAGGTCGGAGGGGTTCCGCGCAGGCCGCAGTGTCCGACGCCGTAGGGCCCTGCGGCGTGGAGGTTGGTTACGGGGCAGTCGGGCGGGGTGAATTCGTGGTGCTGTTGCCTCCGTGTCACTGATGGCTATTCCCCCCTCCCCCTTCTGTTCTCGCCTCCCAGGGAAACTGCGCTCCCTCCGCCATGCCATCCACAGAAGGTGGAGGGCCCAAAAGGCATGGCGTCTCCACACTCTGGAGGTGGCCCTGGGAGAAGTCATACGTCGCATTTGACGTCTGGAACGCAGCGTCCGGTGTTGCCGCCGTCCGATCAACGGCCGGCAGTAGGCCTTTCCTCCGACACGGAGGCCCTCGCCCATCCCCCCTCAGTCGTAGTTTAGCCTCGTCCCGCTGTGCCGACTACCCTTCGCGCACCCCACTCTGGCCACTTCCTTTCACTCCCTTCTCTTGCAGGTACGCTTAAGCCAAAACAACTCCTGCCCTCCCATTCCCACGCTACCGTAGTTGGCAGTCCCATGCCTCAAGCCTTGCCCCACCTCCCTCCTCCCTCCTGCTCTGTCATGCCCGCCGCTCCTCCCGTCTTGCCCGCCCCCCCTCTGGCCGCCCTGGCATTGGCAACTATGTCCCGGAGGGAGCTCGCCACGGCCTGCTTGCAGGGGGCGATCCAGGCGGCCACGCAGAACCACAGCGACGCCAACGAGGAGGACTTGTTCCGTGCCTGGCTGAGGCGCCTGAGTGGGGCCTTGCCCACGAAACCGGTGTTTGGATCGGAGTCCCTCCGCTGGCCTCTTGGAGCAGCGGAGGCCGTGCTGTGTTTCCGGGCTGCCATCTTGCCGGTGATTCGCCGCCGTGAGGCGACCACTATGATTGCGGAGACGCTGGCCGAAGGCACGGCCGAGGGAGCCCTGCAACGCGCTCCCCCCACCCTCCCAACGTCGGCCGAGCTTCTTGCCAAGCGCGAGACCATCCGCCGCTGGGTGCTCCCCTGGACGGATGCCGTGTGGAAGGAGATGCAGGACTTGGAGGACTGGGATGACGAGCGCCTCCGTGGGAGCTTCTGCATGTCCCGCGTGACTTTTGAGGTGCTGGTGGCTGAGGTGACCCCTGTCCTGCAGCGGGAGTGTACAAACATGCGCCCGAACATTCCAGTGTCCCATCGCCTCGGCCTGACGCTGTACAAGCTGGCGTTCAACGTGGGCTACCTGCCGCTGTCGACCATCTTCGGGGTGGCCGTGTCCACCGCGTGTGAGATCTTCCGTGAGACGGTGAGCGTGCTGAACGAGCTGTACCTGGTCGACGTCATCCGGGTGGGGGATGAGAAGGTGAACATGCGTGGCTTCCGTGCCCTGGGCTTCCTGCATCCTGCCCCCCCCCCCACCTGTGGCGAGGAGTACTACAACTGCAAGCATTTCTACAGCATGGTTCTCCAGGCGGTGGTGGATGCCAAGGGCCGCTTCATGGATGTTTATGCGGGCGTGTCCGGGCGGAGCCATGACATGGCCGTCTTCTGGAACTCCCCCCTGGCTGCCAAACTGACATCGGGACGCTTCCTGAAGTCTTGCCCCGCTTCCATGTGCGGGTGTGCGGTGGGTCCGCTCCTGGCCGACCAGGCGTTCGCCCTGCAGCCATGGCTGATGGCCCCGTACCGCTACCCCCGCACCAACGTCCAGCGTAAATACAACTACTACTATTGCCGTGCCCGCCTGCCCGTGGAGCGTGCCTTTGAGCGTCTAAAGGAGCGCTGGCGCTCCCTGTTTAGCTTGTTGGACTTGCAGGCCGACATCATTCCGGACGTGATGGTGTGCTGCTGCATCCTGCACAACATCTGCGAGTCCCGTGGGGATGTGTTATTGGCCGAGCACCCCGCCATCGCTGTGGACGGGCAGGACATTGAGCCATTGCCGGGCCCCGAGAACCCCATTGGGAAGCGCCACGCCCATACGGAAGCATCCCAGATGCGTGAGAGCATCAGTGCCTGGATCTGGCTGCGCTACCCCCACCCCCTGTGAGCGTCGGCTGTGCGGTTCCATCTGTGGACTGGCATCTCTCCCTGGCGTGCCGCCCCTCTCCTCCTCTTCCCCTTCGCCCGTTCGATAGCTGGCTCCCTGGGGGTGTTGGCTCAGCTGTCCCCTCTTCACCGCTGTGCCTTCCAGATGCCTTCTCCCTTCCCGGGGGCGCCTATCCTTTCCGTAGGCTCTGCCGTTGCTTCGTAGTGGCCAGGTGCCTTATTGCCCATGTTTGAGCTCCCTGCTGAATAAAGTTTACCAAACCACCCCACTCTTGCCTTCTTTCCTGTGTGTGCAGGTGGCTGCTCTGGGAGGGAGGTGGGAGGGGGCTGGGGGTGGGGGGTGGGGGAGGGGGGTGGCCCTCACGGCAGCCGGGTCTCCCGTATAGGGTGGGCAGGGGTGGCTCCCTGGGGCGTGGGTGCTGACATTTGGGGTGCAATGCTGGGGGCAGGGGGCGGGTGTTGTATCGGTGCGGCTGTTCCTCCTGGCTGCCTCTTTGCCCGAGGCTGCTGTGTTCCGCCCATTCCTGAGGCAGCCAATGGGGTTTGGGAGGCATGTCCTGCATCAGCTTCAATGGCGGTGCCCATGGATTTCGGCCGCAGTGTCTGCTGGGATACCTGCGGGAAGACTAGTGGAGGTTGTTGAGCAGGGAACTTACCGGCCGAGCTGTTAGTCAGAGCCGAGTATGCATTTAGCAACCTGGGTGTTTGCCAGTTCCATGCAGCGCCTGCTGCAGCATGTCGTCTGTGGAGCTCCACCTCTTTAACGTCAGTAGGTTATTTCCCCTCCGTTGCTAAATATGTCGTCCGAATTGAGCCATGGGCTCAATTCGGACGACACAATAAACAACTGGTATGGGGGAAACAGTCGTCAGTTGTTTTGACTATTGTGTCATTCCAATGCTGCCATAGTCAACTCAGCGCTGATCCTCATCCACACCACAGTTGATTATTTATTACCATGTTGTTTGGGGAGTACCCCCTAGGGTTAAGGTTAGGGTTAGTCAACCCACCATTGACTATTGTGTCGTCTGAATTGAGCCACTGTGTTTGCTGCAGAAAACCTAAGTGTGCCACTGGGTTACCTGTAGAAAACATGGAAGTATGGAGCTGTCTGAATCCCACCACTGTATCTTAACTTCACTTAACTCACAGGGTTGTTGTGAGGATAAAATGAAGTAATCCTATGCATGGCATCTTGAACTCCTTGGAGGAAAAGCAGAATACAAGTGTGATAAATTAATCCAACAAAGCTGTGGTTTTAGATGGAATCAGAAAATGATGGACACGAACAATAAATCAGAATGGTTCCTCATATCAAAGTGGGTATTTTGGCAGGGTTTCTGAGAACAAAGTTAATGACAAATGACTAATTAGACAAATTAATGACTAATTCTAAAGCTTTATCTTTTGCCTGTTCCAAATTAATTTCTCATCTTTCTGTGTTTGGATTTTTCAGGATGCTTATTCTGAAATTGCATATCTTTTTGCTGAGTTTTTCCGAGACCTTGACATAGTCCCTTCTGACATCATAGCAGGCCTGGTACTTCTACGCCAACGGCAGAGAGCAAAACGCAGTGCAGTACTGGATGAAGTATGTGAAATACTGCCTATGTTTCTTCACTGTTGAAACGCAGCCATTACTCGTATGTTAATCTGATTTTTGTACTTTAATCTGACGACGTGGATTCTAGTCTGCAAAAGTCTATGCCATAATAAATGTATTAGTCTTTAAGATGCTACGAATCTGGTGGTCAAGTTTATAGGCAATAGTGAAAAGATTTCTTAAGACCTAAAATTAAATAGGATTAAAAAAAATAAAAGCTGTAAACTTTTATAGAATATATTGAGAAAAATCCAGTTAGAGTGATTCAAGTCAAAGGGGGTTTCTGTTTCTGTGTGTACAAGCAGAATGTTTCAGTGACATGACCTCATTTTAATATGTGTGTGATTTACAGGCAAACAATGATATTCTAGCCTTCTTGTCGGGAATGCCAGTAACCAGGAACACCAAATATTTGGATCTGAAAAACTCAGTAAGTCACCAGACCCTAGTGCTAGCTCAGCAATCAATATACATTAGCTCAATGAACTATACACTAGTTCAAGGAGCTCAATGAATTAGTTGTCATATTTTTTTAATACAAACGTTTATGCTAATCATAAAAGTCAAAGAGGAAGGGTTTTATTAGGTAATAAGGACACCCATACAATTTGCTCCTTGCTTGAGGCAAACAGCAGATATTTTGACAAGATGAGTGGCAAACTTCAACTATATCCTGGTTCTTCCTGTTATTAACCTGCCACTGGTCTACCCATTTGTGCCTTCCAAACTCTCCCAGGTGCTTATCCAGCTGCTTAAAGCTCGAACTGGCAACATGATTTGCCCATTGTTTGATTTACCAACCTAATAATGCAATATAGTGGCTGTGTAGCCCTTTAAAGGGGGAGGGATGGGAGAGAGAGAGAGAGAGAGAGAGAGAGAGAGAATAAACTGTATGCAATCACCATAGCACTGCACTATATTTCTAATCTGGAAGTGGCTTTGGAGGGCCATATGTAGGCTGCACATGCAGGTCTGCCTTTCTCTCCTGTCTCGAAATCTCTGAGATAGTTCCAATAACTATAATCACAGGTTCACTTCTGCAAATAACTATACATGTGAGTATGTAACATTGGAGCAGCAAACTCATGCAAGATCTTCCTGTTTGTCCAGCGTACAGAAGGGAAGGGAAGAACTCGCATAAATTTACTCCTCCAGCTCTACAAGTCAGCAGCTGCTCTATCACTGCAACCAGCTCTCTGAAATGCCAATTCTTTATTACAGCTTATCCTCACAATCAGTTTTAAGTAATGAAAGCATTGTGATTCTCTGGACATAGCATGCAAGCAAGACTATTCATAACTCCTCTGTGATATGTGTCATCTTCCATTCATTAACCTAGGAAGCTTTTCTTGGCCCTGTACTGTAAAATAATGTACCGGTACTTGGAAAAGCAAATGCTTTATGTATTTTGATCTAGGAAAAACTCATAGGTAGTCATGAAGCCCAAACACTTTGGGGCTTCTTGTACATAATGCTGAACTATGTTCTTCTCCCCTCCATTCTCTGGCATGACTGCCAAGGAGATCAGAAGCTTTCACTTCCAATTTTAAACTATTTGGAGTTCCTAGTTATGTCTAAACTCAGTGGAACTCTGGTTAATTTAAAATATGCTTTGTTCAAACAAGCCAGGATCTTGGCTTGTTAGCAAATCTTACTTTAAACTTATCAGTTTAAAGAAACTCCAGTTAGTTTAAATCAGAAGTGAAATGTCCTTAGTAGCCATGCCAGAGGAAATGGGGGAGTATGCTGCCTGAGGCTTATTCCTGTAGGTGTAGACTATGGTTTAGCATTACATCCGAAATGTATTTTTGGCTGCAGGTGGTTAGAAACTTAGTGGGAAGGAGGGCAGGACAAGGTTTGGGGGCTGAATCAAAAATTGTTTGTTGTCATTCTTGGGAGTGACTTCTAATGATACCACCAGGATACTTAAATTTCTCTTATTCCCTCTAGCAAGAGATGCTGCGATACAAAGAAGTTTGCTATTATATGCTTTTTGCATTGGCTGCTTATGGCTGGCCCATGTACCTGATGAGAAAGCCTACCTGTGGACTCTGTCGCTTGGCCAGTTCCTGCTCGTAAGTGTTCATCAAGGCTGTCCTTTTATTCCTTCTTCGCTCATTTCCTTCCTTCCTCCCTGCCCCCACCTCTCTCTTTTCATGTATTCCTCCTTTATTGCCACTCTTTTTCTTTAGTACATTTTGAGCCTACGTTTCGCTGTCTTCTTCCCTTTGCCTCTCTTACCTTCTTGTACTCTCATTTTTGGAAATGTTTTACCTATACAAGGCTAGCTTTGTTTGAATAGCTTAGGCTCATTTCACTTCAATCATTTTTTAAAGAAATATTTTTATTGTATCCATATTTACCTTCTATACATTTCCATCCATTTGCATGATCATTGTTTCCTAATAGGCCTTTAGTGCCCTACAGGGCAGCCCTATGCATGTTTACTCAGGAGGAAGTCCCACTGATTTTACTGGGATTTTCCCCTAGTAAGTATGCATAGGATTGTACCTCTTAGTGCCCAAATGGGGGTTGGGAAGCTTTATTGGGTCTGGAGTTCACAGATTCACAGAGAAAGTGCAAGCTCTGTAGTCAGTTAAGACATAATGTCAGATACAGAAACTGCATTACTAAGTAGTTAATAGAAGATTTAAAAGAAAAAAAAGAAAAGAAAAATTGTCAGTGTCTTGATGCATGCCTAGCAGGAGTGGGCAACTTGGTGTTCTGGTTTGCAAATCCATAGTTTCTCATGCTGTCTCCACTGGGCAAGCTATGCTTAGTGCTAATCAGGATTTGCCTCTGAACTATAGTTTGCAAACCCTTTTCAAGCTATGGTTTGAAATTATGTTTTGGAGGCAATTTCTGGCTAACACATGTCAAACTCAGCATGCAACATAAGAAAGGGAGGCGGAAATCTATGTATGAAAGAAAATAAGAGGAAGCGCATGAGCCCGCAGCACGTTCTTGATCTGCCAAACCATGGTTTAGAACAGCCTTTTCCAGTCTGAATTCCCTTCACTAGATCTTTTGGCCTACAAGTCCCAACATCCTTGACCATCGGCATTGCTGGCTGGGGCTGATGGGGCTATAGTACAAAGCATCTGGAGGGACCCAGGTTGGAGAGGGCTAGATTAGAGAACTGGGAATGTAACACTAGTAAGAAGACAGTGGCTCAATTCGGACGACATGATAGTCAATGGTGGGTTGACTAACCCTAACCCTAGGGGGCACTCCCCACACAACATGGTAATAAATAATCAACTGTGGTGTGGATGAGGATCAGCACTGAGTTGACTATGGCAGCATTCGGATGACACAATAGTCAAAACAACTGACGATTGTTTCCCCCACACCAGTTGTTTATTGTGTCATCCGAATTGAGCCTCCATGTCAACAGCAGGAAAATTAGGTTTCCCTGCATGTGTTATCTATAAATAAAGGTATTGTTGTTAACTTACCTGCTCTGAAAGTACAGACATTCTGGAACGCTGTATGCTCCTTTCCACGTGCTTGCTTCTCTTCTGTCCTTCCTATCCTTTCCTTTCCACCTGGAATTTATCTATGCATTGTCTTTAAAGATGCTGCTGCCTCTGCCCCACTCGGCCCCGCTATGCACCTGGTGTCACTATTGAGGAAGATAATTGCTGTGGCTGCAATGCTATCGCCATTCGTCGCCACTTTCTTGATGAAAACATGACCTCTGTGGACATTGTATATACTTCATGTCATGATGCGGTAAGGACCATAGGAGGGATCCCTTGTGCTGCAGAACATTTGTGAAGCATTTCAGAACCGTGTGTTAAGGCAGCCTTCCCCAACTGGTGCTCTTCAGATGTGTTGGACTACAACTCCCAGAATCCCTTAGCCAGTATAGTTCAATACATCTGGAGGGTACCAGGTTGGAGAAGGCTGTGCTAAGATATTGGGTCTGGTAGAACCTCTTAAAGGGTTTCCAACAAATCTAAAGTTACTAGCAGTGGTGTACAGCTTATGTTCTTCCATGTTGCTGGTATGGAGTTAGCTTAAGAGTGGTGCATCCCTATGAGGGTTCATCGGTCAGTTTGCTGTTTTATTCCATGTTGGGAATGAGAAAGGCATTACATTTAGGTAAGTCTGAATATTTTAACATGATACTGCATTTTCTTCAGGTCTATGAAACTCCCTTCTACGTGGCTGTAGATCATGAGAAGAAGAAAGTGGTCATCAGTATCCGAGGAACTTTGTCTCCAAAGGTAATACTACATCCTACTATGTTCGCTCACAATATGTGCTATTTCATGTGCTGTTCCTAGGAATCTGCAAATCTGCAAGCACATCATTAAGGTTTGAAACAGTAACACCCCCTTATCTGATTAGACCTTCTTCTCTCCCCTCCAGGATGCTCTGACTGATCTGACTGGAGATGCTGAGCGTCTCCCAGTGGAAGGTCATCATGGAACCTGGCTAGGGCATAAGGTAGTGATAACTTTCTCCTGATTTTAGTTAACCAGTAATTTCAACCCACTCTCTTTCAGTTCCACTGGAAAAGCAAATGATTTAAAATGATTTGTGATCTGTGTATGAAAGGCACAACATGATTCCAAATTGTTGCTACTAAAAAAATAAAAAAGCTCTTGAAGCTGCTGTTGTTCAAGTTGTTAGTTGAATAAAAGAATTGGCAATTAAAGAACTAGCTCCTGGTAATAACCTCACAAGGCGCTGAGGTGTGGAAGACAATTCCTCTGACTGTCTAATGCAGAACTAAATTCAATGGAAATTTTAAAGAAGCCAATAAGTTGTTGCACTGGGATATATGGTTATGATAGGGCACATTGCCAGACAACATTACAGTTTGCAGTTTTGCATCAACAGCCAACCAAGACATGGTACATGTGCAGCAATATGAATTAGCTTCTAGTAAAATTATTAGTTTGGCCAGCCATTAGGAAAGCTACCACAAATGTGTTTTTAAAAGCCCTATTAATGTATCTTAATACCTAGTGGTTTTATACATAAAACCATTTTTATATATAGTAGGCATGTTTAAGTTAGGAAATTTTGGAACAATAAAAAACAAGAACATTACAGGAGAAGATATATAGATAAATTAAAAGTTGTATTGGGCTATATAAAGGAAATTATAAGTATAAGGGACAGGGAATGAGTATTAATTCTTCTTGTAACGACTAGAATTGAAATAGCTAGTAAATAGAAGACAACAGAGTTATTAGACAAACAATGAATGTGAAGTGTGTGGATCAGACTCTTTTTATGATTAAATGAGTTCATGTAGCTAGTGTGAGAAAAGAGAGAATTAGTTATTCTTTCGTAATGGACACAAACCTCTGGCCTCAGAGGGTGCTGAGCCAGGATGGCGGTGAGTGACGGTGCCTGCTGGTGACATCATCTGCGGGCACCAGGAGCTCACCTACCTGACAGTTGACTGGAGATAGTAGAGCATGGAGGAGAGGGGAAGGAAGGGAAGTAGAACCCTAGCTGCTGGCAAAGGACAAGCAGGTTGTCAGAAAGGGTCTGTGTCAAGTAGCTGCCTGGGGAGCTGACTTCTCGCGGCAAAAGGGAGGATAGAGAACATACCCTAATTACAGCACTGGGTAGCATTAAGGGACTCCCTAGTTTACCTGAAGGTTCATGGAAAATAGTCTCTCTGGTTCCTTGGACATTTTGGAAGGAGCTGGTTGCTTCCCCCCTTTAGGGTGATTCCACGTGGGGTCAGGTAGAGTGAATGAATGAATTGTTTATTATGGTCAATAAACCAACACAGTAATCGATTTACAAATACACAATGTTAAAACACTTCCATAAAACCACAGCTGATTCCATTAAAATATTAAAACGTTATTTACCCATTTGCAACCTACAATGCATAGCAAATGAAAGAAATTTAGACACTTGCAAAGTGATTTTTTTATCAGTTCCCCACAGGAGGATTATCTTTAAGGTACTCATGGGGAGACCTGTAAAACTCTGGGTGATTGGAAGTATCAGATCACTTCTAGCTTCTATATAATAGTTACAACAGAACAGGACATGTTCAATAGATCAACTTCCAGCTCATTACAGGGGCAGCATCTTTTCTCTAGGACTCTGGATGGGAGAACATTAAATCTTGCTAAAGTGAATGCCCTTCTATACTTAGGGACTGTGAGCCATTGTAAATATCTCATTTCACCTTTTTGGGCTAAGTCAGTCAGTTCTTGTGCGAGAGGGCAACAGGGGCCTTGCGCTACTCCTCTCATCTCTTGAAGGTCAGTATCAGATAATCTCTGCTTGATTAAACATCTCACACTCCTTGCCTCAAGGGCTAACAGAAAAGAGGGAGAGAAACCCAAGGTACAGATTCTCTGTACTATCATCTTGGTCCAAGGTGATTCATAACCGCCCAGTAAGTTCTGAGTGACTAATGAGTTTGGGGTAAGAGAGTGGTATAGGCGGAACCAATATAGTATGGAATGTGTCCACGCCACACATTTCACGGATCTCATTCCAGTCTCCAAATTAAGGGCAGCACCGGGAACACACCTTGGGACTCCCAGGATTGACCTCAAAAATTGTGATTGTATGTTCTCGAGTGATCCTTTGAATGTGGTCAGGTAGAGTTCTCAGCAGGTTTTTGTTTGTGCTGGTCTGTCAAATCAACGAAGGCACCACTCTTCTTTGTCTTCCTTTGCCCTGGTTGCCACCTTTTCCATGGAGGGTGGATGAGGAGAATCACAGGAAGTGGAGCGTCTGGCACACTTTGTAAAGAGAGCAGTTCTTGTGGTCAAAGGATTTGGAGGAGTGGCAGGCATGCAGCCACCAGAAAAACTTCCTCTGGGCTACAGGCTACTTCCCTTCGGGTTAGAGGGACTTTGAACCCCAGGCATGTCAGCTCCCAACTTAACTCTTGAAGAGGCCTTTTTGAGTTCCATGATGGAAGAAGGGGGCTCCAAAGTTCCTTTTCTGTATTCTTATTTCTTTTTTAAAAAGAAGTGAATTGGCTCTGCTTTTACCAGCAAAGTGCCGTAATTACCGGAAAGAGCATAATGGAATTGCACAAATCTGTTATACAATACTGACACATTAGATATGGTGTGGGCAAAACTAAATAATTCTCCTGAATGACCCCCCCCCCAGGTATTTAAGGCACCATTACAAATGAATTGCATTTGTATGAGAGTGCAGTTGCTGCTGTAGCTATATCTACACATGCTCACCTATGCCAACTCATGGCTACGGAAGCCTATAAAAAGAGCACCTTTCTCTGACAGATTGCAAATACTGCATAGATATTCTTTGGATATAAGTGGACAATTGCTTATTAAGAATATGTGCCACTTTGGAAACTCACTGATGCTCCCTTGCCTGCATGCAATTATCTGGATCCATTTCAGTCCGACTTCAGGCCTGGTGTTGGCACGGAAACAGCCTTGGTCGCCCTGTAGGATGACCTATGTCGGGAGAAAGACAGGGGGAGTGTGACTCTGTTGATTCTCCTTGATCTTTCAGCGGCTTTCGATACCATTGACCATGGTATCCTTCTGGAACAACTGGCTGAGTTGGGAGTGGGAGACACTGTATTGCAGTGGTTCCGCTCCTACTTGGCGGGGCGGCTCCAGAAGGTGCTGCTTGGGGGACATTGCTCGGCCCCGTGGATTCTCCAGTATGGGGTTCCGCAGGGGTCAGTTTTGTCCCCCATTTTGTTCAACATCTACATGAAACCTTTGGGAGCGGTTATCCGGAGTTTTGGGGTGCGTTGTCATCAGTACGCTGATGACACACAACTCTATTTCTCCTTTTCATCTTCAGCAGGTGAGGCTGTGGATGTGCTGAACCGGAGCCTGGCCGCGACAATGGACTGGATGAGGGCTGACAAATCCAGACAAGACTGAGATGCTGTTAGTGGGTGGTTCTGCTGACCGGATGGAGGGTGTTCAACCTGTTCTGGATGGGGTTGCACTCTCCCTGAAGGAGCGGGTTCGTAGCTTGGGGGTTCTCCGAGAACCATCTCTGTCACTTGGGGCTCAGGTGGCCTTGGTAGCACGGAGTGCCTTCTACCAATTTCGGTTGGTGGCCCAGCTACGCTCCTATCTGGACAGGGATAACCTGGCTTCAGTTGTCTATGCTCTGGTAATCTCTAAATTGGATTACTGCAATGCACTCTACATGGGGCTGCCTTTGAAGATGGTTCAGAAGCTGCAGCTTGTGCAAAATGCAGCGGCCAGAGTGATAACAGGAACCAGAATGTTCGAGCATATAAGACCGATTCTGGCCCGCTTGCATTGGCTGCCTATACGTTTCCAAGCCCAATTCAAAGTGCTGGTCCTAACCTATAAGCCTTATACGGCTTGGGACCACAATACCTGATGGGACGCCTCTCCCGACACGAACCTACCCATACACTATGATCCTCCTCCGGTAGCCTACTCCAAGGGAGGCCTGGAGGGTGGCAACAAGGGAAAGGGCCTTTTCAGTGGTGGCCCCCCAATTATGGAATGATCTCTCCGCCGAGGCTCGCCTGGCGCCAACATTGTTATCTTTTCGGCGCCAGGTCAAGACTTTCCTCTTCTCCCAGGCATTTAACAGCATATGATGAGGGTTTTTGTGTTTTTGTGTTGGTGTTGTGCTTTGACCCAGAAGGATATTATAATTTTAACTTGTTTTTATGCTTTATTCTTTTAAATTTCGTATATCGGTGTTTTAATTGTTCAATGTTTTTAATTGTTGTAAACCGCTCAGAGAGCTTCGGCTATGGGGCGGTATATAAATGGAATAAAATAAATAAATAAATAAATAAATAAATTGTTACCTGTGGCTACCGGGCAAACATTCAAATACAAAGTAGCATCACGGGCTTGGCCAGTTACAGTGCAACTGTATTCTGAAGTTTCTGCATTCTAATGAAGTCAGTGAGACTTTAGGACATCCAGGCATTTTTGGTTTCAGGATCCTGAAGGCACAACCATGTTTATGCTTTAGAGCAGCAGTCTTCATTCAGGTTTGAGGAACCTCCACTCCACAAAACCTCCCCAGTCCACCAACCTCTTCCCCTTCCTTCAGCCCCCCTTTTCCTGCTGCCTTTCTGTGCTGTGGGGTGATAAAAGCGGTCCACACCACATAGCACAAAAAAGCAGTGAATTGCCCATGGAGAGATCTCAGTCTCTCTCTCTCTCTCTCAATTTTTTTAAAGACAAAAGAAAATGGTGGTTGTGCTCCTCTTGCAACCCCTCTTTAATTTGGTCTACAATGCAATTTGAAGTTCCAACACACCAGTTGAAGACAATATTTTAGAACAGGGATGGACAGAAAGTAGATTGGGATCTACTCATAGATCTCTGGATGACTTTCTGATTCCCAGTTGTTCAACAGTAGCAACAGCAAAATTATTCTTCCCCTGCCTTAAATTATACTGCTGAATTCAAGAAAGCTTGTGGGGAGCGGGGACTTGGAATGGATTTTTGTGTGGAACGACTGTTCAGTTCTGGTGTTCAAAACACATTTCTGGCCTCAGAATTCTTTAATTCTATGAGTAGATTTTATGCACCAGGCAAGGTCCTAGTAAAACTAAAGAGATCCTGCAAGTCTGAAGTTTGTCCAGCCCTGCTTTAGAGTCGATACTTGTGTTTGATAGGATTATGTATAAATAATTATAAACCACCATTCTAACTGACATCTGCTGCATGCACTTATACAAATTTCCTCAAAAATTTTTACTTTGGAATTTCACATCAGTATGTCAGCCAGCACATTCCTGTGCCTTGATAATTGATTCCATCTGGAACTGTATTCCAGTAACAGGTTATAGCCATCTCCATCCTTTCTCCTTAGCTTGTGAAAAGCCCTTCTGTCACCACTTAAGTTCTTACAGAGGATATAACAGGGACGCATTTATTTTTTACTGAATGTGTCTTTCATTTCTCAATATTTCAGAACATTGTCATTTCTTGTGGTTATTACCATTATTAGTAGACAGTTCCTGGGTTAACAGTTTGTCTTCCCAATTCTAGACATAGTGCATGATAGGAAGTCCTGTGGAGATCAGATGAATTAACTTTCCAGTGTAATTTGTTTGACACCAGACATGCGTAGATCTAACCCCAGGGCATTGCAGGAGCATTTTTAGGTCTCCAGGATCCAAAGCCCCTCCATTTCCCTGAGAGACCTGGTCCCTATCTATGCCAGCCTGGAGCTGGTATAGCTAATTCCTTCCCCATTGGTTTCAATAAGAGAGAAATTCCCCCAAAATGAAGATCCTCTGGAAGTGGTGGCCAATCTTCTATTTCACTCTCATGCCCACTCTGCCTAGGACTGCTCTCCCCATCTTTACTGCAGGATGAAAAGTTCAGAAGGTCTCGATCCGTTAAGTTAGTATATACGTTTCCATGTAGTGATGCAGATCACTCAGGTTTGCTAAAACTCACATTTTCTCTTCTCGATGCTTCTTTTTAGGGGATGGTGCTGTCTGCTGAATACATCAAAAAGAAACTGGAGCAGGAGATGGTGCTCTCTCAAGCCTTTGGCCGTGATTTGGTGAGTCTTTGCTTTTGTCCAGTGTGGTCAGATGTTAGGTTCATACTTCCACCCATGTTTCCCTGTTAACTATTGAACGTTATTTTGAAGTACTAGAGACCCTATCAACATCTGAAGCTTCTATCAATTATAGCTGCTGTTGGCCACCAGATGTTCTGAAAAAACATTATGGGAAGTAATACTGGAAATATTAAGACATAGAAAGGATCGTGGGAAAGCACTTTATCCAAGGATGCTAAAAATAAACCAAAATTCAGCTGGAAATCAGTTTCTGTGCTGATGGCTTATATGAGCCTTGTAACAAATTCAGAAATAGTTTTTGCATATGCACACACATGCATAGCAATATAACCTCCCTATTCTATAGGTCAGGGATAGACAACCAAGTGCCATCCAGACATTTTGAACTACAATTCCCTAATTCCTGACCATTGGCCATGCTGACTGGGGCTGATAGGAGTTGCAATTCAAAACAGCTGGAGGACACAAGGTTGTCTACCCTTGCTTTAGGTTATATCAATATGTGTATTTAATTCTTTGGTAGTAGACTGTGTATATGTTGGCTAATTCCAGGTTATTTAGAACAGTGCTCAAAGAAAACTGTTTGAGGAACCAAGTCCTTATGAATTCCAATATGGAATGACCTGGTTTGCACCTTGTAGGCCAGGGGTGTGCAACCTTTTTAGCCTCAGGAGATGTATGTGATACTGGCTCGGGCTGAGGGACACACATGCATGCACACACACATCCTGGTGATCCTAATACAGATTGCTCTTTCCTCACTGTTACCTACCAGCGAGGAAAGAGTGCTCTGTATTGGGATCACTGGAGAAACGGGTGAGGAAATGCTAGCAGTGGTGGCAGCGGCCATTGCAACTACAGTGGTACAATTAGGAAGAAATCGGTGGAGGGTGGAGACACACATCAGAGGGGACAGTGCACTAATGTGGAAAATATAATTTCTCTAATTAGAATTTAGCTTTCCACCAGATTTCGTGCTTCTCTGAATGTTTCAGTGCAGTTCTCAGCAGTAAATCGATATACACATTTAAATGTTATTTTAACTGAAAATACACATTTTAATTCATATTTGGATACATATGAAGAAAGCAATCCTATGGTCCTGGGAGAGCATTCCAGGACCACTGGATTTTTTGGTGTACCCCTTCAAGGCTATAGACCTCAGAAGAGGGACTCTGCAATCCAGTTCCTCCCCCTGCTCTCATCACCTTGCAGCCACCTCAGAGAGAGGGAAATGGGGGCATTCTGGTGGGTGAGAAGGAGAGGGGAGAGGCCAATCTAGAGGGGAAAAATGTAAAAAGGAGTACATAGAGATAAAAATTGCATTCCTCCTGCTCTGCTGCAATAGACGTCCATGTAAACAGGGCGCAACCCGTAGGAGATTATTTCTGCATTGAAATAATCCTGCATTGGATTCCTGCATTGAGCAGGGAGTTGGACTCAATGACCTTATAGGCCCCTTCCAGCTCTACTATTCCATGATTCTATGATTTTTTACAAATGGAAAATAAATTGCAGATTATTGTGGAAATGGAACAAAAAGGAATTATGAGTGAAAATGTTTAAGTGAAATAGACTGTAAACAGATAGACTTGTCTGTCCCTACCCCACCAGTGGAACATTTGTGGTGGAACATAATCCTAGGATATTCTTAGATCTTTTGCACTTCTTTTACATCATTCTGTATTCAGAATTAGTAATGCTGTTCTCTAGACCTTGGCTCCAGTCATGATATATTTATCCAAGTTGTACCCCACTTTTTCACCAAGAAAATGGCACTCAAAGCAACTCACAATCGTCGGAACTTTTAAACAACAACAACAACATCATAATACATTAAAACACAGATAAAACACACACGAATTACAAAATAAAAACAGCACCCAACACAACAGACCAGCTTACATGCCAAAGTCCTGCTTGAACTGTAATGTCTTTGCCTGCTGGCAGAAGGACAGCAGAGAAGGAGCCAACCTAGTCTCCCTTGGCGGGAAGTTTCACAGCCCGGAAGTGGCTGTTGAGAAGGCCCTCTTTCATGTCACTCCCAAGACAGTAGTAGCAAGAGAAGGGCCTCCCTCGAAGATCTTGGCAGGCTCGTATTTCGGGTAGCTTGGTCCCAAGCGATATAGGGATTTAAAGTCATCACTAGCACTTTGAATTGTACCTGGGTGCAGTCTGGTAACGTGTGAACCTGATGTAACAAGGAGTTGCATGTTCCTTGTTGCCAGACTGGTCAACAGTCTGGTGGCAGCATTCTGGACCAGCAGAAGTTTCTGAACAGTTTTCAAACACCATGTAACTCAGGCATGCATGACTATGACTTCTGTAATAACTTAGGAACCTGAGGTTTTCTTTTATAATTAACTTACTGTAGTTTGTTTGCAACAAATGCTTTAGTGTGTTATGAATATTTCATGTACATCATCTCACACCAATAATCCTCACACCAATTGTGTAAGGTAGGTTAGTGTTATTCCTCATGTTGGAGATGGGGAGTGAGGGGACTGAGGAAAGAGTGGCTTACCTAAAGCCATTTAGTGAATTCATGGCAAAAGTGAGATTCAAACTGGAGATGTTCTGATTTGTATCTTTTCATCTTTGTCATTGTGCAATAACGGCTGTTATAAATAAGAATTTCTGGACACCCCTTTTAAAAGTGGTTGTAAAGATTTATTTTTAAAATAAAGACCAAGAAGGTCACAGATGAGAGGGGAAGGAGAGAAAGAAATTGTATTGAGAGAATCCACAGGTGATGGGGCTGATCTTGACCAAAATAGTTTTTGGTATGCAAGTTGTGAAGTTGCTTTGTATTCTGAATTGTACCTTATAAGGAAGGAACTTCTGCTACAAATGTGATCCCTGTGTTTTAAATAGGGTTTGATTTACGCCCATCTTTTTTGACGGGATGTTTCCTGATTTGCGGGTAGCCTACTTCTAATTTTAATTTAGAATCTTTAAAACATACAAATCAAGAAAACTTCCTTTAGAGATCTGGGCTGGAATTCTGAGTTTCCTCCTGCTGGTGGGAGCATGGGCAAAAATTGCCTCCTTCCATTGCCAACAGGGATCTTCTGCTGGATCTCGGGCCTGTATACAAACAGAAGAAGCCCTTCCATTCACAGAAGTCTGGTTAGGATTCAATCTCTAGTCACTACAAAGTATTGGCTGCAGTCGTTAGATGATGACCTTAGGAATGCCAATGTTGGTTAGTAGGTGACAATGGAGTTTGTGCATCTGTGTCGGTTGAGTGAAGGAGAATTTATATTTTAACTAAAAGGGGAAGGATTTGAAAAGAATTGCTAAATCTGGCATATATCTAATTGGTTTTTCTTTTGTAGGGCAGAGGAACAAAACACTATGGCCTCATTGTAGTGGGCCATTCTTTAGGGGCCGGAACAGCTGCCATTTTGTCCTTTCTGCTGCGTCCACAGTACCCAACTCTAAAGTGCTATGCCTACTCTCCCCCAGGTGGCCTTTTAAGGTAGGTATTTTTTAATTTAATAAATAAAGGTAATGTGAAGTTGTAACCTCTGAGTTCTTCTTCGTGGTCTCTGTGCATCACACATATGGGCTCGCGCCGACGCCGAGCCTACTTCCGGGAAACTTCACTAGCTAGATAGAGTTTTGGCGGGAACCCCTCCCCCACCATCCACCGCGCATGCTCAGGGTTCCCGCTCTAACTTACCTCAGTTCTTCTTCGACCGCTTCGCTGTTAGCCTCGCGGGAGACTTCCTCTTCAATTCTTGAACCTGTAAGAAAGAAGAATAGTTTATTTAGTTGTTAGTTAGATAGAGTTGTGTTCTATATTACATAGTTAGTTAAAAAAATATATATATATATATATTAAAATTGATTGTTATTAGGATAGTTTCCTGAGAGAATAGTTTATTTCTAGAAGCCGCCATCTTATGGCGCAATCCGCTCTCTTCAGGAGGTGCTCCCGGTGTAGGGCAAAAATTGCCCTCACTGACGGTCATTCTCTCTGCCTTTTTTGTCTGGGGGAGACCCATATCGTTGACTCTTGCGCACACTGCATGCGTTTTTCAAGGCAGACGAGACGAAATAGGGCAGACCGGCTTCGCAGCCTTTTATGGTCTAAAGCCCTTTCAGCGGTAGATCATCCGCGACCAGTGGCAATGCAAGAGCCTGTTTCTGGGGAGAGTCGAGGTCCTTCGGCCCCAGCATCTCCGGCTTCGTCCCATCCTCAGGTTGGGCAACCGGCATCACTATCGGGGTTTTCACCCTCCTTATCTCCTCCTCCTGCTAAGAGGACAAAAAAAAAATCAAAGTCTTCAAAAGCGACCCCTTCGGCGGCGAAGTCGCGTCCATCCTCGAAACCGTCGACATCAAAAAAGTCGAAACAACGCCCGGCGTCGGTACCGTCTTCAACGGTCGAGGTTGTGGCTATGGTGCACAAGCCCGCCTCGTTACCGACACAATCATCGGCATCGAGGCAGCGCACGTCCTCGATGGGTTCGGCCTCACAGTCGTCTCTGCGTCCAGAGATTTTTCCGGCACTTTCGGCACCGAAAAGGCACACCCCTTCTCTGTCGCCTCCGCTCCGCACTCCGCCAACTCCGATGGTGCAGTTGCCACAGCCACCGGCCCAGTCGCCTTCACGCTCGTTGCCGTCGCCTGGACCGATCCTCATCGCGTCCGATACCGAGCGATCGCTACCGGCGGAGCCGCAGCAACCCGCTGAGCGGAGTGAGATCCATCGACGTCGAGCCCATCGATCTCGACAAAGGTCTTCGATGTCGACGTCCAGATCGAGGTCCCGATCTCGAGAATGGGAGGTTTGTTCTGCCCACTCGCGGCCGTCTGATCACGGCCGCTATCTGTTTGACCCATACACGGGTCGGCGGCTCCGGGGCACCCACTCTCCGGTTCGCCAGCGAGCGGCACAATCTCCACCACCGGTTCCTCCACGTCGCACGGCATCGTTATCGCAGCATAGTCGGGAGTTGTCGACCCCAGCGGTACCGACCAACCGGGATCGGTTATCGGTTCGACATCGACAGCCGTCACAATCTTTCGAGGATTACGTTTCCGACTCTTCATCATCCCCATCTGCTCGCCCGTCTGAACCGTCCCCTTTGGACACTGTCGGCACAGAGGACAGGGCATCCCCAACGATGGAAATGGGGAGTTTTTCGGAGCAAATGTTGCGGCTTGCTCAGTCTCTTAATTTGGACTGTCAACAGCCTACTGAAGATTCAGATGATGGCATTTACAATGTCATGTCTACAGAACCATCTCCACAAGTGACTATGCCAATGGTTAAGGCCTTGCTAAAGACTTTAAAGCAATCTTGGGAGCACCCTGCTACAGTTGGCCCGACGTCAAAGCGCTTGGACGCAATTTACAAGGTTAAACAGGATCATGCACCGTGCCTGTTCCATCACCCAAAGCCGAACTCGGTTGTGGTGGAGGCTTCACAAGGCAAGTCAGGTCGTACACACTCTGCACCCATAGACAAAGAGGGCCGAAAATTGGATGCATATGGACGACGTATTTATGCATCTACATCACTGGGCGTCAAAGTGAACAACTATATGGCATTAATGGCACGGTACCAGTTGTTCCTCTGGGAGAAGGTCTCATCCCTGACGGACTACCTTCCGGAAGACCAGCGGGAGCTAGCTCGCGTTTTTCAAGCTGAGGCCATCAGACTGTCAAGGCAGGAACTGACAACTGCTCGCCATATCACTGACTGTCTCTCTAAGGCGATGGTTGGAGCAGTAGCATTGCGCCGCCACGCGTGGCTACGTTCGGCCATGCTGCCTCAGGAAACTAAAAACCGGATTGAAGATCTCCCCTTTGACGGGGAGGGTCTTTTCAACTCTGAGACGGATGCGACTATGGATACCCTCCACAAAGCCAGAATGACGGCAAAGAAAATGAGTTCCCAGCCGGCTCAGCAGCCTTATAGGCAACGTAAATGGTACAGGCCTGTACCTTACAGACAACAACAGCAGCAGGAAAGAGGTCAGCGCTATCCTCCAGACACGTCTAGGCCATTCCAACAGCGTAGGTCCACAGGCCATTTCCAGCAACGCACCAAACAACAACAGTCGAACAAGCGCCGTCTTTGACTTGACGCCAATACAGCTCGGAGACCAAGCGAACAGACTCCAACCTTTCCTACAGACCTGGGCATCAATAACATCGGATGCTTGGGTATTAAAAATCATCGCGGAGGGTTACAGAATGGAGCTCGAAGCCTCTCCTCCTCTTGGTACCATAAAATCTACGCCACCATCTCTAATCTTAGCAAAAGAAACCACCAAACTGCTCCGCAAAAGGGCAATCACAAGGGTGAAGCCACACCATCTCCACTCAGGATTTTATTCCCGGTATTTTACGGTGCCAAAAAGGGACGGGGGTCTTCGTCCCATTATGGATCTCAGAGTTTTGAACAAGTTCATACGAACCAAAAAATTTCGAATGATCACTCTAGCGTCAGTTCTTCCAATGTTAACGGAGGGCAGCTGGTTCACATTAATAGACTTAAAGGATGCATATTTCCACATCGCCATTCATCCGTTATACCGACGTTACCTCCGGTTTATCATAGGACAACAAGCGTACCAGTTCTCTGTCCTGCCCTTTGGGCTAAAATCTGCACCAAGAGTGTTCACCAAGTGCATGTCGGTGGTTTGCGCGCACCTTCGATCAAACAACATCGAGGTGTACCCGTACCTGGACGATTGGCTCATCGTCTCCGCCTCCAGAAGCCAGGCCCTCGCCGACGTCCACGACGTAATCACTCTTCTTTCGTCGCTGGGGCTGCAGATAAATTACAAAAAGTCAGTCACCAGGCCAGCACGTCGGATACAATTCATAGGAGTTACTCTGGATTCCGCTGTGGAAAGAGCGTTTCTTCCAGCGAACAGGGCTATGGTCCTGCGACAACTTGTGGAGAAGCTCAGACGGAGACCCCGAATCTCAGCTTTTCAGATTTTAAGGCTGCTGGGATTAATGGCAGCGAGCGTGTTTGTCGTACGTTGGGCAAGGCTACGCATGCGGCCTCTCCAACAGTTTCTGCTCCAGCATTACTCCTCTATGCAGAACCCCCACAAGTTAATACTTACCGTACCGCGGTCTGTAAGAGACTCACTCCGATGGTGGTCGGACGATCACAATCTGTCTCGGGGAATGCCGTTTACCACTCCGGCACCGTCTCGCATAGTCACAACCGATGCGTCGTTAGCAGGTTGGGGTGCTCACCACGGCGATCTAGTAACACAAGGAAGATGGTCACCTTCAGAAGCCCGCCTTCATATAAACATATTAGAGCTCTTGGCGGTCAAAAAGGCTCTGCAAGCCTTTTCCCCTCACCTGAAAGGACACCATGTTCGCATTTTAACAGACAATACCACAGTAGTCTGGTATTTGAACAAAGAGGGCGGGACACGGTCACATCACCTCCTTCGTCTTGTGATGGACATTTTGCAATGGACAATTTCCCACAATATGCTACTGTCGGCATTACATATTGCGGGAATGGAGAATGTCATAGCGGACGACTTAAGCAGAACGTTCAACGACACCCACGAATGGGAACTCTCCCCTCATATCCTGGACCGTCTATTTGCTCGTTGGGGAGTCCCGAGCATCGACCTGTTTGCAACAGCTGCCAACACGGTGTGCCCAGCGTTCTGCTCAAGAGCGGGCATAGGACGGGCGTCGTTGGGGGACGCCATGCAATGGGACTGGTCGAAGGGACTTCTTTATATCTTCCCTCCGTTTCCTATGATGGCCTTGGCAGTAGCCAAAGTCAGGCGAAGCAATGCAAATGCTATAGTGATAGCGCCGTGGTGGCCAAGGCAGCCTTGGTTCACGCCGCTACTCAAACTAGCGAGGTCGGAAGTGTGGCACCTTCCACGTCTCCCCAACCTCCTCTCCAGGGAGGGAGGGAAAATCCTGCACCCCGAGGCCCACGCTCTACACCTAACGGCGTGGAGAATCCGGCGTCATGGAACGATCTCCGTTTGTCAGAAGAAGTGAAGGGTATTTTAAAGGCTGCTCGTAAGCCCTCAACCAGGCTGTCATACGATAGAAAATGGAGACGTTTCCAAGATTATGCACTGATCAATGCCTTTGATCCTTTGACAGCAGATTTGCCTAACATCGTTTCCTTCCTTTATTCTCTACACTCGGCAGGACTAAAGCCGGCTTCCATCCGTGTATACCTGTCTGCCATCGCGGCCAACCATGGGTTGGTGGACGGTTTTTCCGTGTTTACACATCCCATGGCAAGAACTTTTTTGAGAGGTTTGAATAATTTGTTCCCTACTATCCGTCCAGTAGTTCCACAGTGGAGCCTATCTTTGGTTCTCACTATACTCACATCAAAACCTTTTGAACCGTTAGCTACCATAGATATTCGGTTGTTAACACTTAAAACTCTTTTCCTGGTTGCTATAACGTCTGCAAGACGTGTTTCGGAATTGGCAGCATTACTAATAGACCCTCCCTACTTACAGTTTTTTAGGGATAGGGTAGTTCTGAGGCCGGACCCGAGGTTTGTCCCTAAAGTTTCCTCAATGTTCCACATAAGTCAGGACATTGTCTTACCCACGTTCTTCAAGTCCTCATCTGACCCGTTGACTGCAACGTTGCATGCATTGGACGTTAGAAGGGCGCTAGCATTTTATAAGTCCAGAACTAAGACTTTCAGGAAATCTCGCAAGTTGTTTATTTGTTATGGAGGAGTATCCAAAGGACTGCCTGTTTCTTCTCAACGCATATCCAAGTGGGTAGTACAAACCATTACGTTGGCCTACCAGATAGCAAAGCGGGACCCGCCGTTCCAGCTGACGGCGCATTCTGCTAGGGCGCAAGCAACGTCTTCGGCGTTGCTCCAAGGGGCTTCGCTGACTGATCTCTGCAAGGCAGCTACCTGGACTAATGCTTCCACGTTTGTTAAGCATTATCGCCTTGATGTCAGAGCTCGACAGGACTCCTCTTTTGGAAGGGCGGTCCTCTCCTCGATTTGCCAATGATCAAGCAGCGTGCCTACCCACCTCCGGTAAGTTTTGCTTGTTATTCGCCCATATGTGTGATGCACAGAGACCACGAAGAAGAAATGCAGGTTGCTTACCTGTAACTGTAGTTCTTCGAGTGGTCATCTGTGCAGTCACACAACCCTCCCACCATCCCCTCTTGGCATCGCTGTTGTGACGTCAAGTTGATTCGCCATGCTCTTGTTTGATTTCGTACATTAATGCCTTAGTTGCGAGGCCAAGCGGTCTCAGGGAACTGAGGTAAGTTAGAGCGGGAACCCTGAGCATGCGCGGTGGATGGTGGGGGAGGGGTTCCCGCCAAAACTCTATCTAGCTAGTGAAGTTTCCCGGAAGTAGGCTCGGCGTCGGCGCGAGCCCATATGTGTGACTGCACAGATGACCACTCGAAGAACTACAGTTACAGGTAAGCAACCTGCATTTCTCAGCAACATTTTCAGGCTTCCTTCTGCAACTTTAAGGATAGAAACATACTTTTAAAACCTTCCCGCATTACTGGGGTTGCTATGGACCCAGCAACTGTTTGAAATATGTGTAAAACATTTTTATAGCAAACCTGAGCCACTTCATACTCCATGTATCTCTCAACAATTATGGGATCTGTTGTCCAATTATGTTTTATCTCCCAACCCCACCAATTTCAATTTTTAAAAGGTTATATTTAACTTATTGAAGTACCAAGGATTCAATTTACTCCTTTTGACATGAATGGGAAAGTGAAACTACCAAAACGTTAGGTACTAGTGTCTATTCTGTCTCCAGCAACTTCTTAAGATAAGGTAGGGAAATAGTTTAGCATTTGGTTATATGTGTAGTAACACAGCTACCTTTTGTGTGTGTGGTAAGACCATCTCAAGAGCACTGGAGTAAATTCCCTCCCTTTTGTATTTTTCCCCCATACAAAAAAAACCAATTTCAAAGCACTTAAGGGGGCTGTTTTACCCCAGAAGTAAATTTTACCCTGTGGGGTTGAGCCTGCTCCAAGTTGACACAGGAGAATACTCTCATAGTGCAAAGTTGCAACATTGAATTCTTATTTGTAATATTCTTTTTTTAAAAAGCATGTTAAGCTATTGGGATAGATTGGACCTATTATTTACTATGAGCCTAATACAAATCAGATTTGTCAAAGAACTTTGGATGGAAGAAAACTCAGAAACAGAATTCTTGAGGATCAGTGGTATGGGCAGTGTTAACATTGTGGGGGTCCAATAGACCCCAACATTTTTGTGTTAGACTATTTTTGGAATATGCTATTGATGAATGAGATGGTCTTCATTGCCTAAATTGACTCTGGATCTAATCATATGAAATACATGGAAGATGATCCAGTACATGGCTTAGCTTAGTACATTGGAGTAGATTATAAAGTTGTACATCTATAATAGTAAAGTTGTACAGCTTTAAGAGAACAGACACAGTGCCAGCTCTAGACATCTAGAAATTGGACATTTTTGATTTAGAGAATTAATTGAATGTTTTGTGTACCTTTCTGCCAGTGCAATCCCATCAGTTTCTTCTTGATTCCTGTTTCTCTTCCAGTGAGGATGCCATGGAGTACTCCAAAGAGTTTGTGACTGCAGTTGTGTTGGGCAAAGACCTAGTCCCCAGGCAAGTCAGAAAATCTGGATTCTTATTTCAACGTTCCTTTGTTTTATACCAAAACTTCTGGTTGCTTGTCTTGAAAGTTCCCAATTCACATTTGTCTTGTTTCCCATTTACCAGTCCTCATGTGCTTCTTGCTTGTCCCTCTTTTCCTAGCTACCTGTATTGCTGTACATTGATTTATCACATAGCTGTGTATTGGCATATCCCTCCCCTATCTCTCAGTTGCCTGTAATACTGAAAAAGGTGACTGTTCTAGTTCCACAATTGTGTTCATTGAGGCATCAGGCATATATATGCCATCTCCTTAGTTACCTGTGCTATCATTTACACATTTGTACTTTCTCTCAGGTCACCTCTTCCTGAGCCATCTTACACCTGTGAATTGTCTCCTGGCTATATCTTCCGTGACATCTCCCATCTATGCACTGTCTCTTGATCTATGAGTGTTATCACCTCACTCCTGTCTAGCATCTTTGTATTATGTGAGCTGCATCATCTTACAGTTGTTTACTGTGTATTGTCATCCTTCTCTTACCCTTGTGCTATTTCATTTCACACCACCAGATTTGTGTGCAATGTTCTTGTCTGTTTTTTATTTTAACATCTCACACCCTTTTACAACCTCCTTGCTGTAGCAGATAGATTAAAATTATGAATCATTTCACAGTATTTCTAATTCACAGAACCTAGTGCACATTACAAATCATACACAAGTGGATGAGTTTGGTGTGTGGGTGTATCATGTGACTGATAAGAAGAATGGTAGTTTGAGACAACTTCCATTGTGGGTTGTGGGTAGACTTTGAGCAAAGGCAAACTTCTGTAGGAGATTCTCCTTAGCAGGATGTTTATGAACTATGACTGACAAATATGTACTGTCTTGATCCTTGTGAGAAAAAAATAGGTGAGTAACAGTAGTTGTCCAAGGCTACAGGGAGCAGATTCCACTGAGTTCCAGTTACAGTCATACCTATGTGCTTCAGTTTCACTTATTTCTGTAATTTGCTTTAAATTCTGTGGATGAAAAATACTGTGAGCTTATTTTTATTATCTTATATAGGAACATCTCTCACTTGTATATATCTGATGATCTGAATAGTGGCACTTCTAAATTGTTTGCTTATTTCACCTCCTCAGTTTGGTTATTTCACCTGTGAAGTGGAATCTAAACTCTCTGAATCATTTCCTTGGTTACATGAATAATGATACCCTTCCTCACTGTAGGGCATTTACCTCCCACACCTCTGTCATATTTTTGGTTATCTATATTTTTAGCTTAATGCATTGTCTATGGTATTATTACAACTTTTGTTAGGTTATCTGTAATAAATGTGCTCATACCTTTCTAATGGGTTATAGATTGTTTTCAGTACATCTGTATATATTTTCCTGAAATTGTGTCATGGGTAAGTCTTCTCTGATCTCATCTCTTTTTGCTTTCCTGTTTATGATTCTCATAATAGTTATACCTGCATCATTGCATCTGATACTCTTTATCACTCAGGATTGGCCTCTCACAGCTGGAGGGATTTCGCCGGCAGCTTCTTGATGTTCTTCAGAGAAGTAACAAACCAAAGGTAAGATTTCAGGTCTAGCTGAAATAAAATTATTTCATGTAAATTCCCAAAATAGCTCAAAAGGCTACTTCTTCACTTTTTTGGTTTAAGACCTCATTCTCCAACTATAGCTGTTCTAGCTTTAAGATATTTTCATGATAGCCACAGTAATGTAAACAAGGTAATTCCAGCAGTCTGAAGTTTAGACATTGGGTGTGATCGGAGGACACTTTAGTCCACGGAGTGGGAATAGTCCACTCCATGGATTACTATTTGTGTGCTGCACTTGGGCAACACGGAAGTAACATTCTGTGGAGTAGAGTATTCACATTCCGTTGAGTAGTTGTCTCTCCTTCCCCATCTCTGCCCTCCTCACCAGATGTGGGCTCTGGTTCTTGCTTACCTTATCAGGGTGCTGCCATTCCGTGGGGAGGGTCTGAGGGGGGAGGAGAGATGTAGCACGCGGAGACGCTCCATGACCATTGTCAGAGCGAGGGTGGAGGAGGCACATTGATTCCACCTCCTGTCAGGTGGAATGTCTTCACTGCCACGTCTTTCTCCCTGACAAGTGGTGGAATCAATGCACTGTCACTCTGGTGGGCACATCATCTCCCCTGTCATTGGTGGCGATGCGCCCGATGGTGCTCACTGCAGCAGCTGTGCAGTGCCAGGTGCCAGGGATGTTGCTCGGTGCTGATGCATCCTTCTGCAGTGGCTGGATCACGTGCCCTGACATGCGAGCAGACCATTCCACAGTTTCTTGCTTCTGTGGTGGCTGTGCATGGAGACACATGTGCCATGGCTGCCACAGAACAAGAAGCTGCAGAATGGTCTCCTGTCATGTCAGGGCAAGAGATCCAGCAGCCACCGGTGAAGGATGTGTCAGCGCCAAGCGATGTCATCCCTGTTAGGAAATCACATGGCTTGGCGCCGACACATCCTCCCATCAGGGCCATAGCAACAGGGAAATGGGTGGCTATAGATGTTGCCATGGCCCCAACGGAGAAGGAGGGGCACTGCGCCAGCACAAGGATCTATCCTGCAGCTGTGATGAGCAGGAGAGAGGCCTCCACATCCTCTTCCCTTCTTGTGTGGTGAATGGGGATGAGACACGCAAGCATCTCTTCCACTCATCACGGCTGCAGGACAGATCCATGCGCCCCACCCCAATATCAGTGATGGAGTTCTCCTGTGGTTTGATGTTGCATGTCAAGCCACAGGAGACATCCTTCCCCACCCCACGATCCATTTGGAGATCGGATCAAGGGGATGGAAGGGGCTCCTTCTATCTCCTTGAGCTGATCTCCAGATGGATCGTGCGGGTGGGGGCAAGGGATGTGCATGTCCCTGGGAACATGTGAGGTGCCGCAATTGGCAGCACCCCACGCAGGGACAGCATGTGCCTGTCCCTGGAAGCGTGTGGGGAGCCCCTGATCGTGGCACCCCACCAAAGGACGGTACGATTGGCGGTTCCTGAAGCTCTTCCCAGGATGGATTATTTCCCATGCCAATAGAGCCCCGCTGGGTTTTCTGCCGCTCTTGCCTCACGACTCTGTAAGCAAAGGAAATAATCTACGGAGCCCACCACACGACACGATAATCACCAGTTGTGCAGATAAATAACTGCAAACTGTTGGTTATCTCTGGAAAATAACTGTTGTGTTTTTTTCCGACAGATGACACATTAGTCAACGGGGGGGGGGGGGGTATTTAAGCAATGGTTGCTTAAATAGTCCACCGATGACTAATGTGTTGGCCAAACTGACCTTTTGTTTGCATTAGTGCCTTACTGCACATTGACAATCTGATGTGAATTTAATATTCGTTTGCTCTATGGCATCTGCCTGAGCTATAGCCAGAGATTATTGTTTCTTTTGGCCTTCTGATTAAAAAACTGTCTCAGCTTAAAGAGGGGTTTGATCAGATTGCTTGAATTTCTGTTGCAGAAAAATGTCATTAGCTAGAAGTCTTACATTAGCCTCAGGCTCAATTGATGCATACTGGCCACAGAATATCCTGTGCTGTTCCTTTGCCTTTGTCTCCTCCTTTGTGGCTACTCCCTCTAGCTTTGAAGGTGTGATGGCATTCTCAGCTGAATTTATTTTCAAGATGGTTCTTATTTTGTCTCATTTGTTCCTTGCACAGTTGTTCAATTGTACTAATATGCCAGCAATAGGGCAATACCTTTTGAATGCTGTTACACTTGCACAGCTATCGTTACATGTTTTTAAGGGAAGGTAATGGGCATGCATATTTGATAACTACATCCTGTGTGATAGTGCAGTTTCTCTGTGGTAATCTAGTATGTGCAGATGCAGGGCAAAAGAAAATATGAATTAAATACAGGATCTTGGGATGGAGATGAGTTGGAGATAAGATACATGCTACTCTGTATATTAATGTTAGCATTCCTCTTGATCAAATGAAGCCATTTTTGGTGGAGTAGGGGGCGGGGTGATGTCAGGCTTGGAGAACCAAGGGTCAGTCTTTTAGCCTGCCAGACTCAAACTGTAACTCCTCACTGTATATATTTTGTAGATTTCACATAATGTGTTTTAATGGTTTTTAATTTTTGTGAACTGCCCAGAGAGCTTTAGCTACAGGATGGTATAGAAATGTAATGAATGAATGTTTTCAACTCTGTTGTTAAGCAAACCTCCCCTGCAGACACACCCTGCTAAATCTCTTCCCCTATGGGGTAACTTCCTTCACTCAACTTTCTGTATTTTGAACTGTAACTGGAAAGTGATTGATTGGCTCAAACATTACCTGACCTATGTCATTACTAGCTTGCCCCTAAACTATGAAGTTTTATTCTATAAAGCGCACTGGTTGTAGGCTCCCATCTCTGCTTTATACCATGCTATAATTTCTGCTGCTTCTCGACTTGCACTTAATGGCATTAGCTCAGAGTCCTTCTTTCTTTTCTCTTCCCTTGGACAGTGGAGAATCATTGTGGGTGCAACAAAATGCATACCCAAATCTGAGCTCCCTGAAGAGCTTGAAGGGAATTCAGTGACCAGTAACCGCCTCTGGACCCACCCCAGTGACTTAACCATTGCCCTGTCAGCCAGCACACCACTCTATCCCCCTGGGCGTATCATCCATGTGATTCATAATCACCCTGCTGAGCACTGCTGGTAGGTGAAGCTGTGAAAAATGATGGGTGAACTCCCATCAGCTCAGTATTTATGGGCTTTCTCAGGAAAAAAAAGTATATTTTCTAAGAGTTCTCTATTTGGTAGATATTTACTGATGGTGCTGCACAAATAGGCATTGTTGTGTTGCTCCCTAGGAATGGTAGCTTGGTTTTACCAGTTCTCCACCTGCCCCCATATGCCATGGTGGGGAGAAACTGCATAGAAATTCAACTGCTACCTTCCTTCCCTGAATTTGTAATATAGCTGAACATTGCAAGATAGACAAATTCCAGGTACTTTTGGTGACATCACTAACTTGGGAATATGGCCATGCTGAACGTATAGTGATAGAAAGGTATTTGAGGAAGCCTGTTGTATTATTCCTTTTGGCATCTTGGTTCCTGTGTAAAACGTTATTTAGTAGCAGGTAGATGGATGACTGGAGATAACTGCTTGCTCCTGCTCTGTGCATGTGCCATGCCCACACCACAGCCTCACAATAATGTCAGTCAATTAAAAGTGAAGGTTAATTTGTGATGTGAGTACTTGGATTAATCTGTTTTAGGATATGGGCTCGAATTTGTACTGAAACTGAAAAATGATTGGTTTAAAACCCACCTGACTTGTAACATATATAGTATACCTGTTGGATCCTCTTTGTCCCCCATCCCACCATGTGTTCCTCTGCTTCTGGAGTTGGCACCCCCCCCCCCCCTCTAACTTTCTTGCTTTCCCATGACTGTGCTTCTCCTGACATCTTTTTCAGCTGCTGTGATCAGGAGGAACCCACATACTTTGCCATTTGGGGAGACAACAAGGCATTTAATGAAGTGATAATTTCCCCAGCGATGCTACATGAACACTTGCCAAATGTGGTAATGGAGGGTCTTAACAAGGTAATAACGTACATTTGATTTTTGAGTACTAGCAAGGGTATAAAAAGAATGAGAAAGATCATGTTGAGCACCTTGGCGTGAAATATTTGGATCAGCTGTAGGACTGCAGGAAGGGATAATGCTGATTCAGAGGTTCACAGGTGTAGAAAGGAGAGACATTGTGTGTCAAAGGGGACTGCATATATATGCATATAAATGCTAACTCATTGATTTTATAAAACAAGGCCATGATCCAGTTTAGGCACACTTAAGAGTTTGTGTACATGCGCTTTGGGACTTCCGATTTTCTTTCTTGGAACAGCAGACACCCTCTGCACCCTCTGCAATGCCTTATTAGAGACTACATTTGGAGCTCCATTGTATTTAAAATGGCTTGCCATACGGGGAGGGGAACTTCCATTTGAGAATCAAGCCCTATTGTGTGTGTGGAGCTTTCTAGACTACGACTATAGATATTTACACATCTTGCCATGCCAAGATCTTTAATTGCCATGCCACTTTCATTGTCTCTCATCTGTGACACTTGTTTAATATTAACACACAAGGTCTGAAAAGAGTGGAAGAAGCTAGATTAGAAATGGTAACTCAGCAAAGCTGTTCTCCACTGTTTTACTTTGCATAGGTCCTGGAGAATTACAACAAGGGCAAAACAGCTTTGCTTTCTGCAGCCAAAGTGATGGTGAGTCCTACAGAGGTGGACCTCAACCCGGAATTAATCTTCCAGAATCAGCCTCTGTCTAGTAGACCCTCTGTGCAGATTGGAATTGGAGACATAGCAGTGGACAGAAGGAACAGCAGCACTAAGTAAGGATATGGCTCTGATTTTCTAGAAAGATCTACCAAAGACTGCTGGTGGCCTTGTTCCTTGGATCAATGTGGTAACTGCTGTTGTGTGTATATCGTGATGTCATAAATGAGGTGTCATGTTTGCAGTGTGCTCTTCTGTAGCTTGCTCCGGGAAATTGTAACAGCCTTTCATGAGCCTCATGTTTTTGTATTCTCCTTTTGCAGGACTAAGGCTCACTCTGAAATCAATTTGGAAGGGTTTTATGAGACCAAGCTTCTGTCTCCAGTGCAGAAGGATCCTGTGGAGATCCTGCTTCTAGATACCAAGGAACGTCTGTCTGTGGAACTGCAGGACCGGCGTGCTCCTCTTGCCACCATGGAGAGCCTGTCTGATAATGAATCTATCTACAGCTTTGATTCAAGGCGTTCCTCTGGTTTTCGTAGCATCCGTGGCTCACCCAGCCTCCATGCAGTCATGGAAAAAGATGAGACTCACTGTTTTTATATTGATCCAGCAATTCCTGAGGAGAACCCCTCCCTCAGCTCCAGGACAGAGCTGCTTGCTGCTGACAGCCTCTCCAAACACTCCCAGGAGACTCAGCCTCCTGAGACCCTGCACAACAGTGGAGGCACCACTCCTCAGCGGCAGCATAGTGATGAAGGGGCTGGCAGTGATACTGACCATGTTTCCTTCACGCCTCGGGAGGAACTGGCTCTCCAGAATGGGAGGCTCAGTGATGCCCCCAGTCCCCAAGTTTTGGAGTTTGCAGAGTTTATAGATAGCCTCTTTAACCTGGACAGCAAAAGTAGCTCCTTCCAGGACATCTACTGCATGATGGTATCGGACAGCACCAGTGATTTCGCTGAGATGCCCAAGTCTGTCAGTGAACAGGAGATTCTCCTAAGAGCACAGTATGAGCCCAATCTAGTCCCAAAGCCCCCCAGGTTATTTGCGGGCTCAACAGATCCCTCCTCAGGCATATCAGTTTCCCCTTCTTTCCCTCTAAGTTCTTCTGGGGAGCTTATGGACATCACTCCTACAGGAATGAGTAGCCAAGAATGCCTGGCCACTGACAAAATCCGGACTTCCACTCCCACTGGAAATATGACCAGCCCCGCCAAACAAGAGGACCTTGTGATCTCAGCCCTCTAGTATAGGAGAGGAGGGCCCAAATAGCCAATCCCATACAGTGAGTCATGGAATAACACTTGGAGGAGCTGGTCACTGGGCAGGTGAGAGCTGGGGAAGACGCACTGGGAAGGGTGGCACCCCTTCCTAGGTGCTATGCTAACGGCACCACAAAGGATGTCAGCATGAAGGATTCCACACCTTGGGACCTATCCTTTAGTTAGGGAGAAAATCACTGCCTAACGCAGTCTGCTGCTTTTGGAGGGCCTCGTTCACTGAAGTTAGAGTTGGTTTCCCTACCTCAGCATATTTGTTTAACAAGAGGGCAGATCCCCTGCCTTTCCTGCTGAAATGAGGAAGTTATTGTCCACAGACTAGAGGACCAGAGTTACAGAACCTGAGGGGTCAGTTAATGTCCCTATAATCATGTCAGAATCAAGGAAATTGTGACTTCGGGCCCTATTGCACTAGCATGTCATGTTTGACCCTAGCACCTGTTCATCGTTGTCATCATTGTGTGTGTTGTTGTTTTTTTAATTAGACACATTCTCCTGTTTATAGCCATTCAGGCTGTATTCTGGAGGAATGCATCCACCCACCTCCATGCCGTGACTGGGTGCAGTGAAAATTGGGATGGGGCTGTGTATTTTGCTCCCCCAATTAGCTCTGTGTTCAGTGATAACCAGACTTCTTCTAAGAAGAAAGAAAAAATGCATGTACTGGAGTATTGAAGGCCATTTCCGCATTTTCTCATCCACCGGAGGGGTGAGAGGTCTTTTGGGTCTCAGAGCATTGCATAGATCCCCAGATCACTATGAACTAGTGACAATCTTGCTCTAACTAACATAATTTTCATCTCTGTTTGCATGGATTGATTAGTTTAAATTAGCTTTTGTTATTCAAAGTGCTTGCCAATGCCCTGCATTATTTCCCAAATTTTTGTGTCCAGACCCCCCTTCATCTCCATTCACAATCTTTCATTCACCTGCAGTATCACGGCAGGCCAATGCCGGTCTGTCCCTGAGTTCAGGGAAAAAATGGACTTTTGCTGCATGTTGAAATCTCATAAATGTTTACAGAGCTACTAAGCATTTCAGAGGTATTAGTTGGACAGGATGTCCATGCCTGAGTGAGGAGAATGTTCTCTCTACCCCTTCACATCGCCTCCCCTCAACATGGGACCTTAGGCAACTATGGGATGGGCAGGAAGTATTTTTATTACAATCCTTATTAGAAAGGACAGAGTGCTGGGATTAATCCTCTGGGTATGTATGCCTTCACCCACCCTTATATCAAGAGTTTATCAACATCACCTGACTGTACAACATTTCATGAGTTATGAAATCGCATCTCAGCCACTAGTCCTGCAACTTGGTGCTCATGACTGAGATCTTCAGTAGTCATGACGACACAGTGGTGCTGTGTAAAACTGCAGGGATTTTCTAGTGATGAAAGTAGGAGTGAAAGAACATTTACATAGGAAGTTAAGCATACTGCGACCTACAGTCCTTTTACTGTACTAATATATATATATATATATATATATATATATATATATATATATCAGAATGTGGCATTAATGCGGCAGAAGAACTCTTATTGCTAGCCTGTTCAGAATGCAGTCTTATGGCTGTATGCAGCATATTAGTCATGCATTGCAGCCCATCAAGTACTTCCTTGATAAATCTCCTGGCTTTGCAGACTCAGGTCCCCAAGTAGCCTGACAAAACTGAGGGAGCTCTCAAATTCATGGCGAGCTCCAGTTGTGAAGAACTGCAGAAGAGTGGGAGGATTTCTACTGTTCTTGGTGACTAATAGTGCAATACTATGCATGTCTACTCAGAAGTAAGTCCCACTTGGTTCAGTGGAATACACTTGCAGGTAAACGTGCTTAGAATTGCAGCCTTAGTTGTATTACCCAAGGACACTCAATATTTCAAGCTGTTGCCTTGCATATTTTAACACTCCTGTGCATACTTGCTCAGAAACACGTCTCCATTGAATTCCATGGGATTTCTTTCTGCGTAAATATGCATAGATTGAGCGGTAAATATGTGGGTGTAAAACAATACACTTATGTTGCATTAATGTAAATCAGGAATGGGGAATGTGTAGCTCTTCAGATGTTGCTGAACTCCAACTCCCATCAACCGTAGCCAGCATAGCCAATGGTGAGGGCGATGGGAATTGTATGCAGCCCACCAACATCTGACATGCTGCACATTTCCAACCTTGATGGAAATGATTTACAGTATGTATTGTGTTAGTGAATTGAAGCCTGTCGATTTAAAATGCTGGAATTCAACCTTAAAGTAGTTATGCATTGGAAATACAAAAGTTTAAATTTATAAAATCCTGCCATTTTTTTTTAAAAAAACTTAATTTTATTACTTAGTATGTATCCAATCTGTCTTAATAGTTTAAATGTTCCCCTTTTCTCAACAACTTCACAGTTTGGAAGAATTATTTCCAGCTCCTAAACATCATTTTAAAATGTATGTACATTTTGTTGAAAAATTACAGTGTAATCCTATACACATCTAGTCAGATGTAAGTTCATTAAGTTCAGTGGGATTTGCTCCCAGGATATAGGATTGCAGCCTTAGTTACCATTTTTATAGTCGCTACAAGGACAGTTGTTTTGGCTCATTTTGGTGGTCCTAAGACAGCTGCTAGCCAGAACTAGGCTGACAAAATACTCTTCGCTGAAGACACGATGACAACATGTGTGTGGTTAGAGGTAAATTCAGAGAAGTTTTCAGATATTGTTGTTGGGGAAAGCACATAATAAACTGCAACATTTACGATGAAATTGGAGAAGGCAGGGGTGTTGCAGAGTTTAAGATGCAGGTACTTGTAGTAGGTTAGGCTAATCAAGCTGGGCAGTCTCCTTGAGGTCTGGTACAGCCCAGACTGTCTGTTAAACTTGCAGAAACATTGCCTTGTGAATTGAGCTATGATCCAGTGCTAATACTTAGCACCTAGAGGCGCTTTAAACTTCAAAGCACTTTATAAATAAAATGAATGAATTTTCGCAACTCTTGTGGGTCATGGGAATGTGGGGTGGGGAAAATGAAGGGTGTGTGTGTGCGGGTGTGTGTGTGTGTGTGTACAGTATATCTACTGTATTATTACATGGAGGCAGTGCTGTCTCTGAAAATCTACCAAGGCCAACTGAAAGCAGTTCCTTGCCTTAGGAGGTTACTTTAGGACTGGAGTATAAGGTTTAAAGATAACTAGGCAATTGATGCAGCTTTGCTTGGAAAAGGTTTTAATTTGTTGTTTCAGTGGTGATCAAATTGTGAATGATGGATCAAGCTATTGCACTACAGTGTCATGCCTAACCTGAGCACCATTTCACTATTGTTTCATTGGTTTTGTTTGTGTTGTTACTCCTAGGCCAGATCTACACCAAGCAGGATATGAAAATTTGAAAACAATTTGAAAACTATATGGGGTATGTCCTGGGCCCCAACAGTTGCCACCACTGTTATAAACCATTTTAAAGCAGTAGGGTAGATCCTGCCTTTGTTTTAAAGGTGTTTGCTTGTATCCTAAGAGAGTGTTTCTTGCCCTCTTCCTTGTCAGTGGTAGGAGGAATGGGATCTTAACTGTGTTTGTCCCAGAACGTCTGTGTGTTCTGTGACTGTTGGGCCTTTGCCCAGAAGAAGAAAAATGCACGAATTCTGTTGACTCACATTCTTGCACTGACCAAGAAAGGCTAGAATGAAATGGGAGATGACGTTGATCATTTATTTGCTGCATCACATCATAAGATCCTATTCGAACTGTTTACCATTTTCTTGAGAAAATGGCTCCTAGCATTTGTTTGCATTTTTAGTGTAAATCCAAATAATACATCAGCAATTCCCCTGTACACGTTGATCTTTTTTTTACATTCCAATTATAGTGAACCACTAGAAACTAACATACTGTTGACATACACACTTACTGGCCTGTGGAGTATAATGCCTAAACACGTTGCTACCTCTTTCATTCACACTACATATTGCTGTTCGGTATTTCCATGTTCCCTGTGCTCTGATCAATCGATTTTCAGACTCTTCTGCCAAGTTTTGAAAGTCAACATGAGTTGGATGGATTTGGGGTGGAATTGCCTTACTCTGTTGAGGAGAGTGAGACATAATTTACACTTAAAAGCTGGATTTTGTGCACTTTAACCATGGAAAAATATGATCAAAAGCCCCATAAATATGCTGATGCAACTTTGCCAAAGATACCCTCAGACAGGATATTTTCCAGATGACACTTTATGATTTAATTCATCTTAAGCACTTCTGTGGCACATTTTAACAATGGGAATCTTTTAATGACTTTAGGTGGCCATAATGGAACATAACCCAGGAACATGTACAGAAAACACATCAAGCATTAGCCTTTGGGAGGGGGATGCATTTTGGTCCACTCTCTCCATAGCTCAAAAGATGCTTGAGTGACAAAGGTGGGATGCTTCCAAACTTTTTTTGAAAGAGGATGCTTTATGGATTTTCCCAAACAAAACATATGTCAGTCTTCTTGAATACTTCCTGGCTCAGATATAAACTCTAAAGTAGACAGATTTGCTTTGAATTTGGGGGAGGGAGCTTAAACTCAGAACTTCTGATGATATTTTTATATGGTTTAAATATACATATTTTCTCTCCTTTTCAACTTCAGTCAATTTGGCACTGCACAATTCTGATTCTGCCAGGTTATCTATCCCTCTTCAGGCATAATCATTCTACTTGCACTCCATTATCTTTTCCCCACTTGATCTTCTTGATGCTAAAATACTCCCATATCTTTTCTTCCAGCATTTGATCCTAGATTAGCACTGTGGGCATCTCATTGCTTTTGCTTTCATACAACCCAACCTTTTCCCACTTTTTAAAGCTAAAAACTTCCTCCATGGGGAGTGCTTCTGTTGCAAGGATGCTAGGTTTTCCCGGCACTTCAATTATAGCAGTTTGAATTGGGAAAATTATGTGATGGAAATGTGCAGTTCCTTTCACAGTCTGTTTAGTGGTGTGTTCCAGTTCAAATGAACCCATGTTAATTTTTAAATGCTTGTTCTTTTTATGCCTCCCTACACTAAATTTAGACATTTTTTGCACCAAATATTTCCAGTTTTAAAAGTATGTGTATGTTGTTAAAACTCACTTCTCACTGTTGTTTTAAATGAAGTCGAAATTGTACAAAGGCAGATCATTCTTATAGGACTGGGCTGAAACAGTTCAAACAGGTTCAGCCCCAAAATGGCTGCTGAAATCGAGGGCATGTTTTTTGTGTTGGGAAGGAATTTGTGGGTTGTTTCAATGCATGGAGACCATGCTACATACCTTCTTTTTAAAATCCAAGTGCATCTGCTCTCTCACTTTTCTTTTGCCTCCCTCCCTGAAAGAGAGCAAGAGTGCTCCCAGCTGCTGGATGCCATCTCCCCCCCCCCTGCCCAAAGGCAATTGGAACAGCACAGTTACCTGGAGGTAAGCCCAATCGAGTACATGGGACTTACTTATGAGTAAACTTGGCATAGGATTGTACTGCATGAGATAAGTATTCAACCCCAACTATCTGGTGCTTATAACTCTTGTGTATGTAGTTGAAAACAGGAGAAGCAAGCAAACCAGCTAACCCCAGCCCCTCCTTTGAGGTCCTCACCACAGCCACCAAGGGAATATATTCACTTGTTGCCTCCACTAAACAGCCCTTTAATCTGTGGAGATTAATTACTATTCCAGCCATTCTCTGGTATGTGGCATGGCACCTAGACGTTATTCTAAAAAATTTTTTTAGTAAGGCAACAAGTTAAAACACTATTCAGAAAACATTTTTATAAACACCCTAATTTTTAGAACATTCTAAACATTAACGCATAAGAGTGAATAAAAAGAAACAAAGATAAACTTATCCAGCTGACCCTTTTCTAGATGGTTTCTGTAACTTACCTTGTGCTTATTAATAAAGCAGCTTCTAGTTCTCTCTCATTTCAGCTTCTCCAGTCTGGATCCACTGCAGGCCTCTATGATGGCCTCTTTGTACAACAGTGCTCTAAAGTCCAGTTCTGGCTCTCTCAAGCTCTTTCCTTTTCTTCTCCTCTCCATATATGTTAAGTTTTCTTGTATTTCTTTATTCCTTTGTAACTAAGTCTTATTTTTACTTACTTACATTACTTTTATTGCCCCTCCCAATCAGAAGGGAATCAGAACCCTGGTTGTTGCTATTTTTCTTGACCCTATTTAGACGACACATTAAGCCACGATGGTTAAGCATTTTGAGCTAAACATTATGGCTTAGCGTGTCATGTGAACCATGACTTAGCATGTCGTATGAGCCATTCCTAACCATGGTAGCTACATAATCATGGTTTAAACACGCTCACTATTTGCTGCAAAGGGGTTAGTGTCTTAACCATGGTATAGCGTGTTGTCTGAACAGTCCCCTTAATTATTAGTTCTCTGGTCTTAACTTTTGACCTTCCTGTAAGCTCATTTCCTCCCCTTTAATGTCTAGATTCCTAGTCTGAATGTTTAACCTTCCCACATACTTTTGACCCTCTTGGTCAGAACAGCCTCTAAAACAACCATTTAACAAAATCCAAATGCCCGGCACAACAAGTCTGAAAAACGCATTCCTTTAGAAAAGCACATCTGTTGCATGCACCCATTCTGATTGAAGATGTACTCCTTGAAGTGTAACATGTTAAATAACTCTTTATACACTAGCATAACTTTGTAAATGGGTGTATGAGCATAATCCCATAATTTCGCTTCCATTCCATTCATTTTCATCTTATTTTCTTTCTGCATGTATATATCTATGTAAGGGTGCCAGATAGGTACTTACCATTTGCCTTTCTGCTACTGTGGCTTTCTCCTTGCTCATATCTCTTATTTTTACCCACCATGCACCGATTCATTTGAGCCCTGCTTTATTTTGTCCTAACCTACTGTGAACAGTGCTCAAGATGCAGCTCTATGCCAGCTGCAAGGGCATAACTGAAGGTCTATGTGAGTCATTCCCCTGGCCTTTAGATTGCCCTTTGCAACTCCACAATCCCCTATTCCAAACCCGGTTGTCCAGTTCTGGGCACCACACTTCAAGAAGGATGCAGACAAGTTGGAGGGGGTTCAGAGGAGGGCAACAAGGATGAACAGGGGTCTGGAAACAAAACCCTATAAGGAGAGATTGCAAGACATGAGCATGTTTAGCCTTGAGAAGAGAAGATTGAGGGGAGACATGATAGCACTCTTCAAGTACTTGAATGGTTGTCACACAGAGGAAGGCCAGGATCTCTTCTTGATCATCCCAGAGTGCAGGACACAAAATAATGGGCTCAAGTTACAGGAAGCCAGATTCCTGCTGGTCATCAGGAAAAACGTCCTGACTGTTAGAGCAGTACAACAATGGAACCAATGTTCTAGGGAGGTTGTGGACTCTTCCACACTAGAGGCGTTCAAGATGCAGCTGGACAGCCATCTATCACGTATGCTTTAATGTGGATTCCTGCACTGAGCAGGAGATTGGACTCGATGGCCTTTTAAGCCCCTTCCAACTCTATGATCCATCTAACTTCTTGATGCTGCAAAATGCCCAGTTATTTCTATTCCTCCAGCTTCTTGCTTCTAATTACACCTCCACACTGATCCAAGTTAATTGGAGGAAACTTTGGAGAAGTTGTCATAGTGTCATTTTGTGGAGAAACCTGGAAAATCCAGATATACAGTTCCTTGCCTCTCGCCCCCCAATACAGTCACCATTTTGCCTGACAACCCCAATAAAGTACTCAATAAGCACAAATAATTATTTTGCTGCCTGTGTTTACCAGGCTTTAAAAATATTTGATTGGGGTTTGGTTTGGTTTTAAACACTGCAAACATAACAAATGCAGGGGGAAGGGCAGAGAGTTAAAGGACAAGGGTAACAGATTACAGCTCATAAGTAAAAGGGTTGAAAAGCCTAGGCACAGCCAGGTTGAACAGTATTTAAGGAGGGCAACTAGGCATATACATCAGTGTGTGCGACTCAAATGCACAAATAGGTCTTTGGGAGCTGTTGTGAATAGTAAGCTGCACATTCAGATATGGAAGGAGACCTAAGGTGCTGTGTCCACTGAATAACTAAGAGTGGGGATTTGTTCTTCCACTGTTGAAAGTAAAAGTCTTTCTGCAACCATGAGGGCTCACAAGATACATTTGTGTTGGCTGTTTGACAATTCCAAAAGCATGGGAACATAATTCAGGAATATGTGAACATCTGTGAACTTCAATAAAATCTCTAACCCCACCCAAAAAAACGCAGACAGATCACCTTAAAAGGAGCCAGTATGGGGCATGCCCACTACATATGTGATTGAGACAAAATCAAAATCACAGCACCCACACCTAGCAGAACTGGAAATGATTGCTTTTTAAAAAACAAAACAAAAAACAGTATGACATCCAGTATGATTGAAATAATTTATGTTGGATTAATGTTAATTTTTGGCATATCAATTTTAGGCCCATTAAGCAATCATTTTATATAGACACAGGTATTTGTCAGTCTTAAGATGACTGTGGAATATAATTGTTTATCTTGGTTTTCAGCCCTTCAACATTTTTCAGTTTCTTGCAATCAGGAATAGTTCACATTAGTGGAAGTCTCCAGTGCTAACAAAACTAAAAAAATAAGTCTCCCTCACTCCTACAAATGTGTCTCTTTTCCTCTGCTAGATTCAGGTTGTGTGTGTTGACGTTGCATTTAATAAAGGGGTGGAGAAACCCTTTTCAGGTTGAGTGCCAGTTCCAATCTAGGAAAGGTCTCAGGAGCAGGGCCAAAGGCAAATGGGTATGGAAAAATGTGATTCATATTTTAAGAAAGTTTACTCAGAAGTAAGTCCTTTTGAATTCAATTGAGCTTCTTTAGAAAATCACAATAATTGTTTGGATATCTACTCAGAGATAATTCTGAGTAATTGTATTGAACTTACTTCCAGGTAAGTGTGCATAGAATACATTCTAAGACAAAAATATCCCAGGCATGCAATTCCATCCCCCATCACCTAAAGTCATTCCAAATTCAAAGGTCTCTAGAAACCCCTCCACAAAAATCCCTGCCACCAAAACAAAGATGTACATCCAATTTCCACCCCTTGCAGAAAGGACACCCAAAAATGCATCAACAAAGTGAAGAGTGTGCTGAATTCAAAGCACACTGCAGATCCTCACCCCCAAACAAGAATTCCATCCAGCAGCACTACACAGATTTGAGGGAGACCCTCCGCAGTGAAAAGTGTAGCCCTGACCAAGCAGGACCCGGTGAAGCAAAGGCAAGAGGGTGGAGGGTGAGATCTGAAGAGTGAGCAGTTTGGGGGGGGGGGGTCGCTGAAGAACTCCAGAGAAGAATGAAGAACTCCAAAGAAGAAGAAATAGCTCCAAGGAAGAGGAAAGACCTTTGGAATTGAAAGAAGAAGCCCGAGGCATAGTGGAATGCTTTCTGTTGTATTCCAGACTTCTGGGGTCATTTTAAAACTACGCTTTGGCACATGAAGTCAAAGAAGTCAGGGCAAACAAGGACAAGCTGTGAGGGGAACATGGGGTGTACTTGAGTTCAAGAAGTATGGCCTGGTGGGAGAGCTTGGTTTTAAATGTATTCCAGTATGAGTAAACAGTGACTGCTTGACTTCATACATGCACCTTGTTTGCAGCAAGAGCAGAATTTAAACCACTTTGTACTAGGTCCTTCACAAAATGATCATGTGGCATGAGCCCTCTCATTCTTCAGACCAGATCTCTTCAGGATGATTCCAACTGTTATGTCAAATTTGTCATGGAAATCAGGATACATTTACCATACGTAAGTCACCTCTGCCCCTATCTCACATTGAAGACATCCAATTGCCATGGATAAACGAGAAGAACTTATGCAGCCTGGTACTACATTATTGCAGGCGTATTATTGGTTGTGTACAATAATGTGTGATATGGCTGGAAGTCATACGTATGCATATAGTTGGGATGTTATGCTCTTTCAAATCTACTGCTCATTTGGATGTATTTTCCCCTTATTGTTTGTTCAGCTTTAGAAATTTTATTAGCACTTCTCCACAAATCTTCTCTTTCTCCTAAAAGATGTATTTACAACTTTCAGCAAGATTGTCTCAACAATGAAGCCATCTTTAACTCACTGCCTTGAAATTCAAGATCTTCAGATAAACCCACAAGTATACCCTTGCAAACTGGATTAATTTCCTTATTCTCTTTTGTTGCTTTTCATATTCCAGCTATTACTTAACCTGCTGTCCTGCAAAATTAAAAGAACATAATGAGATCTTCCAAATACTAAGTTCCCTAGCATCTATGGTAGAAACTGCTACAAATATTTTCACTCTTGTACAAAAGCAATCACTAGATTGATATGGTAGGAATCTTTCCATTGAGACAGAAATTTCTCCATAGCTCAGTGATGGATCCATACTTTGCATGCAGATGGTCCCTGGTTCAGTGCCTGGCAACTCCAGTTAAAGAATATCAGGTAACTGAGTTTCCCTCTTCAGTCTCTTGCCACATATTTCGTGTCTGATACATTTGTTCTTTCCACATACTTCCCCATGCAAGTGAAACAAAGTAAGGTACGTTGGAAAGAATATGAAGATCCCAGACTATGTAGAAACTCCTTGAGCATATTGCTGCCTCACTCTTGTTTTCCACCTCAATCCACACCTCTGTTGTGCCTTTGTTTTGAGATGCAAGGAGAGGACACAATGTCAAGTGGTTTCATTCCCATGTGCTGTCATGTTGCTTATTCTGTGATGTGTACAAGAGATGGCTCTTGTGGCTTGTCCTCATTCTTCATATCATGAGCCTTGGCCAAATTTCCTAAGTGTCCTCTCCTCTCTCAGGTTGTCTTAACAAGTGCCAATAGCAATGCCATCTAAAGCAGGCTTTCCCAGTACTCATGGCATACATTCAGGTCATCCTATTGGATGAGATGGTTGGCCCATATAGACTGGTAATCTGTGTTGGTCAGGGAGCATGCCTGAAAGCAACATGTAGAAGTGTGAGTGAGACTACTTGATACATTTACATGTTTCACTGTAGCTAGAATTTCCATGTTTGAGCCCTGATGGTAGCAGTTTTCTTTGAAAAGAGCAAAGCTGATTGTGTTCTACAAGGGTATATAATAAAATAAACTTCCACCTGAATTGTGCTGCAGCAGGTTTTGGAGCAATTTCCTTCCAAAATCAGGTGTTCAGTTGTTGACGATCTTTCCTCCTTTGATTCCTGTGTTTCAATTATCTATTAAGCATGACCAACTGGGTTCCATCCATCTTTCATGCTTCTGGAAAAAGTAGACAAGTAAACACTGGCTGACATAATTTTGAAAAATACAATGCACTTCAGAAAAAAAAGCTTTGTTAACATTTGTTGGGACTCGTGTACCTGTTTACCACAACTTCAGTGAGGCCCAGATGTTCAAAATATTGAGTTCGTGCTACGTGGGACTGTACTGTTGGGATATGTCCCTGTCCCAAGCACCATGCGAGCATTCAGACTCTTATTTATACTTAACTGCATGGCCTGTCATGTATTTGCCCTGTTTGGGCATGTTGTGTGTACAATTGCAATCACAGGAGATGCAATTGATGAAGCACTACCACATGTACTATCATTGTTATTAAAGTTCATATCAGCATGTCAGCGGTGCCTGCTGGCAGACACTACCTTGCAGAAAAGTGTCTTACCTGATACCATGAAATAGTAACCTGCACTTATTCCCCTCTCCCAAGTTGCTACAGTTATAGAAAAAGGTCATTTTAAAGCAAGAAACTCATACCCCAGTTCTGATTCTCAGCTTTATTGAAAGAGAGCCATCACTGATGGTCACATGCTCTTTTCCACCCATGTCTTCAGAATGCTGGGCATGATGGGAGGGATGTTGTTGTCTTTTACAGTCCTTTCAATCAGCTTGAACTTATGTTGATACACCTGTAATGTTAACTGCTTGTGTGCCTGGTCTCCAGATACATAAGCAAGGGGCAGCAGCCCAGATAATATCCTCTTTATGCCGAAATACGCTCACTTCCCTTGTTGTGTGGGTGGAAGACATTTAAGTGGAATCAGTGTTGTGGAGCACTCCGTTTTATTTATGGAATGTTGGGTTGATGGAATCTTCGGCCTGTATGAGGGGTGTTACCAAATGCTTTTTGCTATTCAATAAGGTTTGTGTACAGAAAATTACTTTCCTTCCCTTTCTTTTAACAGCAGTCACAATCTCTCTGTATGGAAACCCCACTGCTTGTATCCTTCATCCTTTTTTATCCCTTCTGCTGGGGCACGTTGGAGTCAGGCATTTACCAGTGGATTCCTGCTTCTTCATTGTTTAGTCAGACTTTTCTTCCTTTGGGGGGAGAAAAGTAGCAAGCCTCCCACCTTATGCCTTTGATCCTGTAGGATTCCCACTCATGGATTCTAGAAAACCTTTGTATGCAACCACTGAAGAGGCAGCAAAAAGTCCATGAATTGCTGTCTCTTGCAAAACCACTCATTTACCCTTTCCAGGAATGCTATCTGTTGGATCCCTGCTCTGATTTGCCCCAGCATGAAGGCTGTAGGGAACTCTGAGCACACTACATGTGCCATTCTCATGTGACTTTTTTACCTATGTATGAAAGATATGAACTAATATTGCTGTAAAGAAAGATATATTATAGCATATTATATAAATATATATGTATATAACACTTCTGTAGATTGTATACCTCAATGTATGAGATGATGGTACCCTCTATCCCTATAGAACAGAAAAATGCACTGTTGCAATAGCTAAATTATTCCAAAAAGAGTTGCAAACATAAGGAATTGCTTAGGGTGCATCAAACCTGCAATCCATCTAGTCCACCACTATCTCCAGCAGTGGCCAACCTCTGAGAGAGGGAGGAAGAGAGATAGATAGCATCCAAGTTCACTATTATAAGCGTTCAGAAAAGCAGACCGTTTACTGGGTGTTAAAGAGTAGGAGGATGGCAAGCAGAACAAAGAAAAAAGGGAACCCTTTGATTATGCAAACATCAAATCAGTCCTCCTGTGCCATAAGTGTAAGGTACTACAAAACATTTAACAAGTAATTTATGAATGGCCTCCATTCTTAAGACTTATTTCATCGTTTCCATCAGATATTTTAGAACCCTTTTGTTTCTCTTCCTGTGCCCCTATACAAACCAAGATGTTCCAGGTCTTTGTTACCTTCTTTGGATGCACACAGGAAAGAACTGTATGAGCAGCCAGCCAAAGATGTCTTTGAAGTCTACCGCAAGCCATTTACATGGCTGAACAGGCAAACTGCATTTTAAATTGAAAAGTTAAGCCATGCAAGTAGCTGCCATAGAAAGTTCAAACAACATTGATCAGTCTGGTTCTGCCTCACAAATGCTCAAAGCTTTTTAGGATTGCTGCCTTTGCAAATCTCTAGAATCTCTGTGTCCCTGAGAAATGAACAGCATGATCCATTGATTTCAATGTACACAGATGCACCTAACTGCATAGGATTGAGCCATAAAGAAATCTGGAAAGGATATTATTAATTTACAGACAAAATGGCAGGCCATACAGACCATAAACTAAATTATTTATTTATTTACAATATTTATATACCGCTCCATATCTAAAATAGATTCCGGAGCAGTAAGCATAGGAATGAAACAGAAAAAATATTGAAACAGCATATTAAAATTGTTCAATTTAAAAAAGAATACCAATAAAAGTGGTGGTTGGCCAATTGAGGAATGTTTCCTGGAAAAGAGTTGTTTTCAGGAGCCACTGGAAGCAGCACAGTGTTGGAGCCTGCCTGACCTCCAGGGACAGGGAGTTCCAAAGAAAAGGGGCCACCACACTAAAGGCTCTTCTGGTGGACTCCAACCAGATGATGATGATGATGATGATGATGATGATGATTATTATTATTATTATTATTATTTATAACCCACCTCTCCCTCCGGATCAAGGTGGGGAACAACAACAAATATAAAACACATGTACCACATAACAGATTAAATATTAAAACAAATAAAAACTAATACATCATTAAAAACATATTAAAATTCAACTGGGTAGGCCTGCCGGAAGAGAGCAGTCTTCATGGCTCTCTTAAATTCATGAAGACTGTAAATTTGTCGACTCTCCTCCGGCAGGCCATTCCACAGTCTGGGAGCGGCAGAAACCACCAGGAGTATGCCCTGTAACGACCTCAGGGAGCAGGTAGGTTGGTAAGCGAGAAGACACTATCTGGGCTTCCAATGAGGGATCAACTAAAAATATGTCAGGCAAAAGGCAAGTTGATGATGGAGCAAATTTGATTACAACCCAAACCAATGGGTTCTAATTCCAAAAAGGGATTTCAGCTAAACAAGAGGAAGAAATTTCTGACAGTACAATTGGGCTGGTTTATCTTTGAGGTCCCTTCCAACTCTATGACTGGGTTCATATGATCGGCAGGCAATTAACAAGAAAGGTGGCTTTTTAACTATGTTGTGCATGACAGAGGGATTTGCATAATTACTCTCGGTAATGCAGCTTCTTCTGTCATGTGAAACCAGCCAATGTGGCTTGCTCCTGTGAGTAGTTACAAGGTTGTGGGTTGCTTATTACCCACAGCAACAAGCCACCCTGGCCAGTTCACATGACACAACAAACCTTGCTGCGGAAGGTAATTATGAAAATCCACATAAGAACCATCCTGGATCAGATCAAGGGTCCATCTAATCCAGCACTCTGTTCACAATCGTAGCAACCAGCTGTTGAGCAGGGACCCACAAGCAGGACACGGTGCAGCAGCACCCTCCCACCAGCTTTCTTCCCCAGGAATTTATCCAACCCCCTTTTAAAACCATCCAAATTGCTGGCCATCACCGCATCTTGTGGTGAATTCCATAGTACTTCCTTTTATCTGTCCTGAATCTCCCACCTATCAGCTTCATGGGATGACCCTGGGTTCTAATATTATGGGAGAAGGTGAAAAATGTGTCCCTATCCACATTCTCCTGACCATGTATAATTTTGCACACCTCTATCAGGTCTCCCCTTAGCCTCCTTTTTTCCAAGCTAAACAATTCTAGCTGTTGTAACCTTCCCTCATAGAGAAGATGCGCCAGTCCCTTGATCATTGTAGTTGCCCTTTTCTGCGCTTTTTCCAGCCATGGTGGGTTGTTATGTTGTGCAGACCAGGTCATTCTGTGATACTAAGGACCCAACCAGAAACCTGAAAACAGCAGGTGGTTAAGTGTCTAACAGAATGAGAAAAATTCATGAGAAGAGCCTTGATCATTGGAAATTATGTTCTGTAAAAGAAACCATAACAATTCACCAGTTAAATAGTGAAGGGTCATCCTTTCAAAAAACACATAATGAAAAAGGAAGAAAAGAGCAAAGACCTACAAAAATGTGTAAATAAGATCCAGTAGCAAAATATGCCTTCACACACTTCTTTAAGTAAAATTGATTCAGAGCACAAGGATGATATATTAACTGGTATAATGCCTAATGGAATAATCTTTCATTGGTTATTTTAGTGAGGAATAATGATGAGCCTAAGCTGAGAATGGAAACTTAAGGATGCAATCCTATCCACATTTACCTGGGAGTAAGTTCCACTGAAATCAGATTTGGTTTACTTCTAAGTAGGCATGTATAGAATTGCCCTGTAAATGGACAAGGACATAGAAATGAGAACTGCAATGAGACTCATAGGTGCAAAAACAAATGAAAACACATTAATTTACGAGGTTTAAGAAGTACAAGAACAAGAAGAAAGCTATGCTGCAATTTTCAGGCAAAAGGGGTGAGTCAGAAAACTCTGGTATGATCTAGTAGCACTGACAAGTGAATATCCCTCTTGAAATGGCTGCACAGCATAATGTAATCTGCCATGATTAAAATCATACATCTAAGCATAGTCTGAAAAATATGTCAGACATCCTTCATGTAGTGGGAGCTGAGGTAGGGTCTTGGGTGCATTTTGTCTACCCTCACATAAATGACTGCTTGTATGAGGTAGGCAAATTGCATATGCAATGTATACATGATTTTCCCAATATATAGTATACACACAGACTGGGTGAATTGTTTGTATATTTGGATATATATTTGCCTAGTTCACACCAGACACACTTCAGCTTATGCTTGTGGACATGTATGCTCCTAAGGCTTGTAAAAGGCCCCCAAATCCTGAAGGACATTATCACAGACCTGAAGGCTAAAGTGATCACTAGCTAAGCAAAAATTACCTTAGCTACGTCTCCAGGAAAGGAAAAAGCTATAAAGAATTAAGTGTTGCATCTGCCTAATGTCCTGTCAGGTAAAATTAGGAAACACTAGCTAAAACTATTTTAGGATGGGGAGGGAACAGAGAAGTGGTATAGATAGCAAAAGAGAAGCAACTGTGCTTACTGATGAAGCCAGTCAGAGTGATCATGGCATTTCCCTCTGGTAAGTAATTGTTGCACTTGCAGAAGTATTAAGTACAAAATCTGTAAGAAGTATTGCTCATTTTTAATATGTTTTGAAGTTTATAATTGAATACATTTGAAGAAAGACAAAAGTAATGTACAAGATAAACCATAAAAGCAAAAGCACATTACAAGATGACAGACCCAAATTTAATAAACACATAAAGAAATTACAGATCAGCAGCAACAATTGAAAGAAGCACCACCCACATCCCAGGATATGTGAAGGGCTTTTGAACAGGGCCTGTTATGCAACTATTGTAGCAAAAAGCAGAATGTCAAAAGGGAGATATACCCATGGACGATAAGCCTGGTTTTCCTCTAGTAATTCATTTCCACAAGAGGGGATTCACATGTTTTAATAAGTCCAAGAATTATGCTAAATTGACAAGTTGTCATTCCAGCTTTGCACATTAAAATTGCACTTCACAACAATTCTGATTATTATGGTTCCCATTTCACAAATGGGGAATGGATGATGATATATGGCTAATCAGGATTTGAACAGAGGTCTCATGAGCCCAAGTCGCACACACTGCCTGCTGGATTTTACTAGAAATCAAGTCAGCATTGGGTATCCCATAAAATGGAAACTATTAAAATATTGTTATTGAATGACGACAACAAGAAACATTTCTCCAGGGTTGCTGGATTTCATGGGGATCACACTTTGCTGTTATAGTCCTATGATTCACTTAGCCCTGAGATGAGAATGTCAGCAAAAGAGCCATCTTGATGTCTTTTATCAGGTGCTTTTACAGTGCTTTGCTCCTGACAATAGTTCCCCACCTCTTTTGCCCTGATTGGGTCACAATTAACTTTGAAAGGATTGACAAAGGGCACAATGTTCTCCATTTTAAATGCACACAAACCGTGTGTGGCTCCTGCTGCTTCACACCCCTGGTCATGTTAAACTGTAGTTGAACTAGAGCACATAAACAAGGCACACAGCAAGGATAGCAAATGTTCAGGCCACTGCAGTGGTATCAGATGTTGGCTGCAGGAATATCTGTAAAGTAATCTCTCTAAATTCAATGAGGCTTACTCCCAGATAAATGGGTATAAGATCACAGCCTCACATTCTAGTGCAGTGCCGAAAATTTTCTTCCACATTTCTGTCTGAAGAATGACAACTAGAGCTGAGCACAATATTTTCCAAAAATACTTTTTCTGAGAAAGGTTTTGATATTTTTCTTACCTCCCTTAGAAATAGGTCATTTCGCAGAATTTTCTTCAAATTTTCTACACTATTTTTGGAAAACGTTTTGCTCAACTCTAGTTATTCTTCCAAATTCAGCACCTTCCCCAGGAGACTGGGGAGGGCATTTCTTCACCTCTGAGATGGCACCTCCCTGTGGAGAATATAGGCAGGGCCAAACTGTTGGTTCTTCAGAGGAGAAGCCACCCTGAGCTCCTAGACCAGCTCTGCCTAGCAAGCCATGAGGTCAGTGAACTGGTGCCTCCTCCCTCCCCTGTACATACAATGCCCTGGAACTGGACTAGGTGTGGGGCATTGGGAAGGATGCAAAATAGTGGCCAGGCTGCCAACACACTTACTACTTGCAGTAGCAACACAAAAAAACAAACAAAAAACTTAAGGGGGGGGAAGAAAGAAGCTGTGCTACAATCACTACTAATGGTAAGACCCAACTCTGAGACACTATTGAAGAATTTCTACTCCGGCTAGAGAAATGCATTGAAATGGATTCCCCCACCCAATTTCTGTGCCAACAAATAGGGTGGGGAATTTCAAGAGGCCGTTTGTGCATAGCTTCCTTTGACTAAAATTCCTTAGCCTAAAAGTGAGAAGAACATGGCAAACAGGAACAGATACTGAATTGGAAAGAGGGATCTATAGCACATTGGTGATAGAACAAAGCAGGGAGATAGTGTGCAGATGATTAACATGGGAAAACAATTTTGTTGGAGTTGCACCAACAATTATGGGTTAGATCTGGGCCAGATTTACACCTTGTGTCAAATCAATATGAATAAAAAGCAGGAAATGACACTGTCGTGACTCTCTAACTCCTTGCATTCATTGAAGTCAATAAGGAGGTTTCTTAGGAAAGTAATCAATCTTTTATTTAGCAAATGATCTTTTCCTTCTAGTTGAAGGGAGTTAAAAGTAGAAAGCGTTTTGCCCTAAGGCGTAATTTAGCTAAGCAAACAAGACAGTTGATCTATTCAAGAGAAAGAGAGAGTCACTTCTGAGAAAAATCCACATCAAGCTTTTTCTGAGCCACTAATCTTTCCGAGCGCCGCCTCCTGACCTCTTTGATCTGTGCTTGTTTCTCTCTCCTATGGAAAATGGTATTTCTAAGGTCACTCTCTCCCTCGCCCTCTGAAGTAGAGGGCTGCTTATCAGCTGGAGGGTTATTTACATCAGGAGAGACACCCACTGAATGCAAAGCTATGGGAACCACATCTTCCCCTTCTGGTATGGATTGGAATGTCTGTTCGAGTTCAGAATCTGATTCTGAATTAAAGTCTAACAGTCCTTCACCCTGAGCAAGGGGAGAGAAATTAGACACAACAGACACAGGGGCTTAGTTCGGACGACACCTTAGGCAACGGAGGGGGGAAGAGGCAATGGACGGTACATTATTTTTGGAGTGCCCGTCACATGAAACATTGGAGGAATACAAATGCAAGATAACACTGGGCTTTTTTAGATTAAAAGGAAATTGCGTTCACTTTCTGGGGCTTTGCTTCCTGCTTCTCTTGCACAATTGTAGTGAGCTTAATTACATGGAAGGAAAGGGACAACCATGTGGCCTGTAATTGAAAAATCATAGTATTGAATGGGTGAGCACCTCTAGTGGGTCTTTTGTAGCACAACTTTGGCTGCACACAGTAGGAAATCCCGAGATATTTCAGAAGAATTGGGATATCCAAGTTTTGGTTTTTTAAAAACGGAATAACGGGGGGTGGGGTGGGGAGGAGCAGGAGATGTGCAGGAGGTTCACAATGTAGTCAAAATGACCTGCAAACTTCCATTAGTGGCCAGTCATGAATGTGCTATTAATCACTTATTTAGAGAAGCCCACTGTCTGGGAATCCCTGTAAAATTGCATGAGTGCAGCAAGGAAATTGTGTAATAAAAACCTCATTCTAAAGCACCCTGCTTGTTAACAGACACATTTTGAGCATTACAAGAGGGGAAACAACCAGCCAATCTAAAATGTTACTCAGGATTAGAAATAATCCCTTCTGCCTAATATTTTATTATAATGAGAATGACTGCAAGAATAATAAAACCCCAGTAGCATATACCATACATTATAAACATTTGTTTGCACACCACCATTTTACAGTAGAAACTCGAAACCATGTGAAGTAAGAGCCCTGCTGAATAAAACCAAAGATGTTTTCCAAGCTGGTGTCCTCCAGATGTGTTGGACTGCAACTCCCATCCTTCCTAGCCTGCACAGCCATTGGGTGGCTGGGAAAGATGGGTGTTGCTATCTAACGTATCTGGAGGGCACCAGGATGAAGAGGGCTGGTCCATCTAGTCCAGCACCCTGTCTCCATCAGTGGCCCGCAAGATGCCCCTGGCGATCTTGGGAAGCAGGCAGTGAAAAGAGAAGCTTTTCTGGGTTCTTTGTCACCAGCATTTGGCAACAGGGTATACTGCTTCTGAAAACGGAAAGCAGACACCTATGATCGAAAACGAGGCTGTGTGCCAGCCCTCAGGGCTGCTTTGCTCCTGGCAGTTTCCCTGTTGGGAGATAATTATAACATTGCTGATGTAGGAAAACAGTAGCATGAGATAGGGCAATGGAATTGCCGCTGATAAATACTGTCCCTGCACCATTTTGCAAGCAGGTGGCGCTCTTTCCTTCCGCTACTTCTCTTCCCTCCGTGATCACATCGTATTCTACTTGTGCCCAAGAGGTTTCTTGGAGCTCAGAGCTCCAGGGTGCTATTGGTGCTAAAGGTATGGCTAAAAAAGCCCCTAATGCATCCCTTCTGAGTGTTAAAGCAATATGGAGAACACAAGCAAGTCGTTTTAACAATGTATCCGCATTCTGATTGATGAGGCTCCAGTGCTTCATTTACAAATGGAAGGCATTCAAATATTGTCCTTAGCATCATTCTCCAGCAGAATTCCTGACATCACCATTCTTAAGAATTGACAGAGCTCAATAGCATAGTTGGGGAGTCTCAAGCAGCAACTGTAGATTTCACTTGTGAAACTGACTTCCATTTTGATAGACTCCCATGAGCCTTTTGTCCAAGCATGTCTGTGTGGGAGGTTGGACCGGCACTGAATCCTTTTTGTTGGCATGAAGGTAGGGAAAAGAAAAAGAAAAACACAGCAGCAGGATAATCTGGTTTCCTGGCTGCAGTTTGCAAACTGCTAGCAAGTATCTTGTGGGTCAACATCAACCTGTAAATTGCTGCCATAGGGAAAAAAATAAACCTAACCTAAAACTGACAATGAACCTTTTCATGTATTGGACAGCCTTGGACAATTTTGCATTCTTTAATTCATTTAATTTCTTTAATATGTAATTCCTCAATATCATATTGAGGATATGAGTGCTTTGCAGTTGATTGAAGAAAAACGAAACACTTATCAGTTAGGTTTTCTTACAGTGCAACACTATGCAGTGCTACTGGAAAGTAGGTCCCATGGAGTTCAATGGATCTCGTATAGGGTTTGCAGCATTCTAAGGAGAAATTGCAAAGCAGAAATTGCAAATTGCAAAGTAAGCTAGCACGATACTTCCATTGCAGCTCCTCTGCAAAATTCTGCATTGAGCAGGGGGTTGGATCGATGGCCTTACATGCCCCTTCCAATTCTACTATTCTGTGATTCTATGAATTCTCAGTCTGACACTCTAGCCACTACACCACACTGTCAGGTATGATAACATATTCAATAGTTAGAGAAAACATTCTTTGAGATTGTCAACATGTATATGGATATGGGTGATCCAGTGAACACGGTGTACTTCGATTTTCAAAAAAAGTTTGATAAAGTTCTTCACCAAAGGCTCCTACGCAAATGTAGCAGTCAAGAGATAAGAGGACAGGACCACTTACGGAATGGCAACTGAACAGAAACAGCAAAGGCTAAGGAAAAATTGACACAATGTAACTAGTGGAGTCTCCCAAAATGCAGTTTTAGGACCAGTACTTTTTAATGCGTTCATAAACAATCTGGAGTTAGGCATGACAATGAGGTGGCCAAGTTTGTGGATGACACCAAACTGTTCAGGATTGCAAAGACAAAATGTGATTGCAAAGAACACCAAAAGGATATTTCCAAACATTGTTAATGAGTGTTAACATGGCAAATGGTTCATAATATAGATAAGTGTAAAATAATGTACAATGCACCCAAAAATCATAACTTGACAAAACTTCCCCCAGGAAAGTGATCTTGTGGTTGTGGTGGATAGTTCAATGCAAATGTCAACCCAGTGAGCAGCAGCTATGAAAGAGGTGAATTCCATGGCAGGGATCATTAGAAGAGGGGTCAAAAATAAAACTGCCAATATCACAGTTCCTTCATACAAATCTATGGTGCACCTGCACTTGGAATACTATGTACAGTTCTGGTCACCACACCTCAAAAAGGATACTGGAGAGCAAATTGACAAGAAAAATGATCAAGGAGCTGGAGCAACTTCTTTATGAGGAAAGCTTTGAGGCAGTTTAGCTTAGAAAAACAAGGGAGACATGATAACAGTTTGTAAAATTGCTTCATGGTATGGGAAAAGTAGAAAGGGATGAGCTTCCCACTCTCTCTGAACCTGGGGGGGGGGGTCATCCCATGAAGTTGAATGGTGGGAGATTCAGTACAGATAAAAGGAAATACATCTTCACATAGTGCATAGTTGAACTACAGAATTCACTACTGCAATTTGCTTCCTCAAGATGTAGTAATGGCCACCAACTTAGATGTCCCTAAAGGTGGATTAGGCAAATTCATGTAGGATAAGGCTATCAATGGCTACTAGTCATGACGGCTATATATTACCTCTAGCGTCGGAGGCAGTATGCCTTTGAATACTACTTGTTGGGAAACTACATGGGAGAGGGTCTTGGTGCCCTGTGTATAGACTTCCTTGGCTTAATTTACACCTACAGCCCTTTCACAAGGGAGGGGGGTAATTGTGAGGTTTCCTGCTTCTGTGATTGGCATTCACGGGGCACACACAAGCAAAATTTCCTACAATGACAGGAGTGTCATTACTGGAGGACGTGTGTCCTGTGACAGCACTTCCGCATGTGGATTAGCAGAAATGGGCAGGACTATGCAGATGACGTGGCTACAGGGCTTTTTATGACTCATCAGAGATGCACAAGAACGTAAATGTACAACTACACATTGGGTAGATAAGCAGTCCATCAAATATGCAATGCTGCACAGAGATATGTATTAAAAAAAACAAAACACTCTCAGCACCAAAACAGGCTGATACACATCCAAAACATGTGGTGAAAATGGCATCCATGTCCACTGCACACACACCTCCAAAACAGCAGGACACACCCCTGACAGTGGACTGGCTGTTCACTGACCCAGGAACTCGCGCCAAACAGCAACTGGTAGGATGACCAGAAAATTATCCTTAGTGATATGAAATGAAGGAGAAAGACAAATATATTTAATCAGCTAGTGTGTGTGTATTTGGACTTGGCTTGAGGAGATCTGGATTCAAATGCCTGCTCAGCATGAAGTTCAGAGATATATGTTGAATTTTACATGATTGTCCACATTTAGATGCCCTGTTGATAACATGTGCCTAGTGTTGCTGCTTTCCCTCTTTGGAAAACACCTGCAGGATCATCCTCCTTGGCACCTGTTCTGCAAACAGAAGTGTCACATTTGGCATGAAGCAAAGAATCCAATGTGATAAGGATGGCTCAATCAGCCCGACAAGAGTAGCATGTTCTTAGGGAATAGGGCATGGTCTTACAAAGTGAGCCTTGTGGAAGGATTTATTTATTTATTTGTTTGTTCTTCCTGTTTGAAGTCTCTCTCTCACTCACCTGGAGAACAGTTGGCAGTGCGCCATTGTCCAGGAAGTGAGTAATCTTGGTTACAAATTACATCACTGGTGTCGCAATCACAACTACCAAAGCCAATAGAAGTCAATGACCTAGGAGTGAATGGCTTGGGTTGGGTGTCAACTGTATCAAGAGTATTAAGGCTACCTGCTGCATCATTTTTTCACAAAACACATCTTCCCTCACATAAATTATCTGATGAACAGTTTCGTGAAGATAAAGAGATTACTGCAGCTACATGGCTTTATAGGAAGGACCCTTGAGCAGCTTACTGTTGTGAAAATGTATGACATTTAAAGTTTCTTTAAAACCTTAACAAATGTTCCAAATGATTGTATCCATGCAGTTATATTATGGCCACATGTCAGACAAACTGAAATCAGTGGAACTTAAGGGTACCTGGATTGTGGCAAGAATCTCTTACCAGGCCATCACGTCGACCTAGCTCTTCTTTCAGTGTCTTGTCAGAGCCATGTCTCAAACTATGATTCACGCTTTGCATCTCTTTGCATGTTTATTGTCCAAGTAAAGAAAACCCCTATATTAGAGTTTAAAGCACTCATCCACCTGGGCTGTAATATCAAAGCAATTTCAAAGACTTATAGCCAAACTAGATGTGACATTTGCCACATGATCAGCATTGGCATGCAAGTTTTCTCTTTAACAAAGCTCCCAGAGTGTTCCATTGAGAAAAGCAGGTGTGTGCATGTGTCTGTGGGTCCCAGAAGGGATGATGGTGGGGGCAAAAGGTTAAAGACTCCCCTCCCACAATGCCATGGTCCCAATCCAGCTCTCACACACTGGGTATCTGTTAAAGAAAAACCTTGCACACCAGAGCTAACCACCTGGCAAATGTCATGTCTAGTTTGGGCATTAGTGACTTTCAGGGATGGGCCACAACTCTCCAACAGCAGGGAATATATTTTGCATGCAAAAGATCCTAGGTTCAATCCCAGCTGAAAAGCATCCCAGATAGCAGGTCTGGGGGAGACCTCCCTCTGACACCCTGGAAAACCAGACTAGGCAAACATCAATACTGGTTTCCACAGATTAATGGTCTGACTTGAGGTCAAATTAGAGCATCATCAGATGAGGGGAAATTGAGTTTCCTTACTATCGTTTTTCTGTCCCACAATAGGGATGAGCTAGGGTGACCATATGGAAAGAAGGGCAGGGCTCCTGTATCTTTAACAGTTGCACAGAAAAGGGAATTTTGGCAGGTAACATTTGTATATATGAAGCACCTGGTGAAATTCCCACTTCATCACAACAGTTAAAGCTGTAGGAGCCCTGCCCTTTCACGAGGGAATGTCACCAGGTGCTGCATGCATACAAAAGACAACTGCTGAAATTCCCTCTTCATCACAACTGTTAAAGATACAGGAGTCCTGTTCTCCTTTTCATATGGTCACCCTAGTTGAGCAGCTTCCTCTTTCTTCACACAGGGTAAGTTTCGCCTCAATCAAAAGAATTGGATTTACCAGGTCTTATTGTGTCACAGAAAAAAGAGCAGAAGGAGGGGGAGACGCAGGGGAGGCAGACGGTGTCATCAAAAGGACCCGTGGACATCCATAAGTGGCCAGTAACGAGCCTGCTATAAAATGCTCATCTGATGATGCTCTTACACATGACAGAGTTCCAGTAGTTCTTCAGTAGTTTGTTTTATTTTCACTTATTATTTCAGAAGAATATAAGTACCAGAAGAGGAAGGATTAAGAAGTATTTCCCCACCCATCCTTTTTTCCACTCATGCAGTCTGCTCTAGCTCTCTCTCTCTCTCTCTCTCTCTCTCTCTCTCTCTCACACACACACACACACACACAGAGAGAGAGAGAGAGAGAGAGAGAGAGAGGAAAAACAATGTGACTCCACTGAACATATAGTTTGAGCCACAATTTACGGCAGTTCATATGTTTGCATATGTTCTGTATGTCAGTGAGTAAAATGATTTGAGAACATTTTACATACCAAGGCAGGGCCTTTTAGGGCAGTGACCTGAAAACTGGAAGAGGTTGAGTGTGTCATCGTCTTGTAAGACACAAGATCTTGCACATAAAGCATTCCTAGTAAAGGGTTGGATCCAATGGTGTCACTATATGGATGAAACTGCTTCCATCAGCAGAACTGGGAGGGGGATAATCCCCACCCATGCACCCCTCAAAATTTATTCTAGAGGGCTGGGAAACCCTTTGGGGCAGAGTTTCAGGCAGGATGGAGGGCTGCAGTGGGTAGAAGACTGGGAGAAAGTTCCATAGCGTTAGCAGACTTAAGCCATTGCAATACTGAATTAACCCCATATCCCCATACTCTCACTTATACAAATAATATGCATGAGAATATCCCTAGACTATTCCTTTTGGTGCGTGCATCTGAAGAATTATGTCAAACAGAACGATGTCAGATAGCAGTGACAATGAATAAAGTTTCAGAACAAAATGAAAAGTTAAGGTCACTGGGGCTAATGGCACTTAAAAGAACTTGAAAATCAATGAGGATTTTAAAATAGACAACACAGTCCTATGCATGTCTACTCAGAAGCAAGACCTGCTGAATTCAATAGTACTTACTCCCAGATAAGTGTGTACATCATTGCAACCTAAAACATGTAACTTCTAAACTAAGCCTCCTTATTGAGAGTATTAGAAGGTAGCCAATGAAATACCATTTGAGAAGATCTGGGGACACTGAGAAATTACAGACCTATCTGTCTGCCGTGAATATTGTGTATAGAAATCGTTAAAGCTAGCATTAGTCAACATAATGGGTTGGATCCAGATTTAGGTGTGTGCAACTGGGCTAGTGGAAGTGGACTTCCCTGCTTCTCCTCTCCCCAACAACCCTCCAGACCCCAGAAATTGCTACACAGAGGGTCGGGAGACCCTGCTGAATGGGGTGAGCTGTGGTACAGGGAGGGTCCCCCACCCCCAAATCAAGCAGAGGCATCTTCTGTGAGTGAAGCACTTCTGCCAACTGAAGGAAGACCCTGGATTAAAACCAACAGAAGAACAAACCTTGCTGAAGAGGAGTAAGCATGGCTTCCGCAAAGGGAAGTCTTGCCTCACCAAAGTCTTGCCTCACTCTTTCCTTGAGAATGTTAACAAGCAAGTGAATGGAGGTGAGTGATACAGGAGACACTGTATGGATAAACTTTCAAAAACCTTAACAAAGTTCCTTAGTTAATGCCCCTGAGAAAATTGTAGACAATGGGGTCAGAGGACAGGCCCTCTTTTTTAAATCTCCTTTTGATATTCTCATGTTTTTATAGGCTCAGGCTGCAGTACGAGTGTTATGCTTCCCAGATTCAAGGGAATTAAAGACTTTGTTTCACAGCTTCACAAAGAGACCAGAGACCAGCTGCCACGCTCCCCATTTCGTGATTTAGGAAAATATTTAGATATGTAGAATTGGATTTGGGGCTATAGCTGGCATAAACCAACAAAAATGTTTTGCTTCCTCCCTGGCTGCCTGAAGTGTGCCTTTATGAAGGACAAGGGGAGGGAAAGTGTCATGGATAACAATTGTCTTAATAGAAAGAGTTGTGGGGGGGGGGGGAGGTTGGAAAAGCCTGCTGAGCTTTTGCTTTCCAACTCTGAAAGAATAGCCCTATTACTGTCCCCAAACCTCAACCCCTCCCTTTTCCTCGCCCCCTCCCTGGAGAAGAATTGGTCACTGCACAGCTGTGAAAGGGAGAAAAATATATTTATATATAAAAGAGAATCTGCCCTTCTGAATTGGTTTGTGGGGCTAGACAAAACCTCATTGTGTTCTTTATCTGCCCAGAAGAGAATGGGCTCACAGTCTTTGCCTGGCAGGGGCTCTGCCTTTGGTTAACTGTGGTCAGATAACTGTAACTTCATTTAGATACTGTACTGTGTGTGTGTGTGTGTATGTGATTGAGGCATTATTATTGATTGTGAGCACATCTGGAGAAAAACACAAACATTAATCCTCTGCCCTGTTCAGGAGGAGGAAAAAAGGGCAGGGGAATTGACAGTTTTTATGAATGCAGATTAAAAATCCAAGTCTCCAGCAATTAATTTTAAACTTATCCTGCAAATATATATCTAAATATATCTGACTGACAAAGATGCACTGTTAGAGAGATGGCTCTGCAAAAAACTTGGGTCCAGGAATTATTTTTATTTTGCTAATAGCATTGAGTTGAAAACTTGTTTACTCAGAAGTGACTTCCTGTGAGTTCATTGGGACTTACTTTCTGTTAAGTGTGCGTGCAGGTATGCAACCCAAGCCTCAGAATGTTTATGCAGAAGTAATTCCCTCTGAATTCAATTGTGTTTTCTGATACAGTGAAGGGAGAACATTCAGTAATGAACACAGTAAGCCCCAGTGAAATCTCATTCATATTTTTTATTTATTATTGCATTTATATCCCACCTTTTTTCCTCCAAGGAACCCAAGGCAGCATACATAATCCTCCTCCTCTCCATTTTATCCTTACAACAACAACAACCCTGTGAGGTAGGTCAGGCTGAGAGGCTGTAACTGGCCCCAGGTCACCCAGTGGGTTTCCATGGACAAGTGGGGCCTAGACTCCGGATCTCCTGGTTCCCAGTCCAACACTCTAACCACTACACCACACTGTTGTATCCTCTTTTTACTTGTATGATAACATCTATAGCATGTGTGGACATTTATTTATTATTATTATTATCTTCCTTTATGGCAATCCCCAAATATGTGAATTTAATTTCCTGACTTTGAACCATCTTCTCCAAAAACATTAACTTGATTTTGGGTGAGACTTTGATAGAACATTTTGGGTATCCTACTGTCTAAGTAATTTGTTGTTGTTGTTGAATTAAATACGTGGCCTTTTTTTTTTTTTATTTCTCCATATTCTATGTCAAGGTAAGCTTGTTTTATTTCCTAATGTGAATAGCATGTACAAAGAAAAGAAAATGACTTTGGCAAAGCCCTTATATCATACTTTGGCTTTGCATCCTAGCCTGCTTACTCTGCTGCATCGATGTGACTGAGGCAGCACCACAGAAAAGCATCCCGGTCTCCATGTTGAGTTGTGCGACGTGCAAGTTTATTACTTATGAGGAGGATTTATACCCCTTACTACCAACCAGAGTTCAAGGCAGCTTACAATATATTTAAATTATAACAAAATAGCCAAGAGTTACTTAGAAGAGGCAAAAGTGTATGCCGTTTCCCCCAAGTCCTCAGATGTACCAATTGCCAGCCTATTTCTAAATCTCTGAGCCACAGAGAAAATAATCCCAGCTCAGAAATGGCTGTGGGAGCCCCAGCCACAATTGCCAATGACCAAGGATGATGGGGTTTGTAGTCCAAAGCACCTGCCCTGGAAGGCACCAGGTTGAGGGAGGCTGCCTTAGAGCCCCAGGGGCTACAGTTTTCTCAGGCAACCTATTTCTGCTGCTGGATCTTGCAGCTTCTGGCTTTGGTGGCAGATGAAGAAGCACTGAAGCAGCAAAATTGTTTATGGAGATGAAAAGTTTAATAGAAAGTGCCTGAAGGGGAAGCAAGGTGAGACTTTGGCACAATTTTTAGCGTATTTTCAGCCTTGGTTTATGTCTCTGACATGAAAATTGGGGGTGGGGGGAACAATAAGAAGGAAAGAAAGGAGGAGCAAAATGTAGAGCTCCATCACACCAGCGATTTATTGCACACTCACTATACCTGATATGTGGTTTTGCAGCCCAGTACTCACATGACGTCATCTCTGTCCTGCACACATTTCGCTTCTTCCCCTCCCCTTTTTCGTTTCATTGTGGAGCGGGCAAAGTCTGGGTTTTTTCCTTCTATATGAAATAAATGTGCTTCTCCCTCCTGTGTATTGCTGTCCTTTGTGCTCTATCAGACCATCCTGTTTTTTGTTGCAGGTATGTCTAAGGGAGGTCTCAGTCTCGCTGACAAAAGAGAAGGGCAGGCAGTTCTCTGCTCAACTGTGAAGAGGGAGGGAGAGAGGTCCCATTTAACTCTATGGTCTTACTCCTGAGTAGGCATTACCAGGGGTACATTTTCACTTTAAAAGAAATGCGGAAAATGCACTGGGACAGGGGTGGCGGTGGTTTACAGTGCAACAATACTTTTTTGAAATGAGGATAGGTTGACTTTCCCTAATCCCTTAATCCCTTAAGTACACCATTGCATCATTACACTAGTTCAGCCTAGCAGAATTCCATTCCATTCCATTTGTGCAGGAATAATAATAATAATAATAATAATGGGAAAATAAGAATTAGGGTGGGGAAGGAACCCATATGCAAGGGGTTGACTTTCCCTAATCCCCAAATCCCTTAAATACACAAATGCAAACAGGTGGAACTATCAGGGGAATGCTTTAAGGGGGGAAATTTTAACTCCTAAAAAATCAAGGGATGAACCGATCTGATTCAAGCTTGGCAGGGCTAAAGCCCGCCTTAAGACCTATCACCATGCTATGGTTCATCTCCTCTATCTTTAAAAATTACATAGAAGTAAAAAAAATTGTACATTCTAATAGGAGCTCCAATGAGCGAGGGGGGAGGGCTGCCATGTCCATCACAATGTCCATCAATGGCAAGAACCAATGAACTGGAGGGGGAAGGAGAAGGGGCGGGATGGGGCAGGTGCAAAAGCAGTGGTAGAGCACAAAGAGAGTTCACCAGTATAGATATGATAGTGAACTGGAGGAGCTCCTGCAGCGCTCCTGAAATGGAGGTAAAAAAATGCGGAGGCAAACCACAGGAAAAAAATAGGTGTGATGGATCCCGCAAACAGAGCAAGTATATTTTTTTACAAACATAAAACACATACATAGTTTCATACAACTATAGCTTTCTGACTTATAATAATGGTACCAATGAAAGGCCTCTCCTACTCCCTCTGCTAATTAGGTTGTTGGAATGCATGATGTATAGCAGCACATATGTAGATCTGTATTTATATATGCACGCAAGCCATCCCATAGTATGGCTCATGGGGTGCAGAAGGTCATTTGTTCCACCTGGCTCTGTTTGCTGGACCTTGGGAATCGAATAAAAAACAAAGTAGACCCTACTAGCCTGAAGTCTGCCCATGTCTGTCTTATCTACTTAGGGAGAAGCTGCCTTATACTATAGTCAGACCCTTGGTCCATCTAGCCCAGTATTATCAACACTGGCTGGCAGCATCTCTCCAAGTTTTCAGGCAGGATCTTGAGCTGCTGGAGATCAAACCTGGGACTTTTTGTGCGTGAAGCATCTGCTCTACTCACTGAATCCCCAAGCCTGCAATATATACTGGCAAATAGTAATCTATTTGCAAACTGAACACTATTTGAACAAATACATTACAGGCACAGTAGGGCGAGGAACTGATCTGGATTAGGATTGCTGTGTTACAAGCCTCCTACCCCCATGTTAGGGTCCCAATCCAGATCAAGGTCCCTGCACTTACTCTAGAATTTTTTTAAAAAGGAGTAAAAGGCATAGCTGCTAGCTATATAAAATGTGAAAATGTGCTTTGACCCTCAGTGATGGAGAAGAAAGCAGGAGATGAGTGGAAGAAGATTTCTCCATCATTACCTTTGGAACTGACATAGCAAAGGGTGGGCTAGGGAAGCTTATCTGCTTGGGCAGTGGATGTGGAGTGGTGGTGAACAGGGTGAGAAAGGATGGGGTTCCATGCCTCTTCAACAAACACTACTGGCCTTTAGTTATTCATATCCTTAAAAGCCTCTTGAAAGATAGTCCTGCCCCTTTGCCACACTCTAGATTATCAAGAAAGAGAGAGCTATGCAGATAGGGCAGTGTCATTTCTAACCAGCTTCCACTGATTTATTTCTGTGGCATCAAGTATAATTGCTGAAGGGGCTGTTGTCCTGTGTTCCAGCTCCTAGGGTCATCATGGACAGGTTTAGCCCCAAGTGATCCTTTCACATTCTCACATATACATGACTGGCTGCCATTCACTGTTATGATAGATAGTAAAGGGCTGCACTTGAGAACACTACTGTGGTGTGACCAAGACTTGCCCATTCTCATGGATGGCCTGGTCTCTGGTGAAAGACACCCCATGGCATAATGTGTGGCCTCTGCACAGAGATGCACTGTCTGCACACTCCAAGAATCTCTGTAATACATAGGCCCTCTTTCTACTATTCCCCTCCGTCCATCATAATGATGGCCATTTCACTAGTGTTCAGAGAAAAATTTATATTCAATCGGAGCACATTTGAACAGAACTTTCTATCTTTTCTCCTAAACCTCCCCCAATTCTTGTCATTCGTCAAGATCATTTGCCTAATTTGCCCAGGTATACAGTTATCTTTGCAGTTTATCTTTGAAAATAGGTGAAAATAGTGATTTTCCCAAGTCACTGATGCTCTTCATGGTGGACAGAGATTCTGAAGCCAGGACTCTCCAATCCAAGCCCAACACTGATCATATCTTGGAAGACGATGTCTTCTCAGATGTAGCTAGTAAGATTATTCCCCTCTCCAACCACTTTTATCATGTCTGGTTTCTCTTCACTTCTCTCCACTGTTTTCCTTCCTCCTTTGTACCAGACAGATTCATTCTTAAGATTCCACAGTTTTCATACCTGTAAGCAAACCAAGAGTATTCATAACTCCAGTTATTCCTAATCTTAATATATAATTCATGTCTGTTTTTTTAAAACTTTTGGTCATCTTTTCTCCCTTGTTTAATTTTAGATTGTGAGCTCCACAGAGTATGAACTTAAATCTTTGTATATGGACAAAAATACAAAGCAATTAAAACATATGAAAGGAGACAGAAAAGAAAAATTATGGCTAGCGTGGTTAAACTGGGTTTATAATGTTCAGGAAACAACCGGGCAAAGGAATAAACATTCAAAACTGTAGGTTATATCCAATGATAGTTCTACTTAGAGTAGACCCATTGAAATGAATGGGACTTACATTAGACTAATAATGGATACAACCCACTGGACAGTATGCAATGGGACCGCTGTGCTTACACAATTGACATAGTACTATCAAAAATGATCTCTAGCACAACGTTAATAGTGTAAGGTGGCATGATGGCTTTTCCATTGAAACCCATTGTGCCAGCTAGTGTTATTGGCATTGTGCTAGATGTTGCTTATGCAAGTGGTACAGCAATTGCATAAGCGCAGCAGCCCTGCCCACTGTATTTGGCATCAGACTTATTTCCCCCACCCCTTTTATTCATTTAAAAATTCTCTATACTTATTCTAAGCTCTAAGGACAAAGAACACTGTATAAATTATTACATGCAAATGTACAATGCACATTTGTGTAAAGACGTATGCTATGAGTGAAAGCAGAATCCTACCTTCTCTCCTCCCACGCAGTCACCTCCTAATCTGATCTGGAGAAAAAGACATTTCTCAGCCTTAAAGTGCAATCTGACATGTCTACTCAGAGCTCCATCACACCTGCACTTTATCGCACTCTTGCCATGCCTGGTATGTGTTTTTGCAGTGTGGCACTCACATGATGTCGTCCCTGTCCTGTGGTCATTTCAGCTCTTCCCCTCCGTTTTCCATCTTATTTTGGAGCTGGGAAAGTCTGTTCCCCCCCCCCCCCCCCGATGCACAATAAAGCCGCTCCTCCCTCCTGTGTATTACTGTCCTTGCGCTATATTGGACCATCCTGTTTTTTGTTGGGGGCATGTGTATCAAAGGGCGGTCTCACCGACAAAAAAGGAGGGCGGGGAGGTTCTCTGCTCAACCATGAAGGGGGAGGGAGAGAGGGCACCCAAACACCCCATGGAGAAGGTGAGCTACCGCCCATGCCCAGGACTTGGTCCCATTCAGCTCTATGGTTTTCACTCCTGAGTAGGTATGTCTAGGTTTCCTGACCAGAACAATGTCAGCTTCCCCTTGCCATGCCTACATTGACCACAAGCTTCTCCAAAAACTAAATGCAATACTTTCTCTTCACTTATCTTGTTTAATATGATCTTAGAGGAAAGCATAGTGTGTTGTTTTACTGTAATTACGCAGTTTCAGGCTGCTGTACTATTGTATTTGCACAGAAAAAAAGAAATATTATATATATATATATATATATATGTATATAATTAACTGCAGGGGGAAGGAGAAAGTAGGGGGCAGGTCGGGAGATTTCACGGGCATAGTAGAAATACAGGTGAAAAGGTACATGAGCGCAACAACGTACAGACGTGAAAGTGTCCAGCTCTCGACTTGCTAAGGAAGTGGATGCAAACCAGGGTGAAAAAGTAGGTGTGATGGAGCCTTCAGACTCACCTGAGCCTTACTTCCAGATAAGTGTGTGCAGGATGGCAGCTTTAATGTAGTGAGGCACTGAACATTCAAGGAACCACTGCCTATCAAATCCTAATAATACAATCTGTAGGGATGTGCACTGGATCGGACCCGATCCACGATCCGAGTCCGGTCCAGTGGGAATTCGGATAAATTATCCGATTTCCGATCCGACAGCTGGATCGGCCGATCCAATCCGAACCGGTCCGAAAAGGCTCCGAACCGGTTCGGCGGATCGGCGGGCGCCCACTGGCGCCCACCGCCGCTTCCATTGGCGGGCGCCAGCGGGCGCCCGCCGATGAAAGTGGACAGCGGGGGGGGAGGAGGGGGGCGCTTACCTTTCCGGTCCGTCCGATCCCGTCCGGCGCCGGCAGCTACTACCAGCGGGCTCCGCGGCCTGCTCCAGGGTGGCGCGCCGGGTGATATCATCACCCGGCACGCTACTCTAGAGCAGGCCGCGGAGCCCGCTGGTAGTAGCCGCCGGCGCCGAACGGGAGCAGACGGGCTGGGAAGGTAAGCAGGGGGTGCGCGGAGGGGAGGAGGGGGTGCACGGAGGGGAGCCCTTACCTTCCCGGCCCGTCCGCCCCCGTCCGGCGCCGGATGGGAGCAGATGGGCCGGGAAGGTAAGCAGGGGGCGCGCGGAGGGGAGGAGGGGGCGCACGGAGGGGAGGAGGGGGGCCCTTACCTTTCCGGCCCGTCCGCTCCCGTCCGTCGCCGGCGGCTACTACCAGCGGGCTCCGTGGCCTGCTCCAGGGTGGCGCGCCGGGTGATCCCGGCGCGCCACCCTGGAGCAGGCCGCGGAGCCCGCTGGTAGTAGCCGCCGGCGCCGGACGGGAGTGAACGGCCCTAAAAGGTAAGCAGTCACGGGCGCCAGCGGATGGAAGCGGACGGCCCCAGGGGGGGTAGGGAGCGCAGGGGAGGGGGCTTACCTGCCGGGGCCGTCCACAGCGGACGGCCCCGGGGGGGAGGGAGTTAGGCCCCCCCTCACCCACCGCCATTTTTTCCTCATAGACTTGCATTGCAATGCAAGTCTATGGGGAAAAAAATGGCGGCCGATCCAAAAATTTCCGATTTTTGGATCAGGATAGTACTCAATCCGGTCTGGGGGGCCTCCGATTTTGTCCGAACCGATCCGTGACAAAATTGGAGGTCCCGATCCGGGTCCCGATCCGATCCGGGGGGTCCGTGCACACCCCTAAAAATCTGTAGCCCCTTGAGTATCCCATGTGGAGCCAGCCAAGTTGAAACAGGGAGCCCCTTTCAGTGAAATCTTTTGCCTCCCCACCCCCTTTGGAAAATACCCTTCCTATTCAGCAGTCTTTCCAAGAGTGAGATGATTGTTTGCAGAGAGCTGAAAATGTTCACCTCCTGTAAAATGGCAATTGCCAGTTGGGAAGACATGATCCCTTTGTTGGCAAAGATGGGGGCAGACTGCATTGCCTGCTCGACTGTGGATCATTTCTACTAAAGTGGTAAGAGCCACTTCACTTTCAACATATAATAAAATACAGCCATGATACACTGAAGGGGGCGTGGGGATATGGTGTGGGTTTTCTAGAAAAACTCCTCAAAGTTCTCAGAATCACCACCCTTCAGAGACTGGATAATGGTAGGAGGGATGGAACAGGTGGGTGGAGTGGTGGGGATGCAGGCCTTCCATTTCTATCTGTATAACAGAAAGCGTATTAAATTTCTATTATATACAGCAGTTGAAGTACCAGATTTATAGTACTCATGGTACTGCAGCAGTTCACAGACAGAATGGATTTTGGCTCAGTACCATGCCAATGGTCCCACTTGTCAGAGCTGGAGGGAAATGAAAACACATTCCTAAAATGTGTTTAAATTAACATTAACGTTTAACTAATATTAGATAGCACAAGCTTTTTTGATTAGAATCTACATGACCAGATGTCAGAACTGGAACATCTGAAGAAATGTGAAAGTGTTCTGAAATATCTGAAAGTGGATGCAGTGTTTAAAGCAGATGCATCTCGATGAGGTATGTGTTCACCTAGAAGTTCTTCTGAGTTCAATGGGACTTACACCCAAGTAAGTGGGCATAGAATTGCACAGACTTGAACCTTAAGTTTGCAATCCTAAATCCTCTTACTAGGAAGTGAGTCCCACTTTTTTCAGATAAATGTTCACAGGATTGAGATTTAGGACAACTATCCCAACATAATTTATCAAATGTGTATTTTCTCTAAAGCTCTACAAGTTCTAAGGAGGCGCATTAAAAAATTTACCTCTACAAGAACGGAGCGCAAATCGGGCGTAGAGGCGCGTTATCTCCCCAATTATGTGCATTATCGAATGTGCGTTAAATCGCGAGTTTTATTTTGCTCCGTCCGTTAAAGCACATTTTGACTGTGTGAATAAGCGCTTATGCGCATTAACTACTTGTAAAGTGCATTTTGGACATCTGTTAATGCCCTTCACCGCCTCTCGCTGCCTCTCGTGCAGAGGGATTAGACGTAAATGCGCTTCTGCGATTATGCGCATAATCGCCTAACCAGGCACAAAAGCGAATCCTTGTAGAGGGGACCTACCTCTACAAGAGGCATTTAAAGCTCTTTCAAGGCACATTAAAAAATTTACCTCTACAAGAACAGAGTGCAAATTGGGCGCAGAGGCACGTTTTCTCTCCGATTTTGCGCATTATCAAATGCACGTTAAATAGCGAGTTTTATTTTGCTCCAGCGGTTAAAGCGCATTTTGACTATGTGAACAAGCGATTCTCTGCATTAACTACTTGTAAAGCGCATTTGAAACAACCGGTAAGGTCACCTGTTGAGTGGTCAATTACCTCCTGCATACAAGCATTTACGATAAAGCGCTTCCGAGAAGATGCGCATAATCGGAGGAACAGGCGTCAAACGGAATCCATCTAGAGGGGGTCTCTCTCTCTCAAAATTCTATGTTCAGAGTGCTGTTGTGCTATCTGATAAACACTTCAAATATTATCTAAGGTTCCTGCAAACTATTTGGCATGTGTACATGGATGGAAAATAATTAATGAATGCAAGAAACCCAGGAAGCTGGGATTGGCAGTGGCACTCTGACAAGGTCAATGCCAAATACAGGCATGAAATCACACAAAATTGTAATTGTTCTTTTATGATGCAGAAAACTCCACAGATGGGAACTAAGGGATGTAGAGGTGGTGGGTTGACCTCACTCTTAAGCAATGCGTTATTTTAGAAGAAAGAAAGAACTATTCACAGATGCAGTTTTAATTTACAAAACAAGAGTGCACACTTAGTATCTCTCCACAGTTTTAAGTCATAACTAATATGTGTTAAGTGATCCAGAGTATGCACTCTTGCTTGTGAATGTAGGCCGTTTGATGGATCAGATCAAGGCCACCTAGTCCAGCATTCGGTTCAAGCATCCCAGCCAATAGCAGATGCTGAATAGTCCACTGGAAATTGGCCAATGGTTCGCCACTGGAAAATGATCTACCTTCTAACCACTCCTGTCTTATTGGACCAAAGCCAGTTGCCTCCTTCCTTGCTTATTTGTTTATTAGGCCAAGCATTTGAAATACACATAGGTTTTTCATCAGGTATTATCACATGTATCTTGAAACTGTTTTTATGGATTACCTGCATGCGTCACATATCATTTTCTTCTCCCCTTCATAAGGGTCAGTTTCACATAACTGTTGTGCTGAAGGCGAGTGTGCGCACAGCTTGTTATTAATCTGCTTCTGGTCAAGAGATTGTGGGAATGAGTCCATATTTTTTTAAAAAAATACAGACTGCATTTTTGTAGGACACTCTTTTGGATTGTTACTCTCTTTTGTTCCTGGCACCTTTCCTGCACAGGTATATAGTCTCAGCTGGTACACCCTTGCCCAGCCACTGTTGAATTTCTACCTCTTAATGCAGCTATTAAAAAGTACAGAGCCACTGTCTGATTATGCCTTAGAGGATTCTGTATTTTGAGTAGCCTCTCCAGTATGGTAGCCAGCTACTTCCCCCTCTTCGTGGATAAAGTCCTCCGGCTTCCGATAGCTGTTATTCTGCGAGATAGATGCTATTACAAAAAACGGATGGAATGATAGGGATGGGGGCTGTTGCACACCTATTGAATTTTGACTTGCCTGGCAGTTTTTAGTAGTTCTTGAAGCGCCTTGAGCGCTGCTCTGTGGAGACTGGAAAGGCGATTTATTCATCTTCTCATAAATGAAACCTTTGTCGGGGAAAGAGCAACGACAACAGCAGCAACAGCATTCTGTAACCCTACTCAGGTGCTACTCAACGCTTGCTCTCAGCTTGCCCCCAGACGGGGCGTTACTGCTGTGCCGGGTCCGGCCAGTAGAGTGCAGGAGCCACGGAGGCGGTAGCAGGAGGAGGCGGAGGAAGAAGGGGAGGGCGTGAGGGGAGAGGCTGGGACGTCCGCAGAGCCCGAGCGCAGCTAAGCAGCCCAAGTTGAATGCCAAGCGGTGCGGTGGAGGCCGATGCGCAGCGCCCGCCGGAGAAGGCTGCGAGCGGGTCTCCCCTGTTGGAAACGCGCCTGCGTGCGTGTGTGAGAGAGAGAAAGGCGCGCCCAAACTCACCTCAGGGTCGGCCGGGGCCACAGTCCAGGAGTGCCGCCGCCCAAGGTCCCGGGAGAAACGACGTCTGGGTGCGCGGCGCCGGCATTACAGGGCTCGAGGCGCCCTGGCCGGGTGGGGGGGATGTCCCCCTGCGGGCTCGGCGGCGACTAGTCCGGCCGCTTGGTGCATGGCACAGCTATGGAGGTGGTGGACGAGACGGAGGCTCTGCAGCGCTTCTTCGAAGGTAGGCAAGCGCGAAGCCGGCGCACGCTGCGCGGGGGAGGAGCGGGCAGCCAAGCTGCCCTCCGCTCCCGCCTTCTCTCGCTCTCCGCCGCCTTTGGCAGCGCGGATTATTCGGGGGCCAGCGTGAGCCCTCTCGCCGCCGCCGCCTCTCGCAGTGTCTGGGTGGCAGGAGCGGCGGAGGTTCGTAAAAGTGCGCCGCGTGTCGAGTAGCGAAGTTGTTGGGGTGGGGGAGAAAGGGCGCGGGTTCTTGGTGGAAAATGTAGGAAGTTGTGACGGGGGAAAGGGGTATTTAAAAGAGCTTTCTTTCTTTCTTTCTTTCTTTCTTTCTTTCTTTCTTTCTTTCTTTCTTTCTTTCTGTGACATTATTTTCGGAAAGTCCCAGGGGAAGACACCGAGTACCTCAGCGAACTTTCCGCCAAAGACGCACTGAGGACTCCTCGCGCTTCCTCCCCGTGGCTCTCGGGACGGGAATCTGGGGACAGTTACTGCCCCAAACACGGTCCAAAGAGTTGCGTTTAACCGTTCTCTCTTCCCCCGTTTTATCCTCACAACATGTACATCAGGTTCTCCCCCACCCTTCCTTTCCTCAGGAACCTTATTTATAGTTACTTTCCCCACCCACTCAGAGCCAATCTTGCGTTAGGGTGAGCGGCCGCGCACGTAACCACCACGTGTTGCAAACGGAGTAAGATACTGGAGTTCGCTGTTCTTGTAAACACTTGGGCCCGTGTTGAATTTGCAGGTGTCTTGTGTCCCGAAATTCTTGGGGAAATGGGTTGAATTGAGAGGTGGGTTGGACAGGTATGGAAGAATTCGCAACCCCCCTTTGCCTAAAAAAAATAATTGGCAAGCTGAATGTGTGATGAATTCCAGGGAGGAATGTGCATCATAAGTGTTTGTGGGGATTGTCCTCTGCTTTTCAGTCAGAGAGGCCTTCCAGACCAAACCCTGTAGGGCATCCAGTTTCTTCTAGTTCAATAATAATAATAATAATAATAATAATAATAATTTATTTCTTACCCGCCTCTCCGTCCGGATTGAGGCGGGGAACAACAATATGATAAAATACATAAAACTGACCAAAACATAACACACATTAATAAAACTGCATTAAAACTTCCTAAAACTTCCTAAAAACATCCTAAAAACATTCTAAAATTCCACTGGATATGCCCGCCGGAAGAGAACAGTCTTTATAGCTTTCTTAAATTCTAAAAGACTGTTAAGTTGATGAGTCTCCTCCGGCAGGTCATTCCACAGTCTGGGAGCGGCAGAAGAGAAGGTCCTCTGGGTAACGGTTGTCAGCCTAGTCTTGGCCAACTGTAGTAAGTTCTTCCCAGAGGACCTGAGTGTGCGGGGCGGATTGTATGGGAGAAGGCGATCCCGCAGGTAACCTAGACCCAAACCATGTAGGGCTTTAAAAGTGATGACCAACACTTTATACTTTGCCCAGAAACTAATTAGCAGCCAGTGGAGCAATTTTAAAGCTGGCGTAATATGGTCACCCCTAGGTGTACCGGTGACCAACCTGGCTGCCATATTTTGAACTAGTTGAAGTTTCCGGACTAGGCACAGAGGTAGCCCTATGTACAGCGCATTGCAGAAGTCGAGCCTCGAAGTTACCAGCGTGTGCACTACCATCTTTAGGTCTTCCAACTCTAGGAAGGGACCTTTCTACCTTTCTTACCTTATTGTTCCCTCCCCATGCTTTGCATCCTATATTATGTCTTTTTAGCAGCTGCTGGAGGAGCCAATGTTGGCTGAAAAGCAGTATATAAAAATGAACACAAACGCACCCATACAAAGCAGGGCACTGCAACCCTTTTTGTAGCACATATCCTGGAGGAATCTTCTTGACATTAGCCTAATGCCCCACAGTCACTCCTGTGTGGAAGTGTTCCTTTCGATCCCAAGTAATGTATCACATCTTATGCGTTACAAGTCCTCTTAGACCAGCCTTGTCCAACCTGGTGCCCTCCAGATGTTTTAGACTACAACTCCCATCAGTCCCAGCCAGGGTGGCTAGTGGACAGAAATACTGGGAGTTGTTGGGGAGGGTTGTCCTAGACCTTGAGAAGGTTCTTTATGGTTAAAAGCCTGCTTTCTAATTAATTATACCCAATCCTGATTCCCATCCTATTAGCTGATATGATGAAGTCCCATTGTGCAGTTGTTCTGAAATGGATTCTGAAATGGATTCCACTGAGTGACCACAATGCCATAATCTTTTGTGATGAGATAAATTACCTTTTATGTTCTAGATTCCTAGCTGGTAGAGTCCCAGTCCACAGAAAAGTTTCAAATATGATTCTTTGTCTCTTAGGATGTTCCACCCATTGCACTGTAGTAGTCCTGTGTTTTGCCATAGAGCATATACTTATTGCGGAACTGCAGCCAAATCTGATTCTCTGCTGTGCACATGGAAACACATTTGTCTCATTCACATCTGTATATGTATACTTAAAAACAAAGAAGCAGTAATCCCTCCTCCCCCCCCCCCCCCGGACAGGTAGCCGTGTCAGTCTGTTGCAGCAAAGACAACAAAAAGAGTCTTGGTGCACCGTGAAGGCTAACATGTTTTTATTATAGCACATGCTTTCAAGAACTAGAGTCTTAAGTCATAATAAATGTTTTAGCTGCTAAAGTGCAACAAGACTTTTGCTTTCCCATTTAAAAAAGTAGTGTGTGAAGCCCTTACTTTAAGGAGGGCTAAACTACTATATGTTAGATGAGAGATCTGTGTTTGGATCTCCTGATATTTTGCTTTTATTTTAATGCAGCTGTAGAGGACATCTAATTTGATTGGTGCAGTGGTGTCAGGGGAGAGGGTGTTTGACACTTGTACTGTTTTCCTGGTCTAAATTGCCACTCCCCACACAGAAATTGCTGTTAGCTCTGTAGGAAAATGTAATAACAACAACAACAACAACAACAACATCAACTAGTGCAAATCTTGTGTCACCACAGGGGCTAGTAGTCTGAGAATGTTCTTTTTAAAAAGTTCATCTACCATTTCTTGAAGTTTGAAGTAAAAAACACATGATGTAAGACTTTTCTCTCTCTTCTCCCTCTAGTGTCCTTTCAGCTCCTTCTCCTCAATTTCTCTTTCTCCTACTCTGTTGCCAACTGATTTTTCTTCAGCCCCTTTGCCAACATTCTGTGTCTGTCCTTTTATTGTCACAGGAGTAAGCTTTATTAGATGTGCATACACACATTGTGTCACATGTTACATTACATGCACAGTGTGTTGCATATGCGTTAGCCACCCTTTTGCTTCATCCCTCTACCTTCTTTCTTTCCAAGCTGTCCAAAGCTTGAGCTTTGAACTTTTTCAAAGTTTCAAAATTTATGTTTGCACTGCTCAAACTTCATTTTAAAACAAAAATGAGCAAAATTAGTTTGGTAGATCCCAAGTAATAAGCCTTACACTACCGTATCCTTATATAAGAAGATGATGACGACAACAATAACCTAATAGCCATACAGTACCAAGTTATAGCAACCAAGAACTACCAAAAATACATAATAAAAGATAACAGTATAACAACAGACTCATGTAGGAAATGTCATCAATCCCAAGAAACAATAGACCTTGTAACAAGAGGATGTAAAATTCTGGCAGGAATGGACTGTATGGACAGACACAATACAGCTCCAAAAATAATTCATCAACAACTGGTTGTCAAATTCAACCTCATCAAACGGCCTACACCATACTATACATACTCATCTAAAACAATCTTGGAAAATTCAGATCATAAATTATACTACGACAGAACAATTCATACGGAAAAGACAATACTTTGCAATCAACCAGACATAACAGTCATAAACAAAACAGAAAAACACACATACCTCATTAATGATAAAAATGTTCAAAAAAGGAAAAGAGAGAAAAATATACACCACTGGCTATGGAAGTTAAACAACAGCAAGAGGAAAAAGTTACAATTATTCCCTTAGTCACATCAGTCACCAACATAACATCAAATATTTTTTACAGAAAACCTTCAGAAACTAGACCTACCAAAACACATCCACACCAACATCCAGAAAGCAGTCATGCTTAAAACATGTTCAATAGTCAGGAAATTTCTGAATCAGTAAAAGACATTATGACTTGGTAAAGCTTGTCATGTTCATCTAGAAAAAGCACCACGAGCAAGAAAAGAGAGATAATGATATCTGACTAGCCAACAGCAGCCTGAAGTGTGGTCTACATCATCAAATACCTAATAAAATGTTTAGTATTGGTTTGGGAATGGAACGTATGGGAATCTTTTTCTAGTTTTTTCCTCCCTTCTCTTCCCCCCTCTCTCATTTCCACATTTATTTTGTGTGACTCTTCCTTTTTTCCATCCTGTATCCTTCTTTTCCCTATATTTACCCTAATATTTCTCTCATTCTTCTTCCTGTTCTTCCTCTGCAAAGTTTAACATTTCCATGTACCTTCCTGGCTGCATCATTTTATTTGTGGCTTCACTGTAACTCTGCCAAAACTACCTTATCTTATAGATGATTCTTCCAATTCAGTCATATTTCCAGGTGTGCTAAAATTCTGTACTTCAGATCTAGCTACCTTTACCCACTGCTCCTACTGCAAAAGAATGAGGGGTGGGAAATCACACAGCGTTATCTTGCACAATTAATAATTAAGAGACACCCTGTACATGTCTGTTGTTGACAGGCTGAATGTCATTATAATCTTCCATAGACTTGAGGGTCAGTTTAATACATTGATCATGCTTGAGATTTGACATTGCTTTACATTCTTCCTTGCAGCTTTCTTGCTTTAGGGTTAGGTATACTTGTGTTTTAATGACATTGCCAGCTGCCTGATACAGTGCTGATGTGGCAGACAGACTAGTATGTGGAAATGGTAGTGAGCACAGTAAAAGAATTGTCTGTAGAAGTGTACAGAGGGAAATTGATTGATCAACAAACAAAACCCAAGCAATGTGCTTGAGCTACAGTCATCCTTCAACAGATGAGCTGTGTGTATTTATAGTAAGTGCACGTAGCTTATTGGCTAAGAGTGTAGCCTAGACCAGAGATAGACAAACTGGTGCCCTCCAAATGTTTTGGACTGATTCCCATAATCACTGACCATTGATTGGGACGTATGGGTGTTGTAGTCCAAGTCCCCAGTTCTCTCATCTCACCCACAAGTGCGTTGGCTGTTCTTAGCCACACCAGTATTCTCAATAGGGATGATAATACTGGCCTACCTTACACCACTGTTGTAAAAATTTATTCCCAGGTAAGTAGATACAGCATTGCAGTCTTAATGTTTGTATTAGTTCCTGTGCCCACTTGCTATCAGACTGTGTAGCCCAGCATTGTCAACACTGACTGGCAGCACAGTCTCCTAGCCCAACCTGGAGAAGCTGAGCTTGAAACTGGGATCTACTGCTTGGAAAGGGTGAGCTCTCCTACTGAGCTGTGCTCCCCCCCCACCAGCCCTTCTACCTTCTAAGAAAGTAGCTTTAAGTTTTGCCAAAATCTGCTACTCTTTATATTACCAAATTGAAATACTGTTTTCCTCCTTCAGTTGTATTGGTAAGTAGGACAAGTAGGATATGTTTAATCCCTCCAAGTCACTGAGTTGTATGATTTCCCCTTTTGAAAACGTGATTTCTGTAAAGGCTTGGAGAATGCTATCTTGTTTCCCATGTAGTTTTGTTTGATTTGTACTGAGTCTGTTGCTTTATGTTAGGTGAGAATGAGAGGGGCATGTTTAGCAAAAAGGAACATTGTGTAGTGTGTGTGTAGGGAGCTGCTGATATGGATTATTTGCCCTCTTTCATATACTCATATCTTTCTTGCCCTAATCTCTCTTTGTGTTCAGATGACTGATTTTCCAAAAGGATATTTGATGCGATAAATATTGATGCCTATGTTCTTGATGCTGGATTTTCAGCATGGTTCTTTACCTTTGGTCAGTTTGGGACCCCTGAGAAACCTCTAGTATTGGGATCAGTAATATGTATTTATAAAATAAAGCTGTTCTCATAAATGAGGTGTAAATTTGGTTTTGGTATCTTGTGTGTGAATTGCAAATGTAAAGCTTACATTGGCTAGAATGTATGCTTGATTTAGAAATGGCTTCTTTTCTGCTTTTGACTTCACATGTGCAACATTTACAAGTGATATATTCCAGACTTCAAAGCTTTTCTTGTGTGACTTGTGAAACTATTTCTGAGTTTATTTGAAAGGTGAATCTGCATTAGTGACAAAAATTGTGCCTAAAACAAAACTTCACTTTAAAATATTCCTGCTGCATGGCAAGCTTCATTTATGTTTTAGTATAATAGCCCCATAAGAGCATACAATATGGTCAATCTAGTCCAGCAATTGCCCCACTCCAAATTTGGCCAAGTCCAGATGGCTAAGAAAGATTCATCAATATACTATAAGTGCCCATAAATATGTTGGTCATGGTTGTTTTTATATATTTTATATTGCATTTTTATCTCCTGTGCTGGTTATATTTGCTTATTATTTGTTGTGTGTTCATTCTTTTAGTATTATGTAGTCTGCCCAAAGAACTCTTGTTATTGGGTGGACTAAAACTATAATAAATAAATTCAGTCCTCATTATTCACTCTTCAGGCTTATTCAGATGTTATGTCTTCTTTGGCCCACCCCAGAAAGATTATAAACAGCGTGGGGGTTCCTATGTTCACTTTAATTCTCCCACATTCCCTTGCTGTCTTCAGTGTGGGGAGGAATAAACACTCAAATGGTAAGATTTGAGTTTTGGGAGGGATGGAATTTCCCCTTTTTATCCCACTAAATCAAGTTACTTGGGTACTCACCGAACAGGTGATAATCTTGAAGACATATGGAGTGGGTTCAAGTTTGACAGCAGAATTTACAGCCTGAGATTGAGATCTGGAATGAATGTTTGAGTTAAACGAGGTTGGTTATCTATGTTTCAACAAGCAAAGCAAACAAAAGTTAAATAAATATATGTCTGTTTCCTCAATATGTATATGTGTGTGTGCATTCGTATTCTCTTCTCTTCATCCCTGAAAATCTGCCTCAGGAAGTGATGGGATCTCTGCCATTGGAAGTGTTTAAGCAGAGGATGGACAACCAATTCTCAGGGATGCTGCAGCTGCATTCTGCATTGAGCAGGAGGTTGGAGTAGGTGATCTCTAAGATCTCTTCAAACTCCATGATTCTGAGTGGACTGGACAAACTACTGGTTGACAGTCCAAAGGTAGCTCTATCCTTCTTCTGATACTGGTGGCTGAATGAAGGAGAGCATACATTTGTTTGAAAATTTAAAAAACCCAAAACATTTCCAGTGAATATATATCTACCAATAATTTGTAGCTTTCCTATATCAGGGTCCAAGTAGTTCACCACCCGGTTTCCAAGAGTAGCCAGCTGGAGGTGTCCAGGAAACTCACAAGCAGAACATGAAGGTTGTTGTCTTCTAGGGACTGGTATTCGGTGGTATAGTGCCTCTGAAAAAAGAGGTTGTATTCAGCATATTTAAAAGAGTTCTACTCTAATGCATGATATAAAACGTAATAATACATACAAATACCAAAATATAAACAGAATGGTAAGAAAAGGATATGAGCCCTGTTAAAAAAAGGTCCTTGCTTAGCAACAGAAAAGCATCAATCCCAGACCGGGGAGCCTCTGGAGTGAGAGAGTTCCAGCTCTCGTGAGCCCCTCATGGGAAGAGATAGCCCTTAAGGTAGTCTGGTTCCATGCTTTATGGCATTAAATACCAGCACCTTGAATTTGGCTTGGTAATGGACTGGGAGACAGTGCCCTTGGTTTAAAATTGGCAAGATATGTTCCTTCCACCTGGTCCCAATATAGTAATTCTCTACTGTATTCTGTACTACCTGTAGCTTCTGAATATCTTTTAGGGCAGTCCCATGAGCAATGCATTGTAGTAATCCAACAGGGATATTACCAGAATATGAACAACTGTGCCCAAGCTACTCCTGGCCAGGAGGGGTCACAGCTGGTACAGCAGCCTTAGCTTTGTACCATCAGGGCTGCTTGGTCCTTCAAGGGTACGGCCAAATCTCATATCACCCCTAGACTATAAACCTAGCTCTTAAAGGAGAGTAAATCCCAGTCCAAGGGAGGCTAAACACTATCTACTGGCATAGACCTATGATTCACATATTCAAAGGAGGATGGGACTTCCTGTATACCTTTTAATAGTTAGGTTCAAGAAAGAATTTTGGCAGGTGCAGTTTGTGATGCACATATAAAGAAAACTGCACCTGCTGAAATTCCCTCTCCTGTGTCACTACATCGAGGTACAAGAGCCCTAAAGTAAAAGGTGGTAGAGCCTTAGGTGCATGATCCACCAATTAAAGATAAAGCCTTTAGTGCAGGGCTGGGCAACTTGCAGCCCTCCAGATGTTTTGGCCTATAACTCCCATCAGCTCTAGCCACCATAGCCACCGATGAGGGATGATAGGAGTTAAAGGCTAAAAAACATCAGAAGAGACATAAGTTGCCAATCCCTGCTCCAGTGTAACTACTTGAGTTGTACCATTCTTCATCTTCTGGTATTTTGTGTCCTTACTACAGCAGGATTTGAACTTGCAACTTGCTCAGTAAAATCTTGATGTGCTATTCTCAAATGAGTTGCTGCTGGAAGGCCCAGCAGTATTTCTAAACATCAAAGGAGAATAAGTTGCAAAGGGGCAGTGTGGCCTATCATGGAATTTGGAGTAGATATTTCTGTCCTTTCTGACATGAATAGTTAACACAAGGTATGGGGTACCCATTCATTGCAAGTGAGTAGGGACTACTTGTTCCCAATGCAAATAGAAAGAGGTGAGGAAAATAAGAAAATGGGGAATAATTTAAGTGCTGTGACAAAAATGGAAGTGAAAAAGGAGTAGAGTTAGATTTATTGGTGCCACACGAACCTATATGGAATGGCTGCTCTCTGCTTTTCTGTTTTCAAAAGGAATTGGGCTAAAGAAGGCAGAGAGTGTGTAGTTTGAGATATTTCTGAGATCCAGAATCTGTTTTGTTTTCTACATGATGATATTCTTCCTATCGACAGGGAGAGCGAAAATATTATGTTGACCGTAGCATCTTAACTCAGTTCTAGATTTGCTATACTCGAGGGGGGTGGCGAGTAATTACCATTGCTTAGTTTTGATGAAGGAAAAAAAAAAAAAACCTAAAGAAATGCTGGGAGAGGTAAAGAGTCACTACTAGGAAGGTAAAGCAGTTAATTTTTGTCTGTCCGTGGTGTTCAGGGAGTGTTTACGTAGAGCTTTTGTATTTTATATCAAAGAGAAAGTGGGGAGTATTGGGGCAGGGGGGTGGGGGAGAGAAGCAGCCTGACCCTTGGCTGGCATTCTCTGGAAACCCTACCTTCCTCTCTTCCTAACACACACATAAGGGAAACAGTTACAACAGAGCTTAGCTATTTGGGATCCCGCTCTCTCTCTTGGCTAATTTATGAGATAAGAGGTTGTTAAAGAATGTATATCGGGAAAGATGTGCAGAGGAGCTTAAAAGGAAGAACAAATGGTGTGTGGTGGGGGTAGAGTAGAGCGGGTGGCTTGGTAACTCTCTGAGAACTTTAATAGGGTAGAAAGAAGGTGATGGTGGGGGCATATATCTATCTATCTGTAGAGACAAGAGGCACAGGGAGAGGTGAATAGGAAATTCTAAAGGGTTTCACGTGCTCTGATGAACCCAGGATTGAAATAAAATGATTAGATACAAAGGAACTGTATCTTTCTTTCATTTCAACTGGTGGAAATAGAGCTTCTTCCTTCAGTGGCATGAAAAAAAGATATTTTACAGAAGGTGAGAATCTTGGCACTTTAAATCCTTTTGAAGATTGTAAAGCAAAGAAAGTACCCATGTTCATACACACTTGCTTTCCTGCTCTGGTGGTTTCATGTAGTTTTGCTGTTGATATTGCTGGTTTGGTTTCTGCCACTGGGGCCTGGGAGCCTCTGAGATGGGTGCATGTTCAACATGGTATTATCGGTGTGTAAAGGAGAGTTGCTTGTATTAGTGAAAGTTTAAGGCAGAGCGTGAGTTTTATTTGTAGAGTCATATGGGCATTTCAAGGGTAGTTACAATACACCTTTCCTACTGTAGGGATTTTGTTTAGCAAGCATAACACTACTTGTTGGCTTTTGTGAATTAACTTCTGCAGTGGCCCAGGAACTAGGCGTGCTTCCCAATTAAGCTTTCATGATGCAGTTGCCCTGCCTCATTCACAGAATTTTACATGGGTACAGACAACGTTGCCATCTTCTTGTAACCTTCCTGTGTTTTCAAACTACTTGTATCTTTTTTTCCTTAGCTCAGAAAATTTGTTAAGGAAGGAAAGATGGAATAGCTGCACAATGTCTGTTGACTAGGAGCACTAGGAACCCTCCACCTAGAAGCATCCTAAGACTATAGTCCTAAACCCATTCACATACTTGAAAGTCACACCGAAGCCAATAGTTTTATAAGTATGTACTTTTAAAATATGCATTTCGAAACTTTGGTTTTCTGTTTTGTCATGGGAATTACAAGTGAGGAGTCCCAAGTTCCCACGGACAGAACAAACAGTTCCTCAGTCTGATTTTTCCATTCTGATCAATTTTAGTGTTGAAACAAAGATTTTACACAGAACTCACATTTGCTATATCTTCCTCTGATTTGGAACATCAGCAGAACTTAAATGCAAATACCTCCGGTTGAGATATCTCATTATTTTTGCATTTGCCTTGGAATGTGTTAACACTAATTTTAAGTTTCCAGTCATATCTAGGCTTTCCTGAATGAATTGATTAGAATTCTTTGTGCTCGGCATTCTTATTTGCTTCCAGGAGGCACATTTATTGATTGAGATGCCAGTGTGTATCTATGAGGGTGAGTCTCTGGTGAGAGGATGGAAAGAAGAGCTGGTTATGTACAGTGGAAAAGTTAAGCAATCCCACAGTGAACTAGAAAAAAAATAGCAACCCATTATTATGGCTTGTTTAGTGGTGTCTCTCTATTAATTCCCCCTCCCAGCATCACGAGGAAAATATAAAGCACAAAGAGTTGGGAAGTGCATCATCTGCTCATGATGCATCACTCTGGCGTCATACAAGGGAACAAATTGTGACTGTTTGGGGGAATGGAAATGAGAACCAGATCTCTAGTAGGTCAATGTAAGGTGCATTTTTACAACAGGTACTATACCATGCTGCAGCCAGGTCAATGCTGGGAAATTTATACACACTGCATGCAGTTGTTATAGCCTGTGGCCACAACTGACTTGGGGTCATGATCCTGACCACCTGAAAATGAGTAGGACCAGATTAATTCAGTAACCCCTCCTGCCACCATTCAATACTGAAACCAGGATGATATGAGGTCGCCACCACTAGGCTGACCATATGAAAAGGAGGACAGGGCTCCTGTATCTTTAACAGTTGTAGAGAAAAGGGAATTTCAACTGGTGCTATTTGTATGCAGTTAGTTCCTGGTGAAATTCCCTCTTCGTCACAACAGTTAAAGTTGCAGCCACTATACTAGAGTGACCAGATACAAAAGAAGGCAGGGCCCCTGCAACTTTAACTGGTGTGATGAAGAGGGAATTTCACCAGGAACTAATTGCATACAAATGACACTGCCTGAAATTCCCTTTTCTCTACAACTGCTAAAGTTACAGGAGCCCTGTCCTCCTTTTCATATGGTCAGCCTAGCCACCACCCATCATCACCATTAATGCTGCTTAAGGTTATACTATTATGACTTTACTGTTCCATCCCTATTGGGAACAATTTTATGAATCTAATGTAGGATCTTTCATATCCTAAGCTAACACTATCACTCTATAGTGTTAGCTTGTTGTGTTGCTCAAAAATGGCACAGAGTAACTTATTCCTGTTTAGTTCCACATTAGTTCCTTTTGGGTTAAGTGCCTCTCATCTTAATCAAGGCCACTATTCCTTCACTTGCATAGGACAAATGTTTCCTTTATGAACAGACACATTAGCTCTGTTCTGTGGTCAGTCCCTTCTCCATTTGAGTCTGGAGTTTAAGTTTCTCTTTTAGACTAGGCTTAGGGTTGATTCATTGCATATAAGGTTTTTGGGATGCATCTCTATCCTTAGGTTACAAGCTTGGGTGGTGTACTGCCTGGGCCCTAAGCATCTTGCTCCTTCTAGGCCATGTCTACATTGGAGATTTTCCCCGGGGTTGTCTCTGAGTCATCTATGTGCATCCAAATGACACACGGAATCCCAGGAGCAGGCAGGGATGACCCCTCCATTTTCATGGGATAACTGAGACCTCAGTTATCCTGATTTTCCCCATGGTCCTGGGACAATCCCGAGGACCGCAGGTGGTGTGGATGCCTGTCCTAGCTTCTTCCCTCCTCCCCGCGAGTAGCGGGGGTCAGCAATAGGGAAGGAGCCAGGATGGGGGGAGTCCAGGGACATCGGGGGGGGAGTGGGGTTGGGCCTTTTTTATTTTTTACTCACATTTTCGGAGGAACGCAATCACGCTCCTGTCTCCATTTCCTTTTAAAAAAAATGGTGGGCATGACATCCCTCTTTCTTTCCGGGATGTCGCACTTCCGTTTAGAAGCTGGGGGAAGATCCTGGAAGCAGGTACGTCTGGGATCGCCCTCCTCCCTCCCTCTACACCCTTAGGTGTAGAAAGGGTCTTAGTCTCTTCTCCTGGTTCAAAGGAGTGAACTAAGTGTGAAGTACATTTCATTAGGGTGTGCACCCATGGATTTTTTTTAAAGTTGAACATTTATTGAATACCCAATCATAAAGGACATTATTTTTATTCATTTATTTATTAAACACTGTAGACACAGATGCCCTACTGTGCGTTCAGCTTGCCTGACCATGGGAGGGACGTTGCAGGTATGTGTGTGGGGAAATGAGGAGATACTCCTCAAGCCCCAGCATTGGTGGGGCGTTGTGATGACACTGGCTGGAGGAGGGGCTTATGAGGCGATATTAACCTTCGGGGGCCCTCCTCCTGGCCTCTTTGAAGTGTGGCTCCCGACAGAGAGGAACCCGACAGAGCAATTCTTTTTTACTTCTGCTGCATCTCGATCCCCCTCTGGGTCCCTACTCAATGGCCCCCTCAATTCAGTGCTTATTGCTTGAGATATTAGGGTGTGCCTTGGCACACCCAGCACACCCCTTGCACATGCCTATGGTGGGTTCAAAACTCATCACTTGGTGTAGCTGACTACAGCAGAAGTACCCTTGGTATCTGGGAGGGAGGAGATACAGTCAGAAAGTGTTATATTGAAAATGGGAAGATTTTGCTGAATTTTACTGACATGCTCTAAGAAAGCATGCAGTGCTGCAGGATCTCCTGCTGGGGTTTAGTTTTTTTTTTTTAACTTTACCTATTGAGAGCCTGAGAGTTCCTATAGGATGGCCTCTTGTTTTTTTAGGACTGGCTGGTGGTGTGTTTCAGAAAGTTAAGAGGCTTTCTGCAAGGTACTTTGCTTAGTGGAGGAAGTCTGTGACAGAAGGGTCTCGGGGAAGCTGGTACAGTACAAACGCATGATTGGCTCCTCTTGGTAATAATCCCCTTGCAAATCCAAATCCCAGTGTGTGCCTAATCGGAGTGAGATGCTGTAGAGAGGTAGCAGCCTCCATGCCTGACAGTCACTTCCTTACCCCACCCACCTTTTCCTGACTTTTGGAAAAGGGTAACCCTGCAGGGAGCAATGGTGGGATACAGAACAGACAAGCAAAGCAACATAATGTGATGCTAGAGCTGGGTATCAAGGACATGGTTGGAGTGTGACACCTTGGCTGTTGCTGCACTCAGGATGCGTTGGATCAGAACAGGTAAATGCATGTAACTATGTAGCATTTCCCTGGTCGAGCACCAATACTGACTGTCTGGCAGTACTTCTTTTCTTGTCCCTTTTCCATCTTTCTCAGGATCCCAGCTGACTTGCTTGGGGATTAACAAAAAAGCCTCTCTACAGGCTAGGGAAAGAGTAAGCGAGAGGAGGTTGCACCTTCCATGCAATAGCTCCTTCAGTACTCTCAGGAACAGAGAGACTGCAGCATCCATTTTATTAAGGCTGGAGTGGAACGTCCAAGCCAAGGCTATAAATTTGACAAAACTCCCTGCTTTCCTCATGCATATTGTCAGAGGCAAGGTGCAGTTTGAGCACCTGTCCTTTTAAGATGTCACTCAGGGTTTTATTTCATAGGGACTGTGGAAAAGGGAGGAAGGTTGTGGGTTGTGGGAGTCTTGGTGGAAATACTAAGAGAAATGGATCCCTGGGAATTTGTGAAAGTTGTAGGGGTTTGTGTGAGAGCAGGACAGGGAGTAGGGAGGCAGGATCCATCCCTTCATGCAGGGAGTAGGGAGGCAGGATCCATCCCTTCATGCAGGATTTACATGACCATACAGGATGAGTATAATAAAGGACTGGGGCATTCTCCAGTGAGAGTCAGGACTGTGAGTCCAGCAGATTTGAATGAGCTGTCTAAATGAGTCCCTGGCTTTTGGTTATGAGAGAGTTAAAGATAGGGTGACCAGATAAAATCCAGGTCAGGGCTCATGTAACTTTAACAGTTGTAGAGAAAAGGGAATTTCAGCCAGTGTCATTTGTATGCAATTAGTTCCTGGTGAAATTCCCTCTTCATCACAACAGTTAAAGTTGCAGGGGCCCTGCCTTTTTTGTATATGGTCACTCTAGTATAGTGCCTGTAACTTTAACTGTTGTGATGAAGAGGGAATTTCACCAGGAACTAATTGCATAGAAATGACACTGGCTGAAATTCCCTTTTCTCTACAACTATTAAAGTTACAAGAGCCCTGACCTGGATTTTATCTGGTCAGCCTATCTTATGGTATGTAGATTTGAATAGAGCTTGAAGGAATTGCAAGCCATTCTCAGAACTCTTTGACTTTGCGGAGCAATTAATTGCAGGAGCATGGTGATGATGCAGGGGGTGAGGGTAGAATAAATTCTCCTTTCTGTTGGGGTCCTTTCCCTTCCTTGCTTATATACCTGAGAGTTCCTGGAGATTATTTCTCTCTGACTTCCTCAGCATGATTCAAAGTGGGCAAATCCCCAAAGGAGTTTGCCCTTTGCCTATTTCTCTCAGAAAGTGCTTTTCAAACTTCCTGCGGTGAGGGAACCCTTTCTGCATAAGTCTGTCTGCCAAGGAACTCCTGTATGTTGCACAAGGTTCTGGGGAAGGTTCCAGGTTGCACACCAAATTCATATCAGCTGCTGCCCAAGTGTACTAGGCCTCAAAGCTGCAACATATGAACTGTGGCTGCACCCCAGAACACACCCTCCCCCCACTTTGCAAGGAAAGTTTGATGGTGGACAAGCTGCCTTTCAGAGAAGATTGCCTGCAAGTTCCTATTTTTATTATATATCCTTCTTGTTCTCCAAGGAGTTCAGGGTGGCATATATAGTTCTTTCTCCTCAATATTATCTTCACAATAGAGTGTGTATTTTAGCTTGTCGTTGTCTTGAAAAATAAAATTTTTGAACCACAACAGCCCTGTGAGGTAGCTTCATGATAGATAACGATATGACTGCCCAAGATCAGCTAAGGGGCTTCACAGCTGTCAGTGCCACATGCAACATCATATAACGCAAGCCATGCAATAAATCCTACCCTTTTAGTGTTGCTAGGGGTGGAGGAAGTACTGCTGTTTTCCTGCATGCTGCCATAAGGGCTAGAAACTCATGTGCTTGTTTTTTTAAAAAGAGTTTCCCAAGATGCTGACTTTGTCCAAATCCAACATAGAATTCTACATTTCTACAGAACTGAGAATATATACTAGACCTGAGTATGAAATGTTCTTTAAAGATGAGCTCCTGTTCTTACTCTCTCCCCCACTTCTCTGTCTTGTTCTCTTCTTGAGGTGAGAACAGAAGTGAAAGGGTGTTCAGGAGTTGTTAAACTGAACATGGCATTCTTGCCAATATGCTTTTAGGTAGAGCTTCTCCACCCACAATGTTTTCCCATAGTGGGTGCACATTGTTATATGGAATGACGGCAAAACAGCTACCCCTGTGCATATCTGAAGATGATGCAATGGATGTATGTTCATTGGAAAGCTGTGACTTGCCCCAGATATGAGCTCAACACTCCCTTGCAGTTGCACACTGTAGGAGGAGATTGGAAATAATGGACAGCTTATTTTGGCTGCTGCTTGTCTGCCATTGACAGTCTTCTCATTGATACATTTCTGTAGAACTCCAATGGAAAGGGATAGATCTAGGATAGTCATGAAAGGTTTATGATGTTGAGATCCCCCCACTGGAAACCAAAATTTCCATAGTGTGTACTGCAGATAGCCCATACATCCCCTGAGCTGGATCTATGCTCCAGCGTAGATGACATTATTAGTGATGTATACAAATATGTCCTTGGTAATTCCCCTCCCTTTTTAATAAGTGTAAACTCTATTGGAATTTTTTTTTTGCAGGGTTTCTTTCTTGGATTCTGAAGGGGCGCCTGTAAGCCTATGCGGTTGGTAGAGTATTCTGGGTAATTCGTTGCTTCCCTACAAAGATGATGTTGATTGGTTGGGTCCTTGCCCTTGGACTTTGTGCTCTCTCTGATAAGAACCCCAATGAGCTAAATGAAGCTGAGGAATTATTAACTCAGCCTGTATAGTGCCAGAGAACAGAGGAGAAAAGGAGTGGCTCTCCTGAGACACAAACAAGACCCTAATGCCACACTAATAAGTTATTATTTATAATTTCACATAGTATCATATCCTCTCCCACCCCTGTTCAAATTTGCTTTCTGGTTCTCAGATGCTTCTGAATAACACTCCCCCCCCCCCCCCCCGCTCTTTATTCCTTGGCTACAAGAGAAAATAATTGGGATTATGTAGTGTCACCAGATCACTGAGCTAGATAAGGGGGTGAAGGCCACAGGCGAAGAGCAGGTGCTAGGGAGGAATCCGCTGTTCCTTGTCTCTACTTTGCTGGTTTGGGCAATCATTCTGCCCCTGAGCTTTTATGCTTCATGCATTGAAATTCCTGCTTGCTTGGACAAAGGTGTTTCGAATTACCTTGATTAGGTTACATTTTTGCATGCTTCATACAGTAATGCTGTGTGGGCTACTATCTAAATGTGTTCCTTCCCCCATTCACTTCAGCACTCCCCACGTTAAAGATAAGTAAGCCTATATACACCAGTTGCTGGGGAACATGAGCGGGAGGGTGCTGTTGCACTGTGTCCTGCTTGTGGTTCCCTGGTTGACAGCTGGTTGGCCACTGTGCGAACAGAGTGCTGGACTAGGTGGACCCTGGGTCTGGTCCAGCAGGGCTCTTCTTATGTTCTTATGGTTTAGATTCTGATGGACAATCTTGTTCTTGTTCTTGCTCGTCCCTCCTCTTTTCTAAGATTGGGGCAGATTTGTTCTTTTGCTGTACACAGGAAACCCACTCTGCATGACAGCTTACTACAGCTCCAGAATGTTCAGCTTCGGTTTGTAAGGCTTCTTTTAAATTTACAACTGACCCAGCTACTTTAACCTCTGCCAAATTAGAAGTGAATCCCATCCAGGTTATCCTATTTCAAGAAGGAGCTCTACTTGTGCTTGATTGGACAGGATTTTGCTTGTCTTCCTCTTCTGCTAGTTGGATTGAATAGGCAAAGTCAGTACTGGGGAAAGGTAAGCAAAGGCATAAGGACAGACTAGGTAACCTCACACATAGCAACCATAATGGCTGAATACAGATTCGTTAAAGTGGAATTTCTGACTCCACATGTGGGGTGTGTGTGTGTGTATGTGTGTGTTAGGCAGGAGCTTTTGTCTTGCCTTTGTACCAGTGCGGCCTGGATTGTACAAATACAACTAACAGTGGCACATATATTGGTACCATGTTTACATTTTATTTTTTAGTGTAAATGCTTACAAGTCCGCTTCCACTGAGCACTGACCTGCAGTAAACTCCTAGTTGTAGATGAGTTTGTGGGTGATTAGCTCCCTCGTATTCATTGATTCTGCTAAGTTACAAATGATGGTGTCTTACTAGAGAGCCTTGACTTACTTGGATCAGCTTCTGCTGTGTGCTGTGAAGAATGAGGAAGCTCGTACTTGTGAGGAAGGGATACCCACTGTTAAGTGGAGTTGTAACATGATTCCTCATGTCGGCTGCTTATCTTACTGAACTTTGTCTGATACATTGTCATGAGTTAAAATGGCAGGAGGGAAAACCTCACTGCAGAATTTGGAGTCTGAGAGTCTGTAGCTATAAAATACAAGTGCTGTGTATTTTGCCTCCTTGTTCACGTGTGTGTGTGTGTGTGTGTGTGTATGTGTGGAGTGTTTAAAAACCTACATTGCTCTGGTTGCCCCACAACATCAGGACCTGCAACCCCAAATATTCATAAATCCTAGTTGAAACAAAACCCAATGATTAATTTCATTTTTCATAATTTCCCCCTTGGTTCAGAATAGTCTTCCCCAACTTGGTGCCCTCCAGATGTGCTGGACTAACTCCCGTCTTCCGTGATAGCTGGAGCTGACAGGAGTTGTAGTTCAAAGAGAATGGCAGGCAGGCGAAGACCATCAGAGAGCCTGTTCCAGCTGGATTGACCCCTCCCCTCACAGTGCTGTTACCACCAACTGCTCTGTGGGAAGAAACCTACCCAGAAGAGAGAAGGAGGAAGGCAGGCAAAGATCGCCTCACGCCTCTGCTTCTGTTGGACTGCCCCTCCCCCTCACAAGACTTTATATCACTAACTGTCCTGCAGAAAGGGACCCAGAAGAGAGAGGCACTGCCTTGTGGGATGCATCCCTATGAGTTATTTTTAATGTTGTTTCAATTTTTTTTAATTAATGTGTTATTGTCTGTCTTGTAATCCTCCTTGGAAAGATTTTTATCCTGATTGGTGGAGTATAAATAATTGTAATAAATAAATAAACCTCTAGAGGACACCAGGGTGGGGAATGCTGGTTTGCAAAGGGAGAAAGGATGTTCTGAATTTCAGGGATTGTTTCTGGAAATGTATGAATGAGGCAATACTTAGGAAAGCTACAAGCTAGGGGAAAGATGAGACATGCTGATAGTTTGCCTCTGAACTGCAATTAGTGACCATCCAAGGACTTGAGGACTGGTCTAATTGAGCCAAGTGAAGTTAGAAAATAACAACCAAACAGACGAAAGGCATATAAATTCATACAGTATACAATTACCTTACAGAATACACTGCCAGAAGATATGATAATATCGTTGGTTTAGATGGTTTTAGAAAGAGAGCTGAGAGATTCATGGAAGTCAGGTTTATCGGCAGGAGAGGAGTGTTTCCTTCAAGGCCTACTTCTGGGCTTCCCAGTTGCATGTGGTCATGGATGGAGATGAGATGCTGGACTAGGTGGACATTTGGTCAGAACCAGCTGAGCTTGATACAGAAAGCACAAGAGTGGGCCAATTAGCAGTGATATGGGTTTTCCTGAAAATTTTGAATCAGAAAACATCCAGCTGCCCTAAATCAATGGTAATCCTGATTTAGCATGTTTCTTTGACTTGCAGTTAGTAAACATATATTTTAAAGCATGCCAGGTTAACTGGACATGCTGTTTAAATATCAGGAAACCATTTTTTCCTCTAGCCAAAAATAGACAAACAGAAAAGTTTGATGGGGAAAATAAATAAATCTATGAATTTCACTTAGGGCACAATCTGTTTAGACAGAAATAAGTCTTATATCTCCCAGCATTCCCCAGCCAGGCTTGCTGACTAAGGAATGCTGGGAGTTGTAGGATTTTTTTCTGTCTAAACATGCATAGGATTGCACTTTAAGTGTGATTTAAATATTAAGTTCAAACAAATTCAAACTGGAAATTATTTTTATCAGAATATTTGTAAATATTTAAAATCACTCAAGCAGCAAGATAGAGGAAGCTTGCATTCTCTCAGAAACTTTTATTTCAAAAGTATATACTTCTGTTTCATTAGATTTTAAGAAATGAAGACAGGCACTAAAACTGCTAATGTTTTAGCATGTCTGAAGAGCTGTGTGCATGAAGGTATGTGCTTTCTAGGGAGAGTAATTTGAAAAGCGTTAATTGCAACTCTGATTTTAGATTTGTCTGGTGTTGTATGTGCTTCACTTGTTCAATTTAACCAATATTATGTTCTTTCACTATGATTCATAAGGCTTCAGTGATTCCTATGCCCTGCCAGACTGAAGCCGGCAGGGTGGGAGGAGGGGTGAAGGTGGTCTTTGCCTCCCCATCCTCCGTCTTTGGTAATTTTCGCTAGACAAACTTTTCAGCCCGTCTAGTGAGGGCACTGTGGAAGTGGAGGGAAGGAGGCTGGAAGAGGCTCAGGATATCTTGTATCCTGGCCTCTCTGGTCTCCTCCCCTCTACACCCACTGGAACGCCCTCAAAAGGCAGCCATTGTGGTTCCTTCCATATCAGCTGTGAGGGGATGGTGTGTGTGTGTGTCAGTTCTCAGACTCCCCTTTCTGAGGTTTTTCCAAGCATTACTATGGACCCTGGGACAGTAAAACAATGAATTTCTAAAAGTGGAAAAATTACTGTATAGCACATGATTCTATCTTGTTAAAGACCAGTTGGAGGGGGGTGGGGAATTAGGAAAGAATAGATTCCTATTTTGTGCTTTCTGTACATGTATAAGGACTCTTAAGCAAAATAATTTACTTAAAACTAAGCATTTCAAAGTTTTCCAGAACCAGGGGCTAAGATGGTACATTACTGGTCAGAATACTTTTCTTCTTGAAATGGAAAGTAAATGTCCATGCTGTTTTGTTGCTAGTGTCATAAATATTCACAATTTGAGAGCAGAACACATGGCAGAGCTAGCTAGTTAGAATGCATGACCCACGAGTTCAAAACCAACCTGGTGGGCTTGGCAGGAGGCTTTTCTAGTTGTTGGGTTCAACAGGAAGCCCACAATGATAAATGCTACATTTATTTATTTACAATATTTATATACCGCTCCCCATTCAAAATTTCAGAGTGGTGGACAAAATAAAATAGAATAAAAAACATTCAAATTACATTTTAAAAGAAACAAGTGCAAAATAAACCACAGCTGGTCGTTAAAGGAAGGCTTCTTGGAACAACCATGTTTTCAGGAGGCGCCGGAAGGAATACAAAGTTGCTGTCTGCCTGATCTCCAGAGGCAGGGAATTCCGTATGAGGGGAGCTACCACACTAAAGGCTCTAGCCTTGGTGGACTCCAGTTGGACAATAGGTCTATGTGGAACCACCATGATCTACTATGTCATATTCATAATGCTTGGCCTAAAAAAATCAGTCATTTTCTCTCCCTGGTTTGTTCTTTTACATTAAAAAAAGCTATCTTTAACTCAGCATATTTATAGGGAGTCATGGATAAAATTTAAGACATCATTGTAGGCTTTAATATATGTGTATTAAATTTTAAATTTTATTTTTAAACAGTTTATTTTTAGGGACACTTTTAGTTGATTTTTTAAATTTTGGATTATTTGTTTTGTTCTGTTATTAAACGTGTGTAGGGTTGGTTTATCTACTCTTACTTACATGTTTACTGACCATTCTCCTAATGAATGTTATATAGTTGGTATAGAAATTATGGATGCAATCCTATGCCCATTTACTTGGAAGTACACTATTAAGCTCATTGGTACTTGCTTTGAATAGATATACATAGGATTGCTCTATAAGTAATGATAAACTTACATGAGCTTTAACTAGACCTTTGGAATAACCCATGGAAAAGCTTGCACATATTCTTAAATGTATTTTAAAGCCTGTAGGTGTTTATGCACTAAGAAATTTCAAGATGAAACACAGTGAGTAGCAATCATAGAACTGTAGAGTTGGAAGGGACCTTGGCAGTCACTTCAGTTGAACTCCCTGCTCAGTACAGCATCCCTGACAGGTGGTCATCCAGCTTCTGCTTAAATATATCCACGGAAGGAGAGCCCACCACTTCCTTTCGATTTAAAGTTTTTTTATTATTTAGAAACATAGATAAAACACAAACATTACAACATACAACATTAAAATGGACTTCCGAATTTCTCCGACACACAAAAATATATGTTTTCTTTTACGCCTTGTAAAAAAAAAGAAAAAAAAAAAGGTTTAGTGGGTGGATTCCCCCGCCTTCCCCTCTTATCAATTGTTTTACTCCCAAGTTAATCACTGAATCCACATGCAAATATATCATTCTCTTCTCTTTCTTTTAGAAAGTCAATCCTAGGTTTCCATTCCTTGATAAACCCCATTGTTGTTTTGTCCTTTATTATCGCAGTGAGTTTTGCCATTTCTGCAAGCTCCATCATCTTCAATAACCCGTCCTCCTTTGTTGGTACCTTCTTACTCTTCCAATTCTGAGCATATATTAATCTTGCTGCCGTTATCATGTATAAAAACAAAGTCCCATTACTTTGACTTATATGTACATCTATTAGCCCCAACAGAAAGTACTCCGGATGCAATTGTATTTTGATCTCTAAAACATCTTGAATTACTTTATGCATTTGTATCCAAAAGGATTTTGCTTTTTTACAAGTCCAGCATAAGTGACAGAAGGTTCCTTCTTGTTCTTCACATTTCCAGCACTTTCCCGATGTCCCTTTATACATTTTTGCCAATTTTGACAGGGATATATACCATCTGTACATCATTTTGTAATTTTTTTCTTTCAGTCTGGCACACAATGTAAATTTCAAGCCCCTCAACCACATGTTCTCCCATTGAATCATATTAATATTATATCCAAAATTTTGGGCCCATTTTATCATACAATCTTTTACCTGTTCATCCTCAGTCTCTTACTTTAACAAAGGTTTATATATCTTTGAAATAACCTTGTCATCATTTATACATAAAGCACATTCCAATTCTGATTTTGTACATTCAAATCCCCAATTTTTTAAATCTAATTTGTATGTTTCCATCATTTGTAAGTATGAGAACTAGTTACATTCATAGCCTTCTCTCAGTAACTCCTCTCTTGATTTTATTTTCACCTTCTACTACTTCTAAGATATCGTTGTACGTCAACCATTCCTTCGTATCTGCCATTTCTCTTCTGTAAAACATTTCCTGTGAAGAAATCCATAATGGTGTTTTCTGACATAACCTAAGTTTATATTTATTCCATTTTCTCAGGATCACAAATCTCACATAATGATTATTAAAGTCTACATTCACCTTAGCTTTGTCATACCACAGATACCCATGCCAACCAAATCTTAGATCACAACCTCTAACTCAAATAATCTTCTATTTTTATCAATATCCATTCCTTCATCCATACCAAGCAACAGACAGAGAAATACGTCCTCAAATCCGGCAAACCCAGTCCTCCTCTTTCTTTCTCATCCTGTAGTATTTTAAACTTCACCCTTGTTGTTATGGATTGCCATATAAATTTAGATCTCTCTCTCTGCCACTGCTTGAATGATAACTCTGATGTCACAATAGGTATTGTCTGAAACAGAAATAACATTCTTGGTAAAACATTCATCTTAATTGTGGCAATTCTTCCCAGAAATGATAGCTAAGTCTTATCCCACCTTATTAAATCTTTTTGATTTCATTCCACAGTTTAACATAATTATTGTGAAACAACATACAATTCATATTTGTCAAGTTGATACCCAAGTATATAACCTTCTTTTCTATTTTAAAGCCTGTTTTTTCTGCGACCTTTAATTGCTCTTGCTGATTCATATTTTTTGTAAGTATCTTAGCATTTTGTTTATTCACCTTAAAACCTGCTACTGCACCAAATTCTTTTAATTTACCACTTCCTGAGGCAGCCTGTTCCACTACTGAACAGCTTTAACTATCTCCTAATACTTCACTGAAATCTGCTTCCCCACAGTTTCCACCCCTTTGTCCTAGCCCTGCCCTCTGGAGCAAGAAAGAGCGAGCCTGTTCCATCATCAGCATATTTAGATATTTGAAGACTGCTTTCACATCTCCAAATAATCTAGAGGTACACAACCCATGGCCTGCATGCACCCCCAGGCATTGAATGCACACCACATGGGTTCCTTGATCCCCTAGCTGCTGCTGGATCCTCCGTGATTTCCCACCAACGCAATGGTACTACGTCCACTGTTTCTTTCCCAACCCCCACTGATCCCACTTCTGGGATTGCCGTTTTCCCATTGTTAGCGGTGCAGAGAAACTGCAATCTCAGTTGCAATCACTGGGGGATGGGATAGGCTTTCATCTTCCATCTCCCCCACTCCTGGCTATGATGCTTACATCTAAGCGGGCAGGGAGAAGAAGCATAAACCATCCCTGCACACTGAGTTGTGTGTGTGCGCGTGCGTGTGCCCACATGCATGTGTGGCCCCCAGTGCCCCCAATACTTCATGTGGCCCTCAGGGCCAAAAAGGTTGTGCTTCCTTGCCTTAATCTTTTCCCCATACCTAGCTCTTTCGACCATTCCTAATAGGTCTTGGTTTCCAGATGGCTGAAGTGTTAGTAGCAATGTGACATTTTTTTTTTCTTGCAGATATGCCATTGGAAAGCATGGCTGTGCTCTGTAGAGTACCATAACAAAATTAATAAAGGGAACACAACTACTTCTATGAACATTTCTTCATGTATAGCCAATTCTTCTGTCTTGATGAAATGTTTATAAATAGACAGAAATGTTTAACAGTTAATAATGCAAGCTTGAATAGCCCTATTAAAAGTTGAGGATTTAGACTACTAAAACTATCAAGTAGAGATTAGAGATTTATTTCTAAAAGAATATATAAAATATAATTGTAAAACTCTTCACTACTAGCTTCAGGAGACATATTTTCACCCCATAAGAATTAAAACAACAACAACAACAACAACTAAAATGGAACTCTGAGTGGTGTCAGTTAATTCATTTTTAAAATTTTGGAACTATGCAGTGAAAACATACTTTGATTTAACCATGAACTTTTAAGAAGATTGGTTGGTTACATTAGAGCATGTGTGTGTGTCTAGAGAATCTCCCCAATAACAGACAGTAATGTGGAAACTAGAATATTTTGCAAAAGAGAATACTAATCTAGAGGTGATTTAATGCTGCTCATAGCCCCATGGATGGATTAAGAACCAAGGGTCCATCCTGTCCAGTATTCAGTTCACACAGGAGCCATCCAGCTGTTGACCAGCGACCCAGAAGCAGGATATGGTGCAACAATACCCTCCCACCCATGTTCCCCAGCAATTGGTGTATATAGACTTACTGCCTCTGGTATCAGAGGTAGCACATAGCCATCAGGACTAGTAGCTATTGTTCAATATATAAGGGCCGAATAGCTGATCTTCTCAGAATACTGAAAAGCTGTTTGACCAGTCTTTAATTGCATAATGTTCCAAGTAGAAAGAATACTTCTGTTCAAGTGACTTCAGACTTCAGGGTAGAGTTGTTGCTTTTCAGAACAGTTCCATATTTTACCCAATACCACAGAAGGTTAAACAGGGCATAGATTATTTAGATCTCATGGAACAATGTTTTCCTTATCAATTTCAGGGTAAATTTTTTGATTTTAGGTTGAAAACCTAATTCTTTTATTCTTTAAAGAAGAAACTCACCCGAAGTAACATGTTTATTGCTTTATTCAATAAATAACACAAGAAACTGCATTATTGCGAATCAAACCCATCTAGCTCAGTATTATCTGAATGGTCGTAGGTCTCCAGAGTTTCAGATGGGAGTCTTTCCCAACTCCTGCCTAGAGATGCCAGGACCTTCTGTGTGCAAAGTGTATGCTCTACCTCTGAGCTGTAGCCTCTCCCCAGTAGTAAAATGCACACTTATATGAGGTTTCTTTAAGGTGTGTTTCAGGTGCATTGCTTTTAATATTGGCTCCTTTCTGAAGAAGAAGAAAAGAATGGAAAATAATTGATTAATTAAAGAAATTGTGAAGCATGACAAAGAAGACTCGTCTGTAGACAGTGAAACAAGAGGCAAGTCAGATGAAACTAAATTTAAACATTGTTTTACAGATGAAGAAGCAATTATATATTTTAAGCAAAAGTGGTTCAAATTTGGCAATTAAACCTGAACATTTGCTAGCTATTTTTTTTTATCAAACTCTGAGTTGTAGCAGTATTTATTAAAATGTCTGATGGGATGTATACAAACAATTGAGAAAGGGTGGTTAACAATAGTAACTATTACATCAAGAATTAATTATATAAATCTGTTAATCCTTTAAAGGAAGCCAGTTCCTATTATTAGAAATAACTTGGGTTTTTCTCATGTTAAGACTTGAAACCCAGACCTCAACATTGTGTCCTTTATGCATGACAGTATATTCACTCCGAGAAAATCAGTACTATCTATCACAAAGTTGATGGAGAGTCTATGACCCTGTTCCATCTGCACAGCTGGGACTGTGCATACACAGCCCTGTCAGATAACCAGCCATTACACCAATCAGCTGTTGGGGGGGAGGCAATGAGGGACTAAATCAAGATGCCTGTTCTTTCTCCCAACAACTGATGAGCTCTGTTGCTGATTTTTTTGAATGTGGCTGTCCTTGGACTGGGTTGGGAGAGAAGAAACTATGTATCTAGTACCTATTTGCATGCAGGCTTCTCCATTCAGTTGGGGCTACTCATGACGAAGCATGCTTACATATATAACCCATTGTACATAAAATTCAAAATGTGAAGTCAAATATGTCATGGCTTGGTTACGTTGCAACCATTCCAATGAGCAACTTCTGTATGTATTTGTGTGTGTATATATATATATATATATATAGAGAGAGAGAGAGAGAGAGAGAGAGAAAATATATAATTCTGTCTCTGATATATATATATATATATATATATATATATATACGCACACACACACTTATATCTCCACATATGCATATTAATATCCTGGGGGAAACCCACATTCAGTAAATGTTTTTGAAGATTGAAGTCACTTCTCCAGCCCATGGCAGTACCCCCTGAAGGAGCTCATTGGATCTTAGTAATCTCTGGATCCCAAATGTTTTCTAAATTATACACAATAGATTTAAAAACAAAATGAGTTGATTTATAAGTTAAAAGAACAAATGCTGGGGAGGTGAAAATGTAATTCTTTTTAGAAGTGCATTTCTAAATCCATGCTCTCATGTAACATAAGTAGTGATGGGAAAGAGTTTTTATAAAATGTTCCATCTCTAGCACTTCCTTGCCATGTTTTGGAAAAATGTTGCTAACAATAAAGATTCAACTCCAGTTCCATTTTTCATCTATTTGGTGGTAGATCAAACAGATGATCTGCATTCTTATCAATCTGGGTTCAGGCCTGGTTTTGGAACAGAAACAATCTTGGTTGCTTTGGTGGATGACCTACAAATGCTCCTTTTCTAACTGCACAGTAGGGAAAAGCTGAAAGGCCATTTCCTCCTGTATGAACTTTTCCAGAGCCTGCATTCATAATCTGTGACCCTGCTGCATGTCCCATGTGAGGTTGGTGGGGACTCAAGACAGGGCCGCCTGGGTAGCAGCACTCCCTCCTGAGGGAAGTTAGATTAAATTCTTTATTGGTCTTTAGATGGCTGGATAAACTATACTCTTCCACCAACACCACACTAGCAGATGTCCGCTAGCTCTACAAGACTTTCTCACTCTGTCCTCTCCCCTGCAGCCTTTTGCACCACCCCAAAAGTTTGCTCCAAAGATTTGTCTAAAGAAATGGTAGCTGACTTTTTACCTGCATCAGCCTTACTAGAAATTTTAAAATCCACTCTTCTGTCCCCACCCTCAACATCCTGTCCCACCTTCCCTTTGATCCTTCTGCCCATTGCAGCACAATATCATTCTGGAAAGGATATTGCAATGCTGCCTTTGCTCTTTCTCCAGTCAGTAGAGGAGGAGATGGCTGCTCACTGCAGGCAACTGGCCGAAGTCCTTGGCCCAGGTTTGGATGATGCTTAGAAGTCTACTCGAAGCAAGAGAAGTAACTGTGAAGCTCCTTCCTGTTGATATGTGTCATGGAAAAACTAGTGACAACTCCAGTACCATGGACAGCAGTGTTGTCATTCAAGAGCTTCCCAAATATAACTAGTTTTGCAAAGAAAGAACAATAGATTTAGGAAATTTCTGCTCATTTCTTCGTTGCTCTTTGTGTATAAATACTGACACATTTACACCAGGCAGTTAAAATATTTGGTTTCTTCCCTGTAAACCTGACTGGATGATCATTCTGTTGTTCTTTGGTGAAGCTGTTTTTCAGTACCAACAATGATATCTAATTTCTGTTGTCATGCAGAAAGTAAATGGAAGGAGCATAGTTCAGATAGACACACTGATGTTTGTATTGGACAATGGGGACATGAGTCTCCAAAACTGGGGTGGGGAGGGCCATATTTTCTGCCAGTGATTTGCACACTCACCCATTATTTTTTAGATGCAGGTTCTGGACCTAGGGAGAGACCAACTGTGCACAATCCAGAAGAATGTGCCCTATACTTCCATCAAGCCAACTGTCATGAAAGATACTCTCCCCACCCCACCCCAGTTATCCTTCTTTGAGGGTATATCTGCACAGGGTATGATATGTACTTAAACATATTGGCCACAATCCAATCCACCACAAGTGGAACACCTGCAAGGATTGGGTTCCCATAATCTCAATAAAGTCCTGTTTTCTGCCCACCTGTGCTCATGCAAGTCTCACTACTGGCCGTTAGGAGAAATGGAAGGTGTCTGTGCACCTCTCAAGTCTCTATCTAGATCTCCCTTTTTGCTTGTTGCTTGTATTGAGAGGAGGGGCTAGATGGGGATATGGGAGATTCACACAGGCCTCCAATTTCCCCTAACAGCACACAATTGTGTGATGATAGAGAGAAACAGGGCTCTATGGAGCCTTTAAGAATCTTACCCACACAGGTGCTGTGTCTACAGTGGGATTGGATCATGAATAGGTGGTACACTATTCTGCCTCTATCCTCATTCCTGTCCATCATTAGAGCTCCACTGCTTGGTTTCATATTAAACAGGCACTTATATTTCTCTGTTGCCTGCTCTTCTCACCTTAGCAAGCCTTCTGGAATGTCCTTTATTCTATTAGCATGCTGTTGTTTCTCTCTTACTAGAACTCTTTCTTCTCACCCCCCCCCTCCCGCCTTAGAAATAATACCAAAGGGTGATAATTTAATGAATTACTCTAAAGATTTGCAAAAATCCTCACTAGTATACACATCATTTCTTAATTGTGTGTGTGAGAGAGAGAGGGTGTGATGATTGACCTTGCACACTCCTGGCATCCGTGCTATTCGATAGAGATGTTTTAAGCTCCTCCTTTTTTTGTGTTTTTAGGAGTCACAAGAAAGAAAGAGGAAGGGGAAAGCAGGAGGAGAGACTGTTTGAAACACAGGGAAAATCAAATTTGGTTTTGGAAATATAGCATATGAACATAAGAGCCATGCTGGATCAGATCAAGGGTCCATCTAGTCCAGCACTCTATTCACACAGTGGCCAACCAGCTATTGACCAGGAACCCTCAAGCAAGACATGGGTGCACAGCACCTTCCCGCTCATGGTCCCAAGCAACTAGCATACATAGACTTACTGCCTCTGATATCAGAGGTAGCACATAGCCATTAGGACTAGTAACAAAGTGGAAACTGAAATGTTGAAAACAGCAGCATGAATATAGTCATTTCTTGAGCAGCTATCAGCTTAACATTATTTCACTCCCACTTCCTCTTAGGTAGTTTGCTTGGATCTCCTGCTTTTCTCCAGCAACTGGTATTCAGAGGCTTGCTGCTTCTGATCCTAGAGGTAGTATATTGTCATCAAGACTAGTAACCATTGATAGCTATGTCTACCATGAATTTGTCCTATCCCCTTTAAAGTAATCCAAGTAGTAGTCTCTCATCGTTGATGCATTGCTGGGTTTCTTCAAACTATGGTTTAAAGACCAGTCTCACAAAGTGAATTTGCAAACCTGATTAAGAATGAACCTGGTTAATGTCAGTGCAGACATAGCTCTAAACTATGTTTAAGGCTGATAAAGGAGGGCGGGGAGAGAGAATTCGCAACAAAGAGAATGGAGATGAGGCACACACTTTCTCAAGTCTGGCTTTGATTTGCACATTGTGTCTTGCAAGGAGCCAGGGTAATATCTGCATAACTTTCCTGTCTTGAGGGAGTGATATCTTTGCAGTATTTTCTTTGCCATAGCTAAAGCACTGTACATACACAGTAATGCACAGATCATCCCTTAGAAAAGAAAGAAGGTAGTGTAAAGAGCTATGTTATTAATCAACGTTAGGGCTGATCCTATAATACTTGATGCATGTCTTGAAGTAGGGGGTTTTATTGTTCACTCCTGTGCTGGATAGGGGATGGTGTTTTATTCTTGAGGTGATCTTTTAGATGGATACTTTTGTAAATTTGTATGATTTTTATGAATATATTATTGTATGTTGTAATGCTGAGCTAAAAGTCTGGCCGTGTATTCAGCCATGTTTGTAGTGCTGAAGTGGGTTGCCATCTCTTCATTTTTCCTCTTCCATATGACAGGCAATGCAACATGGTCCTTTTCATGCTGGGAATAGCTGGACTTACTGAACTTTGCCAGTACAGATAGGTGAGAATAGGTGAGAACTTTGCCAGTTCATTGTTTGATAAGAACTTGCCAAGATCCTCATATTTCTTCACAAACAGGATGGAAAGAACTTGAGATTTAAAAAATTGAATATGGGAAAGAGTGAAACTGACAGATTCATGCATCCCTATTCAGAAGGAAAGTTATCAATCTTGCAGTTGATACTAAATTGAGAGTAGCTGTGGTGGGCAGCAAGGAGGATAAAGAAATAATCCCCAAAGACCTCTAAAGGTGTATATAACTTGCCTTTTGGTTTAAATAAAAAAATGAGATGAAGGATCACCTGGTATGTTCACATCTCCCTGGTTGTGATAATTGTTGAAGAGGGACATAAACATCCCTCTACCAGGGAGGCTACCAGGAGTAGGGCCTTCTCTGCCGTGGCACCCCAGCTGTGGAATGAGCTCCCTAGAGAGGTTCACCTGGCACCTACATTATACTCCTTTAGACACCAGGTAAAGACTTTTTTAATTTCTCAGTATTTTAACAGTTCATCATCTTAATTTTAAACTTTTTGTATTTTAAATCTGTATTAACTTCTGCATAGCTGCTTGGATTTATCCTGGTTGTGCTTTTATACTGTATTTTATATTATGTTTTTATACTATTGTTTGTTTTATATTTTGAATGGTTTTCATGGTTTTAATTTTTGTAAGCTGCCTATAGAGCTTTGGCTATTGAGCGGTATAGAAATGCAATAAATAAATAATTTCAAACACTATGATTCAAAGAGAGGGAAGAACCTCTTGAACAGATGGGCAATGAGGGATTGAGGGTTGGTACTAGGGAGCTAATTAAATGCAGCAGCAATCATAATGCAATAAAATTCCCAACTCTTCAACTGTCATATAACTTATCCTCCTGCTCCATAGTGCTATCTAGGGACAGTAGTATTTTCTGAAGCTGGAAGTTATGGGTGACACTGAAACTGGCATCCCTGTGTCAAGTTTTCCCTCTCTGACACCTGTAGTAACACCCTGTGTCCTGGCAACATTATGGCATGCATTTCACTATTCCTGTTGGTGACAGCTAATGGTATGGAGCTGGGACTGGAAAAGGCACAAGCCCTAGCATCATGACATGGAGTGAGACTGCATATTACAGGGGAGAACAGCAGGGAACTCAGTATGGAGGTGCCATTTACATAGCATTATGTCTTCCATAATGTGTTGTTTTGCCTGAAGTAACTCTCATAATGAAAATCATAATGTCAGAAGGGCTTTTACTCAGTTCTGCTCAAATGTTATGTTTAGCGATTAAATTGGTTTGGAAAGTCTGTGTCTTTCTGATGGGTAGGTATGCTTAGAGATGGTCTTTTTTCAGTCAAGAGAATGGTTTGTAGTTGCTATATTGATAGATGATCATATTAAAAAGGGTATGTATTCTGTTCCATTATAAGCTTTAAGTAAGACTGAAGTTCCTCCGGGTGCAAATGTTGCCTGCTTAATGTTACTCTGCATCTGAGCTCTTAAACGAACAGACCCCCCTGAACTACTTGTAATATAGTCACCCTAACTCTGGAAAGGATACAGTTCCTATATAATATAGCTAAATAGGGATATACAGGGCTACATGTCTCAAGTTTTCATGTTCTGGAAGAAAAACTTAACACTGTGAATGGAAAGGGTGAAAATGAAGGGCAAGGTGTTGGAATGGTGTTCTAGGACTATTAGAACTGCTTTGATTCTTTATAATTTATATGGCATGTTTAACTTGTGGAGTCTTTAGATTCTTTACAGTGGTTTTCCTCACAATGGTGTTGGAGGAACATCACTGTAATTCTCACTTTACAGCTGGGCAGCGGAAGCTGGGATATAGTCATTTGCCCAAGATCACATAAGTCTGTTAGTCTGATTTATTTCAGTGAGACCTGTGTCTATGCAAGCCTGGTAGATAATTGCAGCCTGGGGAAGAACTGGGATTGGAACCCTGAACTTCTACATCCAAGCCAAAACTTTCCAGTAGATTACACTGTATCTCAATAGTGTCACTTCTGAAGCTAAATTGGATAAGATTTTAGACAATGTGCTACAGTGAGAGGTCATGTACTGACCATGGAGAGAGCCACTGAATGAATTATTTAAAATGTGTTAGCTAATGACTCATTCTTCTTGTGTAATTTCCTTTCTTCTCCTATTATAGTATTGTAACTCAGCTCTTTGTTACAGCTGCAGTGGTTGCGTGTCCAATTTCCTCGGCTCTTTCAGAAACATTTAGCACTGCATGTTTCCTTTGGGTGGTCTTAATTGAGCCCCAAATGCAATGTGAATAGATAAAGATGGTTTAGTAGCCCCGGAGAGTGTTCATAGGGAATAGTAGTACAATGGCTGTTTTACACAAAAAGTTTTACAGGCTTTAACTGAGATCAGATTTAAGTTGCAGTGAAGAACTGAAGTGGGTGAACAGAAGCCCCAGTTGGCGGTACTATTTCTGATTGGTGGCAGAGAATTGAATGTTCTTGTTCCACCCTCTTGCCATTTAAAATATTTTGTATATGCACAAAATTAGCATGTAAAGGAAGAAGTTCATGGTTAACCCTTTTCCTCTGATATGCTTGTTTTATATCAGTAAGGTGTTTTTAAAATGTGGGGAGCATTCAAATCCACGCACACACACAAGCAAGATTAAACAGTACAGCTCAGCAACAGATACGGCACATAGGCCTTCTGCTTGTCTGTTTTAACTCTTAGTCAAACTGGCAACCTACATAAACAGCTATCCCAGTGCTAAATTGAAAGTCGATTTAGTGAGCAGCTGAATTGTGGCATAACTGAAAACATCTGGGAACATCTGTTTTGGCAGTAAGAACCTGTGTTGGCATGGTACAAAGTGAACCTGTTTAGAGAAAGGAATATGAGCCCACTAGAATTTCAGCAGTGATACAGCATGTGTTCAGGCAGATCTCTCTTTTTCTCCTCTCACCCGTCCCTCTGCATTAACTGCAGATTCCACCATCCTAGTGGCTGGGTGTGGTGGTGTCAAGTGTACACCCCCAGAAGGTCTATGCTCCAGCTCTTCAAGCTGGAAGGTTGTGGTGAAGTGTGAGAAGGAGAGCCAGCAGGACTAGAAGAGAGAATAGTCAATGGAAGACATTCTGGTTGCAGCAACCAGAGCCATAATACTGTGGAACCAGTGTCATACTTGCATGAACAAAGAGCATAAGGCAGTAGGGGAAGAGCTTAAAGGTAAAGCCAAATACTCTATTGCTCAAGCAAAGGCTTCACTTGACCTGGAAGCTTGTTATCCCCAGGAAGGTCACCAGTCCCCAATCAGGAGCTCTGGGCAGAAATGGTGAGGGAGAACAAAGCCCTCTGCTGGTGAAGACCTGCATGTACCAGTGGTCCATTCAAATAGAAAGCCAGCAATGGGAGTCAAGGATGCTGTTCAAGCTGCTCCCTCTCCAAGCTGTCAGGACTGGGCCTGTGTGTTCTTGCATCCTCGCATTTCCTCTTCTGCTGTTTTCCATAGCGCAAAAGGTAATGCATACAACTAGGAGAGGTGTGTTTGAGTTGTTCCTTATGCACATGCATGAACTTGCTTTATGAACGTATTGTGATTAACTGTTTCAGTATGTTGGAAATGTGAAATTACGTATTTCTCCCAAGATATATAAAACCTAATGGAACAAATGAACACTGTCCAGTTGTTCATATGAGATGAGAGTTTATTGCCTCTGCATGAGCTTGGCCAGGGCATAGGTGGGGCTGTCAGTGTACGTGTCAGTTTGGGCCATACATGCTAAGGGTCAGATGAAGAAATAATATTATGGATTTATTTGCAAAGGTTCTTGGTGTGCAATGCGAACTGGCAGGGTCAAATGATAGAGCAGGTGTCCTATTCCAGGAATGAGTATGCTTCCCTTGCAGCTTTCTCCATCTCTTATCGAGAGACAGAATGCAGGATGTTGTGGTGTTAACAGTGAAGACTATGAAAATGAAATTGATTTATAAATGAGCCAATGTGTGTCACTATGCAGGCACCTTCACAATCACCAAAATGCCGATGTTTGTATGCTGTGATTTCCTCCATCTTAGTGCATGAATTGACAAGTAGGCCATTGACGGGTGTCGTAGAGGAGGGGGAGCACTGGGAAGCATACAAATGCTCTACTGTGTTGTTGCTCACACCTTCCCCTCCTCCTCTGTTCCAATGTCCAGAAGACAATGGCTCCATCCAAGCCAATGTTCACAGCTGGCATGGGCACTGGAGAGAGCAGGGGAAGGACGGAGATGCTGGAAAGAGCAGGGCTCAGGGGAGAGGCCAGAAGGATGAAGATGCTGATATGAGAGGTGCCCAGAGAAGGTGTTCAGAAAATAATGGGGAGACAGTCCTGAGATGTCTGGGTGGTGGTGGAGGTGGTGGTAGAGAAGGCTTAGAAATGTATTGGTATAGCATCATTTATTGCTCCACATATGACTCAAGTATGTAGCATATGACATCTTGCATTGTTAACATGGATGGTATGGAAGCTGACCGCATTTCTTACCTCTTTAATGGCATCACTTATTATCCCAAGACTGGGAAAGTAGAGAGATCAAACCAAAAAGATAAATTCTTCCTGTTTCAAAAACTATGTTAGGAATAATTGTCCACGGGTAGGAAGTTGGGGACAACAGATGCAAGAAACTGATGTTTTGCAAGTAAACTGCCAGGAAACTTTCTGTTTAAAGAAAATCTGGGCAGCTATTCCTGCAATCCTTAGACATGCATCAGAATAGTTCCACAGACAAGGCTGCAATCTTTGAGCCATTTGAGTTCATTCTCTCCTCCCTCTCACACACACACACTCCAGTATTTGCCAGCTAGAAACCACCTTTACATTTTGTTATATTCTGGGAAGGCATCTTTCTGTATAATATTTTCAGGTTTTATTAATATAGCCAGACCAGGATAAGACACCAGAACATAGGCAGGGTGGTGGCAGTGGCACATTTTTAGGAACGGGTTTGTCACTAGATGTCCACTTAACAGGGAGCTGCAGCCAATTGCTACTTGTTAGGATACATGTGCTTTCAAACCCAGATTTGGCATATTTACATTTTAATGTACACTTAAACCACCTTAACTGAACATCTAAACATGCAGTGTCAAAAGTGCCCCTAATAGTCAGTGATATTATTTGGCGGCATTAAAAGAAGGTATGTATTTTGACCTGTGGAGTATTTTGAACTCTTTGGCTATTACAGGCATCAGCTCCATTGATGATTTAAGTCAGCCTTCCCCAACCAGGTGTCCTCTAGAGGTGTTGGACTACAACTTCCAAAATCCCCCAGCCTGCTCTGCTGGTTGGGGGATTTGGGGAATTGTAGTCCAACACCTCTGGAGGGCACCAGTTCAGTGAAGTGTGACAGATTCTATAGTTGTGACTTTGGAGTTGTGACTTCTATAATTGTCATTAAAAATGGCTTTGAGGCTTTCTTGGATTGGGTTAGACATCAGGGACACTGACCTATAATAAGTGTGTAATGAACCATGCAGTATTTCCTTGTCTCTTTGCTATTGGCATTGACTGTTCCTATGGCAGGACTCTCATCAGCCTTCCCCTACCTGGTACCCTCCAGATGTGTTGGATAATACATGCTGGCTGGGGATGATGGGACTTATAGTCCAAAACAATGTTAAGAACATAAGAAGAGCCATGCTGGATCAGACCAAGGGTCCATCTAGTCCAGCACTCTGTTCACACGGTGGTAGGCTGACCATATGGAAAGGAGGACAGGGCTCCTGTACCTTTAACAGTTGTAGAGAAAAGGGAATTTCAGCCAGTGTCATTTGTTTGCAATTAGTTCCTGGTGAAATTCCCTCTTCATCACAACAGTTAAAGTTGCAGGAGCCCTGCCTTCTTTTGTATGTGGTCACTCTAGTATAGTGCCTGCAACTTTAACTGTTGTGATGAAGAGGGAATTTCACCAAGAACTAATTGCATAGAAACGACACTGGCTGAAATTCCCTTTTCTCTACAACTGTTAAAGTTAAAGGAGCCCTGTCCTCCTTTTCATATGGTCAGCCTACACAGTGGCCAACCAGTTGTCGCGACCAGGGATCCACAAGCAGGACATGGTTGAGGAAAGTCAGAATTTGGATCTTTGTGTGTCAGTGCAATGCAGGTACTTAGAAAGAAAAGAGTTTGCATGTTTCTAAAATGGTGATTTAGAGTTTGGAAATCTTTGCTTTGGCATTCTGAAAGAGTTGTAAAAATGATTTCTAAATAGGCTATCAGCCATATCTAGTGGATCTAATTTCATTGGTATCTTTGAAACAAAGTTAATTCATACAGTTATTGCATCTGTGCCTGTAGGCTGGGATTTACCAACATTGCCATAGTACGCCTTCCTAAATTGAATTGGAGGGTTAATCCTGGGTGACTTGTGGTCATTATTGTCCTGGCATTGGGGTAAGTTGAGAGAGCAGAAACGGGGAGAGAAGGCTCAATCATATGCTTTGAAGTATCAGGGAACCTAAAGCATAGTTTGGGTTTTTTAAACAAATCAACAGCAATCTTGCCAATTGCTCATTCCGAAGAATGTTAATGTGGAGTGGGGCCCACACAATAGTACAGAGTAGAAAACGATGGATTTATGTAGGGGAGATAGGGAAATATTATCCTTCCTGAATGAGATGAAACTTACAAAAGTCAGGGAGGTGAGATGTTCATCGAATCATAGAATAGTAGAGTTGGAAGGGGCCTATAAGGCCATCAAATCCAACCCCCTGCTTAATGCAGGAATCCACCTTAAAGCATACCTGACAGATGGTTGTCCAGCTGCATTTTGAATGCCTCTAGTGTGGGAGAGCCCACTACCTTCCTAAGTAATTGGTTCCATTGTTGTACTGCTCTAACAATCAGGAAGTTTTTCCTGATGTCCAGCTGGAATCTGGCTTCCTGTAACTTGAGCCAATTATTCTGTGTCCTGCACTCTGGGATGATCGAGAAGGGATCCTGGCCCTTCTCTGTGTGACAACCTTTCAAGTATTTGAAGAATGCTATCATGTCTCCCCCCAGTCTTCTCTTCTCAAGGCTAAACATGCCTAGTTCTTTCGGTCTTTCCTCATAGGGCTTTATTGTGGAGGTGTCCTTTGGAATTGGACAAACCTGCAATTGTATAAGTCATACTTGGAAAGCATATGCCATACATGAAGAATCCTGGCTCTAAGATGATAGTATTGAAGTGGTAATGTAGCCTTTGTGGAACTGATGCTTTTGGATGGCTCATTGGAAGTACAGCAGAAATTGGTGCTGAGCTAGAAGGCTTCTCAAGAATCTTATTGATTCATGTTTTTATGGGAAACATTTTGGATGTTTATGTGTGCATGCAGATTATATTCTTGCTTAATGAAACTGTTCTTATTCCATTCCCCAAAGGATTCAAATCTTTTCTGCATGCTCGTAAGAAATAACGGACTCTCAGAGCTTGGCTCTGGGTGGTCTGTGAGGCTTCTTTTGGAGCCAGGTGGGAAGGGTGCATTGGTGACTGTGGTACCCTCTCGGGTTACAGGAGTTGCATCTCCTCCTGAGAGGGACTGGTTAATTTTACAGTCGGGTAATAAAGAGCATAATTAATGAGGAATGCTGAACTGCATATCTGGGTTGAGGCTGGGCGTGGGGGTGGGCACAGTCAACACTTCTGGATCTTGCAGCATTTTAAGTGAGTTAAAAGTGCCTGTCAGGCCCTTGCCTATTGCTCTGACATACGGAGGACTCTATGCCCAAAGCAGGGTTAGGTACTGTTACTTTGTATGACTTTCATTGTGTTTCTTCTGCTTGAAAGTAGAGGTGGAGAAATGCACTTGGGCACATGGGCTGTTGCTGCAGCAAACTCTTCATCTGAATGAAGGAGTGTGTATACATCTGGTGATAGAGTACTGCAACACTGACTCTAGGTGACAAAGAAGAAGAGAGGCTGAGCGTAACAGCATGTTTTCCCCTGATCTTTTCTGCACACACAACCATCCCCCCTCCCGCCGCCTTTTAGGACAGTGTTTAGTTAGGAATCTCTTTTGTAGATTCTTCAAACTCATGGTTGCAGAACAAACCAATCAATAGACAGGGAAGTATAAACATGGAGGATGGCAGAAGTGGGGAGAGGAGCACAGTGAGTCCCAGGGAATGTGCCGATGCTGCAGCCCAACACACTGATTTCACACCCCATTGTGATTATTCATTGAAACCTATTGGCAGTCACCTGCAAAGGGCAGTCATTCAAATGGGCATCACTCCATTCTGGTTCTAGATTTGATGATGTTGCTGGGATCGGACTACTGCCAAGAGGTCCCTCCAATGGTGAAATAAGATGTGCTAAGTAGTGTGCCCAACAGGTTGCAGTGTGGTTTATACTCTGAGACACTTGGAAATCATGGCTTTATAGCAACTCGTTATATGTGGGAGGTTCCACACTGGGACAGTAGGGATAACAGAGTGTTCGTTGATAAAGTTTGCTGTCCTTACCAACCCAAAGCATACAGTGGCCCTGTTCAGAAGACGCCTTAAACCACTGTTTTAACCACGGTGAATAGGGCTTGTTGCCTGTGGTTAAAGCCATGGTTTAAGGTGTCTTCTGAACAGGGCCAGTATCAAAGGGAGGAAGTTATTTAGGGCTTTCAGGGTACTGTGACTTATGCTTCAGTGCTGACTCCCTGTGTAAACTTGGTATAGTCCCTTTAGATCCCCATCCCTCTGGTTCTTTACTGGTGATACTATAGTCTAAATTGCATTTAACCTATCATAAGGGGTGCTGTGGGAATCAGTTGTGTCACTCTAAGCTTTCATACAGCTAATATCCACAGATTGTTTCCAGTCCAGGGTCTTTCTGGCGAGTTTTAAGTAGCAATTATAAAGGGGAGATTGTCTGCAGAGTTGGTGCTAGAATTAGCTTTGGATTCTCCTCCTCCCACTATCTCATCCCCAATTGCAAAATAGTCAAAGTACGTTTGAGTGGGTGGGACGGGAAATGGAAAGAAAGAATACAGAGGCTGTTCTGCCACTCCTGTTTCTGTTCACCAAAAGATACTCAAAACGAATATGCCGAAAGTTTGCAAAGGCAGACTTATTCAGGGTGAAATGCTCATCTTAGCTGAAGGTTTGAGTCATCGTCACTGCATATTATCCCATATCATTTCCCGTATCTTTTATCCTCTCTTGCATTCACTTCAGTACAATTTCATGTATCTGTAGCTTATGTGTTTTTATATAAGATGGTGTGATACATACTAGATTTTAGCGTAAAACAGAACAAACAGAATATCCCCATGTCTCCCAAGCTGACCCTGCCCTATGGAAGGCCACATGTTGCCCTAACCATAACTCTCTGTTCACTCTTGTCTATTGGTGCTCTGCTTTCTCTGGTCTCTTCTTCCCCACCCCCACCCCCACCCCCACCCCCACTTTGTTGAAGTTCACTTGCCTATTAAAATGGCTGACCTTGTCATCTTCCCCAAGTTTTTGCATCTGGTTCTAATTAAGGTATCGAAGGATGCAGCTTTCTCTGGCAGTTCCTCTGCTCTCCCCCACCTTGTGACCCAGGAAGGATTATGAGTGATTAGAAGATGGGCAACAGAGCAAATATACAAGGGAAAGGCATTTTTATAAATAGAAAAACCATAAACCTCTCAGCCTATCACTCAACGTAAATTCTGTTTTTAATCTCTACACCTTGTAAATAGAATGGCTTGAAGCACTAGGATGCCTTTAACTTTTGCAGAAAGCTGCTAATACCAAAATAGATCAGGCTTCCATATAAAATGGACCCAGGAATACATCAAACCAGGGGTCTTATTGTCAAGTTGGTGAAGTAGGACACAAAGTGAAATTGTGATGGTGGAAGGGATGTACTGCTGTTTGTTTCCACCATCTGATCACCAATTCCTGTGCCTTATGTTTACACATCATGAAATCAGTCCTGGGCACCCTGCATGAGGTTGATGCTGGGCTATTTTGTGATGTGAAAAAAGGCACATAGTCACATCTGACTTTACAACACTCATAATGTGCAAAGTGTAAGGAGTGCTTTACAGCCATCCTTAGGTATTCAAAGCAACCCTTAATCATAGTCCCACCTTACAAATAGGGAATGGAGTGGGTGGGGGCAGTGATTCACCTCAAGCCACCCAAAGTGTCCTATGTCTAAGTCCAATTATTATCCATTGCACCACCCTAAGTTTCTTTTGTACCCATTCTGAACTGGGAGAGACATCTTCAGAAATGTTCAGGGCTTTGGAATCCCTCCCGTCTGTACCATGAATAGAAAGGCAGGCTTGTGAGCACAGGATAGTGCCCTCTCTGCTGTTCATAGCACTGGGCATAAAAGAGGGATTGCAAGGGGAGTAAATTATTTATCCGATTTGCTGATAGAGGGCCCCAGGAGGTGGGGCTAGGTGGTTTTCATTATATTTACCATAGACAGATAAATTACAAAACAGTGGATACAAAGAGAGTTGGACAAAGTGCTGGAAGCTTCCTTTGGACACTAGCCAAGTTTAGACATTTAGGTCTGGTAGAGAAAACCAGTCCAAACAGTGGAATTCCTGGCATTCTCACATGTACAAAGGACTAAACTCTTCCAGTTCCCTATTCCCTTTGTTAGATTGGTGCTTGAATTAATGGCTTTGTCTCCCCCTCTCCTTTCAAACAAATGCCTCCACTATTTCCTGACACTTTTCTTCAATTTAGTAGTGGAGGGAATTGAGAATACTGTGGCATGATGGGTGGAGTGTTGTATTTGATGTGTGAAACCCAGGTACAGCTCATCAACCAGCCGGGAAGCACTATGATATTTTTTAATATATTTTTTTTTAAAAATCAGATATACATGTACACTAGGGATGGATGAACCTATCAATTTTGGGTTCGCTTAGTTTCTAATTTCTCCAAATTTAGGTTTACTTTCTCCCATTTCTCCATCAGCTGGAGAATATATATTTTTAAAACTTCAGATAAAAAATTGTGTGCACTTCCCCCCCAACACACACATTTTGTATACAATTTTGCCTAATATACATTTTTTGCAAGCAGTTTTCCATAATATAATGAATTTTTGTGCATTATTTTAACGAATATATGCATTTCTGTGTGCCCTTCCCCTAATATATGCAGTGTTGTTTACATTTTTTGATTGGAGTATAGAAGTGCATACAAAGAAGTATAACTGCATTTTGCTTTGCGGTAAGTGCGATTTTGGTAGATTTGCATTAAAATGCAAACTGAATGAATTTCTTAGTAAATACTAAGGCTAGATCTACACCAAGCAGAATATAACACTATGGGCCCCAACAGTTGTCAGTGCACTTCAGTATCGTTATAAAGCAGTAGTGTAGATCCTGCCTAATATTCTCTTACGGTTAATATTAAATAATCTGAATCTAATATATAATGCTAGCCATACAGTTAATTTCTAAACTGAATCATAGCCTTCTACCAGAGACATTTAATCAAACGAGCTTTTTCCATGTAAATGAAGAACTAATTTGATCAGTTCTCAATATGAATATTTACACTTTATCTACCAAATGTAGGCATTTCATTTTCACCTCATGAAAACAATTTGCACTAGTTTGCCTAGTAACTATCAGATCTTACTTCAACAGATCATTCATTTACTACTTTGCTTTGTGAGAGTGGGGCTGGACTAAGGCAGAGTGAAGCAGAAAAGAGCTGCACAGGAAAGAAGAGAAGACAAAACTGTCCAGTGCTCAGGCGCCTCTGTTCTCATACCCTAATTTCACAAACTCTCATGGATGATGGTCATAAGAAAGACTCTCTTATGATTCTTTAAAGACATTCCCTGTATAGGTAAAAAGAAAAGGAAAGTATGCAAAATATATTGTGTGTCAAATAGATGAAGGGCTTGATTATAAGAATGAAACAACAGTAATAATACTCTCATGAATTGAAGCCTGTTGTAGTCCTGCAGTTTTCAAAGCGTGTTCCTAAGCACCAAGTGTGGAAGCTTTATCAGGTGTTCCTGGATGAGGAGTAATGGCAAGCAACTCCTCCCACCCTGCATCACCCAATATAATTTGGGATGCTCATGTGGAAGCTGCCATAAATTGAACCCTTGCTGTTTAGGGTTTATAGTTACAGACTAGCATCTTGACTTAGACTTGGAAGCAAATGGACTACTGCCAAAGTTTCAGAATGAGGTTATTCTTCTGCCCTTCTTCAATCATCAAGCTGATTTTGCACTAACTGTGGCTTCCAAACAAGTCTTCTGTGAGTTTACCAAAGCATTGGAGGAGGATGGTTAACTCCCTGCTCTGTAAAAAGGGGCATAATTGGTGTATCAGATGTAAAAGGAAGAGAACACTCCTGGTTACAGATGCTACCTAGAATTCCAAGAACACTTTATGCCTTGAAACACTGAGGATCTATCGCCTGTCCTGCTGCGGTCCAAAGGCGATCATGGTAGATGACGCATGCCCAACTCAGATCCTATCTACACACGCAGGATAAAACACTTTGAAATTGTTTTGAAAACTGTACATGGAGTGTGTCCTGGGCCCCAACAGTTCTCAAAACTATTATGAACTGTTTTAAACCATTTTAAACCGTTTTAAAGCAGTAGCGTAGATAGGCTCTCTGTTGCAAGTGTGCTGTTTCTTGCTGTAAAATCTGGTATTATGGAAACTATTTTCCCGTCACAGTGGCTTCAGAGTGGTTTGGAAATCTGTGTGACCTGAACTGGCCTCGGTGTGCACTGCTGGGACCAGCACTGATTGGCGGAAGGGAAAATTGGGGGTGCATGAGGAGAGCAGAGGGCTATACATATCTACCCAGAAGTAACTTCTATTGCATTTTGCCAAGTAAGGAGCAGAGGGGTCGGGAGAATCCCTTTGTTTTAGATACTCATTGAGCACGGGAGTGGGGAGTGGGTGGGCAGCCAGCCATGTTTCTTTGAAAGTGCTCTGTTGTAAACATGTGCTGGATAAACATGCTTACTATGAAGTAACTCTCTCCAATTGCACCTTACTGAGCGGAGGGGGTGGTGGTAGTGGCAGAGGAGCTAACCTGAAGCCAGTTGTCTTAAAACTGCGCTGTTATGCAAGTGCGAAGATATGCTCTTATGGAGGTTCACAGGTACGCAGCGCCTTACTGATTTCAAAAGTTGATGGCTCCCAAATGATCCCTAATCTCGCAGAGAATGTCTGGAGACAGAGGAGAGCTGCCTGCTAAACATGCCTTCTTGGACGTAAGTCATCCTCCATTGCACCTCACTGAGCATGTCTGTGTGGGGAGGTGTGGGTTTGATTTAATTTATAAACTGCTTTACCGGCTACCGTTTGGCCCAGGAGGAGCTAACCCGATTTCATTAAATTCCGGATCACCTCAAAAATTGTTGCCATGTAGATTCAGGCTGAGTTGTATCCAATGTTAGACCTACTTAGAGTAGACCCATTGAAATAAATTATACTTAAGTTAGACTAACATTTTATCCTTTGACTGGATAAAAAACAGTCAGTCCCTGACTTGCTTCCAATATCTGCTTGGAACTTCTTAATGATTACAAACTTTTAATTGCCAAGCAACAAGTTATTATGATTAAGCTGCCTACTTGATAAAACAAGTTTCTCCCCAAACATTTGTTGAGTTTTTGTACATTAAAAAATCCAGAGACAGAAAGTAGTACAGTACCCCAAAATAAAATAACAGAAAGAACAAATATTTGGGGCATGATCCAACCAAAGTTAAGCACTTTTAAGTCACGTTGTTTTCCCATTGAAATGAATGGATTTAAATGTACATACCATAGTTTGGCTGACTTATGCTGTTGGAGCAAAGCTTATCTGAGATCTAGTCATTTCATGTGCATTGAATTCTACATTTTATTTAGCAATTCCTAAATATTGGGTTTCTGAACTATTTCCCAGTGTTATGCTAGCATTGTCCTAGCTGTTTTTAAGTTGTTTGCAGTGAATAGGACATATTCTCTTTCATGAATTCTAAAAGACAGAACGTAACTATTTATGCCTGAGACAACAAAAATGCACATCTGATAGTCCAAGATGTACATTATATATGCCTTAGGATACATCTGTTAGGGTCCCAAGAATTCAATTTGTTTGATAGATGGAGCAGCAAGACTGTCTATTTACTGGCTATATGTTATATGTGGATGTTCTGCTGTGTGGTTTGTTGTTAGCGAATCAACAATTGGTGGAGAAATGCCAAAAGAGGATTTCCATTAAAGCTTGGAAACTCTCAAATAGGCTGTGGAGCTTATTGCACATTGTGTGGGATTTAGAAATAACCATGATGCTGAGATGATCCAGTGCAACCTCCCCATGTATGTCTGCTTTATTTGCTTTTTTTAAAAAAAATTGGGGCGCTCCCTCACCCTGTCTGCAAAAGTTCAGCATATACCTCTTAAATGGAGGGTAAGGGAATTGAGGCAAGGAGTGGCTACTCAGAGAGGGGGTTCTAAAAAAAATCTCCCTCCTGCTGTTAAGGCAGGAGGGGGGGTGTATGCTTTGGGTAATGAGCCTGCGGAAGCTAGAAAGGCTAGTTAGGAGATGGGGCAAAGTAGACAGGAGTCTTCAAAGCAGGAGCTGTGATGGATACATGGAGGCCAGAGAAGAAGTAAAGGCAAAAGTAGGACTACAGAAAAACTAAGCACAGGGACTCAGAAGTGACAGGAGGAGCTGTGAACTCTTATTGTCAAGCAAATGAGCAGGCAAGAGAAATTTGGAGAGCTGGCTTCTTTCGACAAGGAAGCCAAGGACATAAAGGGTTACTAGGTGTATAGTCTTGAGATTACAAAGGCGTGAAGAACTCTCCAATAAAAAGTCACAATTGCCCCACTAGATAGAGCTACTAATATGGATAAATTATTCATTTTCTCACCATGTAAGAATTTAGTTTAGCCTGTTTCCCTTATTTTATTCACCATTTTAGCTCAATGCAGTATGGATAAATACAAATAAGCTACTACTATTACTATACTATATAGGTCAATTGCTAATGTATACCTGTTTGTAACTAATATTGTGGCATACCTGCCAAATGCAGCTGTGAGACTGGTAAAAAATTAAGGTGGAACCAAAAGTTCTCAAGTGAACTTAATTAATTCATAATAGAGATTTGGCTGTGTGATGAGATCTGAAGTCCAAACGGTGAGGGTAATGGTTCCTGCCCTCACTCTGGTGACCTGTGGGTAAATTAAAGGGGAAAAATGATGCCCATCAGCACTGGGAATCATGATTGCTGCCACTGCCAGGTGCATTGGTAGTGGGTTGAACATTGTAGGGCCCCAGAAGAATGCCATAATAATCCCTCACAGCCTGTGAATGGGATGAGTCTTGTGTAAGCCTTGAGCCTGAGTACTCCCTGTTCTTTCTCTTCCCCTGGCTCTTTTGCAAGGAGATCAGAAGATTTAACTTTTACTTTCAACTACCCACAGTTACTCATTTTGTCACCTAAGAGGTGTGGATAGTACTAACTATGGTTTAGGGAAACAAGCTAGGATAATAAACCGCAATTTGAAGACGCTTGTTTCCTCAAATCATAGTAAAGATTAACTACAGTTTTTCCAGGTTTGGATGTAAGAAGTAAACTGGTTGGTTGAAAATGGAAATAAAAGCTTCTGATTGTCACACAGCCATTCTGGTGAGAGGCGTATGTGAGCGTGAAGCGTATGCACTAATGCTAGAATAAGGCTTGGCGTTACATATGAACCAGGGCAATCTATGATGCTTTATGAAATTCTTTATTTTTCCATTCTGTGTTGAAGATTTGACAACAAAGTATTAAGTTATAACATTTTATATATAATGTGTGTGTGTGTGTGAGTCATTTTCAGGTTGCATTTCTGAAATAGGTAACAATTATATTTACTAGAGAATTAAATATATTACATCTTTGCTGTAAAGTACAAAATTCTGGGAACAGAGCCAGGAAATAGTAATGAAATTGTAGAAAGGAATAAAACATGTTTGAAATCCTGAAAACAATAGTATTTGAGGCTTAGATTGGTGTGGCCCACTAAAAAGTATACAGTTTTGGTTTTTTACTTCATAATACCTTTTGAAGTAAAGGATTGCAACATTTTTAAAAGGGCTTTCCAGCCACCAGGTCTCATGGAAGTGCGTTGTTCCAGCAGCAGGTTTGCTGCATCAGTCTGATTCGTCCACATATCATGGACCAAAGTTGAAATGTAAAAGTACAGGACTTGGGAGCCTTTGAACTGGAGCTTAGGTAGAAACTAGGAAAGGGCAGGTAGAACCATGCCCTAAATAATGAAGGACTCAGATAGGGGTAACACTTGAATGTTTGGCTCATGGAAGATGAGCACTGGCTGAATGCATTCTCTGTTCCATGCCTGTTGTTTTGCAACTAGGAGGAAGGTCGCTCCTCTTTAGGGTGCTTTGAGGGTGTTTGTGTTCTTTTGAACCTTCCTGCTCCCTTCTAATCTCTAGTTGGAAAGGCAGAGGGGGCAAAGGGGCATTGTTTAATGTTTTTAGGAACTCGTGACTCCAATGAGCAGCATTAGCTTTTAATTAATCACCTAAGCTGGCTTTTGGTAACAAGTCTTTACTGAATAGAAATTTCAAGCAATGAGATGCTCTTAAGAGCTCGCACTCAGAGGCAGACATTCCAGACATGCTTCTTGAGAGAGAGAGAGAGAAAGAGAGAGAGAGAGAGAGAGAGAGAGAGAGAGAGGGGGGGGGGGAAATGCTCACAAAGGGATCTTGAAAAGGCAAATGAAGGAGAGGTTTGGAGAAAAGATTCCTGTTATTTCAGGTGGTTCAGAAGGGAGTACATGAGATGGGGCCCACTGACTTTGGGATGCTTTGAGACTGTGAATACAGAGATGAGTATAAAACAAGCTAGCCCTAAAGAGTGTGTTGCTCTACCAGAACTGGCCTGTCACCAAAGCTAGGGTTGCTGGCTCGAGTGCTTCTTGCCTAAAGCTTAGAAAAGCCCTTCAGAGGATTTATTTTTAGAAAATAAAGAACAACTCTTCCCTCAGGGACCCATAGGCCTCCTCCACACGGGGCGTTTAATGAGCCTTGAAGGCTCATTATAAATTTTACCTACACACGAGCGGAGCGCAAAACGGGCGTACAGGCGCGTTATCTCCCCGATAATGCGCATTTTCGAACGCGCGTTAAATAGCGACTTTTATTTTGCTCCGGCTGTTAAAGCGCATTTTCGCTGTGTGAACAAGCGATTATGCGCATTAACTACCTGGAAAGCGCTTTTTGGGCATCTTTTAATGCGCTTCGCCGCTTCTTGCCGCCTCCCGTGCAGAGGGATTGTGAGTAAATGCGCCTCCGCGATAATGCGCATAATCGTGGAACCAGGCGCAAAGGCGCATTCTTGTGGAGGGGGCCTTAAACAGTCCCTCACAGGAGTCAGCACTCTTTTTTTGGGGGGGGGGTTTACTTATCAGTTCTGTAGCTCTGAAGCTATCTGGCTGAAAATGCCTTCCGCTTCTGGTTGCTTATCTCACCTTCGGTTTGGTCTCTATTGAGTTTACATGAAAGTGACCTTCAAGGCAAGGTTGCCAGAAGGTAGGAGCTGACCTGCCACCAAACCTAGAATAGTAACACTGTGGAACAACCATGATCTGTCAGATATTCGAGGCTTGAGGGGGAGCCCCCAAAGGCAGTACCTGATTTGTTCAGATCGCTGCTACTCAAAATGTAAGGGCAGGTCAGTGGGTGGGTGGGAAGAAGACTTACTTTAAAATGGAGCACTGTGAGGCCTGCAGATTTGCCTGACTGGCTGCTATAGCACTTCATTTTGCCAGCAGAGCCAGCTGGGCGAGGAGGAGGAGCCAGAGCTCCCTCCTCCATCTCCAGGAGGTCATTTGGGAGCCTTCCCAGATCCCAGGTCTCTGCACTTATGCCCCCTTGTCTGGCACTGCTCCTAATTCTCACACAACTCTTTGGAAAGAGAAAGCAAAACACCACTTTCTCTCTCAGCTCTAAGCATATAAGTTGTAATCATATCACACACACGAGTGGAATCCTTTATAAGATTTCTGTTCATATCATATGTTGTTTGCTAAACTTAAATCAGTTAGGTTTATTTGTTTCCAATCAAAGCAAGGCAAAACAAGGGTCTACTACTGCTGCGTAAGGATTCAGACCAAAATGGACATAGCCACTACAATAACATAACCTAGGGAACATTGCATTCTGTTGAGTTTGGTTGCGTCTATGTTGTTTTTATTAATTGGTTCTCCTTCGAGGTTAATGTGCACATATCTAGCTACATCTTTATTAGGTGCTGAATTGACACTGATGTTTGTTGGATATTGAATTGACACCTAGGTCAATTCAGTGTTTGCCTGGCTGAAATCTGTTCTGAAAGAAAATTTTTGATGGGAGAGTGGCAGAAGAGGGCTTTCCCCTCCACCTCCACCCACTAAAATATTTCAGACTTGCATGCTTTCTGTCTATTAAATTGTAACTGTCCTTGCAATTGCTTTTGCTTTTGACTAGTCAACTCGTTGGGGATGGGAACCTCACTGTTTTGCCTATCAAACTCCGTAAGGTACCATGTAGACTGATAGTTTTGTATAAATAACAACAATAAGCTTTAGAGATGAGAACGTTCTGTTATTTCAGAATTGTGCAGTTCAATGCCTAGGATAATGTTTAGGCAATTCATAACCATGTAACTACATTTATTATTTTAAATACCTCAGTTTAGCTTTCTTCAACATGGTGCCCTCCAGATGTGGTGGATTGCAACTATCATCATTCCCAGCCAGCAACTCTCATAATTTCTGACCATGCTGGCTAGGAATGATGGGAGTTGCAGTCCAACACATGAGGAGGGTATCAGTTTGGGGAAGACTGCCATTATAGGGCTGTGCACTCACTGCAGTCTTCATGCTTGTTTAATGAAAACTTTTAAGAAGAAAATCAAATGCAATATTTTTGTAATCCTCTAATCCAGCCTTCCCCAACCTGGTGCTCTCCAGATTTGTTGGACTACAATGCCCATAATCCCCCAGCCAGCTGTAGTCCAACACACCTGGAGGGTACCACCTTGGGGAACGCTGCTCTCAGATGACTCATTCATTTTCCCCAATTTAACTATGAATGTCTCCAGTAAATATTATATTGATTGTACATAATCTAGCAACCATATTGTATGTTGTTTTTCTAGTTCATCACAAGCTTTATTTTAACCACTCTGGGATTCGGCCATTTTGCTTGTATTTGCTCAGATAAAGAAGAGAAATTAAGGTCCTCAGACTCTCCCTCCCCCCCCAAATATGGTAAGCTTCCCTTTGCTTACAATTGGGCATTAGTGTCCAACTGTGGTTCTACACCAGAAATATATTTCGTGAGCAGGGAGTTTGATGCAGATCTGCTCATTACTACAATATAGTATGGCATACCACATACAATATAGTATTTCAATCTAGTAGCATGTGCAGTGTACTTCCATCTTAAACTTATTTACACAAAATGACTGCACGGTGCTGAGGAGGGAAATGAATCCTATATTAATCAGAACAGCAGGCAAAGGGATGTGGTAGAATCCAAATGGATGAAGGAGACAGCGCAATACCTATGATATGAAACTCATCTATCTGAGATCCTAGAAAGCTGTTGCAGTACTGGTCTAGATGGACTAACCTGGTATAAGGCAGATTCCTGTGATCCTAAAGCACTCTTCCCCAACATGATTGCCTCCATAGGTTTTGGACTTCAACTCGCATCAGCTCTAGCCAGCATGGTCAATGATCAGGAAAGATGGGAGTTGTTGTCCAAAACATCTGGAAGGCACCACATTGGGAAGGGCCATTCTCAAGGATATCATAGAGCTGAAAAGGGTATTTAAAAAAAGAGACCAAATTGATCAAGTGTTGAAGCGCCTTCCTTAATGTGAAATTGCTGAAGTGTTTTGGGTGTTTAGTTTAGTGTTTAAATCAACTGGAATAGTGTGTGGGGGGTGTAGGGATATATAAAAATAATATTGATGAATTGTGTGGTGGAGAAATATTTCTCTCTCCCATAATTTTAGAACAGGGAACACTCTATGAAATTGATTGACAGTATATTCTGGTCGTTCAAAATAAATGCTCTTTTTCAGAATGCATAATTAACTTATGGAATTTACTGCCACATGATGTGGTGGCCACTGGCTTAAATGGATTTAAAAGCAGATTAGCCAAAGTCATGGAGGGTGGGGTTTATCCATGGTGATTAGCCATGATAGTTAAATGAAACCTTCATATTCAGAGGCTGTGTACTGCTAAGCACCAGTTGCTAGGTTACAAACATTGGGGTAAGACTTTTGTCTTCATAAACTGCCTGTGGTCTTCCTGAAAGAACCTCGACGGCCCCTGCTGGAAAAAGGATGCTAAATGGATATTGCTCAATGCTGATCTCTTGGTCTGATTCAGAAAGGGTCTTGGAGGGCCCCCAACATGGTGTCATCCAAATGTTCTGGACTATAACTCCCATCAGTCCCAGCCAGCATGGCCAATGATCAGAGAGGGCACCACATTGGGGAAAGTTGGATTACAGTGTAAATGCCTAAACGCCAGGTAGCATTCACCTAAGAATTCTGAATGAACTCAGAGCTCTGCAAAGGTTAGAAGTCCATCAACTCCTTATCATTCATGGCCTGAAAATAATAATAATAGACCAGGGATGCAGAACTGATTTGGGGTGGGGGTCTGGATTGGCCCCCAACCTGTGGCTTGGGTGATATTGGGACAGGGTGTTGCCCTCCCCCATCATGTCACATCAGAGGCATAGTTCTCCCTCCCTTTTTTCTTTGTTGACTTTGTTGGGTTAGGACTTTCTCCCATGTGCAGGCATGAGCTGCTGCATCTTACCCCTGGTCCCTCTAAGATTGGAGGTAGTAGGGATGAGAGGCAGCAAGACAGGCCTGCGTGGGGGGAAAAGCGCCTGCTCATCCCTTTATGCAGGCGAGTCACAACACCTGGAGGAACCCCAAGAGGCAATGCAGGCCAGATTAGAGCCCTGGGTGAGGGGTTCTGCATCCCTGTAATAAAACCATCCTCTTTCCAGTTAATGAAAGCATTTCTACCTGGCCACCTGGAAGTGATTCTTATGTGACACAGGCTGGCTTAAAGAAATTACTGGGCACCTAATATATAACCCACTATTTTAAGACAATGGAGGCAGTGGCTTCAAAATATTTAAAAAATATGATGCTAAAAACTAATGGACACTAAGCCTTACTTGAAAACAAGGTGTAAAGCCACAGAAACTAGAGTCCGAACAGATCAATTAAAATATTTATTCATGGGCATCACATATGTCAGCCTCTCCCAACCTGGTGGCCTCCAGATGTATTGGACTACAACTCCCAGCTTCCCCATCCATCCATCCCAGCGAGGGGATGCTGAGATCTGGAGGCCACAAGGTTGGGAGAGGCTGACATATGTGATGCCCATGAATAAATATTTTAATTGATCTGTTCGGGCTCTAGTTTCTGTGGCTTTACCTTGTTTTCAAGTAAGGCTTAGTGTCCATTGAGTGTTCCAGAACCATGACAGGTTCTGGAACAATCAATATCATAAAGGAAATGGTCTCTCTAAAACTGAGTATATGAAATATGACAATTGTCTTATATAACATGGGGAAAGCAGACAATAAAATTGTGGATGAAGTTTGTGGATAACAAAATTGGAAAAATATTGTACCCATTATTATTATTTTTTTAAATGCTGCTCAAGAAAGGAGAAAGAAAGAAAAATCTCTTAAAATAACAATTAAAAACAAAAAAGAGAACTTGGGCAGATAAGATATTCTGTTTCCTGTATTTTATATCCATTAAACAAGAAGATGTTAGACATAATTATGAAATGGATATAAAATACAGGAAATAGAATAAATGTGGAAAACAATGGGACAGCAAATCTTGAATACTATGTATTTATAGGTAAAACTTAACATTTTCTACCTAATAAGAATGGGGTAATTAGGTTGTTGTACAAACCTAGTAAACAATCTTCCCCCATAGCGATTTCTCCCAGGCCTGTCTTTTCCCAGTTTAGGTAACCAAGGTAAAGATTCACTCCTTCTACTTTCTCTTCCCTCCCCCACTGCACCCACCAATCCTGGCAAAATTCCTCGCTGGATTTATTTCTGCTGATTTGCTTGTCTTGGTATGAAAGGGATTTTCACAAGGTAAAGTTCTGATAGGTTGAAACCCCCTGTTTCCCTTTTTTAACTTTTTGATTGGTTGACTAACCTTTACCCACAATGCTTCTAAGTGGGGGTGGGGGATGGGAGACTCCTTTGACTGTGTGTGCTAGTCCGGTGAGCAAGTGACATATCATTTTAATCTAATGTGATTGAGCCATTCAGGAAAAAGTTGTCTTTTATTATCTGAGCTCTGAATAAAGGATTCCCTCCTCTTTTCCTGATAATGCCTTTGGCACTTAAGATGAGTGCACAAACTCCAGAGTGCTTCAAACCCCTGAGAAATAGATAAAACAAGCATTTTATATCAACAAACCCAACTCATTTTTAGTACAAGAGGAGGAGAAGGGAGAAAGTTTATGGGAGAAAGGAAAAGCAAGTTATGGGAGAAGAGGTATGAAGGGGAAGGATATGGAGGTGGTAGTGGTCAGGAAGAATACATATATATTCCAAAGAGGCAAAGCAAGAAAAATGGGTGAAAAAATAGTGTGTATTCTGAAAAAGAAAGGTAGATAAAAGGTGGAAGGGCCAAGCCTTCTGTAGTGGTATTTTAGACCAGCTGTAACTCAGGTATGGTACAACGACCTACCTGTGTGCTACCACCCACAGGCAAACCAGCTGCAGGTAAACTGCATAGCCTGTACACATATTTTTTTTCTAATGGGGCAAACAGCAGCTGGGGTGGGGGATTTTCATTAGTGAAATGGCATGGATCTTCATTGTCTCGTCTAGCTTGGTCCTCATGGTCACAGGCTCTAGATGCAACTGGAATAAATGCTGTCTCCTAAGAAAATGCAATCTTGTTACAGCTATTAATAATCAGGTAGCAAATAGTTTTGATCAGAACGATATCCTCAGTAATGGCACCTGAATCACCTGAATTTTTTGCAACATTTTCTAGGGGCCAGCCAAATGATTCAGAATTGCAAGAAACATAACACATTATTGTCAGCTCCTGTTGAAGAATTTTTCATCTTATTAGGGTTATACTTTTGGTTATGTATATTTACCCAAATGGTTTATATATTAGCTACTGGCCTAATTCAGATAGAATAATAAAAATATTTTATTATGGCCTTGGGCTCATTCATTCATCGCCTTCCACCATTGCAACCACGAGAAGGTCAGAAACTTTCACTTCTGTTGTTGACTGACCACAGTTTAGTGTTGTGTCTGAACCCTAAACTGTGATCAATCTTAACAATGCCAAAATCTGAAGTTGGCTTGTTTCCTAACCATAGTTATCCAGGTTCAGGTATAACACTAAACTATGATTAGTCAAAAATGGAAGTGAAAGGTTGCAATCTCATTTTTGCAGCCGTGTCAGAGGAGAATAGGTGAGTGGGATGAGTGTGTGTTCATATAACACAGGGGTATTCAACTTCTGGCACTTGGGATGTTTTGGCCTACAGATCCCATCATCTTTTACCATTGGCTGTGTTGGCTAGGGCTGGTGGGAGTAATAGATCAAAACATCTGGAAGACCACAAGTTGCCCACTCCTGATGTAACACTAAACCAGGGGTGGGCAGAGCGTAGATCTTCAGATGTTGTGGACTTCAGCTCCCAGCATTCTTGATCATTGGTTATGCTGGCAGGGCCTTCTGGAAGTTGAAGTCCAAAATATCTGGAGATCAACCTTCTGCCCATTCCTGCACTAAACCCTAGTGTAGTGTTATTTCCAAATAAAGTCATTCTGTATAAATGATCAGAACTGTTCTCTACCCATTAAAGTAATACTGATATATCTCCTGTGATATTGTGATCCTAGTATACTATAACAATTCATAAATATATTGTTTTGATTATCTCTGTTATAAATTATTGTAACCTGATTCAAATCCCTTAGCCACTGCTAAGCCTTGTGAATAAAATGCTTCATCCAAACAGCTTCTGTGACCTCTACCTCTGGTTTCCATTCTTCCGTTGTCCATCTCCTGGACTCCAGCTGATGGTTCTAGAACAATACTCCATTATTTCGAACTGAATCGGATGCCACTTCCCTTTTCAAATACCCATTTTTAAGCCAGTTCAATCCTTTGACTTTAAACCAACATTTTTGTTCTGGGGAATTTCTATAAACAGAGCTCTCTCTGGCCCTGAGAGAAGAGGGGCATTTTGTCTGAAATTTTGCTAATAGCTTTCGCTGTGCAACCTTGTCTTTGTTTCAGGTCATGATATTAATGGAGCTCTTGAACCATCAAACATCGATACTAGCATCTTGGAAGAATACATCGGCAAGGAGGATTCACCTGATATGTAAGTGCTGCCTTTTGACTTATATTCTTAATGCTTAATGATAGTTTATTTATTTTATTTCTATATTACCCAATAGCCGAAGCTCTCTGGGCAGTTCTCAAAAGTTATGGTTGCATAATACTGTGAGAGTGATGCTGCAGTTGAGGCAGGTAGCATGGTTTGGTTTATGTTATGGTGACATCATCAATTATTTCCTTTACCTTCAGTCTTCATTCTTTTCTTTACAAGATCCTAACATATTCACTGTTCTTCTTAAATCTTTATTTGGATCTTTCTTTTTTTGACAGTGCCACTGGAGAATTTTTTGACTCCAAATGTCTTAGCTTAATCTTCTAACTTTGTATTACCCAAGGTCACTATGAAGGGGGTGCTGTCACAGAAAGCACAAAGGGATAAAGTGTTGGGAAAGGAAACAGATCCTTTTGTACTGGTAATAAATAGGTGATTTTTAAAGTGTGATTACATGTGAAGGAGAACCCCTTAGGAACTTCCATGTTGGACTGAGAGGTTTTGCACTGGTTATAAATCTGTATGTGCTGCACTAGACAGCATTTGGTGACAAACAGCTACTAGCAGCCAGCTGGTCACATATTGTAAACCAGAACTTGATTAGTCTTTGGAGGGAGAATTCCAGAATACCAAGGCTTGCAAACAGGGCCGGCCGTACCATTAGGCAGAGTGAAGCAGTCACCTCAGGCAGCAGATGCTGGGAGGTGTTGGAGGAGAGAACTGTGGGACATGTGGGCCTGCTCTATGCCCCCTAACATAGCCTGCTGCCTTCAGGTGCAGTGGAGGACACTGTCCCATCATCAGTATGTTTAACATAGCAAAGTGGAGGTGCTAGTCCTCCCTGCCACACAACATGAGTATGTCTGTGATTCTGTGTTCCTCACTCATCTTTCCACCTTTTAAAGACCTTTGTAGCATTAATTATTTTTATTCCATTCATCATGGGTCAGATGCATTGTACATTTTCAAACATTGTTTTTTTATGTAGACTAGAGGGCTGTCTATAAATCCTATTTAACCCAAAGTAGCTGCGCAGTGGTGGTTCATTGGTTATATGATGCAGGAGCCAACTTGCAGCGACAACCAAACCTGTCCATTTAAAAAGTCTTGAATTTACTGCAACGTTTTCCTTTGTTCCAAGGTCACCACCATATTTCCACTATCTGTTGGTGGTGACCTCGATTCGGGTTGAGGCTGAGGGCATTCTGGGGGCAGATCGAGGCCCATGATAGGTTGCTTGGAGAAGGCAGGGCAGAGGGCATTCCACGAGCCGAATGGCCACCAGAAAGCCTGGGCTTCCTCCTGCCATGGGGATTAACTGTTCCCACCCCACAGCTGTGATACCAAGGGATTTTTAAGGAATGCGTGGCCAATGCTCCACTGTAAAGATACCCTCCTGCCTTCCCCAAACTGATGCCTTCCAGATGTTTGGGATTTTAATTCCCATCAGCCACAGGCAGCATGACTAATAGTCAGGAATGCTGGGAGTTCTAATCCAAAACATCTGGAGGGCACCAGGTTGGGGAAAGCTGATCTAGATTCGAGCCATTCTTCAGTAGAGTACTTTTGTATCATGAGCCAACAGCTTGCATTGTACAGGTGCAATCTGCATAGCATGCCAAAGCTGCAGATGAAAGGTGCAATATACACATTATTCAGGTGGTTTAACCTCTCTCCTACAGCTCTGATTTGGACTCCATCTCTGACATCCCAGCCGCAGCTGGCTACCCTCATGCCCAGCCTTCCAGCTCTGCCAATGTCAATGTATCTGTCTCCAGTGTTGGTCATATGACTAATGCTGTATCCAGTGGTACCCTTCATCATGGCCCTCCAAGTACCCAAGTCCCAGTCCGGCATGGTCTCCACAATGGCCCTCCAGGCAGTCAAGTTCCAATCCGACATGGTCCCCCTTTGCCAAATCCATGTGGACCCAGCTACAGTGCTCACCTCAACTGCAATAACAACAATGGTATGGTGGTGCCCAAGGGATATCTCAGTGGCCACTGCTTGACCAACATTGTCCCTCCAATCAAATCAGAGCTCAAGGCCTCCTACGCACCTGGGTAAGTGATACAGCGCAAAGGAGGAAAGGGGGTGTGGGGTGGATTTCTGCACATTCTTGCATAAAACTATGCCATAACAGTCCAAACTAGAGAAGACTTCTATATTTTAAGAAAGGAACTGGTCTTTTGATGGAGAAATGGCAATTCCCAGTTACAGGAGGAATTGGCTACTAAAAGAGACAGGACTTGAGAGATTTGGAGGAGAAAAACTTCAAACTGGCTGAAATCTTCAAGCATGAATGCTAAAATTAGGAACCTAAATCCAAATTTAAGATCCTAAAATTCCAATAGATAATTCTATAGAGTTCGGTTTTATATTATTCAAATTATACAGTGTTAGTTTTAGTTTTCACTTCCAGAACTAATTGAACTCCTTGTGGATATTTGCTAATGTTACAAATGAGAGTAGAAGACTCTGCAGATGAAAATAATGAGGTTTGGAAGATGCAGGACTTGGATTTTAGGAGCTTTTAAGGGAAAAAATGATCAGGATACTGGCCCTGGAAATATCCTAAGTGTCTGTCTGTCTCTCTCTGAAGAAAGAAGTGCATGTTGGGAAACCACTTCAGAGAGATGCTAGCCTCAATCCAATATGTGCCTATGATTGCCTCTTATGGAATCAGTAAAATGACCAGTGGGATTACAATAGAATACCCTTTAATACTGCACAAAGAACATGGAATTCAAACCAAATTTGAAGCTCTTTACAATAGGCTGACCAGATAAAATCCAGGTCAGGGCTCATGTAACTTTGTAGAGAAAGGGGAATTTCAGCCAGTGTCATTTGTATGCAATTAGTTCCTGGTGATATTCCCTCTTCATCACAACAGTTAAAGTTGCAGGCACTATACTAGAGTGACCAGATACAAAAGAAGACAGGGCCCCTGCAACTTTAACTGTTGTGATGAAGAGGGAATTTCACCAGGAACTAATTGCATGCAAATGACACTGGCTGCGATTCCCTTTTATCTACAACTGTTAAAGTTACATGAACCCTGTCCTGGATTTTATCTGGTCACCCTACTTTACAACAGACACTGAATATATCCCTTCAGTGGAAAATGGAATATTAAAAGATATACAATAAAGAAATTAAGTGAATTTATGGAGATTGATATGTTTCCTGTCCTCTGCAAAGGTGACTCATGACTGAGTATGAGAAGAATCAAATCAGTCCTAGTAGAATGGAACAGCAGGGGATCATTACTATGGCAGTTTGGTAGGAGTTTATGAGCATGATGCTGTCGTGGAAACCAGGGAGGGACCTATTGTGGTAGGCAGGAAACAGATAATGTAAGGAGGTAGGAGGGAATGGCCACGAAGAACAAATTGTAAGGCAGAAATGAAGAGCAACTCAGGTAAGATGGCTTCAGCAAGAAACATGTGCAGCTAACTATGTACTGGCTCACTTTTGCTAGAAGCTAAATGTTATAGGTTAGTACATTATGGGTGCTAGATATGAAGGAACCTGCCTCAAGGAAGAATGATAGGAAAGATGAACATCAATCTAATCAGTCCTACCATTTGGAGAGAACATTTCATGGCTCTTATTTTTATATGCTTGCTACAACACTTAGGGACTAAATAGAAAAGCCATTTATGGGCACTATTTTCATAGCCAGGTCATGTTTACTCACTTTGGTTGCAGATATTTTTGCTGTGTCACAGGCAAAGAATATGTGGAGTGCATTGGATGAGTCTAATGTTAGGATGTGTCTAAATAACTTGTGCTTAGTGCCTTCCACCCTGAACCCAGAGTTTGAGTTCTTGCTGTTTGTAACCTCACTTCACAAGTTCTCAGGATCTGGAGCATCGTAAAGGCTATTCTAGTGCTGTACTATGATCTAAGAAACAAATTACTGGTCTGCATGCTGCTTTCCAATCCCTGGAATGATAGTGGTTGTAACTGTATCAGGACCATTCAGAACCGAGACATAATTTATTTATTTTTTTGCTTTACACTGCCTTTTGGGAGACTCAGAAATAGAATCTGTTACAGCTAACTAGATTTTGATTCAATATAAGGAAAAGCTTCCTGATGGTACGTTCTATACAACAGTGGAACAGTCCAGCTACAGAGGTTGTGGGTCCTCTATCTCTGGAGTTTTGAAAGAAGAGTAGACAGTAACCTCTCATAGATGCTTTAATTGGTTTTGCTGCACAATGCAGGGGGTTGGACTAGATGATCCTTGTGGTCCCTTCAACGTCACATTTCGATGATTCTGTGAGATTTACTACAAGATAAGCTGGCTAATGTAGAATTAAATCTTTACTGGGGAATCCCTGTTTGTTTTCTAAAAGCTTCTCAGAATGTTAGAAAAAGGCATTGTGTGCTAGGAACACTGGGGAGCATTTAAAGTGTTTTCGATCCTGAGACTGACAGGATCAGATCACGATGTGTTGTTTTGTTTTTCAGTTTAATAATAAGAGATGTATTTTCATAGTCTTATAGGGATGGCACCTCTTACTTTTCCTCTTTTTAATTATTTGTGTACACTACTCTTTGTGCACACCTGGGCAATGTGTGGTACAGCATTTCTGCAACATTTGGGACTGATAACAGTTTTTGAATGGAGGAAAGCCAGCAATGGACAGTGTTGATTGGCTAGTGCTAGTGTCCTGATGAATTCATTTCCCTGTCCCCGAAGCAATTTTGAAATAAAACATACTTGTGAAGAATGGGTCTTTTTTTAATAAGGTATATGAACATATAAAGAAATGTCTGCATGTATATTTATTTGGTTGTTTAAGCCTCCACCTCATTAAAAAACAATAACACTCTTCTTTCACAAATATTTTTTACTTGCTGGTATGTGACTTGCTGAGATGTACATGTGTAACTGAAATTTTGAACCTGGATCCCTGCGTAAGTGAAGAACCTGGTCTTGAAATGTTATGCCTGACTTCACCATCTGAGTATAGAAAGATCAAAGTGAATATATAGGCTGGATGATCTGGAATCATAGTTGGTCCCTCACCCTTAATTTGGCCATCTAGCAAGATGCTCCCTGCCCTTTGCTAGCCTACAATATCCCCATTGGGGGTATTACATTCTGGACTGGATATTACATTCTAGACTAGATCCCCAATTGCTCCCTCCTTTTACCAGAGCAATTGGGGTCTCTTTGTTTGGACAGCTTCTGGAAAGGAGTTTTCTTTATTTCTTCTGATGCAATATCTGTCTCCTACTGCCAAGCTGTCTGGTGACTCCTCTGGATCAAAGTTTGCACAACAAGCAGTGCTCTGTGTTATGCACCCTGCCAGCCGGATCCACTTAATGGATTGGCCCAGCTTGACGATGTGTGAGGGGGATATACACAAACACTTCTGTAAATATTTGGTTAGGAAACTGAAAGGGTAAAGGGCAGGAGAAGCTAACAGACATGTAAGAAGAGAAAGTTCTTCGAAGTAAAGCTTAGCCTTAAGCAGGGAAATCTTTCAAACCTTGAATTCCAGAAGGTGCGATTCCAAGTACAATCGAGGCAACTACAAGAAGTTTTTCAAATGAGGTTCAGCTAGCCTTAAGCAGGGATCATTCATCTGGCCAACAGGGACTCCAAGAGATAATGGAAGGGAGAATATCGATGCAGGATGAGGAGATGCAAGATACATAAGTCTTAGAACTGAGGAATGGAGGCATGCTCTTCTGTAGCTTCAGCAGGAGCCTAGAAGCATCTGGGCTATTTGAGAATAAGGGAAAGGGCATGTGATCCTTTTCCTCTAGCTTTCAATGTCCTGATTGGCCTGGCTACTAATATGTAGGGAGGAGTTGCCATCCTGGTCCATTGTGTGAAGCTGAGATACACTGGAGCATCTTCTAATACTCTAAAGTTTAAGCCTGATGCTTGGAGGAATGTGGATGGGGTAAGGTTGCAATGACTTAGGAAAATAGCTTTTTAGCAAGAAATAGGGCATCTCCAGGTCTTGCCTATAGTGGTTGGAGTTTTCATCAGAAATAGGACATGTCAATGTTATGAGAGGAGCTGCGCTTGCTAGATGTGTTGGTGACAGAACACATTTCCCCCTATCTAATCTCTTCATTTCTAGACCTTTGGTTTTATGGTTTGTGTCTAAGGCCTCCACTTCCATCTCTCATTTGGATGGACTTCAGTTTGGCTGTACAGTGCTTCACTGCACTGAAACTGTCCTTATCCAACTTTCCAATTAGTGTTTATCTGGCCAGACATAAAGATTTTTTTTCTGCCCCTGATCATTATATCCTCCTTGGGACTCTCTTTTTCTCTTGATTCTGATTGCATTGTCATCTTCTAGTTCTCCCTATTCGTTACTGTCTCCTTTTGCAGGGGCTTCCCCTTCCTATCCCCACAACTTCCTTTACAACAGGGATGGGGAACGTGTGGCCTTCCAGTTGTTGTTGGACTGCAACTCCCATTGTGCAAGATTGGGCTAATAGGAGTTCTGGTCCAACAGCATCTGGAGGGCCATACATTTCTCACCCTTGCTTTACAAGGTTTCTGTTGTGCTTCAGTTTGAGGGATTAAACTGAAAGGAGGAACAGCTGAGCCTGGGAGTGTTTGGGGAGTGGCCCTTCACAGGAACAGGCAGAAGCTAGCTGAAGGCCAATGCAGCTGACAACAATTCCCAATCGCCACCATCCCCATAAAATACATGCCAGAACTTAGACGTGAGGCTGGAAGCAACTATTTTTCTTAGTGCCTTGTCTTCATCGCTTGCATACAAGTGCCTTGATCTTGCCTAGACATATCCTGACCTTGGACCAGACCCTGACTACTCTTTGAAGTTTTCCTGAACCCAGTACTGTTTGACCCGGCTTCTGACGGATATGCTTTCGACCACGGACTGTTTATTGATGTTTTCCTCCTGCTTATCGAGTTTAATGCCAGTGATTTACAACAGTTTCACAGTTTCTGCCACTGCTTGCCTTCTTGGAAGGGGCTGTAGCTCAGTGGTAGAGCACATGCTTTGCACATGGAATGTCCCAGCTCAATCCTTGCCATCTCCAAGTAGGGCTAGGAAGGAATCCTGCCTGAAGCCCTGGAGAGCCACAACAGTCAGTTTTGATCATACTGGGATAGATGGACCAAAGTCTCACTCGATATAATGCAATCTCCTATGTTCTTATGTACGCTCTCATTCTGCAGGCTTATTTATGTACATTCATTTATGGTCATGGTTTCACTTTTCTCATTTTGATGCTGATAAACTCCTGGATCTCTTTTTCGTTAAAATCCATAGTTACCAAATTTTGATTCAAATCAGATTTGAACACTTTGTCATTATGCCCCTCCCCCATTTTTTTTTTTACAGACTTGCTGAAAGCCTGAAATACTTCACTGAACCCACATCAGAAATTCAAATGGGTTTTATTATACTACTGAAGGTCTCATTCTGTATTCTTGGAATGTGTGTGTGTGTGTGTGTGTGTGTGTGTATGTATATATATATATATATATATATAAACTTTGTTTCCACCAAATTAGTTTTCATTTAATTTTATTGATTAATGGCTGCATACCATTTCCACTACTCCTACAAGTTCTACTGAAACAAAGTTCATAATCCTTCGATCCATATCTGTCCCTTTTTGTCTTGTTCCTATTTCTCCTAGATATGTAGTCCCTGCAATTCCTTTCCCCCTGCACTCAACTTTTTGCCAAATCCTGCTATTTCTTTTTTTATTATTATTATTTCTTTTTTTGTTTTGCAACTCTAAGAGCTGTACTTCCACTTTGGCCCCTGCTGCTTTTCAAGCTTCCCATTGCTGGCTTGCCCTTCTTGGGATTTTGTTTCTCTGTAGCAAATTCAGAATATCTATGATAAAGTCATCTCTCTCTCTCTCTCTCTCCCCCAAACTTTGTCTCCTTTGTCATTACACCCCCCTTTCTTTAAAAGTACATACACTGAGTTTCACTTGCTTTCCGTGTGAATGCCAATATCCTCACCCTTACGTTTTAAAAGGCCCCATCACCCTGCGGCTTAGTTCTGAAGGGCTCAGAAGAAGATTCTCCATCTTGTCCCCCCCCACCTTTATTATTTTTGACACCCTTCCTACATTGACCCCATCTGCTGTCGCTCCACATTTGGTTCCCTACTTCTCCAAGCTGCACCATTTCTGATATTTTGTTCTTTTTCGTTATCCTCATCTCTCCCACTCTTGTCATCGGCTTCCTCCAGCCAGTTCCTGTTCTTTCTCTAAATCCCTCCTCTAGATTCTCAAACTGTTCCTGACCCTACATATTCTGTGGCTTCTCCTACTGTTTAATTTTCCTTTCTACACATTCTTGCTGTTCCTTCATCAAAACTAGTCTTTCTCCTTTGTGTAAGTCCGCCTTTCTCCTTTGTGTAAGTCCAGCATGCAGATACTATGTATGTACAAATAGTTAGGTATATTGTCTATCAATCCATTTTAAATGTATTGTGATTATTGTGACTATCCAGAAACCTTATGGCAAGAGTTGCATTGACATGCTCTGTCCACAGAGAACATACAATATAAGAAGGGCATTCTTGGGATTAATGTTGACATTTCAGAGGGAATTACAAAATGGCCACAGATGTATATCTTTAATGCAGGTATAGACTAAGGGTGCTCTGCTCAGTGTTGGTGAATGTGACCCAAGTTCCAATACAGTTAGGAACGTACAAGAGTTTCATTTCTATTTGCAAATTATGTGAACATGTCTTGTTCGCAGTCCCAAATGCAAATGTGAATAGGATCCCTTTCTTTTGAACTATTGAAAAATGTGCACAGAAATGCACTCTTTTCCTATTCGAAAAATCCAAAAACAGATCAAAAACTCAAATGGGAGCAAGCTGAAATGAATTTCAAAGTAATTTTCTGAGAATTTAGGTGAGCTCAAAAATTACTGGTTCTCCCATCCCTAAATCCAGTACCTTAAAGGCTGGGAGGTATTTGCAAAGCACTACTTCAGAGTACCAGTATGTGGCTCTCAATAGCAGTAAGCTATTCAGGGGCAATCCATATTCTGACTACACTGCTGGAATAGATCAGTGTCGGTCACTGCTGTTGATGACAGTGTTGATTACTATGGAAGCACTGTGTGGATGGTTGTGGAGATGCACAAATGGCTTGAAAGTGTGTGAGTCTCTGACCTTTGTGTATGTCACTGGCCAAATTAAGACAACTTAGGTCTGTAGCCATTTTGACTGCTTCCTTACACATTTTCAAATAGTGAGCTGGGAAATGTATTATTGAAAGTAGCTCTTGGCTAACAGTGCAATACATTCTTTACAGTTTATCCTTTTCCTTCTCTTCTCATTTGCCAACAAAGCATGCACTTTTATGTGAACTGTAATAGTGATGTATAAGGTACTGTTGAACTATCACTCTGAAATGGAACAAGTAAAGACCTGTGAATAGATTGGTCACAAGATCTTGATCATTCTACACATTTTGATATCTGGAAGTACATAAGGGAACAAAATAATTGCAAAAGGTTATGTACTGTGTTACTGGAATTGTGTTGTAGAGTTTTATGCAAGCCGCTTTGGGAGGGCTTTTTGCCTTGAAGATGACCTAAAAATATTTCAAACAAAGAAACTGTAGGAATACTTATACTTGTCCAAAAGGAGCGTCGTAGCTTAAATATCTGTGGCTACCAACCAGAAATTACATGCTGTACAGTTAATAGTAGTCTACTAATCTGAGTAGCATTGGGGAGGTCTATAGTGGCCTGCTCCTCAAAGAATTACCCTGATTACAACTCAGGTGGGAAGTTCAGCATTAGCCTGAAGTGACTTTCCATTAACTCACTGGTTTCATTGCACTTCAGAATCCATTTTCTCCCATGCCACTTCAGTCTCATCTTGCTTACCTCTGTTTACTTGACCTTGCCAGCCAGCATTGATAGTGGTTGCTATCAGCTACTGGAAGGTATGTTTAGAATCAGATTTTCAGAGTGGCTCTGACCTCATTGACCTGTAGGCAGTTTTGCAAGGCATTCTTGAGGTAGTAGAGATGGATTTGACTTGAAAAGAACAGTGATGGAGCCCTTGATTTTGGAGTTGGGAGCTGAAGAACAGAAGGTGGTTTGTCCTGATGTAGACACTCTTATTTTGAATCATCATTGAAAGGGTACTATGGGAAACACCAGTTTGAGCTAAGCACATAAGAATCCAAAAGGTCACTCCCCTGCTTGTTTGTTGTCTTGTAAAGTGCTACACAGACTGATGGTGCTATATAAATAAATAAAACTGCTACGCAGAGATAACCATACATTTAGCAAAAATTGTAAACTCTTGCGGTCTTGTGGAATTCCAGAATATTTTCTTGGTTACATCTGGGATAGCTTTGCTAACTTCAGTGGAGATGCTTCATATATAGCCTCAGATTTATATGGTGGTGGTACAATTTGGCCCTTAGGCTCATGGGTTTTCGTTTTGATGGGGCCATATTTCGGAACAGAGCCAGGCCCCCCAAAAGCATCCTCTGTATTTGTGGTGACACTAATGATGTTTTTCTGGGAAACAGACACATTTTTGTTTTGGCTTTTTTTAGCTGAGCAAGAGCTGCTGAACGAAGAGTCTTATTAGCAGATCAACAAAATGGCCCTGAAATGAGATGCCTGTGAATAAAATCAAAGGGCTCACTGTGAGAATAGCATAGGCCAGGCACCAGGTGTGAGAGAATACCAGCTAAAATAGTCCCAGACTCTTGGAAGGTGCTGTAGTGAGTAGTTTAGTTTAGGTGTGGGAATATTCCTGGTACTTTTGGGAATGGCCAGTGGCTAGTGGGGGCTTTGGCAGAAAGGGAATTGCTCTGTAGGGAGGTCACTTTGACTTCTGTCTCAGAAGGATGATTTGTATTGGAGAACAGTTCAGCAAAAATGCATGTCAAGTCCATTGTTAAATTCTGCCAGCTGGCGGTGCTACAGGCAGTGGGGTTGCCTGTGGTGCTGTTACTTGTTTCCTCCCAAGGGGTTGAAGGATATTTTACATTCTTTTACCTTATCAATTTTGCTAGATGCTTGTTTGACCTTTTCCTCTATTTTTCTCAATTGCTCTTCAGCACTTTACCCGACTCTCCCCCGGACTCTGGATCAGAAGCATACTCCCCCCAGCAGGTGAATGGTAAGTGCTAAAACTAAAGCCCAAGCACACCGGCCTCCCTCCCCCCTTTGGTTGGCAAAAGTGGTTGGCTCTGAAATCTTTATCGGACGGGGGAAAAACAGACCGCTGCAATACGTGAAGAGATTATCAGTTAGTAAATATTCCTAGACTTTCGCCTATTGTTTTCCTGCTACCCTTTGGAAAGAGGGGGTGGGTGGGCAGGAACGGGAACACGAGGTGTGGGGAGGGAGAGAGAGAGAGAGAGAGAGAGAGAGGTGTAAATGTACCTTCTAGGAGAGGAAATGGAAAAGAGGAACTTATGCCTTCTGAGGACATGAATGGAGTGTTAGAGCTTCATTTTGTGGGTGGCTGTACTGTCAGAATCCTGGAGAATTATGTAAAAGCAACCCTTATGCTAGAAATGAAGACCAACACAAGGAGACAGCCATGAGCTTACTATTAGGTGGTAAGTATGCTCTGAGCTCCTGCCATCTTATTGCAGGCTCCATTTGATGCCGGGGGGGGGGGGCTCTCCTCTGGTTCCTGTGACAGGCAGGGAAATCATGGATACATCACAGTGGCAGGGTTCCCCCCCGCCACCCATTGGATGAAGTCAGTCCTATTATGTCCCTATATATGTGGAGGGAAGAGGGAGGGAAGTGTATGGATACAATCATGCCCACTGGCTACATGTGCTGTCTCATTATGAGGTTCTTGTCAGGAGATTTAGGAGTTTAATATGCGAGTACATTACTAGCAGGGGTGGAAGAATTGGGTGGAGTATACGTCAAGAGAGTTGATGGGAATTTTCAAATGTTTCCCCACTGGCCCCTTCCTTAAAAACCTCAACCCTTTTCATAGTGGAAGCAGCTACTTCTCCTTTCTTCGTGGAAGAGGTCAAGAGTTCTGTTTATCTCACTACAAAAATCCCTGGAATTCCTCCTGGCCCTTCTTTAAATATAGCAAAGAGGCCAGATTGCTTGCCAGAGAGTGAACTGCTTTCCCTCACCGCCAAGACAGCAGCACCAAACCAGCAGAAGAGGAGCCTACAGGGTTTCATGCTGTACTCATCATCCTGGTGAGGGGAAGAACGGGAACCCCAGGACATGTGTGGATCTGAGTGGGTCTGGGGTGCATATACAGAGAGTGTCTTCACCATCACCTCTGGAGTCTTATAGTTTTCTAGAATTCTTTCCTTTTTTTGGAGGAAGAAAGCCAGGCGGTTTTTTATAAGTGGAAAATGAGTTATTCCTGAATATTCACTCTGCAATAGCAGTTATCTAATTCACTTTCCAAACTGAAATGTCAGACTTTTGATGTTGATCTCTGTAATTCCACCAAAGTACACTGCAAAGCCTGAAGCTTTCCAAAAATTAAAATGATACTAGTTATTTTACAAAATTAATCTGGGGTACAGTTCTGTGATTAATGGTGGTCATTGTCACCACATCTTACAGTAGTGAGTTCTATAAAATTAATTACGTTTTGTGTGACAAATGTTGTGTTGTCTCCTCTGAACTTATTATTGCCAGTCAGTTTATTGGCTAACCCTACATTGTAGATGTGTGTCTGTGTGTGTTTTCATAGACTGGGATTTCAGTATCCTGAATGTCATCTTTAAATATGGCTATCTCACTGTCAATCCTGACTGCAGAACTTCAAGGAACATGTTTTAAATTGCACCAATTGTAATACATGATTAGGGGGACACTGTGTAACTTCCCTTTTATTTTAATACTAGCACCCTCCCCTTCTCTGTACTCCATTCTGCCCCCAGAATGGCTTCCTCCTCACTATCATCATCATCATATTTTGCTTCCTCTAATGATACATTGTCCCTCAGAAGAATTTGTTAAATCGATTTCCCTGGGCCTTGAATATTTCACTCTGGGTTGTGTAAATTCATTTTGCAATGTTGGGGCAATAATTCCATTTGGGTTTGCAAGCATGAGATGTTTGTTCTTCCTATGCTTTTGTTGTTGTTGCTTGGGTGGATTAATCACAAAGAGCTTTGGCAGTTGGGAAACTGAAAGCCAGGGAGCAAAGAAGACAGAAAACAAGGGCAAAGAGAAAAAAAAATGTGGAGGGAGGATCATATGTTCTTGCACTAATCCAGCCATGCAGTTTGCCATTTGTCTCTTCATTTGGGCAAATACTAATTGACCCAAGTGATCAGTATGTCACCACCACCAACTCCATTAAGGTTGGGACTATATCACATGTAATGGAACCTCTACTTCTGATTCTAGCCAAAGAAATATAATGCCATGTTGTAGGCACACAGAATGAGTGAGAACTTACTGAAAAACTATTTTTCAAGGCAGATCTTTGGCTGAAGGCCTCTAGTTCATATGCATTTGCAAAGCAAGCTAAAATGCAATACATGTTTTCTAATATTTATTTTGTTTATAATAATACTTTTATACCCCTGAATATATTAAAATCGCTAAGCGGTACACAATACAATACAATACAATATAACAATATAGACCTAGGAATCCTGATAAGGATGATGATGCGGCGTCTTCAAATCAGAGGCAGATTTGCCTCCTAAAGTTAAGTTGCTACTGGAAACTTTGCAATCCCATTATGGAATTGTTTTGACCCTCTGCATACAATATAAAAACAAGATAAAAATACGTAATTAAAAGCATTAAATTGTTATGACCATTACAATACCATAAACAGTAACAGGTAGTAGCAGAGTCCCTCACAGTTCAGGGAAAACCTGGCTGAACAAGTGCGTTTTCAAGATGAGTATGATTTCCTACTTCACCCATATATAGTTAACATAAAAATACTCTAAAGTTATTTTAACACGTAAGAAGCGTCTATCAGTTATAATAGGGTTTTATGCAGTTTGGATCTAGGGCTTCTAGAATTGTTATCCTCCAGTACCCCCATGTGAGCTTAAGAAGGCAAGAGTTGGGAGGCACACCTTTTCTGTATCCAGAGCTCCTGCTGCAAACTCAGTTTTCTTCTCCATTTTCTTGTCTCAAATGGTGATAACATTCATGTGTTGCACAGGAAACAACTTGTTACACTACAAAGGTCCTTATATACCTCTTCACAAGGGAAAAGGAGGCTAAAGGTGTATGTGTGTGAAAGTACGGAAGAGAGAAGGTGATTTTGGAAGCAATGGAGAAAGCAAATTATTAACAGCTTCTATACACGGTCTTGGGAAAATACAGTTCTGTATTCTTTCTCCTCTCTTCCCCAAGGCCCTTGATGCTTCTTTGACATTGCTGCTAAGGGAGATGATAGCAGAAAGGCCCCAAAAGAGAAATACCTAGCTAACGGCGCTCGTTGTGTGTGTGTCGGTGGAGTTGCGAGTAAGGTTGAGCTGGTGTTATTTCTTTTAGCTATAATTATACCCTCCTCCACTGTTGATCCTGCTAGTCTAGTGGAATTGCAGTGATTGGAACCCCCCCACCCGCAATCAGCTGAAACATGTGGTTTGTGAAGGATTGGCTCTCTGAATCTATGTGCTCTCATCTGCCAAAGCACTCATACAACTTGAAAAAGCTAGTATCTGTAAGCAGCTTCATCTTTTTTTGCATTTTAAGGACACCTTTTATGATCCTGGCTTTGGTTGGGACGTCTAGGTGCTACAAGGCAGAGTTAATAAAAGTGCTTCCCCTACAGTGTATGGCCAATAATCTGACCGAATCATCTGTATACACTGTTAACTTTAAATCAGGCTTCAAAGTTAAGTAAACTTCTGTTTTGTTGTACTAAGGAGGGATGTGAACTTGAGTCAAGGGCTTTTGTGAATGCCCTGCAGCCTGTTCCCAGATACGTAAAATCTTTGCATGTAATCTGGGTGTACATGTCGCATGCCCCCCACCCCCACCTCCCTGGCCCATCTTCTTCATGAAGTCAAGAAAAAACTAAGTAAGCGGCTTTGCTGTGGTCTTGCTTTTAGCCTCCAAATCTGCTATGCAATTAGTACTTATCGATGAACGTAATAATTTCCTCAAATCACTGAAATGTCTCCAGCAGAAAAAGGCTTTGAAATGAAACATTGGACTGGTTCTATATAACTCATTTTGCAAACATGTTTATACTTCAAGCACATAAACACTGGGACATTGGGTGAAAATAGTGCTCCATTCCAGTTGATTACTGTAACTCTCTTCTGCCTTTGTTTTTGGGCCTTTTGGGGCCATTCCAGTTGTAGTTCAATACAAGGTCTTCTAGATAGATCTGAAACTTGGGGATGTACAGATGCACCTATCTCCTGGAGCTGGTGTGGTTATTCTATTGTACGGCAAGGTCTGTTTCACAACCTCCACCCCTCCTTTGCTTTGACTCATGTACCTAGCTCTGAATTCAGCACTGATCCAGACAGGTATTCTATTTTGGGGTTGTTGTTGTTGTTTTAAAAAAAATTCAGCTGCCTGGCTTGTTTATCCAGTAAAATTTGTATTGAGTGCCGTTTAAAAACAAACAATCCAAGTTTTTAAATATTTAAAGCATTGCTCTGGGCTGGGGCCAATGGCTTTGTGATTGGCACAAGAGCCAGCAAATCAGCACTCTGCACAGCCGTCTTCTGCTGGGAATGGGAAGAACGTATTGCCCTTAAAGTCAGCTCTTTGAGGAAAGTTGCGCATCTTATCAAAAAGAGGTGGGTTCCTCACTCAATTATATTTGTTTGTATTTGTTTTTGGTAAGAACCTGGCTAACTGTGGGTCAGGACAAACAGCAACATGGATCTTTCCAGAATGTATAATTTCTCCATTCATTTCTGATCATAATTATACTTCTGCACCAAAATGATTGGAATAAACTAAAAAAAAAGGTAAAGAATGATAAAAAAAATGTTGTCCTCATGTGGATTAGGCAAGAATCTTTGTTGGTAAAATTAAGCCAGATTTCTAACCAGGGATGGATGAATCTGTCCATTTCAGTTTATTTCAGTTTCTCATTTTTCCAGTCTTAAGTTCAATTTGTCCTATCAGTTAGCATTTTTTAAGTCCACAGAAAAAATCATGTATATGTTTGTGCACATTTTTAAAACCATTTTAATACAATTTTGTGTAATATGTGCATCTTCGCAAGCAGATTTTCCTCTGTGTGTGTGTGTGTACACTATTTTCTGTAATATATGCATTTTTGATGGTGAACTGCATCACATAATTCAGGAAAATGCGGATCCCAAAGGATAACTGTGTTTTGGTTTGTGTATTGGTTCAGGAAATGTGAATTATATAAGTCCGTAAAGTACAAGCCAAACATATTTTTCCTCGTCCATACTCAGAACCTACTTGCTGACACTATCCCATTAACATTTCATAAGTGGCTGGATATTGTAACCTTTTTATTTTGTAATTCTATGGATTGGTGTAATCAGAAGTCAAGTTTGTAGCAATTGTGGTATGTCTTTCTGCTATGTGGTGACTTTCCTTGACACTCACATGGAGGAAGGGTGCCATGCTAGACTCAGTGGGGCAAGCTGCCTGCTGATAAGGGAAGTCCCATCTTTTTGTCTGCTGCTGGACAAAAAAAAGAAGAGAATCCTTCTAGTGTTCCTGCCAGGAGGATCCTAACCAGGGCTGGTTTAAAGGATTTGGGAGCTGTTCTTTGTAGAGATGCAATGGTGTATAGGCTTTCTGAGAGCTTTGCCAGCTAACAATGAAGGGATGCCTTTTCCCCACATCTTCATAATGAGCAGCACTGGAGAATGGGCATATTTCCGAGTATATGAAGGGAAAGCACTTTTCAGTGGGGGACATGGCAAACTTCCCAACAGGACTCTTGGGCCTGATGTGAGCCTGAGATGGAGGGCAGATACTTCATCCATTTATTAAAATGTGCTGTCCTGTGTCATCGGTGGCTTTATAGTAACAACAACAAGTATTTTACAAAATCTATTCTCTGATTGAGACTTTGAATGAAATATTGATCAGAACAGAAAAGACAGAGGGATTGAGGTGTAGAAGAAGCTTAGTATAGGAGAGGTGGTCAGCAGAAGTGGAGAGGGAATTGATTTGCATTGAAAAGGAAGCTGGAATCAGAATGGTGACTCTAAGAAGTAACTGCAAAGGGAGTTTGGGATAGACTGGTACCCAGAAACTTGATATAAGTGTGTGAGGGAATATACTAATGTGGTACTGAAAGTCAGCTCCAAACTAATTGCAAAAAAAATTGAGTGGTGAGGTTATAATATATGTTAATATTATTTATTTATGCTTTTTTAATTAAAGAATTACTTCCAACAACAACAAATAATAAAAAAATGAAACAATCAAATGTTTCCATCCACAAATGAAACATTCTGTAGAGCTAGACAGATCAGAAATAGAAATTTAAAATTTCCAACACACATCCATATATCAATTTATTAATACAGCCATGTCAGATTAAATCTTTTCAGTGTATTATGGCATCATAAAATATACAAAATAATAATAATAATAATAATAATAATAATAATATATTTATTTATTTCTTACCTGCCTCTCCCTTTGGATTGAGGTGGGGAACAACGTTAATACAATACAATATAAACATACAACTAATTAAAAGAGCATATAAAACCAATACAAAACCAAATAACAATCAGGACATCTTAAAATTCTTAGGTTTAAAATTCATCTGGGTAGGCCTGCTGGAAGAGACTAGTCTTCTCCTGTATAATCCGCCCCGCACACTCAGGTCCTCTGGGAAGAACTTACTCCAATCAGCCAGAACTAGGCTGACGAGTGTTACCCAGAGGACCTTCTGTTCTGCAGCTCCCAGACTGTGGAATGGTCTGCCGGAGGAGATTCATCAAATTTGCAGTCTTCATGAATTTAAGAGAGCCGTGAAGACTGATCTCTTCCTGCAGGCCTACCCAGTTGAATTTTAAGATGTTTTTAATGATGTATTAGTTTTTATTTGTTTTAATATTTAATCTGTTTTGTGGTGTTTGTGTTTTATATTTGTTGTTGTTCCCTGCCTCGATCTGGAGGGAGAGGCGGGTTATAAATAAATATATTATTATTATTATTATTATTATTATTATTAAAACTTGGAGTATTAAGTTAACGAATCTCCTCTAGCAGGCCATTTCACAGTCTGTGGATAGCAGAAGAAAAGGTCTTCTGGGGAACAGTTGTCGGCCTGGGTTTCTCTCCCCCTCCACCCCGACTTGGTGTCAGACCAATTGTAGAACAGATTTTATCTGTTTGGCTCTCAGTATTATCTAGTTTCTTAATCTAGATAATACTATCTAATATAATTTACCTGTTCCCTGATGAAGAGCTATGCATATTGAGATTTTTATTGGATTAATAGATCAGTTTCCTGCCCCTTTGAGTACTTGTTTGTTTCTGTTTGTGGTCCTGCTCTTTCAGTGTGTACTGTCGATTATTTATGAAGCAGTTAAATATATTTACAGTGAGTGGATTTTAATAAATTTTAATAAGCTGAAACTTCATTATTATTTTTAACTGCCAAGTGTTTCAGCTCCTTGACCAGAACACCAGAGGCTAGAAGTAGATTTTATTCTCACTATAGCAATGGAGTTGAATACTGTCTGCATGTTTTAGTATATATCTCTATACGGAAAATGGCTAGAGATGAGGAAGGGAGTTGGAATGTCCCTGAGGCATCCATGCCCCTGAAGAGCCCATCTATGTATATATGGCCCTGTACTATCTTGATTCGGGTGGGATGGCTGACCAGGGTTTGAGGAATATTAAAGAAGAAGGAGATGCTTTTGTGTAGGATTATCTGGCTATAGATGAAGCCCTAATTAATCCACTGTCTTTCTGTCATTTCAGATCCTCACCTCCTTAGAACCATGACTCCTGAAAATATGTGTCATTTGACTCCCCCATCCCGGTTGGAACATCCACCTCCACCCCCTCCACCTCCACTCCCTCCACCACCCCACCTCCAGGGGCCGCCACCACCACTGCCTCCTCACCCACACCAGCAACAACATAACCATCACTATCCCAGCATGCAGCGGGACATGTACATGAAGGCTGAGCCTCTGATGCCACAGTTCACTATTGGACAGGGCATGTCACCTGGGGATCTCCACCATGCCCAGCAGTCACAGATGCTTCACCAATTACTGCAGCAGCATGGAGCAGAGTAAGTCCTTGGTGGAAGGATGGACAAGAATGAGAGGAACGCCATCGTTGCTTGAAGACTTGGCCCTCCTAGTGGTTGCTTTGATTCTCATGTGCTGTGGTAATGGATGTAGCTTTGAGTAATAGTGAAGCTCTACAGTGCAGAGGTGGCGATTGTGCTGCATGCTATTGCAGGAGGCTGAAGGATGATCAGGCTGCACAGTATAGTAGAGTAGGCTTATGCTATGCTATGGAAATCAATTGTGGTTGAAAGGGAAAAGCACAGTGAGAACTGGGCCTAGTTGTGTTGCAGTTGTGAAGGTAGGACTCCCTGCAGGAAGAACACAAAGGGCAAAGCTGTGTTCCAAACGTATATATGTTTACTATCATGGCTTCCCCAAAATTATCATCCAGATTGTAGATCTTGAGAGAGCTGAGAATTCTGATAAGAGAATTGCCCATCTTGCAGAACTACTTCCCAGGTTCCTTGTGGGGCGAGAATGGGTGTTACACTAGACTGTGATATTGATAAGGACAAAGACTTCTGTTGAAATATTTATTTTTCTTTCTGTGTTCTCTGATTTTTTTAGGAATGTTCCCCAATGCTGTCTTCTGTGTATCTTACTCACATTTAGCTGACTATCACTTGTCTGACCCCTAATGAAGCAGCTCCTCTTAGGCCACTATCACTTCTGATTCACCCTCACATGCTGCTACCTGGGATCTGTCAGAAATATGTACTAATGATAGTTAGCTTCTCACCAACCCATTTTAACACCATTGAAACCACACAAAATTTGATACCTAGCTTACGGTAAAACCAGCAAGGAATGAAGATAAAAAGATATGACAGTAACAAGGATGAGATTCCAGAGGAACACAATTGGTTGCCAAGAAAATAAAACCTAAATCATGGGCTATGCTTATCATCGTACAAAGACTGAAGCTAAGGATCCAGAATTCACTGGGCCACTATCCATGACACTTGTGCCCATCTGTTTTCTGAATCAAGATAGTACAATTTTTCTCTGTTATTGTACTCCTCTCCCAGAAATCCCTCTTTAGTGATGCCCCTTGTGACTCCTTTTATTCTCTGCCAAAGTCAAGAAATCTATCATTAAGTAATTCTCGAACTTCCGGGGAAGAATGTATTTCCCTTGCTAGAGTTATCACAGGAGAGATCATATAACCACCTAGTCTAATCCCCTGTTGCACATCAGGCACTTCTTCTCTCCCTCCTCCAAATCGAATCAATTGGTTTAAACACCATTATGCCACATTGTGCTATACAATGTGGGTGCAATGTATAGCAGAATGCCAGGATGAATATTTCTATATGATGGGGTGCCATTTCAGATTTTATTGTGGGAGGCAAGGCTTTTAGCAAATGAGTAGGGAACCTTCTGTTCTCTTAGGAAGTGCATGCCAGCAATGTCGAGTCAGAATTGGCAGTGGCCAGAGCCAAAGTGGGCGGAGTTTGCAACATTGCAGGATTTTATAACTCTCTTTGGCCTCATCTACACCAAGCAGGATATTGCACTATGAAAGTGGTATGAAAGCGGTATATAAAAGGCAGAAGCCACACCAAGCAGGATATAATGGTATGAAAGTGGTGTATGGTATGTGTCAATGGACCCCAACAGTTTTCAGTGCACTTCAATACCACTATAAAGCAGTAGTGGGGCTCCTGCCTCTTATATATCGCTTTCATAGTGCAGTATCCTGCTTGGTGTAGATGAGGCCTTTGACTCTCTCTCTCGGCCTTTCTACACCATACAGATGTGGGGGGATGGCAATCCCAGAAGTTCCTGCTTCCGGGATTGTCGCTCTAATCCACATAGGAAGTGCGACGACCCGGCTTCCTCCCGGGTTGTCGCACATCGTGCCCACCATTTGTTTTTGGGAGGATCCGAGAAGAGTGCACTTGCGCTCCAATGAAAAGTGAGTCCTCGAAATTGCCCCCACCCACCTACCCCCACCATCCTGGGGATGGCAGACTTGCTCCCCCCACACCCTTGCTGGGCACGGAGCCGTGCTCCGTGGCTCCGTGCCCATTTCTGGTGCCAGCTTACATGCAAGTAAGTGGGCAGCAGCTGGGACAGGAGCTCACGCCTCCCGCGGTCTCGGGACATTCCCGGGACCGTGGAAATAATCGGGTTTCCCCCGGGATCCCTTATCCCGGGGGAAACCTGTGCCCATCCCCCCCTGCCCCCAGGAGTCCCTGTGCGTCATTTGGACTTACAGGGACCACCCAGGGGCTATTCCACAAAACAAGGCTGGTGTAGAAATGCTCTCTCTCTCTCGCGCGCGCGCTCTCTCACTGGGCCACCATAAGCTGCAGGAAATTGAGCCAAGGGCTGTAGATTCCCCAACTCAGGTTTCACTGCTGGTTCTCAGATAGATTCAAGATTAAGTTGCAAAAAATAGAAAAGGGAAAAAATGTATTTTAAGAGCATGTTTGTTTTTGTTTTTAATAGCTCATAATAACTATAGCAATAGTTAGTATTGCACATATTTTAAATCAAAGGGATGTATGCCTTTGGCATTCAATGGCCTGTTTATTTTTATAACATTGATAGCTGACCTAGAGAGTATATACAAATGCATGTAAACCCCTGATGCCCCCCCTTTTTTTCTTCCAGAACAAACCATTTCAAGAGGGAATATTTTGAGTGGAGGTGGGAACAATGGGGGGGGCATCAATCTTCTACAATCAAACATGCACTTGGAACCTCAACGGGTGGAAAATGGATGGGGGAGGAGAGAACTGTCTCTGCTTCATGCTGCTCTTTGCAGAAATGGCTTTTTTCTGAAAAAGAGGCATATTTCAGACTGGTAGCAGGAGGCTTTACATGATTGACTACTCCTCCATAGAGTAAAAAAAAAAAAAAAACCTTTGCACACAGAAAGCTAGCATGTCACACAAAAACATTCTAACTCAATAGTCTTCATCCTGTTCAGACCTGGGGCCCACCTTTAGCCCAGACATGCATAATGAGATTCACTTCTTAATTGTTTTATGATATTTTATTTATTTACTTATTTATTTCTTACCCGCCTCTCCCTCTGGATCGAGACAGGGAAGAACATTGAATACAAAAATACTATGAAATACATAAAACTGATTAAAAACATGTAAAACTAATACACTATTATAAAAATAATACCATATAGTAGTGATGGTAGTGGTGGTGTGATACACCTAGGCTAGGTTTCAACTCAGTTTTGATCTTGCTAGGGATGGATGAATCTGTCCCTCTTTTTATAATGTTCATATTTTTCAAGCCCAAGTTCATTCTGTCCCATTCCTGCATCATTTTGCAATTTTCTTTAAAAAGAAATGCATGAGAATTTTACACATTTTCGTGTGCACTTTTGTATGCACTAGGCTGGCAAGTGTTACCCAGAGGCCCTTCTCTTCTGCCGCTCCCAGACTGTGGAATGGCCTGCCGGAGGAGATTCGACAAATTAGCAGCCTTATGGAATTTAAGAGAGCCGTGAAGACTGCTCTCTTCTGGCAGGCCTACCCAGTTGAATTTTAAGATGTTTTTAGTAATGTATTTGTTTTTATCTGTTTTAATGGTTTATCTATTTTATGATTTTTATATTTATATTTGTTGTTGTTCCCCGCCTCGATCTGGTTGGAGAGGTGGGTTAGAAATTAAATAAATAAATAAATATGTATGGAAATTTTGTAGGCATTATAAAAAATAGCCTATTTGTACGGTATTTCCCTCTAATGTACACATGGTTGTATGCAATTTGTCCTAAGTATGCACTTTTTTATCAAAGAATTGCACTGCAAAAAATTGGAGAAGTGCAAAAATGGAAGGATAATTGTGTTCCAGCTTATGTTTTAATTTGAGAAATCAAATTAAATTAGTTCATAGTCTTCATCCTGTTCAACTGCAAACCAAATGAATTTCTCCCCTTTCCCTAGGTCTCCCCACCAATTGAAGACCAGTATTATAGCTTAGCCTTTCTCCCTGACATTCTAATTTTCTATGGGCAGGGATTTATTTTTTGTATGGAGAATTCAATCATGTGACCCCCCTTTCAGTCTCAGGTGGTACAGGTCAGACATAGGTGTACCATTCTGGCAACCTAAGAGAGAACAAATGTGGCAATTGTCACCTTCCATCCTGCAACATATGAGGACAGAAGGAGGGGAAGTCTTTGCTAAGTTAGAATCAGCATCTCATTTTTGCACCAGTTTGAACAGGCAAGAACTTGTGATTGACTCTCTATGCATCCACAGAAATATAGGGGATCCTAGTTGATGCCCTCCTTGTGTGCCCGTTAAATCCTTTGTCCCCTTTTTTCTTATGTTCATAGACAATAAGCTGAAATGTTCTCTTGACATCTTCTTTCTGCCTCATTTTTGTGAACCGCCCAGAGAGCTTCAGCTATGGGGTGGTATAGAAATGGAACAAGTGAATGAATTCTCTGTTTTACTGTGGTTGGTCCCTGCAGCCTTCCAGTGCACCCTGCCAAGAAGAGGAAACATTCAGAGTCTCCCCCAAATACTCTCAATGCCCAGATGCTCAACGGGATGATAAAACAGGAGCCAGGTACAGGCTCTGTGCCACTCAACCCTGACAGAGTCCAAACGCCTCCCTGGCACCAGCAGGGGGCACTTTCACCAGGTGTGTACGTGGTCTTTGCCCTGACTCCCTCATAGTGTTAGCATCAAGATACTGCTCAGGTTCCAAAAGGAGAGGAGTTCCACACCATGGATGCATGGGAGGGGAAACTCCTGGGTGGAATTAATAGAATAGCCATGTGCCTCTGCCAGGTCATCCTATCATACCAAACTGAAAGGGAAAAGAGTTCCCAAGTATTTATAAGAGGTCCAATAGGGTGGAAAGTGGGGAGAATGGCAGACACTGTGCTGCAGATAAACATTTGTAGGAAGGGCTCCCAGGGAAAAGAGACACGAACCCCACATGGGCAGCACTGTGTCTCCATAGGCAGCCATGTGGGGAATTCCCCTTCCTGGCCACCACCTCAGTTGCCTATGGAAAATGTTCCCTATTCCTTGGCTACAAAGCAAAAAGAGAGAATTATGGGGTATGTCCCATGGTGAGTGAGGCAAGGGATGGTGGGGAAGTTGGCATCAGGTTGTAGGCATATGTAAATGCATCACTTTCCTATTGCTGCAGGTCTGATTCAGGACAATGACAGCTTGAATGGTTCCTACCTGGATCCCAACTATCAGTCTATAAAATGGCAGCCACATCAGCAGAATAAGTGGGCAACTCTGTATGATGCTAACTACAAGGAGCTGTGAGTAGAGATTATATTCATATCATTATAGACAAACTCCTTTCCGTCCCAGCTGAGACAGAGGTGCTTTAACAGGCTTCCTTTTATATTCACCCAGGAAGGCACTGCTCTTACCTATACATTTCACCCACCAAAGGAACTGGAGGCTGGTTTATATAGCATGCAGGAACAACCTTACAACCGCTTGCCTCTTTAAATTGCCTCTTTGCACACACAGTTTTAGTAGTAGTAGTAAACTGATCATTATGTATTAAATAACTGCTATTATTTGGTGCTGTAGAAAATAATTAAAAAAAAACATGGAAAAAGAATTCTATCCAGAAAGAGACCAATATTCTTTGAAACTGTTGTAACAAGGGAATCGCTCGCTCCCTGTAATCAGCCCTGGTCAACAATCTAGCTGCAGCATTTTGGACCAGCTGAAGTTTATGAAGGCAGCAACAATAGGACAATATCCAACAGGGCAGTTATGCAAGTGGTAGGTCCCACTGATTCCATCGGGCAAGCACAACCACCATTTGCACAACAGAGGGTTAATGTTTCCTGGAGGAAGCCCCAAAATGAGCAGAAATGTTCATTTCTGGATCAAGTTAGGTCGACGGTGGATGCTGCTTTTGGGAAGGAATCGGCAGTGTGCAACAGAATTGGCAGAGGCATAAGCACTCCATTGGATACTGCCCTTTGTGTGTACATTATATTTTGTAAACTAACATAAGCTCTTGCCCCAAGGGTTTACAGTCTAATTCTAGACTTGAGAGGGGTGTGGCAGTGCTAGAGCAGGTAATGCCAGACAGAAGGACAGGGGGGGAAAGGGAACATGTGGGGAAATGGTGAGAAAAGGGCAAAGAGAAATGGCATGTAAAAGAAGGATTTGCAGAGATAGGGATAATGCAAGACAAGATGGCAAGTCTTTGGAAGCATCCAAGATGGAGGAAACTAAAAAGAACAAAAGGGAGGGGAATGTAGGTATATTGTTTGGTTTTAATAGTTATAAGCCGCCTTGGGGGCTTGTTGGGGCCAAAAGGTGTTGTAAAATATTTCGAAAGATAAAAGAGCCAAGAATGGTAAACAGGAGGAAGCTGGGAGTCTGTATTGGTGCAAAGGAGCAGGGAGAAATTGGGCACATGGTTTACTAAAGCAGCCAGTGGGAGATCCGAGGAGCTAAGAGGAAGACTGGTTTTGGGTTAGCTGGGATGGGACAGAGGAAAGCTATAAGGAGCCACATAAGGTGAGAGCAAAAGGTTGAGAAAAGCAAGTGAACACAACTTACAGGCTGAGAGAGACAAATGTTCATGAAAAAAAACCACTGCAAATCCTCCCCACATTCCAGAAAGGTGATAGAGAACTGGCAAGCAGCCGGATGGATTCCGGGAATGGCCGACTCTCAAGAACACTCCCTGCCCCTTGGTTTCTATTCAGCTTGTATCTTCTGTTTTGCCCCGTTTTGGGAGATAGGGAAGGACTTTGTGATTCAAAATAAAATGAGATTATTATCCAGCTTCATGAGAGCAATGTGGAGAGAAGGAGCCAGTGATTTACACGAAAGCCAGCTGTGGCATAAGAGGGAGTCTGCCCTTGGATGGCCTAGGTTGCCCACGCAGAGCACGCTATTCGGGGCTGCCTTCTCAAGGTCTTGCAGAGAGTAATTTATCTGAGTTCATTCAAGGTATATAATGGGAGTAGAAAAGAATATTTATTTGCTGCACCAGCAAAGGCCATATCCATATGAGAGATTCCAGTTAATGGCTTTCTCTGTGCAATTAAAAAGCGATTCCACAGCAACAGCTCAAGTAAATATAATCAAGATATACACAATGTAACCGCTAGATAATGAATCTGACAATTAAAAAATTAGTTTAATTTTAAATAACATTTTCAATGATAGGACCATGCAGAGATGACAATTTTAATCCAATGATCCTTTAAACTCTTCATTCTGTTTGTCTTAAATGCTAGCTCAACATCAAGTACTTGTCAGTGATCTTAATCACCCTGGGTACCTCATTTTGCATGTTCCAAAATGTTCAGAATGACACTTGGACCATCTGTAGAGCTTTTCACTCAACTAGGCTTTTATCCTAAACACACTTACCTGGAAGAACTTTATGTTAAGAGTGATGGGAGTTGCACATCAATCTTAACCATATGGTTGTACTAGTAACCTTCATAGCACCTATGTCTATTATTGGCTCACTTGACTTTAAGGAGATGAGGCAAACACTCCTTGAAAGGATTTAGCCTGAGTAATAGATCATATTTTAATGCCAGAACTTTGTCTCCAGAGGGTTTTTTTTTTTTTTTGGCATAGTTACAAACTCATTCCAATTGGTAGGTATCGTCTAGGCTGACCATATGGCTGACCTCATGTAACTTTAACAGTTGTAGAGAAAAGGGAATTTCAGCCAGTGTCATTTATATGCAATTAGTTCCTGGTGAAATTCCCTCTTCATCACAACAGTTAAAGTTGCAGGCACTATACTAGAGTGACCATATACAAAAGAAGGCAGGGCCCCTGCAACTTTAACTGTGGTGATGAAGAGGGGATTTCACCAGGAACTAATTGCATACAAATGACACTGGCTGAAATTCCCTTTCCTCTACAACTGTTAAAGTTACATGAGCCCTGTCCTCCTTTTCATATGGTCAGCCTAGTATCGTCAGAATAGTCATGAGATGTTGTTGGATCTGAATAGGCTATTATTGTTTTCACCATGGGCCCTAATAACATTTTAATTTAAAAATTTGGGTCCCATCCCCACTGCCTTGGTTTAAATGGCAAAATGCAGCTGTGGCACTGGCAATAGAAAATGGAGCATGCATCTTTAAATGGCCTCATTTCCCTGCAATAAAAATAGAAACAGAGAGCAGATTCTTTTCTGATGGCTGCTTTTGAATTTACTGTGGCAAAAGCTGCCCCTTTTTGTACTTCATTTTAAAAAGTAAAGTAAGACATGGCTCTGAGTGCCGAACAACATGATGAGCTAAATTATAAAAAGTGTGGCAGGAGCCATGCCATGGCCCACTCTGCTCTGGCATGCAGAGTATCTCCTGTACTCTCTGAATCCTACCTTGTCCTCATGGGCAAAAAGTAAAGTGTGTGTGCTTGCTGAGTAATGTGCTGTTATTACAAGTGGTACCCCCTTGTGGTCACAAACAATGGCTGTGCTTGAAAAGCATTAGGTCAAACCTTGCAGCCACAGCTTCCAAACTGTTCTTCATAAATGAGCGTTAGGAAATGGAACATGGTCAGAATAAAACACAAGTGTTTCAGGAAAGTGATTTTGGAAAATGTCCTATAGATGGTTCTTTCCCAGTTTAATTCAAAAGACATGGGCCCCCTCCACAAGAATGCGCCTTTGCGCCTGGTTCCGCGATTATGCGCATTATCGCGGAGGCGCATTTACTCACAATCCCTCTGCACGGGAGGCGGCGGGAAGCGGCGAAGCGCATTAAAAGATGCCCAAAAAGCGCTTTCCAGGTAGTTAATGCGCATAATCGCTTGTTCACACAGCGAAAATGCGCTTTAACGGCCGGAGCAAAATAAAAGTCGCTATTTAACGCGCGTTCGAAAATGCGCATTATCGGGGAGATAACGCGCCTGTACGCCCGTTTTGCGCTCCGCTCGTGTGTAGGTAAAATTTATAATGAGCCTTCAAGGCTCATTAAACGCCCCGTGTGGAGGAGGCCAGATAGACAAGCAATGGAGTATATTATGTTTGATTTCTTCCTCACCCTTAATTTTGGCGAATGAACGTAGGAGATGCCTCAGTAACAGTAAAGTTACCTCTCCTACATGAAAAGGATAATTTGGGAAGTATCTATAAAAATACAGTGGGAGGTTGCCAAAAAATCATGGGGGGCTACCTGTGGGCCACATGTTGCCCACCCTTGAAATAAATGCTGTCTGGCTGACTACTAGGCTATTTTCATCCAGTGCCCTGTTTGCTGAGAAGTGGAGTTCTGAATGTGGAATGTTTTTGCTGAAAGGATCAGCTGTGAATTCTTTTTTAGAGTCCTGGTGGTTGTGCAGTGGATGACTAAAAAAATATCTTGGTTAGCTTTCAACATAACCATTTCTCAGGAATGTTTCATGGGCGCGTTCCAGCCATTGGTGGAATGTGCTTGGCAACTTCCGCTGTTCACAGTGTAGTGAAATCCTGCAAAGCCATCATCTTCGTAGAGGTTAATCTAGTTATCTCTCCCAACAAAAACCACACTGTACCTTTATAAACAAGAACTTACCATGCTGAAAGCTTCCTTCCTCCCAGTTACAGTTAAATCAAATGTGGAACAAAACATTTTAAAATTGTACATACCAATCATTGGGTTTTGCTGAAAAATTAAGAGTTTGTGACCCAAATGTTGGGGTTTTGGATTGAGTAGTTAGTCATGATATACCCGAACCACATTATTTACACACTATACGCCTGGCTTTTCCTCAAAAAGTTCACAGGATTTACATTCAACAATTCTGAGGGAAATGATAATTTTTTTTAATTGGGGAGGGGGCACAAATCCCGATACACACATTTGTAGGTATTACTGTGCCACAGTGATTGGAATATTTAGGCATATACTCCACTTCTACAAAAAAAAGTTGGGATTTGCTTTGGCACAAAACATTTTCCAAAGTCTGAACTTTTTTTAAAAAAAGGCGGGGGGAATATGATACGTGAGATGCCTCACTTACCTGTGGAAATTGTATTACCCTCCGTTGTCATAAGACTAGGCATTTTCTCTGCCTCTTCAAGAGATTTGAGTGCATAATGTTATCCTCAAGAAACAGGAGCATGGCTCATTGAGTTTCTGGGGATCCCTAATTTGTTGGCTTACCTCTTGTTCTAATTTGCTGCTGTTCTACTCACCTTGCTTTTTCACTTTACCTTTATTGCGCAGACTAATTTCTTCCAAATTTACCCTTGAATTGCTCTGCATTCTGTTCCAATATTTGTTTAGAAAGTGTTAGTACTTCTTTTGTAAAGGGGTATGGCCTTCAATTTAAAAAATTTCAGGCCTTGATTCATGTGAGGTAGACTGAGCAATTTGTAAAGGACCTGAGAGGGGGTAGTAGTGATTTGAAAGGGGGATGATTAAATGGTAGATGCAGTCAGTGCTCTGGTTGGAGGCACTTGAAGAAATCTGTGTACTGGTGTGAAAGGATCCAATTAAGAGGACATGTTTCTGGGATTTCTTGCTTCCCTAATTTAATTTATTAATTATATACTTAGTATCTTCCACAATCATGTAGTATCAAGTGTACTGAACTTTATTAAGAGCTAGAAGATGATTTCCAGCAACAGAGCAGAGGACTGGAAAAAGGCAGCTACTTAATTTATTTCAGCGAAACAGGGGTAATGCATCTCTCTGACATATGCTCCTATAAATCCTTCTGGGTCCTCCCTGCCTATTTGTTTACAGCTTGAAATAAAGCAGCTGGGGGGAGGGAGTTTAGAGCTGATGAGAGATGTTCTCCTTGAGGCCAGGGCAGACATCAAGGGTAGGTATAGTCAGGCACCTGCTGAGGGCCTACACCTCAGGCAGGGAGCACTGACAAGAGCCTCCTGAACTTGTTTTTCCACTTCACCACTGCAACCTGCTTGTTCACCTGCCTTTTGCTGTAGGCCAGACAACAATGGTGGTGGTGGTGAGGAGTAGATGCCACTGCCTACTTGCTCACTGGAACTCTGCCTGTCAAGCAAGCATCTGGTAGCAATGATGAGAAAGGAGGAGGACCAAGAGCAGCTGGTGAGAAAGCAGGCTCACTGCGGCAGGGGCCCATTGAGGATGTCTTGCCTAAAGAACCTGGAGCTGGCACTCCTTGAGGCTCCTGTTCCTGTTCACTGCTGTATCTATATTCTTTCAGGTTGGCATTCCCTTTTCTCCAGGTTAGAGAATGGGTTTGTATAGTGAGTCTAATTTGCCAAGTCCTCTTTATGTAGCTAAATCCTGGCAAATCTGGCTGCCTGACAGGATAGCCCTGGGACTACCACAGCTGCTTTCCTGTCACTGGCTTGATGCACCCAGGAGGAGAGTGAAAACATTATTGTGGTTTATACCCCTTGCATCTTATGAAAATGTTCTCTGCCTCTATGTAGGCTTTACAGGAGTTTTTTGTGATTGGCAGAATCTTCTAGAGTCAGTCTGTTGACTGTTGATTATTTGGAGGGGTATTAGTAAGGTATTATGCTTTGGGCAGATCCCTTGGGTTTGTATTAGGCGACATCATTGGTGACATGTTAGCTGACAAATGGAAATGAGACAGTCCTTTTGATATTACATCATTCCCTCCCATTTTGTTCTTTATACACTCAAATTTAATTGATGTCACCTTGAGTCTTATTCATTACATCTCAGCATTGGACACTGACCATGTAATATTCACAACCCTTTGCCTTCCCCCTTCAGTAAGTAAGTAGACTAAATTCCAACCTACACTTCCACACATCCTCTATTAATCACTTGGACCATTTTGTTTCAAAACTCTTGTTCCTTTTGACACATATATGTGTGAAATGAAGCCCTGACTCTGTGTGTGTGTGTGTATGGAAAAGAAACTTTAGGAGGTTGTCCTTTTGTGTGGAGAACAGGAGGTGGGGGATTAAGCCTTTCCCCAGTAGCTGATTTTCCATCCATAATCCTTACCCACACAAGCTTGCAAGGGTTGGTCAGAGTTGTAACTGCAAGGATAACTGCACATCTTGAACTCCATTAAGGGAGGAAAGCAGCCGTGGGAAGGGGATTAAGCAGAAGAATGGCTGCTGGAGAAAGAGGTAAGCATCATGTTCCTCACTCCTCACTTCTCTTCTTCTAGTCACAGCTTCCCAAAATTGTGTTTCATTTTAAAAAAAAAAACACCAACCCCCCCCCACCTGTCAGGTGCTTTAATTACATGCATTTGTATGTAATATGTAGTTTGCTTTGATTGACTGAGATAAGGCCTATCAGCAAATTGATCTGTTGGCTGTTGTAAGCGCACAGATCATGCACACTCACAATGGGGCCTAGAATTGCAGGTGGGTGGGTTACATGAACAGTATATAATAGGCTCTCCCCAAAGCAAAATCCATCTAGACTGCAATCATATTGATGATGCATTTAAGACTCTTTTTGGGGGTTGCTGGCTTTTTTTATAGAGTGGAACTAAAGTAACTGTTAGGAATAGATTGCTAAGTAGGAAGATATTGCAAGCCAATCTGAAAAGCTCTGTGTAGAGCTATGATAAATTGGGCCCTGAATACTTTGTATTCCTCTTGTTGGTGGCAATCCCGTCCCCTAGAACGCAGAGGGGGAGTTCTCCCCCTCCCATTTTTAGATGTGTTTGGCAACTATCAGCCTGAATAAACATTAAACAAAACTTGTTTGTAGGGCTCCTATTTGCTTTGACTCCTTTCTCCCTTTTGCAGTTTCTTTGTCTCTCTCTTTCACTAGCAAATGGCTAGTTTTATACAGTCTCAGTGGCACAGAGAAGCCATAGCCACTCTAGCTGGGTCTGAAGAGGACAATAACATGAGGTGGTTGAAGGCTGAGGAGGAATGGGTGTATGTCTTCTTTTTAGGTGATGGAGGGGGAAGAGTTTGGTTTTGGGATAGTGTAGAACGGAAAACGCTATAGGTAGAAAGGAATGGCAAAATGAATCACCAGAAATGTGAAGAAAATGGGTGAGAGGGGGAGAGAAATTCCTCTCATACTTTCTGGCTAAGGTAGCTTGCTCTGTGACCACCATCTGGTTTTTGTTCAGGGCACATCTCTGGCAGCTCAAGGTCCCCCTGTTGCTACGAGGGAAAATTAAATGGCTCTTCACAGAGCCTGCCAGGTTCACTCAACCTGAGGGTGCTGACAGCACGCAGAGTTTATCCAGTTGCCGCTGGCATGTCTAAGGAGGATCGTCACCATGCACAGGGCCAGCCTTCAGGCAATGTGATGCTTGTTGTGCTGATATACAGCACCCTGCATTGAATCTTGTGACCCTGGCCAGGGTGGATTCTTCTAATCTATCCCTCTTGTCTCTGTGGTTGAACAACTAACATCCCTATTTTCTACCATCCCTCCTTTCTTCTTTCTTATTACTGTGCCAGCTAACCTGCTGAAGCCCTTGGTTCAGCCCTTCTCCTCTACATCTTTGTGAGGCCTGAGGGGTTAAAGTTACCAATACACACTTATTACATCAGCTAAATGCTAGTTTTAATGTGGAAGAACAACTCTTCCCATTACAAAGTTAAGATGGGTAAGCTGGAAAACTTTATAAACATGTGGTTATGAGTGAATGTTTATAGTATAGTATAGTACAGACCTTCAGAAGCTCTTTCACTGACTGACTTGATCATCATACCTCTTTCAATCATGTCAGGGCAGCCATCTCATACATGGGTCAGTGAAGAAATAACACACAATGGAAAAAATGCTTTTCCCTTCCAAATTTGAATAATAAGATTTTAAGTATAGATTTCCTCTGATAAGGACTGATAAAATAATCTGGCCTTGCAGGACCACCATGTAACTTTATTTTCAGTACTTGACATTACTTCAGCTGCACCCATCAGGTTGCTGTTTATGTGCACATGTGTCAATCTGTGAGACAGCATCACTTAGAGAGACCTTCCCCACAGAGCAGGCCAGGCATCTCAGGAGTTGGGGGTGGAGAGAAACATTGGGATTGCCACATATTTTCAGTGTTTCCATAACAACTAGTCCATTAAGAAGACATAGATTAAGCCTCCCCAGCTGCTACATACGTTGCTTCCCCCCCCACTTTTTGATATTCTGAGCTGCTGCTGCTGCTTTATATCCTGAGTATATATACTTTGTACATTCTAAAATGGGCAAGATGATGGGAGAAGGGGTTGGAAGTTTTAAAAAACCACTTCAGGTGGATCTGTTTTAAAACTAGAGTCGTGAAAGTCTAGTAGGAGTAGCCTCCCACTGAAGCTAGAATGTGTCACTTTGAAGCGCTGAATCTCATGAGGGAATCCAAACCATTCAAAACTGTGCTGGTGATTTTGTATTGTATACTCTTTTATCTGGCATTGCCATTTGCCTTAGTGGATGTTAGGGAGAACAACACTATCTGAGAGGAGTAACTCTCAGAGGAGACATTTCTGCCCTTTGTCGTTGTTAAATATCCTTTGATGATTTCTCTAAAACCAAGGGTGTACAACCCAGAGTCCACAGGCCACATACAGCCCTTAGCTGCTTCCAGTGTGGCTCATGGAGGCTGTCTTAATGTCGTCTTTGCCCAGGGTTAGCTCTGAATCTGTGCTGCGTCAGTTATATGACACAGCCACCGATTCGGAACCACCCCAGGGCAAAGAGCCAAAGACCTGCAGCAGAAAAGTCAGGGACTTACCTGACTTTTCCTGGCCGAGTGAGGGCAGCGCGGCTCTTCCCTGTCTGTCCTCACTTGGGTGCTGCACTAGGGGGCGTTCCCGGGCAGAAGGTGGCCTCTCATTGGTTGCTGGAAGCCATGAGAAGGGAAAGGATGTGCCTGGTGAGCCTAATGGTTGCTGGAAAGCCCACGCTTCCTCCCTTCATGTAAATAACTTGCCGCCACCCCAAAGTAGCGATACCGCAGGGTTTGGTGGCAGAGTGGCACCAACTTGGCGCTGTGAAGATAGCTGCATGGTGGCTACCCAGCCCAGAATTTCCCTTGTTAGTGCCATCACTAGCAACAGAAAGCCTGGAATTTCCCTTGCTAGCACTCTCTGGAGAGGTCAGAGATAAAGGAAAAGCCCTAGAGAGTCTGGAGAAAAGAGCATGTGTCTCTGGGGAGAGGGAAATGTGTGTGTGTATGGGGGGGTGAGGTGGAGAATGTGCGTATAGGGGAATTTGTATGTATGTAAGTATGAATCAATGTTTATGCACATGTGTGACCTACAGCAGACACCAATGCAGCCCTCGAGGCTGAACACGTTGAGTGCCCCTGTTCTATATAATAACATGACATATATGTGTCTGGATTAAATCCCAGTTCATGTTCTCACATCCTTACTCCAATACCAGGTACATTATATTACCTGAAATTCCCCTTCCCCAAGTCCAGTGTAGTGCAGTGAATATAATGTTGGATGAACCAGGGAGATCTAGGTTTAAATCCCCATTCAGTTGTGAATTTTTTTGGGTGCAATTGGCCACATTCTGAAGATCAAATCATGGCTTAGTAAGCCAAGTTATGAATGAGTCAACTGCATGCAGCCACTTTGTGCCTTCCTTCATGCAAGAAGGGGAACAAACAAGGAAGCTACAGTTCACTATAGCTTCCCATTATATCCAAATTGGGAAAGTATGGTTAATGTCTTCCAAACAAGCTATGATATGAAACTAACTGGAATCTAGATTAAACTGTGGCTTCCTGGCTCATTTCCCTGCTCGTGCAAAGGGAAGAGCAAAGCAGCTGTGTGCAGGTGCAAAAAAGTTGTTCATATCTCAGCTTATTAAACCATGATTTGAACATCCGAATGCAGCTGTTCTCTCAATCCAGGTTACCTTGCTAGGTCATTGTAAGGAAAACATGTAGGAATTAAATTGTAATCAGGGTGCAGTCATGGTGGGAAGGGAGGGGGATTTAACCATTTGTTTGTTTGTTTATTACATTTTTAAAATACTCAGTAACTGTGGATCACTGGGCAGTGTACAATGAATTAAAATTATAAACTACATGCTATCAATAAAACAATATAAGTAAAATAACACAAGGTAAGACCAAAGTCAAACCAGCAGTAAGGTGTAAAACAGTGCAAATGTCTAAAAGCATTAAAACAATTTCTAAAACACCTCAGAAAATAAAAAGGTTTCACTTGGTGCCAAAAAAGGTCATAATATAGTGTCTGGTGAATCCCTTTGGGGAGGGCATTCAACAAGTGAGACACACCACTGAAAAGGTCTTCTTGTAGCCACCCACCTCGCCTTATTTGATCGGGGCGCTGGAGGAAGGCCTCAGGTGATGATGTTAAGATTCTGGTAGACAAATATGGGAGGAAATGCCCCTTTAGTAACCTAGCTCCAACATGTTTAGGGTTTTCAAGATTAAAACCAGCACTTTGAACTGGTCCAAGAAATGGACTGGTAAAGTACTGGCATAATGTGTTCATGTTGACCAGTCTCAGTTAAACATCTAGCTGCTCTGTTTTGGACAAATTGAAGTTCCCAGACAACTTTCAAAAGCAGCTCCAGATATAAGACATTGCAATAATCCAAACAGGAGGTTGCCAGAGCATTAATAACTGTTTTAAAGCTGTCTCTGTCCAGATAGGTCCTAGTTGGAGCCAACATTCCTGATTAAAATCACCCCTCCCAAATGGCTATTTGTATCTAGGCAGAAGCTTCTGTTGGTGCAACATGTCGTTTGAGACTTAGTTATATAGTTAGCCAAATGTTTTAGGGCACTTGGATGAACAACTTGAAAACCTTTCTAGAATTGGATTGCATGGGATGGTGTGTGCTTCACAGAGTGCTTGTGATCCCTTGTGTCCAACTGCCAAATGGTGTAAGGAGAAAGGAAAAAAAACATGATTAGCTTACTAATGTGTATAATTTCAGGAAGAATGCTCTGTTCACTGATGGCAGAAGAAGTGGCATGTGTAATTTGTAACTGTGAGAACGGATGTCCATAAGCAAATTACTTGATTGACATATAATTTATATTTTGGATATGTTCAGTGGCCCCATTTGTTCTTTTGCTCAATGAATGTTGTCTTGTCTTTTATTCCCCCTTGATGACAGACCTATGCCCACATACCGGGTGGATGCAGATAAAGGCTTCAACTTCTCTGTGGGTGATGACGCTTTTGTGTGCCAGAAGAAGAATCACTTCCAGGTCACAGTCTACATTGGTATGATTGGAGATCCTAAGTATGTCAAGACTCCTGAAGGCCTGAAACCGCTTGAATGCTTCTACCTGAAACTGCATGGTGTGAAGGCAAGTTTGAATAGGGGAACCTGCAGTAATTAAAGAGACAGGGGCAGTCTGGTGGGAGCCTCCAGGGTACCAGTAAAAATCTTGGCAGTGTGTATCTGTTGGGAAGCATCTGTATAGATGTGTGATCTTGTCATTGTGAACAAAAATGAATAGCATGATACAATTGTATATGTATGTACATATGTATATTTATGTGTACATATGTACATGTGTACATATGTACATGTGTACCATATGTACATGTGTACCATATGTATATGTATATACTTATGTATATGTATGTACAATTGTATATGTGATCTTATGTGCATCAGCATTGGGCAGTGGCCTAAAATGGCCCCGGGGGAAAGCTGCTTCCAGGAGCCTTGGCTGTGCTTGTTTGTTCTCAAAGCCCTAGCATGGGAGGGGCGCCCATACAAACATGTTGTATGTTTTTGCTGTTTTAATTTTTGTATATTGTTTTTAATTGTTTTAATCCTATGTAAACTGCCCAGAGAGCTTTGGCTATGGGGCGGTATACAAAGGTAATAAATAAATAAATAAATATTGTTCTTTTTCTTTTTTGTTCATTCTTTTTTACTAGAATAGCTCTAAGTCTGGGGCTTGTAGCCTAATTAGTTGTAGTGGCAGCTGGTGGAGGTTTGGTGACATTAGCTTTTAGTAATCTTTCACTGACTCCGGAGTTCCTGAAGATGAATATCCTTTTTTAAAAAGCCACCCATTTTGAGAGTGGCTGCCTCTACAAGAGAGGTTTAAAGCTCTTTCAAGGCACTTTACAAAATTTACCTCTACAAGAACGGAGCACAAATTGGACGTAGAGGCGCGTTATCTCTCCGATTATGCGCATTATCGAACGCACGTTAAATCGCGAGTTTTATTCTGCTCCGGCCGTTAAAGCGCATTTTGACTGTGCGAACAAGCGCTTATGCGCATTAACTACTTGTAAAGTGCATTTTGGTCATCCGTTAATGCGCTTCTCCGCCTCTTGCCGCCTCTCATGCAGAGGTATTAGGTGTAAATGCGCTTTAGCGATTATGCGCATGATCGCCTAACCGGGCGCAAACGTGAATCCTTGTAGAGGAGGCCAGTGCTACTTTATTTATTTTTATTTGATTGAGGCATTGATATATTTTTGGTATTATACCTGTTATGTATCCTAATAAAGTAACCAGCGGATCTATTGGCAAAATATAACCTGCCATTTTTATTTTATTTCACTAGTTCATGATTTTAGAACAAGACTAAAAAATGTGAAGCATATTAGCATTATCAGAATTTTACCTCCAGCATTTATCTTCCACTTGTGTGGTGTCTAATACCCATCTGAATATCAGTGTGCAAAAAATCTCTTCAAAGTTCATCCATGAAGTGGATTGTGGAGTATGTTTCCATACCCAAGCCCATGCCTTTCGTTGGGATGCTTTCATAAAACCCTTTCCCCACTTAGTTCAGTAAAAATTTCTAGTATTATCTAAATCGGCAGCTATTTCATAAATCAGGTTAAAAGTTCTTTTTGGATGAATTATTAGAAACCATAGCTTCAAAACTTGTGCAATCTCTCAGTGAGCCATACTTCACTAGGCCTGTTCATGGTTAGGCGCTAACCCTTTTGCAGCCAATGGTTAGTAAGCATGTTTAAACCGTGGTTATGTAACCACCAGGGTTAGGAGTGGTTCAGGTGATACGCTAAGTCACGGCTCTCGAAATGTTTAACCACTGTGGCTTAGCATGTCGTCTGAACAGGATCAATATGGCTTGTTTACTAACTATATGCCTGCTGTGTAAATATTGAAATATAGGGATGCAATGTTTTTCTGTTTTTTCAACAATTTCCAGTAAGCTTTAGTATCTGATTTTATGTATGCGAGCATGTTCAGGATATGTTCAGGATAAACCTGCTTCTTTCTGTGAAGCAGTAAAGAACCCACTTGGCTTGCTCATCCTCCCCTTCTCCCACAATTACAGCTCAGGAAATGTGGGAAGAAAGTATGGCAAATGTACCAAGTGTCAGTCACCAGGATATCCTATCATCTAGCTGCAGTGTTTCAAAAAGAAGAGGTGGCTACTTGGGACTACATGAACTTTGGAAGTGGTCATTAGGCAGGATAACATCCGAATAGTGCTCTTTGACTTGATCCTGGCTCTTTCTTTTCAGCTGGAGGCCTTGAACCAGTCAATCAACATAGAACAGTCGCAGTCTGACCGCAGCAAACGGCCCTTTAATCCTGTCATGTAAGTGCTGCATGGTTTCTGGGTGAAGGAGAGAGGCATTGGGATCAGAACAATAGACAGAATATTCATGATGGTTCACCATTTTTTATGCTTAACCTCTCCTCCTTCTTATATACATGTTTGTGTACTATCCAGAAAAGATTTGTCATGAATAAGAGTACATAAAAACATAAGAAGAGCCACGCTGGCTCAGCTCAAGGTCCCGTGTACTCCAGCATTCCATTTACACAGTGGGAAACCCACAAGCAGAACAGAAGTGCGACAGCATCCCCATGCCCATGTTCCCCAGCAACTGGAGTACATAGGCATACTGCCTCTGATACTGGAGGTAGCATATAGCCATCAGGGCTAGTAGCCACCAATAGCTTTATCCTCTATGAATTTGCTCAATCCCCTTTTAAAGATATCCCAGTTGTTTGCTATCACTACATCTTGTGGAAGTGAATTTCACAGTTGGACTATGTGCTGAGGAAAGAAATACTTCCTTTTATCTGTCCTGATTCTCCCACCAATCATCTTCATGGAATGAGCCTGGGTTCTAGTATTATGAGAGAGGGAGAAAATGTTTCCCTCTTTCATAATACTAGTAGTTTGAACATGATGGCTCCTGTCTGTTAATCTGTCTTCTATAGATGCATCATATCTGGAAGGGGCTCTTGTGAATACAGACTGTGCAGCTTCCCTGTACAGCCTCTTCCTTTGAATGTGCTACCACTTGAGCACAAAAATTACTGAGCACCACTGGGAGCAGCTCAACACTCTTTCATTGAAATTGGGATTGAAGGGCTTAGCTATGTTCTCGTCCCATTGATTTTATTGGGACCTTAGGTGAACTTACTGTTCTCTGCATTAGACCCTCTGCTTGAACGCTGGTTCCCTCCACATCATGTGTTGGTTTCTCCCCGGTCAGAATGACAGAATTTCTCCCTTGACAGATGCAGATCCTCACTTGCTCTTACGTTTGGTCCTTTTTCAGGGTCAATTTGCCTCCGGAGCAAGTTACTAAGGTTACTGTGGGGCGGTTGCACTTCAGTGAGACCACAGCCAATAACATGAGGAAGAAGGGCAAGCCCAATCCTGATCAGAGGTAAGGATGGGTGTGTGCTGCCCACTCCCTCTCTGTGACTTTGTTTCATACATTTATATGCTGCCCTTCAATATGAATATTCTCAGGGCAGCTTACATCAATAAAACATCCAAAATAAAACATAGAAAAACCTCACCGAATTAAAAACAGCAGATAAAGCTTGCTGCAAAATTTTATTAGTTAAAATCCTGGAAAAATGAAAGTCTTTGCCTGGCACCCAAAATGTAGAAAAGTAGATGTCGGGGGAACTTCCCAGTTCTCTATATCTGCATGTTATTGTGAATGTGACACTGAAGCAGAAATCTTTGGAAGCACTACTGCTACGTGAAGTCTCTCTCTCCCCACAAGTGACACTTGAATAAGTTGCTTGCATCCCACATTGGCTTAAATACACATTTGAGTAAAAATGACTCTTCTGTTTCCTGCCTCAGGTTGATGCTCTCTCTGATCTAGAGAAGAGAAAGGGAAGGGAGACTTGAGGGATAGAGAAAACACAAGCTGCCCATGGTTTTGGGATAGCCTGAATCTGTCTAATCACCTTGGTAGTGTATATATAATAATTTGACAGGACAACGTTTTGACTGGCCAGAATCTGATTGGTGATATTATTTGCACTGTGCATGCCTGGTTTAGATCAGGACTGGAGAACCTGTGGCTTCCAGTTGTTAGTGAACTACTACTCACATCAGCCTCAGCCAGCCTGGCTGAAGGGGAGGCATGATAGGAGTAGTAGTTTAAAAACATTTGGAGGGCCACAGGTCCTCCATCACTGGTTTAGATGCTGCTTATGTTGAACAAAACAAACATATCTCTATAGGCCATTGTTTGTCAGTCACTAGGTCTCAAAAGACCAATGAAAGACAATGAATGTAACATACATTGTTGGAATTTAATTTTGAAATATAGACTGATATTTAAAAAGCAGACTGGCTTATAAAGATTTTGTTTTGAAGTCCTCTACATTTTGATGTGCATTTGAAGCAATGTTACTAGACTGAGATATGTCCTGTTTTCATGATTTCAGTCCAGAGGACTAGAGCGAAGTCTCCCACTTCTATTGGGCTAGAGGGGGTCAATTGTAGGTGTTTGGGGTCCACCGAATCTCCAGCCTCAGGCTATATGCTAGAGACTATCTTGGAGTGTGGCTTTCTCTGCAAGGTGCTCCAGTTCACAACATTTCAATTAAATCACCACCTTTTTGTCAGATTTCCAGAGCAATTGATTTAAGACACCCATTTTAACTGCATTTTGAAATTCTGTTGTGTAGATTTTTCACACTACCAACACCCTGGTTGATTTTCTAACTCCTTGTCTTTAGAGCCATTATAGTATATTGAATTGGTTACCCAAGTTGTGTGGAGATTTTTATGTGAAATTTAGTCCTAGGTAGGATGACCTTGTGCACTTTTCCCCCCAGCTTCTTCACCTTTTTCATTATGTGATTTTGGGTGGGGGGGAATCGTATAAAATTATACACCCACATAGTTTACTTCAAGCTGTGGTTTGGGGCACAGTGAAAAAAGCCTGCATTCATATGGTCTTCATCCCCCTGTCTTATTTACAGGTACTTCATGTTGGTTGTGGCCTTGCAAGCTCACGCCCAGAACCAGAATTACACTCTGGCTGCTCACATCTCTGAGCGCATCATTGTTAGAGTAAGTCCTCCTTTTCTGCCTTTCCTTTGCAGGACAACCTTTTCCGAACTCTGAGCACCCACAGCTCTATATTCACTTGATTGGGGTTTCTTGGCACTCTTAATGCCGCTTCCAAACTGGCCCTGCTTCCACAGTGCTCTTTGCTGTCCTTTTTCTGTCCACTGCCCCCTTTACCCCACTCCTGCCTGGCTTCCTGCACTCTTGCTCTTGCCTTTAAACAAAGAAGGCCTTTTGCAAACACCACGCAAGGAGGTTGGCATGCTTCAGGGCTTACAGGATCCCTATCAGGAGACGTGGGTAGGGATGAAAGCTTAATCTTGAAGGTGCCCAGGGCCATGGAATGAAAGGCAGCACTTTGGTGACCTTGTGCCGATGTCAGCCCTGCAAAATGATATCCAATGACAACCCCATTCTGCTGCTTGGATGCCACCATTTAGACTGCACATCCGCATGCCACTGACTCAAGCCACAGGGCAAGTTGCATGGGTCAGATGCTCATCAGCATGCCGTTGATGTTAAACCAACCCACAAGATTGCACTTGTGCAGACACATGCCTTAAGGTTCTTGGGAAGCGAATGTTGGGAGCAGATGAGGGGGACTAAGAGGACTGCTATGAATATATATATATATATGAGAGAGAGAGAGAGAGAGAGAGAGAGAGAGAGAGGTTATCCCCATCCTATCCCACTCCCCACCAAGGCATGGCTTTGGGTCCCAGTACATCAGTTGAAATTGATGCTCCCCGATGGGTTCAAATGGTTGGACTTCCTAGCAAGCATCCAAATGGATTGGTTGCTTGGGGCTTTAGAGAGCATAGTCTTGGGGAAGGACATGTGAAGTGATCATTTGTGGCACTTCACTGCCAGAGATTCTTAGCAAGTAAGGAGGACACTAGGCTGTGACTTTGTGGTTGGCTGTCTCCGCCCTGCTGCCTTTTTAAGTGCTGTGTCCATTTCCTCTAGCAAAGGGCCGGTTCGGGGGTAAAACACAAACAGAGGGCGGACGGGGACCCCGGAGTCTGCAGACAAGTAAGTAGCATGCTGAACTATGCAGTCTCCGGGGTGGAGGTGGGGGGCTGTATTGTAGAATGGTTGGCAGGGCAGACGAGATGCTTCTACTCTGAGCAGAGCTTAGCTGCAGCCAGTTTAGTCAGTGGGGCTAAGGATCTGTCTGCACTAGCCCAAATATGTGGTTTGGTTGCACATCAGATGCACAGCTGACTTGCATAACCTAGTAGTGAAGTTGGTGAGAACACCAGGGTGATGGTAGAATGTGTCTACGCCGTGTCAGAAGCAACGTCACACTATGTTGCTTCACCGTAAACAGATACGTTTATGGCATGATGCTTTATTATCAACTTACATGTGTGATAATAGTATGTAAACAGCAATGTGTAGAGCTTCAAAAAAAGCAACAACTCACCACCCCTTCCCTAAGGAGCTTATGATCTATAGACATTGACAGCGATAATTTAGGAAGAGGATGAGCAGGAGATGCTAGTGTAACGTGGGATGAATGTGGGCAAATGGCATTAGATTTTCTTTGATTTGGTTATAATGGACTAAAGCAGCTTTTCCCCAACCTGGTGCCCTCCAGATGTGTTGGACTACAACTGTTATCACCCCCCCCCCCCAGTCAGCATGGCCATTTGTCATACTGCTTGTGATTTTGGGAGTTGTAGTCCAACACACCTAGAGGGCACCAGATTGGGGGAAGGCTAGACTGAAAAGTCATGCCAAAGTCTTCAAGAAAATATTGGGTTTTAAGAGCGATCTGAAGGATGACATTGAAATATATATATATATATATATATATATATACACACACACACACACACACACACATATACACACACAAAACACTGCATACTTTGTTGTACTCTTTACAACAACAATGTAAGCTAGATGAGTATTATTGTGCTGATGTACATGGCTGGCTGAAGACATTTTGCTACATGAAATGGAGTTCAAATGGTGCCCAGCCCCCATCTATGGCCAATACTTTTTAAAAAATTGCTGCACCCCTGCCTTCATCTATGCTCCCCCCCCACACACACTTTTGTGATGCTGCCTGAAGGAGGTTGCTTCAGCCTGTTGCATGGCATGGTTGTCCTTGCCCATATTGTGGTCACTGAGTGAGTTCACGGCAGAGGTGCAATCTGCACAGAGGACTGATGGTCCATAGACAGCAATTAGGCTGCACCTTCTCCTAGTAGTTAGCCAGTAATGCACTTAAGCACTCTTGAGAGTTCCAGGCATGAAGAAGTCCCTTTTCTTTAGGAGCCCCAGTGCTAACAAAACTCCTTCCTAGAAAAATCTGAACAGTCCCCTCCTTGGTTTCCACAGACAAGTAAAAACTTTGTTGCTTAAGTTAGCCTTTGGGAGTTAACCACTGGCTTGCCCAGTTTTATTTCAACTGCTGCACTATTGTTTTCAAGTTGTATTGTATTTTTTTATTGTTGTTTTGAGTGTTTTAAACTATTTTGGAACTTTGGTGTGTAGTGGAATAGAAATATTTTAAATTAAGGAGAATGGGTGGAGTCAATTAAGGGTGCCTCTACAAGAGGCATTTAAAGCTCTTTCAAGGCGCATTAAAAAATTACATCTACAAGAACGGAGCGCAAATCGGGCGTAGAGGCGCGTTATCTCCCCGATTATGCGCATTATCGAATGCGCGTTAAATCGCAAGTTTTATTTTGCTCCGTCCATTAAAGCGCATTTTGACTGTGTGAATATGCGCTTATGCATATTAACTACTTGTTGGATAGCTGTTAATGCGCTTCGCTGCCTCTCGTGCAGAGGGATTAGGCGTAAATGCGCTTCAGCGATTATGCGCATAATCGCCTAACCGGGCGCAAAAGCGAATCCTTGTAGAGGGGACCTAAGAGAAAAGGAGGCTTTTCAGCAGTTGTAGGGCTGGAGAATTTGGGACTATAAGGGATAGCACAAGAAAGGCTAGGCTTGGCAGCATCTCATACTAGGACCTAGTAGGAAGGAAAGCCCATTTTGAAAACCATGAATGGGCTGCACTCTCTTCAGCATTCAGCCAATCTGGACAAGTTGCCCTAATTTTTACCCCAAAGGCAGCAAGGCCATGGCTTGAGGACAGCTTCTCCCACACATTCACTTCATTGGGCTCCACAGTACACAACTTGAGTGTTGGAAAGCCTGCACAAATTTTGATACACCAGCTTGCAGTGGACCTAGGAAGGCAACCTGCGCCTTTGCAGTTCTGGGTGGGAAGCAAAACAGAAGCTTTGTTGAGTGGCTGCCATGTATGACTACAGAGCTGCATTTGGCTTTGTAGGTCACGGGTTATGCCATCCTGCTCTAGAACATTCCTATTGTGCTTATTGGGGGAAAGTCAGCAGTGTAGAACACCCAGAGTCAGCCATGCAGAATGCTTGTGCTGGTCCCATTTCATTCCCTGGGAGCAGCATGAACTGTCATAAGGAGTGGTAGAGGCTGCTTACTTAGGTTATGAGTTGGGAAGAGCTGATGTATTGCAATCCATTCCTGAAATGTGGATTATCTGGATATGCTTGAAGGAGTTTGCAGTGAGTTTTCTACATGGTGCTCTCATAAAAGTGGTACTCTGTGCCTTAAAAAAAAATCTGCAAACCATGAACATTTTATTAGAATTAGATATTTCGCTAGTCATAGAAAAGGGCAAATTGCTCTGTGGGACACTCACATCCCATCCACTGATCACTGGAAACCCTACTGAAGCCCCTTTTGACTTTGGCAATTTCACCAGACATTGCTGACATGCTTTCAAGCCCATAAGTACTAGAACCTTTGGAAAAAAGGAAGAGAGCCAAGTTTCTTGGACTGCTGAATTCTGCTTCCAATGTGTTTTGTGTACAGGTGCACAAAAGCGAAGGATTTTATGTTGTTCAGGCGGCTAGAGGGCCAGGATTTCTGAGGGGAGCATGTGTGGGAAAGGGATTAATTGAACCCTAGGCCTAGCTTTAGAATTTATTTTCAGTGTGAGGGCACAGCTCTAGACCAGATGACATAATGATAAAGAAGAATATGAATATTCTCATATGAAAAGGGTGTGTATGTATTGGGTGAATTAGCACTGATGAGCAAAAGAACATAAGAAGAGCTGTGCTAAATCAGACCAAGGTCCATTTAGTCCAGCATTCTGTTCACACAGTGGCCAATCAGCTGCCCCATGGGAAATCCACAAGCAGGACAAGAGTGCAACAGGATCTTCCCCAGCAACTGGTATACATAGGCATACTGTCCCTGATACTGGAGGAAGCATATTGAGCCAACACCACATCCTGTGGTAGCAAATTCCATAGTTTAACTATGCGCTGTGTGAAGAAGCACTTCCTTTTATCTGTCCTGAATCTCCTGCCAATCAGCTTCATGGAATGGCCCCGGGTTCTAGTATAATGAGAAAAGAAATTAGAAAGGAGAGAACTTCAGCAGGTGCCAAGAAATAATTTATTGGAATAAGCTGTTCATCGGATTATTCTGCTTGCTGGATTGACCCTTGGGAAAATAATGACTTTTCCTTATGACTGAAAAGCCATGAGCTGCCCCTGCACATTTGGGAGTAGAGGCCAGGTTCTTCCAGATCCTTTCAAGGCAAGGTAGGCTTGAGCCATAGGACATCTCCCTTTTTTTTTTTAGAAATTAACCACTGTCTGAGTTGTTTGTTCTTCCCATTATCTCCTGTTGTATTGAGTTGCTACTGCCCTGGGTACCATGTCACATATTGATAGTCACCATCATTTCTTACAGCCCCACCCCATCCCATCTGTAACAATCCCTTGAAGGTTTGTTTTGTAAAGGGGAATGCTTTACCTCGCATAGAGAATGCTCCCCATGCAGAAAGAAGTGTGCTTGCAACATAACCTCTGTTGTGAAAAGGACATTTATCTCACTGGGTCTGTAAACACAGGCTGACTCAACACCAGGGCTCCTTGTGCTTACTTAGCAAAATGGATCAGACAGCCTGCCCACGTTATAAACAACTCACTGTTAGACGAAAGGTACGGCTACAATGCATAGTACATTTTGATGGAGGTTGTATCACTGTTTCCTAACATGGACAAAGAACTTTGCGTTCTTATCCATGCTGCTGCTGATAAACCTTTCAAAAAGAGGAATTTCCATAATACTCTATAAGGCATCTGTGTTACTTACATTTCATCTTGCCACAGAAATGCATATTGATTGTAGCTGGTCTCCAGTCACAGTTGCCTGTACAATATAGCTTGCAGTATACTTGCACAGGTATTGGGCTAGTAAACCCACTGTGGAGGGCCGCTGCAATAGATTTTCACCCCTCTGTTGGTTTGAGATTGTGTGTGTGTGTGTGTCTCCACTGGCTTTTTGTTTGTTTTGTGCTCTTGCTCAACCTCTCTATCAATCAGTGGGCAACTTTTTAATGATTCAAATCAATTCACATGTGCAAATTAACTTTCCCCCCTTGCCTGCTGGAAGAGGAGGTAATTGTATCCTGCTTTTGGTTGTCTTCTAAAAACGCCAGTTTTTTTCTCGTCAGATCTTTGTTTCTCTTTACAGTTCTCTTTTATTATTGACAATAATATTTGGTTCTTTCCTTTGGGCTTCCTTTTTTTCAGGCCTCTAACCCAGGTCAATTTGAGAGTGACAGTGATGTGCTCTGGCAGCGCGCTCAGCTCCCCGACACTGTCTTCCACCATGGTCGAGTTGGCATCAACACGGACCGCCCTGATGAAGCTCTGGTTGTCCATGGCAATGTAAAAGTCATGGGATCCCTTATGCATCCATCAGACATCCGAGTAAAAGATGATATCCAGGAGGTAAAAGCTCAGTACAGTCAGCAACCCTTAATCAGTAGGGAAACTCACAGAAGTCCCTTCAGTTTGTAACATTGGACTGAGATATTTTGTGAGAACCAAGAATTTCCCTTGGAGGTGGATACTACTCATTGCTAGCAAACAAATAGAGAACACCATGGAAACAGACCAGGCCTCTTTCCCAAACACACACAGGACATGGAGTAGTAGATGTTTTGCTCTCAACTATAACCGGGAGCCCAAAATTCAGAGAAATCAGAGGAAAGATTAAAAGGAGATTTTATCATATTTGGAATTAATGTTGATTCCCCCCCATAGCACTTAATATGAAAACTATATAAAGTTAAAAGAGACAAACTCTGCTCACATACTCAGATTCTAAATGCAGGCAGACGATAAGGAGGGGACAAGGGAAAAAAGAGCAGGTACATCAGCACAAGCTTTTCAAGGAAGCACTCAATCGATCCAAATAAGAACATGAGGACATAAAAGAAAGATCCCTGATGGATTGGACCAAAAATCCACCTAATCCGCATTCTGCTTTCTGCAATGGCTACTCGCCTGCCTCTTGAAAACTTGCAAACAGGGCATGAAAGTAACAGCCCTTCCCAATTGTTTGTCCCCAGCATTTGGTCTTCAGATAATTCATTTCATTAAATAAACTAACTAAAGCCTTTAAATCTTTGACTTCTTGTAATGTGTGGCAGTCTTTCCTTTTCCATGCATTCCCATGATGTCCTGGTGCAATGTGAGCAAGAAATAGGACTGAAGCTGCAGCTGGTTCAGGCTCTACAGCAGGGGTGAGATCTGCGGCTCTCCAGGTGATGTCAGACCTCACCTCTCATCATCCCCAACCAGCATGGCCAATGGTTGGGGATGATGGGAGTTGTGATCCAGCAACATTGGGGAGGGCACAGGTTCCCCACTCCTGCTTAACAGCATATGGGGCTCCATATATTGCACATGGGGCTCCATACATTGCACATTCTCTTTTGTATGTCTTGTGTCCATGAAAAGTACAATGGCAAACCTTTGATTTTTTAGGAGATGTTGGTCTACATGGAGGAAAAGGGTGGAGAGCTGTTGGTCTAGCCAGAAGTTCCACAAGTCTCTTAGGTTTTATTTTAAAGCTCAGGCTCCATCTTGGAGGGCATCTCCAGCATGCCTCCTAAAGGCTTCAGCTGTGACTCCTGTACCCCCGTTGGTGTTGTTATTCAGAGGCACCCTCTGCATTCAGCATGAATCCTCCTGAGTCCCAGGAACAAACCACCAAAGCCTTCTTGATGTGGGGAGTTGTTAGACACCTCCACCAGTATGGTTATCTCTCTTTGAGATTCAAGGTGTGCTTCAACTGCCCTGTAATGAGCATACTTGCCTGAATAAATCAGCACAGGATGATGATTACGATTATACCAAGATATAACAGTTGAAAAAGTTTCTTTGCATGCGGTTCTAAATAACTGTACTGAGACTCTGTTGTGTTTTTAGCTCCCAGAAAATTGGAGCTTTGTTCTATGCCATAAGGGCTGAACCCTGCTGCTTCTCTAGTTGGAATCCAGACTGCAGGTAGCACACTGACATCTTCAGCAGAAATCACTATGTGACTCCCTGCAGTGTATCTGAGATCCTGATTCCCAGTGACTTATTTTTTATTCCTGTGGAGTGTGATCTGATACTAAGTGTATGGGGGCTGGCTCTCAAGGGTTACAGGAGTTTGGGCACCCAGAATCACTCTTGTGGGTCTTTTCTTATGGTTTCAGGTGGATACCACAGAACAGCTGAAGAGGATCTCTCGTATGCGACTGGTGCACTATAATTACAAGCCAGAGTTTGCTGACACCGTAGGCCTGGAGAACACATCTGAAACAGGTACAATCCCTGCACTGACCTTGAGCTTCATCCTCACATCTCCACGACTGTTTTTAATCCACCTTATCCCGTCAGTTAATTTTAGTGTATCCACAATCCAGGACACCATTTACTGTCCCATTCTTGAAGCCTTTATCACATTTTTCCTATCCTTTTGTGCGACATCACTTAGTCATACTGAATTGTACATGTATAGTATGTGTTGCCTGAGGATTGCTTCTGGTTTGGTGGCTATGGCACACACAGTCTCCTATTCTGAGAGCACAGTTTAGGTGAAGAAGAGGTATAATACCTGGGTCAGTGAAAGTCCCCAGTATTACAAGATTTGAGAGGGGGGTATCTTGGTCTTCCTTAGTTCTGTGCTATGGAATCATGATGGGAAAACTAACCCTGATGACCAACTTTCACTCATGGAGGCTACACCTCTTTTCATGCCAGACATGATTGCTATAATACCACTGATTCTCACCACACAACAAAAGTGCCTTGTGCCTTTGTACGCATGACTGGGAATGCAGATGATGAAAGTCGGAATATGTCATCACACCCTGGTGTATAGATATTTGCTGTATAAATTGTGGATCTACCCTCAGTTACTCCTTCCCTTATTTCCTCATAGATAATTTATGTTATGTTCCAGTTCTTTCATCCTACTTAACGTTTTGGATAACTGGAGGCATGTGCCTCATACTAGAGGTTATTTTAAACAGATCCACTACTAGCAGCTGCCCAAGCTAATGCTTAAACTCATCTGAGGGCTTGTGGTTTTTTTAAGCAGCTTGAAGGGGTTGGCTTAAGAGTTTCTGATAGGGGGAACTGTTTCTCATTCCCAAATGTTGTTTTTCTAGTAACATTTCATATTGGCTACTCTTCTGCCAAACCTTCAAACTGTTTTTTTAAAACTCTGAAAAGTTTAAAAAGCACTTTGCTGCAAAGAGCTACTGATGGAAACAGCCTCTAAAATAACATGAATCTTTGGAACACAGTTTTAGTTTCAAAAATTCATAGTGAATCATCCTAGATATTTGCCTAGCAAATATCTTCTGGGGTTCTATATTTTGTGGCACAGAGGCATTGTGGTGTATGTTGCCATTTCTGTGCAGGTGTCATTGCCCAGGAAGTGAGAGAGATTCTCCCAGAAGCAGTGAAAGATACTGGGGACATTGTGTTTACCAGTGGGAAAACTATAGAGAACTTCCTAGTGGTGAATAAGGTGAGTGAAACACTTTGAAGAAGAGGTAAGCAACAAACAGATAGGAAAAGAATGACTAAGAAAGTGTAGTCTCCTACGTTTACCTTGACCCCAGATAAAAACTGCTTCTCTTACAAGAAAAAAAACTAATACAACCAAAATGTATGTTAATTAGCAATTTTGATTCCCCCCTTCAATTTGGGTCAAAATGATTTAATTTATTACATTTCTATCCTGCCACTTTTCCTCCAAGGAACTCAAGGTGGCTTACATAATCCTCTTCCTCTCGTTCTGAAAGCTGAGGCCCAGTCAACCAGCTTTCAGAAGGAGCACGATCTTTAAAAAAAATTATCAAAAATCGAGGGTTTGAGCAATTGCTCTGATTTTTTTTCACAAATGACCAGTCAGATCCCATCTTCGATGTCCCACAAGTTTCAAGTTTTTATCTTTAAAAATGAAGAAGTTACAGTGGGTGGTGGGGATTTTGGGGGACCCCTTATAACTTTTAAATTTGAAAAGATAGAGACATGAAACTTTTTGGACATTGCAGATTGGATCTTGCTAGTCCTGGTTCCCCAAGTTTCATGTCATTATCATTTCAAATAAAAAAGTTATGCATGCGTTTCCCCCAATGCAAGCCTATGGGAAAAAAGCAGACAACAAGATGACAGCACGGAGGTCCAGTCAAACAGCTGTCAATAAAGTTACATGATCTTTAATAAATCCATATAAAATTGAGGGTTGGAGGGATCGATCTCAAATTTCATACACATGTCTAGCACATGTTGCTACACATATGTGCCAAATTTCAGATCAATCCCTCCACCCCTGTATTTTATTTGAATTTTTTAAAGATCCTGCAACTTTTTGACAAGTCTGAATGAACGCACATGGCAAACTGTCATTTTGACCTGTCAGAACTTAAACGATCTTTAATAAATTCATATAAAATCGAGGGTTGGAGGGATTGATCTCAAATTTCATACACATACTTAGGCATACCCCATAAGCACTGTGACCAAGTTTCAAGCCTCTAACTTTGAAAATACAGAAGTTATAGGCATTTTTTCTTTAAAAATTCAGCACTATAGGGCACAATGGGGCTGCAAATTAAATATCGGAAATACAATAGGATTTACCTCCGATATAATCCGATCCGATTTTGTTTTTAAAAAGTGATTTCTGATAATGATACGATATGATAATTTCGTGCATGCACACCCCTAAAAATAACCCTGTAATTATCCTTTTTTAATTAAATGCTTGCCCTGTTAAAACATCAGATGGAAAAAAATGTGGGAATTTGTTCTTATGGCTAAATTAACACATAAAAGGGGGGAAACTTGCAACACTATAATTTTATAATAAATTGGATCCCATTTATTTATTATTATAAGAAGAATTTCTTGCTTCCAAAGATACAATGTGGTTTTTTTTAATGTTCTGAATCCAGTGATTAATTGATCTATCTATCTATCTATCTATCTATCTATCTATCTTTTCTGGCTTTTTGATTTCTAATTAAATTTAGCTTAAACTAGGTATATTGTTTGCTGCTATTTAAATTTTATTAGAATTGATTAATGTTTTGTGTGGAAGAAGGGGGAAGAATGGTAGAATGTAATGAGTTAATTGCACTGAAGATATATAATATATATGCACAAATTGCTGGAGTTTCATTTTTGAAAGTTGTGAACGTAGCAAATTCGGAGCCCTATAAAAGGGCTGGGAAGCATTTGAGGTTGAGCCACTTTCTTAAAAGATGTGCTTCTGTATGTCCCTGTTATACTCTGTCTTTGGATCAATTCCTAAGTTCTCTTTTGACACCGTAAAGTCCTTCTACTCTGATCTTACCATATTGTTTTTGCTTGGTGAGGAGATTTGTGCAAGAGCTCCTTCATGGAAAAATCAACTTTTCTTCACTGTGAAGAAATTACTAGCTTACAAGCAGTCTCCTTGACATAGTAATTTTGTTGGGAGGGGTTTCCCTTACGGAAACACAAAAACGACACCTTCACATGAAATTAAAGGGTAAGATCACATTGTGAGGACTTGAGCACATCAAAAGAGTGTAAGGATGAACCTTCCTTTTTTTCATGGCAGGAGCGCATTTTTATGGAAAATGTAGGGGCTGTGAAGGAACTTTGCAAACTGACAGACAACCTGGAGACACGGATTGATGAACTGGAGAGGTGGAGTCATAAACTTGCCAAGCTCAAACGCCTGGACAGTATGAAATCAACAGTGAGCTCTGGAGCATTCAGGTATTGCAGAGACTAAAATAGTATTGCTTCTGTCTCTCCACGGAGTCTTGCATAAATAGGGTTGCACTGATAGAAAAGCAAATAGAGCTTTGAGCAGTGGAAGCTAATGGCTCCCATTTCGGTAGGGCTGTGACTCCATTCTGGGTTTCAGTCAGAACCAGCTAGAATTCTAAAGGAGCCATCCAAGGTGCTGAACCATAGCTCCAAAAATAGCTTCCATACATTGGATAAGCTCCTTTAGCGTTCTGGCTGGTTCTGACAAAAACCCAGAATGGATTCACAGCCCCACTGAAATTGGAGCCACCAGCCTCCATTGCCTTTAAGTAGGTTCTGATGCTTAACTAAGCTGAAGTTCTTGTTCAAGGGAACAGGCATGTGCATTACCCTCCTTCTACCTCACTGCTGATGGCAGCCAAATTCCCTCTTTTATGAGATGGGGAGAAGAACTGAGAAATTCAGGCCTCTTGAACATCTCAGTGTCTACATGGAATATCTGTGTTATCTGTTACATTATGAGCATGAGCAGGTACAGGATCCTCAGGCAGAATAAGTATCTGAACTCTCCAGAGAGGAACCTATGTGTAAATCTGGATTTACAAGATGCAGTTATGTTTGCAAAGATGAAGAATAGTAAAAGCAGATGCAGTTAACCTGAACTTATTTTCATATACCGGGGAATTGTTTTGAAGCAATATTGCTTCAAATTTCTAAACTTGCACAAACTGCAGTTTACAACCTGAAATATGTGAAATACATTGTTTTAAATTATTTTTAAGATTTGATTTTCACTTGAGGGTCATATCACCAAAAGATGGCCTATGAATATTTTGTTCTAATTAATACATAATTAATGATGGATTGATTAATTGTAATAATAATTGATATGAATAATTAATGAATAATTATTAACAATTGATATTATTATTGTTTGCTGTTGTTATTACTAATGATAACAATATGTTATCAAGAAATAATAACAACAGCAATGGGAGAAAATTCTCTGGCTAAACTGGAATTTGGATCGCTGCCTATTTTGTCTCCAACCCCGCATCATTTTCCATTATTGAACTAGCAGAGAATTTCTTTCATTAGCTTTTCTATTTAAGGTATTGAAAGGTATATAAAATAGTAATTCTACCATAATAAATCTTTAGCCTGAAAACAAATTTGAACGCTTCTGTAAAATCACACACTTGATACTGATATTTGTGCTAGGTGGTTGTACAATCTTGAGTGCATCCAGTGGTTTCTTGCTGTTTGTGCACTACTTCTGTACTTCACCCAGATCTTTGTGCTTCATTGGAGGGATACAAGGTGTTGTGTGATTAATCTAGATAAATATTCCATATTGCTTCTCTTTCTGACCATGGTCCTTACCTTTCATATAGGAGCCTCCTGTTTTATGATACTGAAACCAGCCAGGCACCTATTCTGCTATCTTGCCCTTCCAAAAACTGACTACAGCTATTTCACACTCCTATCTCAAGTTTACCTTTCTCCCATCCTTTTCAGAAAGCTGTACCAAATGTATTGGGGTACATGTACATGCATGGTAAAATTATGCAAATTCAACATTTTGTTCAGAAATTGATTAATAATGGAACAGTGAGGAACAGAAATGGATGGTGATAAGAGTGCAAGTCTAGATGATGCTTAATTTTCCTTTTAATGTAGTCAAGCAGGGAGTCAGTTCAGCCGTGCAGGAAGTATGCCACACAAGAAGAGGCCCCCCAAAATAGCCAGCAAGGTAAGAAGTCTTTGCAAAAGAGACAGACTTTTGTAGTCTGCGTTTGTGATTACCTGTGTGCAAAAGGCATGTACTGTATGTGTGGAGCTGTTCTGGCTCTTGGCAGGAAGCAGGTGCTGATTGTGCTGTACATGACGAAAATGTGCAGATGAAAGGGAATGTTTCTCTTGAGTTCCATGAGCTTAATTGTGTTTGCTGAGGCTGCTTGTTACAGTGTTGGGTGAATGCTAGCACATGCTGGAAATGCTAACAGTCTGACAGTGTGTTATTAATAAATAAAAATACATACATTTGTGGCTGATGGTCTCTGTGGGCTGAGAACTAATTTTGTATACATGATGCATTCCTTGATCTGAAATTCTTCCTAGAGACTGAGCTGATGCAAGCATCCCTATTTCATCCAGGAGTCTTCCGTTCCAATGAGTTGTCTTCTGTTTCCTCTTTATAGTGCCTGTATCTTCACTGGTACAGCTCCTACAATCCCTTAACCAACTCAGTGTTCGTGTACATTTCGTAGCTCCATGAAATGTGGTAGCAGTGTCTCCTTGTGCTTCTTTGCTTTTTCTTGGAGAGTATGGACTCTGAGGAAGAGGCACATTTCAGCTTGCTATCACGAGGTTGATGACACAGAAAAAAAAATGGAATACAAAGGTAGGCATCTGATGTTCTTCTCCGTCCCTGTGTCTTATACAGGCTCCTTCTGTTGTCACGGACCAAGCTTGCATCAGCCAGCGTTTCTTACAAGGCACCATCATTGCCTTGGTGGTCATCATGGCATTCAGGTGAGTGTCTGCACATCTGGCCTGTTGTTTCATATCCAGAAGGTGAGTGCAGCACACAGAATGGTAAACTTGGGTGAGGATGGCCTTCTGGCCTGCAAGCAGTTGGACAAGTCATGTTTATTTAGGGTAGATAATTAGAGCAAGATGAAGAGCTTTTCTATACAAGGCTCTTAATTCTCTGTATCTACTTTCAGTTTTGTCTCAGTATTGAGAACTGAGTACTACACAAAGAGCATTTCCCTTCTGGATTTTCTGCTACATAACCTTTAGGTGGCACTGTGATATAGTGGATTGTACAAATTCACAAGTGGAAATGGTGTTTCCTTTTGGTGTTTAAAGCATTTTCCCTGCTTTAAAAGGATTTGCTGAAAGTGCTGTTTAAAAGCTGAAGCAAAACTGAAGGGTCATGATGTCATCTAAAGAACCCATAAACAACCCATGAGTAGTAATGACGAGCACACAATATGTGTCTGGTGTAGAAATGCTCAATAGCAGGGCTGCCTACTTTACAGCATTGTGCTTCTACCTCATGGCAATGGTCCTTGACCTGGGGTAAGAATGACAATGGAATGCACAACAGGAGTAAAAAAATAAACAGGTGGTGTGTGATTAACATCTCCTGCCAATGGAACTGCTTCCATTTGTGGAACTGGAAAGGGGAGGGCATTCCCCTTCCCCCCTGCAACCCCTGTGTTTCCTCAAAATCTGCTCCAGAGGGTTGGAGGACCCTCTGAAGCAGATTTGAGGAGTTGCATGGGGCAAGGGCAGTCCTGTTGCGTGATCAGAAGTCTGTTCACACAATATTGGATTTCGCCCGCATATTGAAGTTGCATGTATGCACATATCGTTTTCATGAGCAGAGCAAGACATACCAAGTGGTTTCTGGTTGCTACAGTTGCACTGACTGCAATATTCTTTCTCTGCAGTTAATACCCTTTAGTAAGGAAAATTACTTTGGAGTAAAAAGTTGAAAAAAACATATGGAGCTTCAGCTTTTTTCAATTCTCTCCATGTTGTTGTTGTTGTTGTTGTTTGTATTTTGGGGTGGGGTAGGTTTTGAAATTAATATTTTGAAATTAATCTTAGCAACAAGGAAAGCCAGAATCTGCTTTTTCCCTTTAGACCAAAAGGTGGTTTATTAGAATTTAAATAAAAGGCTGTGATATCGTGGAGTGCTCAACATTAGTGGGCTGCATATTGCAAGCCTTTCAGCTGTATGACGCCATGCAGAAACTGTGATCCAAATCATTGCATTTCCTGGGGTTGTGATTTTGTATAATGGATCCATACTCCTTGACTGGACTACCAAAGTACCCGTGCAAAAAGGTTTGGCTCATATCAAATTGCACTTCAGGTTTTATGAGCTGGTGTTTTTGGTGACTTCCAGACTAAGTTGATGGGATATGCAATTGAGTAGGTGATTGAGTAGTCCTCCTAACCTGTGGAGTAAAGATCTCACTGGGCCTGAGTCACTCATACACACAAATACTGGCTGTTTGGAGAGGACTTCCATTCTTCATGAAACACCAAAGACTGACATTCTTAGATGCATAATTTCTTCTTGTTCCCCCCTCTTTCCCAGTGTGGTGTCCATGTCTACCCTCTATGTGCTAAGCTACCGCAATGAGGAGGACCTCATGGATATTGAAGGGTATGTAGCCCCTTTCTCCTTTCCTTTGGCCGTGTGCTTCAGAAAGTTATGTGGCTTCCTTTTGATTCCTTAGTTGGAGATTTGCAGAAAAGTGTAGAAGATGAAATATGAAGGAGAGCACACGAAGGTGCAAGAAGATCAAATGTTGTATTATCTGGAGGAGGTCTCAAGGAATATCTAATGCAGCTACAATCTTACGTTTTGAGGCTGTCAGCTTAGTAGAGGAAGAAAACACTTTATAATAAACACTTTAAGAACACAGGAAGAGCCATGCTAGATCAGGCCAGGGGTCCATCTAGTCCAGCATTCTGTTCACAGTGGCCAACTAGCTACCTGTGAGAAGTCCACAAGTATGGCATGAGTGAATAGCACCATCTTGCTCATGTTCCCCAGCAGCTGATACACTGGAAGGTTTATTCATTTATCTTTTATTGTTCACTGCTCCAGAATCTGTGTAGATGTGAAGCGGTATATAAATTAATTAATTAATCATTCTGCAATTATTCAAACTAGGTCTTTGTCTACTCAGGATCTTACTTGCCCTGCTTGTCAATGACTTTTGAACGTTTCCACCTGAGGTTGCGCAGATTTGGGGGAGGGGGCTTTCTCCCATAACCTCAAAATTTGCTACTATTATAAAGAAAGCTGGGGATTCTCAAGAAGCCAAATTTTAATTCTGTGTTTTCAGCCAATGAGCACAGAGAAATTTATACAGACATATAGCCCCAAATGTGCAGGAGTCTCAGAGAATTACATTCCAGGCCTCCTTGCCTTATGTCACTTTGCACCCACATATTTTAGATTGTTCACACCACTATTGGAATGCTCAGTATTAATTACCTGATCAATCTTTTTCTTTCCCAACCCTCCTTTTCTGTTTCTGTCCTCTTTTCTCATCCAAATCTGTCCTTTTTATTATTTCTCTTGACTTCTGTCTCTCCATTTCTCCCCTCCTGTGTCTTCCTTTGGTTCCTCTTTGTCTTCCATAGTTCTTTTGCTGTACCTACCACTTGCCTTCTGGCTCTCTTTCGGCACAGAGGTCCTGGCGTCCCAGTTGCTCTCTGTCCACGGTATGGTCCTTTCCCTCCACCAGTATAGTGTTGATGTAAATGTTGCTTACTTTTTGATCCATTGTCTCGTGTTTCCATGCCATCCCGCCTCTCCTCCTTCTACATTTGCCCATATTTTAATACCCTACTCCTAAACAGGCAGGCAAAGGGTTAAAGTAAAAACAAACAAACAAACCAGGCTTAACATAATGTACTGCAGCCAAGCAGAAAAAAGAATGAGAGGAGCCAATTGGGTGTTAAGAGGAGTTAAGATGGGAATTAGGAGGCTGAAAGCACAATTACAGCAATTAATAAATGGAGGAAACTCCCATTAATTTCAGAGGAATTTATTTCTAAGTAAATCATTTTAGATTTCAGTCTGTCTGAAAAGAAGACATTTTTATGGCTCTCACCCAAAACTCACAGCAGGAAGCCTAGCTCAGTAGTGGCCAACACTACAGCGGACAGCAAACCAAGCCTCACCTTCAATGGAATGCAAAGTTCTAGGACAGCCTTCCCTAACCTAGGGTCCTCCAGATGTGTAGTACTTTAACTCCCAGCAGCCCCAACCAGCATGGCCAGTGCTGGGAGTTGTAGTCCAAAACATCTGGAGGACATCAGGTTGGGGAAGGCTGATCTAGGACATTATTTCTTCCGTCATATCTACAATCCTTGATCAGGGTAGAGGGATTGGCTGTAACAGCCATCAACGTACCTTATGTAATGGGTCTGGGAGTTAAGTCCTCAGATTGTGGTGGAAGGTTTTCTGGGAATATTTCTATGCACACAGAATGCAATCTGCAGTTACATGTACATGACCATGTCTGAAAAATCACATCTACATCAGGTGGAAAATGGGTAGGGAGGAATAGTGCTTTTGCAATTGATGCGGAGTAGGGAGAAATCATTTGTCAGATTCTGAACTTCACTTTCGGTCTCAACTTAAGTACTTACTGTTCCAGAAGTGGCCTGAGTTGGAATTGATTTTAGGCTATGTCTGATCTGTTCACTCTTTGTCACTGTGCCCAAGTATACTCCTAATCCAGCTCTGCTTTCCTTCTGTCACTGGTCTTCGTGCTTTCCATCTTGATTTCTCTCCCTCTCTTCATTCTGCAACATGTTCACACTCTGCTGCCTCCTTATTTCATCTCTTTCTACTGCTGCGTGTGCCATGTTTTCATTTCCAACAGAATTTCATGCCCATGTTTTTTTTTTGCATTTTAGGTCCAGTGGGACCATTGATAAGAATCAGATTATGTTTTCCACTGCTGCCTCATCAAACACGCCTGATGATGCTCCCCCTTCACAGCATGGTAGGTACTCATTGTGTCACTGAGAAAGTGTCTCCAAGTGTTCCCACCCCCTATTTTGGCCATCCTATGCCACTGAATTGTGGAGGTTCAATTGGCGGTTCAAGAGTGGGAAATGTGACTGATCCCTCTTAGAGCCCGTGAAAAGGTTGTATAAATCTGCTGTCAACCACTGCATGTAAGAAGAAGCTGCCAGCAAACCTGCAATAATCTGTACTTTTAAAAAGAAATCAGCTCTGCTCATCATGGATAGCTTCTACCTAATGAATGATTGAAGGTTGACCCTATGTGCATGCAGAAAAAAGTTGCCAGAATTGAGAGAATTAAGTCCAAAGTGGTTGTGTGAATCAGACTTTCAGTGCAGGAGGTTTTGGGATGCTCTTTGGATCTTGACCATTTTATTCTAATCCACATAGCACTTGTGTTATTTTTTATCTTACAGCCACAACACATGTGCCTGACTCTCTCTATGGCTTGTCTGCCCGTAGCATAGTAGTCTGCTTCAACCCACCTTGTTTCTCCATGTGCTGTTCTTCTGTGCCCAACAATGTGTCTTCTGCTGCAGCTTCTGAGACTACCACCACAGTCACCACCAACCGGACAGGTAATCCCTCATTCTGTCCTTAACACACACAGGATGCCCTGTAGGTTCACTCATTCTCTGTATGTTTGTCTGTCTCCCAGAACATCACTGTTGGCTACATTATCTTCCAAAATGGACATTTGCCTGCTGCCTTTGCTTTTTTGTTACACTCACCAAACATTATTTCACGGAATCTCTAGCTATCCAAATATGCCTGATAATGGGATGTGGGTACATAAGTGTAGAACCTTTCCCACTAGCTTTTAGGCACTGTGGAAGAATGGAAGGGAGTTGGTGTGTTTGTGTGTGAGAGAGACAGACAGAGACAATCCCAGAGCAAACCATCTAAACTCGGACAAGTTCTTTACCTGACTATTGCAGGCTTTTGATGTAAGAAGGACACAAGAAAACAGTAACAGCAAGAGAATCTGTGGCATATTAAAGGCTAACTACTTTAACGTGATTTTTTTTAAAGACGAGCTGGGAAAGAATTTCCTTTCCCTCCCAGCCTAACAGCTGTGAATGTTTTCTTCAGCAGAAGGAAGGAAAGAGAGAATAAGTAAGAGATGAAGGTCATCGCAGTACAGTTATTTGCTCTTGATTTATCCACTCATGTCCTGCTCTGGGAGATGTAGTCATGCTCTCTTAGGACCTAGAGTCCATATGGCTGGCCAAAACAAAGCTCCTTGGAATGTGATGCTTGACTGAAATGGTGCAGTCTAAATGCTTAGATTACAGATTTCAAGACCCATTCCATTGGGAAGGTTTACCTGATTTCTGCACCCTTATCTGATCTGCATTGTATTGTTTCTGGAGGTATCTTCAAGGACACACTTTGTAAATATAGGGGACAAAGATACTTTAATGTTGGGAGGGGCCTTCCTGCAAGGAAAGATGAAAATTCAGTGCATAAAGACACAATGTAGTGAGAACTGTTGCCCTCCCATCAACTCCCTGGCACAAACCATTTCCTAAGCAAACATATTTAATATACTTCTGTATGTATGGACAGATGCTTGGAGCTATGCCTGACCTAAGGCAAAATAGCATGCAAGAGGAAGAGAGGTTCCAGGTTAGCTTGATCACTGACATGCTAGTTTTCTACGTGGAGGGATCTTACTTGTTTGTTTGCGTGAAGAAAGAATCTGGCATATGAGTCTCCTCCTGCAGTCTAAAGTGGTATAGCCCACACAGATTTACCAACTCAGTGAGAACTAAACCTTCTTAAACTGCATTCCAGTGGCTCTGTTGGCTATCTGTCCACCTGTCTCATCTTCCCCATTTTTGATTGCTCTCCCCTCACAGACCAAAGTCTTGTGTCACTCCTGCCAGTGACCAACATCAAAGCCAAATCGAGGGGAGTCACAGGCAAAGTGGCTTCCCACACCAAATGGCCAAAGACCTCTGAGAGATCCCGGGGCTTTGGCAGCCCCAATGCCAGCCCATCCTCTCCCTTCACCCACATCCAGGGCAAGTCCAAATACATCTCCAACCTCCCTCTAACACGCAACAGCTTCCCCCCTGGGCTGGCACGACAGCGGCGTAGCATCAGCCAACCAGAAGCCAAGGCGGAGTTGGGCACAGGAATCACCAGCCAGGATGGTAAGCATGTCCTCTTTTCTCTGTCTGTCTGCTTTATAGTTAGACTTTGACCCAACATTGCATTCTTTAACTTAGGGGTGGGCAACTTTTTTTTGCCCCTGAGGGCTGCATGCCAGTACTGGGTGTGGCTGAAAGTGGCAGTGAGTGTGGCCAGGGACAGCGACCCCTCACCCATCCACTCTCAAACATAACCACACACACAGCCTCCCACCCCTGCTCTCACACACTCACTCACTCTTTTTCTTTCATTTATTCACACACCCTTTCCCCATATGCAGACACACAACGTCCTCCTCCCCATCACAGTCTTCCTCTCCACATCCTGCCAACAGCTGAGCAGCAGGCTTCTAGGGTGGGGGGATTTGGGGGCTTGGCTATGACCTGCCACATACAGCCAAGCCCCCAAATTTCCCTATCCTAGCTGTTTGACAAGATATAGAGAGGACAATTGTGATTGGGAGGAAGTTGTGTGTCTGTGTGTGGGGAAAGGGTGTGTGAATGAATGAGAGAGCTCTGAGGGCCACATATGGCCCATGGGCCAAGGTTGCTCACGTGGGCCACAGTGATTTAACTGGTTTGCAGTTGCTGCCCTACCACCTCCCTGCCACATGCTCCAGTCATCTGAGCTCTTCCTTGTTACCTCTTTTCCTCTAGAAAAATCCATTTTCCCATTGCTGCCAACCATTTCATTTATTACTCCAGCTGAACCCAAACCTCAGGGTTTGGGTTCAGCTGAATGACCCCATTATACCTCTACACGGTATTACTCACAGAAATCCAGCATCAAATCTACCTTCAGGCCAATATGGTGAACCAGTATCATATTTCACTTGCTTTGTACTATGCCCAATTTACAGCCCTGGGGGATGCGCACTCCCGGACCAGATGTAGTTGTTGAAACACACTCCAAACAGCCTGATATTCTTTCAGTTCAGCATGTGAAAGAGATTGGCATGTGTTGCTGTCGTTGCTGCTTCATGTTTGAAAGTGTTGCCTGCGCAGGGCTTCTTGGCCTTAGTTTACTCCACCAAACCAAGCCATATTTGATAAGGAGGTGAATGGGCAGGGGGAAATAGAGATAATTTTAACGACATGATAGTCCCACAGAAGGAAACTCACGTTTACGTTTTCTCTGGATGTGGAATCACTCACTGCAACTTTAAAGTACAGTCAATAGTAAGGGTTTCTTTTTTTAAGGGGAAAAATGCTTGTTTTTCTTACCTAATTAAAATGGCAGTATGTGTGATCTGCATGCTTCTGCAACAGGGCTTGGTGGGAAGGAATGGACGTCATGACTTTAGAAAGATATTACAGTCTTAGGAGTATTATATGTCTCCAGAATGCCTTGGTATTTGGTTGAATAACTTCTCTCCCTGACTTGATTGTTTCTCCCTTCTAGGAAAAGCTCCAATGCTCCAGTCTGTATCGCTTGTGGAGAGTAATGTGGCCATCATACCCCAGGCCTGCGCTGACGGTGATGAATGCAGGTGGGTGGGTGAAGGGCTGTCTTGACATAAGCTTTGTTAGGCCTGGGTGATTTTTGGAGACTGGACTCCTGTGAGGGAAAATTGAGTCATCTAGGAGAGCTAAAACAATATCAGTTCAAGATTAATGTCATGTCATGACAACTGGTTTACATCCATTTATTGGTCCATGATGAAGCCATTATTTGCCGTGGATGCACATGAAACACATCAGTAGAGTTTGAATGTGGACAGACGTCATAGGAAGTAGAACACTAGTGGATGGAAGTTTCGGTTATTGGGAGAGAGATTGAAAGTTGACAGTAGAGTACCTGCTCAGAAGAAGAAGAAGAAGAAGAATGTCCCAGGTTCTTCACTCCCAGGTGTCTCTAATTATCTTGGATTACCTTTGCCTAAGACCTTGGAGAGTCATTGCCAGTCAGAGTAGGCAATACTGAGCCAGAATAGATGGCCCAGCGACTTCTTGCCAATTCGGATGGCTTTAAGAGGGTATCAGACAAATTCCTGGAGGAGAAGGCTAGCAATGGCTACTCCTCCAGGAGTATGCTACTGGGGAGCATGGGCAGGAAGGTGCTGTTGCACCTGTGTCATGCTTGTGGGTTTCCTGTTGACAGCTGGTTGGCCATTGTGTGAACAGAATGCTGGACTACATGGACCCTTGATCTGATCCAGCAGGGCTCTTCTTACATTCGTGTGTTCAGCCTGGGCCATTCATGGGGAAAAAATCCTAGACGCAGCCTTCGTTGTCAACCCAATGCCCTCTGGATGTGTTGGACTACAACTCGGGAGTTGTAGTCCAACACATCTGGAGGGCACTGGGTTGACAAAGGCTGCACCTAAGGTCTCATTGGATTGTGAGATTGATTCAAACTAGAGGAGTTGGCATTTCCAGGTCAAACTCTGTGGGGTGGTTCCAACTCTGATGCAGCATCCAGATACAGATACATTCTCTTCCTTCAGCAGCTGATGGAGGTGAATGTTAGGCATTGTTATATATCATTTTCTGTTTGTGCCAATAGGACAGGGAACATCACTTACCGCATCCCCATCAGCAAGTTTACTGCAGTGAACACCAACCTTACCTTGGAGATGAAGTGAGTAAGAATATGTGAGAAATGCAGGGACTCTGTGGGGAGGGGGTGCAGTCTAAAGTGACACTGTAAATGTAAGCAATTAATAGGGGATCAGATTAGTGGGGGGATGACAATTCCATAATAGCATTAGCATGTGAGAAAGAGAAAGTAATTCTTCAGTTAGTGACATAAAGACTAAAAGCCATGCAAGAAAAATATTAAGTCTTGCGGAAGATGAGTGGAAGGATAAAGGTAAATGGCAAAGTTGGAACCTGTAAGCTGAACCTAGTTAGTAAACTTGTGAAGCCTTTCCCCCTGTACTTCTAGGATTAGAAGGGGAGAAGAATCATAGAATCATATAATAGTTGAGTTGGAAGGGGCCTCTAAGGCCCTCAAGTCCCACCCCCTGCTCATTGCAGGAATCCACATTGGGCCTATTCAGACAACATGCTAAGCTATGGTTAGGCTGCTAAACCTTTTGCACTAAGTGGTTAGTGAGCGTGTTTAAGCTGTGGTTATGTAGCCACCATGGTTAGGAATGATTCACATGACGCACTAAATCATGGTTCACATGGTTAAACATCATGGTTTAGCGTGTTGTCTGAACTGGCCATACCTGACAGATGGCTGTACATCAAGCTGCATCTTGAATGCCTCTTGTGTAGGAGAGCCCACCACCTCCCTAAGTAATTGGTTCCATTGTTGTACTGCTCTAACAGTCAGGAAGTTTTTCCTGATGTCCAGCCGGAATCTAGCTTCCTGTAACTTGTGCCCATTATTCCGAGTCCTGCACTCTGGAATGATCAAGAAGAGATCCTGGCCCTTCTCTGTGTGACAGCCTTTCAAGTATTTGAAGAGTGCTATGTCTCACATAATAGGACTTTGTTTCCAGACCTCTGATCATCCTTGTTGCCCTCCTCTGAATCCCCTCCAGCTTGTCTGCATCCTTCTTAAAGTGTGGTGCCCAGAACTGGATGCAGTACTCAAGATGAGGCCTAACCAGTGCTGAATAGAGAGGAACCAGCACCTCAAGCAATTTGGAAGCTATACTTCTATTAATGCATTCCAAAATACCATTTGTTTTTTTGCAGCCACATCACACACTGTTGGCTCATATTCAGCTTGTGATTGACAATGATTCCAAGATCCTTCTCGTTTGTAGTACTGCTGAGCCAAGTACCTCCTCCCCCCATCATGTAACTGTGCATTTGGTTTCTTTTTCCTAGGTGTAGAACTTGGCATTTATCCCTATTAAATTCCATTCTGTTGTTTTCAGCCCAGTGCTCCAGCCTATCAAGATCACTTTTAAATTTGTTTCTGTCTTCCAGGGTATTAGCAATCCCACCCAATTTTGTTGGGTAGGATAGAAGACAGACAAACACAGAAAGGCCCTGAAGATAGAGGCAGGCAGTGAGACATGACAAAGGAGAAGGGTCATGTCTCTGTTGCAGCTTGCTTGTTTTGCATGCAGAAGGCCCCAGGTTCAATCCCTGGCATCTCCAAGTTGGGCTGGGAAAGTTTCCTGCCTGAAACCCTGGAGAGTTTTTTTTAAAGGAACATAGGAAGCTGCCCTAGAATTGGCTGGCAACAGCTCTTCAGTGTTTCAGGCAGGATTCTTTCCTTGCCCTTCCTGGAGAAGCCAAGGATCATTTTTTCTGGCATTTATATTATTATGAGCAGCCTTAGAAGGTGCTAAGGAAAGAGCAGTGGGTGACCGTGTGGCAGGTCAAAACTGCTTGTTTTGTTGCCTTAAACTAGAGCTCATTTCTTCCCTTTTCTCTCTCCCAGTTCCTCCTCTCCTGTGTCTGGGTATTTTTGTGGCCTCACTTCTAGCAACCCGTGTCAGCAGACTGTTGTGAACACAGACACCTTCTCTGATACAACAGACAACCAGGTAGGTTTAAAAAGTATCTCAGATGGCAGGTACTTGGCAGCTAGGTAGCATAACTGCATCTAAGTTCCTGCTCATAAATGAAAAGGGATCTAATACCTTCAACTGGCATACTTTCTTGCATAAATGCCCTTTGCATGCTGAAAATCTTGTATCTTCAAATCTGCAATCCTATACCCATTTACCTGGGAGTAAGCCCCATTAAATCCAGAACTTACTTTTGAGTAGACAAGTATATGATTGCAGTGTAAAGGATGTGCAAACTTGATAGCCAAAGAGAAAGAGGCACATTTTTCAGTGTCTTGTGTAAACACTTTACTGGGAAAGAAGAATGCTTAAGCATTCACCATTAGTAAACAATCTTCATAAATGGCTTTCATTAACTTATTAAACTATTTACTTATCTATATAATCATGGTTTAACATTTAATATGTTTGGGGGAACATATACTGTTGCCTCTTATTTCAGACAAAACGCTCTGTTTAGTAAATTGCATTTTTCTGATCACTGTTATTTTTACTTCCTTCTTCTTTTGCCTTCTCGCTTCCCTTGCCCAGAGGAAGACAATGCAGTTTGGAACTGGAGCGGGAATAATGCATCTTGCTGTCTGCTCTCTTGAGGTCTGTCTATACACTTTAAAAGCCCCGTGGTGGCACTGTGTCGGTTATATGATGTAGCAGCCACCTCACAGCCACCACAGGGCTTTCCTGGGAGACTGTACACTAGAAAAGTCGGGGACTTACTCCGACTTTTCCTACCCCAGAGCAAGGTCACTACGGCTCTTCTGACATCTGACCTTGCCCCGACGTCACACCAGGGGTGTTTCCTGACAGAAGGTGACCCTTGATTGGTCACCAGAAGCCAGGCAAGGGACGGGGGACAGGCCTGGCAAGCCAAATGTCCTGCTCTGCCTCCTTTTGTGAAGATTACTCGCTGCCACCCTGAAACAGCAATACCACGGGGTTTGGCGGCAGTGATGCCACCGCTGCACTGTGAAGACAGGGTCCTGTAGTTTGAGTTTCCTATTGGAAAGGGGGAGCAGAGAGCAAGGTACATCCACTCCGTTTGGCTCTAGCCAAGGAAATGCCATCATTCAATAGCAGTAGCTTCTCTTTCACCCCAGCAGTTCTTTTTTTGTCTTCTTAGACAACAACATACCATTGGCCTGTGGTGATGATGCCATTCCAGGAATTTACCTACCATTTCCGATTAGCTAGGCCTGTGAGTATAAGTACCTGCTATATACAATGTTACAGTAATTTAATTCATTCTTCAGATCTGAGGGGAAGGAGCGTATCCAGAATCAGTATAGTCATTATGCCATAATGGAATCTCTTTACAGCACTAGACTAATTCTGGTACCATTATAGAGTGGAAACAGCAGAAGCAGATAAATTTACAGATTATAGTCATGTGTGTGAAAATTTGCACAGGGGTGGTGTGAGCATCTCATTCCTATGTATTGATGGATTATTTATTTCATTTCATTTCTATATCACCCAATAGCCAAAGCTCTCTGGGTGGTTTACAACAAATCATAAGACAATAAAATACAGCATTAAAAATGCAGCATCAACATTTAAATATCCAAAATTTAAAACAATTTAGATAGCTAAAAACATTTTCAATAAAATACCAGACCTGTTTTGATGACTGGCATAAATGCCCCATCATATGCCTGGCAGTAGGGGGGAGTCTTAACCTGTGCTGAAAGGATGACAATGTTGGCGCCAGGCAAGTCTCTGTGGGGAGCTCATTCTATTGTCAGGGGGCCACCACCAGATAAGAGGAGGTGAAAGCAACATCTCTAGCTCACACTAGTGCATATTTCATTTAACTTTAATCTGCAATAGAGAGACACTACAAATCTATGGAACTAATTCAGATATTGGGTGAGTCCAGATTTATTCATACTTAGAACAGACCCATTGAAATCTATGAGACTTAAGATAGTCACGTGTAACTCATGTCCCATAGATTCCAGTGAGTCTACTATAAGTTCGACTAAATCTGTATCCAGGCCATTGAATCCAGTAGCACAATGCAGATTCACCACCACTACATCTTTTGAGGTTGTTGGGTTTCCCCCCTCAAGTATCCACCTGTTATCCCTCCCCATGTGGGAACCACATACAAGGGATACTTGAACTTCTAGGGAGCAATCTCACACCTGTAGCCTAGCTTGGAAGTAGATGAATGTGGAGTTTATTGAGAACCCTTAAACTGAGTCCACTGGGTTCAGGATTCCAATTTTTCCCATGATTGGACTTCTGATCCCACCTCATCCATGGTTACCTGGGAAGCATGTGTACAGATGGAAGGCTCAGCTCTCTGTAGGTGTGTGTGTGTGTGTGTGTGTGTGTATACACACACACACACACATATATGGATTCTCTGCCTTTGGAGCAAGGCCTAAGGAGATCTGCCTTCTATCATCCTCTGCCCCAGAATCAGAGAGTAAGCTCCAGAGATCTGAGAAAGCATGTTCATTTCCACTTCGGGTTGTATCCAGTCTTTGTCTAAAATTCCATTAATTTCAATAGAGCCAGTCGATGTAGGATTAACATTGAATACAACCCTTGGACTAAATTTGGACCCTCTTTCCACTTAATCTTTACACTGAAGAATTAAGATTTTTTAAAAAATTGAAGACCCCACCAAATTATTATTTTTTTTGTGCCCCTAAGACAAGGCAGTGCCTTGGATCAGCTTCCAGTAACATCAGTTTGATCTACCCCTGTGATTCCGTAAAGATGAGTTCTGCTGTTTCTGTGAAAGCTTCCATTTCCCTTGAACCCTGTTTTCTTTTCATTTTCTCTTTCTCGGCACAGGGCCAAGCTAACTGCAGTACTGCTGTGGAGCAGATGGGCTCTCTCTTTACTGACTATTACTTCCAGTTCTACTGGCTCTGTGAGTGAGTCTCTGGAGCACCGCTGCCCTTTGATAGGAGCTGAAATGGTCTCACAAGACTAATTGGACTGGATGTTCCCTTCTATGAACCCCAAGCCCTATCCTGTTGCCTCTAATCTGCAAGCCCTTCCCCTTTGGGCTCTGAGCTGGTTTTGTTCTTCATTTCTAGTGGTGAGGTATCAACATTAGAATGTCATGCGACTTTGGAACTGCCACTAGCAAAACATTGAAATATTGAGGCATATTTTTTCCTTGACGTATTATAGGAACACTGGCATTCGTTTATTTTTTTCCTTCTTACACTGGATTTGAAAATTCTACACTGGATCGTACTTGGGTTCAATCTCTTTGGACCTCTGAGAACTGCAAAATACGGATTGGCTGGGAACGGACCTTAATGCCCAGAGAGCCAATGAAACAGCTTTCAAAGACACTGACATTTCTCATGGACGACGCTGGGAGTGCTGTTTTAAAGATGAAACACTGGATTCCTTTCAGTAAAGGAATATTCTGCTTGGATGTGTTGCAAGTCATACACTGGAGTTTCTTACCTTCTGGCTGGCAGCTAGCCATTTCTCTCTAAATTCATTCTCTGCAGGCATCCTGGCAACACTGGAACAGACACAGGAATGACCAGTTGTTTCAAACGGCAGCAACCAATGGAAAAGCTACAGGATTTACCTCTGGCTTCTTTCTGTCTATATTTTGCCATATATTTACATTCCAGGGAGAACAAACCTCAAGAACCTCACAAAAGCAACTCTGCAGGTCTCAGGCAAGCTAATTTTGCTCCAAATGTGCCTTCCTTTTTTACAGGGTTAGATCTGAAGATGCTTCTCAAGAAGCTAGCTAGGAGTTGTAACCACCTCCCCTCAAATAAACTTGAGGAAACTGGTATCTGGGCTTTTGCCACTGGACTCTACAATTCTTGTGTTGTCATACACACCGGAGGATCCTTTCAAGTCCCATACACCTGGAGCAGAAAAACATACATTTGTCCCAAAGAGCACTTGGCAGAACCCATGCTCAGCATTAGCACTTTGTGCCAGAGGCTGAAGAGGGAGGCTGTGAGAAGAGATCTACCCTACACTAAACAGAACCAGACTGGGAAAGAATGATCCCCAAGGGGTCTCTGTCAGACAAAAAAGAGAACACTTTTTTTTCACTCCAGGCCTTGAGTCTCCTTGGAATTCTGAGTATATTTTGGGTAACTTACTGTTACAAGGTTTTAACTTGCTAAACCACTGACCTTTTTTTTAAAAAAAATCAGCTTTCTTAATTATTGATTTATTTGTCTCTCATAGGAAACCAAAGTGGGCAAGTGCTGAGCACCAGCCTGCACCCAGACTCTGAATCAGGTGCTGAGAAGAGTTAAGACTAATGTACAAGCACAACCACCCAACCCATCAGGTCTTTACCCTCCATTCAAAGGGAGATGAGTTAGGTCTACTTAGTCAGGCTCTGGCTCTTTGTAAAATGGGTTATTTAGACTTCTGTGAAAGTGTGAGAAGATGGAGAAGGAAATGGGGGTGACAGAGAAAGGAAGGGGAGAAAACGAGATAGTAAGCTCTGGTACTGCTCTGTTATCCTGAATTAAATGATAAATCTAGGAGTCTACAAGTATGAACATTCTATAAGGTTATCAGGTAGACAAGCCCTGCCCTTGACCTGCTGCTCTAGGGCCATCACCAGTACCACACACTTGCTGTTTTCAAGGCGTGTCTACATTACAGATTTAAACTGGTTGAATAGTCACTGCCTTTTCCCAGAGAATCCTGGTAATTATAGTTCTCTGAGGAGAGTTAGAAATTTCCGATAGAAAATGTTCAACACCCTCTGCAAACTATAGCTCCCAGGTTTCTTTGGAGGAAACTGTGATTGTGAAAGGTGTATAAAACTGATACAACTGCAGTAAAGTATAGCTAGCCTCGGTGTCTGTTACTGCCCCAGTCAGGATGACTATCATCTTTCCTTATCATTGTGCTCTCATGAACAGTCATAAGGGAAAATGGCAGCTGGGAGCAGTGGAGAGGAATGGGAGGCGAAATAGAAATGAAGACTTGGCATGCCAGTGAAAGGGGCTTGGTGAGTCTCGTGTTATAGGCACGAGTCATTATCAGAAACACTAAGGTCCTCTCACTATCTACTGAGTCATCATCTTATAAGTAGGGATGTACAAGAATTTAATTTCTGTTCACAAATAATGCAAACATGTCTCACTTGCAATCCCAAACATGAATGCAAGCAAGAGTGCTTTTTTCCTGAGAAATATTAGCAAATTCCCAAATTTGCTATCACATTTGAAAAATGCATTTTTTAAAAAAATGTGCAAACAGAAATGTGCACTTTTCCCCTTTGAAATGTACACTTTTACTGTTCTAACAAGCCAAAAAAAGGTCAGAAATTAAAACGAGCATGTCAAAATGAGTTTTGAGAATTTAGACAAGCTCAAAAATTGCTGGTTCTCCCATCTCTTATAAGGAATATAAAGTACAGCTGCGATTGCTAGTACTCGCCTCTAGCTGGTATCATTGGCTAAGAGATAGCGCAATATGATCTGCTCTTGGATTAGAAAGATAAGGGACCTGGGAGCGCAATTAAATGTGGTGCAAGAGTTCAGTGATGAGATTCTCCCTCTTAACAGCTAATTTGGCACTATGTCAAAGATCCCTAACATCATACAGACTGAAACATTATTTGTTAATGGCATATAGTACAGGATAGAAAGTGGAAAAGAGCCATTTAGAAGTTTAGGTCCCCTCTACAAGGATTCGCTTTTGCGCCTGGTTAGGCGATTATGCGCATAATCTCTGAAGCACATTTACGCCTAATACCTCTGCACGAGAGGCGGTGAAGCGCATTATCTGTCTTCTGGGACGCGCGTTATCCTTGTTCACATGCGGAGCTTCGGAGGAGCAAACAAGCGGAGCTGCAGATTTTTACTTCGCGTTTTTCCTGAAGCCCAACCCCTTTAGCAGCCCCCCCCTTCCTTCACTCCGCCTACAGGAATGTACCTGGAATTCTACCTTTGTGGTTCCCGCCTTTTGTACACTCCACCCCTCCTGGAAATTTCGGGTTGCCTGGCAACGAGATGGGAGGGGACAGGGAAGTGGTTTGTGAAGCAGCTGGAGATGAGCGGGGAGAGGGAAAATGTATGCGCTGACGACCGAGATGAGCGGGAACAGGGAAGTGGTTCGCGATGCAGCTCGAGATGAGCGGGGAGAGGGAAGGAGTTTGCGAAGAAGCCCTCCGGTTATGCGCAGCTCTATAGAAGTGTGGGCTCCTTCTCCCCGCTTATGTCGTGCTTCTTCGCAAACCCCTTCCCTCTCCCCGCCCATCTCGGACGTCATCGCAAAACCCAGCCCTCTACCCGCCCACCTCTCCGAAAATGCGCTTTACCGAAAAACTGTTCACATAGGCATAACGCGCTTCACATCCCGCCGCAAAAAAACCTTGCTATTTAACGCGCATTCGATAATGCGCATAATTGGAGGGATAGCGCACCTCTACGCCCGATTTGCGCTCCATTCTTGTAGAGGTAAATTTTTTAATGCGCCTTGAAAGAGCTTTAAACCTCTCTTGTAGAGGCAGCCTTAGCCAAGGCAGTTCCTTCCTTTGCAATTCAAATAGAAGAAGTACAAAAATTGATTTTGACTGCTATCATACACATACCCGAATCATCACCTTGAATCTAGTGAGATTTACTTCTGTGTAGACTTATATAGGATTGCACTTTTAAGCACCACTTATGAAAATGAACTTGTAGTAAACTCTAGAAGTGCAAAACCGATTTAAGTGTCACTTGTGAAATAGCCTGTTACCAATAAAAGCTTTAATGTGTAAGGAGCCCGTTTCCCCAAGCCACCCTCGATGGCCTCTGCTTCTTTCTCCTCTCTTTTCCTATTTCCCCATGATAAGATCCATGATCTTTGGGGACCCTTTCCTTTGAGGCCCCATGGGTTTCCCACCAATGTTCTTTACTTTAGTTTTCCTCCTCCTCCTTAGCTGCCTCAGTTTTGGCATGTGTCTTGTAGAGCCAACACAGAAGAAGTTTGGGGGAGGAAATCTTAAACGTTCTTGTATTGCTTTGGAGTGTCCATTTTTCTCCCTTTGAACTATCTACCTGCCCACCTCATAGGTAGTTTTTGTTGGTGTGCATTCCCTTAATCTCGCCTAAGATTTAACTTTTAAAACAATTGGGGCAGTAGGTTCATTTATGGCAACCTTCACTGGCCATGTCAAAGTACTATGCCCTGGGGCCATGTGAATAATTCACAAAGACAATAGCGCCACCCAGCTAATTCCACCACATTCTTCTGGTACTGTTCTTGTTGGTCCATGATTGCTTATTTGCCAGGTTTCCTCGCTTGTTTTGCATGGATTCTCTGCTGTAGGCCATTCCTCTATCTAGCAGTACAGCTCTGCCCAAACTATACATTTGCTGTTCTAGGATTGATCATTCATGAAGGTTCTGTACCAAATACCTGTTCACCATGCAGGCATCTGCCAGCCCCACAACTAGAGCTTCCCATTTTCCATTGAGAAGCTGAAATTGGCTAAGTAGAGAACAGCCTTTATTTCCCCCACTCCAGCCCAGCCACCTATGTTTGCCCATGTGGAGTTCATTCTTATATTACTCCAGCAGAATAGGAGCTCCTGTTGAACCACTCCTTCCCATGCTTCCAGGAAGTTCAAGAGAGTGGAGGATCGCATGCTGGAGCTCTTTCCTCATGTCAATATTAACCCAGTTCTTGCAGCATGGACTTCTCCCACATGATCTTGGGCTTTCCAAGTTTACCCCAGAGTGTGGGAAGAAGCCACCCTGCAGTGGTTCCCATCCCACTGGAGTAATGCAAGTAGCAGCTCATGTAGGCAGAAGGATGTTGTTCCTCTTAGTATTGAGAGGTATTTTCAGCATCTTAGTCCAACTGGCAGCTCTGTTCTCCTTTCCAGCAGGAGGAGGCCACAGACATTCCTTTTCTTTGGACCAGCAAAAAGAAGTCTTTAGACTGGTGGTTAAGTACCTTTGGATTAAGAAACAATCTGTTGAGGACATTCACATTTTGACCTGACTATCCCCTTGCCCACTCCCCAGTCCACAAAAGAAATATAACCAACCATCCACTGTTTCTTACCTGTTTTGATCAGGGTGAGGGCAGCAGGGACATAGTGACATCAGGAGCAAATTAATTGACCAATCACTTTTTCTTCTCCCAGTCTATCAGGCAGAATCTGAGAGAAGGGGTGTACATATATCAAACTTTTTGCTGGTAAATTCACATCAGCTTTGTCTCTTGAGAATCTGAGATGCATAATCTATGATAACAGTAGTGCTCTTTACATCAGTTTTAATGGTTTTATTGTTTTAAAATGCTATAACTTACTGTAACGATATAGCACCTTTTTATCCCAAAGTGCTTCACAGTATCAGGTTGGGTAGGGGGAAGAACCAGCACAACTGGAGCTTCATAGCAAGTTCATAGCTGTCCATGTCTCAGTTGGTGTTGTGAGGATTTCAGCTAGACTGGCCAGCTGTAGCATATTCTCCCTACTCGCCTGTCTCAGGAGGTGTTCTCCCCACTCGTACCATCCACAAACTTTCCCAAAATGGAAGAATGAAGGGATAACAACTGGACTTTTTCTCGAGTCTGATGGAGGGAGCTCTGAGTTATAGCTTTCTGCCCAGCAGGAAGTTCTCTTTCCTTAGAGCTGAACTATGAAACTAGGCATTTTGGGGGGGACAAGAAAGAAAACAAAGGTGGATATGGAGCCAACTTTTAAAGTTTGGCTGCTCTGAGGGGTTGGGAACTCTGTCTCAAAGGAAAATTCATAAGCCTTTTTTTCTGTGATTGTTAAAGCTTAAAGCCTGTAAATAAAAGTTTTGTGCCATCACTGTGAGCCTTAAGGAAGATAAAGCACTAATTTGTTTTGTTTAAATGTTGCTATCACAGCTTTAATCACTGTATATTGCCCATCATATCCTTGGTGAGTGCTGTATTAATGACGTTTTTATTGGTATCTTGCTTCGGTGGAGGATGTGTGGTTGCTTTTTACCCTACCACCTGCCTTTCTGGTTTGTATTTATATTTTGTTTTGTTTTGGAGTGCTGGTGCTCAGGACTCCTCTACTTCTGTTTTGCTTATCTAGACTTTTATTCATAAAAAAAATGTACCTATATAAATAAATATATAAGTATACTACTTCGTATCCAAGATTGGCTCTTGTCTTCTTCCTCCATCTCATGGGATTGAATGGTTACAGACGGTGTAATAATTTGGGATTGTAATCCAAGTATGGAAATATGAAAGCAGTTAACCATGGGAAGTATCCTATCTGGCACAATCACTAATGTCAATGAAGTTGCACTAGCATAAGCTACCTGTAGCATAGCACCAATAGTGCTTGCTGGCATGACGGGTTTTTGTTGTGCCAGCAAATGCTAGAGATAGGTTACATTCACACAAGTAATTTACATTAGCAATCATGCCTAATAGGATACACCCCCTAAGATATATTAAATTTAATCTTATGGGTGAAAACTCTTTTTGAAGCAAGAGAACAGTCTTTTAAGGTGGTGCTTGCCATCCGCTGTTTTGATAAGCACTTTTCTGAAAAGCAGCTATTTTCATCTAATATATTTTAACCTGCTGCCTGATTACTAAGGAAAACTTTTGAGTGGATTAAATCATTTTTTTCAATTGATTACATTTTGCAGCACTAGTAATAATTGTTAGTAGGTGGGATAAAGACATAGTTATTCTTAGAGTAGAGCCATTGCAATCAATGGGACTGAGTTAAGTGTATCTACTCTTTAAGTATGACTAGGTCTGCATCCAGTCCCGAGATTTTCACATGGGTCACAATGCAGCTAAAGCAAATCATGCTTAAAACCCTATTGCAGCTTCTGAACCGTCTTCAAAGGCAGCCCCACATAGAGTGCATTGTAGTAAACTAACTTGGAGGTTATCAGAGCATAGACAACTGAAGCCAGGTTATCCCTGTCCAGATAGGGGCGTAACTGGGCCACCAACCTAAGTTGGTAGAAGGCACTCCGTGCCACCGAGGCCACCTGAGCCTCAAGTGACAGAGATGGTTCTAGAAGAACCCCCCAAGCTACGAACCTGCTCCTTCAAGGGCAGTGTAACCCCATCCAGAACAGGTTGAACACCCTCCATCTGGTTAGCAGAACCACCCTCTAACAGCATCTCAGTCTTGTGTGGATTGAGTTTCAGTTTATTAGCCCTCATCCAGTCCATTGTTGCAGCCAGGCACCGGTTCAGCACATCCACAGCCTCACCTGATGAAAAAGAAAAGGAGAAATAGAGCTGTGTGTCATCAGCGTACTGATGACAACACACTCCAAAACTCCGGATGACTGCACTCAACAGTTTCATGTAGATGTTGCAGCATGGGGGACAAGACTGACCCCTGCAGAACCTCATATTGGAGAATCCACAGAGCCGAGCAATGTTCTCCAAACACCACCTTCTGGAGCTGACCCGCCAAGTTAGGAGCAGAACCACTGCAATGCAGTGCCTCCCACTCCCTACTCAGCTAATTGTCCCAGAAGGATACCATGGTCGATGGTATCGAAAGCCACTGAGAGATCAAGGAGAATCAACAGAGTCACACTCCCCCTGTCTTTCTCGCAACATAGGTCATCATACAGGGCGACCAAGGCTGTTTCCGTACCAAAGCCAGGCCTGAAACCTGACTTAAATGGATCCAGATAATAAGTCTCATCCAAGAGTGCCTGGATTTGGCTCGCAACCACCTGCACAAGGACCTTGCCCAGGAATGGAACATTTGCTACTGGCCTATAGTTTATACTGGCCTATAGGCTATACACTGGCCTATTTTCAGGGTCCAAGGAAGATTTCTTCAGGAGTGGTCTCACTGCTGCCTTTCAGGAGGCCTGGGACCACTCCCTCTTGCGAAGAGACATTAATCACTTCCCTGGCCCAGCCAGTTGTTCCATCCCTGCTAACTTTTATTAGCTAAGAGGGGCAAGGATCCAATACGGAGGTGGTTGCACGAACCTGTCCAAGCACCTTGTCAACATCCTCGAGCTGTACCAACTGAAACTCATCCAAGAAAGCAGGACAAGCCTGTGCTCTGGATACCTCACTTGATTCACCTGCTATAACACTGGAGTCTAAGTCCTGACGGATGCCAAAGATTTTATTCTGGAAGTGCCTAGCAGATATATTACAGCAGGCCTCAGATGGTTTTACCATGTCCTTGGGGCTGGCATGTAAAAGCCCTCAGACAACTCTGAAAAGCTCTGCTGGGCAGCAGGTTGATGATTTAATAGTGGCAGCAAAGTATGTTTGTTTTTTGCTGCCCTCACTGCCCCTGAATACAGCTTACCATAGGCACTTACCAGTTTTTGATTGCATCTACCAGGAGTTAGTCTCCATCTGCACTCAAGCCATCTCCTGTTTTGTTTCATCACTCTCAGCTCTGGAGTATACCACGGAGCTCTACAAAGGAGAGGGAGCTCAGGAGCAATCGTGTCAACCGCCCAGGTCATTTTTGCATTCCACAGATCAACCAGGGTTTCGACAGGAGAGCCAGCCCTATCAGCCAGGAAACTCCCAAGAGCCCTCTGGAAACCATCTGGATCCATTAGCCTCCATGGGCGGACCATCTTAATGGGTCTCCCACCCTTGCAGAGGGGAAAAGCTGCTGTAAGTCTAAACTTCAGCAGATGGTGATCTGACCATGACAATGGGACTGATGTTAAGTCCCCCACTTTCAGTTCATCTCCATGTCCAGTTGAAAAAAACAGGTCTAGAGTATGCCCTGCTACATGCGTTGGGCCGATGGCATGTTGGGACAGTCCCATGGTTGTCATGGAGACCATGAAATCCTGAGCTGCCACAGATAAAGTGCCCTCGGCATGAATGTTGACATCTCCCAGAACCAAGAGTCTGGAGGATCTCAACAGTACTCCCGAGACCACCTCTGTCAGCTTAGCTAGGGAGTCTGTTGAGCAGCGCGGTGGGCGGTACACCAACAGAATTCCTAATCTGTCCTGTTGGCCCAACACAAGGTGCAAACTCTCTAGACCAGTAGTCACATGGACAGGGAGCTTGCAGAGGGGGATGGAGTTCCTATAGACCACAGCAAACCCCCACCCTGGCCCTCAAGTCTACCCTAAAGTTGAACCAAGTACCCTGGTGGGCACAGCTGGGAGAGACTGACTCCTCCCTGCTCACCCACCCAGGTCTCAGTTATACATGCCAGATCGGCTGCCTCATCCACAATTAAGTCGTGGATGAGTGAGGTCTTATTATGCACCGATCTGGCATTTAAAAGCAGCACCTGGAAGCCTGTGGGCTGACTGATAGGGCAACCAGCAAGCCTGTGGGGGGTGGGGCCGGAACAAGGAACAGCCATTAACTGTCTGGACCGCGTTCCCCTTACCTGACAAGTCCTCCTCACAACGCCATATCTTTCTCTACCCGTCACTACACTAATAGGGCACCCCTCAGATCCCCCCACTTGGTCCTGTATCCTCCCTTCCAGGCACATAGCTCAAGCCTGGGAAAAAACAAACAAAAAACAAGTAGGCAGCAGTAGCCGACACCCGCACCAACTTCCTCCTCCCCGAGCAGCAGGCCTCCCTCTCCTGCAGGTGATGGCATAGAACTAGGAAAAACTCACATTAGAATATCCTCACAGCAGTCTCCAGAGGGAATCTCCATGTATCTCTGAATGGTACACCATTGTACTCTTAAGATCTTCCATTTCTAAACAGAGTACTGACTTAAATGCATCTTCCTTTAGAAAGAATGAAATATGCCCACACTTATAGTTTCCACTTGAAATGGGTACTGCACACTGAAAGTCAAGAGGAACTTATTCATATCCAAACATTAGAAATGTGATGAATACTGTATGGCTTCAGATCTGCTTGTGGTTAATTCCCTCTGCTTCAGCACAAACAGCAAAGATCACAAAGTTCCACAATTTAGGGGTGTGGAGTGCACTGAATCAGATGGCATTCATAACTGAGGTGAAGCAGCTAAACTATCTGGAACAAAATATATTACTGACTTAGGCCTCAAGATGGTCTCAAGTTTGCTGCAACAAAAACAGTCTTGCAGCATCTTAGACCAGGAGCTAGTTCCCCATCAGTACCATGGGAGTGGTGAAAAAAGATAGTGAAGGAAGATTACTGAGCTAGAGGCTTAATAAGTCACTGTAGCCATTTGCCACTGGATTTGGGCAGTAAATTGCCAAATTTTGTTCTTTTGGGAGGTGTGGGGGGGCACATGCAGACCACTGCTGTGTGTTGCCCACTCATACCTTAGACTAACAAATGTATTATGGCATAAGCTTTTCTGAGCTTATTTCATCAGATGCATGAATACTCTCCATGCTATAGTACTTTTCAATATCGTAATATTTCCATTGCCTAAGTTGGGAGTATTATGTTCACACTAAACATTACACTTTTAGGTATACACCTAAAAAGGTGAAATGTGAGTGACAATCACATATCACAAGCACTGATTTATCTATAATGCAGATCTAATTGCATTCCAAGAGCCAGTAGAAATTAAAACTCTATGGCCTAATCCACACCAAGCAGGATGTTGCAGTATGAAAGTAGTATATAAAAGGCAGGAGCCACATTACTGCATTGAAGTGCACTGACAATTGTTTGTGGCCCATTGACACATAGCATTATGAAAGCGGTATATGGTATATTGTCAATGGGCCCCAACAGTTGTCAGTGCACTTCAATACTGCTATAAAGCAATATTGTGGCTCCTGCCTTTCATATACCACTTTCATAGTGCAATATCTTGCTTGGTGTGGCCTATGGTTCTTGTCTTTTCTCAATGTGCAAAACACTGGGCCACAATTAACTACTTGAAGAGGACAAAGGAATAAGACCTAAGTATAAATAAAAGGACAGATTCCTTTTGTAATTGCCTATTTCAAAAGAATTGTAGAAATACATTACTGGGTCATAGATATGGTAATCTCACTTCTCATAACAGATTCTTGGCAGCAAGATATTTCATGTCTAGTTCCGATTTCAACAGCGTGTCCCTTGTTTATGCACCATTTCAGTTGCTCTCTTCATTGCTGTAGCATAGGAAGTATAGGCATACCAAGAGAACACAATAGTTAATAGGCCTGTGAGAGAAGGTGGGGAAATGGGTCTTCATGTATGGCAGAAAAGAGAATTCAAAAGAACAAAGAAGAACAAAAACTTCAGCTCATCACAGAGTCAGCTTTATTGATTTGATGTTATGCCACTCTGGGCTATAATCGTGTGTCAGAATAACACAGTCCACAGCTGCAATGAGCCACATTAAGTACAAAAATAAAAAAGGAGCTTCAGTGAGGCTTCTGGAATCTGAAATGAGAAAAAAACAGATGGATCAAACTTTTTTCAAATATTCATCAATATAGCTTTCTATGTTGCTACCAAAAAGACTATGTGGTAAAACCTCAGAAGCTAGACAAAGGGCTAGACAAATAGTTTAGACACCAATTAATGGGGCCCCTATCCTCTACACGTCATCAACTAGTTGTCCTAAACTCAAGCCTCCCATTCTTTTTCATTTAGATACATGAAGACTGCTAACAATTGCTTATGTACTGATCAATATCCAATTTGGCACTAGCACTAACATAAATTTTGTTGCGCTGGTGTAAGCAACCTGTAGCGTAACTCCAGTAGCGTTGCTAGTGCAATGGGTTTTCCAGGGAAACCCATCATGCCAGCAAACACTATTGATAAGTATTTGTTGTGTGAAGAAGTACTTTTATCTGCCTTGAATCATCCACCATTCAGACTGATAAATGACCTCTAATATTGTGAGGGTGGAAGAAAAACTTTTTCCTATCCATTTTCTCCACAGAATACATCATTGTATACACCTCTATCATGTCCCCTTACCTTTTTCTACCTGTTTTTAAAGTTAAAGAGCCCCAAATGTTGCAAACCTTCCTTTGTACAAGCAACCCCCTGTCCTGCCAAACCAACCCCTCTAGATGGTGTATGATTTATGGCTATAAAAGCACTATAGTCTCACCATTTCACCTTTCATTTCACCTTAACACACATCTGTTAATGTGATGTTATGCTATGGCTCAGACAGAGTTTAACTTTACTGGGAGTCAGAATAACTAGAAATCATTATTCAGATTAAGGATAAATTGGCTTTTGTGGTCAAGGACTGGATATTTGTGTTTTACTGTATGCATAATCTGAACTACACACCGGCCAAGAGCACAGGACTGGGGCACATCAAACTCCTAACCACAAATACAAGCATACATTTTTAGACTTGAAGCTTGTCCTGGAAGTTCAAGCACCTAAAGGACTTTCTCTTATAACTCCAAGGAGAATGGATACATTCTGTTACCCAGTTTGAATGCAATCTTTCCATATGACACCCCTTTTCAGAAGGGAAGAGAACAGCATGTTGGACTGAAGTGCTCAGAAACTATTTAGACCCCAAGATGTGCAGAGCCTGCAACTCTCCATGAATAAGTTCATGCAATTTATGGAAGCCTATAATGAATGCTATTCATGCAATCATGTTCACATGAAAAATGTGGTCCTAATATGCTACAGGAAGCTTCTGTCTATAGTCACATATTTGACTGACAAATGCTTATCTGCAGGAAAGTTAAGTCTACACATTTAAAACAGAACTATTAAATAAACAGCACTGATCAGTGTTGCAGGGTGGCCCTTTTTCTGTAATTTACTTCTACATTTTTCCACAGAAAGGTTTCCCTTTCTACACTGATTCAAAAAATTAATTAGAAACATTCATTAATGGATGGATAGTATACCAGTCAAATTTGTCATTTTAAAAGTTGTAAGTTACTTTTTTCAGGTGATTGTCCCTGGGAAGCATGCATATATAATAACTATAGATGCATAATAGCTCATTGGGCATGCTAACATTATTGTATTAACAGTTTTCATTACCATAATTTCTCTTAAAATGTAAACACTGAGAGGAAGTGTATGTTATTGAGTTATGTCTTGAAATATTTACACATTTTCCAATAAAGTTGATTTAAAGAAGGCTTTGCAATGATTTGAATGTAACATTAAAGTCACAGTAGCAGTGTAAGCCTATGAATGTCCATTCATAAGTAACTCCTATAAGTCCAATGGAACTTCTTGCTAGGTAAGGATTGTAGTCATCAATTGCAGACTCCTTGAACACAGTAGAATTTGCTTTTCAATAAACATGCTAAGATCGCATTAAAAGGGCTTATGGATCCCCCCCCCCCCCCCCGGTCAAGTATTTAAGTTCAAATTACTTCTGGACAATGAAAAAATATTTGAGAGATTTATGGAACATCTAAAAAGCTGTATCAGCTCCTAATCAATATAAGGCATCAGGAAAAATTCTGGAAAGTTTTCTAATTCAAAATAGTCCATAAAACACATGTCACTAATCCTGATTTTTGTATCTTACCTGAAACAGCTCCTGGCTTACTGTCACACATAGATTCCAACCCACAGCAATAAGAAGAGTACTCCAAAACCCATAAAGAGTGAAGCCACCAGGGAGATGAGCAGTTCCTTGTAAATGTCCCGGGTATATTTGGTGGAAGTAACTTCATAGCTGAGATATTAATTAAAGCAGTAACTAGGTACAAAAAAGTCCAGGCATTGCATATTGAAAAACTGATACTTTTATAAAAACCATGGCATTTCCCCTCAGGATTGCCACCCTCTGTACTGCCCCTCCAGTTATCAACAGCAGCCTGACAAGCAGAAATTAAATAGATGAAGTTTCTTGGTATATGCAGTGTTAAAAGCTTCAGCAGCTTATTTTCTGTGAGGCATCAAGAACAAGAGTTTATGGTAAGTATAAAATACCCATTTTTAAATAAAGGTACAAGTGCCCCTCTCAGTTGCTGGAACCCCCACATCCCTTGTGGTCAACCAAAACGCATCTGATGCTGGAGTCCCACCACTCAAATATGCTGATCTTGGTAGGAAGAGGATACACGAAGAACCAAGCTGTGAAGAACATGCCAATGGCCAGGAGCACCACAGTGAGGTGTGGAAACACGGCCGGATTCACCGGGCTGGTATATCTGCTCATCGTCTCAAGCTCCTAAATATGGTGGGAAGACGGAGAAAGAAATAAGAATGTATAAGAACATTTTAGTTGTTTTAAAGCAGCCTTCCCCAACCTCGTACCCTGCAGACGTGTAGGACCACAACTCCCATCGTCCCCAACCAACAAGGACAGCACACCTGGAGGACACCAATTTGGGAAAGGCTGACCCAGAGAGCCCGTCCTCCAATAACCGACCATATGCGCACACAGACCATCCTTCGCAAGTTCTTTAGGGGTTATTGGTCCCCCTCCGGAACCGAGCAGACCCATCACCAAAGGCGGCAGTCCGGAAAAGGAGCGCAAAAGCTGACAAAATTGGGGTGCCAGTGCCGCCGCCCCCGCCGCCCCAACCCTCCTCCTAGCCCCTCACCATGGCTGCGCTGGTCTCTGCTCCTCTTCACAGTTGGCGGAAGGACACGTCTCTTCCTCCACACTCGCTCCGCCTTTTCGTCGCCGGAATTCCGTCAGTCATCTTCCTCCCCTGTCAAATGCCGTCTCTCAAAGCTTGCCGGGAACTGCAGTCCGTCTAGCCTTCTACCGCGGAGCAAGCAGGAAAAGCGGTGAGAGCGAACTACATCTCCCAGTGACGCCCCGCTTGCTTTTCTGCCTCCTCAGGGCGCGGGATTTGGAAAGCGCCAAAAGAGAGGGGGTGGGAGCTCTGTGGTCGCAGAGGGGGACAGACTAAGCTGGTCAGCAGGCTCCTAGCGCGTGGCGGACGGAGACGGCAGGTGAGCCAAACGCCAGCGGCCGAGAAAATACGTGTTAGTGCACGGCGGGGGGGGGGGGGTTGTCGCGCGAGGTGTTTCAGATCGCTCGGCCCTCTTCGCGCTCATTCGAGGCTGAGTGACGGGGCTTCTCTCGCCCTGCGCTCTGGCAGGGTCACAGCCAGGTTTGAGTCCGTCCTGCGGAAAGGCCTAAAGGAGGGTGCCGCCAGCCTGCCTGCCTGCCTGTAAGGCAGCCGGATGGACTGCGTTGCCGCAGTAATTCCTTAAAAATATAAAGTATGCACGAGACAAGGGAATGGCGAAAGAGGCCAAAAGGTGATGCTGGGTGGGCGGCTGAGACGTTTTGTGCCGACTATGATCCTTCGCAATTTTAGAGTCGGAACGAGTATTGCTTCCGGCCTGCCTTTCTCGGGAAGCCGCGTGTTAGGTTAGGTCTACAACCTTCCCCAACCTCGTGCCCTCCAGAAATGTTGTGTGGTAACTCCCATCAGCCCCAGACTGGCTGGGGATAATGGGAGTTAAGTCCAACATATCTGGAGAGATCCAGGTTGGGGAAGGCTGGTGTACAGTGTGGCCCCAAGATAATTTGCTGTCTGAGGCTGAGCAATATATTGCATGCTGGCCAAGTTATTTTGGCACCTGAAGCAAGTGCCTTTCATCATCCCTAGTGGTAAAAATCCAATAATTAATGATCAATTTTCTGCCATTTGTAACACCCCAAATTGGCTGCTTATAACTGCAGCTTCACACTGCGTAATGCTAGAGCCCAGTGCTTTTATTCCCAAATATCTCTTCTTCCCCTCCCAGCAAGTGTGTGTGATTTGCAGTTATTAAACACACTGGGAACACCATGGTAAGTCACACACACCCTGATTGGGAACTTGGTTCTTTCTGTACACAACTTGGTTACTTCTGCTGGAAGCCTTGCTTGTAAACTTCCCAGAGGCATTAGACTGGCCACTGTTGGGAGAGACTTTTCTAGATGGAAACGTTGGTCGCAGGTCCAGCAGGACAGGTTTTTAATTGCCAGGAAGCAACAACAGAGAGCATCTGGGCTACATTTCTTCTTGTGATGCCCCCAGTTTGGTAAGATGGGATGCCCCCCCTTTCAGTAGGACCATCCCAGCAATCTGACTACTGCTATTGCCTTCACTTTCCAGTGCTCTTGAGTTGTGCTTGAAGGAGAATACGTGGTAACTTTGAATCACAGTTGCCTCTTTCCATACTGGGTTTTATATTCTGGGAGGGATTGTGAGAGAAATCATCTGTGGATAATTGCCTTAGTCAGGATTTGCAAACTGCAGTGATAGCAAAAGCTCTGTTTAAAAAGTCTCAGCTCAATTGCAGTAGTTTATTCACTCATTGCTTTCCTCCAATTTATTGGAAGTGGTACCTTTTGCCTGCCTAACTTGTGAGCTCTTTTATAAAGGCATAAGGTTTGCCAGAGTCCACCCCTATGATGGAGGACCTTTGAGCTCCATTCTAACAGGATCATTTTTCCTTGTTAGAAGTGGGGAAAATAATTGGCTCAGTTGTGGATGTGGTTGAACCCTTTAATTCTTCAGATATGTATTGGAATAAAGATTCTGATCAATGTAATGAACACTCAAAAAACTTCCTTTTATAAATGTAACTAATAACAAAATCAAATGAGCAGATACTTAGAGGTTCAGATTAAAGTGGCTATATCACCTGGAAACAATATTGTGAAGATATATAGGGAGCAATCCTATGCGCCCAGACAGGTAGCTGCACTCCCCTCTCCATCCCCCTCAAAGACAGTGCAGAAAAAACTGTGCCAGCTAGTTCTCCAATTCCAAAAATGTAGCATGAAGATGAGAACAGGGGGCATTCTGGAGGGAGGAGAGGGAAGAAGGCCAAGGTGGCAGCTATACACCATTTCTTATGGCTGCCCCAATTTCCTTACTCCTCCAAGGTGCTGTTGCTAGATGGGCAAAATCATCCATCTAGCAGAAATACAGGGCAGGCTGAAACATAGAGGCAAAGATTGCCCCCACGCTGCTCCTGCTCTGCATGAAATTCCTGTCAGACTCAGAGTTTGGAGGCTGACGGAAATTGCAGTAGGATTGCACCGATGTTTATATATCATAATTATATACCATATATCTAGATGTATACCATATATCTAGAAAATGAGAACTTTTAGAAATGTCTTAAGAGAAAGAAACTTTATGTAGAGAATGGATGCTTTAGGATGTTTCCTTGCATTTTATAAAAATTGTGCACAAACCCACTTATGAAATACTGACCTGATTCTTAATTATCTCTAGCATTTCCATTCAAATTAATTATCAATTATTTGTTTATTTATTAATTATATTTTTAGTATGCCTGATAACAAAAAGTTATCTGCTGGATTAAATTGTGTATGGGTGGGTGGGACAATGCAGGGACATAGTTACGTTCTACAATGGATGTAAAGATAAGGAAAGTTGCTGTCCATCCAGGTTGTTCTAATCACTCCTTTGGAAGAGGTTTCCTTATAGTTCTTACTAGAGGCAAATTATTTTTAAAATCCATATCCTAGCACAGTGATCTAACTATCTGGTAATCTCTTAAACTGCTTTCCTTGCCCTAGTCAACTGCATCCTGTTATGAGCACCTAAAGCTTTCCTGATGGTAAAAAAAAATCTTTTATAGGTTTTATTTTCAATTCCTTGAAATTTAACTTGAATGTAAATAATTGATTGACCTAAGTGAACATAATTCATTAACCTACTGATAAGCTTAGAGTGATGGAAAAACTGAAGAAAGTGTATACCATGATCCAATAAAAGGACAGCTTTCTTTCTTGTCACTTTAAACCTGCAGTTCACATCTGTGTTTTTACTTCCTAGGTTTCTCCTGTGTTGCATCACCTCAGATTCACACTTCAATTTCAGTTTTGTTACCAGGATGGGAATCCATGGTTTGGCCAAACTGATTGCAGATATTGCTCCTGCTGCCATTCGAGAGAGTGACATTAAGAGTTACTTCGGCCGGAAGGTGGCCATTGATGCATCTATGAGTATTTACCAGTTCCTGATTGCTGTACGGCAGGGAGCTGACATGTTGCAGAATGAAGAAGGTGAGACCACAAGCCACCTCATGGGTATGTTCTACCGCACCATTCGCATGGTAGAAAATGGCATCAAGCCTGTCTATGTCTTTGATGGCAAACCCCCGCAACTGAAATCAGGTGAATTGGCTAAGCGCACTGAGCGCCGAACTGAGGCAGAGAAGCAGCTACAAGAAGCCAAAGAGGCAGGTGAGGAGGAAAATATAGAAAAGTTTAGCAAGAGGTTAGTTAAGGTGACCAAACAACACAACGATGAATGCAAGAAACTGCTGACCTTGATGGGTGTCCCCTATGTAGATGCACCTGGTGAGGCAGAAGCTAGCTGCGCTGCCCTGGTGAAAGCTAACAGGGTCTATGCAGCTGCTACTGAGGATATGGACTGCTTGACCTTTGGTAGCCCTGTGCTAATGCGGCATCTTACAGCCAGTGAGGCAAAGAAACTGCCCATTCAGGAATTCCACCTAAATCGTGTACTTCAGGATATGAACCTGACTCAAAAGGAGTTTGTGGACCTTTGCATATTGCTAGGTTGTGACTACTGTGAGAGCATCCGTGGTATTGGACCCAAGCGTGCCATTGAGCTTATCAAGCAGCACAAGAGCATAGAAAAGATTGTTCAGCAAATAGATACCAAGAAATACTCTGTGCCTGAGAACTGGCTGCACAAAGAGGCCCAACAGCTCTTCTTGGAGCCTGAGGTTATAGACCCAGAAGCTGTGGAACTGAAATGGAGTGAGCCAGATGAGGATGGGCTTGTTGGTTTCTTGTGTGGAGAGAAGCAGTTCAATGAAGAAAGAATCCATAACGGGATCAAGAGACTAAATAAGAGTCGTCAGGGTAGCACACAGGGCCGACTAGATGACTTCTTTAAGGTTACTGGCTCCATCACTTCAGCCAAGCGCAAAGAACCAGAACCCAAGGGACCTGCCAAGAAGAAAGCAAAGGGTAGTGGTGCAGCAACATCAAAGTTTAAAAGAGGAAAATAAACCTCTTCTAGAATTGTATCAGTTCCATTCCACTCCATATCGTCTTGGGAACAAAATATATTAAACAGCAAATGTAGGACCTTGATGTAACATATTTTTGCTCTATGATAAAACATGGCACACCTATTCTCAGGCCTTTAGATCAGCCTAAACTGATGTATGCAGGACACTGCTTTTGATGACAAGATGTCTGACACTGCTAATCAATGGGCGCAGACACAGTCAGACTGAAGGCTGGTACTACTACCAAGTGATGCAAAGAGTGTTGCTTTTGCCACCTTGACTGCTGTGAACTATGAATCGTACTTGATTAGCTGTACCATGCAGGAATGGGTTTAGCTTCAAGTTGTAGCTTCCAGTAAATATAGTAAATATAATGCAATAAATATAGCAAAAATAATATTTTTACTGTTTTTTATGTAGAGCTTGATGATGTCAAAATGAATTTTATGAGGTTGAGATGTAGTGTAGCTAGAAGTTTTTGCAGCACAATGCAGAGTGCTAAAAAAGAAATAGGTAAAAAACAGTTTCTATGGAAGCCGTACTACAATGCGGTCGCTGTAATATTTAAGATGGGATTGCTGCAGAGATTATGTGCTTCGCTTCTCACCCTGTCTTAGTTACACAATCTGTATTTACCAACAAAAAGAAACTTAACTGAATTTCAAAGGTCAGAAGCAAAGGAACAATATAGTAACTGATGTTTCCTATCCTTGACAGTGTTACTTCATTTTAACTCCTGTGATGATTCTACAGTAAATCCCTTCTTTTCATTATTATATCCTTCTTTATAGCAGACTTTACAAAATTCTCTAAAATGTTTATAATAGTTGAGTTAATTTAAAATAGCAGCTGAAGCTATATTTTTTTCTAAAGTACTCTGCTGCTGGGGTGGTGACTGACTGATGAACTCTCCCTTTCCTCCCTTCAAGAATCCTCCCTCTCAACAGCTTGGGCTTATGATTTTGAGCAAGGAAAAATGGCTGCAATAGGGAGTTTTGAGTTTGGGTCCCCAGTGTGGCATCTGCAGGGAGCCTGCCTGCCTGCCCCTCCTGATGTTACTTTTTTTGTTAGATTTTTTTTTAAAAAAAAAGGCTGACATGCTGTAAAAATCTTTATTGTATTTTCATAACAAACAAATATCACACAGAAAACAACAACGATAATAACAAACTTAATTTATAATCTACCCTAACATATTCCCTCCCCTCACTTGATTTATTTCTAGATTACCTCTATTTCTTTTCCCTAGTGATATATTAAGTTGGTTGTATATACTTTTTTCATGAGTCCCATAGCTTTTTATATGCATCTACCATGGTTTTCCTGTTCGGTTCTTTTCTCATATAATCTGTATATGTTTGCCAGTCCATTCTGAAGGTATCTCTTTTCTTTTTCCCTCTGTAGACTCTTAACTTCTGTGTCAACTTTTTATTTATCGCTATATTCCAGAGGGTTTTTTTCCCATATAGTTATTGTCAACCTTCGAGCTGTCTTCCAGTTAGCTGCTATCAATTGCCTTGCCGCTGTTAACATAAAACCAATTAATACTTCATCTTTTATCCCTCTATTTTCTTTTAACATACATATTCAGAAGAGCTAGTTCTGGCATTCTACAAATCTCTTGATCAGTCATTCCTTGTATTCTTTGAAAACTCTTATCCCCAAATTTCCTAACCTTTCTGCATTCCCACAACATATGAATTTGAGTTCTATTGTCTTTACATCCTTTCCAGCACTGCTGTGACAGGTTTCTGTTAATTTTTGCCAGCCTCACTGGTGTCAAGTACCACTTCTGAACTAATTTCAAAGCTCCTTCCTTTATCCTTGTAGATGTTGTTTGGAAGGGAAATTTTTCAAAAATACCTTTCCATTATTCCTCCTCAGTCCCGTCTTCTAAATCTCTTTCCCATATCTGCTTTATTGTCATGTTTCCTCTAATCTCCTGCTTTATTAATATTCTGTATATTTGTGTTATAGTACCCTTATCTTCTACTTTATACTTATCCACAAATGTTTCCCATTCTGTTAGCTCCCTTGTGCTTTGCCTTTCTATCTTTGTGCCTCTTATAAATTTGCTAATTTGCATCCATGCTGTCCAGGAGATTTCTGTATTTTGTGTTTGCTTGTTCTATATTTCCTGTGCTATAGGATGTTGTTGTTCATAAAAAATTCTCATTTGTATCAGTCCTATTTCTTTCAATTTGCTTTTTGTTACTGCTTTCTTTTTTATATCAAATTCTGGATGAATCCAGAGTGCTGTTAATGGTGAAGTCCCTAGCATTATTTTTTCTTTTTTATAGTACCATGCTTTCAGCATTCTCTTTATTATACTTTGTTTGTTACCCATTTGTTATTTTATATTTTCTTTTACTGTGGAACCTATTCTGTATTTCTTCTTCTTTTTAAAATCCCATCAGTTCTCTCTCTATTTTTATCCATTGTATGCTTCCCCCTCCCTTGTTATTGTTAATAAGTGTCTTAATTGGTATGTATCACAATAAGTTTTTAGATGTGGTATACTCCATCCTCCATCTTGCATAAATCTGTATCTGAAAGTTTTTGCTGTTCTGGGTCTTTTACTTTTGAATTTTAAAAAAATCTGTCTTTGCCATGTTTTAAACCTGCTAATTGGAATTTCCTGCAGTAATACATTAAATAAGTAAGTACATTTTGGTACCAGCATCATCTTTATGGCCATAATCCGATCTGAAAGAGATAATTGTATTCTCTCCCATCTGGCAATATCATTTTTAGTTCTTCCCACAGTTTCTCGTAATTTAATTTCAATATATTTTCCTGCTTTTTAGGAATTTGGATCCCTAAATATCTGAATGCTTTGGATACTAAGGGAATGTCAGTCATTTTGGAGATTTCTATTTGTTCCTGGGGCCCTGTGTTCAGACACATCAAACCCGATTTCTTTTCATTTACCCTAAGTCCTGCTACCTGTTGGAATTCCATCAGTTCTCTTGTCACTTCTTTTATTTTTGTAATGTTAATAAAATGTCATCCGCGTATAAGCTTAATTTAAATTCTTTGCTACCCACCTGAATTCTTCTGATCTCTGTATTTGCTCTTATTCTGTCTGCCAAAACTTAGATCACCATTGTGAATAAAAGTGGTGATAGTGGACACCCCTGCCTTGTTCCTGAATTTAACTTTATTTCCCTTGTTTCTAATCCGTTGTACCTTATTTTAGCTGTTGTTTGTACATATATTGCTTCTATTATATGCTTTGACTTGCTTCCCAGGTCGTGTATAGTTGGCAGGTTAACTATCGAAAGATTTGTATAAGTCCAGTGTCATAATTGCCATTGGAACTTTCCTTATATTGCACATATTCATCAAGCCAAATATTTTCCTAACCAGTTCTGCAATGAATCTAATTTTCAAAAACCCGTGTTGATCCGCAACTGTGGATTCATTAATAACCTCTTTTAATCGTTTAACCCATATTTTAGTAAATATCTTATAATCTACATTTAATAAAGATATCGGTCAATATGAATCCAGGTTACAATGGCCTTTGTTTGGTTTTGGTATCAGTGTTGTTATAGTCTGTCCATGTTTTTAGAAGAGGCCCACCTTCTTGTATGTCATGAAATAATCTCTTCATTTGCAGCACTAGCTTATCTATATAAGCTTTATAAAATTCTCATGTGAAGCCATCGTCCCCAGGACTTTTGTTATTCTTCATGTCTCTTATAGCCTTTTTTATTTCATTTGCCTCTATCTCAGCTTCTAAATACTGTTTCTGTTCCTCTTTTAGCGATGGTATTTTAGCTTTATCCTGGTATTTCTTGATCTGACTTGTTTCTATCTGGTTTCCTTTATAAAGATCCTTGAAATATTCTTACAATATTTCTCCTATTTCTTTTTGGTCATGTGTTTTAGATCCTCCTTTTGTGTTCAAGGCCTAAAGTTTGTTCCTAATTCTTTTATTTTGAACTTTTTTGTCCAGCAGTTTTGAACTTTTCCCTGTTAATTCATTGTACCTTTGCTTCACATATAGCATATCTACCATTATTCTATTTATTTCTAACTCCTCCCTTTCGTTCCTCAATTTTTCCATTTCTTTCCTAATTTTTATCTGTCCTGTGTTTTATATTGCTCTATTAACCTATTGATTTCTTTATCTAACCCTTTTTTTAATCGTTTTTCCTGATTATACTTAATTGTTTAATAAATTCTCTTATTGTAGCTTTGGCCGCTTCCCATCTAATTCTTTCTGTTGTTTCCTCTGTTCTATTTCTTCAAAATACCCTTTTATTACCCTTTTATTTTTTTCTTTAGCCTCTTCCTTTGTTAGTATGGGGTTAACTCTCCATTTATAGTCTCTTTTGACTTTTTGATTTATCTCCACATATGCTGTAATTGGGGCATGATCTGTTACCTTTATTTGTCCAATTTCCTTTTTTTTGGGTCTTTTGTAACAGGGATCGTGTCATTAAAATTGTATCCAACCTACTGAAACTTCTGTGCACCTCTGAAAAATACGTATGGCTATAATCCTTAGGGTTCATCTCAATCCACATATCATACATATCATATTTTTAATAATATCCATATAGCTGCTTACTCTCCTATTCTGATTTGAAGTTTTTCTTTCCCCTTTATCATTCGTTAATTTCCCCCCCTGTAAGTTCCAATTTAGATCTCCTGCTATAATCTTTCCTGATTTTGAAAAATTATTTATTTTGGCTAGAATTTTCTGTAGGAAATTCAGTTGGTTTGTGTTGGGATTATAGACTGATGCCAATGTTATCAACTCGGTATTATTATAAATCCCCTCTACAAATATAAATCTTCCCTTTTTGTCCTTCAGTGTTCTTTTTACTTGGAAATCTATTTCTTTGCTTATTAAAATTCCTACCCCCCCTTGTTCTTCTTGAGCCCAGTGCCAGATACTTTTGTCCCCACTGCCTGCTACCCCAAAACCCACTGTTTGTCTTTGGTTTGTGTAGTTCTTGTACAAATAACAGTCCAGGTTTCATCCCTGTTATTAACTTATACATTTGGGATTGTTTCACATATCCCCCCACCCCCCTGACATTCAAAGACATACACAAGACCATTTTCAGTTTTAACAGTTGGGGCTGTAATAATTCCCACAACTAGGTGTCACTATAATCCTTTACTTCCCTTTTGAAATAACTCAAGTTTGTTCCTCCCCCCCCCCCAGTACTTTCCTTCCTTTGTGCTCTTTAACTGGAAGGATCTATGTTCCAATTTCTTAGAGCTGAACTGCTGCCTCCTATTTCCCCTTTTTAAAAATTCCCTCCTTCCCCCTTGCCCTCAATTCTTAGACTTCTTAAACACTTACTATACAATCTCAATTATCAAAAGAAAGATAAAGTAGAAAAAGAAAAGGGGCAACAAGGAAGTGTATATTTTATGTCTAGAGCGAAAAGATGGCATTTTGTGTGAGGAATTTTTAAATGTGTAGTTAAACTAGTAGTCCAGGGTTGCCTAAATACTGGTATTTTTTGGAGAGAACCTCAGTGCAAGGGCATATGACACTATCAATCAAGCTGTTATTTGGGGTCCAACAGGGCCTTTTAAAGTCCTACCTGGAAATAAAGATAAGATTAATTTCAAAATCACTCCACTTTGAAATCTAAGTTTATATTAGTAAATCAATAAAATAACTGCAAAAGTCCAATATATTTAGATTTTTACTGTTTCACACTGATGTAATGATACCTGTGGAGGGGGCACATCATAATCACCCTCATTGTAACATTTCTGGCTACAGTACAAATTTCCTATCCAGTCACCATGCATCTATAAGGTGAACATGACGCAAACATACTGGGTAAAATCCATTTGTGTCCATCTGCTGGTGGAATGGCATTCTCCAGTGGAGAATATTCCCTCTCCCCACTGCAGCTCAGCTCCTTCCCCAATCTGCTCTGGAGAGTTGGGGGACCATTCAAAGCAGATTTTAGAACTGCTGCAGGTTGGGAGGAGAGGGGGGAAATTGCCCATTGCACCAATGGAAGTCTTCCCCACAACTTTGGATGCAGCCCACTGCATTATGCAATTGTCAAAATGTAAGAAGTGCTTAGGTAGATTTTTATGTACTGACATTAGTTCTGGAAAGAAATTTAATGGAGTGGATTATTTATGTACTGAATATGCACATTTTAAAAGATAGAAGAATAAAAATATATTTAATCTATATTATGCTAATCTAAATCAAAGCACACCCATGCAACTAAATTCAAGGCATCTTTAATGGCAGCTACCAGCAATGAGGTTTTGAGTTTATGGGGAAAAACACCCCATAATCTCTATAATTAAAGAATAAAATATAATCCGGTTGCTTGCTCATGTCATTAATTCTTGTTGCAATGTCTAGCTGCAAGACTCAAGTTGCATTCAAAACAATTAACTACATGTCAGCTGTTTGATGTTTATGGTTTTAAATTTTGTTCAATCTTTTAATTTTTGTAAACCACCCAGAGAGCTTCGGCTATGGGGCAGTATATAAATGTAAATAATAATAATTAATAATAATAATAATAATAATAATAATACATGCTGGATTGCAGTATCTGTTCAAAATCATGCTGGATGATGTATGATGGCTCAGAGTTATTCAGCTCAAAAGTCTTGGCTGACACTGGAACTAAAGATGCTTATAAGCAAAATCAAAGAGAGACTGATTTATGTTTCATTTTATCAAAATAAACTAATGAGAGAATGTCTTCCTTGAGTACATGATGGTAAGCTACTAATTTTTCAGTATTGGACAATTGGGTATTTCTGTGGATTTTTAGCTGAACCTGATGCTTATTGTACGTATTATTTCTCACACTGCATATTTCTACCATGTCGTGTTTAGAATAGTTTATGTGAAATTAGAATTAGTATATGCTGGTAAGTGCTAAATATCTTTCAGTGGTGTTTTATTGAAAACTGGAATTTTATAATGCTATGACAAGTTTTTCTGGTGTGTGTAGAAGGGAGGACCTTCTTAAGATCCTGGTGTGCAAAAAGCAGATAATGAAAAGACAATAGGAATAATTCAATCTAAAACTAAGTACTCTTAAATCCTGTTTTATTGTTTGTTTGTTTTGTTTTTTGCAATCCTGGGTAACTCAATGGAACTTACTTCTCCATATACATGTGTGGGATTGCATTGTTAATGGAACTTTAGAGTGCTCAACTTTAACCTGCGTTGTATTTTGCCTATAGTTTAGGAATATATGGCTGTCCTTGTGTTAAAATGTTAAAATAATTCTTTAATTTTTATATTATAAAAGCTGAAAATACAGTTGTCTAAAAGCTTGTCAGAATTTGACAACTGAGGTTGATACATAGTATGCAGTTGGTTCCAATCTGTCCCAGAATTTTTCCCATCCTTCATTACTTAGTACTCTGAACTTGAAAAAACACTAAAACAAGCCTTGGGTTATTTGTGCATTGTCAAATAACCCCTGCTGCTTGGGTCTGCAAAATATGGCAAGCTGGATGCTATGCAAAAGTGGCACTCATGGGCAGCCGCACAATACAATAGCCCCATGAATAAGTTAAGCCACAGTGGGTTGTTGTGTTGTGTGAACCAGGGCAATGAGTGGGAAAGCCAGAAGCTCCCCTTTCACTGTGGCCACCTTCAGATACCACAAGCCAGTGTTCTGGTGCACACTGCTCAATTGACCCCACTTGGCTCCTCCTGTCCACTGAACAAACCATGAATCTTCCTCCATCCCTGGCTTATAATTCTGGCTTGTTAGAAGGGGAACAAGCCAGGGATCCTGATACAGATGTAACACAGACAGAGGATCCATTGTTTGTTTAGCTGCTCCTGCAAGCAAAAGGGGGACCAATTGAGCAGTGTGCATAAGAACGCTTGCTCGTTCACATGACATCCAAACACAGCCTGAATTACTTCTATCTCCTCCAGCTTTGTCTGTGGGTTGGTGGGGGAGAATTCTCAACGCCAACCCTCTTACATGAATGGGGTTGCTCAAAGAAGTGGAAGTGGTGAGTGATGACAGCAGGTCTTATTCAAAGCAGTTGATTAGGTCCAACATATGCGCACACCTACTTCATCTGACAGTTTCTTGCACTTCCACTACCTCCAGCAACTTAAACCGCCTAGAGAGCTTCAGCTATGGGGCGGTATATAAATGTAATAAATAATAATAATATGTGCTTTAATATATCTTCACAGATGGTATGAGTTTGAATGACTGGCTATAGAATCAAAGAATGCTTGTGATCACAAGAGAAACAGTAAAGGAGGATGAATAATAATAATAATATATTTATTTCTAACCCGTCTCTCCATTTGGATCGAAGTGGGGAACAGCAGTAAATATAAAATATGATAAAATACATAAAACTAATTAAAAACATGGTACACATTATTAAAATAGCAATAAACATCCTAAAAACATCCACAACTGCTATGAAAGTTGTCTTGTCTTGGTGTTACTTTATTCTGCAAAATGCTCCAGTTGTGAGACTATGGCTCGGTTTGGATGACCAATGGGGAAAAGATACCACCGTGCCTTTTCCCCCTCACCCCACCTGTGCCACTTGTGCAGATGCCATTTCCCCCAGTTACTCATGCTGTGGCCCAAGTTGCTGTTTTGCCAGAACATAGCAAGGGGAACAGAAGAGGGTGGCTTTCAAACCACCCTACAACCCTTGTTTTTGTTGTAGGGCTTACGGGGTTGTTTGGAACCCACCTTAATAGATTCAGGCGACTCAGCAACCTGCACTACGGCACGGGTAATTAGGGAAATGGCGGGTGCGTGAGCAGCATGTGCAGGGCAGGGAAAAGAAGCCATGGTTCCTTCTTTTGCTCTGCTGATTATCTGCAATTTGCTCCCGCCTTGGACACACTTTTGGAACGGGGCCTTCACAGTCATACACCAAGGGCAATTCGCAACCAAAGATTGCAAGAAAACAAAGAAAACAAAATGCAAACTTCAAACAATGAAGAAACTCTAAGAGAGAAGGAAGGTAGAATAAAACAAAAATAAAGGATTTTTTTCCTAAGAAGGCCAAACAACCGTAGAAATCCTTTCGCTGAAGTGCTGCCACAACGGCAGTCAATGAAGAACTGAGGGAAAGGCCGGGAACCTGCTGGAGCATGCATGGTAGGACGGTGGGGGAAGATTCCCGCCAAAAATTCCTCAGCTATAGGAGTTTCCTGAATTGAGGCTCCATGCAGGCAGAACCCATATGTGTGATGCCCTGAGACCACAAAGAAAAACAGTGGGTTGTCACATCATCCAAACCTAGACTTCTCACGGTGGTTTAATTTTCACAAACATGGCTTGTTATTTTACCCATGATGGGCTGTTGCGTCATTCGAAACTGGGGAGCCATTTTATCGTGGGTGCTGCCATCACCACCCCCCTACAGCAAGGTTTCCCAGGTGACTTATTCCAGGGGGAAATTTCTCATTTCATGAATAAAGCAACTTCTGCACCCTTTTGACATTTCATGTGATGCAATCCCTTAACGTGTTGATGTCAAATTTCATCTCATTTGTGCAATGGATAGATACTGATATTAACTCCACCCCCTTTTTGGTAAAATGTTCCCACCGATGCCTCTCAAGCCCGAATCTATCATGCATCAAAATGGCCTTGCTGGAGCAAAAGGTGGGGGGCTCTTATTCTACCCAGAAACAGTTGCCGCAGATACTTTAGCAGTAGCAAAGTTTGTTTCTAGAGTCATTTGATCGCCTTACGGTATCGTGAGTTGCTGCAATGTTCACAAATCCAGAACTTGAGTGGTTCCGTATCCTGTAAGAGCTATTTAGAAGCAGGGATTTTGATATTTGTGCCTTCCCTCCTCCTCATAGCATTGGGATCAGGAAATGCTGCTGGGGAAGCAATCTCCCATCACCCCCATCCAGTCAAGCTGAATTTCTCATACTAATTGAGCAACTGCACCAACTCTTTGGCTAAATGTGCTTACTTTTATTATTGCAAGGTGGATGTCACCTTGTGATTATGTAAAAATATTATATTGAAATGCTTGGATAAAGAGCTCCCCTTGGAGGACTGTTCAGTTCAATGTGTTTTGAATAACCTACCACTTGGTGGTGCACAATTCCTTAAGATAATGAGCTCCATCAGATGAGCGTTTTATTGCACATTCGTTACTGGGCACTCACGGATTTTCATGGGTCCCTCTCATGATGTCGTCTGCCTCCCGCCCCTTCTAGCCTTCTTCACACAACAAAAAACACCCCAGTAAGTCCAATTTATTTTTAAATACGGAAGTTGCTGCTGTCTCTTGCTGTGTGCAGGAGAAGCAGTGCAATCAAAACGGCCCACTGAATGGGCCACGTGCAAGTTGTTTACTTCCTCTTTCAAAGGAGGAAGTAATGAGGGACAAACACACGGGCAGAGAAGCGATGGTAAGCAAGCGTGATTTTCCCGTGTGATGATAATCAATATTAAACAGTGTCCAAAAAACTGTTTGCGCTGAAGACATCAACTTATTGCAAAAAAGAACATGAATTGAATTTCAAGACTACTACATTTCCATATGGGCCTCTTTTACTAAAACAATTATTTGTTTTGAGTAGCATTGGTAGAAATTTCCCTTTCAGGTTCACCTAATGGAATGACTAGCAGTAGACCAGGGATTATCTCCTTCACACAACGCACAATTTATGTATACAAACTGCTGTCACAAGATGATGTGATGATTGCAATCCTATCAATTGTTTGATCATCCAATGCAGGATGGAAGGAGCGGCAGAGACAATCCAGTTTGCTAGCAAGGGCACTTCAGGGGGGAAGCAAACGATGCAGGAGGAGACTTACATCCTGCCATTTCCAGTCTCTTCCCCTCCCTGCCCACTGGAAGATTCCCTTTCCTTCTCCTCCGAGGTCACTTTTCCAACCTTGGCGGGTAGCCGGCATGGTTGTTTCTGCGCCAGTTACAAGGGGGTAGGGGGAATCTGACTTCCCCTTTCAAGGTGGAAGCGCTGTCTCCAATCATGGAAGGAGGAATTGAGATGCTCAGTGTCGACTGTAAAACCTGTGTTTGCAGTCAAACAAGTCAATCTCTTAGTAAATAACACTCATTAGGGAAAACAGTCAGATCAGCAGCTTTTTAGGTTACAACTTCCCCAGCCTCCAGCAGCCTAGGTTAAAATTTCTAACTAGCTTTATACAATACTACCTAGGCTTCCCTAAGATCTCTTTGATGGATGCATTATTGCTATGAATGTTGCTATGAAACTGGCACCAGTCCTGAGTACGAGACCTGAGCACCTTTTTTAGTCCTGCCTTAGGGAGGGTCTTCTCCTAGGGATATTCTTTGATGGGGCAATCTTTTAGAACCCCTTAGTTTCCAAAGTTGCTCCTCCCTCTTGACTCAACGCCTGATTCTGGTGTCCGTCACTCCCATCTCCTCTGTCCTCGTAATTCCCACAAATGGAGAAGTTTCTGTTCGGCTTTGCACCAACCGATTAATTAGCATCTGGACAAATTCCTCTTTCCCTGATCGGGGCAGATTCCTCTATCCCCCCTGCTCTACCTCTTGAAACCTTGATAACTTCCCCACCGCTTCATCCTCTTCCTCATCGGACGTTGAGTCAGTTCTTACATTTTCTCAAGATGCTTCGGCAGAAGTGCTGAGCCCAATTCTTACACTCAGGGACCATAGGGTTGCTCTTTAAATGACGTTAGAAAAGGATGCGGCAGATTCATGGGACCACAGGTCTAGCAATGGCTAATGACCAGTATAGCTAATGAAATTTCCATATTCAGGGATAGTCTTTTTGAATATTAATTGCTGGTAACAAGAGAGGGCTGTTGCCTTTATGCTTTTCCTAGAACCTTCTGGCTGGAAAATGGGTGTTCAACTAGATGGAACTCTGGTTCAGTCCAACTGTTCTTACATTTTAATGCAGGGGTGCTGAACCTTCACTCCATGAGCCAAGTCCAGCCTATGAACCTGCCCCTCTGGGGTTTCCCAGGTGGCCACACCACTTGCCCTGATGCCACCCCCTTCCCTTCAGCCATTGACTGCTATTTTGGCTTTGCTCCCATTTTGCCATTGACGTCCCCCACCGAGAGCTTTTCCAAAACTGAGTTCAGCCTTGGGCTGAAAGAGGTTCAACAGCTCTGTTTTAATGGGATACATGAAGTTGCCTTACAGCAATCCCATTATGGGTCTGTCTAACCTGGTCTGTACTCGATTAGTGCAGTGGCTGGAAGTTGTGGGCTGGTGGAAGCTTTCAAAATGTTCAGGAGGTAATTCCCAGCCCTGCTACATGAGATTCTTTCACCTGGAGATGCCATGGATTAAAATGAGCAAAACATCTGTTTCTGCCTCGGCACTGGCATGGACTTACGATTCTGCCTGCTAGAGGCAAGGTACATTTAGACTGCCTGCCAAATCCTGCCTTTAAAACTCATTTTACAGAGCAGCGGAAAGATGCGCAATTTCATGAATGAAATGTTTACCACGCCAGCTCTGTTTTGTCCAACCATTTCCTATCAACAGGAACAAGGAGATTCTTGCACTAGCCCTGCTGCTCCCATCCAAAAGCATGGCTATGCGTGGACATCTTGTTCCCAAAGTGAAATGCATTATTTTTATATAGGAAAAGCAAGAATTTCAGGTGTCGGTATTGGAGCAGCAGCATCTTTTCTGTTATCACTTTTTAAACCTTCCACAGCCTTGTCCAACCTGATGCCCTCCAGATGTGTTGGACTACAACTCCCATCATAATTGGCTGGAGGTTGCTGGGAGTTGTAGTCCAACACATGTGGAGTAGACTAGGTTGGGGAAGGCCGCCTGACAGCTACTTCATGGGGAAAAAACAAAAACAGCCTTCCCCCAAGTAGATTTGTGAGACACATCAAAGACCTCTGAATTGTGCGAGTACCCAAGTTGCTACAAGAAACAGAAAGGCAGCCATGTGCATCAAGATAAAGAAATTTATTAAATATATTAATGGATACAAATAAATACAAATATGAACACATGAAGTGGTGTACACTCAAAGAATCCTAGGCTAAACGTCCAACAGAACGACTTTCAATGACTAGTCAAGACAACAAATATTTAACGAGTTAATACTTTCGATCATGCTACCAGATAGATTCCACAGGTGGGGAGTCCTTGTCCCTGTTCATATATCCTGAGTGGCAGAGTGCCCCTTGGGTGGTAGAGGAGTGGGAAGCTGCTTTTCCCTTCTGGTGTGTGTTTCCGAGAAGGTGTGAGTGGAGGCATCCACACCAATGCATACAGACAGCATTCACCTAATTTCTCTTCCACAAAAAAAGGGGAGGCGGGGAGGGGAAATCGTGTGAATAGAGCTTCTCTGTGATCAGGCATAGGTGTGGAGTCTAGGCTCACACATTCTTTCATGTTGGTGCATGCCAGAGGAGAGGGGCACTGGCCTGCTCCATCATGTGAAGGCACCACCTCTGGCAAGATATGAACTGGGGCAGTGGCAGCATGGAAGTGACTTTGGGATCTGCTAAAACTCTATTTCCTCAGCTCAATAAGGGAAGGTCTCCTGCACAATGGAGTCATGTGAGGATGGGCGAGAGGGCAACCACCACCATCTCCTGGTTCAGGCCGCACGTGATGAATTTCCAGGAGCACCTCCCTCACTAAGTTACAAAGAGCATTTTTTAAAAAAACACAACCAATGCTCTTAATACAATGCTTTTTGAAATTTGAACTTGAATACACTGCAAAACAGGCTTTCAACTCAGCTAAGAGACTGGTCTCTTCTTCCTACAGAAACCTGCAATGGTATCCCTTAAAAATTGTCCTTCAACTAATCTGTGACTTTCACAAATGGTACAACAGTAGGGAATTAGAATGAACATGGAAACAAAACTCTGTCCTTCGGCTTTAAACTGTCCTCCTCTGTCTTCTGAATGCTCCCGCCCCAGCGTGCGTAAGAGGATAGTGAGTTTCCTGTCCCATTCATGCAACAAGCAAAATGTTCTCATATATGGAGCACAGACCTTCCCTTTTCATAACTCACCCTATCCCCCATATGCCACAGTACAACAAGTAGAACATGTGCGCAAGGGAACACTGTGCATAGGATGTGGGAAAGAGCTTCAGAACTGCCCCCCACCCCCAAATTCATTAACATTTGTCCAGCTCACCCACCAGACCCCAAATTCTTCCTTAGCACATTGGTTGTCCTCTAGTCTGTAGTGCATCTTCATGGCTCATGTTGGGACTCGTTCTCCAGGAGCTGCTTCTTCTTATCCATATAGATACGCATCCAGCCAGGCTTCCCCGGAATCCTTGAGAGAGCTGCGAGAGAGAGAGAAAGAGAGAGAGAGAGGGGGGGGGGCATTGATTACACAAAAAGAGAGGACAATGGACTTGTTCCATGGACAGCAAGAGCATAATAATAATAATAATAATAATAATAATAATAATAATAGTTATTGATTTATTTTTATTTAAAACATTTCTTGGCCACCTTTCAGGGCAGAAGCCCCCTCCCCCCAAACGACTTACAGCAATAAAATACATAAAAACAGTGAAAATATGAAAAGTAATAAAAACAAACACAATAAAATAGCAACAAAAACAACAATAAAAGCCAACAATAAAACCAGCAGCAACAACAACGGCATGTTTTCAAGGTATGATATAGCATGTTTCTCTGATTTACATATAGTAAACAATACTAAAAAAAACCATAAAGCCGGGTTAATTTTACATGCTATATAAATATAATACGTAGCATAAATATATAAATATCTGTTATTTTTCCAGCAGACAAATGTAGTTGAATTGAAATTTTTGATTAGGAGAAAAAATAAATAAAGTGTGCGGTTTAAATCTTATATTCAATCAAATCCAAAGAGGAAATTATTTTTATTGGAATACTTGTAAAGGTTTAAAACATGACAACTCAGTAACACACACTTCCTTTACATTTGATTTAAAGGGGTGGAAATGAAGGCACTGAAAATGGTTAAGATATTAATTTTAGCATGCCTCAACAGCTGTGTACATAAAGTATAGGTACCTCCTGAGAGTCAATGAAAAAGGTTAATTACAACTTTGATTATAGACTCAGCTGGTACCGCAAGCATTCCGATTGTACAAAGGACTTGTGTTCACTCAGTATATTACCCATTAATTTTCTGCAACAATGCATGTCTAAAAAGAGGAAAATCATAGGTGTGGAAAATTGCTAACTTCACATCATTGTCCACACCCATCCCCTGCTTTTTGTCAGAACGTTCACATGCCCCACCCCTGCTGCATATGAAGGGGGCTATGTGGGCTAGCCCTGTCCTTGCTGTGGCCACACCCACAGCTGTCAGCCACTGGAGCAGGAACTCTTCCCCACCATCTGCACATTTGGTTGGCGTGGAAAAGAGCTCTGTGGATGCACAGATCTATGTGTACAGAGTTCCTCCACAGGAGAAGGGCCTGCACATCAGTATGCATGGAGAGGCCTTTCCCGCACCATCTGAATGTGCAAACAGTGGAGAAACATTTTGGCTGCAGACACTGGTGGTGGGGAACATGGCTCCAACATGTGGCAGCGGCAGGAGGTGGAGCTAGCCCACACTGCCCTTCACCTGTTCTTTCAAAACACGGTGGGGGGGGGGGAGGAGGAGAATCATGTTATCCCCCTTTATGTTTCACAGATTTCTACCTCCTCTTTTCTCCTCTTTCTCTAGCCAGGAACTTGCTCGTGCTCCAATGCTTAGGATGGTTTTGTCCTCAGCCCTAAGCAGTGTTCCAATGTGCCTTCAGTAGTTGCAGGTTGGAACAGGCAGTCTCCAATTCAGCCCCAGATTTCTCCTTCTGGAAACACAAGCATGCAGCCAGGCGAGCAGAGACTTCCAATGATACAAATACAGCTCGGCTGGCTTCATGCAGAGGTGGACATTGTGGAGTATAACACTCTATGTTACACTAAGACGAGCTTGTGCCTTAGTTTGGAGTCTCAAATTTCCACATCTCTAGCCAGGACAGCAATATTTCTAGAAGTCATATGATAAATCTCTTTTTAGAATTATTCCTCATAAACTACAGGAAATGCTGGAAATCCATGACTAGATCTCCCATCTCTTTAATTTTCTGTTAAAAAGCAGCCATGAAGTGGCAATTAAGTTCAGGGCCATGGCACAGGGGAAAGGGGGCAAACCCTCTCTCCCATGTCATTTTCATAGTTTTAAATCCCCTCCCCAACCTAGAAGCTGCTATTTACCTCAATACTTCAGTTTTCCTTAATGGGACAAACAGAAACTGCAGATGAGGCGATTTTTTTCAGGGAAACAGCATGAGAGAAAGGGGTGAAACCCTTTCCCAGAGCTGCAATCCTGAACTGAATTCCAACCCTCCTGACTTCTTACATTTTTCTTAAAGAGGTGGGAGATCCAATTAGTCCTGAGACACAAATGTTTTGAGCCAGAAACCCTAAATGTTGTGGTGCGCGGATATTTAAAGGACTGCCTTCTTCCTCATGATTCTGCCCACCTATTAAGTTGATCGGAGACCCTACTTCATGTCCCACCACGATCAGATGTGCATTTAGCGAATATGAGAAACAGGGCAGTTCCAGGCGAGATCCAGGAGAATCGCAAACAGGCGTGCCTGACAAAGGCACAGGAGGAAAGGGCTCTGCCAAAGCTTCTTCTGCTGTTTGTTTGAGGGGGGGCAGGGCAGGGAGAGTGGGAGAGGTTCAAGCCAACATTGTGTGATTGGAAGTCCGCTCATGCAAGTGGACCTTGCTGTGCTTTTCTATCTGCTGCAGCCCTCTGTGTGCCCTCAAATCTGCTAGAGGACCCCCCCCCCCCAACCCTCTAGAACAGATTTGGGGTCATGCAGGAGGCAGGGGAAATCCATTCCCTTCTGCTAGCAGAACACCATCACTGGATCCAACCTATTGAGATCCTTGCCTGTGCCTTGGGTGTAGGTCAGCTGGTGGCACCAGCATGGCTGTCCCTCCAGCCCTGGTTCAGGTTGAGGTACTAATGCCATTAACTGTCAGTTACTGATTAGGGCTCTGGTATTTCTTGCGCTTTTCCTTCACCTACTCAAGATGCCTTGCCAGACCACAGTTCATAACATCCCTGCCATACTTACTGCAAAATGTCTGCAAAGGCAGTGAGCAGGGGCTTGCTTTGATAGTCAATGCCATGCTTGGCGCAGAGGGATTTCACGAGGGGGGCCACCTTTGAGAAGTTGTGTCGAGGCATTGTGGGGAAAAGGCTGTGGAGAGACAAAAAGAGGTAGGCTCAGTCGAATCATAACCTTCTCTCTCCTGCAGAACCTCACCACACTTGCACGGATCTCATGTCTCCCGTGAAACCAAAGGAGTCATCCAAAGGCTTCTCTTGCCCTGACCCTTTCACTTACTGGTGCTCAATCTGGAAATTCAGATGGCCGGAGAACCAATCATTGAATGGGGACTGATTCACATTGCATGTTGCTTGGAGCTGTGGGAAAACAAGAGAGAATGGGGAGCAATAGATCCACTTGTGCACCCCTAAACAGATTTCATCTCAATAAGGCACAATCTTTTGGATGTTCTGCCTAACATTCCCAAATAAAGGACTCTTGGCCGGTTATAGTACTAGCATCACCTGGATTCTACAGGAGCAGCACTGCAGCTTGTTCATCATAGGAACTGGAACAGCAGATATTCCACCATTCCCGATGATGCCTTATACCAAGTTAGACCACTAGCCCACTGAGCTCAATATTGTCTTCTGACTGGCAGCAGCGCCCCAGGGTTTCAGACAGGAGCCTTTTCCAGCCCTACTTCAAGATGCCTGTGATTGAACCTGGGATGGTTTGCATGCAAAAGTAGGTGCTCTACCACATGGCTCTTTGCACTTCCTTAGCATTCCTGTCCTTCAGAATAGCAACAGGAAAAACTCCCCCACCTCAATTCACATTTTGCTCAGTCTTCATAGGCTTTTTTGGAGACCTCTCAGAGAAAACTTGGGTCTTAAAAATTTGGGTGGGGAAGATCTCCTAAACTCAGAAATATCAAACCTGGAGGAGCTCCTCCACCACCACCGGCTCCATGCTGGTTGTTTCTTTCCTTCGCCCCAATTTCCCCCAAATACACTGGCCCTGTTCAGACAATGCATTAAGCCATGATAGTTAAGTGTTTTGAGCTAACCATGATGGCTTAGCATATCGAATGAGGGTGTTTTTCCTAACCATGGTGGCTACATAACCATGATTTAACCACGCTCACTAACCACGTGCTGCAAAAAAACCCTGACCTGTCTTTTTTGCACAAAATGACAGCTCACTCTGAGGATGGACAGTTCTGCTGCACTTGCTGGGTGCTCACCGAGCTGTCCAGAGGCTTGTGTGACACAGCAAGGACCCGGCAAAACTGGGCACAAATGAGTCCGCCCATCTTTATTGCACTTTAGGGCAGCCCTGAGGCTCAAGGTATCCCCAGCACCATCAGGCACGAAACCCTCTTCTCATGGTTCTCCAAGCAGTTGCAGAAGAGCAGCTACTCCTGCAACCCGTAGTAGTGCAAGGAGAAGCTACAGGTGCTCAAGAAGGTTGGTTAGGTAGATGAATTTTTTGAATAGCATAATTACAATAAGCTACTTTGTTTCTAGCCTCAAACACTAGTCCAAACCCTCCACGACCTAGACAATGCATTGGTTCAAAATTTGTTAGTTATCTTGCCACATATCCAGAGTTCTTTAAGTCAACTAAGCTATTATCTTTAGTTTGTCCAGCAACAGGTTCATGTTTAATGTTTGTCTGACACTGGGTTTCAGACTCCTTCCACTGTCGATTGCGAGCATTAGGGTGGAAAAGTCTGCATACAATAAAAGTTGTAGCCACGAAAAAGATGGTGCAGAAGTAATGGAGGATCTTTTTTACAGATATTCTTGTAGTTCATGTGATCAGAAAACCTGACAGTGATCTGAGTGTTTCGTCTGTTTCTCTCGCATGTGTAGTAGGGCAAAAAATAGCCATTATCATAGGGATACTGCAGGACTGAAAGGGCACCATTACTGGTAGGGTGGAGGATGGTTAGGCAGGGTGGAGGCTGATTAGGGTAACCATGCTACAGGCCATGGTTCTGTGATCATGTGGCTGGAGCATGTGGCATGGTTAATGCTAACTATCGTGCATTGTGATTAGACTAAGCACCCTTCCCCAAGTGAACAGGGTCACTGAACAGGGTCACTAGGTTGTGGGGCTGGAGAGAAAACCAGCAGCTGAGAAGACTGGCAAGAAACTGATGATTTTTCAATGCCACCTGAAGATCTTTTTATTTTGGCAGGCCTTAAGCTTGGCCAATGCTAGGGTGACCATATGGAAAGGAGGACAGGTCTCTTGTATATTTAATAGTTGCATAGGAAAGGGAATTTCAGCAGGTGTCGTTTGTATGCATGCAGCACCTGGTGAAATTCCTTCATCACAACAAAGCTGCAGGAGCCCTGCCCTCTTGACCAGATACAAAAGGGAAATTTCACTAGGTGCTGCATGCATACAAATGATACCTGCTGAAATTCCCTCTTCTATACAACTGTTAAAGATACAGGAGCCCTGTTCACCTTTCTTATATGGTCATCCTAATGCCCAATTTTATTTTCCCTGGCTTGATTAGTACTACAATTGCTTCTTTTTAATCTGATTCTGTTTTTATGATTTTTAAGTTGGTTGCTTTAAATTTTGATGTAAGCTGTCTTGGGTTTTTCTATGGCTATGAACAGATGGGATGTAAAGGTTTTAATAAACACATAAAAAGGTAGAAATCTCATCCAAAATTCTCATGGTTATAGTCTGTAATGAAGACTTCTGGGCATGGTGCTGAACTATTATGAGTAGAGCTGAACCTTGCATGATATGTTTGTCTTTGCCTTGACTCATAACAGCTCCAAGCCTGCCAAACTGATGGAAGTTCATATCTCAACCCCCAACCCCACCTTGTTCAAATTTTGCATCAGCACTTTCAGAAAGTGTCTTGTCAAGAACCTCAGAAATTATTGCTTTGAACAAAAAGAGAGAGCCATACCTGGGTAGACAACCAGTCCAGGTTTTTATCATAATCAATGTTCATTGGGATGTGATTCATTTGCGAAATCCAAATAAACCAAACTGACTCTAGGAATCTGCAGAATGAAATGCATAAAGAGTAATGTCACAAAATCAATACATTTCATAATTCAACTTGGTGTGTCAAGCTGGGATCCGTACAGTAAAACAAAAGTACATAAAATCAACATGGGGCAATTTTAGTTTTGTTTACTAAATGGACTAAACATGCTAAATCAGAAACCCATCCATTTAGGGAAATGGAAACTTTTCTGAAAACACAGCTGATTTGGTGTGGAAGCAACAATTCCTTTGAATATGGTTGCATTTTTCCAGACATCTTTGCTTGGCTGCATCAGGGAAGCTTGGGTGGCCACGTCAGGATAGGGTGACCATATGAAAAGGAGGATGGGGCTCCTGTATCTTTAACAGTTGCATTGAAAGGGGAATTTCAGCAGGTGTCATGTGTATGCATGTAGCACCTGGTGAAATTCTCTCTTCAATACAACAGTTAAAGCCGCAGGGGCCCTGCCTGAATGACCAGATACAAAAAAAGGGCATATGCCGCAGCTATGGAAAACTGACTGTCCTGGGCAAAGGCAGGGTAGAAACCAGGAGGCGCTATGGAGCCAGTACCAAAGCAAAGTTCTTGGTGACGTGGTTCCTGCTTTGCTTGGGTCATGGCAAAGACTTCACCCATCCTTGGATACCTCCTCACACCAAACAGGGAACTAAAGGTTGCAAACTGGAAGGAAGCAAATTTTGACTAAACATTAGGAGACGCTTCCTAATGGTTAAGAGCTGTTTGACAGTGCAATAGACTGCCCTGGGAGAAAGTGGATACTCCTTTTCTGGAGATATTTTAGCAGAAGTTTAAATATCATCTGCCAAGGGTGCTACAGCTGCATCCTGCGTTGATCAGAGGGCTGGACTAGATGATCTCCAAGGTCCCTCCAATTTCAAGGGCCCTTCTACTGCTCTGGCCCAACTCTGATGTATATTTAGCATCAATGACTCATCCAGCCTTTAATTATGCCTTCTATTAAACACATAAGAAATATTTTCCCCTCAAGTGACATACACTGGGTTTGGACAACACAATAGCCAATGGTAGATTAAACAGTCCACAGTAGACTAAATAGTTGATTGGTTATTTCAACGAAATAACCCATTCCAATAATAAACGCTATGCAGAGTTGATTATCTGCACAACCTTTGATTATTGTGTCGCCTATCGGGCTCTGTGGGTTATTTCCCCTACCTACAGAGTGGCGAGGCAAGAGCGGAAGAAACTCCTGCCACTCTTGTCCAGCAGGGCTCTATAGGCAGGGGAAATAATCCCGTCCCGAGAAGAGATTGGGGAGCCACCGATTGTGCTGCCCCTTGGTGGGGTGCTGCGATCAGAGGCTCCCCATGCGCTTTCTGGGATAGGCCCATTAGTTTCAAAGCCGAGGCTGGAGAGACGCCAGTGCTCTCTGGCTTTGGTGCCAAAACAAATGGGTGTGCATACACTGCGCAGGGATCTCATTCCCGGACCAAGGATAGTATCCATGTGCAGCGCGTGCAGCGCCATTTGTTTCAGGGCTGAGCGTAAGGACAGCTGTCAGCGCCACCTCTCCCCACCCTCAGCCCCAAAACTAATGGGGATGCACGCTGCAGAGGAGTATCATCCTCGGTCCGGGGCTGGCAGCCCTCTGCAGCACGTGCATCCCCCATTTGTTTTGATGCTGAGGCTGAAGAGAGCTGTCAGCAGCAGCTTTCTCTGCCCTCGGCGTCAAATCATCCATGAGGAGCGTGCCTTTGCCCATTTGTTTTGACGCCGATGGCGGAGAAAGCTGCCGCTGACAGCTCTCTTCAGCTTCGGTGTCAAAACAAACGGGGGATGCATGCGTCACAGAGGGATGCCAGCCCCAATTTGGGTTGGTATCCTTCCGTGGCATGTGCATCCCTGGTGGGGGCTCCCCCACTTCCTTCTAGCTGCAGTGGGCACCTGTGGCACCTGTCATGGCCCTTGGCCCTCTGCAGCCAGAACCAGGGGATTGATCCATTCCCTGGCTTCTTGCTGCGGTGGCCACACAGGGACAAGTGTCAGGGTGCCCACTGCAGCTTCTCTCCCACCCCTCCCCATGGAATGGCAGTGTCCAGATCAGGTGAGGGGGAACCAGCGCTGCCATTCCGTGGGGAGGGCGGGGGATGCGAATAGTAATCTGTGGAGTGGACTATGAGGGCAGGGCTGTCTCATGTGTCGTCCGAATACAGCCATAGTTTACAAACACCTCCAAAACTTCGGTCCTGCACTCTGATTCAGCGCAAATGCAAGATAATTTTGCATGACAGAAGAATTCAACCAGAAGGATCTAACTGCTGAAAGTCCAATATAAACAGAGTAAGTTATAATTTGTAATAAACTAAAAACTGGGGATATTTGAGGTTAAACATCAATGATATAAGTGATGAGAAGTTCAAAAATTAGAAGGATAAAATTTTTAATGTTACCTGGACAGCCAGTAGTATGCCATAAAACAATTAAATCCCATGATGGGAATAAAGATAAGACAGACTCTGATATTGTAGGATACAATCATGGCTAGGTCCTGTTAAAGGAGAGAGAGAGAAAGGATAACTTTTACTATAAGTAGCACAGCACCACAAGCCTGCATACAAAATGGGCTCACTCTAATATGTACTCTTTTGGATCATGGTAAGCACACTTACCAGCCACTCTTTGCGCTTGATTGAAGAGTAGAATATAGACAACTGAAAGAAGGGAACCAGCAAAGCTGGGGCCAGAACTATTGAAGAAAGAAAAGAAGCATGCAGGATTTATTTGTAACATACACACACATACTCCGATACCCGTGAAATGCTTTAGCATGGCCAAGGGACTTGCCTTTAGTCACGAGGGGTCATTCTTTTTCTCATTTCTTTCTGTCTTTCCTTTCCCCAGCTCCTATTTCTCTTCACGCTTCGGAGCTCTCTTTTAATTGCACCAACTGGCAAGTCCAATAGCCGGTAAGATGAACTACCCATTTTGTCTGCCCTAATCCTCTCTTCCGATGCTGTTATGGCGACTCAACATTTTACGTTTCCCATATTCTGAAATGACTGCACTTCTGATGTGCTGCTATTTGCCTCTTCTTCCATCTTACCTTCTTATTCCTAGATTCATGCACCATCACACACCATTAATCTCACCCTGTATCCCAAAAGAGATGCTGTGCTCTATCCAATGTAATGCGAGTGAACTTGAGCAATGGGAGTTTCCCTTCCCTTCCCTTCTTCCTGCATGCACCCCCCCCCCCCACCTCAAATCTGCTCTGGAGAGTCTCTCAATCTTCTGGAGCAGATTTGGGGGCGAGGGGAGCGCTGAGGACAAAGGGAAACTGATCTGCCAGCAGTGTCTTTCCCGCTGCTGGAACAACATCATTGGATTTAGCCATACAATCTGCAGAATTTTATTTCACATCCTTTGATTTTCAAACACAACTGGCTGGGATGCTATAACTTGTGCCTTTCCTGTGTCATTTAGGAAGTTACTAAGGCAGGAGTGAGAGATTTTAAGATAAATGGGAACTTTATTGTATTGTTCAATAACATAGATACTCACTGAAGAAGTACTTATGTTGATGGTTGTATGGCATGAACTTCTTTTTCTGCAACCCAAGCTGTGAAGAAAGATGTATCAATAACTCATCTAGGCTATAGACACCCATGCGATCACTTATCACACTTCTTTTATTTTCCAGGTAAACCTGTTGCATTGGCACAGGTATTCTGCTCATAATATACTTTTCACCTTTACTCCTGGGATTAATCTGATGATGAGCATATGAAAAATTAAAATTGTAACCAAGGCTGGATCGTTACCTCCTGAAAACACAAGTCCCTGTCCAGTCAGGGAGGTGGCCGACTAGGAATTATCTGTCCTCAGTAAGTTGATTACATTTGTAGCCAGCCTTTCTGCCCACCAGGCTCTTCGCAGCATGGTTGATGACCTCTGCCTAAAGATCAATAGGGACCACTGTACTCTACCGACCCCATTATATCCTTCTGAGGTCTTTGATTATGAAGTGCTTACAATGTGACTGTAAGACCTGGTGGGCTCTCACAGGATGATTCTTGACCCTGGGCCCACAGGCTCAGGCCTCATCTACACCAAGCAGGATACTGCACTATGAAAGAGGTATGAAAGCGGTATATAAAAGGCAGGAGCCACACCAAGCAGGATATAGCGGTATGAAAGTGGTTTATGGTATGTGTCAATGAGCCCCAACAGTTGTCAGTGCACTTCAATACCTCTATAAAGCAGTAGTGTGGCTCCTGCCTTTTATATACAGCTTTCATACCACTTTCATAGTGCAATATCCAGCTTGGTGTAGATTAGGCCTCAGTGTTCAGCGTCTTGCTTTCGTTGGGGAAGAGATGAAGGTAAGAGAACTGAAAATGAATCCAGACATGGCTAGAGGGAGGGCTGTCAATAGGTAGTGACCTGAGAATGAGTACATCAGTCACTGATACAATTCAGCAGTCTTAGGATGCTTAGGGATTCGTCACAGCATCAGGACTGCCAGGCTCTGGCAATGAGCAGGAGAGCCTTTGATCAACCCTATCTGGCAAGGAGGATGCAGCTTTATTAGAAACATTAAAGGCTATAATTTTTGTGATGCAATGCCCAAGGTATTGGAGCCACTGAAGTATGTTTGAGGTTAGTTAATTTAGCAATAATTAATGCAACAGGCAGCACAAAAGGATGTTTTAGAACAGGTATATGCTTTGAAGTTGGAAGACAGGTTACTTTTAGGCTGCAATCCTTTGCAGAATTACTTGGAAGAAAGACTCACCGAATTCAGTGGGAATTGCATCCAAGGAAATATAGGGGCTTGTCTTCATGCCGCTGTGTTGTCACCGCCTTCCTCAACCCTGTGCTTTTCCTCTCCTGGGACGGCGTCAGGTAATCCCGATGCCAAGAAGGGAGTGCAGGGTTTCTGGGTGGCCATCCAGGCCTCAGAGCCACCCCTGTACTCTTCCTGGTGGAAGGTGACCAATCTCTGGTCACCTTCCACCAGACTCCACCCTGGGGTTGGCCCCAGAGCGACATTACACGACGGAAGCCCTGAGTTGACGTCGCCCCCTTTGAAAAAGTCGGGGTAAATCCCCGACATTTTCAAAATGTAGCATCGTGGGGAAGCCCCATGGTGGCTGCGACTCTGCCCCTGAATCATCTAACCAACGGGGTACCAATCCACAGCCACCATGGGGCTTTCTCTGTGTGTAGACAGTCCCATTGACCCTGTTCAGACAACACACTAAGCCACAGTGGTTAAGCATTTTGTGCTAAACATTACAGCTTAGCGTGTCATGTGAACCATGACCTAGCGTGTCGTGTAAATTATTCCTAAAAATGGTGGCTACATAACCACAGTTTAAACATGCTCACTAACCATTTACTGCAAAAGGGTTAGTAGCCTAACCAAGGCTTAGCAGCCTAACCAAGGCTTAGCATGTTGTCTGAACAGGCCCATACGTAGGTCTTATTTCTTATTTTTTGTTGTTGGAAGAAAAATGGCCAGGATGATAAAATAGTCTGCTTAAACTGAGCAGATTTCTCAGTAGTATATTTGCCCAATACATGGTTGATGGCAAGGAGCAGCCACAATAATATATTTAAGTAGTAAAAAGCACTTTAAAGCAACTTTTAATATTGCTTATTCTTCCATACAGGTCAGAAAGGAGAAATGGGTTCTCAGGATGCAAATAATTTATTTTTATGAAGCCTGACGTGTTTCAGCCTGTACTTTATTCAAATGTCTTCCTCAGCGGGTTGTTAAAAGATAGTTTCTGCAGAATTTCCTCTAGCAAGATAACGTCTCCTGTGATAATCTATGGCGATATTATCACAGGAGACAATTATCTTTCTGACCTGGTCTGGATGCTCTCCTCCTTTTGTTTTGGGTTATTCTTCCATACACACACACACACACACACACACACACTCTTCCATTACATTAGAAGATTACTAATGTAATGGATAGCACAGAGAAAAGTACTGAAAGGGATCATTTAATTATCTATTTTCAGGTTTCTATCCTACCCTTTTACTCAGGTTTCAAGGCAACTGACAGTAAAATAAGATCAAACACTAGAACAGCATAATAAAAATAGCAGCAGGCAACCTAACATTAATAAAAACTAGGAGTCAGTGAAAAATTTAATACGAAAGTGGAAGAGCAGGCAATTGCCTGATTAAGTAAGCTGCAAGTCTCTACACACACTTATTTGGGAGCTAAATCAACCTATTTTTGACGTAGACATGAAACAGAGTGGGAGAACTTTTACCTGAGGGTCAAACTACATATTATGTTAAGCACAGTGCTCAAATTTTGTTTTTCTCAGAAATAAAATCTGTACAGGGTTGTAATTTGGATTCAGAAGGAGAGCTTTAACCCTTTCCTACTTGTGCTGGTTTCCCCCTCCCCCCAGTGCCACTTGCCCCTGAAGATGCTGACAAATAGCAGCTGGGGAGATTTTTGGAGGGAAACTGGCACAGGGAGGAAAGGGTTTATCATCCCTTCCCTGCGTGCTATGGGCCCAGGGCCTCAGACACCGGCTTTTTCTGGATAAAAATGGGCCAATGCTTTTTCAAGTAAGTGTTTAAAAGCAACGTGTAGTTTTACTTGAGTCAAACCAAGTGCACAAATAGCCTCTGAGCAAGGCCATATAGAATCCCCATGAAGAACTGAATTTGTCTGAGCAACATTTTTTGCTTCCCTCAAAATTCCTCAGAAGGTTTAATCAGATAGGAATCTCCAAATTTACTTCACAATTCCACTTGAGGCAACATTCAATAGCAAGCCTACCTCTGAATTTTGATTGCCATCTTAATCAGAGATAGTAATTGCTCAGCATTTGAAGTCAGATCCCAATCCCTATCAGGGTGGGGTGTTCTTTGACGTTTCACTATAGCGAACATGGCCATATTAGGCTGGAAACTGAGATGCCATACATTGCAAATACAGGGCTTATAAAAAGGCCTACTTTGAATGTGTCTTTTAATTCCTTGCTTGGTATTCCCCGCGTCGTTTCTTTAACCAAAGGAAGAGGGGGCGGGAGAAAGGGAGGGTTTAAATTTTTTTTCTCCCTGCTGTTTTCCTGCTCCAAAGGTGCTGCAGCTTACATGACTGTCTCATGTAAATTGTCTAATGCTGATTCTCAGCTTTGACTTCTCTTCCTGAGCATCTTTCCAGAAATATACACCCTGCAAATGTACCTCTGTAGCCAGTTTCTTCCCCAAAGCGAACACTAAGGGGTGCATGTTGAGATCAGGGTCTTTGCGGAAGCAGTTAGGTTTGGCGTGGTGCTGGAAATGCAGATTATTCCACCAGTGGGCAGGCAGTCCCTATAGGAAAGAAGAATGCAGGATTGAGAACAAGAGAAGAATTCAGAGAATTCTGCAGTCAGAAAGGGAAGTGTTCCCTTAAAGCGAAGGATACTTACTTTCATTAGGGCTACAAACATCTTGTGACCCACATGATTCCACTTGGTTGTTCCAAAGACAGAAAGGTGCCCCAAATCATGCTGCAACCAGGACATTTGGGCCTATAAGACAAAAAGGGATATTTTCATAGAATCATAGAATAGTAGAGTTGGAAGGGGCCCCTGCTGAATGTAGGAATCCACCTTAAAGCATACCTGACAGATGGCTGTCCAGCTGCATCTTGAAGGCCTCTAATGTGGGAGAGCCCACGACCTCCCTAGGTAATTGGTTCCATTGCCGTACTGCTCTACATACTGCTCTATTTCAAAAGCTAGGCTGAGGTTTTTGCAGAAACAACACAGGATGAGAGTAATACACATCCCTAGAAGATTACTCTGTAGGATTGCAACCTTTAATCCCTAAAAGATATTCCCAATTAGTCAGGAAACACTATGGCCTAGTTCCGATGGAATATGAGGAGGAATTTGGTTGCTTCTGCTTTCACCTAATCCGAGTTTAGCATTGCCTGAAATTGGATAAACAGTGGTTCGTCTTAACTATGGTTTATTAATGCAAGTCATCTTAATAAAGTATGGTTTATGAAGCTGGCTTGTTCCAATAACCTATATTTAAAGATTAATCACAGTTAGTCCAGACTGAACAAGTATGGTTGAAGTGCAGTTAGTTTTATAAATAAAAACAAACCCTTTATTAATATATAAAAATAGTACAAATTCATCTAAATCTATAAAACAGATATTACACAACTGGTTAAATATTTCAAGAATAAAATACAAAACAAAACAAAACAGGAATAACAGCCATAAAAATCTAGAACTAGGTCTCTAAACTGCCCAGGAGAAAAGTCTTCACCTAGTGCCAAAAAGATAACAACGTAGGTGCCAGGGAAGCCTCTTTTGGGAGGGCAGCCCATAAGCGAGGTGCCACAACAGAGAAGGCCCTCTTTCTTGCAGCTACCCACCTAGCTTCTTTCGGGTAGGCACCTGGAGGATTAAACTATGGATGCATGCAAAATCTGACTTCAAAAGAGGAGCTAATGTACATCACAATGCAAAGTTTTCTGGAAACTTCCCCATGACCCCAAAACAAAAACAAAAAACCAATACCCAAGGCTGCCAAGAGCTAGCTACATAATGCTTTAGACTGTGCCCCAAATTAGTTAAACCCATAGAATTCTTGAAAACGTCAATATATGGAAAACAGACTAATTTTGAAGATTAGATGGTGACTTCCTCATTATACCTGAGAAATAGTATTCAGTGCAACACCTATGAAGAAGGGTACTAAGGATGACCCAAAGTACCAGATAGTCATCCAGGCAGCAACATCCAGAAGCACGATGTGAAGGAACATCAGGAAAAAGAAGAGGCGATTTGGCTTCAGAAGTCCCATCTTCTCAACTGTGGACCGCAGCTCCCTGAAGTCTTCGATCAACAATTGCTATGGGGAAAACCCAAAGAACAGCAATCTTTTGTGTCATGAGAAACATTACAATCGTATAAGTATACTTATCTACAGAAAGGAAGGATAAAATGAAGTACGTAAAGACAGGCCCTTATCAAAACTAGGTGATTGAAAAAAGCTGATCTAACATTTGAGACCACCATTCCAAAAATCAGCCTTTTCAACCCCACAACATAAAAAGCCCAGGCAGAACAGACACCACCCAAAAAATCCAGACTATGCCCCTATAAAACTCAAACCATCCAAAACACACAATCCCAGGCAATACCCCCCACCCACAACAACAACTAAACCCAGGCAATATGCAACTTCTTCAAAACAAAACACCTTAATAACACTCAGGCAATACCCCCTTTCAAAATCCAGACAAAATGTCCCCCCCCCCCAATAATTACAAGGCAAAGTACACAAGTACCCTCCAAAATATACAAAACTTAGGCAACTTCCAGCCCCAACCCCAGGCACGAACCCCCCCTCTACCAAAACACACACACAAAACCCAGGCAACATTTCCCCCATCCCCCAAAAAAGATCCTAGGCAACACATACATTCAGCAACTCCCCAATCCTGCCCAAAACAGAAAAAAGCCCAGACACTTTCACCCAACCCCCCCACACAATGCATCTCAGGCAACATACATAAACAAACCCAGGCAACCTACCCCCAACAAACAATAAATTGCACTCTCTGAACATCTCTTTTGCCCACCCACACCCTACAAGCTTACCAGGTAACAGTGGATCCCTTCCCGCCCCCAATGTACGCATGCTGTCAAACATTTTGCTTTGTCTTGCAGAATGCAGCACAAACTTGGAAATGCAGAGATTTCTGATCACGGTTTGGGTTTGGGTTTGCATTTGGTTCCAGGAGGTGCGAAGTAGAGAATCTTGCATTAAAATGAAAACCCAACTAATTCCTCACCCATCCCTGCCTGGGAGTAGGCCCCAGTGAACCCAGTGGAACATATCTCTGAGTAGACAAATAGATGATTGCATGTCAATTTTCTGTTTCTAGGGGGCCAACTGGACATCCTTTACACCACGGGTGCACAACCTTTGCAGCCCCAAGGGTCACATCTGGTGTTTGGGGGGGGGGGGGTCCAGCGACCATGCATGTTTAAGCTTCCCCTGCAAGCCTGATAAGATCTAGGGATCACTAAGATTAATTTTATTATTAGCAGCAGCAGGAAAACAGCTCCCTCAGAAGTGGGGTTGCTATGTGTTGGGAGAGGTGAAAGCCACTCCCAACCCCCAGCAACGTCTTTGCCCTGGTACTACTAAGAGCAGCACTGGAACAGCTCCCCACACTGTCCACACTGGGCTGCACTGGGGAACTGGATGGCATCCCCATGGGTCTGCAGGCTACACTGGGAGTGGCCAAGAAACACATGCGGATCCAGGGAGCACAGGCTGTGTGCCCCTACATAACACAGCAGAAAATATGATTGGGGCAATTTAGTCAACGGTGAAGACAGGAACGATTCTGTATTTTAGGTTGTTTGCTATATAATCTCAGTCATTATGTAGTTTTAGCTTATATTATAGAATGGAAATGATGATTAAGAAATCCTTCAATACTATGCTAGCAACAGAACAGTGATACAATATTATGTGCACAATATATTGGCGTACAGTTATTAGTATAAAATTGAAAGCTGATTTTTCTCTTTTGTCTATAAAAGGTTTAAAAAATACACAATAGAAGTATATATTGCTTCCCACTTCTGATGTTTTATGAACACTCACATTTTTGTTGGGCTCGGAGCTAGGTTGACCTGGTGCCAGTTCCCCTATCAGCAGCGAACTCAAGAACTTGCTCACTTGAGCCTTCTGAAGGTGGAATGCTGTGAACGCATCCTGAGAGAGAAAAGAAGCCACAAAATGGAATGAAGGGCAAACACAAACCTATGCAGAGAAGGATGGAAAGTGGCTGGAGGGAGCAATTCTGTGGCCCCTAGACAGAGTCGAGGGGGGCATAGGATAGTTCGGATTCCTGGATCCAAGATCACCGCTCTGACCTTGGACCTAGGAATCCAAGCTCCCCTCCTCCTCCCAGCCAGCACAGATAGAACTGTGCCAGCTGCCTCTCCGAGGTTGCAAAGGGAGCCTTGGAGAGGGGGAAAAGGAGGATGCTGGTGGGTGGGTGGGGGACTGGGGAGGCTGCCTTACAATGCATCCTTTGGCCACCCTAGCCTCCTTTCCTCCTGTGCTTCAGAGCCCCAGCTAGATGGGTGAATAAGCCTGTCTAACTAAAATACAGACTGGGATGAGCGTGGTGGTGAAGATTGCCTCCACCACTCCTCCTGTTCTGTATTAGATGGCCGCAAGCTTTTTGAGTTCGGCCATCCTGATAGGACTGCATCCTTAATGAGGCAGATCTTATAGCATATCCAATGGCAAGGCATAAAGCTTATCTCCACCCACTTTCATCTGAGGATTGAATGAGCACCGGCTGCAAACCTGATCTACATCCCTTTCTATTTTATATTGGTGTGTAAGGGCACACGACCTACGTTACTTTCAGTTCCAACGTTTGTTGCTTCTCTTTGCTATCTTTCATTCTGAACACAAGTGCTAAGAAGCTGGGGCCAATTTTGATTTCTCAGCGTTTTGTTATATGCAGCAAACCTATCCTCTATGTGTGGTGTGTGTATTATGTTTTATATAAAGCTCCAAGCAAGAATTTTGTAATGTGAAAGATATCTTTCTATTCTTCTCACAGTATTTTAATCACAGAGGTTAAAATAGTGCTTACCTCCCTGAGCATAAGGCTATTTTACTAGAAAACCTATTTTCGGATTGAGTTCCTCTTTCACATCTAAAGACCTTAAAGGTCCCACTTTCTCACTCTATTGTCCCATTGCTTTGACTATAGATGTACACTCCTTTATAGATACATGTTTGTAGTAAAGCCTTATGCAGGTGATGCATTGTGCATAACACAGCACTCCAAAACAAAACACTAATAATAATGCACCCACTTTTTATATATTTATAGATTTTAAAAACATTTTAAAATGATCAAGATTTGAAAATGTGAAATGTTTTAGCATAAAATACCAACTTCAGTCACATCTGTAGTAAGCTGAGGACCACAATATCACAATTCTAAATGATGAAGTCACGCCCTTTCTTCTAGACATGTGTGATCATGCATTCACACCCTACTCCTGTTCATGCACAACTTTCCCACCATAAACCTGATTATTAACACCTCCATGCATATGTATGCCTTCTACAACCACTACTTAGATGTATATCTGGCTGTATATCTCCCTCCACACTCATGGAGAGCAAATAACCAGGAAGCTTTCTAAATATGGACACAGGCTCAGTTTTTTGTATTTAAACTTCCTTTGCAAAGAGTCAGATTTGAACACTTCGATGAAAAAGAATGTTCATTTAGTCCAAAATCACAGCCGTCCGCCCAACCGAAGTTTCAGCCCTCTTCCTTTCCTATTATGTGCTCCGTTCTAATGATCCTTTCCACTCCCACCACTGTTTTTGCAAAGTAGCATTTCTATGAACCTGTAATAAACCTTGTTTTGCAAACATGTCACTGAAGTAATTTAGATGCTAAAATGTTGGAAAATTCTAACTGCTGCTAAGTAATATAAGAGAAGCCCATGGTAACATCACACCACAAACCATCAAGTCAGCTAGGAAAATAATAGGTTGCTTCAAACAACACGTGGGTTAGATACTTCTGCCACTTCCACTTTTAATCAGCAACCTATGAACAACTCCTTTGTAGGTTTCTGAGCATGTCGTCCAAATCTGATCCACTGGTTGTTTAGGGGCTTAACAACACAGTGGTGAATCATGGCTTGTTGTTAGGTTAGCTGCTGTGTTGTTCAGCACCAGCACACAGGGTTCATATGACACAATAAGCAACCTATGAAGGATCCACTCATGGGTTGCTGATTAAAAGTGGAAGTGACAGACATGTGGGAGGCAGGTGCCTTCTCTCTACCACTTGTGCACAACAGCCCATGGGTTGTTAAAACCATGGGTTGTCGTGTCATGTGAATCAGGTCATTGTAACACCAGGCTTGTACAGCCATTTTGCTCCATTGCCTGCAGAGATGTGAAGGCCTGGAAAGAAACAGAAAAAAAGGGAAATTTGAGGGAATTTCACACCCACCCACCCATTTTTCCAAGTTCCATTTTTCTTTTTCTTCTTTTTCCAAAAAACTGAACAGTTTTGGATTATGACATGTTGTCTTTTAGAATTTAAGACAATGTTTATATATTGTTAGCAAGTCTTTACTCCCTCCCCACAATAATTTATAAAAACTATGTAATAAGACTTTTATAGAAAGACTAGACGTGTAAAATGTCTGTAAATAAGCAAGCCATGAGGAAAATGGTTTTTAATCCTCTTTGTGAGATTCTCAGCATAGTTACTTCTTTCATGTCTTATTGAAATTACTGATGTAGTGCATCTTACTGATAAACATTTTGGGATGCTCCACATCACCCTCAGTTTCCCAATATGTGAATGGAGTCACCATACGATAACATGGAACAAAATATACATTCTTGACAGTTTGGGTTTTGTTTTACAGAGTCCTGTGTTTCTGGACTTGCTTTCCTCTGTCTTCAGTTCTTCCTGTTTCTTCTGCCTTCTAGGATGCTTCAGATGTTCCTGGGACTACTTGTTGAAATTCCCTCTGGTGAGACTTAACCTAGGAACTTAAAATATGTCATATACAACTTGGTTTGCTCATAAAATTAATCAAATATCATTTATTCAAATAATAATTACAACTTTTAAATGTTTTCAAATATAGTAATAATTTTATGAGCAAACCAAGTTTTACAAAATACAATTTCAGGAACCTAAAGGCTACTTTACATGCCTAAAGGAGCCTTCCTCAACCAGGTGCCTTACAGATGTTTTGGACTACAATGCCCAACATTCCTGACCAGTGGCTATTGTGTCTGAGGCTGATAGGAGTTGAAGTCCAAAATATCTGGAGATCTCCAGATTTGGGAAAGCTGTCCTAAAAAAACAATAAGTATTACTTATTTCTTCAATTTTTCTGGTTTTTTTCTGGAAAAAAACAAAAGAAAACAAACACCTTTGTTTTTCGCCATGGCTTTACAATTTCCAGAAACTATATATCTCTAATTACCTGCAGGGAACCAAGAAGAAAAGCCTTACAATACCTAGTTTCCTGTTTTTGGGCTACATATTACATGTGGGCAGGTGGGCTAGATAATTTTTTTATGGACTAGTACGTTACAGAGGTATATTTGCAAGGCTAGGTTAAACTCTTTATGTAGAACTCGGTGAAACTGACAGATAAATCACATATATTGACAGAAACTAAGAAAATCATAGGGTTTAAATAAAAGTTTTTAAAAAACTAAATAAATAAATAAATAAAAGTAGTACATCATAACATATGACAATGTGATCCTAAATATTTTTACCAAGCTTTAAATCCCATTGATTTCAACGGATTTCACTTGTGGCATATGATCTACTTGCACTGGACATTAGTGACAGGTGCAAATAGCGAAAAACTACGGATTCAAAGACAAGAAGAAGCACAGCATAGAACCCATTCTAGCTAAACAAACGAACTCAAATTATCAAACCGGTCTGAATCTCCTGTGAAGAGCATCAGTCTTGATAGCCTACGGATCTACGGATGGCCTCCCCCTCAAAAAACTGGCCAGCACTCCCAAGAGCAAAACCCTTCGAACAGGAACGAGATCTAGGTGAATCCACTACCATTCACCGATTAACTCCGCTTCAGAACCGCTCCGATTGTCGGTCCCAGTGAAGAGCAGCCGGTAATCCAGATCTCAACTGGGACGGGGGGGGGGGAGAGGGTTGCGCGATGCTTTCGGTAATCCATGATCTGCCACCGCCATCACCACCACCCTGAGAAGCGGCTGTAACCCCACTACACCCGTCTCACCGTGGCGTCCTGCCCGGCATAGTGGCTGATCACCCTGGGGCCTCCCGGGTGCCGCTGGAAGAAGGTGCTGATGTCGTAGACTTTCCTGTCGATTACCAGCCACCGCTCCTGAAGATACGGCTGGATCCGACCCGTGCGCAGCTCCACCTCCTCCCAGGTGAAAAAGCGGCGGGAACAGACCTCGTTCCCGTTCGCAACCTTTGACTTCCCAACTCCCACCCCGGTATCCTGCAACGGAGGAGCCATCCTTGCGCCTGGCTAGATCGGCTTGGCTTGCGTGTTGGGACGGCCGCCACGGATCTCCTCGTGAAGTTTCGCGTTTCAGCCAACCCAACGGGTACGACTTTCCGTGCCAAAGCTACAAGAGCGCAGCGTGCTCGGTCAGGCGCCTTCTTCAGCGAGCCTCCCACTCGGCATCTAATTGGCTTCTCGTCGTTTTGGGAAACGCAATTGGCTATTAGGCGCTCCTCTGATTTATTGCCGCTTCTGGCAGGCAAACGACGCCCTCTGAGGAAACCAAACTCTGAATTCCACTTGGTGAATGGCCACGCCCCTGAGGAGGGTTCTGCTTAATAGATCCCATGCAGCTCTCTCTCTCTCTCTTTCTCTTTCTCTCTCTCTCTCTCTCTCTCTCTCTCTCTCTCTCACTCACACTCACACACACACACACACTCACTCACTCACTCACTCACTCACTCACTCTCCCTTCGCTAAGAGACCATCTGTGCATGTCATAAGAACATAAGGAGAGCCCTGCTGGATCATACCAAGGGTCCATCTAGTCCAGCATTCTGTTCACACAGTGGCCAACCAGCTTCCCTATGGGATTCCCACATGCAGGGCATGAGTACAAGAGCACCAGTAACTGGTGTATATAGTCATACTACTTTTGATTCTGGAGGTAGCATATAACCATCAGGACTAATAGTAATTGATAGCTTCCTCCATGAATTTGACCAGAAGGATACTATTTCAAGATCTCGCGGGATCATGGCGGCGAGGACAGGGCGGTGATGGAGGTGAGTGGGGAAGGCTGGGCCTTGCTTCTGCGGCAGCAGCAGCAGCTCCTCGCTGGCAACGGCCTACCAGGCCTGGGAATGTGACGTTACTACAAATTAGGCCACGATCCTGCGAGATCTTGAAATCGAGATCTCGCATGATCATGGCCTACTTTGTAGTAATGCCCCATTTCGAGGCCTGGTAGGCCACTGCCAGCGGTACTGGCAGCGAGGACCGGGGTGGCGATGGAGTCCAAGGAGGTCGGTGCCAGTGGTGCGGAGTGGCTGTAATAGAGGCAAGTGGGGATGGCCAAGTTGCTTGGGGGGGGGGGGCGGAGCCCCTTTGTGAAGGTGCTGTGTGTGGGGTGGTTTTTTTTATCTTCAACCCCATTCCAGCGCTGGAGAAATCCAGTGATTCTTAGATGCCATCGATTCTACGACACACTCCATTTTTACAGATGTAAATATGGGGGGAAAAGTGCGTCTTAGAATCGAGGAAATATGGTAAGAGGCCATCACCATGTTGTAAAAATCTGAACAGATCTATGATTTTCACCCCAAAACACGTCCATTTCCCCTGACACGCATCTTGCATGCATCCTACATGTGTTCGCTGACATGCACACCCAAACCGTCCACACACAGCACCCCAAAGCCCCATTCCCCACTGCTGCTTGCAAGTGATTTAGCGGCGCAAGAACTAGGAGCTTGTCAAAATCGCCATTGCTCCTTCTTCTCCAGGTCAGACTCCATTATACACAACCAGGAACACGCGTAGGCTACCTGACTTAGAGGAACCAGGAGAGTGACTCATCCAGATGTGACCATAGCACACCTGGAGAGAGATAAAATGACCATGTAAGGGAATGATAGAAGTGAAGGGACGTTGCAAAGCATCTCTGGGTACAAGTAAAATAGCACATGGCAATGCAATGACACATCTGGCCACTACTCGGGACTACTCGAGAGTAAAACAGAGTTGGCCAAATGATGTCACTGGGGCTATAAACCAATGGGATGAGGGCTGATGACGTGTAACTTTTGGAGTATAAAAGCATTGTTTGAACCTTGGTGTGGTGTGACTCTGGAAAGCAGCGTTAGCGTCCGGAGGTCACCTATTCTGCGCAGAATAATAAATTAGTTTCCAAAGCTTCAGGAGGTCTTTCGTCAAGTGTTTCATATCTGGACTTTGGCACACTTGGGAATAGCATAATTTATGCAACAACCACTCCCTCAAAAATAATTTTACAGCCTCCTGACCCAGCTGGATATCCAGATTGTTGTAGGCCATAAACCACTTGGAAAAGCTCTTCCGGATGGCACTGAGAAGATGCAATGGTGGTGTGCCATCACCACCACAGAGTCGGCTCCATAGTGAGATCAAATCTGCGCTTGCTCAGACATGGCATGAGTTTTCCTCCACCTGTGTTATAGACATTTTCCCCTTGCTTCATTGCTCTCAGCTCAGGTGTATTCCATGGAGCTGGCCAGGCTCTGCTCAGAGGGAGAGGGGGACTTGAGTGGGATCATGTCAACTTCCTGAATCATCTCTGCATTCCCCAGAGTGACCTGGGTTTTGACAGGAGCACCAGCCATATCCATCGGAAAAATCCCCCAGAGCCCTCTGGAATCCAACTGGAATCCATTAACCTTTGGAGGCAGACTATTTTAATAGATTCCTCACCCTTGCTGAGGGTGAAGGCCGCTGAGAGTCTAAGACCCCCTCTAGATGGATTCCGTTTGACGCCTGGTTAGCCGATTATGCGCATAATCGCTGAAGCGATTTATCGTAAATGCTTGTATGCAGGAGGTCACCTGTTGAGCACTCAACAGGTGACCTTACCAGTTGTTTCAAATGAGCTTTACAAGTAGTTAATGCGGAGAATCGCTTGTTCACATAGTCAAAATGCGCTTTAACAGCAGGAGCAAAATAAAACTCGCTATTTAACGCGCATTCGATAATGCGCATAATCGGAGAGAAAACGTGCCTCTACGCCCGATTTGCGCTCTGTTCTTGTAGAGGTAAATTTTTTAATGCGCCTTGAAAGAGCTTTAAATGCCTCTTGTAGAGGCAGCCTAAACCTCAGTAGGAAGTGATCTGACTATGACAAGGGTATAGATGTTAATTTCCCCACTTTCAGATCACCATCCTCCTGCCCAGTCACAAAAAACAGATCAAGGTGTGTTCTCTTACATGCATTGGGATGATGACATGTTGATACAGCCCCATGGTTATCATGACTGCCATGAAGTCCTAAGCCTCCCCATATCCAGCAGCCTAAGCATTGAATTTGAGGTTCCCCAGAACTATCATCCTAAAGGACCTTGACACCAAATCCAAGACCAGCTCAGTCAGCTCAGGCAGGGAGTCTGATGGGTAGTGGGGTGGGCGGTACTCCTGCAGAATCCCTAGTCTTCCCTGGGCACCAAACACGAGGTATAGTCACTCAAGATCAGCAGTTGAATGAACAGGAAGCCTAGAGAGGGACATAGAATAGATCACAGCCACTCTCACTGCCAGACCCTCAAGTTGGTGTTAGTGCACTGAGTAGCCAGGAGGACACAGCTGGGAGAGCCCTCTTGGTTCTAGCATTATGGGAGAAAGAGAAAAATGTCTCCCTATCTACATTCTGCATACCATGAACAATTTTGTATTCCTCTATCATGTGTCCCCTTACTCTCCTTTTCCCCAAGCTAAATAATCCTAGCTGTTGTAACCTTCCCTCATAGGGGAGATGCTCTACCCCTTTGATCATTTTAGTTGCCCTTTTCTGCACTTTTTCCAGCTCCACAATATTTTTTAAGGTGTGGTGACCAGAACTGTACACAGTATTCTAAATGTGGTCACATCATAGATTTGTATAAAGGCAATATGCTACTGGCAGTTTATTCTTAATTCCTTTTCTAATAATGCCTAACATGGAGTTTGCTTTCTTTCAGCGGCCACCCGCTAGGTTGACATTTTCATTGAGCTGTCCACCACAATGCCAAGATCTCTTTCTTGTTCAGTCACCGCCAGCTCAGATCCCATCAGGTTATACTTGAAGTTGGGATTTTTTTGCCCCAACATGCATCACCTTACACTTGCTTACATTGAACCGCATTTGCCATTTGGATGCGCATTCTCTCAATATCCTATCCTGTCTTATCTAACTGTCTGCTCCTGCCTTTTATATATACTCAGTCTCTTCACACACACACAAGTCCCTCCCACCTCCCACCTCCCACCTCCCACCCACTCTTTGCCATACAATTAACCCTGACTTACCTGGGTTCTATTTAATACAGCAAACACATAATACAGATACAACATGGCAAGCATTGTGATTTTGTCATAATAGCCATAATGTCCAGAGTCTCAGCTTTCATTAAAAGAAAAAGAAAAAAAAAGGAATGACACAAGTAGGAAAATACACCTTCTGCTTTCAGCAATAATACTCCATTTAATAACCCTCAACCCTGCCCTGCCCTGCCCTGCCCTGGAAAGTGCTCTTTGACTGAAGAAAGGGAGAAGGAATCCTCCTGAAAAGCCTGGAAGATTTTTTCCCCTTGATAAAGGCCCATGTTTAAACTCGTTGGGAACAACCAGTACAGCTGACTCTTTATTTGTTTTTGGTTTCCTGCTTTACAGCTGCTTTACAGCTGCTTTTCTAATCCCTATTGCTATTGTTGTATAGGTCAAAACCTAATTTTTGCTAGCATTAACAGAATGACATAGTTGGATACTGCCCAGAAGTCTGTACGATTGAGCAAGTTTAGAGATGTTTGCATGACTGTGTGGCATTGTATTTATTTTTCTTTCATTCTGCTGTATGAGATTTCTATTTCTGTCTAATAACATTTCTTTTGCTTCATTTAACTTAAGGTAACCATATGAAAAGGTGGACAGGGCTCCTGTATCTTTAACAGTTGTATAGAAAAGGGAATTTCAGCAGGTGTCATTTGTATGCATGTAGCACCTGGTGAAATTCCCTCTTCATCACAACAGTTAAAGCTGCAGGAGCTATACTAGAGTGACCAGATACAAAAGAGAGCTTTAACTGTTGTGATGAAGAGGGAATTTCACCAGGTGCTGCATGCATAAAAATGACACATGCTGAAATGCCCTTTTCAATACAACTGTTAAAGATACAGGAGCCCTGTCCTTTTCATATGGTCACCCTATAACTCAATAAAATTGGGTATAACTCCAAAAATAGGGGGTTACACAAACAGTGTTTTGTCTGCATATAGAGATCAGTAGGAATCCTTGTGCAGTTAAGGTGGTTTTCACAATATGCATGTCCTTTATGCAGTCATTAATTTTTTTAAAAATACTACAATGGCATTAGATAAAGAGTGTGCAGTGGGTGGAGGCACGCCTGCCTATGCATAGATAAAGGGTGTGTTTAAATGATTTATCTAGGGTGCAATCCTGTGCATGCTTAGACAGAAATAAGTTCTACAATTCCCAGCAGAGCTGGCCGGGAGATGTTGGGAGTTGTAGGACTTATTCTAGCTCTAAACAGTAAAAACAAATCCAGGAAGACTAGACATTCATTAACAGGCTCATTTCCTTTTCCTTGTGTGTTGTGTCTTTTTAGAATGTGAGTGAGTGAGCAAGGACAATCTTTTAACTGATTGATTGTAAAGTGCTCTGGGCGCCTGGGGGGGGGCTGAGGAGCAGCATAAAAATACTATAAATAAATAAAATGATGATAATACATTAATCACACTGCCTGTAGCTGAAAAGGATGGTGCACATGGAAATGTGCTGGACTCATAAGAGCATGGGAGTGAATGGACTTCCTTTCCTAATTCCTACCACAACCTCCATCACTTAAGAACATATGAAGAGCCATTCTGGATCAGACCAGGGGTTCATCTAGTCCAGCACCCTGTTCACACAGTGGCCAGCAAGTTGGACATGGTGCAACAGCACCCTCCCAACCATGTTTCCCAGCAACTGATGTATATAGGCTTTCTGCTGCTGATCCCACCTTCCCATTGGCTTTGTGCTCAGTTGGTCCAGTTCCCAAGTGGGTTGCATTCAAGTTGGTTGTTTTTACATAATTTTTATCTGAGATACAGTCTTGTTATTTGTTGTGTATGTTTTTCTCCTCTTTTGACATCTCTCTGTGTGCAAGTGTGTTTTTTATCTGAGTGTCGGAAGGCTGTAAATTGTGTTCTGGCTCTGGAACATGGGTGGCATCACCATTTCCATGTTCCTCCAATGATAACTCCCCTTTTCTTCCTGATTTTTAGCCATGCAAAATCATACATCTCGTAGTTGTCATGGCACTGCTAAATAGACCACTCAGGTCTTTTACACTGCTGTAAAGACTTTTGCATTGCTGAATAGGGCACTTGATGCACAAATGAAGCAAGTCTATTGTGAGCAATTACTGATTCAGCCAGAGATGCAGCAGTAATTAATACTCTAGAGCTTAGTTCATCACCACCACACTGTTGCAATTCAGTGTATTTTTTGGAAAGTAATTATTTGCATGCCAATTATAAATAACAAGTTTAACCAGATGGTTGTGTTTGGTTTCACTTTATCATAAGAAACTGTAGGCACCAGGGACCAGAAACAAATCCAACCACATGTTGGAAAAAAATGATATATTACTATGTCTTCTCAGGAATTCTATAAATGAGGTTCACAAACTCAGTGATGCTACATCTGCATGATGACATTACACCTGCACAGCAGGGAAATAGGCTGGTGCACGTATCAAGGAGAAAAGTATAAGATTCAACAATTTAGTAATTTTGGTAGAGTGGGCATTTACTGAAAATGTGAAACTGTGTTTTTTTATGGAACTTTGTTGTGATGTATAGCCACAAAATGAAGTATAATATGAGCTGCCAAGGTCTTCTGGAGAGGCCCTTCTTTCAGTACCATAGCCTTCGGAGGCGTATTTGATGGCGAGAATTGGCCTTCTATGTGGCTGCTCCCTGACTGTGGAACTCCCTGCTGAGGGAGGCTAGGTTGTCTCCCTCTATGTTGTCCTTCTGCTGGAAGGCAAAGATGTTTGTATTCAAGCAGGCCTTTGGCATATGAGTGGGTTTGTTGGGTTTGTTGCTGGTTTTATTCTGTTATTGTTGTATTTTTAATTGTGTTTTAATATATTCATTTTATTATTGTTTTAATCATTTGATTTATGTTTGTAAGCAGCCTTGAGTGCCATTTTCTTAGTAGAAATACAGGGGACAAATCAATCAGTGGGTAATAGCTTATGTAAGTATGTATGTGATTTATATCCCATCTTTCTTCCACTGTGGAACACAAGATATCTTCATTGGTTTCCTAGGTGGTCTCTCCTTCAAGCACTGACCAGATCCAGACCTGCTCAGCTTCAACAAGGTAGGTGCCTAATGTGCCTTCCTAGCATGTTCTGGGACCAATATGTCTTCGGCTTTGCCAGTATCTCTTTGTCTGAAAAGTCTATGCACATTTACTGGGAATGAGTTATAAGTTAATAAACGTAGGGTGTTAATTAATAGATTCCTAAATTGCACAGATGGATCTAATCCAGCTGTAGTTGCAGACAGCTAGTCATACAGCACAAGCAGTGGCCTTAGATGTGGTTGTGCAATTCTCAACCACATCAAAAAACTATCTGGCCAATTCAGTCTGGCCAATTCATGCAGATGGAGTTAAGTCTCCTGATGCACATCCATATTCATATCAACAATGTTTATAGAAGGCAGTTTATGCACATGGAACTCTTGCTGTTTTTTCTCATCTTAAGCATATATTTATAGAAAGATCAGGCACTACTTAAATGCTGTATGCCAATGCAAAAGCTATAAATAATTTGGGTGACAAAATGTCAGCATCTTCCATTTCCTGAGCTGACACAATTGCCCTGGGCATGCAGTTAGTGATGAGTTCAGACGATCGCAGCGGGGGAAGCAGCTATCATTGCTGCTTCCTCTGCCCCTTGGGACATGCCATGTACGTGACTGCAATTGGCGTTATTCCCCATGCTTCAGAGTGAGATGGCTTGTCGTCTGAACCCAGCATGCAGCACAGCGGGGGATGGGCATCGTACCCAATCTACAAACCACAACATGCAGTAGAGGTTGTTGGGTGGATGCCAGTCTGTGCTACAGTGCAGGGAACAATGCAAATGGTAGTCACACGCACAGTACATGGGTTGGGGGGGAAGCAGCCACAATGGTTGTTTCCCCTGCTGCGATTGTCCAGTATTTTATATCTAACCTTTACAGATTGAAATTGATTCAAACATATGTTTATTTCAGATTTTTGGAGTATGATAGAACATGATCTCTAAGAAAATGTACTTAACCTAGCAATGTTGCCAAACCTGCCCACATTCAATAAATATTTACGGAACATTAATGGAATCTTTCTAAGCTTATGTAGCTCAGGTGAACTCAGTGGCAAGGAGCACCTTTTATCAGCTTAGGCTGATATACCAACTGTGCCCTTATGTGGAGAGAGGTAGCCTAGCTACAGTAATCCACACTCTGATAACCTCTCGTCTGGATTACAGCAATGCGTTATACGTGGAGCTGCCTTTGAAAATGGTCTGGAAACTTCAACTGGTACAAAGCAGGGCAGTCAGACAGTTAACAGGGACTGGCCAATGAGACCACATTACGCCAGTCCTTTTCCAGCTTCACTGGCTGCCGGTCCAGATCCAGGCCCTATTCAAAGTGCTGGTATTAACATTGAAAGCCCCAAATGGCTTGGGGCCAGGTTATCTGAAGGAATGCCTCCTCCCATATGTACCTGCCCGGACCCTAAGGTCATCCTCAGGGGTTCTTCTCCATGAGCCCCTGCCACAGGAAGTGAGACAGGTAGATACTAGGAGGAGGGCCTTTTCTGCTGTAGCACCCCGGCTGTGGAATGAGCTTCCCAGAGAGGTTCACCTGGCATTTACATTATACTCCTTCAGATGCCGGGTGAAGACCTTTTTATTTTCACAGTGTTTTAACAGTTCTTCAGTTTGATTTTTAATCTTACTGTTTAAATTTGTATTTTAAATCCCTATCAATTTCTGCATGGCTGCTCGGTTTTCATCCTGGTTGTGTTTTAAACTGTATTTTAAACTATGTTTTTATACAGTCGTTTTATATTTTGAATGTTTTTTATGGTTTTAATTTTTGTAAACTGCCCTGAGAGCCTTGGTTAATGGGCGATATAAAATGCAGTAAATAATGTATGTATGTGTGTATGTAAGTATATAATAATAATAATAATTTTATTTCTTACCTGCTTTGTACAATAACAATATTAAAAGAGCATATAAAACAATCAACACATTTTAAAATTCTTGATTTAAAGTTCATCTGGGTAGCCTGCTGGAAGAGGCTAGTTTTTATAGCTGCCTTAAACTCAGAGAGTATTAAATTGACCAATCTCCTCTGGTAGGCCATTCCAGAGTCTGGGAGTGGCAGAAGAGAAGGTCTTCTGGGTAACAGTTGTCAGCCTAGTTTTGGCTGACTGAAGTAAGTTCTTCCCAGAGGACCTGAGTGTGCGGGGTGGATTGTACGGGAGAAGGTGATCCCGCAGGTAACCTGGACCCAAACCATGTAGAGCTTTAAAGGTAATAACCAAAACTTTTTACTTTGCCCAGAAAGTAATTGGCAGCCAGTGAAGTGATTTTAAAGTTGGTGTAATATGGTCACCCCTAGGTGTACCAGTGACCAACCTGGCTGCCATATTTTGAACTAATTGAAGTTTCCGAACTACGTAGGTACAATGGTAGCCCTATGTACCGCTCATTACAGAAGTCGAGCCTCAAAGTTACCAGCTGTGCACTACCGTCTTTGGGTCTTCCAACTCTAGGAAACGGTGCAGCTGGAGCAACAGCCGAAGCTGATAGTAAGTACTCCTGGCCGTTGCATCTATCTGGGCTGTCATTTGGAGCGACAGATCCAGGAGCACCCACAAGCTGTGAATACAGTCTTTCAGGGGGAGTGTAGCCCCATCCAAAACTGGTTGACACACCTTCAAACCCAGGTCAGAGTCCTTGACAGGAAGCACCTCCATCTTGTCTGGATTCAGCTTCAGTTTGTTTTTCCTCATCCAGCCCATTACTGCCTCCAAGCACTCATTCAGAGGAGACTAGGCTGACCATATTTTGGAAACCAAAAAAGGAGGAACTGCAAAAAACAACAACTGTGCAATCTGCAGTAGTTCTGAATGGAAGTTCACACCTTTGGAGCTCTCGAAATATTTAGTCCACTTTTGGTGTGCCATCAACTTTTTGAAGTCTTCTTCGTCGCACATACTTTCGACAATTTTTTTTCAGATTTGCAACCTGATTGAAGCACTTCACATCATCAATGAGCACTCCCCTCTCTCTCAAGTAGTGAATGGTAGGCTCCACATCAGACACAATCACCAGAAAGTTAAGGCTTCCAAAATTTAAAATCAATTTATACAGATATATTAAAACATTTAAACAGAGCAATTGATTATATAGAATAAAAAATGCTGGGTGAATACTCCTTCAGCAATTATTAAGACAATTGTCTCTGTGTAATTAAAATAGAAGAAGGGCCAAACGCGTTTCGACGATTTGTCTTTTGCAGCGGCCTCCAGCACAAGCTGATATGGTAGACTTGATATATATGCAAAAACAGATATCTTGAGTGTGGGGCTTACTATCAACATCCCTAGAGTAGGTCAGTTTTTATCACTCCCCCAAGACACGAAACCTGCAGCAAGTGCTCACTGACTGTAACACCCTCCGTTTCTCAAGCCAAAAAATGACAGCTCGCCATGTGCATTCATTCTGATCTGTCAGAACGGAAACGATCTTTAATAAATTCATATAAAATTGAGGGTTGGAGTGATCTATCTCAAATTTCGTACACATACTTAGGCATACCCCATAAGCACTGTGACCAAGTTTCAAGCCTGTGACTTTTAAAATACAGACGTTATAGGTATATTTATGTGGCAGTCCGATAAAACGATAAAATCTCCCGAAAATTATCATCTCCGATGATTATCGTAGGTTTTTCTGTCGTATCGTCATCGTTAAACACATGCATGATAATGACCTTATTGTATCGTTATCATACATTTTAATGATATGATACACATCCCTAGTTTTCAGGGAATATACAGGACATGTGAAGCGGGGATGGAACAGCATTCTCTCCTGTTTAGGTAGTGGAAAAGATCTACCAGATCAAAAGCCTTCCACTGATAGAAGGATCCCTTCTGTCCACTATATGCTTTTGCTAGGTAAAAGAACTCATATTTTGAGTGCTTAGAAAACAAATGCGAGAGGCGGGATCACAGGTATACTAAAGGTCCTTCATTCAATAACTGAGTTATAATAATAATAATAACGATTTATTTCTTACCCGCCTCTCCGTCTAGACTGCATATATTAATTGTTGTGAACAGCCCAAAGAGCTTCAGCTATTGAGAGGTATAGAAATGTAATGAATAAAATTTGCAGAGCACTTGTATGAAAAGGCCCTATATGTTTCCCAAGAAAGAATAACACATAAGCACTTTTCTACCTTCCGTTACTGATATGCTGCTGGACACCATTCTGCAATTAAGATAAAAATAATTTTATCACTGAATATCTACACAGAATTAGATAACAGGGAATTTACACTGTTTGAAGAAATTGGAGGGTCAAACTAGAAGAGACGCCATTCATACAATTAGCAATGGCATGAATGACTTTAAAAAATAAATTGCAGGTGCAGGGGCCCTGATATGGACTGAGACCCTGACATGGAGGTAGGCTTTAATCCTTTGCCCCATGCTGTTGGCCCAATCTGGAGCAGGACCCCTGTACCTAGTGTTGCCAGCCCTCAAGGTTTGACCTGGAATGACCAGGAATTGAGCTCTATCTCCAGGAGAATTGCCAACTGTCCAGGTCTAGCCTGACCTCAATCAGAGGTCCAGGTACTGACCTCAGTCTCCAAGAACCTCTTGAGGCCAATACTGGAGATGTGACAAGCCTCCATTGTGGTCTCACACTGGCTTGTCATCTCAAGAGGCCTAAGCAGGAAGGTGCAGGAAATACAAGGGTGGGGGTTAATAGTCAGTGAAAAGAGGGAAAAATCATGGAAACTAGTTCTGGGTAAATGTTGCAAAATGGAGTTAGGAGACTGGTAGAGGTGCAGAGACAGCCAGCAGTGACAGAGAGGAGGTGCTGAGTATTTAAGAACAGTTCCCTATATCTCTCTGTAGCTAAGTGTGTTGCAGCTGCCTACTAAGCCAGGAAAAGACCTCTCTGCACTCTACTGGTCAGTCATACAATTTTTCTTTCTTAAATTTAAACAAAACATTAAAATTATGATAGACAGTGGTAAAGGACCTTCAGACAGAGGCACAGCAAAAAAGAGAAGGTGTTTGTGAATGGTGCAAGGAAGATGCATTCAAAAACTGGCTTCACAAAGTTAACACAGTTACAGCAGAACACATTCTATGACATCAAGGGTTTTCAGTTAAATATGAGGGAAGAAAAGCATTGAGAAGCCAGGTTGAAAGCATGGAACACAAGGCATTAGAGGAACAACAAAAAAGAATGCCACAAATCTCATCATTTTTTTTACAAAACAAAACTCATCCCAAGAAAATCTGGTGACAATAGCTGAAATAGAGCAGGTTTACCACAGTATTTCCTACCATTTAAGTCACAGAAGCTAAGGTGACCAACAGTCCAGTTTCCCCCAGACAGGTCTGGAAATCAGGGTGCCAAACTGGGTTCCGGGGGAATGTTAAAAATTATTTTATTAATTGTCTGGAAAAGTCGCGCCTCTCCAGTCTCTCCTATGCAGCGATCCAGGCTTCTGGGTCGCCGCCATGGCACTTTTGGAAATGGGCCTCTCCAGCCCCTCCCATCGCTTATCTGGGCTCCAGAAGGAGCCTGGATGCTTGTGCAGGTGGCACTGGGATGGCTCGTTTCTGGAAGTGTGGAAACAGGCTTCCCCAGCCGTGCCCATTGCAACTGCCTGGGTGATGGGTGGGCAGTGCATTAGCACGCTGAAGAGAAACGTTGGCTGCCTGCTTGCCTGGAAGGCTGGGCGGTGCATTAGAGTGCTGAAGACAAAAAATGTCGTTGGGCTGGCAGGCCACGAGGTGGCAGACAGCTGGGTAGCCACGGGCACAAAGGTGTGAAGGGTGTGGTGCTGGTGGCGGCAGCAACAATGTAAAGGTGTGCAGGGCAAGGTGGCAGCATTGCAGCAGCAGCTCAGGTACCACAGCAGCCCTTGTGAGTTTGTAGCTGGGGCAGTGAGGTGGTGGTGGTTATGATGGTGGGCAGGAAAGGGGCCAGGCCTGCTCTCAAGAAGGGAGGAAGGGAGGAAGCAGCACAGCCACAGAGTGGAGCACAGAGGACAGCATGTCCCCGGTGTCTTCTGAAAGGCAGAGCTAGTCATCAGGTCCAGGCAAGAGACCACAGGGGAAAATGTTGTCTGGTGGTTACCCCCCCCCCCCAAACACGAATCTAAGAGAATGGGGAGGAAATATTTCTTTATTATCCCTCCTATATCACTATGTCAAAATAGCCTGACTCCCCCTTTCCCCTTCCAGCCCCTTCAGGACTGGGTTGTCTAAACATTAAAAAAATGAGAGATTGGTCCTCTTATCCCAAAGAAAATAGGTGCTTTCTAAAGGTGTCCACAAGTTTCACAGCTGAGTCTAGTGCTTGCTTTCTCATTTTATTCCCAACAGGAACCTGCTTGGCTGGCATCATAATTTATTACCTATCTCATTTTGGGTTCTGGTTTTGCTAGCGCAAGCTGAATTTTAAAAGCCCTGGAGGAAAGAAAGTGAGTTTGTTAAGGCTTCAGTCTTCAATATAGCTTGTTTGAGCCTTGAAGCTCCATCCCATTCTATACATGTTAATTTGGGTTGCAGCTTTAAGGTGTGATCCTAAGCATTGAATTAAATGGGGGTTATTTAAATAAACATGCTTAGACTTGCACTGTAAGTGTGAAATTCTGGTTGGAATTATGCACACACTAGTAAGCCCCATTCAACTCGTTGGGCTTTATTTCAGAGTAAAATAGTATATGTTCACATTGCATGAGTGATAGCAAAAATATAGGCTGACCAGATAAAATCCAGGTCAGGGCTCATGTAACTTTAACAGTTGTAGAGAAAAGGGAATTTCAGCCAGAGTCATTTGTATGCAATTAGTTCCTGGTGATATTCCCTCTTCATCACAACAGTTAAAGGTGCAGGCACTATACTAGTCGTGACCATATAGAAAAGAAGGCAGGGCCCCTGCAACTTTAACAGTTGTGATGAAGAGGGAATTTCACCAGGAACTAATTGCATACAAATGACACTGGCTGAAATTCCCTTTTCTCTACAACTGTTAAAGTTACATGAGCCCTGACCTGGATTTTATCTGGTCACCCTAAAAATATATATACAATTATAAAATCCAAGATGCAAGAATATAGTGTTTGGATTGAAGTGTATTAGATGCACTTAATGACATATCCACTTTAAGCTCTTTTTTGTACAGATTTATAGTCACAGAGGATGTAAGAATGTGATGATTGATATGTATAAGCTAGGGTGACCAGATAAAATAATCCTTACACAAAAACAGAAGGCAGCAGTTGACAAACTGATTGCTTTCTGGATGTTGATGTGGATGTAATTTGGTAGACCTAATTTCTGAAGGTTATCTGTTAAAAAAAAAATGATGCAATGCTGGTGACTGATGTGACTAATGGAATAATTGTAACTTTTCCCTGTTGCCATAGTTCTTTGATGTCCATAGCCAGTGGTGCATATTTTTCTCTCTTTTCCTCTTCCTTTTTTGAAACATTTTTGTCATTAGGCATTGGTATGTCAATGAGGTAGGTGCGTTTTTCTTTTTTGTTTATGACTGTTATGTCTGGTCGATTGCAAAGTATTGTCTTGTCCCAGAATTGTTCTGTCCCAGCAAAATAAAATATTAGAACATAGCATGGCTTGGCTTTACTTGTTTGAGTATGTATGGATTACCTAGGCTCTGAAAGCATCTTTCTAGAGAGCACCTGCTGGTTGCATGATCCAAAAGGCCAGGTTCTGCTGAGTGCATAGTTCTCCTTGATGGGAGGAGCTTGCACTTTCTAGAGTAAGGTGAACAGATGTGAAAAGGCTGCAATCCTATATTCATTTATGCGGGAGAAAGCTTTATTGAAATCAACGAGCCTTATTTCTGAGGTTTCTTTGGCCAGGTTTCTTTGGGTCCCTGATTGGAATTTCTGTTCTCTGCACACTGAGGCAATGTAAATTCAGGAGATACTTGGATAAAAGGAGGGAAAGATCCTTGTCTAGCATTGTGATAATGGCATCTGTTCTGGCCTTTCTTTGTATTGCTACTGACCATGATCTTGTTTACATGGCTAATGAACCAGAGGTATAGTGATAACTTTTTAGATGAGTTTGTCATTGATAAACCAGAAGTTGAAACAAGCTAAGAGGTGCTAATGAGAAGTGACTGCAACAAGCCTTTAGTTCATTTTGTTCCATGGCTAATGCTTGCAGGGTAATAGTATTTTATACTCTTTCTGAATGCTAGTTTGCTAGTTTGTTGTACTAGATTTTTCTGCACTTGTCAACTGCTTCATTTATTGAGTGGTAGCAGTGTGCTGAATCTGTGAGTATGAATAAGAGAAAGGTGATGGGGAAAGAGTGTTAAATGTCAGGAAAGGTGAGACTATGGTAATCCAGTGAAGGATTTAAAATCAGAAAAGATATTTGAGGAAAGGGAAGACTGTCAGCCTATCTACACTACTGCTTTAAAACAGTTTAAAATGGTTTAAAACAGTTTTGAGAACTGTTGGGTAGGCTGACCATATGAAAAGGAGGTCAGGGCTCATGTAACTTTAACAGTTGTAGAGAAAAGGGAATTTCAGCCAGTGTCATTTGTATGCAATTAGTTCCAGGTGAAATTCCCTCTTCATTACAACAGTTAAAGTTGCAGGGGGCCTGCCTTCTTTGGTATATGGTCACTCTAGTATAGTGCCTGCAACTTTAACTGTTGTGATGAAGAGGGAATTTCACCAGGAACTAATTGCATACAAATGACACTGGCTGAAATTCCCTTTTCTCTGCAACTGTTAAAGTTACATGAGCCCTGTCCTCCTTTTCATATGGTCAGCCTACTGTTGGGGCCCAGGACACACTCCATATACAGTTTTCAAAATGTTTTCAAAGTGTTTTATCCTGGGTGTGTAGATAGGCTTACCATCACACATAGTATAGCAAAAGCTTCAAAGTACAGCAAAAGCTATAAAAGTTGGAGTGAGTGAAGTTAAGTTTAGATACATTGAATGTCTCGCTTGTTCTTTATTTCAGTGATTTTAACATTAAGCTGTTGTGTAGAACAGGTTTGTCTTAATTTTGTGTTATAAAATCAGACATGTGACCAACGCTATGTTTGGGTGGGCACACACTCTTGGGGCTGGACACACTGCCCTGGGGGGCAGACATGTTGTCCTCCTTTTTGGTTTCCAAAACATGCTCACCCTACAGAAGCCAAGACTTCAAACAAAATGCTTCCAAAAATATTGCCTGATTCTTAAATCCCCACCCCCCACAAAAAAACCTTGTGAGTGGACAAAAGTAACCAGCATAGCAGAAAATACTTTGGCACCAAAATCAATAGAACTTAAGGACTTGGATAATGCACAGCTTTTTTCAGTTGGGTCTGATGCCTCCAACAAGGGACACAGGAAATTCTTCCCATTAACATTATGGTACTTTTCTGTGACAGAGGGAATTAAGCATAGCTTGCTTGATTTTTACAGTGACAATGATGAGACAAGTGAGCAACTGCAACACGGATCTCCAATATTCTACAGAAGGATGGCCTCAGGATTAACAGTGTGTCTTCTTATGTGGCTGACAATGCCCCTGTCAATTTTGGAAAACACAAGTCAGCGTATCAGAAATTAAATCAGTTCAATGACCACCTGATACAAGCTGGATGTAAATGTTATATAATCCACAATTGCCTCAAACATGGGATGAAGACTTTGAGTTTTGATGTAGAAACACTTATTCTCAAGGTCTACAGTGAGTTTAGCTTCTCAGCCAAGAAGGCAGAATCTCTTTGGTCCCTTTTTGAGTTTGTAGAAATGGAATACAAAGATGTGCTTCCGCACTTAACAACAAGGTGGCTGTCACTTCTACTTGCTATTGAATGTACACTATAATGCTGGCCTGTGTTGAGGGCATACTTTTGTTTTAGAGGGGGAAGAAGAATGTCTGACTATTGTGTAGGCAGCTTTCAGTGAGGAAGAACACAAGTTTCTCCCTCTTTGTCATGTTTATTTTTTGCACAATCTGATGGTAATCTTTTAAGACGCTTTGAGGAAACTGGAATGTAAACATGTCAGCTCCTCAGAATGCCATGGCATTGTGGAAGATCAGGCCAAGTCATTTTGGGCAACATGTCTCCAGCTGACAACAGTAATTCCAGAGAGGAAGCCTATAAGACATTGAAACGGTGCACTGAATATGGTATGATGTTGAAACATCACTTTTAAAAAATAAACAAATATCAGCACTCTCATTTCACAATAATGTGAAATAGGCAGATTTACAGACTCCTGTTGCAGCACTCCCCATTGAGATTGACATCTACAAGCTGTATGATGACTACTGTGTTCCACAACAAATAAGAGAAGAGATTGCCTCCAAGGAGTAGAACCTAGATCAGAGATGGGTGGAGGTTTTCAGACAAATGCCAGATAGCAGTGGCAGCCAAATGAAGAAACTGGCCTCTTTTGAACTTTCCATTCTTGTGTCTAATGCCTACTGTGACAGACAGCCTATCTACACTACTGCTTTAAAATGGTTTAAAACAGTTTATAACAGTTTTGAGAACTGTTGGGGCCCAGGACACACTCCATATGCAGTTTTCAAAACGTTTTCAAAGTGTTTTATCCTGCGTGTGTAGATAGGCTCAGAGTTTTCAGTTTAATGACAGAACTATAGACCAAGGACAGAAACAGGCTGAGTGATGCCATCATAGAAACATAGAATAGCAGAGTTGGAAGAGGCCTATAAGGCCATCGAGTCCAACCCCCTGCTCAGTGCAGGAATCCACCTTAAAGCATCCCTGACAGATGGTTGTCCAGCTGCCTCTTGAATACCTCTAATGTGGGAGAGCCCGCCACCTCCCTAGGTAATTGGCTCCATTGTCATATTGTTCTAACAGTCAGGAAGTTTTTCCTGATGTCCAGCCAGAATCTGGCTTGCAGTAACTTGAGCCGATTGTTACAAAGTAGCTCTCTTGTGAGTGAGCAGTACTGACTCCATTTTGAAGCAGCCAAAAGCCAAGGTGTCTTCATTCTCCACAAAGGCACAGGAATGGGGCTAAGAGCCATCATGTAAGGCGAGATCAGGCAATTCAGTTCCTAATAGATGTCCTAAAATGCATTCCACAGAGGCAATAAAATTAAGCTGAATATGAATGCTGGATGGTAACAGTGATATCTGGTCATACAAAGGCAATGGGTCCTGTTGTTGAACTCCAGCCTGGACACCAGTTGTTAAGACAGTCATTAGCATGTGAAATCATCTTTTGTTAAAAGAATGTTTCTGGTGAATACAGCCATCATCCCCAAATACTCTCTTTTGTTATGTCTTTCCCCCATGGCAAGTAACATCACTTCCAGTGCTTATGAGCAGTGATGTCACTGTTTTTCTTTAGATTGTATAAAAATCCACAGGTTTGGAGAGTCAGTCTCTCCCTCTTACCAAAGGCACAGGGCCATATTGCTGAATTCACTAAGACTCCGGCTTGCCAGAGCTATGCACCATTGGTGAGTGCTTTGCTTCCCCTAGCCAAGGCTCCCTGCTTTCTTTCGTCTTCACCTGTGACCAGGAGTTGCAACACTCATTAGTTCCTGTCTGCAGGAAAGGGCTTCAGCCCAGGGACAGGTATATATTGCTTTGGGAGGTTCTTCAAACAAATTGTAGCCTCCACCCTTCCTCTTGCTGTGTGTGTGTATGCTCTAAGTCTCAGAAGACTCCTTCGCACAGTCTTAAAACCACTTTTAAGCCTCCATTTGATCAGCTAATTTCCCCAAAACTAGCTTGTGCATTTGAATCTGTTTATACCTCAATAAATGTGCCATTGTGGTGTTGTCCTCTTCAAGAGCCAATGTCTAAAGATTCCTTATAAGCAGGTGTGTAAGTCTCAAGTTTGTACACGTGGTCAAGTTTGTACACGGGTCTAACAAGAGCACATCACGTAACACCATTATTCCATGTCCTGCACTCTGGGTTGATCGAGAAGAGATCCTGGCCTTCCTCTGTGTGACAACCTCTCAAGTATTTGAAGAGTGCTGTCATGTCTCCCCTCAATCTTCTCTTCTCCAGGCTAAACATGCTCAGTTCTTTCAGTCTCTCCTCATAGGGCTTTGTTTTCAGACCCCTAATCATCCTATTTGCCCTCCTCTGAACACGCTCCAGATTGTTTGCATCCTTTTTGAAGTGTTGTGCCCAGAACTGGATGCATTACTCAAGATGGGGCCTAACCAGTGCCGAATAGAGGGGAACCAGTACCTCATACGATTTGGAAGCTATACTTCTATTAATGCAGCCCAAAATAGCATTTGCTTTTTTTGCAGCTACGTCACACTGTTGGCTCATATTCAGCTTGTGATCTACAACAATTCCAAGATCCTTCTCACTTGTAGTATTGCTGAGCCAAGTATCCCCCATCTTGTAACTGTGCATTTGGTTTCTTTTTCCTAGGTGTAGAACCTGACATTTATCCCTATTAAATTTCATTCTGTTGTTTTCAGCCCAGTGCTCATGTCTATGAAGATCACTTTGGAGTTTGTTTCTGTCTTCCAGGGTATTAGCGATCCCACCAATTTTGTGTCATCTGCAAATTTGATAAGCTTTCCCTGCACCTACTTGTCCAAATCATTAATAAAAATGTTGAAGAGCACTGGGCCCAGGACTGAGCCCTGCGGTACTCCACTCATTACCTCCCCCCAGTGTGAAAAGTGTAGGAACTTTTTATTATCTGCTTTTCTGTGATTATTATAGTGCTGGGGCAGGGGGACATGGGGGGAGAGTTATTGAATGCTGGGGTGGGGGAGCAAAGGAGGCAAGTGGGCATACGCACATAGAACATTGTTATCAGGGGTTGGATGCTTCAGTTTGGATGAGAATCTGATAAGAGAGTGATTTATAAATATAATTTGATGTTGCTTAAAGACTTGTGACTCATGAAAGATTTTTACCAGTTATGTTGCTTAATGACATTTATCATGAGGGCTTGCGACTTGATATTGCAAAAAGGTATCAGTCATATAAATTTGTGACTTATATCAACCATATATATTCCTTTTAAGAGAACTATCTGAAAAGTCCAGGGGCAAGAACAGGTGAAGTTGTGGTTAGAAAATCCCCACGTCCATAAGAACAGAGAAGTAAATCAGACAGTTAACCACAAGAAAAGGGAATTTGACCTTTCGTTGTGTGGTAAGAGTCTTGAAGTTAGACTCATGTAGTTTCATGTCCCAACCGTCACTATCCCAATCAGATGAAAGACACGTGTAAGATCGAAAACTGGCTGCAGCTCTTTAATCTCCTTCTTGCAAGAAATGACCATCTAGAAATCAAAACCTAGAAATGGTACTGGCTACATATTTTGAACAACCTTAAATAGTAAAAATCATACAGGGATACATGGTTCTTTTTCAGTTAAACAGCAACTAGTTTCTACCAATCCTGAATTATCTAAAATAAACATAAGCTTCAAAGAATCTTCTGATGTGGATTCTATCAACTCTATCTCTGACTTCTAAGAGATGGAATTCACAAACTTTGCAATCTTTGCCAGATGTAATGTTGACATAGCTTGTCTCCGAAGATTCATCAGAGGGCAAAGTCTATTGCTGTATAAGTTTTTTCCTTAACCTCTTGTCCTCGGCTTTAGGAATGTAGCTATCAACTGCCCTACGTGTTTTCCTCTTACTAGGTTAACCTGAGGTCTTCCTATTTCAGAGGCACGTATAAGGGAATTTTGAATTATTTTATAACAATTCTCCGTTTTATAATAATAATAATAATAATAATAATAATAATAATAATAACGATTTATTTCTTACCCGCCTCTCCGTCTAGATCGAGGCGGGGAACAACAACATGATAAAATACATAAAACTAATTAAAACATGACAAATATTATTAAAAGTGCATTAAAACATCCTAAAACATCCTAAAAACATTCTAAAAATTACACTGGATATGCCTGCCGGAAGAGAACAGTCTTTATAGCTTTCTTAAATTCTAAAAGACTGTTAAGTTGACGAGTCTCCTCCGGCAGGTCATTCCACAGTCTGGGAGCGGCAGAAGAGAAGGTCCTCTGGGTAACAGTTGTCAGCCTAGTCTTGGCCGACCGCAGTAAGTTCTTCCCAGAGGACCTGAGCGTGCGGGGCGGATTGTACGGGAGAAGGCGATCCCGCAGGTAACCTGGACCCAAACCATGTAGGGCTTTAAAGGTAATGACCAACACTTTATACTTCGCCCGGAAACTAATTGGCAGCCAGTGGAGCGATTTTAAAGCTGGCGTAATATGGTCACTCCTAGATGTACCGGTGACCAACCTGGCTGCCATATTTTGAACTAGTTGAAGTTTCCAGACTAGGCACAAAGGTAGCCCTATGTACAGCGCATTGCAGAAGTCGAGCCTCGAAGTTACCAGCGCGTGCACTACCATCTTTAGGTCTTCCAACTCTAGGAAGGGGCGCAGCTGGCGAATCAGCCAAAGCTGATAGTAGGCACTCCTGGCTGTCGCACCTATCTGGGCTGTCATTTGGAGCGACGGATCCAGGAGCACCCCCAAGCTGCGAACACAGCCTTTCAGGGGGAGTGTAACCCCATCCAGAACCGGTTGACACACCTCCAAACCCAGGTTGCGGCCTTTGACAGCAAGCACCTCCGTCTTGTCTGGATTCAGCTTCAGTTTGTTTTTCCTCATCCAGCCCATTACCGCCTCCAAGCATTCATTCAGAGGAGACACACTATCCTTAGCTGACGCTGTTGTCGAAGGCATAGAGAAATATATTTGGGTGTCATCAGCGTATTGATAGCACCCCACCCCATGCCTCTGGATGATCTCTCCCAGCGGTTTCATGTAGATGTTAAACAGCATTGGGGATAGGATGGCACCTTGTGGTACACCACATAGCTGCTCTTTCTTTGAAGAGCAACTATCCCCAAGCATCACCATCTGGAACCTGCCCGAGAGGTAGGACCGGAACCACTGAAGCACAGTGCCCCCGAGTCCCAATTCCCTCAGGCATTCCAGAAGGATACCATGGTCGATGGTATCGAAAGCTGCTGAGAGGTCCAGGAGTACCAACAGGGACACACTCCCCCTGTCAATACTTAAGCGTAGATCATCCACTAAGGCGACCATAGCAGTCTCAACTCCATATCCTGCTCTGAAGCCAGTTTGAAATGGGTCTAGAAAATCTGTATCATCCAAAACTGCTTGCAGTTGGAAGGCAACCGCCCTCTCGATCACCTTGCCCAAAAATAGAAGATTTGATATTGGCCTATAGTTATTAAAGTCCAGGGGATCCAGGGAGGGCTTTTTTAGAAGTGGCCGTACTACCGCTTCTTTTAAACATGATGGAAAACTCCCCTCCATGAGAGATGCATTAATAATATATTGTAATTGTGATCTAACTGCATCTCCTCCCTGGGCGACCAGCCAAGAAGGACAGGGATCGAGAGGGCAAGTCGTCCTCCTCACTCGTCCAAGCAGCTTGTCCACGTCCTCAGTACTCACCAACTGAAACTGATCCAGTGTAATTCTACTCGCGGAGTTGCTGGACACTCCATTGTCAGCCTCTCCTATAACGACAGCATCTTAAGTCGGCTTATCCGAAAGATTTTATCTGTGAAATGATCGTTAAAGGCATCACAGCGAACTACCAAAGGCTCTAAAATCGGGTTCAGGGGGGAGGGTGCCTGGGTTAGACCCCTCACCACCCTGAACAGTTCTGCTGGACGCGAATTCGCAGACGCAATGCGTGCAGAGAAGAAAGATGAACCCCAGGGGCAAACCAATTGCTAGCAATTGCTAATGCCAATCCAGTCTGTCCCTCATGCCCCTGATTATGCTGTTTTGAAACCACTGCCCTCAATCCTGCTTTTGGCAACACTAATCTCCCGTCTGGCATTTCTCACTGCTCTTCACTTTTTTCTTCTGCCCCCGCCGCCCTCCATATCTCTTTTTCCCTTGCATCCGCCTTTTTCCACCAAATACTTAGATCTTCCGACATCAAAGGAGGCACATCCACTTCTGCTGCTACCAGCAGATTAAGGGGGAAAGGGCGAAAAGCTGCTGCCTTGGCTTCTTCATCAGCTCTATTTCTTCTTGTCATGCTTTGCAGTGAACAATTGCAAGGGCGAGGGGCAGATGTATAGCACCCTGAAGGGCATCTATTTCTGCTCCATTGGAGATGGGTCTGCCAATTGTAAGTAATAAATCTTTCCACAACGACCCTGTAGTGAAACATACTCCGATTGCATATTTTGAATCGGAATGCACAGTTAATTTTTTGTCTTTAGCCTTTTCACACGCTTTTGTTAAAGCTATGAGCTCTGCAGCTTGAGCACTTTTATTTCTTGGAAGAGGTCCAGAAATAATAATTTCTGTCAAGGAAACAACAGGAAAACCAGTCTTTCTGACTCCTACTACTATCCTTGAAGAACCATCTACAAACCACATTAATTCAGAGTCCATTAGAGGCACATCAGTTAAATCATCTCTTGGCAATTGTACTTCTTTAATTACCTCGATACAATCATGTGGAGCCTCTGTATCCATCTCTGGTAATAAAGTGGCAGGATTAAGTACATTATATCTTAACACAGTCAATTCTGGAGTTTGCAATAATAAAGTCTCATATTTTGTATATCTTGCATTTGTAAAATGTTTAGTATTCTTTTGTGTTAATAACACAGAAACAGCATGTGGAACCCATAATTGCCATGGGTGTCCAAGCACAATTTCCTGTACTTTTTCAACAATTAAAGCTGCTGCTGCTATGTTCCTTAAGCAGGCAGCATATCCTTGTGCAACTGGAACTAATTGTCCTGAATAATATCCTATTGGTCTCCTATATGAACCTTAATATTGGAATAAAACACCAGATGCAACACGTTTTCTTTCATATACAAATACAATAAAATCTTTCTGATAATCAGGGAGACCTAGGGCAGGAGCAGAGACTAGAAGTGATTTTACTTCTTTCCAAGCATTCTCATCCACTTTATTCCATTATATTTCTTTTGGGGCTTCTGCTTTTGTTTTTTCTGACCAAGGTTTAACAATTTGCGAAAAGCTAGGGATCCATGCTCTACAATAACCCAACATTCCTAACAGAGCACGAATTTGACTTTTTGTCCTTGGTACTTTGGATTGTGTTATTGCATGTATTTGCTTACAAGACAGTTTCCTAGTTCCTTCTGACAAAACGTGTCCCAAATATTCCACCTCATTTTTACACCATTGTAATTTTCTTTTTGCAATTTTATGCTCACTTTCTCCTAAGGCTTTGATCAAATAAATCGAATTAATTTTACAATTTTCCTCCGTTTCTGCACATAATAATCTCAAATCCAAAACTGTGTACACCCATGCAGAAACAGATATACTACACCTAATGGTGGCAGGATTTGGGACCACATTGTGTCTGGGGATTACATATTCATTAATTTTCCTCATATCCATTTCTAAGCAGTAAGTAGGAGCCTTTCCCGGTTCTGTCCTTTTCCCCACAGCCATTATTGAAGTATTACATGGAGAGGAACATGGAACCAAAATTCCCTGTTCCAAAAAAATTCTCAATTGTTTTTCCTATACATTCTTGGGCTTCTTTTGAAAGGGGGTATTGTTTTCCCCTTAGGGGTACCATGTCATTACGGACAGTGATCTTAACTGGGGCAGCTGATTTTAAGAGCCTTACTTCCCCAGAATCTTCTGCCCAATAATGAGAGGGTATTTCCTGGAGCTCCAGTGGGAGTGTGGTGACAACCATTTCTTCTGTTTCACTCATAAAAGCCAATACATTCTCAGCAGGAAGGGACACAATCACACTATCAACAATACATTTTATAGTGGCATTTAATTTTGCCAATAAATCTCTCCCCAATAAGCTCACAGGGCTTTTAGACATCATAAGAAACGAATGATCACAAGTAAGGGGCCCAATTTTAACTTGCACCGAGTGCTAAGGGGAATAAAAGAAGAAATCCCATCGATTCCTACCACCCTTTCTCCGTGTCCAGAGAAGGGCAAAACAGTTTTGTTTAACATACTTCTGGCCGCTCCCGTATCCAGAAGACAATTGTATGGCTGTCCATTAATGGTCAGAGTTAAAAATGATTTATTTAGTTTTACTTTCCATGGATTTGGCATTTCCCCAGTCTCCACCTTTTTCACTTCTGTTCCTAAATCTCCTTCTACCCGTCATTCTGACGTTACCTCAGCTCCTTGTATTTGACTAGACTGTTGTCTCAAAATACAATCTTTCTTCCCATGTTCTGACTTTTTACAAAACAACATCCCTTCTCACTTTCATCAATCTCTCTCTCTCTCCTACTCTCCATCCACTTTTTTAAACATTCCCTTCCTCTTACTCCTCTACCACGTCCCTGGCCCCTGCCGCGAACGTGACCACCAAATTTTTCTGTGAGCGCCTCTGCCAAAACCTTCATCTCTCTCTCTCTCTCTGTTTTCTTTTCCTTCTTCAACTTTTCCTCTCTTCCACAAAATACATGATGAGCTGTAGCCAATACTTGCGCTACAGTGTCTCTCTGCCATCCAGGTTTTATGCTTCACAAAATATTCCTTAATATCTGGGGCTGCCTGATCTACAAAGATTCCAACCACCAAGGAAACATTCGCTGCTGCCTCAGGATCAATACCACCACACATGCGGAGAGTACGGGAAAGGCGGACCAAATAGTTAGCTGGCGTTTCATCTTTATCTTAGAGCACCAATTTTTACCTTTGACCAATTCACAGACTTTAGCTTTAAAAGAAGTATGCACATACGATGTAACACTCTGTACTTGTGCTGGCACTGCCAGAATGGCAGGAGCTCCCCCCACTGCAAGAACTGCCGCAACTACGGATGTTGTCACTACAGTTTGAATATTACTCAACAAGAAATAAAGTCCCTCCAGAGGAAGTGCACTTTCCCCTGGAGGACAATAAGGAGGTGGGGGTGCAGTTGCAATAGAAACTTCCTGATTAGTACTTTGAAAAAAAAAACCTGAGAAGGCTTGATTTTAAAACCTTCTGCAACATGGATCCAAACATACAAATTTTCTAAATATCCAGGATATGATATCTCTAAAACACCTTTTAAATCTTTCAGTGTACCTTTTTTCAAATAATCCAATGTGTGGCCTTTTTAATCCTAATTCTGGCCATGTTTCAACACATAATTTGACAAGTCGACTTTTCTTTAAATCAGATTTTTCCTGGGACAGTTTTCCATTTCTCCAGGACTACATCCAATGGAGATCCTTCCGGAATACTCAGTTATCTTCTCTCCAGTAATATTTTGATTTCGTTGAAAAACTCAAACCAAATATTCTAGAAGATAATCAACCTGGTCTTCACAACCTGCAATATTTGTAGTTCAGTGTGTTTCCAAAACACATCTCTTGAACTATTTCCTGGTCTTCACTATCCGCAATATTTTTGTAGTTCAGTGTGTTTCCAAAACACATCTCTTGAACTGCCTCTACAAGAGAGGTTTAATGCTCTTTCAAGGCGCTTAAAAAAATTTACCTCTACAAGAACAGAGCGCAAATCGGGCGTAGAGGCGCGTTATCTCTCCGATTATGCGCATTATCGAATGCGCGTTAAATCGCGAGTTTTATTTTGCTCCAGCCGTTAAAGCGCATTTTGACTATGTGAACAAGCGCTTATGCGCATTAACTACTTGGAAAGCGCATTTTGGTCATCCGTTAATGCGCTTCGCCGCCTCTCGCCGCCTCTCGTGCAGAGGTATTAGGTGTAAATGCGCTTCAGCGATTATGCGCATAATCGCCTAACCGGGCGCAAAAGCGAATCCTTGTAGAGGGGACCTATTTCCTGGTCTTCACTACCCGCAATATTTGTTTAGCTGCGTGTATATCTTTCACCACCTCTTTATAAGCTTTCACCCAAATATCACTGAAGACCCCTTTTCAAATATCGCCGAAGACTTTTTTTCAAATATCACCGAAGACCTTTTACCTGATTTGTATTCTTCAATCTTACATTCATTGAAGGGAGTAGCCTTGGTTGATGGCCGTCCGTCCCTCCTCAGACTGCAAGTTTCCCTTAGGTTTAACTCTCCTATGCCGGCAGGGCTTGTTCCAGTCTGAAAAAGGGCGCAATGGTCATCTAGTTGGGCCTCCTGGCAGGCTCGCCATTTGTGGTAAGAGTCTTGAAGTTAGACTCATGTAGTTTCGTGTCCCAACCGTCACTATCCCAATCAGACGAAAGACACGTGTAAGATCGAAAACTGGCTGCAGCTCTTTAATCTCCTTCTTGCAAGAAGTGACCATCTAGAAATCAAAACCTAGAAATGGTACTGGCTACATATTTTGAACAACCTTAAATAGTAAAAATCAAACAGGGATACATGGTTCTTTTTCAGTTAAACAGCAACTAGTTTCTACCAATCCTGAATTATCTAAAATAAACATAAGCTTCAAAGAATCTTCTGATGTGGATTCTATCAACTCTATCTCTGACTTCTAAGAGATGGAATTCACAAACTTTGCAATCTTTGCCAGATGTAATGTTGACATAGCTTGTCTCCGAAGATTCATCAGAGGGCAAAGTCTATTGCTGTATAAGTTTTTTCCTTAACCTCTTGTCCTCGGCTTTAGGAATGTAGCTATCAACTGCCCTACGTGTTTTCCCCTTACTAGGTTAATCTGAGGTCTTCCTATTTCAGAGGCACGTATAAGGGAATTTTGAATTATTTTATAACAGTTGTCACAAACACCTATGTCAGAAGAGGAGGGTATATTCTGGGAAGAAAGATAATCTAAATTATGACATGAACCAATAAGTTTGGCCACTTCAGATAAATTAATATATAATAAGAGGGAGGTCTTTGTCTTTGGAAAGGGTATTTAAGTCTAGTCAGCAAGAACCACGAGATCTTTCCTTTCCCTCAGGCATGACATCCAGGATATTGCTCTGAGCCTAACATGTAGGCCTCAGTGGCTCCTTGATAGCCTGGGAGAAATGAGAGTCCCTCTGTGGAGTAGAGCACCTTCACAAAGTTGTATGAATGTGAATGTTTGTCTGTGTTTGTCTCGGTTAGTCTATGTTCTTGAAAAATCTACCAGACTTGTGAGTATATCTCTTTAATTTGCTTTGCGGAATAGAGAGGTTTGTGTGTTTGTTTAATTTCAACTTCTTTAAATTGTTTTGATAATTGTTTTAAAGCAATAACAGTTTCATTGAGTTCGTGAATATGAGCAAAATCAATCATTCTGAGTGTCTACATATCCTCCTTTTCACCTACTGGAGAATTTGAAGAGCATTGATGCAGGGATTGTAGCCTGTATTCAGTGTCCCTTAAATAAAAGTCACCTGAAAAATCCCCCTACAAAAGGTACATTGAGAAGCACTCTTTGAGTCCGATTCTGTAGCCAACTGTGGATCTACCTAATAGTTGTTCCATTTAGCCTCTTTTCACTAGTTTGTTAATCAGAATGTCATGGGGCACTTTGTCAAAAGCTTTGCTGAAGTCAATATATACTATATCCACAGCATTCCCACAGTCCACAAGGGAGGATACCCGATCAAAAAATGAGATCAGATTAGTCTGACAGGATTTGTTCTTGACAAATCCATGCTGGCTTCTCATCATCACTGCATAGTGTTCAAGGTGTTTACAGAGTGGCTGAATTCAGACAACGCGATAGTCAATGGTGGGGTAATAATAAACTTTACAGTTGTTCATCTAGGGGGTACTCCCCACACAACGTGGTAATAAATAATCAACTGTGGTGTGGATTAGGATCAGCCCTGAGTTGACTATGGCAGCATTCGGACGACACGATAGTCAATACAACTGGTGATTGTTCCCTCCCCCCCCCCCATTGCTTATTGTGTCATCCGAATTCAGCCATTGACTTTTTTATAATCTTCTCCAAAATTTTCCCAGGGATGGAAGTCAGACTGACTGATCTGTAGTTCCCAGGTTCCTTCTTTTTGCCCTTTTTGAAGATAGGGACAACATTAGCCCTCCTCCAGTCATCCGGCACTTCACCCGTCTTCCATGATTTCGTTGTGAAGGCTGCATTGCGGGTGAAACTGAACATTAACATGACCTGTGCAGAATTTGTAGACTTATAAAAAAAGAACCCGGATCTGCTAAAAATACCAAGAGGCCAGCTCAAATATAAATTTAAAAAGCAGGAAGCTGAGGATAAACCAAATCAGCTTTAAGGTAAAAACATCACATTACATTTCAAGTATTTTAGTATGAAGGTGCCATGTTGTCCATCTAGCTGCATAGAGGGAGGACAAAACAAGTTTAAGAGAGTGACAGAAATGGCTTCCGGTAATGGTTGTCTTTGGAGACTCTCCCCAGGGTTTACTGTTTGCTTTTTAAAAAATCTACTCTTCAGTTTAGAGGTTTTCATATTTTTTTACTGAATGACAACAAAATGACATGCAGAAAGAAAACAGTTTAGAAGACTAAGAGAAGAAAACACAAAAATGACAAAAATAATATAACATAAATAAACAAAATAAATAAAAGGGGTGTGCTCTCTGGCCTCTAAAGGTATGGTTTTCCAAGCCTGGGTTTAAACAGTAAAGGTGAATTAAAGAGGTCAAATTGGGTCCATGAATTTAGACAGGTGAAGCAACATGTAGAAATTCGATCTCAGTTTGAAAAAAATCTCCAGGAATTTCCTCAGCCAAAGGTGGCAACTCTACCTGTGTCTGCTATTTGAACTGGGTGGGGTCCATTTGCTCCAATGGGAGCTTCCCCTCCGCCATGCAAATTGAAGGCATGGAAAGCCTGATCCAGATCACCTGCAACTGTCTTTGTAAAAAATTATTTACACAATTGCTGTGTGAATGGTGTCTCATCTAGCTTGGCCCTGAGGTAATCCAACTCTGTAATGAACACTGAATTCCTCCTCCTCTTCCTTTTTTCTACTTGTTGAGGGTGGGGGTGGGGAAACCCTGGATGGCTAAATTCACTGTTTTCCAAAACACACCAAAAGTGTGGGTAAGATTTGTTGGTCTACTAGACAAAATCCAACACTACAGTAATAGTTAATAGCAGCAAGAAATGAATCCCTAAAACACATATCCCTCAAAGCCTTGGGAATCAAAAAGATTTTGTCTGAGTTTAGAAAAGCCCTGCTTCTAGCAAATCAAGGGGGTGTTATCACAGCACTGCTTTGGCTCCGCATTCCCTAAAACCCCGCGCACTGCAGATGTGGGGTGAGAATAGTTCATTCCCATGGCAGGAGGGACTGCGGGCTTTCTGCCAGCCATTCGACTCACCGAGTCCACTCCCTGCCCTCTGCCCACTCTTCCTGTGCTTCCAGCAGCCTATCAGTGGTCATGATCCACCCCTAGAACACCCCCAGCCTGAAGCCAAAGGAGGTCACCACTGACAGACAAGGAAATATGACCTCACCCCTGATAAGTCTAATTGCTGCACTGGGAGGAGGGATTTCTGGTGCAGCTGGAAGGAGAAAAGATTTTAGCATCTGAAAGCCAAGAAACCACATGACTCCATGTTAAGACGTAATGATGCTGAACCTGATTTATGAGTAATTGTAGCATGTTGTTTGCCTTTGCCCAGCTGAACTTGCAAAGAAATACCATCTCGTGCTGTGTGGGAATGACAATAAATTGTTATATCCAGCTTGTGCAAAGTAGAATGTGTGAATTTGGGGCTTTTTTCTCTCATTGTGAAACTCTTTTGGAATGATTAGAAGGTATCACTTCATATAGCCTCCCTGGTAGGATGCTGGCTGCATTTCCAAATCCCCTTCGCTCCCATCACAACAACCCACTGGGGGGGCTGTCTATACTCTCTGAAAGCCCTGCTGTGGGTGCACAGTGGCTCTGCGTCGGTTATACAATTCAGCAGCCACTTTGTAGCCATTGAGGGGCTTTCCTATGAAGCTTTGCATTAAAAAAGTCAGGAACATCCCTGACTTTTTAGGCTGCAATGAGGCGAACACGGCTCTCCCGCTGTCTAACCTCACTCCAGTGTCGAGATGGAGATGTTCCTGGGTGGAAAGCAGACTCTCTGTGTCGGGATTCGCTGCTGCCAACCCAAAGCAGAGAAAGTCCGGGGTTTTAGCAAAAGTGGCAGCAACCTTGTGCTGTATAGGCAGCCCCCTGTAGTCCTAACTTTACTGAAATATATTAGTTGCATTTATGGCTCAAGTCATTTTGCAACGATAAAGACACGTGAGTGACACGTGCCCTCCAAATGTGTTGAACTGCAACTGCCATAACTCTCAGCCAACATGGCCATTGCTGTCTGGAAATTATGGGAGTTGCAGTCCAACACATCTGGAGGGCACCAGGTTGGGGGAAGGGCGTACCAGATAATAAAAATAGAGATCAGAACGCTAGCAGGGTTAAAACTTTAAATTAACCACGAAGAGCAGCCTGTCCAAAAGTGTATTTAAATGTCGCCTTATAGCTCACCATCTTGTTCTGGCTTGGAGAAATGATCTCCCTTCTCTTTCTCTTTCTCTTTCTCTCCCCCTCCCCCACACTCCCTTTCCATTCTGTGTCTTGTTATTTTAGTTTTTAAGTTTGATGGCAGCCCCCTTCCCCCCCCTCCTTTTTGTTGATGTGGACTGCTTTGGGAGACAATAATGATCTGAAAATTGGGTAAATATGCAGTAAATAATAAACAGAACATAAAGTGCATCTCTTTTTTTGCGATTCAATCTTGAACACATCCGAGCACTACTTTTTGAGCCTAATTGAGAATCTTTACCCCTATCTACTGAAATTTGAAATGGTGCTTCTGAGCTCATGCATTTTAATTTGGAAGTGCAAAAGTGGGTTCAAAAGTCATTCATGCATCCACTTTTCCTGCTTTAGCAAAACATCCAAAACCACTTTCCTGCTTTAGCAAAACATCCAAAACCACTATGACAGATGCTGGGTAGACCACAGTGAATGTTTGAAATCAGATGAATATAGTTGTTCACATGTAAATGCTGACGATCCTAGAAGAATTTTGGACATCTCTGGAAAAAGATATGATTCCCTACTTTTCAGACCATATTAAGGAACACTGACATTTAGGTGACTGCCTTGAAGTGAACGCTGCTCACATTCATACAACACTTTAATACAGATATATCACACACAAGGGTCTATAGTTTGATAGTATCATAGCTGAGTTCCATGTGAATTTGACTGAATGAAAACTGAATGAAAACTGAAACTATCAGGATTTTGGAGGGAGCCTTTCAGGCTACAACATTTTCTTAGGGAGGGAAACAGTTATGCAGTACTTTTCTCTTAGCCATATTTGATCACCTCCTGAATCTGTTCATAATGACATGCTACATACTTAACTCCTGCTCCCTCTGTCCACCCCACAAAGGCTTCCCCAGTACAAAGCATTATGCGAACAGGTTCCCAACTAATGAGAAAGGGCAGCATCAAGCCAAATTAATAGGACCTAGGAGTGCTTAGCTTTGGCTAGAGCTTCCTGAACCAATTAAATTTCTTATTCTGGTTAGCTAATCTGTTCTTTTGAATACTTGTCAGCTCCCACCAAGTTCCCAGGGAAGTTACGTAAAATGGGATGTTGCAATAAATAGATTTGTGAGTGCTCCATTAAAATCAGTGCAGTTCAGAGTCTTATTACCTAGGGTAGCCATATTTTGGAAACTAAAAAGGAGGACAACATGGTTGGCTCCCAAGGGGGCATGTCCACCAACTTGTCTGGCCCCAGGGGGCATGTCCAACACCAAAGGGGTGTGCCCACCTGAACATAGCCTTGGTCACGTATCTGATTTTACAACACACAATTAAGATAAATATGTTCTATATAACATCTTAATGTTAAAATCACTGAAATAAAGAACAAAGTATCTGAAATTAACTTCACTTACCCCTACTTTTGTAGCTTTTGCTGTACTTTGAAGCTTTTGCTATACTCTGTGTGATACATTCTCCCCTTCCCTCAAATATCTTTTCTGACTGTATCCTCACTCTGCTGCTAACTGCTGCTTCTTTTAACAGGGCTTCCTTCTGGCTGGCTGGCTTTTTTATTTTTAAATTTCATTTTTTTTAACCTTGTGTATGATTGTCACAAGTTTCTCTACTCTAACATTAGGGTGGGTGTTATGGGCGGCAGACACTACTTCGCCCATTCACACTTTTCACTTATATACATTAGCTTCTCAAGGCTTGTGCATTGACACCACTTCTCACATACAGATTTTGAACTCCTGTCTACTTTCTGCTCAAACACGCGACTCTGAGATCCTCTTTGTAATGCCCTGCATTGCCTGCCAGCACCGTAGGGCTAAGTTACAACAGGTGTCTCTGGGTTGTCTGTGCAGCCTCTGTTGTCTCTCTCTCTGAGTCATTGCAGCCAAACCAAAGCCTCCAGCCTCAAACAATCTCTCTCTCTCTCTCTCTCTCTCTCTCTCTCTGCCAAAGTCTCCCGATGGTCCAGCTGGGCCCCACACTTTTGGCCAGGGGTATTGCTTATTGTTTGGTCATGTCTGGTTACTCTTTAAAAAACTTGCTGCTAGCCGCCTCCACCTCCTCTCTTTCTGTACACCTGCTCGACGTTGATGCACTATTAAAACACTCTGGGTGGCAAGCCAGCCTCTCAGGACCAAGCTACAGGTGGATCTGGGTTGCCTTCAGCCTCTCTCTGCCTTATGCCAGCCAGCCGACATCTCAAGCTTCCAGTCTCAAACAATCCCCCCTTTCTCTGCCAAAGTCTCCCAACAGTCCAGCCAGGCTGTGCACTTGTACCCTGTGGCTGGGGGTAGGGTGCCAGCTTATAACTTGGTCACATCTGGTGACTCTTGTTTTTTTTAAAAAAACTCTGCTGCCAGCCACCTCTGTGTGCACCAACACTGGACTCTGAGATGCTCTTAAAAGGTTCTGTGTGGCACGCCAGCTTCTCAGGGCAAAGCTATAGCCATCTCTGAGTTGTAACTCTGTCTGAAACTGATGCCGGCCAAAGCCTCCAACCAGCCAACACCTCCATTCTGAGACGCTCTTGAAAGGCTCTGTGTGGCATGCCAGCCTCTCAGGGTTCAGCTACAGCTATCTCTGAGTTGTGTCTTCAGTCTAACTCTGTCTCTAAGAGATATGCCAGTCAGCTCAAGCCACAAATCTATCTATTTTTCTCTGACACGCACTTCAAACATTCTGCATTGCATGCCAGCAGTGCAGACAGAGCCTAGCTCACAAGTGAACAAAGTGAAATGGAAGGGACAGGGTAGCAAAGCAAAGCAACGACATGCCAGGTTCCAACATCCGCATCAACAGGACATCCACAAAGATGAGAGCCTCTCTCTCAACTGACACCTCACTGTTGGTCGTGAGAGTTTTTCTTTAAGGTTGACCCTTCATCGCCCATGATGTGGAACTCTGAGAAAAAGGCCTCTGGCCTATTCCGTTTTGCCCTGTGGGCTGCTTTGACTGACCTCTCCTTTCCCACATTTTGATCTGTGGATGCCTCGTCTCTGCTGAGCTCCAGGTGCTCGACTGCCCACCAAAACTGCAACAGGAAAAGTGCCCTGTTTGTGCAGCACTTCTTAGCTAAAAACTTGAGATTCCCTTGATGCCAAGGGCTGAAAATTGTCAAGGTGCAATACCCTAAAGAGGTTTGAATACCTTAGTTTGAAGGAGATGGCTCCAGCAGTTTTTAAAAAAATAATTTTAAAATCTCAAACTTTACAAAATTCCTAAAAATCAATGGATAAACAGATCTGCTTCAAAGTTGGCAAGGATAAAGCCCTACCTGTGATATATTATGGTGCCAGGATTCATTTCTTTATCTTTAAAAATGACAGTTTTAAAATATATATATATTTTAAAACCTCAAACTTTTTAAAAAATCCCTAAAAATCAGCAGATGAACAGATTTGCTTCAAACTTGGCAAGACTAAAGCTCTATCCAAGGACTATCATGGTGTCAAATTTCATCTCTTTACCTTTAAAAATGACCGTTCTTTAAAAATACATAAATTTTAAAACATCAAACTTTTAAAAAATCTTAAAAATCAACGGATGAACGGATCTGCTTCAAATTTGGCATGGCTAAAGCCATGCCTTAAATCTATAATGGTGACAATTCCATCTCTTTAGCTTTAAAAATGGCGGAGCTGTAAGCGTTTTTGTTAATTCTCATTAAAGTAGAGTTGCCCTTTGGCTGGGGAGGATTTTTCGACAAATTTAATAATTCCCTCCTTTCCCAGATTTGTTACCAAAAATCCTGACAAATCCAGGTTTTTCCTGTCATACGGTCACCCTACAATTACCCAGCTCTACATTCAGGCGTGTCAAACCCTTGCAAGCGTTGTTTTTTGGTTTTGCAGAGATGTATCTATGTCACTATCTTGAGGTACAGAAGCTTCTCTAAGAATGTAATAAGCTGTGACACCCACACCCACATACCCACACACCCACACACCCACACACCAGAACTTTTGCTGAAAAGTGTTGCTTGAAGAATAGCATGCTTGATCATGAAAATACACTTTATCAGAGATCATTCATTCCCAAGTCAATCTATTGTGTTTAGACTAGTTCTTACTGAAACTGTGGCCAGATTTACACCAAGCAGGATATAGCACTGGGAAAGTGGTATGAAAATGGTATATGGAGGCAGGATCTACACTATGGCTTTATTGCAGTATTGAAGTGCACTGACAACTGTTGGGGCCCATGACACATACCATATACCACTTTCATAGTGCTATATCCTGCTTGGTATAGATGTCTCATGAGCCCCAACAGTTGTCAGTAGTGTATAATAATGCTATAAAGCAGTAGTGTAGATCCTGCCTATATTAACCCCATCATTTGTCTGGCTAATGTCAACAGACATTAGAAGTTTAGAGTTTAGAAGTGTATCCTTCCCTGATGTTATGTTAGTCATTAAAAATGATCAGGTTACAGTAGATATCCAAAGCTTTATTAGATCTGAAAAGTTCTCTGTGTGTGTTCCAAGGCTTCCAGTTCATCGTCCATTCTGTGAATAGGAGGCCTTGTAGCACAAGAAAAGGGTCATCATGCCGTCCAGGAGTTTAATCCATCCAATAGACCACCGTTCTCCTACCTGCTGTTTTGGACTTCCAATTGCCTCAGTTCCAGCCACCATTAGTCAGGAATTCTAGACATTGCAGTCAGAGCCAGCCTTGCCATTAGACAGAGTGAAGCATCTGCTCAGGCTGCAGATTAGGAAGAGTGGCAGATTTGAGCCATCCCGACTGTTGCTGTCTGCTGCCCTCCCATCCCGATGCCACAGTGCTTATTTGCTGCTTCTGCTTCTCCTCCTGATCTGCTGCTGCTGCTGCTGCTGCTGCTACTACAGGAACTGCTTTTCACCACCAACCCACACCCACCTCTCACCTATGCCACCAGAGGAAACAGGCTCAACTCAGGGAATCTCAAAGAAGTGCCAGGCTGCAGCCAAGGTCTACTTGGGAGGAAAGGGGCTCCTCATGAGTCAGTCTTTGCCCAGAGAGCTCTAAGGTACTATAGCTAAGCACCGGTGGGACAGCAGCACTCTGCTGTTAGAAGCCTTCATTGTCTGCCCAGCCAGCATTGGAAAGAACACCATTCCAGCAGTGCCAGTGCCTTGCCTCCTTGCCCTTGCCCTGTGGTTGATGCTCCATCATACTGACCCTTGGACTCCTTCTTGGCCTGTCTAATGTATCTGACTGCCTCTCTGTGTTTTGATCTCTGCCTGCTCTTTTGACCATTGCTGCCTTAGTCTGACTGTCTAGGCTGACCATATGAAAAGGAGGACGGGGCTTCTGTATCTTTAACCATTGTGCAGAAAATTGGAATTTCAGCAGGTGTCATTTGTATGCATGCAGCACCTGGTGAAATTCCCTCATCACAACAGTTAGGGCTGCTCTAGCTGTACTAGAGTGATCAGATACAAAAGAGGGCAGGGCTTCTGCAACTTTAACTGTTGTGATGAAGAGGGCATTTCACCAGTTGCTGTGTGCATACAAATGACACCTGCTGAAACTCCCTTTTCTATTCAACTGTTAAAGATTCAGGAGCCCTGCCCTATCTGACTGCTTGCCTGTGGTTGACCATATGCCTGCTTAATTAACCACTTTCTTGTTTATGTCCCTGCATTGGCTAGCAAAGAGCCTGGACTCTGTTTAAAGTGGGATACCTTCCCCCGCCTGAACTCTAGCATGCTGAGGGCAGTGGACAGTAGAGTCTGAAGTGAACTTCAGTCTCTTCTCTCCCACAGCCCATTTGGATCTGGATGGGAAAGAAAAAAGATGGTGACCCAACAAAGCAGCCGCTGGGTGATGATCATTCTGCTTCCTGGCAAGCGGCAGGGGGCAGGTGCAGCAAAGCATGCACATCTGGACTAGGTCGGGCAGCAGTATCCATGAAGACAGGGATGCAAGCAGCTGCTTTGTATCTGCTGCTGCTGCTGAGGTATACAACTATAACAATAGAATCTAAGAGTCCATGTCAAAATACATGTGTCAGAAGGTACAAAAGGTTTGACTATCTGGACAACTTACAAATGTTGTGGCATCTCCAAAATTGCCAGACTTACATGCAACTGCTGGAGCATCTGGGGGGGGGGGGAGGCAGCACCCCAAACCCCTTTCTGGGGCCAATAATTACATCATAAAGTGCATGGATGAAGCAAGTTGCATCTGTTGGGGAATAGTATATATCATTCCAGACTGCCCAATCTGACTGACTTAGATGTACCCCCTTTCTGACCTCTTCAAAATGGCTTCTGTTAATTATGCCATAAGGTACATGGCTGAAACTGGTACCATTTGGGAGAGATTCCTGTATCATAAAATATCCAATCTGATTATTGGACTGTTAGAGTTTTTTAAATTATCAAAGCAAATGCTGACAGTGCTCTTTTTTTCAACCGCTGAAGCCCGCAGCAGAGCAGTGCAAACATTTGCAGCCTGTCAGGAATTTCCTAATGGGGTGGGCTGGAGAGCACTCTCAACCACTTCTGGGACACTGAAAGCCTGATCTTATAGGCTGCCCGGTTGCCACAACATGTCTGATGCTTCTAACCATTTTTCATTGAAGAAAAAGTGAGCCAAAGTGTTCAAAGCAGTCTTGCTACGCTGCCATCATATTACCCAATCCATGTTTTATTGATATTAATTAAACTTGCAATTCAAATGTATGCTTTATTTTCTGTGAATGTTTTGCCAACGTAAGATGCTAACTGTCTAGTCTTTTGTTCACTGTGAACATGATATCCATGACTTTCTCACAGTGTGGGTTGCTATTAATGATGGATGAGATCTTCCCAACTAGCTTTGTAGTAAGCTGAGACTTTCAGAGTTTTCTTGGCAAATTCTCAGGAAAAAACTTGTCAACCCCCCCCCCCCCCCCAGGGCCCAATCTATATGACCGATTTAATGCAGAGGGAGAGCACATGAGGGTTGTTCGTGACAGATGATGGTGCTGCCAATCTGCAGCAACCCCGCAGCTTCCCTCAGGAAAAGATGCATTTGCGGAAAGCTGTATTATTATTATTATTATTGTTATTATTAATATTTGTAAACACTCTATATCACTAGGATCTCAGTGAGGCATATAGATAAAATTATACAAACACTGCATTAACAATTTTTTAGTGCACTGGTTTTGTTAAACGTTGCTCCAAAGCAGTTCTGCTGCAATGTTCCTTGTCCACTGCACTAAATCCTGGGTGGTGAGAGGCTTGGGATAAAGAGATTCAATAACTACTGCATGGATTTTTGAATATGTTCAGTGGTATATAAATAAACCACAGAGAGATTTTATAATATTCAGAGGTATATAAATGTCACAAATAAATGAATAGATAAATAAATTAAAAATAAGTAAACAAAATAATAAATAATTATTATTAAACAAACAAACATAGTGTGATATTAGGGGCAGGTTTGACCCTGGTATCACCAAAGTGGGGTAGGTCACAGAAAAGAGATAGTGCCTGGCAGAAACGAGTCACCCACAGGACCAGTGAAGGAGGGGGCACAAGACACGTTGTTTTCTTTTTTTTTAGATATTGGTCTAAAGCTATTAAGATCCAGGGGGTCCAGGGAGGGCTTTTTTAGAAGCGGCCATACCACCGCTTCTTTTAGACAGGATGGAAAACTCCCCTCCCTGAGAAATGTATTAATAATGTGTTGCAATTGTAGTCTAATTACATCTCCTCCCTGGGTGATCAGCCAAGAAGGACAGGGATCAAGAGGGCAAGTTGTACTCCTCACTCATCTAAGTGGCTTGTCCATGTCCTTGATACTCACCTACTGAAACTGATCCAGTGTAATTCTACTCACAGAGTTGCCTGACACTCCATTGTCAGCCTCTGCTATAACGATGGCATCTAAGTTGGCTCTTATTCGAGAGATTTTATCTATGAAATGATCATTAAAAGCATCATAGCAAACTGCTGAAGGCTCTAAAATCAGGTTCAGGGGGGAAGGTGCCTGAGTTAGAACCCTCACCACCCTGAATAGTTCTGCTGGATGTGAATTCACAGATGCAATGCGTGCAGCGAAGAAAACTTTCTTTGCTGCATGTATTACCACCCTATATAAGAACGAAGATGTTCTCTATGTCGTGTCTTGTCGGATATAGGTTGAGTTTTCTGCCATCAGTGCTCCAGTCGTCGTCCTTCCTGCTTCAACTCCCTGAGATCTTCAGTATACAAGGATGCCCAGTTAGAAGCGGGTTGGAGAGGACGTTTGGGGGCGATCGTGTCGATAGCCCTAGTTAGGTCCTGATTCCATCTATCGACCATGGCTTCTACAGGATCGTCGATGATACCAACCATAGAACCCTCTAAGGTTTTCTGAAATCCAAGAGGATCCATCAGCCTTCGAGGGCGGACCATCTTAATCAGTCCACCACCCCTGCAGGGCTGGGCGGTAGCTATGACATTAACCCTGACCAGAAAATGGTCTGTCCATGACAATGCAGAGGTATTTGTCACCTCCGCCTACAGATCTGTCTGTTCGGAACTGAAAACAGCATCGAGGGTGTGACCTGCTGAATGTGCAGGTCCAGAGACCAACTGGGATAGGCCCATGTTTGTCATGGATTCCATAAACTCCCAAGCTGCACCTGACAAGCCGGCCTCGAATGGATGTTGAAGTTGCCCAGGACCAAAAGCCTGGGCAACTCCAACACCAGCTCCGAGACCAGTTCCGTGAGCTCAGCCAGGGAGTCTGATAGGCAGTGGGATGGCCGGTACACTAACAGAATCCCTAGTCTATCCCTGGCCTTCAGGCTCAAGTACACACACTCGATGTGATTCAATTCCCGAACAGGAAGTCTGCTCAGGTTAAGATTGTCTTTGTAGACTACAGCTACTTTTTCTCCCACCCACTATCCCTCAACTGCTCACTAACACAGTACCCAGCTGGGAGGGCCTGGGCCCATATCAGGCCATTGTCATCTCCCAGCCCTTACAGTGACCCCTTACAGTCTACAACTCCCAGCATACAGTGCCTGGGAGGGCTGGACTTACTGGCCCAGGAGCACAGGGAAGATTTGTCATCGTTGCTGCCATTGCTTGCTCCTTGGCACTGTCGAGTCTATCTTCCCAGCACCATTGTGTCCTCCTGGTGCCCAGTGCCATTGCATCCTCCCAGCACCGTCATGGAGTGGGAAGTTGAAGTTGAGTAAGTCACCCTCAGGTCATCCACTACCTGGGTGACGTCTTATAGGAGGGGTTGTCAAGCAAGGGGAAGTGCCAGGTTTTTCTACAGGTATTTCAGAGTCTGGCCCAGGAGTTTGGGATCCCATTGGCACAAAATAACATGGATGGTCTCATCTATCTAGGCATACAGTGGGACTGAAGAGTGGGTGCATATTGCCTATTACTAGACAAGTTAGCTCCTTTTTGGCACCACAAATGCACACTGAGGGAAATGCAGGTCCTCTTGGGCCACCTAAATTTCATGTGCAAGGTGGTTTCAGCAGCAAAGCCTTCTGTGCATGCCTGGCAAGGGCCAGACAAACTCCCATTACCATCTTAGAATCACAAAAAGCATGAGGGAGGATTTGAGGATATAGATAACCTTCCTGACTGAATACAATGGGATATCAATTTGGTGAGATCAGCTCTTGCCTGGGTTGGATTCAGAAATCCAATCAGACGCTCTCAGGAGGCTGGGTTTGGAGGTTTTCTTCCAGGGCGATAAATAGTGGCCAGCTCACTGTCACGACAAAGGCATCACATGTGATCTCACATTCCTTGAATTCTTTCCCATATTGGTGGTGGTGTACATTTGGAAAGGGCAGAGTTATTAACAGCCAGATATTTTGCACAGTCAAAGTCGAGTACTTAGTCAGGAAACTTGTGCTGGCTTGCTTAGCATCCAGCATTCCAGGTGTAGATAATAAGATTGTGGATGCCCTGTCTTGCTTTCAGGAGGAGAGATTCTGGTTATTGGCGCCAGAAGCAAGAATTATCCTGGACCTTTTCCAGAAGAGCTGTGGGTACTTGGGAGCAGCATTTAATTCACTTGCAAAATCCATGTACCACTCCTACACAGTAGCATTTAATTCTTTCTCCATTAGCAAAGGAGATCCAGGCATGTGGCCTCATCCAAAGTGATGGTCCTACAGTATCTGGCATATCTCAGAGAACGGCATCATCATGGTGGCCATTTCTTTCTTCAGTAAGGCACACAGCTCCCCTCCCGACTCCTGTTTCTCTTTTTGAGCTAGAAGGGTGTTAGAAGAGCATTTTGCTGGGAAAAACGAGCAACCCCTAATGAAAGGATGCCTATAACATTTGCCCTGCTCACCCGGCTATGCAACAATTCTAATAAGTTCTGTTGCTTGGGGCACGAGGCCACGTTATTCAGGGCAATCTTCACCCTTGCATTCTTTATGAGTTAATGAGTTCATGGTGGCATCCAAAATAGATGGAGGAAGATAAGCTATAGATGTCTAGGACATGGGCAGGGACTTTAATGAGATCTTAGATCCCTTGATGAATAGGAATACAGCCACCCTTAAAAGCCAAACACCATTGAGGCATATGCTCCAGGCTTATGTGGCTGCATTTGGTCTAATTTATGTCTGGAGAACCTTGCATCCAGGTGATAGAGAGTATATCTTTATTTCTTCAGTATGTCATAATTGTTTTCAACTAGATTATTTTTTGGTCTCTACTTCTTTGATGCAGCAAATAAAGGCTTGTAAGATTGATACATTGGTAGTTTCAGATCATGCCCCAGGATGTTTGGAGTTGCAGTTCTCAAATTTGCCTAGGCCTCTTAATGTTTCTCTTTTGAATGATATGTTTAAATCTCAGATTTCTGCTAAATTATTTGAGTATTTTAATATCAATTAGGGTCCTTGTGCCATTGAATGGGAAGCCAGCAAAGCTTTTATAAGTGGCCAAATTGTTGCCTATGATTCCTATAAGTAAAAACTTAGAAAAACTCAACAAGTGTTTTTAAATAATAAGTTCAAATTTCTTATAACCCAGTTCACCATTTTCTCAACAGCACAACTGTGTCAGCAGTTGCAGAATGTTAAATATGAGCTGAATTTTTGTTGCAGCAGGCAGAATTTGCCTTAACCTAATTGCGACAGGCATGTTGGGAAAACAGGTAGCGTCCCAGTAAAAATTTGGTGTATCGTCTTAAACATCAAAAGCATTGAAGTGTCATTTCCATTATAAAAGATGAGAATAACATGATACATACAGTACTTCTCCCATAGATATACGTTCACAATTTTTAAGGTTTTACATGGAGTTTTATAGCAAGGATAGGACGATATCAACCTGCAGGAGAGAGAGGCCTGCTGCCAGGGGAGGAGAGGAGTGTGCCTGCCTGCCTGCCTGCCTCCTGGTCTTTGCTGCTGCTGCCACCACCACCACCCTCCAGAGGATTTCAGCCTGGCAGACTGCCACTCCCTGCAGGACCAGGTCCCCAGGTACTGAGCCAGCTGCTGTGGACAATTACATCTGTCCCCCTCCCTTCTTGGGAGGGATATTTAAGCTGCTGGCTGAGGGGGCCTGGGAAAGCCATCAACCTGCAGGAGAGGGAGGTCTGCTGCCAGGGGAGGAGAGGAGTGTGCCTGCCTGCCTGCCTGCCTGCCTGCTGGCTTTTTGTTTTTGCCTTTGGGTGTTTTTAGTTTTTTGTTGTTGTTGTTGTTTTCCCCCCTTTCCCCAGGCTTGAGCTATGTGCCTGGGAGGGAGGATACAGGGCCAGGTGGGGGGATCTGAGGGGAGCACAATCAGTGTAGTGACGGGTAGAGGGAGATATGGCGTTGTGAGGAGGACTTGCCAGGTTAGGGGAACAAGGCCCAGACAGTTAATGGCTGTGCCTTGTTCCGGTCCCCCTCACACCCACAGGCTTGTTGGTTGCTTTATCAGCCAGCCCTCAGGCCTCCGGGTGCTGCTTTTAAATGCCAGATCAGTGCATAATAAGATCTCCCTCATCCACGACTTAATTGTGGATGAGGCAGCCGATCTGGCATGTATAACCTAGACCTGAGCGGGAGAGCAGGGAGGAGTTAGTCTCTCCCAGTTATGCCCACTGGGGTACTTGGTTCAGCATCAGAGTAGACTTGAGGTCCGGGGAGGGGGGGTTGCTGTGGTCTATAGGAATTCCATCCCCCTCTGCGGGCTCCCTGTCCATGTGACTACTGGTCTGGAGTGTTTGCACCTTGTGTTGGGCCAACAGGACAGATTAGGGATTCTGTTGATGTACCGCCCACCCCGCTGCTCAACAGACTCCCTAGCTGAGCTGACAGAGGTGGTCTCTGGTGTACTGTTGAGGTCCCCCAGACTCTTGGTTCTGGGGGATGTCAACATTCATGCCGAGGGCACTTTATCTGGGGCAGCTCAGGATTTCATGGTCTCCATGACAACCATGGGACTGTCCCAACATACCATCGGCCCAACGCATGTAGCAGGGCACACTCTAGACCTGGTTTTTTCAACTGGACATGGAGATGGGGATCTGAAAGTGGGGGACTTTACATCAACCCCTCTGTCATGGTCAGATCACCACCTGCTGAGGTTTAGACTTACAGCGGCTTGAACCGGGCTCGGAAACATACAGGCAGCCAATGCAAGCGGGCCAGAGTAGGTCTTATATGTTCGAACCTACTGGTTCCAGTTATCAATCTGGCCGCTGCATTTTGCACAAGCTGCAGCTTCTGAACCACCTTCAAAGGCAGCCCCACGTAGAGTGCATTGCAGTAATCTAACTTGGAGGTTACCAGAGCATGGACAACTGAAGCCAAGTTATCCCTGTCCAGATAGGAATGTAGCTGTGCCACCAACCGAAGTTGGTAGAAGGCACTCCGTGCCACTGAGGCCACCTGCGCCTCAAGTGACAGAGATGGTTCTAGGAGAACCCCCAAGCTATGAACCCGCTCCTTCAAGGGGAGTGCAACCCCATCCAGAACAGGTTGAAGACCCTCCATCCGGTCAGCGGAACCACCCACTAACAGCGTCTCAGTCTTGTCTGGACTGAGTCTCAGTTTATTAGCCCTCATCCAGTCCATTGTCGCAGCCAGGCACTGGTTCAGCAGATCCACAGCCTCACCTGATGAAGATGAAAAGGAGAAGTAGAGCTGCGTGTCATCAGCGTACTGATGACAACGCACTACAAAACTCCGGATGACTGCACTCAATGGTTTCATGGGGGACAAAACTGACTCCTGTGGAACCCCATACTGGAGAATCCACGGGGCCGAGCAATGTTCCCCAAGCACCACCTTCTGGAGCTGACCCCCCCAAGTAGGAGCGGAACCACTGCAATGCAGTGCCTCCCGCTCCCAACTCAGCCAGTCGTCCCAGAAGGATACCATGGTCGATGGTATCGAAAGCCGCTGAGAGATCAAGGAGAATCAACAGAGTCACACTCCCCCTGTCTTTCTCCCGACATAGGTCATCATACAGGGCGACCAAGGCTGTTTCCGTACCAAAACCAGGCCTGAAACCCGACTGAAATAGATCCAGATAATCAGTCTCATCCAGGAGTGCCTGGAGTTGGCTCGCAACCACCCGCTCCAGGACCTTGCCCAGGAATGGAACATTTGCTACTGGCCTGTAGTTATTAAGATTTTCAGGGTCCAGGGAAGATTTCTTTAGGAGTGGTCTCACTGCCGCCTCTTTCAGGAGGCCTGGGACCACTCCCTCTTGCAAAGAGGCATTAATCACTTCCCTGGCCCAGCCAGTTGTTCCATCCCTGCTAGCTTTTATTAGCCAAGAGGGGCAAGGATCCAATACGGAGGTGGTTGCACGAACCTGTCCAAGCACCTTGTCAACATCCTCAAGCTGCACCAACTGAAACTCATCCAAGAAAACAGGACAAGCCTGTGCTCTGGATACCTCACTAGATTCACCTGCTATAACACTGGAGTCTAAGTCCTGACGGATGCCAGAGATTTTATTCAGCAAATGTATTACAGCGGGCCTCAGATGGTTCTACCATGTCCTTGGGGCCAACATGTAAAAGCCCCCGGACAACTCTGAAAAGCTCCGCTGGGCGGCAGGTTGATGATTGAATAGTGGCAGCAAAGTATTGTTTTTTTGCTGCTCTCACTGCCCCTGAATACAGCTTACCATAAGCACTTACCAGTGTTTGATTGCATCCATCAGGAGTTCGTCTCCATCTGCCCTCAAGCCTTCTCCTGTTTTGTTTTATCACTCTCAGCTCTGGAGTATACCACGGAGCTCTACAAAGGAGAGGGAGCTCAGGAGCAATCGTGTCAACTGCCCGGGTCATTTCTGCATTCCACAGATCAACCAGGGTTTTGACAGGAGAGCCAGCCCTATCAGCTGGAAAACTCCCCAGAGCCCTCTGGAAACCATCTGGATCCATTAACCTCCGGGGGCAGACCATCTTAATGGGTCCCCCACCCTTGCAGAGGGGAAAAGCCACTGTGGTTTTTAAATGTACAGATTGTGTGTATGTTGTATGTTTTTGCTGTTTTAATTTTTGTATATTGTTTTTAATTGTTTTTAATCCTATGTAAAGCGCCCAGAGAGCTTCGGCTATGGGGCGGTATACAAATGTAATAAATAAATAAATAAATAAATAAATAAATAAATAAATATCAGAGCAGGATATAAACACAGGTGTGCGCAAGAGGTGTGCTGAGTGTGCCAGGCACACCCTACTGTTTCAAGCAATAAGCACTGAATGGGGTGTGTGCATCCAGAAGGAAATCCAGTTGCAGCAGGAATGTTCATCTGGCTGCCCTCCAGGTGCTCCACTGCTGCTGACTCCAACAGCAAGCCATTGCTCCCAGCAGCAGAAGCGAAAAGGAATGCTCTGCCAGGATCCCCTCTGCTGGCAGCCATGCTTCAAAGAGGCCAGGAGGAGGGGCTTGAAGGCTAATATTGCCTCTTGAGCCCCTCCTCTGGCCAGTGTCACCACAAAACCACACCAATGCTGGCGCTTGAGGAGCATCTCTTCATCCCCCCCTCACCTGCAATGGCCCGCCTGTGGTCAGCTGAACATGGAGTAGAGCATCAGTGTCTACAGTATCTAATAAATAACTGAATAAAAATAATGTCCTTTATGACTGAGTATTCAATAAATGTTCACCTTAAAAAATTTATTAAAAATCCCATGGTGCACGCCCTAATTAAATGTTCTGTGCACGCCTATGGATTTGAATGCTGTTTTTGCTCAGGTCAAGCTCCCATGCTTAGATTCTTTACAAAGGCAATATGTTATGGCTCCACTGAGACTGGAAGAGATTATGAAAGCAATTATGAGTATGAACACTGGGAAATTCTGCATGAGTTTCCAGTTGAATGGTATGAAACATTTCTAGCCTTTTAGCTCCAAAGCTTTATTATCTTTATATATTTGACTCAGGTTCTCTTTCTTTATTGCTAAATGGTGCTTATCCTTAAGCCTGGCGAGGACACAAGTCATTACAACATTGGTTCGACCAGATCATGTGGGATTCATTAAACACAGGTAGGGGGCTGATAATTTGAGACTAGTTGTTGATCTGATAGTTCTAAATTCAGAAAGAACTGGCGAAGCGGCCATTGTCTCTTTGGACCCTGAACAGGCCTTTGACAAAATTCATTGGAAATTTACATATGCTTGCTACATTGGGTACTTTTGGTCTTCTGGTGGAAGTTTTGAAATTGGTTAGAATTTTCTATTCAATTCCAAGAGCTAGAGCTATGGCTAATGGTTGGTTTTCAGCTTTTATCCTGCTTGGGTGAGGCGCTAGACAAGGATGTCCACTTTCCACTTGGTATTTGAGTTATGTTTGGAACTCCTGGATTGTGTATGCTGATTTGGAATTTAAAAGTATTTTTTGTATGCTGATGACTTTTTATTGTTTATTTCTAAACTCCAGGCATCTATTCCTGCGTTGATGGAATTGATTAATACTTTTGGTGACCTGTCTGGCTATTCAATTAAGTGGTCAAAGACTGAATTGATGTTGATGGAGATAATATATTTCCTAGTATGTTGGCTAATAGGCAATTTCAGTGTTGACCTGATTTGATTACTTATTTGAGAATACTTCTGCCCAGAGATTTATCTCAACATATTAAACTAAATTTGAATAAGTTGTTTAATGAGATTACCCAAGTTATAGAAAGATGTGTTGGGGAAAATTTCCCTTAAGATGAATAAAAGGACTGGACAGTTGCAAAGTGTCCAGAGGACTGACTATTGCACCTGATATCAATTAACGGGAATGGTTTTTTTCTATCTGCGACTGAAAAGGTCAGAGAGATAGTGGGTTTTCCCCTGGGAGTTTTTTCTATTGATTTGTGCTTAGTCATTGTCCATTCAACTGTATATAAACTGTAAATATCTGATGGAAAAAGAGGCTGGTTGTATGAGGATATGATGTTGGACGGTTATGTTATTTGATGTGGAAATCTTCCTGGAACCTGTATTGTATTTGATGACCATACTGCTGTACATATATACTGAAGGAAATACTGGAACTTCGGTAAAAACTTATACTAAACACAAACCGCTGGTGTGTGAGTATTATTACTGAATGGATCTCTGGAACACGCTTACTCTGCTGTAAGTGAACCGGGAGCGCTTCTCTCCTGGGCAAGATGGGCATCGTTAAAGTTGATCTGGTGGGGTAAAGTTGAATACGAAAGATGAATATCATATTTCAGAGTGTTTATGTTTTATGTGTGATCCCTTCAGATATACCTGGCAAATATTTCCAAAACCCCAATGCTTTGTTTTGTATTTTTTTCTGGGGTTCCTCTCCATTACAAAAATATTTCAAATGGATGCAGCTTCCAATTGAAGAAGGTGAGTTTGGCTTTCCAGACTTTGCTTTATACCATTGTACCTACTTGCTGAGTTGTATTAAATTCTAGTATTTCCATTAGATTTCCCACCCTGGTCAGTTCTGGAATCCTTCTGTTTGGGCCCTCTTACCAAATAGATGGCACTAGGTTCTCAGTATACCAGAACAGATAAACCCCCTCCCACAGTTTTGACTGTGTGACATATAATATAGCATCAATTACAGTTTGATCCATTTTCTCATGCTAAATTGACTTTACGGTGAAATCCGGATTCAAAAATTGGAAAGAAAATATTTTTGTGGAGGACATGGATGGATAGTATGATTTTACTTTGGATCAATTGTTGGGTCCAGACGATGAGTTTCTTTCATTTTAATTTATGTGCTAAATATGAATTACTCGCTATGGCTGAATTACTTGCAATTGCAACACATGTTGGAATCTAGGTTTGGTCCAGCTGCTTCTACAGCTTCAGAACCCCATTTTTATTTGAAACACTAATAGTGGCTGACCTGTCATACTGACTCACAACTCATGTATATACAGCAAATAATTCTTATCAGTTAATAAATATGATACTCAGGGTCTAAGACAGAAATGGACTAGAGAATTGGAACACCTCATTTATCTAACCAATGGATCATGTTTTAGTATCTGTAACTGAAGTATCTATGAAACTTTGGCTATGTCTTATTCAGCAATAAGGTTTTGGGTATTTTGAACTCCACATTGCCTTTTTAAAAAGGGTTTGTCTAATTTGCATAATTGTTGGAGGGGTAATGCACCCAAGGCTTCTTTTATTCATATGTTTTGGCAATGCCCAATATTTGTCTACCTTTGAAAGAAGATCATAATAAGGATACACTTCGTATTGGAACAGTCTTTAATATTGAATGATGTGCATGTCCTCCTAAACTATTTACTTCTTTCTTGGAAGTTAATGTATGGTCATGCAAATGGATTTTCTGAGGAAAGATAAATGTTCACTTGCTGTAATACAATGGATTGAGGACCTAATGGCGCTATCAACATTTGAGCAGGTGGTATATAGGTGCCACTCACAAATTGATAAGTATATGGATATTTGATCTGCTTTTCTCGCAGTTTACACATAATTTCTTTTTTTCCAGAATGCAATATTTGATATGCATATAATTTTTTTTCCTTTTTGCTTTTTCACTCAGGAGTTTGGCTCACATTTCATTTGAACTGGGACATCTACAACTGTGACTGAGTGTGGAGTGTAGAAATTATCAGCCTACAGATTATACATTCGCCCAGTTCTGACCTATCCCCTTTAATTTGATCTATTATAGCTGCAGGGCTGGAAACCACATCAGTGTGGATTTATGGGCACAGCATGCAACAAGGGATAAGAGTGCAGTGAGCTGAAGCCATCGATGATGAAACATGTGGCAACACATGAACACCCTGATGCCATCATCATTCAGTTAGGTGAGAATGACTTCAGAGCCCCAAAGGGCCTAGATTTGATCAACACAGTTCAGACAGACCTCGTAGAGATGTGGTATCATATGTTTTGAGTAATAGTCATTTGGTCTGTGCTCCTACAGAGACACATTTGGAAGTGGGCTAAAGACCCCAGCCAGAGTGGATGAGGCCAGAAGGAAAATGAACAAAACCATGGCACGTGTTGTCCAGGCTCTAGGAGGGTGAGCCATTAGGCACTCGGACATCTGGCTTCTTCCTATCATATGCCGCATGGACCCACTTAGACACTGTGCCACACAACTTCAGCCAAACGAGGCCTGCCTAGAGTGGCCAGGATTTTAGTGGTTTCAGCAGTATGGAATGGAACTAGTGAATCAGCACATTGTGAATTCGGAGCTTGGAGTGCTTATACTATTTAGAACAATCTTCAAAGGCACAAAAGGGTTTCATATCAGCCATAACGAAAATACAAAGAGACTCCAGAAGGATTCCCAAATGCCTCAGTAGCCATTCCAAGCTAAAAATAATGAGGCTGGAGTAACTCATTAATTGGGTTCAGATGATCAGTGGGGGAAACAACACAGTGCTGGTAATTTCCCTACCCATGTCAATCGCATGACCAGAATTATCCTAATTACTCACACTGTGTCATAGGTTGCCCTCTATTTTGCCTAACCAATGGGTCGTGGTTTTAGCAACTGTAACTAAAGTATCTATGACTCTTTGGCTACGTCTTATTCAGCAATAAGGTTTTGGGTTTTTTGGACTCTGTGATGCCTTTTTAATAAGCGTTTGTCCAATTTGCATAATTGTTGGCAATGTAACACACCTAATGCTTCTTTTATTCATATGTTTTGGTAGTGCCCTATAGTTGTCTACTTTTGGGAGGAGTTCATCATAAGAATAAACTTTGTATTTAAATAGTCTTTAATATGGAACAATATGCATGTCCTCCTAAACTATCTACTGGTTTCTTGGAAATTAATTCATGGTCAGCGCAAATGGATTCTCTGAGCCCTTACGACAGCTAAAAGAATGATATCATTATGTTGGAAGGATAAATGTTAAAATGTTCACCTCCCATAATGCAACGGACTGAGGATTTAAAGCTATCATCATTAGAAAGTGTGGCATATAGGCACCACTTGCGAGTGGATAAATACATGGATTTTTGGTCTGCTTTTCTTGAAACTGATGCAACAACAACTGATTTTCATACATCTGTCCAGTGGATTCTGCAGCTCGCCTGCTTTTCCCCGGTTGCAGACTTCAGATGATTTTTCTAACTTTCCAAAATGAAAAAGCCCCCCCCCCCAATGAGCGTTTCCCTCATAGGCTAAAGTATAGAAATGTGTATTTTGGGGGAATTTGTGAATTTGTACAAATGCAAATTTATGCAGATGTAAAATTTTGCAAATAGAAATGCAAATTTGCGCAAATTTGCAAATAAAACCAACAACCTTATTCCATCGATGAGCAGACAATGAAATGAAAGACACCTGATAATCTGCAAAACACAGATGGAACGGATTGTACACAATCCATACATCCCTAGTCGAGGACACACATTGTACACTTTTCCCTCTTTCTGTAGCCATATGTATCAATATAATCCCCCTTCTTTCTAGACAGACCTCTAAACTGTCCAGACTAGGATAGACCCCTCCCAAATCTGCATCCACCTTGAAGCTCAATATTGGGAAAAAGGCAGGATACAAACAACAACAACAACAGTCAGCCTATGCATTTCCTCCATAGGTGGCTCATCTCATCAAAGTATGAGATGTAGAAATCACTCAGAGGATGCACCATCTATTCATCCGAGGCTAATGATTGGTCATTTCGAAGTTTTCTCTCTGGGAGCTGCCCACACCCATAGAAAAATATGAACTGTGGAATCTTTTCTTTGTCTTTTGGCTGGCTGGCAAAGAGTGAGGGCAAAACTTTTCCACTCTCTGGAGGCCCAGAGGGACACCCTACCCATAAGCTGCTTTGGAGAGTTTCTCTTAGGGTCTTGATTAATAAAGATCAAACTGGAATCCTATGCTTGTTTAAATGGAGAAAAGTCCTGCAACTGCCAGCCAGCCATACCGGTTGGGGAATACTGGGACTTGTGGGACTTCTTTTCTGTCTAAACATGGATAGGATTGCACCTTTGTGAGATAGTTTCAGGTTTCATTTTATTTTTAAAAGCAACTTTTCTCAAGTTCTCTCTGTTTGGCTCGTTAATAAAAATATGGGATTGGAAACTTTAACTGATGTTACATTCTTGCCAAACCTGGAAGTTGCCCATAACTAAGCTGCTTGGCAAACACACTAACCTTTAAAGGAAGCTCTGAAAGCAGAGCCTATATGAAAGCCACAAGCCTGGATTACTTCATATCCAGGATATGAGTGATTGAATCTCAATATTCAATTATTATTAATATTCAATAAGTTATTAGTACATGGGTGGGGCAGCCTACCTCTGAGGAAAATCAACAATGGTTGTCTTGCAGCCATGTCCTACCACACTGGATGAGGGTGCAGACATACTGGTTTGTCACACACAGCACCTATCAAATGATGGGATCATTTCATGTGTCTTATGAAGGTTATGCCACAGTATATTTGTTATCATTGATATAGCACAAGACTCTTGGCTAGTTTCACTTACTTCTGACTTGGAGGCCAGATCTACACCAAGCAGGATCTACACTTTGAAAACAGTTCAAAAACTGTATATGGAGCGTGTCTTGGGCCCCAACAGTAGTCAATACTGTTATAAAACATTTCAAAGCAGTAGTGTAGATCCTGCCTGAGAAGCCAGGATTGATAAGGCTTTCTGTGGATTAGTATGAGGACATTGCATAGGCTGGGCCCACGGGAAATGATAAGATTTCCCACATGAGATTTCGTCTCCCGGCTTTGCATCTAAAATCACTGTAACAAAACATCCTGATGAATTAATATAATATATGTATCTCCTGCTTTTCAGTTTAAACTAAAATGCTTAACATGGCTAACACCAATAACAACAACAACAATAACAAAACTGACTCAAGGCAAACCAAAAAGTACATAAACCCGACCAGTATACAGTCCCACCAGATCACGTATCAATTAAAAAACAATACACCTCTAGGGAGCCTGGACAACCAGAAAAGTCTGAAATGTAATCATGAAGGGTGTGGGGAAGACTTCTGGGAAGGGCATTCTAGAAATGGGTCACCACCATGGAAAAAAACCCATACTTTCTTTGAAGATAGGGGCACCCAGAGAATGATCTCCAATGAAGACCTTACTTTAGGAGGGGTTTGTGTGTCATGGCTAACAAGTACCATTGAGTCCAATGTATCTAATCAGTAAGTACACTGATTACTTAGACACATTGTATAATGATTAGACACCTTATATAAAGTAGTATAAGTAAGTCTGTAACCAATTCATAATACTATAGCAGGAGGTCCAATGCTTTCTCAGTTATTATTAAATTTTCATCCTCATCCTCATCGAATTGTAGTTGCCTTTTCTCTTAAAAATGACTCAAGGTAACATAACAAAATTATGAAAACGTACAAAGTATAAATAGCTAAAAACTATTTCCATTGAATAGCATAGAATAAAAAGTTCATCATATGCCTTCAAATGCGTGGGAGTAATGGCAAGCCTTGACCTGACACTGAAAAGATGATGATGTTGGCACCAGGTGGGCCTCACTGGGGAGAGCATTTCACAGTCTGGGGTCACTGGCGAAAACACCCTCTCCCTTATTGCCATCCTCTGAAATTCCCTCAGAGGAGGCCCTCTGAGAAAGGCCTCCAATGTTGATTACCCCATCAGGTAGTGCAGTTTCAAGCCATATAAGGCCTTGTTGATTAAAGCCAGCATCCTAAATTGGGCTCAGAATCATATAGGCAGCCATGCAAGTGGGCCAGAATCAGTGTTATATGCTAAGAAATTCTGATCCCTGTTACCAGTCTGGCTGCCACATTTTGCAGCAGCTCCACTTTCTGCACCATCTTCAAAGTCAGCCCCACATAGAGTGCATTGCAGTAATCTTATCTGGAGGTTACCAGAACATAGGTTACTGAAGCCATTCCATGCCACTGAGGCCACTGGTAGAAGGCATTCCATGCCACTGAGGCCATCTGAGCCTTAAGTGCAATGATGGCTCCAGGAGAACCCCCAAACTATATTACAAATGTTGGACAAATCTGAGTTCAAATGTGGAATCATATTGAGAATATCTGAGCCTCTCCACATTGCCCTTAAAATGACTTATATTATGTTTAAAAATGTGTTTTTTTAAGTTGTTTCATTACGTGGTAAAATACACTGAGCAGTCCTTACGTTTCATAGGGACTTTTTCCTCCATCCTGAAAGTGTTCACTGGTGTATTGCAGGGTTAATTACTTGTTCTTTAGTATGTGTTTTGCAGGCTGCTCGAGTTACGGAGACAGAAGTGGGCGGGTAAGCAGCCTGCAAAACAGAAACGAAAGAATAGTCAAGGAATCAACCCTGTAATACACCAGTGACCACTTTGAGGATGGAGGAAGCAGTCACTATGAAACATAAATACCACGTAATGAAACGACTTAAAAAAACATGTTTTTAAACAGAATATAAGTCATTTTAAGGGCAATGTGGATAGGCTCTCTGTCATCTTTTCTCTGCGTTTTCCTGAAATTGGCTTTAGACACTGCCAGGTCACAGAAGCATGCCCAGGATTTAATGCGGGGGGACATGGCACACCATGGCAAAAAACATCTGGGAGCCTCTTTTTAGGAAAAAGACACAGGAAAAGGACTTTCAGAAATGGCGCCTTTTCCAGAGGGAAGTGGCGTCTTTGCTGTGGATTGGCAACAACATCATGTGTCACAAGAGACCTTAAAGTGCTCCACTCCACACTAAATTGCCTGTGAAGAATAGATGGTAAGAGAGGAAAGCAAGTTGTCAAATGATGTGTGAATAATGCATTAGAAAAGTGAATGCTTGACTGGCATCTCTGTCATTAATTTTAAGAACAAGCAGGAACTTTAGGGAAAAGCACCAATTATGTGAAGTGACTCAGGCTTCACTATATGTTAAGATCTAATATACCTAAATGAGTGTTATGATTGCTTACGGCCAAGTTTTCAAAATCTGATGACTGGGAAGAGTTTAATCCTTTCTCTGATGAGAATGAGTTACAAAATATTTAATAAATGTATAATCATAGAATCATAGAATCATAGAATGGTAAAGTTGGAAGTGGCCTATAAGGCCATTGAGTCCAAACCCCTGCTCAATTCAGGAATCCACCTGAAAGCATACCTGACAGATAGTTGTCCAGCTGCCTCTTGAATGCCTCTAATGTGGGAGAGCCCACAACTTCCCTAGGTAATTGGTTCTATTGTTGTACTGCTCTAACAGTAAGGAAGTTTTTCCTGATGTCCAGCCGGAATCTGGCTTCCTGCAACTTGAGCCCATTATTCTGCGTCCTGCACTCTGGGATGATTGAGAAGAGAACCTGGCCCTCCTCTGTGTGATAACCATTCAAGTATTTGAAAAGTGCTATCATGTCTCCCCTCAATCTTCATGTCTCCCCTCAATCTTCTCTTCCAGTCTCTCCTCATAGGGCTTTGTTTCCAGACCTCTGATCATCCTCGTTGCCCTCCTCTGAACATGCTCCAGTTTGTTTGCATCCTTCTTGAAGTGTGGGGCCCAGAACTGGATGCAATACTCAAGATGAGGCTTAACCAGTGCCGAACAGATGGGAACCAGTACCTTGCACGATTTGGAAGCTATACTTCTTTATGCAGTCCAAAATAGCATTTGCTTTTTTCGTAGCCACATCACACTGTTGGCACATATTCAGCTTGTGGTGTACAACAATTCCAAGATCCTTCTCACTTGTAGTATTGTTGAGCCAAGTATCCCCCATCTTGTAACTGTGCATTTGGTTTCCCTATTATCCCTATTAAGTTTTCTTTGTTTGAATCGATGAAGAAGTTCTTGGAGCATAACTCAGCAGGAAGAACCATGTTAGACAGTAAGTCCCTCTTATGACTTTTTCCTGCCCCGCTTGCTGGGCGGGGGGAGGCGATTGCGAGCGGGGATGGGGTGATGTGACGTGGGTGCCCGCAATTGGCGAGCCCCAGGTGGTGCCACCAGGGAGAGGAGGGGTCTCAGGCTATTTAAGCCAGGGGACCCCTCCTGATCTCCTCAGCTTGCTGCGTGGCTCGGCAGCGAACAGGAGAGGCGACGGCAGCAAGAGCAGCGAGATTCGGCAGGTTTTGAGGCATGAGGGGAGGAGAGAAGACTCCAAAGGAGCTGCGGCGGCAGCCGAGCGGCGAGGGAAAAGAAGAGCGGCCAGCTAAGAAGGAGGCTGGCAGAGGGGCTACAGCAGCGGCTTATCTGCAGCAGGAGTAGCGGAGGCTCGGCAGTGGATGCCGGAGTGCTCAAGAGCGGCGCGGCGCCAGCTGCGGCGTGCATCGTAGCGTCCTGGCGGGGACGAAGGAAAGAGGAAGTGACGGCGGCAAAGCGGAGGCGGGCCTAATCGCCGCTCTGCAGGGCGACCCAGCGCGGAAGCAGGAGGCACTGCTTGGGAGGACGGTGGCGGCCGGATTCCTGCCTGCGTTTTACCTTCTGCAGGGCCAAACGGCTATAAAGTTTCCTCGGGCCAGAGGGGGGAGAGCAAGCGGGCGCTGGGTGGCTGTTTGGTTTTGAAGGAGGGACCATGAGCCACATATTGCTGCCTCTGGCTAATAGGACGGCAACCCCCACGCCATATCCCCGCATCATTGTGTGAGCCTTTAGGCTTCACCAGCCCGAAGCCCAGTCGATACACCCACTTAATTTGATTTTGGATAGGGACGGGGCATTAACCCTCCCCCTCTCACCCCAAGCAGGTCGTTGGTTACCCCCGGGGTTGTGAATTAAACACAGTCCTACTGGGGCCCTGACCTGGTTACCGGGTTGATTACTTATATCACAGGGTTATTAGGTTATTTAGCTTATTGTTGTTTAGCTATATAATAACATTAATAATAATAATAATAATAATAATAATAATAATAAGTAGTCTGTATTTTCTAGTTTTATTGGATTCAGAACTTGGTAGCATATTTAATTTGCAAAGAATGCCACCTAAAAAAGGTATTGGTGGAAAGAAGGGCAAAGGAAAAGCCCCAACACAGGCATCTAAGCGTAGGCGTCCTGTGGAAAATTCATCTTCTGAGGATGATGTGGATCCCAATATAAACAATCTTTTAGCTCGGCTTCAGGATTTGGAGAAAGAGAAGGGCATCTGAGCTACCCCCACACCTGTCATACCCCAGGCTCACTCTGGTGGCAGGGTGACCAGAAAGAAAAGGCAGGATGATTTATTGCAGTCTATTTCAGCTAGGTTGAAGGTGGTAGAAGCATCTTCCAGTGGGTCTACAACGGATGTATCTGCCCTAGAGGCGAGCGTAGTCATGTCGTCCACTCCTCCGCTTGGCACCACGCAGGGCGTAGCGGCTGCTCATGAATCAGCTTCACCGGTTAATCCGCCAGTACAAGGAGCAGCCCCCCTGAGTCAAGGTGAGCAACAGCCACAAATCAGTGCAACAACACCACAACTTGCCAACACGTTTTCTTCACACTGGGGTTGGTTTCCATGGCTAGCCGGGATGGGCACACAAGTTTCAGGGACGGCTTCGCTCCCATTAACGACCCCCCCCAGCTCCCGTGGTCGCTACCACAACTAATATGGCGATTCCCATCTCGCACCAAGTTGGTTTAGCAAGCATGGGAACTGTCACGACAGCTGAACAAAATGTTTTAGGGAGTCAGCTCCCCGTGGCCACTGCACAGCCTCTTCATATTTCAGAGGCGGCGGTTGCTTGTGCAAGGGTTTGGCAGGGACCTGCCGGTGCTACTGGGTCGAAACTAGCTCAGGAAGGGCATGACCCGTATGCGGGAGCTAGCAGTGATTCCATCCCCACAGGTAGCACATCTGCACCATTAGGGTATCATCTTCTCCCCGCAACGAGGGAGAAGATTTGCAAGGGAGATTACATAGACATATTTTCTCTCTTGTTTCGCGAGCAAGAGAACTCTGAAAAAGAAAAGAGTGGGGATAAGGAAGTGGAAAGGATTAAAAAGAAACGGGTAGTCCGCACTTGGGCAAATTGGCTGCCCGGTTTTCTTATTTATATGGGTGTAGTGCTTCAGCGATTTCCCAGTAACGGTGTTATATTGACGAAATACCTTGATATGATATATCGGGCGTATTCTGAGTATGAGGGCGGAGCCTGGTGGGCTTACGACGAATCATTCTGTCGTAGAGTTGCCTTTGACCACGCCCTCCGATGGGATATTAAGGATCATGAACTGTGGCTGCAGTTCATGACTCCAGCCTGGCCAGGTTTTGGGGATAGGGCGGATAGCGGCCATATCTTGGCCAAGCAGCAACCCGCTTACACCTTTAGGGAGAATGCGGGTCAGGCGGTTCAACACCGCCCGCTCTGTTGGGATTTCAACAGGGGAATTTGTAGTCGCAACCCATGCAAGTATAGGCATGAGTGCAATGCATGCTCGGGACATCATTCCGCCACAAATTGCATTAAAAATAGGGGTGGAAAATGGCCCAACAAGGAAGGTCAGCGTGCTGGACGTGCTGGGGGACAACAACCTCCTACCAAAGGGACCCAGCCCGGTCAAAATTGAACCCCTTATTAAACTGCTTGCTTTATATCCTAAGCGGAGTGAAGCAAGGTATCTTCAGGCTGGCTTTCAGGAAGGATTCCGTATCCCTTTTCAAGGAATTAGGTGAGGGTCATTTTCTAGGAATCAAAAATCTATTAGCACATTGGAATACATTGCCATGGAAAAAATAAATAAAGAGGTACAGGCTGGAAGGGTGCTAGGTCCATTCCCAACCCCTCCTATTCCTCACTTACGGGTCTCACCCCTGGGTATAGTTCCCAAAACACCAGGGGAATTCAGGTTAATTCATAACCTGTCCTTCCCGAAGGGAACTTCCGTTAATGACTCAATCCCAGAAGGCTTGTGTTTGGTCCGATACGCTTCCTTCGATTCTGCAGTAGGTATGGTTCGAAGGAATGGGGTAGGGGCACTGATGGGAAAATGCGATATAAAAGCCGCTTTTTGCATTTTACCCATCCACCCCAAGGATTTCAATCTATTGGGATTTTGTTTTCAGGGACAATTCTATGTAGATCGTGCCTTGCCATTGGGATGCTCTATTTCGTGCGCTATGTTCGAGACATTCAGCTCTTTTCTGGAATGGGCCCTAATTTTAAGGGCGGGAACAACGGATGTCATTCATTATTTGGATGACTTCCTGTTTTTGGGGGCGGCAGGAAGCACGCATTGTGCATACTTGATGGGCACCTTCGGTGCACTTTACGAAGAGCTGGGAGTCCTGCTGGCGCACGAAAAAACAGAGGGCCCTTCAACAGTGCTTAAGTTCTTAGGCATAGAATTAGATTCTACGCAGCAGTGTTGTCGCTTACCAAGGGATAAGTTACTCACACTACGTACAAAACTGCAGTACATTATGCACCAGAAAAAGGTTTCTCTTAGATAGTTACAGAAAGTTGTGGGCCATCTGAATTACGCATGTAGGGTAACAGCCCCTGGGCGAGCATTTCTCTGTCGTCTATCTTCAGCCATGTCAGGTTTACGCAAGCCACATCATAGAACTCGGGTCACACGGGATATGCGAGCTGACATGCGAGTATGGTTAGATTTTCTTGCACGATATAATGGCGTATCCTTTTGGAGGTGCGAGCTTATGATAGAAGCCGAACTCCAGATACATTCGGATGCTTCTGGTTCATGGGGCTTTGGCGTCATATGGGGGACCAAATGGTGCGCTGAGCGTTGGCCCAAGGATTGGGTCACCAAGGGCCTGTGTAAGGACCTTACTTTTCTTGAGCTATTCCCTATTATCATGGCAGTGCATGTATGGGTGTCAGACATGGCAAACTCCATGGTGTTGTTCTGGTGTGACAACCAGGCCACCGTGCAGGTCATTAATTCTCTGTCTTCACGTAACCCTCGCGTTATGAACTTAGTAAGAGCTTTTACCTTGCACTGCTTGAAACATAATATTCTTTTCCAGGCAAAGCATATACCCGGCTTAAATAATGATATAGCGGACGCTTTGTCTCGACATCAGGTACAGAGATTCCGGGAATTGGCTCCCTGGGCTCTCCTAAGGCCGGAGACCATGCTACCAGATCTGTGGTTGATTGGAAGGACGAAATAGATCAGGCCATTTGGCAGTCCTTGGCGCCTAGCACCAGGTCAGCCTACCAAAAAGCAGGTAGGGAGTTCCAAGTAGGGGTGTGCATCGGATCGGATCCGATCCACGATCCGAATCCGATCCGACCCAAAATCGGGAAAATCCGATCCGATCCGATCCGATCCGGACAACCTCCGATCCGATCCGATCCGATCCGATGAGGTCCGATCCGGATCGGACGCCATTTTGAATGCTTTTTCCCATAGCCAAGTATTGTTTTACAAAAACGCCTATAACTTTTTCATTTTTAAAGATAGAAGGATGAAACTTGGGCACATTGTAGACTGGTTAGGGGTAGTTATCTGTGAGAAATTTCAGAAAGATTGGTGCATGCATTTTGTGGCAATTAATTTTTTAATAAATACCCAGGAATGCCTATAACTTTGTCATTTTTAAAGTTACACACATGAAACTTTGCCACATTGTAGGGGGTACCTTGGGACCTATGTGTGTGAAATTTCAGAAACGTAGGTGCTTGTCTTGTGTGGCAATTAATTTTTAGAAAAATGGGTAGTAGTGGGGTAAATACAGTTACGCCTCCCATTTTTTTATTTTTGAAGATACAAACAGGAAACTTGGGCACATTACAGGTACCACTTGCCTTGATATGTGTGTGAAATTTCAGAAACATTGGAGCTTTCCTTGTGTGGCAATTAATTTTTGAAACAATGAGGAAAGAAACACCTATAACTTTGTCATTTTTAAAGTTACACACATGAAACTTTGCCACATTGTAGGTGGTACCTTGGGACCCATGTGTGTGAAATTTCAGAAACATAGGTGCTTGCCTTGTGTGGCAATTAATTTTTTAATAAATACCCAGGAATGCCTATAACTTTGTCATTTTTAAAGTTACACACGTGAAACTTTGCCACATTGTAGGCGGTACCTTGGGACCTATGTGTGTGGAATTTCGGAAACGTAGGTGCTTGCCTTGTGTGGCAATTAATTTTAGAAAAATGGGTAGTAGTGGGGTAAATACAGTTACGCCTCCCACTTTTTTATTTTTGAAGATACAAACAGGAAACATGGGCACATTACAGGTACCACTTGGCTTGATATGTGTGTAAAATTTCAGACAGCTGGGTCCAGGCATGTGGTGGCAAGGTATTTTTGAAACAATGAGGAAAGAAACGCCTATAACTTTTTTATTTTAAAAGTTAGAAGTCTGAACATTGCTCACTTTGTAGATGGGTTAGGGGTAGATATGTGTCAGAAATTTCAGAATTATAGGTCCAGGCATTTGATGGCTATGGAATTTTTAAATTACATGTTTCAAAAAAATTTCTACAGAGGCCAGGTCTTCCCCTCCCGCTTCCCGCGAAGAAAAGGAAACACTCTCTCGTCTCGATCCCTTTGATCCTTGCTAGTAGTATCCATTACAGGGCTCGTGTTTCCTTTCCTCCTTTCACTTTTCAAGCAGAACGGCTGAGCCTAGCTGAGTTTTGCAGCCATGCGTGCAAGGAAGGATCACTCTGGTCTCGATCCCTTTGATCCTTGGTAGTATCCATTACAGGGCTCGTGTCTGCTTGAGTACAAAGTGAAAGCAGACACGAGCCCTGTAATGGATACTACCAAGGATCAAAGGGATCGAGACCAGAGTGATCCTTCCTTGCACGCATGGCTGCAAAACTCAGCTAGGCTCAGCCGTTCTGCTTGAAAAGTGAAAGTAGGAAAGGAAACACGAGCCCTGTAATGGATACTACTAGCAAGGATCAAAGGGATCGAGACGAGAGAGTGTTTCCTTTTCTTCGCGGGAAGCGGGAGGGGAAGACCTGGCCTCTGTAGAAATTTTTTTGAAACATGTAATTTAAAAATTCCATAGCCATCAAATGCCTGGACCTATAATTCTGAAATTTCTGACACATATCTACCCCTAACCCATCTACAAAGTGAGCAATGTTCAGACTTCTAACTTTTAAAATAAAAAAGTTATAGGCGTTTCTTTCCTCATTGTTTCAAAAATACCTTGCCACCACATGCCTGGACCCAGCTGTCTGAAATTTTACACACATATCAAGCCAAGTGGTACCTGTAATGTGCCCATGTTTCCTGTTTGTATCTTCAAAAATAAAAAAGTGGGAGGCGTAACTGTATTTACCCCACCACTACCCATTTTTCTAAAATTAATTGCCACACAAGGCAAGCACCTACGTTTCCGAAATTTCACACACATAGGTCCCAAGGTACCGCCTACAATGTGGCAAAGTTTCATGTGTGTAACTTTAAAAATGACAAAGTTATAGGCATTCCTGGGTATTTATTAAAAAATTAATTGCCACACAAGGCAAGCACCTATGTTTCTGAAATTTCACACACATAGGTCCCAAGGTACCACCTACAATGTGGCAAAGTTTCATGTGTGTAACTTTAAAAATGACAAAGTTATAGGTGTTTCTTTCCTCATTGTTTCAAAAATTAATTGCCACACAAGGAAAGCTCCAATGTTTCTGAAATTTCACACACATATCAAGGCAAGTGGTACCTGTAATGTGCCCAAGTTTCCTGTTTGTATCTTCAAAAATAAAAAAATGGGAGGCGTAACTGTATTTACCCCACTACTACCCATTTTTCTAAAAATTAATTGCCACACAAGACAAGCACCTACGTTTCTGAAATTTCACACACATAGGTCCCAAGGTACCCCCTACAATGTGGCAAAGTTTCATGTGTGTAACTTTAAAAATGACAAAGTTATAGGCATTCCTGGGTATTTATTAAAAAATTAATTGCCACAAAATGCATGCACCAATCTTTCTGAAATTTCTCACAGATAACTACCCCTAACCAGTCTACAATGTGCCCAAGTTTCATCCTTCTATCTTTAAAAATGAAAAAGTTATAGGCGTTTTTGTAAAACAATACTTGGCTATGGGAAAAAGCATTCAAAATGGCGTCCGATCCGGATCGGACATCTGGTCCGATCCGATCCGACCAGCCTCCGATCCGATCCGATCCGATCCGACCCCCCAGGTCCGATTCCGATCCGCTATCCGATCCGATCCGGGGGGTCAGTGCACATCCCTAGTTCCAAGCATTCCGTTTAGCTCATCATCTCCCGCTTCAGTGGCCCATTCTGGTGGACCATGTCCTCCAGTATTGTGTTAGCTCAAGGAAAAGCGGTCTTGCAGCATGCACAATGTCACTTAAGCTGGCCGCTTTAGCTTTTATTGCTAAGGCCCAAGGCATGGCGGATTGCACGTCCAATTTTCGCATCCGTAGGTCATTAAGAGGTTGGGAAAGGGAAGCTCCATGCGTTCCTGATACCAGGCAACCTGTGTCCCCAGAAATTCTCATCGGCTTGCAGGCTCATTGGTTGAGCCTTTGCCACTCGCAATTCGAGTCGGTACTTTTTCATGCGGCTTCATTAATTATGTTTTGGGGGGCATTTCGGATATCTGAAGTGCTAGCATCTTCTAAGCGTGATAGGACCGCTAGAGCATTCCAGTTTTCTGACCTGCGTTTAGATGAACGCAAGGTTCAGCTTCACCTTAGATGGTCCAAAACGGCCCAGATAGCTAGGGGACGCTGGGTTAATCTTTTTCCTGCCGCCAACCCGGAGATATGCCCAATAAAAGCTTTGTCAGCTTTCATGGTCCTGCGGGGTCCTCTGCAGGTTTTCTGTTTTGCCACGTGGATGCTTCCCCACTTACTAAATACCAATTTTGGGCAATTACAAGGAAGGCGCTTGATGCCTTGAGCTTACCTTCGGCAAGGTTTGGCACGCACTCCTTCCGCATTGGGGCAGCTTCCACTGCAGCTTCTATTGGCTTCTCCTCTTCGCAGATCCAGGCTTTGGGCAGATGGCATTCTTCGGCATATAAATCTTACGTACGGCAAATGGCTAAATAGGGACTTAGCTGCATATGCTAACGTCTTCATGTTTGTTTTAGATCTACCAGTGGTTCCTACACCCATGTGGGTCTCCATATGCGGCCACAGCATGATCTTTTGGGCCAGCAAACGGGCGTCCAGTTCCAGCTTTGGATCCCAGCTTGGTTTGAGTCAGCTTGCTACCATCCGCTGGCTTGGGAAGCGTGGTATGCAGTGGGAGAATCTTGTTCCCACCTTGCTGCAGCATCATTCCACACTACACCCCCCGCAAATTTTGCTTATCCACCTAGGTGGGAATGATTTGGGCCTGCTAAAAGGCAAAGCACTTATATTGCAAGCTTTGGCGGATTTCCAGCAATTACGCCAGCTGTGGCCAGGCATAAGGATCATATGGTCTTGCATTCTACCCCACTTATATTGGAGAGTCAGTTGCGACCCTCTGGCTTTGTAAAGGGCCCGGAAATGGGTCAATACTGAAATTTTCAAATCACTGCTGCAGCACGGGGATGTTAGTATTCAGCACCTTAATATAAACAGAGCCCGGAGGGAGTTGTATAGAAGTGATGGGGTACACCTGTTCCTAGCAGACCTGCAAAAGGGCCTCCACGAAGTAATTCTTCAAGGGGGAGTGGGAGTGGGAGACTAAGCTGAGACTTCTCCCCCTGTGGCGGTAGGTGTGGGCAATTTTATGTTTTGGTTAATGGTGAGCATTCACTGGCACTGTTTGGGTGATTGGGAAAGCCTGAGGCCAACCACTGAGAGCCCTGCGGCATCAGTTGGGGGGATAGGGCTTACCTCTGAGGTCAACCCTTCTCGTCTACTCAGAGCCCTGCGGCACGAGGGGAGACGACACCGGATGACCTCCCACCTCATCTCGAGGAAGCTCGGGGGGCAGCGAAAGAGCAGGCGCCGCTTCCCGGGCCGTGAATGTCTTGCCCGATCCTCAGAATGGCCTGATGGCCATTGCAAATGCCCGCTTAGGTCTCCTCCCCCTTTTTCTACTTAACTATGAATAAATAAAGTGGCCCATGTTTAATCCCAATCTTGTGTGTTGTCTCTTCATTTCTCATCCATCGCTTCGCAAGTATCAGTTGTAACTTCTTCTTTTTTGTATTCCTGAATTAGGTATCATTTATACCCTTTATGAGTTAGACGTTTAGTGGTAGACGTGAATCTCTTTTTTCTTGAAGTTACTGAGGGTGATTTTTTTTTTGTCTGATTAGATTCTTGTTGAAAACTTGTTTTTTTCCTGGCATTTGTTCAGCAATGCCAAAATACTCTGGAAACTCAAATTTCCTTAACCAAACATTAGTGCAATTGTGTTCCCCTCTTCTGCAACACTCATCTCAGCTGGCTTCGAGGGAAACTGCTTGTCACTGAAACATACTTGTAACTCATTCATCAGGTATTGGTGAGCATTTAATTTGGTTCATTTTTTATAAGAACTTACCAAAATTTGCAATTTTCTTCATAAATGGTATGGAAATAAATTAAGAAATAGTCAAATGTGGGAGAAACCAAAATTGACAGATTTGTTCATCGAGCATCAGGGTTTTGAATGCTTAGCTCTTACAAGTCTGGGTTTTAATCCCTCTGTATCCAACTATACTTGTGGGTGCTGATTTAGGGTTGCCACTTCTTTTTTCTGACAGGTTCTTCATCTTTAACAGCTACATGGCAGGCAGGTACAACACTGTCCTTTCCGTTTTGGGAATAGTTGTACGTATTGAATTTGGCCAGTGCAGATGAATGAGAATTTTGTTTCAGTTAGTTTTGATAAGAACCTATTAAAATCCGCAGATTTCTTCATATGCAGACTGGAAAGAACTTGAGAGGTTTTTTTTTTTAAAAAAAATCAAATGTGGGAGAAAGCAAAATGCACAAATTTGTTCATCTTTACCCTAATTAGTTTAGCTTTCTTTTGTAAATGCACCCAACCAACAAGTGCTAAAGAGCATACAATAGGATTAGGAATTGGGAAATACAGATTGTGAGTTCAAGAAAATGGGATATTACCAGATACTCATAGCTTTGTTTTCTTTGTCATTGTGTTATTTCTTTAGAGATATACAATTACCTATTCAGGAATTGTGCTATTCTGCTTTGCTTCCTTTGACACTATATTGGTTCTTTAAAAATATGAACTTATCTATTCAGAAATGGGAACTTAGTACCTTTCTTTCCAATATCACATGTGTGCATTACAGCTGTTGGATTTTGTGGCAGTGTTTATTGCTCACTAGCCTACAGGCATTGTTTTTTTAAAAAAATTATTCCTTGTACGAAACATATGTACATACTCTGTAATAGGGATGTGCATGGCCAGAAATATTGGAATTGGATTGGAATTTCCAATATTAAAAATATCAGATCCGATCATATCGGGGGGTACCGGGATTTGATCGAATCCGATATCTGATAAATATCGGAAGTTCCAATCCGATTACAGACTGCCATTTCAGATGTTTTCCCCATAGGCTTGCATTTGGGGGGAAAGAAAGCTTTCCCCCAATGCAAGTCTATGGGGAAAAACACTGGGCCGGCACTCCCTCCTTCCCTCCACTCACGCTCCCTCCCCCCACTCACACTCCTTACCTGCCACTGCCATTGCCGCCGTTGCTGTCAGAATTACTGCTAAACAGGCTTTCCAGCCTGCTCCTCAATACAGAGACGTGCCGAGTGATGACGTCATCACTCAGCGTGTCTCTCTACTGAGGAACAGACCGGAAAGCCTGTCTAGCAGTACTACGGACCAGCGGCGACAGCGGGGAAGGCCGCAGGTAAGATGGGACCCCTGGGGACCCCTCCCTCCCTTCCCCTCCACTCGTGCTCCGTACCTGTGGCCTTCCCCACCACCGCCACTGGTCTGTAGTACTGCTAAACAGGCTTTCTAACCTGTTCCTCAGTACAGAGATACGCCGAGTGATGACATCATCACTCGGTACGTCTCTGTACTGAGGAACAGGCCGGAAAGCCTGTTTAGCAGTACTACAGACCGCCGGCGGCAGCGGGAAAGACCACAGGTAAGCAGGGACCCCTGGGGACCCCTCCCTCCCTCCACTTGCACTCCTTACCTGCTGTCGCCGTCGCCGGTCCATACTACTGCTAAACAGGCTTTCTGGTCTGTTCCTCAGTACAGAGACACGCTGAGTGATGACGTCATCATTCATCGCGTCTCTCTACTGAGGAACAGGCTTGATAGCCTATTTAGCAGTAGGATGGACCTGCAGCGGGAAAGGCCACAGGTAAGGGGGGACCTTTGGGGACCCCTCCCTTCCCCCCCACTCGCTCTCCTTACCTACGGCCTTCCCTGCCGCTGGCGGTCCATACTACTGCTAAACAGGCTTTCCAGCCTATTCCTCAGTAGAGAGACGTGCCGAGCAATGTCGTCATCACTCAGTGCATCTCTGTACTGAGGAAGAGGCCGGAAAACCTGTTTTGCCGTGGTACAGACTGGCGGCGAGTGGGCGGAGGGAGGGAGTGCCAGTCCAGTGTTTTTCCCTGTAGACTTGCATTGGAAGAAAGCTTTCTTTCCCCCAATGCAAGCCTATGGGTAAAACACCAGAAATGGCGATCCGAAAATCCGATATGTCTGATAGTTATTGGACATATGGATATCGGATCTGATCAGATAGGGCCACCTAAGGAAATTATCATTATCAGTCATTGGATGTCCTATAACGACCTTATCGGTTCGTTATCGGACATTGGACCCGATACGATACACATCCCTGCTCTGCAATAACATGTACATAAGTCTTCTGGATGCATATTGGACTAACTGTGGCAGTTGTGTACTCTTTAGGACTTCTTGATTGCTTCTACTGTATATATACTAGTCCCTAATGTTGTTTATCATCTATATAAAGCCACTGGGAGCAGTCTTTAGGGGATTTGGAGCTAAATGCCACCAATATGCTGATGACACTCAGCTCTATCTCCCTGTGACAACTGAATCAGGTGAGGCTGTGCAGGTCCTGGCCAGTGCTTAGACTCAGTAATGGGCTGGATGAGGGCCAATAAACTGAAACTGAATCCTTGCAAGGCAAAAGCCCAGGGGGTGAGTGGTTCCTGGGTCTGGATGATAGGCTCACTGTCTGTTCTGGATGGGGTTGCGCTCTCTCTGAAAGATCAGGTTCATAGTATGGAGGTACTCTCAGATTCATCTCTGCTGCTGCAGGCTCAAGTGGCCACAGTGTCTCGGAGTGCTATTTTCCAGCTTCGGCTTGTTCGCCAGCTATGGCCTCTCCTGGACAGGGATAGCTTGGCCACGGTGGTGCAGGCACTAGTAACTTCAAGATTGGATAACAGTGTGGTGGACCCCCTCCTATTGCATTCCCTGCCTCTGAAGGTCAGGTAGCCCAACTTTGTATTCCTTCCAGTGCCTCCTGAAAATGTCAGTGTTCCAGGAAGCCTTCCCTTAATGACCAGCCGTGGTTGTATTTGCACTTTTGTTTCTTTAAAACTTATACCTTTAATGTGTGTTTTTTTCCTGTTTTTATTCTTTTATTCGATTTGTCCATTGCTCCGAAATTCTTAATGGGGAGCGGTATATAAATATTGTAAATAAATAAATAAATTCAAACAATTCAGTACAGATTTCTAAGTTGTAGGTGATAACAGAAAGCCTTTTGATTGCAAATTATTCTTGTATGGTTAGATCCTCATAACTGTGGTGGGGAGGAGAAATGTATGTACAGACATGTGCAAAGGACACATGAAATGTAGGTGCTTAGCTTCTATGAAAGTACAATAAAAATGAGTATGCCTTGATGATCCCAGAAAATTATTATTTCTTATTTATTTCTGGCCGTGCACATCAGTAACAGATATCATACACAACCTTTCCTTTGTAATTGAATATGCTATTTGCCTTCAGTTTTAAGGGGTAAGTACAGAGATTTCTTCTTAAGGGTATGGGGTGGTACCTGCCTATCAGCCCCTCCTCTATATAATCTTTCCTGTCCCCAAAGACCCCACCCCCACCCCGGTATGTCGACTTCTTGGTTGTGCTGTAGCCTACAGCTCAAAGTACAGCTCAGAGTTTCTTTTGCTTGCTGGGAGAGCCCGCAGTGCTCTCTCCCCTCCATTGGGTGGCTTCCCTGCCTGCTCCTGCTCCAGATCTACAGCAAGCAGGATGTGACACTTTGAAAACAATTTGAAAACTGTATCTGGAGTGTGTCCTGGGCCCCAACAGTTGTCACTACTGGTATAAACTGTTTTAAAGCAGTAGCGTAGATCCTGCCTTGGACTCTGTTCCCAACTGGGCATGCTCCATTGTCCTATCCACTCAGGCCAGGCAGAACCACCCACAATATGCCTGACAGACGATCAGGCTTGTCCATGAGTTGTTCTCCCCCCCCTCCCCCTCCCCCAGTCCTCCAGCTGGTCCAGCATGTACCTCAGGTGTCTTTGTGGCACAACTTTGTGCTCCAATCGCTATTCCTCTTTGTAACCTGGATTTTTAAAAAAAATTCAGTGCCTCAAAAATGCGAATGGGGTAATAATTTGTGTGTGTGTGTGTGATTCACAAGTGCACACTTACAACTGTCCTACTCCTGATCTTCACCAGCCACATATGTTTATCCCAGCAGATCACTCTGACTACCAACCATCTAATTGTCATGACTCTGTAAGTTCTAACGAAAAGGGTGAGGACAACAAACAGACCTCTTGAAGGGAAAATACAAATTCTTTATTATACACAAAAAACTATCGTTCTCCCTCCTCCAGCAAGACAAAGGAAAACAAGGTTATCAAAAGGTTCTTTAGCCCCTAGGCATTCAGTTGAGCTAACTTAGAGAGAAAAGAGAACAGAGTCATATAATTAAGACAAATTAGCCTGTAGTGCTTTGTTTGCTAGCCTCTCTGAGCGGCGGGCGGTCCTGAGTTTGAAGTCTCTTCTCTTTGCTCTACGCCTCGCCACCGCATTCCTCAACCCCTTTGTCCCAGAAGAGAAAGTACTCTCTCTCTGGTTAAGGTCATCCCCTTGGGGATTAACTTCCTCTCCTGCCGTGGGAAAGGGCTCTTCTTCTTCTTCTTGCAGCAACTCCCCCGGCTCTTGCATTCCAACCCCAGGATCCGAATCGCTATCTGAGATTTCATCTCTTTGAAGCAGGGAGTTGGACGTAGACACAACACTAATTGACTCAAACTGTCAACCTCTTACTGTCGACTGTCGTTTCTCAACTGTTCCTTTCCACGTACCTAGGACCTCCAGCCATCAAAATTGAATTTACATGATCCAGGGCAGGATCCACACGTCATCCTTGATGCACCCTCCCTGCGCCACAATCCGCTTCGGAGCACTTCACCCCGCCTAGTGTGGCTCAAGCCTTGGAGGCTCTGCCCACGCCGCGGCCGCCACCCTTTCATCCAGGCCGTTCCCGGGGAGGGAGGAGGGAGGGTTGTAAACAAAAGCCAGTGATTGGGAGAGGGATTTCCAATTGCTAGCTTTTGTTTACAACCCTCCCTCCTCCCTCCCCCCTCCCTGGGACCTGCCGGGATGAAAGGGCGGCGGTGGCGAGAGCGTAAGCAGAGCCTCCGAGGCTTGAGCCACACTAGACGAAGTGCAGCGCTCCAAAGTGGCTTGTGGCGCAGGGAGGGCACATCGAGGACGACGTGTAGATCCAGCCCAGGCCTCATCCAAAAATATTCATAGTGATAGTGTCTCTCTCTCCCCTTTCAGAACTGTCACCAAGCAGCTACTACAAACACCAGCCTCTGACATAATAACAGCGTTAGGCCTCAGGCCTATACAGATATAGATTACAGTCTCACAAAGCACCCAGACTTTAATGAACAATATTGTGGGGGAATTGCGATCTTACACGTGTGTGTGTGCGCATGCATATGGTTTCTCCCACGTAACAGGCAGCATGGTGTAGTACTGCAGGGTTCTGCTGTTTGAAGTTGAATGAACTGTAGAAATATGATTTTCCTAAAGTCCAATAAAGCTTGGAGTACACCATCCTTGGCCATTCCATCTGCACCATGACGTGCTTTTGCCAAGAATGGATCACATCCATAATTTCCTGGACTCAGATGGGCCCCAATGGTAGTTTTCATTGACCCAAATTTGTTGGAATGAACAAAAATCTTTCCATGGAAACCTAGGTCTTTATAATAGAATTAGTGCAGGTCTTGTGAATCTGCAACAAAATGTTGCAGTGTACTGTATTCCTGTTCAAAATTCCAGCCAGGCAGCCACACCTTTTTACAGGATATTCCAGTCCATTCCCCTACTCACTGGTGTTCCACATCTTCACCCCCATCAATAGTAGGGTGACCAGATAAAATCCAGGTCAGGGCTCATGTAACTTTAACAGTTGTAGAGAAAAGGGAATTTCAGCCAGTGTCATTTGTATGCTGTTAGTTCCTGGTAATATTCCCTCTTCATCACAACAGTTAAAGTTGCAGGCACTATACTAGAGTGACCATGTACAAAAGAAGGCAGGGCCCCTGCAACTTTAGCTATTGTGAGGAAGAGGGAATTTCACCAGGAACTAATTGCATACAAATGATACTGGCTGAAATTCCCTTTTCTCTAAAAGTTACAGGAGCTCTGTCCTATTCATATTGTCAACCTCATCAATAGTCACCATTTTATAGCCACCTAACATGCTCGGTCTTCATTGGGCTGTTTTGAGGTTGCCCCCTAAGGTTTTTTTCCATAACTTTTTAAAAATACTTCTGCAAATCTTGGGCGTTTCCCTGAACCTAGGTTGACCATACGGAAAGGAGGACAGGGCTCCTGTATCTTTAACAGTTGTAGAGAAAAGGGAATTTCAGCAGGTGTCATTTGTACGCATGCAGTACCTGGTGAAATTCTCTCTTTATCACAAGAGTTAAAGCTGCAGGAGCCCTGTCTTCTTTCATATCTGGTCAATAGCCTCAGCTATTGGGCCATATAACAATGTAATAAATACATTTATATTAAAACAAACAAGCCAACAAGCCCAAATGTAGCCGTTCTTGTCCATGAGAACCCCGGTTCTCTTAAAGCTCCAGTTGGGCAATAGCTTTATTAGGACCAAGCAAAATGCTGCAAAAGTATTCGTTGAGTCACCAAGATGCCACACATCTCTTTGTTGTTTTGTTGCAAACAAACACCAAGTACCCCTCTGGAAAATGTCAAGCTTTGTTTGTCTGTGTCTGTCTGTCATCCAGTAAAGTTGGATATAGATTTATAGACCTAAAAAGCCCACAGATATGCACAATATATATCAACCTCCCTCAGCCTGGTACGCTCCAGTGGTGTTGAACGACAGTTCTTAGAATCTCTCAGCCAACAGGTGTACAGCATACACAAAATGAGTATATACTCTCATGGGATTCTTTACTGCCCTCTTGTGTTCAATATAGGGAACTTTTTTCTTTCTTTTTTCTTGTTTACAGAAATAAACTGCCAGTGCACTGCTGGATTCGGTTTCTTATCAGGCAATCCAAGAAGACACCTCACTTCAGAAGTTCCTTTAAAAAAAAAAGGAGTTCCTTTCAAAAGTTATTTAAAAAAGAGCTTTCAGAAATATATTGGATTTTTTTTGGAACCAAAGAGCCATTTCTTAAATGTACCAACTTCTGCTAGAATTGGATACGCTGCTGAAGTTTCCATTTCTACACATCTATTAAAGATGCAGAACCCCCTTTTTTTGCACTTAGGGTACCTCTAGATGGGCGCTTTTTCCCGCAGTAGCTTCTGAGTGATGGCAGATGGATTACATGAGGCTGCTGCCACTCTGAAGCTATTGCAGGGAAAAGCCCAAAGCTCTGCTCCAAAAAAGTTGGGCATTTAACCTGACTTTTTTTAGCTTGGAGCGAGGTGACAATGGCATTTGCCGTCTGTTACTCTTGCTCTGGGGCTTCTGAGAGACCTGCCACAGTCTATGCCACAGTCTATGGTGACCACTGATTGGCTGCCATGGGCTGGGCAGGGAAGGGGGTGGACCAGTGAGCTATAAGCTCGCTGCACCACCTACATGCCTCCGCAGTTCTCCCCCCATTTTAAAAAGTGTTTAAAAAGAAGTTAAACTTACCCTTGAAGAGATGGGCCGATGCTCCCAGCTGCCTCTGATGCTCTGCTGGGCAGGCGTGGATGCAGCAGTGGCAGGAAAGCCCGCCATGGCACTCCTTCCACTGTAGATGGGCAGAAGGAGTACTAATACGGGGCTCGCAGCCTGCTGCTGCGCGATGCTGCCAACACCATGAAGAGGAGGGCCTGGCACCTTGCAACCAGCTCAAACATGAATGAGGAGCATTCCACATTGAAATACCCTCACCTGCCAAAATCTCCTTGCATGTGCTGCTGTTTTAAAATTCAAAGTCTCATATCTATGAACTCTTTTATTATACACTAGCTGATATGCCCGGCGTTGCTCGGGTCCGTGAATAATGTTTATAACATTTATTTGATAAATCATAAATTTCTCTGCACCTTATTCATCTTTAGGTTAGTTGGCTTGTTTCGTTTGGTTGAGTTCGTAAATTGTTTTGTTAGAATAAATGGGAAATTGTGTTAATAAGAACTGTATTTTAAATTAGAGCTTTGTTTTTTGTTTTACCTCAAATGCCTACACCTCACATCATGCCTTGGCCGGAGCAGCCGCCTAAACTTTAAAAACAATCAGGACACACAACACCCTTTCTACCAGCTAAAAAAGATGCAAACCTAAAAATATGTTTTCAAAATATACCCAGCATGGCCCAGATATCTGAATCATCCAAAAAACAGAAGGCAGTGTTTGGAATAATATACAAAACGAGGGTGAAGAGCACCCAACTACCACAAAATACACTAAGATCAGAGCTAAACAGTTAGCAATATTTAAATTTACGTATAACTGCTATATATAACCAAACCTCCAAGTGTTTACAGCACACTATGGTATAAATACAATTACTGCACTATTCATAATACAGAAAATCACACAATGTTAACAAAACTCAACCATTTAAACACAAAGGTATCCTGGTCTTAAGTATTCATTCAGTATAACAACAATAATTCAATACAAATTGTTAATATAATAAACCAAAAATACATATAACATCAGTAAATATTAATGATATTGCAACACCATAAATCCATATGACCAATCAGGTACAAGGTTGTCTACAAACTAGGGATGTGCACTGGATCGGACCCGATCCACGATCCGAGTCCGGTCCAGTGGGAAATCGGATAAATTATCCGATTTCCGATCCCGCAGCTGGATCGGCCGATCCAATCCGAACCGGTCCGAAAAAGCTCCGAACCGGTTCGGCGGATCGGCGGATCGGCGGGCGCCCACTGGCGCCCACCGCCGCTTCCATTGGCGGGCGCCAGCGGGCGCCCGCCGATGAAAGTGGACAGCGGGGGGGGGAGGAGGGGGGCACTTACCTTCTCGGCCCGGTGGCTCCCGTCCGGCGCCGGCGCCTACTACTACTAGCAGGCTCCGCGGCCTGCTCTAGGGTGGCGCGCCGGGTGATGTCATCACCCGGCGCGCTACTCTAGAGCAGGCCGCGGAGCCTGCTGGAAGTAGTAGGCGCCGGCGCCGGACGGGAGCCGCCGGGCCAGAAAGGTAAGGAGGGGGTGCGTGGAGGGGAGGAGGGGGCGCGCGGAGGGGGGAGGGGGGCCCTTACCTTTCCGGCCCGGCGGCTCCCGTCCGGCGCCGGCGCCTACTACTCCCAGCAGGCTCCGCGGCCTGCTCTAGGATGGCGCGCCGGGTGATGTCATCACCCGGCGCGCTACTCTAGAGCAGGCCGCGGAGCCTGCTGGAAGTAGTAGGCGCCGCCGCCGGGCCGGAAAGGTAAGGAGGGGGTGCGTGGAGGGGAGGAGGGGGCGCGCGGAGGGGGGAGGGGGGCCCTTACCTTTCCGGCCCGGCGGCTCCCGTCCAGCGCCGGCGCCTACTACTCCCAGCAGGCTCCGCGGCCTGCTCTAGGATGGCGCGCCGGGTGATGTCATCACCCGGCGCGCTACTCTAGAGCAGGCCGCGGAGCCTGCTGGAAGTAGTAGGCGCCGGCGCCGGACGGGAGCCGCCGGGCCGGAAAGGTAAGGAGGGGGTGCGTGGAGGGGAGGAGGGGGCGCGCGGAGGGGGGAGGGGGGCCCTTACCTGCCTGGCCCGGCGGCTCCCGTCCGGCGCCGGCGCCTACTACTCCCAGCAGGCTCCGCGGCCTGCTCTAGGATGGCGCGCCGGGTGATGTCATCACCCGGCGCGCTACTCTAGAGCAGGCCGCGGAGCCTGCTGGAAGTAGTAGGCGCCGGCGCCGGACGGGAGCCGCCGGGCCGGAAAGGTAAGGAGGGGGTGCGTGGAGGGGAGGAGGGGGCGCGCGGAGGGGGGAGGGGGGCCCTTACCTTTCCGGCCCGGCGGCTCCCGTCCGGCGCCGGCGCCTACTACTCCCAGCAGGCTCCGCGGCCTGCTCTAGGATGGCGCGCTGGGTGATGTCATCACCCAGCGCGCTACTCTAGAGCAGGCCGCGGAGCCTGCTGGAAGTAGTAGGCGCCGGCGCCGGACGGGAGCCGCCGGGCCGGAAAGGTAAGGAGGGGGTGCGTGGAGGGGAGGAGGGGGCGCATGGAGGGGGGAGGGGGGAGGGGGGCCCTTACCTGCCCGGCCCGGCGGCTCCCGTCCGGCGCCGGCGCCTACTACTCCCAGCAGGCTCCGCGGCCTGCTCTAGGATGGCGCGCCGGGTGATGTCATCACCCGGCGCGCTACTCGAGAGTAGGCCGCGGAGCCCGCTGGTAGTAGCCGCCGGCGCCGGACGGGCCGAGAAGGTAAGCAGTGGCGGGGAAGGGGGCTTACCCCCCCCCCGGAGCCGTCCGCTTCTATCCGCTGGCGCCCGCGGGCGCCAGCGGATGGAAGCGGGCGGCCCCAGGGGGGGTAGGGAGCGCGGGGGAGGGGGTTTACCTGCCGGGGCCGTCCACAGCGGACGGCCCCGGGGGGGGGGAGGGAGTTAGGCCCCCCCTTACCCACCCGCCGCCATTTTTTCCTCATAGACTTGCATTGCAATGCAAGTCTATGGGGAAAAAAATGGCAGCCGATCCAAAAATGTACGATTTTTGGGTCGGGATCGGACTCGATCCGGTCCGGGGGGCCTCCGATTTTGTCCGAACCGGTCCGGGACAAAATTGGAGGTCCCGATCCGGGTCCCGATCCGATCCGGGGGGTCCGTGCACACCCCTACTACAAACCCATGGTCACTGTATTAATCCCACTTATCTTGCCAGCTTGTAGCAACCCAAAGTAAATTTCTTTCCAGCATATATAATCTGTGTTTTTTTTCAACATCTATCAGCAAATTATTATGACAGGAACCTGGCTGTTTCGCCAAGTTTCTTCAGACAATGCTGTAGTGAAAACATTTATTTATTTATTTATTTATTACATTTGTATACCGCCCCATAGCCGAAGCTCTCTGGGCGGTTTACATAGGATTAAAAACAATTAAAAACAATATACAAAAATTAAAACAGCAAAAACATACAACATACACACAATCTGTACATTTAAAAACCAGTTCAACACTTCAAAAACTACAAAAACAAAACAAAACAAAACAAACCCAGGCTCCTCAGATATTGCCAAATGCCTGAGAGAAGAGGAAAGTCTTGACCTGGCGCCGAAAAGATATCATTGTTGGCGCCAGGCGGGCCTCGTCGGGGAGATCGTTCCACAATTGGGGAGCCACCACAGAGAAGGCCCTCTCTCTTGTTGCTGACCTCCGAGCTTCCCTTGGAGGAGGCACTCGGAGGAGGGCCTTAGATGTTGAACGTAGTGTTCGGGTAGGTTCATGTCGGGAAAGGCGTTCCATACAAATGGACTGTATATCAAATACAGTCCATTTTAGAGCCAATAGTTCCACATGAGCTTAATAACATATAAAAGGATCAAAACTAATGAATCACACTCCCCACCTCAATCAGGAGTACGTGCTGTGATCTTGTATGTTGGGCCAAAGCCTCCAAGTCAAATCTAGAAAGAGTATGATAAGATATTATAGTGTTAAATAAACCTCAAACTTAAAACTAACACTTGCCTGTCAGAGAGACCTAAGCACCCTACCATTTGAAAGCCCAGCACTCCTTTCAAAAATCCCTGTAGCAGCTGTAAACTTCTGCAATGCGCTGTACATAGGGCTACCTCTATGCCTAGTCCGGAAACTTCAACTAGTTCAAAATATGGCTGCCAGGTTGGTCACCGGTACATCTAGGGGTGACCATATTACGCCAGCTTTAAAATCGCTCCACTGGCTGCCAATTAGTTTCCGGGCGAAGTATAAAGTGTTGGTTATTACCTTTAAAGCCCTACATGGTTTGGGTCCAGGTTACCTGCGGGATCGCCTTCTCCCGTACAATCCGCCCCGCACGCTCAGGTCCTCTGGGAAGAACTTACTGCAGTCGGCCAAGACTAGGCTGACAACCGTTACCCAGAGGACCTTCTCTTCTGCCGCTCCCAGACTGTGGAATGACCTGCCGGAGGAGACTCGTCAACTTAACAGTCTTTTAGAATTTAAGAAAGCCATAAAGACTGTTCTCTTCCGGCAGGCATATCCTGTGGAATTTTAGAATGTTTTAAGGATGTTTTTAGGATGTTTTAGGATTTTTATGCAGTTTTAATAATATGTGTCATGTTTTAATCAGTTTTATGTATTTTATCATGTTGTTGTTCCCCGCCTCGATCCAGATGGAGAGGCGGGTAAGAAATAAATTGTTATTATTATTATTATTATTATTATTATTATTATTAGTGATGGATGCTTATATTAACATTCCAGCAGCAGTAAATGAGCTGATTAACAACTTTAAACCAGAAATGCTGCCAAGTCAAATTGGCTGGTTTCGGACGACACAATAATCAATGGAGGGGGGAAGAGGCAACCGTCAGTTGTGTTGCTTATTGTGTCATGTGGAGGGTTACACACCATGCACACACAACTGACGGTATGCTATTCCTCCCAATTAAGCAATGGAGAGAAACAACAGGCTTGCACGTTGTTTAGCTTGAAGCCCGTTGTTTAGTGTGTTGTCCAAAACCAACCCCCCTCTCTCCGTGGACTATTCTGTTTGGTCATAGAGTTCTGCTGCCTGGAGCAGCCAAAAACCCCTGGCTGCTCTGATACAGCCGGCAGAACTTGCGGTGCATGCTGGGATATGGCTGGAGGACTGAGGAGATGCTGCAGCCAAGATGGATGCTGGAACTTTCAGCCACTCAAAGGATGGCAGAGCAACGTGTCATGTGGGGAGCACCGCCTACCTAATGCATGGTCAGTACACTATCTCCCCCTCCGTTGCATAATATGTTGTGCGAAACCAGCCATTGTGTATTCAATCCTGTGGGATGCATCGTTTGCAGACGATAAATCCACTCTGCCTCTTTCCATAAAAGTAAAGTTTCAATATCCTTATGATGATATTTAAAGGGGTAAACCTGATCAATTACTAGAAACTGAAAATTGTCATGACGATGATTAAGCATGGTGAAATGTTGCACCAACGGTGCTTCCTCTATTTTGTTCTTAATTTTCTAATGGTGTTCAATTATTCTAGTCCAGATACTGTGTGTGGTTTTACCCACATAGAGCAGTTGGCAGGGACAGATTATGATATAAATCAGTGAAGTTTTGTTAACATTGTGTGATTTACTGTATTATGAATAGTGCAGTAATTGTATTTATACCATAGTGTGCTGTAAACACTTGGAAGTTTGGTTATATATAGCAGTTATACGCAAATATAAATATTGCTGTATTGATTAGCTCTGGTCATAGTGTATTTTGAGGTGGTTGGGTGCTCTACACTGTTGTTTTGTCCGTTATTCCAACAACTGCCTTCTGTTTTTTGGATAATTAATTGTATAGGCATATTATTATAGAAGTAGCAGCTAGAGGAAGCACCCTTGGTGCAACATTTCACCACACTTAATCATCATCATGACAATTTTCAGTTTCTAGTAATTGATCAGGTTTACCCCTTTAAATATCATCATCAGTATATTGAAACTTTACTTTTACAGAAAGAGGCAGAGTGGATTTATTGTCTGCAAACGATGCATCCCACAGGATTGAATTCACAATTTGACTTGGCAGCATTTCTGGTTTAAAGTTGTTAATTAGTGCATTTACTGCTGCTGGAATGTTAATATAAGTATCTTTTGCTAGTAATCAGTTTACAGCTGCTACAGGGATTTTTGAAAGGAATGCTGGGCTTTCAAATGGTAAGGTGCTTAGGTCTCTCTTATTTATTTATTTATTACACTTGTATACCACCCCATAGCTGAAGCTCTCTGGGCAGTTTACATAGGATTAAAACAATTAAAAACAATATACAAAAATTAAAACAGCAAAAACATACAGCCGGGTTCCTGTCATAATAATGTGCTGATAGGTGTTGAAAAAAAAAATACAGATGATATATGCTGGGAAGAAATTTACTTTGGGTTGCTACAAGCTGGCAAGATAAGTGGGATTAATACAGTGACCACGTGTTTGTAGACAACCGTGTACCTGATTGGTTGTGATATCATTAATGTTTACTGATGTTACTGATGTTATACAGATTTTTGGTTTATTATATTAACAATTTGTACTGAATTACTGTTGTTATACTGAATGAATACCTGTGACGTAACTTTAAATCAAATTAAATTAGCTTCTCCCACCTCTCTTACCTTCCGTACATGGCCAGGGCTGCCTTGAAGCTATCGCCATAATTTTCCTTGTCCCCACAGAAAACAAAAACTACAACTCCAGGCATGCCTTTTGCTGTGGTGCCCGACTTGCCCAATGGGAGTTCTGCTGCTGAAGCTCATGGGAAGTGAAGTCTGGCTGAGCCAGTCCACACTACACTGTGCAATCAGTGCCCATGGGTAGGCTGTGAGGGAGCTGGCTGGCTGACTGACGGTTTGCTTGGTTGCCATTGGCAACGGGCCCAGTGCTGCAGCCTCCTCCTGTCCTGCTCCCAATGGAGCCTAGCAACTGAGGCAGCTGGCCCCAGGCTTTCTCCCTTCAGGCCCAGGAAGGTGAGCCACAACCAGATAATGGCTGCAAAAGCCTGATAAGTCTTCCCTCCTGCCCAAGGCATGCTGGGAGTTGTAGGCACAAGCCTAGGTCCCTGAATAACATGTTAATCTTTGAACACCATCTGAGATGTGGTGGGAGTCAACTGGAGAGCAGGCCATCTTAGTTGTGGTACCCTGCTTATGGATATCTGAATAAAGTTTATGATTTTTATGTAACATCCTGACTATACAATTGAGACAGAAGAGTGAATGGAAGATTGACTGATAAAGCTGAGGCTAGAATGGAATGGTGGGTAGGGTAGTGGCAGTTGGAGAAAGTCAGTTAGGAGAACAAAGACAGTTCGTGAGAGGTCAGGCTTTGCTCACCCATACTTTATTTTAAATCAGCCACTCTACATGCCAGTACTACACCTCCCAGCATGCATTTGGCAGCCCGCAGGTGCCCGCATCCTCTGAGACATCCTTTTGTTGCTGCTGCTGCTCCTCGATAGAGCGTCGTGGAGTAGCATCGCCAATGAGGATAGGTAAGCGGCTATCAATGGACGCATCCAGTTCCATCCAATCCTGATGGGACTGCCTTGGCCTGATGTAGCACCCACCAAGTGCTACATCAGGAGCCTATACTGAAGGGTCGGGGCTGGGCCAGGCAGGGCACTCCCCCCCCTTTGTTTCTGGACATGCGTAGAGTGCCTCCCCTTCCTCCCTCCCTCTTAAGGGCAAAGGCTACACACTTGCTTCTCCCAGATTCTGAGAAAACAGCGATATCAGGACGGAGTGCCTTTGAGAATGTTAGGCCCCTCAAAGTCATGCTGTTGTATCCGGTTACATTTTAAAACCACACAGAGGGTGGGAGAAGGCACCACAAGTGGATGCAGTCCATTTATGTGGGTTTCCTTTTATGTGGAATTGGGTTGACTGCTCGAGACTGACCTTAGGAATCACAATGGCTGTCAAAAGCTAGTAAGTCTGGCCTCCCACCCAAGGCATGCTGAGAGTTCCGCCCAAGGCATGCTGGGAGTTGTAGGCATAAACCTAAGTTTTTATTAAATTCTTCAAAAATACTTAAAACCCCTTCACGGTGTCCAGTTTCTAACTCATCTGGAAGTGGGTAAACATTTCCGGACATACGTGATGCACACATACTTTCCGCTTTATAGGTAGAGACTAGCAGATGAGCCTGGCTTTGCATGGTTTTGAATAGCTCTTAGTTTTATTGTTTGAACACAAATTTTGATGGGGCAAGGAATTTCCTTTAGTTTGAAACAACAAAGACTTCAAACAACCTATGCAGTTGTTAGAGTTGGACACATTGTGCACACCCTGTCTGAGTGAAGCAATGCCTGCTGGCACCCCTAGGCACAGGCCCTGTCATAGTACATTCCTATGGCCCCAAAGGATGGCTCAGAACAATCCATTCTCCTTAGCAATGGGGATGTGGCAGACATATAACTCAGTTCCTTGGACTACCCAAGCCTCAAACTGTATTGACTGCAAAGCTATGGGACATCTGCCACCTAATGAATTACTAGGGTACTGCAGACTTCAAAAACATGGACATAATGCCATGTGATATATATTTCTTTAGCAATGAATAATCTTGAATTCCACTCATCTGGTCTATGTTGGCCCCATTCAGAAGACACCTTAAACCATGGCTTTAACCAAGGCGATTAAGCCAGAAAACCGGGCTGTGTTCAGAAGACACCTTAAACCACAACTTTAACTATGGTGAATAAAGCGTTTACCACACAGATTCGGTGAAAAAGACTGAAAATCACAATTTTAGCTAATTTCATCAATATATATATATATATATATATATATGAAAATACATTTTCCTATTAACTCCAAAACTCTGGGTCATAGTGATTTCAGGTTATTTTTATTTTGAAAAAAGCCTTTAAAACTGAAAAAAACATTCTTGCCTACTGTACAAGTTTATCTGTAACTGTTTTTATACAAATTCAAGAAGAAGTTATGAAATCTCAAAATTGGGTAAAACAGCTGATCAATAAAGTTACAAAATCTTAAGTTACACAAATGTTTGCACATTTGTTTTGCACTGTGTGCAGCTAGTATGCTTTATATGGTGATGCACATGTTTCTTATCCATTATATGCATTGTGCCAGATCTTGCCTGTATCCTTCAAGGAACTGCAAAGAAGAGGGGGGAAAAGAGAGCCTGGTTCATTGCTATGAGATAGATGACATAGAAAGTATGTACATTTGATTCAAGAAAAGGAGAGGTATCAAGAAGAAGTGAATTTAGAACAGAGAGCAGCTTGTCCATCCCAGCTGCCTCTACATGCTGCTTCTCTTCCCACCTAGTCCACATCTTGATGTTTTCTGATAGCAAAGTCTAGCAGGCATTATTGTTTTGTTGACTGACAGGGCCATGGTGAAAAGGCGCTATGTTGTCAGCGCTTAACCTTTCTCTGATGAAAGTCACGTTTCACTGATTTTAAGAGAGAGAAACCCTGCCCTTTGATAGAGACCATGTTAGACATGTAGAAGGTATCCGGTTGTCACTAGCATTTCCAATTAAAGAAGGATCTCAGGGATCTTGGAGGGCTGCTACCAGTTGGAATCCCAACCTGTATTGGTCAAGAACAAGGTGGGCAACATGTGACCCTACAGATCTTACAGCCTACGATTCCCATACACCCTAGCCAGCATAACCAATGTTGAGGGATGTTGTCCACCATTGGTTATGGACTCAGTTTAGGAAGCTTTGTATGTTAAACATGTGTGTATGTGTATATATATATATATATATATATATATATATATATATATTGTCAGAGCTTTCAGGAGTAACAGCCAATGGCACTGAGGTGTGGATGCAAATGTTTTAATTTCTGCCCCATGCCTCGGACAAAACATAAGAGCAGTTCAACAATGGAGCCAATTTCCTGGAAGCAGAGACTGTACAGGGGTTGGGTGGGGTTGGACAATTTGGCCTACAACTCTATGATTTATGTGGTTCTTCTTTTTCTTCTGTTGCTTTCCAAACAGTTGTGGAGTGGCCACAGTCCACAACTTGCCTCTTCTGAAGCAGTCCCATTGACTTTAATTGTGTTGCTGTTGAGTAAATCCTGAACATTGAGAATCTTCCGGTTGTTTCAAATGCTAGTTCCTATCAGTAGACTGCTAAGATGTATGATCAGGAAGTTTGCTATTGTGTGTAACTGCACAAATGTTAAGAACCTGCCAGCCAACAAGTAATACTACTTTTTACAGGGTGACACTAGATGGTGCTCTTTATATTGTGTTCATATACTTCGGACAGATCGCAAGGGACATATGTAAGCACAACAATAATAGTGAGTGTTTGGGCATTCTTGACTCTTTCCCAGTGCTTCCTTTTAACACAGTAGGCTGGCACGATTCGTGACTCATCCAGCCAAATGCAGCTCACCAGCCATGGGCAAAATAAATCCAAAGTCTTCATAGCAGTGCTGGTTGAGAACAAAAATTATTCTGGCAAGGCAACAACTCCCGGTGCATTTTTACAAATCTGTGAAACTCTTGTTCATTGGATGCACGACCCAATTGCTACCAGCTTTAGTATCAGTGGCTTGTACCCAAAGTATAGAATTCAATGTTACTCTAACTTAAGTCTCATTCATTTAGTGGGTCTACTCTAAGTAGTGTAGTACTGACATTGGCTACAACCCTGCATCTGTATTGTACCTTAAGAAGTATGGATGCAGGGCTGTCCTCCATCACATTTCCTGCTTTAGATAGGGCCATTCTTTCACAGAACAAGTCATGAGAGTGATGACTCAGATACAAGAGCAGCTATACTCTTGCCATATAGTCCTGTGCATGCTTATACAGAACTAAGTCCCATTGTGGCCACTGAGTCTTATTCCCAGTTAAATGTACATAGGATTGCAGCCTAAATCTTCTGGATTTCCACAGGGCTTCAGATAAAAAACTGACCAGCTTTGATCATTCCCATTTATTAGAACAGCTATCAAGATTTTATTATTATTGCTGGATTACTGCCCTCTCATCATCAGCCTCATTTATAAAGTTGAATGGGGGGTGGTAGAGAAGGTTAGATTCATGAGCACAACTGGATTCCAAAAGCCTTTGGCAAAATATATCCATTGACATACATGGGCTTCTCTGTTGATACCATTACCCAACGGGGGAATATTGGGCATTGGGCATGGATTTTGTTCCAGATGTGTTGTTTCATCTCTACTGATGATGCTGTGGTTCTGTTCTGATTGCATGTACCTTCTCTGCTAATAGGTAGGATACAATTTATGTGGCAGAAATTATAACTACGCTTGGAAGCTTGCTAGCTCTGGTTGGAAGTGGAATGCTGGCCAAAGTAGATCCTTAATCTGATCTAACAAGACTGTTACTTCTGTCTCTTCTCCTTCCATCATCATCATCATCATCATCATCATCATGGACATGCTAGAGACAACATATAAAAAGAAATACTGGGGAAATAGGCGACATGTATTGTGACTTGTAGTTTCATAGGGACTGTTTAGGGGGTTGTTAACTTACAGTGCTTATGTCTTATACATGTCTACTCAGAAGCAAGTCTTCTCTTATATAAATCTATTCAGAAGTGAGTTCCATTGAATGGGTTTAGAATTACAGACTTAATGCAAAAAAATAGCCATCTCCTAGTAAATAAAAAAACCAACTCTCAAATAAATGGAATATCCATTTGTGTAAGTTTGTAAACTTACAATGAATCGGAGGAGTGGACATAGGTTGGATATTACCATGAGTTAGACTCAATCAACAGAGATCTGTACACTAATGCTCAGCTCAGGAGATTATTATGTTCTGAGCCTAGATTTGAAAATTTCCTAAAACAGCCTACATTTAAAAAACCCTTCTTTACCTTGTCAACGTGAATCATCCTGTTGCCATATATGCTAGCGCAAAGCCTCTTTTGAAGTCTCTACCCAGAGTTGCTTAGATCTGATCAGATGCAATTTGCATGCCCACAAATGTATGTGCAAGAGGAAGTGTCATCTCACTGATTCCCTCTCTCTTTTACCTTTCTTGACATAAATGGGCGAATGGTAAATTCTATTTAGTCTTCTGGTGACTTTTATACCAGTGTGTATCCCCCAGTCCTGGGTGCTTTCCCCATCCCCATTCCACAACACATCTTCCTACCTTGATACAGCTTGACACTGGTTACTTACCGCAAGATGTCCATAAAGCCATTGAGCAGGGGCTTGCTTTGATAGTCAATGCCATGCTTGGCACACATAGATTTAACCAAAGGGGCCACCTTCAAGAAATTGTGTCGAGGCATTGTAGGGAAAAGGCTAAGAGAGAGAGGGGGGAAGGCAAGGAGGTGATATTAGCCCCCCATTCTTCTCACAGGGACATATAGGGCAATTTCTCAATGGTGCTTTTAGGAATCTTTCCCACTGCCCTACATCTGTACTCACTGGTGCTCGATTTGGAAATTCAGGTGCCCTGTCACCCAGTCATTGAAAAAAGATTGGTTCACATTGCACGTTGCCTGAATCTGATGAAAAAAGAAGAGAGAAATATGAGGGTGGTGGATGGTGGGTGCATGGATGCTCCATCAAGCCAAGACAGCTGAAATGAATTATGGGAGGAAATTCTCAAGCAAATTTTTCTAATTCAGAATTCTACTTTAGATTCACCTCTTTTATTTTCCCCTCTCCAGCACTGTCTGGAGGTGGAAAACTTCTTTATGGATTTTAGGCAGAATATAGAATACATTGTTCTGGGAGATTCTTTCTTGGGAAATGTACCAGTACTTGTATCTATGTAGCTTAAAGCTGATGCCACTGGAATTACAAGCTTGATAATGAATTGGATATTAGCAGTAGGATCTTAAAAGTAGATAATTATTTCAATCATCTAATTGGTGTTGTACTTCTTGGCAATAATCTCCTTTGTCCAGAAGTACTATGGCTCCATCCTTGTCAGCCTGTTTAAGAATAACGTTGGAATTCCCAGCCAGAGAATCCAGGATTTCATTTCTCTTTGAGATAGATTGTGCCATGAGCTGTGTGAGTTACATTGCATTCCAATTTTGGAAGGTTTTAACAGCATTGCTTAAACCAGGGGGTCCTCTGGTTCTGCATGCAGAGTGTCCTCTAATGGGGGCCACTGCTACTTCTGCTCCATGAGCAGCTAGGTCTGCCATTCCATTCTACAAGCAGCGCCCACCATGTGTGTAATGGACATTTAATGCTTCCAGGTGCAAGTCCTGAAATGAGTGGAAATGCTAGTTTCTGGAAAAGGGGGTGGGTTGGCACAAGTCCCCTATGCACGTTCCACTGGCTGTTCTAGAATTTCCCATTCTGGATGCCTCTGGAAAAGCGAAATCTTCATTCCACAAGTGGTGGGTGCTTCGTGCAGAAGGGAATCGACGGGGCTTGCTGCTCACGGGCAGTCTCCATTGGACACTGTTGTTGGACTATAGCTCTTATCATCTGTGACCATTACCCATGATGCCGGTGGCTCATGGGAGTTGGAGTCCAACAACGTCCTGTGGGTCACAGGATCCTATTCCTGGCCTAAATGTTCATCATACAAACAACAACAACAAACTAACGCTCTTTATCACTGACATCTGCTTACTTACATAGGGTGGTTTATAAAACATAGAGAAAGCATCATAACCCAAGAGAATACAAATAAAAACTCTATAAGATAACACAACTTTCACACAGGCAAACTGCAGTTTGAAGTTATGGTAATCAGAGAATTGTATATGTGTCAACCAGCTCACACATACATGGACGTAAAAACACACACAGCCTCTGGCAAGAAGTCTAATCCCATATGCCCATCGTTTTGGGGGTGGGGAATCAAAAAGATCATTTCTTACCTGGGTAGAGACCCAGTCCATGTTTGTATCATAATCAATGTGCATAGGAATATGGTTCAGGTGTGATATCCATGTAAAGACGATACTCTCCAGAATGCTGAGAGACAGGAATGACAAAAAGTCAGGGCTGAAAAGCAGCTCTGCTCAAAAGCTGAAGAATGTGTCAGTTCGCAGACCCGCTCTTTATTGGCTAGGTTTGGAGTGGCAGGTCAGGCTCACTGTATTAATGCCTTCTTGTCTCAAGCAGCAGCTGTCCAGCTGAACAAACACAAGCATCAGGCTGGACGGAGGCCAATTCTACACCAAGCAGGATATGGCACTTTGCAAACAGTTTGAAGACTGTGTCATAAACACCAGCTGTTTATTCCAGAATAGAGGTCATCCCTACCGGGCCACATGATGTATAGCTGATCCCGCTGTGATCTAGGGATGACCCATCAGTTTACCTGGGATATCAATGACAGCTTTTCCCCCATTTTTACCCCTGCTTTTGCAAATATCCCGAGGTGCATGGCTGGTGTGCCCTCCCCTTGTGAAGCTGTTCCTGTTCCTCGCGAGTAGCAAGGTTCAGCAACCAGGCAACCAGATGTGCAGAGTGAGGCCATGAGTATTGGGGGTGAGGGGGAGAGTGTTGTCGACATGTTCTGGATGGATCTCGGGGTCGTTCAGCACCAACTCTGTGTGTGTGCTATAAAATAACTCATCTTCGTGAAGGATTGCAACTGTGCTCTTGAGAAAGAGTCAGGGGTCATAAAAATAATACAATAAAATAAAATCACCCTGGCTCTCCTTAAATTGCATGCAAACTCGCTGGCATGTGCCCTGTGAGGGACGAAGCAGAAACTTTGCAATCATCCCTCCCCCTTCTCGAAAGGGCTCTAGGTGTAGATGAGCCATTAGTCAACTGTAGTCCCATTCAAATGAATGGGAAAAGTTACTGGTGACTAAAAGGATTGAAATCAATGGAACTGAAGTGTGACTAACCCAAGAGTAATCCTAATGATCAGAGTGGAGAGTACTGGTACTGGAGGCTCCAAAGCACTGGGGGGGGGGGGAGCGAGAGATGAGCCACATTTTTGATCCTCTCCCCCCTTTCTTTCTTGGTTCTGGCTTTTCCTTTCCACTGACAGAGAGTGTGGGGTGTGCTGACTCTAGTAGGGGCCATAGCACAGTGTGACAGGGCACATGCTTGCCATGCAGAAGGTCTCAGGCTTAATCCCTGTCTTCTCCAGGTAGGGCAAGGAAAGAATCCTGCCTAAAATCCCAGAAAGCTATTGCTGCCAGTCAGTGTCAACAATACTGGGCTAGATGGCCTCATGGTCTGACTCAGTATAAGGCAGCTTCCTATGTTCTTGCTTGAACATTTCCCTTCCCATTGATGCCCACGGGAGAGAAATGAACTACACAGGAGTTCCAACCTCAAAGCAGTTCAGGCTGCAGACTTTTCCGCAGCCTCATGGATGAAGCTTGCTAGGCCAGATCTCCCTCTGAAAGGGTAAACCTGTCTCTTCAGCCTCGTAGAGAGAGAAATCTGACAAATCCTATGGCCCCTGTGACTGTCTCCCAGGGACCATATAATCGCTCTCTTAAATTAGTCTGGATCCAACTCATTGCTTTCATTTTCAAAATTCTGAACAGTCTACTCAGGTTGAATACAAAGATGAAGACAAGGAAGAGAAAGCAAGAATGTTTGATTTCAAAGAAGAAATAGTGACTGAGGGCAGGATCACACATAGAGAGGCAGGTTCTGTCCCTCTACCCACTTCTGTCAGTTGTGTTGATGATGGCACATTCAGACATGGGAGTGTTCACTTGGTACTACAATCATCAAGAGATGAATGGGTATGTACCAGCCCTCAATAGGGGAGCAAACGAGGTGGGTGTGTTTCCAAACAGAAATTTCAAGTGGTGGGAAAGGAGTAATTTGGGAGCAGTAGAGAAGTGAAGAGACCAGGCAAATAGAGCAGGGAAATCCAAGGAGCAGTACTTGAGCAGGAAGAGTAATCCCAAGGCGCCCCTCACTCCCAGTAGTGGCACGAAGGCAATAAAATATCGGACAAAATACGTCACAATCCATATTACTTCCTATGAAAGAGAAATAGAAGAATGGATCAGTTACATTATCCCCATCCCTTGAGCCAGGTAAACACATATTTCCAAAGAGGGTGAACACAATGCTTTTCAAAACTACCCAGCCTCTGCATTGGTCCATCTGCACTGCAGGAAGCATCATCTGTATTCCCTGGAAGTCCAACATTGAGGTTGATAACAGTGGAGGTTGGTGGCTCCAAGTCATAGGGCAGTGGTTCCACTCTGGGTTTCAGTCAGAACCAGACATTACTCTAAAGGAGCTTTCCAAGGTGCTGAACCTATTTTGGGGATAGGATTCATATCTTGGATAGCTCTTTTAGAGTTCTGAGTGAAACCTAGAGTGGATTCGCTGCCCCATGGGAGTTACCAGCCTCCACTGGGCCATAGCTCCTACCTACTCACTTCCGAGGGCAAGATTTGTTCTCACAAGCCCAGCTGAAGGTTCAAACCTGAAGCACAAGAGGTTTCGTGCAGACCCTTCACTACATTGATGATACCACCTGAGCAGACCTGTTTTGTTTACAAAGTGGGTCAAACCATCGAGCCACTTTGTGCATGATGACCATTTCCTCAGATCAGTTCTTGATCCAGAGCAGCCTTTCCCAGTCTGGTGCCCTTTAGATGTGTTGGATTGCACCTCCCACCATGTGCAGCCAGCTCAGACAGGGGCAATGCTGGTCAAGGATTATGGGATTTGTAGTCCAACACATCTGGATAGCACCAGGTTGGGGAAGGTTGGTCTAGAGGTTGATATAGTTTGTGTACCTGTGAAGAACTGTGTTCAAAAATGCCTCCTTGGGCATCACAAAATTGCCATTGTTATGTGCTTGTAAAAAAGGGCTGTTTGACCAGGCGCTGGAATGCTCTGTACAGTTTTATCCATGGAAAGTTGAGATTAAAATTGAGATTGATTGAATCAAAATCCATGTTTCATGTATAATGGACACTAAGAGGGAGCTGGCTAGCTCTGGGAGATGCTGGTGAGGTAATGAGGACAATGCTTTATGGAGGCGTATGACGTGGGCATGTCCTATAGTAGCTTCTTCTTGGTTGGAGGTCAATGCTTGTGAAAATTTTGTTCTTGAAAAATCTGTAAGAATAGTAGATACACATGCACTTTTAAATTACGTCCCCTGTGATGTGGGGATGAACGGATGGACAGCAAAAGTGGATTCCGAGAGCGGTTACAGTTGCCTATACTTCAAGCTTGGAAGGAAAAAATACCCACCATCTTTCACTGGATGGACTGAAGCTTTTATTGCTCTTGCTGCATTTGAGTGTATTTCCTATAACCATCAAATGCCTATGGATGCTTCTTTAGATTTATGGGCTACTTATATTTACACACACACACACACACACACACACACACACACACACACATATATATATATATATATATATATATTTGAAATGTTAATGTTAATTCTTTTTCTCCCCCTCCTTGTCTTGTTTTTCTTTTCTTCTCTCCCCACCACCTTTCCCTATAAGTAATGACTACTGTATATGGATATACTTATGCTATGAAGGGGGTTGTTTTGCCTTTGTGGGGGCTTTTTAATATTAGTTTGTTGTCATCATTGTGTTACAAATAAAAATATTAAAATGAACCCACACACCTGGAAATTCATCTGTCAAGATGGACCTGAAAATTCACCTAGGCAACTAAGTCATCTAAACTGGCTTTTAGGGCTTTTACCTCTCATCACTTTAAAACACAAATTTGTATCGCCCCAATCATTGGGGAGGATCTGCTTCAAATCTCTTTCCTCAAAGGAGCACTTGCATTGCTGTCATAGTGTATACTCCTCCCAACAACAAGCCAAAAGATTTTATTGCATGGGAAAATGTAACTCCCTGTCTGCCCCTTTCCCTACAGCGACCACGTCCACTGTGATTAGTGTTGCATGGACTATGGTTGAGTGTCATAGCACAGGATAGAGATATGTGATTCCTGGTGACTAGTCACTAAAGACTTTACTAATAACAGAGCCACTCCCATGGCATTTTTTGATTTGGTGTCCCATGAAAGAGTTTTAGTTTTTCTCTTAAGATTTAAATATCTTTCAAGGCTGAGCACTTCTCTTCAGAATCTGGAAAGTGCCCGAAGTCTTTACCTAGCACAGCTTTCCCCAACATGGTGCCCTCCAGATGTTTTGGACTACAACTCCCAGCATGCCCCAACCAGCCATGCTGGCTGGGGAAGATGACCATTAAGACTTGGGAGGCCCAGGGCACCAGGTTGCAGAAGGCTGATCTAGCACTTTAGACAAAGTGAATTAATTAATAAATGGGAAAGACCAGCAAAGCTACCCTCTGTAGTACTGTACCCTCCATTACAGACCTTTCCCCTTTTTCTTTAAAATATTGTTTCGAGAATGCATGCTTCCCTTTTCTGACATACCATAGCACACATCTCCTCTGAAAGTTTAAACTGTAGAGCCTTGTCAATTTCATGGGCATGGACAAAATTCTACTGCAAGGTCATCACCTATTTGTTTGTTTCTTACATTTATACCTTGCCTTTTCCCTTCTGGTAAGGAACCCAAAGAAGTGTACATGATCCTGTTCAACTCTATTTTATCCTCACAACAACATTGTGAGCTAGGTTTGGGTGAGAGTCAGTAACTGACCCAAAGACTCCCAATGAGCTTCCTAGAGGGGACTAGAATCTGGCTATCCCAAGTCCCAGTCCAGTACTCCACACTGGCTCTTGCCTAGATTAGTCTTCAAGATCTGTGACCCACCAAAGTGAATGCAACTCTCCAGCCATATATGATAGCCAACCAATGGTGTGATAAAGCTCCTGTGTGTACTTGAACTGCAAAAAGCTGGTGGTTGTTAAGCACCTGGCAGAGTGCAAAGAAAGGCTGGTGGTTGTTCTCAGCTTGGAAGGTCACAAATTGTGCAGGCATCATCAGTATGTATACCCTGTAGTACGAGGACTGGATATTGAAATCATGATTGCCATGAAGGAGGATCCTACAAAGAAAAAAAAATGCAGGTGTAGGATAACCCTTTCCAGGGTTATACTGCTTCTTCTATTTCAGCTTGCACTGTTTGTTTTCACAGACAACAGCATAATTTCCACTACTATACAAAATCCCATGCGATTCCATCTCTTGTTATTCCCACCAAAATGAAACAGAACACCCCAGCATCTCAAAGTCTGGAAAGGGCTATGGTAATTCGAGGCACACTCACCCTCCACAGTTTGCGTTTGAATATGTAATACAATGAGTAAGCCTGAAAAATAGGTACTGTAATTGGGGGCAACACTGTAGAAGGAGACAAGAAGTGCACATCCATTAACTTTAACACAACAGTGATCAATCACCTGGAAATCAACAAGCAATTGAGAATTTTCTGTGATCTGCTTCTTTCAAACAATTAGACCTCTTACACTGCTATCCTAAAATACTTATGCCAGTACAGGTGTAATTTCAGTGGTCTATGCTAAGTACTAGAACAGCGTAGGCAACCTTTAGCCCGAGGGCCTTTTCCTTAATTTCACGTCATCCTCAGCCTAATTTCAAAAGCCTACTTTGTCTATGTTGGTTTAGGCTAATGGGAGTTGTAGCCCAAAACAGCTGGAGTGCCTAACCTTGCAGTCTAATGATACAATGCTTTGTCATGTTCTGACATAAAGTTGGTATGGAAGTACCTATGTTGAGGCAGAATAAGATACAACAGCAGCAGAGTAGATCTTGAATTATGGGGGACACCTATGAACAGCTGTTAAGCAAAATGGAGGAGGTGCAAACAGGTCAAACAGTTTCTTTAAACAAGCAACTTATAGCATGCTCATGACTGCCCACACACAGAAGTTTGTGTTTCAATTACATGACATTGTCAACAGCCAAGATGTCTCCAGCAGTTTCCCCCCTGTAATCCCGTATTTTAATAATAAAGAGATAATCCAGTATCTAATTTATGGTGGGATTAATTCTACCACTAGATGGCGCTGTTTCATTGAAATGAATAGACTACAATAGCATTCCCTTTTCAATTCAAAATCACGTGGTCACTGTTGGTCGCTGCCTGAAAGAGCCCATTGCGAATCCAAGTCCTGTTAATGTAGAGATGCCCAAAGGGATATGTGAGAAAAGCTGAAATACTCACAGATGGAAAAGTACATGTGCTGATAATTGTATGGCATATGCTTCTTCTTTTGCATCCCGAGCTGCAAAAGAAAGAAGGGACTTTCATGGAAGGTCATGAAAAGTAAATAACTAAACCATTACAAAGTAATCATACTTTGTTAGAAACATATTTCTTTAAATAGCCTTCAGATGATCTCCTCATGAAATAAATACTTTCAGGACGGAAAAATCAGGAAAACTTGGACACAGACATGTTATCACTGTACCAGATTGCAGGTATTGCTGCCGCGCCTTTATTTTCTTCAAACACACACACACTCGAGAAATGGGAAGGCAACCAGCTTTGGAACATTATGTCAAAATCTAAAGATGTGAGAAAGGTAGAGCAATTCTAAACCCTCAGCTCTGTTGAGGCTAAATCCAGATCAGCTGGATCAAGGCAGTTAGGATAGGGTGGGTGTTTCTCTACTGGCTGAGAGGGCTGGTGTCAAGGGTTGGCATGGTTGGTCACCTGCTAAGGGCCCAGAAGGGGACCACTAGCAAGAGTCCCCAGACATGCTCCTCCTCTTCACTATTGCAACTTGCTTGTTCGCTTGCCCCTTGCTCTGGCCTGGACCACTGATGGTGGTGAGACAGGGGAGCAATAGATGCCACTGCCTACTGGCTTACTGGCAATAAAGTGGTAGTGATGATGAGAAAGAGGAGGAGGAGCCATAGCAGCTGGTGACTGTGGTGTTAAGAAGGTAGACTCATGGAGGGAGGGGCCCATTGAGGGTATCTCGCCCAAGGGCACTCCAAAACCTGGAGTCGGTATTGCCAGGTTGTTGTTGGGCTTCTTGCAGATACCAATTGCACCTGCAGAAAACTCTGTAGGTGTAGAACTACCACCAGCATTGTGTTCTACTGGTGGTAGCCCCCAGAACATGGCATTCTGGGGATGGCTGCAAGACATGGCTGCTTTGGATCTGCTGGATCAAGAGCACCTCATTTTTTCCACAAGGACCCAGTATTGTGGACCTCTGCTGACATCAGCCTAGGACTGGTATAGGTAATCCACTCTCCCCATTTCAATGAGGGAGGAAATGAAAAAAGAAGATCTAACAAACTTGGACAGGCCAGCCCCCCACTTTCCCTGCATTGGCTGGCATGAGCTGGTAGGGCTTTTAGAGTAGTGGCTGATCCTCCATTTTGCGCCCGCAACCCCACTTAGGAGTGCATAATTAATCAAGGTGAACTATACAAAACTGATCCATAGCTAACAACTGTAAGCTTGTATTTTTCGCTGGTTTATTCCTGTTGCAATATATAATATAAGGCTACCATATTTCAGAAAAAATAACCTCTATAGAATTGATTTTAATATCCCAAATATGTCCATATTGAGTTTAGCTTGTACATCATCATTATTAGCAAAGCTATTTTTTTTGGCTCATCCTTCAAAGTCAGAGGGATGGATCCAGATTTCAATGCATGCAACTGATCTTCTTCAACCTGTCCTTGCCATAGCAGCCCCTTTAGCCTTCTGAAAATGCTACACAGAGGGTCAAGGGCCCCAGATGAATGAGATAAGCTGAGGTCCAGGGGGTAAGAAGGATCCCTTAAAATCAGGTGGAAATACCTTCTCTGAGCAGAGCTCTTCTGCCCATGGAAGGCAGATCCTGGATCCAATCCAGGGAGTATATTAATTCTCCAGTATTTTGCAACACAATGTTATTAACAATCAAGGCATTTGCAACCATCCCACCATGATTATATGAGACTCAACAAAATTATTAGTGGGTCTAATTGAATTTCACATCACATTATGTTTTTGATGCATCATGCCTTGCCTTGTTTAATTTTCTTGAAATTTCCACATACATGCATGGCATTTATTTATGTAACAAGTAAATATCACATTATATTTATTAATTTAAGTTATTTCTTGGCGGCCTATCAGGGCAGGAGCCTTCGCAAGGCAGCGTTTTCTGCCTCTGAAGTAATGGGCACCTGAAGCAGTGAACAAATGTGACAAAAAATACAATACAAACAGTAATAAACAAGACTAAATGTCTAAAAACATAATAATATTAAGCTAAACCTCGGAAACCCAAACCTTCACAGGATGGCATGAAAAACTCTAATCGGAAAGATGTTCTGTAAAGCCATATTCCCCAGCTACCAGTCAGCATTAGGAGCCTTTCAAAAGGGCCAGGTCTGAACAAGCTGCTGGAAAGCCAGGAGCTGCATCACTGAACATGCCTCCACTGGCACATAAAGGACATCTCTCCAGAGTAGGTGTGGCCCTGAGTATGGTGACCATATGGAAAGGGGAAAGGGCTGCTTTATCTTTGATAGTTGTATAGAAAAGGGAATTTCAGCAGGTGTCATTTGCAATAGGGATGTGCATCTTATCGGATCCGATGTCCGATACCGATTAAAATTGGAGGAAATTGGATTTCCGATGTCCGATTCTGATCCGGCCACAGGAGCTCCGATTTCTTCCAAACTGATTTTTTCCCAATCCAATTAATAACAGAAAAAAATTGAGAATCGGACCTCCATTTTAGGTGTTTTTGCCATAGGCTTGCATTGGGGGAAGAAAGCTTTACCCCAATGCAAGTCTATGGGGAAAATATGGTGTCGGGTGAGTGGGGACCTCCCTCTCCCACCCTCCTCCCACTCATGCTCCTTACCTGCTGCCTGCTGCTTCTGTACTACTGAGAAACAGGCCTTGCAGCCTGTTCCACAATAGAGCGACAGTGTGACAGGTAACATCATTACTCGGCATGCGATCGCTCTATTGTGGAACAGGCCGCAAGGCCTATTTCTCAGCAGTACGGAAGCAGCGGTTGGCAGAGGATAGCAGTCAGGGATGATAGCAGGTAAGGCGCACGAGTGGGGGGAGGGAGGGGGAGGTCCCCCCTTACCTGCTACCATCTGCTGGTTCCATACTACAAAGAATTAGGCTTTGCAGCCCGGTTCTCAGTAGAACAACAATGCACCAGGTGATGACATCACCCGGTGCATCGTCGCTTTACTGAGAACCAGGCTGCGATGCCTGATTCTCAGTAGTATGGAACCAGCAGATGGCAGTGGATTGCAGCAAAGGACGGCGGCAGGTAAAGAATGTGAGTGGGGGTGGGGAGGGAGGGGGAGGTCCCCCTTTAACTGCTGCCAACCTGTGCTGCTGTCCACTGCCGTCCTCTGGTTCCTTGTACTGAGTCTGGTTCTTAGTAGAGCGACAACACACTGGCCTATGACATCACCCAGAGCGTCGTTGCTGCACTGAGAACCAGGCTGTAGAACCTAATTCTCAGTACAAGGAACCAGCGGACGGCAGCGTGGGACAGCAGAAGGTAAGGAGCGCAAGTGTATGAGAGGGAGGGGGGAAGGGAGGAGGGCCCACCCAGGGAGGGCCCACCCAGGGTTTTCCCCATAGACTTGCATTGGGGAAAGCTTTCTTTCCCCCAATGCAAGCCTACGGGGAAAACACCAAAAATGGCAGTCCAATATCGGAATCAGAATTTCCGATTTTGTTTCAGTATAGTATCCAAAGCGATACAACGGACCTCCGATTTTTCCAATACAATACTTTACAAAATCTGAAGTTCCGATTCCAATACGATTGTTTTGTGTTTGTGCACATCCCTAACTTGTACGCATGCAGCACCTGATGAAATTCCCTCTTCATCACAACAGTTAAAACTGCAGGTGTCCTGCCCTCTTTTGTATCTGGTCAACAGGGCAGGGCTCCCTGTTGACCAGATACAAAATGGATTATTCTTTGGCGATATTTATCACAGGCATGGGGCTTCTGACCTGGATTGGGACCATAGAGGGGGTGGGAGAGGGAAGCTTCAAACTACTTTATCCCCATGCCTGAGTCCAGATCTGCCTCAGAACCCCTGCAGTTGGATTAAGAAAAGAAAAGAAAAAAGATGTAGCTGCTACCAACATATTTTAAGAGGTATGTGTGGAGTTGTACAGGTTCCAGATCATGCATAGTTTTAAGCCCACAGTCCTATACAAACTTACATAGGAGAAATTCCCATAGGATTGCACGGTACAGGTCACACACAGCACTTTGAACTGGGTCCAAAAGCTAACAAGCAGCCTGCGCAGCTGTGCAAGGATTGGAGCCACAGCAATCTACATCATTTATTTAATTAAGATGATTTATAGTGCATTACATCATAGCTAAAGTTCTCATGGTGTCAAAGTGCTCAAAAGTGCTCATGGTGTCAAAGAGTTCAAAAAAACACAAAATGAATCCTAGAAGCTCTGCAATGGAATGAAAACATGCTTCCCACAGTTAGAACAGAGTTTTCTGACTGCACTAAAGCAGTAGTGTAGATCTGGCCTTTATATACTGCTTTTATACCACTTTCATAGTGCTATATCCTGCTTGGTGTGGATCTGGCCTAAGAATCTTTCATATTATAACCTACAGGCCTCTGGAACCACCCAGGTTATGTGACTTTAGGGCAAGTCCTCAAATTACCACCTCCTTAATATTAAGGGAGTGTCAATAAAGTATGAACTCTTATCATTACGCCAACACCCTCTCTAACACATTCTGTACCAATGGAGGATACTGGAGGCATCTGCATGGAGAGCTCATGGCAGTAGTCCAATCTAGATTTAACTAAAACATATTATCCCTATGGCCAGATATGTTGCAATAGTCAGTATAAGAGTTTACCACTGTGAAGGTCTGCAGGCAATATTTTGTCTGAGGCAAACAGTCACAGATGCAGAACCTCAGGCTTGGTAGCTACATCTGTCCCTCCTGCGGTCCCAATCTACCCTCAAGACTTCCCCAGATAGTCATGCCCCTTCCCCTGGCCCCACCCCTTTCCCCCAGCCACTGATTGAACAATGAAGGCATGGAGAATGTGCAAAAATCAACAGCTTTACAGGGAATGTTGGACATTGCCTGGCTAGTGTGCATAGTTGTGCAAATCAATAATAATAATAATAATAATAATAATAATAATAATAATAATAATAATAATTTATTTATAACCCGCCTCTCCCTCCGGATCGAGGCGGGGAACAACAACAATATCAACCAGACAATGGATAAAATCCAACCTAACCCCTACTTAGAATAGATCTATTGAAATGAATGGGATTTAAGTTAGTTATGTCTAACTTAAATTTTCTTCATTTCAGTGGATTTACTGTAAATAGGACTTATGTTTATCTTTGCCCTATATATGAACTATATTAAATCAGAAGTATGGAACCTCAGGCTCAGGGGCCAAATCCAGCCTTGCCAATCATTGGAAACATTTTCCAAAATGAAATGCGGCCCTCAGCTGAAAGAGGTTCCTTGTCCCTACCCTGGGACAACCCTACAGCCCTAAATAGCCCACTATCATAAACACTGTCTTGACTGGATCAAATGTTGACTTGCTAGCCCTCATCCAGGCCATACCCATGTTCAGGCATTCATTCAGACGTTGAGCTACTGCTCCAGGTGATGATGTTTCCACTTGCCAAACTGCTCTGCAATTCCTCCTTCTGGTTGCTTGCTTATCTGAAAGTGCTCTGTGGTCAAGATAGAACCTTGTAGTATCCCACAGGATAGCTCTTGTTACGCAGGGCAGCAGTCATCGTTGCTATCCTCTGATACTGACCCATCTGATACAGCAACAGGACCATTGCCAAGCAGTACCCCTAACTGTTTCAGGTCATCCAGAAGGGGTTGGTGATCTATTGTATCAAACACTGCTGTGTGGTCCTGAAGAATCACACTCCTTCCATCCAACCAAAGCAATTTCTGTTCTGAACTTTGATTGGTATGTGCTCAAAAACCCATCTGATTCAAGCAGTTTTGGAGTTGCCATTGCTTCTTACCTCTAAAGAGAGAGGTTTCCCTAAAGAAAACATGATGGGATGCATCACAAGATCTGGGTCCTTCAGGAAACAGTTGGGTTTGGCATGATGTTGAGCATGGTGAAAAGACCACCAGTTGGCTGAAACACCCTGGAGAGAAAGAAAAGAGCAGAGAAATTAGGCTACAACACTTCAACATAGGGAGGAACTATTGCGTAGTGGTGGAGTGTATACTTTGCATGCTGAATGCTCCAGGTTCAGTCTATTGCATCTAGTTAATACTGGGCTAGATGGACAAATAGTTTGACCTAGTATAAAGCAGCTTGTCATATTTTTAAAGAAACACAGAGCCCATACCACATTTTCCATTTGCTGCTAGAAATAAACTTGCATATTTGAAATTTGCTAGGCCCTTTTCAAGCATATTACCAGATTTCAAACTCTGTTTTGTCCAGATACGTAGAACAGAGCTGGGCAGAAGGTAGAACTCCAGATTGTGGTCCTTCAACTCCCAGACATTGCTATCAGCATTGCCAATGATCAGGAATGCTGGGAGTTGAAGTCCCAAACATCTGGAGATCTACTTTCTGTTCACTCCTTTCTATAGAACATCTAACATAATATTCTTACCTTGAGATGGCACATTACAAACTCATGAAGAATGTGGTTCCATTTTGAATTGGTGAAGACTGAAAGGTGCCCCAAGTCATGCTGTAGCCAACCTGCCTGGGACTAAAAAAGGACAAGAAATAGTAATGCGGAAAAGAAGGCTTTGGCCTTATGATTCTGCTACATCAAAATGAAGGCAGGATCATTCCCACTCATCTTTATTAGGACGACTGGACTTTTAGGTCTGGGTATTGTCAGTGTACCCAATGGTATTTGTTATATGAGGATGAATTGTTTTCCTTCAGCATCTCAAGTAATCACAAATATACCATGGAAGATATCTTTTTTGGCATATAATTAATGAGAGATCTATTCTCTCTGAGTTTATCTGACTTTCTGTGAGATATTACAGGTGAAATTACATAGGTGTTACTGCCCAGAGAGCTTTGGCTATTGGGCAGTATAGAAATGCAATACTAAATAAATAAATAAATAAATAAAGCTTTATTTCTCTTCCATTGCTTAGCAGTTTTTTTAAAAGGATGGGAGGTATTTGAGACTTAAGATGACATGAGATCCAACACCCTTAATTTCTTCATTTTCTGGGTAGCAATCAACTAGACGAAAGAGGGACTTCAGGTCCCCTTTTCTAATGTTCTGACTGCAAGACTTGTCAGTTTGCTGTTGAGTTATCCCTAGCTACTTGTGGCCTTTCAGCAATCCATGGTTCCTTCAGGCAACACAGATCCTTCCTCATGAAGGCCCATGGAAGCTGAATCTGTGGGCCAAATTCTTATGTTCCTGGTGCAGAAAGTCTGTTCTATTAGTCTGGCTAAAATACAATTTGCTGCAGGAAGACAATGCAACAGGGATATGTAACTGTGCCTAAAGAAATCTGCACATAGACAGACGATCAATGAAAATTACCTGAACAATGGTAAGCAGTGTTGTGGCAATAAGGAAAGTTATTAAAGATGTCCCAAAGTACCACAAGACAAACCAGCCAGCAGCCTCCAGGAGTAGGATGTGCAGAAGTATCAGAAGGAAGAAGAGTTGGTTTGGCTTGAAGAGTCCCAATTTTTTCACAGTGGACTGCAGGTCCCGGAAATCTTCTACTAGCAATTTCTATGAAAAGATCCAACTTTTCAGCTCTGTTTGCTCAAATAATGCAACGTAGTTGTCTTACAGCAACAATAGTAGCGGCAAGAACACATGATGAACTAGAGAGAGGTCTTGAAATCTGAATCTGCTATTGTGAGGACAAATCTGATGTTATCATTGTCAACCACTTTGAGGATCATGATGGTTGAAAAGCAGTATACATGCATAGGGCAAAGTAAGTCCACTCGTGCAATGGGCCTTTCCTGTCTTCCTCTCCCCTTTAACCCCCATGTTCCCTGAATCGGCTCTGAAGGTCCTCCACTATTCCAGAGAAGAGTTTGAGCGTGTATGTGTGTGGGGTGTGTGGGGTGGTTGGAGGGGAAGGGAGGAATTGCTGCCTTCCCATTTCACAGACAGAAGCCATTCCATAGGCAGGAGGGGTTAACCTGGTGCCACCCACAATAAAATAAATACATACAAATAGAAATAAAAAAGTTATGTTTGACAGATACCACCTTTTGGCTTAGTCTTCCTGGCTGAGGGCAGGGCCTGTTTTGACATGATTTTTATCATTCTGAAATAAAGCTGAAAATTCAGGTGGGACCTTTGCCAAAAGAACCTCCATAACATCTTCCCAACCCCTCCTGTGTAGGACTGCTGGAGCTTGATGTAGGTCGTTGTGACATTACTGAAAGCCCATGGATGGGAGATTATAATTATTTCATTATAATTAAATGAAAATCTAGGTTATTCTGTTGCCCTACAATACTATACAAGCTGCTTTCATCAGTGGATTTTAAGACAAACTTACGTTTTTGTTGGGTTCAAAGCTGGGTTGATCAGGTGCCAGTTCCCCAATCAGAAGTGATTTCATGTGCTTCCTTACCAGAGTTTTGTCAACGTGAAATGCTGTGAAAGGATCCTAAAGCAAAAAATTACATATCACTTGTAGCTTGTAGTAGTAGTAGGAGCAGCAGACATAATAATAATAATAATAATAATAATAATAATAATAACAACAACAACAACAACAATAATAATAATAATAATAATACCCTGTTAGAGAAACAGAAGCAATTATTACATTCATATCTTGTCTTTCTTCAATAAAACATAGGTAGATTTCTCAAGAGATCTTCCACCCAGTACCAAAAGTGCTTAGCTTTAGGTATTGAAGTCAATAAGACTAACTTCCAAGTAAAGCCATTTAGGATCAGAAATGAAAACTAAACTTTCTGGATCTTGGCAAACTGAAGTGGAGAATAGAACAGTTTTCTCCAGGTCAAAACCAAATGTTAGTTTTGAGTGAAAGAATATGAATAACTTTAAGGGTTATATTTTCCTCATACCTGCTGGTCCTAGGAACATTGATTGACACTCAGCTTACTTGACAGAACTAATTGGTGTGCTTTCAAAGAGGGAAGATTATTATTAATTAGAGCTTTCCATTTTACCAGCTGTTCCCAGTGTGGTGCCCTCTAGGTGTATTGGACTGTTTTATTTATTTATTTATTTATTTATTTATTTATTTATTTATTTATTTTGTACCCCACCTTTTCCCCAATAGTGGGACTCAAGGCATCTTTACAAAATTAAAACATACACAGTTAAAACATATAAATAGAAATACACAAAAATTAAAATATATTTAAAACATCTATAGTATTTAAAACATTTAAAAGATTAAAAGGCAAATGACCACCACCACCACCACCACCACCATCATCATCATCATCATCCAGCGCATTAACAAAGGTCCAGACTATTCCCAAAGGCATGCCAGAACAAGAAAGTTTTTCCTGCCTCTGGATGTATAGCAGGGAAGGAGCCAGTCCAGCCTGCCTGGGAAGGGAGTTCCAGAGCCTTGGAGCAGCCACTGAGAAGGCTCTCTCCCTCCAGTCGTACCTGTGATGGTGGCATAACCATAACTCCCATAATTCCAGCCAGCATGGCTACTGCAGCTCTTGGAGCCATAAAAGCCCTCCAAAAGATTGTGCATTCCTGATTAAACACAATGTCATGGACAGAGCAGATGGGAAAGCTCTTGATATCACTCACAGACCACTTCAGCCAAATTAAAATGATGGGTGTATGGGAATATCTGAAGTGCTGGGTTTCTTGGGGTAGTTACCTATGCTTAGATGCCCAAGGAGCCTAAAGAAAGAGGGGGGTGAGATAGGAATGGGAGAAGAGAATAAAAGTTGGGGAGGTTTGCTGGCTTAGCATGAATGTCAGTCGGGGAAACTGCAAATCAGCCTAGCAATACCTCCCCACAGGAGGTATTATTATTATTATTATTATTATTATTATTATTATTATTAATCTAGTAGGATGAAACTGTCTCCCAACTAGCGAGGAATGCTTGAGGCTTGCTTTTCCCAGAAGTACTCAGCAGATGCACTCCTAGTTTAGGAAAGCTACATCTTCTCAGACAAGTAGCTCCAAATGTTCCAGTTTGCCAGCCAGTATCCCTGCCCCTTGGACACCATCAGCACCCAGCAAATCAGCTTGCCGACACCAGGCCTCAACCCATTGCAGTTCTAGCAAATCCCCCATGGCACCTGTCTCCAGTAAAGACCTGTGTCTAAGCCATGTTTCTACAGGTGATAAACTATCCCATGATGAGTTATATAAATAAACAATGAATAAATAATGGGAGAGTTCTAAAGACATAAATCGCAGATATATAAATGTTTACTAACCACGGTCTGGCTGCAATTTATTCAGTTTTATGTGCACATATCCCCAAATTCTGAAATATGTTCAGTGCAGCAGTGGGTACAGTTGAGAAAGCATAGACAGCCATACTAAAGTAAATCTGTAAATGCGAAATATAAGGTGGATGTATACAGGGCTGTCAGATCTTTTTCCATCCAGTGATGTTGGCCGTGGTGAGGAGGGCTCACAACCAAGCCCCTTCAGCTTACCTTGAGGAAGGTGACTCTGAGGTGCTCCTGAGTTTACCAACAGACCCCCACCCAACAGAAACCCACCTCAGGTGGCCGCTACACAGCCGAGCTTCTTAAGGAATAGCCACAGCTGCCAGTAAGGCCCAGGAAGGAGGGAACTGCCCTATTCTAGGTCTAGGAGAGATGGAAGGGATAAGAAAGCGATAATAGAGATTCCAGCAGCAAATGGTGAGAGGGGGAGAGAGCCAGTTGTGCTGAGGTGAAATATTCAGTCTCGCTGGTGGAGATAGCATCAACATTCGAAGGTGGCTCCACCCCTGATGCTTCTTTTTGGTGGAAACCTGTTTAGCCCCTTCTCGGTATATGTTTCAAGGAATCCAAGTTTTTTGGTTAAAAGGACCCAGGGAAGAGAAACCTGTCTCTAGCATTTTGTGGTTCCAAGGAACTGTGGGTCATCCCATATTTTCATTAGTTCTGGTGCTAAAGTCTTTGTTATGGATCTGCTGCCTTTGAGGCACCTGCTATTAAACACACCCTCTGTAATTGGGGTTAACTCTTCAGCCTTCTCTTGCCACACTGCCCAGTATGAAAGCCTTGTTTGTTGAACTGGCTTAGAGAGGAAAGCCAGCTGTGGCCATGGATCCCCACTAGGCAATATTGATTGATTGATTGATTGATTTCATTTATATCCTGCCAAGGTGGCACATACATAATCCTCCTTTTCCCCATTTTATCCTCACAACAAACAATCCTGTGAGGCAGGTGGGCTATGAGTCTGTGACTGGCCAGTCACCTAGCGGGTTTCCATGGCCAAATGAGGACTAGAACCTGGATATCCTGACTCCAAGTCCTCTACTATAGCCACTACACCCACACTGGAAGGGACCTATAAGTAGTTTGAAGGGGCCTATAAGGTCATTGGGTCCAACTACTGCTCAATGCAGGAATCCACCTGAAAGTGTACCTGACAGATGATTGTCCAGCTGCCTCTTGAATGCCTCTAGTGTAGGAGAGCCCACATCCTCCCTAGGTAATTGTACTGCTCTAACAGTCAGGAAGTTTTTCCTGATGTCCAGCCAGAATCTGCCTTCCTGTAACTTGAGCCCATTATTCTGCATCCTGCACTCTAGGATGATTGAGAAGAGATCCTGGCCTTCCTCTGTGTGACAACCTTTCAATTACTTGAAGAGTGCTATGATGTCTCTTATTACCAGACCCCTGAGCATCCTCATTGCCCTCCTCTGAACCCCCTCCAGCTTGTCTTCATCTTTCTTAAAGTGTGGTGCCCAGAACTGGATGCAATACTCAAGATGAGGCATAACTAGTCTCAATAGAGGGGAACCAGTACCTCAAGCAATTTGGAAGATATACTTCTATTAATGTATTCCCAAATAGCATTTGCTTTTTTTTGCAGCCACATCACACTGTTGGCTCATATTCAGCTTATTATTTACAATGATACCACGATCCTTCTCACTTGTAGTATTGCTGAGCCAAGTATTCCCCATCTTGTAACTGTACATTTGGTTTCTTTTTGCAAGGCGTAGATATTTCTCCCTATTAAATTTCATTCTGTTGGTTTCAGCCCAGCACTCCAGCCTATCAAGATCACTTTGAAGTTTGTTTCTGTCTTCCAGGGTATTAGCTATCCCACCCATCTAAAGGAAGCAAGCTAACCAGTTGTCTCTGGACAACCCTTTCCAGTTTTAGCCCAGACTCATAGCAGGAGTGATACTCCCAGATCCCAGGGCATGGGTGCAGCTTGGAACCACATTGTATAGCTTCCATATGCATGCACCATGCTCAGCCATTCGGGTAATGCAAATGGAAAGATATACTCAAAGGCATGCGCAAGGGGTGTGCTGGGTGTGCCCAGGGACAGCCTACTGTCTCAAGCAATAAGTGCCAAATGTGAGGGGCATTGAGTAGGGATCCAAAGGGTGATCCAGGCACAGCAGGAATGGACCTCTGGCTGCCCTCTAGCTGCTCCACCACTGTGCTGAAAAACTGCTGCCTATGAGAGAGAGCACCATTGGTCCCAGCAGCAGGAGTGAAAAGGAATTGCTCTGCTATGAGCCTTTCTGCCAGGAGCAGCGCTTCAAAGAGGCCTGGAGGAGGGGGCCACAAAGGCTAATCTTGCCTTGTAAGCTCATCCTCTGGCCAGTGTCACCACAAAGCCACAGCAGTGCTGGGGATTGAGGAGCATCTCCTCATTCCCCCACTCATCTGCAAAGGTCAGGCAACCTGAATGCAGAGTAAGCCATCAGTGTCTACAGTGCTTAATAAATAAATGGATAAAATAATGTCCTTTATGAAAAAGGAATTCAATAAAGGTTTAACTTTAATTTTTTAAAAAACAATTCCCTGGGTGCACCCCCTAGTGAAATATGCTGCACATGCCTATGGATATGCTAAATTGTTTTAGCTCCTGAGAATTACAATTTCAAACACATTGACCTTCCAAATGACATTTCAAACCATGGCTTGATTAGCAAACTCCAGATACCAGGTGCTTCCCACATATCAGATTACCACTTTGAACTGCCATGTTTTGTCAGTGGAGGCTGGTGGCTCTTATGTCAGTTGGATAGCTTGGATAGCTCCATTTGGGTTCCAATTGGTTCTGACTGAAACCGGGAGCTGATTCTCCACCCCACTGATTTCAGAGCCACCAGCCTCCACTGTCTTTGATTTCCCACAATTGCTTCAGCTCTGGCTTTCATTGACTCCCTGTTGTCCAATGTCTTCTAAGCTTCAGAAGTTTCCGCAATTTTAAGGATCAACACCATAGGACTTGAACATATTCTTATCCCCTGCAATTACTTATTGGACAGGAATCAGATGACAAATTAACTCTGTTACGCGACGGAGATTTATCTCCATTACATGGGAAAGACTGAGCTTCAGCCCCTTGTAATTCCTTCTCCTATAAAAAGGAATTATCCCGAAGGTCTCATTCAGGATGAGAAGTGTGGGAAATAAGTAATTGCTTAAGTAAATATCAAATAAATAACTCGACTCTTACATGGTGACTGTATCATGAATATTATAAACAAAAACTGATATAACCCCATAAATCTGAAAAACTAGGAACAAGGATTTTCTTTTTACTCTACCACTGTGAGCAAACATAGCCGCTATGTACAAATTAAAGAATACGAACAGAAAACCAAACTATTTGTAAAATAATGTTTTTAAAAATAAATCTTGGGATAGTTAAATATCACCTGCAAAAGATGTATTCATGTATTTAAATTTATTGGAATATGTGCATATATCTGATCCAGTTTCCCTTTTAGATGAGTTATTATTTTTTAAAAAATAGATGTGACAAATTTAAATACAAAAGGTCTGTTTTTTTCTTTTTTCTTTTACAAAATTGTAATGAAATCTGGTATGTGAGATGAGTATCAACACACAAAAGTGTTGGGACCTTATGAAGAAATCACATATGGAGCACCACCAACATATGAAGAGGGCTGATTTGGAAGAAGGAAACTGTCTGATGTCTTGACCGACTGAAAGAAAGAAAGGTGTTGCATGCACCCCTGGGCCAATCTATCTTCATGGACAGCGCATCTCATTCTCATACATTTCAAACTCTACGAAGAAACACGGAAGAAGCGCCTCTTTCAGCGTTGACTTGCAAGGGTGGAGAACTCCCCGCAGCCTGCAAGTAAGAGCTGAGCTCACACATTCCCCACCTGCCAGCCCTCTTCTCACCGTGGCGTCCTGGCCCGCATAGGTGCAGATAACACGGGAGCCGCCCGGGTGCCTCTTGTGGAACTGGCTGATGTCGTAGACCTTCCTGTCGATCACCAGCCATCGCTCCCGCTGTGCATCTCCCTGGCCAGTGCGGAGCCCGATCTCTTCCCAGGTGAGCAGTTGCAGAGGGGAGGACTCAGCACCGGCAGGGTCAGCCCCCCGCCTCCTTTCCTCCTCGGGTCCACGCGGCCAAGCCATCTCCTCTGCGGACTGAGCAAACGGCCGAGTCGCCCCTGTCCTTTTCAGCACCAAGCCGAGGGCGGGGCGAAAGTGCCGGGTATTCGGGACGCCTTCTTGGCCCCAAGGCAGCTAGAGGGACGCCCTCCGCTCTCCTTCGCAGGCGGCAGGTTCCACGCTGTTCTGCTGTCTGAGGAAGGAAGGAAGGAAGGAAGGAAGGAAGGAAGTTTGGCCAGCTCCGTCTGCTAGCATGCGATGCCACTACTCGATACTTTCGTCAGCCCCCTGAAATCCCAGCCCTATGCGGGGGAAAGAATCGGGTTGCTTAATCGTCCCCCCCCCCCCTTTACAATATCTCGCAGGCAGAATGAGGCTGGGGAAGGAGAGGAGGCAGCATAGAGTGAAGGCAACTACGTGGTGGAGGTTGGTGGCTCCGATTTCGGTGAGGCGGGAAATCTATTCTGGGTTTCAGTCAGAGCCGTCTAGAACTCTAAGGAGCTATCCAAGTTGCTGAACCCAGTTTGGGGCTAGGATTCAGCACCATGGATGGCTCTTTTTAGAGCGCTGACTGGTTCTGACTAAAACCCAGAATGGATTCGCAGCCCCACCGAAATCGGAGCCACCAGCCTCCACCGGAATTAGAGACCATGCATTCGTGTCTCTTGATGGAGGTCAACTGATTTGGCAATAACAAGCCACAACTAGGACTCGTCCATTATGTGTAAGAGTTTTAGCATGGAGCTTGGATAATCCCTATGAAATCTATCAACCAGAATGATTTTCCCTCGCTCTCAAAGCATCAGGGATGTTAATCTTATAATACTTTAATCTGTATTTTGCTTCTCCTGCATTGTATTTCACATGCTGTTCACATTTAAATTCCATCTGACCTTTATTGTTACTTTCTTTCCACATCCCCTTTGCTCCTGTCTGCCCATCATTTCTCTCCATTTCTTACAATCGCTTCATTTTTTAAAAGAAGCCCTGAGGCCAGCTACCTCTGGATCCTTTCTTCACCTTGTTTCACATCAAGTTTACTTAAGCAATGCATAACAAAATGGTGTTTCCTTACCTTCTTTTCCCCCCTCTAAGCTAAACTGTCTCATACTGTTCAAGTCACAAATGGACTATTTAGGGTCAACATAATAACAAACCATGAGTCAATACTGGGTTATTTAGCCCCTAAACAACCCATCAGTCCAGGTTCTGGTGTCATGCTCAACAACCTACAAAGGAGCCAATTGTAGATTGTGAAGTAAAAGAGGTAGTGGTGGGAGTGCTCCCCCCACTGTTTAAGTAATGGGTTGTTGTTACAATACAGGCTCACTAGATAATTTTATGCTACCCTTCTGCAAACTGGTACCTTGGGGTTGTTTGAACTACAACTCCCATCATTCCTGGCTATTAGCCTCACTGGCAGGGACTGATAGGAGTTGTACCCCAAATCATCTGGAGGGCATTACATTGGGGTAACCTGATTTGAGGCACACTTTTTTTTATTCCATCAGCCTCATTGCCCATCCTATTTTTAATATTGCCTTTCTATATGCGTTGGATTCCAGGGCAGTGTACAACCCATAAAGTCACAACATTAAAAATCCCAATAAAATAATAGCTAAGCCCCTTAATTCTTAAAAAGATAAGTTCCTTTATTGCATTTCTATACCGCCCAATAGCCAAAGCTCTGGGTGGTTCACAATGTAAACTATAAATCTTAAACCACAATATAAAACCAATTATAAAAATACAACATAAAAGTACAACCAGAATAAAACTGAGCAGCAATACAGAGATTTAAAATACAGATTTAAAAGAGAAAAGTTAAAAGACTAAGATGGTACACTGTTAAACTACTGGGAAAACAAAAAGGACTTCACCTGGCATCGAAAAGAGTACAACGTAGGTGCCAGACAAACCTCTCTAGGGAGCTCATTCTACAGCTGCAGTTCAAATGCCTGGTTGAACAAAAGCCTGGCGCCAGAAAGATTGCCAGGTGAGCCTCTAAGGAAGGCATTCTACAGTCAGGGCATCATGGACAAGAAAGCCCTTTCCTTTGATGATGTATACTGACAATCTGAGTTGTTTATCCCATTGGATTGTTGGGGCTAAGCACAAGTGAGCTGCCTCCTGCCTATTCACTGCTTCTACTTTGAATCTGCCTTACATCTACTTTGCATCTGCTTTACTGAACAAACCAGGAATTTCTGGGTTGCTACTCATGATGTCCAAACCTGGCACACTGGATTGTTGTGGATTCAACAACCTAGAATTTGAACTATGGTTTGTTGTTGAATTACAGCTCTGCATTAAAACTCTGGGCAGGAGGCAGCATGTGTGCTCATTCCCACATGGTCCAGCCAATTCATGGGTTGTTTCCATGAGGAAACCTGATTTGCATGATTGTTTCCCCTGAAAAAAGTTGGAATTGTACCTATATGGACAGATGGCCCTCCAGGCAGAATGTTCACTGCCCATGTTGGATGACATGAATGGTGAATTGGAAGGGGAATACCCACCACCACCATGCAAAAAGGATCCCAGGCTGGTAGGCATAGGAACCAGGATACCCCAGCTGCAGATGTTCGTGCAGAAGTGGGTTGGCTGACTGTCGAGGCAAGAATTCAGCTCTTAAATTGTTTTAATAGAAAGTAAATCTTGCCATCTTCTTCTTTGGTTCCTATAGCCTATGGCTCACTCTTAACCTCTGAAAAGTGAGTTGTTGCTTCACAGACACACCCTAAAATTTTATAAGGAGCTGATTTCAGTTCATTCAATGACTAAACTGCAGTTAATCCTCCTTGTGTATAGAAAAGCTTCTTTGACTGATATGCTAACGATTCATTCATTGAATTTTTCTAGACAATACCCGTGTATCAAGACAGACCACCAGAAACCTAATAATTTGGAGACAATTACCTCAGCACCACAAAGAATTGTCTTTACAGAACTAAGGTTTAAAGTTATCCTTTCTGCTTTTCTCGATGGTCATTTTTTGTTATTTATTATTGCATTTATCCTGCCTTTTTTCCTCCAAGGAACCCAAGGCAGCATACATAATCCTCCTCCTGTTCATTTTATCCTCACAACAACAACCCTGTGAAGTAGGTTGGGCTGAGAGTCTGTGACTGGCCGAAAATCACCCATTGGGTTTCCATGGCTGAGCTCCTAGTCTAACACCTTAGCCACTGTATCACACATTATGATAAATTACCATTGGAACAGTGTTTCTGTGTGCTTTGTAAAATGGCTACAGAGAACACAGTTCACAATATTAGCCCTATATATTGACCCTTGCCAAAAACAAAACAAACAAACAAAATTGGTCTCAGACTCAGTTTAGTCACAGGAAACATTTTGTGACACCAACTGAATTTGCACACTTTTTGTTATTAGACAAGGATAATAATGTTACAATGTGTTATTCTTTATTTGCATTGGCAGCCAGGAAGCTAAGAGCCAGATGTGCAATGGCTTCTAGCTTAAGAAATAAAATTCTCTCTCTCGTTGTTTCCCCTCACTCGCACTCTCTCATATGAATTAGCAGTCATTAAAGCTGACGCAAGTTTGTCTACAGAAGTATAGTAGAGATACAGATGGATTGTGCAAGATGAAGGAACAGAAGCAGAAACTGAACCTCCTTAAAATGAAAAAAGTTGTGCAAGTCGTTAAGAAATGGTGGAAGGAAAGGCATTTCTGGCATAATGTTGTAGCCTGCCTGAATAATGAACAGAAATTCTGAGCAGGCAAATCTCTATTTTCAAACTTGGAGCTTCATTTCAGATGATAGATGGGCCTTGTCAGCAAGAATGAAAGACATGGGTTTGGACATGTTGCTTAAATTAGGGTTGGGCAGGAGCTGTGTGAAGTCTGGGGTAATTTGTTTTGCAGTTCTTAAAGCAATGCATACATCAGATATGCTTGCATATGTGTAGTAGCTGTGATTGGGTAATGTTTATATTAGGGATTATGTATACTATGGGGTATTAAGAACCTTCTATTAGTAGATATAAAATATAGATCTTTTCTTTTATGCTGGTTTAATTACTGAAACACAAAAGACTTATGGGATGTCATGAGCAACACTGAACATGAGTCACTCATTGTGATGGCTAGGATATAGAAGGGGCAGCATTGTTTCCCCAAAATAGCATGGGGGAATGCTGAAGGAAGTAGGGATACTTTGCTAAGAAAAAACAATACTGGGGGATGTGGTGAGATGTTAGAAATGTTTAAAAGGATTAGATTAGAATGAACAATTGTTAATTCTATAACGACTCTCAGCCTCTCTGCTGGGGGCTATGCTTCAAAGAGGCCAGGGGGAGGGGCCCGAAGGCTGGCCAGTGTCACCACAAAGTCCCACCAATGCTGGCGCTTGAGGAGCATCTCTTCATCCCCCCCCCCCCCCCCGCAAAGGCCTGCCTGTGATCCAGCAAGCCGAACACAGAGTAGGGCATCAGAGTCTACAGTATCTAATAAATAACTGAATAAAAATAATGTCCTTTATGAATGAGTAGTCAATAAATGTTCACCTTTAACAAAAAATAAAACATTCCCTGGGTGCACACCCTAATGAAATGTGCTGTGCACACCTATGGATATGAATATCGTTTTTGCTTACGTTAAGCTCCCATGCATAGATTCTTTACAAAGGGAATATGTTATGGCTCCACTGAGACTGGAAGAGATTATGAAAGCAATTACAAATATGAACACTGGGAAATTCTGCATGGGTTTCCAGTTGAATGGTATGAAACATTTCTAGCCTTTTCGCTCCAAAGCTTTATCATCTTTACAAATATATATCTGAATCAGGTTCTCTGTCTTTGTTGATAAATGATGCTTATATTACAGTTATCCCTAAGCCTGGCAAGGACCATACTTATCAACCTATTTTGCTAATAAATGTTGATATTAAAATACGAACTGTAATTTTGGCTGATAGACTGCAACAAGTCATTACAACATTGGTCTGACCAGATCAGATGGGATTCATTAAACACAGGTAGAGGGATGATAATTTGAGACTAGTTGTTGATCTGATAGTTCTAAATTCAGAAAGAACTGGTGAAGCGGCCATTGTCTCTTTGGACCCTGAACAGGCCTTTGACAAAATTCATTGGAAATTTAAATATGCTTGCTACATTGGGTACTTTTGGTCTTCTGGTGGAAGTTTTGAAATTGGTTAGAATTTTCTATTCAATTCCAAGAACTAGAGCTATGGCTAATGGTTGGTTTTCAGCTTTTATCCTGCTTGGGTGAGGCGCTAGACAAGGATGTCCACTTTCCACTTGGTATTTGAGTTGTCTCATCTGATTGTGCGATGAGACAGAATAGTAGTATACACAGTTTTGTGTATGCTGATTTAGAATTTAAAAGTATTTTTATGCTGATGACTTTTTATTGTTTATTCCTAAACTCCAGGCATCTATTCCTGCTTTGATGAAATTGGTTAATACTTTTGGTGACCTGACTGGCTATTCAATTAAGTGGTCAAAGTCCGAATTGATGCTGATGGAGATAATATATTTCCTAGTGTGTTGGCTAGGAGGCAATTTCAGTGTTGACCTGATTTGATTACTTATTTGGGAATACTTATGCCCAGAGATATATCTCAATTGATTAAACTAAATTTGAATAAGTTGAAACCCAAGTTATAGAAAGATGGGCGTTGTTAAAGTTGATCTGGTGGGGTAAAGTTGAATATGAAAGATGAATATCATATCTCAAACAATATCATATCACTGTCAAACTGTGATCCCTTCAGATATACCTGGCAAATATTTTCAAAAATCCAATGCTTTGTTATTTTTTTTTTTCTGGGGTTCCTCTTCATTACAAAAATATTTGAAATGGATGCAGCTTCCAATTAAAGAAGGTGGGTTTGACTTTCCAGACTTTGCTTTATAGCATTGTATCTACTTGCTGAGTTGTATTAAATTCTAGTCTTTTCCATGGTGAAATCCAGATTTAAAAATGGGAAAGAAAATATTTTTTTTTGTGGAGGACATGGATGGGTAAGATGATTTTACTTTGGATCAATGATTGGGTCCAGTAGATGAGTTTCTTCCATTTCTGATTTATGTGCTAAATCTGAATTACCCGCTATGGCTGAATGGCAATACTTGCAATTGCAACACTTGTCAGAATCTAGGTTTGGTCCAGCTGCTTTTATAGCTTCAGAACCCCATTTTTATTGGAAACACTAATAGTGGCTGACCCGTCATACTGACTCATGACTCATGTATATACAGCAAATAATTCTTATCAGTAAATAAATATGATTCTCAGGGTCTAGGACAGAAAAGGACTAGAGAATTGGAGCACTTTCTTTTGCCTAACCAATGGATAATTGTTTTAGCATCTGTACCTGAAGTATCTTTGGCTAAGTCTCATTCAGCAATAAGGTTTTGGGTTTATTGGACTCCACATTGCCTTTTTAATAAGGTTTTGTCTAATTTGCATAATTGTTGGAGATGTAATGCACCTAATGCTTCTTTTATTCATACGTTTTGGCAATGCCCAATATTTGTTCACTTCTGGGAGGAGATCATAATAAGGATAAACTTTGTATTGGAACAGTCTTTAATATTGAATGATGTGCATATCCTCCTAAACTATTTATTACTTTCTTGAAAGTTAACACAAGGTCATGCAAATGGATTTTCTGAGGAAAGATAAATGTTCACCTCTTGAAATACAATGGATTGAGGACCTAACAGTGCTATCAACATTTGAGCAGGTGGTATATAGGTGCCACTCACAAATTGATAAATATATGGATATTTGATCTGCTTTTCTCGCAGTTTACACATAATTTCTTTTTTTCCAGAATACAATATTTGATATGCATATAATTTTTTTCCTTTTTCCTTTTTCACTCAGGAGTTTGGCTCACATTCCATTCGAACTGGGACATCTACAACTGTGACTGAGTGTGGAGTGTAAATTATCAGCCTACAGATTATACATTCGCCCAGTTCCAACCTCTCCCCTTTAATTTGATCTATTATAGCTGCAGGGCTGGAAACCACATCAGTGTGGATTTATGGGCACAGCATTGTACACTGGGCATGGCAACATGCTCTACAGGACTGCAACAAGGGATAAGAGTCATGTGGCTGTGCAGGGGGAGTATGCCCTGCAGAGAGCTGAGGCCATTGGCGATGAAATATGTGGCAACACATGAACACCCTGATGCCATCATCATTCAGTTAGGTGAGAATGACTTTTGGGCCTGAAAGGGCCTAGATTTGACCAACACAGTTCAGACTGACCTCCTAGAGGTGTGGTGTCATCTGCTTGGAGTAACAGTCATTTGGTCTGTGCTCCTAGAGAAACACATTTGGAAGTGGGCTAAAGACCCCAGCCAGAGTGGATGAGGCCAGAAGGAAAATGAACAAAACCATGGCACATTTTGTCTAGTCTCTAGGAGGGTGAGCCATTAGGCACTCAGATATCTGGCTTCTTCCTATCATATGCCGCATGGACCCACTTAGACACTGTGCCACACAACCTCAGCCAAATGGGGCCTGCCTAGAGTGGCCAGACTTTTAGTGATTTCAGCAGTATGGAACGGAACTAGTGAATCAGCACATTGTGAATTTGGAGATTGGTGTCATATCTCGCATAACGAAAATACAAAGAGGCACCAGAAGGATTCCAAAATGCCTCAGTAGCCATTCCAAGCTAAAAACTATGAGGTTGGGGAACTCATTAATTGGGTTCAGACGATCAGTGGGGGAAACAATACAGTGCTGGTCATTCCCCAATTGCATGACTGGGATTACCCTAATTACCTGCACTGTGTCATGGGTTGCACTGCCATTTTAATAAGAGTTTGTCTATTTTGCATAATTGTTTGAAATGTATAATTGTTTGAAATGTAATGTACCTAATGCTTCTTTTATTAATATATTTTGGCAGTGCCCAATATATGTCTACTTTTGGGAGGAGTTCATAATAAGGATCTTTAATATGGAACAATGTGCATGTCCTCTTAAACTACCTACTGGCTTCTTAGAAGTTAACACATGGTCAGCACAAATTGATTCTCTGAGCCCTTACGGCAACTAAAAGACTGATATCATTACATAAGAAGGATAAATGTTTAAATGTTCAATTCCCATAATGTGATCAACTGAAGACTTAATGTGTGGTATATAGGCACCACTTGTGAGTAGATAAATACTAGGGGTGTGCACTCCGGTCCGATATTATCTGATAGCTGCGAACATCCGCAGTGCATTCCATCTTCCAGAGCAGGGATTGGCCGCTTCTAAACCAACAGAATTATTTCAGAGAGGAGGCATGCCCAATCAGAGCTTCTAATGTCTCCGAAATTTTCTGACTGTTTTTCAGGCATCAATGCTGTGCGTGTGTGTGTGTGTGAACTGAATATCTTCATATTTGGAAGATGGTGAGTGGGGTGAGGGTATAGTGACATCTGTGGCTAACCAATAGCTATTAGCCACAGCTGTCTTCCTATCACCCCTCCTATCACATCCCACTGGATTCTGTTATTCCATTTCTGCAATGCCTTCATCTTGCCTTTTCTCCACACTCCCTTATTTTTCAGGCTGCAATCATATGCACATTTACCTCAGAGTAAGTCCTATTGATCTCAGTGGGACTTACTTCTGAGTAGACCTACATAAGATTACTCTGTCCATCCCTCTGGGTCTCCCCATGGGAAGGCATTACAGACACTCTTTGCAAGGTAAGGAGTGCAAGAGATTAGGCTCAAAAGGAAGAGGGTTGTTGCTTCCCTCCCTTCTAAAATAGCTTTGCCCATAAGGGGTGGGTCAGGTCTGGAAAGAGCAGGGACACAACATGGAGGACACTTACTGCAGCTACAGCTTCTCACAAGCAGGGGGCAAAGAGATGCCCAGGAAGGCGAGGCCCAATTGCTCACTGCCAGAGCCTCAACCAGAAAAGGGAACAGACCCTAATACTGAAGGCTGTTGCAGGACCCAACTGGGCTTAGCTGGGACTGAACTCGCTCCTGGGGAAGTGGACCAGACAAGGGAGAGAAAGTGCTAAAAAGGAGCAGCTTGAAGGTGTGCAAGCAACAGCATGCCCTGGTTCTCTTATCCCGTTGCTCTGCCCTTCCTCTCCAGCCCTCCTAAACCAGACCTGAAATCCTTGAGAGGGAGCATACCCTCTTTTCTTCCCTCCTCTTTTCAGGCAACAATTCCATCCCACATGATTTAAGGCTGGCTGTTTAGCTGTCTAACCTGCCTTTTTCCAGGCTCCTGCATCCCTGCCCAGAGGAGGAACTGGGCTCCACTGGCTTGCTGATGCTGAGTGAGAAGGGATGGGCTCCAAGAGGCTGAAGCTGAAGCTGCCTGGAGCCCTGGGCTCCAGTGTCTTCCAAAAGCTGCTGAGTTTCCAGAAGGCAGCTGTGTGGGTAGTCTACATCACCTTCCCGATGGTGGTGTAGACCGACATTCAGGCTCCTCCAGCTTGGAAGGAGAGAACAGAAAGGCTGACTGTAACCCTTGCTGTGCCAAGGCACCCTCCCTCCTTGACAAGCTGAGGCTGCCTTGCCAGGCAGGCCCTCCTGTCATGGGGGCATGCTCTTCCCACTCCACTGCCTCATGTGAGAGCCTCTTCCGGCTTCACGATAAAGCTCACTCTTGGGGAGCGGGTGCTCTGCCAGCAACTGGGGTGGCAAGCTCCTTGTTAGGGGGCTGCTTGCCCCCCTGCCCCCTGATAATGCCACTGCAATTTCTCCTCTTTCTGTATCTGTATGTTTCGATATAATTTCCCCCTTTCTTTCTAGAAATACCTCTAAACAAATATCATAGCCAGACCAGGATAGACCCCCCCCCCCAAATCTGCATCCACCTTGAGGCCCAGTATTGGGAAAAATGTGGAATACAATCTTCTTCTTCTTCTTCTTCTTCTTCTTCTGGCTGACTCAGCTCATCAAAGTATGCAGTAGAAATTACTCAGAGGATGCACCATCTATTCGTCCAAGGCTAATGATTGGTCATTTTGAATTTTCTCTCTGGGAGCTGCCCACACCCATAGAAAAATATGAACTGTGGAATCTTTTTTTTTGTCTTTTGGCTGGCTGGCAAAGAGTGAGGGCAAAACCTTTCCACTCTCTGGAGGCCCAGGGGGACACCCTACCCATAAGCTGCTTTGGAGAGTTAATCTTAGGATCTTGATTAATAAAGGTCAAACTGGAATCCTATGCTTGTTTAAATGGAGAAAAGTCTTGCAACTCCCAGCCAGCCATACCAGTTGGGGAATACTGGGACTTGTGGGACTTCTTTTCTGGCTAAACATGGATAGGATTGCACCTTTGTGAGATAGTTTCAGGTTTCATTTTATTTTTAAAAGCAACTTTTCTCAAGTTCTCTCTGTTTGGCTCGTTAATAAAAATATGGGATTGGAAACTTTAACTGATGTTACATTCTTGCCAAACCTGGAAGTTGCCCATACACTGAGCTGCTTGGCAAACACACTAACCTTTAAAGGAAGCTCTGAAAGCAGAGCCTATATGAAAGCCACAAGCCTGGATTACTTCATATCCAAGATATGAGTGATTGAATATCAATATTCAATTATTATTAATATTCAATAAGTTATTAGTACATGGGTGGGGGCAGCCTACCTCTGAGGAAAATCAACAATGGTTGTCTTGCAGCCATGTCCTACCACACTGGATGAGGGTGCAGACATACTGGTTGGTCACACACAGCACCTATCAAATGACGGGATCATTTCATGTGTCTTATGAAGGTTATGCCACAGTATATTTGTTATCATTGATATAGCACAAGACTCTTGGCTAGTTTCACTTACTTCTGACTTGGAGGCCAGATCTACACCAAGCAGGATCTACACTTTGAAAACAGTTTGAAAACTGTATATGGAGCGTGTCTTGGGCCCCAACAGTAGTCAATACTGTTATAAAACATTTCAAAGCAGTAGTGTAGATCCTGCCTGAGAAGCCAGGATTGATAAGGCTTTCTGTGGATTAGTATGAGGACATTGCATAGGCTGGGCCCACGGGAAACGATAAGATTTCCCACATGAGATTTCGTCTCCCGGCTTTGCATCTAAAATCACTGTAACAAAACATCCTGATGAATTAATATAATATATGTATCTCCTGCTTTTCAGTTTAAACTAAAATGCTCAATGTGGCTAACACCAATAACAACAACAACAATAACAAAACTGACTCAAGGCAAACCAAAAAGTACATAAACCCGACCAGTATACAGTCCCACCAGATCACGTATCAATTAAAAAACAATACACCTCTAGGGAGCCTGGACAACCAGAAAAGTCTGAAATGTAATCATGAATGGTGTGGGGAAGACTTCTGGGAAGGGCATTCTAGAAATGGATCACCAACATGGAAAAAAAACCCATACTTTCTTTGAAGATAGGGGCACCCAGAGAATGATCTCCAATGAAGACCTTACTTTAGGAGGGGTTTGTGTGTCATGGCTAACAAGTACCATTGATTCCAATGTATCTAATAAGTAAGTACACTGATTAGACATATTGTATAATGATTAGACACCTTATATAAAGTAGCATAAGTAAGTCTGTAACCAATTCATAATACTATAGCAGGAGGTCCAATACTTTCTCAGTTATTATAAAATTTTCATCATCATCAAATTGTAGTTGCCTTTCTCTTAAAAATGACTCAAGGTAACATAACAAAATTATGAAAACGTACAAAGTATAAATAGCTAAAAACTATTTCCATTGAATAGCATAGAATAAAAAGTTCATCATATGCCTTCAAATGCGTGGGAGTAATGGCAAGCCTTGACCTGACACTGAAAAGATGATGATGTTGGCACCAGGTGGGCCTCACTGGGGAGAGCATTTCACAGTCTGGGGTCACTGGCGAAAACACCCTCTCCCTCATTGCCATCCTCTGAAATTCCCTCAGAGGAGGCCCTCTGAGAAAGGCCTCCAATTTTGATTACCCCATCAGGTAGTGCAGTTTCAAGCCATATAAGGCCTTGTTGATTAAAGCCAGCATCCTAAATTGGGCTCAGAATCATATAGGCAGCCATGCAAGTGGGCCAGAATCAGTGTTATATGCTAAGAAATTCTGATCCCTGTTACCAGTCTGGCTGCCACATTTTGCAGCAGCTCCACTTTCTGCACCATCTTCAAAGTCAGCCCCACATAGAGTGCATTGCAGTAATCTAACCTGGAGATTCCAAGAACATAGGTTACTGAAGCCAGGTTAACGCTGTCCAGATAGGGGCGTAGCTGGGGCAATGGCTGAAACTGGTAGAAGGCATTCCATGCCACTGAGGCCATCTGAGCCTTAAGTGCAATGATGGCTCTAGGAGAACCCCCAAGCTATATTACAATGTTGGACAAATGTGAGTTCAGATGTGGAAATGTAATGAGAATCGCATTGAGAATATCTGTCAGCTTTTCCCCACTTTTTCTTGAAATTGGCTTTGGTCCATCAATGGCATACTAAGCTGCAAAAATTGACTATACCTCCGAAACCAAAGACTTTCACAGGTCACACTGCACTCTAATCTGCCTTACTTTGGGATGAGTTGGGCTTTAGCTCCTCAAATGCTTAAGTGCTTCACCCCTTTAGTGATATGGTGATATACCATGGCTGCATATGCATTGGGATATGTGAAAGACTCACTGCAGGGGAGTGAGATTTATTTCTTACTCCTGAGTAGGCATGCAGAGAAGGGGATAAGTTAAAGATTAAAAGCAGGCTACATAAGGTGAATGTGGTATTGCAAGGGGTCGCTGCAGGGCTATTGGGGATTCAATCAGGGAAACAAGAGGGAATGGGTCGTTCTACCCTTTGATCATTTCACTGCCAGGTCAGAGAGGCATGCCCAGGATTTAATGTGGGGGGACATGGCACACCATAGCAAAAATGCTTGGGAGCCTCATTTTAGGAAAAAGACACAGGAAAAGAACTTTCAGAAACTACGCGTTTTCCAGAGGGAAGTGGAGTCTTTGCTGTGGATTAGCAACAATATCATGTGGCACAAGCGACCTCAAAGTGTTCCCCTCCACACTAAATTGCATGTAGAGAATTATTAGTAAGAGAGGAAAACAAGTTGTCAAATGATGTGTGAATACTGCATTAGAAAAGTGAATGCTAATCCCTTGACAGACATCTCTGTCATTAATTTTAAGAACAAGCAGGAACTTTACAGGGAAGCAATTATGAGAAGTGACTCAGGCTTGCCACTACATGCTAGGATCTAATGTACCTAAATGAGTGTTATGATTGCCTACAGCCAAGTCTTGAAAATCTGATGACTGGGAAGAGTTTCATTCTTTCTCTGATGAGAATGAGTTACAAAATATTTAATAAATTAGGCTGTCCAGATGGCTCGGGATTTCCTGGTCCTAACCGGGAATCCAGGGGCAAACTGGACCAACCGGGGGGCGGGGGGGCAAACCGGGGTGGCGGGGGGTCACGCGGCGGTGGCAGCAAGCAAGGAGCGGCGGCGAAGGCAGAGGACGAGCCCGGATAGCGGCCGCCCCAGCTGGTAAGCACGAAGGGGGGCACTTACCTGCTGGGGCGGCCGCTTCCCGGGCTCCTCCGCCGCCTTCGCCGCCGTTGCCGGGCTTGTAAGGCCAGAGGCCGCACGGAAGAGGCAGGAGAGGGCCGGATCCGGAAGTAGCGTAACCGTCACTTCCGGATCCGGCTCTCTCCCGCCTCTTCCGCGCGGGCGGCGAAGGAGGACCCCGCGCGGCCGCGCGGGCAAAGGAGGAACCCGGCGGTAGGTCCAGGCTGGTTTTTTTGGGGGGTGGTGGCTTGGTGGGGGGGTTGTTTTGGGTGGGGTGGGGGGGGGACCGGGATTTTTATTTTTAAAATCTGGTCACCCTATAATAAATGCACAATAATTTTCTCTGACTGAATTGATGAAGAAGTTCTTGGTGCATAACTCATCAGGAAGAACCATGTTAGACAGTAAGTCCCTCTTAGTATCAATGATAACTTCTTCTTTTTTGTATCCTGAATTAGGTATCATTCATATGCTTTATGAGTTAGAAATTGAGTGGTAGACAATCTCTTTTTTTTTTAAGCTATTGAAGATGATTTTTTTTGTCTGATTAGAATCTTGTTGAAAAGTTGTTTTTTTCCTGGCATTTGTTCAACAATGCCAACGTACACTGGAAACTCAAATTTCCTTAACCAAACGTCAGTGCAATTGCGTTCCCCTCTTCTGCAGCACACAGCTCAGCTGACTTCGAGGGAAACTGATTGTCACAGAAACTCATTTGTAACTCATTCATCAGGGATAGGTGAGAATTTAATTTGATTCATTTTTTAATAAGAACTACCCCAAATTTGCAATTTTCTTCATAGATGGTATGGAAATAAATTAAGTTTAAGAAATAGTCATATGTGGGAGAAACCAAAATTGACAGATTTGTTCATCGCGCATCAGGGCTTTGAATGCTTAGCTCTTACAAGTCTGGATTTTAATCCCTCTGTATCCAAGTATACTTGTGGGTGCTGATTTAGGGTTGCCACTTTTTTTTTTTTTTGGTCAGGTTCCTCATCTTTTACAGCTACATGGCAGGCAGGTACAACACTGTCCTTTCCATGTTGGGAATAGTTGTATGTATTGAATTTGGCCAGTGCAGATGAATGAGAATTTTGTTTCAGTTAGTTTTGACAAGAACCTATTAAAATCTACAAATTTCTTCATATGCAGACTGGAAAGAACTTGAGATTTTTTTAAAAAAATATCAAATGTGGGAGAAAGCAAAATGGAGAAATTTGTCCATCTTTACCCTAATTAGTTTAGCTTTCTTTTGTAAATGCAACCAACCAATGCACACAATGGGATTAGGAATTGGGATTGTGAGTTCTACAAAATGGGATATTACCAGATTCTCATAGCTTTGTTTTCTTTGTCATTGCATTATTTCATTAGAGATATACAATTACCTATTCAGGAACTGAGAACTTTGTGCCATTCTGCTTTGCATCCTTTGACACTATGTTATTTCTTTAAAAATATTAATTTATCTATTCAGAAATGGGATCTTTGTACCTTTCTTTCCAGCATCACATGTGTGCATTACAGCTCTTGGATTTGGGGGTACTCTTAGATCCATCACTGTTACTGAGGCTCAAGTGGCCATGGTGGCTCAGAGTGCCTTTTACCATCTTCAGCTGGTTTACCAGCTACAGCCTTTCCTGGACAGGGATAGTTTAGCCATGGTAGTACAGGCATTAGTAACCTCAAGTTTGGATTACTACAATGCACTCTATGTGGGGCTGCCCTTAAAGCTGTTCTGGAAGCTGGAGCTAGTGCAGAATGCAGCAGCTCAGCTGTTGTTGGGATATCCCCCTTTCCAGCACGTGACTCCTTTGCTGAGAGAACTGCACTGCCTTTTCACTACTGGGCCAGGTTTAAGATTCTTGTACTAGTGTACAAAGCCCTAAACAACTTGGGATCAGGATACCTGAGAGAGCACCTTCTCCTCTACCAACTGGCCCAGTCACTGAGGTCATCTGAGGGCATTCTCCTGGTGGTTCCACATAGACCTATCATCCGATTGGAGTCCACCAGGGGAAGAGCCTCCAGTGTGGTTGCCCCCATCCTATGGAATTCCCTGTCTCCGGAGGTCAGCCAGGCCCAACTTTGTATTTCTTCTGGCGCCTCCTGAAAATGTCAGTGTTTCAGGAAGCCTTTCCTTAATGACCATCACTTTTGCTTGCACTTTGTTTCTTTTGAAAATATACATTAAATGTGATTTTATTCTGTTTTATATTCTTTTATTCTTGTCCACTGCTCTGAAATTCTTAATGGGGAGCAGTATATAAATATGATAAATAAATAAATAATTGAACAAGAAAGTGCAGGTTTCTAAGTTGTAGGTAATAACAGAACACCTTTTGATTGCTAATTATTCTTGTATGGTTAGATCCTCATAACTGTGGGAGGGAGAAGAAATGTATGTATAGACATGTGCAAAGGACACATAAAATATAGGTGCTTGGCCTCTGTTGAAAGTAAAATAAAAAATATATGCATTGATGATCTTGTAAAATCATTTTTTTCTTATTGCTGAATATTCATAGCAATTCAGTGTGAATATAAAACACAATTAAACCAAAGGTAAGTACTTTAAATTCCCATTGATTTTGATAAAAGAGGTTTATGTATGTGCTTCTTTCTCCTCTAAAGGCAGCCACATCCTGAGTAGTGCTTCTCCAGGAACTTCTTCCTGCTCAGGGAAGTGGGAAGTGCAGAGCAATATTAGAAAATGTCACATTTCCAAATACATTTTAAGAAATTGAAAAGAGACCCTTTGCCTGTATTGTTTTTTAAAAAATTATCTCAACTAAGTTTGTTCTTTTCATCAACATTTCTTATTTCTATCCAAGGGCTTCATCACACAAAGCTGAAATCCCACATCCTAACTGGGGCTTCTGCTTCCAGATTCTTTGCAGGATTAAGATTGTGGAATGACCTGCCGGGAGAGATTCGCCAACTCACCAGTCTTCAGGAATTTAAAAGATCTATAAAGACTGATCTCTTCCGGCAGGCCTACCCAGATGAATTTTAAAGTGTTTTATTGGTGTTTTATTGGTATTGTAATGATGTATTGGTTTATGTGCTTTTAATCAGTTTTGTATTTTATGTTTGATGCTGTTCCCCGCCTCGATCTGTTGGGAGAGGCGGGTAATAAATAAATAAATTTATTATTATTATTATTATTATTATTATTATTATTATCTTTTTTACACTGCTGAGCATGTGCTTTGAATCAAGGGCTTACTTTCTCAATTCATTTAAAACAACAACAGTTGTTTTGATATTCTGTGCCTATTTTTGTATGGCTTTGTGTGCCATCCAAAATGGCTGAGGAAATGATATATAAATATTTTAATGAATAAAGGACATGCATCAGAAAGCCAGCATGGTGATGCCTTGTGATTTGGTGCCTGTACAACCTGCAGAAGCAAAGGAACCCAGGAAATCCAGATGTTTCCAAGAGGCCAGGAGACTATTGCAGACTTGCTGGTTGTTACAGTTGAAAATGCAGGAGAGTTTATTTAATGCCAGTAATACACAATTCCCTCACATCCCCCGCAAATGGACAGGGGTACCCAGAGGTCTTTATGCAACGCTTAATTCAGATCAATGTTCCAGAATGTTCCAGTTTTTCTTTTCAATTGGGGATGGCTATCAATTAATGGTATCTCAAGAGTTAAAAATGTGACAGATTACATTAAGTTACAGATATCGTACACAATCTTCTCTTTGTAATATTTGCCTTCAGTTCTAAGGGGTAAGTACAGTGATTTCTTCTTAAGGGTGAGGGGACACCTGCCTATCAGCCCCTCCTCTATGTAATCTCTCCTGTCTCCAAGCACCCCACCCCATCCCGGTAAGTCGTCTTCATGGTTGTGCTGTAGTCTACAGCTCAGAGTTTCTTTTGCTTGCTGAGAGAGCCTGCAGTGCTCTCTCCCCTCCATTGGGTGGCTTCCCTGCCTGCTCCTGCTCCAGATCTACAACAAGCAGGATGTGACACTTTGAAAACAATTTGAAAACTGTATCTGGAGTGTGTCCTGGGCCCCAACAGTTGTCACTACTGGTATAAACTGTTTTAAAGCAGTAGCGTAGATCCTGCCTTGGACTCTGTTCCCAACTGGGCATGCTCCATTGTCCTATCCACTCAGGCCAGGCAGAACCACCCACAATATGCCTGACAGACGATCAGGCTTGTCCAGGAGTTGTTCTCCCCCCTTTTCTGCTGCCCTAGTCCTCCAGCTGGTCCAGCATGTACCCCAGGTGGCTTTGTGGCACAACTTTGTGCTCCAATCGCTACTCCTTTTAGTAGCCTGGATTTTAATTTTTTTTCAGTGCCTCAAAAATGAGAATGGGGGTCATAATTGGTGTGTGTGTGTGTGTGTGTGTGTTTGTGTCAGTCATCCACAAGTGCACACTTACAACTGTCCTATATGTATATGCCTGATCAATTTCTTTGTATGTTTCAGCTATCAAAGGGAGTGGAGAAAGGGAGTAGGTAACACACACAAGGAAATTGACATGATGAAGCTGCATATAGGCTAATTTACACATAGTTCTGAATGACCAAAGATAAATAACTATAAGAGAAAGGAGGGATCCAGACATTTATGGTACTTATATCCCACCCTATTCCAAAGGTATAAGGTAGCTGACAGCACTTTCACCAGTGTTTGTTTCTGTCCCAATCCAATCCCAATGCTGTGATCAGACAAGAGACTGGGTGTGACAGGGGCGGGGTGGAAATGATTAGCTCACCTGGTAAATGATCATACAGTCAAGCACACCAGAACCCCAGCATGGAAGAATCTCCATGGGTGGTTGGCCTGAGGTTTGGGGAATCCTGGGAGGTGGAGTGAAGTAGGAACTACATTTTAATGATTTGGGAAACACTGGACTAATCTCAAAACAACTAAGTCTACTGGCACCTTAATGACTAACACATTTAGAGTGGAGAATGTAACATCCTTGAAATGCCTAGTGAAAACACATCTCTTCACATACGTTTCCCTGGTCTTAGTTTTATGCGGTATTTTTAAAACTTTAAAATGTTTTGACCTGTTGTATTTTATGGTTTTAATTGTGAACTGCCCAGAGAGCCTCTGCTATTGGGCAGTATAAGAATGTAATAAACAAACAAACAAACAAACAAATTAAAATAGGCTGACCATATGAAAAGGAGGACAGGGCACATGTAACTTTAACGGTTGTAGAGAAAAGGGAATTTCAGCCGGTGTCATTTGTATGCAATTAGTTCCTGGTGAAATTCCCTCTTCATCACAACAGTTAAAGTTGCAGGGGCCCTGCCTTCTTTTGTATATGGTCACCCTAGTATAGTGCCTGCAACTTTAACTGTTGTGATGAAGAGGGAATTTCACCAGGAACTAACTGCATACAAATGACACCTGCTGAAATTCCCCTTTCAGTACAACTGTTAAAGTTACATGAGCCCTGTCCTCCTTTTCATATGGTCAGCCTAATTTGAGGGAGTGAAGACACACACACCGAGATGTTCTTGGCAGGAAGCTTGTTTATTGTCTGTTAGCTTGGCTTATATAGATCTTTAGCAATGCTGTCCACGGGGACAAAAGGTTGCTGTGCATCAGGACACAGCGTGATTACACACACGGTAGAGCACACACACATTATGGCTTGTCATAGGATAATACAATGGAGCACAGAGTATGGCAACATGACTTCTGTTACATTGGTACTGCAACAATTGTTGTTGGATAGAGAAATAGATGGCTAGCTTGCAGGAACATTTTGTATATCGCAGGATAAAGATTAGGGAGAAAGAAAAAACCAAGTGACTCCACATCAGGGCCTTCCCAGCAATGCTTTGTCAGCCGTGTTCTTTCCTTCACTAATTAAAACAAACTAACCAACAAGCCTCAAAGTGGCCGTTCTTGTCCATGAGAACCCCGGTTCTCTTAAATCCCCAGTTGGGCAATAGCTTTATTAGGACCAAGCAAAATGCTGCAAAAGTGTTTGTTAGTAACCAAGATGCCCCACATCTCTTTGTTGTTTCGCAGCAAACACCAAGTACCCCTCTGGAAAATGTCAAGTTTTGTCTGTTTGTGTCTGTCTGTCATCCAGTAAAGTCGGATATATTTATAGACCTAAAAAAGCCCACAGATATGTGCAATAAATATCATCCTTCCTCAGCCTGGTGCACTCCAGATGTGTTGGATGATAATTCTTAGAATCCCTCAGCCAGCAGGTGTCTGCTTGTGTTCAATATAGGGAACTGTTTTCATGTTTTAAAGACATAAGCTGCTAGTGCACTGCTGGATTCGGTTCCTTATCAGGCAATCCACGAAGACACCTCACTTCAGAAATTCCTTAAAAAAAAAGAGTTCCTTTTAAAAGTTTATATTAAAAAAAACCATCAGGTTTCAGAAATGTGATATTGGATTTTTTTTTGGAACTAAAGAACAATTTCTTAAATGTATCCACTTTTGCTCAAATTGAATACACTGCTGAAATTTCCATTTCTACATGACCATTGAAGGTGCAGAACCCTGTCTTTTGCACTTAGTCTCCGTGCAACCAGCTCAAACATGAACGAGGAGCATTGCACATTGGAATGCTCTCTCCTGCCCAAATCTCCTTGCAATGTCTGCAATTTTAAAATTCAAATCCTCATTTCAATGAACTCTTTTATTATATACTAGCAAACGGACCTGGCTTTGCATGGATTTGAATAGCTCTTGGTTTTATTGTTTCAACACAAATTTTGATGTGGGGTGGGAGGAATTTCCTTTAGTTTGATACAATGAAGACTTCAAACAACCTATGCAGTTGTTAGAGTTGGGCACATTGTGCCCACCCTGTCTGAGTGAAGCCATGCCAGCTCGCTGGCACCCCTCGGCACAGGCCCTGTCATGGTACAGCCCTATAACCAGAGTCCAATCAATTCTCCTGAGCAAGGGGGATGGGGCAGACATATAAGTTCCTCGGACTACCCCAGCCTCGAACTATCGGCTGCAAAGCTATGGAACATCTTCCACCTGCTGAGCAGCTAGGGTACTGCAGGCTTCAAACACATACTGCCACGTAATATATACTGTATTGAAACAAGAGCTGATTTGTTTAGCAATCAATAGCTCGAATTCCACTCAGCTGATTTCCATTTTTTGAAGAGAAATTAAAGCATTTACCATACAGAATCGGTGAAAAAGACTGAAAATCACATTTTGAGCTAATTTCCTCAAATATACATAGAAAAAATATGTTTTCCTATTCACTCCAAAACTGTGGGTCATAATGATTTCAGGTTATTTTTATTTTGAAAAAGCTTTCAAAACTGAAAAACTTTCTTGCTTACTGTACAAGTTTATCTCTAACAGTTTTTATACAAATTCAAGAAGAAGTTTTGAAATCTCAAAATTGGGTAAAACAGCTGATTAATAAAGTTACAAAATCTTAAGTTACACAAATGTTTGCACATTTGTTTTGCACTGGGTGCAGCTAGTATGCTTTATATGGTGATGCACATGTTTCTTATCCATTATATGCATTGTGCCAGATCTTGCCTTTATCCTTCAAGGAACTGCAAAGAAGAGGGGGGGAAAAGAGAGCCTGGTTCATTGCTATGAGATAGAAGACATAGAAAGTATGTACGTTTGTTTCAAGAAAAGGAGAGGTATCAAGAAGAAGTGAATTTAGAACAGAGAGTAGCTTGTCCATGCCAGCTGCCTCTACACGCTGCTTCTCTTCCCACCTAGTCCACATCTTGATGTTTTCTGATAGCAATTTTCTAGCTGGTAGGGCTGTGCATTGCTTCAGATCCAAATCCCAAATCTGAGGCAAATTGGGGTGTTTCAGAGGAATCTGAAACAGATCCGAAGTGAATCAAAATATATCCGAATCAGTCTGAAATGAATCGACATGGTCCAAAGCGATTCAGATTGATTGGGATTGATTCAGATCTTTTTTCAAGCACAGACAGGTTGTCTGTGCTTGTAGTGTTTCTTTTGTAAAAGTAAGGAGGGGGAGGAGTTTGGAAGGGGAAAATGGCTGTTAAGTGACAGTTTCATCCCCCAATCCTCCTGAAGTCTCCCAATTCTCTCCAGTAGTCTCCAATCACAATGGTGGAGGAAGGCTTAAGGACAATCAGCTTCCTTCATCCTTGCTCATTGTGGGTTAGACTTGGTAGGATTAGAGTGTTTTGGGCTGGCTAGCTTAGGTCTCTTATTGTGTTTGTGTGTGTGTTTTGGGGCATTGGCACTTGGATCTTTCTTGAGCCTTCCCCATTCTCTCACTGTTATATCTTGTCTCTATTTCTCTTTCTGCTTGTCTTTTTTAAAAAATACAAAATTTATATATATATATATATATATATATATATATATATAAAAATTCTTCTAGTTGTTAGCCTTTAGTGTGTTTGTTCCAATCCTTCCCCCCTTCCTTCCTATGCTTGGAAGCTTGCCAGCTCTTGTTGGAAGTGGAATGCTGGCCAAAGTAGATCATTAATCTGTTCTAATAGGACTGTGACTTCTGTCTCTTCTCCTTCCATCATCATCATCATCATCATCATCATCATCATCATCATCATCATTCTAGAGACAGCATATGAAAAAAAATACTGGGGAAATGGGTGACATGTTTTGTGACTTGTGATTTCATTGGGACTGTTTAGGGGGTTGTTAAATTACAGTATGTATATATTATAAATGTCTACTCAGAAGTGACTTCCATTGAATGAGTTTAGCATTACAGGTTACGTGGGTTTAGAATTACAGACTTAATGCAGAATAAATGGTGAATTCTATTTAGCCTTCTGTTGACTTTTATACCAGTGGGCATCCTCCAGTCCTGGATGCTTTCCCCATCCCCATCCCCATTCCTCAACATATCTTCCTACTTTGATACAATTTGACACTGGATACTTACCACAAGATGTCTGTAAAGCCATTGAGCAGGGGCTTGCTTTGATAGTCAATGCCATGCTTGGCACACATAGATTTAACCAAAGGGGCCACCTTCAAGAAATTGTGTCGAGGCATTGTAGGGAAAAGGCTAAGAGACAGAGGGGGGGAAGGCAAGGAGGTGATATTAGCCCCCCATTCTTCTCACAGGGACATGTAGGGCAATTTCTCAATGGTGCTTTTAGGAATCTTTCCCACTGCCCTACATCTGTACTCACTGGTGCTCGATTTGGAAATTCAGGTGCCCTGTCACCCAGTCATTGAAAAAAAATTGGTTCACATTGCACGTTGCCTGAATCTGATGAAAAAAGAAGAGAGAAATATGAGGGTGGTGGATGGTGGGTGCCTGGATGCTCCATCAAGCCAAGACAGCTGAAATGAATTATGGGAGGAAATTCTCAAGCATTTTTTTTCTAATTCAGAATTCTACTTTAGATTCTCCTCTTTTATTTTTTCCTTCTCCAGCACTGTCTGGAGGTGGAAAAACTTCTTTATGGATTTTAGGCAGAATATAGAACACAGTGTTCTGGAAGATTCTTTCTTGGGAAATGTATCTGTACTTGTATATATGTAGCTTAAAGCTGATGCCTCTGGAATTACAGGCTTGATAATGAATTGGAAATTAGCAGTAGGATCTTAAAAGTAGATAATGATTATGATCACCTAATTGGTGTTGTACTTCTTGGCAATAATCTCCTCTGTTCAGAAGTACTATGGCTTCACCCTTGTCAGCGTGTTCAATAATAACGTTGGAATTCCCAGCAAGGGAATCGAAGATACCATTTGTTTTCAATATAGATTGTGCCATGAGGTGTGTGAGTTGCATTGCATTACAATTTTGGAAGGTTTTAACAGTATTGCCTAAAGCAGGGGGACCTCTCGACCTGCATGGGCAGCGTCTACCAGCAGGTGGCACTTCTGTTTCTGCTCCATGTACAGCCAGCCCTTCCAATTCCCTTCTGCAAGCAGCACATGTGTTTAATGGGAATTTAATGCTTCCAGGGGCAAGTCCCGAAATGAGTAGAAATGCTAGTTTCTGGAAAAGTGGAGGTGGCACAAGCCCCCTATGCATGTTCTGCTGGCTGTTCTAGAATTTCCTATTCTGGATGCCTCTGAAAAAGCTAAATCTTCATTCCACAAGTGGTGGGTGCATCTTGCAGAAGGGAATTGATGGGGCTTGCTGCTCACGAGCAGTCTCCATTGGACACTGTTGTTGGACTACAGCTCTTATAATCCATGACCATTGTCCATGCTGCCTGTGACTCATGGGAGTTAGAGCCCAACAACGTCTTGTGGGTCACAGGATCCCAGCCCTGGCCTAAACATTCATCATAAAAAAAAGGACAACTAATCTGTCAAATCAAAGCAGCATTATAGCGATTTTGAAATTAAGAAAGCCCAGACTGCATTCTGAAAACATGTTTAACTTTTCAATTTGTGCAAAGTCCCTGCCCCCTCAAGCTCTGAGTCTAAACTCTTAGTTTTATATCTTGGATTACACCAAGTCACCAGGGAATGTTGGGAATGACAATCCTCTCTCCCCCCCCCCCCAAAAAAAAAGAATGGCTTGATCATTTGGTGGAAAAGGAATGTTGGGAAATGAGATTACTAATTTCTGCCTTGGCCTGGTTGATGTTGTGTTAATATTACTGTCCTGAAATGAGATCAAAATATTACTGTTCTGCTCATTTGATGTGGATCGGAATTGTTTTTATTTTAAGTACCATATAACATCTAATAGAAATATAACAAACAAATAAAATAAATAATAAATCTAGAGAAGAACAAGGACAATAAGCTGTATCAAACTACATGTGTTCAGGCAAGTTTCTCCTTGGAAACTCTGTAGCACTGATATTTGCTTACTTACACAGAGTGGTTTATAAAACATAGAGAAACCATCATAACCCAAGAGCATACAAATAAAAACACTATAAGCTAACACAAATTTCACACAAGCAAACTGCAGTTTGATGTTATGGTAATTAGAGAATTGTATATGTGTGAACTAGCTCACACATACATGGATGTAAAAACACACAGCCTCCGGCAAGAAGTCTAATCCCATATGCCCATCATTAGCAAAATATTATTTCTTACCTGGGTAGAGACCCAGTCCATGTTCGTATCATAATCAATGTGCATAGGAATATGGTTCAGCTGTGATATCCATGTAAAGACGATACTCTCCAGAATGCTGAGAGACAGGAATGACAAAAAGTCAGTGCTGAAAAGCAGCTCTGCTCAAAAGCTGAAGAGTGTGTCAGTTCGCAGACCCGCTCTTTATTTGCTAGGTTTGGAGTGGCAGGTCAGGCCCACTGTATTAATGCCTTCTTGTCTCAAGCAGCAGCTGTCCAGCTGAACAAACACAAGAATCAGCTTGGACGGAGGCCAATTCTACACCAAGCAGGATATGGCACTTTGAAAACAGTTTGAAGACTGAATATGGAGTGTGTCCTGGGCCTCAACAGTTGTCACTACTGTTACAAACCATTTTAAAGCAGTAGTGTAGATCCTGCCCCAGACTAAGTTAGGCCTTATCCACACAAGCCATTTATTCTAGAATAGTATCAAGGTCATCCCTACCAGACCACATGATGCACTGCTGATCCTGCATCAGTGAGAAGGAACTTGAACTTAACTGACCCCAGTCAGCTTGACCAAAGTGACTCCATTTTGATTAACCCCCCCATTCTCTTTTCTCTTTGTTTTTCCTCATAAGTAGCTTCGATGCAGCTGTATGCAGGCAGTAGACCATGTGACCTGACCTAGTTAAGCAGCAACAGACCAGACCATATAAGGAAACACCTAGGCTGCCATACCGTTATGCTGCGTGCGCATTATCCTGTTGTATGAAATGCATATTTCCTGTTTGCTTGAAATGTATAAGAGACTGCGTCACCCAATAGGGGGGGCAGCAGTCTGTGGAAGGATTCCAGACTGTTGTCTTGCTAGCAAATAAAGGCTGTCTGTTTGAATTTGAACTTTGGACTGGACTCCGATTAATTACCGTGCATTGGCCGGGAACCATCCCTAACTGGGGGATCCGCCTGATAATCGGAGGATCCTACCAGGGAGATTTCCCCCGCTTCCGCTTGGTTCCCCGCGGCCCCCAGCCGGCCGTGGTCCTCCTTGGGAGCGCGCCTCCAGCCTTTAGCTGGTGCCCATACAGGTTCTGTGGCGGGTCCGGGGACAGTGCGGAACAAAAACGGACCGAGCGGAAGTTCAGTGCAGATACCCTTCTGCCCGGCGCCGGAGCATCTGAACCAGGCAAGTATAAGGGGAAGCTTCCTATTCTGTTCTGTATCAGCCGACTCCTATGAGTCGAAGGGGGGTCTAATCAACCTCCGTAAAGGTGCCCGACTCCAACGAGTCGAAGGGGGGTCTGATCAACCCCCGTAACGGAAAACGCGCAATGGAAAACGCGTTCTGTCTGTAGTGGCCCGACTCCAACGAGTCGAAGGGGAGTCTGATTAACTCCCGTAACGGTGAACTGTTTCTGTTTCTCTGAACTGGGAGGTCTGGGAGGACGGGTGTCGTCCTGGATGTCTGATGTGTGTATGACTGCCTGATTTCCATTGCTGACCGTTGGGCAGTCGCCCTGGGACGCCTCTGGGTATCTTGAATTTCCGGCAGCGTGGGCTGGTAGTGAAGAGACTGTATTCCTCTGTATCAGCCGCCTGACTCCCCCAATTCCTACAGTCAGACGGTTCCCTGTCAATTTTCCCTGTTGTGTATTGTCTGTCTGGTTGATTATATTGTGCATTAGTCAGGAAAAGGATGGGGGGAGGTTCTTCAACTCCACTGAACCCTATGATTAAACATTTCAGCGAAGTTTTTGATCAGACTAAGTGCAATGTAGATGCCATAAAAGCAAAGTGTTATTATGACTGGCCCCCCAAGGTACTTTCTCTGAGCCCTATATTTCCTGAGTTTATAACCTTGCCATCATAGAAAGGGGGGGGCCCTCAGTTCAGAGGACATTCCATGCGCAGAGAGCTGGTTGAAAGTAGCCAAACACCCCCCACCATAGGCACGAAAAGTTGGCCGAAGATGCAGCTCTTATCATGATGAACCAAGTAAAATAGACCCCAAGACGCAAGGCTCCTGTGACTGCCACCTCCTGATGTCCCAGACGTCCCTAGGTCCGGACCAGACATCCCGGCTCCCTCTCCGATATCCCAAGACTCCACCTCAGACAAAAATTCTCCCTGTCCGTGAGAGTCCCACGTACCAGACCGTCACTACCTACGTCCCCTCTCCTCCTGAATTCTTGAACTGAACTGCCTGAACTGAACTGAACTGCCTGAACTGAACTGAATTCCTGAACTGAACTGCCTGAACTGAACTGAACTGCCTGAACTGAACTGAATTCCTGAACTCCTGAACTGAATTCCTGAACTGAACTGAATTCCTGAACTGAATTCCTGAACTCCTGAATTGAACTGAGCTCCTGAACTCCTGAATTGAATTGAACTGAACTCCTGAACTCCTGGACTGGAAGAACCACGGACCCTCCTATGAAGAAGAGCCCGAGAAGTTTGTAGACATGATCGAGGATGTAATAACTGCCCATAATCCAACCTGGACTGACATTCAACAACTCATGGGTTATTTCCTGACTTCCGAACAAAGACTAGTATTGCAATATGCAGCTGGATCATAGACTTTGCTGCCTTAATTCAACTTCTGTATAATTTTCTGAAAAGTAATCAGTCAGAGTCTTGTCCCCAAATGTGGACTGAAGAAACCCTCTCAGGTTTCCGAGATTTGAAGACTGCCCTGACCAGCCCACCAGCCCTGGCCCTACCAGACACTTCCAAGCCTTTCCACTTGTATGTATCTGAGCAAGAAAGGGACTGCCGTCGGAGTCCTAACTCAGCGCATAAATTCCTGAAACCGCCCTTTTGCCTACCTGAGCAAGAATACTGATCCCATCAGTCGTGGATGGCCCGGCTGTCTCCGCTGCATCGCTGCTGCATGCCTACTCCTGACTGAGGCCATAAAGCTCACATATGGCCAAATCATTGAAGTGACTGCCTCCCATTCAATGAAAGCGCTGCTTGAAACTCATGGGCCTAGATAGATGACCAATTCCCAACTCGTAAAGTACCGTGCCTTGCTGTGTGAAAATCCAAATGTACATGTGAAAGACTGTGACACTCTGAACCCTGCCACCTTAATGCCTCTGCCTGAAAACCCTGTCCATGATTGCCAGGAGATTATAGAAACCGTGCATTCCAGTCAATCTGATCTTAAAGACACTCCAATTCCTGAGAGCGTCGTCCTGTTTACAGATAGAAGCAGTTTTGTCCGAAATAGAACCAGATACTCTGACTACGCAGTAGTCACTGAAGATGAGATTCTACTGGCAGAGTCCCTGCCCCAGGCATGTCTGCCCAGAAAGCAGAACTAGTAGCGCTTATAGCCGCCCTAGAATGGGCAAAAGAGAAGAAAGTCACCATCTACACTGATTCTAAATATGCATACCTGACTCTCCAAGTCCACGAGGCACTATACCGAGAGCGAAGATTCTTGACTGCTGAGAGAAAAGACATCGCCCATTCTACAGAAATTCAGAAGCTCCTCCAAGCTGTTTGAAAACCAGCGAAAGTAGCCGTTATCCACTGCAGAGCGCACACAGGAAGCCCGGAGAAACCAAAAAGCAAATCAAGCCGTCAAAGAAGCTGCAGCGAAGCCTCTGCCCTGTTTCCTGTCAGCGTTAGTTATCACACTGCCACCACTTCCTTCCACCAGAGATGTGCCTTACACTGAAGAAGAAAAAAAAGAAGCACTCAGCCAGAATTACAGTCAGCAGCGAGGTTTCTATGTCCTCCCGGATGGCCAAATCTGGGTGCCCAAGAGCCTAGCCAGGACATCTGCTTTCCATATGCATCACCAATGCCATTTAGGCAAGGAAGCCCTCCGTCATCTCATCGAGAAAACCATGTACATTGATAAGCAGGCCAGCCTCTGTGCAGACGTTTCCACAGGATGTATCATATGTGCAGCTGTCCCTTCCAAGTTGTTCAACTAGATTCCACACACATGCCACCAGCTGCTGGTTACAAGCTCCTCCTAGTCGCCGTTTGCACTTTCTCTGGGTGGGTAGAAGCCTGGCCTGTAAAAGCAGAAACCTCCAAAGAAGTGACAAAGCACTTATTAGAATTATTATTATTATTATTATTTATTACATTTATATACCGCCCCATAGCCGAAGCTCTCTGGGCGGTTTACAAAAATTAAAAGATTTAACATTAAAAAGTTTACCTATATTAAGTTACAATTAAATAGATTTGTAAAACTACAAGAGTTTTCAATACTAGCAAGGCAGTGTAAACAAACAGAAGTCTCAGTTTTTAGGATAATTCTTTGCCCCCTATGTTCACCTGTGCATTCTGAAACAAAATGAGAATTTGGCTTTAATCTGTATCAAATAAGGCAGTTTTCAGCAGTAATGCCACTGGAAACAATAAACAGACTCTTCTATCACCTGGAGGGGACGAAGTAAGTGAATGGAAATTTTGATCTGATACCTCGCTATGGGATGCCCAGACAAATAAACAGTGACAACAGAGCAGCCTTCCAAGCAGAGGTCACTGAGAAACTCTCCAAAAAGCCTTACAAGTAGACTGGAAGCTACATTGTTGGTGGAAACCCCAGAGCAGTAGAGCAGTAGAAAGAGCCAATCAGACTATCAAATTTCACCTACGTAAACTCTGCGCAAAAACTAGGGCGAAATAGATGCCCATGCTGCCCGTTGCCTTGCTCCATATGCGCTGCACACCAAGGACTAATGGACTGACCCCTTATGAACTGATCTATTAAGCCTGGGGACCAAGTATATGTCAAAAGCTATAAGGAAGACCTTTTAAGAAAAACTTGGGATGGCCCCTCCACAGTTTTACTGACTACTCCTACTGCCTTAAAGGTTGAAAGAAATCCCATCTGGATCCATTGGAGCCGTGTGAAAGCAGCAGCAGCCCCTACAGACCAATGGCAAGTTGCCAAGCAACACCGACTGAACATGACGCTGAAGAAACTGCCTACGTCGCTGGACGCGACGGGAGAAGCCTCCCCAGGTCCGGTGCCCGAGGGAGCGAAGTGACTGGGGGCGCTGCATCCCTTCCCATCCTGGATAGAGGAAGTGGACACCGCCCGAAGACTCCTGAAAGACTTTCAGTATTAATACTCCTATTAATCCTTGCCCCTGTCTCAAGTGATGTCACTCCCTGTCAGTCATGTATTAAGACTGTCAAATTGCATAACCAGATCAAACAGATGCTCATTTATCAGAGTAGGCTCCAGTGTAAGGGCAAAGTGCAACCATGCACTTTTCAAAACGTCACTTACTCCGCCTGCATACAAGACAGTGCCATCACCTGTTTCAACCCGAAAGAGGCCCCTGCCCAGTGGAGTCTCGAGGTCAGAGACTCCAATGGACAGGGGACAGTACTACAATGAAAGTCCCTATTAGAATTGTGTATGATGGGCCACGTGAGAAAAAGAACACGGGAGAATCCACATGCCAGCCTCACCAAAGCTCCAGTCCTGAGTTCCTGCACCGCCCAGAGATGTAATTTAGTAATTTTTCACCTTTGCTGAGACTGTTGCTAACTCCCTCAATGTCAGTAACTGTTATGTATGCGGGGGCACCCTATTGGGGGACCAGTGGCCATGGGAGGCAGCTGAATTAAATGTCAGCCAGCCTTATAACGAGACCAAGGATCCGAATCCTCACAGCCAGTAGATGTTAAAAGACACCGTTGTGGGTCAGTGGTGCCTCCAGCGCCTACACCCATCAGCCCCTAAGATTAGAGAGACCCCCTGTGAATCACTCACCACCCTGAATAGCTCCGAAGTATCCTACTGGCCATCCCCTAATGTTAAAATTAGAGACTAGAAAGATGATGAGTTGCCCCCTGAGAAGATTGTTCAGTATTATGGCCCTGCCACCTGGGCGCAAGATAGTATGTCGGGGTACAGAACCCCCATTTATATGCTTAATAGAATTATACGCTTGCAAGCAGTGCTAGAATTAATAACCAATGAAACTGCAAGAGCATTGAATGTCCTATCCAAAACCCAGACCCAACTGCGAAATGCTGTGTATCAGAATCGCTTAGCTCTTGATTACCTGCTTGCTACTGAGGGCGGTGTGTGTGGAAAATTTAATCTTACTAATTGTTGCCTGCATATTGATAGAAAAGTTATTGAGGAAATCACCAATAAAATAACTAAGCTTGCTCATGTTCCTGTGCAGACCTAGAGAAGATTTGAATGGGCAGAAAGACTAGGATCCTGGTTCACATGGATAGGAGAACGAAAAGGGATTATAGCGATAGTCATTGTAGGACTCTTGATTTGTATCCTCTTGCCTTGTTTAATGCCTCTATTGTTACAGAGCTTTCGCGGAATGGTGGAGCAGATAGCAGACCGGCGCACAGCTGTCCACCTAATGGCTTTGCGCGACTACCACCCTGTACCTATGGCAGATGAAGATAGTGAGACTCCTTAGTTAATAACTAAGAAGTCTCAAAGGGGGGAATGAGAAGGAACTTGAACTTAACTGACCCCAGTCAGCTTGACCAAAGTGACTCCATTTTGATTAACCCCCCCATTCTCTTTTCTCTTTGTTTTTCCTCATAAGTAGCTTCGATGCAGCTGTATGCAGGCAGTAGACCATGTGACCTGACCTAGTTAAGCAGCAACAGACCAGACCATATAAGGAAACACCTAGGCTGCCATACCGTTATGCTGCGTGCGCATTATCCTGTTGTATGAAATGCATATTTCCTGTTTGCTTGAAATGTATAAGAGACTGCGTCACCCAATAGGGGGGGCAGCAGTCTGTGGAAGGATTCCAGACTGTTGTCTTGCTAGCAAATAAAGGCTGTCTGTTTGAATTTGAACTTTGGACTGGACTCCGATTAATTACCGTAACATCAGTTTACCCAGGATATTGATGACAGCTTTTGTCCTGATTTTTCTCCACTCTTGCAAAAATCCCGAGGTGACTGCTGGTGTGCCCTCCCCTCATGAAGCTGTTGCTGTTACTCATAAGTAGTGGGGCTAAGAGAACAGGCAACCAGCTGTGCAGAGCTAGCCCATGGGTATTGGGGGTGATGGAGAGAGCACTGTCAACACATGCTGGATGAGTCTCAGGGTCTTTCAGCACAGAGTATGGTTTTTTAAAAAACTCATCTTCACGCAGGATTGCAACTCTGCTCTTGCACAACAGTCAGGAGACAAAACAAAAAAAATCGCCCCACATTTGTTCTCCTTAAATTGCGGGCAAATTCACAAGCATGTGCCCTGTGAAGGACTAAGCAGAAAACACTGCAATCACCCCTCCCCCTTCTCGAAAGGGCCCTAGGTGTAGATGAGCCATTAGTCAACTGTAGTCCCATTCAAATGAATGGGAAAAGTTACTGGTGACTAAAAGGATTGAAATCAATGGAACTGAAGTGTGACTAACCCAAGAGTAATCCTAATGATCAGAGTGGAGAGCACTGGTACTGGAGGCTCCAAAGCACTGGGGGGGGGGGGAGCGAGAGATGAGCCACATTTTTGATCCTCTCCTCCCTTTCTTTCTTGGTTCTGACTTTTCCTTTCCACTGACAGAGAGTGTGGGGTGTGCTGACTCTAGTAGGGGCCATAGCGCAGTGTGACAGGGCACATGCTTGCCATGCAGAAGGTCTCAGGCTTAATCCCTGTCTTCTCCAGGTAGGGCAAGGAAAGAATCCTGCCTAAAATCCCAGAAAGCTATTGCTGCCAGTCAGTGTCAACAATACTGGGCTAGATGGCCTCATGGACTGACTCAGTATAAGGCAGCTTCCTATGTTCTTGCTTGAACATTTCCCTTCCCATTGATGGCCACGGGAGAGAAATGAACTACACAGGAGTTCCAACCTCAAAGCAGTTCAGGCTGCAGACTTTTCCGCAGCCTCATGGAGGAAGCTTGCTAGGCCAGATCTCCCTCTGAAAGGGCAAACCTGTCTCTTCAACCTCGTAGAGAGAGAAATCTGACAAATCCTATGGCCCCTGTGACTGTCTCCCAGGGACCATATAATCGCTCCCTTAAATTAGTCTGGATGCAACTCATTGCTTTCATTTTCAAAATTCTGAACAGTCTACTCAGGTTCAATACAAAGATGAAGACAAGGAAGAGAAAACAAGAATGTTTGATTTCAAAGAAGAAATAGTGACTGAGGGCAGGATCACACATAGAGGGACAGGTTCTGTCCCTCTGACCTCTTCTGTCTGTCATGTTGGATCTATGATGGTGCATTCAGGCATGGGAGTGTTCACTTGGTACTACAATCATCAAGAGATGAATGGGTATGTACCAGCCCTCAATAGGGGAGCAAACGAGGTGGGTGTGTTTCCAAACAGAAATTTCAAGTGGTGGGAAAGGAGTAATTTGGGAGCAGTAGAGAAGTGAAGAGACCAGGCAAATAGAGCAGGGAAATCCAAGGAGCAGTACTTGAGCAGGAAGAGTAATCCCAAGGCGCCCCTCACTCCCAGTAGTGGCACGAAGGCAATAAAAAAATGGACAAAATACGTCACAATCCATATTACTTCCTATGAAAGAGAAATAGAAGAATGGATCAGTTACATTATCCCCATCCCTTGAGCCAAGTAAACACATATTTCCAAAGAGGGTGAACACAGTGCTTTTCAAAACTACCCAGCCTCTGCATTGGTCCATCTGCACTGCAGGAAGCATCATCTGTATTCCCTGGAAGTCCAACATTGAGGTTGATAACAGTGGAGGTTGGTGGCTCCAAGTCATAGGGCAGTGGTTCCACTCTGGGTTTCAGTCAGAACCAGACATTACTCTAAAGGAGCTTTCCAAGGTGCTGAACCTATTTTGGGGATAGGATTCATATCTTGGATAGCTCTTTTAGAGTTCTGAGTGAAACCTAGAGTGGATTCGCTGCCCCATGGGAGTTACCAGCCTCCACTGGGCCATAGCTCCTACCTACTCACTTCCGAGGGCAAGATTTGTTCTCACAAGCCCAGCTGAAGGTTCAAACCTGAAGCACAAGAGGTTTCGTGCAGACCCTTCACTACATTGATGCTCTGTTGATACCACCTGAGCAGACCTATTTTGTTTACAAAGTGGGTCAAACCATCGAGCCATTTTGTGCATGATGACCATTTCCTCAGATCAGTTCTTGATCCAGAGCAGCCTTTCCCAGTCTGGTGCCCTTTAGATGTGTTGGATTTCACCTCCCACCATGTGCAGCCAGCTCAGACAGGGGCAATACTGGCCAAGGATTATGGGATTTGTAGTAGGGGTGTGCACGGACCCCCCGGATCGGATCGGGACCTGGATCGGGACCTCCGAGATTGTCCTGGATTGTTCAGGACAAAATCAGAGGTCCCTCGGACCTGATCCCGATCCAAAGTTGGACATCCGATTTTTGGATCGGCCGTCATTTTTGTTTTCCCCATAGACTTGCATTGGGGGAAAAAAAGCTTTCCCCCAATGCATTTCTATGGGGAAAAAATGGTGGCGGGTGGGTGAGGGGGGCCTATCTCCCTCCTTCCTCCGCTGTGGACGGCCCCGGCAGCTAAGCCCCCTCCTTCCATCCGCTCCAGCGGATGGAAGCGGACGGCCCTTGGGGAGGTAAGCCCCCTCCCTCTCCCCCTGCTTACCTTCCGGGGACGTCAGCTCCCCTCCGCCCCTGGTCGCTACTGCGAGCAGGCTTCGCGGCCTGCTCCTGAGTAGCATGCCAGGTGATGACATCACTTGCCGTGCTACCTAGGGGCAGGCCGCGAAGCCTGCTTGCAGTAGCAGCCAGCGGTGGAGGGGAGGGGATGTCCCCAGAAGGTAAGTGGGCCCCCCTCCCTCCCTCCCTCCCTCCCTCCTCCCCCCCGCGATCCTCACCTGGCCGGGCTGTCTGCTTCCATCGGCGGACACCCATTGGCGCCCGCTGATGGAAGCGGACAGCCCCGCCAGGGAAGCCCCCCCCCGCTGTCCGCTTCTATCGGCGGGCGCCCGCTGGCACCAACCGATGGAAGCGGCGGCGGGCACCAGTGGGCGTCTGCCGATCCTCCGACCCATTCCGATCCGGATCGGGTCCTTTCCGGATCAGATCGGATTGGATCGAACAATCCAGTGGGGTGATCGGAAATTGGATAATTGTTTCTGTTTTCCCCTGGATCAGATCCAGATCGTGGATTGGACCCGATCCAGTGCACACCCCTAATTTGTAGTCCAACACATCTGGATAGCACCAGGTTGGGGAAGGTTGGTCTAGAGGTTGATATAGTTAGTGTACCTGTGAAGAACTGTGTGCAAATCTGCCTCCTTGGGCATCACAAAATTGCCATTGTTATGTGCTTTTAAAAAAGGGCTGTTTGACCATGTGCAAATTAGGGATAAGGCGCTGGAATGTTCTATACAGTTTTATCCATGGAAAGTTGAGATTAAAATTGAGATTGATTGAATCAAAATCCATGTTTCATGTATAATGGACACTAAGAGGGAGCTGGCTAGCTCTGGGAGATGCTGGTGAGGTAATGAGGACAATGCTTTATGGAGGCGTATGACGTGGGCGTGTCCTATAGTAGCTTCTTCTTGGTTGGAGGTCAATGCTTGTGAAAATTTTGTTCTTGAAAAATCTGTAAGAATAGCAGATACACATGCACTTTCAAATTACATCCCCTGTGATGTGGGGATGAACAGATGGACAGCAAAAGTGGTTTCCGAGAGCGGTTACAGTTGCCTATACTTCAAGCTTGGAAGGAAAAAATACCCACCATCTTTCACTGGATGGACTGAAGCTTTTATTGCTCTTGCTGCATTTGAGTGTATTTCCTATAACCATCAAATGCCTATGGATGCTTCTTTAGATTTATGGGCTACTTAAATTTACATATATATATTTGAAATTTTAATGTTATTTCTTTTTCTCCCCTTCCTTGTCTTGTTTTTTTTAAAATTAGTTTGTTGTCATCATTGTGTTACAAATAAAAATATTAAAATGAAACCCACACACCTGGAAATTCATCTGTCAATATGGATCTGAAAATTCACTTAGGCAACTGAGTCATCTAAACTGGCTTTCAGGGCTTTTCCCTCTCATTTGCATTACCCCAGTTACTGAGGAGGATCTGCTTCAAATCTCTTTCCTCAAAGGAGCACTTGCATTGCTGTCAAATTGTATACTCCTCCCAATAGCAAGCCAAAAGATTTTATTGCTTGGGAAAATGTAACTCCCTGTCTGCCCCTTTCCCTACAGTGACCACTTCCACTGTGATCAGTGTTGCACGGACTATGGTTGAGTGTCATAGGACAGGGTAGAGATATGTGACTTCTGGTGACAAGTCACTAAAGACATTACTAACAACAGCGCCACTCCAATGGCATTTTTTGATTTGGTGTCCCATTAAAGAGTTTTAGTTTTTCTCTTAAGATTTAAATATCTTTCAAGGCTGAGCACGTCTCTTCAGAATCTGGAAAGTGCCCGAAGTGTTTACCTAGCACAGCTTTCCCCAACATGGTGCCCTCCAGATCAGTGTTGCACGGACTATGGTTGAGTGTCATAGGACAGGGTAGAGATATGTGACTCCTGGTGACAATTAACTAGGGGCGTGTACTGGATCGGTTCCGATCTACGATCCAGACCGATCCAGCCTAGATCGGATAAAATTATCCGATCCCGATCCCCAGCACCTGGATTGGCCGATCCAATCCGATCTGATAAGGACCCGATCCAGATTGTTTTGGATTGGAAGATCGGATACCTCCCCCCACTCGCGCTCCTAAGGAGTGCGAGTGGGGGGAGGGGAGTTTCCTGCCGGGGCCATCCACTTTCATCCACTGCCGCTCGTGGGTGGCAGCGGATAGAAACGGAGATCCCCGACATGTAAGAAGTGCGAAGGGGGGAGGGGGAGAGCCCCACTTACCTGCCGGGGTGCCCTTTTCCTTCCACAGCCGTAGCTCTACTGAGAACTAGGCTTTGCGGCCTAGTTCTCAGTAGATCTATGGCTGCGGAAGGAAGAGAGCGCCATGACAGGTAAAGAGGAGCACAAGGGGGGCTGACCTGCCGGGGCCGTCTATTGCCATCCTCTGGCACCCGCAGGCGCCCATGGGTGCCTGCGGACGGCAGCGGATGGCCCCTGCAGGTAAGAAGTGCGAGGGGGGGAGGGAAAGGGCTGGGGGAGTTAGGCCCCCACTCACCCCCCGCCGCCATTTTCCCCATAGATTTGCATTGGAGGAAAGCTTTCTTTCCCCCAATGCAAGCCTATGGTGAAAATGGTGGCCAATCCGAAAATCTGACTTCTAATTTTCAGATCGGGATTGGATCTGATCCGAGGGACCTCCAATGTTGTCCTGGCCAATCCAGGACAATCTCGGAGGTCCCGATCTGGACCCAAATCCAATCCGGAGGGGGGGGGTCCGTGAACATCCCTAGATGCTGTGAAGATAAAATGGAGAGGGACAGGAACATGTACACTTATTTGGGTTCCTTACCAGAAGGGAAAAGGCAAGGTATAAATGTAAGAAACAAACTAATAAGTGATGTCCTTGCAGTGGAAGTTTTGTCCATGCCCATGAAATTGACAAGGCTCCAAGTTTTAATGTTAGGAAGAGATGTAAGCTATGGCATGTCAGAGAGGGGAAGCATGCATTCTCTAAAATATATTTTAAAGAAAAAGGGGAAAGATCTGTAATGGAGGGTACAGTACTACAGAGGGTAGCTTTGTAGTACTGTACCTTTGTCTTTCCCATTCATTAATTAATTCACTTTTGTCTAAAGTGCTAGATCAGCCTCCTGCAAGCTGAGCTAGGTAAGCACTTTGCACACATTCCAGATTCTGAAGAGACATCCTCATCTTCGACAGGTATTCAAATCTTAAGAGAAAAACTAAAACTCTTTAATGGGACACCAAATCAAAAAATGTCATGGGAATGGAGCTGTTGTTAGTAATGTCTTTAGTGAGTTGTAGGGATCGGGACCCCCCCCCCCCCAAATCGGATATACTATATATGAGAGACTATACTAGAGTGACCATATACAAAAGAAGGCAGGGCTCTGCAACTTTAACTGTTGTAATGAAGAGGGAATTTCACCAGGAACTAATTGCATACAAATGACACTGGCTGAAATTCCCTTTTCTCTACAACTGTTAAAGTTACAGGAGCCCTGTCTTCCTTTTCATATGGTCAGCCTAGTCTAACCTAAATTCCCTTCATTTCAGTGGATTTGCTGTGGACTTATGTTGATCTTTACCCTATATATGAGCTATGTTAGATCATGAGTACAAAGGCTCAGGGGCCAAATCCAGCCCTGCCGATCACTGGAGAACTTCTCCAAAATGAAATGCGGCCCTCAGCTGAAAGAGGTTCCTTGTCCCTATCCTGGGACAACCCTACAGCTCTAAATAGCCCACTATCATAAACACTGTCTTGACTGGATCAAATGTTGACTTGCTAGCCCCCATCCAGGCCATGCCCATGTTCAGGCATTCATTCAGACGTTGAGCTACTGCTCCAGGTGATGATGTTTCCACTTGCCAAACTGCTCTGCAAGTTCCTCCTTCTGGTTGCTTGCTTATCTGAAAGTGCTCTGTGGTCAAGATAGAACCTTGTAGTATCCCACAGGATAGCTCCTGTTATGCAGAGCAGAAGTCACCGTTGCTATCCTCTGATACTGACCCATTTGATATAGCAAGAGAACCACTGCCAAGCAGTACCCCTAACTGTCTCAGGTCATCCAGAAGGAGTTGGTGATCTATTGTATCAAACACTGCTGTGTGGTCCTGAAGAATCACACTCCTTCAATTCAACCAAAGCAGTTTCTGTTCTGAACTTTGATTGATATGTGTTCAAAAACCCATCTGATTCAAGCAGTTTGGAGTTGCCATTGCTTCTTACCTCTAAAGAGAGAGGTTTCCCTAAAGAAAACAAGATGGGATGCATCACAAGATCTGGGTCCTTCAGGAAACAGTTGGGTTTGGTATGATGTTGAGTGTGGTAAAAAGACCACCATATGGCTGAAAGACCCTGGAGAGAGAAAAAAAAAGCAGGGAAATTAGGCTACAACACTCTTCAATGTGGGGAGGAACCATTCCTTAGTGGTGGAGTGTATACTTTGCATGCTGAACACCCCAGGTTCAATCTCTGGCATCTAGTTAATACTGGGCTAGATGGACAAATAGATTTATATTGTATAAAGCAGCTTGTCATATTTTTAAAGAAACACAGAGCGGATATCACATTTGCCGTTCACTGCTAGAAATTTGCTGAACCCTTTTCAAGCATACTACCATATTCCAAGCTCTGTTCTGGCCAGTTCCATAGAACAGGGCTGGACAGAAGGTAGAACTCCAGATGGTAGAACTTCAACTGCCAGACATTGCTATCAGCATTGCCAATGATCAGGAATGCTGGGAGTTGAAGTCACAAACTTCTGGAGATCTACTTTCTGTTCACTCTTGTTCTATAGAACATACCCAGAATAATATGTTAGTGGAAGTCAGATGTTGATCACATCTAACATAATATTCTTACCTTGAGATGGCACATTACAAACTCATGAAGAATATGGTTCCATTTTGGATCGCTGAAGACTGAAAGATGCCCCAAGTCATGCTGGAGCCAAAATGCCTGGGACTAAAAAAGGAGTAGAAATGGTAACTTGGAATAGAAGGCCTTTGTCTTACAGTTCAGCAACATCAAAATGAAGGCAGGATCATTCCTACTCATCTTTGTTAGGACCACAGGACTTTTAGGTGTGGGTATTGTCAGTATACCTAATGGTATTTGTAATATGAATATAAGAATTGTCAGGATGAATTGTTTTCCTTCAGCATCTCAAGTAATCAAAAACATACTACTACTGAAGATCTTTGTTGGCACATAATCAATGATAGATCTATTCTCTATGAATTTATCTGACTTTCTGTGAGATATTACAGGTGAAATTACATGGGTGTTACTGCCGAGAGTGCTTCGGCTTTTTGGCGGTATAGAAATGCAATACTAAATAAATAAATAAATATTTATTTCTCTTCCATTGCCTAGCAGGTATTTTTTAAAGGATGGGAAGTATCTGAGACTTAAAATGACATGGGATCCAACGCCCTTCCTTTCTTCATTTTCAATCAATCATTTATTACGGTCACAGACCAGCAAAGTCAATATAAAACATACAAAGGACAGTTAAAAAGTGACATGAAAATAAAATACAGCTTTATAGATTTCCTTCTCTCAGGAGAATTGCAACATTTTTTTCCTAATTTGCTTTGTTATCATAAAAAACTTAGAAACCCTTTCAGTAATACAGGAGGAACATCCCTTAAACAAATTAATACCAAAGTTGTGGGGTTACTTCCAGAAGAGGCTCTTAATAATGGAAAGATTAGCTTCTTTCTGCATTCCTTGTACATATTGCAATGCAAAAGGACATGTTCGACAGATTCTGCTGTTCCAGTGCCACAAGGACTTGTTTGATCATTAACCGGGATATTACTAAACCATCCATCTAGTAGTGCTGATTAGGGTGACCAGATAAAATCCAAGTCAGGGCTCATGTAACTTTAACAGTTGTAGAGAAAAGGGAATTTCAGCCAGTGTCATTTGTATGCAATTAGTTCCTGATGAAATTCCCTCTTCATCACAACTGTTAAAGTTGCAGGGGCCCTGCCTTCTTTTGTATATGGTCACTCTAGTATAGTGCCTGCACCTTTAACTGTTGTGATGACGAGGGAATTTCACCAGGAACTAACTGCATACAAATGACACTGGCTGAAATTCCCTTTTCTCTACAACTGTTAAAGTTACATGAGCCCTGACCTGGATTTTATCTGGTCACCCTAGTGCTGATGGCGAGCAAGGGTAAATGCTCTTTTGTACTTCGGGATGGTTAACATATGCAGATATGAGGCTGCAGTGAGTCTGTCGTTATTAAATATATTATAGAGTAATGGGGAACAAGATTTGTTAGCAGCAGAGGTGCTGTAGATCTAGGTCTATTAGTCTTTGAACAACAAGAGATTGGGCCTTCTGAAGCCCATAGTTGCCCACAACTTCCACAGAGAAGCCCAGCCTAAGTAACTTCTTCTCCATCTCTCTCATCCAATGAGTGACATAGGAATCTGAAAGCAGTAAGAAGAGATAACTACCAGAAACTGCCAGAAAATGTAACCGTAGCCACCATTTAAAGGCATCGATCCATGCCTTGCATTCAACTGATCGAATACCCACTTCCAAGCAAATGGCTGCATTCCCCACACAGGAAGGAAGGCCCAGTAATTTCTTAAGAAATACAGACTGGATTCTTTCAATTTGGGCATTAAATCCTAATATCCAAATGGGAAGACCATAGGTAAGTTGGGTCAGAGTCTTAGCTTTGTAAATTTGGATTGCAGAAGGGATAAATTGACCATCTTGTATATATAAAAAAATCTTAGGATCAGCTGCTGACTGGAATTTGCTGAATCAATTGCCTGCCTTCTTTGTTCAGACCAAGCTCCAGTGCTCTGCATTTGTATGCCCAGATATTTTATATGGGCAACTTGTTTAATGATATTACCATTTAAAGTCCATTTGTATTTCTTCCGAGCTTTAGAGAACACCAGGACTTTCGATTTACTATAATTGACAGTCAGACTGTTTTCAGAGCAATAGGTCCCCAATGCAGAGAGTAATCAATCAGTTTAACCCAATTCTAGAGAGTGATAACAGTACAGCATCATCAGCATACAAAAGTAAAGGTATCTTGGTACTGAACAGTTTGGGAGCATGAGAATCGACACTACGAAGATAAGAAGGCAGATCATTTAAAAATAAATTAAAAAGAAAAGGGGCTAAAACATACCCCTGTCTTACACCTCTTGTAGCCGGGATTGAGTTGGAAACTTGTCCCTGCTGCCCACATCTGACCTGACTAGAGGTCTGATTATACAAACATCTGATGAGAAACAGTAGGCGCTTGTCCATGGAACTTTTGTATAATTTGGACCAAAGCAATTCCCTCAAGACTAAGTCAAAGGCAGACTTAAGATCAATAAAGGCAGTAAAAAGCTTACCACCAGGAAATGAGGTATATTTCTCTGCCAGGTGAGCTACCACATGACAATGATCTAAGGTTGAGCGACCAGCTTTAAACCCAATCTGTTCCTCACCTATTATATTATTGTCCTCCATCCAAGTTAGAAGCTTGCATTTTAAATACCTGGCATAAAGTTTTGCAATAACTGAGAGGAGGCTGATAGGCCATAGTTTGCTGGGTTGGTCCTGGCACCTTTTTTAAAAATAGGAACTATAATCGCTAGGGGTGTGCATCGGATCGGATCCGATCCACGATCCGAATCCGATCCGCCCCAAAATCAGGAAAATCCGATCCGATCCGATCCGATCAACCTCCGATCCGATCCGATCCGATCCGACGAGGTCCGATCCGGATCGGACGCCATTTTGAATGCTTTTTCCCATAGCCAAGTATTGTTTTACAAAAACGCCTATAACTTTTTCATTTTTAAAGATAGAAGGATGAAACTTGGGCACATTATACACTGGTTAGGAATAGTTATCTGTGAGAAATTTCAGAAAGATTGGTGCATGCGTTTTGTGGCAATTAATTGTTTAATAAATACCCAGAAATGCCTATAACTTTGTCATTTTTAAAGTTACAAACATGAAACTTTGCCACATTGTAGGTGGTACCTTGGGACCTATCTGTGAGAAATTTCAGAAACTTAGGTGCTTGCCTTGTGTGGCAATTAATTTTAGAAAAATGGGTAGTAGTGGGGTAAATACATTTACGCCTCCCATTTTTTTATTTTTGAAGATACAAACAGGAAACTTGGGCACATTACAGGTACCACTTGCCTTGATATGTGTGTGAAATTTCAGAAACATTGGAGCTTGCCTTGTGTGGCAATTAATTTTTGAAACAATGAGGAAAGAAACACCTATAACTTTGTCATTTTTAAAGTTACACACATGAAACTTTGCCACATTGTAGGTGGCATCTTGGGACCTATGTGTGTGAAATTTCAGAAACATAGGTGCTTGCCTTGTGTGGCAATTAATTTTTTAATAAATACCCAGGAATGCCTATAACTTTGTCATTTGTAAAGTTACACACATGAAACTTTGCCACATTGTAGGCGGTACCTTGGGACCTATGTGTGTAAAATTTCAGAAACGTAGGTGCTTGTATTGTGTGGCAATTAATTTTTGAAACAATGAGGGATTCATTGGACAGCACTTGCCCATAGGGATTCATTGGACAGTACTTGCCCATAGGGATTCATTGGACAGTACTTTCCTATAGGAAATCATTGGAAAGCACTTGCCCATAGAAAATCATTGGAAAGCACTTGCCCATTGAGAAATACAGTTATGCCTCCCACTTTTTTATTTTTGAAGATACAAACAGGAAACTTGGGCACATTGTAGACTGGTTAGGGATAGTTATCTGTGAGAAATTTCAGAAAGATTGGTGCATGCGTTTTGTGGCAATTAATTTTTTAATAAATACCCAGGAATGCCTATAACTTTGTCATTTTTAAAGTTACATACATGAAACTTTGCCACATTGTAGGTGGTACCTTGGGATCTATGTGTGTAAAATTTCAAAAACGTAGGTGCTTGCCTTGTATGGCAATTAATTTTAGAAAAATGGGTAGTAGTGGGGTAAATACATTTACGCCTCCCATTTTTTTATTTTTAAAGATACAAACAGGAAACATGGGCACATTACAGGGAACACTTCACTTGATATGTGTGTAAAATTTCAGAATGATAGGTCCAGGCATTTGGTGGCTACGAATTTTTTAGATTAAAAGTTATTAACCTTTTTTACACAGAGGCTGGGGCTGTCAATTGCACCCTCCCGCCTCCCGGGAAGAAGAAGGAAACACTTTCTCTCATCTCTTTGATCCTTGCACGCTTGGCTGCAACTGAGGTAGTATCCATTACAAAAGGCGAAACAAAGTAGCACTTGGCTCTGTCTGCTTTGATTGATACTTTCCCTTTTTACTTAAGCAGAACGGCTGAGCCTAGGATCACTCTCTCTCGCTAGGATCGTTACGGGAGAAATTTTCTACAGTCTTCAAAGTGGTGTGTGCAGACACCTTGCCACCAAATGCCTGGACCTATCATTCTGAAATTTTACACACATATCAAGTGAAGTGTTCCCTGTAATGTGCCCATGTTTCCTGTTTGTATCTTTAAAAATAAAAAAATGGGAGGCGTAAATGTATTTACCCCACTACTACCCATTTTTCTAAAATTAATTGCCATACAAGGCAAGCACCTACGTTTTTGAAATTTTACACACATAGGTCCCAAGGTACCACCTACAATGTGGCAAAGTTTCATGTATGTAACTTTAAAAATGACAAAGTTATAGGCATTCCTGGGTATTTATTAAAAAATTAATTGCCACAAAACGCATGCACCAATCTTTCTGAAATTTCTCACAGATAACTATCCCTAACCAGTCTACAATGTGCCCAAGTTTCCTGTTTGTATCTTCAAAAATAAAAAGTGGGAGGCATAACTGTATTTCTCAATGGGCAAGTGCTTTCCAATGATTTTCTATGGGCAAGTGCTTTCCAATGATTTCCTATAGGAAAGTACTGTCCAATGAATCCCTATGGGCAAGTACTGTCCAATGAATCCCTATGGGCAAGTGCTGTCCAATGAATCCCTCATTGTTTCAAAAATTAATTGCCACACAATACAAGCACCTACGTTTCTGAAATTTTACACACATAGATCCCAAGGTACCGCCTACAATGTGGCAAAGTTTCATGTGTGTAACTTTACAAATGACAAAGTTATAGGCATTCCTGGGTATTTATTAAAAAATTAATTGCCACACAAGGCAAGCACCTATGTTTCTGAAATTTCACACACATAGGTCCCAAGATGCCACCTACAATGTGGCAAAGTTTCATGTGTGTAACTTTAAAAATGACAAAGTTATAGGTGTTTCTTTCCTCATTGTTTCAAAAATTAATTGCCACACAAGGCAAGCTCCAATGTTTCTGAAATTTCACACACATATCAAGGCAAGTGGTACCTGTAATGTGCCCAAGTTTCCTGTTTGTATCTTCAAAAATAAAAAAATGGGAGGCGTAAATGTATTTACCCCACTACTACCCATTTTTCTAAAATTAATTGCCACACAAGGCAAGCACCTAAGTTTCTGAAATTTCTCACAGATAGGTCCCAAGGTACCACCTACAATGTGGCAAAGTTTCATGTTTGTAACTTTAAAAATGACAAAGTTATAGGCATTTCTGGGTATTTATTAAACAATTAATTGCCACAAAACGCATGCACCAATCTTTCTGAAATTTCTCACAGATAACTATCCCTAACCAGTGTATAATGTGCCCAAGTTTCATCCTTCTATCTTTAAAAATGAAAAAGTTATAGGCGTTTTTGTAAAACAATACTTGGCTATGGGAAAAAGCATTCAAAATGGCGTCCGATCCGGATCGGACATCCGGTCCGATCCGATCCGACCATCCTCCGATCCGATCCGATCCGATCCGACCCCCCAGGTCCGATTCCGATCCGCTATCCGATCCGATCCGGGGGGTCAGTGCACATCCCTAATAATCGCTTTACTCCAAATATCTGGAATCTTTCCAGAGTTGTTAATAAAAGTAAACAGAGCTGCTAATGGGGGAGCCCACCATTCTGGATTAGATTTTAAAAGATCAGGGGGTATAGAATCTGGGCCTGGAGCTTCGCCAGATTTAAGTTCAAATCAAATCAACAATTTCACCATGAGTAACAGATTGCCACTCTGGGACATCAGGGACCAATTGGAAACCGGACACTAAAAATTGTTTGGATCCTGAAGAATTGTAGAAAAGTACCTTTCTCACTCATAACTGGAGATACAACAAGCAGGATGTTCTTGTCGCTCTGACAAAGTCCCAGTGACAATTTGCCAGAATACTTTGCTATCCTTCTTTTGTGTGGCATATAGTAGTTGATTCCATTTTTCTCTCTCTTTAGCTCTTTTCTTTTGAATAATAAGTGCTTTGTATTCCTGTTTCAGTTTATAATACACTTCAGGTAGACACTTATCGTCTGTATTACGGTATATGGAATAAACATGGCTAATCTGTTTCTTAAGCAACATACAGTCATGGTCGTATCAGCTCTTGTTCCTATAATACTTAACACTAGCCAAAAAGCTATCTGTCCCTAGATTCCTTTGGATATGAGAAATAAGTGCCTCATAATGATACAACTTCTCTTCACCAGTACAGGCTAGAATATTTTGATATAATTGAACACAGACAGAGGATTCTATAAAAGAGGCGAACTTACCCTCTGTCCTATTAGTCCATTTAATCCGTCTCACACAAGAAGACAGAGAAGAGTCCAATAATGGAGGTCCAATAGGCAAATGAATCTTGGAGGGAGGTTCAATTAGTGTCACTAAAGGATAGTGGTCACTATTTGTACGAGCATCGACATAAAAAGCTTGAACTGCTCTTCTAAATGATTGAGTAACAAGGACATAGTCGACAACACTACTTCCTAACAAGGAACTAAAGGTAAACTCACCCATCATATCACCTGGACTACTTCCGTTCAAGATTATTTTATTATGTTGGCATGCAAAAAGAGCTAAGCATGTGCCAGTAAAAATTATTGTAGCATCCTTAGAGTGTCTGATATAAGGAGATTGCCCTATTGTATGATCAATTCCTTTAAGATGTCAAGATTCTGCTACTATATCATCATCGGGGCCAAGTCGGGCATAAAAGTCACCAGCCATGATGACCTATGCTGATGGAAATTTTGCCTCAATATGGATAGTATACTGTTCTAGCTCTTCCCACTGGGTTTTCTTATCAGAATAGCATGTAGTTGGAGGGACGTAGATGTTAAACAATAAGACTTGAAGGCAGCAACTCTTAATTAGGGTTGCCATAGCAATGGTTCCACAGCTAGGGAGTGCAACCAACTCCACATTAAGAGATGTGGAAACCAAACAAAGCAATCCTGCTCTGGGCCTACCTCTATTTGAAGATTTAGTTGCTGCCAGTGAGGAAGCAATATACCCACTGAACATTATCTGTTCACAAGCCCAGGTCTCCTGCAGCAGAACGATATCAAAGGATTTGACATAATTAATAAATGATCTGTCCCTAATCTTCCCCTTCCAACCTGCTATGTTCCAAGAGAGACATTTGAACATGTGTGGAAGGAGATGTGTCTTAGAGAATCAATCGGTAGGGTTAAGTTCCTCCAGCACACCTTCCTGATCTAAAAAAACCCACTGCCATTCTTAGTTGGTAAAATCTGCTTATTAAGAGACCTAGAAGGAGGGTTAGAAACAAGAGCTAAGCCTAATTCGTGAGGTTGCAGAAACTGAAAACCAACCCATTCCTTTGAGCAAGTAACACAATCATTTACTATGGGGACATTAGGCTTAACCACCAATCCTTTCTCAGGATGGAAATCAATAGTTTTAAATGCTCCAACTTGCTCTGATTTTTTTACTATACAGACTGGAGAGAGCACTTTAGAGGTTGATGGTGGTAGAACTGTTGAATCCTCATGTGATTTATCTAATTTCCCATTAGTTGTAAAAAGTATCAAAAGCTTAGTGTTCACTATATTTAATCTCTCTATGATATTAATCTGCTCTGCCTGTGGGAGTGCAGAGAAGGAACCAAAGAGATGAGACTCCTCCGAATCCCAAAAATAATCTCTAACCTTGGGTAATGAATGAGATATAGAAGGTATATACTTTGCCTTTTCTAATTCCAACTGTGGAGAATTTGAAGGAATAACTTTAGACATGGGCAAGTCAGTAGACATGGAATCATCCCATCTAATTAAGTCTGGGCTTTCTTTTAACAGGATTAGATCCTGTTGTAAATTAGGTGCTGTTGGGTGGATAGAGATTTCACAGTGGTTTGTTGTACAGATTTAGTACCTTTTAGGTTTGCACTGCCTGACGAAACACCCTGAGTAGATTGATTCCTATTTTTTATACTGTCTGATCATGTACAACTGACATTCTAAGTGTTAAAGTTTATTCCAGAACCTCTTATAGCACCACTATGTCTCCTGTTAGGAAAGAGAGGTTTAAGAGATAGATCTTTAAAGACTCTTGTAGGAAAAATATCGAATGAATGAAGCAAAAACCTCTCCCTAATTAAAAGAGTAGGAATATCTGTTTTGCTAAAAGTAAGAAGAGCTCTAGTGTGTGTGGGCAAAGAGGGTAGCAATTCAATAAATCTAACCTCCAGTAGCTGCCTTAGGTAATGTTTGACCATCTGAACTGAGTCCCAGCATGGCATACCTCCGTTAAAGGGCATAACATTTAGAACAGGCTGGTATGTCTGTAAAACCAGATGATGTTCTGAACCCCCTAAAGGTTGATCCTTACTTTCTTTGAGGGTATAATCAGCGGATGATTTAGATTGGGCTGAAGAGGTGGCTTTCTCTGCCAATACTGGGGGTTGGTTGGAGGCAATACGATTTCCAGAATCTAAACTTCCACTTGAGGCAAGAGAGACTAAGCGGTTTAGAGTCCTCACTATTTCTTTTAATTGGGAATAAATACTTTGTGTCGTATTAGCCACCAAGAAACACTGATTTGCCAAAAGTTCTATAAAAGGTAAGTCAAAGGGGAAAGGCTCAGGTTTAATAGCCTCAGCCTTAGGAGGTGTGCAGCAAACATCTTCAGCTCTAGGAGGAGGCTCGTTATTCTCAGCAAGTGCAGAGTAGCTATTCATGACTGGAGTAGTAAAGGCCGCCTCTTTTAATTGAGGTCTTTTTCCCCCCAACATATAATACAACATAATCATAAAATAATATACTAGCATAACCTTAACAACCCCCCCAGTGCTCCCGTAACCCATTGAGACCTTCTTTTACCTATTATATTATACATTCTTCCAAAATTGTAAAGAATCTTTTAAAGGTGTACAACCTTTCCCCTTTATTAATACAAAGTCTAAAAATGGCCCCCATATATTTTCAAAATCATTCTTCTTAGATAATCCCCTCTTTACTTTTATATTACATGTTAATTTATCATTAATTGCAATATCCCATATTTCTTTATACCATTCTTCTATTCTGTAATTTCCTTGTATTTTCCAATTCTTAGCTATCATTAATCTGGTGGGTGTCAGGAGGTTGTTAATCAAATCCTTCATATTTTGATTCCCAAATTCTTTATCCCAAATTGAAAGTAAAGCCAAATTTGGACTTGCTTCCACATTGTTTCCCATTATTTCACTTATTTCTTTAAAAACCCTTTCCCAAAATTTTTGTACATACTCACATGTTCACCACATATGAACATAAGTTCCAACCTCCTGACATCCCCTCCAACATTTCTTTGAAATTTTCTTATCTATGTGATGTAATCTTACTGGTGTTAAATACCACCTCCAAATTATTTTGTAATAATTCTTTTTTATCCTAACTGATAATAACTTTAGCATTCTTGATTCCCATATCCTCCCCCAGTTGTAATCACTAATTTGTTTTGTTAAATCATCTTCCCATATTGTTTTAAGAGAATCCTGTTGGTCTCCATCCTCTATCAGTATTTTATATATTTCACTTATACCTATTTTACTTTTATTTCCCCCCTCCTTTTCTCTTGATTCTATTAAATCTTCAAATCTTGTATTATCTCTACAATCCTTATTTTTCTTTTTCCAATCCAGCATCCATTGTTCCAATTGTATACATTTGAACCAGGAGATCTTTTGTCCTCTTAATATTAATTGAGGTCTTTTAGGAGGCAGAAAGTCATCGATTTTAGACTGCTTGAAAAGTGGTTGAGACACCAGACCACTCAGAGATCTGTGTCTTTTCCTACCTTTCATAGTTATTTCAGCAGAACTGCCACAAACCCCCAAAAACTAAACCAGACTAAACCAAACAAATAAACAAACAAACAAACAAACAAACAAAAAGGCCTAACAACGCTGACAATATACAGTCTAGAACAAGAAAAACCTGTTTAAAAAATTAGCATTTAACAGTCAAAATTACTGAAATATTAAAATATTAAATTTGAGCATATTAAAACATAAAACATAAACAGATTCCCCTCTTCCAAGCAGGGACTTATTTGTATATTGTGGCAAAGTTCTCCTCCTCCCAGCACAAACTTATTTAAAACTTATTTCTATGACATATACGTTAAAGTTCATTCAGACAAGGAAGGTGCTTCTAAATGGTGACAAGTCCTGCAATGGAAAGCTGTTTTCAGAGTTTATAAACAGTCTTCTTAGGAAGAATTTCACTCCTCCTCGCAACTAGTTGGCCAGTTGGAGGGCACACTGCAGAGTCTCTCTTTCACCTTAAATCAACACCGGAGCTTCATGTCGTAGCAGCATAGAAATTGTTCCTCTTTGGCCCCTCCCAAAAGTAGCCTCAGTTTGAAATTCCTCTTTCCCTCCAAGTATCCCCCAAATACTCAAAATATCCAACATAAAAGAAAAGAGAGGGACACTGGGACACTGAGGGAGAATATGATATCGCCAAACTTCAGTAGTCTCTCTCTGTTTAACCAAATAGCTTGCAGTCCAAGTCCTCAGACCACAGAGAGGATGAATATGCCAGACAGTTGTTAAAATAGGAACTTCCTCCGGAGTTCCAATAGATATTCTCAAATAAAACTTGAGTATGAAGAGCCCTCTCAGCCCTCCAAAACTCTGAGGGAAGAGTAAAATGCCAGGCTTCCAGGTCTTAATAATCAGCTTTAGCTTTATAGCTGGCATTGGCTTACAATTTAAAAATGAGATAGCAGCCAGTAAGACAAACACCAGAACAAACTCCCACACTCCAGCTATCTCAGAACTCCAATCTACAAAGGCAAGGTAAGGGAGTGAAAAGAGTTAGAGCAATTAAAATTAAAACCTTCCTGAAGCTCTAAAAAGAACTGTTGCAGAGATAGACTTCTAACTCCCTTTCTTCATTTTCTGGGTAGCAATCAACTAGATGAAAGAGGGACTTCTGGTCCCCTTATCTAATGTTCCTATTGCAAGATTTGTCAGCTTGCTGTTGAATTGTCCCTAGCTACTTGTGTCCTTTCAGCAATGCAACAGGGATATGTAACTGTGCCTAAAGAAATCTCCACGTGGACAGATGATCAATGAAAATTACCTGAACAATGGTAAGCAGTGTTGTGGCAATAAGGAAAGTTATTAAAGATGTCCCAAAGTACCACAAGACAAACCAGCCAGCAGCCTCCAGGAGTAGGATGTGCAGAAGTATCAGAAGGAAGAAGAGTTGGTTTGGCTTGAAGAGTCCCAGTTTTTTCACAGTGGACTGCAGGTCCCGGAAATCTTCTACTAGCAATTTCTATGAAAAGATCCAACATTGCAGATAATGCAACATAGTTGTCTTACAGCAGCCATAGTAGCAGCAAGAACACATGATGAACTAGAGAGAGGTCTTGAAATCTGGATCTGCTATTGTGAGGACAAATCTGATGTTATCATTGTCAACCACTTTGAGGATCATGATGGTTGAAAAGCAGTATACATGCATAGGGCAAAGTAAGTCCACTCGTGCAATGGGCCTTTCCTGTCTTCCTCTCCCCTTTAACCCCCATGTTCCCTGAATCGGCTCTGAAGGTCCTCCACTATTCCAGAGAAGAGTTTGAGCGTGTATGTGTGTGGGGTGTGTGGGGTGGTTGGAGGGGAAGGGAGGAATTGCTGCCTTCCCATTTCACAGACAGAAGCCATTCCATAGGCAGGAGGGGTTAACCTGGTGCCACCCACAATAAAATAAATACATACAAATAGAAATAAAAAAGTTATGTTTGACAGATACCACCTTCTGGCTTAGTCTTCCTGGCTGAGGGCAGGGCCTGTTTTGACATGATTTTTATCATTCTGAAATAAAGCTGAAAATTCAGGTGGGACCTTTGCCAAAAGAACCTCCATAACATCTTCCCAACCCCTCCTGTGTAGGACTGCTGGAGCTTGATGTAGGTTGTTGTGACATTACTGAAAGCCCATGGATGGGAGATTCTGCAATGTTATAATTAAATGAAAATCTAGGTTATTCTTTTGCCCTACAATACTATACAAGCCTGCTTTCATCAGTGGATTTTAAGTCAAACTTACATTTTTGTTGGGTTCAAAGTTGGGTTGATCAGGTGCCAGTTCTCCATTCAGAAGTGATTTCATGTGTTTCCTTACCAGAGTTTTGTCAACGTGAAAAGCTGTGAAAGGATCCTAAAGCAAAAAATTACATATCACTTGTAGTAGTAGTAGCAGCAGACATAATAATAATAATAATAATAATAATAATCTGTTAGAGAAATGGAAGCAATTATTACATTCATATCTTGTCTTTCTTCAATAAAACATAGGTAGATTTCTCAAGAGATCTTCCACCCAGTACCAAAAGTGCTTAGCTTCAGGTATTGAAGTCAATAAGACTAACTTCCAAGTAAAGCCATTTCGGAACAGAAATAAAAACTAAACTTTCTGGATCTTGGCAAGCTGAAGTGGCAAATGGAGCAGTTTTCTCCAGGTCGTAACGAAATGTTAGCTTGGAGTGAAAGAATATGAATAACAATAAGGGCTGATCTTTTCCACATACCAGCTGATCCTAGGAACTTTGATTGACACTCAGCTTACTTGACAGAACTAATTGGTGGGCTTTCAAAGAGGGAAGAGTATTAATCAGTGCTTTACATTGTACCAGCTGTTCCTAACCTGGTGACATCCAGATGTATTGGAAGGTATTATTATTATTATTATTATTATTATTATTATTAATCTAGTAGGATGAAACTGTCTCCCAACTAGCGAGGAATGCTTGAGGCTTGCTTTTCCCAGAAGTACTCAGCAGATGCACTCCTAGTTTAGGAAAGCTACATCTTCTCAGACAAGTAGCTCCAAATGTTCCAGTTTGCCAGCCAGTATCCCTGCCCCTTGGACACCATCAGCACCCAGCAAATCAGCTTGCCGACACCAGGCCTCAACCCATTGCAGTTCTAGCAAATCCCCCATGGCACCTGTCTCCAGTAAAGACCTGTGTCTAAGCCATGTTTCTACAGGTGATAAACTATCCCATGATGAGTTATATAAATAAACAATGAATAAATAATGGGAGAGTTCTAAAGACATAAATCGCAGATATATAAATGTTTACTAACCACGGTCTGGCTGCAATTTATTCAGTTTTATGTGCACATATCCCCAAATTCTGAAATATGTTCAGTGCAGCAGTGGGTACAGTTGAGAAAGCATAGACAGCCATACTAAAGTAAATCTGTAAATGTGAAATATAAGATAATAATAATAATAATAATAATAATAATAAATTTATTTATTTATTACCCGCCTCTCCCTCCGGATAGAGGCAGGGAACAACATCAACACAAAACACACAAAACTGATTAAAAATACATAAAACCAGTACATCATTAAAATACCAATAAAACACCAATAAAACACTTAAAATTCATCTGAGTAGGCCTGCTGGAAGAGCTCAGTCTTTATAGATCTTTTAAATTCCTGAAGACTGGTGAGTTGACGGATCTTTCACGGCAGGTCATTCCACAATCTGGGAGCGGAAGAAGAGAAGGTCCTCTGGGTAATGGTTGTCAGTCTAGTTTTTGTTGACTGTAATAAATTCTTCCCAGAGGACTTAAGCGTGCGGGGCGGATTGTATGGGAGAAGGCGATCCCACAGGTAACCTGGACCCAAACCATGTAGGGCTTTAAAGGTAATAACCAACACTTTGTACTTTGCCCGGAAACTAATTGGCGGCCAGTGAAGAGATTTCAAAGCTGGTGTGGATGGATGTATACAGGGCTGTCAGATTTTTTTTCCATCCAGTGATGTTGGCTGTGGTGAGGAAGGGTCACAACCAAGCCCCTTCAGCTTACCTTGAGGAAAGTGACTCTGAGGTGCTCCTGAGTTTACCAACAGACCCCCACCTAACAGAAACCCACCTCAGGTGGCCGCTACACAGTCGAGCTTCTTAAGGAATAGCCACAGCTGCCAGTAAGGCCCAGGAGGGAGGGAACTGCCCTATTCTAGGTCTAGGAGAGATAGAAGGGATAAGAAAGAGATAAAAGAGATTCCAGCAGCATAGAATCACAGTGGCAAGAGGGGAAGAGAGTAAGTTGGGTGTGCTGAGATGAAATATCCAGTCTTGCTGGTTGAGGTGGCTGCACTCCTGATGCTCCCTTTTGGTGGAAACCTGTTTAGCCCCTTCTCAGCATCTGTTCCAAGGAATCCAAGTTTTTTGGTTAAAAGGACCCATGGAAGAGTGCTATCATGTCTCCCCTCAATCTTCTCTTCTCCAGGCTAAACATGCCCAGTTCTTTCAGTCTTTCCTCATAGGGCTTTGTTTCCAGACCCCTGATCATCCTGGTTGCCCTCCTCTGAACCCCGTCCAGCTTGTCTGCATCCTTCTTAAAGTGTGGTGCCCAGACCTGGACGCAATACACAAGATGAGGCCTATCCAGTGCTCAATAGAGGGGAACCAGTACCTCAAGCAATTTGGAAACTATACTTCCATTAATGCTGCCCAAAATAGCATTTGCTTTTTTTACAGCCACATCACATCACACATCACACTTGTGATCTACATTGATTTCAAGATCCTTCTCACTTGTAGTATTGCTGAGCCAAGTATCCCTGTCTTGTAACTGTGCATCTGGTTTCTTTTTCCTAGGTGTAGGCATTTCTCCCTATTAAATTTCATTCTGTTGTTTCCATCCCAGTGCTCCCACCTACCAAGATCACTTTGAAGTTTGTTTCTGTCTTTCAGGGTATTAGCTATCCCACCCATCTAAAGGAAGCAAGCTAACCAGTTCTCTCTGGACAACCCTTTCCAGTTTGAGCCCAGATTCATAGCAGGAGTGATACTCCCAGATCCCAGGGCATGGGTACAGCTGAGAACCACATTGTATAGCTTCCATGTGCATGCACCATGCTCAGTCCAGTAGGGGAATGCAAATGGACAGATATACTCAAAGGCATTGCACAAAGGGTGTGCTGGGTGTGCCCAGGGACCCCCCAATGTTTCAAGCAATAAGTGCCAAATGGAGGGGGGCATTGCGTAGTGATCCAGAGGGTGATCCAGGCACAACAGGAACGATCCTCCAGCTGCCCTCTAGCTGCTCTGCCACTCGCTGGAAAAACTGCTGCCTATGAGAGAACACCATTGCTCCTGGCGGAAGGAGTGAAAAGGAATTGCTGTGCTGTGAGCCTTTCTGCTGGGAGCCATGCCCCCTCAGCCACTAGGCATCTGCTGGAGCAGCTGCACCAACCAACCTTGCACCAACAAAAGTGTGTGTAAATGGTACCAGGTGCACACCATGCTCAAATGTCATCCACGCAACAGGAATGGCCCACCAGCTGCCCTGCTGCCATTGTCCACAACAGTGCACCATTGCTCCCGGCAGCAGGAGTGAAAAGGAATCACTCTGCTGGGAGCCTCTCTGCCAGGAGATGCGCTTCAAAGAGGCCTGGAAGAGGGGGGCCACAAAGGCTAATCTTGCCTTGTAAGCTCCTCCTCTGGCCAGTGTCACCACAAAGCCCCACCAGTGCTGGGGATTGAGGAGCATCTCCTCATTCCCCCCCCCCCCTGCAAAGGTCAGGCAACCTGAATGCGGGGTAGGCCATCAGTGTCTACAGTGTTTAATAAATAAATGAATAAAAACAGTGTCCTTTATGATTCAGTATTCATCAATGTTGGCCTTTACAAAAATTAAAAAGTTCCCTGGGTGCACACGCTATTGAAATATGCTGCACATGCCTATGGATATGCGAAGTTGTTTCAGGGCATGAGGATTACATTTTAAAACACATTGACCTTCCAAATGACATTTCAAACCATGGCTTGATAGCAAACTCCAGATACCAGGTGCTTCCCACATATCAGATTACCATTTTGAACTGCCATGTTTTGTCAGTGGAGGCTGGTGGCTCTGATGTCAGTTGGGTGATGGATCCACAACTTGGATAGCTCCTTTTGGGTTCTGACTGAAACCGGGAGCTGATTCACCACCCCACTGATTTCAGAGCCACCAGCCTCCACTGTCTTTGATTTCCCACAATTGCTTCAGCTCTGGCTTTCATTGACTCCCTGTTGTCCAATGTCCTCTAAGCTTCAGAAGTTTCCGCAATTTTAAGGATCAACACCATAGGACTTGAACATATTCTTATCCCCTGCAGTTACTTATTGGACAGGAATCAGATGACAAATTAACTCTGTTACACGACTGAGATTTATCTCCATTACATGAGAAAGACTGAGCTGCTGCTCCTTGTAATTCCTTCTCCTATAAAACGGAATTATCCCAAAGGTCTCATTCAGGATGAGAAGTGTGGGAAATAAGTAATTGCTTAAGTAAATATCAAATAAATAACTTGACTCTTACATGGTGACTGTATCTTGAATATCATAAGCAAAAACTGATATAACCGCACAAATCTGAAAAACTAGGAACAAAGATATTTTTTACTTTGCCACACTGACTAAACATAGTTGCTATGTACAAATTAAAGAAGATGAACAGAAAACCAAACTATTTATAAAATAGTGGTTTGTTTTTAATAAATCCTGGGATAGTTAAATATCACCTGCAAAAGATGTATTCATGTATTTAAATTTATTGGAATATGTGCATATATCTGATCTAGTCTCTCTTGTAGATGATTTATTATTTTTTTAAAATAGATGTGACAAATTTAAATACAAAAGGTCTGTTTTTTTTCTTTTTTTCTTTTACAAAATTGTAATGAAATCTGGTATGTGAGATGAGTATCAACACACAAAAGTGTTGGGACCTCATGAAGAAATCACATATGGAGCACCACCAACATATGAAGAGGGCTGATTTGGAAGAAGGAAACTGTCTGATGTCTTGACCGACTGAAAGAAAGAAAGGTGTTGCATGCACCCCTGGGCCAATCTATCTTCATGGACAGCGCATCTCATTCTCATACATTTCAAACTCTACGAAGAAACACGGAAGAAGCGCCTCTTTCAGCGTTGACTTGCAAGGGTGGAGAACTCCCCGCAGCCTGCAAGTAAGAGCTGAGCTCACACATTCCCCACCTGCCAGCCCTCTTCTCACCGTGGCGTCCTGGCCCGCATAGGTGCAGATAACACGGGAGCCGCCCGGGTGCCTCTTGTGGAACTGGCTGATGTCGTAGACCTTCCTGTCGATCACCAGCCATCGCTCCCGCTGTGCATCTCCCTGGCCAGTGCGGAGCCCGATCTCTTCCCAGGTGAGCAGTCGCAGAGGGGAGGACTCAGCACCGGCAGGATCAGCCCCCCTCCTCCTTTCCTCCTCGGGTCCACGCGGCCAAGCCATCTCCTCTGCGGACTGAGCAAACGGCCGAGTCGCCCCTGTCCTTTTCAGCACCAAGCCGAGGGCGGGGCGAAAGTATTCGGGACGCCTTCTTGGCCCCAAGGCAGCTAGAGGGACGCCCTCCGCTCTCCCTTCTACGCTGTTCTGTTGTCCGAGGAAGGACGGAGAGTTGATTGCTCCTTCTGCTAGCAGGCGACGCGACAACTCGATACTTTCGTCAGCCCCCTGAAATCCCAACCCTCTGCGGGGGAAAAGGATCGTGTTGTTTAATCCCCCCCACACTGTGTCGCAGGCAGAATGAGGCTGGGGAAGGAGAGGAGACAGCACAGAGCGAAGGCAACTACGTGGTGGAGGTTGGTGGCTCCAATTTCGGTGAGCCTGGAAATCCATTCTGGGTTTCAGTCAGAGCCGTCTAGAACTCTAAGGAGCTATCCAAGTTGCTGAACCCAGTTTGGGGCTAGGATTCAGCACCATGGATGGCTCTTTTTAGAGCACTGGCTGGTTCTTACTGAAACCCAGAATGGATTCGCAGCCCCACCGAAATCGGAGCCACCAGCCTCCACCGGAATTAGAGACCATGCATTCGTGTCTCTTGATGGAGGTCAACTGATTTGGCAATAACAAGCCACAACTAGGACTCGTCCATCATGTGTAAGAGTTTTAGCATGGAGTTTAGATAATCCCTATGAAATCTATCAACCAGAATGACTTTCTTTCACTCTCAAAGCATCAGGGATGTTAATTTTATAATACTTTAATCTGTATTTTGCTTCTCCTGCATTGTATTTCACATGCTGTTCACATTTAAATTCCATCTGACCTTTATTGTTACTTTCTTTCCACATCCCCTTTGCTCCTGTCTGCCCATCATTTCCCTCCATTCCTTACAATCTCTTTGTTTTTTAGAAGAAGCCCTGAGGAGGCTTTCTTCACCTTGTTTCACATCAAGTTTACTTAAGGAATCCATAACAAAATGGTCTCTCCTTACATTATTTCCCCTCCTCTAAGCTAAACAGTCCCAGACTGTTAAAGTCACAGATGGGCTATTTAGGGTTAACACCCATGAGTCAAATTCTGGGTTATTTAGCCCCTAAACAACCCATCAGTCCAGGTTCTGGTGTCATGCTCAACAACCTACAAAGGAGCCAATTATAGATAGTGAAGTAAAAGCAGAAGTGATGGGAGTGCTCCCCCACATAGTTTAACAAATGGGTTATTATGTCACAGGCTCATTAGACAATCTTATGGTACCCTTCTGCATACTGGTACCCTTGAGGTTGTTTGAACTACAACTCCCATCATTCCTGGCCATTGGCCTCACTGGCAGGGACTGATAGGAGTTGTACTCCAAGTCAACTGGAGGGCATTACATTTTGGAAACCTGATTTGAGGCACACTTTCTTCTTCCATCAGCCTCATTGCCCATCCTATTTTCAACCAGGGGATAAGAACATTGGTCAAATTGCTCTTGCCACCATCATTCCGTCTTCCACCCCAGGAAAATGTTATTTATGAATTCTGTTATTATAACATTTTAATACTGCCTTTCTATGTGCTTTGAATTCTATGGCAGTGTACAACCCAAAAAATCACAACATTAAAAATCCCAATAAAATAATAGCTAAGCCCCTTAGTTCTTAAAAAGATAAGTTTATTTATTTATTGCATTTCTATACTGCCCAATAGCCAAAGCTCTCTGGGTGGTTCACAATTTAAACTATAAATCTTAAACCACAATGTAAAACCCAGTATAAAAATACAACATAAAAGTACAATCAGAATAAAACTGAGCAGTAATGCAGAGATTTAAAATACAGATTTAAAAGAGGAAAGTTAAAAGGCTAAGATGGTAAACTGTTAAAATACTGAGAAAATGAAAAGGACTTCACCTGGCGTCAAAAAGAGTACAACGTAGGTGCCAGACAGACCTCTCTAGGGAGCTCATTCTACAGCTACGGTGCCGCAGTTCAAATGCCTGGTTGAACAAAAGCCTGGCACCAGAAAGACTGCAACATGGGTGCCAGATGAGCCTCTAAGGAGGGCATTCTACAGTCAGGGCATCGTGGGCAAGAAAGGCCTTTCCTTTGATGACACATAATGACAACTTGAGTTGTTTATCCCATTGGATTGTTGGGGTTAAGCACAAGTGAGCTGCCCCCTGCCCATTCACTGCTTCTACTTTGAATCTGCCTTGCATCTACTTTGCATCTGCTTTACTGAACAAACCAGGATTTCCTGGGTTGCTACTCATGATGTCCAAATCCGGCACACTGATTTGTTGTGGGTTCAACAACCCAGAATTTGAACCATGGTTTGTTGTTGAATTACAGCTCTGCATTAAAACTCTGGGCAGGAGGCAGCATGTATGCTCATTCTCACATGGTTCAGCCAATTCATGGGTCATTTCCATGAGGAAACCTGATTTGCATGATTGTTTCCCTTGAAAAAAGTTGGAATTGTACCTATATGGACAGATGGCCCTCCCGGCAGAATGTTCACTGCACATGTTGTAGTATATGAATGGTGAAGGGGAATACCCACCACCACCATGCAAAGAGGATTCCAGGCTGGTAGGCATAGGAACCAGGATACCCCAGCTGCAGATGTACATGCAGAAGTGAGTAGGCCAACTGTCCAGGCAAGAATACAAGTTTAGCTCTTAAATTGTTGTCAACCTTGCCATCTTCTTGTTTGGTTTCTGTAGCCTATGGCTCACTCTTAACCTCTGAAAAGTTAGTTGTTGCTTCATATACATACCCTAGAATCTTTATAGGGAGCTGATTTCAATTTAGTCAATGACTAAACTGCAGTTAATCCTCCTTGTGTATAGGAAAGCTTCTTTGACTAATATGCGAACTATTCATTCATTGAGATTTTTCTAGATGGTACCAGGTATTGTGGTCCCAAACCATGTAAGGCTTTATAGGTTTAAACCAGCACCTTGAATTGGGCTCGGAAACATACAGGCAGCCAATGCAAGCGGGCTAGAATCGGTCTTAATGTTCAAACTTTCTGGTCACTGTTACCAAGCTGGCCATTGCATTTTGCACAAGCTGCAGCTTCCAAACCATCTTCAAAGGCAGCCCCATGTAGAGCGCATTGCAGTAATCTAACTTGGAGGTTACCAGAGCATAGACAACTGAAGCCAGGTTATCCCTGTCTAGATAGGGGCATAGCTGGGCCACCAGCCAAAGTTGGTAGAAGGCACTCCGTGCCACCGAGGCCACCTGAGCCTCAAGTAACAGAGATGGTTCTAGGAGAACCCCCAAGCTACGAACCTGCTCCTTCAGGGGGAGTGCAATCCCATCCAGAACAGGTTGAACACCCTCCATCCAGTCAGAGGAACCCCCCACTAACAGCATCTCAGTCTTGTCTGGATTGAGTTTCAGTTTATTAGCTCTCATCGAGTCCATTGTCGCAGCCAAGCACTGGTTCAACACATCCACAACCTCACCTGATGAAGATGAAAAGGAGAAGTCGAGTTGCGTGTCATCAGCGTACTGATGACAACACACTCCAAAACTCTGAATGACCGCACCTGATGGTTTCATGTAGAGGTTGAACAGCATGGGGGACAAGACTGACCCCTGTGGAACCCCATACTGGAGAATCCACGGGGCCGAGCAATGTTCCCCAAGCGCCACCTTCTGGAGACGACCTGCCAAGTAGGAGCAGAACCACTGCAATGCAGTGCCTCCCACTCCCAACTCAGCCAGTCGTCCCAGAAGGATACCATGGTTGATGGTATCGAAAGCCGCTGAGAGATCAAGGAGAATCAACAGAGTCACACTTCCCTTGTCCCTCTCCCAACATAGGTCATCATACAGGGTGACCAAGGCTGTTTCTGTGCCAAAACCAGGCCTGAAACCTGACTGAAATGGATCCAGATAATCAGTCTTATCCAAGAGTATCTGGAGCTGGCCAGCAACCACCTGCTCAAGGACCTTGCCCAGGAATGGAACATTTGCCACTGGCCTATAGTTATTAAGATTTTCTGGGTCCAGTGAAGCTTTCTTCAGGAGTGGTCTCACTACTGCCTCTTTCAGATGGTCTGGGACCACTCCCTTTCATAGAGAGGCATTAATCACTTCCCTGGCCCAGCCGGCTGTTCCATCCCAGCTAGCTTTTATAAGCCAAGAGGGGTAAGGATCCAGTACAGAGGTGGCTGCATGAACCCATCCAAGCACCTTGTACACGTCATCGAGCTGTGCCAACTGAAACTCATCCAAGAAAACAGGTCAAGCCTGTGCTCTGGATACTTCACTAGATTCACCTGCTATAACATTGGAGTCTAAGTCCTGGCTGATGCCAAAGATTTTATCCTGGAAGTGCCTAGCACATATATTACAGCGGGCCTCAGATGGTTCTACCATGTCCTTGGGGCCAGCATGTGGAAGCCCCTGGACAACTCTGAAAAGCTCTGTTGGGCGGCAGTTTGATGATTTCATAGTGGCAGCAAAGTATTGGTTTTTTGCTGCCCTCACTGCCTCTGAATACAGCTTACCATAGGCACCAGTGTTTTGTTGCATCCATTAGGAGTTCATCTCCATCTGCCCTCAAGCCGTCTCCTGTTTTGTTTCATCACTCTCAGCTCCGGGGTATACCACAGAGCCATTCGAGCTCTACGCAGGAGAGGGCACTCAGGAGCAATCGTGTCAACCGCCCGGGTCATTTCTGCATTCCACAGATCTACCAGGGTTTCGACAGGAGAGCCAGCCCTATCAGCCGGAAAACTCCCCAGGGCCCTCTGGAAACCATCTGGATCCATTAGCTTCTGGGGGCGGACCATCTTAATGGGTCCCCCACCCGTGCAGAGGGGAAAAGCTGCTATAAGTCTAAACCTCAGCAGGTGGTGATCTGACCATGACAGAGGGGTTGATGTAAAGTCCCCCACTTTCAGATCACCATCTCCATGTCCAATGGAAAAAATCAGGTCTAGAGTGTGCCCCGCTACATGCATTGGGCCAGTGGCATGTTGGGACAGTCCCATGGTTGGGACAGTCCCATGAAAACCTGAGCCGACCCAGATAAAGTGCCCTTGGCATGAATGTTTACATCTCCCAGAACCAACAGTCTGGGGGACCTCAAGAGTGCACCCGAGACCACCACTGTCAGCTCACCTAGGGAGTCTGTTGAGCAGCGGGATGGGCAGTACACCAACAGAATCCCTAATCTGTCCCGTTGTCCCAACACAAGGTGCAAACACTCCAGACCAGTAGTCACATGGACAAGGAGCCCGCAGAGGGGGATGGAGTTCCTATAGACCACAGCAACCCCCCCCCCTCCCCAGCCCTCAAGTCTACCCTGATGCTGAACCAAGTACCCCAGTAGGCATAACTGGGAGAGACCAACTCCTCCTTGCTCTCACACCCAGGTCTCGGTAATGCAAGTCAGATCGGCCGTCTCATCCACTATTAGATCATGGATGAGGGAGGTCTTATTTTGCACCGATCTGGCATTTAAAAGCAGCATCCGGAGACCCGAGGGCTGACTGATAGGGAAACCAACAGACCTGTGGATGTGAGGGGGGCCAGAACAAGGCACAGGCATTAACTGTCTGGGCTGTGTTCCCCTTACCTGGCAAGTCCTCCTCACAACGCTGTATCTCCCTCTACCCACCACTACACCGATTGGGGCCCCCTCAGATGAGGGAACAGAAGCAGAAACTGAACCTCCTTAAAATAAAAATGTTCTGCACGTCATTAAGAAATGGTGGAAGGAAAGGCATGGTGTAATGTTGTAGCCTGGTTGAATAATGAACAGAAATTCTGAGCAGGCAGATCTCTATTTTCAAACTTGGAGCTTCATTTCACATGATGGATGGACATTCTCAACAAGAATGAAAGATACAGCTTTGGACATGTTGCTTAAATTAGGGTTGGAGTTAGATCACATTTTAACAGCAATTCTGAAAGCTGTCTAGCTATTGGGTCTACAGGAAAATACTATCCTTGTTTCAGAAAGTGCAATCTGTAGGTCACCCAGAGTACTTTGTTTAATGGGCAACTGAGAAATGGAGTGAGTAAGTAAACAACTAAGATATAACACAAATGAAACTAATGGGGGCTTATTTGTTTCATTTTTTACTCATTCTTTAAACAAATGCACCCCCAGAAAATAAAAGTTAGGCTGCAAAAACCAACACAGAATCACCAAGAAGTTGGATTTGTGGTAAGGTAAAATTTATTAACAGTCAACAGACCATAACAACCAAAATTCATACACTTGCAGTTCCACACAATAAAACATAACCATTCAAATAATAATTTTAGCTCTACAGTGAATTGTTAAAGACAGAAACTTTGCAACTTGAATAGTAACAAGCTTCTCCCTACTCTGAAGGAGAATATTTGTCAGGAATTCATTAGACCGACCTGGGAAACCTTGGACTATTGGCCCCAATAAATCATTCCTCAATCCATTGTAAAAATTGCAGCAGAAAAGTACGTGAGAAACAGTCTCAATCTCAGCATTGTTGCAGGGACAATATCTGCTTTCTACAGGAATTTTGTTAACATTTTGGAGGGGAGAGCATTAAACCTTGCCAGGGTAAAGGCTTTCCTGTACTTTGGCATGGATAATCATTTTAAATAAGCCATTTCCCATTTTTCAGCAGCATCCCTTAAACCCAAAGCTGCTGGAGAACAGGGGCCTCTTGCTACACTCCTCATTTCCTGCAAATCAATATCATTAAGCCTCTGTTTTATAACTTGCTTAACAGTACCTGATTCAAACAAGAGCAGGAGAGAAGGGGAGAACCCTACTGTACTGGCCCTTTGTGCTATAGCCTGGGTCCAAGGGAATACAAACGAGTCTATCAGGACTTGAGAAACCAGAGAATTATAATTCAGAGCATGATATAGACAAAGCCAATATTGAAGGGTTAAATTCCAAGCTACACTTTTTAACATTCTTAGGCCTGTCTCCAAATTAAGTGCCTGCCCAGCCATACATCTGGGGACTCCCAAAATCAATCTCAAAAAATGTGATTGTAACCCTTCAAGGGGAGTCTTTGAGAGGGGGAACCATATCGGGGCCCCAAATAAAACCTGGGATATCAAATTGGCTTTATATACTTTAATAGCTGCCGGAACATACAGTATTTGCCCCCTTTAAGATAGAAAAACCGGGCAAGAGCTCCCAGAGTCTGAATCGCTTTGGCCTTGGCATGCTTCATATGCACATACCATTTTAGGTTCTCTTGAAACCAGATACCTAGGTACTTATAAGAATCAACCTGTTCAATTCTTCTATTTCCAATAATCCAAGAAAATCTAATTTTAGATTTGGCGAAAACAAGTACTTTTGATTTCTGGTAGTTAATTGTTAACTCGTTCTTTGCACAATATTCCGCAAATGCATTTAAAAGTATTTTTAAACCAAGGCGAGTTTGAGAAATCAATACAGCATCATCAGCAAAAAGGAGTATGTTCACCTTCTGTAATCCAATCTTGGGAGGGTGGGATTGTATTAGGTTCAGTGAGGCTGGAAGATCAGCCAGAAATAAGTTAAACAAAACTGGAGCTAATACACAGCCTTGCCTAACACCCCGTGAAGTAGTAAATTCATTTGTTAAGTGGCCTGACCTGCTACATCTCACCTGAACTGATGTATTATGATAAAGTGATTTTATCAAGAATAATAATCTAGGTTCAATTGACAACCGTTCCAATTTGTCCCACAGTAGGGGGCGTGAAATTGAATCAAAGGCTGATTTCAGATCTAGGAAGGCAGTAAACAGTTTGTCTCCCCTGGGTGCTGTATATTTAAGGGCCAGATGACATAAGACCAAACAATGATCATTTGTAGAGCATCCCGTCTTGAACCCAATCTGCTCAGAACTCAAAATGGCCTTGTCAATTATCCCTTTATTCAATTTCATCCTTAGAGTATTTGCATAAAGTTTTCCAGTAACGGACAGTAGACTTATTGGTCTGTAACTATGAGGGTCTGACCTTGGTCCCTTTTTATAGATGGGCACAACAACTGTCCTCCGCCACTCCAATGGAACTAGGCCAGATTTGTTTATTATGTTAAAAAGAGAAGTTAATAGAAATGACCACCAGCCAATATTAACTTTCAGCATCTCAGGGAGGATCCCATCAGGACCAGGCGCCTTGCCTACTTTTAGCTGTAATATTAGATTCTCTATATTAGCAGAGTCTACATCCGGCCATTCTGGAATGTCCATTGATGAGGGTACTGGGTATCGGGTTGTCCACCACCAAAAAGCTCACTATAGTGCTTTTCCCAAACGTCTGCTGAAATACAGCAGTCCAGAGGGCCATCCCTCCCTCTAAATGCTCCGGAGACAATTTGCCAGAAAGTCCTGCTGTTTTTGGAAACTGAGGCACTAATCAGTAATTGCCAGCTCTCACGATCCACCTTGTTCTTTTTTTTTTTTTTTTTTTTTGTAATATTAACTTCTTGTATTTTTTTCTTTAATTCATAATATACCCCTGGGAGTCGGCGCTCATTGTCAGTATGATAGGAGCGGTAGGTGTCTTTTAACCTTCTCCTTAACTTTGTACATTCTCTATCAAACCACCATTGGGGGGGCTTTTGGGGTACTAAATTATCGTGGTTTTATTTCGGTCGGATCGGTTTTGGATCATGGATCGGACCCGATCCAATGCACACCTCTAGCATGTGGATACTTAGTTGTTAATTCAAGAAAAGAATGCTCTAACCTAAGCCAAGCGGTTACAATAGACAGCTTATCTGTCAATGGTATAAGATATACATTGAAAAGCAGCAATGTTAGCTTGATTGCTCTCAGTTCCAGTACCACAGCCTGGATTGATGAGCCACAATTGGGAACATTAATTATTTTAGTGTCAAGTGATGATGAGATCGGAAGGCAAAGCCCCTGACTATTTCTACCCTTACCGGTACTAAAGAGCACAGGAAGACATAGCGCTGTGAATCCACTTATATAAATTGTGTCACAGCACCATGTCTCCTGCAAAAAAACTATATCAAATTTGGCCAAATATTCAAGGGTATTTTGGGACCTGCACTTCGAACTCCAACCCACAATATTCCATTACATAAGACTCAGGGTGGAGTTTATTTCCCTGTTTTTTAGTCAGTCCAACTCTATGATTCTTTCTAACTGATCTTCCATATTACTCAAAATACATCCATTTGGAGGCTTGATAAAAGGGCCACAATGATCATTACTGTCCTTTGCCCCTTTATGGGGACACCTCTTTGAGGACTTCTCTGCTTTTTCCAGAGCCTGGTTGGGGCCACTTGATTGATATTGGTCACTCCTCTGCATAGGGGGAAGGAAATCTTGCTCTCGGATAGCTGTAGCATCGGTTTGTCTCCGAGCCTCTTTGATTGTGAGATTCAGTACCCAGTTTGGGCTCGGAGACTCAGTTCTCACATCTATATGAGATTTTTTGGTATTTTGAATTTTAGTAATCAGGAATTCTCTAAGTGTTGTAAGTCTATTTATAATCATCAATTTTTCCCTCTCTGGAAGCGCATCGAAGCTGTCAATTATCTTAAGTTCTTCTAATGAAACCTCTCCATATATTAGACTATCTTTATGCTGTCCCCCACCCTGTTTATCATGTTGCAGTTGTAACATGTATTCCCTGTCTCTATGAGCTATTTGAGCATCTGGTATAGTGTCTGAAATATTCGGATCAGCCAAATTATTTTTTCCACGGGTCAGTGTTTTTTGGCCGTGAGTCCCATACTGAATCCAAAGAGACTGAAGGTGCCATATCCTTAAAATATCTACTAACCCAGATCCCTTTTTGCTGTAACTTTCTCCTAAGCTTATAGATATGGGCAGCTGTATTGAAGATCCCAAATGTTACAATAGCGCAGGCAGCATGGTGGTTATAAAATATATACTCAACATTTAGCACTGAGGTAGAACACAAATTCCAATCAGTTATACAAGCTATAATTGAAATTAAATGTGCTATGCGTTCGCTTTGCGTTAGGTTGCCAATGGGCTTGGCATAATTGACAAAAACCAAGGCCTCTCTCACAAGCTGCAATTGTCTCACTGTGTCCTTTACTTGAGGAAAACCTAATCCAGTCAAACTGACTGGGTTAGAAGGCATTTTTGTAGTCCCCACTGGGACTTGATCAACTTCCAACAAGGACTGTTTGCTTTTGTCCATTGTTGTGGGTACATTGGGATAAGAACTACTCAATTCCTCAATCACTCTTGATCCGTTCAAAATTTGTTCCTCACCCTTCCTACTTGATCTTAATCTTGATTTCTTCTTCAACTTACTGATTTACTTATCTTGATTTTTCCCCCCTTCCTCCCCCCCCCCAATCACTTTGAAAAGTTTATCATAGTTCATTTTAGAAGTTTTCCTTGATCTGTTCGGGGTTTTCAAATTCTTTGATTTTTTTCCTAGTTTCCGTTGGGCCTTTAATAAGTTTATCCTTTGTGGCCTTTTTAGATCCTTTGTCTCCCTGATCAGATCTGAATTCCTCAGTTTTAGTGTTTTTACTAGCACCTTTAGATTCCAAACTAGTCTGTTGCTCCCTATTCAAGTAAGTTATAGTCTTGGACTTTTGCTCTACCAATGACAGCTCAGTCTCATTGGAAATAGGAAGCACTTCTTATTTTTCTCCATTAGGAACACAGTTAATGTGGTCAATAAGTCCTTGCATTCAGATAAGAACTTCTTAATAAGGGAGAGGTCCCCTACCCAATCCGCCAAAACACTCCCAAACATCCCTAGTTTTAAGTTAAGCTGGTATTCTTCCACATTAGCAGCTTCAGTTGTGTTCTCCAGTGATATTATAGGTGCTTTAGAATATTGGGGTGTAGTATCAGAAATTTTTGCAGATATTGAGCTAGATGGGATAAATTCATCATTACTGCATGTATCCACATTTCACGTCCCCATTTGGCCATTTACAGCTTCAGCTAACTCAACTGCCAAGCTGTTACTCCTCTCTTCCGGATCTTCACTATTCAAATCCTTCATTATACAGTGCAGGCTAAGAGACCAGTCAGAGATATAATTAGGCCTGATTTCATCAGTGGGGCTTGGGGACCCAGGTTTTGGCTGCAAAAAATTAGTAATTTTTAGCTGCTTAGTTGCTTTTACATAAACTAGGGGTGTGCATGGACCCCCCGGATTGGATCGGGACCAGGATCGGGACCTCCAATTTTGTCACGGATTGGTTTGGACAAAATCGGAGGCCCCCGGACTGGATCGAGTCCGATCCCGATCCAAAAATCGGAAATTTTTGGATCGGCCGCCATTTTTCCCCCCATAGACTTGCATTGCAATGCAAGTCTATGGGGAAAAATATGGCGGCGGGTGGGTGAGGGGGGCCAAACTCCCTCCCTCCCCCTGGGGCCATCTGCTGTGGATGGCCCCGGCAGGTAAGCCCCCTCCCCATGCTCCCTCCCCCCCGGGGCCGTCCGCTTCCATCCGCTGGCGCCCGCGGGCGCCAGTGGATGGAAGCGGACGGCCCCGGGGGGGGTAAGCCCCCTCCCCCGCCCCCTGCTTACCTTCCTGGAACGTCCACTCCCATCCGGCGCCGGCCGCTACTGCTCCCAGGCTTCACGGCCTGCTCCCGGGTGGCGCGCCGGGTGATATCATCACCCAGCGTGCCACCCTGGAGCAGGCCGCGAAGCCCGCTGGCAGTAGCCGCCGGCGCCGGACGGGAGCGGGCGTCCCGGAAAGGTAAGCGCACCGCGCGCGCCCCCTCCTCCCCTCCCCCACCCCCTGCTAGGGAAGCCCCCCCCGCTGTCTACTTCCATCGGCGGGCGCCCGCTGGCGCCCGCCAATGGAAGCGGTGGCGGGCACCAGTAGACGCCCGCCGATCCGCCGATCCATCCGAACCGGATCGGAACCTTTTCGGTTCGGTTCGGATTGGATCGGCCGATCCAATGGGGAGATCGGAAATCGGATAATTTATCCGATTTCCCCCTGGATCGGATTCGGATCGTGGATCGGAACCGATCCAGTGCACATCCCCAACATAAACAGCTACGTCTTCAGAGATCAGGGCCAGTCCTTTGTCTTTGTAATCACCTCTAGTGAAAACCATGGTGGCCTAGCCGTACTTATAAATCCATCTAGAATATAGAAGATTACTTTTATTTCCTACCTGGACTCAATCTTCGGGATCCAGAGGCACACAGGGGAGGTTGATTTTTCAAAGTACTTCGATAATAGTGACTCTTCAACCGGCAGTACTAAGCACTGGATGTAAACATCCAATCAGCCAGCTCTGATGTCCATCCACTAACAGCTGTAGCCTATCTCTTACACACTAGGCACTCAGCCATGCCCATATCTCGTATAATCTCGTATAATCATGGCAGGAGATTTAAATGCCAGGATAGGGCAGACGGACCTTACATTGTACTCTTACTTCCATGAAAATTTACCTGAACAAGAGGAGGCCCACGCTATACCAGTCAGGCAGTCGAAAGATAAGGGTTGCAACCGCGCTGGCCTCTATCTAATGCAACTGGTAAATAAACTTGACTTGGTAATTTTATACGGGAGTATTGAAGGCAACAAAACTGGTGAATTTACATTCCTTTCAGGTGTCGGAGCCTCTACAATTGATTACTTCATAGCTTCATATAATTTGTTAAACGCTATATTCACTTGTAGGGTATGTAAACATCTCGAGAGTGACCATCTACCTCTAGTCCTAACACTAAATCTCGCCACTCAGATTACTCATACTGAGTGGACATGGATGCTAACCTTAGAAAGCTGAGAAAAGGTTTACACGAATAAAATGGACTAACAGACTAAGCAATAACATAACAGAGATACTGTACTCTGAAAGTAAACTTCAGTATCGAGAAGCATTACTAACTGCAGACACACCAACAATAGTCTTTACATTGTACCAAGATATTATTATGCTCTTGCAAAATCACCTGAACAATGCTCAACTAAACCTCCACACTAAAAAATCTAAGCATTGGTTTGACCATGAATGTATTGCAATGAAAAAATCTTTAACACAACAATACCAGTTGTACAGAGATCAAGATCGGCCAACACTACCTTCCGAATGGTTCACACTGAAGAAGCGCTATAAGGAATTAATTAAAACAAAAAAGATACAGGCCACAAGAACCACATGGCAAACCTTAATAAATGCAGCAAGAGATAAAGACTCTGCAACCTTCTGGAGAGTGGTTTCAAGTGCTTGGCCAAAAACAACAGTAAACATGGAATATTTTATTTCTCCAAATTCCTGGGAAGCGCATTTTGGCACCATCTTTACGTCGGGACAGACTTACCAACAACTATTCAAGATCGACATAAAAAATTTACCCATGTGGCCCCCAGTTTCCTCACAAGAAATCCAACATCTAATCTCAAAATTAAAACCAGGCAAAGCCCCCGGGTGCGACAACATACCCCCTGAAATGATAAAAGCAAATATAGATTGGTGGGCTCCTATACTAGCTTTTCTGTTTACATGCATTGACCATACGACACACATTCCTGAGGATTGGGGTCTAGCCATTATCATTCCAATTTATAAAAAAGGTGAAAGATCTGACCCAGCAAATTATAGGCCAATAAGCCTGCTGAGTATAATCAGCAAACTATATGCCTCCCACCTGCACGAGAAACTGCTAGACTGTCTAGAACAAGAAAACATCCTCGAAGATGAGCAAGCTGGATTCAAAGTGGGGCGATCCACAGTTGACCAAGACTAGTTCTTCAACACATTGCTGAAAAATATGCGTCATCAACTAAAGAAGGTCTGCATGTTGCATTTATTGACTTCAAATCAGCCTTTGACTCAATTCCCAGAGATAAGTTATGGAAAAAGTTTGAGGCTACTAACATCGATAGGAGACTGCACATATTTATGTGGCGTCTCCACAAAAAGACACACATGAGGGTCAGATGTAGCCGAGCTGGACATTTAACAGGATCAATACCCACTTACTAGGGATGTGCACGGACCCCCCGGATTGGGACCTCCAATTTTGTCATGGATCGGTTCGGACAAAATCGGAGGCCCCCCGGACCGGATCGAGTCCGATCCCGATCCAAAAATCGGAAATTTTTGGATCAGCCGCCATTTCCCCCCCCATAGATTTGCATTGCAATGCAAGTCTATGAGGAAAAAATGGCGGCGGGTGGGTGAGGGGGGGCCTAACTCCCTCCCCCCCGGGGCCATCCGCTGTGGACGGCCCCGGCAGGTAAGCCCCCTCCCCAGTGCTCCCTACCTCCCCTGGGGCCGTCCGCTTCCATCCGCGGGCGCCCGCGGGCGCCCGCGGATAGAAGCAGATGGCTTCGGGGGGGTAAGCCCCCTTCCCCGCCACTGCTTACCTGTTAGGGCCGTTCGCTCCCATCTGGCGCCGGCGGCTACTGCCAGCCGGCTTTGCGGCTTGCTCTAGAGTAGCGCGCCGGGTAATCACCCGGCGCGCCACCCTGGAGCAGGCCGTGGAGCCCGCTGGTAGTACCCGCCGGCGCCGGACGGGAGCGGACGGGCCGGAAAGGTAAGGGCCCCCCTCCTCCCCTCCGCGCGCCCCCTGCTTACCTTCCCGGCCCGTCCGCTCCCGTCCGGCGCCGGCGGCTACTACCAGTGGGCTCCGCGGCCTGCTCTAGAGTAGCGTGCCGGGTGATGACATCACCCGGCGCGCCACCCTGGAGTAGGCTGCGGAGCCCGCTGGTAGTAGCTGCCGGCGCCGGACAGGAGCGGACGGGCTGGGAAGGTAAGGGCCCCCCTCCTCCCCTCCGCGCGCCCCCTGCTTACCTTCCCGGCCCGTCCGCTCCCGTCCCGCGCCGGCGGCTACTACCAGCGGGCTCCGCGGCCTGCTCTGGAGTAGCGCGCCGGGTGATGGGAGCGGACGGGCCGGAAAGGTAAGCGCCCCCCTCCTCCCCCCCGCTGTCCACTTCCCCCCATCCGCCCCCCCCCGCTGTCCAGTGGGCGCCCGCCGATCCGCCAATCCGCCGAACCGGTTCGGAGCCTTTTCGGACCGGTTCGGATTGGATCGGCCGATCCAGCTGTTGGAACAGAAATCGGATAATTTATCAGATTTCCCACTGGACCGGACTTGGATCGTGGATCGGGTCCGATCCAGTGCACATCCCTACCACTTACAATGGAATAAGACGGGATGTATCATGGCCTCCACTTTGTTTAATTTCTACATTAATTCCCTAGTTCAGTCTTTGAAAGGAATAAACTCACATCCTCCCAGACTGGCAAATAGATCTTTGTCAATCCGTCTATACGCGGATGATGCAGCACTCCTATCACTGTCAAGTATAGGCTTGAGGCGTCTTCTATGCGCTTTGGCTACCTACTGTAAAGAGGAACTGCTGACAATAAATTATAACAAAACTAAGGTCATGGTTTTCAATAGAAAGAGGACCAAGCACCGATGGCAGATAAATGGTCATCAGATTGAGCAGGTTATCTCCTATAAATACCTAGGTATAACCTTTCAATCGTCAGGTTCATGGAAGTCCCAAACAAAACATGCCGTTGAAAACGCTCAAAGGAGCGTTTATTATGCTAAAGGGGGCCAATATATTCCTGCAGCCATGCAAGTTTTAACTGCTAAAGTAATTGCACAGATGATGTATGGCTGTCAGATATGCATTATTGATGACTATGCCCCTTTTGAAGTTGCACAAACAAAATTTTTAAGAGCAATACTAGGAGTCCCCTCTTGTGTGCCTAATACAATCCTACGGCTAGAGGTAGGACAAATTACGACCGAGGCGCGAATGCTTATATGTAAGGTGAATTTTTGGTTAAAGCTGACTTTTTCTCCTGTGGGTCTTGCCCCGCTGATTTTGACTCACACATTTCAATCCAAATGGAAAAGGACTCTGTCGACAAAATTGCAGCATTTGGGCTTCTCGGCTGATGTCATGCAGGTCGTGGGATACACTAAGGCTCAAGTGGCTATCACACAGAGAATCAGAGACATCGACCTCCAAAACCATCTGAGATTAACTCCACACTATCCCAATTATCAGAACTATGTAAGAGCATTTATAATGCCAAACTATATGTTAAGCTTATCAATTCCCAAACATAGGAAAGCTTTCACACTAGCCAGACTAAATGTTCTACCTTCAGCGCTCCTGGAAGGCAGATATAATAAAATCCCTGTCCAAGAATGATTATGCTCATGTGATATGGGAAGTGTAGAAACTGAAGCCCATGTACTACTCCACTGTCCTTTTTATCGTGACCTCCACAGAGATTTAATTACTCCACTTCTTCTTAAAAAACCAGGAAGATCTGAAGCATTTAATTATTTTATTTTATTTATTTATTTCATTTCTAACCCGCCTCTCCATCTAGATCGAGGCGGGGAACAACACTAAATATAAATATAAAAACAATAAAATAGATAAACCATTAAAACAGATAAAAACAAATACATTATTAAAAACATCTTAAAATTAAACTGGATAGGCCTGCTGGAAGAGAGCAGTTTTCACGGCTTTCTTAAATTCCAGAAGACTGCTAATTTGTCGAATCTCCTCTGGCAGACCATTCCACAGCCTGGGAGCGGCAGAAGAGAAGGTCCTCTGGGTAACACTCGTCAGCCTAGTTCTGGCTGACTGGAGTAAATTCTTCCCAGAGGACCTGAGTGTGCAGGGCGGATTATACGGGAGAAGGCGATCCCGCAGGTAACCTGCTCCCAAACCATGTAGGGCATTAAAGGTAATAACCAACACTTTATACGTCGCCCGGAAACTAATGGGCAGCTAGTGGAGTGATTTTAAGATTGGTGTTATGTGGTCACCCCTAGGTGTACCGGTGACCAACCTGGCTGCCATATTTTGAACTAATTGAAGTTTCCGGACTAGGCACAAAGGTAGCCCTATGTACAGCGCATTGCAGAAGTCGAGCCTCGAAGTTACCAGTGAGTGCACTACCATCTTTAGGTCTTCCAACTCTAGGAAGGGGTGCAGCTGGCATATCAGCCAAAGCTGATAGTAGGCACTCCTGGCCGTCGCATCTATCTGGGCTGTCATTTGGAGCAACGGATCCAGGAGTACTCCCAAGCTGCGAACACAGTCTTTCAGGGGGGGGGGGTGTAACCCCATCCAGAACTGGTTGACACATCTCCAAACCCAGGTTGTGGCCTTTGACAGCAAGCACCTCCGTCTTGTCTGGATTCAGCTTCAGTTTGTTTTTCCTCATCCAGCCCATTACCGCCTCCAAACATTCATTCAGAGGAGACACACTATCCTGAGGTGACGATGTTGTCGAAGGCACAGAGAAATATATTTGGGTGTCATCAGCATACTGATAGCACCTTGCCCCATGCCTCTGGATGATCTCTCCCAGCGGTTTCATATAAATGTTAAACAGCATTGGGGAAAGGATGGCACCTTGTGGTACACCACATAGCAGCTCCTTCTTTGAAGAACAGCTATCCCCAAGCATTACCATCTGGAACCTGCCCGAGAGATAGGACCGGAACCACTGAAGCACAATGCCCCCGATTCCCAATCCCCTCAGGCGTTCCAGAAGAATACCATGGTCGATGGTATCGAAAGCCGCTGAGAGGTCCAGGAGTACCAACAGGGACACACTCCCCCTGTCAATACTCAGGTGTAGATCATCCACTAAGGCGACCATAGCAGTCTCAACTCCGTATCCTGCCCTGATCGGAATTCTCAGGTTACATACAATGTAGCACGATTCAGTGCATCTGCTATCACCTGTAGGAAAATGATGATGACTGGAGGATAGCAAACATTTGTGGAGGCACTATTACTGTCATGTTTAGGATATTTTATGTCTCAGATACGTGACTCTTGGATCATTTTTATAATAGTTGTAATTCTATCCATTTTAATTTGCTGCTTATTGACTTGTTTTCTTGTTGTTGTTTTTAATTGGTTTTTAATAATTGCTGTATTTGTAGCTACTTTTAATCTGCTGGTCTATGATCATAATAAATTATATTTGGATTTGTATCGCCTTAGCAGGCAGGGCCTCATTGGGCCAGGAGAGGAGATACCCAGCAGGAGGAAGCGAAGAAACCTGGAAGATCCCACTAGTGCCTATGCCTGGCACAGTGAGTGGATGACCACATTCCACCGCAGTAGAAAACGACCCAGTCTGCCCGCCATTCCCATGCAGGCAGTGGTGGTGGTGGGCATTTCTTCATGTCAGGGCTGCACACATTGGCTGGAGCAGAGGCAAATAAAAGTCACATTTGGGATAGAGGTAGGCACATAGCCCAGTTCATAGGAGACGGAGTACCACAGGTAGGCGCATAGCCCAGTTCATAGAAGACGGGATACCACAGGTAGGCACTTTGACAAATAAAAGACATGTTTGGGGAAGAAGGAAGCACTTTGCCAAATAAAAGAAAACTCACATTCGGGGTAGGCACTTTGCCAAATAAAAGTCACGTTTGTTCGGGGAAGAAGGAGGTACTTTGCCAAATAAAAGAAAACTCACATTCAGGGTAGGCACTTTGCCAAATAAAAGTCATGTGAGTTAGGTATATTTTTATAACTACAGTGAACATCCAAAACCTATGGATAAACCTAGGCGGCAGTGCCTTTCATATGCAGTCACAAAAGTAAAATGTGTGAACTGTTGCTGCCTTGTCTCATCCATGCATGTTTATAAATTAAAAGGATTGGGGGGTAGGGGAATAGCACGGATGTAACAGTTATTATTTTAGAGCCTGCTTAAGCAGGCAGGGCCTCATTGAGCCAGGAGATACTCAGCCACAGTGAGTGGACGACGGCTGCATTCCACCGCAGTAGCAGAACTGCTGCTGCCTCAAGAGGTTAAGCCATGCATGTCTAAGTACAAATGAAATAATAAAAGGATTGGGGGTGAGGGGAGTGGCACGGGCGTAACAGTTGTTTCAGCCAGCCTTAGCAGGCAGGGCCTCATTGGGCCAGGAGATATCCCTGCGGTGTGCCAACCGGCAGGATCCCACTAGCACCTATGCGTGCATGGCATAGTGAGTGGATGTATTCTGCTGCCATAGAACTGCTGCCTTGTCTCTAGATTAGGCCATGGGCATGTAAGGACAATTGAAATAATAAAAGGATTGAGGGTAGGGCCTCATTGGGCCAGAAGATACCCCTGCAGTGCGCCAACCGGCAGGATCCCATCAAAACTACCCTCACGCACCACCTTGACCTCATTGTGCTTGCAAATGACCCAGTCTGTCCACCATCCCCGTGCAGGCAAGTTGGTATTTCTTCGTGCCAGAGCTGCACACATTGGCTGGAGCAGAGGCAAATAAAAGTCACATTTGGAATAGAGGTAGGCCACGAAGCCTGCTTGCAGTAGCGGCCAGCGGCGGATGGGAGCAGACGGCCATGAAAGGTAAGCAGGGGGGAGGGCCCCCCGCGCGTGCGCCGCTTACCTTCTGTGGCCATCCGCTCCCGTCCGCTACTGGCCGCTACTGCGAGCAGGCTTTGCGGCCTGCCCCTAGGTAGCGTGCCAACTCGTACATAGACATACCCTCCTAGAAGGGTAAATATGCAGCTCTCCGCTGTTGGGCCCTCTCTCACACATTCCTTGTCATCCATTCTCCGGAGGCAGCCAAGACCCACCACAGCCTCTGCAGCTTGCCTCCCCACTTACTTCTTCTGTTGTGCATACTTGTGCACTGCCTCACCACTCCATCCCTTGTCGGAAAGGTGGAGTAGAAGTAGGAGGGAACCATGCTCTTTGCAAAGATACACAGACCATAGGGGCCTGACATGTGACTCTGTAACCATCAACCCAGTCATACTGCCCTGATACTAATACTAGAAGCTTCCAATTCAAGGTGGGGAAATTGGAGTGCTTGGTGCTAAAAGAGAGCACTGAAATGGAGAAGTGATGGGATATAATTATCCCTAGATATAAAACATACTGAAAGAATGGAGAATAGCCTATAGGGGGTAGTGTTGGTCTGAATGTTTAAGAGAACATAGACAGTAATGTAGAACATTTAAGGAGTCCTGTATCTGTTGTGAGTATTCTTCTCTAAATGCTTAGCCTAGGTTAGCAAATGTTGTACCATTTGAGTTATTTCAAACTATCTTCCTGTTTTCCTGTTATCTTGTTGCATGCAAGGTTTTGGGGTGAATTTCTGCCAAACTCCAAGGGGGAATTCTCTTCGCATCCACCTGGATCACTTGAATCACATAATTCAAGCCAAAGGGAAGTAAAAAAAAAGACACAGGGAAGTAAAAAAAGGAATGCACAGGCTGAGACTTGATCAGCTAATACTTGGGTTGGCAGTTACTCGTTGTTCTGACTAAATATGCTTTTCACTGGGAACAGAACACTCACTCCTGACTCAAATGGGCAAAGACCATGAATGTGGTACATTGCCAGTTGTTTACTTTTAATGATTGGCACTGGAACAGGTATTGCTCCATCCTCACAGATAGGTATATAAGTTACAAAAGTATACCTTGACTCCTATCCTATCTCAAGCAGTTTGGCTGGAAATTTACAAGCTAGGAAAAAAATCCATATATTTCTCAACTGCAGGGCATACTTTATACAGAGAAGCAAACCACACATCTGGCTGTTTGGAAAACAAAACCCTGAGAGTTCATACATTAGGGAAAGCAAGTGCCAGCAACCAACCATTCTACAAGGCACCATGATGGATGTGGAAGAAAAAGGAATGTTACATAGCTGCCTAGACAAGCATTTCTATCTTGCCCCAGTGCTAGGCTGACCATATGAAAAGGAGGTCAGGGCTCATGTAACTTTAACAGTTGTAGAGAAAAGGGAATTTCAGCCAGTGTCATTTGTATGCAATTAGTTCCTGGTGAAATTCCCTCTTCAACACAACAGTTAAAGCTACATGAGCCCTGCCCTCTTTTGTATCTGGCGAGAAGAAAGAATAGTCTGGTGCTAGTACACATGTTCTTGCACTGTTTTATGTTTACATGTTTGATGACAAACAGCCTTATGTTTATAAGTGACAGTTTTCCTGCTAAGTACCTGCATGTCATAAGCATTTGAATTAAAATTACCATATGCTGATTTTTTTTAATTTTTATTTGGTGTGCATTGGAAGAGGGGTAGTCTTATATGGCGAGTATATCCCAAACGCTATATTTTAACTGGAAAAGTTGGGGGGCGTCTTATACGCCCAGTCATCTTATACGCCGGAAAATACGGTAGTCGCTCATTGTTCTTGTGGTAGGTGCAATAAAGAGACTGAAAGTTCCTTCTAGTCCTGGCACACTTGCTGTCGAACCAATTTTTACTTACGGGTCTTTGATCTTTTGAATTGCTGATGGTTTTTTGTAGAGGGAGAAGTAAAGCCTGGATCAGACTCTCGTATGCTGCAACTGTTAACTCAGGAGACAAGTATGTGTGGATCTGGTTTGTGCATCCTGATAAGCTGTTGGATTCAATCAGATGTTCAAAGGCCAGGGCAGTCTTGGGGGACCATTTGATTATTTTGTGGTTTAGGGTGAGTTACTGGCTAGACATGAGAGGATGACAACCTTCCATCTGGATAGACCCCGAGATAGTCAGTACAAGCTCTAAGGGCAGATAGTCACTTTCCAAACGCTCCGCAACTCTGAAGTTATGTACCCTGGCATCTAGATGTTTGTGAGTGACGATGTAATCTATCACGCTGGAGCCCCTAGTGGAGGTAAAAGTGAACTCGCCCCATCTGTCGTTAGTAGAGTGGCCATTTAAGATGGAAAGATTGTGTCTGGAGACCAGTTGAAGCAGGCACAAGCCTGCAAAATTGGTATGCTGCTCTTTTGAATGTCGTATGTTAGCTCCCAGACTCTCTTTTTTTTAACCCTAAGCCAATATTTTCAATTGATGGATCAGCCAGATTGGAACCGGTTCTCTCATTTAGGTCAACGGCCATAATTGGGTGGGTTTATGGAAATTTGGTCATTAGGTTCACTAGGCTGACCATATGAAAAGGAGGACAGGGCTCATGTAACTTTAACAGTTGTATTGAAAGGGGAATTTCAGCAGGTGTCATTTGTATGCAATTAGTTCCTGGTGAAATTCCCTCTTCATCATAACAGTTAAAGTTGCAGGCACTATACTAGGGTGACCATATACAAAAGAAGGCAGGGCCCCTGCAACTTTAACTGTTGTGATGAAGAGGGAATTTCACCAGGAACTAATTGCATACAAATGATACTGGCTGAAATTCCCTTTTCTCTACAACCGTTAAAGTTACATGTGCCCTGTCCTCCTTTTCATATGGTCAGCCTAAGGTTCACAAGAAAACATTCTGCTTCCATCCATGCATGAAGGAGCAAAATACATATTAAATAGCAGTAGGGACAATTTAGGTGATCCCAACTCCAGGATGAGAGCCTGGATTGAAGTTTTGAAACTGGGCAGCCTGGTTATTCTGGCATTGAGGGATGATGAAATTAGGACAGTCATGCCCTGGCGGTTCCTGCCTTTCCCTTTATTAGTGAAAGCAGAGAGGCATAGTGAGGAAAATCCATTTACGTAGATATCTTCAGGGCACCAAGTCTCCTGCATGAAGACAATATCAAACTCCGCCAGGTATTCCTGAAAGCTGCAGATCCCCTTTTAGAGCCCCATCCTGCAATGTTCCAGGACAGGATTTTTAGAAGAGTGTTCGAATCATTGGCTGTTAGTCAGTCCAGTTCTTCAATATGGTCCAGTTGTCCTCTTGCGTTATCCAAGACACAGCAATTGGAAGGTTTGAAAGGATGGCAAATAGGACCGGTCACGCCTGAACTAAGGTTGGGTGTGGACTTTTTATTGGGTACGTTGGTCTGTGGGTCTGGATTAAATACAACAGACCCACTGTCACTGTTGGCACATATGGGAAGATCTAAGTCAGGTCCCCCAATCCTTGGTACTCCAAGTGTATTGGGTGGAACATCAGCGTTGTCTTTAGTATTTTTAATCTTGGGGCTCAGGGCTGGGTCTGCCATTGGGAAGCGTGTCTGCTGGTCATGCATCGGACGGTCTCTGTTGAAGGTGCACCCAGGTCTTTTAACTGGCAAATCGTCAGCCCCTTGATGCCAGTGCATGGTTGTGTGCCCTGCAGTTATGGACAAACTGATGTGGGGATTGGTGGTAAGTTTGGCCTATGTCACCTTTATGCGGGACAGTGTTGCAGTTGTCTTTAGTGATTCCCAGATGAGCTTTAAAAGAAATGAGAGGGGATAAGGATGGTTCAAGAGTTGTATCAGCATTAGTCAGGTTCTCTGTGGTAGGATCCTTGTGGCTCTGAGTGGGGGGGGGGGGGTCGCTGTTTACCCATTGACATCATTGGGGCTATGTCTTTAAAATGGTGACTAACCAGCAGTCCTCTGCTCAAGAGCTGCTCTCTGTCGCTAAATATATGTGCCACCGTATTTTTTTTATATAATTTTTATTGTTTCGACATAATAAAACATAAACAACATAAAATACAATACATAACCCTCTACAACCCCCCCCCCCCGTGCACCCCATCCCCATGAGACCTTCTCTTAATCATTCTTCATCTTTCCAAAATTTTAACAGCTCTTTTGAAGGTTGATGTCCCTTCCCCGAACTTAATACATGTTCCAAAAAGGGACTCCATATTTCTCCAAAATCATTCTTACTGGACATTCCCCTCCTTATTTTCATTCTACACGTCAATTTATCATTCAATGCCATATCCCATATTTCTTTATACCATTCTTCTATTGTATAACTTCCTTGTCCTTTCCAATTTTTAGCAATCATTATTCTAACGGGTGCCAGGAGGTTGTTTATCAATTCCCTCTTAGTTCTATTCTCATTCTCTCTATCCCATACTGCTAGTAGAGCTATCTTTGGGCTTAATTCCAATTTACTTCCAATTATTTCACTTATTTCTTTAAACACCCTTTTCCAAAATTTTTGTACATGTTCACAGCTCCACCACATATGAAAATAAGTTCCAACCTCCTGACATCCACTCCAACAATCTTACAGGTGTTAGATACCATCTCCACACTGTCTTATAAAAATTCTCCTTAATTCTAATCGACAACAGCTTTAACATTCTTGCATTCCACAACCTCTCCCAGTTATAATCATTAATTTTTTCTTTTACATCTTCTTCCCAGATCATTTTTACAGCTTTAATAGAGTCCTGAAGATCGTCATCTATCAATATTTTATATATCTCACTAGTCAATCCTTTCTTCTTTCTTCTTTCTTCTTTTCTTCCTTTTCGCTCAATTAAATCTTCAAATCTTGTGTTGTTTCTACAATTCTTATTTTTCATTTTCCATTCCTAAGTCCATTTCCCCAATTGTAAACATTTGAACCAGGCTATCTTTTGTCCTTTTAATATCTCTTTAATTTGCTCATTATCCTTCATTCTTTCCATTCAATTCCTTAACTTAATTGTTTCCTGATCTTTCAGTCTCTCTTCTATCTCTGTTTTTAAGACCCTTGGGAAGTTTCCCACTACTACCACTGGGGCAAGTGGGAATCTCCTGGTATCCACTTTCCTTTAAATTTCTCCCAGATCTGTAGAATATTTTCCAACCATGGGTTGTCCAGTCCCCTCCTTTCTTTTGCAATTTAATAAAAAAAAAATTCTCAATTTAAAATCTATTTCCCCTGTTTGCGATTCCAACCATTCAAGATCTTCCTCCCCTAAAATACCATTTATAACATATCTTAACTGATTAGCAATATAGTAATATTTAATATTAGGAAGTCCCAAACCTCCTTTCTTTTGAGCCTTATACCATAACCCTTTATTAATCCTAGCTCTCTTATCTCCATTGCAAAAAGCGTTAATCATATTTTGCCAACTTTTTAACTCAGCTTCTGATATTTTAATCAGTAACATTCTAAACAAAAAATTAATCTTAGGTAATATCTTCATTTTAGTAACCGCTATTCTACCAAACCATGAATGTTTAAATTTTCTATATATCTCTAATTTTTCCCCAACCTGTTTTTTCAAAGTTACAAAATTAAGTTCCTCTAACCTATCTAAATCTTTAGCAATATTAATTCCTAAATAGCGTACCATATTTTTAAGCCTAAAACCTAACTTATTTTTACACTCCTCCAACTCTTCCTTGTTATAATTAAATAACATCATTTCTGACTTCCCCCAATTAACTTGTAAGCCCGTAATTTCCCCAAATTCCCTCAAATGCTTCTTAATCACCTCTCCACTCTCCAGGGGATCTTCTAATGTCAATAATGTGTCATCCGCAAACATATTCAATTTAATCTTCTCCTGTCTTCCTATCCCCTTTAATCTTTCATCCTCCCTTATCACATTTGCCAAAATTTCTATCACTATTGCAAATAAGATCGGTGAAAGTGGGCATCCTTGTCTAGTTCCTCGAGCTAGTGTAATCTGTTGCGTTAACCCATCATTAATCATTATTTCAGCTTTATTATTTTTATACAACTGATCAATCACTCCCATAAATTTATCTCCAAACCCAAATGTTTTTAGAATTATTTTAAGCGCTGGCCATTCCACGCAATCAAAGGCTTTGAATATATCCAATGCTAATAAACCTGCTTTTAAATTTCTTTTTAAAATAATGTTAATAATATTTAAAACTCTTCCAATTAAATTAGGCATTTGCCTACCAGGGATAAATCCACATTGGTCTTTTTTAATATATTTAGATATAAATGAACCCATTCTTTTTGCCATTATTGCTGTAAAAAAATTTGAGTCCTGATTTATTAACGATATTGGTCTGTACGATGCTGGATCCGTCAAATCCTTACCTGGTTTCTGGATTAATATAATCAGGGAATGATCCCACGATGGCGGAGTCTTTCCTCCTTCTATTATATTGTTAAATAATTTTTTAAATCTTGGTATTAACATTTCTTTAAAAGTCTTATAATATTCCGGCCCCAAACCATCCATCCCCAGAGATTTCCCTCCTTTTAGTTTATCAATAATTCCCTCAATTTCTTTTTCAGTAACTATTCTTTCCATACAATCCCTATCTTGCTTCTGCAATCTTATTTTCCAATTTCTCTCTACATATTCCAAAACCTTGACTTGTGGATCCAGATCTGATGTATATCATTCTCTATAAAATTCCTGAAATATATTTAATTTATCTTTCATTGAATTACAACTATTTCCTGCCTTATCCCTAATTGTCCCTATCATATTCTTAGCCTTTTCAGACTGAGTGGATCTAGCCAACATCTTTGAATTTCTATTGCTATGTTCAAAAAAATCTCTCTTTAAATATGACAAATTTCTTTGGACTTGTTCTAATTCTTCTTTCTCTAATTCCTTTTTCTTAGCTTGAATTTGGGCAAATAGACATTTATCTTTTGTCTCTCTTAACCTCTCCTCTAAACTCCTTACCTCCTCTTCAGTTTTTTTATATTGTACTTCCTGTTGTTTTTAAGGGTACACATTTCCCTAATACATATCCCTCTTACCACTGCTTTCATAGTGTCCCACAGTAAGCCCTCCAAGTTAGTCTCTCTTTCATTAATCTCCCAAATTTCCTGCATTTCTTTTTTTATTTTCTCCACTATATTTTTATTATTTAATAACCTTATGTCCAATCTCCATCTCTTCGCTGATCTATAATCCTTCTTCAATTTAATATCCATCATCATTAATGCGTGGTCGGTGACCTTAATTACCCCAATGTCACAATCTATAAGTTTAGGTAACATATTCTTTGATACAAAAATAAAGTCAATCCTTGAATAACTCTTGAATCTAGGTGAATAGTAGGTATACTTCCTTTCTTCCCCTTTTAATACTCTCCAAACATCCATTAATTCTTTACCTTCCATTAATTTGCTTAACTCAATCTTCCCCTCCCTCTTAACATCTTGTGAAATGTTATCCCTATCTTTCCCTTTATCAAGTACCATATTAAAATCTCTTGCCATCACAATATTCTTTTTACCCACCTCTCCCACCGCATTCATTACTTCATCAAAGAATTCCATTTGTTTCCCATTTGGAGCATAGACATTAATCAATACATATTCCTCCTCTCCCAACCTGCAGTACACTATGAGAAACCTTCCATTTTTATCTTTCTTAACACTTTGAATATTAATACCACATTTCTTTGAAATTATTATTGCCACCCCTCTCAATTTAGAAGTACTAAATGACTTTTCATAAACGCCTATATCCCTCATTCGCAGCTCATTAACACCCTCCTTTATTTGATGAGTTTCCTGCAGAAAAATTATATCTATTTTTTTAACAACATTTCAATTCTTTTCCTTTTGATAACCGTTCCTAGCCCTTTAACATTTAAAGTTGCAATTCTTAATTTATTTTCCATCTCTCCCTTTCACACTCATCTTAAAGTTGGTCTCCCTCTGTGAAACACTTACCTCCCTCCCTTACCCTCCCCCCCACATACACCCACAATTTCACCCCCCTCCTCACCAGCCTTCTGGGCACTGGTCCCAATATATTTTAGAACTCTTTGGGGGGGGGGGGAAGCAACCCAGCCATCCGGAACAAAGTCTAACCCTCCCCTCCTTTTAACTCTTCTTATCCCTTATCCCTATTACAATAAAATTTCTTTATTGATTGCTTCCTCCTGCGGCACCTTCATCTTGCTTCATTTCTCCATCATCTGTGGCATCCGCTATGCCCAACTTCTCCAAAAGTTCCATTCCTTGCTCGCACGATGTTATTCTTTGTTGTTTCCCTTTCCACATAAATCTCAGAAAGACTGGATACCCCCAGCTGTATGTTATCAATCTCCTCCTCAATGCCCCTGTACACATTCTGACACTCTTCCTCCACTGGACTGTCTGAGGGGAAAGATCCTGATATACCTCCACCAGTGTTGCTTGTAGTATTGGCTGGCCTTGACGTCTAATTGCTTGCAAAAGCTTTTCTTTTTTGTAATAATTTGCAAATTTAACAATTATATCCCTTGGGGTTATCCCCTTCTTCTTGTAGCCCACTCTATGGGCCCTCTCAATATCTGCCATTTCCCAAGTTTCCTGGGGCTCCTGCTGTTTAACCCACACCAAAATTAAATCTCTTAAGTCCTTAGGGCTCTCCCCCTCTTGTTCCCCAAAAGATCTTATCCGAATATTTGCCCTTCTGTCCCTGTCTTCCATGGCTATTAGACGTAAATCCAGCTGCATCATCTGCTCTCCCTGCTTCTTGCAATGTCCCTTCAGCTCTCCAGTCTCTTCCTGCAAAGCCACAACATCTTTCACCACCTCTTGAAGGCCTGCCATAAGCTCAGTTTGTGACTCTGTAATTCTTTTTGCCAGCCTATCTTCCTGCTTTGCCAAAGCCTTCTCCAGCCTTTCATCTTGCTTCACCATGGCCGTCTCAAACATCTTTTCAATTTTCTTCATTAATTCATCTGTTGTGTCTGTCTGTCCCTCTTTGGCCACCTTAGGAACTGCAGCTGGCATGCTACCAGCTTTGCTCGGAGAAGCCTTCTTGTCTTTCTCAGACTGTTTGTCCGCCATTTTTTCAGACCGAACTAATCTTTGCCAGTTCTTATCAGACGGATGATCTTTAGAGGGCTGGCTCCAGGCAGGAGTAGTTAATTTCTCCCCTTTTTGCTTCTTCTTGTTCATAAATCCTCCCTGACCTCCTTCCTTGCCCCTCAGATCTCTCTCCATTCTAATCTGGCAAACAGGCGGCTTCTAACACTTTCGCTGGAGTTTAAAAATTTATTTTCCCATATATTTCCAGTTCAGTCTCTCCCTCCAGCGTATCTGTCAGTCAGCCCGCCTTAATACAGCAATTATAAATCCATTATTTACCTTCATTAGTTGCTTTCGAAGGCTCCGATTTTTAGTTTCGTTTTCATCTCGCTGAGCAAGCAATGAAACCACAGCCAGCTTCTCAGACAGATGCAATAAATCTTCCGATCACCATTTCTGGTCTTTAAATAACAATCCACCGCTCCAAGTTAAGGAATTTGTAGTTAAATCATTGCTTCTTTAGGAGAGTGAGTGAGTTACGACTTCATTCCATGCCCGCCTGGCCACTCCCCCCCCCGTGCCACCGTATTTGACGAATCGAAGGTCACTATTGTGCGTGCGGCATTATAGTTGAAATAGACGTACTGTACTTTCTGGACAGCCGAGCGATTTAGTTGAATTTGTGCAGCTTGGGTTATTACTGTGATAAGGTGCTCGATATGTTCCTTTTGGGTCTGTAACCCTCTTGGTTTTGGATAGTTTGAAAAAAAAACAAGGTTCCGCGACAGCAGTTGCAACTGCCAGTGTTTCCCACCTGCACTGTGAGGCCTGTCCTGATCAGGCTGTGTTGGAATTATAAACTGGTAACTCCACTTAGGTGGAGATTGCTGGAAAGACCTCAGTTCATGAACACTTCCAACAGTCGAGGCCTGTGTATTTTGACAGGGGCTCTTGGGTTGTTATTGGATTGGCATCTATTTGTACATTCTTAGTTGCTTTATTATAAGGGCTTGCTAATTTAGTTGGCTTGCTGTCATGGCCTAGTTTCTCCATTAGTTTGAATAGTCTACCATAGTTCATTTTGGGGGATTTCCTTGATCTATGGGAGCTTTTCACATTCTTAGATTTTTTTGACCTAGGTGGAGAGGCCTGTTGAGCTCTGTGTTTATGGAGTCTGCTTAAGTTGGCATATTTATTTGCCCTCTTCCCATGGGCTTGAGTTTTGTTGGTATCATTATCCTCCCGCCGATCAGCCTCCAGGGCACCTGGATCTGTATTAGTCTCCCCCATCTCATTGCTATAGGGCTGGCTCCCATTATCCGCTTTCGGGTGGAGGTTAAACTCAGATTTTAACATTGGAGTTCTGGCCTCAGTTATACTAGCCTCAGATTGCATTCCCGGTTTAGCATTCCCTATGGTGCAAACTGTTAGAGTCATCAGGAGATCCTTACTCTCAGCCAGAAACTTCTAGATTGAAGCTATGTCATCGTCCCACCCAGAGAGCAGCCTCCAATTTTTTTCGTAGTGGGAATCAAGAAGTTGTCCGACTGCGTATAAGATTTTGCTTGGGTCGTTATGAGACATAAGAGTAGGCTCGTCAGGATCCAAACTTTTATCCTTGAGAGTGAGAGAGGTGAACAGTATAGGGGGGCTGAGGCAGAGATTTTGCGTTGTATCGATCAAACTGTCCTTCCTTGACTGGGCACTTTCTGCCACTGCAAGTTTGGATGCTAAGTTACATCTTCTTTCATCGGGGTTTGCACTGTCCTCCGTCCTCATTAAGCAGTGGGGACTCAAAGACCAGTCAAGGACTGGATCATTAAGAGTCTCTGTCTCTGGAGGGAGATCAAAAGCAAAGCTGGAGTGGCTCTCATGGTTGGACAGCAAGAAATGTGTGATTTTTAGCTGTTTGTGTGTTTTGACTGGTCTTGTCATAGCTCCAGATACAGGGGCCAGACCCCTTACTTTGTAACCTTCCCTTGTAAGGACCATATCACCCTCAACGTGGAGGCCTCTCAGTCACCAGGGAGACTTATTGGCTAGGATAATGCATATATCTTATTGCATGCAAAACGATTAACCAAAAGTTCTTACCAGCTGGATGCACTCCTTGGTAGCTTAGCCTGTAGCTGGTCAATCTATTCAGCCTTGGAAGGAAGCGAGCGAAAGGAATCCTTCTCCTTGCCACAGTAGCTGGATCAGACTAACTAACTCAGGCTTCTCAGTCAGATAGTGGCTCAATTTGGACGACACGCTAAGCAACTGAAGGTTGATTAAGCAACAACCCATTGAGTTGTTAAACGTGTCATCTGGAGGTAGCCACACAATGCAGTAACAACCCACAGTAGGCAAAGTGGCAAAACTTAACAATGGATTGAAACGACGGAGTTGCGAGTTGTTAAGGGAATTGTCAATTGACAAATGTGTCATCTGGAGCGGTGCGTGGGTGAAACAACAATGGTGAGGATGAATTTTAAATGTTTTAATGATGTGTTTCTCTTGTTTTAATTTTTTAACTTTGTCATGCTTGTATGTGTATTGTGTTCCGCGCGTCGATCCATAGGGAGAGGCGGGTTAAAAATAAATATTATTATTATTATTATTATTATAAGAGGCGGCCACGATGATTGTGGAGAAGTTGGCCGAAGGCGCGACCAAGGGAGCCCTGCAACGCCCTCCCCTCCCTCTCTATGTTGGCCGAGCTTCTTGCTGAGCGTGAGACCGTCCGCCGCTGGGTGCTTCCCCGGACGGATGCTGTGTGGAAGGAGATGCAAGACCTGGAGGACTGGGACGACAAGCACTTCTGTGGGAGCTTCCGCATGTCCCACACGACTTTCGAGGTGCTGGTGGTTGAGGTGACAACTGTTCTGCAGCGGGACTCTACCCACGAGCGCATCCTGCCCCCCCCCCCCGTGGTGAGGAGTACTACAACCGCAAGCATTTCTACAGCATGGTTCTCCAGGCGGTGGTGGATGCCAAGGGCCACTTCATGGATGTGTATGCGGGCGTGTCCGGGCTGAGCCACAACACGGCCACCTTCTGGAACTCCCCCCTGGCTGCCAAACTGACATCGGGGTGCTTCCTGACATCTGGCCCCGCTTCCATGTACAGGTGTGCGGTGGGTCCGCTCCTCCTGGCCAACCAGGCGTTTGCCCTGCAGCTGTGGCTGATGGCCCTGTACCGCTACCCCCGCACCAACGTCCAGTGTAAATACAACTACTACCATTGGCATGCCCGCATGCCCATGGAGTGTGCCTTTGGCCGTCTGAAGGAGCGTTGGCGCTCCCTGTTTAGCTTGCTGGACTTGCAGTCCGACATCATTCCGGACGTGATGGTGTGCTGCTGCATCCTGCACAACATCTGCGAGTCCTGTGGGGACGTGTTACTGGCCGAGCACTCCGACCTCCCTCGGGCGGGCGAGGATGCCGATGCCATCGCTGTGGATGGGCGGGACATTGAGCCTTTGCCGGGCCCCGAGAATCCCGTTGGGGAGCATCACGCCCGTGCGGAGGTGTCCCAGGTGCGTGAAAGCATCAGTGCCTGGATCTGGCTGCGCTACCCCCACCCCATGTGAGCGTCGGCTGTGCAGTTTCATCTGTGGACTGGCATCTCTCCCTGGCATGCTGCCCCTCTCCTCCACATCCCCTTGGCACGTTCCGTGCTTGGCTCCCTGGGTGTGTGGCCTCGGCCATCCCCTCTTCACCGCTGTGCCTTCCAGTTGCCTCCTCCCTTCCTGGGGGCAACTGTCCTCTCCGTAGGTTCTGCCCTGGCTTAGTGGTGCCCATGTGCCTTACTGCCCATGTCTGGTCTCCCTGCTGAATAATTTTTTCTACGCCACCCCACTCTTGTCTTCTTTCCTGTGTGTGCGGAAGATGCTCTAGGGGGGAGGTGGTGGTGGGGTTGGGGGCTGGGGGCCGTGGGTCTTCCTCGCGACTGTCCTGTGTCCCGTGTAGGGTGGGTGGTGGGTGCCTCCCTGGGGCGTGGGTGCCAACGTTGGAATTGCAGTGCTGGGTGTGGGGTGGGAATCTTGTATTGGTGCTGCCATTCCTCCTGGCTGCCTCTTTGCCTGAGGCTGCTGAGTTCTGCCCACTGACTGAGGCAGCCAATGGGGTTTAGGAGGCGTGTCCTGCATCGGCTTCAATGGCGGTGCCCATGGATTTTCGGCCGCAGTGTGTTCTGGGATACCTGTTGGAGGACTAATGGTGTTTGGTAAGCGGGGAAAATGGCGGCCGAGCTGTCAGTCAGAACCGAGTACGCTATTAGCAACCGGGGTGGTTGATGGTTCCCTGCAGCGCCTGCTGCAGCGTATCGTCTGTGGATCACCACCTATTTCACACACCGTCAGTAGGTTATTTGCCCTCCGTTGCTAAATATGTCATCTGAATTGAGCCAGTGAGTGCTCTGGCACAGCATTAGCTCCACAATTTCCCTGGAGCTGGGTGCAACACTGCTCCCTTCCTTACACCTGCTACAGGCTTCATGGGAAGGAACAGTGTTACCAGCACCTACATTAGAGTCAAGATGTATCCACAATCACCCCTCAGAAAAGTAATATTTGGAAGACCCTAGAAAAGGTGCTGAACCCTGTAAACCATCCAAAGAGCTTCAGCTATGGGGTGGTATATAAATGTTAATAATAATAATAATAATAATAATAATAATAATAAAGCTGAGCCAAAATTTCTCAGAATACATGTTTCTCAGAAAAGTTGAGATTTTTCTTTTCTTATCCCCTAGAAATAAAAGGACGCTTTGCAGAATTTTCTCCAAATTTTCTTCACTATTACTTTTGGTGGCAGCTGCATTCCCTTCCCCACCCCCTGCCATGCCCTAGAATGATGCTAGGTATATGGGGCATTGCAGAGGATACAAAATGGGGGCCAGGCTACCAACCTAGTTGATGCTATTGCCACTTGCAGTGGCAGTGCAGAAATACCAAAAACCCAAAGGAAAAAAAGAAAGAAGTTGTTCTACAACGCTTGCCAATAGTGACGCCTACCTGTGAGAAATTGTTGGAGAATTTCTCCTCTCCCTGGAGAAATTCGGTGAAGTTGACCCCCCCCCCCCAATTTCTCTGCTCACAAATAGGGTAGAAAATTTCAAGAGGCCACTTGTGAACAGCTCTAGTAGGAACAGCATTGAGGGACAGCACTGCTATTCTCTGCTTTAGGAACGTATCGAAGTGAAATCAGTACTCAATAGTCCAATCCCCACCTTTATCACATGTCTGGAAATGCAACTGAATTAGTGTAGAAAAGAGGTAAGGTTCCCAAGGCTCAGAGAGAGGAAATAGTCCTGACTCCTGTCCCCTCTCCTACGTGACTAGAAAGCTAATCTGCATGGTTAAGAATAAACTGTTAATCCCCACATCAAAGGAATGTAATTTAAAAGCACATGAATATCTGTAATTATCACAGATTTTTCAAGAACAACATTTACATGAGCAACGACTTCCAACCACAAACAAGCCACTACAGGACATGCTACATCGTGTGTCTCAACGAGGCATTGTCTGCATTGCATCACCAGCATCTAGCAGATCTAGGATTTTTCTAAATGAGACATTTGAGCCACACCTTTACTGAGGTTTCTGCTTCCAGGTTCTTTGTGGGATTAAGTTCAGCTCCTTTACATGTGATTTTTTTCCCCTAGGGGTTTTATTTCTCTGCCTTTCTATATATTCCATTACACAATCCATTCCACTGTAGCACAGCGGATTTACGTGAATACATGAGAGCTCTATAATGCAATTGAGAGAAAATACCAGACTTTCCTCATTAAGAAAAAACACACAGTAAGCACGGGGGAAGCCCTGGAGGATGGCATTGTGTAAAGGACCCGCAAACTACTGTGAGTGAAAATGGGCATCTGCTCATAGGGGCAAGGGCATGCAACACCCCCTCTGGATTCCAGTCGTAATTCCATTCTGAGAGCTGCAACAGGGTGGCAGAGCTGTGCCTGCCCTGGCTTTCTCTACTTTCAGCTTCCACGTGCATATTTTGGCAAATTCTTTAAAAACTAATCTGAAATGACATTCTCACCCATCCCTAAATACTGTAAAATGTTTTTTTTTAATTCCTAATATATAGGGATGCGGGAGAGATCATCCCCAGATTAAAACGGCAAGATATGCAAATTGCAGTAACAATTTGTGTATCTTTGCATATCTTGGGCAAGCTCCGGCTGTAATTAGTGTAATTTGTGCAAATTGTGGCTGTAAAGTACTTGTCATGTGTAAATTGCAGTTGCAATTTATGCACAACTAAGCACTTTATGGGCACAATTTGCGCAATGAATGTAAATTACAGCCGTACTTTGCACAGTTGCCATTGTAAGAGAAAAAAATTAAGCCAAAATCCACAAGTGAAGTCAGGGGCTCTAGGGAAATCCATAGGGTCCAAAGAGAGCCAGATTTCCCAGCAACGGACATCCCTCAGATTGAATATTGTTGGATTAATAGTACATCCCTACCAATGTAAAAAAGAAATGAACCCATGACATACTATGGACAGGACTTTAAAAACATCCTGAGCAGAACACTAAGGCGATGATTTTTGACACAAAACTGAAATTATTTTTGACACAAGTGTGGAAACACATAGGCTGCTATAACTTCCAGCACTTCAAATTATATCATAGAAACATATCATAGAATCATAGAATAGAAGAGTTGGAAGTGGGCTTTAAGGCCATTGAGTCCAACCCCCTGCACAATGCAGGAATCCACCTTCAAGCATGCATGACAGATGGTTGTCCAGCTGCCTCTTGAATGCCTCTAGTGTGGGAGAGCCCACAACCTCCCTAGGTAATTGTTTCTGATGTCATATTGCTCTAACAGTCAGGAAGTTTTTCCTGATGTCCATCCAGAATCTGGCTTCCTCTAACTTGAGCCCATTATTCCGTGTCCTGCACTCTCGATTGATCGAGAACAGATCCTGGTCCTCCTCTGTGTGACAACCTTTCAAGTACTTGAAGAGTGCTATCTTGTCTCCCCTCATTCTTCTCTTCTCAAGGCTAAACATGCCCTGTTCTTTCAGTCTCTCCTCAAAGGGCTTTGTTTCCAGACTCTTGATCATCCTTGTTGCCCTCCTCTGAACACACTCCAGCTTGTCTGCATCCTTCTTGAAGTGTGGTGCCCAGAACTGGATGCAATATTCAAGTTGGGGCCTAACCAGTGCTGAATAGAGGGGAACCAGTACCTCGTGCGATTTAGAAGCTATACTTCTATTAATGCAGCCCAAAAGAGCATTTGCTTTTTTTGCAGCCACATCATACTGTTGGCTCATATTCAGCTGGTGATCTACAACAATTCCAAGATTCTTCTCGCTTGTAGTATTGCTGAGCCAAGTATCCCCCATCTTGTAACTGTGCATTTGGTTTCTTTTTCTTAGGTGTAGAACTTGGCATTTATCCTTATTAAATTTCATTCTGTTGTTTTCAGCCCAGCGATCCAGTCTATCAAGATCACTTTGAAGTTTGTTTTTGTCTTCCAGGATATTTGCAATCCCACCAAATTTTATGTAATCTACAAATCTGATAAACATTCCCTACACCTCCTCATCCAAATCATTAATAAAAATATTGAAGAGCACTGGGCCCAGGATTGAGCCCTGCGGTACCCCACTTATTACCTCCACCCAGTGTGAAAAGGTACCATTGATAAGCACTCTTTGGCTGAATTCGGACAACATGTTAAACAACTGAGGGGGGGAACAATCGTCAGTTGTGTTGCTTATTGTGTTGTGTGGAGGGTAACACGCCGCTCACAAACTACTGATGATATGCTATTCCGCCCAAATAAGCAACAGAGAGAAACAACTAGCTTGCAAGTTGTTTAGCTCGAAGCCAGTTGTTTAAAGTGTTGTGTGGAGGGGTGATTGGGTTAATAGCGTGTGGTGAGTGGGTTAAAACACAAGCCCATAGAGGTAGGTGGCAAGAGTGACCAAAGAGGTGGCTGCCACTCTGCTACAACTGGTGCAACTTGCAGAGGCTGCTGGGATAGAACTGGGAGGACTGAGGGAGGAGGGAGGGTGGGGAGAGAGGCAGGGGCAGCGCCAGCCCCAACCACCCACAGTTTTGTAAGAACATGTTGTGTGGGGAGTGCCCACAAAATAACCAACTGTGAGTTGGCTACTCAACCCACCATTGATTAATGTGTTGTCCGAATTCAGCCTTTGAGTCCGATTCTGTTACCAACTGTAGATCCACCTAATAGTTGTTCCATCTAGCCCACTTTTCACTAGTTTGTTAATCAGAATGTCATGGGGCACTTTGTAAAAGCTTTGCTGAAGTCAAGATATACTATGTCCACAGCATTCCCACAGTCCACAAGGGAGGTTACCCAATAAAAAAATGAGATCAGATTAGTCTGACAGGATTTGTTCTTGACAAATCCATGCTGGCTTCTAGTTTACATCTCCTGCCCCCATAGGATTCAGTTTAAAGCCCTCCTGAGGAAGTTCTTCATGCTGTGGCTGAACACATTCTTCCCAGACCTTGTAAAGTGCAACCCATCCCTTGCCAGCAGTCCATCTTCCAAGTAGCTTAGCCCGTGGTTTCAGAATCCGAATCCCTCATGTTGGCACCACCTTCGTAGCCAGTTGTTCACCTGGAGTATCTTTCTTTCCCTTTGTATTCCTCTTCCAAGAACTTGGAGGATGGATGAGAAAACTATCTGGGCCCCAAAGTTCTTGAGTTTCTTTCCCAGAGCTTCAAAGTCTGATACAATTTCTTCGTAGCTCCGCTTGGCAATATCATTTGTTTCTACATGGATGAGCAGAAAAGGATATGTGTCAGTGGGCTTGATGAGCTTTGGCAATCCTTCAGTGGCATTTCTAATCTGTGCTCCAGGGAGACAGCATACCTGGCGAGTCCGTGGGTCTTTGCAACATACTTGGGTTTCAATCCCACGCAGCGGGAGTCTTCCACAATGACTACTCTTCTATTCTTCTTGGTCGACTGGCCTTCTGCCTCTTGCTCACTGTTGCATGGGGTCCCCTGTAATTCTTCCTCTGCAGGCTGTCCTCCAGTCTCTTCCTCCAGTAGCTGAAAGTGGTTGCATAGCTCTAATGGTTCCACTGGTTTAGAGTGTCTTCTAGTTCTTCTGCTCCTAACTGTCACCCTCTTCCAAGGAGTTCCCTCTTCGTTGGGTTTCCTCATCTCAGCATTCTCCACTTCTGCTTTGGCTTACTGTTGCTCTTCAATCTCTTGTGCTTCTCTCTGCTGTTGAGGTTCCACTGTTCTGTCTAAGAACTTTTCGCATTCTCTTATTCCTTGGAGGGTGGACAACTGCTGCTCAAGTGCTTTCACTTTTTCTTCCAATAGTGCAACAAGCTTGCACTTGTTGCAGATGTACAACATGTTGATCTCAGGCAGAAACACGAACATTTCACACACTTTGCATTAAAACTCTTCAAACCCTTTCTGACATTGCCTGAGTGGCGTGGAAGTTACTGCAGCATATGTCCATCTTTTGATGCCCCATTGATGTTAGAAGTGCACTCACATTAATACTGTGGACCCTCATTTTATGTGTATATATGTGCCTGTTCATATAATTGAATAAACCTTATATCACCATAAGTCTCCACTGACCTCCATCTAAGGAAATTGAATCCTGGGTTAGCTCTGAAACCCCTGAAATGTCTTACTGTTCTCAGTGGTGTGCATATGCATAATTCAGTAAGAAGGGGAAGGAACGTTTAAAGAGAAGGTAACAATGGAAGCTGAATCAAGGCAAGACTCCAGGCTACAGAGAGGTCATCCATTGACTGAAGGAACAAAATGGCAGCTGAAATTTGGCAGTATGAAGTAGCAAGTGCTGCACCTGTGAAGTAATAATAATAGTTCACAGGAAAAGAGTGTTGGGAAAGGAGAAGAGTAAATTGAACTTTGTTCCAATGCAATTTTGTGGAAATGAAGGGCAGAATCCAACAGGGCACTTACACCCCTGCTGATTCTCTTATGCCCCACCAATTGTGTTGCATGTGTGACCCCCTATCACATGCACAAAAGCAATTTAGCACTTCTGGGGCTGCCTGAAATGAGCAGAAACACTCATTTCTGTAAGAAGGCAGGTTGGCAGAGCTTGCATAAGGTAGGGTGACCAGATAAAATCCAGGTCAGTGCTCATGTAACTTTAACAGTTGTAGAGAAAAGGGAATTTCAGCCAGTGTCATTTGTATGCAATTAGTTCCTGGTGAAATTCCCTCTTCATCACACCAGCCCTGCCTTCTGTCATATATGGTCACTCTAGTATAGTGCATGCACCTTTAACTGTTGTGATGAAGAGGGAATATCACCAGGAACTAATTGCCTACAGATGACACTGGCTGAAATTCCTTTTTCTCTACAACTGTTAAAGTTACATGAGCCCTGACTTGGATTTTATCTGTTCAGCCTAGCATAAGGGAGCTCTGCCAACCTGCCTTTTCCCAGAAATGAGCGTTTCTACTCATTTTGGGGTTACCTCTAGGAAGTGCTAAATCTCTCTTGCCTAAGCAATGGGTACCACTTGCATAGCAGAATTGGTGGGACCCACCGCTTGCGGAACGGAATGGATGGGACAGAAGAGAATTGGTGGAGTTGGATTCAACCCATGCAATAGATTCACAAAATTCTAGACCAGGATTGTTGCAAGTCAGGACCAAAGCAGACAATAGGTGAGATACATGATTGTATTTCAGGTGCAGGGCTGCAGGGAGAGGATCACAGCACATGGAGGAGGTGGGTTTAACCTTTCTTCCTATGCTATGGTGCCACAATATCCCCACAGTCCAAGCTGCTATGCCCTCTAGGACAGAAGCTATATAATTTGCACCAACAGGAGCTTCCCATGAAATGCAAAAAAACCCGCTATTGATAGAGAATTTTTGTTGGGACCTTAGTAGGGAAAGAAAGATTCAGACTTCACCTCCCCACCAAGCAGCTTCTCTTTGGCTTCTCTTTGGCTTCTCTTTACATAATACCCCCCTCAAAACAACAACAACAACAACAACAAGAAGAACATACACTTGCACATTATAAGTGCACCTAGACTATTAACTTCACATCAAGTGTCACCTTGAGTAGGCCAGAAATACAGATCAAAGAGATCTAATGTGAACCAAGGGCAGATCAATAAGAAGCCACTATCTTCTGGTGACTTGTCAACAATGTTTATTAATTAATTAATACTTGTATATAGGTTAATATAATAAAATATCTAAGGGTTTTACATAGCAAAATATTAAAACCCTCTGTACATATAATACAACACAACATTAAACAATTACAACATATATCAAAAAAAGATAAAAAATGGAATAATTAAAAGGAACAGGAAAATGGAGCAGTGTCATGATGGCCAATATCAAGCCAGACATTTAAAACACAGCATATTTTCTGCCTCCTGAACTGTGCGGGGGAGGGTTTTTCCATAGGGTGGATGCTACTACACTTGAAAGATTCACGGCAGCAGCCCAAAGGACACAATTCCACAATACAGTTGCATAGACTAATTTATATTTATATATGTTGATTTATGAATAATTAATTACTAGTATTTCTTAAAATTTCAAGGCAATGCCAGCCAATTAATTCACTACCCAAATCATCCCAAATAAAGTAAATTATTCCATTTGTAGTATAGCTTGTATTGCCATTGTTTCTCTCCAGTTATTATCCATCTGCAATGGCTGTGGTATGAAAAGCAATATTTAAAAGAGTGTCTGATAAGTTCTTTCATGAACCCTTTCCCACACACTACTTTAAAATGGCAATATCTGCACCAAAATGGAATTTCAAAAATTCGGCAGAACGCTAACCTAAAAGGGTTAGTGCAAAGGGTGAACCAGAGGGTCATCCACAATTAATTTCCCAATTTCTGTTCAGATCCTGCTCCAAAATTTAATCAATTCCTCCCCCACTATGATTCTTCCTGAAAATCTCCTCTCCCCCACCCTGCATATTAATAAAACTTAGAAAAGACCTTACATTGGCATCAGTGGAAATGCAGGGCTCTGGGAAATAGATTTCTGTTTCTGGGAAACTGATTCAGTTCTTTGGCCCTACAGATGACTCAACATATTGCTTAGGCCTAGCAGTGCCTTGACTCCATGCATTATTTTACTATCCTCATCAGAAAGGGCCTGTCTCTTGGTAGGGCTTAAAGTAGAAATAGACCTGGTTTGCTTTTATTCCCCTACAAACAGGAAGAGACATCATCAGAGAAAGATATTCTCTTTCTATCACTGAAAATCTTTCTCTTTCTCTGCCCCATCCTGGCCTTCCATTAATAAAGCCCCAGCAATCAGAACATCAAGGTATGTATGAAAGAGAAGGTGGGGGGAAAATAACCTATTCACAGTTTGTCATTTGGTTTATCCTATTCCCTAACTATACTATACACTATACAATGAAGATTAAGTTTTTCAACCATTGCTTTCCATTTGCCCTGTGGGGTTGGAGGCCGGGGCAGCCTGAAGAAATTCTTTCTCAAACTCTTTCCTCTTCTTATCAGTGGAAATAAGCATCCTGCCAGTGCTCCCCTGACTCTTTTAGAGAGCTGCAAAGAGGAAAAGAACAATATTTCACAATGCTTCCCTCTTCCAAACCCCCTGTCCTCCATCACCACATGCTACTGTCCCATGCCACACTGATCCTCCCCCAGTGATGGTCCTCCCACCGGGACCCCCTATTAATGGGCACTTACCGCAGTATATCCGCAAAGGCTGTGAGCATGGGCTTGCACTGGTACTTAACCCCATGCTTGACACAGAGGGATTTCACCAGCGGAGCCACCTTCCAGTAATTGTGTCGAGGCATGGTTGGGAAAAGGCTGTGGAAAGAGGAGTGAGGAAGGTGTCAGGTGGGTATCACAGAGCCTTCAGCAAGTGAAAAGCATCTCAGCTGTGCTCAAAACCCACATCTTCCCTCTAAATATGGGATCTTGATTGAGTCACAGTCACAAGAAGAATGATAAAACTATAAAATAATAAACCAGAAAAACGAACAAATACAGTAGTGAGAGGATGAGAAATCCAAATAAGGGGAGGGCCACAAAATGCACATTAAAACAGCACCATGTTCACCTGCCCTCTGAATGTGCTTAAAGAGAGGGCTAGCTCCATCTCCTTGGCAGTGATTTCCAAAGTCTGGGTGCTGCAATTGAAAAGGCCTGGTGGCACGACACTACCATCCTCATCTCAGTGGGCAGAGTGATGGGCAACAGGAGGCAGGTTCATGCAGGAGGAGAGGATCCTTCAGATATTCAGGTCCCAAACAATGTAGGGCTTCAAAGGTAAGAATCAGCACCTTGGCTGAGCCCAGAAACAAAATCTTAATCAATGAAGGAGCTCTGATAACTATATTAGAAGCCCAAGTTCCTGACAAGAGCCTCACCGCTATATTTTGCAGTTTCCAGACAGTTTAGGAAATCAGTCCCCCATACCATGTATTACAGAAGTCCTGTCTGGAGGTAACCAGAGCATATATAAATAAGGCATGTATAACTTTTTAAGAGCCAGCCAAAATTGTGCAAAAACATTCCTGACTACAGCCACCACCTATCTATCCAAGAACAAAGTATATAATGAAGAACTTGCGAGGCACCCATCCCACAAGTTTGCCGAGTGCTGCCCAGCTGACCCTGTCCTGGAAGCGGTCCTGGTTGAGCACTTGCAATGTACACTTTTTGGGGCAAATGGAAAGTGCACAATTCCCCAGCGTGCTAATGGCATGTCAGGGGAATTGAGTACTTTCCGGAAACCCCAGAAAATGCACTTTGCCTCCCCCCCATGCCAATTGTGGCTTTAAAAGCCCTCTTGGATTAAGGTGGGAACTGCACACGTTCTGGAGACCCCAGAAAATGCACTTTTCCTCCATTCCTGCACCAATTGTGGCCTTAAAGGCCACGATTGCCTGGGCGGAGGGAGAGAGGGAAACGTGTTTCCCCCTGCCAATGGGGGCCTAAAATTGGGAGAGAAACACAATTACTCCAAGGCTGGGGGAATTGCCTGTTCTCCATGCTGCAGTAATGGCAGGGGAAAGGACAAGGAAAGGACCTGCGCGCAGGTCAGGGCAGAAGTGAATTCCACCCGGACCTGCATGCGCCCTTTGTCCTGCAGCACCAATGGGGTGAAAATCCGCCCAGTGTGTCCTTCAGGGCCCGGGAGGCATTTACTGTTCTTGCGGGCTCAGGCGGATTTTTGCCCCATCGCTACAAAGCTGTGTTCAGAATATGGGTATGGTGCAAGATTGCCAGGGAGGCCTCTCCCAGATACATTCATTTGAGCAACTTATATTGTACAATCTCCTTTCTCTATATCTCCTACTTACTGATGCTCAATCTGGAAGTTCAGGTGCCCGGTGTACCAGTCATTGAACCAGGATTGATCCACATTACATGTTGCTGCGAGCTAAGCGAGAAGGAGAAATGGGGTGAATTTCAGGCCTCATCTACAAGAATTTGCCTTTATGCCTGGTTAGGCGATTATGCGCATATTCACAGAAGCGCATTTACACCTAATACTTCTGTACGAGAGGTGGCGAAGCGCATTACTGGACGACCGACACGCGATTTAAACTGTTGACATGCGGAGAATCACTTGTTCACATAGTCAAAATGCGCTTTAACGGCAGGAGCAAAATAAAACTCGCTATTTAATGCGCATTCGATAATGCGCATAATCGGAGAGAAAACGTGCCTCTACGCCCGATTTGCACTCCATTCTTGTAGAGGTAAATTTTTTAATGTGCCTTGAAAGAGCTTTAAATGCCTCTTGTAGAGGCAGCCTCAGTCACTTCCTTCATTGCCAACACTTTTAAAAATGGTTCTTTAAAAACCTTCACAAAAGCAGGGAAGCCATTAAATGACTGGTGGTTGGGGAAAAGTGAGTGGGACCAGGGGAATGCTGGAGTGCTGGATTGGGACCCTGGGCTTAGGCTCCCCATCCTCTGCTTTAGCTATAACTTCTCTTACCTGGGCAGAAACCCAGTCTAAATTCTGGTCATAATTGATGTGCATTGGAATGTGGTTCATCTGTGAGACCCAGAGAAACCAACTGCTTTCTAGGAACCTGTGTAGACAAAAATGCACATATACAAAATTCACTAATCATTACCATCCAAACCAACTCCAGAAAAGGCTATTGACTACTAAAGTTGCTGCCTTGCTCATGTCTGCCCAGTATATGGAGATCCACAAGATCTAGTAAAGGAGGCGGTTTCCCTGACCCCCCAGTCTCCACATTTGTAGTCTCTCTCTCTCTTTCTCTCTCTGTCTCTCTCTGTCTCTCTCTCTCCCTTGTCTTTAACCATTGTAGAACCCAAGATATGAGACAAAATGTGCAGCCAGTTTTCTGCAAATTAGCCTGCTCTTGCTTTTCAGTGTTTTTAGCTGAAGGTTATTGTGTGAATCTAAATCTATTGTGTGTGCAGTTCCAGGAAAAATAGGCTAACTGCAACAGTGTTCTTCTAATAGAAGGGCCCATTGAGGGTATCTTGCCCAAGGGCCCTTCAAAATTTGGAGCCAGCACTGGTTGTCATACACTTGTCCAGTTTACACTGCAATCAACAGGGCCTGGGGATTTTCAGCACTGACTGCTGTTGACTCAAAAAGGAAAGAGGACAACTCCTGACACCATATGTTTGGGTGTTTTGGGTTCAGGGGTAAGAGGCATACATTTCGGTTAAAAGAATGCAGGATAACCACTTTCCCCCCTCAGGTCCAGCCTAAGCATCCCTGTACACAGCAGCTACCATCAGTTTTCCGCAACCCCACAGTCACCTCTGCATATCATATTCTCCATCCTGTCCTCATGGTTTATCTGCTTTGGGTGAATGAGAATTTCACTTGGACTTAGGGAGGATGTGGCGTTAAGACATGTGAGCCATAACTCCCAATTTCCCAGCTTTTTGGTGCTTGGTTGAAAGCCCTAGAGCCTTAACGTTGTTTTGTAAATCGTAGGTTTTTTGTTTAATGAATAAACTGAAACTTCAACATATTTTACAAGGGAAATAACCATTTTACAACAGAGAACAAATGATAATGGGGGGCAGACCATCACTTATGCTTGTTGTGTGGGAAGGGGGAAAGATTAGGGAAGGGTATATTGAGAGTGTGCATGCACCATATTATTCGCAGAGTCACCAAATTGCAAGAACTTTGGTATGATCTTCACCTGCATATTTGTCACCATACCCTATAGCACCAACATCGAGAGGCTCAGAAGTGCCAGTGTTGTGCTCAAAAGTAAAAGCAGGGCCTGACTCTCCATGGAAACAGAAAATGTGTATCTGCCCATCCATTGGTTGACTGAGCCCCCCAGGCCAGCTGTTTGCATTTGTTGCAGAAGAAGCCAAGCCTAAGGCATAAGAATAGGAGTACTTTAAAGGTATTTACAAGGATGCAATGAAGTGTTACCTACCTGAGGGTGAGGAGTTCGGCCCAAAAGTAGAACTTGTTTTAATATCATTTGGCAATTTGCTTTATTGAAATTGAGCACATTCTACTCCTATATAATTTGTGTTACATGCCATTTCTGACGTTACCTGTTTATTTTCTTAATAAACACATACACATAACATTAGTCTGTTTTCCCCATTTTTCCAATTGCATATCTATCAGCCTTGCAACTGCACATTTTTTCCAACTGCACATTTTGTGTCCGGCTGCATGCTAAACCCCCTCCCCCCCCCGAATGAGCTATATGCTGACCTCACCCATTGTAAATCTATGACATCTGAAGAGAGTTTTGCACAACGACTATTACCTGGACAGCCAGTACAATGCCATGAAACTCTTAAATCCCATTATAGGAACATACATGAGACAGGCTCGGACCATGTAGAACAGAATGAAAAAGAGCTCCTGCCAAAGAAAAGAGTATCAAGCCAAAAAAGAAAAGAAAAATATTACAACTTTCTAAGTTCGGAGCAATTATGGACCTATAAAGACCATAATGCCACATGACTCAGAGCACTGTTTGCATGCATGGAAATATCCAGGGACTGTGTCATGTTAAAAACAACAGGCATGAAGGGGCCCCAGAACTGCTGAAATGGACAAGGCTGAATCTAATGGGGAAGGCAGGTTTTCTGCACAAATTTATGTCTCAATTTAAAATGAAAGGAATCACTAGCAAAACATTAATGCATTTTGTGACATTGTGATTTTAAGTTGACTTAAACCATTGTGAATGGTTCATAGGTACTAGAAGAGTAAGACAGAAATCTCTCTCAATAAATGAATGAATAAATGGGCTGTTGCCTTCTGAAGGGATATATCCCCGATTTCCTACGTTGCCACTTAGGACATAGACCAGTTACCTAGCTCTGGATTTAATAGTGCTCTGTTAATAAACTAGTTTAACTGTCATAGTATGTAACCATCAACACTACTGTGTCTATACACTCCCTCTGACTACTTCAGCAGCAAAGTTCTCTGATAAATAGAATCATGAAATCATAGAATGGTACAGTTGGAAGGGGCCTATAAGGCCAACAAGTCCAATCCCCTGCTCAATGCAGGAAACCACCTTAAAGCATAGCTGACAGTTGGCTGACCGGCTGCCTCTTGAATGCCTCTTGTGTAGGAGAGCCTACAACCTCCCTAGATAATTGGTTCCATTGTCATACTACTCTAACATTCAGGAAGTTTTTCCAGATGTCTAGCCGGAATCTGGCTTCCTGTAACTTGAGCCCATCATTCCGTGTCCTGCACTCTGGAGGTGAATTGAGTAGAAAAAGTGACGACCACAGCACAGGTGTTTAATTAGAGGAGCCAAACTAGTTATGATGTTCATTGCATCTTTGCATCTAACACTCAAGTTATAAAAATGCAGATTGCATCGGTGGTGGTGGGGATAATTATGGGGATTGCGGCAGCCATGGAAGGGGTATTTAACCCTTTCATCCTCTGCTTTGGTCTTGAGTAAAATCCCTCCTTTGAAGCTGGAATTTGCTGGAGAATTTCCACCCAAAGCAAATGCCAGCTTCAGCAGTAGCACATTAAACCAGACTGCACAGGTGTCTGCCTTCAAACCAGCCATGTATATTGACTGAATAAAAACCCTTTATGGCATGATGATGACAACAGTGAAGAAGCCTGTCCTTAGTGACATCGGGGAAGCTTTAGCTGCTGTAGAATGTGACAACTTTTTCATTCTGGAAGCATATTTTGCATCTGCTGCATTCTGGGCCTATTAAGAGTGGGCCTTCTCCAGTTCCACAAGATCTAAATATTGAGGAATGGCCTGTGTGACAAATCTGGGCACTGTTGCCTGGCCTAAGTACCACTGCAGAATCTTTTTTCTGGAGACATGCCAAAGATTGCCTTGTTAGCATATATTGTTTTTCAAATGCAGATTGGGTTAGGGCAGCTGAGGTCAAGCTGGTGGGTAGATGGGACAAGACAGAAATGTTAAATAGATCTAGAGTTGATGTCACCCTTTTATCCTGTTGGTCATCTTTATTGGATATCTGACAACAGTAGTAACAGTACCCCAGTAGCACACCATAGGTTTCATTGGAGAAACCTGCATTTTGTGTTTCCAGGGTGGGGTGGGGGAAGATATATTTTTCTAATGCATCTCCAGTGGCTAATTGGGAGGAATAATGCCAGTAACTACGTCCTAGGAGAGGTCATTCAATCTTTTAGATTGTGGGGAGGGGAATTACAAAATCTGGAAAACCACCAAATGATCAGTAGGGGTGAGGGAGAAATCTGCAACAGAACCAAATGAGCTGAGATTTTTATAAATCCAACATGCAGATTCCCCCACCCCCCAGTTGGATGAAGTCTGCAGACTTACAGACTCTTTTTCAAACCTTTGGGAATGTTGCACAAATTTCATCATAGAAAAGTTATGCATTTTTTAAAAAAAAAAAACCTGGCCAACAACACACATTTTTCCCATAGGCTAAAGCATGAAAGTGTGCATTTGGTGAAATTGGTGCATGCTGGGGAATATGCAAATTTGCACAAATTCAGAAACTGGAAAAAAAATCTGATTTCGTTAAAGGGCAGATGGCGGAATGAAAGTTGCCTGACAATCTGCAAAACACAGATGGAATGGATTTTGCATAATCCATACATCCTGGTGGTTGGGGGGAAAGTGGGCTCAGGAAAGGGAGACATAATCATCTGGGGAACCACAGAAGGCTAGATTGGGATCCCAGGTAGGCTGGATTGAGTCCCTGGTCCTGAAGTTCTTTAACATACCAAAGGTGGTACAAATGACCTTGTCAGATGTAAACAAAAGTCATTTGCAGGATTAAAAGCCTGATGATAACTCCAGACATTCTCCACTTTCCTCTTTGTAGTAAGGGGAAGGGTTAGGGGTGTCTGGAACACAGATCCGTAAGAAATAGATCTATGTTCCACTTTGATATACCTCAATTCCTACATATGCTAATCCAGAAGAAAAACAATCACAACTCCATAGGTTACTTACCAGCCATTTTTTCCTTTGAAAGGCATAATAGAATATCATGAACTGGACATAAAGAGCAAATGCCAATGGGGCCAAGACTGTAGTGAAAAGATTGAAGAACAATAATACAAAATTAAGAACTTTACTTCCTTGTAAACCACACAAATTTAGATAAAGTTTGAGCATATCTGGGAGGAGACCCCCAACCCATGGCCATATTAGCAAATGATTTTTTTTTTTTACTATAGAACCTCATCTTTCAATCAACTCACTCCTCTCATACTCTTACCCACCCATCCCAAATTCCAATCAATAGTTCCACAATACCATTGTTCTAATCCATCCAGAAGCATGGCCTTACTGGTGGCAATTTCCAGATTTCAGCTCTTGTGCAAAATGACAAAGACACTCACAGGCAAAGTATTTGTGCTGGTGCTGGTAAGGCATGTATTTCTTTTTCTTCTTCCCAAGCTGCATATTGAGAACAAAACACAACACATAAACTGAGGTCTTTTAGGTTAGTTGTCTTTTTGCCAATTTACACACATTTTTCTCATAGTATTCAGATCAGGGAAGGAGGTTATGTTGTGTGCCAATAACAAGGGTACAGTCTCGGAATCAAATACAGTTATGCACCAACCACAAGATTTGGTTTGGAACCCAATTTGAAAAATAGTCCAATTTGGTTTGGGTCCAAATTTTGATATAGAAATCCAAATCTTCATGCCTTCCCTTGACTATACTTGAAAATCAACAAATGGCTATTACTCCCCCTCCCTTTGTCAGAATTGGACAAGATTTGCAACCATAGTAGTAGCCACTTGATAGGATTATGTCTGACAAGGGATCTTGTGCTGTGCGCTTTTACATTTTTTTTTTAAAATGGAACTGCTGATAACTGTTTCTTTGCAGCATTGGATAAAATTTGAAGGGAATGTTGTTCCTCCTGAAGGAAATAATCTTACAAAGTTTTAGAGGGATAGGTGCAAGAAGTCTTGTGCAAGAGCAGTTTTTACAGTTTGGGTGCTCCAAAAAAGGATGCACTTTCCCTCCTATATTTCTGTGGACAATTAATATGAAAATAACAGAGTTGGCCAAAGTTAAGAAACCTAAAATATTCAGAAGGAGAGGTGCATTTTTTTTTGTCTGTACACATTTTGGTCAGGAGAAGTGATTTAAGGGAATTTGCATACATAATAGAGATATGGCTGGGCAAGGATCCTGAAAAATTTCAGAAGGACAGGTACAGGGGCTATTGAATAATGATGAATGAAAAACTGTTGTAGACTTTTTGTTTGTTTGTTTTGTGTTCAATTCCCACAAAAGTCACAGAAATCACAACAGGAGAGAGGCACTTGAACATCCAACATTTTCCAAGGAAGCACCCAATGCTACACCACCCTAGGTCACACAGATAGTACCAAAACTAATTTAACACTCCTGCTTTTGGGGGAGAGAACTAGCAAAGAGCACTGGACACTGGATCAGTCCTGAGATATATTACTTCAAGATCTTTTCCCCAAAGCACTGCGTTGGAGAGCCCAGGTAAAACCAACCACTGTGATTAGTAGCTAGAGCTGCTGGTCACAAACTTCACCATTCTTTCTCTCCACCTTGGGAACAAACATATAAACTTTGGGAGACACTCTGTGTCCCACCAGATCCAATTTGCTAACAAATCTTCAGGGGTATCTAGGTATGGATTTAGTCACCTTTGAAGCTCCACTTTGATTCAGATCTCTCCTGAATCTGCCCGAATCAGGTAAACATTGGTTATTATAAGGGAGACAGAAGCTCAGCTTTTTAGTCAGTTTTCCTTTACTGCCAGCTTAAGTGTTTCAGAAAAAAAGGAATATGGCATCATGTTCTGGTGTACCTGACATGAAAACCCATGTGCATTTGTGTAGGAGGAGACAAATATTTTTATATGAGCAGGAAAGGTGCCCACTTTAGACAAAAGGAAAGTTAAATATTATGAAATAAGGAACTAACCTAAACAGTCCACCAGCAGCATAAACTGAAGTAAAGGGGTAGGAAAGCTGTGTGGGCTTTCATTCCCAGGCTGGTCATGAGGGGTATGGAGTCTTTGAACTAACACAGATTCACTCTGTGGCTGAGTCTGTCCCAAATCTTCTATTTACTCACCTCTATAGAAAGTGCCTTTCCTAGGCTGAACAGGACTGGGTGCATGTTCAGATCAGGGTCTTTGCGGAAGCAATTGGGTTTGGCGTGATGCTGGTTATGCAAATGATTCCACGCAGTTGGTGGTCCACCCTTCATATATAATGAAACATACACACACACACACATTATTTATGGGTAGAGCTATATCCTGTTATCATTCCCACTGCATGAAGAATACAGCATCTAAGGGTTAAACTATACACTACATTAAATATGTAGCATGTAGCTTATCCTAACTTTTTTAACTTCAGTATAGGGATGTATGAGAATTCTGTTTTGGGGATGAAATCTCAATAGACTTTTCTGGCTCAGCCCTGGCAGATTTAATTCTATTCCCCTCCCCCCACCAGTGTTGCCTTGATCTCTAGCAGATGTATTTTTTAAAACAGTGGCAATTTGCACAAATTGGATCTTTTTGGTGGGAGGAGGAATCTCTAAATTCGTACAAATGGGCTTGTAATTTTAAAAGTATTTTTTATTGGTGATCTTGTGCAAATGAGCATGAATGCAAATTCACCGGTCTGCTGTGTAGCCCCATAGAAGCATATTCCCCTCTTGTAGATATCCTTGTCAGTTTCATCCTCCCCACACACTACTTCATTTAGCCCAGTAGTGCCATATTTTGTACTTGTTGAAGAACTTGTCAATTTCAGGCACCACTTCCGTGCTCCCCCTTCCCCACTCTGCTTTGGCAGCACCTAAGGGGGGATGATGAAATTGACAAGTTTTTTGACAAGTATAGCATATGGCTCTGCAGGGCTAACCCAAGTTGTGTGTGGAGAGATGGAGCTGACAAGGATATTTACAAGCAACGAAATTGCTTCTGTGGGGCTACATAGCAGTCAGGCAGACTTGTGCACACCTGTACAAGATCACCAATTTAAATTTTATTATTTTTAAAAAACAATGATGATCCATTTGCACACATTTCAAGATCTCTCCCCACCCCAAAAGGAACAACAACAAAAATATCCAATTAGGATTGCAGGACCCAAAATTGCAGGATCTGCATTTCCTGCTCGCGTCAGGTGATGACGTCACCCACCGTGACCGGCAAATGCTGGCTCTAACTAATTAGAGCGCCACATTTGCCAGTTGTGGCAGGTGACCTGATGTGAGCGGGAAATGTGGCGGCACACAGCGAGGAGAGAGGACTATGGGGGACGATGTGGAGGAGGCAGCAGGTAAGCAGGGAGATTGGGGGAGGGAGGGGGAGAGCGGGGAGAGCAAGAGGGAGTGCTGTGTATGGATCCGAATTGAATCCGGATTGCGGATCCAATCCGGCCCGATCAGGGCCTGATCCGATCCAGTTCGGATCCAGATCCGGGAGGCCCAGATCAGTCCAATCCGATCCAGATTTGGGATCTGGAGCCAGATCCGTGCACAGCCCTACAAGAAGCCCTATCCCAAGGCCCCAGCCAAAGGCACAACAGGAGCTTCTGAATAACTAATCAGTAAGGTAGAGTGGCTGGAAAGAGGATGATACCTCCCTGATCTCTAGCTAATAAACACACATCACCAGATCACAGTGTTCACACTCAAGAAAAGACAACTCAAACCAGTTTGAATAAAGGAGCATAGCATAACAAAGTGTATAGAACCATCTCTGTCATTTGAGGCTCAGGTGGCCTCAGTGGCACGGAGTGCCTTCTACCAACTTTGGTTGGTGGCCCAGCTACACCCCTATCTGGACAGGGAGAACCTGGTTTTAGTTGTCTACGCTCTGGCAATCTCTAAATTGGATTACTGCAATGTGCTCTATGTGGGGGTTCAGAAGCCGCTTGTGCAAAATGCAGCGGCCAGATTGATAACAGGAACCAGAAGTTTCGAGCATATAAGACCTACTCTGGCCCGCTTGCATTGGCTGCCTATACGTTTCCAAGCCGATTCAAGGTGCTGGTTCTATCCTATAAAGCCTTACATGGTTTGGGACCACAATACCTGATGGAACTCCTCTCCTGACATGAACCTACCCGTACATAACGATCCACATCTAAGGTCTTCCTCCAGTTGCCTACTCTGAGGGAAGCATGGAGGGTGGTAACAAGGGAGAGGGCCTTTTCAATGGTGACCCCCCAATTATGGAATGATCTCCCCAACAAGGCTCACCTGGTGCCAACACTGTTACCTCTTCAGCGCCAGGTCAAGACTTTCCTCTTCTCCCAGGCATTTAACAGTGTACGTTGAGGGTTTTGTTGTTGTGGTGGTGGTTTGACCCAGAATAGTTGTTTTTAAATTATATTGTATTTATAACCTGTTTTTATGCTTTTTATGGTTTTAAATTTTGTATATCGTTGTTGTTTTTAATTTACAATGTTTTTAATTTTTGTAAACTGCCCAGAGAGCTTTGGCTATGGGGCGGTATATAAATGGAAATAATAATAATAATAATAATAATAATAATAATAATAATAATAATAATATAGGTATAGCTACACTGTGTTTAAAACCCAAATAATGGGATGGCCTTTTGAAAATGCATGTGGATAAAGAACATGTCTTTGCTGAAGAGGACCCAAAAGGGAACCCATCAAGATGCTCCTGAGAGAATGCACAATTGTGAGACTGGCTTTTGCGAGCAATCATTTCAATGTAGGTACCCAGATTATTCTCCAGTAATGAACCCATACTAAACTAGGGTACTTGACACATTCCCCTTCTTACCAAAGCAAAGGAGTTGTCATAACCCTTCAAGTGAGGCTCCTAGAATACTGCTGGTGTAGTGGGGTGTAGTAACTAAGAGAGCAAGTTGTTCAAATCTTACCACAGCCATTAAGTCAGTAAGGTGGCCTTAAGACAGCCACTCTTTCCTCAACTCAGCCTCTCCTATGATCTGTAGTGAGATGCTATGAATACTGACCTACCTTACAGAGCTGCTCTAAAGACAAATGAGATCCTGTATTCGAAGCACTTTGAATGGTTGAAATGTGTTACAGAAATGTATTGTCATCGTCACCACTACCATCACACCAGACCAAGTCCTAGAAATGGCCGTGCTTCCCCCAGTAATAGACTCTTACCTTCAGCACTGCCACCAAAGTGAATTGACAAAATCTATTCCATTTGGGCTTCTGAAAGACTGAAAGGTGCCCAAGATCATGCTGAAAATAAGCATACTGGATCTGGAAGGCAAAAAGCAACATAAGAATAAGATGATGCGATTTCTACACACTCACATCGGTTTGCATGTAATTGGTTACTCCCTAAATTCTCCTTTCTCACCATTTGGGAAGAGAAATGCCCACTGTCCTATGCAAACTGTATTTCCTCAAATGTTAGCCAATATCATTGAATAGAAGCATGGCAGCATTTATCAAAAGTGCTATTGATTCTCAGGAGACTAGCAAAGTAGAAAAACATCATTTCTAGAGAACTCATTTCCTCATTTCCTTTGGTAACAGAAGTAATAACGTTCTTAGCTCGTGTGTCCTGTGTGACTAAGTTCAGGTACAACAGATCAAAGAAATGAGACCGTGACAATTGATGCAAATGTGTTATTTAGCTCTTGAAGACTAGGACTAATTTTAATCCATCTGCATTGGTTGCCTTTTTGTTTCTGGGCTTGACTTAGTGTCTGGTGTGCAGCGTGGGCGGCAGGCGATGCACGGGTGCATTGATGCTCCTGCTGCCCGTCTTTACATCAGGAGCGCCATGGCAGCTTTTCCTGTTGCCACCGCCGCCATGCCCGCGCCTGCCCAGAGACAGCTGGAGGGGTGGCTGGAGTGGCGGTCCACCTACTCGCAGGTAAGTGGTATTTTTTTTTTTTTAAAAAATAAATTTGGGGGGAGGACAGCTTGTGGCTCACTGCTCCACCCCATTCCCTGGCCAGCCCACTCCGATCTAAAAAAATTCCAGGTAAATGGCCGACTTTTTTAGATCGGAGCAAAGGGCCTTTGCCCCTAGATGGCTTCGCACTTGCAGCAGCGTCATGTAACACAACTGCCACCAGTGCGAAGCCATATCGATGGAAAATGTCCATCTAGAAATACCCTTAAAGTGCTACAATTGACCTTTAAAGTCCTAAATTGTTTATCACCTGGATACAGTAAAACTCAGTTGGCAAGAATGGGATACATTAAAACTCATTCGGCACATCTTTTTTCTTAGTCTCCACAGTGGTGATGTCTGTGGGGTGGGGGGTGGGAAGGTGAATTTGAGGAGGGGAGTGGCTGGATGGGAAGTTTTAAAGCTCCCCTACCCACATGCAGTGGTTCTGATTTGGATCATGCCCCTGCATATTTACACTAAAGTAAACAAATGATGAGGATCAATGGGACACTACGTATGCAACATAGCATGTAGTTCAGCCCCAATTCTAGTATATGTAACTGAAACAACTGCATGATCTTCTTCTGTTTACCACAGTCTCCATCCCTCTTCTTCCTCTGTTGTTTTCCCTGCATTACATTTTAGATTGTAAGCTGCTGAGGGCAGGGATCTGTCTTCTTGTTCTTTGTAAAGTGCCATGAACCCTGATGGTGCTATATTATTCTTACTAAAATTTATGCACTGGAGGAAGGACAGGGGATTGCAAACCTCAGTCATGCAAAACTGTTTCTGAAAATGGATTGGCTACTGAAATGTGCCCATCCCTAGTTAAGCCAGTATGGCCACCGCATGTTAACCATTGCTGGATTTGGGACTGAAAGACCCAGGAAAGGTGTGGGTGCATGGAGCATAAATTGTAAGCAAGCACAAATTGTGACATTGCACAACATCATGACTGTTCATGGGGCATGGTAGATAAGGCATCAGCCTTAGCTTCCAATTTCCTGGCTTTGTGGAATTTGGACCAAGGTGAAATAGTCTTATCTTTTGGTCTTTTAAACTGGCAAGTTTTTTGATGATTAAGTATAGATGACATCCTACTCTATGAGCCTATTCAGACAACACGCTAAACCACGGCTAGGCCACTAACCCTTTCGCAGCAAATGGTTAGTGAGCATGTTTAAACTGTGGTTATGTAGCCGCCATAGTTAGGAATGGTTCACACGACACACTAAGTCATGTATCACATGACACACTAAGCCATAGTTGTTAGCTCAAAATGCTTAACCGCCTTGGCTTCGTACATTGCCTGAACAGGGTCTATCTCTCCTTCCTAGCAGAGTCAGGTGAGGTGGTGGAAGTGATGGTCTGGATGAGGGCCAAGAGATTGAAGCGCATTCAAAAGGTACTGTTGATGGGTAGTTCTTCTGTTCGTTCATTCTGTTTTAGAAAGAGTTGCTAAAGGATTAGCTTTGCTGTGTGGGGATGCTCATTGATCTAGCTCTAACTGGCTTCTCTGGGAAGTTTGAGTTTGTAAGTTTCTATATTTGGAGTTCTATAGGAGGTTAGTTTAGTAACTAGTTCTCATGAGATTGGCTTTGCTAACAAAAAAACATTTTATTCCTAATTGAAAAAGATGTTTAGTATGTTAATAAGAAAACATTGGTCATGCTTACGAGAATTAATTTGGTTAAACATTTTAAAAATTTTATATGGTTCAGTTTTTCAGAAGAAAGAAATTTTGTTTTCTGAAACTTGCCAAACTTAAATTTGGGAATTTCTGAGGGCAGTGGGCAGCATCAAATTTGGCACTGCTGCTCACATAAAATACATCATGCTAGAATAAATACTCTCAATTGCAAGACTGATAGGGTTTGCTGGCACAGTATCAGCTTTCCCCCAGAAAACCTGTTGTGCCAGCAAAAACTATTGGTGTTGCGCTACAGATTGCTGATAGCAGTGCAACATTGTTTATGCTAGTGGTAGTGTTGAATAGGATACTGCCCAGTTTCTCCCCTTCTTATATGCAATGTTTAATGCCTTTCCCTTTGGGTTTCTGGTGGAGCTGAAGAAGCCTCTACAAAGCTGCTATGCCATGTGACACAAATACATTACCTGTCCTGTGGTGAACATAGCTACGCCAATAAGGAAGGGCACCCAGGATTTTCCAAAATACCAGATAGTGAGCCAGGCTGCAATGTCTAGCAAGAAAGCATGCAGAAATATGAAGGCGAAGAAGGAATGTCTTGGCTTCAGGAGTCCCATCCTCTTCACTGCTGTGCGCAGCTCATGAAAATCATTTATCAGCATTTCCTGTGAGAAGTGACAAGAGTTATGCTCTCCCACCTTTGGTTTTATGGGATTCAAACTTCCCCTGGAATGATTATGCTTCCCTTTTCCAGAGGGATCACAATAGCAAGGAAGACAGACAGGCAGCAAGGAGACTTGGAGTCCAGAAAGTCTCGTTTTGCTCAATGCCCAACCAGGCAGATGTGAAAATGATTCCCTCCGCTGCCTGCTACCCACCATAAGTTCAGTGAAGCAAAAAGAGAAAGCTGGGGTGCGTGGGAATCTCTCCATCAAAGTGGGAGTCTTTATAACTTGGGTTGAATGCATGATAATGAATGGCTATATTCTAATCATTTGAAATTCTGAGATTCTGGTGCATCATGAAAATCTCATGTCCTCCAGGAGTTTGTTTGTTTGTTCTATGCATTCATAATCTACAAGTTCTAATTGCTTAAAAAACATTGAGACCGTGAGGTTTTTTGTGACTTTTTTTGGCTAGATGAGCCTCTCAGCTCATCTTGCTGATCGACTTTGCTGTGAATGGGATGGGTGATGGCTTTATGATCATGCGGATTCTGGCCTCTCCTCCTTCCCCTCCTCTTCTTTCCCTACCTACTATTCCACCTCACTTTTCCTCTCCCCACCCTCTTCCAACCTTTCTGTTGCAACTTTAGAAGGAGTGCTTTCTGCGGCAGCTGTGTGTAGGGTGAGGGAATGATGCAATCTCAGATTCTCCTCCCTGAGAAAGTTCTCAGAATGCTCTTTCAGGGACCACAGAATTGTTCTGTAAGAGTGATAGAGAACTGTGCCTGCATGTTAGTGTATTTTCCCTATACATATCATATCAATCTCTTTAAAAGAAAAGCAGCTGTGGGAAAAACTCACGTTTTTGGTGGGCTCACAGCTGGGCTGATCAGGCGCCAGCTCCCCAATTAGCAGCGACCTCATGTATTTCTTTGCTAGGTCCTTATCTTTGTGGAAAGCTTTGAAGGCATCCTAATAAACACACAAAGAAATAAGTTGATGGCCATTGTGCTGAAATGTGGACCTGATAGTCAGGGGAGTTTATTTTTGGCAAAAGATGAAAATGGCTAATTTCTAAGGTATGGCTCCCTTCTTTGTGGGCTGATATAAATGGTGGCATAATGGTCTCAGTGACGCACGTGGTGTGTAATTTCGGAAGTACAGAGTTTCTTGGGCAGCTGGGATTGTTAATCAGAAGGAAGAAGGTGGAAGGAGAGCAGTTGGAAAAGGGAAGGAGATTTGACCTGGAGTTTGGAAGGGCAGGCAACAGGAAGTCATGTGGTCAGTATGAGAGGGGAAGAGGAGGAGGAAGAGTAAAAGGGAATTGTTGTTGAAGTCCAAGAGAAATAAGAATGGAGGAAACGTGAGTGTAAAAGCAAAGAGAAAGTTGCTGAGAATTTTGCCTCACAGATGTATGATTCTGGGTGAGTCCCTCTTGCACATACATGAATAAAAACGAAAGCTAGAGTGGCCACATGAATGGGACTATCAAGCAGTGATGTATATTTCAGGTTCTTAATGTAAGCATCTATGAAGTCAAATGATTCAGGCCAATATATAGTGCATTGACCTTCTTGCCATCTGCTCTGTTACAAGGGAGGTTTCAGAATATCAATTTTCCTGATTGCTTATGCCCACGTGGAAGCAATGAAATTGAATCGGTTGTCCATGTTCTACTCTGTTGCTCTTTTTATACAGAGATCAGAGAGATCAGAAGTTAATGCACTCCTTCATTGCTTCAGGGCCACAGAGGACAGAGACACAATCAAGGCTTTTGCTAAATTCTTTCTGAATGCTATAAGAATAAAATAATGCTATAAGAATAAATTTGTATGCATGAAACACCTGGTGAAATTCCCTCTTCATCACAACAGTTAAAGCTGCAGAAGCCCTGCCTAGCGTGACCAGATACAAAAGAGGTGTTGTGTTGAGAGGGAAGTAGCACCAATGCTGGTGAGAAGAAAGAAGACAAAGTCTGGTGCTAGTACGCATGTTCTTTAATATATCGTATTAAAAGCCCGACGTTTCGGATATGATCCTTCTTCAGGAGCTATAAACAATGAATAAAATATACAATGGTAAATAAACATGCGGACAACACCCATCAGAAGTTATACATTCCTTTCTTTTAAAACAAGTTTTTATATATAGAATAATTATGTATATTTTTCTATTTTTTATTATATATATATATATATATATATATATGGCAATAAATGCACACTTTCACTGGACAAACATATGCTTGAATTCTCCCTTTAAATTCTTCTTTATAAAGGCGCTTACATGTCCTTATTGAAAGACACCTGTATTTTAAATTTATATGTGTGTATATAATTGTTTTCTTCAAACATTAACATTTGTGCAGACTCCTCTACAGAGTGTGCACTCAGTATAAATAAACAGAAAATATATACACTCTATAAACCAAAATCCATTCCTTTGTACTCATGCAGACTCCACTAGGAAACTTTTTTAAAAGAAAGGAATGTATAACTTCTGATGGGTGTTGTCTGCATTTTTATTTACCATTGTATATTTTATTCATTGTTTATAGCTCCTGAAGAAGGATCATATCTAAAATGTCGGGCTTTTAATGCGATATATTAAAGAACATGTGTACTAGCACCAGACTATTCTTTCTTCTCGCCAGATACAAAAGAGGGCAGGGCTCATGTAGCTTTAACTGTTGTGATGAAGAGGGAATTTCACCAGGTGCTTCATGCATACAAATGAGATCTGCTGAAATTCCCTTTTCTAGACAGCTGGTAAAGAAACAGAAGCCCTGTCCTCCTTTTCATATGGTCACCCTATATGGTGCCATTAAATTCTGTGTATACCATAGCACCATCTAGTGACTATTTAATGAAACATATAGAAAGGCAGAGAAAGAAACATGCTGGAAAAAAGCATGTGTAAAGGAGTCAACCTAAATCTTCCAAAAAAACTAGAAGCAGAAGCCCTGGTAAAGGCGCAAGATAAAAGCTTAATGTAGAAATTTCCTGAGATATCCATGAAAATAAGCAGATTTGTACATAGGTCAACCACCAGGACAACCAAGGCAGTTTCCGTCCCAAAACCACTCTGGAAGATGGAGAGGAATTAAAACAATTCTAAACCCTCCAATACCTTGTCCAGAAATAGCTGATTTGATACTGCTGATAGTTGTTCAAATTAGGGGTGTGCATGGGAGGAAAAATCGTATCGGAATCGGGACCTCAGATTTTGCCCTGGATCAGATTGGACAAAATCGGAGGTCCCGCAGATCAGATTGGATCTGATTCCAATACGGATGTCTGATTTTTGGATCGGACGTCATTTAAGGTGTTTTCACCATAGGCTTGCATTGGGGGAAAGAAAGCTTTCCCCCAATGCAAGCCTATGAGGAAAACATGGGGGCGGGTGAGTGGGGAGCTAACTCCCCTTCCCTCCCTGTCCCTCCCCCCCACTTGTGCTCCTTACCTGCTGGGGCCGCCCGCTGCCGCCCGCTGCCGCCCGCTGCCGCCCGCTGCCGCCCGCTGCTGCCTGCTGGTCCCTTCTACTAAGAAACAGGCTTCGCAGCCTGCCTCTCAGTAGAGCGCTGGGTGACATCATCACCCAGCGCTCTACTGAGAGGCAGGCCACAAAGCCTGTTTCTCAGTAGAAGGGACCAGCGGGTGGCAGCGGACAACAGCGAGGAGGCAGCAGGTAAGGAGCATGAGTGGGGGGAGGGCGGGAGGAAGGTGGAGGTCCTCACTCACCCACCACCATGTTTTCCCCATAGACTTGCATTGGGGGAAAGCTTTCTTTCCCCTAATGCAAGCCTATGGCAAAAACACAAAAAATTGAGGTCTGATTTTCCGATTTCCCCCAATTAAAAGGGGGGGGGGGAAATCGGATCGGAAAAAATCAGACCACCATTTTTTGAAATCGGAATTGTTTCCTTTCATTCCGGTTTTGGCTGGATCAGATCGGATCTGATACGCTGCACATCCCTAGCTCAAATAGCCCAGACCATGATAGGTGTTTGTTTGTTTTTTAAGAAGAGATCACATCACTGCCTCCTTTGATCCAATGGCAAGCTATAGTTTACAACAAACCAGCCCAACTATGGATATAGCATTCCAACTAAAGCCATGTTATAGTTGTTTATTTCAAGCATTTCTATAATGAATTTTATCAATTAAGGCAGACAATTAAATGACAATAAACACCAGCAGAACAACCAGCAGATCAATGCACTCATCATCATCATCATCATCATCATCATCATCTTTATTACAGTCACTGACCAGACCTTACACATACAAAAAAGTAGGGAGAAATTACATACAAATTTGAGAAATATGCAGCATCTGGTGAAATTTCTTCTTCATCACAGCAGTTAAAGCTGCAAGAGCCCTGCCATCTTTTGTATCTGGTCACTCTAGTATAGCTCCTGCAGCTTTAACTGTACTGACTAAGAGGGAATTTCACCAGGTGCTGCATACATACAAACAACATGTCCTAGGTTAATGCAATAATAAATGTAAATCTGCTTAATACCTATGTGAAATTGCCCAGTTCCGTTACAATGTCAGCAGTATCTACTGGCTGTAAAATGAAACATATAGAACTAGTTGAGAAAGACAACCCTGAAGAAACAGACTGTTAGCCTGTGTATGGAACTGATCTTAATCCCACGAAGAATCCAGAAGCAGGAGCCCCAACAAATCATAGGCTAAAAAAGTTACCTAAGATGCTTTTGCCTGAGAAGAAACCCTCAAATTCACTTCTGGAGCAATTGAGGTGACAACCCTGCTTCTGAGTAATCATGCTTGGGTTGAGTCTTAATGCAAAGGGTTGCAATCCTGCATCCTGTTGGGCTCACCCTAACTCTAACATTGGAAGTCAATGGGATTTAAGCAGTCAGTGTGCTCCAACCAGTTATTGATTCATTCCCGTAACTGAAATTAGAGTTGCAGATTATTCTTTCAGTCATCTGTGCGCAAACACAACAATGTGCTTCTTCTTGAATGGGCTTTTCTGTCCCTTCAGGTCTTTCTTCCCTTGTTCTTATATCTTAATTAGGGTGACCGTATGGAAAGAAGGACAGGGCTCCCATATCTTTAACACTTGTACAGAAAAGGGAATTTCAGCAGGTGTCATTTGTATGCATGCAGCACCTGGTGAAATTCCCTCTTCATCACAACGGTTAAAGCTGTGGGAGCTTTTGTATCTGGTCACTCTAGTATAGCTCCTGCAACTTTAACTGTTGTAATGCAGAGGGAATTTCACCAGGTGCTGCATGCATACAAATGACACCTGCTGAAATTTCCTTTTCTATACAACTGTTAAAGATACAGGAGTCCTGTCCTCCTTTTCATATGGTCACCCTATCTTAACAATCTATTCAATTGTTATAGAAAAAACATCCAGTGGACACACAATGCATGACCATATGAAGCAGCCTAATACCAAATCAGGTCACTGTCCATCTAGCCTTGCTCTGTCTACTTTGCCTGGCAGTGGTTCTCCGGGGTACTAGGTAGAGGCCAGCTACCCAACATCCTTGGAAATAATTGTAGATGCCAGGAACTGAGCATAGGACCTTGTGCATGCAAGACTCATGTTTTGCTCCAGGTTATGGTCCTTCCAAATTGCTCTAACTCCCACAATAAGACCTCACCGTAGCATCTTGTCCTGAATAGTGTTTGATGACGCAGGTTCCTCCAGGGTGCCGCTGATAGAACTGAGTGACATCGTAGACTTTCCTGTTGATGACCAGCCATCTCTCTTGCTTGGAGTTTTCTTTGCCTGAGTGGAGACTGACTTCCTCCCAGGTGAAAAGCTGTGCAAGATTTGAACAAGGTTCTGGCTTTCTTACACTGGTGCCTAACTGTGGAGGCATTCTCACTGACAGATGAGCACCTAAGACTGGATTTCCCAAGTAATCAGTCCACTGTCATTCACTGTGTCTTTCCATTCTGCTTCATGCACCTAATGCCTTTATATGCACTGATTGCAGCAGCCCACATAATCTGCAGCAACCTGTTGCTCCAGGCATTCTCTTTTAAAACTGCCTCCTCCTACTTTTTGCCTCTCCTTTATCTCCACTCAGACACTATAGGAGCCACCTTTTCATCACTTCTAGTAATGAATCTTCTTAGCAGAATGTAAGCACAATATGTACTGGAACTTTCAAGTGTATAAAATAATGTATTGTGCAAGAGCCCTTGCTCTGTTCCAACAGATACTTGATTTTCAGTAATAACATTGTCATTGTTTCTTCTGTGCTGCTTCAGACTTGCACACACAAGGGTCCCCTCTACAAGGATTCGCTTTTGCGCCTGGTTAGCCGATTATGCACATAATAGCTGAAGCGCATTTATGCCTAATACCTCTGCACGAGAGGCGGCGAGAGGCGGCGAAGCGCATTAAGGGATGACCAAAATGCGCTTTACAAGTAGTTAATGCGCATAATCGCTTGTTCACATAGTCAAAATGCGCTTTAACGGCCGGAGCAAAATAAAACTTGCTGTTTAACGCGCATTCGATAATGCGCATAATCGGAGAGATAATGCGCCTCTACGCCCGATTTGTGCTCCGTTCTTGTGGAGGTAAATTTTTTTAAGTGCCTTGAAAGAGCTTTAAACCTCTCTTGTAGAGGCAGCCGATGTTGGGTAGCTGACCTTGAAAAGATCTCTGCCACCAGGAGAAGCTCTGCCAGGCAGAGTAGATGCAGTATAGAAGTAACTATGAACTGAGTTCTGGACATGATTAAAATCTCTAATCTCTTTGAGGAGGGAATTTTCCATAGATGGGGGCACCACAGATGAAAATGCCCTCACCCTCATTTGTGTCAGTCTGACCTTAGATGGGAAAGGTACATGCAGAAGAGCCTTGGTACATGATCTTAGCAGGATTACGTCCAGCATTATATGGGAGCAGTATTAGGTCCCATGCCATTTAGGTTATATATTGACCTATGGACATTTTAGGAAGCTTCCTGTTCATGTTGCAAAGATAAATTTTGTCCAGATATTACCTTTCTCAGTTGGACTCTTCCAGAGCTTTTGTTTTTAAGCCGGTATGTATGATGGTCAGGTATTATGGGAGATAAGGAGAGGACTAAGCAAGTGGCAGATCACAGGCATGAAATGTAGAAGATTTAACAGCCTGTCAGCCATTGGGGAAGCCAGTGACTATAGCCTCTGTCTCTTTTCTTTTCACACAGATATGCATCCCTTGCTTAACACCTGAGTCAATGTGTGGTGATTAATTTCAGCATTTATTACACAATCCTAAGAATGCTTACTCAGAAGAGTCATGGAGTTCAATAGGGCCTACTCCCTAGTAAATATGATTGGGGCAGCCCCAGAATAGTTGCCAGCAACAGGTGCCCTAGGTGAACCATGCAATCCCCATCCCATAACCCCAAACCCAGATCTAGGATGAGGTTTTTGGTAAACTGGGAAGCATTTTACCCCCTTTTTTTCCTTTTGATGAAGAGACATCTTCCCCTCCTGCATATTCAGAAGGAGAAATTTTAACTCTACCTATAAAGCTGAAAGTATGTTTGTAGATTTGTATGTCTGGAAATGTTTACCCATTTCCTGATGAGATAGAAGCTTGAAATTTTTGACACTGATAGATCTTCATGTACATTAAAAAACACCTTAAATCTACAATATTTGTGGTTTAATTTTTTTAAAAATAATTTAAAACATATCTTAGGCTGATGCCTACAACTCCCAGTGTGCCTACAACTCCGAGCAACTGAAGACATGCTGGGTGGTATAGGTATAACAGAGAGCTTGGGGATTGTGTGCGGCCTGTGGGCAACCTCATGAGTTCTCTGTAACAGTTACACAGCCCAATATGCCTTTGCCAGAGCTACCTGCGTCAATGAGAGGAGAGAAGTGTCTGTCAGAGGGTGTTGGCCATGGCCCACTAAAGGCATGGTAGGTGGTGTAGGCATTTCAAAGATCTCAGGGGAACCCATGCATGGCCATGAGGGCGATCCCCTGCACAGCTCCCATGACCATTGCCAGCTGATAGTTGGTTGCTCGGCAGTGACTGCTGCCCTCTGCCACCAGGAGTCAGGCTGAGGAGAGAAAACAGAGCTGAAGAAGCAGGTGCCACCCTCCCACCTGATGGTGCCCATTCTCAATGCCACAAATATGGATGGCAGAGTGGTGGTAGTGGTGGCAGTGGGGCAAGCCACTGCGGAGAGTGGCTGCAGCACCAGTCCACTGAGGAGACCTACCTGCTTGGCATCAATGGCGGTGCTGATGGTAGCAGTGCTGGAAGCATGGAGACATTGGAGAGGTGAAACAGAAGGACATGAAGTCTGAAGGGATGGGGACACTCTTCTGGGACCCAGCCAATGCTGGGTATATCAGCTAGTCATTTATAAACACACACACACACACACACACACACACACACACACACACACACTGTATCACACAGAGGGTCTGATAAAAAGAAGAAAGGAGACGGCACAGCCCTGAAAGAAGGTTCCATGGAAGAGGGTCCCAGTTGCTTCCTCAGGGTGACATGACCAACAAAGGTCCGCCAGCTCCTGGGCTCAGGCCTCTGAGAGCAAAGGAAATGGATGCTCTCATGCTGTGGCAGTCTCACTCCCTGCCTCCAGTTGGGAGCTGTACCAGAGCAAGAGGATATCCCACATCACCAGAGGGAGGACTGGATCCCAAAGGTTGGTGGGCATGTGGGTGGACTTAGCCCCCCAATCCCCAGTCAGTCGCTCACTCAACTCCACATCCTTGGTCATATTCCCTTTGTATGTGCATGTGAAATGAAATAATGACATCTTTGTTATTTTATCTGGGTTTTTAACTATTTTATTTCCCCCTGAAATTCAGCATCACATTTAATTTGGCACCCTTGGTGACCTCCTAGTTCACCTATATGGATGGGCCACCCCAGTTAGGATTGTAACCTTGGTTGACTAATTGGTCAATCAAGTATTAATTTGAATGAGTAAAAAGGACTCCCTGATATAAAATGTCCTTGGAGAAATGATGGGCTCCAGGCACTGTCTTAGAAGAAACATTCTTCCACAAAAGAGGGAATGCTTCTTCCAAGGTGGTACCAGTTGCAAGGTGTGTCCGCATCATCCAAAAGCAAGGAGGTATGCCTTTCTTTATAACATACATATTCTTGAAGATTTGATTGATCAATTAAACCCATACAAACAGGTTTTTCTACCTGAGGCTTCTAACCTGCTGCTTTACTGAGGCGTCTGTTTCTGGATTCTTTGTGGGATTAAGCTTGAATCCTCTAAACATTTTTTCTGGGGCTTCTCCTTATCTACTTCTTTACATGTTCCATTACATACTATAGTGCCTTTAGCTGGCACTATAGTATAGCAGAATAGACTTTCCCTGATAAAATAATAGTGCAATAATGGTTGCAAAGAACAAGAGAGGCCCTAGAGGACCAAATTTAAGACTTGGTTGATTTTAATGATGTATTAATTTTTATATGCTTTTAATCAGTTTTATGTATTTATATTGTCTATATGATGTTGTTCCCCGCCTCAATCCGGAAGGAAGAGGCGGGTAAGAAATAAATAATAATAATAATAATAATAATAATAATTATTATTATTATTATTTATAACGTAATGTAAAGCACCTGTAAATTACCATAATGTTGTATGTAAAATGGTCACTTTATGGCCTCCACTTACGTAACATTACACTTCCGGAAAACCTGAGCTGCCATTTTTACGCAAAATGGTGGTTCACTGAGGAGTCAAATGCTTGTAAGTGTGTGGCAGCTCGGCAAAAGGGGGTCCAGGAGGCTGAGAGGAGGAGAGTCCGCTGGACTCCACTCCCCCCTGAGACTCCCACAACATCTCAACATACTGCCTCATGAAACAGGAATTTTCATGCTAAAGATCCGTCTTTTAAGTACTCCGTTAAGAAATATCCACCTTCTTACTGTATGTAACTGTTTCAGCTTCATGGCTACTTGACTAAGGGTGCCTCTACAAGAGTGATTTAAAGCTCTTTCAAAGCGCATTACCAATTTTACCGCCACATGAATGGAGCGCAAATCGGGGGTTGAGGCGCTTTTTCTGTCCGATTATGCTCATTATTGAATGCGTGTTAAATAGTGAGTTTTAATTTACCGTGGGAGTTAAAGCACCTTATGACCATGTTAACAAGCAATACTGCACATGTAAACAACTTTAAAGCATGTTTCATACAACCGGTAATGCGCTTCACCTCCTCCCGTGTATAGGGATTAGGCGTAAAAGCGATTGGGAGAAGATGTGCATAATCGGCCAACCGGGCGTCAAACTGAAATCTTGTAGAGGGGACCTTATCTTCTATCCACTACCATCCTTATGCTATTTCAATTGAACCATTTAGTTTTGTGGAACTGCTACAGGGCATTTCTCCTCTCAATGCCAGGCAATGTTGGGAATGGGACTGACAATAAAAGTACAGTATACATATCTATAATAAGATAAAGTGTGAAACACTGTGTACGTTCTGGTTATGAAATTTAATTAAAGATATCTCAGAGTTGAAAAGGCTACAGAAAAGAACAGCTAAAATTACTATTTTTTCCTCTCAGGGAACTCAGGGAAATCTAAAGCATTTGAGACTTCTTAGTTTTTAAAAATGATGAAAAAGGCAGGGAGCATGAGGCAGGCTATGCAGAATCATTAAAAGAGTGAAGAGAATAATCTCTCTCCCTCTCTCTCTGTCTCTCTCTCTCTCTCACACACACACACACAATATCCACAACCACAGAATGGAACTGAATGGCAGCAGATTAAGGCCTATGAAAAGAGAACACATTTTCATATAACATGTAATTTATATGTGGAATTTACTTTCACAAGATGTTACAATTGCTACTGGAAGGATCATTCTATCATTTCTTATTATCTATGTGAAATGGAATAGAATGGAATCCTTATGACAGATAAAGTCCCATGGCATATTTCTTATGCCTACGACTACTTCAGCTCAAAAGCTACTAGCAATCCTTTTCATGGGGCACTCACTGGGTTCTCTCCCAGTGACTAAACTGAGCTTTCATTGCCATGATCATATTGGGCATTGGGTTGGCACTGCTCCACTGCCAAACCCCACACTATCCCTGGAGCATGGTGATGGCAAATTGTTCTAATGAGGGGAGGCAGCTTTCCAGTGGCCATTAGGCTCACTGGGCTTGCCCCCTCTCCTTCCTGTGGCTTCCGGCAACCAATAGGAGGTCACCTTCTGCACGGGAATGCCCCCCGAAGTGGCTCCGAGCAAGGACAGACTGGTGGAAGAGCTGGGCTGATCTTGCTCTGGCTGGAAAAGTCAGGGTAACTTTTCAGCTGTGTATCTTCACCTCTTTGCCCTGGGGTGGCTTCGAATCTGCTACTGTGTCATCTAACTGACACAGCACAGATTTGGAGCAAAGATGACATCAAGACGTTGTCACAAAATATGAATGTAATGTGTATTGTTGCTTGCACTTTATATGAGTTTATTCATTACAATCTTTGTATTAACTGTAAGTATAGAGTGGTTGGTTAAATCTGTGCAGTATAGGCCATGAGCTAGCTTTAAGTGCAAAAATGTATTTTTTTGGAACTGAGGCAAAGGAGATTGACACAGGTGTGTTGGTTAAATCTTGGAAAGCCTCCTCCCCCCAAAAAACTTGACTTGGGAAATAAATTTTCATAAGGTTGCTTTGGAAGTAAAATGTAAGTCTAGTTGCATTGAAAAGAAGCCCTCTTAGCTTGCAATTCCAGGGATCTAGGTCATAGGATGTCTTGGATTCCCCCTCCAATATCAGAGACAATGCTCCAACCTCAGAAGGGGGAGTTGGAGATCTGTGCACACATCTGCCCCTGCCCCCTACCTGGAGCAGAGAGAACTATGCAGGCTGCCTCTCTGAGGATGGGAAATTGATATTGGAGAGGGGGAAAACTGTAGGTGGTGAGGGTAGGAGACTGACCAGGATACAATTTATCCTGAGCCTCCTCCAGCCTCCTTCCTTCCCACTCCAAAGCGCACTCGCTAGGCAAGCTGAAAAGCTCATCTTGCATATAATCAAAGGTCAGAGGGAGGCAAAGATCGCTTTTACTGCACGTCCCGCCTTGCTGGCTTCAGCCTATCAGGGCATCGGAAATCTCTGAGTTCAGGGGCTTCAGAGCAGTGAGGTTTAGATGCCAGAACTGTGTGCAAGAGCTATGAAGCGCCTGTTTGAGTCACCTACATAGATGTATGTTAAGTTAAGAAACTGGAGTTAAAGAGAAAAGTACCCATACATGTGTGTGTGTGGAAAATGTTTTATTGATCCTGTTCCAGATCAATGTGCTTTTGACTGTGTACTCTGAGCATATCCAGAATGTAATTTGTCAGAATATGATTCCTAAAGTGAGTTCTCATAGATAACTGAGTCAGTATTTTTGTTACCAACAGAAGATGTTTTTACACTATGTATCATCATCACCATCATCATATATTTATTTCTTACCCGCCTCTTCCTCTGGATCGAGGTGGGGAACAACATCAATTCAAACAATATAAAATACATAAAACTGATTAAAAGCATATACAATTAATATATTATTAAAATATCAACAAAGTCCTAAAATTCAACTGGGTAGGCCTGCCAGAAGAGATCAGTCTTTATAGCTCTCTTAAATTCTGGAAGACTGGTAAGTTGGCGGATCTCTCCAGGCAGGTTGTTCCACAGTTTTATCATAACTGATAAAAGTACCTTTGTTCCTACTGAACAGTGAAACTTGTCCTGCAACCAAGAGCAAGGTAAAATTGGGAGAAAAGAAGTCTCCCAAACATGATTACCAAAGCTCTGACAACCAGGCCTGCCAGATAGGAAACTATAAGATCTCAGTGATGACCACTTTATAAATTAAGAGGAATCAAACTTTATTTTTAATAAGAAATATACTAGCCACTATTTCTTTTCTGGTTTTAAGGTTATTTTATTAAATTATTGTATGTACATTACAAGGAACTTATAGTCAACAAATACAATAATAGTCAACTATTCAAACAAAAAAATAAAAATAAATTGTTCCCATTCTTATTTATTTATTTATTTATTTATTACATTTGTATACTGCCCCGTAGCCGAAGCTCTCTGGGCGGTTTACATAGGATAAAAACAATTAAAAACAATATACAAAAAATTAAACAGCAAAAACATACAACATACACACAATCTGTACATTTAAAACCACTACAACACCCCAAAAAGCTACAAAAAACAAAAACAAACCCAGTTATATAAATAACTTATATTTGAGTTATATAAACATTTGAATGTTCTTACAGCACCCCTCATTTAATTAGATCCCTCCAGAGTGATGTCTGGAGTATTAGAGGCTTCTAGGAAACCATCCCTTTGTTGACAAACGCAATAAAGGGAAACCAGATTTCCATGATTATGTTATGTTTTGCCACCTTTCTCAGAACTCTGCTGTAGTGGGTTAGTCTCTCTGAAAATGCAATTTTCCAGATATTGGTGAACCAGCCCTGCATCATGCAACCGGCATCTTGATTTCCAGTGTTGTGCTACTTCTAGGCGTACTGCTAGCAACAAAAACAGGACTACCTCACAGTGTGGCAAGTAGCCTTCTACATTATCTGTTAGAGACAGCAGTGCTTAGAGGGGTTATGGCACAATGATGCAACCAACAATATCTGAAATCACCCCAAATACTCCAGATCAGAATGATTGAACCTGGAAACAGTCCCACTGCACATGGACCAGCATCCCAACATTTCCACATCCCCTCCAGCAAAGTGGAGACTGCTTTCATTCTCATGCAGCCACACACCAATTCTGTTTAACAAGTGGCACCCATGCTTGCACAACAGAGATTTCGCATTTCCTGGGGCATGTCCCTTATGTGATCTCCACTGGCCTGCCCTGTCCCAGAAATTATCATTTCTGCACATTTTGGGTTGCCCCCAGAAGCGCTAAATCTCCTAGAATAGATTGGCAGAGTCGTCCACTTCTGAGTGGCCAATGATGGATCCTGCCCTAGTTGTGGAATTGTCTGCAACAAAATGTGATGATGGCCACAAGATGGCTTTAATAGATTAGACAAATCCATGGAGAAAAAGTGGAACTTATTAGCTATGATACCTCCATAATAAAAGGTAACATGTCCCTGGAGGCAAAAAACTGGAAATCCCCATCACCTTCATTTCCTGTTAGAGGGCTTCCAGAGCATTTAGCTGGTCACTCTTGTAAACAGAATACTGGTCTAGAATCAAGACTAGATGCACTTGGCTTTTATCCAGTAAGGCACTTTTACATTCTTCTACTCCTCTGGCAACCTGTAATATAGTTTGGCTTTCACTAAGCATTAGCCAGTTAACCCTGCTGAGCAGTCATTTCAAAAAAAGATATTCTTAAGTATTCCTGTAAGAGTATTATCATAATAGGAAGGGATGAAATTACCCATATAAAAGAAACCATTGGGCATTTTGGTTGACAAACATCTGAAATGTTGAAGGAAGTCAATAGTATTTCAGGTGAGATTTTAACATTTCTCTGCAGAAATCAAATGATCACTCCAAGCACTGGCCAATCCACTACTCAAGACTAATATGTTCCAGATGGGGGACAGCTGTAGGTCAATCTTATCATCATTGCAATAGTTTTGTGCTAAAGAAGTTCTGATGAAAGGATCCCTGGGAAAGTGCTGTGGCTCTCCTGATCAATTTTTTTATCCCGTCCCATTGTTCCTTCTTCCTTGCCAAGAGGGAATGTGGTTATACTAAGAACTTTTCTACATGAGGCTTTTAATCACTATGTAAGTCATCACACCGGGGGGGGGGGGAAATCATGTTTCCTTACCGTTGTTTCTCCGACCCTGCTGTTGTCCCTTATTACTTCCTCTTTCTGCCCAGAGGAGAGAGAGGAAGTAAACAAAGACCATGTGACCCATTCAGGGCCCATTTTCATCATGCCACTTTTCCTGCACACAGCAGGAGATCACAGCATATTCCATTTTTTTTTTAAAAAAAAGACAGATTAAAAGGGGTCTATTTTGTGACAGAAAAAAGAGCAGAAGGAGTGGGAAGTGGATGTTGTTGTCTAAAGGACACGTACACATCCGTAAGTGGGCAGTAGCAAGTATGCAATACAATGCTCATTTGATGAACCTCCAGACCTATAATTGCAGAATTACGATCTGAGCTCTACACAAAGAGCTTTTCCTTTTCTGCTTTTCAACTACATGATGGAAAAGGAGCTGTGTAGCTGTGTTATAGCGGAATAGTGCAAATACACAAGGAGAAACAGCACTTTCAGAAATAATACCCCATTTTCCCCATTCTAAAAATACCTGGGAAAGTGCTCTAAAAACAGAAGCAAAACTGGAGAATCATCATATTATCCAAAGAACCTGCAAATAGCCATGAGTAAGGAATCATGACTGCAGAATAAATGCCTTAGGTAGCAAAGCTCCAAGTCCAGCTGATGAAGGCAAAGCAATGGCAAAATCCTTTCCCAGACTTCAAATTGCATTTGATAAGACACAAGTAATAACCTGTGCTTCTCCACTCTGGGATTAGCACGCACAAGTGAAAGATAGCAAATCCTCCTGACAGAGCAAGTCCTGTGGTGCATTTCTCATGCTTATTATAACTTCAGCCCAAAGGCTCCTAGCAACAAAACCTTTTCTTGGGCCACCCATGTTCACTCTCTCCAAATTATTACACCCAATTTTTGTTGCCAGGATCACATTCCAGTTTTTACTTTATTAATATTCTTATATTTGTCCTTTGGACCATAAACAAAGCTTCACTGCATTCTTTGGCCATTTTTGATGACATTTGTAATATTGGTGATGGTGGTATTATCAATCACCACTGCACACAACCAAGCACCATGAGAACATAATATACTGTAAGTTCTACTGTGCAACCCTCAGAAGTGAACTTGCATTCTTCAATACAAGGGGTTGAAATGTGTGTTTTTCCATATGAAATTCTCATAGGGTGACCAGATTTTGGAAACCAAAATCCAGGTCCAAAATGGCCGCCCGAAGGGGGCGTGCCCACCAACATGTCCGGCCCCCACCTGAACATAGCCTTGGTCACATGTCTGATTTCACAGCACACAATTAAGACAAACATGTATTTCCTTATCTGAAAAGCTGTGTAGAAATAGTGAGTAGCTGTAAAGATGTGGGGCAGATGTTAGACATCAACATTATATACATTGTGATATATACGTGAAATTGCTTTCAGGCAACATGTCTAGAATTTTATCAGGTGTCACTTGTATGCATGCAGCACCTGGTGACATTCCCTCTACAATACAACAGTTAAAGCTGCAGGAGCCCTGCCTAGCATGACAAGATACAAAAGACGGCACATACACACCCCAGGTAAGAGCAGCAGTAGCAGCATCCACACACATCTCATGCTCACCAAAGGCAATAAAAATTAAAATCTACATACTCCTGCACGCTCACCCAAACTGGGGGAAAACTCCACACCCTCCCAAAAGCAATTAAAACAACAACCACCTCCCCACACACACTTAACTGGGGGGGATAGAAATCCACCCCCACCCCCACCAAAGACAAAATAATGATGACAACAACAACAATAACAATAATAAACCACCCACACAATGCAAAATAACACAAAACATGCACACACCCATTGCAATAAAATAATATTAAAAATACAACATTCACCCACATACTCACCCAAGGAAAAATAATAAAAATCCAGACAAGCACCAAGGCAAAAAACAACCAACTGAATGACTACACACAACCAAGACTGAAAGTTAAATAAATATCCACACACACCAGCATACTCACCCATGGCAACCCTAATAATAGTTTTAAAACACACACACATACCACCCCAGTTAATGAATCAAAATATATGGACAATATTAAAAAAAAGTTCACTAAACAGTGGCAGCACCCAACGATAAATAAAATCACATCCAGGCAGCCCCAGCCCCGTGCACTAGGCCAGGGTAAGACGCCTGCACGCCAGGCTTGAAGTCCCACATGCCACACTCTAGGCCAGGCCGCCCCACACCCGGCCAGGCTGTGCTGGGCCAGGCCGCCCCGCGCTGGGCCAGCCACAACGCTCACCATGATGCCCCGGTGTGCCAGGAGGACACCAGGTGAGGATGCTCCCCACGCTGCGCTGCTCCATGTGCCGCACTAGGCCAAGCCGCGCCACCCTGCATGCACACCCCGCGCCCGCCTGCCCCATGCCCACCCCACTTTCCCCACGTGCACCGCACCCACCCCGTGCTCGCCTGCCCCACGCCCACCCCATGCACCCCGCGCCCACCTGCCCCACAAATGCATGCCTCACAAGCCCCACAACCATGCCACCCACTGCCCGCCCGCGCCAACCCCCGCCAGCGCTTTGCCACCAACTTAAGTATTCACTCCGGGGCTGCGCTGCTGCTCCTGCCTCTGATGCTGCCTTCTGGATCTGTTTGGGAGCACGGGGAGATTGCTCCACCTCTCAAACAAGTCTGCGAGACCAAGGGCCTGTCTACACGTCGTCCTCAATGCGCCCTCCCCGCGCCACAAGCCGCTGCATTTTGTCTAGTGTGGCTCAAACCTCCGAGATTCTGCTCGTGCTCTCGCGGCTGCCGCCGCCACCCTTTCATCCCGGCGGGCCCCAGGGAGGGAGGAGGGAGGTTTGTAAACAAAAGCTAGCAATTGGAAATCCCTCTCCCAATCCCTGGCTTTTGTTTACAAACCTCCCTCCTCCCTCCCTGGGGCCCGCCGGGATGAAAGGGTGGCGGCGGCAGCCGCGAGAGCACGAGCAGAATCTCGGAGGTTTGAGCCACACTAGACAAAATGCAGCGGCTTGTGGCGCGGGGAGGGCGCATCGAGGACGACGTGTAGATCCTGCCCAGGAGAGAGCAGGTAAGCAAGCTGCTCCGTGCCCCGCATACGCCTTTCCTGGGGTGAAATGTGCTTGAATGAAGAGGCCCTTTCATCCTGGGAAAGGGGCGGGGAAGAACAGGCTGTGCGTTCTCCAGGGCCCCAGAAAGCGTGGAGCTTTCCTACCTCCATTAGAGTAGGCGATCTCCACCCTTTCTGGAGCCCCGGAGAACGTGCGTCCTGCTCTGCCCCGCCCCTTTCCCAGGATGAAAGGGAGACCTAAAATCCCGGTCCCCCCAGCCCCCCCACCTAAAACAACCCCCCCCGCGTGCTTGCGCGGCCCGCCCGCCCCCCTCGCGTGGCCCACCGGCCTCCCCCGCCCCCCGCGCCCGCGCTGCGCCGCCCGCGTGCCCGCCCGCGCCGCCCGCACGTCACGCTCGCCCCACGCTGCTCCCGCCACCCGCCCGCCTCCCGCTCCTTACCTGCTGGGGTGTCCCGTCCGCTTCCCTCCGGTGCTCAGAATCTACTGAGAAACAGGCTTCACTGCCTGTCTCTCAGTATCGCGCCGGGTGATGACGTCATCACCCGGCGCGCTACTGAGGGACAGGCCGCGAAGCCTGTTTTGCAGTAGATTCGAGCACTGGAGGGAAGCGGACGCGGCCTGCACAGGTAAGGAGCGCGAGGCGCAGGGCGCGAGGCGCGGGGCACTTACCTGCTGGGGCGGGCGCTTCCCGGGCTCCTCCACCGCCTCCGCTGCCGGGTCTACCGCCGCTCCTCGCTTGCTGCACCACCGCGTGACCCCCCGCCACCCTGGTTTGCCCCCCCGCCCCCCGGTTGGGCCAGTTTGCCCCTGGATTCCCGGTTAGGACCGGGAAATCCCGAGCCATCTGGTCAGCCTAAATTCTCACAACCTACCCAGCTTTCTTTTGAGGAATCAGCCTTTCTGCATGAACTGGTGGATCATAGGAGGGATATTAAATGTTATGTTCTGCAAAACATTTAATATCCAAGATGTGCTGGTTCAAAATAAAGGGGTTCACATACTTGGCCTTTCACAGATTGTAAAACAGCAACTCCAGACTAGGGGTGTGCATTAGATTCAGCTGAATCCAGAACCAAATTGGACTGGACAGGTTTGAGATACGTGTGGATCAAAGCAGGGCTCCTCTGAGGGGGACTGGATCTGAATTTGAACACTCCTGAGGATTTGGAGACACACAGAAAGTGAGGCAGGATCTACACTACTGCTTTATAACAGTTTATAACGGTATTGACGATTGTTGGGGCCCATGGCACACTCTATATACAGTTTTCAAACTGCTTTCAAGGTGTTATATCCTGCTTGGTGTAGATCTGGCCTTAGTCTCCACAAACTGATACATTTCTACCCATGCTTTCTCTATAAGGAATACACCAGGGTGGAAAAAGGAGGCAGGGAGAAGTCGGGGTGTAGTTTTGAGACCAGCAACTCTAGCTTCTTATTGCAGTGAATGGATTTACCAGGGCTCTCCAATTCCTGTGCTTTTTGGGGATGGATGCTGAAATAATATATCACAGGACACTGATCCAGTATTCAGTGATCAAAAGAACAAAAGAACATGAGAAAGAGCCATGTTAGCTCAGACCATGAGCCCAGCTAGTCCAGTATTCTGTTCACACAGTGGCCAACCAGCTGCCAGTGGGAACCCCACAAATATATATGAATACAATAGCACCCTCCCACTCATGTTTTCCAGCAACTGGTGTACATAGACATACTGTCTCAGACAGCTGAGGTAACTTATAATCATCATGATATGCTTATCCTCCATGAATTTGTCTAACCCCTTTTAAAGGCACCCAAATTAGTGGCTGTGAAGAAATGTCCTGAATATAATTATTGTTATGTAATGTTTGCTTTGTGACAATTGCTTTGAATATCATTAGATGGGACCTGAATCAAGTAAAATTGATTCTGATTGGCTGGGGATTCTATCTAGGTGGAAAAGGATGGTTGAGAAATGACAGTTAAGGAGTTGCCAATTGCCAGTTAAGGTTTTAGGGTGTCTTTACATTAAGAGAAAATTGTGTTTGTGCTTCCTGCTTTTTGGTGTGATTGTTATTCAAACCACTTGGTTTGAATTGAATACTTCCCCTCCGTTCACTTCCTTTGAGACAGCATGATCCAATGCTGGAAGATCATGCTTTCCCCAACTATTACCACTTTAAAAGTGGTTCTTTTCATGGTGGAATTTCTATAAGATGCCTCAGGAGACATCCAGGTTGTTCATGACTTCATGTAAATGACCAGCAAATTTCTGTGAGCGGCCAATCATTAGCATGCAACAAATCACATGAAAAGAAGCTCCCAGCCTATGGAGAGTGAGGGAGAAGGTCTACTGGTTGGTGTGTGAAGAAAGGAGAAGGAGAAAGCTCAAGGGAAATTTAATAGCTAAGTCATGGATGTTAAGCAATTCCTTCTCTGTGGAATAAAAATACTTGGCTGGTGAGCTCAGGTGTAGGGAGCAGATGACTGTGAGCATCATCAGACAAGCATTTTATTGCATGCTTGCTACTGCCCACTTACAGATATTCGTGCATCCTTTAGATGATGATGGCTGCCTCCCGTGCACTTCCTGCTCCTTCCATTCATTTTTCCATTGCAAAATAGACCCCCTTTAATCTAACTTTTTTTAAAAATGGAATGTGCTGCAATCTCCTGCTGTGTGCAGAAAAAGTGGCATGATAAAAACATCCCCTGAATGGGCCACGTGGTCTGTGTTTACATCCTCTTTCCTCTCAGGGAGGAAAGAGGAAGTAATGAAGGACAGAAGGGGGGCAGATAAGTGGTGGTAAGGAAACACAATTTCCCCCCTTGTGATGACACTCTGGCTGCATTTGGACAACTCATTAAGCAACTGGGGGGGCAATCATCAGTTGTGTTGCTTATTGTGTTGTGTGGAGGGTAACATGCCACTCAAACTATTGACGGTATGCTATTCCGCCAAAATAAGCAACAGAGAGAAACAACTGGCTTGCAAGTTGTTTAGCATGAAGCCAGTTGTTTAGGCTGACCATATGAATAGGAGGACAGGGCTCATGTAAATTTAACACTATACTAGAGTGACCATATACAATAGAAGGCAGAGCCCCTGCATCTTTAACTGTTGTGATGAAGAGGGAATTTCACCAGGAACTAATTGCATACAAATGACACTGGCTGAAATTCCCTTTTCTCTACAACTGTTAAAGTTACATGAGCCCTGTCCTCCTTTTCATATGGACAGCCTACAGTTGTTTAAAGTGTTGTGTGGAGGGGTGAGTGTGTTAATGACGTGTGGTGAGTGAGTTAAAACATAAGCCCATAGGGGCAGGCAGCAAGAGTGACCAAAGCGGTGGCTGCCACTCTGCTACAACTGGTGCAACTTGCAGAGGCTGCTGGGATAGAACTGGGAGGACTGAGGGAGGAGGGAGAGTGGGGAGAGGGGTGGGGGCTGTGTCAGTCAAATGCTGGGTTGACTATTAGTCCACTCAACTCCAGCCCCAACCACCCACAGTTGTGTAGGAATATGTTGTGTGGGGAGTACCCACAAAATAACCAACTGTGAGTTGGCTACTCAACCCACCACTGACTAATGTGTTGTCCGACTGCAGCCATCGTGTCATGCCAGAAAGCTGCCCTAAGGTCTTCCTAGAAAAAAGCTACACAAGCAAGTAGTAAAAACCTGCTTAATCTATCCAAGCAGCCAGAAATACAACAGGAGGGCCTTTGGTATCAGAGGAAAACTGTAGCTGGACCTGGTTGTAAGTGTATTTGGCTGGGATGGAGATTTAGGGAATTTGACCTGAGGTAAAAGAAGTCATTAGAGGTTTGTAATAGCAGCAGTGTCTCTTGAGTCCTTAAGAAGTGTCAGCAAGCATACTTTTGAAAACTCCCAAAGGAAATATTAGTTCTTTCCTGATATACAAACTATCCTTTGAATAAATTAAATTGTTTAATAGTTCATCTTGTTTCTAAGGGTTGGTGGCAATTTCATACCTAAGCCTCTTATACCAGCTACTTGGAGGTTTTAAAGAATTCTAATAGAATTGGTGGCAGCAGAAAAAAGTAGGGATGTGCACAGACCCAAAAAAATCAAATTGGAATCGGAATCGGAACTTTAGTAAAAAAAAAAAAAAATCAGACTGGAAAATCGGAGCCTCTCTGTATCAGACACCATTTTGAATGCTTTCCCCCATAGCCTAGTATTGTGTTACAAAAATGCCTATAACTTTTTCATTTTAAAGATAGAAGGTTGAAACTTGGGCACTTTGTAGTTATCTGTGAGAGTTTTCAGAAAGATTGGTGCAGGCATTTTGTGGCAATATTTTTTTAAAATAAGGAACCAGGAATGCCTATAACATTTTCATTTTTAAAGCTCCACACATGAAACTTTGCCACATTGCAGGTGGTATGTTGAGACCCATGTGTGTGAAATTTCAGAAACATAGGTGCTTGCCTTGTGTGGCAGTTAATTTTAGAAAAATGGGTAGCAGTGGGGTAAATACAGTTATGCCTTCAACTTTTTTATTTTTAAAGATACAAACAGGAAACTTGGGCATGTTACAGGTACCACTTTGGTTGATACGTGTGACAAATTTCAGAAAGATAGGTCCACGCATGTAGTGGCAAGTTATTTTTGAAACAATGAGGAAAGAAATGCCTATAAGTTTTTAATTTTTAAAGTTAGAAGTCTGAAAGTTGCTCACTTTGTAGATGAGTTAGGGATACTTATCTGTGAGAAATTTCAGAAAGTTAGGTCCAGGCATTTGGTGGCTATGATTTTTGTAGATTAAAAGTCACACATGTCAACCAAAGTGGTATGTCTAATGTGGAGAAATTTCAGAAGCATAGCTTCAAATGTGCAGTGGCAAGGTATTTTTGAAAAATGAGGAAAGAAACACCTATAACTTCTTTATTTTTAAAGTTAGAAGTCTGAAAGTTGCTCACTTTGTAGATGGATTAGGGGTAGTTATCTGTTAGAAATTTCAGAAAGATAGGTCCAGGCATTTGGTGGCTATGATTTTTGTAGGTTAAAAGTTTGACAGATAACAGAGGGAGGGGGAGGCGAGGGAGGGGGTGTGATTGACAGCTCAAGCCTCTGTGGAAAAACTTTTGTAACTTTTAATCTAAAAAATTATAGTAGGAGAGAGTTCACTAAGCCCTTGCTATTTGCCATAAATAAGAAACCCCATAGGTGGTAATGCCCAGTAAAGGAGCAGTTTCCACATAAGTGCTAGTGGTGCTGGGAGTGAAAATCCCCCATGGGGGCCATCACTGCACCTTGGGGTAGGGAATTCCATCGTTTAACTATGCACTGTGTGAAGAAGTACTTCCTTTTATCTGTCCTGAATATCCCACCAATCATCTTCATGTGATTACCTCATTGGGTTCTAGTATCATGAGAGAGGGAGAGAAATGTCTCGCTATCCACATTCTCCACACCACACATAATTGTATAAACCTCTATCATATAACCACTTGTCTTTTCTTTAAGCTGAACAGTCCCAGATGTAACCTTTCCTCCTAAGGGAGTTGCTTCAACTCATTGTTCATTTTGGGTGTCATTTTCTGCACTTTCCCCAACTTTACGATATCCTTTTTAAGGTGAGATGACCAAAGCTGTCCACAGCATTCCAACTGTGGTCACACAGTAAATTTGTATAGGGGTAGTGCTGCTTATTAGTTCTCTCTCCCAGGAGCAGAAACATCCATCACCCAGTCCATTCTACTGGGCTTACTGTGATTTTGGTGCCAATTGAACAGGAAACAAAAAAAAAGAGACTTTTTTCATTCAATATAATTTCTTACCCTTTGCACCATTTTGCGGGTTGTTTGCTGAGGGGCACCTTTATGCCATTTTCACATAATCTGACCAGAAAAGCCAAACTGAGAGTAAGGGGAAAGGAATCCTTTACTTTCCCTCCCCCACAAATTTGAACACTCCTCTTTCACCTATCCTTCCAAACATTAATAGGGACACTTTTATGGTATATATCATTTTCATAAACATTACCCCAAAAAACATAGGGGAATAAGCACATCCTGTTTATGAAACCCCAAAACTGCAAAGGCTACTTTTACATTAAGTTCTATTGACCTATTCATCTAAAACCTGGTAGGCTTGATTCCCTCAAAAGGGTCAATTATCCCTGCACATTTAATTCAATTCTGCCCAGAAGTAAAAAAGCTATCAACAGCTCCTTTTTTAAAAATCAAAATTTAAATGTATGTAGCATTAAATCTCATGCACCAACTTGTCAGACATTTAAGCAGGCATAATCCTCTTATAAGGGTTTACTGTGTTTGAAATGTCATTCAGGGTCAACAACCAGGGAAATGATTGTATACATTTGCTTAATTAATTTTAACTTTTAAAAAAATTATTATCATAGATACAGAACAAATATCTAACACAGAGATACGAGAATATCTGCAACATACTATGATCGGTTGACCTGTTTCCATTTGGCAATTCTGAGCCTTGGGCCCTTTCTACACCATGGGGTGGAGATGGGTGGAGAACCCAGAAGTAGCCATTTTTTTAACAGAGAAGAGCACATGAGCGCTCCAGCAAACTACTGCAAGTTTGTTTTAAAAAACCCTGCGCACGATCCAGCCCCCCTCCCCCCACCATCCTGGAGATGGCAATTTTGGTTCCCCCCTCTCCTGATGGCCATGGTGCGGCTCCATGGTCATCTGTGCTGCCATGCTTACTTGTGCGTAAGTGCAGCAGCACCGGAGTGGGTGGCCACATCTTCCACAGTCCCAGCAACTTCCCAGGACCATGGAAAAATTCAGGATTTTTCTGGTTCCGGGGAACAGAAAAAATCCCCTGCCTGCCCCCCCTGCCCCCAGTACTCTCTGTGCATCGTGCGGACTCACAGGGAGCAGCCGGGGTCCATCCCAGGCATTTTGCCTGGTGTAGAAAGGGCCTTGGTTAGTCAGCCGCATTAGCTAGCTACACACCATAGCAATTCTAACACAGCTTCTAGTATACAGCTTGACAATAGACATGTGTAGCTGGGAAAGAGACAATGAGCTCCATCAGATTAATTTTTTATTGCACCCTCTTTACTGGGTACTCATGGATTTTTGCATCTCCCCCTCACAACAACATGCCTCCTGCCCCTTATAGCCTTCTTTGTACCACAAAAAAACACCCGGTAAGTCTGTAGTATTTTTAAAGATGAAAGTTGCCACTATTTCCTGCTGTGGGCAGGAGAAGCAGTAGGATCATAACGGCCCACTGAATGGGCCATGTGCAAGTTGTTTGCTTCCTGTTTCAAAAAAGGAAGTAACAACTAGGGATGTGCACTGGATCGGACCCGATCCACGATCCGAGTCCGGTCCAGTGGGAAATCGGATAAAATATCCGATTTCCGATCCCGCAGCTGGATCGGCCGATCCAATCCGAACCGGTCCGAAAAGGCTCCGAACCGGTTCGGCGGATTGGCGGATCGGCGGGCGCCCACTGGCGCCCACCGCCGCTTCCATTGGCGGGCGCCAGCGGGCGCCCGCCGATGAAAGTGGACAGCGGGGGGGGGAGGAGGGGGGCGCTTACCTTCTCGGCCCGTCCGCTCCCGTCCGGCACTAGCAGCTACTACCAGCGGGCTCCGCGGCCTGCTCTAGGGTGGCGCGCCGGGTGATGTCATCACCCGGCGCGCTACTCTAGAGCAGGCCGCGGAGCCTGCTGGTGGTAGCCGCCGGCCCCGGACGGGAGCGGACGGGCCGAGAAGGTAAGCAGGGGGTGCGTGGAGGGGAGGAGGGGGCGCGCGGAGGGGGGAGGGGGGCCCTTACCTTCCCGGCCCGGCGGCTCCCGTCCGGCGCCGGCGCCTACTACTCCCAGCAGGCTCCGCGGCCTGCTCTAGGGTGGCGCGCCGGGTGATGTCATCACCCGGCGCACTACTCTAGAGCAGGCCGCGGAGCCTGCTGGGAGTAGTAGGCGCCGGCGCCGGACGGGAGCTGCCGGGCCGGGAAGGTAAGGAGGGGGTGCGTGGAGGGGAGGAGGGGGCACGCGGAGGGGGGAGGGGGGCCCTTACCTTCCCGGCCCGGCGGCTCCCGTCCGGCGCCGGCGCCTACTACTCCCAGCAGGCTCCGCGGCCTGCTCTAGGGTGGCGCGCCGGGTGATGTCATCACCCGTCGCGCTACTCTAGAGCAGGCCGCAGAGCCTGCTGGGAGTAGTAGGCGCCGGCGCCGGACGGGAGCCGCCGGGCCGGGAAGGTAAGGAGGGGGTGCGTGGAGGGGAGGAGGGGGCGCCCGGAGGGGGGAGGGGGGCCCTTACCTTCCCGGCCCGGCGGCTCCCGTCCGGCGCCGGCGCCTACTACTACCAGCAGGCTCCGCGGCCTGCTCCAGGGTGGCGCGCCGGGTGATGTCATCACCCGGCGCGCTACTCGAGAGTAGGCCGCGGAGCCCGCTAGTAGTAGCCACCGGCGCCGGACGGGAGCGGACGGGCCGAGAAGGTAAGCAGTGGCGGGGAAGGGGGCTTACCCCCCCCGGAGCCGTCCGCTTCTATCCGCTGGCGCCCGCGGGCGCCAGCGGATGGAAGCGGGCGGCCCCAGGGGGGGTAGGGAGCGCGGGGGAGGGGGCTTACCTGCCGGGGCCGTCCACAGCGGACGGCCCCGGGGGGGAGGGAGTTAGGCCCCCCCTCACCCACCCGCCGCCATTTTTTCCTCATAGACTTGCATTGCAATGCAAGTCTATGGGGAAAAAAATGGCGGCCGATCCAAAAATTTACGATTTTTGGGTCGGGATCGGACTCGATCCGGTCCGGGGGGCCTCCGATTTTGTCCGAACCGGTCCGGGAGAAAATTGGAGGTCCCGATCCGGGTCCCGATCTGATCCGGGGGGTCCGTGCACACCCCCAGTAACAACGGACAAACGCATGGGTGGAGATGCGATGGTAAGCAAACATGATTCCCCCCTGTGTGATGACGCTCAAAATGTTATAACTAGCTGACTTTTAGATAAGGATATTTGTGGATCAAAGGTTTAAGTCTGGGTTTAGGTTAACACTGCTAATGTCATTAGATGAGATTTGAGAGGCACATCATTTTCAGAAAATACAAATGCCTAAGCAGGGGAAATGAAACTTAAAGAAGCAGATGTGCCAGAAAGTATGAGAAAACCATTTGGGATTAGGACAGTAAGAGGTATTTAAGAATCCCTGTATATCCAATAACCCCCAATTAGCAGAGTAGCACTGTAACCTCTTCTTTGCCAGAAGCAAAAGACAAAAAATTTAATGCCTGATCAGTTGATTTTGGAAATGTTTTGTTTAAAGTTTTTCTTTAGCAAGGTTTCTGTCCATCTTTTTTTCTCTTGGCCATTGTTCTTCTGCCTTATCATCCCCACACCTATACTTTGTTACTGGTACATCTGGGATTTAAGAAAAAAAAAAGGTATTACATTTGGGAATAACTCCCTGATCTCCCTTGGGGCTTTAACTAAAGCTCATCAAAGATATCTGAAAGTTGTTATTAAATGACACCTCTGTAGCTTTTTGTTTCCCATGTTATTGTCACAATAAAGGCTTTTATATGTAGCAACATGTAATCAAATTAAACAGAAATAATTAACACATAATTTCTTCAAGTTTGAACCTGCATCTTTAATGCCAAGAACGTTATTAGAAAAATTGTAAGGGCAAGCAGCACCTTTCAAAGGAGTTTTACAGGCAGTGTATGGTAATATAAAACCTGGAATATCCCCTGAATAATGGGCTTAACAAATTACATTAATGGGCTGTCATGTTGTATGAACCAGGTCACTGAGATTCCAGGAAGAGTATTGGTACTCTCTCCACTTCTCCGAAGCAGTGAGAAGTTACAAGAGTGCAGTACTTATCCAATTCACTGGGAGCTTATGGCATTTTGAATTATTTGTGTTTATTTACAAATATGCAACAACCAAGTTCACTACTTCCACATCAGATCAGATCTCATGCTGGGAGTTGTAGGACTCTTTTTTATCTAATCATGCATACAGTTGTACCTTTAGACAGTTAAGAATATTTACATTCCTCTGTTCCAGGTCCCTACCCCCAAGTCCTACTTGCAAAAAGAAAAAAGAAAAGAAAAGGCTGAACTCCAACATCACCTTCTTTCTTCCCACTACAACCCATTGAAATCCCCTCAATTGTAATTATGTTAATTTTTATGCCTAAAGGGATAACAGGATCAACTATTAATTTTGAAAATTTGACTGCTCACTTCCTTCTTACTAATAACTCATATACCATGTGAACTTCTGCTCCTATCCTATTTTCTCCTTCACCCTTCATTTCTTGTATGCTGCTCTTCGTATCCTCAGAGTTTCAACCTTCTGCCTACCTAATCTTGTTTTCTTATCCAGTCCCCCTACTTGTCTTTCTGCCAACAAAATAAAACAAAATAGTGTCTTAAGGTCCATGCGTGTATGTGTGTGTGTATTTCACAGTAACATTCCCCTTTTCATGGAAAAGTATTCAATCCAGAAAAGGCTGTGATTTTCCAAACCTTTGTAGAGAATGATCAGGGGGAAAAAGCTCCAAGACTGGTGAAATTCCCTCTTCATCACAACAGTTAAAGTTGCAGGGGCCCTGCCTTCTTTTGTATATGGTCACTCTAGTATAGTGCCTGCAACTTTAACTGTTGTGATGAAGAGGGAATTTCACCAGGGACTAATTGCATATAAATGACACTGGCTGAAATTCCCTTTTCTCTACAACTGTTAAAGTTACATGTGCCCTGTCCTCCTTTTCATATGGTCAGCCTAAATATACAAAAGTTAAAAATATAATTAAATACTTTTCAATATTAAAGCATTTAAAACATTTTAAATACATAACAATTGAAAAGTCAAAGGTATAGACAGAGGTCCAGATTATTTGCCAAAGGCCTGCTGGAACAAAAAAGGGGTTGTCTGCATCCAAAAACACATCAAGGAGGGAGCCAGTGTAGACTGCAAGGATTAGAAAGAAAATCCATGTGTGTACACTATGAAAAATAAACGACAGCTCAACTGTTTCTAAACCTTATTAGAAAAACAGGGTGACTAGGCCGAAACCAGCGTTGTAGGCACAGAAGCACTTTGAAAGGTTTCAACATTGTACTTAAAACTTAACACTGGCCCAAACTAATTAAATGAAGTGTTTGAAGCTTTCAACTTATAGCAGTATGGACCAAACTCTTAGAAAAGAGGGAAGGAGCACTATGTGTGTATGGGGTGGGGGGTGGGGGATAGAAAGAAAGGTATAGCCACCTATTCCCTGGAGAGATCTGAAAATCAGGTTACCATGGATCCAGAGGAACCACACCCTGCTTCACCAGGGAGCAAAAGAGCAAACTGGCCTTATGAAGATAGCCCAAAATACTCTCAGAGCCAAAGAAATGCATGCTCCAGAAGAGAAAAGAGAAACTCTTCTTCTTCTTCACTCAAAAGGTCTGTGCTAGAGGCAGCGGCCATTTCACCCACCCACCCCACATTCTAAGGCAGGAGGGAGGGGGGAGAGCGATGCTACTGAGCGTGTGTCATGCTATGAGGGAAGATGGCCGCCTCATTGACTTGAATGAGAGGTTAAAATAGTCCTTAAAAGTCAACCGAAGGGAATTTTTAAAAAATGAAAAGCTTTCCACCAACTACAGTCAAGGAGGAAGACCCCACCACTGGATTAATTAATAAGGCTCTAGAAATTATGCAAATTGTGAGCACAAAAGTCTCAACCCGGAAGTAAATTTTACAAAAGCAGGGAGACAGGTTTGTATTCCTTTTCTACCTTAAACTGCTCTCCTTCCCTCAATCTTTCACCAATCTTCTTGAAATTTTCAGGTAATGTAAAACAAACATTTCTTTCTGGCACCTGTAAATTTCAGAAAGGTTGATGAAACATTTTCGATTTTATGGCTGTTAGAATGACCCCCCCAATTATCATTTTAACATGGCGGAATGTGTTTTTTACTGACGGCCCTTAACAATGGAGGCATGGCTGTGCCTCCATTAATTAATCCCTAATGGTCAATTTACCAGGCCCTTTTAAACTCTCCCTTCAACTGTTTCAGAACTCTCTCTATTTCTGCTCAACCCCCCAGAATCTCTGCTTCCTCTTTCCAAACCTCAGCTCAAATTCCAAACCTCAGCTCAGAATTTGGTAACAAGGAGTTTAATTTCGTAAATGGGTTGTATATTTTAAAATAGTTCTCTCATCAAATATACGTTTTGCAATATGGGGAATTTAAAACAAATATAATGGTATCTCAAGAAATTCCATGAATATTCATTTCTCCCATCCTTTCTAGTTGACAGGACAGAACAGTCTCAGATGCTGGAGATAGAATAAGAACAAACTCTGAAGGCTGTGCAAGGATATTGTAGATGGAGTAATTTCCTAGGAGATGCAATCTTTGGCATTTTGAAGAAATTGAGATTGCTATCTGTATATAATCCAATTATACTGACATGGCATTCTCAGGCTAATCCTACATATTTAATTATCTTTGATTTTGTTGTAACATAGCCCAGAACAAACAGAATTATGAGAATCATAGCTACCATCATTTGCTTACTTTGTGATTATGTAGGCTGACCATATGAAAAGGAGGACCGGGCTCATGTAACTTTAACAGTTGTAGACAAAAAGGAATTTCAGCCAGTGTCATTTGTATGCAATTAGTTCCTGGGGAAATTCCCTCTTCATCACAACAGTTAAAGTTGCAGGCACTATACAAAAGAAGGCAGGGCCCCTGCAACTTTAATTGTTGCGATGAAGAGGGAATTTCACCAGGAACTAATTGCATACAAATGACATTAGCTGAAATTCCCTTTTCTCTACAACAGTTAAAGTTACATGAGCCCTGTCCTCCTTTTCATATGGTCAGCCTATGATTATGGTGACAGTGGAGAATATAAGCAACATATGAGTTGTGATCTTACAGCCTCATCCTAAACCCACCTATTGATTTACTCACACATCCACATATGTGGCCAATGAAGTGGAAATACACATGTTTATATATCCCATGCCACTGACTTCACTGTTGCTTTTGATGGTGATGGTGATGATAGTTATAGCAATAGTAATAAACCATCAGTCTGCATTGTGCTTTACAAATTATAAGACCTATGTCCCTTCCCCCAGAAGATTACAATCTAAAATTATATACAGAGGAAATAACCCAGGAAGGAGAGGGAAATGGAGGCAGGGATAAAGAGAGAAACAGTTACACATATATAATCTTAATCACAAGCTTACTTGCACTAGGGCATGGGAGCAAGGGTCTCATCTTCATCAGCATGGGAGGAGCATGCATTGTTGTTATTCTCCACAGGATGCTGAAACCGGCTCTATTCCATCATTGTTACATGGCAGAGCCAGCCGTCCCTAAAATCCAGCTTTTCAGGGCCAGAAAAAACATACTTCTGGTGGGAGTATGGCAGGATGGAGAAGAACCAATGTAATCTGGAGAGAAAAGGGTGACCAATTGCATGTATTTATCTGGTTTTGTCCAGGTTTTTGTTCTATCCTGGTGTCTGGGGGAATTTTATATAATTTTCTATAATATCTGGGCGTGAGGATGAGTGTCCAGGCAGCACAGGCAGGAGGGAAATCTCTGGCAACTCTGTGGTCCCATCCCGTCCCTTCCTTTCCTGGCCATCCTTTCCTCATACCTCCCTTCCTGCTCCCTTCTTCTCTGATTTGATCTCTCCTCAGATCCGGACTGGCTTCTCCTCAAATGCCATTCCCTGGACCAAGATCTGGAGCCCATTGACACTCCAGACCTATATACACAAAGTATGGTGTGTGAGTATTACTTCAGATTCTGAAATTGCTATTGAATGGCGTGCTAACACAAACACTCGCAGCGTTTGGCCCTTCTTGCTTCCAATTCCTCAACAGGGTTACGGGCCCAGAGTTACGGGCAATTGGAGCAGAGCCATGGGGCAATAGAGTCCAGCTAGGAGACTGTTGAATACTCAGGAGTCCAATTACTGAGCCAACGTTTATGGTTTCCAAATCGGATGATTAAGCGAGAGGAAAGCTCAGAGAGTTCCGGAGAGGAGTCTGAAGCAAGCAGTGGGTCTGGCCGGTGTGAGGGTGTGTGTGCAAGCCAGCTGGAAAACATGGCACAGACTAGCTTGATCGGAGGGATTCCTATGGAACGCTTGAATGAAAAAAATTATTTTACTTGGTCGTTCAAACTCGAAATGCTGCTGAAACGCGAGGGGTGTTGGCAAGCCGTGACGGAGGAAATGCCAATCGGTCTGAGCACAGATGAGGAAGCGGCGTGGAATGCTTTGGACATGAAAGCCAAAGCAAATATAGTCCTAAGCTTAGAAAACAGTCAATTAATACACATCTCCAGAAATGAGAATTCCAAAATGTGTTGGGAAAAACTACGGCATGTGTACGTGAGACAGACAGCCAGTTCAAAAACCAGTCTGACCAGAGAGCTTTACCGTACCAGACTGAGGGAAGGAGGATCAATTAGCGAGCACCTCCAGAGTCTGGGTTTGCTGTTCTTGAAGTTGGTGGAAGTAAATTTACACTTCAACGAGGAGAATAAAATTTATATTATTCTGAGTTCCCTATCATCCAGTTAGGATATTTTAGCCATGAGCCTCGAATCGATGCCTCAGCCCGACTTAACGCTGGAGCATGTAACCGGCAGGTTGTTACAGGAGGAAAGGAGGAGGATTGAGCGCTCAGAGGAGAAAGGAGTCGCCCATGGATCGCTTGGGGAGGAGAGACGGCAAAGTAAAATGGAGACGAAGCGCCTACCGCTTGATGGAGGAGAGAGAACTTTGATCTTAGAACGGAGGAAATGTTTCCGATGTGGAAGGAAAGGGCACATCCAATGAGATTGTTGAGCCAAAATGAAGGCAAAAGGAGCCTCAAAAGGGCAGCAAGATCGCTACTCGCAGGGAGACCGAGGAAATGCAAGGAATGAGCCAGCGAGTGCTCAGTTCGTTTCGGTTGCCAGAGAGCCAAGAGCGGAGGAGAGGGATGATGTTTGGTTGCTGGATTCAGCGTCTAGCTCAACCATATGCAGGAGTCGCCGAGCTCTCCGTAAAATCCGGGATGGATCAGTGGAGTCGGTGTATTTAGCAAATGGAAAACGGGTCCCAGTTTGTGCAAAAGGCAGCTGCTATGTGCCGTGCCTTAAAAGGTTTATACATGAGGTTTTGTGTGTTGAAAGCCTAGAGTATAACTTGCTGTCAGTAGCAAGCCTGGTAAAGCTTGGCTACAAAGTCGTATTCAAAGGATCTGAAATTGGTGGCAAAGTGTGCGCTCAAGGAGTGCTGAGAAACGGGTTATTTGAGATGCAATCTCAAAAGAGTGTGAACCAGGTTGCCAACGTACCAAGTCACAAAGGTTGTGTGCATATGTTTCATCGTAGAATGGGCCATGTTAGCTTTAAAGTGTTGGAGAAAATGCCAGCGCATTGCAAAGGCGTTGAGCTCAGTGAGTGCAAACGGTTTCTGGACTGTAAAGTGTGTAAACAGTCAAAATCAAAAGTGTTGCCGATTAACAAGAAATCCAATAGGTCTACTCAAGAGGTTTTCGAGTTAGTGCACATGGATTTAATAGATCCATTTAAAGCCAGCGCGGGGGGAGCAAAATTTGTTCTTGTGATTCTGGACGACAAGTCCCATTTTATTTGGGTATTTCCAATTAAAAAGGAGTCTGTTGTGTTTCAAACGTTCACAAATTGGGTGACATGGGCAGAGAGATGCTTTAAGAAACAAGTGGTGCAGATCCAAACGGATCGAGGTGGTGAATTCACCAGCAATGAATTTAAAGCGTGGACAAGGAGTCAAGGGATAACGCACAGGCTTACTGATCTGTATGCTCCATGGCAGAATGGAGTGATTGAAAGAAGGAATGGGTTATTACAAACGGTGAAAAAATCTTTAATGATAGATTCAGAAGCTGAAAAATGTCTGTGGGCAGAAGCTTTTAGTTCAGCGAATTATATTCTGAATAGAACTTGGTCAGAAATGTTGGGTAGTATTCCATTTCAAGAGTTACATGGAAAGAAACCTAATTTATCTCATTTGAGAGTCTGGGGATCATTTGCTTGGGTGCATATTCCAAAGAATCAAAGGTTGAAACAAGATGACAAAGCCATAAGAGCAAGGTTTATTGGCTATAGTAACAAGTCTTGGCGTTTCTACGTGGGCAAGGGAAGAGTGATTATCTCTAAGTCAGCCAATTTTGAAGAGCAAAGTTGGGAGAAAATACACTCGAACCCCGAGGTGCTAATACATTTCTCAGAGGGAGAGAGGAATGAAGGGGTTAATAGCCAGGAAAGAATTGAGCAGACAGGTTTGGAGTCTGCAGGAGAATCAAAACAAAGCAGCGAGGCTACGCCTTCCGGGAAGGGAAAGCAAACAGAGCCGAGTGCTGGAACTCCAGAGGAGGGAAGTAAGTCCCCGCCTCCAAAAGAGGGAGATGTGGCTATTCACATTGAAAGCAATGGAGAGAGCAAACCTCAGCCAGAGTCAAAACCAGAGCCGAGTCCTTTCAAATTGAGAAGGTCGAAAAGAGCGAACAAAGGTGTTCCTCCAGAAAGGTTTGGGTTTGAACAGGAAAAGAAAAAGGTTCAAACACATACAATTAAATACAGTTATGAGAAAGACTGTTTTGAAGAAGTTCCTCTGAGTCCTGAGGACATTGACAGTGACTGAAAAAAGGGTTTTCCTGTGAGCAGGAAAGTTTGAAACAAAGTGTTTGGGAAAAGCAGTCAGCAAAAAAGGGCTGAACTGACAGTTCACTAATGAAGTGAAAGGTTTACCTGAGAGTAAAAAGGGAAAAACACTATGGAAAATGGAAAGGATGTTTGTGGACAAGAAGCAGGAAAATTGTGAATCTGTTTAAAGCATATGGAAATGCTAAGGTGAATGATGTACAAAAACAAAGGTTAACTAACTTGAGTTTTAACTTTGAAGGGGAAATGTTTGAAACCCAAAGTTATATAAGTTTGTAACAAGGTCAATTGTACATCAGCGCAGTGGAAGCGCAGTGGTATTGCTTTGAGAGTCAGAAGGTTGAAAACCTACAATGACTATATGGTTTAAGAAAATGTGTTAAGATGTTTAAAGAATTAACTTTAAAAGAGATATGTCTAACACTGTCATTATCTTGAAACCAAAATAGAAAGCAATGATTGGCAGTGGAAGCCACACAGACCAGATGCCAAAAGAATGAAAAATCCTTATCCAGTATCAGTGGACAAAACATTTTGATATGATTGTTAAAAATGTAAATATTGTTTGTATATGGATGTGAGTATTTTTGGTGACTCACAGGATTATGTTGTAAACATAAGATGCAAATGTTAAGCAATATGGTGAAAATGGTAGAATTGGATTGATTTATCATAAGTCCATTGAAATGTGGCAGATATATCCAGAGAATCAATTAAAGAAAATCAGCATACCTAGATAACTAGAAAGTTAGGGTTTGATTGCTGAAGTGAAAGAAAAAGAAGAAAACTTTAGATCCACTTAGTTCTTCAAATTTTGAAGGGGTGTTGGGGAAAATTCCAGAGACAAAGTGGATTGGAGGAAAGTTTTGAGTAAGTTTGAAGGACATAGCCAGCTGCAAGCAATAATGTTTGAGGGAGTATGTGCAGTACTGGAAAAGGTTAGCATCACTAATTGCTTGAGTACTAGCATAGATAAGATGGATTGAGCTGGAATGTCTGATATGGGAAACATATAAAAGTGAGTCTCATTTGTATGACTCTTGTTGGGTTGATGGTCGGACTATATGTGATTTTGGACGTGGAGGATTGTGTAGAGGACTGTGTAAATATCGATGGAAAACCGTTGTGCTGTATATATATTGGATCATGAGTAAACCACTCTGTATATACACAAAGTATGGTGTGTGAGTATTACTTCAGCTGCTGAGATTGCTATTGAACGGCGTGCTAACACAAACGCTTGCAGCGTTTGGCCCTTCTTGCTTCCAATTCCTCAACAAGACCTGCCACTTTGGTACTTCCAGCCTCTTTGAGGGAAGGCACAAGAGGTCCTTCCTTAATTGCATCACAGCTGTTCTTTGCTACATCTGATGGGGATGACTAAGTCTTTCACCTCCATCGCTCATCCTTATTCTTGGGAGATTTTCAAGAGGCCCATCCTGCCAACTGGGACAGGTCAGCTATTTCCAGTGAGGCTGAAATGTCTCCGTGCTTGTGGCCTGGCACTGGGCAGTGCAGATGGCGTCAGCAGCACTAGGCAAAGGGCGGAGACACCAGGTCCATGGCACAGATCCAGCCAGTGGTGGGGGATGGCAGTGGGAGACTTGGAGCAGGTTTGCTACTGTGCATGTTTCTCCTATCTGTGCTTCAAGTTCAGCCTTATTGTCTACTCCACAGTGGTTTGGGTGAGTGCAAGAAGGAGGGCTGAGCCGGGCTGGCGGCTCCCTTCAGGCATTCCTGAGATGGATGGAGCAGGGAGAGAGTGTTGAATTCAACATTCATCTGACACAAGTCACATTCATTTCAATAGGGCTATTCCAAGTATGACAAACATTGGATACAACCCAGAGAGTGCGTTCCAGTGTGAAGAGTGGCCAGATGGGAAAGAAAGGGGGTGCTGATGAGGAGCTATGCAGGGGATAGATAAGGTGGTCGCAACTGGGCTTCCTATTCCATCACATCCTCTTTGCCTGCTGCTGGAAGGGCATCAGCGACCTTCCTCAGCCTCCAAAGCACAAAGGCTTGAACAAAACAGGAGACAACTAGGATGTTCACTGAGAGAAAATGTCCTGTATTCTTGTTGTGCTCTCTTCCAGAGCTGGGACTACGTGTTAGCAACAGGTGGATGTGGTTTGTATGTGGTGACTAAGGTAGAAGTGGAGAGTTCCTGCAGTAAGCAGAAGGAAATATGCTTGTGGTAACTGTGATGACTGGAATGCTGTGTTTTTATTTTTAATTAACCTGCGTGTATTTTTAAATGTAATTTTTAAGGCTGTTATTTGCTGAATCCACATGTTTGGATTATGACTTGCTTTATGTGAAAAACCTGATTTCCCACATATAACTTGATTTATGTGGGAAACTTGAATGTAAGTTTTAAACCTGGCAAATTAATGACAGCCCAATCATTCACTGCAACAGTAAAGCAAGCCAAAAAGTAATTAAAGGTTGTGTGGCAACTAGTTTCCCCCCACTCTTCTGTAATGTGATCAAATGCTAATAGTTAACAGGAGAGAGATTCACATGTCATGCTTTTCCCCTAAGAAATTTTCTTTTTACTTTTTGTACGATTTTCTCACATAAAACTTTCCTATCTGACATTGAATATTAGCATTGTACCATGTCAATTAATTGGAAATAAATAGCTGTCTTCTATCAAAATATCGAGTTCACCAGCCATATGAAATTTTGTTTGTGATGACAAAGTGTGGACAGGCTTTAGCCTTATTAAGTTCCCCCCTTTTTTGTTATATAAAAGATTGACAAAATACAAATAAACTATACAAATTATAAATAGGCATCATCCCTCATGGGGGAAAGGGTTAGGGTTAGTATGAGGCAAAAAGATAAGCAGTTATTTTTATAGATTAGTTCTGTCAGACCTGTGGCCTTTATGCTTCATGTGATAAAATCAGTCTGTTATCTGATTAGAGACTTTTTAACTGATAAATGTTGAAAGACTGATTGTTATTTAATTATAAAATGGCAAATTAAAGCTATTAATAATATCTTTTATTTTTGAAGTAAAAATAATATCAAATGAAAGATGATGTCTGCTTGTGAATTGTACGTGAGCTGACTTACTTTTTTGTGCTGTCATTCATCTGACATTCTGCAACCAAAATTTCAAATACACAAGTTTAACATTTGCAGAGTCCAGGGACAATAAAACCTGTGCATTTGTGTGGCTGGCACAGCAGCACATCTTTCAAGAGTTCGAGGTGTCAAAGATGTTTGTCTGTGGTATGCCCCAAATTAATAGGGAGGCAAATTTTAATTTACAAGTAAGTTTTAATGAATTGGTTACATGGATGAATTAATAAGCATGTGTAACTCTAATTCAATATATTATTTAGTATTTTACGTTCATCACCGTTTCCTTCCCTTTCCTGTGTTGTGTCCCCTGTGTTGAATATAGATGTATCTGGGGTAGGGGCCTGTCTGCTTCTACTTTGTAAGGCACTCTACATAGTGAGGCTGCTGTACAAATAAACAAATAATTGCCATGGATAAATCCTGTTGCTTTTAGTAAAAAATTGTCTGCCATATGTAGGCTGTCATGAGATTAGAAATCTAGTTTTAGATATCTGATATCTAATTTTAGTGCATATTTTATTTATTTATTTATTTATTTACAATATTTATATACCACTCCCCATTCATAATTTCGGAGCGGTGGACAAATAAAATAAGAATAAAAACAGAATAAAACACATTAAAAGTACATTTTTAAAAGAAACAGAGTGCAAAGTAAACCATGGCTCGTCATGAAGGGAAGGCTTCCTGGAACAACAGTGTTTTCAGGAGGCACCAGAAGGAATACAAAGTTGGCACCTGCCTGACCTTCAGAGGCAGGGAATTCCATAGGATGGGGGCCACCACACTGAAGGCTCTTGGCTTGGTGGACTCCAATCAGATGATAGGTCTGTATGGAACCACCAGGAGAATACCCTTGGATGACCTCAGTAAGTGGGCAGGTTCATAGGGGAGAAGGAGCTCTCTCAGGTAACCATGTCACAAGTTGTTTAGGGTTTTGTACACTACTACAAGAACCTTAAGCCTGGCCTGGTAGCAAATGGGCAGCCAGTGCAGTTTTCTCAGCAAAGAAATTACGTGCTGGAAAGGGGCAGCTCATGAGAACATCTGAGCTGCAGCATTCTACACATGCTCCAGGTTCCGGAACAGCTTTAAGGGTAGCCCCACATAGAGTGCATTGCTGTAATCTAATCTTGAGGTTATTAATGCCTGTACCACCATGGCCAAGCTACCCTTGTCCAGGAGAGGCCATAGCTGGTGAATCAGCTGAAGCTGGTAAAAGGCACTCCAAGCTTACATGGCCACTTGAGTCTCCAGCGACAGAGATGGATCTAAGAGTACCCCCAAACTATGAACCTGATCTTTCAGAGGGACTGCAATCCCATCCAGAACAGGCAATGAACCTATCTCTCACACTCGGGAACCACTCACCCACAGGGTTTCCATCTTGCCAGGATTCAGTTTCAGTTTATTGGCCCTCATCCAGCCCATTATTGAGTCTAGGCACTGGTCCAGGACCTGCACAGCCTCATGGGATTCAATTCTCACAGGTAGATAGAGCTGTGTGTCATCAACATATTGATGGCATTTAGAACCAAATCTCCTAATGGCCACTCCCAGTGGTTTCATATAGACGTTTAACAACGTTGGGCACATGTTGGTGCCCTGCAGAACCCCATAACTCAATTGCATGCTCAGTAATCTTCGCTTCAAGTCTTATGCCATTTGCACTCTAACTGATGTCCAGCCTCTTTCATTGACCACAGCTTCCTAGTACACCAAGGAGCAGAGTGGGCTCTACAGGGCTGGAGAGGTTACTCAGGTGCAATCAAGTCAATGGCCATCCACATTTCACTGTTCCACAGTGTGGCAAGGGTATTGGCTGGGTCACCAGCTCTCTAGGGATGTGCATCGTATCTGATCCGATGTCCGATACCATTTAAAATTGGAGGAAATTGGGCATCTGAGTCACGATCCTGATGCAGTCAAACAGCACCCCCTCCCCGTCTTCTCCCCCCTCTGTCAACTGTCAAACCCACCGTATTGGAACTTTTGGAACTTTTAAAGTAAAAAAATTCATAGCCACAAAATGTCTGCACCAATCTTTCTGAAATATCTCACACATAACTACCTCAAACCCATCTACCACGTGGCCAAGCTTCATACTTCTATCTTTAAAAATAAAAAAGTTAAATGCATTTCTTTCCTCATTTTTACAAAAATACCTTGCCACTACACGCTTGAACTTATGTTTCTGAAATTTCTCACACATCACTAACTATATGTCATCTCTAATGTGGCCAAGTTTCAAGGTTCTATCATTAAAAATAAAAAGTAGAAAGCATAACTGTCTTTCCCCCAATGCAACCCATTTTTCAAAAATTCCTTGCCACCAAAGGTAAGCACCTATGTTTCTGAAATTTCACACACATGAGTAGCAACATACCATCTGCAGTGTGGCAAAGTTTCATGTGTGGATCTTTAAAAGTAAAGAAGTTATAGGCATTCCTGGTTTGTTAGTAAAAAATTCATAGCCACAAAATGCCTGCACCAATCTTTCCAAAATGTCTCACACAGAAGTACCTCAAACCCATCTGTAATGTGGCCATGTTTCATGCTTCTGTCTTTAAAAATAAAAAAGTTATAGGCATTTCTTTACAACAATAGAAGGCTATGGGGAAAATCATCCAAAATGGCGTCTGATTAAAATCGGAGGTCCGATTTTCGTATCGGAAATGGATCCAAAGTGATACGAGGGATGTCCAATTTTACCCGATATGAATCAAGTCAAAATCAGAAGTCCCGATACCGATATGATTTTCCTGGCCCTGCCCATGCCTGCAGCTCTCTCTACTGGAAAATCCCCAAGAGCATTCAGAAATCCATTGGATTCCATCTGTCTCCTGGGACAGACCATCCTAATGGGTCCCCCAACCTTGCAGGAGGGGAGTAACACTGCGAGTTCAAATCTCACCAGGAAATAGTCCAACCATGATGATGGGGTTACTTGGACCCCCCCAATCCATCTCACAACTTGAAGCAAAAACCAAATCAAGGGTATCCCTGCTTCATGTGTTGGGCCGGTGACAAACTGAGACAGCCCCATGGTTGTCATGGAGGCCATGAAGTCCAGAGCTGGAGCTCCAGGGATGGCCTCAGCGTGGAAGTTGAAGTCACCCAGAATCACTGTCCTGGGTTCCTCCAACACCACACCGGAGACCATCTCTGCCAGCTCAGTCAGGGAGGATGCTGGGCAGCAGGGTGGGCAGTACACCAGCAGCATGTTGTTATTGCTGTGCTTGTCATCACAGTAAGCAATGCTTATGTGGAGAGGATGTTTAGCTCCTCTTATGAAAGCAAAGCTTTGTGTGAAATTTAAGTACGAGATCACAGTGGGGGGAATCTATACTTCTTTAAAGCAGTATCAAACTGCACTGATAACAGCTCAGGCACAGTACTCATTCCATATACTGTTTTCAAAGCATTGTCACCAGCTGTTATTGCTCCTAATCTTCTTTCTCATCTTTGGCACACAGAGAGACAATGAGCAAGTAGGCAGTGGCATCTGCTGCCTCTCCTTTCACCCTCACTGCTGCCTGGGCCATGCAGAGTGAGAGGCAGTTGAAAAACAGATGACAACAGTGAGATATATAATTTTTGTATATTGTTTTTAATTGTTTTTAATCCTATGTAAACCGCCCAGAGAACTTCGGCTATGGGGCGGTATACAAATGTAATAAATAAATAAATAAATAAAATAAATAGATCAGTGGGTCCATTATGTGGTATGGGCCTTGGCAAGTGCCTGACCATGCTCACCCTTGAACCTGTACCATAGATTTATATGCAAATAATATAATATTGGATTTTTAAAATATTTTCATTCCCTTTCGTAACGATCCTCAATATGGAAATTACCTTTTTAAAACTGCTGTACACAGAGCTATCCAGCCGAACCACAAGATCTCTTTCTTGTTAGTCACCAGCTGCTGAGACTCCATCAGTATATATGCAAAGTTAGGAATTTTATTGTTCCAACGTGCTTCATTTTACTGACTGACTTACTTACATTGAACCACATTTGCCACTTTATTGCCTATACATTCAGCTTGAACAGATCCATTTGGAGCTCTTCACTATCCTCTTTTGTGTTTACTAGCTTGAATAATTTGGTGCCATCCATAAATATGACTACTGCATAGCTCACTTCTAACTCCACATCACTTATGAACAAGTTAACAAATATTAATCTCGATAGAGATCCTTGGGGAACCCACTTCTTACATTTCTACATTGTGAGAGCTGGATGCTTGTAGTTTCTCTGTCCTGATGTTTCACTAGTTATCAATCCATAAGAGGACTCTTCTTCTTATCTCATCACTACTGCCTTTAGTGAAGGTCTTTGCAAAAAGGTTATTGAAAGTCCAGTACACAATGTGAACTGGATCATCCCATCTACAGACTTGAAGAATCAACATGGCTTCTGCAATGATAATCCCTGTTTTACTAATGTTGCAGAAGCCATGTTGATTCTTATTCAGTCATGATTGTTCATCTACATGCTTCATAATTTTATCTGTAATAATGATTTCCACCAGTTTACTCAGAAACTATATTAAGCAATCCAGCCTGTAATTTCCTTGATTCCCCCTGGAACCTTCATATGAAATGTCATCAGTTGCTATGGCCAGGGTCTAATCCTAAACTTTCCAATGAATCCTGTAGTGCTTCAAAGGCCACTTCATCAAATAGACTGCAGATATGGGGTTAATTCCCTGTTTTATGCATTTATGTATTTAGTTTATTTACAATATTTCTAGGCTATCTTTCAAGAAATATGGTCATAAAGTGTTTTATGAAAATTAAAAAATATAAAATAAGCCCAGTTAAAATAGTATAAAACAATAAAGTAAACAATGTAAACGCATCAGTAAAAAAACAAAAAAACCAACTCCATGTAATTTCCAAGGACCTGGTGAAATAAAAATGCCTCCATTTGTCTCTGAGATGAGACCACAGGAAAGCCCTAATGGACTATTCATTGCAAAGATTTTATTTGCACAACATAATTTACATGAACAGTAGGGGTGTGCACGGGGTGCATCAAGGGTGTGCACGGACCTCCCGGATCGGATCGGGACCTCCAATTTTGTTCCAGATCAGATCGGAACAAAATTGGAGGTCCCCCAGATTGGATTGGACCCGATCCCGATCCAAAAATCGGATGTCTGATTTTCGGATCTGCTGCCATTTTTCCCCATAGTTGCATTGGGGGAAAGAAAGCTTTCCCCCAATGCAATTCTATGGGGAAAAATGGTGGCAGGGGGGTGAGTGAGGGCCTAACTCCCCCCTCCCTGTCCCTCCCCACTTGCGCTTCTTACTTGCAGGGGCCTTCTGCTCCCGTCTGCTGGAGCCTGTGGCGATCCTCCTTACCTGCAGGGCCATCCGGCGCCTTCACCTGTGTAGATCTACTGAGGACTAGGCCACGAAGCCTAGTCCTCAGTAGATCTATGAAGGTGAAGGCACCGGACGGCCCTGCAGGTAAGTGGCCCCCCTCCTCCTCCCTCTTCCCCCCTTGCGATCCTCCTTAACTCCCCCTCAGCAATCCTTCTTACCTGCAGGGCCATCTGGTGCCTTCACCTGCGTAGATCTATTGAGGGTTAGGCTTTGCGGCCTAGTCCTCAGTAGATCAACGCAGGTGAAGGCGCCGGACAGCCCCGCAGGTAAGTGGCCCCCCTCCCTCCTCCCCCCTTGCGATCCTCCTTACCTCCCAGGGCCCCTCTGCTGCCATCCACTGCTGCCCAGGCGGCAGCGGATGGCAGTGGAGGGGTCCCAGGAGGTAAGCCCCCCCGCTGTCCGCTGCCATCGGCGGGTGCCTGCTGGCGCTGCTGATGGCAGCGGACAGCCCCCCCAGTGGACAGCCCCCCTACTCCGTCCGTTGCTGGCTGTAAACTACTGTGAACTAGGCCTTGCGGCCTAGTTTACAGGAGACCGCCAGGTGATATCATCACCTGGCGCTGTCCTGTAAACTTGGCCGCGAGGCCTAGTTTGCAGTAGTTTACAGCCGGCAATGGGAGGAGGAGTACGCCCTGCCAGGTAAGCCCCCCCGCTGTCCATGGAAGCGGCGGCAGGCGCCAGCAGGCGCCCGCCGATCCTCCGATTTTTCCTGAACCAGATCGGGTCCTTCCGGACCGGTTCGGAAAAGATTGGACGATCCAGAAGGGGGATCGGAAATTGGATAATTTTATCCGATTTCCCCTGGATCAGCTCCCGATCATGGTTCGGAGCCAATCCAGTGCACATCTCTACTGAATATGATATTGCCCCAGTCTTATTGCCCCAGTAACTTATTGCCCTAGTAACAATAAGCAAAATAGGCTTTTGTCTTTTTTACCCAGTGGCCTCTTTCACAGGTTTTATCAGACACTGCATACAATGATTTAAGTAGCTCCTCTGAAATAACTGGTAAATATGGGAAATTAGCATGATTATTGCTTTTAATTGACACAATATTAGTGTGGTAAATATGGGAGTGTGGTAAATATGGGAAATTAGCATGATTATTGCTTTTAATTGACAATACAATACAATACAATACAATACTTTATTACGGTTAAAAAACCAGCATAGCAAAGAGAACAAATCATACATGTAAAAATATACAGGCTTCAATTTGAGGCAATCAGATAGGGTTCAATAGTGTTAATATTTCCCTACGCTGACGAATGGCTGCTGCACAGAATTTGGCGACTTTAGATGTAACTTGGTCGTCCAGATCAGCCAGAAGATAGTCCGGGTAAAATTTATCCGGTCTGCCTGGGACTTTATTAATGAGTGGGGCAATCCATATAGTTCTGAGTTCCTTATAGAAACAACAATGTAAAAGAACATGATCAGCTGTCTCAATGTCCCCTGTCCCACAAGGGCAGGTCCTCTCAGTGTGAGGAATTTTTTTATATCTACCCTCCAGCAACGCCGATGGCAAAACATTGAACTTTGCCAGTGTAAAAGCTCTTCTAAGTCCAGGCACAGTCAAATTTATTAGATGTTTCGCAAGTCCCAGTGGAGATCTATAGTCCCTACACCCATGATATAGGATTGCTTGGCTTAGGTGGGTTTGTAGATCCACATCATAGATACGTTGGGCGATAGCTACTTTTGCTTTCTCGTACCCTAGGATCTGAATAGCTATCAAGGAGAAACCAAGGTTTTGGAGCTTCATAGACAGTGTTTTTTTCCACTTTGAGTGGAATGTGTCTGTCAGAGTCAATGGAGCCAGACCTACAGGCACAAAAAGCATTTTCAGCCAAAACTGCATTTTACGCCGCCACATACAAGCTTCTATTGTGGGTTGGCCAGCCTCTATTCTTACTAATGTATTTGGTATGCAATTTGGAAGACCCAAAATTGCTCTTAAGAATTTCGTCTGCACCACTTCCATTGGTACTATGTTATCAAAAGTACACACTTCTATCCCATATAATATCTGTGCTAAAACCTTTGCATTAAAGACTTGAAGTGCGGAAGGAATGTGCTGTCCTCCTTTATTGTAATAAAAGGAAAGGAGTGCCTTAATGCTCCTTTGCACATTTGCAATGGCATTTTTTAAGTGAGGCCTCCAGGTTCCAGTTGCATGGAATGTAATTCCCAAGTACTTATAAGTAGACACTTGTTCAATCAGGTGATCACTTATTTGCCATTTGCATTTTAACTTACTTCTAGAAAACACCAGGACCTTGGTTTTGTCATAGTTAATCTGTAGTCCTTCAGTTTTACAATAAGTATCCAGAGTCCTCAGAAGTCTCCTCAATCCAGCTCTTGTTAATGACAAGATCACTGCGTCATCAGCATAAAGCAGAACTGTCAGTAATCTGTTTGACAAGCTGGGGGGTTGTGCTCGTACCTCCGCTAGGCACCTAACCATAGAGTTTATATAGAAGTTGAACAGTGTAGGGGCTAAGACACAGCCCTGTTTCACACCCCTAGTAGTAGGAATCAGCCTGGTCAAATGTCCAGCAGAGGAACATCTCACCCAAAGACTGGTATTCTCATACAGGGTGCGTATGAGTCTCAATAATCGACGATCTATATTGGTATCTTCAAATTTTTCCCATAATTTGTCTCTAGGGACCAAGTCAAAAGCTGACCTTAGATCAACGAAGGCCGCATAGAGGGCACCCCCTGGGGTGGATGTGTATTTTTCGACTAGATGTTGCATAATAAGTCCATGCTCCACTGTGGAACGCTCGGCCCTAAATCCAGCCTGCTCATCTTCTATGAGATTTTCCTGCTCTAGCCAATCCCGCAGTTTTTCTAGTAAATGAGAAGCATACATTTTGCTAACAACATTCAACAGGCTAATAGGTCTATAATTTGCAGGATTTGATCTGTCACCTTTTTTATATATTGGGATGATAGTAGCAAGGCCCCAATCTTCAGGCATAAGAGCTGATTGATCGATACTCGTAAATAGAGCCGCCAACACTGGGGCCCACCATTCTAAGTTTGATTTAAATACTTCGGGGGGGGGATGTTATCATTCCCCGGTGCCTTGCCTGTTCTAAGTTTTGATATAAGGCATTTTATTTCCGAAGCAGTAACCGGAGGCCATTCTGGGAGGTTGCCTATGTTGGCCTGGTTTCTCGGGTGGCCCATACTCCCCAATCCATAGATATTGTTATAGTGGGCTTCCCACAGCTTCGGCGAAATATGAAGCTCTGCTTTTGTAATAGCATTTGGCAATCCCTTCACCACCAATTTCCAGAAAGAGGCTGAATTTTTCTCCCTAGATGCTGTTATTAAATGTCTCCACGCCTCTCTCTGTGCTTGGGTTTTTTTCTCCTAATTAGTTTTTTATAACTCTTCTTCAACTCAAACCATTCAGGCGGTAAAGCCACCAAATTTTCCTTTCTATACCCTCTATATTTTTCCACCAAGATATGTTTCATAGTTTTACATTCCATATCAAACCACTGTTTAGATTTAAACTGGGAGTTAGATTTATTTCCTACTCTCTTTTGGTTTAAATGGTTTTGTAGGGCCGAAATCAGAACGTGAAAAGCTTCCAAAACAGACTCTGCAGTTTTTGCTTGTAACAATGCCTTACGTTGGAGAAGGGAACTATCAGTATGCAATAGATGATTTATCTCCTTATCCACCCTTGGTGTCCATCTAATGCGGGAACTTCTTATTTCAATGTCACCGGATTGAGTGGGGTTATAGTTTGTAAGTAACCTTTGGTTATCACATTTTAGTGACAAAACCAAGGGTAGATGATCACTTTCAATGTTGTTTCCCACCTCGCATCTAGTCACCCTCGCAAATAGTTCAGGGGACACGATGAAGTAGTCAACAGTAGAAGCTCCTAAACATGAAATGAAAGTATATTCACCATTTCTATCTCCTTCCACATTGCCATTTACAATAACAAGATTTAGTCTATTTATCATTTGCATAAGACATAATCCAGCAAAATTGCAACCCCTATCTTTGGCCTGCCTCATCGGGAATGTTATCATGTCATCTGTTGTGGGAGGGAGGACATGAAAATATGAAAACAGAGCCTCCTCATTTTGTCCTGTTCTGGTGTTGAAATCACCTGCCAATAGAATTGAGACATCTGGGTATAAAGCTATCTGCCTTGCCACATAGTCTTCTAACCTACTCCAGGTGTCCTTCACCTGTTTCTTCTGACGCTGGGGAGGGAGATAGACATTTATAATATAAACAATATGAGAGATGGTTTTATAAGATAAGGGGTACATGAAAGAAATAAGTAGTTTACAAGGAGGAGGTCATTGTAATCTGTATACTAACATCTTTTATTAAAGACTAGCTGATATACCCGGCGTTGCTTGGCCCCCCTAAGATATATGTCTGTGAGGTAATCATCTTAAAATAGTAGTCCGGTTCTGACTCCTGACATGCCTTTTGACACGGTGCCCGACTTGCCCATTGGGAGTCCTGCTGCTGAGACTCACGGGAAGTGAAGTCAGTGGAATGGGTGGCCATAGATAGGTCGTGAGGGAGCTGGCTAGCTGACTGACTGATTGTTAGCTCAGTTGTTGCCATTGGTAACAGGCCCAGAGCTGCGCCCTCTTTCTCTCCTGCTCTTGATGGTGCCTAGTGACCAAGGCAGCCAGTCCCAGGCACTCTCCCTCCAGGCCCAGGAGGGTGAGCCACTACCAGGTGATGGCTGCCAAAGCCCGATAAGTCTTCCCTCCCACCCAAGGCATGTTGGGAGTTGTAGGCATAAGCCTAAATCTCTGAATAACATGTTAATCTTTGAACACTGTTTGAGGTGTGGTGGGAGACAATTGGAGAGCAGGCCTTCTTAGTTTTGGCACCCTACTTATGGATTTCTTTTTCCCAGGCAGACTAGCCTAGTGAGTGCATTAACGGCTTTCCAGTGCCAAGTTGTTGTTGTTATTATTATTATTATTATTATTATTATTATTATTATTGTTATTTTCCAAGGCCTTTTAACTTGAGATTTTTTATGCTGTGCTTTTTTCTGTTGTAACTAAATCACAACTTTCCAAGACAGATGCAGGAATTACTGAATAAAGTTTATGATTTTTTATGTAAAAGCCTGACTATACCATTGAAACAGAAGAGTGAGTGGAAGAATGACTGATAGCTGAGGCTAGAATGGAATGGTGGGTGGGGCTAGTGGTAGTTGGAGAAAGTCAGGTAGAAGGAGAACAAAGACAGTTAGTGAGTTAGGATTGAGACATGGTGACCTGGCTTATTAACTAATGCTTTATTTAAAATCAGCCACTCTACATGCCAGTACTACACCTTCCAGCATACCTTTGGTGGCCCGCAGGTGCCCACGTCCTCTGAGAAGTGCTTCCTTCCTCTTATTGCCAATGCTGCTCCTTAACAGAGCGCCAAGTAGTAGCATCCCTGAGGAAGGGAGGTAAGTGGCAGTCAGTGGACATGCCCAGTTCTGGCCAAGTCCTGCTGGGACTGCCTTGGCCCATGCTGCTCGTCCTCCAGGTGCTGTATAAGGAACCTGTACTGAAGGGTCCGGGCTGGTCCGGGCACTTGCCCTGTTTATTGGACATATTTTTGGGCATGCACAGAGTTTCTCCCCTTCCTCCATTCCTCTTAAGGGTGAAGGCTGCATGCACACTTCCCCCAGAATCTGAGAAAACAGCAATATCAGGATGGGGTGCCTTTGAGCATGTTCAGAATTTGGCCTCACAAAGTCACACTGTTGTATCTAGTTATGATTTTTAAACCATGCAGAGGGCAGGAGTCACCACAAATGGACGTGGCTCATTTATGTGGGTTGTTTCCTTTTATGTGGAATTGGGTTGAATACTCAAGGCAGGCCTTAATCTGGGTTGTGAAAGGCATGCAGTGCTCACAATGGCCACCAAAGGCCAGTAAATCTGGCCTCCCACCCAAAGTATGCTGGGAGTTCTACCCATGGCATGCTGGGAGATGTAAGCAGAAGGCTAGAGTTTTTATTATTTTTTTTAAAAAAGTACTTAAAACCCAAGATTTTGTGATTTTACATTTTTCTGGTACATTGTATAGCCAGACCTATCAATGTGCCAAATTTCAATTTTCTAACTCATCTGGAAGTGAGTAAATATTTCTGGACATACATCCCACACACATACTTTCTGCTTTATATAGGTAGAGATTATGGAGTTGTATCCTAGGGTGACTGTCTGCCAGCCAAATAGTCACCAGTGGCATAATGGATTCCCCTTCCCTCTGCATGCACAGTTAGGGGATCTTTTGAAGCAAATTTTGGGAATGCACAGAAGATGCAAGGGCAGAGAGAAGTCCTGTTGCATGAATGGTAACATTGGATGGAGCCCTATGATGTACAGATGGTGCTACATATTTTCCATTTGATGCCCACACAAAACAGATTTTCCCACTGTGTAGATTGCCTAATTTCCTTGAAACATTCTATCCTGTTGAATGTTCTTATGTCCTTGACTCCCATTCTCTAACAAATAGGATGACATTGATTCATCTCTCAAAATGTCATCTAATTTCTAAAGCCAAAGTACTTGTGATACACCTACGGGATCCACTCATCTCTTGCTATCAGTTGTTTACATAATCTTTTAAATTCTTATTGCACCATTCCAAGCGATTGCTTTGCTGGCTGATAAAGATTAAACATGATAAGCCTCACACCTGAAAGCAATTGGCAGGGGAATAGTAGTCTCCTATTCCCAGAGAGTTGATAGCTAGATTCTGCCATACTGTTACTTTTGCTAAATGGTGGCTGGCTCAGAATGAATATTGACTTATGGATGCTTTTCAATAATGGTGCGTGTGCACGCACGCACGCACACACAATTCAGATACCACATTTCTCAGTGGCATTCTTCTAGAAATGTTTTTCTGTAGGGATGTCTAGGAATGGGGGATAAATTTGTTCAGTTCACATTTCAATGCAAACTTACCTAACTTTGCACCTTTGAACTGCTATGCGAACCAAAACTCAATTATTCTTCAAAATTTACATATCTATGCATTTTACAGTGGAGTTCTTCAATCAAAAATGGATAAAAAATTGTGTAATATGAAAACATAACATTAAAATTCATTATATTAAGGAAGTTATTTGCAAAAAAATGTATCCCAGACAAAGCACATACAATATGCATGATCAGAGAAATGTGCACAAAATGCTTATGAATGTTCAAACACAACATGTTCAAACACAAACATTCATAACCACAAAATGCTTATGAATGGGACAAACCAAACTTAAGACTGGAGAAATTCTAAATGTTTGAAATGAACTGAATTTAAGTATGGAAAAATGAGAAACTGGGAGTGTGAGGATTGGCAAGGCTCACCATCTCTTCCCCAGCATCCCTCAGTCCCATCACTGCTCAACCTGTAATAGAAAAGGCTATCCTTAAAAGATCAGGGTCATATTTTGAACTTGATGGTGGCTTATTGGCTCAGTTCGGACGACATATTAAGCAACGGAGGGGTAAATAATGTACTGACCGTGCGTTTGGCAGGAGGAGCTCCACAGACAACACTCTGCAGCCAGCGCTGCTCGGAACCAGCAAACGCCCCGGCTGCTACGAACTTGTGGTGGCCATTTTGGTTGCAGCCTCTCCTCCGTGTGTCCTCCAGCCGTATCCCAGCATGCACCATGAGTTCTGCCGGCTGCATAGAGCGGCTAGTTTTTTTTGGCTGCTCTAGGCAGCAGAACTCTATTCTGAAACGGAATAGTCCACGGAGAGAGGAGGGGCTGAATTCAGACGACACTTTAAACAACAGGGCTTCGGGCTAAACAACGTGCAAGCCCGTTGTTTCGCTCCGTTGTTTAAAGTCCCTGATTAACATACTGTCAGCTGTGTGTGCGTTGTGTGCTGCCCTCCAGACGACACAATAAGCAACACAACTGATGATTGTTCCCCCCCTTCTCCGTTGCCTAATGTGTCGTCCGAACTAAGCCATTGTTTCAAGTAGTTTAGAAAACAGCTGTGAGCTAAGATAAACAGTGGTGCTAGAACTATTAAGGCCCACTTTAATGAGGCTGGCATATGATATACCAGCATCCAATCATTTAGCTGTCAACAAAACTATAGAAGGCTAACTTGGAGGTTCTATTGGCCTGGGATATATGAACAAGTTCATAGGAATTGTATATTTTGCCCAGGGTGCCGATAGGCACAAAACCATAGGGAAAAGCAGGTCCTTTGATTCCACTTCCCGTTATTCCAGAGCCACTTGAACAAATAACAGGCATAAATATAATGGACTCCTTGAATTAACATCCAAAGGTTATATGTATATCTTAATTGTAATTAATTAGGCCACTAGATATCTGGAGGCCGTTCCTTTGGTACCACAGCTAAAGTGAGACCCAGTATGGTGTAGTGGCTAGCGTCTTGGACTGGGAGTTGGGGGATCCGAGTTCTAGTCCCCACGCAGCCATGGAATATCTCTTGGTGACTTTGGGCCAGTCATAGACTCTCAGCCCAACCCACTTCACAGGCTTGTTGTTACAAGGATAAAATGGAGAGGAGGAGGAGAGGTTCCTTAAAGGGAAAACAGACAGGATATAAATGTAATAATAAATAAATAAATAAATAAAGTGCTAGCGCATGAATGATTATTAAATTTTTCTAAGGTAAGTTTTCCTAAGGTGGTCCTAACAGAATAAGAGATTAGTTTTAGGAGTCTGTTACTAAGGCAAACGTGGAAGACTCTGAAGATTAATCCTCTTCACAGATCTGTTTACCACCCACAGACAAATGTCTTGGTGGAGTGCTGTAATAAAACAGATGCTTTAAAAAAATGTAGCTGCTTCTCTGCACCAATGTCACCTGTTGTTCCGTTCCCTGATGTTTGCAGTCTGAAAAGTGCCCCAAGCTTCAATGGAACTTTCACCTTCTGAGCTCCTGCAAGGGTGGCATCATGGACTTAGTGAAAGAGGGTTGGGAAACAAGTTTCCCAGAATCCAGATCTACCCTCCAGTATGTTCTGAAGATGAGGCAACATCTTAATGATATACCCAGAGGGCTACCACCCATCTCCATCAGACTCAATAAAGTAGGCTTACTATTATAATTAGGGGTGTGCACTGGATCGGGTCCGATCCACGATCCGGAGCCGATGCAGGGAAAATCAGATACAATTATTCGATTTCCGATTACCCCTCTGGATCCGATCCGGTTCGGGGAAAATCGGAGGATCGGTGGGCGCTCGCTGGCGCCCACTGCCGCTTCCATTGGCGGGCGCCAGTGGGCGCCCGCTGATGGAAGCGGACAGCGGGGGGGGTCTTACCTGGCGGGGCTGTCCACTTGTATTGGTGGGCACCAGCGGGTGCCCGCCGATGGAAGCAAACAGCCCCGCCAGGTAAGGATCACAGGGGAGAGGCTTACCTGGCGGGGCTGTTCGCTTCCATTGGTGGGCGGTAATGGGTGCCCGCCAATGGAAGCAGACAGCGGGGGGGGGCTTACCTGTCAGGGCCGTCCACAAAGGACGGCCCTGCCAGGTAAGAAGTGCAAGGGGGGAGGGGGGAGTTAGGCCCCCACTCACCCACCCGCCACCATGTTTTCCCCATAGACTTGCATTGGGGGAAGCTTTCTTTCCCCCAATGCAAGTCTATCGGAAAAATAAAAATGGCAGCCAATCCGAAAATCAGACATCCAATTTTCGGATCGGGATCTGGCCTGATCCAGTTCAGGGGGCCTTCAAGTTTGTCTGATCCGATCCAGGACAAAATTGGGGGTCCTGATCCGGGTCCCAATCCGATCTGGGGGATCCCTGCACATCTCTAATTATAATCACAAGCTGAGGCCTCAGGAGTTCAGGCCCAGCAGAGGGTATTTTTACTACTTCCAACAAGTGGGGGCAAATTATTTGCCTAATGACAAAGCCCTTATGAAGTGGTGTGGTAAGTTGGGTCTGTAGCTTATGACATGCACTTAACCAATAGAAGGCAATCTACTCAAATATTTCATGTAAACTTTCTGAAGGAGTGGAAGGACTGTAGGGTGACCATATGTTGGGAAAAACCAGGACATGTCAGGATTTTTGGTAATAAATTCGGGAAGAGGAGGAATTATGAAATTTGAAGAAAAATCCAGATTTTTCCCATCCTCCCATCCACCCAAAGGGCAGCTCTACTCTATAATCAATGGGAATTTAAAAAAATGCTTACAGATCTGTCATTTTAAAGATAAAGAGATGAAACTTGGCAATATGATAGCCCTTTGGAAGGGCTTTAGCTCTGCCAAATTTGAAGCAGATCCATTCATCTGTTGAGTTTTAGATTTTTTTTTTAAGTTTGAGGTTTTAAATTTTTAAAAGTCTTGGTACTTTGATAGCTCCAATGTAGGGATTTAGCTATGCAAATCTTGGCACTTTGATAGCTCCAATGTAGGGATTTAGCTATGCAAGGTTTGAAGCAGATCCATTCATCAATTTATTTTTAGATTTTTTTAAAAAAATTGAGTTTTTAAAATTATTATTTTTAAAAAACATAATTTTTAAAAGTAAGGAGACAAAACTTGACATCATGATAGATCTTAAGTAGGGCTTTAGCGATGCCATGTTTCAAGCAGAACTGTTCATCTGTTGATTTTTAGCAAGTTTCAAAACAAAATTGAAATTTAAAACTAAAAACAACAACAGCCGGCTGGCAGCAAGCCCTGTTAAGCAGCAGCTTGCAGAGGAGTGAGGATACAATCAGAAAAGATATTTGAGGGAAGGGGAGAATGTATCACACAGAGCATAGCAACAAAGTACAGCAAAAGCTACAAAAGTAGGACTGAGTGAAGTTAATTTCAGATACACTGGATGTCTCACTTGTTATTTCAGTGATTTTAACATTAAGATGTTATGTAGAACAGATTTGTCTTAATTGTGTGCTGTAAAATCAGACATGTGACCAAGGCTATGTTCAGGTGGACACACACCCTTGGTGCTGGACACACCCCCTGGAGGCAGTCATGTTGGTGGGGATGCCCCTTTAGGGACTGACCATGTTGTCTTTTTGGTTTCCAAAATATGGTCACCTTAGGAGAGGGAACACCATTGGATGAAATCAGGCCGCTAAGCCTAATTAGCAGTAGATGGAAGCAGCGGGCAGCAGCAAACGATGGCGGCAGGTATGGGGGGACTTCCCCCTCCCTCCCCCTCTTCTTACCGGCCACCATTGTCCGCTGCCATCTGCTGTAGTACTGATAAACAGGCCTTTCGGCCTGTTCCACAATAGAGCAACGGCACACCAAGTGATGATGTCACCCGGTGCACCAGCTCTCTCCTGTGGAACAGGCTGAAAGGCCTGTTTATCAATACTATGGAAGCAGCGGGCAGCAGCGAGGAGGCAGCAGGTAAGGAGCATGAGTGCGGGAGGGAGGGAGGGAGGGAGAGGGAGGTCCCCACTCACCCGCTGCCATGTTTTCCCCATAGACTTGCATTTGGGGAAAGCTTTCTTTCCCCCAATGCAAGCCTATGGCAAAAACACGTAAAATGGAGGTCCAATTTTCGATTTTTTCCGATATTAGTCAGATCGAAAAAAATCAGATCTGGAGAAATTGGACTTCCTGCAGCCAGCATCGGAATCGGACATCGGATATCCAATTTCATCCGATTTGTATTGGTATTGGATATCGGATCTGATATGAGGCACATCCCTAATCTTAATGTAGTAGGCCACTGCTAGGCCTATGAGTTAACTTTTAAACAAATTAAATTGCCCAAGTCATGCTGGGAGTTGTAGGCATGAGCTGAGGCTAGAATGGAATGATGGGCGGGGTTAGTGGCAGTTGGAGAAAGTCAGGCAGAAGGAGAACAAAAACAATTAGTGAGAGGTCAAGAAAGTGGGAGCTGAGTTAGGACTGAGAGATAGTGACCTGGTTTGCACATAGTGAGACTTGGTTTGCTAAACCATGCTTTATTTAAAATTAGCTGCTCTACATGCCAGTACTACACCTCCCAGCATGCCTTTGGTGGCCCACAGTTGTCCTCATTCTCTGAGAGGCGCTTCCCTCCTCTCGTGGCCAATGCTTGTCCTCAATTGAGCATCAAGGGGTAGCATCGCCGAGGTGGGGAGGTAAGCTATACTATTGTGCCACCTAGATGCTATGTAGGAAGAAAGGAAACACTCCTTGTATAGGGCTCAGATCTCAATTCTGTGACAAAACTGAGAGTAGATACTGCACTTTAAATAGTTGATTAACATCCTCATGTAGAAAAGCTTTCTGTGCCTACTACTGGGCAGAATTCATTAGGCCAATAATGATGATGATAATAATAATAATAATAATAATAATAATAATAATAATAATGTATTATTAAGATAAGAAGGTATCTAACAGGGATGTGTATCATATCGGTCCGATGTCCGATAATGAACCGATAAGGACGTTATCAGACATCTGATGACTGATAATGAATAGTTTCTAAGGAGGCCCTATCTGATTGGATCTGATATCCATATGTCCGATAACTATTGGATATATCGGATTTTCAGACTGCCAGTTTAGGTGTTTTTGCCTAGACTAGCATTGGGGGAAAGAAAGCTTTCTCCCAATGCAAGTCTATGGCAAAAACACTGGGCCGGCACTCCCTCCCTCCCCTCACCACTCGCGCTCCTTACTTGCCACCACCACCACCGCCATCCAGCACTGCCGTCCACTGGCTCTGTAGTACTGAGAAAAAGGCTTTCCAGCCTATAGAGACGACTCGCTGAATGATAACGTCATCTCTCAGCGTGTCGCTGTACTGAGCAGGCTGCAAAGCCTGTTTCTCAGTACTACGGAGCAAGAGGGCAGCAGCGGATGGCAGCGGGGAAGGCCGCAGGTAAGGGGGGACCCCTCCCTTCCCCCCCCACTTGCACTTCTTACCTGCAGCCTTCCCCACTGCTGTCTGCTGGCTCCGTAGTACTGAGAAATAGGCTTTCCAGCCTACAGAGATGATGTGCCGTCACTCGGCGCATCGTCTCTGTAGGCCGGAAAGCCCATTTCTCAGTACTACAGAGCCAGCAGACAGCAGCGCTGGATGGTGGCAGTGACGGCGGCAGGTAAGAAGCGCAAGTAGGGGGAATGAGTGAGTGCCGGCTCAGTGTTTTTCCCCATAGACTTGCACTGGGGGAAAGCTTTCTTTCCCCCAATGCAAACCCATTGGGAAAACACCTGAAATGGTGGTCCATAATCAGATCGGAGTTTCAGATATTTATCAGATATCAGATCCGATCAAACACAGGTACCCCCCGATATGATCGGATCTGATATTTTTAATATCGGAAATTCCAATCCGATTCCTATTCCGAAATTTCTTGCCACGTACATATCTAGTATCTAACACTTCTTCTTCTTGCAGCATTTCTCCTGCAACCTCCAACCCAGCTAGTTTGTTCCCTTCTGTGGTTCCCAAGCAAGAGGGGAAAAGAGGCTGGAGGAGTGGTTTATAAGGTTGCATATGAAAACTAGTGGGGAAACTTCGTGCATCTGCCTGCCACTTTTCCACTGCAAAATTACACACACCAACTTTGCAGCAGAGAAGTGACTATTGGAGTTCCCACTTCATCTTTGCCTCTGCCAATGCCATTCTAGCTCTTTAAGAGTGGGTGTTTGAAATGTATCCAAGGAGTTTACAGAATTTCAGATTTAGCACACAAGTGCATTTTCCAAACACTCAGAGCTACACCCGAAGTCACACAAGTAGACTTTCACTTGTGCACAAGGACTTTCCCTTCCTCTCCTCCTCCCTGCACCCCCCAATCTGGTCCAGGAACCCCCCCCCCCCAACATTCTGGAGCAAATTTGGGAAGCTGCACATGGAGGGAGAATCCTTCTGCCAAGCAATGTCCATTCCACTGTCACACAAGGGGTAGTGAAGAGTAGCAGGTTATAATCCTTACATTTACTAGGTTAAACTAACCCAACAACCTATATGGACTTACTACATAATGAACTTTTATTCCAGAATCCTATAAAAAAACCCTTCATTTTCTTATAAAGTTATGCTCTTGTTGTCTCCCTTCCCTAACCATTCCTGGTTTGAGTTCAAGGTGTTTTGGATGACATTTAAAGCCCTAATTGACTTGGGATCTCAATATCTGGGAAAGCACCTCTCCCTATATGCACCTACATGAATATTAAGATCTTCTGTGTCCCACCATTGGGAGTGGTACATTACATGAAGCTGGGGCTTTCACTGCTGTGACTTCCCAGTTATGGGATCCCCAGCCCCACCCCAACTAGCATCCACTCTGGCTTCATTTCAGCCATAACCTGGCCCTTCACCCAAACCTTTGGGTCTGAATGACCATAGCTTCCTTGGACATAGATTGCAGATTTTATGCTGGATTGTAAGGTTTTGCTGTAATTTCACAATTTTATGATAAATTGTTTTTATTAATTGAATCCTGCCTGGAGAACTTTTGATATAGGGTGGATTAGAAATATTTTTATAAATAAATAAGTAAATAAATAAATGGCCAGTGTACCTGGGAACAAGCCCCATTGAACTCAGTGGGACTTGCTTTTGAGCAGACATGATTGTCCTGTAAAGCTACCACTGAGCATATCTGTCTACAGCCCAAGAGACAAAGCTTGGTTAGACTTAGTTTGTTCCGTGTCTCAGCTCCCTTGATTGCAGCTTTGACATCTCTCAGAAGTCAGAACTATTACCATCATGAAGGCATCTTTAGGACATTACATTTACTGAGTTTTTAATTATGTCATTATGATTTTTCATTCTTTAATTGCAACGTTGATCTGGGAACATTCATTAATCAAAGTAGATATGCTAGCCTGCAGACTGGGAACATGTTGGGTGGAATTGGTGGTGCTATAATGGGTATTTTCTCAGCACAGACATCTTTGCATATCAGGTTCATTCTCATGGTGAAATTGACAGATATGTTTTCTAACCAGATTCATGTGATTAGTTGCACTGCTCAGAGTCTCTAGGCCGAACTAGACATGAATAATGCAGAAGATCTGCAATCAGGAACTTTGGTGGGTGTTTTAAAGTGTTAACAGCAGCCATGACCCCCCCCCCCCCCATAAAATTTGGATCAGGACCATTGTTCTAGAGGAGGGGAGTTTTAATCATTTCCTCCTAGTCCACTGTCACAGATACCTATGAAACGTGTATGCTTTGTACAGAAGAGCAAATAGCAGCTTGAGAGACAATTTTAAGCAGGAAATGGTGAAGAGGGGAAATTTACAGTGCAATCCTATGATTCTCTACACAGAAATAAACCAATAGTGTTTACAGTGCTGGCTCTAGGTTTTTGAGGGCCCTTGAGCAGGACACCTTCAATGGGCCTCCTCATTTAGCGATTCCACCTTCTCACCTGCACTGTAGCTCGTCCTCCTATTTTTCACTATGTATACCACTTGCTGGCTTGACCTGCAAGGGGCCAGTGAGCAAGTAGGCAGTGGCATCTATTGCTCCTCCTTCTCACCTCCACTGTTGTCTGGGCCAGCAGGAGAGGCAGATGAACAAACAGGTTACAGTGATGCCAGTTGACCCCTCTTGGGTTATGGGCCCTCAGCCAGCCCTGGGTGTTTACTTACTTACTCCCACATAACTGGGTATAGAATTGAAACCTTAACCCCCTTCCTCAATGCCATGGTCCTGATAAAAATTAGGGGTTCAGGAACTTCTGTTACAAAAATGTGAATAGACTCTCCTACATCACATCTAGTTTGACCCTGCATGTCTATGTAAATCTGAACTTCTCTTGCTGTATGGATTTCTCCAAGCAGAAGATAGATTCTACCATGGTTTTTTTTTTCCTTATCATTGACAACTCTGAGAACTCCATCCTCTGTATCAGCATATGGTATCCATATGACCATACAAAGGAATTGTATTGAGACCATTAAAGACACTGGAGAAGACAGCTGTGTAGAAGAATGTCTTTGATGGTCAGATTCTAAGCATTTAGATCCATGGGATGGATGACAACAATAGTTCGAAAGCAACATAATAAAATATGTTCCACTGCTATTTTAATAAAGTTGCTTCTTTAGGAGTTGTTCTAGGCATGTAAATTCATGCTTGCTTACTTTCTTAGACACTTATCTCCATTTAGCTGCTTTTGAAATAATTTTAAATTAATTACCAATATATATATTAGAGAACTTTGGTTGATATTTATCTACTGAAATTTGGCCAACATAAAGATTTCAGCTGTTCTGATTATGCAAACTTGTACTATGTCTCTTTGTAAGTGTCTTTTTTTGGTAACTAGGCACACAGAAGGGATGGCATCATTTGAGCATTGCAAAATGCATGCCCTTTATGACACAAGGATTAATCTCTCTGCCAGTCAGGAACAGTGAAAGAAGCATCGAAGTTCATTTTCAGCAGTTATGAGTTTTCTTTGGTATAGGTGACAGATTTCCAAATGGATATTTAAAGTAAATCTGAGTTTATATCAGGCTCAACCCATTTAGCAGGTCATATGCCGGATTTGGTATTTTGTACTGAATAGGATGGAGGTGATTCATAGGTAGCAGGAGCAATTATTAGTCTTTTGCCATGGACAGATTGCTCCTTCCATTCTGTTATCTCTATTGATTGGGGAACCAGGTAGTATCCAACACTGCACTACCACTAATGTAAATGACTATGCGCTAGCATAAGCTATCTCTAGTGCCATAGCAATAGTGCTTCCTATAGTGCTTTATAAAAATAAAGATCTGCTACAGCACCCTCCCCATTTCACCCCATTAGAGCAAATGGTCTGGGAACGCCGCAGATCTCTATTTTTATAAACTGAAGATGCACAGCTGTGCATCAGTAAAGTAAAGGATAAAAACTCCCTCTATAATTCTCAGGGGTGACTTAATGCATAATCAGAGAGTATGTGTGTGTGTATGTGTTTATGGGGGGATGGTTTGAGGGAGGGATTTTAAAAATCCTAAAAATCAAGGGATAAACAGATCTGTTTCAAACTTGGCATGCCTAATGTCCTACTTAAGGGCTATCATGGTGCCAAGGTTCATCTCTTTATCCTTAAAAAGACAGCAGTTTTTTAAAAATAATAATTTGAAAACCTCAAATATAAAAAAACTCCTAAAAATTACGGGATAAACAGATCTGTGTTAAACTTGGCATGCCTAAAGCCCTACTTAAGAGCTATCACAGTGCCAAGTTTCATCTCTTTATCTTTAAAAATTACAGAAATGTAAGCATTTTTGTTAACTACCATAGGCTATAATGAAGCAGATGAGCTGTCAAACTTTAACAAATCCTAAAAATCTAGAGATGAACTGATCTGCTTCAAACTTGGTGTGGTTTAATCCCTACTTAAGAGCTATCATGGTGCTAAGTTTCATCTCTTTATCTTTTAAAATAACAGAGATGTGAGCATTTTTGTTAATTCCCATAGGCTATAATGAAGTGGTTATCAGAAAACAGAACGGAGCTCTGATAAGGTGCGTCTCCGCTCCATGGGTATTCAATGGTTTTGAAACCATCCCCTCTCTGCTCTGAAAACTCAGTTTCATCAGAGCTTCATCAGAGTTTCTGGGCAGAGCGCACCCCCTAATAAATATTTAGAATAGGTATATTTGTTTTTAAAAGAATAAAGAACAACTGCTAGAGCCTATGGCTGCCTCTACAAGAGAGGTTTAAAGCTCTTTCAAGGCGCTTAAATTTTTTTACCTCTACAAGAACGGAGCGCAAATCGGGCGTAGAGGCGCGTTATCTCTCCGATTATGCGCATTATCGAATGCGCGTTAAATCGCGAGTTTTATTTTGCTCCGGCCGTTAAAGCGCATTTTGACTATGTGAATAAGCGCTTATGTGCATTAACTACTTGGAAAGCGCAGTTTGGTCATCCGTTAATGCGCTTCGACGCCTCTCGACGCCTCTCGCCGCCTCTCGTGCAGAGGTATTAGGTGTAAAGGCGCTTCAGCGATTATGCGCATAATCGCCTAACCGGGCGCAAAATCGAATCCTTGTAGAGGGGACCTATGTTTGGGTTCAAACAACATGCTAACCCATCCAGTGGGTTGTTGTTGAACCACGGGTTATTGTGTTACCTGAATGCAGGGCATTTTTCACAGGGTTGCTTGTTAACCATGCAAAGGGACTTGTTAACCACCCTGAACAACCTCACAATAAGCCACGGGTTGTCAAGGTGGCTTGTAGGAGAAAAATATTACCAAGTTGTCAGCTCTGTAGGACCTGGACCTTGTTCTTCTGCCTGGTTTTCTGATAGAGGATTCCCCCCTCTCTTTCTTTCCCTTCTTTTAGGGCTGAGCTAGGTGTCTGAGAGGGAGAACACGGAACCAAGTGGGAGGACCTGAGGGCCCCCCAATCAGCGTAGTGATGGGTAGAGTGAGATACGGCATTGTGAGGAGGACTTGCCGAGTAAGTGGAAAATGGCTCAGACAGTTTATGGCCAGGCCATGTTCCTTTCCTCCCCACTCCCACAGGTTTGTTGGTTTCCCTATCAATCAGCCCTCAGGTTTCCTGATGCTGCTTTTAAATTAAATGCCAAAATGGTGCATAATAAAACCTCCCTTATCTATGACTTAATAATGGCTGAGGCTGATCTGGCATGTATTATTGGGACCAGGGCAGGATCTACAGTACTGCTTTATAACAATTTATAACAGTTTTGACAACTGTTCGGGCCCAGGACACATTACATATACTGGTTTCAAACCATTTTCAGAGCATTATATCCTGCTTGGTGTCGATCAGGGAGGAGTCAGTGGCTGAGTTTGGATGACACTTTAGGCAATGGAGGGGGGCAATAGCATACTGACCGTGCGTTATTTTGGTGCCGCTGTGGCAGCACCCGCCACACGACATGTTGCCCCTCACCCTGTCGCGTGGCTGAAAGTCCCGGCATCCTTCTGGGTTGCTGTGTCTCCTCCCTCCCACCTCCCTCAGTCCTCTGGCCATATCCCAGCATGCACTGTAAGTTCTGGCAGCTGTATCAGAGCAGCCAGGTTTTTTCAGCTGCTCCGGCCAGTGAACTCTATGACCAAACAGAATAGTACACGGAGAGGGGGGGTTCCCTCCACACAACACTTTAAACAACGGATTTTGGGATAAACTACATGCAAGCCAGTTGTTTTTCTACATTGTTTAAGTGCCCCAAATAGCGTACTGTCAGTTGTGTGTGCATTGCATGTTGCCCTCTCCATGACACAATAAGCAACACCACTGACGATTGTTTCTCCCCACCCTCCGTTGATTATCGTGTCATTCGAACCAGGCCAGTCTCTCCCAGCTATGCCCACTGGGGTACTTGATTCAGCATCAGAGTAGACCTGAGGGCTGGGGAAGGAGGGTTGCTGTGGTCAGTAGGAACTCCATCTCCCTCTGCAGGCTCCCTGCCCACTTGACTACTGGTCTGGAGTGTTTGCACCTTGTGTTGGGTCACCAGGTGCTGCACACATACAAATGATACCTGTTGAAATTCCCTTTTCAATACAACTGTTAAAGATACAGGAGCCCTGTCCTCCTTTTCATATGGTCACCCAGCTGGGAGAGGGAAGTGATTAAAGCCTTTTGCAAAAGGGAGTGGTCTTGGGCTATCTGAAAGAGGCAGCAGTCAGACCACTCTTGAAGAAATCTTTCCTGGATCTGGAAAATTTTAATAACTATAGGTCGGAGGCAAATGTTCCATTCCAATGGCAAGGTCCTTGAGGGGGTGGTTGCAAGCCAGTTCCACACACTCCTGGATGAGGTTGATTATGTGGATCCATTGGCAGCCCTGTATGATGACCTATGTCTAGGGTGCCCATATGAAATGGAGGACAGGGCTCTTGTATCTTTAACAGTTGTATTCAGAAGGGAATTTCAGCAGGTGTCATTTGTATGCTTGCAGCACCTGGTGAAATTCCCTCTTCATCACAACAGTTAAAGCTACAGGAGCCCTGCCCTCTTTTGTATCTGGTTGTCATGAGCATGCTCATTCCCTCTGGCACTCACACATGCTGGCAAACTGACATGAGACACTCACGTCAGCGAGACTTCTTCTATTGCAGAAATCACACGATAACAAGCATAATGGTTACATTTTCCAAACAACACCACTTAAAGCTGAACAATGGTCAGAAAGCTTTAGGCTCCTTTCCTGATATGACTCTTCAGGCAATCCCTTGGGGGGGGGGGGGTAGGGTTAGCCATCATCCAATTTGAGCTTTTCCAGACATTGCATATGCTGACACCTCAAGGGACATTATTATTATTATTATTATTATTATTATTATTTCTTACCCGCCTCTCCCTCTGGATCGAGGTGGGGAACAACATCAAATATAAAATACATCAAACTGATTAAAAGCACATGAAATGAATACATTATTAAAATTAGGGATGTGCACTGGATCGGACCCGATCCACGATCCGAGTCCGGTCCAGTGGGAAATCGGATAAATTATCCGATTTCTGATCCAACAGCTGGATCGGCCGATCCAGTCCGAACCGATCCGAAAAGGCTCCAAACCGGTTCGGTGCCAGACAAGAGCAGACGGCCCGGAAAGGTAAGCAGGGAGCGCGCGGAGGGGAGGAGGGGGCGCGCGGAGGGGAGGAGGGGGGCCCTTACCTTTCCGGGCCGTCCGCTCCCATCCGGCACTGGCGGCTACTACCAGCGGGCTCTGCGGCCTGCTCCAGGGTGGCGCGCCGGGTGATCACCCGGCGCGCTACTCTAGAGCAAGCTGCAAAGCCGGCTGGCGGTAGTCGCCGGCGCCGGACGGCAGCGAACGGCCCGGAAAGGTGAGGAGGGGGCGCGCGGAGGGGAGGAGGGGGGCGCTTACCTTTTAGGGACACCCGTCCGGCGCCAGCGGCTACTACCAGCGGGCTCCGCGGCCTGCTCCAGGGTGGCACGACGGGTGATGACCCGCCGTGCTACTCTAGAGCAAGCCGCAAAGCCGGCTGGCAGTAGCCGCCGGCGCTGGACGTGAGCAAACGGCCCTAAAAGGTAAGCAGTGGCGGGGAAGGGGGCTTACCCCCCCGGAGCCGTCCGCTTCTATCCGCGGGCGCCCGCGAGCGCCAGCGGATGGAAGCGGACGGCCCCAGGGGGGGTAGGGAGCGCGGGGGAGGGGGCTTACCTGCCGGGGCTGTCCACAGTGGACGGCCCCGGGGGGGAGGAAGTTAGGCCCCCCCTCACCCACCCGCCGCCATTTTTTCCTCATAGACTTGCATTGCAATGCAAGTCTATTGGGAAAAAATGGCGGCCGATCCAAAAATTTCCGATTTTTGGATCGGGATTGGACTCGATCCGGTCCGGGGGGGGCTCCGATTTTGTCCGAACCGATCCATGACAAAATTGGAGGTCCCGATCCGGGTCCCGATCCGATCCGGGGGTCCGTGCACACCCCTAATTAAAATACCAATAAAACACCAATAAAACTCTTAAAATTCAACTGGGTAGGCCTGCCGGAAGAGATCAGTCTTTATGGCTTTCTTAAAGTAAAAGAGACCGTTAAGTTGACGAATCTCCTCCGGCAGGCCATTCCACAGTCTGGGAGGGGCAGAAGAGAAGGTCCTCTGGGTAACAGTTGTCAGCCTAGTTTTGGCTGACTTTAACACATTCTTCCCAGAGGACCTGAATATGCGGGGCGGATTGTATGGGAGAAGTTGATCCCGCAGGAAACCTGGACCCAAACCATGTAGGGCTTTAAAGGTGATGACCAACACTTTGTACTTCACCCGAAAAGTAATTGGCAGCCAGTGAAGTGATTTTAAAGCTGGTGTGATATGGTCATCCCTAGGTGTACCAGTGACCAACCTGGCTGCCATATTTTGAACTAGTTGAAGTTTCCGAACTAGGCACAGAGGTAGCCCTATGTACAGTGCATTGCAGAAGTCGAGCCTCGAAGTTACTAGCGCGTGCACTACTTGTCTTTAGATCTTTCAACTCTAGGAAGGGGCGCAGCTGGCGTATCAGCTGTAGCTGATAGTAGGCACTCCTGGCCGTCGTGTCTATCTGGGCTGTCATTTGGAGTGAGGGATCCAGGATCACCCCCAAGCTGCGAACACAGCCTTCCAGGGGGAGTGTAACGCCATCCAGAACTGGTTGACACACCTCGAAACCCAGGTTGGGGCCTTTGACAGTAAGCACCTCCATCTTATCTGGATTCAGCTTCAGTTTGTTTTTCCTCATCTGGCCCATTACCGCCTCCAAGCATTCATTCAGAGGACACATGCTATCCTTAGTTGACGCTGTTGTCAAAGGTATAGAGAAATATATTTTGGAGTCATCAGCGTACTGATAGCACCCCGCTCCATACATCCAGATGATCTCTCCCAGAGGTTTCATGTAGATGTTAAACCACATCGGGGATAGGATGGTGCCTTATGGTACACCATACAACAGCTCCTTCTTTGAGGAGCAACTATCCCCAAGCATCACCATCTGGAATCTGTCCAAGAGGTAGGACTGGAACCACTGAAGAATAGTGCCCTTTATTCCCAATCCCCACAGGCGTTCCAGAAGGATAACATTGTCAATGGTATCAAAAACTGCTAAGAGGTCCAGAAGTACCAGCAGGGACACACTTCTCCTATCAATACTCAAGCGTAGATCATCCACTAAGGCAACCATAGCAGTCCGTATCCTGCCCTGAAGCCAGTTTGAAATGGATCTAGAAAATCTGTATCATCCAAAACTGCTTGGAGTTGGAAGGCAACTGCCCTCTCGATCACCTTGGCTAGAAATGAATGATTTGATACTGGTCTGTAGTTATTAAGGTCCAAGGGGTCCAGGGAAGGCTTCTTCAGAAGCGGCCATACCATCACTTCTTTTAATCATGAAGGAAAACTCCCCTCTCTGAGAGATGTATTAATAATATGTTGTAGTTGTAATCTAGTTGCATCTCCTCCCTGGATGACCAGCCAAGAAGGACAGGGATCGAGAGTGCAAGTTGTTTAGGCCAAAGACTAAACAAAATCCCAGGGAGGGGGGAACATGTATGCTCTGAGCCACCAGAGCAGGGCAGAGAAGAAAGTTCATGCACCATCAAACACAGCCTGCCAAATGCTGAGCTGACAAGGTAAGCGTGATCACAGGGAAGGTAAAACCTCAGGCACAGGAGTCAAATCCTTCTGCTAAGGACTGGCAACTCCCTGCCACCTGAGTCTGGCCACAAACACACAATCTACTGCAAACGCAAGTTCAAGTCTATGAAGAGCCTCACAGTACTTTCCATGGCACAATCCTTAGAAATCCAGAGTGCAAATAGCACGAGAGAGCATATGCAGAGTGCTCCCAAAGTACCAAACTGAGATGGAATCCAACAGGAGGGATTTCAGGCCTTGTGTCGAAAGATGATACCTAGCAAAAGCTCTTCCGCTTTTGCTGTCCCTCTTATACTCAGGGCCTGGCCTATTCAAAGCCTCTTGACAGACAGGTTCTATGACCTGTAAAACATGTAAATGTGCCAATAGAGTGGGACTGCAAAACCCAACTAAGCTGATGCTACACTCTGAGTGACAACCTCACCCAAGTGGCTCCCACCTTATCAAAATACTCCCAAGTTCCCAGAAAACTAGTAGCTTCAAGGCCGAGACAGGGAGTGCAGCAAGCAACTCCCGTGGGAAACTCTGACAGAGAACTGCTTGCACAGACATTCCCAAACTATTCCTAATAAATCAACCTACATTCAATCAAGGCCTATAGCCTTCACCCTACCTATGTTGGAGTGTGCCTTTATTGATTCTCCTTGCTCTCTCAGCAGCTTTCAATGCCATTGATCATGGTATCATCCTAGGGTGACTATCTGAGTTAGGAGTGGGAGGTACTGAATTGCAGTGGTTCTGCTCTGACTTGGCAGGTCACCTCCAGAAGATGGTGCTTGGAGAACATTGTTTGGCCCTATTGGTTCTCCATTATGGGGTTCCATGGAGGTCAGTTTTGTCCCTCATGCTGTTCAATACCTACCTGAAATATTTTGTGAACCGCCCAGAGAGCTTTGACAATGAAGCAGTATAGAAATGTAATAATAAATAAATAATTAAAAACCTACACTGCACAGTTAACAAGCCACCCTGCAGAAAACATGCTGTATTCAGATAACACAATGACCCACCCCACAAAAATGCACTGCATTCAGACAGCACGATAACCCATGGTGGGTTAGCATGTTATGTGAACCCCAGCCTATGTTATGCAAGATTTAGGGCATGTCCTTCTGACACAACTTAAAACTTATTTGTAAGTCTATTCTCTAATGGGGGTAGGGAAATTCTGTTTCTCCACCTCCATTCTCCACTTTCATCCAATGAAACTATCCTGGGGGGTTACAGGATTAGTACAGTCTTATCCCCACTATGCATTTGCAATACTTATGGTGATATGTGCAAAATCGGCAAAATGCTTATCTATTTGTTCCAATCTTTTTTCTTTTCTTTTTCTTTTTCTTTTTAACTTTTCTTTTAAACTTTTTGGCCCACATTTTGCCCCCAAAACAGCCACCAAGGCAGCTTCCAGATCAAGACACAGAAATATAGTAAAAGAAAGAATATAATTAATGCAAACAACAACAACAAAAGCCAAGAGCTTACAATAAATTAAAATGACAATAAAAGAGAGCATAAAACGGATCATACAATAATAATACAAAATTTCAACAGGAGTTATAAGATTCAGGGAAGATTAAAGGCAAAACAATATTTTTAAAATATCATTGTTGCCCTCCTAATATTCAAAAGAGGGGGTGCCCACCAAACATCTCTAGAGAGGTAATTCCATAACTGAGGTGCCACAACTGAGAAGGCATTGTTCCACCATCCAAATATACCTCAAGAGGTGGTAGGGCTCAGTACAAAGCTTGACCTCCACATTGGTGGCAGAAGCTATACCAAAGGAATCATTGTGCATTGAATTCATATAGAAAATGTTTATTTCTTCCTCCATCACATCAAGCATTAGCTATTTTTAAGTTACTATTCAATGTAGTTCCAATTTATCACTATTTTTTTAAGTTATTGAATAGAACACAGATTTATGTGTAAATATTCCTGCAATATATTATAACATATTGGCCATGATCCAGTCAAATTTAAGCTCTTTGAAGCTACTCATATTCCTGCAGATGTCAATTACCTAGTACTAACAGCTCCAGGATCCACTTAAAAAATATACCAGTTTCAATTGAAGAGGACACTGAGTTCTCATTGTTACTTATATATCAGAGGTGAAATATACCTCATGAATTGCTCTTCAATGAGCTTAGACAAAAGTAGATTTCATGCAAAAGACTTCTAATCAACATTTAAGCAAGTGATGCAAGTAATTAATATGGATTTGATTGTATGTATGTGGGAATTCAATTCAGTTTGCTTAATTATCAGTAATAACATGGGTGTGTTCCAGCTTACCATAAGAATTTTGAAGTCTGGCTGACTTTTGTGGGAAAGATTTAAGCACTCGTTGACTCCCTGATCAAAATGAATGGAACAAATCTTCAGACTGAGATTTGAATTTCATGTAGAAGATGGTCTTGGGGGCCAAATCCCAATGGTGGGCAGGGCCACAGGAAGAAGTGGGTAGTGCTGAAAAACCCACCCTTCCCCCAAGTTCTATTGTTACCAATTTATAATAGGAAGCATGTCTATTCACAAGTGAGCAGGCAAGCCTCTGCATGTCAACTCACAAATAAGCAAGGCAAGCCTTTGCATGACAAAGCTCAGAGGGAAACAAGATGAAAACACTCAGCAACTTCCACCTTGTGCCCCCTCTTCCCCATAGGGAACAGCTCTTATTTCTGATCAGCAGCTGATCAGAGAGGTGCTTTCCCCTACTAAGTACCAAGAATGGGAGCCTTTTAACAGTGCTAAGCAAGGGAAAGCACTTCTCTCCGATCAGCTGCTGATTAAAGAGCTTGCCTAGGGTGACCATTAGGCTGACCATATGAAAAGGAGGACAGGGCTCATGTAACTTTAACAGTTGTAGAGAAAAAGGAATTTCAGCCAGTGTCATTTGCATGCAATTAGTTCCTGGTGATATTCCCTCTTCATCACGACAGTTAAAGTTGCAGGCACTATAAGAGTGACCATATACAAAAGAAGGCAGGGCCCCTGCAACTTTAACTGTTGTAATGAAGAGGGAATTTCACCAGGTACGAATTGCATACAAATTACGCAGGCTGAAATTCCCTTTTCTCTACAACTGTTAAAGTTACATGAGCCCTGTCCTCCTTTTCATATGGTCAGCCTAGTGACCATATTTGGGAAACCAAAAAAGAGGACACCCAGTGGGCTTCCCAAGCCCTCTGGAAAGCACGTCATCCCCCCCCCCCCCTCACCATGCTAATGGAGGCCCCAGAAAGCATGTCATTCCAGCCCCCTGCTCCAATCGGGGCCTTTTCTATAATGTCCAGGAATGAAATCCCCAATTGGAGTGTGTGTGTGGGGAAATGACACGCCTTCAGAAAGCATGTCATTCCCCAGCCACACTAATGGTGGCCTTAAAGGGGAAAGCATGTCATTCCCAGACATTTTAGAAAATTACATAAAATCCCCTGGGATAACCAGGATAGAACAAAAATCTGGAGAAATCTGGGGAAATCCTGACAGTTGGTCACTCTAAGCTTTCCCCTCTGATTAGAGATATGAGCTTTTCCCTCCATGGCAGAGGGGGTGGGGCCATGGGAAGAAACTTCTTGGTAGGGAACATCTGTGGTCTGTATCAGACCTATGGGCAGGAGGTCCACATCCCTGCAATAGGGCTTCGGAGAGCTGGATCATGGTCACTGTAATTAACTATACTGCAAGAGTAGTTGCAAACACAAATGTGTATCAATTTATTAACTAAAAAGTAACCAATTCACTGTGTTATTTTACAGGAATTAAATCTTTCCTGCGCATTTTTCAATTCATTACACAATTAAGAACTGCTCATTTCAACTTTTTATAACTTTTAAACATTTTAATTAGTTCTATAACTGCAATCCTACAGAAGTCTACTCAGAAGTAAGTCTCACTGAGTTTGGTAAGGCCTACTCCCACGTAAATGGGAAGAGTTCAGGTGAGGGCAACATGTGGCCTTCCAGATGTTGTAGGACGAGATGGCCTGAGTTCACATTTATATCTTCTCTTAAAGGTGGTACAGTACAGCCTCTGTACTGATACTTGCCTGCAGCTGTCAAATGACTGCTTTAGTATATGCCAAGTTTTCAAAATTTCCTGAACATAGGTATGCATTTGCATAGCAGAATCTCAGCCTGCTCCCCCAGCTCATCTCCCAAAGGAGAAGGCCCTGATTTTCCCTTTGCCTGTTCCTGTCTCCTTTGCCCCATCAGTAATACCTCTGCTCCTTCTCCCTTGCTTCCCTTTATGCCTAGAACCCCCTTCCAGAAACACCTACATGGAGCTTCTCCTCTCTCATTCCTCCAACCCCCAGTTCAACCCCCCATTTCTTCTGGCTTCATCTTTCAGTCCTCATCCTCAAAGTACAACAAAGCCTTAACATGTGTCATCTTTCCATCTTTAGACCAGCCTTCTCCAATCTGATGCCCTCCAGGGGTGGCTGACAGGGACAGACTATCATTCCCAGTCAGTAGGTCATTGGCCATGTTGGCTAGGAATGAAGGGAGTTGTAGTCTAATGCATATGGAAGATGTCAGGTTGGGAAAAGGCTGCTTTAGCAGGTTGCTAAAGGTGATGGCTCTATTTGCAAGAACTGAATTAAGACTTAAGACTGGAGAAATGCCATTACTGCCAGAATGTAAATTGTAAATTGCGCCAGAAGGCACCTGACCCTTTTTTATTGCTTCTGTTACTCTGTTAACACTTGCTCTCTATTTTTTTATTTGAGCATGTCAAGAGTCAAAGCTTCTCCCCAAGTGCAGATTTAACTTACTGAGGGCATTGTCCTGCATGCTCTTTGTTGCCTGAAACCTTCTGCTCATTTCTGTCCTACATCAGACCATAACATTTCTCCATGTATCAAGTCACATCACTGATTTGTTCCTGTAAATTTCAAAATAGCTTCTTGGGAAATACTTTCCAAAGATCCCTTTCAAATCCCTGGGGAAAATTCTTTCCCATTCTTCCATTGGATTGGAAATGAATTTCACTGTGTTCTTAAGTGAGTAACTGCTGTTGCCAATCAGTAGCATAACAAAGAGCTCTTGATGCAGTTGGCAGTAATGCAAAATTATTAACTCAAAGCTGAAGCATTGATCAAACACAAAAGGCAAGGAATGTGAACATACTTGCTTGACAGAAAATACTTGTTTGACAGTTTCAAAACAGTGGGTTTGACAGCTAACAGAGGGGGGAGGGGGAGGGGGTGCGGTTTGACAGCTGTCAAACCCACCATTTTTGAACTTTTGGAACTTTTAAAGTAAAAAATTCATAGCACAAAATGCCTGGACCTATCTTTCTGAAATTTCTCACAGATAAGCACCTCACACCCATCTGCCATGTGGGCAAGTTCCATGTTTCTATCTTTAAAAATAAAAAAGTTAAATGGGTTTCTCTCCTCATTTCTCCCAAAATACCTTGCCACTACACGCTTGAAGCTATGCTTCTGAAATTTCTCACACAAGTCAACCAAAGTGGTACCTGTAATTTGGCCAAGTTTCATGTTGGGAACTTTAAAAATAAAAATGTTGAAGGCATAACTGTCTTTCCTCCACTGCTACCCATTTTTCAAAACTTAATTGCCACCCAAGGCAAGCACCTATGGTTCTGAAATTCCACACACATGAGTCTCAACGTACCATCTGCAATGTGGCAACGTTTCATGTACGGATCATTAAAATTAAAAAAGTTATAGGCATTCCTGGTTCTTTAGTAAAAAACTCATAGCCACAAAATGCCTGGAGCTATCTTTCTGAAATTTCTCATACAGAAGTAACTCTTACCCCTCTGCAATGTGGCCAAGTTTCATCCTTATATCTTTAAAAATAAAAAGTTATAGGCATTTTTGTAACACAGTACTAGGCTATGGGGAAAATCAGTCAAAATGGTGTCCAATTTTCCATTTTTTCTGATTAAAATCAGAGACAAAAATATTGTATCATAAAAAATTGGTTCTCCAAATTATCATATCGGAATTGGTATCGGATGTCCAATATCCTCCGATTTTAATTGGTATCGGATATTGGATCTGATACAATGCATATCCCTAATGCCCAGTAGGAGTCTTGTCTGTTGGGAGGTGGAGTTTGGATACCAACAAAGAGCTCCTTGCTGATTAAGAAATATTTTGAGCCAAAAGGAACCATTCAAAAGAAAACATCTCCTGAAAACAAATGTTTGGGTTGCAATAAATGAATCTATTTGGGAGAACCAAGAATGGAATAAAAAAAAATCTTCAAAGCAATAAACAAAGAGGACAAAAGAGCAGTGGTCACAGAAAGACACATGGTGGAAACGCTATCTGGAGAAAAAAACACTGGCATAAAAGAACAAAAAGTAGCTGGGGAAGAAATGGCGGTAACAAAAGAAGATCTGACAGAGCAATTCAGAGCACTTAAGCAAGATTTAGGTGTATTCAAACAAGACCTAATGACCATCTGGAAGGAAATACTCAAGGACAAACTTGAACAGATTCACAAGAGAATGGAGCAAACAGAAGCAGCAGTTACAAGAAATGCAGAACAACTAGATGCACATGGGGTACAAATTAAATCCTTAAAAAAGAACGTTGAAGAACATTGTTCAAAGTATGTGAATTTACTTAACAGAAATCATAGGAAAAATATGTGCATTCATGGTGTTATGGAAAAAGAGAAAGGAGATTCTGTCTAAGAATTTATAGTAAAATAGTTTACAGAACTACCTCCATCCTGTGAAATAAAGATTGATGACTTGGAGAGAGCCCATCAGGCACTAGAACCCAGAAGGCAAGACACAAATGTTCCATGAGACATAATCATCTGATTTACAAACTATTCTATAAAGGAAAAGATAATAAAGGAAACAAGAGAAATGAAAGAAATAAAATTCATGGACAAGTCTATGATGTTCAAACAAGATCTAGCCCCTGAAACATACAGAAAATGAAAGATTTAAGTGTCTGTACAAAAAAATTATGAGAGGAAGGAATAAAATATTTGTGGGGCTTTCCTTTCAAATTGACTATGCCTCTACAAGAGCGATTTAAAGCTCTTTCAAGGCGCATTACAGATTTTACCTCTACAAGAGTGGAGCACAAATCGGGGGTTGAGGCGCTTTTTATCTCCGCATTATTGAATATACTTTAAATAGCGACTTAAAATTTGCCACGGGAGTTAAAGCGCCTTATGGCCATGTAAACATGCGATTCTCCACATGTAAACAACTTTAAAGCACATTTCATACAGCCTGTAATGCCCTTCACCGCCTCTCTTGAATAGGTATTAGGAGTAAATGCACTTATCCATATATGCTAGGCTGACCATATGAAAAGGAGGACAGGGCACATGTAACTTTAACGGTTGTAGAGAAAAGGGAATTTCAGCCAGTGTCATTTGTATGCAATTAGTTCCTGGTGAAATTCCCTCTTCATCACAACAGTTAAAGTTGCAGGGGCCCTGCCTTCTTTTGTATATGGTCACCCTAGTATAGTGCCTGCAACTTTAACTGTTGTGATGAAGAGGGAATTTCACCAGGAACTATTTGCATACAAATGACACCTGCTGAAATTCCCCTTTCAATACAAATGTTAAAGTTACATGAGCCCTGTCCTCCTTTTCATATGGTCAGCCTAGTGAACCTAATCACCAAATTTCCATAAACCTACCCAATTATGGCCGTTGACCTAAATGAGAGAACCGGTTCCAATCTGGCTGATCCATCAATTGAAAATATTGGCTTAGGGTTAAAAAAAGAGAGTCTGGGAGCTAACATACGACATTCAAAAGAGCAGCATACCAATTTTGCAGACTTGTGCCTGCTTCAACTGGTCTCCAGACACAATCTTTCCATCTTAAATGGCTACTCTACTAACGACAGATGGGGCGAGTTCACTTTTACCTCTGCTAGGGGCTCCAGCGTGATAGATTACATCATCACTCACAAACATCTAGATGCCAGGGTACATAACTTCAGAGTTGCGGAGCGTTTGGAAAGTGACCATCTGCCCTTAGAGCTTGTACTGACTATCTCAGGGTCTATCCAGATGGAAGGTTGTCATCCTCTCATGTCTAGCCAGTAACTCACCCTAAACCACAAAATAATCAAATGGTCCCCCAAGACTGCCCTGGCCTTCGAACATCTGATTGAATCCAACAGCTTATCAGGATGCACAAACCAGATCCACACATACTTGTCTCCTGAGTTAACAGTTGCAGTGTACGAGAGTCTGATCCAGACTGTACTTCTCCCTCTACAAAAAAAACATCAGCAATTCAAAAGATCAAAGACCCGTAAGTAAAAATGGGTTCAACAGCAAGTGTGCCAGGACTAGAAGGAACCTTTAGTCTCTTTATTGCACCTACCACAAGAACAATGAGCGACTACTTCCCGGGGTCTATTACGAAACCAAGAAAAAATACAAGACACTTCTAAGGCAGAAAAAGCTTGCAGCAGACCATGAGATCTGGCAGCAACTAATAGGGGCTTCATCTACAAACAGTAACAAAACATTTTGGCAAATACTATCTGGGGCAACTAATAGTAGAACTAGGGATGTGGACAGTCACCTATCAGCTGATACCTGGGAAAAATATTACAAAGTTATGTACAACGATATTGCGGAGTCTTTACCTGGCCCTGAATTAAATTCAAATACCCCTGACTGGCCTGATGTCGACCCCAGTCTCATTGAGAATCTACTGCTAAAGCTTAAAACAGGTAAAGCTCCTGGGCCCGATGGAATTCCATAGAGTGACCATATACAACAGAAGGCAGGGCCCCTGCAACTTTAACTGTTGTGTTGAAGAGGGAATTTCACCAGGAACTAATTGCATACAAATGACACTGGCTGAAATTCCCTTTTCTCTACAACTGTTAAAGTTACAGGAGCCCTAACCTCCTTTTCATATGGTCAGCCTAGCACTGGGGCAAGGTAGAAATGCTTGTCTAGGCAGCTATGTAACATTCCTTTTTCTTCCACATCCATCATGGTGCCTTGTAGAATGGTTGGTTGCTGGCACTTGCTTTCCCTAATGTTTGAACTCTCAGGGTTTTGTTTTCCAAACAGCCAGATATGTGGTTTGCTTTTCTGTATAAAGTATGCCCTGCAGTTGGGAAATATATGGATTTTTTTCCTAACTTGTAAATTTCTATCCAAACTGCTTGAGATAGGATAGGAGTCAAGGTATACTTTTGTAACTTATATACCTATCTGTGAGGATGGAGCAATACCTGTTCCAGTGCCAATCATTAAAAGTAAACAACTGGCAATGTACCACATTCATGGTCTTTGCCAATTTGAGTCAGGAGTGAGTGTTCTGTTCCCAGTGAAAAGCATATTTAGTCAGAACAACGAGTAACTGCCAACCCAAGTATTAGCTGATCAAGTCTCAGCCTGTGCATTCCTTTTTTTACTTCCCTGTGACTTTTTTTTACTTCCCTTTGGCTTGAATTATGTGATTCAAGTGATACAGATGGATGCGAAGAGAATTCCCCCTTGGAGTTTGGCAGAAATTCACCCCAAAACCTTGCATGCAACAAGATAACAGGAAAACAGGAAGATAGTTTGAAATAACTCAAATGGTACAATATTTGCTAACCTAGGCTAAGCATTTAGAGAAGAATACTCACAACAGATACAGGGCTCCTTAAATGTTCTACATTACAGTCTATGTTCTCTTAAACATTCAGACCAACACTACCCCCTACAGGCTATTCTCCATTCTTTCAGTATGTTTTATATCTAGGGATAATTATATCCCATCACTTCTCCATTTCAGTGCTCTCTTTTAGCACCAAGCACTCCAATTTCCCCATCTTGAATTGGAAGCTTCTAGTATTAGTATCAGGGCAGTATGACTGGGTTGATGGTTACAGAGTCACATGTCAGGCCCCTATGGTCTGTGTATCTTTGCAAAGAGCATGGTTCCCTCCTACTTCTACTCCACCTTTCCGACAAGGGATGGAGTGGTGAGGCAGTGCACAAGTATGCACAACAGAAGAAGTAAGTGGGGAGGCAAGCTGCAGAGGCTGTGGTGGGTCTTGGCTGCCTCCGGAGAATGGATGACAAGGAATGTGTGAGAGAGGGCCCAACAGCGGAGAGCTGCATATTTACCCTTCTAGGAGGGTATGTCTATGTACGAGTTGAGTGAAGAGGTGGATGCAGTGCCCTGCTTCCAGTAGCTTGCTGTCCTATGAAATGAGTGCAGCATGTCTTCCTGCAGGAGCTGCAGATGGCCTAATATGTGCATAATTGGGCAACCGGGCGTCAAAGCAAAATCTTGTAGAGGGGACCTATAATACATAAAGGAAACTCATATATAATCACTACCAAATCAGGGATTAAAGGGCTGTTTAGAGAACTAAAGATACAGTGCCCAGAAGAAGAAACAGTGGGAGAAATGAGTGCAGAAGACTCTTCAGAGGGATCAGAAGCAGAGGAAGAATGGAGGCCAGCTACAAAGACTAAAAATAAAAGGACAAAAAAGGCAGGAAACATTTTGACAAAAGAGTTAAGGGCACTCCCACAAAAACAAAAATAGCAACAGGAAAGGACATGGATTTCAAAATCAGGAGGGTGTGAAACAATTGGCTGAAAAAAAAGAACATAAAATGAAAAGGCGAGGAAACCCAAGACATGCTGCCAATTTATGAAGAAAAAAGCTGGCTGACCCCCACAAGAGGATACCGAAAGATATCCTCTCAAACTGTGTTTAAACTTCCTTGCTTTATCTTCTTTCTGATCTTAAATTTTCTATTTCCCTCATCCCCCTTTTCCCCTTTTCTAAATATTCACAGAAGGGGGATCAATTGAGATTGTATAATAACATTAAGAATAGAGGACAAAGGAATGGGAGGGAGGGAACAGGAAAGAAACTGGAGGCAGTAATCTAGCTCTAAGAAATTGGGACACAGAACCTACCAGGAGAAGAGAGTACAGGGAAAGGAGAAACTTGAGGAATGGGAAGGGGAGGGGATAAATAGCAATAAGAAGCTTGGGATATTTCAAAAAAAGAATGAGAAAAGTAAAGAAGCACAGCGACATCCAGTGGTTGGTTTAATTATAACTATAATAGTCAAAATCAAACATGATTCAATGTACGTCTCTGAACATTAGAGCAATGGTGGGATATATGAAGTTATCCCGAATGTTTAAATTAATAACAGATAAAACCTGAAATATTATTTTTGCAAGAACTACACAAACAAAAGATAAATAGTGGGATATTGGGCAGCAGGCAATGGGGGCACAAATATATGGTATTAGGTGCCAGAAGAGCAAGAGGAGTAGGGATATTAATCGATAAAGAAATAAATTTTCAAACAAAAAGAATGCTGAAAGATAAAAAGGAAATATATATATTTGTAGAGGGGATATATAATAATAAAGAGTTGATAACACTGGCATCATTGTATAGTCTCATTACAAATCAATTAAATTTCCTATAGAAGATTCTATCAAAAATAAAAAGATTCTCTAAATCAGGAAAAATTATTGCAGGAGATTTAAACTGGAATTTACAGGGTGCAAGACCAATGAACGATTAAAAAGCAGGATAGGAAAGTATTTCTATAAATGGAAATTCTGAGAAAATATGGTATTTACAATGCGTGGATTGAGATGAACCCTAATGATTACAGCCATACTTATTTTTCAGAAATATACAAAAGCTTCAATAGGTTGGACACAATTTTAATGACAGAAACTATGTAACAAAGAACAAAGAAAATGGAAATAGGACAAATAAAAGTAACAGGCCATGCCCCAATTAAAGCATATGCAGAGATAGACCAAAAAGTAAAAAGTGATCATATATGGAGATTGAATCCCACATTATTAACCAAGGAAGCTGTTAAAGAATAAAAAGGAGTATAGAAAGATATTTTGAAGAGAACAAACCAGGGGACACAACATAAAAAAATCAGATGGGAAGCGGGTAAAGCTACAATAAGAGAAGAATATATAAAACAATTAAGCATAATTAAGAAAAAGGATAAAGAGGGGAAAGAAATGCTGGATCAAGAAATTAACAGATTAACAGAGCAGTATAAAAATACAGGACAGATAAGAATTAAGAAAGAAATGGAAAAACTGAGGAAAGAAAGGGAGACTTTAGAAATAAATAAAATGATGACAGACATGCTATATATGAAGCAAAGGTATTATGAATTCATGGGGGAAAGTTCAAAACTGTTAGCAAATAGAGTTCAAAAAAAGAGGATTGAGAACAAAACAACATGCCAATGTTTCCACACAGATCTTAAAATGGCATACGATAATGATGACTGTTCAAAGGAGCATGTGATTCTACTATCAGAGGGTCTGGTTGATCCCGTAAGTAAAACGGGATCTTGGGGTAGCATCTACCCTCCTTTCAGCATTTGAAATTACAGAAAGTGAACAACCTCTGTTTAATAGTTGTTGGTGGAACCTTGTCTTTTGGTGAAAAAAATCCAAATGTTGCGAGGAGTTCCTTTTGAAATGTAGAAGTTGACCAACAGGTAAATTTCTGCATAAATAGAGAGAATGGAATGAAGAGTAATGGAGTTATTGTCGGTATCAAGAAAAGACACCTCATTCTTATCAAATTGAGAAGAGAATTTTAGATTAGTATGTACAGTATTAATCCACTCCACAAAATCAGTAAACCTACAGGGATCAGAAAAAAAAATGTCAATCAATATATCACTTGTAAAACAATATCTCATTATAAAATGGATTATTTTATGTGTGACAAATAGTTTATGCTTAAAGAGATTGGCAACACTCGGGGCGAAGGGGCTTCCCATAGCAACTCCTCTAATCTATAGGAAAAATTGGTCAGAGAATCTGAAATGATTTTTCCCTATTATGATGTCCATAAGTTCCAAAAGAAAAAGGTCAGTGGAGGTGGATCATCCCGGCTTTTTAAGTAAGTTTCCACAACATTACGAGCTTCATCATGCGGTATACTGGTGTACAAAGACTTAACATCCATAGTCACCATAATTGCATTGGAAGGAATGTTTCTTCCCTCCATCTAATTTATAAAGTCAGTAGTATCCTTCAAATAAGAAGGCAAGTTAATTACAAAAGGACGTAGAAAGTAATCCACATATTGGATTACTGACCAAGAGATCTGCAAAACACCAGAGCTAGCTTTATTGAATTGAATGTTAAAGAAATTAGAAATATAAAAGAAAAAGTATTAATTGGTTTTTTGTTGACAGCGGCAAGGAAATTGATAGCAAGTAATTGGAAGGCAGCTCACATGTTGACAGGAACTATTTGGAAAAAGAAAATTTGGAACATAGCTATAAATGAAAAGCTGACACAGAAGTTAAGAGTTCACAGAGGAATAAAGAAAAGAGATACTTTCAGGGCCAATTGGCAGAAATACATAAGGCTATATGAAAAAAGAATTGAACAGAATAACTATGGCAGAAGCTTACAGAAATGTGTGGGATTCATGAAAAGAAGATATTTTTGTTTGTTTTGTTTTGTTTCTCATGTATCTTATGAAAATTCAATAAAAATAAATTAAAAATAAAAAGGAGTGTTGTCTGTCATTTCCATGACACATTCATATTGTATAATCTATTCAGTATCACCTTCTCTCTCCATGTATCTCATACTCACTGATGTTCAATCCAAAAGTTCAGGTTCCCAGTGAACCAGTCATTGAACCTGGAATGATCCACATAACATGAAATTGTGAGTAAAGCAAGAAAGAGAAATCTGCTGAATTACAGTTAGTCAGTTTATTGCCAACACACTGTTATTTCCTCATCAGTGGTTCTTAAACTGTGTTGTATGGTGAACCACTATTCCTCTTTGCTTGTTTGTTGTGGGTTTTCATTTCTTATGGCCACTACATGAAAAATCCCTTGAAAGGCTTCTGAAATAGCACCCAACTTTTGTGCCATGTGACTATGTTAAAATCAAATTATATGCATGAGTGGAGGAGAACCATCCACCTTTTGGTGGAGTGGTGAATGAGAAAATAAACTAGAAGGCCATTGTATACTGAGGAGCATAGGTTGGTATACAGCCATGGCCCCTCAACACCTGAATTCCTATGAGAAAGCCCTTTCCTTTATTTATGCTTAATATGATTTCTATGTATTACATATTAAGTTGCAGGCGGAATGGGGAAATAATGAGACAAGACAACAGTATATGGTATCAAATTCGGGCCACATTTATTGAAGATCTGCAAAGGGAAACTGGGTGGGCCCTAAACTACGTCAGCAACTAGCTAGGCATTTTATATTGGGTGAAGCATTCTATGTCTGGCGAGTGGTAGGCTGACCATCTGAAAAGGAGGACAGGGTTCATATAACTTTAACAGTTGTAGAGAAAAGGGAATTTCAGCAGTTGTCATTTGTATGCAATTAGTCCCTGGTGATATTCCCTCTTCATCACAACTGTTAAAGGTGCAGGCACTATACTAGAGTGACCATATACAAAAGAAGGCAGGGCTCTACAACTTTAACTGTTGTGATGAAGAGGGGATTTCACCAGGAACTAATTGCATATAAATGACACTGGCTGAAATTCCCTTTTCTCTACAACTGTTAAAGTTATATGAGCCCTCCTTTTCAGATGGTCAGTCTAGCGAGTGGTGACAGATGATCGCCACACCCAGGCCGTACCCCTTTTGGGGAAGGTAGACCGACCCATGCCACTCACCCCCTGTGCTGCATGACTCCAGTTGGAGTGATGAGAGTCGGCCTAACAGGTGGCCTTATCCCCCCACTGGGGCCGCATGACTCCCAGCTGAAGGCTTCAGGTATCACCTGTCACAAAACAACAGTGCCACAGAATGATCACCATCCCTTTCCTCTAAGCATGCCTGTCCTAACAGTCTAAGCCAAATGTGACCAAATTAACCAAGATCAGGATATTATAATTCCTAAGACACTCTCTCCCCACTTACAGTGTGAAGTAGGCGAAAAAACACATAGTCCAGGCCAATCAGACTACGTGCCAAAAATTCCTACTCAGCCCCCAATAGGGCAACCAGGTAAAACCCACACTGCATATAGGGAGGGGGGGAGCTGCGCTTTGAAGAGCCTGTAGGGCTGGGTGCAGCTGCCTTATATAAGTGCAGCCACCCAGCCCATTGGTGCCAAATATGCCCCAATGGGGAGAGAGCACGTCTCTTTTCCCCCTTCCCCCAACTACCTCCCCGCGGCCAGTGCCAGGACGCGGTGGAAGGGGATTTGCAGGCAGAATGGAGAAATAGCAAGATGAAACAACAGTATATGATATCAAATTCAGGCCACATTTATTGAAGATCTGCAAAGGGAAACTGGGCAGGCCCTAAATTACGCCAGCAACTAGCTAGGCATTTTATATTGGGTGAAGCATTCTATGTCTGGCAAGTGGCGTCATATGATCGCCACATCCAGGCCATACCCTTTTGGGCTGGGTAGACTGACCCATGCCATTCACCTCCCCCCCATGCCACACAACTCCAGTTGGAGTGGCGAGAGTCGACCTACCAGGTGGCCTTATCCCCCCACTGGGACTGCATGACTTCCAGCGGAAGGCCTCAGGTATCACCTATCACAAAACAACAGTGCCGCAGAATGATCACCATCCCTTTCCTCTAAGCATGCCTGCCCTGACAACCACAGGAGAATGAAAAACCTATTGCTTTATCGTTCATCCCCCACCTGTGTGAAAACTTCTCACAAGCCCCTTTGCAGATCAGACAGGAATAGGTCATTGCCCGAATCGGTAAATGTATACCATCCTGACAATAAACTCCCTCCTTGTCTTTGATATCTAAAAGCCTGTTTAACTTCTGGCAGGCCCATCCAGGGCCCGCAGTTTCCAGCCTTCCATCCAGACCATTCTGGAAATCAGGCAGGACCATCATATCACCCAATGGCGATGCGCCAACCAAATCATTCCCCCACCTGCGGAGGGCAACGCACCAGACCAAGCTGGACTACTGTGGACAGGAGGAGCTCCCACAACATGACGCATCTGTCCAACCACTGGACGCTGGCACTCTGGCTGGGACCAAACTGTAATTCTGCAGCCCAACTAGGCAGCCCTCCAACTGGTCTGGAAAACCATGCCACACTCAGGTGAGCGTGGTTTCTGCAATTCCAATGATCTAAAGAAAGACGATCAGAATGAGAACCAGAACTGTAAACTTAACTGCATTCCAGGTCTGCAAAACATGAAAGGAATGCCTCAGACTCCTTCTGTTCTCAGCATGTTCTTCATGAATGTGAAGCCCAGCTGGCCACCATAGAAGTGACCCTGGTGCAGAAAGAATGTGTACTGAAATAAAGGTACTCTAAACAAGCACATACAAGCCAGTTTGCCACAGCCTAGAACAGGTATGTCATTAAGGAGACCCCATCAGTATGACAGAATAGAGGTCTGCACTCTGCTTGCCTCCTTGGTGGAAATGCCTCCATTGCTTTCACTGGGCACAGTTCAGGCACTGAGCGGAGACAGGAGACATTCATACCAAGGCCTCTCTGTCTTTGTCTTTAAGCTAAATCTCACCAAACCAAAAAGAACGAAATGTCCTGTTATTAAGACTTCATCCAGAATTGTCTTCCTCAGATGACACCACCAATTCAGAGTTCTGCATGCCCTGAAAGGCAGTGAGGGCAGCAGCATGGAATGAGATAGCTACAATTTAGAATTCTATCCTGTTGGCCAGGTTCCTCATAGCCTGTCAGTAAGACTGCTAAGGCTGCCTAGTCTTTACCAATAAGTGATTCTCTTGTGCAACCCTGCAGGGTGCACCTAACCCTATGTCCACGGTGTTATACCCTACACCTGTAATTGAACCCAAAGGCAAGAGCCAAACTCAGACCACAAATGGTCCTGGTTTACCGTCCCTTCCACCGGGAATGGTACCATGTTTAAGATGAAGTACAGGTGAGGGCCACACTGCAATTGCTTGGCAGACTCAAGGACAGACAGTTCCCTACCTGAATTAACGTAAGCAGCCATGGTGTTAGGTGCTATGAAAAGCATCCAAGCCTGAGTGCCATTAAACCACAGGACTCCAATAGTGCCACTGGCCTGGTCTCAAAAAGCCCCAAGAGCTAGTTCTTGAACTTTGCACCTGGGTTTGTGATAGGGTGATGGAAATGGTGTTGTTTTCTACCAGGAACATGAAGCCTTACCTTATACTGTGCAGAAGGCCGTGAAAAGGCACACACAGCTGCCCTCTCTATAAGGCTGTGAAAGTATAGTGTATTAATGAGCAAGATGGCTTGATGGACAAGGTGGCTTATTAGACACACCGGAAGAAGCCATGTGGATTAGACATTTGTACAAACATGAACATTCTAAGCATTTAAAGTCCTTTCTGATTCCCAATTGCAAGCCAGCTATTCAGCCTTTGCATAGACCTATTGTTCCATGGCCCTACTGATGTCTTGATATTATGAATTGTACTCCTCTCAGTCTTCTCTTCTCAAGGCTAAAGTTCTTTCAGTCTCTCCTCATAGGGCTTTGTTTTCAGACCCCTAATAATATTTGTTGCACTGCTCTGAACCCTCTCCAGCTTGTCTGCATCCTTATAGAAGTGTAGTGCCCAGAACTGGATGCAGAAAAAGATCTTGAAGTTGTGGTGTACAACTCAATGAAAATGTCAGCCTAGTGTGCTGCTGCTGTAAAGAAGTAAAACTCAATGTTAAGCATGATTAGAAAAGGAATTGAGAGTAAAACTGCCAGTATCATACTTTCATTATACAAATCTATGGTGTGACCACACTTAGAATACTGTGTTCAGTTTTGGTCACCACCCCTAAAAAAAGATATGGTGGAGCTGGAATAAGTGCAGAAAAGGGGTACTAAAATGATCGGGGGACTGGAGCATCTCCCTTATGAGGAAAGGTTACAAAAGCTGGAATTCAGCTTGGGGAAAAAGGAAGCTAGGGGGAGACATGACAGAGGTGTACAAAATTATGCATGGCATGGAGAATGTGGATAGGGAGACATTTTTCTCTCTCTCCCATAATACTAGAATCTGGGGTCATCCCATGAAGCTGATTGGACAGTACTTCTTCACACAGTGCATAGTTAAACTCTGGAATTCACTACCACATGATGTGCTGATGGCCACTAATTTGAATGGCTTTAAAGGGGTATTGGATAAATTCCTGGAGAAGGCTGTTAATTGCTACTAGTCCTGCTATCTAAGTGCAACCTCCAGTATCAGAGGCAACAAGCCCGTATGCACCAGTTGTTGGGGAACATGGGTGGGAGGGTACTATTACACCATGTCCTGTTTGTGGTTTCCTGGTCAACAGCTGGTTAGCCACTGTGTGAACAGACTGCTGGACTAGATGAACCCTTGTTCTGATCCAGCATGGCTCTTATGTTCTTATTTTCTAGTTCAGGAGGTGGGGGAGGCTTAGTTTAGTTTATGCTTCAGTTTTGGTTTGACTGCTCCCACTGTTTAAAACCATTTTGTTTCATAGAGATGCTTTCAATGTTCTCCTCATCTCAATATCACCCGGCAGTTTTTTGCAGTTTTCAATTGCCCAAATATACTGGGAATTTCCCATTGTATTGTATTATTTCCAAATGTCGTACAGAGCATTGTGCTCATGTAGTTTGTTACAACCTTCAGCTCTTTCAGTTTGTTTGTGCCTTTTCTTATCCTTTGCTTTAGAGGTAGATAACCTCAGGCCTGAGGGTCACATCTAGCCTTCTGGGGTCCCAATCCAGCCTTCTGTCATTCCCCAGAAGGCCCTGCCCCCTTCCCCTTTCCTGAAATACCAAACATTTGGTATTGTGCAGTTTTCTTCCCCATTTTTTTTGCTTCTTAACTTTTTTATTTTAAATTTCATACAGACATACGAAATGAAGACAAAATAAACTTAAACATAAATATCCTTTCCCTCCCCCCTCACAGGAAATCAGTTATGCTATTATAACTATTACAAAATATAAATCACACTTCAGATCTTAAACATTTCCTTCCTTTCTTTTTAAGTCAGAGAAAAAAATAGCATAAGTTAACCCACCACAGGAGCGATACCTTTCATTATGCCAACCAAAAAGATTTAAATACTTTTGGGATTGTATTCTCCCATTCCAATGAGGTTGTATATACCATGAATGTGTCCTTAGATCTTATTTCTCTTACCAATCTCAGTTTATTGGTTAGTTTATCCATAAAGGCAACATGCCAAACCTTGCTATACCAACTTATTAGCATGGCATCATCCAAATCCTTTCAATATCTAGCGATTACCAATCTGGCAGCAACCAAAAGAGATCCTATTAATGGTTTAAATACAACTTTTTCATAATCTTCCTGAAATAATCCTAACAATTCTAATACTAAGGATTTAATAACCTTTTGCCCAGTTTTCGTTTCAATTTCTTTAAACATTAAATCCCAAAAAACTTTTATTTTAGCAGAATGCCACCACATATGCTGAAAAGAGCCTACCTCTCCACAGTCCCTCCAGCAATATTGCAAACTTGATTTATTGAACCTTACTGGGGTTAAATATGAGTTTTGCAAAATCTTTAACTTTGTTTCCTTTGTGGACATTTAGGCAGATTTGAATGGCAATTTGCTCAACATATTTGTGCAATCTGCATCCTCTACCTTGATCTACAATCCAGCTCCCATATTTTCTTTTGACCCTCAGAGCTGCCCATCACGGCAGTAAGAAGAATGGAATATAGTCAAGACACCAGGCCTGAGTTAGTACCTGTAAAGGATTTGATTAATAATTCAAACTGTGTAAGGGGACATGTGGCACTTTCCTTAGCATGTAGTCGATGTATAAATGTGCCCACCTGGCACCACTCCATCCATGTAATATTGAAGTCCTTCAAATGGGTTCTCCACAAATCCCTAAAGAGAGAGGCATTATCATGATAGAAATCCTTCATTCTATACAGCTCTGCTCTCTTAAATGCTTCTACTCTGATTTGCCTTACATTACTAATAAAGTCTGGTTGACAATATAATGGGGGATACTGGGCTCCTGGCCACTTGTTGGAATAATTGTTTTATAAATGGGATGCTTTCAGGAGGTTCTATATCTCAAAGAGTTGTTTCTATTTGAGCCCAATGCAGGTGGCAATCTTGTAGAAGAAAAAAGAGATCAGATGTCAGAGCTGGTATGCTTCATAATATTTTTTAAATAGTGGAATGCCCCATCCCCCCTCTGACATAGGCCTGTACCTGTGTACCTTGATAGTTTTAGAATGTTTACTCTTAAATATGAAAAATTCCACGTTCCTTTGCCGTGAACTGAGTATTTTATTTAGGGCCCTCAATGGGGAGCCATAGAATAAGTATGGCAGTTTAGGTAATACTAACATTTTAACAGATGCTATGTGGCTAGCTAAAGAGAGTAAACTTAGACCATGTTTTAAGACCTGTAAGAATTTTCTTGCAAACAACTCCAGAATTAGCTCTCAGTGCCTTACCCAGATTCTTAGTCAAATACACACCCAAATATCTAAACTGCTTGTTTGTTAAAGGAATGCTCAGTTCTTTGGATATCTTAAATTGAGAATTTGGAGTTACATTTAAGCACATTAAATCCAATTTGCCCCAGTTAACCTTTAGCCCCAAAACTTGTTCAAATCTACTCAGTACCGATTGCAATGCTGGGGCACCTTGTAGTGGGTCTCCTAAATTACCTACTGGCTTCTTGAAAGTTAACACATGGTCAGTGCAGATGACTCTTCAGAGCCCTCATGACAGCCAAAACACTTATACTATCACATTGGAAGGACAAATCCACACCTCCCATAATGCAATGGATTGAGGACCTAATAATATTACCAACTTTTGAACTGGTGTTATATAGGCGCAACTTGCGAGTGGATAAATACGTGGATATTTGGTCTGCTTTTCTTGAAACCTATGTGTAACTCTCTTTCCCTCCTTTTTAAAAAATGAATGGTACATATGACAATATTCCTATATGTATGTGTTTTCCCCCACCTCACAATGTATTTTCTGTTCTGTTTTGTTGATATTCATAATAATAATAATAATAATAATAATAATAATTTTTTTTAAAAAAAGTTCAAAAGCCTCATTAACCTTAACTCCGGCTGCTTCAATTCTTGTACCCAACTCAGAAAGGACAGATATACTTTCCAACAGATCATCTTTAATTGATTTCAAATGCTGTACCATATCCTCCCCTTCTGTTTGGGCTCCTTTATTGGATTTCTTTAGGGATGTGCACTGGATCGGACCCGATCCATGATCCGAGTCCGGTCCAGTGGGAAATCGGATAAATTATCCAATTTCCGATCCGACAGCTGGATCGGCCGATCCAATCCAAACCGGTCCGAAAAGGCTCCGAACCGGTTCGGCGGATCGGCGGGCGCCCACTGGCGCCCACCGCCGCTTCCATTGGCGGGCGCCAGTGGGCGCCCGCCGATGAAAGTGGACAGCGGGGGGGGGAGGAGGGGGCGGGAGGAGGGGGGCCCTTACCTTTCCGGCCCGTCCGCTCCCATCCAGTGCCGGCGGCTACTACCAGCGGGCTCCGCGGCCTACTCCAGGGTGGCGCGCCAGGTGATGTCATCACCCGGCGCGCTACTCTAGAGCAGGCCGCGGAGCCCGCTGGTAGTAGCCGCTGGCGCCGGACGGGAGCGGACGGGCCGGGAAGGTAAGCAGGGGGCGTGCGGAGGGGAGGAGGGGGCGCACGGAGGGGAGGAGGGGGGCCCTTACCTTCCCGGCCCGTCCGCTCCCGTCCGGCGCCGGCGGCTACAACCAGCGGGCTCCGCGGCCTGCTCCAGGGTGGCGTGCCGGGTGTTGTCATCACCCGGCGCGCTACTCTAGAGCAGGCCGCAGAGCCCGCTGGTAGTAGCCGCCGGCGCCGGACGGGAGCGGACGGGCCGGGAAGGTAAGCAGTGGCGGGGAAGGGGGTTTACCCCCCCCGGAGCTGTCCGCTTCTATCCGCGGGCGCCCTCAGGCGCCTGCGGATGGAAGCAGACAGCCCCGGGGGGGAGGGAGCGCGGGGGAGGGGGCTTACCTGCCGGAGCCGTCCACAGCGGACAGCCCCGGGGGGGAGGGAGTTAGGCCCCCCCTCACCCCCCCGCCGCCATTTTTTCCTCTTAGACATGCATTGCAATGCAAGTCTATGGGGAAAAAAATGGCGGCCGATCCAAAAATTTCCAATTTTTGGATCGAGATCGGACTCGATCCGGTCCGGGGGGCCTCCGATTTTGTCCGAACCAATCCGTGACAAAATTGGAGGTCCCGATCTGGGTCCCGATCCGATCCGGGGGGTCCGTGCACACCCCTAGATTTCTTAGCAGCTGCTGCCACCTTGTGGGCACTTTCTTCCTTCTCCTGCACTACTTTCACTATTGCCCTTCAACATGGCTTGTGAAAGCCACCAGCTTTGGGAGGAAAGTTTCTAATCTATAGACCAGGAGGGCATGATGAGTGTTCCAAGAAATTCCCACCCAGTGCATCACCCCAAACTGCTGCCTCTTCACCCCCTCCTACCTAATCGCTGGTCGCCTTTTTCCTCCTTTTGGGGGCTTTTGTGCTTCTCAAAAATCTGGCAGGCTTGCAAGCTGAGAGTTCTTCTGTTGCGACTGCCCCTATGCAAATTTAAACAAAGAACCTGAGGGTCTGACAACCACTCCAGAAATCTTCCCAAGCCAAGACTGTTTCCCTGTGTCTCACTCATGATGCGGCTGCCCCTCCCTCACTCGAGAGAGCTAGCTTCTGTTGCTTCATTCAGGCTGCCACTCTCTCAGCAAGTCCAACGGAGTTCAACATCTGTGGTTGTGTCTTGACGGTGTCGCATCTATGCCCCAAGGCCTCAAACTCCCGCATTGGCGCTCCTTCCCATCAACTGTATGGGAAGGAGTGCAAGGGTGAGTTTTGTGTGAAGGAGCCCCTGCCGCCGCCCCTGCACCCCTGCACCTAAGCCAGTATGCATCACAGGACATTGCATGGGCGCTGGGGGGAACCGCCTTTTTTGTTCAATTTTTTAATCTGTAAATGTGAAGCAACAAAGTCAAGATTAAGAGGACCTAGGCTATGAGATAGCATATAAATTTTGTAAATAAAATAAAACAGAGAGCTTTTTCCAGAAATGGATCTTTATTGAGAGGAGGGCCGTGCAGAGTTGGTAACATGTCCAGGCCAGATGGGAAGTATGTGCCCCTCATTTCAAAAAAGGAGGATAACATGGCCACCCCAAGGGGGCGTGCCCACCAACATGTCCATTCTACACAACACCTTCATATTAAACCTGTTCTACAACACCTCAAAGCACATATATCCCCGCCCCTCATGCGGCATGGCCCTCTGGAGCTTGTAGTCTGACCATGGTATTCATGATGGACATCTTCTATTTGGGTACCGGAGCTGCCCCCGCCCTCTTCCTGGTTTCTGGTTACCAATCACCAGTCACCTTCCACCAAGACCATCCCCCGAATTGGCCCCAGAGCAAGGTCAGATGTCTGAAGACCTGTACTGACCTCGCCCCCACCGTAAAAGTCAGGTTAAGTCCCTGACTTTTTCAAAGTGCAGCTTCATGGGAAAGCCCCGTGGTGGCTATGAATCTGCAGCTGCATCATGTAACTAATGCAATGCAGATCTGCAGCCACCACAGGGCTTTGGGCATATATAGACAGCCCCCAGATGATCTGATTGTGCATAAAAGGAAGAAAAAAATGGCTGCAGGTTAGTTTAAGGCACTGCAGAAATTATATGGGGAAGATGAGATCCAGAAACAAGTTTTATTGTTTAAAGAACTCTTCTCTACAGTGGTAAAGGAAGGAGGGGATGCTGATAAGCATATTGCAAGTCTACCAAATATACTAGGTAAGCTGACCATATCCAGACAAATATGATCAGCTAAAAATGGGCCTATTTCTAAGTTCCCTTCCACGAAACTACTCCACATTCCTGAACTAAAAACAAATCTGCTGAGTGTATCCAAACTGACAAGACAAGGGTTTGATGAACACTTTAGCAAAACAAGGCTGTACAGTTTCTGCTGAAGGTCAACTACATGCCAGAGGCTTCGAGGAGGATGGAATCTTCAGGAACAGAATGCTAATGCTTCCAAACGATGTGCAACAAGGGCTGCTCCACACTGCAGCACTAGCGCTTTGCACATTGTGACATGAGTGCCATTCTGGAGCCAAAGAACAAGGACTTGGTAAGAGACATAGGGTTTCTTCACACAAGCAAAATAATGCACGCTCATGGCTGGCCACTTTCGGAAGTTTGTGCTGACAATGTCAGCATCAGCCAGGATGTCTCCTCTGACTTCCTCCCTTATCCCATTATAAAATAGGTCAAGAAAAGCTGGAATAAACCCTAATGGTGTGAAATTGGGAGTGTATAAAGCTGGGGTTGCATGATGAACTTGCTAAAGAAGGGCTTTCCCATGTCTGCGATCAAGAGAGAGGAGGGTAAAATGCCTCTCTGCAAAATGCCCCCCACCAAGAATACCCCTTTAAGTTCAGTGGGGCTTACTCCCAAGTAAATGTGCTGAGGATCTTATGCCTACTCAGAATTAAGTCCCATTGTGTTCAATGGGGCTTAGTCCCAAGTAGGTGTGCCTAGGGTTGCAGACTTACAGCACAATCTTACATCTACACAAAAGTAAATCCTGGCTTTTCTGGGGGCTGTAAAGAAACAGGACAGTAGCCTCTCCCCACCCCTTTTGCAGACATGTCAGGGAGGGAGGAACTCCCTTGATTCAAACCTTTAAAGGAAACAGCAGGATCTTCTGCCTTGTCACTTGACTAATGTGGGCTGTTGTGCTCCGCTGGGTCGCGGGGGTAGATGATGATGAAGAGGATGATGGGGAGGGCGTTCAATGCGCCGCCACAGCTCCCTGAGGGGCAGCCTGAATGGCCCCTCTGCTCATCAACTGACAGCGCGTGCTCCGCTCCAGACACCCGGCCTCGGCCGCCAGGATACGCTGCCAAGCCCGCCGCCGCCTGCGTGCGCACACACACCACCCGTCCATTATCATTTGGGCAGCCCTAATTAAGGAGCTTGAGTAAAAAGTGAAAGTAGGAAAGCAGACACGAGCCGAGTTCTTTTGTTTCTCCTTCTGTAATGGATACTAGCTCAGTTTTTGCAGCCAAGCATGCAAGGATCAAAGAGATCGAGAGAGAGTGTTTCCTTTTTCTTCGCAGGAGGCGGGGGGGGGGGAGGAGGGGGAGACCAAGCCTCTGTGGAAAAACTTTTGAAACTTTTAATCTAAAAATTCCATAGCCATCAAATGCCTGGACCTATCATTCTGAAATTTCTGACACATATCTACCCCTAACCCATCTACAAAGTGAGCAAATTTCAGACTTCTAACTTTTAAAATAAAAAAGTTATAGGCGTTTCTTTCCTCATTGTTTCAAAAATACCTTGCCACTACATGCCTGGACCCAGCTTTCTGAAATTTTACACACATATCAACCAAAGTGTTCCCTGTAATGTGCCCATGTTTCCTGTTTGTATCTTTAAAAATAAAAAAGTGGGAGGCGTAACTGTATTTACCCCACTACTACCCATTTTTCTAAAATTCATTGCCACACAAGGCAAGCACCTATGTTTCTGAAATTTCACACACATAGGTCCCAATGTACCACCTACAATATGGCAAAGTTTCATGTGTGTAACTTTAAAAATGACAAAGTTATAGGTGTTTCTTTCCACATTGTTTCAAAAATTAATTGCCACACAAGGCAAGCACCTAGCTTTCTGAAATTTCACACACATATCAAGCCAAGTGTTACCTGTAATGTGCCCAAGTTTCCTGTTTGTATCTTTAAAAATAAAAAAATGGGAGGCATAACTATTTACCCCACTACTACCCATTTTTCTAAAATTAATTGCCACACAAAGCAAGCACCTATGTTTCTGAAATTTCACACACATAGGTCCCAAGGTACCAGCTACAATGTGGCAAAGTTTCATGTGTGTAACTTTAAAAATGACAAAGTTATAGGCATTCCTGGGTTTTTATTAAAAAATTAATTGCCACAAAATGCATGCACAATCTTTCTGAAATTTCTCACAGATAACTATCCCTAACCAGTCTACCATGTGCCCAAGTTTCATCCTTCTATCTTTAAAAATGAAAAAGTTATAGGCGTTTTTGTAAAACAATACTTGGCTATGGGAAAAAGCATTCAAAATGGCGTCCGATCCGGATCGGACATCCGGTCCGATCCGATCCGACCATCCTCCGATCCGATCCGACCCCCCAGGTCCGATTCCGATCCGCTATCCAATCCGATCCGGGGGGTCAGTGCACATCCCTAAGTCATTATTGTGACAAGAACCAACATCATGGAAAGAAGTAGAGGAGATACTGTATTGGATTTGGTTCTGAAAGAATGGTAAGGCATCACATGTGAATTTACATAGTGTTCTACAAGCTGTTTCTGGTGTGCAGGGACCTGTATAGCCCTGAATATAGGGTGATTCACTGTGGCCATGCTGAAAGTAGATTTCTTTGTATACAGCTATGTAAAGCTCAGTCCTTCTTACTGCACTAAGCAAGAACAAATAAAGCCACACTATACAATTCATACTTTCATTCTGATAAGAACTTTCTTTCCCTACTGTGTGAAGCTATATTTCCTGCCCATGATATGAGTCATATTGGTACTTTCAAATCTGTTGAGTGTGTATCCTGGCTAGAGCATACCACAGGTTTAAGACATTTGGTGCAGTGAGCAGGGTACCAGTCTGACCAGTCCAGATGTGGGTAAAGAAAGCTATTGGGCCAGTCAGATCCCCAGAAGCCTGGAGACATCAGTTTGGGGTGAAGTGGCACAATTGTTGAATAGGCTTGTTCCCTACTTCCTGAGATGCAGTTTTATGGAACAAAGTGCATGCATGAGCTTGGAATAGAAAAAAAGGGGGGAAACTGAGGGTGTAGGGGTGGGGTGGGTCTTCTTGGCAGCTTTAAGAGACTTGTAGGATGTCGATCAGAAGGAGAAGGATATCACCATTTTGAAAGATGACATGCAGACAGTATGAGAGAGTAATACATTGTTACAGGAGGCATTGGAGACTGCTTAATATTTTTTTTAATATAGAACACATCCTGTATTTCTCCTTCCTCTAATTCCTTCAATTCTTTTTTCTATTTCTATCCACTGTGAACCCATCTATTCATTATTATTGTTAACAAATGGCTTAACTGATATGTGTCACAGTAGGTTTTTAGTTGTGGTATACACCATCCTCCTTCTTGCACAGATCTATATCTGAAAGCCTTACTGTTCTTGGTCTTTTGCTCTGAAAATATTTTTGTCTATCTCGTTTTGCCATGTTTAAAATGTTTTAGGGATCTTTTAGGGATCTGAATTCCTAAATATCTAAATGATTTTGTTACTAAGGGACATTTTTGACATTTCTATTTGTTCTTGGGGTCCTATTTATATACATAAAATCAGATTTCTTTATATTTACTTTAAGTCTTGCCACGTATTGGAATTCCATTAGCTCTCTATCAATTCTTTTATCCCCTTTTTTGAATCTCCTAGTGTAAATAAAATATCATCTGCATATAAATTTAGTTTATGTTCTCTCCTACTAATATGTATCCCTTTAATATTTCTATTTCCCCTAATTCTGTCTGTGAGAAACTCAATTACCATTGTAAATAGAAGTGGTTAAAGGGGTCACCCCTGCCTTGTTCCTGAATTTAATCTTATTCCCTCTATTTCTAGACCATTATATCTTATGGTTGCTGTTGATTGTACATAAATGGCCTCTATGTTCTGTTTGAACTTACTTCTCAAATTGTATATAGCTGGCAAACTTAATATAAATTTAGCCTTATATAGATCAAGTGCCATTATTACTATGGGAATCTTTTTTGTCTTACACATATTGATCATGTCAAATACTTTATTAATTGGATTTGCAATAAACCTGTCTTTTAAGAACCCATATTGATCCAGACCTATACATTCATTAATAACTTTCTTTAAATGTTTAGCCCATATTTTGTTGAATATTTTATAGTTTATGTTCAGTAATTATATTGGTCTGTGTAAGTCCAGGCTGCATTTATCTTTATTAGGCTTGGGAATAAACATTATTATAGTTTGTGGCCATGTCTTGTTTTTCATGATACAGTTTCTTCAATTGTGGTACCAGCTAGGGCTGTGACCAGATCCAGATTCCAAATCTGAGTCAGATCGGGGTGCTGTGGACCTCTGGATTCTGGATCCGAATTGGATCGGATTGGCCCCAGATCAGGCCGGATCGGATCTGTGATCTGGATCCAAACTGGATCTGGTCACAGCACTCCCTCCCTCTCTCCCCAGAAAGACCTCCCTCTCCCCACTTACCTGCTGCCCACTTGCCATCGCTGCTGCTGCTTCTGCCGTTGCGTCTGTCACCCTCCGCCCTCTCAATGCGTCTGCTAAGAACCAGGCCCCGTGGCCTAGTTCTCATTAGGGTGCCTTGCGGTCTAGTACTCATTAGGGCACAGCAGTTCTCATTAGGGCACTCTATTGTGGAACAGGTAGCAAGGCTCTCAAAGCTCTCAAGGCTCACTAAAGCAGTCCCTCCAGACTGGAAACATTGGATGGAGCAGTGTCTTTAAAAAATAAATAAAATGTGTGAGAGGGAGAGACAGCCACCCCAGAACTGTCCCCAGCAGCAACAGCATCCCTCCTAGACCCAGAGCCACCTCACCCAAGGCACACCTTAGAGCTGCATTTCATATGGATACAAAGTGATTGAAAATGAAATTATTTATATTAATAACAATCCTTTGCAAACAGTTTGTGTGCTGCTTTGACCGCAGATTGTGTAGTAGCTGGCTACAGGACACACTAGCACACTCACAGTCAATCAAGCAAACACACACACCCAGAGAGAGAGAGGGAGAGAAATATAAATTTTAAAAATATATTTTTTTGTTTTTTAAAGAAAGTTAAACAGGGACGAGGACAAAACACTCCCCCTCAGTCACAGAACCCCCACTCATGCTAACCTAACCCTTCAATCAAACCAACCAGAAAACGTATAAAAACTATAACTCAAACACACACGCAACAAACAGCCAAATGAACCTGAGACACAAAGATGCAAGACTACAATGAATCTCCAACAATTTGCCACCAAGTAACTATAAGACCCAGGAGCCAGGACAGAGCTCCAACAAAATCCACCCTTCTCCCCTCAACGCCTAACTCCCAACAGAGCTGGAACACCAAGTGTGGGGGTTTTATGCAGGGATATCCTTAGCCCTCCTCCAACATTGTGATTTAAGCCTGCTGGAATCCTTGCTTCACGATTGGTCACTGTCTCAGCAAGCACACCCCACCTTCTAGCTCTGTCCATGTGGCGGCAAAAGAGAAAGAGCCTTCTGATAAAACAATAACATACGATAATTATCGTAGGATTTTTTATCGTCTCTGATAATTATCATAGGTTTTCCTATCGTATCATTATCGTTAAACGCATGCACGATGAAGAGCATATTGTATCGTTATCGTACATTTTAACAATACGATAAACATCCCTAATACTAATGCAGTACTATGTTCTGGCAGCCTTGTTGTTAGCCTCTTCAGTATAATTGTTCTTCTCTTAGATTAAAGATAAAGAACTAGGTGATGAAAATCACAATAAATCTGAAATAAACAAAGTGTTTGAGATTGTGCTTAAAAGGAGCTTGCCTGTGAATTTGCTTCCATGTGTCTGCTGTGGTGGGGACTAGCAACTGGATTGGTGATCTGTCCTGTTTGTAATAGCCAGAAGTGCAGAATGAGATACTGCTGGACCCTGAGTTCAGGTGAAAAAAGGGAGAAACAGGTTCTCAACATGCTGTTTTTTTATTTGTTTTTTCAAAGTTGAAAAGCCTGGCGCATTTCAGCGTATGTCTTTACATGGCCTTCTTCAGGGGGCTGTAAGCATTTTAAATTAGGAATGTGTATCATATTGTTAGAATTTATGATAACGATACGATGCTCTTTATCATGCACGTGAGTTACGATAACGATATGATAGAAAAACCTACAATAATCATTGGAGACGATAATTTTTGGGCGATTCTATCATTTTATCGGACTGCCATATAAATATACCTATAACTTCTGTATTTTAAAAGTTAGAGGCTTGAAACCTGGTCACAGTGCTTCTGGGGTATGCCTAAGTATGTGTATGAAATTTGAGATCGATCCCTTCAACCTTTGATTTTATATGATTTTTTTAAAGATCGTTTCTGTTCTGACAGGTCTGGCGAGCTGTCATTCTGATCTGTCAGAACGGAAATGATCTTTAATAAATTCATATAAAATCAAGAGTTGGAGGGATTGATCTCAAATTTGGCACATATGTGTAGCACATGTTGCTACAAAAATATGCCAAATTTGAAATCGATCCCTCCAACCCTCGATTTTATATGAATTTATTAAAGATTGTTTCCGTTCCGACAGATCAGAATGAACAAACATGGCGAGCTGTCAGAGAGACTTGATGATATCTTACTTTATTGTCTTTTAGATTCTGTTCTGGTCTATAATTCAATAAAAACTTTGCAGATATACGTTCAGAATGCCAAAAAGAAAGTGTAAATTCATGCCTGAGTTAAAGGCCAAATTTCCCAGCTTCAAGAATGGGTGAGATGAGAGCAAGGCTGAGTGCACCATATTCAAGCCTGGAACATTTGTGTCTGTTGCACATAAAGGTGTTTTGGATTTACAGAATCATATTCAGTCAGAGAAGTACAAGAAGGCTGTTCGAGGAGAGAGCTCTTCCACCAAAGTGACTGATTTCTTTGTGAGACCAGGAAGCAAATCTGAGGATGTGATCTCTGTGGCGGAGGGTACAATGGCTTTCCACACTGTGATGCATCACCACACCTTTAGATCAACAGATTGCACTTCTGGCATGTTCAAGGTGCTATTCCCTGACTTGGATGTAGCCCAGAAGTTCACAAGTGCTTGCACCAAGACAGAAGCAATTGTGAACTCTGTGCTTGCACCGCAGTCTGTGGAAAGTGCCCTGCAAGCAATAAAAGAACACAACATACCGTACTCTGGAGTCTCAACTGATGGAAGCAACTATGGTGCAGTGAAAATATTGCCAGCTGCAGTCCAATATTTTGACTGGGAGAATGGTGGTTTGCAATCCAAGCTCATCCAACTGAGGAACACACCTGATGAGAGAGCTGATACAATTGCCAACTATGTGAAGGACACTCTGGAGAAGAATGGCTTGTTGGAGAAATGCATTGCCTTCACAGGTGACAACTGCAATCCCATGCTTGGTGGACTATGGTGTGCTGAGGAAAGGAGTAATGTCTTTGCAAACTTGAAAAGCTGTTGAAGAAGACTACTCTGATTGGTGTGGGTTGCCCAGCACACATTTTGAACAACTGTGTACATCAGGGAGCAGTCAAACTTGATGTGGATGTGGAAACTATTATTTTTTAAATATACCAGTACTTCAGCATTTACACTGGAAGAACTGAGAGTCTGAAGGAGTACTGTGAGTTTGTGGACATTGAATACCAACAGATGCTTTCCCACAGCAAGACACAGTGGCTGTCTTTATTCCCTGGAAATAACAAGGCTACTGCAGATGTTTCCAGCCTTGAAGTCCTTCTTTCTCTCTGAAAGCAAACCACCTCCTGTGCTCAAGAAGTTCTCTGAGGATGACTTCAGTGAGATCTACCTCTGGCATACACACTCACTCATGAGCATGTTCCAAACACATATTGAAGAGATTAAACGTGCAAACAACTGTGTGGTGGAAGTGCTGAAATGCCTGCACTCTGTAATCAACATCCTGCATGAACGGAAGCCCCACAACTTCATGTTCCTTAAAGCCAAGGCACTCTTGGGAAAAAATCATAAGGAGGGACTTGCTGCACAGGGTGACACATTTTGTGCCAAAGTGGAATGTCAGTACTCCACCTGCACTGAATATCTGGAGATGTGGATGAGCCCCCTGGAAGAGTTCTCAATATTCTTGTAGATTGCCCTGATTGAGACACCAACATGGCCTGATGTGGAGCCTACTGTTCAGTACTTAACAGACAAAGCCGTGCTCACTGATGATGTGAAGTGCTTCGATCAGTTTGCAAATCTGAGAAAATTTGTAGAAAGTATGTGTGATGAGGAAGACTTTAAGAACTTAATGGCACACCAGAAGTGGACTAAGTACTTTGAGGGCTCCAAAAGCATTGACTTCCACTCAGAGCTGTTGCAAATTGCACAGTTCCTTTTTGCAGTTCCCTCCCACAATGCTAATGTGGAGCACATTTTCTCACTGAAGCAAACACAGTAGACTAAAAAAAGGAACCAGTTGTCTGTGGAGACACTGAAGGGAATATTACGGGTGAAATATAATTATAAGCAAATGTCGTGTAAGGACTGCCACCATTTCTTGCTTAACACCCAACCCCTTTTAAGAAAAATAAGATCCACTGAAAAATATTCCTGGGCACATTGTGAGGAAGAGTCATAAAATTTGTACAGCAGCTAAAACTAAATGTTAATTTATTGACTTTAACATTGACTTTCTCACTTGTTCTTTATTTCAGTAATTTTAACATTAAGGTATTATGTAGTACAGGTTTGTCTTAATTGTGAGGTATAAAATTAGACATGTGACCAAGGGAACACCCCCTTGGGGAGGTTATGTCAAGATGGGCCCACCTTGGGGGCTGGGCATGTTGGGTGGGCACGCCTCCTTTTTGGTTTCCAAAATATGGTCACACTAGTTTAAATATTCTAATGTTTTAAAATATACCCTCCTTGACCTCTAATGTTCAGAGATATTTATTATTTAACTATTATAGTTATAATTATACTGACTACTAGATGTCACCTTATCTTTATAAATGTCCCAAGTGTTATTATATTGTTTACTTTTCAACTCTTTCTTTACTCCCCCCCCCCTTTTAATTCCCCACCCCTCTGAATTTCTTCCCTCCACCTTCTTTTCCTGGAAGGTTCTGTGTAGGGCTGTGCACAGCCCCCCAATCCAGTCTGGATCCGGATCCGGATGATCTATGGGGAAAAGGACTCACCGCCCTCCCCCCACTCTCCCTGCTTACCTGCTGCCTCCTCGTCACCACCACTGTCCACCACTGCCACTGCTTCCTCTCTACTGAGAACCAGGCCTCGTGGCCTAATTCTCAGTTGGGTGGCTGCGGCAGGTGGCGGCAGTGGTGACGAGGATGCAGCAGGTAAGCAGGGAGAGTGGGGGGAGGGTGGTGAGTCCAATGGACTCACTGCTGACCTGGCATCCCTGGGTGCCAGCTGTGCAGCCAACACCCAGGGACTTGGAAAGGCAATGAGCCCCGATTCAATCCGGAACAATCCAATCAGGTCCGGAATGGGCCTGACCTCCCCTGATCCAGTTCAGATCCGGATCCAGGAGGTCCGGATCACCCCAATCCACTTCAGATTCAGGATCTGGATCCGTGCACATCCCTAGTTCTGTGCCCTTGTTCCTTGAGCCAGTTTTTCCAGTTTCTATTTTAAATTTCCCCCTCCCTTTCTGAGGTCCCCTCTGCAAGATTTCAGTTTGACGCCTAGTTGCCCAATTATGCACATCTCCTGACAATTGCTTTTATGCCTAATACCTATATATGAGAGGCGAGGCGTTGAAGCGCATTACTGGCTCTATTTAACTCACTTTAAAGTTGTTGACATGCATGCAAATGTTGCTGAAAGTAATGCACTTTGTCCTGGGAAACTGCCCAAACAGGTTTTGCACCCTTTATTCTTCCTGCCTACCAGAATCTCCCACCTTTGGTTTCCTAGGTTACCTGTGGGATGATGTGGTTAACCTGTTTAGCTACCTCTCTCCCCTCCAATTTTGCTGCCAGCTGAAGTTTGTCCCCCACTCCCAGAACTGCTCAGGAGTAAATGGGAATGTGCCTCAGAGGTTTCCCCCTCCAGCAGCCTTTTAAAAAGTATTTTTGATTGCTTCTCTCTGCCCCCCCCCCCATGATTTGCTGGAGAGAGAGGAAGAGAGTGAGAGACCAAAGAGAAGGAGCGAGTGAGTGAGAGAGTAGAGATCCGCACAAACGCACGCCCAAACAGACAGGGGAAGCTAATTCGTTCCTTCCTCCTCCTTCTCATTTCCCAGTGAGATCAATTGTTTTCCCTTCTCTCCTTCTCAATCCTCCATTGTCGTTTTGGTGATGTAAAATATTCAGACGCACATACACATACACACAGTCAGCAAGCAAGCGAGGGGAGCAAGTGTGCGCGCACGTGTGTGTGTGTGTGTCTATGGACGGAGGCAGGCAGGCAGGCAGGCAAGCATGAAAACACCCTCCCCCTGTCCGCCCCCCCTTTCCCTGCTTCCCATCTCTCAGGAACCCAGCAAGAAGCAAGGGGATGAGTTGTCTAAACGAATCACTAATTATCCACATATACGCATGAAAACAAGACCATCTGATTGTTAATGCGCCTCCTCACAAAATTGTTTACACGGACATAAGGCGCTCTTACTCCTGTGGTAAATTAAAACTCGCTATTTAACACGCATTCGAAAATGTAAATAATCGGAGATTCAAAGCGCCTGGGCCCCTGATTTGCACTCTGCTTTTGTAGAGGTAAATTTGGTAATGCGCCTTGAAAGAGCTTTAAATCGCTCTTGTAGAGGCACCCTTAGCCACTGGTCTTTGCATTTTTTCCTTCCCTCTGGCCAATACTTATTTAACATCCTCCTGATTTTAAATCCATGAGATTTTTAAGTCCTGTATTTCTGTCTTCATGGGTATACCCTTACCTCTCTTGTCGAAGTATGCTCTGTATATTTCACCTTTTTGTTTTGTTTAGTCTTTGTGGTTGCACATCATTCCTAATCCAACTCTGATTCTTCCTCTGCATTCAATTCTGCTTTCAGTTCTGTTCCTTCTTCTTCTGGAGGCTTTATCCTTGGTTCCCTGAAGAGTTCTTCAATCCCAGATTCCGTCTTGAATTACATATGTTTTTCCCTTATACATTATCATCAATTTGAAAGGAAAGCTCCAGTAGTATTTAATTCCTTTTTCTCACAGTTTTCTTGTGAAAGCGCTTAGATTTGTTCTTTTTTGTAATGTCTCTGGATAACTGCTCTTTTGCTCCTTCACTCCTTTGCTCTTCCCCTCCCCTCCCCTTCTCTTTCTCCCTCCAGTCAGATCCTGTCAGATGAGTATTTCAACCAGACCGCCTTTCTGCCAGGCAAAAATGGAACGACCCTTTAACTGGCTCTTTGGGGGCATTGAGGGAGTACAATCCTGCCTCTGCAGAGATTCAGGCATTGCATGATTTTTTTTAAAAAAAAAACATTTTGAGCCTGGGATGCAACGTTTGGCTTTTATATTGAGGCTTGCAGCCAGTTGCTGGGAGAGATCACATTTCCCTGCCAGGACCTGATGCAATCCATTCAAGCCCCCAGTTCCTTTAAAACTACATGGAGACTTAGGGTGCGTTAAATGCACTTAGGGAAAATAATCCAGACTTTTAGCATTGTAGAAAAGGCCTGGGAAGAGGCAGGGAATCAGCAGTTCAGGCACGGCATCATGTGAGTACCGTGCTGCAAATCCACACACCAGGCATGGCGAGAGTGCACTAAATTGTTGGTGTGATGGAGCTCTAAATCTGTACCTCATGTTTACCAAGTTCAGCGACTACAGTGTCTGTTCGTTCAGTCCTCTCATTAATCTGTCCAAGCTTTACGTCAAGTATTTTCCTCCAGGTGGTCCTTAGATCTTGTTTAAAAACAGTTAAATCTTGTTTAAGTGTTCCTAATTGCTCAGTCAGTTCTTCTTTTGTTACTACTGTCATTTTTTCTTTTTGTTGTTTCATGCCAGTGATTTTATCTTTACTCGGCATTTCCAGCTCTTCCAGCTTATGTTTGTCTGAGACTGTTGCTCATTTATCTTCTTTATTGATTGAGTTAAAGAAGTATTTTATCCCTTTCTCAGTTCTTCCAGACAGATTTGTTTATAGTAGAGCTGTGCACAGCCCCCCAATCCGGTCCGGATCGGGCCTGATCTAATCTGGACCAGATCAGAACTCCCCCAATCCAGTCCAGAAACGGATTCAGATCCAGAGACCCTCCTTTTCCCCATAGACTTGCAAGTTTTTTGGGGAAAGGACTCATCACCCACCCCCACTCTCCCCACTTACCTGCTGCATCCTTATCACTGCCACCCTCTGCCGCTGCTGCTGCTTCCTCTCTACTGAGAATCAGGCCTCCCAGCCTGATTCTAAGTAGAGCGATGTCATGATGGGTAATTACATCACCCAGCGCAACGTCGCTCTACTGAGAATCATGCTGCTTGGCCTGGTTCTCAGTAGAGAGGAAGCAGTAGCAGTGGTGGACGGCAGTGGCAGCCGGCGGTGATGATGAGAAGGCAGCAGGTAAGCAGGGACTCACTGCTGGCCTGATGTCCCTGGGTGCCAGCTGCGCAGCCGGCACCCAGGGATCTGGAAGAGCAATGGGCCCCAGATCTCCAGATCGATCAAGATCGATCCGGAATGATCTGATCTGGTCCGGAATGATCCCGACCTCCCTGATCTGGTTCAGATCTGGATCTGGATCTGGGAGGTCCGGATCACCCTGATCCACTTCAGATTCTGGATCCAGATCCAGATCCGTGCACAGCACTAATTTATAGTAGATAGGAGATTTATTTTCAGGAGTTGTTTCTTTTTGAATAGTCTTTTTTTTCTTTTTGGCTTCAATCATCTCTTTTAGGCAAGGAGCTCTGAGTTCATGTGACCATTTTTGTTGGTGTCCAAGCTCCACCCCCTCCCAAATGTACAGTTACAAGATGGGGGATACTTGTCTCAGCAATACTACAAGCAAAAAGCATCTTGGAATTATTGTAGATCACAAGCTGAATATGAGCCAACAATGTGATGTGGCTGCAAAAAAAGCAAATGCTATTTTGGGATGCATTAATAGAAGTAGAGCTTCCAAATCGCATGAGGTACTGGTTCCCCTCTATTCAGCACTGGTTAGGCTTCATCTTGAATATTGTGTTCAGTTCTGAGCACCACACCTCAAGAAGGAAGAAGACAAGCTGGAGGAGGTTCAGCAGAGGGCAACGAGAATCATTAGGGGTCTGGAAAAAATCCCTGTGAGGAGAGTGAAAGAGGCAGCTGGACAATCATCTGTCAGGCATGCTTTAAGATGGATTCCTGCATTGAGCAGGGGGTTGGACTTGATGGCCTTGTAGGCCCCTTCCAACTCTACTATTCTATGATTCTAAGAACTGGGCATGTTTAGCCTTGAGAAGAGAAGACTGAAGGGAGAAATGATAGCACTCTTCAAATACTTGAAAGGTTGTCACACAGAGGTGGGCCAGGATCTCTTCTTGATCATCCCAGAGTGCAGGACACGGAATAATGGGCTCAAGTTACAGGAAGCCAGATTATGGCTGGACATCAGGAAAAACTTCCTGACTGTTAGAGCAGTACAACAATGGAACCAATTACCTAGGGAGGTTGTGGGCTCTCCCACACTAGAGGCATTCAAGAGGCAGCTGGACAACCATCTGTCAGGCATGCTTGAAGGTGGATTCCTGCATTGAGCAGGGTGTTGGACTCAATGGCCTTATAGGCCCCTTCCAACTCTACTATTCTATGATTCAATGAATAACCTAATGCTTAATCAAATATTGTGAAGTGCCCAACCTACAGCAGCTTCATTAATGTACTGGATTTTATCAGCTATGAGAGGTCAATACCTTGATGTTCTGGATTGGAATAATAATAATAATAACAATAATATATTTATTTATTTATTACCCGCCTCTCCCCCCTGATAGAGGTGGGGAACAACATCAATACAAACAATATTAAATACATAAAACTGATTAAAAACATATAAAATTAATACATTATTAAAATCAACCAAGTCTTAAAATTCGACTGGGTAGGACTGCCGGAAGAGATCAGTCTTTATAGCTCTCTTGAATTCTAGAAGACTGGTAAGTTGGCAGATCTCTCCCGGCAGGCTGTTCCATAGGCTGGGAGTAATGGAATGATGCAATAGAGACGGGACTGTTTCCTCATCCTGATCCAAATTACTGTGGCATGTGGCAATCCAGGCAGCTTCCAGGGAGCAGATGAAGAGGCGTTTAGAGGTAGCATGAGGTCCAGGCTCATGTGTAGTGGGCCACCACACTTGAAAAGAGCCTTGCTTGCTTTGTTGGGACTTGCCCAGGGACAGCCAGTGAGCCAAGCAGTTTTGTTGCTTGGACAATTGGGTGAAGAAGAGCAGGCCCTGGAAAGAGCTGCCAAACAAGAGAAAGAGGAGAAACACCAGCAGAAAGTGCCAATGAGTGAAAATGATTGGAATCCCCCATGTCAGCTGGATGCATTGTCTTATATGTCACCCCGAAGCTACAACAGCTACAGCTTCTCCCATGGAAAGATCAAGATGCAATGTCTTGCAATGTGACTGGCAATAGGGAGCAAGTGAGCTGGAGCCATAGGATTAAGGCTGATGACCAAAAGAAGCAAATGGAAAAGGACAACACAAGAAGATGTAGAAGTACTATGCAAAAACAAAATGTAGACTATTACAAAATTGAATGTTGGCAAAAAGGCCAGAGGCTGTGACCTAGTTTTTAAAGCCAAGCATGATGCAGAAGAGGAGATACAGTGTTACAAGTCTAGGCTCGTTGCCAAAGGCTACTCCCAAAAATATGTTTGAAGACCATAATGAGACTTTTGCACAGTTCTGAAACATGCTACGAACAAGAGCCAAGCAGCTTCAAAAATCATTCACGTAGAACATCTTAATATCTTTTTAAATTAATTATTATTTCAAAACAACTCCAACTTACAGACACAATATAAGAGAAAAGAAACATATATAAAAACAAAAAACCACAAAACACATTAAAAAAACATACAGAGTTAAGATGGACTTCCGATTTTCTCTACAGCAAAAATATGTAACCATATCTTCCCTTACTCTATAATTATAAAAATAAAAATTCCCCTCTTTCTTTTATCTTAAAAATTATCTTCTTAATCATTGAATTCACAATTGAACAAATCATTTTTTCTAGTCCCTGCAAAAAGTCTATAAGAGCCTATCTACACAGACCCTTGGAACGTTTTAAATAGTATTTTAAAACGTTCCAAATAGGTGCATTCTAAAACATCTTAGGCCACATTACTGAGTACTCACGTTACAGAACAAAAATTCTTCAGTCTTTAAAGTGGTGTGTGCAGTCACACACTCTTCTGTCCTGTCTCTTTCTCTTTCATTTTTACAATGAGTTTAGGGCAAGGCATTGTGGGCGTTGTAGTTCAGTCACCCACTTCCTCCTTTGTTCCTCTGTCATTCCCTAGTGAGTATAGGGCTAAGAATTGTGGGTGTTGTAGTTCACTCGCCCACTTCCTCCTTAGCCCCACTTTCTTCCTCACCAATCAACTGCTAAGCATTTGGGCACCAGTAAACAAAGCACTGCCCCCATGAATCACAAACGGTAAGGAAGGGCACATTATTTTACTTAAAATGATTTATTAAAAGTGAAACCGTTGTATATAACTGAAGTGAGTTTTAAAAAACCTCAGGTATACAACGTTATAGGGAGTGCGTCATGTGGCCCAAAGAGTTTTCATAACCCTTATAAAATATTAAAAACCTAGCATGTAGATCGGCTCCAAGAGATTTCCATTCAGTTAAAAATATTGATGTAGACTTATCTCTAATTATTGACGTAAGTTTTGCCATCTCCGCCAACTCCACCATCTTCAATAGCCATTCATCCATTGGAGGCAATAATGAGCCTTTCCATTTTTGTCCATATAATAATTAGGGGTGTGCACTGGATTGGGTCCGATCCACAATCCAGATCCGATCCAGGGGAAATTGGATACAATTATCCGATTTCCGATCTCACCGCTGGATTGTTCGATCCAATCCGATCTGATCCGGAAAGGTCCCGAACCTGATCGGATGGATCGGAGGATCGGCGGGCGCCCACTGGCACCCGCCACCACTTCCATTGGCAGGTGCCAGCGGGCGCCCGCCGATGGAAGATGACGGGGGGGGCTTCCCTGGCAGGGTTGTCCGCTCCCATCCGCCGCTGGCTGCTACTGCGAGCAGGCTTCGCGGCCTGCCCCTAGGTAGCGCACCAGGTGATGTCATCACCTGGCACACTACTCAGGAGCAGTCTGCGAAGCCTGCTCGCAGTAGCAGCCAGCAGCGGACAGGAGTGGACGGCCACCAAAGGTAATCAGGGGGGAGGGGGGCCATCCACTTCCATCCGCTGGTGCCCGTGGTTGCCAGCAGATGGAAGCGAACGGCCGCGAGGGGGTAAGGAGTGCGGGGGAGGGGACTTACCTGCCAGGGCCGTCCACAACGGATAGCCCCGGGGGGGAGGAGGGAGTTAGGCCCCCCCTCACCCACCCGCTGCCATTTTTTCCTCATAGACTTGCATTGGGGGAAAGCTTTCTTTCCCCCAATGCAAGTTTATGGGGGGAAAATGGCGTCCGATCCAAAAGTCGGATGTCTGATTTTTGGATCGGGATTGGACCCAATCCAGTCCGGGGCCCTCCAATTTTGTCCGATCCGATCCAGGACAAAATTGGAGGTCCCGATCTGGGTCCCGATCTGGGTCCCGATCCGATCCGGGGGGGTCCGTGCATACCCCTAATAATAATCTCGCTGCTGTTATCATATAAAAATAGTCCCATAGTTCCTTTTCATCTGGTCATCCATTAAGCTCAAAAGGAAGTATTCTGGCTTCACTTGTATATTGGTCTTTAGTATCTTCTGAATTAGAGAATTAATTTGTATCCAAAAGCTTTTAGCCTTTTAGCAAGTCCATCATATATGGTAAAAAGTTCCTTCTTGTTATTCATATTTCCAACAGATTCCTGACATGACTTTATACATTTTGGCTAGTTTCGAAGGAGACATATACCACCTATACATCATCTTATTAAAAATTTCTTTAAGTCTAGTGCTTAATGTAAATTTTAAACCTTTAAACACATATTTTCCCATTGCTCCATTGATACATTATATCCAAAGTTTTGAGCCCATTTTATCATATAATCCTTCACTTGTTCAACCTCCATTTCAAACTTCAACAAAAGCTTATATACTTTTGAGATAACATGCTAATCATTTGTACATAATACTTTTTCAAATTTGGACTTAGTTTACTCAAAACCACAAGTTTTCTTATCTACTTTAAACCTTTCTGACATTTGTAAGTACGAAAACCATTGACATATGTAACCTTCATTCATGAACTCTTCTCTTGAGTTTAATTTGTATTCACCTTGCATCAATTCTAATATATCCCAATATGTCAACCAATTATACATACTTGTCATTTCTCATCTATGATGAGCCTCCTGTGCTGATAGCCACAAAAGTATTTTCTGACAAAGTCTGGGTTTGTACTTATTAGGGGTGTGCACGGATCCCTGGATTGGATCGGGACCTGGATCGGGACCTCCAATTTTGTCCTGGATCAGATCAGACAAAATCGGAGGCCCCCTGGACTGGATCAGGTCCGATCCCGGTCCAAAAATCGGACATCCGATTTTTGGATCGGCTGCCATTTTTGTTTTCCCCATAGACTTGCATTGGGGGAAAGAAAGCTTTCCCCCAATGCAAGTCTATGAGGAAAAAATGGCGGCGGGTGGGTGAGGGGGGCCTAACTCCCTCCTCACCCCCGGGGCTGTCCGCTGTGGATGGCCTCGGCAGGTAAGCCCCCTCCCCCCCGCTCCTTACCCCCCCGCTCCTTACCCCCCGGGACAGTCCGCTTCCATCTGCTGGCGTCCCCTCCCCCTGCTTACCTTCTGTGGCCGTCCACGCTCATCCGCCAGCGGCCACGGAAGGTAAGCGGGCCACGCCCCTCTCCCTCCCCCCTCCCCCCTGCTTACCTTCAGGGGACATCTGCTCCCTTCTGCCGCTGGCCGCTACTGCGAGCAGGCTTCACAGCCTCCTCCTGAGTAGTGCGCCAGGTGATGTCATCACCTGGCGCACTACCTAGGGGCAGACCGTGAAGCCTGCTTGCAGTAGCGGCCAGAGACAGATGGGAGCGGACGGCACAGAAGGTAAGCGGACCGCAGGCCCCCCTCCCCCCTGCTTACCTGCGGGGGACGTCCGCTCCCGTCTGCCGCAGGTCGCTACTCTGAGCAGGCTTCACGTCCTGCTCCTGAGTAGCTCGCCAGGTGATGTCATCACATGGCGCGCTCCCTAGGGGCAAGCCACGAAGCCTGCTTGCAGTAGCGGCTAGCAGCGGACAGGAGAGGACGGCCACAGAAGGTAAGCGGGCCACGGGCCCCCCTCCCCCCTCCCCCTCCCCCCCCCTCCCCCCTGCATACCTTCAGGGGACATCCGCTCCCATCCGCCACTGGCCGCTACTGCGAGCAGGCTTCGCGGCCTGCTCCTGAGTAGCGCACCAGCGGCGGATGGAAGCAGACAGCCCCGCCAGGGAAGCCCTTCCCACTGTTTGCTTCCATCGGTGGGCGCCCACTAGCACCTGCCAATGGAAGTGGCGGTGGGCACCAGCAGGCGCCCGCTGATCCTCCGATCCATCCGATCTGGATTGAGACCTTTCCGGATCAGATCGGATTGGATCGAACGATCCAGCGGTGAGATAGGAAATTGGATAATTGTATCTGATTTCCCCTGGATCGGGTCCGGATCGTGGATCGGAACCGATCCAGTGCACACCTCTAGTACTTATTCCATATTGTCAAAATGGCACGTCACACGTAATGACTATTAAATTCTGCATTGACTGTAGCTTTATCATACCACAAGTATCCATGCCACCCATATCCAGTACCCTTTTATTTTTCAACAACTTCCACTCTTTCATTCTTACCAAACAACAGTCAGAAAAATATAGTTTGAAGTCTGGTAAACCCAGACCTCCTCTTTCCTTCGCATCTTGTAGTATTTTATATTTCACCCTTGGGGTTTTTTGCTTGTAAAATAAATTTAGCTAAATCTTTCTGCCATTGCTTGAATGGTAACTCTGACATCACAAGAGGTATTGTCTGAAACAAAAGCAGCATTCTTGGTAAAGCATTCATCTTAATTGTAGCAATTCTCCCCAAAAATGACAATTGAAGCTTATCCCATCTTACTAAGTCATTTTTAATTTCATTCCACACCTTAACATAATTATTATGGAACAGCATACAATTCATATTTGTTAGGATAATATCCAAGTATTTTACCCTCTTTTCTATCTTAAAACCCATTTTTTTCCTGTCAATTTTATTTGCTCTTGAGATTTCATATTTTGTTAACATTTTTGTCTTCTACTCATTCACCCTAAAGCCTGCTACTATGCCAAATTCCTTCAATTTGTTCATCAAAATTTCATTTCCCTTTAAAGGGGCTTCCAAGGCAAACACCAAGTCATCTGCAAAGGCTCTCAACTTGTATGACTCTTTTTTAATCTTTACTCCTTCAATTCTTTCTTCTTGCCTTACATCTCTATTCAATACTTCCAACACCAGAATAAACAATAAAGGTGAGAATGGGCAACCTTGTCTTGTCCCTTTTTGCAGGCGAATAGGGTAGAAATAAAGAGACTTCACAAAGTATGTATGGTTTTAAATCATAGCCACATTACAGACTACTGTAATGGTTACTGTCATTCAGTGAAATGCTAAGAGAGGAAGATCATTATCGGTGAAGGGCCTTCTGTCCTCTAATGAGCTAGTGAAACTTCCCAAGTCATGAGCCAATAATGCAAGGCCTGCATTAACTAAGTACATTACATGGTACACCTAGACCAGAGAATAGGAAACATAACAGCATAGAAGCCTGTATTAAGAATTGACTTGTATGCACACTGCACCTTCTTAAGAATTATCCAAATATTGACTCTCTTCAGTTGGGTATTGGGGGCTATGGGAACATGGCCTGGAACTCTGCCCACAGTGACCTCCTCTTCTATTTCTGCTATACTCAGCTGTAATTTGCCCCATATAGACTTCTGATTGAGAGAACTGAGGATGTGCTGCCCTTTGAGTGTGGTTCGGAAACCTACAAAAGCATTGCCCTGGGAACATAGCATCCTCAGGCTGTAAGTACCACCTGAACAACCATAGTAGTGGTCCCCTGATTTAAGGGCTCCTTGATCCTCTTAGCTAAGTCCCCTCCATCACAAACTTGGAACTGCCTGCTCCCCACTTGCCCTTTGTCATATCTGACTCCAAAAGGAGGCCTGACTGGAGACATGCACTGTAACTCTGTGTCCTGATCCTTAATATCCCAAATGAAGGCAGAATCAAAAGGCCATCCTCATGAGAAATATTTTCTGTAAGCCAACAAAGCCCTACTACATACTCCGTGTATGCCCTATAATTATGTTGAGATAATTAATCAGGATTGAAACTCATTCTGAAAATTTCTGCTGTATGTCATCCATATTAATTATCCGGACAGCCAACTTGCTGATGTGTGTGCCACCTTCTGGCTCCTAACTCAAACCTGCCTAATTGCCACCTATTGTCTCAATCCCTCATTCCAGATGCATGGAACAATAAGGGGAAAATGTCAATAAATTCTCCTCCTGGGATCTTGTCTCTGGTGGCAGGGGGCAGGTGGTTTCCCAGAGGGTGGAGGACACCCAAGTTGGTTACCTCTGGGTCAGCTCTGGCATATGAATCCTAGATTCCTGATGTATATGCTTATGTTGTGGTAGCATTTCCAGTTGTCCGTCAACACCCAGTCACCCAGTCATCTGTGCCTAATGCGCCACTAGCACAGCCCCCAGCACTGGAAGGGCCAAAGGGGGGGGCACTACTTGGCATGTCAATGTGTTGAGCCAATGGGGATTACCCTCATCATGCACAACTTCTGGCACCCTAGGTTGCGGGGCTACTCTTGCTTAGGATGGGCATCCCAGGCAATGCAGTGGGGGCTCTCTAACCATAAATGGCCCATCACAGCCCCAGATAATGGTGCTGGGCAGCTCGCATTAGGGGCATGTACTGGTAGCTGATCGCTAGGGATGTGAATTGTATTGTTAAAATGTCTGATAACGATATGATAAGGTTGTTATTGGACATCTGGTTAACGATAATGATACGATAGGAAAACCTCCGATAAATATCTAATCCGATAATTTTCAGCCCGATTATATTGGATTATCGGACTGCCATATAAATAAACCTATAACTTCAGTATTTTCAAAGTTAGAGGCTTGAAACTTGGTCACAGTGCTTATGGGGTATGCCTAAGTATGTGTATGAAATTTGAGATCAATCCCTCCAACCTCAATTTTAAATGAATTTATTAAAGATCGTTTAAGTTCTGACAGGTCAGAATGACAGCTCACCACGTGCGTTCATTCAGACCTGTCAAAAAGTTGCACGATCTTTAATAAATTCATATAAAATCGAGGGTTGGAGGGATCGATCTCAAATTCCATACACATGTCTAGCACATGTTGCTACATATATGTGCCAAATGTCAGATCAATCCCTCCACCCCTGTATTTTAAATGAATTTTTGAAAGATTGTGCAACTTTTGACCTGTCAGAACTTAAACGTTCTTTAATAAATTCATATAAAATTGAAGGTTGGAGGGATCGATCTCAAATTTCATACACATACTTAGACATACCCCATATGCATTGTGACCAAGTTTCAAGCCTGTAACTTTGAAAATACAGAAGTTATAGGCATTTTTCTAAAATAATTCAGCTCTATAGGGCACAATGGGGCTGCAGATTAAATATCGGATTTCTGATAATTATCCTGAAGATTATATGATTAACCTATGATATTATTGGAGATGATAATTTATTTGGTCTAAAATTCTGATAATGATAAAATTAGGGGTGTGCACGGACCCCCCGGATCGGATCGGGACCCGGATCGGGACCTCCAATTTTGTCACGGACCAGTTCGGACAAAATCGGAGGCCCCCCGGACTGGATCGAGTCCGATCCCGACCCAAAAATCGTAAATTTTTGGATCGGCCGCCATTTTTTTCCCCATAGACTTGCATTGCAATGCAAGTCTATGAGGAAAAAATGGCGGCGGGTGGGTGAGGGGGGGCCTAACTCCCTCCCCCCCCGGGGCCGTCCGCTGTGGATGGCCCCGGCAGGTAAGCCCCCTCCCCCACGCTCCCTACCCCCCCTGGGGCCGTCCGCTTCCATCCGCTGGCGCCCGCGGGCGCCAGCGGATAGAAGCGGACGGCTCCGGGGGGGGTAAGCCCCCTTCCCCGCCACTGCTTACCTTCTCGGCCCGTCCGCTCCCGTCCGGCGCCGGCGGCTACTACCAGCGGGCTCCGCGGCCTACTCTAGAGTAGCGCGCCGGGTGATGACATCACCCGGCGCGCCACCCTGGAGTAGGCCGCGGAGCCTGCTGGTAGTAGTCGCCAGCGCCGGACGGGAGCGGCCGGGCCGGCAAGGTAAGGGCCCCCTCCCCCCCTCCGCGCGCCCCCTCCTCCCCTCCACGCACCCCCTGCTTACCTTCTCGGCCCGTCCGCTCCCGTCCGGGCCGGCGGCTACTACCAGCGGGCTCCGCGGCCTGCTCTAGAGTAGCGCGCCGGGTGATGACATCACCCGGCACGCCACCCTAGAGCAGGCCGCGGAGCCTGCTGGTAGTAGTAGTCGCCGGCGCCAGACGGGAGCGGCCGGGCCGGGAAGGTAAGGGCCCCCCTCCCCCCCTCTGCGCGCCCCCTCCTCCCCTACACGCACCCCCTGCTTATCTTCTCGGCCCGTCCGCTCCCATCCGGGGCCGGCGGCTACTACCAGCAGGCTCCGTGGCCTGCTCTAGAGTAGCGCACCGGGTGATGACATCACCCGGCGCGCCACCCTAGAGCAGGCCGCGGAGCCTGCTGGTAGTTGTAGTCGCCGGCGCCGGACGGGAGCGGCCGGGCCGGGAAGGTAAGGGCCCCCCTCCCCCCCTCCGCGTGCCCCCTCCTCCCCTCCACGCACCCCCTGCTTACCTTCTCGGCCCGTCCGCTCCCGTCCGGGGCCGGCGGCTACTACCAGCAGGCTCCACGGCCTGCTCTAGAGTAGCGCGCCGGGTGATGACATCACCCGGCGCGCCACCCTAGAGCAGGCCGCGGAGCCTGCTGGTAGTAGTAGTCGCCGGCGCCGGACGGGAGCGGCCGGGCCGGGAAGGTAAGGGCCCCCCTCCGCGCGCCCTCTCCTCCCCTCCACGCACCCCCTGCTTACCTTCTCGGCCCGTCCGCTCCCGTCCGGCGCCGGCGGCTACTACCAGCGGGCTCCACGGCCTGCTCTAGAGTAGCGCGCCGGGTGATGACATCACCCGGCGCGCCACCCTGGAGCAGGCCGCGGAGCCCGCTGGTAGTAGCTGCTAGTGCCGGACGGGAGCGGACGGGCCGAGAAGGTAAGCGCCCCCCTCCTCCCCCCCCGCTGTCCACTTTCATCGGCGGGCGCCCGCTGGCGCCCGCCAATGGAAGCGGCAGTGGGCACCAGTGGGCGCCCGCCGATCCGCCGATCCGCCGAACCGGTTCGGAGCCTTTTCGGACCGGTTCGGATTGGATCGGCCGATCCAGCTGCGGGATCGGAAATTGGATAATTTATCCGATTTCCCACTGGACCGGACTCGGATCGTGGATCGGGTCCGATCCAGTGCACATCCCTAGATAAAATATGATATTTTTGGGCGTGCACATCCCTACTGATAGCCTGCGACAGTGCAGGGGTAGCAGGCCCCTGACCCTACTTACCCTGGTTTTGTGTCCCTGCACTGCTCTCCTGACACCTGGACCCCCTCTAGATGGATTCCGTTGACACCTGTTCCTCCGATTATGCGCATCTTCTCAGAAGCGCTTTATCGTAAATGCTTGTATGCAGGAGGTAATTGAGCACTCAACAGGTGACTTTAATGGTTGTTTCAAATGCGCTTTACAAGTAGTTAATGCGGAGAATCGCTTGTTCACATATTCAAAATGCGCTTTAACAGCCGGAGCAAAATAAAACTCGCTATTTAATGCGCATTCGATAATGCTGAGAAAACGCGCCTCTACGCCCGATTTGCACTCCGTTCTTGTAGAGGTAAATTTTTTAATGTGCCTTGAAAGAGCTTTAAATGCCTCTTGTAGAGGCAGCCCTGGTTCTTCACATTAATTGAATATGCACCTTCTGTAGATGGCTGGTCTGTCACTGATGAAGCAGCTTGAGCGAAGTGGATCTCTCAATGGCATCCAGGCAGGCTTGCGGTCCTGCCTCCAGATTTGCCTGCTCCCGCTCTTGGTTAGATTCCACATTTGCTATTGGCTGAACAGGATTAGTAGGAGCCGCTGCCCAGATGGAGGTGGAACTACCTGCGGCCTCTATAGCATCCAAACGAGATGATAGAGATAGTAAAAGATATTGATGAGACTGTTTCCTGGTAGCTATTGGTCTAATTGTGGGGGGTATGCCTTTATCCCTTTCAACCGCTTCCAGCCATGCCTGCCTGACCCTGCTTAGCTTCCAAGATCAGATGAATTGAGTGTATTCGGGGTACTATGGCCTTAGTAAAATTGGATTTGTGTGCCCCTTGCACAAATATGCCCAGCAAAGCTGGTTTCATGGGTTTCCTTCCTTAGACAGTCACCCATCCAAACACTGACCCAGCTTAATCCTGTTTAGCTTCAACAACGTGGCTTATCAGTTGTCTTTCAGCCACCTCCACAAAAGGCATAATTGAACTTAATGATAATAACCAGGGAACTTAAACAGATTACACCTATGTAAATCTTGATAGGTCAAGTGGTAAAGCACCAGCCCCACCCTTTCGTCAATAAAATACAAAGGCCAGGTTCCTAGAAACCCAGTCCAAATCTCTAAACACTATTGTAATTATTAGCGGGGGACGTGTAAATGCACCCCCCCAAATATGTACACCTACTCCACCCAGATACATTCACACCCATTGGCTATGGAGCCAAACACCTGTCCTCCCACTTGCAATTTGTGTCTCCTGCCAGCCACCCCAGAAAACCTCCAACCAGGAGATGCTGGGGATCAAACCTGGAACCTTCTTCACTCAAAGCAGGTACCTACCCACTTAGCAACAGCTCCTCCCAAACCCTTGCAGACAAGACAATGTTTTAGATTTAATACACAAGAAATACACTTATATAAGAAGGAGCATGTAAAATTCACCCCCCCCCCCAAATATATAACCACAAATCCAGGCAACAAACAACTACACCCAATGGCTGTGGAACTGAGCAACCCACAGCCTTATAAAACTTATATTCCCAGCCACCAGTTATCTGAAAAATACGGGCTTGTCCCCAACTTGGGCAGTTAAAACCACCAGAGCAGGCCAAGAATCCACACCCAATAGATGAGAGGCCCTGCAACCAATAACCTTTGTGCAACTGAATTTCCAGCCACCAGGCACCAGAAATTACAGGATTGTTGCAATGAGGGCAGTTAAAACTACTCCTTTAAACACCGCCTCCCTTCATTCCAAACCATTTGAATGATTGGAAACGCTGCTCCACCTCTGCCTGGCCTTCTTTGAGATCAGAGCCTCCGGGCCCAAGGCACCTCTGCGCACCCCAACCTGCTGCCCAGTCAAGCGCAGATGGGGCGAAAAATTGTGGTGATACTGCTGGCGCTGCCCGCGTCTGCCACTTAACGGATCGCCCATGCTGCAGGAACCCAGTCGGGTCCTGGATGGTCGGAAGGAGCAGCAAAGAGAGCATACAACTGCTCTGTATCCTCTCCGTCCACCGTCGCTGCCTCATAAGTAAAAGACGCTCCGAAGAAGCCGCTCGCCACATGGCTCTCTCCCAGCGTCTGCGTTCTCCTTGCTGTTCTTCTGAAGAGCTGTGATCCGAAGAGGCCAGAGGTTGGGTGCAGCCTCCTAATATAGGCGCTGCCGCCCTTCCCCCGGCCTGTGGCACCACGAGGTCTCCTCCAATGAGGAGAAGGCACGTCTCTTCCCCCCACCCCCGCTGCCAGCAACAGCCTCCCCGCGGCCACGCGAGTGGTACACAGGGGAAGGGCATTTGTATTTCACATGGTTTTGACAAATCTCCATTGGTAATTATTTGTGCATTTTGTGAAGTATAAATTGATTTTACCCATTTTATAAAATTTACTCCAAAACTCATTTCCTCCAAGATCTTAAATAAAAAATTCCAATTAAGATTGTCGAAGGCCTTCTCTATGTCAAGGAAGATCTGTGCTGCCTGCTTTTCCAGGTGTTTTTCAAAATACTCCAAGATGTTTAATACAGTTCTAACATTGTCTCTCATCTGTCTTTTAGGTAAAAAGCCACTTTGGTCCTCATGAATAAGTTCTTGCAGAATTTTTTTAAGTCTTTCCACCAATATCATTGTAAACAACTTGTAATCATTATTCAATATTGATATTGGTCTGTATTTTTTTGTCAAAGTCAAATCCTGTCCCTCTTTAGGTATTAGAGGTATATATGCCATCTTCCATTTCTCAGGTATCTTCCAATTATTCAGCATAGAGTTCATTATGTTTTGTAGTGGTTGTAAAAGCTCCTTCTCAAAGTTCTTACAATAAGAATCTGGCAGCCTATCTGGTCCCGGTGTTTTCCCCGGTTTAATCTTTCTTATTGCCTCCACCATTTGTCTTATTGTTATAGGTGCATTCATAATCTGTTTCTAGGAGCCGATCTACACACCCCTTTAAAACGTTTTAAATTAAGTTCGAAATCGTTTTATATTACCCCGTTGTATAACGTAATAGAACACATTACAGCATGTGACGTTATAATGAATCGTAACTTACTGAAAAGGAACGTATAGTGGGGTCACACGTAGCCGCTTCTGTGTTTCTCCCATGTCGCTTGTGTTCAAGGCATTACACGTACAACACCTACGTCGTCCCTTCCTGTTCTTCATTTCCTGTCCTCTCTAGGCTTAACCCACCATTGAAACATATGCTCTTGAATTTGTCTGGGTTTTGGCGGGCAACCGAACATAGGGTAAAGGTAGATTCAATTGCTTTTGCGAATCATTCAAACGATTTCAAATTGAGTTTTGTCTCCTCACTTTGTGCAAAATGTTTGCGGAATATATCTTCGAGATAACATGTGCTTTAGCCCAGTGTCTTCATGCTCTAGCATTACTTGATTGCAGTGTTTTACGTTTAAGATGAAAATGTATACTTATGAGTAATTTCTACAGACGTAAAAAACACCTGTTAACCGCAAGATTAGAAAACAATGTTAGATCACTGTACAGCAGCTACAGGTGCATAAGGATGCCGACGGTCTTACGAAGATACTGGGTAAGGCCATGTAGCAAGGACTGGTGGGAAAATTTTGTTTTAAAAGTTTGGAGTGATGCCCAATGGATAGAGTTTTTCCGTATGCCTCGTGCAACTTTATTTGAACTTGTGACTATAGTGACACCATACCTACAAAGGCAGAGTACTTCAATGAGACAACCAATTACGGTGGAAAAACGTGTGGCTATTTCAATCTGGAAATTAGCTAATCCTGGAAATTATAAAACAACAGCTACCCAATTTGGGGTTGGTCGTTCTACTGTTGCTGTGGTATTCGTGGAGTTTTGCCTAGCTCTAGAGAAAACACTCTTAAGAAGAACTGTTTGTGTTGGAGATGCTAAAAAGGTATGTCAACCACAATTGTTTATGTACTTACAAATGGAATGTATGTAGGTTGTGTAACTTTTGTGAGTATTGCTGACTGACTTTCTGCATTGTCACCAATTAAAAAAAAAACTGAAATGCAATCCTTAATTTCTGAAATGTTAAACAGTACATCATATGGCACACACCTGTTGTTGGTTAGATAACAAAGGTCTGTTTTATAACTACATCTGTCCTAATATAACGGCCACTACATCTCATCATATAAAATGTACCACCAATAGATATCTCAAGGACAGCCACAATACATAACAGGCATCAGAAAAAAAAGATATAGAAATAAAACTGGTTCATTTTATTTAAACACGCAAGCAGTGAAAAAAGCAATAGTATGCATTTCACATCTGACCTGAAACATGTGTTTCAGTATGGTTATCAAACACTTTTGCATGAAATGCCTTTTTAATAATTGCAGTGAAAGGTGATGTCATGCCTCTGAAGGAGCTCAGTTAAAGGGACAAATGTGTGTTGTTGTTTTTTAAGGTTCATAATATTGACTGACATTGTGGTTTCTGGCCTTACCTCCGACAAATGCTTCAAAGTTACTTGGTAGCACTGTTTTGGCAGTGGCATGGGTATTGCTACCTCCTACAGCATTATACATGTAACCTTATTGATGATTGAATGTTCCCCATGCTATTTAGGCCTGTTTAAAAAATACTATGTTTACTCTTTTTTCTAGCAGTATTCCAGAACTGGTGAGGGCCCCTAATTGGCCCCCATAAGACCTATGCAGTCTGGATGATACTGGTACCAACATCACACTCACTGACATAATCACCCACCCATTTCACCTTTCTCTATGCTGGGGGAAAGGCCAACACTGGGAGAAGTGGTCAATCCTCCCAGCGCATTCTGAGTTCTGAGTGGCTTTGCAATGTGTGCTGCATCCCAAAGTGGGAGACCTCTGTCACTTCACGTCACTTGGCAAGCACTGGAAGAGTGGTCACTTCTCCCAGCTCCAACTGAGTCCTTGGCTTCACAGGGTGTGCATCATCTTTATGGGAGTAGTCTGTCCCATTCGAAGCAGCACACACAGCACTGGGAAACCACCTGTTCTCCACTCCCTACATCCCTGGTGTGATTTGTGATTTGAGTTTGCTCTGGGGATGGGCCTTCGGTACAAAACCCAGACTCCTACAGGATCTCAAGGAGGCTCTGTGGACAACTTAAACATCCTCCATAGGCTTGAGGTTCCTCAAGGGCTGGGGAATTTGACGCTATAATAGCAATGCACTGGATTAGTCACCTATCCTTTTTCTCAAAAGCTGAACATATCATCTAGGTCACCAATTCAACCAGCACTTCTTCGCTATATTTAATTGTTTATGCTGTACACTTTCTTTATCCATTATTGAATGAAGTACAGAGCCAGCACATTATTTTAAAACATAAGGGGATCTGTACCTCCCAATTCTTCTACAAGGGTCTCCTCTCCCTGCCCTCTGCAGCAAGGCTTTATTTTCACACCCATTCTTATGGGTCTACATTAACAGCGCCCAATATGGTGCCCACCAGTGTTTGGATTTCTATTCCCCTCAGACCAAGCCAGCACAGCTAATGGTAAGGAATTATGGAATTTGTGTTTTGACATTTTTAAAGGGCATGATAGTGAGGAAGTTAGGCCTATATATTGCCGAATAAATCTGTTAAGCCAAAAATGCAGATGGGAATTGACTGAACTACATTTCGGCCTGTGAAGGACAGCTATAATGAAAAAACAATGGCAAAACCTTGCCAGTTTAATTACTGCTACTAACCTTTTCACCGTTCAGTGTCTTCAGTGTGATAAATTACTAATCTAATGTTAGGATTACACAATTATGGAACTTTTTCTGTTTGTGTACTTCCTTGTGACTTTGTAAAATCATGAACTTCATCATAATCCAATGGCCAATAGTATGATTAAGTTACATTATGTAACACACTTCCACCTCCTCAGTGAACATTTCTGACATCTTGATTTTCACAGATTATTACAGGGTTTGAAAAATTAGGATTTCCTGGATGCTGTGGAGTTATTGATGGGAGCCATATTTCGATCTGCTCTCCAGTGCGTCAAGGAAAGGATTTTATTAACAGAAAAAAATACTACTCTATGCTGTTACAAGGTACAACTGATCATACCGGTCGTTTCATAAATGTTGAAATTGGATGGAGCGGACGCAATCATGATGCCTACGTTTTTTCAAACTCCGCTTTATTTGAAGCCATGGAGGCTGGTGCATTTATACCACCTAATGTGACATGGACAATGGGTAACACAACGTATAAACCACTACTCATTGTTGATAGTGCATATCCCATAAAGCCATGGCTTATGAAACCTTATGGAGGATCTGTAGAGGGGAAAAAAGGCATATTTCAACTACAACCTAAGTAGAGCTAGGAATGTAGTTGAGCGAGCTTTTGGGCGCTTAAATATGTGCTGGCAATGTCTATGCTCTCGACTTAATGTGGCAGAGGAAAATGTAGCTTCAGTAATATCTGCTTGTGTCATATTACATAACATATGTGAAACAAAAGGAGAGGCGTTACACTATGAGGGAGAATTACACAACAGTATAGAGGTTACTACTCTTGGAAGACAACAGGAGAATACCAACAGCAGTCAAACTGATGCTGGAAACACAATGAGAGATGAAATAGCTAACTTTCTCTGGCAGAACCGTGGATGAAAATGACACAGTTCTGTTTCTTTTTGAAACAGCAAAAAGACAAACATTATAAGACTTTAAAATTTTTCACCACTGTGACATCATGGAAAACTATATCTGTTGCATATGCCTTCCACACGGTCATGTGAGTTATAGTTATAACCAGATTTTGTTGGAAATTGTATGTCATTCTTCATCAATGTACTTCTTCCAAGTACAGCAACTGTTGGAAATGTTTGTCCTATTCTAAATGCAATCCACACGCACAGAACAGCTAAAGGATAACCATGCATACATTAGATTCATGTAACTACTTTTTGTTCTCCATACATACTTTTTTTGAAACAGTGCTAAATAACATTGCTTTAAGAAAGGCTGATTTATATTAGCAACACAATATATGTTTTTCTTTATATGATTATTTTCAAAGAAACGTTTCCATCACGTTTTGTACATAATGGGAGTACTGTTCAAACCTCCTGTAACATGTATATACAGAAATTTGTATGCATTATGTTCAGAATTTACCATGTTAAAATAATGAATTAATGACATATTGCTGTTACACTGCTGTTACATGTGTTCGACATGACCTAGAATGAATACTGAAAATAGTGTTCAACAGTAAAAGGTTGTTTACATGTTTCATAACAGCCTTTAACTTCAAACTGGACAATCTAATTTTAGGTGAAATAAATGTAAGCATTACAAACCAACCTTAAAATGGCTATGATGCGTACTTCATTAAAGTAACGCACATTCACCGTTCTAAAAATAATAAATATCAAGTGCAACATAGCCACTACTGGATGAATGGCCTACATTGCACAGGTCACTGAACATATGAGACCAAACAACACCAAAGTTAAGCGTACGTTAAGTTTTAATAATTTAAAGTCTACATTACACTCTAACTTGGTTTGCAAACCCACCATGACACATACATCAAAGAACAATGCAATAACACATTGGCAATAGCAAAGCATGGTTTAAAAGCATTGCACAAAAACAACACATAACCTTCATTACAAAACAAAATCAATCATCAACACATGAAATACGGACAACATTCTCAGAGTTAGACTGTTATAATTTGCAAAGTATGGGCAATATTTTCATATTAACTCATATAAGTAATAACAACAGTATACCACATACAGGACATAATGTGAACACACAACGTATCAATATTTTGGAACATAACTCTGGACATCTCATTTATTTAATCATACTGAAACAAACGACAGCTAGGTAATACCAAACACATTTTCTGTATTTCAGCGTATGCGTTCCACATACGTTAACACTGCTTCAATCATAACTATTTCTTACACAAAACATTACAAATCTATAACTTTACACTAACAATTACTTTTTAGATATGAAATCTTATTAAGAATAACATTTCCTAACTCTTTGCTGTAAATGTTAGTCTGATATGGAATTAAATATCGATTAACAACTAACATTACTGCTATGAAATAATAACATTAAAAAAAAAAAAGGACGAAGCATAACACCAAAGAACAGAACACAGAGTTCACCAAACCACTACGATCACCACATGAGAAGGAGGAATGGACTCATGAAACTTTCTAATTCAAAGAGATATGGAACTATAGGAATGTTAAATCACCATGCAAGGACTCCATGGTGAAAATCACAATACCACATTATAGTAACACCTGAAGCCACTACATCACACAGATCACATTGTTAAATCGGCAGGGACCCTTCCACTTGGAATGTGTAGATGAGGAGGAAATTTCACCAGGTACACATTGCATACGAATTACATTGATTTACATTCAATTCAGTCCACACTTCTACAACATACGTGACTGACCCCTGACCTCCTTCTCCATTGGACAGCCTACTTCACAGGCAACAGAACAGACCTTGAAGAACTGTATCTTCAATCTGTAAGTTTCCTCAGCAAACTTATGTCGGAGAAGCCAAAGAGGGCCATTGACGTCAGAGAACAGAACAGTCACTGACACGGAGGGAGAACACAGCAGCAGTAGAGAGAAAATTAAAAGGTGCGTTAATGTTTTTTACTTGGCTACTAGAGAGCCATGAATGCAGCAGCATTGACAAATTAACGTTTCTACACAACTCCTACAAAGAATACAAACCATAGGGCACCAAATAAAAAACAAAACGATCTATATTTTAATGTATTCCTAATCCCTGCTTTCATTTGCCTATCGCCAACATGGACTTTGTCCTTTGCCAACTACATTAAATTCCTAAGGAGGCAGGGAGCACCTCCACTAATATTTGATTAATTAAAACACATGGCGCTGAAGTGTTCAGAGCTTAATAATACCTTCAGCACAGAGAGGACTCAGTGCAGCCTCAGCGGAAGCATTTTCTGATGGCGATAGCCTCGGTAGTGCATTAAGAGCAGCCAGTTGCGGGGGGGGGGGCATCCTCCAGTTAAATAAAGCACAGGAATATGTGCGCTAAATGTTCACTACAGTGGATAACATGAACAGAAACACCATGAATACACAGCTACCGTAGTTGCAAATCTTTTCATTTACACCATTTGATCCAGATTCAATATCAAAACATACTTCACTCAATGGAACGTTGTGAAACTTAAAGATTGGTAGTTCTTTGTAACCTATTTTCAAAACGTTATCTATATCATGTTGTTTTGTATCTCTAACAATATTTAAATTATTTTTCTTGAAAAAAACACCCACATAAATAGCAGCCATAGCAATGCATTGATCATACAATTGCCTTTTTTCAACCATATCAATGTTGAATACATTCACAGATGTCTGTATGTGTGAGCTACAGAAATACAGTTAATAAAGTCACAGTCTAACTACGCTGCTGTGTTACACCCAAAGTCACTTTTTATGTCTGCAAACATCATGTTTTACGGTACATAGATAATTGGCAAAGTGCACTCTACAACGTGATCACGTAAGACTACTCGGATGAGGAAAAGCCGTAGAGCAACATTTCGCTACTACTTTCGCTTCCTCTCTGTGGCGTCGTTGTGAATCATGTTCCGTGCGGAGATGCTGTGGACGAACCTGGAAGTTTTAGAAGTTCTGGATATAATTAGATTGTCTCCACTTGTGGATTTGTTAATGAAAAGAAACATCATATTAAATGCAGAAATTCTATATCTAATTCAAAAAGACTTGTTAAAGAGGGGAATTTATCGCCGGAAAAGGGAGATTTTAAAAAAATTCTATACTTTAAGGAAAATGTTTTATGAATGTTTAGAAACTTTTGGTGAAGATCCTCCTGAAAGCCATAGAACGCCATTTTTTGAGGAATATTACAGATTTTGGGTATCGGTGGGAAAGCCCATGACTTCAAGAAGGCATGAAGAAGGTATGCTTTCATAATGCATTTCCGTCAGTGTTTTGGAATATGTGTATGAACATAGAAATGGAATGAATGGTCGTAAATGCCTTATACAGTTGCAGTAACTCTAATTAATTAATTTCTTTTTTTCTGTTACCTTCTCAGAAGACAATAATAAGAATACAGACAACAATATCAGCAAAACGAACCCTGTGCAAGACTTGGGTAACACTGACATCTTAACACACAATGGTAAGTTATATATATTAGAAAAAATTCATATCAATATTTCAAAAATGAAGATTTCATAGGTTCTGAATCAAGCAGTTTATTAATAACTTTGAATTTTAATTGACAATCTCACCTGAAAGAGGATATCAATAGCCTTTGTAAATGTTGGGGTAACATAAAAAGACATTACACTAAGCTTTATTTCAAAATTCCATGGAAGGGCTCATTAAACTGTTGTATGTACACAGAACAAGGACCATCTCACTTTGTCATATCTGAGGACTTATTACATTAATAACAACCGTTCCAAATGAATACTGTGGCAAGTGGACGGCCCCCCGGCCCCCCAAGAGGTATTGTGTATATGGTCAATGTAGTTTAGTGCCTCCATCTGTCATTATTGCGATACAGAGGGAGTATAAGCAGAAACTACTTTAAAATAACTTTCCATGGATTACATAACATTATCTGTACAACTCTTAAACATACATCGCACCATCCAAGAATAGTATCTCATCATTAAATATCAATACAACATCTGAACTGCCACCACTGCATGTTCATTTTCAATCCCTTTGAAACTGCTCTGTGAATTTCTTTTGAAAATCCAACATTTCTTTATGCCACATTTATAAGTCTTCTTGAATTTTATTTTTGCTGTTATGCTACCCCCAATACATAATGTACAAAGTTATGAATTACAGGCTAACACAATGTTGAAAAATCTCATTGACCATTAGAAAACAGGTAGAGGAATTAATATCTTATAATTTTGGGTTATAATACATTACATCAACACATTCTGACTAATGAATTAGAAATTCATGGAATATAAGTTATTAAACAGGAGTCTGATGATAAGGAGTACTAAAGGATTTTACATAAACAAGAAACTACAGAAAATACTTCATAGCTGGGATTGCTGTTTTTTACATGCATCAAACTTAAGACTACATCATCTGGTCTTCAGTAAAAACATATATGTATTCCAAGGTAATGTAAGATATGTTTCCAACATTTAAAAAGCAGCCTCAAAGGACAGCCAAATGTCACGATTGGCACTGTGGAATGTCTGTCCTTTGAAATACCATAAATTTTTAACTCTGTGACGCAAGCATTAACTCATCTTATATAGCAGGTTAATATAACTTTCAACATAAGGTACTGACATAATCATTTCACAAGATTTTTTTAATGCATGTCTACCAAGTTTCCTTGTCCAAAGTGCTGCTACAGCATACTGCAAGCAAAACCACAATGTTACTGTAGCAGTAAGAGACAATACAATGTAAAAGTGCTGGCACACCAGCACGGCTCAGGGTACTTAAAAATGCATAATATCTGTAAGAAGTTATGCCATGGATACCCAACAACAATCCACTTAGAAAAGTACAGTAGAATTTGTATCGTAAACATGTTGACACTAATATATACAGTCCATAAACACACATTTCTTCCATGGCCATTCCACAGGGTTCTATGTGGATAAACAAGGTGTTTCAGAAATACTACTGAAGTTGTAGTGCTCTGTAACGTTCATAATTCTTTTTTTATCTTTTAGAATCATAGTCTTCTGGAGTCATAGAAATCAGAAGTAACAGCAGTAGCAACGCATGTTCCACAATCATATGTATGTAATCGTATCAATAGCTATACCACAACTGATGAACATATGTATTATTAATTATTTATGTTATGTGATGATTTCTGTAACACCCCATAGGCAAAGCCATCTTGGCGCTTTTCATAGGATTAACATGCATTGGAATCAATATAAATTTCACAAATCTGCCTAAAGATGGTATATGTACACAAACTGTACATTATACAACCACTTTCAGTATTCCAAAGTGCAACATTACAAAAACAAATAATATTAAAAAAAAAAAAGTAAAACCTTGCCCAACATCATCACACAATGACACAGAGAACAGGAATGTCTTCACCTCTTGCCCCAAAGATGTCGATGTGGTCGCCAGGCGGGCCTCATGGGGGAAATTGTTCAACAATTGGGGAGCCACCACAGAGATGACCCTCTATGTTGTTTGTCACCTCAGAGCTTCTGTCACAGGAGGCACTTGGAGGAGGGCCTGAGATGTGAAACTTAGTTTTCAGGGAATTTGAAGTTGGGAAAGAAGTTCCTTTACAATTTTGTGTCCGTTGTGGTCTCATCCTTGATACGTAACAACGTCCACCTGGAACGTGGCTTGGAAGCATACACGCAGCCAATGGAAGCAGGCAACAGCAGGTCTAACATGTTCCTCCCTAAAGGATGATTATAACATCATCACAGTTTATTTTGACGAAAGATGAACCTTCCAAACCACCATCCAAGCCAGCCCCACATAGAGTGCATTGAGAGTAATGTAAGTGGGGGGGAAATGTACCATGGACTACTGAAGCGAGGTTATCCGTGGCTGAAGTGACACAAAAGGTTTTTGGTGAACGCACATGTGTGATATATTAGATGTATTCACAACTCATTTTAGATATGTTAAACATCCTGTTTTAAAGTGTGAACATTGATTAATAACATACAACCTTGGTTAGAACGTATGCATATCAGAACTTAAAAATGTTTGTTCTTCATATTAGGTATCTCCAGTACAGAGAGCAACGACATTAGAAATCTATCTACTTGTACTGACACTGACGGTAAGTGCAAAAAAATATATGAATAGATAAATCTTTCTAATGATACTACCCAAAATAAAGACCCACAACATGGACGTCATTATTGATAAAAATATTATCAAACTTGTTTTATTATTGATCTTTTAGAAACAAAATCAATAGGACAAGATAGTCACAGTACAACAGCTGATGAGAACAAATTTAAAATGAAGAAACAGATTACAGACATGGGGCACCACAACCAGAACCCAGCAGGTATACTTTTTGGCAATTCATAGATAATTCCCCCCCCCCCCCCCCGTTCTTGTTACCTTCTCAGAAAAATCATAATAATTTTTCTGAAATTACATGTCTACATAAATCTTATAGTAAAGTTACATTTAAAGGTGTTATACTCCACACCATTAATTTCTGTGTCATCGAAAAAAATATGGTCTCACAGTATGGTTTGCAATACAGTGAAGTAGTATTTATACAAATGATCTGATATGATAAAGTAATTAAAGATAAAACCACTGTGTTCATATATGCCTGTCATAATGAGCTTAATGCTGATCCAAATGAAAAACACTTTGAAATGTTAATGTGTAGGTTATTTTGTTGTTTGCTCCTAAGGCTTACACATAGTATTAATTAGGGATGTGCACGGACCCCCCAGATCGGATCGGGACCCGGATCGGGACCTCCAATTTTGTCATGGATCGGTTCGGACAAAATCGGAGGCCCCCCGGACCGGATCGAGTCCGATCCCGATCCAAAAATCGTAAATTTTTGGATCGGCCGCCATTTTTCCCCCCATAGACTTGCATTGAAATGCAAGTCTATGAGGAAAAAATGGCGGCGGGTGGGTGAGGGGGGGCCTAACTCCCTCCCCCCCGGGGCCATCCGCTGTGGATGGCCCCGGCAGGTAAGCCCCCTCCCCCGCGCTCCCTACCCCCCTGGGGCCGTCTGCTTCCATCCGCTGGTGCCTGCGGGCGCCCGCGGGCGCCCGCAGATAGAAGCGGATAGCTCCGGGGGGGGTAAGCCCCCTTCCCCGCCACTGCTTACCTGTTAGTGCCGTTCACTCCCGTCCGGCGCCGGCAGCTACTGCCAGCCGGCTTTGCGGCTTGCTCTAGAGTAGCACGCCGGGTAATCACCCGGCGCGCCACCCTGGAGCAGGCCGCGGAGCCTGCTGGTAGTAGCCGCCAGCGCCGGACGGGAGCGGACGGGCCGGAAAGGTAAGTGCCCCCCTCCTCCCCCACCCCACTGTCCACTTTCATCGGTGGGTGCCCGCTGGCGCCCGCCAATGGAAGTGGCGGTGGGCGCCAGTGGGCGCCCGCCGATCCGCCGATCCGCCGAACCGGTTCGGAGCCTTTTCGGACCGGTTCGGATTGGATCGGCCGATCCAGCTGTCGGATCGGAAATCGGATAATTTATCCGATTTCCCACTGGACCGGACTCGGATCGTGGATTGGGTCCGATCCAGTGCACATCGCTAGTATTAATAAATTCTGAAATGATTGCATTGTAGTAGTACTTCAGACTGGCTAATCAAAAGGTTTTCACTTCTTGTCAAACATGTACTTCTAAACAGTCATGTCAGTCTTATCTATGACATAAATATTCACTAACATTTGCTTGTTATGTTACGATTCACATTTAGCAGGAGCAGGCTGATCTGCAAAAACGTCTGATAAACATACCTGCCACTGCGTATCAAGCAGCACCTCCAGGGTCATGCCAAGATCTGGGTGCAATGATGAAGTACTTGCTATCCTGAACACGTTACGTAGTGACTTAGAAAATGGATGTGAGTGTCGTGATTTGTAATGGTTAATATACCCATGTAATCAACCTGGTTATTCATGATTAATAATATGAGAGCTTCGGCTATGGGGTGGTATAAAAATGCAATAAATAAATAAATAATATGCATGTACAGAAGCAGTATACATAAGTTCCTTCATTTTAAACTAATAATTTGAAATTGAGAAATTAATCATAACTTTAATTACAAATGAACCTTGGTCCTAACATGCCATACTTTGGAAGCTAAGTGTAAGTCAGATAACCATTTGCCCTCCAAAGTCAGCTCTGTCAACAAACCTTGACTGTGCTCTGCATCACCGACATCAGTCACCATGGCCTGTGATGGTACCGTCATGAAGAACTATGACTGCATTCACAGAAATGCATTTTAGCAATGACAACAGCAGCATCACTTATGAGTACTGTAAGGGAAGGTTAAACTTCAGGGCTTTGGAAGTGAACCCTTCAGTATAACCTTGCCATGGCTTGTTGCGCTGTGAATGTTTCCATCGACCTTGCAAGTGCGTCTTCCTGAACAACCCGTTTAAAAGGGTTGTCAGACGTACACGAGTGCTGGCAGTGATGGGGAGAATGGGAGAATGCAGCTGATACAGTGAAAAGCCATGGCAGTTAGTGGGGAGGGAGAGCCAAAGGAAAAAGGAACTAACATTACCCTACTTGAATTCCTTCATCCAAACTGTACTGGGGAAAGTATTGTTGCGCCTAGGAAAGGATCAGTAGTGGGAAATAGGAAGATATCAATGCCAATATGTATACATATGTTCCTCCTACCCGTCTCAAAGCCTTCCAAGGTGCGTCCTGTGGAAATACAGGTGAGGGCGGAGGGTTCTGTTCACATTTCCTAGTTCGACTTGCAGGGCCTTTGTCTTCCCTTCCCCTGCCTACAGTAGTCTATTGCTGAAGACTTATGTGGTGTGTTTCAGGTATCCCTGCAACGGATAGTGGCTTTAGTGCGGGAAAAGATGTTGAGAATGTCGAAATCCTGCTGCTTTTGATCCCCAGTTGTCTCTTTGGAGAAGTTTAGCATAGTTGTAAAATATTGATTGCAGGAATAGCTGTTTGGCTATGTGTTATGGTTTTGGGGGGAGGGGGAGAAGGTGTGTTTTTTGGGCCTGGAGGACGCAGTATACTGTATTTCTTATACTTACGGGGGAGGGGCGTCTACACAGTTGAGAATATGTTTCTGGAAATGCATTGAACAACCTAGCATTATAACTCCACATCGATGCTCTTACGTTTTCTAGAGGTTTGAATGATACTTTTGGTATCACCACCTGGTTATTAGTACAACTTCTGAGTATTACTCATTGTCCCTTAATTTCAGTAACTTTGGAATTTTCTTATATCTGTTCCAGTTCTACGCATGGAAGGTTTATTACGTAACCAACAGCAGAGAATATCAAAATTGGAGAAGTGCAGCAATGAAGAGAACCTGCCTAGAGCTAGAACTCCTGAATGAAAAACGCATTTCTGTTACGGGATGTAGTAATCCGCATTATAATGTGGTTGTTGTTTATTGTTTTCTAAATTTTGGTGTTATTGGTTTTATAACTGAAACAAATGTTATTAAAGTTGACATAGAGTGATGTAGGAACACACTCATACATAGCAGTCTTACAGCTGCAGAAGTATTATTGTTAAAAAATTGTTGACATGATAATTATGATTTCAATGCAACGAATAACAAACACCTATGAACAAAACAAATAGTGTGAAAGTATTAGGTAAAACACTTTGTTTAATGATCTATGTAACAATTTTAAACAGCACCAATAACACAAATAGGTCTACACATTCATTCCTCTCTGCAATGTAGGTGTTCCAGAGTCAATGCTCAAGCAATGACGACGCTTGACAACAAGGTTTTAAACTTCGCTGATTCATCAATATTGTTGAGAGCTTAGTACCTCCAGGCAATGCAGATATGGCAATGCTAAAATATTTTACCTAGGGGACACGGGTGTTTTTTCTGACAATACCCAGAAACCAGGATGAATGGAATCAGTCCCCTACACCATGACAGAGTACAGCAAGTGCTTCCCCAATTATCCTGACCTCCCGTTCCCAAAGTCTAACTGCAAGATCTCCCATCGGGAATGGGAGATCAGGATAATTGGGAAAGCACTTGCTGTACTCTGTCATGGTGTGTAGGGGACTGATTCAATTCATCCTGGTTTCAGGGTATTGTTAGAAAGCACCCTTGTGCCCTACGTAACATATGTTAGCATTGACATATCTTCATTGCCTGGAGGCTCCAAGATCTGAACAATCTTGAAGAAGGACTCTGCAAATTAGAAAACCTTGAAGATTGGCATCATCATTGTTTGAGCATTGCATTGGAAAGACCAACATTGTATATAAGAATGAATGTGTACACCACATTATGACATCCGTTGTGTGTTTCTGACAAGCTATATGAGGAAACTTTATATTTTTCAAAGTCCTATCTTTTATGTTATTTTCCTATGAGTGCTATGTGTTGTTTGTGGTGCAGAATGGTGTTCACACCATTACATGTTCTGTCTATAATAATGTAGATTACAATAAGATTTTCAGAGTGCACCTTTAAGGTGCTGTGGTTACAGAATCCTTAATTTTTGTTGTTGTTCTTGCAATACGAATGGTAAGAGGAAATAAAACCATGTCGTTCTTGATTGTTAATTTGCAACGTCTTTATTGTCTTTATTTGTGATTTTACTACAAATAGTCATCTCATTATCAACTTGAACCTTTTTTTCATATAAAGAAACATCAACATAATTGAGAATTTTCAATAATATAATACGAAGTACAGTAACACTTAAATGCCCATATTTATGTTTGGTTTGAAGAATAATTACACAATAACATAGTGTTAGTAGCCATACCTACCTGAAGTTTGGGTTCTTTACAGTTCGGATCTATGTCAATGTTATTTCAGTTCCAAACTCTACGTTTAGGTTTTGTGTTACAAGAAATGTATTAAACAACAATGATAAAATAAATGGATGAAAGAGCATATTGAACTTCTTGGAAACATAGCACAGTATCCAAACTGGAGATACAGCTTCCGGTTTGACAGTAGAACAATTAACACAGAATATAAAGTACAATACTGTTTTGGTTTTTTAAGCTATGCTGACACCTAACAGTCATGGAGAAAAAATTAGTGGTTTCCTGAGATGTCTCTTTGGTCTGGTGGTTGAGTCAGAATTTCTGACAGGAGTATTGCAGGTTGTTTGCTGCTTTTCTTCGCTGGCCATGCATATCTCTCCATCATCATCTATCTCTCCATCATCATCGTCAGAGGAAGACAATGTTGGTACCGAGCTATCAATGGCATGCACATCGACATGTTCATTTGTAATATCATGGATGTTATTATTGGGCATTTTAGAAGCAATCAACTGAAGTACAGAAGTAGTTTTCTGGATGCATTTCAAGAGGCACTGTCTGTCCTTTCTCATAATTTCATCCTCCTTCTTTGAATTTTCCATAAAATTTCTGAAAATTTCAGAATCTGTACTCATGACAGAAATAATCCTACTATTTTCCGCTGAGCAGTGCTTCATTATTTTATCTGCTAAGGCATTACCTGCTCGTTGAGATTTTCTGTTACATATCAATGCCATTCTGCTTGCTGGGGATAGTGTTGCTTTGAAATTTTGAATGATTCCTATGGAATGTAGAGAACATAACAATCTTTTAAGTTTATTTATTATTTGGAAAATTATTTTTGAAAAAACATTTCAACAAGGAACGTTCTTGGATAAATAGCATAAGAAGGAATGTTTGGGATGAATTCTTGATAACACTGGAAATGTACCAAACAAAAATTCCTGAAGTCAAACTTTTTTAGAAAGTGTTCATAGGTGTAGCTGTGCTTGATGTCTTTTGTCCTCCCAACATCAGTAATATTAGAACACTTCTCTATTTGTAGTTTTTGTTCTGAAACACGTGATATAGGGATTACTTTACTCAAGTGTTTAAATATCATTTTCATAGGTTACATATCATAGCACGGAGTTATTTATAGGGTCTCCTTCAAGCACCTTTGTGATGTGCATTTTCCCATTACTGCTGGCATGTGCAATCCTGTATGACTGTAGCATTAATCTTTGTATAGGTCCCAAAATGTTAGAATTCATTGTGTTTTATCTTGTGGATTTCATTAATCTCTGATCAGTATTACACATTGGTTGCTGTGTAATTATTAAAGGAGGTAATTACAGATTTACGATGCTGTTTGTAAACATTATTCAATTGAAATTATGGGAAATGTACTAACCTGTAGCTGGTTCTTTACATGACTCATCTGTTGAGGGAGTATTGCTTTCATTTTCTTGTGAAAGTTCCCCATCGTACCACAGTTCTAAGGAATTATTATTGATAATGAGAATGTTAATGTTTTTCGTAAATTTGTTTTTAAAAATAAGTAACTATGACAGAACAATATTACAGCTGTACTATGTGTTAAGGAAAGTGTGGTTAATTGTATTCTTTAAAAAAATCATTTGTGGGGTAGACTTTTTGATTACCTGTGCTGTAGTTACTTTCCATATCATTGGTTTCTGTGAGTGGATAGGACTCTTGAATAGTTGTTATATCTGAATCAGAACTGGAATCTGAAACATAGGTAAAGATATTTTTTGAAGTATTACAGAGAGTATGTAGTAGTTGATATTTTTTTAACATCATTGTGTTTCCAAGTACTAATACATTTCCTAAGGTACACTTATGTATCCTTTACTGCTGTGCCATGTAGGTATTAATGTGATTTTTCTATTTGTGTGTTGTTTCCATCTTATAAGCTTTGGTATAAATCATCCGATAGACCATATAAGTGTGGAAATGTTAAAGTTGCGTTTATGTCATTGTTACATATTTGTAGTTTCATTTACCACATGGGTTGCTCTGTAGTATTTCATCGTCAGTACTGTATGGTTTTCTACAGGATGTTTTCATCTGTTCTGATATGCTACTTTTAGAAGAATCAGAGAAAGAGTCAGGTTGTGAGTTCTTGTTCCATGTTTTCCTTGTGATTTGTAAGCTGCTGCAGATACGTTTCGGCCTTATTGTCGCATCCCCACGTAGAATGCTGTGTAATTCATCATAGAATGGACACATAGCAGTGCTGTTTCCCGACTTAGCATTGTGGTTAACAACTTTTCGGTATTCGTAACGCATTGACTTTGTTTTTGATCTGCATTCAAGCGCCGTTCTGTTCTGTCCTCTGTCTTGCACTTTTTTAGATATTGTTTGGAAAGAATCAATATTTCTGTGATTATTTTTTAGTTGTTCTTGCACTTTCTCCTCTCCCCATATGTCTAATAAGTCCAGAATCTCCTTGTGTCTCCACGATGTTCCTCTTCCCTTTGAGGATGTCATTGTTGTTCTGTGTTTTCCTTAGTGCAACACAGTAATATTTGTGGTTAGGTAAAAGTAGTACTCTGTAGAATGTCTAGTGGTGAAAAAAAAGAGGGGGGAAATGGTGTGGTTATGCATTATGCATTAATAACTTGATGAAGTTTTTGTACTATTTTAAAGTATTGCTGTAGTATAATCTCTTTAAATATTGTAGATAATAGATCAATGATATTGGGTATTATTAATTTTGTTTGTTGAATGAATAGATGTTGTGCTCACATCAGTAATGAAAATTTGCCTGTTTGGATGACTTCACAATTATTGGTTATGCTTGTGAAAGTATGTAGTATTGATATCTATGCTTTTTAACTATAGGTAGTTAGATTACTTGCAATTCATGACATTAGAGCAGATTTGAAAATTTACACTCCTCTTTTTAAAAAATGACATATAAATCATAATGATTTAATTCCGTTAATGATAATCAGCATTCTGCTAAGGATGTTATATAGGATGAACTTTTTTCATAATGGCCACCCAACCATTGCTGACCCACTACTCATGTCATTTATGTGAGTAGGCAACCCAACAGGCAATGGAGAAGCAGACAACCAATCCCACCCATAACTAAAGGCACCTTGCATCAAAACGCCCCCATGAAACATGTGATTTGCACCTATCATTTACTGCTGCTGCACCCACGATCTCAAGATCCGCTACGTCTCCTTATGTCCCAATAACTTCAGTGGATCGCTGGTTCACCCCCAGGATATCTGCGAGTATCCTCACCATGACTAGCATCAGAAGGAGGAGGACTACGCACTTTCAAAATGCCCTTATTTCTCCCCATTTCCCTTGCTGAACCTGGAAACGATCGCTCAATTGTATTGTGCATCTTTATGTGACTAATCGGTGAACATAACCTGGATTTTCAATAACAGTATGTAATCATTTACAAATTTGTTGTCTGTTTATACCTATAATTACAAATATCGATTAGGAGCCTTGAAAATGGGGAGCAAGGAGGGAACTTCTCTTTGACAGGGAAGGCGACATTTTCCACAGTTAACCCCCCCCCCCCCGCCGCCCCAATGTTGGACCTGATCAAAGCATTTTACGATCTTAGGACCTAGTAAAACAAGGATATTAGTAAAAAAAATTATAAACTCATTTTTAATTTAAACCTTAATAGGAAAATATAGATAGGTACCATTACTTTGAGTCATTGCAGAGAAGGCAGTGTATTTGTTATGCATTCACGGAAAATGAAGAACTTTTGTTAACATGCTGCTGCAGACATTTCAATGTTTTTCAATAATATAACAGTTAAAAGTAAAGAGATTTTTAACAAATATAGCACTTACTTAGTTTGAAGCAATGTCCGCTGGGTCAGCTGTGCCCGGATGTGACTCCAAAAATGAAAGTAACCTCAATGCCGTCCCAAAACGGAAACTTAAAATTCAAAGAAGGAACCTAACATCCAATTGGAGGATACAGTTTTCGAATTGCAGGAATTACCACGGTAAGAAGGAACACACCATACCCTATAATATGACATATACTCTCAATAAGACGTAATAAAAAATTATGTTACGAAAACATATGCGGGTAATATAACACGACCCTATTTATTTATTTATTTATTACATTTGTATACCGCCCCATAGCCGAAGCTCTCTGAGCGGTTTGACGTCGTGTGACCTACAGCGTCATGAAAACCCAAATACAACATCATAAACGTGCTGTGTAGATCGGCTCTAGGTGCATTCATAATCTGAATATATTAAAAAACAAAACAAAATGGTTTTTTTAATATATTCATCCATTCTTTCTGATAAAACATCATGTTTTTTATATAAATTTGTATAATATTGCTGAAAGGTTCTTTGTATCGCCATATTATCCATTAGTTCGGTGTCACCCTCTTGTATTTTAACTATCGTTTTCTTTTTCTCTTTCTTTTCACTATTTATAGGCCAACCATCTTCCTGGTTTATTTGCAAATTCAAAATTCCTTAGTTTCACGTAATTTAACTTTGTTTCCATTTCTCTTACTGTTACTTGTGGAGTGTTTGGGGAGCAAATCCTAATTTCTGGATTACAAAATATAAGGGGGGGGGAGAAGAAAAAAGATACCAAAAGGAATCACAGATTTAATATCTTTGGACAAAAATATACAGAAGAATTAAGGGGTAAGAGACTCTTTTAAGAGGGGCTTTATATCCTTTTTTTTTTTTTTTGACGAAAGTGCAGATGGAAGATAATTGATAGCTAGAGAGCTCAGCTGGCCAGAGGGGGAAAATCTTTCTTTTGTTTCTAGCACCATAACAATAGATATGTAGATGTAGATATGGTTGCTATGGGGAACTGAAGGTTTGGAACAACGGATGTGACAAGAATAAATGTAAAAGACACCAGGAAAAGTTTTGTAGATTTTTCTACTGGAAAAATGGCTTTATCTGATCGACTACAAAAGGTCTTAGAATATTTAAGTAATAAAATAAATGAGTTTGGAAGTAAGATGGAGATGTTTGAAAAAAATGGTTAAAAAGCTATTGGAAACAAAACTGGAGATGATTCAAGAAATGAAAAAACTGGACAAAAAGCTCAAAGGTGTTGTAGACAAGGTGGAGAATTTAGAGAATAAAGCTGAAGTTTTGAATATAGAGCTGGACAGAGTATCAGATAATTTGGCCCTAGCGGAATTAAAAGAGCAGGAACATTGATGTAGAGCAATTTCAGAGCTGGAACATTGATGTAGAGCAATTTCAGAGCTGGAGGGGGACATTAGAGAGGAAATCATGAAAAGTTTGGCAATATTTTTGGATTGTGAAGAGGATCCCATCGAGATGGAATACAGAACAAATTCTATGGGTAATTGGCCCCAGTGGAACTAAAAGAGAAGGAATATTGTTTGAGACACAGAGCAATTTTATAGCTGGAGGGAGACATCAGAGAGGAAATCATGAAAAGTTGGGCAATATTTTTGGATTGTGAAGAGGATCCCATCGAGATGGAATACAGAACAAATTCTATCTGTGCCGGAACAAAGGACATTCCAAGAGGATAACCACCACTGTGCCCTCCACCCAGTGGCTACCTGTCCCTCCCCCCTGTGAGGGCAGGTGGTGCGGGGCCATCATGCAGGGGCCGGGACCCACCACTCCCAGAATGACTGTTTACTGGGGCGGACTGTAATCAGTGCACCCCGACCATGCCACGCCGTTGGGTGGGGAGGTTCTACGAGAAGGTAGAGCACCTGGGTATTACCTTGACAGATAAGAACTGTAAGTTATTTTATAATAACTATGTTAAGGTAAGGAATGAAATTAAAGAAAGATCTAGTAAGATGAGATAAGATTTAAGTGGCAATTGTGGTGAGAATTGTTACTATTAAGATGAATATGTTTCCAAGAATGTTATTTTTACTTCAGACAATACTTATTGTGGACATGAGTTGAGACTTGGGTGGTAGGGATATGTGGTATGACAGGGAGAAAGTGAATGTAGAATTTAATAATAATTAAGTTTGTTGTGTTATTTTGAGAATAGATATAAACCTAGGCTATGTCAGAAAACTCCATTGTATTAAAGTTAAGATGGAGCTAATAAAAAAAGGTTATATATGTTAATGGTTCTCCTACTCGTAAATTGTGGAAAGGTTTAAAAAACAGACAAAAAATGTGGGGCTTTGAATAAACAAAGTCTGACTTTGAAAGGGCACTATGTATAAATGCTGAAAAGGTTATCTCAAAAGTATATATATATATTGTGAGTATGAAATGGAAGATGAATAAGTATTAAAAATCAATATATAACTGAAACCAGAATACCTTTTTTGGGCCTAGCGGAGGATCAGATGAAAAAGAACTGGGGAACTATATTTTTATATATGACAATAGCAGCGAGACTATTATACATACAAAAATGGAAAAGCCCAACGCTTTCTACAATGGATGAACGGATGTTGGAATTATTGGAGTTGGCGGAGATGAAGTGAATGGAAACCTCTTATAGACTTTGTGTAGGATTGTGTGGACTTTATCTGGGGATTCAACCAATAAGAAGAAATGGTTAAGATAAAAGAAAGAGGGGAAATGTGTTTACTTATTAGCAAGAGAAAATACTGTTACATATTTTTGCTGTGGAGAAAATAGTATATCTTCTGTATATCTTTTCTTTTAGGTTTTTAGTTTCTGTAGATGTTTGTTTGTTGGTATGTGGAATTTAAATAATAATAATAATAATAATAATAATAATAATAATAATAAAAATTTCAAAGCAGCTGTGAGTGTTGTTAATCCAGACCTCGAGCCTCCCCCTTCTGTTTTGATGACAGGACCTTCGCCCAGTCACAAAAACTACCGGGATCAGCATAAGAGGTAAATCTGGTTATCTCTTGACCTTTTCCTTTGATCTAGGATGGTTTCTTCGGTTGGGGGAGCCCCCCCACCAGCTATTTCAAGTAGGGGTGTGCACGGACCCCCCGGATCGGATCGGGACCCGGATCGGGACCTCCAATTTTGTCCCGGACCGGTTCGGACAAAATCGGAGGCCCCCCGGACCGGATCGAGTCCGATCCCGACCCAAAAATCGTACATTTTTGGATCGGCCGCCATTTTTTTCCCCATAGACTTGCATTGCAATGCAAGTCTATGAGGAAAAAATGGCGGCGGGTGGGTAAGGGGGGGCCTAACTCCCTCCCCCCGGGGCCGACCGCTGTGGACGGCCCCGGCAGGTAAACCCCCTCCCCCGCGCTCCCTACCCCCCCTGGGGCCGCCCGCTTCCATCCGCTGGCGCCCGCGGGCGCCAGCGGATAGAAGCGGATGGCTCCGGGGGGGGGGTAAGCCCCCTTCCCCGCCACTGCTTACCTTCTCGGCCCGTCCGGCGCCGGCGGCTACTACCAGCGGGCTCCGCGGCCTACTCTCGAGTAGCGCGCCGGGTGATGACATCACCCGGCGCGCCACCCTGGAGCAGGCCGCGGAGCCTGCTGGTAGTAGTAGGCGCCGGCGCCGGACGGGAGCCGCCGGGCCGGGCAGGTAAGGGCCCCCCTCCCCCCTCCCCCCTCCGCGCGCCCCCTCCTCCCCTCCACGCACCCCCTCCTTACCTTCCCGGCCCGGCGGCTCCCGTCCGGCGCCGGCGCCTACTACTTCCAGCAGGCTCCGCGGCCTGCTCTAGAGTAGCGTGCCGGGTGATGACATCACCCGGCGCGCCACCCTAGAGCAGGCCGCGGAGCCTGCTGGGAGTAGTAGGCGCCGGCGCCGGACGGGAGCCGCCGGGCCGGGCAGGTAAGGGCCCCCCTCCCCCCTCCCCCCTCCGCGCGCCCCCTCCTCCCCTCCACGCACCCCCTCCTTACCTTCCCGGCCCGGCGGCTCCCGTCCGGCGCCGGCGCCTACTACTTCCAGCAGGCTCCGCGGCCTGCTCTAGAGTAGCGCGCCGGGTGATGACATCAGCCGGCGCGCCACCCTAGAGCAGGCCGCGGAGCCTGCTGGGAGTAGTAGGCGCCGGCGCCGGACGGGAGCCGCCGGGCCGGGCAGGTAAGGGCCCCCCTCCCCCCTCCCCCCTCCGCGCGCCCCCTCCTCCCCTCCACGCACCCCCTCCTTACCTTCCCGGCCCGGTGGCTCCCGTCCGGCGCCGGCGCCTACTACTACCAGCAGGCTCCGCGGCCTGCTCTAGAGTAGCGCGCCGGGTGATGACATCACCCGGCGCGCCACCCTAGAGCAGGCCGCGGAGCCTGCTAGTAGTAGTAGGCGCCGGCGCCGGACGGGAGCCACCGGGCCGAGAAGGTAAGTGCCCCCCTCCTCCCCCCCCCGCTGTCCACTTTCAGCGGCGGGCGCCCGCTGGCGCCCGCCAATGGAAGCGGCGGTGGGCGCCAGTGGGCGCCCGCCGATCCGCCGATCCACCGAACCGGTTCGGAGCTTTTTCGGACCGGTTCGGATTGGATCGGCCGATCCAGCTGCGGGATCGGAAATCGGATAATTTATCCGATTTCCCACTGGACCGGACTCGGATCGTGGATCGGGTCCGATCCAGTGCACATCCCTAATTTCAAGCCACTTTGTTCTCCATAGAACACCTTAATATCAAGACTGCATTTTGAATGGAAGAATAGCAAGCTGCAGAAGTAGATCCATGGCTTAAAACAAGCAGTGACAGCATGGAACAAAAAAATTGGGCAAGACGCTAGGTAGCGAAGTCTTTGCATGGTAAAGCAGACCCCTGCTTCCACAAGGATTGTGGAGAAGGCGGATGAACACTTATAATGACTTTTATTGATCACCTAGACAGGATCTACACTACTGCTTTATAATGGTTTATAATGGCATTGAAAACATTTGGGGCCCATGACACATTCGGTGACCATATGAAAATGAGGACAGGGCTCCCACATCTTTAACAGTTGTATTGAAAAGGGAATTTGAGCAGGTGTCATTTGTATGCATGCAGCATCTGATGAAATTCCCTCTTCATCACAACAGTTACAGCGGCAGGAGCCTTGTCCTCTTTTGTTACTGGTCATGATAGGCAGGGCTCCTACCATGTTAGTATATAGCTAGATGGTGGAGACATTGTCCATGCCAATACAATGTTCAGTGGGAAATCTCAAGTGCACTTTCCTTTATTTTGCTGGAGCTTTACTAGTTTATCTGAACAGGCAAAATTGAGCTGTTGGCTCTGTGCTATCTCAGGAACCTGTGCGTTTCACCTAAGGCAAGAGGCAGATCAAAGTTACAGATTGACTTGTTTTTATGGCCAACCATTGCATTATGGCCAACCATTGCAAAATGCATTTCTAGGTGTTATCTGATATTGCCTAATTGTGGGTTTGGGCTTTTTCTTTTCTTATTTAAAAAAAATGAGCTTAGCATGCAGATTGAACTTGTTAATATTGAGCCTTCTCAGGTTTCCAGCAGATGCTCTAGAAGACGTTGTTGAGCTACATCAAAAAATTGGGATTTGTCACAATCAGCAAAGTTGTTGTGTTTACATAATTCTACCTGCAAATATGCTCATACTTTGGGGTGGGGTGAGGTTCTCTGTTACACATTCTACCTGAAATGTGAAAGATAATCTCTGCCCATGTTTGCCACTTGTAACTAGGGATGTGCACGGCCCTCCAGAATTGGATCGGAATCAGAATCATAACTTCCAATGCAGACTTGAATCAGTTTGGATTGAATCGGACTTGTCTCAAATCGCTTCAGATCCGAGTCCGATGAGAGAATCTGACCTCTGATTCAAGCATCGGATGCCTATTTTCCCATATAGATTTGAATTTGGGGGAAAATATGCCTATAACTTTGTTATTTTAAAAGATAAAATCATGAAATTTGGCCACAGTGCAGATGCCACGTAAGTAGTCATGTCTGAGAAATTTCAGAAACATTGCTGCTGGCATTTACTCACAAAGAAGTATTAAAGTACAGGTTTTCAGGCTGCTATAATGTTCTCATTTCTCAAGATACGTACATGGAAGTTGGGGACCTTACAGATGGGCTGTTGGTAGTCATCTGTTTTCATTATGATGAATAATGAAATATATTACTAATATATTACTATTAAAAGTAATAGTACTTTTATATTATAATATATTATAATATAAAATATTATACTACTATATTAGTATAATATACTAATATATTAGTATAATATACTAATATATTAGTATAATATATTACTAATATATTATATTAAAAGTGTTAAATGTGCTGCGTTGCCCTACGCAGTGCAATTGAGTGCTTGTGCAACAGGCTAGACAGGCCAGCAACACACACACACACATATACTCTCTCACACAATCTCTCTCTCTGTCTCACACACACACACACGATAGAAATAGATAGATAGATAGATAGATAGATATTTAAAGATAAAGACAAAAGACACAGTCACACAGACACCCTACAAATATTTTGTAAGACTAACAATTAACAAACAACAAGTAAAAGATAAGAAATGCAAGAGAGACAGGACAGGGAAGAAGAACCACACATACCTCTTGTTCTATAAGCCCTCCTCCATCATTGCGATTGGAGGCTTCTGCTAGACTTGAGTAGGATTGGAAGATACAGAGATGGAGTGATCAGCAGGATTGGATGATGAAGCTGTCAATTCCACCCCCTCCTCCCTTCTCCCCCCAATGGGCCCAAGTTTCATGTTTGTTTGTTTTTAAAGAAGATATTCATTGCCACCAAAGGCCTGCACCAATGTTTCTGAAATTTCTCATACATTACTAATGTGGCCAAGTTTCATGTCTCTATCTTTTAAAGTAAAAAATGTTAAAGGCATTTATTTCTCCAAGGCAACCCTTAGGGGAAAACACCTAAAATGGAGGTTCAATTCTCCAATGCGATCTGATGTGAATTGGAAAGAAAAAAAATCAGATCAGAAGGAATTGGAGTTCCTTGGACCAGCATCAGAATCAGGAATCAGATGTCCGATTTCCCTCAAATTGTATCGGAATCGGGCATCAGATCCGATTCAATGCACATCCCTACTTGTAACACATTTCTGTGGAAAGCTCACTTGATTATTTCTTCTGATACTAAGCTTAACAGTTAGTTTATTACGTATGTGGAGAAAACTGAAACTAAATATAGCAAACCATGGTGATTTATTTCCCTTACCATGTGTGATTTCCTTTGTTGGTGCAGTTTGTTGTGTCATCTAAACCCAGGCAACATGGCTTGTTTGTGGGGAGCAGCAACTCTCAACTAACCCAACCACAGCCCATGGGTTATTTGAGGGTTGCTGTACCCTCAAACAAGCCATGCCACTGGGTTTGGATGACATGGCAAGCTGTGCTAGTGAAGGTAATTAGGGAAATCCAGCCAGCATGCAACCATTACATGTTGTGGTGTTAACAAGCCACCATGCATTGTTAACCATACTGCAACTGTGTGAACCTGGCCATTCAAATTAATAGTTGATTAACCAATTAGTCAAGCCAGGTTGGAATCTTAAATGTATTTACTAGGGAATAAGCCCCATCAAACCCAGCGGGACTTACTTCTGAGTAAGCATGCATAGTATTGTGTTATAACTGCTGAAGCTTCTCACACACATCTCTCCAAGTGTCAAGTGAGGGATAGTAGCTGTTTGATTAAGGAAAGAGTCAGAGGCTAGAACCACTATATTCCCCAACGACTGAGAGGTTGTTAAATTTTGTACACTTAATGCCTGTACTCTGCCATTTGCTTAGCTCAGTCCAATCGTATGCACAATACGATATGGTCTTTATCGTGCATACGAGTCACGATAACGATACGATACAACTTTGAACAATAATTATCGGAGACAATAAAAAACCCTATGATAATTATCATTTTTATCATTTTATCATAAGGCTCTTTCTCTTTTGCTGCCACATGGATGGAGCTAGAAGGTGGGGTGTGCTTGATGAGACAGTGACCAATCGTGCAGCAAGGATTCCAGCAGGCTCCAATCACAATGTTGGAGGAGGGCTAAGGATATCCCCACATAAAACCCCCACACTTGGTGTTCCAGCTCTGTTGGGAGTAAGGCTTTGAGAGAAGAAGGGTGGATTTTGTTGGAGCTCTGTCCTCTGTCCTGGCTTCTGGGTCTTAGTTATTTGGTGATGAATTGTTAGAGATTCATTGTAGTCTTGCATCTTTGTGTCTGAGCCTTTCAGGTTTGTTTGGCTGTGCGTTGCTTGGTGTTTGAGTTGAGTTATAATTTTTATTTTTATACGTTTTCTGGTTGGTTTGATTGAAGGGTTAGCATGAGCGAGGGTACCGTGACTGAGGGAGTGTGTTTTCCCTCCTCTTCCCTGTTTAACTTTCTTAAAAAAACAACATGTAATATGTCACATCCCATAAACAGGTGAGAATTCACTTTCACTCTACCCCGGTCATACAATACTGGAATATGTATGAACTTTAATTTTAATTGGAATACTTTGGAATTTGGAATACTCTGATTTAACAAAGATCAGTAGCCTTTTGAAATAATCAGAAAAGGGGGACCTGTCTACAGAGGTACAAATAATGCTAGTAACATCCACTGTGTTTACATGAGGAGGTTCTACACAAGAGCAAATTAAAAGACATTTAATCTCACATCTGCTCCAGATTTTTGTTCCATAATGGAAGTCTTACAGTATGGTTGGCAACATAGACATTCTAATGAAAGTCATTCCTGCTATTTGCCTCCAGTTCTTGGGGTTGACAACTGGCAGTTAAACTCTGAAGGCACAGCAAAGCAAATTGCTGAATAGCTTTCTTCCCTTCCAGTCTGGAGGGACTGCTTTAGTGAGGGGCTGTAAAAGCAAAAGCAAGCATCCCTCTCACACATTTTATTTCTTTTTGAAACACACTGCTACAGCCAATGTTTCCAGTCTAGAGGGACTGCTATTGGGAGCCTTGAGTTGAGAGATTCCTCTATTATTATTTTTTGTCACTACGTCCCTGTGTCGTGGAGTCCGTTACTGAGGGACTGCAGAAGCATCCCCCTCACACATTTCCTTTTTTGTTTTTCTGAGACTCTGGTGCAGGCAAAGTGCCTACCTGTACCCTGACTTATATGAACTGGGCAATGTTAGGGTGACCAGATAAAATCCAGGTCAGGGCTCATGTAACTGTAACAGTTGTAGAGGAAAGGGAATTTCAGCCAGTGTCATTTGTATGCAATTAGTTCCTGCTGAAATTCCCTCTTCATCACAACAGTTAAAGGTGCAGGCACTATACTAGAGTGACCATATACAAAAGAAGGCAGGGCCCCTGCAACTTTAAGGGTTGTGATGAAGAGGGAATTTCACTTGGAACTAATTGCATACAAATGACACTGGCTGAAATTTCCTTTTCTCTACAACTGTTAAAGTTACATGAGCCCTGACCTGGATTTTATCTGGTCACCCTAGGCAATGTGCCTACCTCTATTCCAAATGTGACTTTTATTTGCCACTGCTCCAGCCAATGTGCGCAGCTATGGCATGAAGAACTGCCCACCTGTCTGCACGGGGATGGCAGGCAGACTGAGTCATTTGCAAGCACAATGAGGTCAAGGCGGTGCATGAGGGTAGTTTTGATGGGATCCACCAAGTTTCCTCGCTACCTGGGGTATCTCCTGGCCCAATGAGGCCCTACCTGGGTAAGACTGGCTAAAATAAATAAATTTAATGCCCATACTATTCCTCTTCCCCCCCCCCCCCAATCCTTTTAATTTGTAGACATGCATGGACTAATCAATGACACAAGGCAGCAGCAGTTCACCATCTTCTGATTATACACTTTACTTTTATGACTGCATATGGAAGGCACTGACTAGGTTTATCCACAGGTTTGGAAACTTCATTATAATACCTATGAGGCCCTGCCTGCGTAAGGCTGGCTAAAATAAAGGACTATAATGCCCGTGCTATTCCCCTACCCCCAATCCTTTTATTTGTACTTAGACATGCGTGGCCTACTCTTGAGTCAAAGCAGCAGTTCTACTGCAGTGGAATGCATCCACTCACTCTCACTGTGCCATGCACGCACACATAGGCGCATTCCCTCCACTCCAGCCAAAGTGCCTACTTTACCCCAAATGTGACTTTTCTTTTATTTGCAAAGTGCCTACCTGTACCCTGAATGTGACTTTTCTTTTATTTGCCAAAGTGCCTACCTGTACCCCGAATGTGACTTTTATTTGCCTCTGCTCCAGCCAAAGAGTGCAGCTGTGGCATGAAGAAATGCCAACCTGCCTGCATGAGGATGGCAGGCAGACTGGGTCATTTTTTAAGCATGATGAGGATCCTGCAGGTTGACATGCTTCTGGGTTATCTCCTGGCCCAATGAGGCCCTGCCTGCTAAGGCTGGCTCTAAAATAACTGTAACACCCGTGCTATTCCCCTATTCCCCAATCCTTTTAATTTATAAACATGTGTGGCCTAATCAATGAGACAAGGCAGCAGCAGTTCACACATTTTACTTTTATGATTGCATATGGAAGGCACTGCCTAGTGCCTATGTTTATCCATTAGTTTTGAAAGTTCATTGTATTCAAAACAATATACCAAAGTCACGTGACTTTTATTTGGCAAAGTGCCTATCCCGAATGTGAGTTATTTATTTGACAAAGTGCCTCCTTCTACCCCGAACGGGACTTTTATATTGCAAAGTGCCTACCCCGAACGTGAATTTTTATTTATTTGGCAAAGTGCCTACTTCTACCCTGAACGTGACTTTTATTTGCCACTGCTCCAGCCAATGTGTGCAGCTCTGGCATGAAGAAATGCTCACCTGCCTGCACGGGGATGGCGGACAGACTGGGTCATTTTTGAGGTCAAGGCGGTGCGTGAGAGTTGTTTTGATAGGATCCTCCAGGTTTCCTCGCTACCTGGGGTATCTCCTGGCCGAATGAGAACCTGCCTACTAAGGCTGGCTCTAAAATCAATGTAATGCCCGTAATTCCTGACTGTCTGTGCGGTGCTGCCTGTGGGATCCTGCCGGTTGGCACACCGCAGGGGTATCTCCTGGCCCAATGAGGCCCTGCCTGGGTAAGGCTGGCTAAAATAAATAAATGTAACGCCCGTGCTATTCCCCTAGCCTCCAATCCTTTTAATTTGTAGACATGCGTGGCTTAATCTTGAGTCAAGGCAGCAGTTCTACTGCAGCGGAATGCATCCACTCACTCTCACTGTGCCACACACGCATGCATAGGCACATTCCCTCCGCTCCAGCCAATGTGTGCAGCTGTGGCATGAAGAAATGCCAACCTGCCTGCACAGCTGGGTCCCCTCAAGGCCATCTGTGAGATGCCCATGAGTACTGGATGACGTCTCTTGAAAAAGGACCACATTTCAGCCACCTGAAACAGTGTATTTGAAAGCTTACTTCTGAGTAACGCTTGCACCTATTGTTCTGTAATTTGGCACACATGACTAGCAACACTCAGTCTGCACTGTGACAAAGTTTCAAACCTGTAACTTGGAAAATTAAGAAGTTTTAGGCCTTTCTCTGACTCAAAAATCCACTCTCTAGGGCAAAATGGAGAAACAATATAATATCGGATTTCTGATAATTATCAGAAATATGATACGATACGGGTCACCTACGATATTATCGGAGATGATAATTTTTTTGGTCCGAAATTCTGATAAAGATACGATACGATATTTTTGGGCGTGCACATCCCTATTCTATAATACCTGACCATCATAAATAGCAGCATAGAAGCAAAAGCTCTAGAGGCGTCCCATTGAGAAAGATGCTGTCTGAATGAAATGGACCTTTGCAACTTGAATAGAAAGTTCCCTAATGTGTCTGTAGATCAATATACATTCTGAGCCAACCCAAAATGGCATGGAACCTAAGAATCTGAAGTAATGCTGCTCTTATATAATACTGCACTCCCATCTGAGATTAGACTGACATAATTGAGGGTGAGGGTGTTCTCCATATTCCAGACAAACAGAACACAGCAGGCAGAGTGTAGGGACAAGCTGAAATTCTAAAATAGCTTTTGGATTAAGCAAAGACATTCTATATACTTTTTAAATTATTGTAGCTGCATCATTAAAGCAAGGGTATTTTAACTACCTTTTAAACTCTTACATTACAGATTAGGCAAGGGATCCTTCTAAGAGCTTTTCTTGTGCACTCGTGATTGCTCACTGATGGTATTTTGTGGGGTTTTCACACAATGCCCTCATTGTGGAAAGGACCCTCCCATGCCTTGTGACCATTATTGTGTTTTTTTTTCCCCTAACAAGGGAAGTCTGGTCTTTTTTTCTGAATGGCCTCTATAATGCATAGAAATCCTGTGTGATTGCGCAGTTCTGCTATACCACACCACCTTGTGGTGGTTCTATAATGAAACATATAGAAAGGCAGAGAAAGAAAAGCCTTGAAAAAAAACACATGCAAAGGAGCTTATCTTAATCCTGTAAAGAAACTGGAAGCAGAAGCTTCGTTAAAGGTGTGAGATAAATGTTTCATGTAGAAAAGCCCATAGTACCCTTTAAATTAAATGACAGTATTAATTGGGCAAGGATCTAAGTGTCCTTTAAATTACTCCCAGTTATCTAACTTTTCTTACCTTGCAATAAAACTCCTACAGCAGAAAGGACTCAATCCAGTGGAATAAAACTCCTACAGCAGAAAGGACTCAAGCTGGTAGAACACAGTGCTTTTCAACCCCATTCCAGTCATGTAATATGATAAGATATAATTGCCTATCGAAAGTCACTGAGGGGTTTAGCAGAACCAACAGGGATACATGTCCCTGTCCATTTCCTGGCAAAGATTATTTAGTAGAAAGTCTATGGTGGAAATTGGATTGAAATGGATTTAGAAAATATTATTATGATATTACCTATTAAATAGTTATGGTCAAGAATAATGTTCTGAGACTTCCGGTGAATGCAATGGCCGGTCGGTGCCGCGAGCTGTGAGCTCTGCAGAACTGGATGGCTCAGCTGCCATCTGGGGGCCCCCAGACGGAGTTCATTTCCCCAGATTAAAGGGGAATGCAAAGAGCATGCCATTAGGTATCTCATAAACCCTTTGATGCAGTAATGAAGTCAAAATGGAAATTTCATCAGAAAGACAGCATAAGAGGGAGGAGATGCACGCGTCCATCACTCACAAGTGGTTCTGGACCCGAGAAGGCATAATTATAATAATAATAATAATAATAACAACAATTTATTTCTTACCCGCCTCTCCGTCTGGATCGAGGCGGGGAACAACAACATGATAAAATACATAAAACTGATTAAAACATAACACATATTATTAAAACTGCATAAAAAATCCTAAAACATCCTAAAAACACCCTTAAAACATTCTAAAATTCCACTGGATATGCCTGCCGGAAGAGAACAGTCTTTATAGCTTTCTTAAATTCTAAAAGATCAGCCAGGCATTCATTCCCCAAGAAGGGTAACATCTAGCTGAGAAGGGGTACTTCTACTACAGCAAAATCAATTAGAATAACAACTGACTTGCAGGGAAAAAAGAAAATGATCTCTTGTGTCATCTTGTGGGTGAGTCATCTTACCTTTTGCATAAAAAAACCTTTATTTTTTTTAAAAAAGCTTTGAACCTACGAAGGAAATCGCAGATGTTTAATTTACATATGAACTTTTTAAAAAAACCAATAAGAAAGAAAGAGAAAGAGAGGTGGGGAAATACATAACCAAATGCCTCTTCCCTTTTGAGAGGAACTCTTGTGAAAGTGGTGGGGAGTAACAGAGCATTGAGAAAAAAGACTTTCGTAATGGGAAACATCAGAAGAAAATCAAAGGAATGTGTGAGAGCAATCCAAGTATTACAATTATGTATGCAAATTTGTTTTCAACAACTATGTGACAAAATGGATGACATTGCAGCGAAATGGGAGTGTAAAAATAAGACGGAACTACGAGGGACAAAGATGGCGAATGAAGACACAGAACCAGAACGAGAGAAGGTGCAAGAAAGGAAAAACTTGGACTTTACCATCAAACAAGGATCTAATGAAGCTAAAGGCTTTTTGGATAACAAAGAAAAAGGATTTCCAAGGGTAATTTCGAAAGAATTCTTTGATGGATTAAGGCTTGAAAAGGTTGCATCAGCTATAAGAAGAAAACAAAGGAAGTCTATTTTTAGACAAAAAGCTGCAAGTGCAAAATCAAAGCAGAGAGCAATGTCTCAACTGATTACTCCATCAGCCAAGGGACGTAAGGCGTTTACAGGGCAAAACCCAAAAGGGCTGGCAGAATTTTTTAAAAAAGATTTCCCTTTTGAAAAGGGTTGAAAAATACTCTGAAGTTGGCTGGATAAAAAGGCACTTGATTAGGATTTGGAGTTGCGAGTTGCTAGTGAAGTTGGGGCCTTCTATTTCCCCTTGGTTTTGTTTTTTTAAGTAGGATAAAAATTGTGGAAACTTTAATATATACTTATAATAAGAATAAGCTTAATGTTGTTGTGAGAAAAAAAGAGTGGAAAATAAAAAACTTGGAGATTCGTTAATAATGAGAAAAAAAGTAATACACATTTGTAAATTCTCTATAAAAGGAATGGTATACCTGGGGATGTAAGCAAAAAGTTTGTTTAGAAAAGAAAGAGGTTTGGTTCTTTTAAGTGGGACAAAAATTGTATAAGAATAAGCTTAATGTTGTTGTAAAAACAAAGAGTAGAAAATAAAAAACTTGGATATGGGGACAGGAGAAGTGAGGGAAAGAAATTAAGTATGCTAATAATGAAATAAAAAGTAATTTGCATTTGTAAATTTTCTATACAAGGAGTGAACATCTGAGGATTCAAGTAAAAATTGTTTAAAAGGAAGAAGAGAGGGAAAAACATTAAAAAAGAAAAGAAAATTTAGTTATTTTACTTTTAGCAAGAGGGGGAGAAGGGGAGAATATTTTTTAGTGAATGAAAATTTCTGCAAGAGAAAATGTGGTATTTACATAATTGCTGTGGGGAAGGTAGGGGGTCCATTTAAAATGTTGTGTGTCCTTGTAAGTTTTATCTTTATCTGAAAATAATAAAAAAAAGAATTAAAAAAAAGAATAATGTTTTGTTTTTCTGTTAATCACAGAAAATTCCCCTTTCAACACAACTGTTAAATATACAGGAGTCCTGTCCTCCTTTTCATATGGCCACCCTAGTCAAGGTGAAAAAGAAAATGATATAAGTTCTATTCCAAGTAAAAAAACATACATAGTCATCTCAGCTTCTGGAGATAAAAAGAAACAAACCGCTTTGCAAAGTGAGAAGGTAAGAGATAAGAAAGGGAGGAGCCAGAGTAGCAGGGAAAATATAGGAGCGGAAAAAAAGGGCAGAACCAAAATCCAATAAAGACAATAAAGGAAGGTTAATCAAGAAAACCCCTTACCAGAGGGAGAACTAGGCAGGATCTACACTGCTGTTTTAAAGCTCTTTAAAGCGGTTTATAACAGTACTGACAACTGTTGGGGCCCAGGACAAACTCCAAAACAGTTGCCACTACTGTTATAAAGCACTTTAAAGTGTAGTGTAGATCTGCCTCTAGTCAAGAAGAGCTCACAGACCACCTCTATCACCACCTCCCACTGGCCCAACCAACCAATAAGCACTGTTGCCCATTTCCAGCAAGGCAATGATTCGGCCGCTAATGAAAGCTTTACTGGCCTCCCACTTGATGGTGCACAAACCAGCTGTACCTCATTACCTATTTCTTCAATTCTAAGACGCACTTCCCCCCCATATAAATGTCTCTAAAAATGGGGTGCGTCTTAGAATTGATTATGATTTCCCCACTTTAGAATCAAAGCTTTTTCGCTGTTGGTGGTACTGAAATTAAGGTGCGTCTTACAATCGATGGCATCTTAGAATCGAAGAAATACGGTAGTTTTAAAATACTCTGTCACTTCAGCTAGCATCTGAGTCTCAAACTTCTCATCATTAAGAAAAGAAATATTGCCATAGATCGGAGGGCCATAGGAGAACAGAAAATTGCAATTCCAAACATACTGGGGCGTGGTCTGACACTACCAATATGTCAATCTTGCAATCTTTTAATTGGCCTAACGAAGATGTCAAAACCAAAAAGTAATCTAAAGTAATTATACTGAACCAGTGAAATCAAACTGTCTGTCAGCAGGATGTAAAATTCTCCAAGCATCAATTAACCATATTCCATCATGTAAGCCTGGAGTGCCAGTCTCACAGCTGTTTGAGTCTTAGGAAGAGGTGTACTCCTATTGAGCCAAGGGTCTGAAACCTCATTAAAGTTCACACCCACAATCAGATAACCGTAAGCAATATCAACCAATTTGCTAAAACAATCATGAAACATAACCATAGAATCAGAATTAGGCCCATATACATTGATCATAGCAATTAATTTATCCATATACTTCCCAACCAGAATAAAAAAGCACCCCTCAGTGTCAGAAATCACCCGATGAACTGCAATGGAAAGTCGCTTATGAATTAAAATTGCCAATTTTGACTCTATCTTTTGGAGACAAATGTCAGTCGTATTGACAGACCCTTGACAATTATTGATGGGATACTGAATCGGTTTCAACTGTTCAAGCTGCTTTGACTGAACAGATAGCTGTAAATTAATGGCTTTTAGCAAAGCAAGCAGCTCTTCTCCCTCCTCTGCAACTTTAGAAACTTTTTTGGGGGGGGGGGATCCCGATGTTTTCCTTCTCTTTCGATGCAGCCGTGTTCATGGTTGCCTCCAAAACACAACAAGAAGATATAAATATAGAAAAATAAAACAGTTGCTTAAACCAAAGTTTATAGTAAATACCCAGATAATGCAACAATCTCAAAGATATTTTCTTTAAGCTGAAATTTAAAGGTTGTTAAAGGATAAATTATTGTAGGTCTTAATATTTTGAACTATAAGCATCTGAAAAGTGTGTTATTTTTAAAATGGTTTGAAAAGTTACTTTAGTTCATGGATGGACAAGCGATCTGGCCTCTGGGTGAGAGAAGCAGGAATGCTTCTTTGAAGACGGCGCCAGGAGCTCATTTTTACTTATTGGGCTGATTTGCATGATTGCACTGAGTGAAATAAGCCACAGTGGTTTATTTACCCCCACCGTGTTTCCCCCACTGTGCGTGATTTCCTTTGCTGGTGCAGCTTGTTGTGTCATCTAAACCCAGGTAACATGGTTTATTTGTGGGGGAGCAGCAACTCTCAAATAACCCAACTCATGGCCTGAAATCCCTCCCTGTTAGGATCCATCACCGTTTGGGACGCTGAAAGCACCTCTGCACATGGATTCTCTTCTCTTTGGACTTTGGATTTCTAAGGACTGTGCCATGAAAAGTACTGTGAGGCTTTTCACAGACTTGAGCTCACATTTGCTGCGAATTGTGTGTTTTAGGTTAGCTCAATGTTTGGCAGGCTGGGATTGACCATTGGATTTTTTTCCTGCTGGACTGTAGTGGCGGGGAGTTCTCTGGGCTGAAGTACAAGCATGGGACTCCTTGTGCCTGAGATTTTCCCTTCCCCAGATTGTGTGCTTGTGGTCAGCTCAATGTTCGGCAAGCTGGGATTTGACTGATGGACTTTTCCTCTGCCAGGTTCCAGTGGCAGGGAGTTCCCTGTGCTAAAGTTCATGCATGGGAGTTCTTTTGCCTGAGATTTTTACCCTCCCTGTGATCTTGTTTAGGCTTTGGCCATGTTCCCTGAGTTACCAACGTGAGGCCACGTTTAGACTAGCTATTTGGGATGGTTTGTTAAGCCTTTCAAGAATTCCCTGTTGAGATTGTCTGAAGGAACATATCAGGAATCTTTCCCCTCCCTTGGTTGGGTTTGGAACCTGTTTTTGGAACTTTTGAGATGGCAACTGGGAAACCAAGTTGTTAAAGCATTTCGACTGCATGTTATCTTGAAGCCTAGAGTTTCTGACCATCAATCAGCTTTAAGTGTTTTTGGAAGTGTGTAACCATTAACCTTTTCACCGTGAGATTTCCCTGAATAAAAGAAGTGTCACTGATTGTTTCCTGTCTCTTTGCCAGCATGTGTGAATGCCACAGGGGCCCCTTGACAATGGCAATGGTCAAGAATAATGTTTTGTTTTTCTGTTGATCATAGAAAATATATTAAGAATTATTAAAATATATTTTATGTAATTACATTGAATTCATTTGATTTTTATTGGATGTTTAAATAGTGCAAGTTTAGACAGTGTAAGTTTGGTGTGTATGACAGTGTTCCTGTCCAAGACTGCAACACACAGCTGCCCATCAGAGTCAATGCATTGCCCCTGTTCAGTGCAGCTATTTAAAACGTCACATCCTGAATTAAATGTTGTTCCTCCCTATCGTTAAAAGATGTAGGAAAATGAGCGAGTAATGTTTAGTAAACAGAAAACCATGTCATACACTGAATTAGTTTATAATACATGCATTATGTTGCTAAACCTCACTTTTCCATTCCACTCACCGCAGATCATGATTCCAAGCTCTCCTGCTGCAATGGGAGACAATATAGAGATCTGCCGAGTAATCTGCAAAACTTTATTCAGCAGATAAGCATCTCTTCACATCTGAAGGGAGTGTAAACACTAGGAACTTTCCTCTAGACAAAAACGTGGCTCACTAAACTAGGAAGTTGTCCTTTCAACAAAAGAGAATGTTTTTCCCTGAACCACTTTTGCTTCAGGGAGGATTCTTCCGAAGAAGTCTTCAGTGAAAGGTTGATCACCTCTCCCCTACCTTCAGCTCTGCCCGCTTGACCCTGCAGCAGACCCTGAGATCTGTCAACTCTGAAGTCCCTTCCCCACTAAGGAAAGCTGAGTTCCCACAGATTCGGAGTTGTTAGCATTTTCTCTGATAATGTCCGGTGAAGATTCATTCCAGGATCTTGAATAGCCTGAAAGAATCTCCCCCCTTCCCCCATTTCCTGTGTTGGCTGGTAAATTTCTAGTTCTGTTTCTTCTGGTTCAGAATCTGATTGTGATTGATAGCTTGAAATAACTCCTCACACTTGGGAGAACAGGCCTTATTCTGACCCCCCCCCCCCAAGGTCTGAGAATGCAAAGGTGTGCAGGAACAAGGCAGCAGCAGGAGGAGAACCACAAGGACTAAGCAGTATGGGAGAAAGAGGCATGTTACAATTGATGGGGAACAGTAGGGCTGTACACCCCCCTCTATTTGCCATCATAGCTTCCAAATCGCCCCCAATTCAACTTTGTGCACCTGGAAACAACCCTGGCCCACTTCAGATTCGATTCCAAATCCAAAGCAGGCATGAGACCGGCCAACAGTCCATAGGACTCCTCCCTCCTGCTCGCCCCCAAACCCGGAGAGCTGCTGCCCCCTGTCTGCAGGACTTACTGAAGCCTCTGCTCATGCCAGTGAGCTGCCTGTTTTCCAAGAGAGCCACTCTGGCCTGCCATAGAGTTACTGCTGTCAAATAATTGACAGCTAAGTTCATCATATAGAGAGGAAGTGGATGGCTAGTTTCAACTTGGTCTAATAATGAAAGACTCAGAATACTGTTACATGTGAATTTGTATGAGTAATATGCTAGTTAATCCAGTTACAATAACAAGTAAGAAACATCAAGAGTAGACAAGGATCAAGTATGATAAAATTCCCAGTGAGGTTGGGAGGAGCAGGAGGAAAAGCAGGAATCTCTGGAGCAGCACAATGTTGCAGGGAGCAACGTGGGTTGCTGCAACAGATGCATATAAAGCTGGCTGACATGTGCACAGTTGCTTCATCCTTCACTAGAGAGAGCAGCAGCAGGATAGGTAGTTGGAAATTCCTCTCCCAGCTGCTCATCCGTCAGTGAGAATGCCTCCACAGTCAGGCACAAGTGTGGGAAAGACAGAACCTGGTTCAGAACTTACACAGCTTTTCACCTGGGAGGAAGTCGGACTCCGATCAGGCCAGGGAAAGTCCAAGCAAGACAGATGGCTGGTCATTGACAGGAAAGTCTACGATGTCACTCAGTTCTATCAGCGGCACCCTGGAGGAACCCGCATCATCAGCCACTATTCAGGACAAGATGCTACGGTGAGGTCTTATTGTGGGAGCTAGAGGAGTTGGGAGGGACCATAACCTGGGGCAATGCATAAGCCTTACACCCTGAGTTCAGCCCTAGCATCTACAATTTATCTCCAAAGATCCCAGGTAGCAGACTTGGAAAGACCTCTTCCTGAAGTCTGTCCAGGGGGACCACTGCACTGCAGGGCAGACTATTCTGGCAGTGACTTGGGGTGGACATTTTTCCAGTGCTTCATTTTTTCCATGGAAAATTTTCATTCAGGAATTCATTAGTACCAATGAATGGATGTCAATTGCACATACATTCACATCAGGTGTACTTCAATTTCCCCCCCCCCCCCCAAATATTTCAGGTCAAATGCTTGTGGTGTATAGGGACAAAAATAAATAAATAGTATGAGAGACTTTTAAAAGCATTGTTGTTTACTAAATAAACATGCAAAATTCGAGAACTCTCTAGGGCAGGGTTGGGCAACTGCGGGATGTCCAGGGGCCATTTTTGCCCCCCAGACTTCCTCCACAGGCTACCTGAGGTAGAAAAAAAATAAAAATACACTTTTAAATCACTGAGATTTTGTGGTAAACCACTCTATAGCACTGAGAAGCCAAGAAAGTTTCACTAAAATCAGTGAAATTTCGCCGAGTTTTATATTTCTTGGTAAGTATGCACTATACACTATATTTCATTTAGGGCTGTGCACAAAGGGCCTCTCAAAAATTCTCCAATATATTTGTAGGCAGAGAAAATGGTGTGTGTCTGTGTGTGGGGGGGGGTCAATTTCACCGTATTTCTCCAGGGGAAGGAAAAATTCTCCATCATTATCTCATAGGTAAGCTTCACATTGGCAAAAGTTGTAGAACAGCTCCTTTCTTTCTTTCTTTCTTTCTTTCTTTTTTGTCCTATTGTTTTTTATTTTTATTTTTCTGCACTGCCACTGCAAGTAGCAACAGCATCAACTGTGTTGGCAGCCTGACCTGCATTTTGCATCCTCCGCAATACCCCATATACCTAGCATCATTCTAGGGTAAAGCAGGGAGTGGGGAAGGGAATGCAGCCACAAGAACAATAATAATGGTGAGGAAATTTGGGTGGAAATTGTGGAAAGTGTCCTTTTATTTCTAGGGGGTAAACAAAGAAAAAACTCAACTTTTCTTAGACACATGTATTTTGAGAAATTTCGGTATGATTAATAATAATTACATTTCTATACAACACCATAGCCAAAGCTCTCTGATGGTTTACAGGGTTCAGCTAGAAAGGTGTTGACCTAGGTGTGACTGGTATCTTGTGCATGACATCAAATATGAAATGGGTGGCTTGGGTATATTACACTAATGAGTGATTCATTTCATTAGGGATGTGTATCGTATTGTTAAAATGTACGATAATGATACGATAAGATCGTTATCGTGCATGTGTTTAATAATGACGATACGATAGAAAAGCCTACGATAATCATCGGAGATTATAATTTTCGGGTAATTTTATCATTTTATCGGACTGCCATAAAAATATACCTATAACTTCTGTATTTTAAAAGTTAGAGGCTTGAAACTTGGTCCCAGTGCTTATGGGGTATGCCTAAGTATGTGTAGGAAATTTGAGATCGATCCCTCCAACCCTCGATTTTATATTAATTTTTTAAAGATCATTTCCATTCTGACAGGTCTGAATGAATGCACATGGCGAGCTGTCATTCTGATCTGTCAGAACTGAAACTATCTTTAATAAATTCATATAAAATTGAGGGTTGGAGGGATCAATCTCAAATTTGGCACTGTGACCAAGTTTCAAGCCTCTAACTTTTAAAATACAGAAGTTATAGGCATTTTTTCTTTAAAAGTAGGGCTGCAAAAATATTGTTTTTTCACGATAATTATCGTGAAGCTGATACGGTTCACCGACGATATGAAGACGATAATTTTTTTTGGTCCAAAATGACGATAACGATAAACAACGATATTTTTTGGCGTGCACACCCCTACATTTCATACAGAATTAAAGCTGAATCTGATAGCCTTAGAGAAAATGATGTAAACTCTCTTGTGGTCTATAGAAGGAATTTCTTTGCTGCTGTAAAATGTATTGTGGTTTAGGAAACTCACCATAGTAATTACGGCAGCATTGCACACAGAGGTGTGTACCATTGTACTGTTAGACTCCAACTTCTACCAGCCCCACACAACATGGCTGGCCAATGCTCAGGGATGATGGGAGTTGTAGTCCAGCATCCCCATCACTGCTCTAAAATGAAAAACATATTCTCTCTCATTTCTGTTTTCTGTGGAAGAGGGCAAAATGTAGGGCTGTGCACAGACCCCCCGATCCGATCCAGATCCGAATCTGTCAGGTCTGTATCTGGCCTGATCTGACTTGGATCAGATCGGGCCCAATTTGATCTGACTCAGATCCCGATCTGGATCTGGATCCAGATCCGATCTGGATCCGTGCACAGCACTCCCCCACTCTCCCCGCTCTCCCCCTCTATCCCCCACTCTCCCTGCTTACCTGCTGCCTCCTCCACATCGTACTGCCATCGTCTTCTCTCCTCGCTGTGTGCCACCGCATTTCCCACTCGCATCAGGTGATGACGCCACCCGACATGAGCGGGAAATGCAGCGCTCTAATTGGTTACATTTGCTGATCGCGTCAGGTGGCACACAGTGAGGAGGACGGGGGACGACACAGAACAGGCAGCATGTAAGCAGGGAGAGTGGGGGGAGGGAGGGGGAGAGTGGGAGGGAGTGCTGTGACCAGATCTGAATCGGATCCAGATTGCAGATCTGATCTGGCCCGATCTGGGCCTGATCCAGTTCGGATCCAGATCCAGATCCAGGAGGCCCAGATCAGCCCAATTTGATCCAGATTGTGGATCCGGATCTGGATCTGTGCACAGCCCTAGCAAAATGCCATGCACAAAGCTGAAGCTGCTCCATTTCTCAGTCTGGTTTCTGAGACTTCCCCAGGCATACACAAACTTTGCTTTTCAGCCACAAGATCTAGACATTTACTTCATGATGATTATGTCACCTTCACTGAGATTTTCATGATGCTGAATTCTGTACTCATCACCGGATTTCATAGAAGTGTAGAATACAAACAGTCCTACATACAGGCTACAGTGGGGGGGATGGTGTTCCTCTTCATCAAGCCAGTTCACATGTAGGGCCAAACCATAGTTGCCCCCTGTATGTTCTGATTACCTCCATGTCTTCCTGGTTTGGGCAAACTATAGCTTCTTATTTCTTTTGGACTTCCACAATAGTTCCTTTCCCTTTTAAGCTTCCTCCTTTCCTTTCCCCTCACACTGATCTCCTGTTGCCTTCCAAATGCCTTCCCTTTTCCAACTGCTCTCATTCCACCTTCTTTCCTTTGATCATCAAACCAAGCTGTCCAACATGCTCTGTAACTCTGAAATCACGGGCACACATGCATGCATTTCTGAAACCATCCTGCCACCATTGTGGCACCATTCTGCCACCAAGAGGAAAGAGCCTGCCTTAGAATGATGCTTTTGCTCCTTAATCAGATGAAATGTTTCATCTGTTGCTAAAAAGAAACTCACCTCCATGACCTCCATGTCCATCAACTCTGGTGCATGGTGCTTGTCTCCGTTCATATTCTATTTGTTTCTTTGTTTTTTAGGATGCCTTCACAGCTTTCCACAAAAACAAGGACCTAGTGAAGAAATATTTGAATTCACTGCTAATTGGGGAGCTGGCACCTGATCAGCCCAGCTGTGAGCCCACCAAAAATGTGAGTTTTCTTCAGAGCTGCCATTGAAAAACAAGATTTGATGGAGTGTGTGTGAAAAGCCACTGGCTTGCAGTCACACACCACTGAAATTCTTAGAGCATGTTCTACCTTGGACATGAGCACTAGTTACATCAGGATCTACTGGTAGATCTCTGGATGATTTGCAGTAGATCTGCAAGGGTTCCTGATTCCCCATTGTTTAACAACAGCAACAACAAAAAATCTCCTCTGCCCCCATAAACTAAACTGCTGAAATAAAGAAAGCTTGCAAGGGGGAGAACCATGACTGGATTTAGGTATAAAAAGACATGCAAACTCAGTTCAGATACTGAAAACAAATTGTTGGTCTGAGCCATGGGCTTAGATTCACCCTTTTCCTTAATTCCACTGAGCCACTATTTTGCACCAGGCTCCAGTTGGTTGATCTTGAGCTTCTGGGGTGGGGAGGGACAGTTGATCACAGAATCCTGCAGTCAGCCCACCTAAATGAGCCAAGATACTTTGCAGGTAATGAAGATCTTGGCTATAGGATTTCCTTTGTGACCAGAGAGCCTGAGTTTTAAGCAGTCAAGCACAATGAGTCATAGATGGATCTAATGCTGGATTTATGATTTTTTATGATGCTGTAGAACCTCAGTACTGCAAAAAAAAAATTTTTTTTTAAAAAAATATTATTTCAGAACAACACCAACTTACAAACACAATACAGAAGAAAAAACATATTAAAAGTTAAAAAACACAAAACATCTGAAAAGAAAACATTCAAAGTTAAGAGGGAATTCCAATTTTCTCTACAGCAAAAATATGTAACCATACCTTTTCTTACTCTATAATTACAAAAATCAAAATTCCCCTCTTTTTTATCTTAAAAATTATCTTCTTAATCATTGAATCCACAAATGAACAAATCATTTTTTTTCTAGGCCCTGCAAAAAGTCTATAAGAGGTTTCCATTCAGTTAAAAATATTGATGTAGACTTCTCTCTAATTATTTGTTGCCATCTCCACCAGTTCTTTTTCATCTGATCATCTATTAAACCCAAAAGGAAGTATTCCGGCTTCAGTTGTATATTGGTCTTTAGTAGGGGTGTGCACGGGAGGAAAAATCATTTGAAATCAGAATCAGGAACTCAGATTTTGCCCTGGATCGGATCGGACAAAATTGGAGGTCCCTCAGATCAGATCAGATCTGATTCCAATACGAAAATCAGACGTCTGATTTTCGGATCAGACGCCATTTTAGGTATTTTCATTATAGGCTTGCATTGGGGGAAAGAAAGCTTTCCCCCAATGCAAGCCTATGCGGAAAACATGGGGACGGATGAGTGGGGACCTAACTCCCCCCTCCCTGTCCCTCCCCCTGACTCAGGCTCTTTACCTGCCCAGGCCGTCCACTTCCATCCGCTGCCACCCGCTGGCCCCTTCTATTGAGAAACAGGCTTTGTGGCCTGCCTCTCAGTAGAGCTCTGGGTGATGATGTCACCCAACGCTCTACTGAGAGGCAAGCCATGAAGCCTCTTTCTCAGTAGAAGGGACCAGTGGCCAGCAGCGGGCGGCAGTGGGTGGCCCCGGCAGGTAAGCAGGGATCTCCCTCTCCCTCCCCTTCCCCCACTCACACTCCTTACCTGCCGGCGTCCAGCGCTGCCGACCGCTGCTTCCGTACTACTGATAAACAGGCCTTGCAGCCTGTTTATCAGTAGTACAGATGCAGTGGACAGCAGCACGGGATGCTGGCAGGTAACGAGGGACCTCCACCTCCTTTCTCCCCTCCCCTATACTCATGCTCCTTACCTACTGCCTCCTCTCTGCTGTCCACTGCCGCCCACTGCTTCAGTACTGCTGAGAAACAGGCCTTGTGGCCTGTTCCACAGTAGAGCGAAAGTGCGCCGAGTGTTGACGTCACCTGGTGCGCCATCGCTCTATTGTGGAACAGGCCGCAAGGCCTGTTTCAAAGTAGTACGGAAGCAGTGGGCGGCAGCAGATGGCAGCGAGTAGGCAGCAGGTAAAGAACACGAGTGGGGGGAGGGGGAGGAGGTCCCATCCTCCAATTTTTCCAATCCAGATTGGGTCCTTTTGGATCGGATTGGATCTGATCGGATGGTTCAGATGATCGGGATCGGGATTGGATAGTTTCATCTAATTTCACCCAAATCGGGTCCGGATCATGGTTCGGACCTGATCCACTGCACATCCCTGCTGATAACCACTTAAGTTGGAAGGAGGTAGAATTTATCTCTCTGCATGACTCAAGTTCATCGGGGATGGCTGGTGTTGTTGTTCTTATTCACATACTATACACAGACTTGGTTCACATGATCACCACAACCATCTGTGGCTCATTTAATAATTACCATTGCTGGAACATAGATTGTTGTAGAGTTGTGGGGTGATTTGTTAAACACCCCAACAAGCTACACAACATGAGAAGCCGTGATGGGGGGGGGGTTGGATTGGCAACCTGGTGCCCATTGGCACCACAACCCAGCAATATAAATCAGGCAGACTGGCACATGGAGGATGGTTAACAAGCCACCATGGCTTATCAACCACCCTCATGTCATGTGAACCACCCCTGAATTATAAGTTACCCAGTTGTTAAATAGACTATTTGGCAGGTCCAGTGTGAGTACCCAGGGGAGGGAGGGAGAAGATGAGGTTGGTGAACACTCTGAGGCAGGATAGACAATATGGTGCTTTCCAGTTGTTTTGGACTTCAGGTCCCATATGTCCTAGTCAGCATGGACAACAACAATGGGTTATGGGATTTATAATCCAAACATCTGAAGAGTACCAGGTTTCCTATAGGGATGTGCACTGACCCCCCGGATCGGATCGGATAGCGGATCGGAATCGGACCTGGGGGGTCGGATCGGATCGGATCGGATCGGAGGATGGTCGGATCGGATCGGACCGGATGTCCGATCCGGATCGGACGCCATTTTGAATGCTTTTTCCCATAGCCAAGTATTGTTTTACAAAAACGCCTATAACTTTTTCATTTTTAAAGATAGAAGGATGAAACTTGGGGACATTATACACTGGTTAGGGATAGTTATCTGTGAGAAATTTCAGAAAGATTGGTGCATGCGTTTTGTGGCAATTAATTGTTTAATAAATACCCAGAAATGCCTATAACTTTGTCATTTTTAAAGTTACAAACATGAAACTTTGCCACATTGTAGGTGGTACCTTGGGACCTATCTGTGAGAAATTTCAGAAACTTAGGTGCTTGCCTTGTGTGGCAATTAATTTTAGAAAAATGGGTAGTAGTGGGGTAAATACATTTACGCCTCCCATTTTTTTATTTTTGAAGATACAAACAGGAAACTTGGGCACATTACAGGTACCACTTGCCTTGATATGTGTGTGAAATTTCAGAAACATTGGAGCTTGCCTTGTGTGGCAATTAATTTTTGAAACAATGAGGAAAGAAACACCTATAACTTTGTCATTTTTAAAGTTACACACATGAAACTTTGCCACATTGTAGGTGGTACCTTGGGACCTATGTGTGTGAAATTTCAGAAACATAGGTGCTTGCCTTGTGTGGCAATTAATTTTTTAATAAATACCCAGGAATGCCTATAACTTTGTCATTTGTAAAGTTACACACATGAAACTTTGCCATATTGTAGGCGGTACCTTGGGACCTATGTGTGTAAAATTTCAGAAACGTAGGTGCTTGTATTGTGTGGCAATTAATTTTTGAAACAATGAGGGATTCATTGGACAGCACTTGCCCATAGGGATTCATTGGACAGTACTTGCCCATAGGGATTCATTGGACAGTACTTTCCTATAGGAAATCATTGGAAAGCACTTGCCCATAGAAAATCATTGGAAAGCACTTGCCCATTGAGAAATACAGTTATGCCTCCCACTTTTTTATTTTTGAAGATACAAACAGGAAACTTGGGCACATTGTAGACTGGTTAGGGATAGTTATCTGTGAGAAATTTCAGAAAGATTGGTGCATGCGTTTTGTGGCAATTAATTTTTTAATAAATACCCAGGAATGCCTATAACTTTGTCATTTTTAAAGTTACATACATGAAACTTTGCCACATTGTAGGTGGTACCTTGGGACCTATGTGTGAGAAATTTCAGAAAGATTGGTGCATGCGTTTTGTGGCAATTAATTTTTTAATAAATACCCAGGAATGCCTATAACTTTGTCATTTTTAAAGTTACATACATGAAACTTTGCCACATTGTAGGTGGTACCTTGGTATCTATGTGTGTAAAATTTCAAAAACGTAGGTGCTTGCCTTGTATGGCAATTAATTTTAGAAAAATGGGTAGTAGTGGGGTAAATACATTTACGCCTCCCATTTTTTTATTTTTAAAGATACAAACAGGAAACATGGGCACATTACAGGGAACACTTCACTTGATATGTGTGTAAAATTTCAGAATGATAGGTCCAGGCATGTGGTGGCAAGGTGTCTGCACACACCACTTTGAAGACTGTAGAAAATTTCTCCTGTAACGATCCCAGCGAGAGAGAGTGATCCTAGGCTCAGCCGTTCTGCTTGAGTGAAAGTATCAAAGCAGACACGAGCCAAGTGCTACTTTGTTTCTCCTTTTGTAATGGATACTAGCTCAGTTGCAGCCAAGCGTGCAAGGATCAAAGAGATGAGAGAAAGTGTTTCCTTCTTCTTCCCGGGAGGCGGGAGGGTGCAATTGACAGCCCCAGCCTCTGTGTAAAAAAGGTTAATAACTTTTAATCTAAAAAATTCGTAGCCACCAAATGCCTGGACCTATCATTCTGAAATTTTACACACATATCAAGTGAAGTGTTCCCTGTAATGTGCCCATGTTTCCTGTTTGTATCTTTAAAAATAAAAAAATGGGAGGCGTAAATGTATTTACCCCACTACTACCCATTTTTCTAAAATTAATTGCCATACAAGGCAAGCACCTACGTTTTTGAAATTTTACACACATAGGTCCCAAGGTACCACCTACAATGTGGCAAAGTTTCATGTATGTAACTTTAAAAATGACAAAGTTATAGGCATTCCTGGGTATTTATTAAAAAATTAATTGCCACAAAACGCATGCACCAATCTTTCTGAAATTTCTCACAGATAACTATCCCTAACCAGTCTACAATGTGCCCAAGTTTCCTGTTTGTATCTTCAAAAATAAAAAAGTGGGAGGCATAACTGTATTTCTCAATGGGCAAGTGCTTTCCAATGATTTTCTATGGGCAAGTGCTTTCCAATGATTTCCTATAGGAAAGTACTGTCCAATGAATCCCTATGGGCAAGTACTGTCCAATGAATCCCTATGGGCAAGTGCTGTCCAATGAATCCCTCATTGTTTCAAAAATTAATTGCCACACAATACAAGCACCTACGTTTCTGAAATTTTACACACATAGGTCCCAAGGTACCGCCTACAATGTGGCAAAGTTTCATGTGTGTAACTTTACAAATGACAAAGTTATAGGCATTCCTGGGTATTTATTAAAAAATTAATTGCCACACAAGGCAAGCACCTATGTTTCTGAAATTTCACACACATAGGTCCCAAGGTACCACCTACAATGTGGCAAAGTTTCATGTGTGTAACTTTAAAAATGACAAAGTTATAGGTGTTTCTTTCCTCATTGTTTCAAAAATTAATTGCCACACAAGGCAAGCTCCAATGTTTCTGAAATTTCACACACATATCAAGGCAAGTGGTACCTGTAATGTGCCCAAGTTTCCTGTTTGTATCTTCAAAAATAAAAAAATGGGAGGCGTAAATGTATTTACCCCACTACTACCCATTTTTCTAAAATTAATTGCCACACAAGGCAAGCACCTAAGTTTCTGAAATTTCTCACAGATAGGTCCCAAGGTACCACCTACAATGTGGCAAAGTTTCATGTTTGTAACTTTAAAAATGACAAAGTTATAGGCATTTCTGGGTATTTATTAAACAATTAATTGCCACAAAACGCATGCACCAATCTTTCTGAAATTTCTCACAGATAACTATCCCTAACCAGTGTATAATGTCCCCAAGTTTCATCCTTCTATCTTTAAAAATGAAAAAGTTATAGGCGTTTTTGTAAAACAATACTTGGCTATGGGAAAAAGCATTCAAAATGGCGTCCGATCCGGATCGGACCTCGTCGGATCGGATCGGATCGGATCGGAGGTTGATCGGATCGGATCGGATCAGATTTTCCCGATTTTGGGGCGGATCAGATTCGGATCGTGGATCGGATCCGATCCGATGCACACCCCTAGTTTCCTACTCTGCCTGTGGGAATCATTAGAATGAAGAGAGGGGTTTATTCAGGGTTGCCACTCAAGGTCACTAGGCTCAAGGGAATGGAGACAGAAGCTCCCCTTGAGAATATCCATCTCACCACCCAACACCATGCAAAAGTTACCCAATAGTTCCATCACATGCCTCCAAAATCCAGTTGTGGGGGTACAGAAGCAGGAGGTACATAAGAAAACACAAGCTATTGCCCTCAGACCCTGCTTGTGGTTGCCATGGCCATTGGCTTGGTCGCAGTGGGAAACAGGGTGCTGGACCAGGTAGGCTTTTGGTTTCATCCAGTGGGGCTTTTCTTATATTCTAAGGCAAAATGAATGACATTGATTGAGTGAAGGCCGAGCTTACCTGTTGACCCTTCTTACAGGAAGCACTGGTACAGGATTTTCGTAATCTGCATGAAAAGGTGAAGAGGATGGGACTCCTGAAGCCAAGACATTCCTTCTTCATCTTCATGTTTCTGCATGCTTTCCTGCTAGACATTGCTGCCTGGCTCACTATCTGGAACTTTGGGAAATCCTGGGTGCCCTTCCTTATCGGTGTAGCAGTCTTCACTATTGCACAGGTAATGTATCTGCTGGCACTTCCAGATGGACGGCTCCTAGCATGAACTATTAAAAGGCGTAAAGCTATTCCATCATTTTTCCCTTAACTGATTTTTTCCTGATAATAAAAAAAGATGGACAAAGCAGTGGGGAAACTTGGGAGGGCTACAAATAGAAGATGGTGATATGCTGTAGAAGAGGAGGGCAACTGCAGGATAAAAGCCTTATCTGGAAGTACCCTGCATCACTAGATGTAAAAGGATTCTAGTAGGGCTGTGCACAGATATGGATATGGATCCCAAATCTGGAGTGGATTGGGCTGATCCAGGCCTTCTGGATCTAGATGTGAACCAGACTGGATCAGGCCTGGATCAGGCCCGGATTGGATCCACAACCTGGATCAGATCTGGATCTGTGCACAGCACTCCTTCCTGCTCTCCCCACTCTCCCCTCCCTCCCCCACTCTCCCTGCTTACCTGCTGCTTCCTCTGTGTTGTCCCCCGTCGTCCTCTCTTCTCGCTGTGTGCCTCCGCATATCACGCTCATGCCAGGTGATATCATCACCCAGCGCGAGTGAGAAATGTGGCGGCACACAGTGAGGAGAGAGGATGACGGGGGACAATGCTGCTGAGGCAGCAGGTAAGCAGGGAGAGTGGGGGAGGGAGGGGAGAGCGGGGAGAGCGGGAGGGAGTGCTGTGCACGGATCTGGATTGGATCCAGCTCTGGATCTGAGTCGAATTGGATTGGGCCTGATCCAGACCTGACAGATCTGGACCCGGATTGAATCGGGGGGTCCCTGCACAGCCCTAGATTCTAGACTATTGTTCAGCAATTCAGATCTAGTTAACAGTTCCAAAGGGTGTACCTAGTGGAATTGCAGCTTCTTTATATATAAGAACATATGAAACTGGCTTATACTGTCTGTTAATTGGCCCATTTAACTCTATATTGTCTGCACTGACTGGCAGCCATTCCTAAGGGAGGGAATAAAGTAGGGGGTCTCTTAAAACTTCTGTATGACTTTTTTAACCTGGAGATGCCAAGGAACCTGACTTCTTCATGCAAAGAATGTGTTCAACTACTGACACCAAACCCACCACCCCCTTGTAGGCTTAGACAGAAAAGAGCCTACAACTCCTAGCCAGCATGGCTGGCAGGGCCATACTGGGAGTTGTAGGACTTTTTTCTTTCTAATTATGCATAGGATTGCATCCTTAGTTAATTAAATCAAGAATATCTCTACATTAAGAGGAAATTGTGTTGTTTACCCAGGCTTTTGTGCTTCCTGATTTTTGGCATGATTGTCATCGGCTGCATTACACAAGAACAGAGGGGCAACTAGGCTGACCATATGAAAAGGAAGACAGGGCTCATGTAACTATAACAGTTGTAGAGAAAAGGGAATTTCAGCCAGCATCATTTGTATGCAATCAGTACCTGGTGAAATCCCCTCTTCTTCACAACATTTAAAAGTTGCAGGCACTATACTAGAGTGATCAGATACAAAAGAGGGCAGGGATCTAGGGCAGGTGAAGGAACCAGGCAGCAGTGGATGGCAGTGGATGGGCCTAGTAGGTAAGTCCCACCTCGCGCTCCTCCTTACCTGCTGGGGTGTCCAGTTTCTTCACCTGCCATAGATCTACTGAGAACTAGGCTACGTGGCCTAGTCCTCAGTACAGCGCCAGGTGATAATAATAATAATAATAATAATAATAATAATAATATATTTATTTATCACCCGCCTCTCCCAACGGATCGAGGCGGGAACAACACCAAACACAAAATACAAAAACTGATTAAAAGCAGATAAAACCAGTACATCATTAAAACACCAATAAAACACCAGTAAAACACTTTAAAATTCATCTAGGTAGGCCTGCCGGAAGAGATCAGTCTTCATCACCTGGCGCTCTACTGGGGACTAGGCCGCAAAGCCTAGTTTTCAGTAGATTCAAGCAGGTGAAGGCAGTGGACGCCCCGGCAGGTAAGTTGGGGGCCCCCTCCCTCCTTCCTCCTCCCCCCTCGCGCTCCTCCTTACCTGCTGGGCCTGTCCGTTGTCATCTGCTGCCGCCCAGGTGGCAGCGGATGGCAGCAGACAGGCCCGGCAGGTAAGCCCCCCCTGCTCTTCTCCTTACCTGCTGGGGCATCCGCTGCCTTTACCTGCTCGAACCTACTGAGAACTAGGCTTCACCACCTAGTTCTCAGTAAAGCGGCAGGTGATCACCTGGTGCTCTACTGAGGACTAGGCCACAAAGCCTAGTTCTCAGTAGATTCGAGCAGGTGAAGGCAGCGGACCCCCCAGTAGGTAAGTGGGTCCCCCTCCCTCCTCCCCCTCGCACTCTTTACTTGCTGGGGCTGTCCGCTGCCATCCACTGGCGCCCATGGATGGCAGCGGATGGCCCCGGCAGGTAAGCCCCCTCCTCCCCCTCACGCTCCTTACATGCCAGGGCAAGCACCCTTCCTGCATTCGCGCTCCTTACCTGCCGGGACAGGTGAGGAGCGTGAGTGGGGGGAGGAGGCCCAATCCTCCGATCCAACACGATCCAGATCGTGTCCTTTTTGGATCATATCATATTGGATCAACCGATCCAGGTGCTGGGGATCGGATAATTTTATCCGATTTCCCCTGGATCGGGTCCAGATCGTGGATCGGACCCAATCCGTTGCATACCCCTACAAAAATCATTCTAAAATTCCATTGGATATGCCTGCCGGAAGAGAACAGTCTTTATAGCTTTCTTAAATTCTAAAAGACTGTTAAGTTGACGAGTCTCCTCCGGCAGGTCATTCCACAGTCTGGGAGCGGAAGAAGAAAATGTCCTTTGCGTAATGGTTGTCAGCTTAGTCTTGGCCGACTGTAGTAAGTTCTTCCCAGAGAACCTGAGCATGTGGGGCGGATTGTATGGGAGAAGGTGATCCCGCAGGTAACCTGGACCCAAACCATGTAGGGCTTTAAAGGTAATGACCAACACTTTGTACCTCGCCTGGAAACTAATTGGCAGCCAGTGGAGCAATTTTAAAGCTGGCATAATATGGTCACCCCTAGGTGTATTGGTGACCAGCCTGGCTAACTCTGGCCCTCCAGGGTTCCCCAGATGACCTTTGGCTCCACTAGGGTGACCATATTTGGGAAACCAAAAAAGAGGACACCCATTGGGGGGGGGCGGGTGAGAAAGTGTAATTTCCAGGGCCTCCAGAAGTGCACCATTCCCCCCTGCCATGCTAATAGTGGGAGGAATGATGCACTTTCTGGAGGCCCTGGAAAGTAGGGGTGTGCACGGACCCCCCGGATCGGATCGGGACCCGGATCGGGACCTCCAATTTTGTCATGGATCGGTTCGGACAAAATCGGAGCCCCCCCGGACCGGATCGAGTCCAATCCCGATCCAAAAATCGTAAATTTTTGGATCGGCCGCCATTTTTTTCCCCATAGACTTGCATTGCAATGCAAGTCTATGAGGAAAAAATGGCGGTGGGTGGGTGAGGGGGGGCCTAACTCCCTCCCCCCCGGGGCCGTCCGCTCCCTCCCCCGCGCTCCCTCCCCCCCTGGGGCCGTCCGCTTCCATCCACTGGCGCCCGCGAAGCCCGCTGCTAGTAGCCGCCAGCGCCGGACGGGCGTCCCTAAAAGGTAAGCACACCCCCTCCCCTCCGCGCGCCCCCCTCACCTTTCCGGGCCATTCCCTACCGTCCGGCACCGGCGGCTACCGCCAGCCGGCTTTGCGGCTTGCTCTCGAGTAGCGCGCCGGGTGATCACCCGGCGCGCCACCCTGGAGCAGGCCGCGGAGCCCGCTGGTAGTAGCCGCTGGCACCGGACGGGAGCAGATGGGCCGGAAAGGTAAGGGCCCCCCTCCTCCCCTCCGCGCGCCCCCTTCTCCCCTCCGCGCGCCCCCTGCTTACCTTCATGGCCCGTCCGCTCCCATCCGCCGCCGGCGGCTACTACCAGCGGGCTCCGCGGCCTGCTCTCGAGTAGCGTGCTGGGTGATGACATCACCCGGCGCGCCACCCTGGAGCAGGCCGCGGAGCCCGCTGGTAGTAGCTGCCGGCGCCGGACGGGAGCGGACGGGCCAGAAAGGTAAGCGCCCCCCTCCTCCCCCCCCGCTGTCCACTTTCATCGGCGGGTGCCCATTGGCACCCACCAATGGAAGTGGCGGTGGGCGCCAGTGGGTGCCCGCCGATCCGCTGATCCGCCGAACCGGTTCGGAGTCTTTTCGGATCGGTTCGGACTGGATCGGCGAAGTCAGCTGTTGGATTGGAAATCGGATAATTTATCCAATTTCCCACTGGACCGGACTCGGATCGTGGATCGGGTCCGATCCAGTGCACATCCCTACTAGAAAGCACACTTTTTTCTCCTCCACTCCAATCAGGGAGTTACAGGGCCTGATTAGAGTGGAGGACAGGAAAGCATGACATCCCTGCCCGCCCCCACAGCTCCAATTAGGGCCTTTAAGGCCCCAATTGGAGAAGTGGGGCGAATGAGGCACCTCCAAAAGCACATCATTCCCCCACCATGCTAATGGTGGCCTTAAAGGGCAAAGTCTGTCATTCCCAGACATTATAAGAATCTACAGAAAATCCCACCTGACACCCAGGATACAGGATACAAAAACCTGGACAAATCTGGGGAATTCCTGACAGCTGGTCACCCTAGCTCCTGCCATTTCTCCCGATTGCCAACAGTTTGGTGGCTTCCCAGCTTTGGTGCCATTTTTTTCTCCATTCATAAAGGCTGCAACACATCTCCTTAAGTTTAGTTACTAGCAGTAAGCGCTTTAAGCTAAAACATGCTGCTGTTTTTGTTAATTTGGCCATACTTCTTTTCTCTATGGCTCCACCTCTTTTGCCTTCAGCCCTGCCCACCACTGGAATGCAGCTTCTGAGAGCTTCCCCAAACTGGAATCCTGACCTTGGGCTGAAAGAGGTTCAGCAATCCTGATTTAAAGGCTCCCAGCCCCTTATGGTGGGGCCAGTTGTCTGTATCCTACCCTAAAGTTGAGCCCTGGCTCAGATTGGAGGTGATGATTGCTTGCTGAGGATCTGGCCTGGTCCCCATGGTAGTGGGCTTTTAAACCTTACAGTAGGGTGACCAGATAAAATCCATGTCAAGGCTCATGTAATTTTAACAGTTGTAGAGAAAAGGGAATTTCAACCAGTGTCATTTGTATGCAATTAGTTCCTGTTGAAATTCCCTCTTCATCACAACTGTTAAAGTTGCAGGGGCCCTGCCTTCTTTTGTATATGGTCACTCTAGTATAGTGCCTGCACCTTTAACTGTTGTGATGAAAAGAGAATATTACCAGGAACTAATTGCATACAAATGACACTGGCTGAAATTCCCTTTTCTCTACAACTGTTAAAGTTACATGAGCCCTGACCTGGATTTTATCTGGTCAGCCTAGCCAGTGCCACCTGAACGAAGGACATGGCTGGGCAGAGGGACAGAGTGTCAATCCCTATATTACTGTCAGTCCTATGGGAATCAGTAAAGTTTAGGATAAAGGTAAATGGTTCTGTACAGCTTCATTTTCAACTGTTTGGGAGCCTGTTTGGGTGGGCATAAAGTCATTCTCCAGATATTTTGGATTTCAGCTCCTAGCATTCCTGGGACTTCTGGGATCTGAAGTCCAAAACATCCTGAGATGTACCTTCTGCCCATCCCTGGCCTAGACAATGAACTTTTGCATAAGATAGCTGCTGTCAATATCCCAGAATTATTCTGTCTTGAGTTGTATTTTGCTTTCCAGATCCAGTATGGATTTTTTGGGCACGATCTTGGGCATATTTCTGTTTTTGAGAAGCCGAAGTGGAATAGATTTTGTCACTTCATTTTGATGGGATTTTTAAAGGTAAGAGTCCAACACTGAGTTTAGGGTTTTTTTCTGGTTCGTATGCAGTAGCCTTGTGAAAGCCAAATGGGTCTAGTTCTGGTCAGAGACTGGATGGGAGATTACTTGGGAACTCTATTCATACTGCCTTGTCTTCCATGGATGAGACACATAAATCTGTAGTTGTTGCAAGTGACATGAAATAGCACTGTCCTAGTTGCACTATTGGAGCCAGAGGGATGGTCTCTTGGGCTTGAATTGTGGAGGTAATTGTGGTGGTGGTGATGATGCTAGAATAAACAGCTGTAGTAGTAGGTATACAGCACATTTCAATTATTCCAAGTGTTTTAATTAGCTGATCTCATTCATCCTTACAATAGCTCTTTAAGGTAGACTGGGATTGTCCTCCCAATACTGCTTCTGGTGGGCTGAAGTTGATAAAAAAAAATGATCGAACAACTCACACTACACCATGGTTAGGATGTGGTTCTTCCCATGAATAAATGCAAAAGCTGTGGTTTTATATATGCAGGGTATGCCAGCGAGCTGGTGGAATCATATGCATAACCAGCATCATGCCAAACCAAATTGCTACCGCAAGGACCCTGACCTCAACATGCACCCGCTTCTGTTCAGCCTGGGAAAAGCACTCTCTGTGGAGGTGAGTAAATAGAAGGTTTGGAATACCTTCAAGCCACAGAAAAGAAAACACAGTAGAATAAAGGAATTCATACCCTTAATTAGGGATAGACAGATCAGTCTATCTCTGATCCATGTGAACTTTGCAAGTGTGTTTCATAAGTCCACTCTATCCTGTTTCTGCATTACCCTTTGCTTTATTTTTTTTAAAAAATCTGCATAAAATAGCAATTGATTATATATATATATATATATATATGTGTGTGTGTGTGTGTGTGTGTGTGTGTGTGTGTGAGAGAGAGAGAGAGAGAGAGAGACAGAGACAGAGACAGAGACAGAGACAGAGACAGAGACAGAGACAGAGACAGAGAGACAGGGAGAGTATTTTGTATGCATTTTTAAATGTATTTTCTTTCAAAGTACACTTTCTTACATGTATCATATCCTAAAATATGCATTTGCATAGTCCTATGCAGTTTTTTTAACCAAGTACTGCATCACAGTATTCAGAGAAGTGCAAAATCAGTGTTCCGATGTGCACCTGAGTCCAGGAGGTACAGATTAGATCAGTTTGCATCAGAAAAGGCAAATAGCCAACTCCTCAAGCATCTTTGCTCCTCATGAGCAATCTGGGCAACACTGAGAGAAAAGGAGAAGCATACCTTCTCCTTCACACAGCTCTTCCATTCAATATGATGCTGCTTATAATAGGGATGGACTCGTACCATAGCTGTTGATTGAGACCCTTTTGACTTTCTAGTATCTACAAAAGGGGATGGCAACCTCCGGCCTGTGGGCTTAATCCAGCCAACAGAGTTGCCCAACCCATGGCACATCCATGGACTCCTCCCCTCTCCAAGCCCTGCCTTCTCCCCTAGCCCTGCTCTTGATTTGGAGACTTCTACAGGACACAGGAGAGAAGAATCTCTATGTTATCTCCCATCTATGATAACAAAAGTAACCCCCTTGGAGGATGAACAGCATGAAGTGGAATCCCTTTATCCTCTCCAATTAGAGATCAGAGATAACAAGGGTGTACCACTGCATGACTTGGGGACAGCAAGGCCCTGCCAGATCTCATCAAGTGCCACTTGCACTGACATTAGCACAGGAAGGAGGTGTCTCACTTGGCCTGGACTTGCAGGACAACTTCCTTAATGTCTCCAGCTTTCTTAACAACTGTCTGCCCATCATTATTCATAATAGGTCAGATTTTGTTGCAGTTTCTTTCCCTCTGAACTGTGAAAAAGAGAATTTACCAACCTTAGCGTGAGGTATGTCCCCCCCCCCACCCCCAATAGCTTAACTACTGCTTCTGTTCCCCATTTGCAGCTTGGGAAGAAGAAAAAGAAACACATGCCTTATCAGCACCAGCACAAATACTTTGTCTGTGAGTATCTCTGCTATTGTGCACAGGGTCCAAAATCTTGCTATTGTTTGCCACTATCAATAAGGCCAAATGCTTCTTGGTGGAGTAAGACAAGAGCAGGCTGAAAGATGTTGATAAAAGGACAAGATGAGCAGTTGGATGCACAGAGGTAATGTTATAGTAAGAAGAATTACTTTGCCAATAGGACTTGAAAGAGGACGAATCTCTCAGAAGTAATCTAACTCACTTTTGAATTTAGACAGTTTACACCTGAAGGAAAGTACTGATCTTCATTTTATTCATTCCCCCTTTTTTACCATAGTCTTAGCTCCAGTGACATTCGTTGTGTTTGTGCAGCTGATTGTCTTCCACTTTACAATTCAGAGGAAAAAATGGTTGGTAAGTGATCTGCAAAGATGTAGTTGCAAAATGCTCCCTCCTATGGCTGAGCATTGAAGGGGACTGATGTATGTTGGAGTGGAACACAGGTTGACTGTGTCATCATCACTGCTCACTGGAGGTGGATTAGATAATCTTTTCATTAGTTTACTCCCGGCTCATAGCTCAAAATGAAGAGCCCCTCAAATATTGGAGAAGAATGAGGTGCCATAACTATTGCTGCCAGGCACTGTTACTATTTAGGGGTTAAGATAGCATCCGTTTTTTCACTGCATCCATTTCTAGTCTATCTCATCCCTCAGTCTCCCAAGTTTTTGGAGCCATTTTGGATTTAAGCACTGGGTGAGAGAATAAATCAACAATTATAATGGGAGACGAGCCTTCAGTGTGGAATTCCCTGCCTTTGGAGGTCAGGCAGGCTCCAAGTTATATGCTTCCAGTGCCTCCTTAAAAACATTACTGTTTCCATGAATGATAGGCCATGAGTTTTACCAATAATGGGGTTTTATCAGAACTTTGTTCTGTTAAAAAAAGTATTTTTAATATGATGATTTTATTCTATTTGTTGTTCACCATTCCAAAATCTTTGGATGGGGAGCGGTATATAAACATTGTAAATAAATGAAATCATGGAGACTAAGCCCCCAATTTGCTCCAAATAGATGGCCATTGTACCTATGCCAGAGGTCCCTATGAGGAAAAAATTCTGCGTGTCCGCAGCATTACTGGTACCCCCTGAGAAATTTTCATTTTGAAGTGACACATAGATTTCTGCAGAAAAATCTCCTGGCCCTTAATAATTCTATCTATTTATTCCTGTATTTGTTTTAAGGCATTTCTGTGCCACTGTACAGAACTGACTGTTCCATTTGCGCTGTTACTGGTGACCTTCATGCCACCATGGCAGTTCTTTTTAACATGACAGTCTCCTGTGTGTCCCTTACCTGCAAACATTGCTCTAAGTCATACGGCATCATAGCCTTTGTAGTCATCATAATTGCTCTATAAAAATCACGACAATTTGTATTTTATTGCCATAACACTGTTTTCTCTTGCAGGAGCTCACTTCCATTCTGATATACAATGTCCGTGTCTGTCTCATGTACATTCCTTTGATGGGATTTAAGAGTTTCATGGCCTACTACTGGCTGTCCAGGTAATAATCATAGTCCAGGTAATAATCATCTGGGCTGCTGCTACACAAGCCTTATACATCTATAAGGATTATAAATTTGTGGAGTATGCAGTCAGAATGGGTGGCCCTCTGCGTGTATGAAGTGGTTTCTTTCTATGTGAAGTGATCACACCAGCATGAACAAGTTCATAAGGATGATCCCATATGGCCTGTAGAAATAGCCATGAAGGTTTCTCAGAGAGGCTGCCTCTCCTGTGTGGTTTTGATTATCTAATGACTTCAAAACCATAAACAAGAGATAGTTATGATAAGAGCAGTGATGCCATAAAATATGTGATATGATATGCTTAAGACTGTTGTAATGTGTTTGTGTATTTGGGATGGGTTGGGGTATTTTGTTATCCCTCACTCCAAATTAAATTTTGTTGATGTTCATAATGCTTCCTTCTTCAATATAACACTCTTCTGCATTCATGCAATTGAATTCCCAGGATCTTCTATTACTTTTTGTAGGTTTCTAAATGTCATGGCATATGGTGCTAAGTAAGGCTGTGCATCACCTCAGGCCAAGCCCCAAAACTGAGTCAAAGTGGGCCAATTTGGCCTGCTTCAACTTGAATTTGAGGCAGTACCGGGTCGGCCTAAGGCCAAAGCTAAAGCTGATTGGTACCAAAGCCTTTGGGCTGCATTGGGCTGATTTATGGCAGTGGTGGACCACTATCCCCACCCACCCATGTGGGAAAGCCAGTGCAAGGGCAGCAGTGAGTCCATATGCATTCTTTGGACTCACCGCCCTCTCCCTCTGCACCCTCATCTCCCTTCCTGACCACCTAGAATTCAAAAGAGAAGGTCTTCAATGTCTTCCCTTTAAAACAAATGCCATTTATATCTGGACTGTCCAGTTGTGAAAAGCAGAATCTTCTGAGAACATAATAATTCCCAGGAAGGTTCTAACATCATATGTTTGGCTCCATGACACCCTCCACATATCTTAGATATGCACTGTAGACTACTAATACGCAGCGATAGTAACATTTGTGAGGAATTACTTAAAAGCTCCATTTCTGAAGGTGTCAAACACTTCACAGAAACTTGGGGTCCCTCTATATGATGTCACTTTGGCACCTGTTTCTCTGAATATGCACTTTTTCCTATAGTCGAATTTACGTCTAATAGTGATAGACGAGAGCCGTGAAGGAGCATTACGGGCTCCATATAGTGCACCTTACAATTGTTTATATGCATAGATTTGCATCATAGTTGGAGCATAGATCGAGCCTTGAACGAGGACAAATTGAGGAAAGTACCACCCTAGTGGCTTTTGGTACCGCCCACCTGCATTTCCCACCGTTCGTTACCCTTGCCCACCTGGTAAAACTGGTAAAGCAAGTTCCATTGCAGTCTCTTCCTGTCAGATAGAAAGATCGTTTGTCTTTCAGATGTTAATCTGTTGCAAATCGGGTCTCCTTGGAAACATCCTGTGGCCTTGATTTTGTATTAAACTGCTTTGCTGAAGAAGATTTCAGGCAGTAAAAGGAACTAGAACATGAAATTCACTAGCACCAGGAAATGTGAACCAAAGAGTTCAATGAGGCTTGAATTAGGGACAAAATGAGAGCACGTACTGTGCCAAGCTTCTCAGGGAGCAAGTCCCCCCACCTACTCAATGCACCTTACTCATGAGTAACAGCACGACAGCAGCTCAATGCCAGGAACTCTCTTGCACAGGATCCCAGCAAGACAGAGAGAGGGAAATGGAGAAGATACAAAACTTTAGTGGACCCCAAATTCTCAAAATGAACAGCACACATCCTTTTCCAACCCCCTTCCTCTAGCAACGAAGGAGCAGTCATTCACTCATGACATCACCAGCTCTTCCCACCAAACTATGCCCACGATTAGCATTAATCCAAATGGTCAGTAGGGATACATGACGATAATGCGCTTGAACTTCGGATAAAAATTTAAAGTCACGGTAAATCGACACCTTGGAAATGTGCATTAACGGAAGCTATAAATCAGTTAAGAATCTACTACACCTTTCTGGAAATATACACATACCCCTCTGGAAAGGATCAGCTTTTTATGACCCAAGCCAAAATCTGTCTGAATTTTGGCAAGGCTCTTAAATAACGTTGGCCCATTCTAAGCTGTCCCACCCATCCTTTCCCCTCCCCTAAAATCTGTCTTCCAGTAGCAATAAGAGGACGCATGAATGGCTGGGCTGCTCCGCTCGGGGCAGAACACGTTATTAGCCAGGCTAGAACACCTTACCAGCCGGGGATAGAACATCTGGGAACAGAACATCTTACCAGCCGGGCATCTCCAGTACAAAGTACTTGTGGTTTTAGGTCTTCTGGGCCTTTTGTAATGCTTGGAAGACTTAGCAAACTATAATGCCCAGCGATCTCTGCACATTTGGAACATCCTGTGAAGGGCCATAGAGGACCTTCTCACTCCACTCCACTCCACTCCCTGCCCTTACCCCTGTCACACCTATGGGAAGGGAAGGGTTGGGAAAAGGGAATTGGTATTGCAAAGGAAAGAGGAGAGAAAGTGGCTGGACATGAGAGGTTTGGCAAGGAAGCATTTGCACCAAGCCAGCCCTTTAGGAGATTTCAAAGAGCTCTTAGAAATATCCCAAGCATGTCCCATTTTGTTTTAAATCTTCAATAGAATTAGGCCAGTTCAAATCGGTGTTGGCGGGGGTGGGGGAGAAGGTTGACCACCTTTAATAGGACTGTAATGGCTACTGTATTTTGTGTGTGTGTGTGTGTTTTGTCTACACAGGTTCCTAGAAAGCAGTTGGTTTCTCTGGGTCTCACAGATGAACCACATTCCAATGAACATTGATTATGATCAGAATTTAGACTGGATTTCTGGTCAGGTGAGATAATGACCATTTCTGCTTAGAGGCACTAACTTTCTTTCCTCCAGTAAATTCATCAATGCTTTGGGGCGTGTGGTCTCATAACAAAGGGCAGAGTTACATTGCTATTGTAAAATTGCTCCAGGGCATAATCATGTGAAAAAATGCAAGAGTTCAATCACTTTATTGATCAGTTTGTTGTCTATAGCTACTGCAGGGTACATAATGAGAGAAGATATAACCAATGGAAAGAGAAACGAGACCAAAGAAAGGCCTTCTTGAGCAATCTTACAGGAAGCAATTGTGGCCAAAGAGGGCATATGGGAGAAAGGAGAGAGGACAGATAGTCAGTGTGAAGTAGAAAAGATTCCTAAATTTAAAGAACAGGATGTTGGTGCAGATGTAAACAGTAATGGGAGGCTATCAGACAGATTTTGACTGAATCTACAGAGGTGTCCCTCACCCGCTCTTCTGATTTGGTGCTAAGCAGGAAGGGTAAGAATAATAATACTTAGCTGAAGTATAGTAATTTAGAACGAGGGCTTCACATATATTACTTCAGGAGCCATGTAATGTAGGCAGTACATAAGAACATAAGAAGAGCCATGCTGGATCAGACCAGGAGTCCATCTAGTCCAGCATTCTGTTCACACAGTGGCCAACCAGCTGTCAAGCAGGGACCCACAAGCAGGACACAGTGCAACAGCATCCTCCCACCCATATTCCCCAGCACCTGCTGTATATAGGCTTACCGCCTCTGATACTGGAGGTAGCAAATAGCCATCATTACTAGTAGCCATTGATAGCCTTCTCCACCAGGAATTTATCCAACCCCTTTTAAAGCCATCCAAATTGGTGGCCATCACTACATCTTGTGGTAATGAATTCCATAGTTTAACTAGTGCAGTGTGAAGAAGTACTTCCTTTTATCTGTCCTGAATCTCCCACCAATCAGCTTCATGGAATGACCCCGCGTTCTAGTATTATGGGAGAGGGAGAAAAATATCTCCCTATCCAAATTCTCCACATCATGCATGATTCTGTACACTTCTATCCGGTCTCCCTTCAGCCTCCTTTTTTCCAAGCTAAACAATCCCAGCTGTTGTAACCTTCCTTCATAGGGGAGATGCTCCAGTCCCTTGATCATTTTAGTTGCCCTTTTCTGTAATTTTTCCAGCTCTACAATATCTTTTTGTAGGTAGGTGGCCAGAACTGTACACTATTCTAAATGTCGTCTCACCATAGATTTGTATAATGACAGTATGATACTGGCAGTTTTATTCTTGATTCCTTTTCTAATAATGCTTAACACAGAGTTTGCCTTTTTTTTTTTACAGCGGCCGCACACTGGCTTGATATTTTCATTATTATCATATTGTAGAAAATAATAGTTTGCATTAGGCTACTGACTAAGTTCATAGCAGAGCTGTGATGTAAATCAATGACATTGTGGGTGATGGCTCAGGCGGCAGTGCAATGTTATAATTAGGGGTGTGCATCGGATCGGATCCGATCCACGATCCGAATCCGATCCGACCCAAAATCGGGAAAATCCGATCCGATCCGATCCGATCCGATCCGGACAACCTCCGATCCGATCCGATCCGATCCGATGAGGTCCGATCCGGATCGGACGCCATTTTGAATGCTTTTTCCCATAGCCAAGTATTGTTTTACAAAAACGCCTATAACTTTTTCATTTTTAAAGATAGAAGGATGAAACTTGGGCACATTGTAGACTGGTTAGGGGTAGTTATCTGTGAGAAATTTCAGAAAGATTGGTGCATGCATTTTGTGGCAATTCATTTTTTAATAAATACCCAGGAATGCCTATAACTTTGTCATTTTTAAAGTTACACACATGAAACTTTGCCACATTGTAGGGGGTACCTTGGGACCTATGTGTGTGAAATTTCAGAAACGTAGGTGCTTGTCTTGTGTGGCAATTAATTTTTAGAAAAATGGGTAGTAGTGGGGTAAATACAGTTACGCCTCCCATTTTTTTATTTTTGAAGATACAAACAGGAAACTTGGGCACATTACAGGTACCACTTGCCTTGATATGTGTGTGAAATTTCAGAAACATTGGAGCTTTCCTTGTGTGGCAATTAATTTTTGAAACAATGAGGAAAGAAACACCTATAACTTTGTCATTTTTAAAGTTACACACATGAAACTTTGCCACATTGTAGGCGGTACCTTGGGACCTATGTGTGTGAAATTTCGGAAACGTAGGTGCTTGCCTTGTGTGGCAATTAATTTTAGAAAAATGGGTAGTGGTGGGGTAAATACAGTTACGCCTCCCACTTTTTTATTTTTGAAGATACAAACAGGAAACATGGGCACATTACAGGGAACACTTGGCTTGATATGTGTGTAAAATTTCAGACAGCTGGGTCCAGGCATGTGGTGGCAAGGTATTTTTGAAACAATGAGGAAAGAAACGCCTATAACTTTTTTATTTTAAAAGTTAGAAGTCTGAACATTGCTCACTTTGTAGATGGGTTAGGGGTAGATATGTGTCAGAAATTTCAGAATTATAGGTCCAGGCATTTGATGGCTATGGAATTTTTAAATTACATGTTTCAAAAAAATTTCTACAGAGGCCAGGTCTTCCCCTCCCGCTTCCCGCGAAGAAAAGGAAACACTCTCTCGTCTTGATCCCTTTGATCCTTGCTAGTAGTATCCATTACAGGGCTCGTGTTTCCTTTCCTACTTTCACTTTTCAAGCAGAACGGCTGAGCCTAGCTGAGTTTTGCAGCCATGCGTGCAAGGAAGGATCACTCTGGTCTCGATCCCTTTGATCCTTGGTAGTATCCATTACAGGGCTCGTGTCTGCTTGAGTACAAAGTGAAAGCAGACACGAGCCCTGTAATGGATACTACCAAGGATCAAAGGGATCGAGACCAGAGTGATCCTTCCTTGCACGCATGGCTGCAAAACTCAGCTAGGCTCAGCCGTTCTGCTTGAAAAGTGAAAGTAGGAAAGGAAACACGAGCCCTGTAATGGATACTACTAGCAAGGATCAAAGGGATCGAGACGAGAGAGTGTTTCCTTTTCTTCGCGGGAAGCGGGAGGGGAAGACCTGGCCTCTGTAGAAATTTTTTTGAAACATGTAATTTAAAAATTCCATAGCCATCAAATGCCTGGACCTATAATTCTGAAATTTCTGACACATATCTACCCCTAACCCATCTACAAAGTGAGCAATGTTCAGACTTCTAACTTTTAAAATAAAAAAGTTATAGGCGTTTCTTTCCTCATTGTTTCAAAAATACCTTGCCACCACATGCCTGGACCCAGCTGTCTGAAATTTTACACACATATCAAGCCAAGTGGTACCTGTAATGTGCCCATGTTTCCTGTTTGTATCTTCAAAAATAAAAAAGTGGGAGGCATAACTGTATTTACCCCACCACTACCCATTTTTCTAAAATTAATTGCCACACAAGGCAAGCACCTACGTTTCCGAAATTTCACACACATAGGTCCCAAGGTACCGCCTACAATGTGGCAAAGTTTCATGTGTGTAACTTTAAAAATGACAAAGTTATAGGTGTTTCTTTCCTCATTGTTTCAAAAATTAATTGCCACACAAGGAAAGCTCCAATGTTTCTGAAATTTCACACACATATCAAGGCAAGTGGTACCTGTAATGTGCCCAAGTTTCCTGTTTGTATCTTCAAAAATAAAAAAATGGGAGGCGTAACTGTATTTACCCCACTACTACCCATTTTTCTAAAAATTAATTGCCACACAAGACAAGCACCTACGTTTCTGAAATTTCACACACATAGGTCCCAAGGTACCCCCTACAATGTGGCAAAGTTTCATGTGTGTAACTTTAAAAATGACAAAGTTATAGGCATTCCTGGGTATTTATTAAAAAATGAATTGCCACAAAATGCATGCACCAAACTTTCTGAAATTTCTCACAGATAACTACCCCTAACCAGTCTACAATGTGCCCAAGTTTCATCCTTCTATCTTTAAAAATGAAAAAGTTATAGGCGTTTTTGTAAAACAATACTTGGCTATGGGAAAAAGCATTCAAAATGGCGTCCGATCCGGATCGGACATCTGGTCCGATCCGATCCGACCAGCCTCCGATCCGATCCGATCCGATCCGACCCCCCAGGTCCGATTCCGATCCGCTATCCGATCCGATCCGGGGGGTCAGTGCACATCCCTAGTTATAATTGCTTATCTGGAAGTCACATTGAACTTAATGGGGTGTGTTTCTGAGTAGACCTGTATAGGATTGCATTGTCAGTCCCTTAGCCATTATACTACAAAGACACTGAAATGCCACAATACCATCACTCCTCCAGTGATATCAAAAGATGTGCTTCCATTTAGCCTCTCCATGTCAACCAACTCCTTTTCTGCTTTCTAGCCCAGACAGGAGGTGTTGATTGCAGCAGCCACCTCATATTATTCATGGTTATGCCATCTTTACTAGCCATTTACTACCAATCAAACATGTTTACTTAACTATGCAGCTAAATTTATTTGTTTATCACATTTCTATTTCTATACCGCCCAATCGCCAAAGCTCCCAGGAGAATGCCTAACCATTAAAACCAGAAAATACATAATAAAATGCAATATAAAATGTAAAAGTTTAAGACCTCAGTAGAAAAGTACAAAAGCTTAAACCTTGCAGGAATGGATAGATTTAAAATACAATTAGGGGATATAGAACTTGCAGGGTGCACGCCCTGCGAGTTTGCCGAGCACTGCTTGGCTGGCCTGGTTCCCGGAGATGGCCTGGCTGAACGCTGACCAAAGTGCACTTTCCAGGGCTTCCAGAAAGTGTGCAATTTACCCAGCATGCCATTAGCATTTTGCTAATGGAGTGCACTTTGCCTCCCTCTCCCCACCAATGGGCTCTTTAAAGGTCCAATTCAACACTGGAGCAAGAGATTTCCAGAAGTTTGTCCCATACAACAGCTGGACTGTTCGTTTTGAGCCAACCGTTTCATAATGTTTTCAAGCACTCATCATAACAATTCAAGTGACTGAACTCTAGTCCTTAGGGTTCAGTCACTAATCTATGTGTTCTTGCCATAACAATCACCCCAACTGGTCTATAGATAGATGAACATGGAACTGCCACCAGCTGAAAGCCCAGCACCATGTGGGTTGTACAAGCCAGATGCATGGAAAGATCACTTCTGAACCCTGGAAAAAACACCACAGAGATGTGGCCTCTATAGATATTGACAATAATATGATCAGTGACATTAATAAGAGATTATATTTTCAAAGGTACTCTGACCTGACACAACAGAGTGAGATAGAAAAAGGAAACATTAGCTTGCTCAGCTCACCATGTTGTTTGAATATTTATACTTCTTCACACTGTGCATAGTGAAGCTATGGAATCCCCTACCACAAGATGTAGTGATGGGCCAGTATCAGAGACAGTAAGTTTTTGTATATCTGTTACTGGGGAATAACAGCAGGGGTCATCTTAGTTTTTATACTGTATAACTTCAGGACAGACACACACATACACACACACACTTTACCATGAGAAAGTGTGGGATTTGCATTTTCTTATGAAATTTAATCTTGGCACAGGAATGTAGATCAGTTGCTCCTAAGAAGTGGTAATTAGAAAACTATCAAGGAGGAAAGTGAGACCACAATGAAGATAATAGAGGAAAATGGAATTCAGTTAGCAGTTTCTTTGAAGTTTCCACCACATGCTGAAAAGAGAACCTACATTACAATGAAAGGTAGCTTGCCACTTCACCAAAAGGTGGATGGTTCTCCAGTCATGCATATGTTTGATTTTAATATAGTCAATGTGATGCAACTGGTGAGTGCTATTTCAGAAGCCTTTCTAGGGATGTTTAACGTGGTGTCCCTAAGGTAAGAAAACCCACAACAACCAAGCAAAGAGTAATAGTGGTCCACCATACAATAAAGTTTAAGAACCACTGTTGAGGAAATACAGCAATAATGGAGTAACTGTAATTCAGCATATTTCTCTTTTTCACTTAGCTCACAGCTACATGTAATGTGGAGCATTCCAGGTTCAATGACTGGTTTACCGGGCACCTGAACTTCCAGATTGAGCATCAGTAAGTACGAGATATATGGAGAATGAAAGTGATACAGAAAAATTATACAGAATCATAGAATCATAGAACAGTAGAGTTGGAAGGGGCCTAGAAAGCCATCGAGTCCAACCCCCTGCTCAATGCAGGAATCCACCTTAAAGCATACCTGACAGGTGGTTGTCAAGCTGCCTCTTGGATGCTTCTAACATGGGAGAGCCCACCACCTCCCTAGGTAATTGGTTCCATTGTTGTATTGCTCTAACAGTCAGGAAGTTTTTCCTGATGTCCAGCTGGAATCTGGCTTCCTGTAACTTGAGCCCATTATTCTGTGTCCTGCATTCTGGGTTGATCGAGAAGAGATCCTGGCCCTCCTCTGAGTTACAACCTTTCAAGTATTTGAAGAGTGCTATCATGTCTCCCCTCAATCTCATCTTCTCCAGGCAAAACATGCCTAGTTCTTTCAATTTCTCCTCATAGGGCTTTGTGTGAATGTGCCTTGGAAAGTCCTTCATGGAAATGACAGACCACACTCCTATCTGGTATGAAAGGGCTAGGGGCCTTCAGCAGAGATGTGATGTTCTTCCGATGCTGAAGGCTCTGTGATACTCAGTTGACATCCTCCTCACTCCTTCTCTTTCCACAGCCTTTTCCCAACCATGCCTCGACACAATTACTGGAAGGTGGTTTCGCTGGTGAAATCCCTCTGTGTCAAGCATGGGGTTAAATACCAGTGCAAGCCCATGCTCACAGCCTTTGCAGATATACTACGGTAAGTGCCCATTAACAGGGGACAGTGGAAGGAACATCAGTGGGGGAGGACCAGCATGGCATGGGATAGCAGCATGGTGGTGGTGGGAGGAAGAGAGAAACATTGTGAAACATTGCTGATTAATGAGATTTCTTTTCCTCTTTGCAGCTGTCTGAAGGAGTCAGGGGAACACTGGCAGGAGGCTTATTTCCACTGATAAGAACATGGAGGACTTTGGGATGGAATGTCCTCATGCTGCCCACAAACACATCACACAGCAAATGGATTTGATAGGAATAGACCATCCTGCACTATTTTCTGCTGGAACTGCTGCTTATCCCTATCCATCTTCATGCAAGTCCTTCTGCATAGGTTTCTTTCACATAAATAACACGATTTTACAAGGGCTTCTTCTTCCAGATTTCTTGCAAGATAAGATCACCTCTTCTGGAATATGCATGATACCTTTCACTTGTATTAAATTATTTCCCTCCTCTGAGTTTCCCTCTACTAAAAACACCTTTCTGCCTTCACTTGGGTTTAACTCTTTGAAGAAGTTTTCATCTAATGTCATGTGTGAGTGAGCCCCATTGTCATTAGCCACATAGTACTTCTTCGATTAGTTTGTGTTATAGAAAAATCCTAACTATAGTAATGAATTCTTGGCTTGGACTGGTGTTAAAAATCTTTGCTGTTGTGGTGCCTTCCCTTTCCTGGTTGCAACAATGATCCTTCGTTTGAACAAAAACTTCCTAATTAGCTGGAGCCAGACAGTCCCCCAGCAATTATAACATTGGCCACTACCTCTTTCACAATGTAATTTGTGCCAGAGACATTATTTTTCTCATGTGAATGTGAGATCTCTCTTCTATCTGCCTCCTTTTTAAAGTCAAGTGTACATTTTTAAAGTCTGGGTTCATCTTTGTATTCATGCCAGAAATCAGTGAGAAATATTCATTTGGTGTAAGCCTTTGTTGTGGAGAAGATCAGTTTTTGTTGTTTTGTTGGTGTATGTATTGTGTGTGCTTTAAATGTTTTTTCATGTTTGGAAAAAGAATAAAAAAATTAAAACAGGGAGAAATATTCATTTGGTAAAGATGCCTTAGGATAGCAACCCTTTGCTCATTATTTAAGGTTCCTCCTGTAGTGCTGAGTTTGTCCATTAAATCTAGCACTTTTCCCATGTGGTCTAAGGGGCAATCCCCATCCCAGAGTTGAGCAGAAAACAATGCTTTATAAAGTGAGTTTGATCTTGCAGCTCCATTTTCCCTTATAGATTTTTCAGAGCTAACTACATTTTTTTTGCAGTGTTTCCAATCAGCTGTGACTATGCAAAACCCTGTATTATTAAGGCTTTAGCTTTGCAGCCCCTTTTTTTTTTATCAAATCCATTGATGTTTTCAGCTGCTTCTGTGAGTCTGTCTATCATCATGATGTCCAACAGTCCTACATGTTCCAGCTGCATCTATACTCTGTACAACCATACATGGAAGATCTATGGTTGAAGCTTCAGAATCAAGGTACAAGCATTTGCACTTACATGAGTGATCATTACCTTTCCTCAGGAGTCTTTAGCCTTAAGCACTTTTTTCATAGTCTGGGCATATACGGCGACCATATGAAAAGGAGGACATGGCTTCAGTATCTTTAACAGTTGTACTCATAGTTGTACAAAAAGGGGAATTTCAGCAGGTGTCATTTGTTTGCATGCAGCACCTGATGAAATTCCCTCTTCATCACAACAGATAAAGCTGCAGGAGCCTTGCCCTCTTGACCAGACACTGGAAGAGCTCTGTGATGGAGAAGGTATGCTTCTCCTTTTCTCACATTTTTCTTCAGGTTGATCATGAGGGGCAGAGATCCTTCTGGAGTTGGCTGTTTGCTCCTTCTGATGCAAACTGTCCTGATCTGTACCTCCTGGACTAAGGTGTACATCAGAACAAAGTTATCCTCAGATTTTGCTCTTCTCTGAATGTGGTGATGCAGTTCTTGGGTCAAAAAACCTATGCCTACATGAATGTATTTTTTGGGATACAATATATTTAGAAAAGTATACTTTGAGGGGGAAATGCATTTAAAAATGCATATTTTATGACAAAATAACACATTCAGGAATATGTATTTCATTGGTAATATATTGTGCAAATGTATATTTTTTTAATCACAGGTTAATGTAGAAATTAGATGGAGTAGACCTGTGAAACTCATTTGCAAAACTCACATAGATTGGAGATAGGCTGATCTGCTCATCCCTTATTAGGGGTATGGATTCCTTGAATCTACTGTGTTTTCTTTTCTGTGCCTTGATGGTATCCCAAACCTTCTATTTACTCATCTCCACAGAAAAATCTTTCCCAAGGCTGAACAAGAGCAGGTGCATGTTTTTTTTAAATTATTTTTATTGAATTTTCATAATAAGATATATTGGGAAACAAAAAACCAAACCAAACCAAAACAAAACCAAAACAAATAACAACAAAAAAAACCAAACCCAAAACATTCCCTCCCTGTTCCTTCCCCATGCTTGGTTCTTTTCAGAGTTTTTCTCCTTTCATTTTATTTCTCTATTCCAGTGTGGTGTATTAAATTGAACAAGAGAAGGTGTATGTTGAGGTCAGGGTCTTGCAGAAGCAGTTGGGTTTGGTGTGATGCTGGTAAAGCCTATGGTTTTACCTGCCAGGTGTCCTCTTTGCTATTGCTTTATATACTTCCTATTGTATTGTACTTCTTGGAATCTTCTTTTTCAGTTAACTGTGAGGTTTCTTCACACTGTCTCCACCTCTGCCCTTATTCATGCTTGCTTTATATCTTTGGAATTCATTGCCAACTAGCATTTATTCACTTGACTCTCTTCCACTTCTAGAAAGAAAGGGGGGGGGGGAAGCATTCATTGCTGGTTTGGGTTCAGGTATGACTGAAATTGTTCCAGTTTTGTTTCATTGGAAGCCAATAAAATGGTTTGACATACCAGGTGCCAACTTACATGGGAGAAATGTGATTTGTTTTATTTCCAATCTGATTCACACAATGAATGGCAGGGGCAGAAAGGAAGAAGTGAAAGAAAAGTTCATGGGATAACCCCGGGTCCTAGTATTACGGGAGGGGGAGAAAAATGTCTCCCTATCCACATTCTCCACACCATGCATAATTTTGTACACCTCTATCATGTCTCCCCTCAGCCTCCTTTTTTCTAAACTAAACAATCCCAACTGTTGTAACCTTCCCTCATAGGGAAAATGCTCCAGTCCCTTGATCATTTGAATTGTCCCTTTCTGCACTTTCCCCAGCTCTACTATACACACACACACACACACACACACACACACTATTCTAAGTGTGGTTACACCATAGATTTGTATTAAGGCAGTATAATACTGGCAATTTCATTCTCAATTCCTTTTCTATGCCTAACATGGAGTTTACCTTCTTTACAGTGGCTGCTCTACTGGGTTGTACTGTCCAGCACAACCCCAAGATCTCTTTCTTGGTCAGTAACCATCGGCTCAGATCCCATCAAGTTATACTTGAAGTTGGGATTTTTCTTGTCTTAACTTGCATCACTTTACACTTGCTTACATTGGACTCTCAGCCAGGAGTGCTGGTTGGATAATAGGAACAATTCTGCATGCTTCCAGACACTAGGGGGTGCTAGAGACAAATTGAGCAGTATTGAGCAGTGTTGTATCAACAGCCACTTGTCTTGTTCATCGCCCCTTGTTGTCCTGTAACTTGATCAGTTCCTTTCTCCTCCTTCCTCCCCTTCCTCTTCGCCTACTCAACAAGCAACATGTGTTCTCTCTCCCTGAGGGAAGAAAGCAACCATATCCCATGCCTTCTCTTACTTACACTCATGCACCCAGCTTTAGTGTAAGTAAATCAAGGATATTCACTGATTTCAGGTTTTTTGGGATAGTGATAAAGACTCACCAAAGAATCAAGTGGTCATAGTGGTTTTCAGGTGCACAAAAGTAAGACTTGTCTCAATCCAGTTTAACAAAGAAAGTACAAAGCATTATGGAAAAGCCATAATGTATACAATCTCAGGGTTGTATACATTATGGCTTTGATTAGATTAGGCATGGAGGAAGGTTGGGCATCTACAATTTCAGGAGGTCCCATGCCAGTATATAGCTTGATGGTGGAGACATTGTCCATGCCTATAGAGCATTCAGTGAGAAACCTCAAGTGTACTTTGCTCTGTTTTGCTGGAGCTTTCACTTGAGCAGACAAAATTGCGCTGTTGGCTTTATGCTAACTCAGGAACCTGTGCTTTTCGCCCATGGCAAGAGACAGATCAAATTAATGCTAGGCTTGGTGTTCTGAGGCCCACCCTCCTTGTTTCCCCTCCCAAAATGCGCTTCTAGACATTAGCTGAAATGGCCTAATTGTGGGTTTTGGCCTTTTCTTATGGAGCAGCACGGCTACTTTGCTTTATTATGATTATGATTATTTTATAAAAGAGCTTAGTGTGTTTGTTGATATTGAACCTTTTCAGGTTTCCCAGCAGAGTGCTAACTTACCAGATCCAGAGGACATTGTTGAGCTATATCAGAATATTGAGATTTGTCACAATCAGCAAAGTTGCTGTGTTTAGTAATTCTTCCTGCAAATGTGCTCATATTTTGGGGTGGGGTAAGGTTCTCTGTTATGCATTTCACCTGAAATGTGAAAGGTAATCCCTGCCCATCCTTGTCACTTGTAACACATTTCTGTGGAAAGGTCACTTGATTATTTCTTCTTACATTAAACTTAAGAGTTGGTTTATTAAGTATGTAGAGAATTTTCCTTATATGGAAACTGAAACTAAATATTTCAAAGCTAAGGGAATAAGATTTGGATAACCTGAAAGAAAATAAGCTTTCCTCCCCTAGCAGGGTGGTTGGGGTGTGGGGTGTATCTTTTGCCTGGGAAATAGAAGTAGAAGGCAATGCCCAAAATGAATATTAGCACATCAGGGAGCTATTATTTAGACCCATTTCAAACTGGCTTCAGGGCAGGATACAGAGTTGAGACCACTTTGGTAGCCTTAGTGGATGATCTACGCCTTAATATTGACAGGAGGAGTGTGTCCCTGCTGGTACTCCTGGACCTCTCAGCGGCTTTCGATACCATCGACCATGGTATCCTTCTGGAGCGCCTGGGGGAATTGGGAATCGGGGGCACTGTGCTTCAGTGGTTCCAATCCTATCTCTCGGGCAGGTTCCAGATGGTGATGCTTGAGGATATCTGCTCTTCAAAAAAGGAGTTGCTATGTGGTGTACCACAAGGTGCCATCCTTTCCCAATGCTGTTTAACATTTACATGAAACCGCTGGGAGAGATCATCCGGAGGCATGGGGCGGGGTGCTATCAATACGCTGATGACACCCAAATATATTTCTCTATGCCTTCGACAACATCGTCAGCTAAGGATAGTGTGTCTCCTCTGAATGAATGCTTGGAGGCGGTAATGGGCTGGATGAGGAAAAACAAACTGAAGCTGAATCCAGACAAGACGGAGGTGCTCGCTGTGAGAGGCCCCAACCTGGGTTTGGAGGTGTGTCTACCAGTTCTGGATGGGGTTACACCCCCCCTGAAAGACTGTGTTCGCAGCTTGGGGGTATTCCTGGATCCGTCGGTCCAGATGACAGCTCAGATTGATGCGATGGCCGGAAGTGCCTACTATCAGCTTCGCCTGATACGCCAGCTGCGCCCCTTCCTGGAGTTGGAAGACCTAAAGACAGTAGTGCACGCGCTGGTAACTTCGAGGCTTGACTTCTGCAATGCGCTGTACATAGGGCTACCTTTGTGCCTAGTCCGGAAACTTCAACTTGTTCAAAATATGGCAGCCAGGTTGGTCACCGGTACATCTAGGGGGGACCACATTACACCAGTTTTAAAATCACTTCATTGGCTGCCAATCAGTTTCTGGGCGAAGTATAAAGTGTTGGTTATTACCTTTAAAGCCCTACATGGTTTGGGCCCAGGCTACCTGCGGGATCGCCTTCTCCTGTACAATCCACCCCACACACTTAGGTTCTCTGGGAAGAACTTACTCAAGCCAGCCAGAACTAGGCTGGCGAGTGTTACCCAGAGGACCTTCTCTTCCATCGCTCCCAGACTATGGAATGGTCTGCCAGAGGAGATTAGACAAATTAGCAGTCTTCATGAATTGAAGAGAGTCATGAAGACTGCTCTCTTCTGGCAGGCCTATCCGGATGAATTTTAAGATGTTTTAATGATGCATTTTCTCCTGTTTTAAATTTTTTTAACTGTTTGTGATTCTTGTATTTTACATTGTGTTCCCCGCCTCGATCCGAAGGGAGAGGCGGGTTATAAATAATAATAATAATAATAATTATTATTATTATTATCTAATGTTACCCCAGAAACAAGCCCAAATCAGCACTTCTAGAACAGTCAACAAAGCTGCCATTTATTAGCTCCACTGATATTTCCCAATGCTGTTTCCTTCTGCATACTTCTAGGGTCAAGTCATGATGGCGAAAACAAGAGGCATCAGTTATCATGACAATGTAGGTTGAAGTAGGTTGAACAGTAGGATCGGCAACAACAAGGCCTTAGGGACCTGGATGTATGTAGCAAGAAGGAACCCAACTTCCTAAATTGGAAGTTGTATCCTTTTCAGGGATATTCTTGGTGGAGAGGAACCCAAAACGAATTTGCAAAACAAAGTATTATGTTTTTGAAAATATTTGCCAGGTATAAGTAAGGGGATTCCATGTATAACATAAACAATTCGAGGTATGGTATTAATCTTGAGTGTATTAACCTTACCCCATAGACTTAATTTTAAAGATGCCCATCTCTCTGTATATCACGAAATATCATTAATCAACTTGTTTAGATTTAACTTAATCATTTCAGATATGTCTTTAGGAACAATTATTCCCAAATAAGTAATGGAATCAGGGTGCTGATGAAATGGTCAATGAGCTAATACATTGGAGTATACCCTATCTCCAATCAGCATTATTTCTGATTTTGACCAATTCATTGACTAGCCAGACAAATCACCAAATATATTGATCAGCTTCATCAGAGCCAGAACCAACAACTGGAGTTTTGAGATAAACAACAAAAGATCATCAGCATAAAGAATAATTTTCAATTCTAAGCCAGCATGCACAAAACCGTGACTACTACTACTTTGTCTAATAGCACACGCCAGGGGTTCCAAGCATAAATCAAATATCAATGGGGAAAGTGAACATCCTTGGTTGGAACCCCACCTAATTAGAAAAATAACTGAAAATAGCCCATTAGTCCTTACTCTAGCTCTCAGGGCTGCATATAACACTTTTACCCATGTAAAAAATTCTACTGGAAAAATAAAATTAAAGTAGTAAAAATAAATTTCCAATGAATTTTGTAGAAGGTCTTTTCTGCATCCAAACAAATGATGGCTGTCTGGTCAGTTCTTTCAAAATTTAAGGTCGTCAGAACAACAACTAATCTGAGATTATCTGCCCCCTGTCAATTTTTAGGGTGGCTTTTCTAAAGCAGCAGAACATGAAGCAGCAACTTGTTGCAATTACTTGTTGCAATCTATCGGCCAGAATTGCTGTTAATATTTTGTTATCAATGACATTAATTAATTATATAGGTCAATAGTTTGCACAGTAGGTATGGTCCTTGCCAGACCTAGGAATCACAGTTATATAAGTGTCATTTATCAATAAAGAAAGGGAGCCTGATTCAAAAATATGATTATAGAAGCAATACACTTTGGGAGCTAAAAAGCTAGAGAATATTTTATACCACTCAATTGGAAATCCATCTGGATCAGGTAATTTCCCATTATTCGTATGTATAAATACATTCCTAATTTCATCCAAGACCAAAGTTGTTGTGAAAAATCCAAACATGGAAGCTTAATATTTAAAAAGCATCCATAATTTGCTTTGATATCTCACTACAAATACTAAAAAGATCAGTATATATATATATTTTTAAAAATGTGAGTTTATATCTATAGGCGAAGTGTATACTTTATAACACACATCTTTAAATTACATTTTGGTATTTTTGTTTAAGACTGTGTGCTAGGATGTTCACCATTTTCCCAATATACTTGTCATAAACAAGTCAGAAGGAATTTCGCCTGCTGTGAGAGAATATTATTCAACTCATGCTTAGCATTCTACAACTCTTGATACAGTTGTACAGTAGGAGAGATGGCAAACTGGGTTATTAGAGATTTCAACTTCTTATGTAAATATGTGTTGAGTTCATTCAATTTTTCCTTGATAAAGAGGCATAGGCATGTGGGTAACAGCAAAACAGTTTGATAACTTTGCAGACTGGAATTGCAATAAACAGTCTGTCAAGACGGATGGTCAAGGTTAGGGTGACCATATGGAAAGGAGGACAGGGTTCCTGTATCTTTAACAGTTGTATTGAAAAGGGAATGTCAGCAGGTGTCATTTGTATGCATGCAGCACCTGGTGAAATCCCCTCTTCATCACAACAGTTAAAGCTGCAAGAGCTATACTAGAGTGACCAGATACAAAAGATGCCAGGGCTCCTGTAGCTTTAAATGTCATGATGAAGAGGGAATTTCACCAGGTGCTGCCTGCATATAAATGATGCTTGCTGAAATTCCCTTTTGAACACAACTGTTAAAGATACAGGAGCCCTGTCCTCCTTTTCATATGGTCACCCTAGTCAAGGTGAAAAAGAAAATGATATAAGCTTTATTCCAAGTAAAAAAACATACATAGTCACCTCAGCTTCTGCAGATAAAAAGAAACAAACCACTTTGCAAAGTGAGAATGTAAGAGATAAGAAAGGGAGGAGCCAGAGTAGAAGGGAAAATATAGGAGTGGAAGAAAAGGGCAGAATCAAAATCCAATAAAGACAATAAAGGAAGGTTAATCAAGAAAACCCCTTACCAGAGGGAGAACTAGTCAAGAAAAGCACAAAGACCACTTCTATCACCACCTCCCACTGGCCCAACCAATAAGAACTGTTGCCCATTTCCAGCAAGGCAATGATTTGGCCCCTAATGAAAGCTTTACTGGCTTCCCACTTGATGGTGCACAAACCAGCTGTACCTCATTAGTTTTAAAATACTCTGTCAGTTCAGCTGGTATCTGAGTCGAAATCTTCTCATCATTAAGAAAAGAAACATTAAGGCGCCATAGACTGGAGGGCCATAGGAGAATCAGAAAATTGCAATTCCAAACATACTGGGGCGTGGTCTGATACTACCAATGTGTCAATCTTGCAATCTTTTAATTGGCCTATCAAAGATGTCAAAACCAAAAAGTAATCTAAAGCAATTATACTGAACCAGTGAAATCAAACTGTCTGTCAGCAGGATGTAAAATTCTCCAAGCATCAATTAACCATATTCCATCATGTAAGCCTGGAGTGCCAGTCTCACAGCTGTTTGAGTCTTAGAAGGAGGTGTACTCCTATCAAGCAAAGGGTCTGAAATCTCATTAAAGTTCACACCCACAATCAGATAACCATTAGCAATATCAAACAATTTGCTAAAACAATCATGATACATGACCATAGAATCAGAATTAGGCCCATATACATTTATCATAGCAATTAATTTATCCATATACTTCCCAAACAGAATAAAAAAGCACCCCTCAGTGTCAGAAATCACCCGATGAACTGCAATGGAAAGTCACTTATGAATTAAAATTGCCAATTTTGACTCTATCTTTTGGAGACAAACGGCAGTCGTATCTACAGACCCTTGACAATTATTGATGGAATACTGAATTGGTTTCAACTGTTCCAGCTGCTTTGACTGAACAGATAGCTGTACATTAATGGCTTTTAGCAAAGCAAGCAGCTCTTCTCCCTCCTCTGCAACTTTAGAAAACTTTGGGGGGGGGGGGCAATAGTGGTGTAGGTGGCATCCCGATGCTTTTCTTCTCTTTCGATGCAGCAGTGTTCATGGTCGCCTCCAAAACACAACAAGACTATATAAATGTAGAAAAATAAAACAGTTGCTTAAACCAAAGTTTATAGTAAATACCCAGATAATGCAACAATCTCAAAGATATTTTCTTTAAGCTGAAATTTAAAGGTTGTTAAAGGATCAGTTATTGTAGGTCTTAATGTTTTGAACTATAAGCATCTGAAAAACGTGTTATTTTAAAAATGGTATCAAAAGTTGCTTTAGATCAGGGTTGGACAACCGATCTGGCCTCTGGGTGAGAGAAGCAGGAATGCTTCTTTGAAGACGGCGCCAGGAACTCATGTTTACTTATTGGGCTGATTTGCATGATTGCACTGAGTGAAATAAGCCACAGTGGTTTATTTACCCCCACCGTGTTTCCCCCACTGTACGTGATTTCCTTTGCTGGTGCAGCTTGTTGTGTCATCTAAACCCAGGTAGCATGGCTTATTTGTGGGGGAGCAGCAACTCTCAAATAACCCAACTCATGGCCTGAAATCCCTCCCTGTTAGGATCCATCACCGTTTGGGACGCTGAAAGCACCTCTGCACATGGATTCTCTTCTCTTTGGACTTTGAATTTCTAAGGACTGTGCCATGAAAAGTACTGTGAGGCTTTTCACAGACTTGAGCTTGAATTGTGTGTTTGAGGTCAGCTCAATGTTTGGCAGGCTGGGATTGACCATTGGATTTTTTCCTGCTGGGCTGAAGTGGCAGGGAGTTCCCTGTGCTAAAGTTCATGCATAGGAGTTCTTGTGCCTGAGATTTTTACCCTCCCTGTGATCTTGTTTAGGCTTTGGCCATGTTCCCTGAGTTACCAACGTGAGGCCGTGTTTAGACTAGCTACTTTGGGATGGTTTGTTAAGCCTTTCAAGAATTCCCTATTGAGATTGTCTGAAGGAACATATCAGGAATCTTTCCCCTTCCTTGGTTGGGTTTGGAACCTGTTTTTGGAACTGCTGAGATGGCAACTGGGAAACCAGGTTGTTAAAGCATTTCGACTGTATGTTATTTTGAAGCCTAGAGTTTCTGACCATCAATTAGCTTTAAGTGTTTTTGGAAATGTGTAACCATTAAGCTTTTCACCGTGAGATTTCCCTGAATAAAAGAAGTGTCACTGACTGAGTGTTTCCTGTCTCTTTGCCAGCATGTGTGAATGCCACAGGGGCCCCTTGACAATGGCAATGGTCAAGAATAATGTTTTGTTTTTCTGTTGATCATAGAAAATATATTAAGAATTATTAAAATATATTTTATGTAATTACATTGAATTCATTTGATTTTTATTGGATGTTTAAATAGTGCAAGTTTAGACAGTATAAGTTTGGTGTGTATGACAGTGTTCCTGTCCAAGACTGCAACACACAGCTGCCCATCAAAGTCAATGCATTGCCCCTGTTCAGTGCAGCTATTTAAAACGTCACATCCATGAATTAAATGTTGTTCCTCCCTATCGTTAAAAGATGTGGGAAAATGAAGGAGTGATGTTTAGCAAAAGGAAAACCATGTCGTACATTGAGTTAGTGCATAATGCATGCTTTATGTTGGTAAACCTCACTTTTCCATTCCACTCACCTCCTCCCCAAGGTCTGAGAATGCAAAGATGATCAGGAACAAGGCAGCAGCAGCAGGAGGAGGACCACAAGGACCAACAATAAATAAATAAACTGCAGTCCAGCATGTTTCAATTGATGGGAAACAGTAGGGCTGTGTGTGCCCAGCAGCACCCCATTCTGAGTCACTTCAGAGGCAGATTTGGACTTTCTAAATTGGCCCCAATTCAATTTGGGGTCCCTCAGATCTGCCCCGGCCCACTTCAGATTTTGTTTCAAATCCAAAGGAGGTCAGTTGTTGCAGTTTCCCGGCCACCCATGGATGCCCAGGAGAGCGCTGGCACATAGGACTCCCCTCCTCTCCCACTTTCTCACCAAACCCAGCAAGCTGCTGCCTCCTGCCTTTGGGACTTACCTGAAGCCTCTGTTCATGCTGGTGAGCTGTGAGTTGTCTGTTCTCCAGGAGAGCCACTCTGGCCTGCCATAGACCTACTGCTGTAAACTACAGCAGCTGGAAATGGCAAGCTGGCATGAGCGGAGGCTTCAGGTAAATCCTGTTGGCGGGCAGGGAGGCAGCAGCTGGCCATCAGGTTGCATCAGCCTGAAGCAGTTTGGCTACTTCGGGTCATGGTGGCCCAATCTGATTCTGAACTGGATTTGGATCAAGACAGGCCAAATCAGCCTGCTTCAACATGGATTCAAGGTTTGGGACCGAGGCAAAGTACACCCCTAGTGAACAGTCTTAATACCATGCCAATAACATCTCCAGTGACTTGTAATAATGTTTGATTAACAAGGTGTAGACTGAATTTTTATAATGTTGAGTTTTTGTCTGCATTGACATGCAATAGTATACTGCCTCTTTCATTTTTAGACCAAGATGGCCATCCACTTCCTCACTATATGCTGAACATAGCTGTCAATTATTTTTGGTTTAATGTTTGCAGCAATACAACTGGCAATGGCATTATACAGGCTCCTTTTTTCACTGATAAAACTCTGGATGCAGGGGAACCAACTGTGTCCTGGAGGATGGAAGCCCTCATGACGCCATTCTGTGACGAACTCATCTCCCTAAGCCATTAATTCTGGAGTCTCCTCAGAGCACAAAGGGTCAAGATCCTCTAAGGATGAGAGTTTGCCGTTTTTGTCCATGATAGGCCCAATATTCATTTGCAAACAGTAGCCAGCCAGATGCCTTTGGAAGCTCACCAACAAGGAATGAAGAAATGGCATTACCAATTGTTGGAGGCAAAATGGTAACTGGTAAGCAGCAGAGGCATATTGCCTTTGAACATGGAGTTCCATTTCTCATGGCTACTAGTTAATGATAAACTGATTTGTTGATTCCTTTAAGAGTTATTGATTCTTTTAATGGATTTGTTGATTCTTTAAAGCTGTCTAAGATAGTAGTCATGGTATACATTCCACATGTAAATTACATGCTGTGTGGAGAACACTCCTCAATCTCCAAATAAATTTATTTGCATAACTCTGGGCTCTACTAATATGGGAGAAATTATTCTCTTCACACCACTTTAAATACCTCAATGACACTATCCCTTGGGTGCAACTCTACGCCCTTTGAAGGAATGTTCCGAATCTCCAATTCTTGCCTCTCCATGGCCCTTGCTGTTGCTTTTTTCCTCAAGATGTTCTTCTGAGCCTGCCTAGAAAGATTGCATTGCTGGGGGTGGGTCCAGGGCTGGAAAGGTCACAAAACACTGCAAATCCTATTTTACCTCCCTGAAGTTGCAAGGGAGCAGGGTGGGGGAGGTATTGGAAACCAAACTCTCCCTCCTGAGGTTATAGCTATGGGAGGGGGAATTCCAAAAAATCTTATGGTCCCTGGGATGTTTTCCTTGGGACCATTGGATTGTTCTGCCCATCATGCTTTTTCCTAAGGTAAACTCAGGAGGAAGCGGAAGAATCCCAAGGCACTGCTGGAGGGCTGCTATGGCTCTTGCACAACACATAGCGCCAAAGGACAAATGATTTGATGCATTGATATATTCCATCCTTCCCTAACCTGGCATCCCACCAGGGGGGCTGGTCTTCAGCTCCCATCATCCCCAGACAACATGGCCTTGGAAGCTATAGTCCAATGTCTGGTGAGTGTCAAGGTGCGGAAGGCAGATATATTCAATAGTTTATTTAAAATGAATAGCATACTCGTTAATCCAGTTCAAATGACTTCTCAGAAAGGTCATGACTAGACGTAACCACAGTTTACAAGTACTGCATAGTAAGAAATAAAGCAGGTGGGAGGAGCAGGAGAAAAAGCAGGAAGGTTGGAAAGAGAAAGCCTGGAGCAACACAATGTTGCAGGGAGTAACGTGGGTTGCTGCAACAGATGTATATAAAGCTGTCTGACATGTGAAGCTGGATAAAACAGCACAGTTGCTTCATCCTTCACTAGAGAGAGTAGCAGCAGGGTAAGTAGTTGGAAATTCCTCTCCCAGCTGCTCATCCGTCAGTGAGAATGCCTCCACAGTCAGGCACAAGTGTGGGAAAGACACCTGGTTCAGAACTTACACAGCTTTTCACCTGGGAGGAAGTCGGACTCCGATCAGGCCAGAGAAACTCCAAGCAAGACAGATGGCTGGTCATTGACAGGAAAGTCTATGATGTCACCCAATTCTATCGGCAGCACCCCGGAGGATCCCGCGTCATCAGCCACTATTCCGGACAAGATGCTACGGTGAGGTCTTATTGTGGGAGCTAGAGGAGGACCATAACCTGGGGCAACACATGAGCCTTACACTCACAAGGGCCTGGGTTCAGCCCTGGCATCTCCAATTTATCTCCAAAGATCTCAGGTAGTGGACTTGGAAAGACGTCTTCCTGAAGTCTGTCCAAGGGGACCACTGCACTGCAGGGCAGACTATTCTGGCAGTGACTTGGGGTGGACATTTTTCCAGTGCTTCATTTTTCCATGGAAAATTTTCCATTCAGGAATTCATTAGTACCAATGAATGGATGCCAATTGCACATACATTCACATTAGATGTAGACCCCCTCTAGATGGATTCCGTTTGACGCCTGGTTAACCGATTATGCGCATAATCGCTGAAGCGCTTTATCGGAAATGCTTGTATTCAGGAGGTAATTGAACACTCAACTGGTGACCTTACCGGTTGTTTCAAATGCGCTTTACAAGTAGTTAATGTGGAGAATCGCTTGTTCACATAGTAAAAATGCCCTTTAACGGCCGGAGCAAAATAAAACTCGCTATTTAACGCACATTCGATAATGCGCATAATCAGAGAGAAAACGTGCCTCGACGCCCGATTTGCGCTCCGTTCTTGTAGAGGTAAATTTTTTAATGCGCCTTGAAAGAGCTTTAAATGCCTCTTGTAGAGGCAGCCGTACTTCAATTCCCCCCCCCCTCAAATATTTCAAGTCAAATGCTTGTGATGTATCAGGACAAAAAAAATAGCAAGAGATCATTTTAAAAGCTTTGGTGTTTACTAAATAAACATGTGAAATTCGAGAACTCTCTAGGGCAGGGTTGGGCAACTGCAGGATGTCTAGGGTCCATTTTTGCCCCAGAGACTTTCCCCATAGGCTGCATGAGGTAGGAAAAAATAAAAATACACTTTTAAATTGCTGAGATTTTGTTGTAAACCACTCTATAGCACTGAGAAGCCAAGAGAGTTTCAATAACATTAGTGAAATTTCTCAGAGTTTTAGTTTTTGCTTTTCTTATTGAGTTGAATGGGGAATGATTTCTTGGCAAGTATGCTTAAGCTTCAACTCTATATTTTATTATGGAATGGCCTGTGTTCCTGGAACATATTTACAAGAAATAACATGTTCTGCTCTGTGCTATTTCAGTAAAGCTGCCTGAGGTCAAGGGTAGTATGACAAAGATTTGGGGATTGGGATTTGTTTGAACTGATCTCTTTGGGGGTTGACATAAATCTTAATGCAACACTTTATGTTTTATCATCTCAAGCATTTTATAAAGAAACATAGTGAAAAAATGAGTTGTGAATTAAGGTTAACCCTACAAGAGAACATTTTACCTTCTGCATGGCATATTTTTCTAGAACCCCTACAAAAGTCATGTCAGATAACTGTATATGATAGATATTTTATGTTCCTAACAAAATGAATGTTCTAGCTACCACAAAGTGACAGATGTATTCAAATTACTTATGGCTGGCATTGATCTTAATTGATTAATTTTGTCTGGGACTTCCTATTGGTTTTGTGAGGAAATTCCAATGGCCAAGAACTGAGGAGGGAAAAATACCAAGATGCACAAAGAGAGAAATTTAGCTCAAATTATTGCGAAAGCGATAGGAGGGGCTGCTCTTAATGAAATCCACAAAACCTCCTCTGACTCCTCCTAAATTTAGTTAAATAATGTCTCTCACATACCCTTCTATACAGAGCAATCTAGGGGACTGGTGCCCTATCTCTCCCCCCTCCCACTGCTAATTCCAGCACTGGCACAGAGTAAAAATATGCAAACCTTTGCACGTTACTTACTTGGCAGTAAGCCCTATTGGGAAATGCATAGAAGTGGGCTGAATAAGTCTTACTGGCAGGTTAATTCTTCTCACATCCACATACCTATTCAAATATATTTGATTTCATATCCTTTTGTATCCTTCCGATGACTCCAACTAACATTTTTACAATTACTATAAACTAATTAATGATGAATAGTGGACACATTTATCATCAACTTTCAAATAAATGGCAGGGGTGTGCTAACCCTAACCTTAACCCTAACCCATGGAATTATCTGATAACCGCAAACATGTTTGCCTGGCATCATTCTAGTGAGAGAGAAACATGCACAACAGAGAGATTTTTAGTCAGCCAGGCAGCCACTGTTTCTCGGTTCACTAATATTTCTAAGCTCTTTCTCCTTCTTAAAATCGTTAAAACTCCTAGTGTGCTGTGTTTCTATAGTCTACTCCCTCCCCACTGAAAAAAATCTTTTAAAAAATCCAAGCCTGCTAGTGTGTGAGTGTGTGTTTGTTTGCTTTATTACTCCTATTATTAGCATTGGTTGGCTGGGCTTCCAGTATGGGGGGGGGGATGTCTTTCTCTTTCTCCTCCTCCTCCTCCTCCTCCTCCTCCTCCTCCTCCTCCTCCTCCAAGCCTCGTACTAATGTCTCACATATAGGGGGAAGCTGTTGTTGCCTTTACTTGCTCCAATGTGCCAGTGCTGGAAGGTGTGCATTGCCACCTTCTCCTACTCGTCCTGCAAGCCTCTGCTCCTGTCCAGTGTCCTCTCTGTGTGCTGCTGTGGCATTTATAAATTTATATTAATTTATATTTATTTATTATAGCGCTAAGCACTTTTAGTGTTATCCCGCTGCTTCATTTCCCTTTCCCTCTCCCTCACCATACAGATCAAAGCATGAGAGGTGCCTGAGAGGACATTTAAGTTTGGACTTAAAAAATTCCCTATAAATTGCTGCATATAGAGATCTGCTCCAAACTTGGAACAACTAAAGCTCTATTTAAAAGCCATAACTGTGCCAATTTTCATGTGTTTATCTTTAAAACTGAGGGAGCTGTGAGCATTTCTGTTAATTTCCATTGATGAGAATGTACCGGCTACCCAAAAACGGTGAGGTTTTTCACCAAACCATCTGGCAGAGCGGAGAGAGGGACCCGCTCCAGAAATTGGGGCTCCCTCTACAAGGATTCGCTTTTGCGCCCGGTTCGGCGATTATGCGCATTATCGCAGACGAGCATTTACTCCTAATCCCTCTGCACGGGAGGCGGCGAGAGGCGGCGAAGCGCATTAATAGATGTCCAAAAAGCGCTTTACAAGAAATTAATGCGCATAATCGCTTGTTCACACGGGGAAAATGCGCTTTAACGGCCGGAGCAAAATAAAACTCGTGATTTAACGCGCATTTGAAAATGCGCATTATCGGGGAGATAACGCGCCTCTACGTCCGATTTGCGCTCCGTTCTTGTAGAGGTAAAATTTTTAATGAACCTTCAAAGCGCATTAAACCTCTCTTGTAGAGGCACCCTGGGACAGAGAAGTGCCTCAATAAAGCTCCACCCCAAATTTCGGGGCAGAGAAACCCCAGTCTGCACAACCCTAAATACAACAGTCTAAGATAAAGGAGCCCTGTCCTCCTTTCCATATGGTAACCCTAGTTGAACCAAAAGAACAAGTTATGTGTTATTTGTATATGTCTATTCAAACAGCACCTTGAATATAAGAAGAGTTGGAGATCAGCTTACTTGGGTAACCATGTCATTTATTGAAACCCAGCTATGATAAGGTTCTTAAAGTGATCATATTCCAGGCAGTCAAAACCTTAAATCTTTTTTGGAGTATTTCCCAATATTAATAACTCAAAGACTCTTCCCTACAGATGCTCATGTCACAACGTGATAAATTGCTATCTATGTTGTTAAGTGTTTATTTACATTTATGTGACTTCTTTTGCCAAATATAAAACCAAAGACAAAGTTAGGTTGGCATAGAAAAGCCTCAATGGAACTCTGCCCCAAATTTTGTGGTGGAGAAGTCTTGCTCTGCAAACCAATAATAATAATAATGATAATAATAATATATTTATTTATTTCCTTATTTATTTATTTCTTACCTGCCTCTCCCTCTGGATCGAGGCAGGGAACAACAATAAATATAAATACAAAGACCATAAAATAGATAAAACATTTAAAACAAATAAAACTAATACATTTTTAAAACATGAATATTCCATGAATATTTTCAGTATTATTTCATCGGTAATAACGGAAGACGTAAGGTTCCTGTCTGTCTCTACAGTGTCTCTACATTCATCAATTTGCACTTTTTACATTTGCAATTTGTACATTTTGCACTTCAAAGACATTTCTGCAGCTGGTTTCAACCAGTCAGGGTACTAAATAAAAAAGCTTGAATGTTAAATGCTGAATCTATTTTAATCTAAATAATATTTTAAATCAGAATATGATGTCTGTAATCCAATATTCCCATGAGGGAAGTTCGCTATCATTTCATATCTCCGCTTGTTTAAGAACTTAGTATCAACTTGCATTTTTGTGCACCACTCCTCAGATGTACTTCCATAGAGCATGTGCAGCACATTTCTTTAGAGTGTGCACCCAGGGAATTGTATTTATATATTTTTAAATGTGTACATTTATTGAATACTCAGTCATAAAGGACATGATTTTTATTCACTTATTTATTAAGCACTGTAGACTCTGATGCCCTACTCTGTGTTTGGCTTGCCTGATGTGGAAGGGCTGTTGCAGGTGAGGAGGGAGGTATGAGGAGACTCTCCTCATGCCCCAGGATTGGTGGGGCTTTGTGGTGACACTAGCCAGAGGAGGGACTGCCGAGGTGATATTAGCCTTTGGAATGTGGCTCCTGGCAGAGCAATTCCTTTTCATGGGAGCAATGGTGTGCTGTTGGGGCCAGCAGCAGCAGCAGAGCAGCCGGAGGACAGCCAGGGGACCATTCCTGCTGCATCTGGATCCCCCTCTCAATCCCTACTTAATGGCTCAATTCAGACGACACGATAGTCAATGGTGGGGTAATAATCAACTTTACAGTTGTTCAACTAAGGGGTACTCCTCACACAACATGATAATAAATAATCAACTGTGGTGTGGATTAGGATCAGCGCTGAGTTGACTATGGCAGCATTCGGATGACACAATAGTCAAAACAACTGACGATTGTTTCCCCCACACCAGTTGTTTATTGTGTTGTCCAAATTGATCCAATGTCTCCCTCAATTTAGCACTTATTGCTTTAGACATTAGGGTGTGCCTGTGCACACCCGGCACACCCCTTGCACACGCTTATGCATGCGTCTCTATATGCCTGCAGGGGGAATTTCCTCACTAGCATTCAGCACTCAGCAGTCCATGCTAGCATACATAATTAAAAGTTAATACAACCACATTAAAATGTTACAATTAACTAGAAAAAATCCCCTTGTTCATAATTTTTGTAGTAGTACTTATTGAAGACAACCATAAATTACACATGCAGGCACTCAACATTACACATACCAGCAGTTGGATCCAAGATCTCTTTTCCATCAGAGGAAGGTCCCTCTGATCAATTTCTGGGGATCCCCCTCCCCATAGGCACCATGTCACAGCTGACCATGGCTGCCTCTACAAGAGAGGTTTAAAGCTCTTTCAAGGCGCTTAAATTTTTTTACCTCTACAAGAACAGAGCGCAAATCAGGCGTAGAGGCGCGTTATCTCTCCGATTATGCGCATTATCGAATGCGTGTTAAATCGCGAGTTTTATTTTGCTCCAGCCGTTAAAGCGCATTTTGACTATGTGAACAAGCGCTTATGCGCATTAACTACTTGTAAAGCGCATTTTGGTCATCCGTTAATGCACTTCACCGCCTCTCGCCACCTCTCGTGCAGAGGTATTAGGTGTAAATGCGCTTCAGCGATTATGCGCATAATTGCCTAACCGGGCGCAAAAGCGAATCCTTGTAGAGGGGACCCATAACCCATTCACCAGCATTTTCTGTGTAGCATTTTCTGAGGGCTATACAGGCTGCTGTGGGAAGGAAAGGAGATGGAGGGCGTCTCTAAACAAGTGATTTATTGCACACTCATGACTAGCCACTCATGGAAGTTTGCATATCGATTACATGACATCATCAACAGCCGGGATGTCTCCTGCCCTTCCCCACATCCCATTTTCAAAATGTTCAGAGACAAGCCAGAATAAATCCCAATTGGCACTAAATCGGCAGTGTGTAAAGCTGGTGTTGCATTATGAACTTGCCAAGGAAGGACTTTCTGTGTCTACGACCAGAGGAAGAAGAGGGTAAAATGTCTTCTTGAACAAAGGGAGACAGATCTGATCCTGCACCCCACCAAGAGCACCCCTTTAAGTTCAATGAGGCTTACTTCCAAGTAAGTGTATTGAGGACTGTAGACTTACAACACGATGTTATGTCTACTCAGAAGTAAGTCTATTATGTTCAATTAGTCTTACTCACAAGTAAATGTGCTGAGAGTTACAGATTTACAGCACAATCTTACATCTACTTAGAAATAAGTCCTAGCTTTCCTGGGGGCTGTGAGGAAACAGTACAGCACATGTTAAGTGACGAAAACAAGATCCCCTCCTTTCCACACATGCCAGGAAGGGAGGGAAGTGGTCCCTTAATTCAAACCACATGTCTCCCATATAAAGGATCCCATCCTAATACTGCAAAGAACCTGAACGCGGAACGCCAAAGTAAGGATGCGACTTTTTGCGGGGGGGGAGGGGGGGTGTTTAATGTAGAGACACCCAAAGTCTACTTGTGCCAGCACAGCTGAGCCAACATAAATCTGGATCCAACCCTTTGAGCTTCTCTACACACAGGAAAAAACAGGAAAAATCCTGCAGCTTTACCATAGCTTTTGTCCTTGCAGTATTCCCACCATTGTAACATGCTCCTTCACAAGTGACCATGTGAGTTGTAAATGATAACTTCCCTTCTTGGAAAGGACCCAGTAGATAGCATCATGTAGTGAAGGAGAGATCCTGCGATATCCCTGGATAATATCACATTATCTCTGGTTTTGTAAAAATGTGCGATTTCCAGGTGATAGTGCCAGCAACATCCTGCTGTTGATAACATCATGTAATAGAACCACAAACTTTCATGAGTGGCCAATCATGACCATGCAATAAGCCACTTGTTTGGAGAAGCTCTCTGTCTGCAGATCTTCTTTACTTGCATTCAGAAACTTGTGGCCAAGTCATGCAATTTCAACCTTTCTCAAGTTGGTACCTGCCTGATGCATTGGATTACAACTCCCATCACCCCAGTTAGGGAGGATGGAAGTCCAGCACATCTGGTACTCACCAAGTTGGGGAAGACTGCTATGTGAATATACAAATTCAGCCTAAAGATATTGTCTTTGAAGATCTAAGACTATGTGGACTAGAACATTTTGTTATAAATGCAGCTGCTCCCCACCCCTTCTCCCCCATCTCAGCCTAGGAAGTGAGTGCCTTAACACCCACACACTAGGAGTAGAAGCAACACAGCATTAGCTGAGAGTCTCAGGCACCAAATATGTTCTTACATGTCTATCAACGTTGCAGATCACGGAACCAGTTGCAACAGACTTCAAAGGGGCTATTCAATGCCAGACAGAGTTAGTGAGAGTAAGACAGGAAAGGTAGGTACTATTAAAGGACTGCCAATCAACAGCAGCTGACATTCATTGGAATGCCACTTTCCTCTTTGGTCTTCATATATAAATTCTTGTAAAAAAAACTTAAGTCTTTCAGCTAGTATCATTGTAAACAACTTATAATCATTATTCAGTAATGATATTGGTCTATAATTTTTCGTCAATGTCAGATCTTGTCCCTCTTTTGGTATTACTGTTATGTATGCCATCTTCCAGGTCTCAGGGATCTTCCCATTTGTCAAAATGGAGTTCACTGTATTTTGTAATGGTTGTAAAAGTTCCCTCTCAAAGTTCTTATCTGTATTTCTTTGATTCTAAGACACCATCGATTGTAAGATGCACCTTAATTTCAGTACCACCAACAGAAAAAAAGCTTTGATTCTAAGAAAAAAAAACCACTAAAATAATGCAATCTGATTCCAGATGAGGGCATGGAAGAAAGGGCACAGCGCTTCAATGGCTGCTACTGAGCATGCTCAGGTGCCATGGAGCATGCTCGGTAGCGTTCGACGTTAAAAACTTGATGGGTAGCAGAGAAGAGGGTTCCAGTTAGGACGGTTTGATTCTTGCAGAGTGGGTGCTGGGGTTTCTGCCCACCATGGGGAAGACTGATAACTGGGTGGTAAGTAGGGATGTGCACTGGATCGGATCCGATCCATGATCCGAATCCGATCCAGAGGGAAATCGGATAAATTATCCGATTTTCGATCCGACAGCTGGATCGGCCAATCCAATGCGAACCGATCCGAAAAGGTTCTGATCCGGTTCGGATGGATCAGCGGATCGGCGAGCGCCCGCTGGCGCCCACCACCGCTTCCATTGGCGGGCGCCAGCGGGCGCCCGCCGATAAAAGTGGACAGCGGGGGGGGGGCGTGGAGCGGCGCGCTTACCTTTCAGGCACGTCCGCTCCCGTCCGGCGCCGGCTGCTACTGCCAGCAGGCTTCGTGGCCTGCTCCAGGGTGGCGCGCCGGGTGATGACATCACCCGGCACGCCACTCTAGAGCAGGCCGCAAAGCCCGCTGGCAGTAGCAGCCAGCGCTGGATGGGAGCGGACGTCCCTGTAAGGTAAGCAGTGGCAGGGGGAAGGGGGCTTACCCCCCTGGGCCATCCACTTCTATCCTCTGGCACCCGCGGGCACCAGCGGATGGAAGCGGACGGCCCCGGGGGGGTAGGGAGTGCAGGGGAGGGGGCTTACCTGCCAGGGCCGTCCACAGCGGATGGCCCCGGGGGGGAGGGAGTTAGGCCCCCCCTCACCCACCCACCGCCATTTTTTCCTCATAGACTTGCATTGCACTGCAAGTCTATGGGGGAAAAAATGGCGGCTGATCCAAAAATTTCTGATTTTTGGATCGGGATCGGACTTGATCCAGTCCGGGGGGCTTCCGATTTTGTCTGATCTGATCCGTGACAAAATTGGAGGTCCTGATCCGGGTCCCGATCCGATCCGGGGGGTCCGTGCACACCCCTAGTGGTAAGTAAACCAGGCTGCTCTCGTAGAGGCCTGCTTGGGGCTGCAATGTCATGAGGCAGTCTGAAGAATCTTCCTCTGAGGAGGAAGAAGGGACAGAAACTGCAGCTTCGCCCATTCCCCAGGACTTACCGGAGGAGGAGGAACAGCAGGGTGATTCCTCAGAAGAGCCCCAGGAAAGCCACCCTCTCCCACCCCTTGTTTCTAATGAGGAAGATTCGGGGCCTGAAGGGGTTTGTCCAGTAACTCCCCAGCAAAGGCGGCAGCTCAAACGGGCAGAGCAAGCTAGGCCCACAAGACGCAGCATGAGATTGCGAAAACAGAGCACAGCTGATGCAAGCCTTAAGTAAGATAACGAAGAAATTTCACGCAGCTGTGGACAGGCTCAAGCAAAGTATATAAGGGGGAGGAGGCAGAAGCTAAGATTTGTTGAGAACAACCAACGTATTCAGCTCTTGACATCCTGCGTGATTTCGGATCAGAACCTGTGGACTGAACACCCGGCTTGACTGTTTTGCTTTGGACCCTGGACTTCTGGAAAACCTGGTTTGACCTTCGGCTTCGACAACTGGACTGACGGAACTACTGGCGTGACGCTGGCTATTGGTAAATGGACTTTCAGAATGCAAATAAAAACCCTTTAAACAATTAAGGCCTGGCGTTTTCCCCAGACATTCTTAGATAAGGGAGTTGGCAGGCTTCCTAGACCCAGAGTAGTAAATACGACAATTTGTTCTCAACCCTAAAAGGAAAAACAATTTTTTTTTCCTCAACAAGGATGGAAGCAGCGCTAGCCCAGGAAAATCAGGTGCTCAGGGAGCAGGTGGCTCAGCTGACTGAGGCCATGAAAGCATTTCAGACCCAATTAAATCAGCTCACTGGCCAGTCACAACAACCTTCCCTGCCTCTCATGCCACAGAAACAGAAGTGCCCTCTAGCAGCTCCAGAGAAATTTGATGGCTCCCCAGATAAGTTCGCAACGTTTCTGGCTCAATGTGAGTTGTATATGCAGCTGTGTTCTGAGGATTTCCCCATGAAGCAGACGCAGATGGGGTTTTTGATAAGTTTGCTCGCTGGATCTATTGCAAAATGGGCGATGCCTTATCTACTGGACCGCAGCCCGCTTCTGCACAACTATGCCAATTTCGTGGCTGAGTTCTGGGCTGCCTATGAGGATCCTCAAAAGGCTGCTACTGCCAACAGGAAAATACGGCGCCTTCGGCAAGGAAAAGACCCTGTGTCCGTTTATGCCAGCTCTTTCCGGTTGCTGGCTCAAGACCTGAAATGGAATGAGGCTGCACAGATGGACCAGTTCCAGGAAGGGTTGGCAGATGAGATTTTGGATGAGCTGGCAAGAGTGGAACAGCATAACCGGTACTTTTAGCCAATCTACTCCAGGTTTTCAGGATGGGAGGCCCCAGGAGAGTTCCATGCCTACGGGGGAAGAACCAATGCAGTTGGGCGGGGTGAGACCTCGCTTGACAGCACAGGAAAAAGACTGTAGACGGCAAGGGGGATTGTGCCTGTATTGTGGGAAGGCAGGGCATTTTGCCGCCACTTGCTCTGCCAAATGATCTCACCCTGCGGTGTCGGGAAACGGACAGCCCCAGTCATAAATGGAGTCGTAGGACTGGGAGGGAAATCCTGTGTAATACCCAAGATTCCCACCAGAGTTTCTTGCCATCCCCTAACCGTGACAGTGACGTTGCAATGGGCAGGACGTAACCCCATCCAAACTACCGCCATGATTGACTCGGGAGCTTCTAGCACCTTTATGGACTTGACCTTTGCTAGGAAATATGGGGTAAGATCGAATCCTTTGGCTTCTCCCCTGGCCATTGAAACGATCGATGGGAGGCCTTTGGTCTCAGGACTGGTGACACATGAGACCGAGCCCGTGACTGTAGAAATCCAGGGTCACATGGAATCTCTCCAATTTCTGCAGGTGGCCGTTCCTCACTTTCCCATTGTACTGGGGATGACCTGGCTGAGTCTCCATGACCCCCACATCACATGGCCTCGGGGGGAAGTGGTCTTTTCCTCAGAGTATTGTCGATCACATTGTTGGCCTGAAAGAGTAAATGCCACCGTACCGCATCTCCAAGACTCCAGTCCAGTCTCACTCCCTGCCAAGTATCACGAATTTCAAGATGTCTTCGATAAGGGAGAGGCGGATCAGTTGCCACCCCACAGGCCATATGATTGTGCCATCGACCTGCTTCCAGGGTCGAGGGTCCCGGTAGGGCGCATTTATACATTGTCCGCTGTTATGTGAACTTTCAACAGGATAACTGGGGGGACTTGTTGGCTCAGGCTGAGTTTGCTTATAATAACTCTGTTCATTCTTCCACGCAACAGACACCCTTCTTTGCCAATTATGGTTACCACCCTCAATTTTTTCCAGCTCCAACGATCTCCTCTCCTATCCCTGCCGCAGATCACTTGACTCAGGAACTTCAGGCCATACACTCCATTCTCAAGGAGCAGTTAGACCTGGCTAAACAAGCTTACAAATCAGATGCGGACATCAAACGACAGCCAGGTCCCAGGTTGAAAGTTGGAGATCAGGTGTGGCTGTCGACCAGACATCTACCAGCGTCGCAACCCTGCCGGAAGTTGGCTGCCTGCTTTGTGGGACCTTTCCGGATCACAGCGCAGATCAATCCAGTGGCTTTTCGCTTGCAGCTCCCTCCATCATGGCGTATCCACCCCGTGTTTCACCGATCACTTTTAGCTCCAGTGCAGCCGACACATCCTCTCCGTCCCAAGGTTTTACCCCCTCCACCTCCAGTATTAGTGAACGAGGAAGAGGAGTACGAGGTGGCAGGGGGGGCGGGGCGGGGGGGCGGGGTGGGGAGGCGGCGCGGGGGGGCGGCGTGGCGCGGGGGCGGGGGGCTTGCGCGTGGCGGGCGGCGGCACGAGGCACTTACCTGCAGGGTGTCCGCTTCCCTCCGGTGCTCGGAATCTACTGAGAAACAGGCTTCGTGGCCTGTCCCTCAGTAGCGTGCCGGGTGATGACGTTATCACCCAGCGCGCTACTGAGAGACAGGCCAGGAAGCCTGTTTCTCAGTAGATTCCGAGCACCGGAGGGAAGCGGACGCCCCAGCTGGTAAGGAGCACGGGGGCGGCGCGGGAGGGGGCGGCACGGCGCGGGGGGGCAGCACGGGGGGGGGGCGCACCAGGCATGCAGGCGGGGGGGTGGCGCGGGGCGGGGCGGTACGGGCACATGGTGGGGGGGTTGTTTTGGGTGGGTGGGTGGGGTGGCGGAGGTGGGAGGGGGTCCGGGTTTTGGATCCTCAAAATCTGGTCACCCTATTTTTAAGTGTTTTCCCCCATAGACTTGCATTGGGGGGAAGGAAGAGCTATAACTTCTTTATTTTAAAAGATATGAAAATGAAACTTGGACACATTGCAGATGGGCTGTAGGTACTCATATGTACAAAATTTCAGAAACATATGTGCAGGCATGTAGTGGCTATGAATTTTTGAAAATGTGAATTTCCAGTCAATCCACCACAAGTGCTATAACTTCTTTATTTTTCAAAATCCACACATGGAAGTTGGGCACATTGCAGATGGCATGTAGGTACTCATGTGTGCCAAATTACATACACAGAGCTGCAGGCGTTTACTCACAAGGAATTTTTGAAACTGCAATTTTCCAGGTAATCCAGAAGTGCTAGTAACTTTCTCATATTTCAAGATCCACATATGAAAGTTGGGCACATTGCAGATGGCATATAGGTACTCATGTGTGTTAAATTTCAGAAAAATATGTGTAGGCGTTTACTCGCAAGGAATTTTCAAAACTTCAATTTTCCAGGCAATCCACAAGTGCTTATAACTTTCTCATTTTTGAAGATACAATCCAGACACGTAAATATTGGACAACTGTGCAGTGTGCAGGTGCTTAGGCACAGGCAGACACAGACACAGACAGCAGTCCGCAATGAGAGCACACATCAGTGAAACAAAGCTTGTCTCGATTTTCAATTTCGAAGCCAAAAATGTATATCGGCCCAGCAAGGCAGGCACATCATTTCGAAAAACAGAGGCAGTGAGAACCAGATCTGGTGGATCATCCCCATGGATCTATTGCTTATTATTATCATTATTATTCCTATTATTATTTATGACTGGCTGTGCTTATAGTTCAACTCTGAAGGAAGGAACCCAAAGGGATCCTCTTCCTATCCTTCCTATCCAAGCATCTCTCACTGCCTCTGTTTTTTGAAAACATAGAGTTCAACCCCCTGCTCAATGCAAGAATCTACCTTAAAGCATACAATCATCAACCAAAGCCAAAGTTAACAAAAATGTATACCTCAATATTAAAATTAAAATCTGGATATATAGAGCCTAAAACTATAACATAATAGGCCAAACGTGTTTCAACAGGTCTTCAGCAGTGGCCTAAAAGAGCTGCAAGACATTAATCGAACTCAGCACTTGCAAAATATCAAAAAGCTAATGGATTGAAAATGCAACTAATACTCACCACTTCACTTAAACTCTTGTAAATACATCTTAGATTGGAGGGCAGAATAAATACATCTATGCAACTTAAAAGTATGATCATCCTCAGTAAAAAAATTGTTGCGCTAGAAAGGTGTTGATCTAGATGTGACTGACATCTTGTGCATGACATCAAATATGAAATGGGTGGCTTGGGTAAATTACATTAATGAGTGATTCATTTCATTCAGAATTAAGCCTGAATCTGATACCAGCCTTAAGAAAATGATATAAACTCTCTTGCTGTCTATAGAAGGAATTTCTTTGCTGCTGTAAGATGTATTGTGGTTTAGGAAACTCACCATAGTAATTAAAGCAGCATTGCACACAGAGGTGTGTGCTGTTGTATTATTAGACTCCAACTTCTACATGCAGGCTACAACGGGAGTTCCTCTTCATCGAGCCAGTTCACGTGTAGGGCCAAACCATAGTTTGGCTGTCCTCAGGCTGATGCACTCCTTTCTCTGCTGTTGCCCCCTGTGTGCTCTGATTCCCTCCATGACTTCCTGGTTTGGGCAAACCATAGCTTCCTGTCCCATCTGAATCAGTGAAGCATGTTTTCCTGTTTGCACTCCAAAGGCAAGCACAACCAATACTTTGCTGATTCAAATGCAATGGCAAATACTGGTTTCCACCAAACCAGAAGTGAGGGAGGAACTGGAGAGTGAGTAGAGAGGACAGAGGGGCATGGGAAGCATACAAACCTTACTAATCATAGGCACTTCCAGCAAAACCCTGAAATTTACTATTCCTTCTTGCTTAGGCTGACCAGATAAAATTCAGGTCAGGGCTCATGTAACTTTAACAGTTGTAGAGAAAAGGGAATTTCAGCCAGTGTAATTTGTATGCAATTAGTTCCTGGTAATATTCCCTTTTCATTACAACAGTTAAAGGTGCATGCACTATACTAGAGTGACCATATACAAAAGAAGGCAGGCCCCCTGCAACTTTAACAGTTGTGATGAAGAGAGAATTTCACCAGGAACTAATTGTATACAAATGACACTGGCTGAAATTCCTTTTTCTCTACAACTGTTAAAGTTACATGAGTCCTGACCTGGATTTTATCTGGTCACCCTATTCTTGCTAGTCCCATTTGTGCAGCCACTCAAACTGTTCACACATGTGCAAGAAGGAACTGCCCGCAGTCACACATCTACCATGCAAAATTCTCAGCATGTTGTCCCTTCCTCAACTTTTTTCTTGTTTTGCACTCATGTTTCCTCCATTCTCATTTCTTTTAGACTTCCAAAATAATTCCCTTTCCCTTTTAAGTTTCCTCCTTTCCTTTCCCTTCACACTGTTCTTCTGTTGCCTCAGGAACTCCTTCCCTTTTCCAACTGCTCTCATTCCACCTTCGTTCCTTTGATCATCAAACCAAGCTGACCAACAAGCTCTGTAACTCTGAAATCACAGGCTCACGTGCATATACATCACTGAGACCATCCTGCCACCAAACCAAGAAAGCTGGCCTTAGAATTGATGCTCTTGCTCCTATATCAATTGGAATGTTTCATCCATTGCTAAAAGGAAACTCACCTCCATGCCCATCAATTCTGCTGCACAGTGCTCGTCTCCTCTCATATTCTGTTTCTTTGTGTGTTTCTTAGGATGCCTTCATGGCTTTCCACAAAAATGAGGACCTAGTGAAGAAATACTTGATTTCGCTGCAAATTGGGGAGCTGGCGCCTGATCAACCCAGCTGTGAGCCCACCAAAAATGTGAGTTTTCCTCACAGCTGCCATTTTAAAACAAGATTTAATAGAGTGTGTGTGAAAATCCACTGGCCTGCAGTCACACACCTTTGAAATTCTTAGAGCATGTTCTACCTTGGACATGAACACTAGATAGATCAGGATCTCTGGATGATTTGCAGTAGATCTGCAAGGGTTCCTGATTCCCTATTGTTTAACAACAGCAACAACAAAAGATCTCCTCCGCCCCCATAAACTAGGCTGCTGAAATAAAGAAAGCTTACAACCAGGACAGGATTTAGGTATAAAAGGAATGCAAACTCAGTTCAGATACTGAAAACAAATTGTTGGTCTGAGTCATGGGCTCAGATTCACCCTTTTCCTTAATTCCACTGAGCCACTATTTTGCACCAGGCTCCAGTTGGTTGATCTTGAGCTTCTAGGGGGGTGGGGGAAGAGTTGATCACTGAATCCTGCAGTCAGTCCACCTAAGTGAGCCAAGATACTTTGCAGGTAATGAAGATCTTGGTTATAGGATTTCCTTTGTCACCAGAAAGCCTGGGTTTTAAGCAGTAAAGCCTGATGGAACATAGATGGATCTAATGCTGGATTATGATTTTCATGATGCTCTAGAACCTCAGTACTGCAAAAAAATAGAAAACAGCCAACTGTTGACACACATACTGTCCAAGTGACAATTGTGCTTCTAGTCTCCAATCTCTGGGCTGGGTGGCCTTGGGTGGGGGAGTGGATTTGCACCCAGCCACTATGGAGGAGACAGCAAAAACTTTGTGCAGCTGGCTGGCAGCAGGTGGAGTCAGCTGGCTGGATGCCTCATTCACTTGGCACATGCCCATTTGCCTGGCTTATCACAACTTAAGTTGGGGGAGGTAGGATTTCTCTATCTCCAAGACTCAAGTTAGTGTGGGATGGCTGGTGTTGTTGTTCTTATTCACATACTAGACACTGCCTGTGCATTGTTGAAAGAACAATGGTGAGTTGTTGAGCACGGAAGATCAGAGAGTGGAGCGGCAAGAGTGGCAGAAAGCGGGGGCTGCTCAAGCAGTCTCACAACAGATCCCCGGCATCACCGCCATAGCAACCAGGATGCTCGCCTCCTCCACCAGGCAGCCCGCACGGAGCTTAACAAGGGGCCAGCTCCTGCAAGCACCTCACGCAGGGTGCCCAGTCAGCTACCCAAAAGGACAGGGAAGCGCACCAGAAGGACACTACGGCAAAGGGGGGGAGGGGGAGACGGAATAAGCAACAATCCCAGGCGCCTTGGACCAAGGGGCAGCCCCCCCACACCAAGAGGGAGAACACCCCATCCAAAGTAGACCCCCACTGCACCGCCACCTCCACCCTTGCATCACCCAGAAGGATGAGGGCAGGGGAAGCGGCGACCAGAGAGCCCCCCCTCATCCGCCCAACACGGCTGGACAGCGAGCCTTTGCCGGGCCCCGAGAATCCCGTTTGAGAGCGTCACACCCGTGTGGAGGTGTCCCGGGTGTGTAAAAGCATCAGTGCCTGGATCTGGCTGCGCTACACCCCCCCCCCCCCGTGAGCGTCGGCTGTGGAGTTTCATCTGTGGACTGGCATCTCTCCCTGGCATGCCGCCCCTCTCCACCTCATCCCCTTGGCACGTTCCGTGCTTGGCTCCCTGGGGGTGTGGCCTCGGCCGTCCCCTCTTCACCGCTGTGCCTTCCAGCCACCTCCTCCCTTCCCGGGGGCAACTGTCCTTTCCGTAGGTTCTGCCCTGGCATAGTGGTGCCCATGTGCCTTATTGCCCATGTCTGGTCTCCCTGCTGAATAAAGTTTTCTATGCCACTCCACTCTTGCCTTCTTTCCTGTGTGTGCAGGAGATGCTCTAGGAGGGAGGTGGGGGGGTTGGGGGCTGGAGCGTGGGTGTCAACGTTGGAATTGCAGTGCTGGGCACGGGTTGCGACTGTTGTATTGGTGCGGCCGTTCCTCCTGGCTGCCTCTTTGCCCTAGGCTGTTGAGTTCCGCCCACTGACTGAGGCAGCTAATGGGGTTTGGGAGGCATGTCCTGCATCGGCCCATGGTTTTCAGCCACAGTGTGTGCTGGGATACCTGCTGGAGGACTAACGGAGTTTGGTAAGTGGGGAAAATGGCAGCCGAGCTGTCAGTCAGAGCTGAGTACACTATTTGTAACCGGGGTGGTTGCCGATTCCTTGCAGTGCCTGCTGCAGCGTGTTGTCTGTAGATCACCACCTTTTCCACCCACCGTCAGTAGGTAATTCAACAACCGTTGCTCAGCGTGTTGTCCGAATTGAGCCACTGACTTGGATCGCACAATCACCACAACTATCTGTGGCTTATTTAATAATTACCTTTACTGGAACATGGCCTGTTTTAGAATTGTGGGCTGTTTTCTTAACCACCCCAACAAGCCACTCTTGCCAGGTTTGGACAACACAAGAAGCCATGTTCAGGGGCTTGAATTGGCAACTTGGTGCGCATGGGCATCACAACCCATCTGTGTAAATTGGGCCGCATATAACTGGCTCACAAGGAATGGTTAACAAGTCACCATGGCTTATTAACCACTCCCATGTCATGTGAACCAGTATTATAAGCTACCCAGTTGTTAAATAGACTATTTGGCAGGTCCAGTGTGAATAACCAGGGGGAGGGAGGGAGAAGATGAAATGAGGTTGGTGAACACTCAAAGGCAGGGTAGGCAATATGGTGCTCTTCAGATATTTTGGACTACAGATCCCATATGTCCTAGTCAACATAGACAATGGCAATGGGTTATGGAACTTGTAATCTAAAACATCTGGAGAGCACCAAATTGCCTACCACTGCTTTTGGGAATCATTAGAATGGGGGGGAGGGATTAATTCAGACTTGCCACTCAAGGTCACAAGGTTCAAGGGAAGAGGGAGAGATTACATGTCTCATAATCCTTTACCCATGCTGACTGGGGAATATGGGACGTAGTCTGAAACATCTGGAGAGCACAAAGTTTCCTACCCCTGCTTTTGGGAATCATTAGAATGAGGAGAGGGGTTTATCCAGGGTTGCCACTCAAGGTCACTAGGCTCAGGGAAATGGAGACAGAAGCTTCCCTTGAGAATATCCATCTCACCACCCAACACCAAAATGTGGCACAGCAGTTCCGTCGCATACCTCCAAAAACCAGCTGCTGGGGTACACAAGCGAGAGGGACACAAGACACACAAGCTATTGCCCTCATGCCCTGCTTGTGTGGTTGCCATGGCCATTGCTTGTTCACTGTGGGAAACATGACCCTGGACTAGGTAGACTTTTGGTCTGATCCAGTAGGGCTTTTCTTATGGTCTAAGACAAAATAAATTACATCTATTGAGTGAAGCGGGAGCTTATCTGTTTACTCTTCTTACAGGAAGCACTGGTACGGGATTTTCGTGATCTGCGTGAAAAGGTGAAGAGGATGGGACTCCTGAAGCCAAGCTATACCTTCTTCTCCTTCATGTTTTTCCACGCTTTCCTACTGGACATTGCAGCCTGGCTCACTATCTGGTACTTTGGGAAATCCTGGGTGCCCTTCCTTATCGGTGTAGCAGCCTTCACTACTTCGCAGGTAATGTATCTATTGGCACTTCCAGATGGATGGCTCCTATCATGAACAATCATTGTTTCTTTCTTAACTGATTTTTCTTTTCCTGATAAGAAAAAAGATGAAGTAGTGGGAAAATATGGGAGGGTTTATATCAGGCTGACCAGATAAAATCCAGGTCAGGGCTCCTGTAACTTTAACAGTTGTTGAGAAAAGGGAATTTCAGCCAGTGTCATTTGTATGGAATTAGTTCCTGGTGATATTCCCTCTTCATCACAACAGTTAAAGTTGCAGGCACTATGTTAGAGTTAGGGGTGTGCATCGGATCGGATCCGATCCACGATCCGAATCCGATCCGACCCAAAATCGGGAAAATCCGATCCGATCCGATCCGATCCGGACAACCTCCGATCCGATCCGATCCGATCCGATGAGGTCCGATCCGGATCGGACGCCATTTTGAATGCTTTTTCCCATAGCCAAGTATTGTTTTACAAAAACGCCTATAACTTTTTCATTTTTAAAGATAGAAGGATGAAACTTGGGCACATTGTAGACTGGTTAGGGGTAGTTATCTGTGAGAAATTTCAGAAAGATTGGTGCATGCATTTTGTGGCAATTCATTTTTTAATAAATACCCAGGAATGCCTATAACTTTGTCATTTTTAAAGTTACACACATGAAACTTTGCCACATTGTAGGGGGTACCTTGGGACCTATGTGTGTGAAATTTCAGAAACGTAGGTCCTTGTCTTGTGTGGCAATTAATTTTTAGAAAAATGGGTAGTAGTGGGGTAAATACAGTTACGCCTCCCATTTTTTTATTTTTGAAGATACAAACAGGAAACTTGGGCACATTACAGGTACCACTTGCCTTGATATGTGTGTGAAATTTCAGAAACATTGGAGCTTTCCTTGTGTGGCAATTAATTTTTGAAACAATGAGGAAAGAAACACCTATAACTTTGTCATTTTTAAAGTTACACACATGAAACTTTGCCACATTGTAGGTGGTACCTTGGGACCCATGTGTGTGAAATTTCGGAAACGTAGGTGCTTGCCTTGTGTGGCAATTAATTTTTTAATAAATACCCAGGAATGCCTATAACTTTGTCATTTTTAAAGTTACACACATGAAACTTTGCCACATTGTAGGCGGTACCTTGGGACCTATGTGTGTGAAATTTCGGAATCGTAGGTGCTTGCCTTGTGTGGCAATTAATTTTAGAAAAATGGGTAGTGGTGGGGTAAATACAGTTACGCCTCCCACTTTTTTATTTTTGAAGATACAAACAGGAAACATGGGCACATTACAGGTACCACTTGGCTTGATATGTGTGTAAAATTTCAGACAGCTGGGTCCAGGCATGTGGTGGCAAGGTATTTTTGAAACAATGAGGAAAGAAACGCCTATAACTTTTTTATTTTAAAAGTTAGAAGTCTGAACATTGCTCACTTTGTAGATGGGTTAGGGGTATGTATGTGTCAGAAATTTCAGAATTATAGGTCCAGGCATTTGATGGCTATGGAATTTTTAAATTACATGTTTCAAAAAAATTTCTACAGAGGCCAGGTCTTCCCCTCCCGCTTCCCGCGAAGAAAAGGAAACACTCTCTCGTCTCGATCCCTTTGATCCTTGCTAGTAGTATCCATTACAGGGCTCGTGTTTCCTTTCCTACTTTCACTTTTCAAGCAGAACGGCTGAGCCTAGCTGAGTTTTGCAGCCATGCGTGCAAGGAAGGATCACTCTGGTCTCGATCCCTTTGATCCTTGGTAGTATCCATTACAGGGCTCGTGTCTGCTTGAGTACAAAGTGAAAGCAGACACGAGCCCTGTAATGGATACTACCAAGGATCAAAGGGATCGAGACCAGAGTGATCCTTCCTTGCACGCACGGCTGCAAAACTCAGCTAGGCTCAGCCGTTCTGCTTGAAAAGTGAAAGTAGGAAAGGAAACACGAGCCCTGTAATGGATACTACTAGCAAGGATCAAAGGGATCGAGACGAGAGAGTGTTTCCTTTTCTTCGCGGGAAGCGGGAGGGGAAGACCTGGCCTCTGTAGAAATTTTTTTGAAACATGTAATTTAAAAATTCCATAGCCATCAAATGCCTGGACCTATAATTCTGAAATTTCTGACACATATCTACCCCTAACCCATCTACAAAGTGAGCAATGTTCAGACTTCTAACTTTTAAAATAAAAAAGTTATAGGCGTTTCTTTCCTCATTGTTTCAAAAATACCTTGCCACCACATGCCTGGACCCAGCTGTCTGAAATTTTACACACATATCAAGCCAAGTGTTCCCTGTAATGTGCCCATGTTTCCTGTTTGTATCTTCAAAAATAAAAAAGTGGGAGGCGTAACTGTATTTACCCCACCACTACCCATTTTTCTAAAATTAATTGCCACACAAGGCAAGCACCTACGTTTCCGAAATTTCACACACATGGGTCCCAAGGTACCACCTACAATGTGGCAAAGTTTCATGTGTGTAACTTTAAAAATGACAAAGTTATAGGTGTTTCTTTCCTCATTGTTTCAAAAATTAATTGCCACACAAGGAAAGCTCCAATGTTTCTGAAATTTCACACACATATCAAGGCAAGTGGTACCTGTAATGTGCCCAAGTTTCCTGTTTGTATCTTCAAAAATAAAAAAATGGGAGGCGTAACTGTATTTACCCCACTACTACCCATTTTTCTAAAAATTAATTGCCACACAAGACAAGCACCTACGTTTCTGAAATTTCACACACATAGGTCCCAAGGTACCCCCTACAATGTGGCAAAGTTTCATGTGTGTAACTTTAAAAATGACAAAGTTATAGGCATTCCTGGGTATTTATTAAAAAATGAATTGCCACAAAATGCATGCACCAATCTTTCTGAAATTTCTCACAGATAACTACCCCTAACCAGTCTACAATGTGCCGAAGTTTCATCCTTCTATCTTTAAAAATGAAAAAGTTATAGGCGTTTTTGTAAAACAATACTTGGCTATGGGAAAAAGCATTCAAAATGGCGTCCGATCCGGATCGGACATCTGGTCCGATCCGATCCGACCAGCCTCCGATCCGATCCGATCCGATCCGACCCCCCAGGTCCGATTCCGATCCGCTATCCGATCCGATCCGGGGGGTCAGTGCACATCCCTAATTAGAGTGACCATATTCAAAAGAAGGCAGGGCCCCTGCAACTTTAACAGTTGTGATGAAGAGGGAATTTCACCAGGAACTAATTCCATACAAATGACACTGGCTGAAATTCCCTTTTCTCAACAACTGTTAAAGTTACAGGAGCCCTGACCTGGATTTTATCTGGTCACCCTAGTTTATATTAGAAGACGGTGTTATCTGGATACTCTGTAAAATGCCGTAGAAGAGGAGGGCAGCTGCAGGATAAAAACTTTCTCTGGAAGTACACTGCATCACTAGGGGTGTCATCAGATGAATGTTTTATTGCACACTCATTCCTGGGCACTCACAGATTTTCAAGGGTCCCTATCCTAATGTCATCTGCGTCCCGTATGCCTCCTGCCCCTTTTAGCCTTCTTTGCACAACAATAAAAGACCCTGATAAATCCAAATTATTTTTGAGACAGAAGTTGCCCTATCTTCTGCTGTGTGCAGGAGAAGCAGCACGATCAAAATGGCCCACTGAATGAGCCACATGCACATTGTTTACTTCCTCTTACAAGAGGGGAAGCAAAGGGGGACAAATGTGTGGGTGGAGAAGCGATGGTAAGGAAACACAATTTCCCCCCTTGTGATGAAGCTCTAGGTGTAAGAGGATTCTAGACAATTGTTCAGCAATACAGAAACAGTTAACAGTCCCAAAGTGTGTAGCTAGTGGAATTGCATCTTCTTTGTACATAGGAACATATGAAACTGGCTTATACTATGTCAGATAATTGACCCATTTAGCTCTATATTGTCAGCATTGACTGACAACCATTCTTGTATGGAGAGTTAATAAAGTAGGTGGTCTCTCAAACCTGCAGATAGATAGATAGATAGATAGATAGATAGATAGATAGATAGATAGATGATAGATAGATAGATGGATAGATAGATAGATAGATAAGGAACGAGACTTCTGCATGCAAAGCATGTGTTCAACTACTGACACCACACCTGCTACCTTCCTGTAGGCATTTTGGCCAAGAATACAGAGAAAATTTAAGACACAAAGGCTGCATTCGAACATTAAGCAACTTAGAGGGGGGGAACAATAGTCAGTTGTGTTGCTTATTGTGTTGTGTGGAGGGTAACACGCCGCTCACAAACGACTGATGGTATGCTATTCCGCCCAAATAAGCAACTGAGAGAAACAATTGGCTTGCAAGCTGTTTAGTTCGAAGCCAGTTGTTTAAAGTGTTGTGTGGAGGGGTGAGTGAGTTAATGGATTGGTGAGTGGGTTAAAACACAAGTCCATAGAGGCAGGCGGCAAGAGTGACCAAAGCGGCGGCTGCCACTCTGCTACAACTGGAGCAACTTGCAGAGGCTGCTGGGATAGAACTGGGAGGACCGAGGGAGGAGGAGGGAGGGGAGAGGGGTGGGGGCTGTGTCAGTCAAATGCCAGGTTGACTATTAGTCCACTCAACGCCAGCCCCAATCACCCACAGTTGTGTAGGAATATGTTGTGGGGGAGTACCCACAAAATAACCAACTGTGAGTTGGCTACTCAACCCACCATTGACTAATGTGTTGTCCGAATGCAGCCATGGAGTTTTGTCAGGGGCTATGGCATCTAGAGAAAGAGTTACACTCACACCTCAATTTCCAAGCCTGCTCAGGCTTCCCCCCCAACTGCTATTAATGTTAACAGAAAGACATGCAACTCCATTGCACACAATAGACTTCAATGAAGGCTCAGATAAGAATAAATTGTTCCCACTGTCAAGGAGGCATGGAGAATGCACACAGATTCCTCACTGGTGTAACATTTATTAGGGTAACACTTGGGGACTCTGCCCATTGGCCAGGCAAAGTACTAACCTCTCTAGATGCAATCACATTCTCTGACATCCCTGAGACCCTATACATATTGAGCATAAAATGGATCTTGCAGTCAGGGTCCTTGCTAGCGTCCTTATTGAATATAAAGAGGCCAGATGTTAACAGAGAAATATCAAAGGACTGCTACATTCAAAAAGAAATGTTGGTACCCTTTAAAGGTTATGGTAGTGCTGTGTGAGTTGATTTTCGAAGGATTCACCCCACTGCACTGCTGCAACATTTAAAGCAGGGCTGTTGAACTTCAGGTCCGTTGGCCATGGTGGTTATTACCTTTAAAGCTCTACATGGTTTGAGTCCAGGTTACTTGCGGGATTGCCTTCTTCCATACAATCCACTCCACATGCTCAGGTCCTCTGGGAAGAATTTATTACAGCCGGCCAAGACTAGGCTGTCACCCAGCGGGCCTTCTCTTCTGCCTCTCCCAGGCTGTGGAACAACCTGCTGGGAGAGATCTGCCAACTTACAAGTCTTCAAGAATTTAAGAGAGCTATAAAGACTGATCTCTTCCGGCAGGCCTACCCAGTCGAATTTTAGGACTGTATTGATTTTAATAATGTATTAATTTTATATGCTTTTAAAGAGTTTATATATTTTATATTGTTGGTAATTATGTTGTTCCCCGCCTCGATCAGGAGGGAGAGGCAGGTAAGAAATCATCATCATCATCATCATCATCATCATCATCATCACCATCATCATCATCTCATAAGGGTTCCCCTGATGACCACACCCCTTCCTCTGGCCCCAATCCATTTCTCCTGGTTGCCAACAGTTTGTTGGCTTCCAAGCTTTGGTGCATTTTCTTCTCCATTTCTAAAGACTGTCTTTCCTAAAACTTGTTTACTAGCAGTAAGTGTTCTAAGCTAAGTGCTGCTGTTTTTGTAATTTTGGCCACACCCCTTTTCCCTATGGCCCCACCTCTTTTGCCCACCACTGGAATGCAGCCTCTGAGAGCTTCCCCAAAATGGAATTTGGTCCCTGGGTTGAAAGAGGATCCACAACCTTGGTTTAAGGACTGGCAGTTGTCTGGCTGGGATTGGAAGTGATGATTTTTTCCCTGAGGATCTGGCCTTGTCCCCATGGCAGTGGGCTTTTAAACCTTACACCAGCCCTATGAGTTGCATCCAAGGAAATGTGGTGCCCATAACCCTGCTCTAATGTTTAAAAGCTTCCATTTCACTGGTCAGTTGTGTTTGGATTTTTAAGTGCCCATGTGCCAGTGCTACCTGAAAAAAGGACATGGCTGGGCAGAGCGACAGAGTGTCAATCCCTATATTACTATTAGCTAGGGCTGTGCACAGACCCCCTGATTTGCTTCAGATCCCGATTTGGACCTTCTGAATTCAGCCCAATTTGCTTCAGATTGATTCAGACCTGACCAACCTCGCCTCGGATCCGAATCGAGATTCGGATGTCCGAATCATTCGGATTTTTCATTTTCCCATAGACTTGCATTGGAAAAAAATAAACACCTATAACATTTTTATTTTTCAAGGTAGAAACAAGAAAGTTGGAGACCTTACAGATGCCCTGGAGGTGCTCATTTGTGCCAAATTTCAGACAGTTATGTGCAATAGTACTTCTGTAATCCACTGCAATTTGAAGATATGTATTCATGCTCACACTAATCCCTTCCCTAATCTCTGTGCGTGTTTTTAAATGTAAATCTCCCCTACTTCAATTTTCTTTTGTTTGTTCTGAAGCTGACATCCTCAGGCTCTTCCCATTCAGAAAAGAAACAGGGAAAGTTAAACCCTGTCCTAGGCTGCCTGTAATACACATATTACCTGGCTGGGAGCAATGTTCCTCAGAGGCTGCCTCTATAAGAGAGGTTTAAAGCTCTTTCAAGGCGCTTTAAAAAATTTACCTCTACAAGGAGGGAGCGCAAATCGGGCATAGAGGCGCGCTATCCCTCCGATTGTGCGCATTATCGAATGCGCGTTAAATAGCGAGTTTTATTTTGCGGCGGGATGTGAAGCCGGCGCCCTGCCTCCCGAGTGCTGCTCGGCTCCTGGCTCCACTCCTACCGGGCTCCCACTGACCTCTCGCTCTCGCTCTCCGTCTTCCAGCTCCCTTTTCCCTTTTTCTTGCCCTGTTCCTCCCCCCCCTTGCTCCGTTTCATTTAATCGCCCCGTCAGTTCCTTCGCTCTCCAGCATAACAACTCGCAGGGACCTGCCTTAAAGAGACAGGCGCCCGCCCGCCCTACCTCCCCCCTCCCCCCTCCCTGCCTGCCTCTCGTGCAGAGGTATTAGGCGTAAATGCGCTTCAGCGATGAAGCGCATAATCACTTAACCAGGCGCAAAAGCGAATCCTTGTGGAGGGGACCAGAGATTGAGTCAAAGCAACCGGCCCTGGGAGGTGCGCTAGTGGCCACATCCATGCAGTGCTTTCGGATGGAACCACACGTGGCCATGGCAGTAGGAGGAAGCAAAAGAACCTGTGACATCTGTGAGCTTAGGATTGTCTCTTGATACGAAGCCAGAAACGTAAACAGGCCCTGCGAGGCAGGTAGTAGTTCGAAACATAGACAGTGAGAGATGCTTTGGCATCCCCTTAATATAGGAGGAGAATCCTTTCAGGGTCCTTCAGAGTTAACTTACTCCCTCGTGAGCAGATGATGATGATGATGATAGAGCCTGCCTGACTCTAATACTGAAGAGGGATGCAGCATCCTCTTAATCAAAGAGTGAGGTAAGTGAGCCAAGGATTGCCTTGCTACAAAGCCAGAACAAACTGGCCCTGCAAGGTGGGCCCAGACAGATTACATTGGAGAAGTGTGCAGGCTGGCAGAGAGGCAGGCTGGCAGAGAAGCAGGTGCAAGTTGAGCGAGTATGCAATAGATCTGTGGGATTGATCCACTCCCCAACGTTGCCTCATGGGCAGAGGCAGGCAGGCAGCAGGCAGCTATGTGGGCAAGCACAGAGAGGCTGGCAGAAAGCAAAGAAATTGGCCCTGCAACACATGCACAATAGTTCTATTAACCATAGATGTAGAGAGATGCTTTGGCATCTGCTTAATCAGGAATGCAAGGAAACTAGAAGGAGAATCTGTTCAGGGTCCTTCAGCTTTAACTTATGATACTGTGAGCACAGCCAATAATAGTAGTAAAATAATAATGACAACAACAACAACAACAACAACAACAACTCTTCCAAGACTGCAGTGCAGACATAACAAATGCAATCTGGCTTGGCTGTGACTAATACAGCTAATTATCCACATTACCCTGTGGGCACAGAGAGGCCGGCAGAAAGCAAACAAACTGGCCCTGTGAGGCAGGCACAGAGGAGGAGAGGTAGCAGACAGCTATGGCCATGGAGCGCTGGGAGCAAGTATCCATAGGCTTGTGGGGTTGACCCTCCAAGCCCAGCTACATCCCCCAGGCACCAAGAGGGCAGAGAGGTGGGCTGGCACAGAGAGGCTGGCAGAATGCAAACAAACTGGCCCCGCGAGGCGGGCACAATGGTTCAAAATATAGACAGTGACAGGTGCTTTGGCATCCCCTTAATAGGAGGCTAGGAGGAGGATTGTTTCAGGGTCCATCTTACTACACTGTAAGTTGCACAGCTAATAATAATAATAATAATAATAATAATAATAATAATAATAATGCCTGACTCTAATAGGAAAGAAGGATGCAAAGCATCCCCTTAATCAAAGAGGCTAGGAAGAGGATCCCTTTGGGTTCCTTCCTTGAGAGTTGATATACTGAACTGTAAGCACAGATGATAATGATGTTGACTTAAATAAAGAGAAAAAGCCTGCCAATAAGGAGGGGGGAAGGAAGGGTGGGTGTGCCTGTCACTCCCCTGAGGGCTTGAGGGTGGGGTAACCCAGCAGGGGCAGATTGACTCTAAGAAAACAAGCAGAGAAGAAAGCAGGAGGAAGGGGGAATGATTGGAAGTTGTTGGAACAAAGCAAACACACTTAAAGAAAGGCTAGAATGTTTGTTTATATTGTTTATGTAGTAAACAGAAGATGCAGCCACACCTAGGCCTACAAACAAAGCTTTATTTAAACTGAAACTGAAGGTACACTGTCCTGAAAGGCTGAGCTGTCCCTTTGAATAGTTTCCCCCAGGGAACCTGTTGTCCTTAACTTCTGTTCCACTAATCATGTTACATCTTCCCTATATTTAGGCTGACCATATGAAAAGGAGGACAGGGCTCCTGTAACTTTAACAGTTGTAGAGAAAAGGGAATTTCAGCCAGGGTCATTTGTATGCAATCAGTTCCTGGTGAAATTCCCTCTTCATCAGAACAGTTAAAGTTGCAGGGGCCCTGCCTTCTTTGTACCTGGTCACTCTAGTATAGTGCCTGCAACTTTAACTGTTGTGATGAAGAGGGAATTTCATCAGGAACTAATTGCATACAAATGACCCTGGCTGAAATTCCCTTTTCTCTACAACTGTTAAAGTTACAGGAGCCCTGTCCTCCTTTTCATATGGTCAGCCTATATACTATATTACAAATCTTTTTAACCAAAAGCATCAACGAATGATTTACAACTCAACTTCCTCCCAGTCGTTATTAATAACATTTTCTTAAAAATTCTCTTAAGATAAAGACTTGCTAGGTTACATAGTCTTTGAAATACTCTGGTCTTTTCAAAAGGCAACCGTGCTAAGAGTATCCTCTCATGGTTTTGTTTCTGGTTCTCTTTGGGGATCCTCAGCTTTTTCTGTTGCATTCACTTCTGGGTAAGTCTCTTTTTCTTTATTCCTTGATGGCATCTGTTTGTCTACAGGATGACCTGGGGTTTTCTGTCTTGCAGATCGTAAATGTTTTCTGTTTCTGCAGATCACCTGCCCTTCTTGTGTAACTACTTCATATGACCTGGGTGCTACTTCGCATCTCACTATACTTTTTGTCCATTCCTTCCTTCTGGTTCATGACTGTTGGTTGAATATGAACAGGTACACCTGGTCTTAGAAGTGGTAGATCCTTTGCTGTCTTATTGTACAGAGATGCTTGCCATTTCTGATTGTTGGCCATTTCTTCTTTGCATTGATCCACTCTTGTTGGCTGCAGAAGGTCTCCTCTCATTGGCAATAAGGTTTTGGTTCGACGGCCCATCAATGCTTGTGCTGGACTGGTCTGGCAACCCTGTGATAGTGTATTCCTATGTGCCAGGAAGGCTAACCAAGGGTCAGAGTCTGATAACACTGCTTTATGTAGCATTTTTGAGCTGTTTTGACAGCAGATTCCACCTTGCCATTACTTTGTGGGTATGCTGGAGAGGACATGTGGTGATCAAACTCCCAGTTCTTTGCAAATGAACAAAAATCCTCAGTAGGGATGTGCACTGGATCGGATCGGATCCACGATCTGAGTCCGGTCCAGTGGGAAATCGGATAAATTATCCGATTCTGATCTGACAGCTGGATCGGCTGATCCAGTCCGAACCGAACCGAAAAGGCTCCGAACCGGTTCGGCGGATCGGCGGGCGCCCGCTGGCGCCCACCGCCATTTTCATTGGCGGGCACCAGCGGGCGCCCGCCGATGAAAGTGGACAGCGGGGGGGGGGCGCGGAGGGGAGGGGGGGGCGCTTACCTTTGAGGGACGTCCACTCCCGTCCGGCGCCGGCGGCTACTACCAGTGGGCTCCACGGCCTGCTCCAGGGTGGCGCGCCGGGTGATGACATCACCCGGCGCGCTACTCTAGAGCAGGCCGCGGAGCCCGCTGGTAGTAGCCGCCGGCGCCGGACAGGAGCGGACGGCCCGGAAAGGTAAGCAGGGGGCGCGTGGAGGGGAGGAGGGGGCGCACGGAGGGGAGGAGGGGGGCCCTTACCTTTCCGGGCCGTCCGCTTCCATCCGGCGCCGGCGGCTACTACCAGCGGGCTTCGCGGCCTGCTCCAGGGTGGCGCGCCAGGTGATCACCCGGCACGCTACTCTAGAGCAGGCCGCAAAGCCCGCTGGTGGTAGCCGCCGGCGCCGGATGGGAGCGAACGTCCCGGAAAGGTGAGGAGGGGGCGCGCGGAGGGGAGGAGGGGGGCCCTTACCTTTGAGGGATGTCCGCTCCCGTCCGGCGCCGGCGGCTACTACCAGTGGGCTCCGTGGCCTGCTCCAGGGTGGCGCGCCGGGTGATCACCCGGCGCGCTACTTAGAGCAGGCTGCAAAGCCCGCTGGCAGTAGCCGCCGGCGCCGGATGGGAGCAGGCGTCCCTAAAAGGTAAGCAGTGGCAGGGGGGAGGGGGCTTACCCCCCCGGAGCCGTCCGCTTCTATCCGCGGGCGCCCGCGGGCACCGGCGAATGGAAGCGGACGGCCCCAGGGGGGGGTAGGGAGTGCGGGGGAGGGGGCTTACCTGCCGGGGCCATCCACAGCAGACTGCCCCGGGGGGGAGGGAGGGAGTTAAGCCCCCCTCACCCACCCGCCGCCATTTTTTCCCCATAGACTTGCATTGCAATGCAAGTCTATGGGGGGGGGAAATGGCCGATCCAAAAATTTCCGATTTTTGGATCGGGATCGGACTTGATCCGGTCCCGGGGGCCTCCGATTTTGTCCGATCCAATCCGTGACAAAATTGGAGGTCCCGATCCGGGTCCCGATCCGATCCGGGGGGTCCGTGCACACCCCTAATCCTCAGATGCAAACTGAAGCCCATTGTCTGAAAACACTGTGTCAGGGATGCCATATCTTGCAAAATGCACCTTCAGTTTAACAATGACTGCCTTGCTCCTTGTGTCTGAGAGAGCATCGACTTCCCAGAAATTGGAGTAATAATCAACTGTAACTAGATACTGTTTCTCCCTGAAAGTAAACAGGTCAATTCCAGTCATTTCCCATGGTCTGATGGGTAACTCATGTGGTAGAAGAGTCTCTTTATGTTGTCTATTGTTGCATGACTGACATATCTCACATCCTTCTATCAAGGATTGAAGTTGTGAATTCATTCCTGGCCAATAAACACACTCTCTGGCCCTCCTAAGACAACTGTCAATGCCCAGATGTGATGCATGTATTTTTTTTGCATGACTTCCTTATGCAAGAAAGCTGGAACAACTGTTCTCTGTCCTCAAAATACAATCCCATCCTGTACACTGAGCTCATCTTTGATTAGGAAATATGGTTCTGCTCCTGATGGTACCTGACTCTTGTCCTCAAGCCATCCTTTCAGAATTGCTCCTTTGACTGCCAGTAGCTGGATCTCTTTTTCAGTGGCCTCTTTAATTTCATTGTGCTTAGTTGTTGAAATTGGGAGATAGTGCAACATGCTGATGGATTCAATGTCTAGGTCTTCTTCTCCAAAGTCACTGCTGTTGGATGTATAGGCTCTGCTAAGGGTATCTGCTAACACCAATAATCGACCTGGGCAGTATTTGATCTCAACATCATAGCGCTGTAGGCGCATGAGCATGCACTGTAATCTTTTTGGAGCACTCAGAAGAGTTTTTGTTATTATTGTCTCAAGTGGTTTATGGTCTGATAGCACTCTGACTGCTTATCCAAAGGTGTATTGATGGAATTGCTCTACTCCAAAAACCACTGCTAAGAGCTCTTTCTCTAACTGGGCATAACACTGCTCAGTCTTTGATAGTGCTCTGCTTGCATAGGCAGTTGGTAGGGATGTGCTTCGGATCAGGTCCAATCCACGATCCGGAGCCGATCCGACTGAAATTGGATAAAATTATCCGATTCCGATCCCGGCTTATGGATCGTCTGATCTGATCTGAACTGGTCCAAAAGGACCTGATCCAGTTTGGATAAGATCGGAGGATCGGACCTCCTCCCCCCCTCATGCTCCTTACCTGCTGGGGCTGTCCGCTGGTGTCCGCTGCCCCCTTCTACTGAGAAACAGGCTTTGCGGCCTGCATCTCAGTAGCGCACCAGGAGATGATGTCACCCGGCGCTCTACTGAGAACTAGTCCGCAAAGCCTGTTTCTCAGTAGATCGGAGCAGTGGACGGAAGCAGGCATCCTGGCATGTAAGGAGCATGAGGGGGGAGGAGGACGAGAGCCCCACTTACCTGTCAGGGTGCCCACTTCCCTCCACTGCTCCAATCTATTGAGAAACAGGCTTCGCAACCTGCCTCTCAGTAGCATGCTGGGTGATGACATAATCACCTGGCGCGCTACTGAGAGACAGGCTGTGAAGCCTGTTTCTCAGTAGATCGGAGCAGCGGAGGGAAGCGGACGGTCCTGGCAGGTAAGGAGTGCAAGTAGGGGGGAGGGAGGGGGGAGTTGGGTCCCCACTCACCCACCCACCGCCATGTTTTCTGTATAGGCTTGCATTGGGGGAAAGCCTATGGTGAAAACACCAAAAATAGAATCCAAAAATTGGACGTCCGATTTTTGGATCGAGATCAGGTCCAATCTGATCTGAGGAACCTCCGATTTTGTCCGAACTGATCCAGGACAACATCGGAGGTCCCAATCGAGGTCCCGATCCAATACCGGGGGGGGGGGTCCATGTACATCCCTAGCAATTGGATGGCCCTGGAAAAGAACTGCCCCAAGGCCTTTCTCAGATGCATCACATTGTAGTGTTAGTGGTTGTACTGGCTGATAATATTGCAATACTGGAGAACTGGTAATCATTTGTTTCACTGAATCAAATGCTTGTTGTTGTGGAGTTCCCGATTCCCACTCCACATCCTGCCTGGTAAGTTGACGCATTGGTTCTGCAACTGTAGCCGAATGAGGGCAAAACTTGGCTAGAAAATCGATCATTCCAATGATGCGTTGCACTGCTTTTACATTTGCAGGAAGTGGCACTTCTTGGATTGCCTCAATCTTGCGGGGATCTGCTTTCAGTCCCTCTGCTGTTAGGACATGTCCAATATATATCACCTCTTTCTGCTTCAGTCACATCTTTTCAGCATTCAGTTTAATATTTTTATCTCTGCATCACTGTAGAAAGGCCTGTAATTTTTTATCATGGTCCTGCTCAGCTTCTGAGTCATTAGACCCATCTTCTACTATGAGAATATCATCTGCTATTATTTTCACCCCAGGAAGACCTTCCAGTGCCTGGGATAGTCTCCTCTGAAACAGTTTGGGAGCTGGACTGATTCCCATTGGCATCCCAAACCATCTGAATCACCCAAAAGCTGCTGCAAAAGTAGTAAGCATACTGGACTCCTCATCCAATCTAACCTGCCAAAATCCATTCTTTACATCACAGACTGTAAAGATTTGAGCTTTTGTTCAGGTAATATGTCATCTATTGTTAGTAGTGGGTAGTGACATTTCTTCAGTGCTTGATTCGGTGGCTTTGGTTCAATGCAAATGTGAAGTTTGCCTGATGGCTTTTTTATCACTAGCATGGTGCTTACCCAGAAAGTATTAGTTTCTACTGGTGCTATGATGTCTCTGCGTTGCAATTTTTCAAGTTGCTTTTGTACTGGATGGTAAAGGGCAGCAAGCAGTTTTCTTCTTGGGAAGCATACTGGCTCCACTGCTGTGTCTACCTCCCAGGCAACCTTCACCCCTGAAAACATCCCCATATGATTTAAAAATTCTCTCCTTTGTCCATGGGCGAGTACTTCTTGCTTCCCCAACTGGAGCTATAAAATTCTGATGCTGGACCTTGATCAGATCTATGACCTTTATAGCAGTGTACCCCAACAAGGGTTTATGCTTGTCTCCTTCCACAACCACAAAAGTCAGCTGGTAATTCTTCTCATTTTTTGTGTTAGTTATTATAACATTGCATTTTCCTATAGGCTGCATTGTGCTGTCCTTGTACATAATTAATGTGTGTCTGCTCTGTTTGATAGGTGTGTTGGGTTCCAATTCACTTTGTGAGATCACATTGCAAGAGCCCCCACTATCTAGCTGGAAACGCACTGGCTGTTGTCCCACTAGCATTGTTGCATAGACTGCAGCTTGTGACATGGTTCTTTTCCTCTGTGATCCAACAACCCACACCTGACATTTTTGTAGACTAAGGGAGAGGGCCATTATGTCATCACTACTGTCTGATGTGCCATCGTCGTCCTCAACAAGTCTGACTCTGTCTCTAGTGGGCTTCCTTTTGCTTTTGCACATACTGCCGAAGTGATTCAGTTTGCCACATTCCCTGCAGCGCTGTCCTAATGCCGGGCACTTTTCCTTTATTCTCTTGTGCTGCCTTCCACAATAAATACATCTCACACTGGGTCTGGAGGGCTGGGTTATTGCTTTCTTCTTCAGCTGTTGTCTCACTGCCTGTATTTCAGAAGGTGCCTGACCAGCCAGGGCCTTCACTCTTTCTCATGAGGCTTCTGCTGCACACCCCATGTCTAAGCATTGATCCAGTGTGAGATCACCTTCTCTGAGGAGTCGCTCTTGCAGAGAGTGGTCCCAAGTGCAGCAGACTATCCTGTCCCTAATCAAAGAATCTGTTAAATTTCCAAAATTGCAAGTTGTAGCCAGTGTGTGCAAAGCAGTAACATAGGAGTCAATACTTTCCCCTTCTGATTCCTCTCTGGTGAAAAAATTGTGCCTCTCAGCAGTTTCATTTTGTTTTGGGTAACAATAGTCATCTAGGGCTTTTAGAACTGCTGTCTAGAAGAATCTGTGTTCAGCTTTAGGGTGGTGCACACTTCTCTGCCTTGTTCCCCTAAGAGATTAAACAAAAGCTTTACTTTCCTGGTTGTGTCCTCTTCTTCCACAGTCAACTCTGTATACAGCTTGAACTCTTCTTTCCATCGGCTCCAGTGCTGCACGAGGTTGCTATCTGTGAAAACTAAAGGTGCAGGAGGCTTCAGACCCAATTCCATAGCTTCAGGGTTCTAATTGCTATATTTGTGAGAATTTACAGTTTATCCACTGCCACCATATTTATGTAGTAAACAGAAGATGCAGCCACAGCTAGGCCTAGAAACAAAGCTTTATTTAAACTGAAACTGAAACTGCTGGTACACTGCCCTGAAAGGCTGAGCTGTCCCTTTGAATAGTTTCTCCCAGGGAACCTGTTGTCCTTAACTTCTGTTCCACTAATCATATATATATATATATATATATATATATATATATATATATGAAGCAGAAATAGAAGCAAAAGAAAATATTGAGAAGGGGGGAACCTGAAGAAAGACCAAGTTCCACAACCCAAAGAACAGACAGACAGAGCAAGCAGGAGGGACAGAGAACAGATTTTCTTTTTAAAAGCAAGCAGAGAAGAAAGAAAGCATAAGGACTAACTGGAGGAAGGGGGAGGAAGGGGAGAAGGATTGGAAATTGGAACAAACAGACAAACACACTTAAAGAAAGGCTGTGTGTGTGTGTGTGTAAAGCAGAAAGAAATAGAGGCAAGAGTTAACAGTTAGAAAGAAGAAGGAAAGCTGAAAGACCACCAAAACACACTCCACAAATTGAAGCTATCTAGCTACACACACAGCTCAAAACACACTGATCCTACTCCTATCAAGTCTAACCCACAAAGAGCAACAACTGAGGAAGCTTGATCTCCTGATTGTCCTTAAGTCCTCCTCCACCATTATGATTGGAGGCTGCTGGAGAGAATTGGGGGACTTCAGGAGGATTGGGGGATGAAGATGTCAACTAACAGCCAATTTCCCCCTGCAAACTCTTCGTCCCCCTCCCTAATTTAAACAAAAACCCATTGCAAGAGCAGACAAGCTGTCTACACTTAAAAACAGGTCCAAATCTCCAAAGTGATCCAAATTGCTTGGGACCGAACCGACTTGCTTTGGATCTGTTTCTGGGTCCCCTGAATCACCCCGCCTCACCTTGGATTTGGGATTCGGATCCGAGGCAATACACAGCCCTACTTAGCCCTATGGGAATCAGTAATATTTAGGATGAAGGTCATTGTTTTTATACAACTTCATTTCCAACTTTTGGGAGCCTAGAACAGGGGTGGGCATAAAGTACATAGATTTCAGCTCCCAGCATTCCTGACCATTGTCCATGCTGGCAAGGACTTGAAGTCCAAAACATCCTGAGATCTACCTTCTTCCCAACCATGGCCTAGACAATAATCTTGTGCATAAGATAGCTGCTGTCAATATCCCTGAATGGGGATAAAGGACTAATCATACCATCCTGTCTTGATGTTGGTTTTTGCTTTCCAGATCCAGTATGCATTTCTTCAGCATGATCTTGGGCATCTTTCTGCCTTTGAGAAGACCAAGTGGAATAGATTGTGTCACAACATTGTGATGGGAATATTTAAGGTAAGAGTCCGACACTGAGGCCTCCTCCACACGGGGCGTTTAATGAGCCTTGAAGGCTCATTATAAATTTTACCTACACACGAGCGGAGCGCAAAACGGGCGTACAGGCGCGTTATCTCCCCGATAATGCGCATTTTCGAACGCGCGTTAAATAGCGACTTTTATTTTGCTCCGGCCGTTAAAGCGCATTTTCGCTGTGTGAACAAGCGATTATGCGCATTAACTACCTGGAAAGCGCTTTTTGGGCATCTTTTAATGCGCTTCGCCGCTTCTCGCCGCCTCCCGTGCAGAGGGATTGTGAGTAAATGCGCCTCCGCGATAATGCGCATAATCGCGGAACCAGGCGCAAAGGCGCATTCTTGTGGAGGGGGCCTGAGATTGGTTGTTGGGTTGTTGTTGTTTTTTGGTTTGTATGTAGCCACCTTGTTGAGGCAAAATGGGTCTAATTCTGGTCAGAGCCTGGATGGGAGATTACTTGTGAATTCTATTCAAACTGCCATGTCGTCTATGGATGAAAGGCAAGATATATATGCAATTGCTGCAGTTACATCTAAATAGCACTATCCTAGGTGCACTCTATTGGAGCCAGAGGGATGATCTCTCAGGCTTACATTTTGGTGGTGGTGATGATGATGATGATGATGATGATGATAAAAAATAAACAGCTGTAGTAGTATGTATACAACAAATTTCAATCATTACAAGTGTTTTAATTAGTGGATCTCATTCATCCTTACAATAGCTCTTTAAGGTAGAGTGGGATTGTCATCACGTTACTGCTTCTGAGAAAAGCGTGATTGAACAACTCACACCCTTAGTCACTACACTATGGTTAGGATGTGGTTCTTCCCATGAATAAATGAAAAAAGCTGTGGTTTTATATATGCAGGGTGGACCAGCTAGCTGGTGGAATCATATGCATAACCAGCACCATGCCAAACCGAACTGCTACCGCAAGGACCCTGACCTCAACATGCACCCGCTTCTGTTCAGCCTGGGGAAAGCACTCTCTGTGGAAGTGAGTAAATAGAAAAGAAAACACAGTAGATTAAAGGAATCCATACCCTTAATTAGGGATAGATCAGTCTATCTCTGAACCATCTGAGTTTCACAAGTGTGTTTCATGAGTCCACTCCATCCTATTTCTGCATTAGTCTGTGCTTTACTTTTTTTTATAAACCATCTGCATAAAAATAGCAATTGAAATACATATTTTTGAATGTATTTCATATACATTTCTAAATGTATTTTCTCTCAAAGTACACATTTTACATGTATTGTATCCTACAATATGCATTTGTATAGACCTATCCTTTTTTTTTGAACCAAGAACTGCATCACAACAACCTGCTTGTAGGCTTAATCCAACAAACAGAGGTGCCCAACTGGTGGCACATCCATGAACCTCTCCCTTCTCCAAGCCCCGCACTCTCCCCTAGCCCTGTTCTTGAGCTGGAGGCTTCGAGAGGACACAGGGAAGAGGAATCTCAAAGTTATATCCAATCTATGATAATAAAAAGATCCCCCTTTTGTGCTGTTGAGCAGCATGAAGCAGAATTTCTTTATCCTCTCGAGTCAGAGATCCACTGCATGACTTGGGGACTGCAAGGCTCTGCCAGATCTCATCAAGTGCCACTTGCACTGACATTGACAGAGGAAGGAGATGCCTGACTTGGCCTGGGCTTGCAGGACAACTTCCTTAATGTCTTTCTTCCCATCACTGTTCATGATAGGCAGTCATTTAGGTGAGTGAGTTCCCCCCCCCTCGAATTGTGAAGAAAAGACATTTGCAACCCTAGTGTGAGGTATGGTTTGTTTTGTACTTAGCTTAACTTCTGTGCTTCTTCTCCCAATTTGCAGCTTGGGAAGCAGAAAAAGAAATATATGCCTTACCAGCACCAGCACAAATACTTTGTCCGTGAGTATCTCTGTCATTGTGCACAGGATCCAAAATCTAGCTATTGTTTGCCACGATCAATAAGGCCATATGCCTCTTGGTGGAGTAAGACAAGAGCAGGTGGGATCAATGGCTGGAGGGTTTTGGTAAAAGGGCAAGATGAGCAATTGAATGGACAGAAGTAATGCTATAGTAAGAATTTCTTTGACAGTATGGCTTGGAAGAGGAATCTCTCAGAAATAATCTAACTTGATTTGAATTAAGACAGTTTAAAACTGAAGGAAAGTACTCATCTTTGTTTTATTTATGTTTTCTCTTTTCACCATAGTCTTAGCTCCAATTGCGTTCGTTGCATTTATCCAGGTGATTATCTTTTACTTGTCAATTCAGAGAAAGAAATGGTTGGTAAGTAATCTGCAAAGATGTAGTTGCAAAATGTTCCCTCCTATGGCTGAGCATAAAAGGGGACTGATGTATGTTGGAGTGGAACATAGATTGACTGTGCCATCATCACTGCCGGCTGGAGATGGCTTAGGCAATCTTTTCATTATTTTACTTCCATCTCATAATACAGAATGGAGAGCCTCTCAAATATTAGTGTCATCACTATTGCTGCTAGGCACTGTGAATATTTAAGAGTTAAGATAGAATCAGTTTTTTACTGTATCCATTTCTAGTCTATCCTATCCTTAACCCCCAGCTGCCTCAACCAAAACTCTGTTTTAAACAAACATGCTGACGAGACAATCTTTGGCAAGCTCTATGAAGAAAACGTTTCGACTGTTGTGTTTAAGACACAAAAACTGCCTAGACTTGACCCACAAGTCCTTTCTGGGTATTTAGGTCTTGTGGCATAGGAGGAAGCAAGTTCTTAATAGGGCCAAGAATGCAACAAAAACAAACTGTTTTCCCGGAATATTTAACTTATATGGAGATGGCTGCTACATTTTACAATGAATGATGCTTCCCCAAAATCATCAAGGACCAGTTTTTTTCACCACAGCTTAGGATGAGTCTGAAAATAAATAATTGTGACTGGTTTGGAAGCAAACATTTGTAAATTCTGGGCTGGTTTTTTTAATGGAAATACATGTTTTAGCCCATCTCATTCTAAACCCACCTATTCTGGTTTTCTAATGCTTGTTTTCTTCAGTGAAATCATTTTGTTCACATCACTATACTACCATTTAGTGAAAGGAGACAATCTGTTAATCATCAGAATAAAAAGATCCATTTAACAAAGCCTAAGATACTTCCAGAAGATGCTTTAATTGTGTGATCACTCTGCCGCATTCATGGAATGTTAAGAAGGTTCTGGATAATCCATTTCCCCCCTGCATCATCCATCGCACCAGGCAGATCAATTTAACTATTCTGTTCCCAGTGGCAACACAGGGGGTGCTTCCAGATGGGTTGTCTATTTTACCATTGTCCTACCTCATTTTGGGGATTTTATGGAGTTCCAGATGACGTCACCCAACATTCATAGCCTTCCTGTGTTTCCTAACACTTCTTCTGTCCTCCATTTTTTCTCCTATGATGGAAAATCAGTAGAGGAAAAAAGACAGAATTGCTGTACAATGCCTTCTAATTGGCAAAGCTAGGAGCTTTCCATCTGGAAGCACCTGGGATGTCAGGGATTTGTACTTTTAGATGAAACAGATACTTTTTCCACACCTTCATTCATTGGGAGTAGTTTTCCTGGACTAGTATAAAAGAGAAAAATCTCTTTGTAAAATGTTTTTGGAGCCATTTAGCATTTAAGCAATGGGGGAAAGAATAAATCAACAATTATCATGGGAGAAGAGCCCTCAGTGTGGAATTCCTTGCCTTTGGAGTTCAGGCAGGCACCAAGGTTATATTGCTTCCAGCGCCTCCTAAAAACATTCCTGTTTCAGGAAGCTTTCCATGAATAACAGGTCACAGGTTTTACCAGTAATGGGGTATTATCAGAACTTTGTTCTTTTTTTAAAAAAATGTATTTTTAATATGATGTTTTTATTCTTTTATTTCATTTGTTGTTCGCTGCTCCAAAATCTTTGGATGGGGAGTGGTATATAAAGATTGTAAATAAATAAATACAATCATGGAGACTAAGCAGTCAATTTGTTCCCAATAGATGGTCATAGTACCTATGTTAGAAGTACTAATCTGGGTGTCATAATATCGAATTGACTGTTTCAATCTGCATTGTTACTGGTGACCTTCATGCCACCATGGCAGTTCTTCTTTTTAACATGATTCAGTCCTCTGTGTGTTCTCATACCTGCAAACATTGCTTTGAGTCATATGGTATCATAGCACTTGTAGTCATCACATTTGCTCTATACTAATCGCAACAATTCTCTGCCTGTTTTATTGCCATAATAGTGTTTTCTCTTGCAGGAGGTCATTGGCAATGTGATGTACAATGTCCGTGTCTGTCTCATGTACATTCCTATAATGGGATTTGGGAGTTTCATGGCACTCTACTGGCTGTCCAGGTAATAGTCATTGTGCAAAAGTCTCATCTGGCCTGCTGCTACACATGCCTCATAAATTTATGAGGTTTATAAATTTGTGGAGTGTGAGGTCAGAATGGGTGGCCCCCTGTGCGTAAAAACTAAAAAGCAACTTCTTTACATCTAAGGTGATCACACCGGCCTGAACAAGCTCATAATGATAATCTAAACTGGCCTGTAGAAATATCCCATTAAGGTTTCTCAGAGAGACTGTGTCTCTCCCAATTTCACCAGGTGTCATTTGTATGCATGCAGCACTTGGTGAAATTCCCTTGTCATCACAACAATTAAAATTGCAGGAGCCCTGCCCTCTTGAACAGATACAAAAGTGAGCAGGGCTCCTGCAGCTTTAACTGTTGTGATGAAGAGGAAATTTCACCAGGTGCTGCATGCATAAAAATGACACCTGCTCAAATTCCCTTTTCTATGCAACTGTTAAAGATACATGAGCCCTGTCCTCTTTTCCATATGGTCACCCTACCCTAAGGTGTTTTTGATCTAATGACTTCCAAACCATAAACAAGAGATATATTTTGAAACTGTTAGCCACAGTCAGCCATGCAATATAAGCTCGCAATTGATAGTCATTAGTTAACCATGAGTGCTCAGTTGTACATTTGCTATATAACTGCTCACATCCATATAATAAGTTTGACATCGAAATATGTGCCAGTGTGCTTGCAGGATCTTTATATGCATTGGTTGTAGCCACGCTCCCCCACAGTGTTACAAATAAAATGAAATGCTTCTTCAACGAGCCTCACTCATGAGGCCTAGAGACTGGCAACAAAGGGTGTAGCTGTGTCCACTCTTCCCCCCCATCTCTCCACATTGTTCAGATAGCCTCAATGTCTTTGCAACTAAGGACAGTCTCTGCTCAAATATTTATGTTGAACTGAATTGCCTGGGAGAACATGGCCATTGGCAGGAAGGGGACTAGTTAAAACACCCACCATCTCAGTGTGTTAAGCCTTTTGGGGGAGTCCTATTAGGAGGTAACTACTAGGAATGTGCACGGACCCCCGGATCGGATCGTAACCGGGATCAGAACCGGGGTTGACGTGTTGAATCAGATTGGATCAGATTGGAGGCTTTCCGGATCAGATCGGACCCGATCCCAATCCAAAAATCGGAAGTCCGATTTTTGGATCGGACGCCATTTAAAGTGTTTTTGCCATAGGCTTGCATTGGGGGAAAGAAAACTTTCCCCCAATGCAAGCCTATGAGGATAACATGGGGGCAGGTGAGTGGGGACCTAGCTCCCCTCTCCCTCTCCCTCCCCCCCACTTGAGCTTCTTACCTGCCGGGGCGCCCATTGCCGCACGCTGCTCCCATCTACTGAGAAACAGGCTTTATGGCCTAGTTCTCAGTAGAGTGCTGGGTGATGATGTCATCACCTGGTGCTCTACTAAGAACTAGGCCGCGAAGACTGTTTCTCAGTAGACGGGACCAGTGGATGGCAGCGGACGGAAGCGGGCATCCCAGCAGGTAAGTGGGGCCCTCCCCTCCCCCCCACTCGCACTCCTTATCTGCCGTGGTGGCCACTGCCGTCCACTGCTGTCTGCTGGTCCCGTCTACTGAGAAACAGGCTTCGCGACCAAGTTCTCAGTAGAGCGCCAGGTGATGACATCATCACCCGGTGCTCTACTGAGAACTAGGCACGAAGCCTGTTTCTCGGTAGACGGGACCAGCGAATGCAGCGGACGGAAGCCGACACCCCAGCAGGTAAATAGGACCCTTCCCCTCCTCCCCACTCATGCTCCTTACCTGCCGAGGCTGTCCGCTGCCATCCGCTGCCGTCTGCTGGCCCCTTCTACTGAGAAACAGGCTTCGCAGCCTGCCTCTCAGTAGCACGCTGGGTGACATCATCACCTGGCGCGTTACTGAGAGACAGGCCGTGAAGCCTGTTTCTCAGTAGAAGGGACCAGTGGGTGGCAGTGGACAGCCCTGGCAGGTAAGGAGTGCGAGTGGGGGGAGAAGGTCCAATCCTCCGATCTCTTCTGATCCAGATCGGGTCCTTTTGGATCAGATCAGATCAGATCAGATGATCCAGATGCAGGGATCGTAATCGGATAATTTTATCCGATTTCGGCCGGATTGGGTCTGGATAGTGGATCAGACCCGATCTGGTGCACACCCCTAGTACCTACAACCTCATGAAATAATTTAGAAATTCAGGAGTTTAGTGTAGCTGTGTGGGCAGTAGTGTGTCTATCAAAAAAGAAAAGGTAGTAATAAAAACAGAAGTTCATGAACTTTCTGTCAGGTCCTGTTAATATTTTTTTCTGAGTTGATAAATATCTAAAAAAGAAAATCCTGACAATGTGTGAAGATAAAGTTCATCATTATTATTCTCCTTCTGTAGGAGGCAGGAGTATGGCTGAGAAAGTATGGGTTACACTAGTACTATAAAGTAGCCCAGTGTTGTTCATATTCCCATTTTGCTTGGCTGAGAGTAATGTAAGACCTCCATCACACCTATCCCTCCCCCCAGTTTGCCTCTGTGTTTTTTATCTCCATTTCAGAAGCACTGCAAGCACTCCTCCCTTTCACGTAGGCATACTGGTGAACTCTCTTTTTGCTCTCCCACTACAATTGTGCCCACCACACCTTGTCTCACCCTGCGCCTTCCCCTTCCCGCTCCAGGTCATTGTTCTTGTCCTTGATAGACATTGTGATGAACGTAGCAGCCTTCCCCCTCGCTTATTGGAACTCCTATGACAATTAACATAGATGCTTACATCTGTGTAATTTTTAAAAATAAAGAGATGAAACATAGCATGGTGATAGGTCTTAAGGAGGGCTTTAGCTCTGCCAAGTTTGAATCAGATCAGTTCATCCCTTGATCCTTTAGGGATTTTTAAATTTCCCCCCTTAAAGCATTTCACTGATAATCCACCAGTGTGATATTCCACCACTTTGCATTTGTGTATTTAAGGGATTAAGGGATTATGGTATTAGGGAAAGTCAATCTCTTGCATGTGGGTTCCTTCCCCACCCTAATTCTTATTTTCCCATGTTTTTTTTTATTATTATTTCTGTGCAAATGCAATGGAATGCAATTCTGGTAGACCGAAAGAATGTAATGATGCAATAGTGTAATAGTGCATTTAAGGGATTAAGGGTGTGTGTGCCCTGGGAGTCACAGCTGTGGGCCCCCAGGTGTTCTTCTTTTGGTTACCAAGGAAACGTCTGGACACCCACTTGTGTATGGAAGCAACAGTTATAGTGTAATGATACAATAAAAAAGTGCGCATTCTCACCATCAGATACTTCGCTGGCATAAACAAGCGTATCTTCTTGGGAACTAGCTGATTGATGGGGAAGCTCTGGCCTTGCTTCTTGACACAACAGCTTTGGAATGCATGCTCATTAACACACTTAGATAAGGTGCTCTAACTCACATGAAACGTTCTTTGATCCATCTTTCCTATCATTAGACAGCCGACTAGCAGGCTCTACTGTGAGAAGCAGAAACAGCCCTTATCCAGAAGCTTTTGCAAACATGGCTTGCAGGCTTTCCAGCTGTAACAAAAGTTTAGGGAAAGTCAACCTATCCTAGTTTCAAGGAAGTATCGTTGCACTGTAAACCACCACCACCCCTGTCCCAGTGCATTTTCCACATTCCTTTTAATGTGAAAATGTACCCCTGGTCATGCCTACTCAGGAGTAAGACTATAGAGTTAAATGTGACCTCTCTCCCTCCCCCTTCACAGTTGAGTAGTTTAGTGAAGGACCTTCCACCCTCCTCTTTTGTCAGTGAGACCGAGACCACACTTAGACATCCCCACACCCAACAAAGAACAGGATGGTCTGATAGAGCACAAGGACAGCAATACATGGAAGGGAGGAGCACATTTATTTTGCATAGAAGAGGAAAAAACAGACTTTGCCCACTCCAAAATGAAACAAAAAATGGAGGGGAAGAGACGAAATGAGTGCAGGACAGGGACAAGGTCATGTGAGTACTGTGCTGCAAAACTGCATACCAGGCATAGCGAGTGGGTGATAAATCGCTGGTGTGATGGAGCTCTAAGACTACTCTGCAGTGTAGTTCGGTATTGTTTTCCAATCTTCTGGTGTGTTGGTGTTTGAGGGAAGAGATTTGACCATCTCTAATTGAATGTTAATGGTTAGTGTGTTTTGTGTGTATGTTTTGTCTACACAGGTTCCTAGAAAGCAGTTGGTTTCTCTGGATCTCACAAATGAACCACATTCCAATGAACATTGATTATGATCAGAATTTAGACTGGGTTTCTATTCAGGTGAGATAATGTCCACTGACTTTCTTTCCTCCAGTAAATTCATCAATGCTTTGGGGCATGTGGTCTCAAAGGGCAGAGTTACATTGCTATTGATAAATTGCTCCAGGACACAATCATGTGGGGGGCAAGAGTTTTGGAGAGCTTCAGCTATGGGACAGTATAGAAATATAATAAATCATGATCATAATCACTGTACTGATCAGTTTGTTGTCTTAACAGCTGGATACACTATAGCAACTGCAGGATACATAAATGGAGAAGATACGAACAATGGAAAGAGAGAGAGGAACAAAGAAAGATTTGGGGGTATCTTGATGGTGGCCCATTTGCACCACGAGCCTTCATACCCCACATTTGCATTCCTTAGCATTATCCCCACAGCAAGGAGCACAAATGTGGCTTATGAAAAATGATGGGGTGGAGGAGGAGAGGCTGCCGCTGCCCCATGCACCTCGTTCCTCTCCCTTATAACCTCCACCTTTTCCCTCTTCCTCTTTCATTTACAGTAGCAGTATAGGCTGCCTTGATAACTTCTTTGAAGGGTACAGTATAAATCGTAATAATAAAAAGGGCACAGGATTTCTCCTTCTCTCTCCATCCCCCACACACCCCTTTCTGAACCTGCAATTGATCTGTGTGGAATCTAAACTTCCATTAATGGGGTTGACAGAACTCCGACCATGGCCACATTGGATGTTGCTTGTAACAAGTGCAACATTCTACCCCAAAGGGAAAGGGAGGAAGCAAATGCAGAGGAATATGCACAGTGGGGAGGTGGCAGTCCATCTCCACACTTCCCTATAACTGTGATGCTATGCAGTTAGAGATAAAGTTTTTTTTTAATTGAGCAAGGGTCCCCCATCCTCCTCCTCTTTGGGCGACTGGTCCATGAGTAAACAAGAGACCCTTTTTAATCTTTCTTTTAACTTTCTTCTACCTTTACGAGCGCTGAGGCTCACTGGGCCACCCTCTCCTTCTCCCTCCCCTGTTCAGCCATGGCGACCAATCAGGGGTCGCTATTGGCTACGACACACCTCTAGTGCAACACCAGAACAAGGTGACAGACAGCAAATGCATGTCTGCGCCTTGCTGACAAGAAAAGGTTGCTGTAAGTAAGTAGACCACTTTTTTAAAGCAGAGCTTCGGGGGAATACCTCAGGATCGCTCTGCGATGGTGGCTGTGTCATATAAATGACCTGCCACCACTGCGGATCCACCCCGGGACAAACCCCTCATCATCTCAAGCAAGCTTATGGGAAGCATTTGTGGCCAAGAGGGAGTATGGGTGAAAGAAGTGAAGACTGATAACCAGTGTGAAGTAGCAAAGTTTCCTAAATTTAAAGAACAGGATGTTGATGCTGATGCAGACAGTAATGGGATAGTATCAGACAGATTTTGACCATATCTACAGAGGGGTCCCATAACCCCATCCTCTTCTCATCTGATGCAAAACTGGAAGGGTAAGAATAATAACACTTAGCAGAAGTATAATAATTTAGAATGTTTGGAGTACTTCACATATATTCCTTCAGGAGCCATGTAAGGTAGGCCAGTATTATTATTACCACATTGTATAGGATAATAGTTTTCATTACGCTACTAAGTTCACACTAGAGCTGTGATGTGAATCAGTGACATTGTGGGTGATGACTCAGGCTGCAGTCCTATATCATAATCACTTATCTGGAAGTCCAATTGAACTCAATGAGGTGTATTTCTGAATGGATTTGGGGACTGTCTTTGCCCTGGGGTGGTCTGAAGTAGGGCAAAGAGGTGAAGATGTGCACCTGAAAAGTTGGAGACTTACCCTGACTTTTCCAGCCATAGCAAGGTCAGCCTGGCTTTTCCGCTTATCTGTCCTCACTTGGAGCCTCTCCAGGGACATTCCCAGGTGGAATATGACCTCCTATTGGTTGCTGGAAGCTGGGGGAGGGGGAGGGGGAGGGGGCAGGCTCTCTGAGCCTAATGGCTGCCGGAAAGCCCATGTTGCCTCCCCTCATTAGGATAATTTGCTGCCACCATGCACCAGTGAGGGTGTGGGGTTTGGCGGTGGAGTAGCACCAACTAGGGCTGTGCACGGATCCAAATCAGGATCCAGAGTGGATCAGGCTGATCTGGGCTTCCTGGATCTGGATCCAAACCAGAATGGATCGGGCCTGAATCGGGCCAGATCAGATCCTTGATCCAGATCCGATCTGAATCCATGAACAGCACTCTCCCTGCTCTCCCCCTCCGTCCCCCACTCTCCCTGCTTACCTATTGCCTCCTCCACATCGTCCTGCCATCGTCCTCTCTCCTCACTGTGTGTCGCCGCATTTCCCGCTCGCGTTGGGTGATGATGTCACCCACAGCGACCAGCAAATGAGGAGCTCTAGTGCCTCATTTGCCAATCACGTTGGGTGACATCATCACCCGACGCGAGCGGGAAATGTGGTGGCACACAGCGAGGAGAGAGGACGACAGCAGGATGATGCGGAGGAGGTAGTAGGTAAGCAGGGAGAGTGGGGGAGGGAGGGGGAGAGCGGGAGGGAGTGCTGTGCATGGATGCAGATTGGATTGGATTGGGCCCAATCCGATCTGAGTCAGATCGGGCCTGATCTGGACCTGACAGATCGGGATCCGGATTGGATAGGGGGGTTGTGAACAGCCCTAGCACCAACCCAGCGCCATGAAGACAGCCCCCTGTATAGGATTGCATTATCAGACCTCTAGCCACTATGCTACAAGGACAATAAAATCCCATAATATCATCACTCCTCCAGAGATGTCAAAAGGTGTGCTGCCATTTACCCTCTCCATGCCAACCTCATCCTTTTCTGCTTTCTACTTCAGACAGAAGTTGTTGACTAAAGCAGCCACTTTGTATTACTGCATAGTTATCCTGACTTGAAGGATAACAGTGATGGGGTCTATATATCCTCCCTAAGGAGGGAGTTCCAGAGGATTTATATTTATTGTTGTTCCCCGCCTCGATCTGGATGGGGGGGCGGGTTAGAAATAAAATAAATAAATAAAATAAATAAATAAAAACAGGTGTTACAACTGAAAAAGCTCTTAACCTTATAGCCACAAGCCTAGCCCATGATGGTTATAATACTCAGAGAAGGCCCTCAATGGACATGGTCTCCTGAGATTATCTAAGTAGTATTGGTGGTGGTGGCTCATGTAGGAGCAAGCACTTCCTGAGATATCCTAAACCCAGGCTACTCAGGGCTTTAAAGCCAAGTAACAGAACACTGAAATGTGCACACTACCTCACTGGCAACCAGTGGAGTTTTTTCCCCAATACTGTTGCAAGAGATTCCCAGTAGTTAATCCCACACAACAGCTGGGCTGTTTATTTTGAGCCAACAGTTCCACACTGATTTCAAACAGTTCAAGTGATTGAACCCTAGTCTTTAAATGACAAATCTATGTGTGCTCAATAATCACCCCAACATAGAACTGCCACCAGCTGAAAGAATGGTACTATGTAGGGATGTGCACTGACCCCCCGGATCGGATCGGATAGCGGATCGGAATCGGACCTGGGGGGTCGGATCGGATCGGATCGGATCGGAGGCTGGTCGGATCGGATCGGACCAGATGTCCGATCCGGATCGGACGCCATTTTGAATGCTTTTTCCCATAGCCAAGTATTGTTTTACAAAAACGCCTATAACTTTTTCATTTTTAAAGATAGAAGGATGAAACTTGGGCACATTGTAGACTGGTTAGGGGTAGTTATCTGTGAGAAATTTCAGAAAGATTGGTGCATGCATTTTGTGGCAATTAATTTTTTAATAAATACCCAGGAATGCCTATAACTTTGTCATTTTTAAAGTTACACACATGAAACTTTGCCACATTGTAGGGGGTACCTTGGGACCTATGTGTGTGAAATTTCAGAAACGTAGGTGCTTGTCTTGTGTGGCAATTAATTTTTAGAAAAATGGGTAGTAGTGGGGTAAATACAGTTATGCCTCCCATTTTTTTATTTTTGAAGATACAAACAGGAAACTTGGGCACATTACAGGTACCACTTGCCTTGATATGTGTGTGAAATTTCAGAAACATTGGAGCTTTCCTTGTGTGGCAATTAATTTTTGAAACAATGAGGAAAGAAACACCTATAACTTTGTCATTTTTAAAGTTACACACATGAAACTTTGCCACATTGTAGGTGCTACCTTGGGACCCATGTGTGTGAAATTTCGGAAACGTAGGTGCTTGCCTTGTGTGGCAATTAATTTTTTAATAAATACCCAGGAATGCCTATAACTTTGTCATTTTTAAAGTTACACACATGAACCTTTGCCACATTGTAGGCGGTACCTTGGGACCTATGTGTGTGAAATTTCGGAAACGTAGGTGCTTGCCTTGTGTGGCAATTAATTTTAGAAAAATGGGTAGTGGTGGGGTAAATACAGTTACGCCTCCCACTTTTTTATTTTTGAAGATACAAACAGGAAACATGGGCACATTACAGGTACCACTTGGCTTGATATGTGTGTAAAATTTCAGACAGCTGGGTCCAGGCATGTGGTGGCAAGGTATTTTTGAAACAATGAGGAAAGAAACGCCTATAACTTTTTTATTTTAAAAGTTAGAAGTCTGAACATTGCTCACTTTGTAGATGGGTTAGGGGTAGATATGTGTCAGAAATTTCAGAATTATAGGTCCAGGCATTTGATGGCTATGGAATTTTTAAATTACATGTTTCAAAAAAATTTCTACAGAGGCCAGGTCTTCCCCTCCCGCTTCCCGCGAAGAAAAGGAAACACTCTCTCGTCTCGATCCCTTTGATCCTTGCTAGTAGTATCCATTACAGGGCTCGTGTTTCCTTTCCTACTTTCACTTATCAAGCAGAACGGCTGAGCCTAGCTGAGTTTTGCAGCCATGCGTGCAAGGAAGGATCACTCTGGTCTCGATCCCTTTGATCCTTGGTAGTATCCATTACAGGGCTCGTGTCTGCTTGAGTACAAAGTGAAAAGTGAAAGTAGGAAAGGAAACACGAGCCCTGTAATGGATACTACTAGCAAGGATCAAAGGGATCGAGACGAGAGAGTGTTTCCTTTTCTTCGCGGGAAGCGGGAGGGGAAGACCTGGCCTCTGTAGAAATTTTTTTGAAACATGTAATTTAAAAATTCCATAGCCATCAAATGCCTGGACCTATAATTCTGAAATTTCTGACACATATCTACCCCTAACCCATCTACAAAGTGAGCAATGTTCAGACTTCTAACTTTTAAAATAAAAAAGTTATAGGCGTTTCTTTCCTCATTGTTTCAAAAATACCTTGCCACCACATGCCTGGACCCAGCTGTCTGAAATTTTACACACATATCAAGCCAAGTGGTACCTGTAATGTGCCCATGTTTCCTGTTTGTATCTTCAAAAATAAAAAAGTGGGAGGCGTAACTGTATTTACCCCACCACTACCCATTTTTCTAAAATTAATTGCCACACAAGGCAAGCACCTACGTTTCCGAAATTTCACACACATAGGTCCCAAGGTACCGCCTACAATGTGGCAAAGTTTCATGTGTGTAACTTTAAAAATGACAAAGTTATAGGCATTCCTGGGTATTTATTAAAAAATTAATTGCCACACAAGGCAAGCACCTACGTTTCCGAAATTTCACACACATGGGTCCCAAGGTAGCACCTACAATGTGGCAAAGTTTCATGTGTGTAACTTTAAAAACGACAAAGTTATAGGTGTTTCTTTCCTCATTGTTTCAAAAATTAATTGCCACACAAGGAAAGCTCCAATGTTTCTGAAATTTCACACACATATCAAGGCAAGTGGTACCTGTAATGTGCCCAAGTTTCCTGTTTGTATCTTCAAAAATAAAAAAATGGGAGGCGTAACTGTATTTACCCCACTACTACCCATTTTTCTAAAAATTAATTGCCACACAAGACAAGCACCTACGTTTCTGAAATTTCACACACATAGGTCCCAAGGTACCCCCTACAATGTGGCAAAGTTTCATGTGTGTAACTTTAAAAATGACAAAGTTATAGGCATTCCTGGGTATTTATTAAAAAATTAATTGCCACAAAATGCATGCACCAATCTTTCTGAAATTTCTCACAGATAACTACCCCTAACCAGTCTACAATGTGCCCAAGTTTCATCCTTCTATCTTTAAAAATGAAAAAGTTATAGGCATTTTTGTAAAACAATACTTGGCTATGGGAAAAAGCATTCAAAATGGCGTCCGATCCGGATCGGACCTCATCGGATCGGATCGGATCGGATCGGAGGTTGTCCGGATCGGATCGGATCGGATCGGATTTTCCCGATTTTGGGTCGGATCGGATTCGGATCGTGGATCGGATCCGATCCGATGCACACCCCTAGTACTATGTGGGTTGTATAAGCCAGATGCATGAAAAGATCACTTCTGATCCCTAGAAAAATTGCCAACAATGATGTGGCCTCTACAGAAAGGGACAATAATATAATCAGAGCAACAGTAATAAGAGATACTCTGACCTGACACAAGCAGAGTGAAATAGAAAGAGGAAAGGTTACCTTGTTCAGCTCATGTTGTTTAAATAGTTATACTTGTTCACACAGGGCATAGTGAAACTTTGGAAGCCCCTACCTCAAGTTGTAGTGATGGGCCACCACTGTGTACAACTCTGAAACAAGATTAGACAAATTTAGGGAGGACGGGGTTACCAATGTCTACCACTTATGATAGCTATAGTTCTTCCAGTATCAATGGCAGAGTGAGAGCCTATCTACACCAAGCAGGATACAACACTTTGAAAACATTTTGAAAACTGTATATGGAGTGTGTCCTGGGCCCCAACAGTTGTGTACTGTTTTAAAGCAGCAGTGTAGATAGTAGGGATGTGCACTGACCCCCCGGATCGGATCGGATAGTGGATCGGAATCGGACCTGGGGGGTCGGATCGGATCGGATCGGATCGGAGGCTGGTCGGATCGGATCGGACCAGATGTCCGATCCGGATCGGACGCCATTTTGAATGCTTTTTCCCATAGCCAAGTATTGTTTTACAAAAACGCCTATAACTTTTTCATTTTTAAAGATAGAAGGATGAAACTTGGGCACATTGTAGACTGGTTAGGGGTAGTTATCTGTGAGAAATTTCAGAAAGATTGGTGCATGCATTTTGTGGCAATTCATTTTTTAATAAATACCCAGGAATGCCTATAACTTTGTCATTTTTAAAGTTACACACATGAAACTTTGCCACATTGTAGGGGGTACCTTGGGACCTATGTGTGTTAAATTTCAGAAACGTAGATGCTTGTCTTGTGTGGCAATTAATTTTTAGAAAAATGGGTAGTAGTGGGGTAAATACAGTTACGCCTCCCATTTTTTTATTTTTGAAGATACAAACAGGAAACTTGGGCACATTACAGGTACCACTTGCCTTGATATGTGTGTGAAATTTCAGAAACATTGGAGCTTTCCTTGTGTGGCAATTAATTTTTGAAACAATGAGGAAAGAAACACCTATAACTTTGTCATTTTTAAAGTTACACACATGAAACTTTGCCACATTGTAGGTGGTACCTTGGGACCCATGTGTGTGAAATTTCGGAAACGTAGGTGCTTGCCTTGTGTGGCAATTAATTTTTTAATAAATACCCAGGAATGCCTATAACTTTGTCATTTTTAAAGTTACACACATGAAACTTTGCCACATTGTAGGCTGTACCTTGGGACCTATGTGTGTGAAATTTCGGAAACGTAGGTGCTTGCCTTGTGTGGCAATTAATTTTAGAAAAATGGGTAGTGGTGGGGTAAATACAGTTACGCCTCCCACTTTTTTATTTTTGAAGATACAAACAGGAAACATGGGCACATTACAGGGAACACTTGGCTTGATATGTGTGTAAAATTTCAGACAGCTGGGTCCAGGCATGTGGTGGCAAGGTATTTTTGAAACAATGAGGAAAGAAACGCCTATAACTTTTTTATTTTAAAAGTTAGAAGTCTGAACATTGCTCACTTTGTAGATGGGTTAGGGGTAGATATGTGTCAGAAATTTCAGAATTATAGGTCCAGGCATTTGATGGCTATGGAATTTTTAAATTACATGTTTCAAAAAAATTTCTACAGAGGCCAGGTCTTCCCCTCCCGCTTCCCGCGAAGAAAAGGAAACACTCTCTCGTCTCGATCCCTTTGATCCTTGCTAGTAGTATCCATTACAGGGCTCGTGTTTCCTTTCCTACTTTCACTTTTCAAGCAGAACGGCTGAGCCTAGCTGAGTTTTGCAGCCATGCGTGCAAGGAAGGATCACTCTGGTCTCGATCCCTTTGATCCTTGGTAGTATCCATTACAGGGCTCGTGTCTGCTTGAGTACAAAGTGAAAGCAGACACGAGCCCTGTAATGGATACTACCAAGGATCAAAGGGATCGAGACCAGAGTGATCCTTCCTTGCACGCAGGGCTGCAAAACTCAGCTAGGCTCAGCCGTTCTGCTTGAAAAGTGAAAGTAGGAAAGGAAACACGAGCCCTGTAATGGATACTACTAGCAAGGATCAAAGGGATCGAGACGAGAGAGTGTTTCCTTTTCTTCGCGGGAAGCGGGAGGGGAAGACCTGGCCTCTGTAGAGATTTTTTTGAAACATGTAATTTAAAAATTCCATAGCCATCAAATGCCTGGACCTATAATTCTGAAATTTCTGACACATATCTACCCCTAACCCATCTACAAAGTGAGCAATGTTCAGACTTCTAACTTTTAAAATAAAAAAGTTATAGGCGTTTCTTTCCTCATTGTTTCAAAAATACCTTGCCACCACATGCCTGGACCCAGCTGTCTGAAATTTTACACACATATCAAGCCAAGTGTTCCCTGTAATGTGCCCATGTTTCCTGTCTGTATCTTCAAAAATAAAAAAGTGGGAGGCGTAACTGTATTTACCCCACCACTACCCATTTTTCTAAAATTAATTGCCACACAAGGCAAGCACCTACGTTTCCGAAATTTCACACACATAGGTCCCAAGGTACCGCCTACAATGTGGCAAAGTTTCATGTGTGTAACTTTAAAAATGACAAAGTTATAGGCATTCCTGGGTATTTATTAAAAAATTAATTGCCACACAAGGCAAGCACCTACGTTTCCGAAATTTCACACACATGGGTCCCAAGGTACCACCTACAATGTGGCAAAGTTTCATGTGTGTAACTTTAAAATGACAAAGTTATAGGTGTTTCTTTCCTCATTGTTTCAAAAATTAATTGCCACACAAGGAAAGCTCCAATGTTTCTGAAATTTCACACACATATCAAGGCAAGTGGTACCTGTAATGTGCCCAAGTTTCCTGTTTGTATCTTCAAAAATAAAAAAATGGGAGGCGTAACTGTATTTACCCCACTACTACCCATTTTTCTAAAAATTAATTGCCACACAAGACAAGCACCTACGTTTCTGAAATTTCACACACATAGGTCCCAAGGTACCCCCTACAATGTGGCAAAGTTTCATGTGTGTAACTTTAAAAATGACAAAGTTATAGGCATTCCTGGGTATTTATTAAAAAATTAATTGCCACAAAATGCATGCACCAATCTTTCTGAAATTTCTCACAGATAACTACCCCTAACCAGTCTACAATGTGCCCAAGTTTCATCCTTCTATCTTTAAAAATGAAAAAGTTATAGGCGTTTATGTAAAACAATACTTGGCTATGGGAAAAAGCATTCAAAATGGCGTCCGATCCGGATCGGACCTCATCGGATCGGATCGGATCGGAGGTTGTCCGGATCGGATCGGATCGGATTTTCCCGATTTTGGGTCGGATCGGATTCGGATCGTGGATCGGATCCGATCCGATGCACACCCCTAGTAGATAGGCTCTATGTCTTTCTATATCTGTTACTGGGGGGAAACAGCAGGAGGGTGCTATTGAGCTCATATTCTGCTTGTGGGTCTCCCACAGGTATCTCTGCTACACCAGAGGTCATCTTAGTTCTTATACTGTATAACTTCTGGGGACACACACACACACACACACTACCACGGGAAAGTGTGGGGATTGGCATTTTCTTATGAAACTTAATTTCGTCTTGGTACATGGCATGAGTAGGCATTTTAACAGCTTAAGTTGAGGTTTTTAACTGAATTTCAGCCAAGCTTAAAGTTTAAAATGTTTAAAATATTAGTTGTTTTTATGTTTTGTGGTATTAAATTTTGTATATTGACTTTTTACTGTTCAATCTTTTAATTTTTTTAAACTGCCCAGAGAGCTTCATCTATGGGGCAGTATATAAATGTAAATAATAATAATAATAATAATAGGAATGCAGATTAGTTGCTGCTAAGCGGTGGTTCTTAGTAGGCTGTCAAGGAGGAAAGTGAGATCACATTGAAATTAATAGAGGAAAATGGAAATGTTAAGAGTTTCTCTGAAGTTTCCACCACATGCTGAAGAGAGAACCTACTTTCCAAAGAAAGGCAGCTTGCCTGTTCAGCTTGCCACTACACCAAAAGGTGGATGGTTCTCCACTCATGCATATAATTTGATTTCAACATAGTCACATGGCACAAACGTTGAGTGCTGTTTCAGAAGTTTTCCAAGGGACATTTCAAATAGTGTCCCTAAGGTAAAAAAGCCCACAACAAACAAGCGAAGAGGAATAGTGGTCCACCATACAATAAAGTTTAAGAAGCAATAATGGAGTGACTGTAATCCAGCATATTTATCTTTTTCACTTAGCTCTCAGCTACATGCAATGTAGATCATTCCAGGTTCAATGACTGGTTTACTGGGCACCTGAACTTCCAGATTGAGCATCAGTAAGTATGAGATATATGAAGAGAGAAAGTGATACTGAACAATTATATAGTGTGAATGTGCCTTGGAAAGTCCTTCATGGAAATGACAGACCACACTTCTATTGGGTATTAAAGGGCTAGGGACCTTCAGCAGAGATGGGATGTTTTTCCGTCGCTGAAGGCTCTGTGATTCTCAGTTGACATCCTCCTCACTCCTTCTCTTTCCACAGCCTTTTCCCAACCATGCCTCGACACAATTGCTGGAAGGTGACTCCACTGGTGAAATCCCTCTGTGCCAAGCATGGGGTTAAATACCAGTGCAAGCCCATGCTCACAGCCTTTGCAGATATACTACGGTAAGTGCCCATTAACAGGGGACAGTGGAAGGAGCATCACTGGGGAAGGACCAGCGTGGCATGGGATAGCAGCATGGTGGTGGTGGGAGGAAGAGAGAAGCATTGTGAAATATTGCTGATTAATGAGATTTTTTTCCCTCTTTGCAGCTCTCTGAAGGAGTCAGGGGAACATTGGCAGGAGGCTTTTTCCCACTGATAAGAACACGGAGGACTTTGAGATGGAATATCCTCATATTGTCCACAAGCTCACCACACAGCAAATGGATTTGACAGAAAATGATGAGTTTAACCACCCACAGACTAGGAGAATCCTAAAAGCAAACTGTGAATAGCTTGGTCTCCCATTCTCCTGCATGGATATTTTCATTTGCTAACCTCTAGGGCTTTATGAATGGAAGGCAGGAAGGGGGCTGGACCTGAGAAAGAATGATGTTCTCAGAGAGCAGGATGCTTCTCAGGTGCCATGTCACTTTACATTTTACATGTCCACAACCTTTTTTGGACCCATGGCACATTTGGGAATTTGAAATACTGCTGTGGGTACCATCACAAAATGTCTAATCTGTGGATCACTGCTTAAGTATTTATCTTTGATGTCTATGTATCTTAGGCTGTGCCGTCTTCTGCAAAAACTTTTCCTTCGTGTCTATTGGACACCACAGTGTCTTTTTAAAGAGCAATTGTCTAATTCAGCTAATTGCTGGCAGTGCAATACAGCTAATGCTTCTTTTAAGCATATGGTTTGGCAAAGTCCAGTAGGTGCTTCTTTTTCTGAAGAGAGTATTAGATGGGAAAATGCTGTACTGGAGCAGTCTTTAATATTCATGCTCTTTAAAATTATTTACCTGCTTCATGGAAATTAACAAATGGACAGCATAAATAGACTCTCTGCACCCTTTTGACAGCTAAAAGACCGATACTACAATACTGGATGAATAAATGTTCACCTCCTATAATGCAATGGCTTGAAGACTTTACAAAGCTTTCAATATTTGAAAGGGTGTCTTTGACATCTGCCCCTCCTTTACCCAGGCTTTCGCCTATTATCCCTTCATGCCTAGGATAATAAGCCCAAGGAGTGGGACTTCACTGCCAAATCAGCTATACCCACTGACTCAGCTAACCTTCAAACCCACCACAATCAATACCAAGTGTGTCAAATTAATCATCGTTACTATATTTTCTAGTTTGGGGGAGTGGGTGCTAAGTATTTATTGCTAATGCATGTGGTAGCAGTAATGAAGACCAAGCTGGCATATGGATTTAACTTAATACAAAATAAACGTTTATAATTTACAAGATGTTGTTTCAGTGCTATTGGTGTTATTACTATTTACACAGATGACTAATAAATAGCCTAAGACTGCCTCAATACCCCTCTAAATCTTCCCTCAAAATGAAGATGATGCTTCACCAAACTCCAAACCCAATCTCCCTCAAAACTGGCAGGTTATTTGATTATTGAATTTCCTTGGTTTTTGAAAAGCAACTGCCAATGCGGTCTGCCAATGTGTTTCTCTTTAGTAGTCTGAGGTCCAGACCTCTTCAGAAGAGGGAATAGTGATATGCGATTGGGGTCAGTCTAAATTATATCCTGGGGTACCTTACTCAGTGCCCTTGATCACAACGAGGTTGAGGATTTTCCCCAACTCTGTAACTCTTGAAGTTACTAGGTCAGTTGAAAATATATTTTAAAACTTAACTATGAAAACAGTGAATATAATTTTAAATTGTTAAACAAATGAAAACATGGCACACAAGAAGTCTTAAGGTATTTTATTTTATGTGCAGCACTTTGTAATAAAGTGCTATGTAAATTAATATGATGATGGTGGTGAATGGTTTACAAAGAAAAGTAAATACAAAAGAACATCACGTACAGAAGTAAAATGTACAATGTGCAAAGAAAATACATGTGTACACTATGCAAAATACACCACAAATTAACTGTTGCTAAGGTCTATTAAAGCCCAGCAGCAGTTTGAGTTATTACTTAGCTCTACTTAAACATCCACCAGTCCAAACTAGTTAAATGCCATGTTTGAAGCTTTCAATGTCATAGCAACATGGTCCACACTTTTAGAGAAAAGGAAGGGAACAGTGGAGTGGAGGGGGGTATTAAAAGGGAGGTATAGATGTATAGCTACCTATCCAAGCAGAGATATGAAGACCAGGCTTTTGTGGACCCAGAGGAAGGATGAAAGAGACCTCTCCTAGAATCTAGGGTGTAGAACTCAGCAAATTCCAGGGAGGGAAAATAAATCTAGGTAGAGCGTGAAGAAAATATTTTAAAATGAAAAGCGTAGTGAAGCCTAAGTTTCACCAGTGAGCAAAATAAAATAGAGGGCAAAAACTATACTACACTGCCCAGGAGCTAGGTGCCTGCTCAGAAAAACTGGCTTAGGGAAAGATAGCCCAAAATAGTCTCAAAGTCAAGGGAAAACATGTTCAAAAAGAGAAAAGTCTTCTTCTCCCAAAAGGGAGGCAATAATGCTCTCAAAACAAACCCAAATCTGCTAACAAAGTTCACAGTTAAGAAAAAGGTTAAAATCAAGCAAGCCATGTTGGAACAAACATGGGTCTTGTCTTTTTCACATGATGCTGTTTCTTTTTTAAATCCCCTGACACCTCTACATTTTTTGCTTTTTGATTGGCTCCTTCCCCTAATGGCTCATTGGAAAATTTGGTTCTGGATCGGTGAATGAATATTGACAGCATAGGCGTGCGCAGCACATTGCATTAGGTGGTGACCCCAGGAACAGCAGGTGGGCAGGGAGGCTGTTCCATTCAGGGACCATCTGTGCTTCCTCACAACCAGGGGAGGGGAAGTCAAGCCGGGAGGACCATGTGGAACCGCTGCCGCCGCCGCTGTAGCTACTGCTGGGGAAACCCCACTGACCGAAGAGTTGAGGGGCTGGAGATGCAGCATGGCCACGGCGGTGCTGCCCAAGTCAGTTTCCAGTAGCAGCGGAGGCGGTCTGGAAGGCGGCTCCCGCTGGCTTTCATGCATGCAAGCGCGCCCTATTAGCTGGTGCCTGTGCACCAGGTGTATGGGCCATGTGCACGCCAGTGATCGACAGGCAAAAACCTGCAGGGATAGTTTCTCATCATTTTAGGCAGTTGATGTTACACTAGGCCTTATCAGGGTACATGAATTCATGGAGCTCCTAGCTGAAGGGATTGCTTGTACACACACACACACACACACAGGCCCTAGAAACATGCTGCTGCTGCTGCTGCTTCTTTTCCTCCAGTTATTTCCCTCCCCACAACCCTCAACATTCTGAGTGCTGTGTTATGAGACTCTTATAGAAATGCCATTCCATCAACTTCAGTAGTAATGGAATAGGAAAACATCCATCTTTAAAATAAGGAGCCTAGAATTTATTAACAAATGGGCACAAAAGGTTGCCAGCACATGTTTTCAGGAACAGTTTTGCGTGACCAAGTTTTCTTTTTTTTTTCTCTGTTAACTGCTCTTTCTCCCTCAATCTTTAACCAGTCTTCCTGAAATTTTCAAATGATGTAAAATAGACATTTCTTTCTGGCACATGAAAATTTCAGGAAGGTTGGTGAAAACCCTCTTGATTTTATTAAGGTTAGAAAGACCCATTTCCCTGATTTCCATTTAGCATTATGTTACATAATGTTTATTCTACTCATTGCACAGCTGTAGCTCCAATAATAATCAGTGCAAAGCAAAGGTTTGATACTCCTTTGCAACAAAAAATAATAGAAATCCAAGATGTAATGAAAATGTGCCTTTTTCGTCCAGTGTTACATAGGATGATTAATTGCATAACGCTTAAAGGATGAATTCCTACACTAACTATTAGGGGGTGCAGAGTGGGTCTGCTCCTCCCCAAAATTCAGTGTGTAACTCCAATGAGGCGATTCTCTGCTCTGGTTTTCAGAACAGGTCCGTCTTCTCACACCATCGGGTAAAACTGCTCCATTTTTGGAAAACCACTCTATTAGCGTCAATGGGAATTAAATAACAAAAATGCTTACATTTCTGTCATCTCCCTGGTAGAGCTTTAGCCATGTTAAGTATGAATTCCCTTCATCCCTTGATTTTTAGGGATTTTTTTTTAAAAAAAATCCGCTTTCAACCATCCCCTCCCCCATACACACACACACACACACACACACACACTTCAGATGCACTTCATTTTCTCTCATAAGAGCTTGCAAATCTCTCCTACAAAAACAGAAGTCCCCTATCTCCATGTGTGGAACAATCACACACACATACACACAGAGGAGTGTGGGGTGGTGCAGCAAGAAGAAGCCAATAAAAGCAGAGAGACATAGAGAGAGAAAAGAAAAAAACAGCAAAGAAAGCTGGTTCTGGCCATGTTGGGAGAGGAAGAGGTATTTCTTCTAGTCATTCCCCACCGCCCAAAATTAGGCATACCCTTTTCACTGCTGCTGCTCCTTCTGAATTACAGGAGAAGAAGCTCCACCTGCACCCTCTCCGGCAAAATGCAAATCTAGAGCCAGGAATCATTTTTCTTTAGTGGCGGAGGAGCCCAGGTATGCAAGTTCATAAGAGTCTTGCCCACAGTGCAGCAGCAGCAGCAGCACTGTGGGCAAGACTCCCCCCAACCCCAGCCCCAGCCCCACCCATAGGCAGTCCATGCTGGACCAGTGGAGCATGGGCAGAAGAGGCTTCTAAATGCCCCCAGATAGGAAAGTGCTAGGAACAGCTGGTGGAACTTTCCCATTTCTGTGATGTTCAGTCAGCCTCAGGCACATTGTAAAAAGAGTGCTATGGGCTCTTTCTGTTTATATCATTTGCAATCCCTCCCCCTAAGCAACATGATTGGAGGGGGACAGGGAGAAGCCTTCCCTCTGTAGACAGCGGGACTTCTCTGTAACAGCACTCATCATCCGGAATTCCCTATACTCAGCAATGTAGTGGAACATGGATCTTAAGCTACTTTAAATCCTTTGCTGTCTAACTACTTCGAGATGTTTGGTATAATAAAAATAAAAAACAAAAACAAACTCCCAACAACAAAAAGGTGCATGGTGTTTTCAGGAAATATGGCGAAGAGAAGGAAATGGCAAAATGTTGAGGACAGAAAAAGGGTTTTATGATGGCTGTTTCATGTGCCAATGTTTTACTGTTGTCTTGTATTCATTTTATTGCTACCCACCTGAGAGTCTTCACAAGCAAATGGGTGATAAGTCCATTAAATAAATGACTGCATGTGCATGTTGAAGCAGATGAGGAAGATATAAGGTTACACAGAAGATGCACAACTAAATATAACTTCAATAATTAATGCTTACTGAGAGCATGCCACACGCAGACTGTTGCAGGCAACACAGAACAGAAAAGTGAAAGCACCGTGCTTAAGAGCTGATTCAGGCATTTTCTGATATGGCAAGCTGGGAGAGGCAAAATGCTACACAGATATTCCTCTCTAGTTACTCTTGCATCTCTCTTACCTTCATTGGCCCCCTGCTTCTGTTGTCAGCACACTATCAGAATTTAGAATTTTTCGATTATGGCATCCAGTTTGTGGAATCCCCTCCCCAGAGAAATTTGCCTGGTGCCTACATTATTGTGGTCTTTTTGGCAGCAGGTGAAGACCATTTTATTCACCCAGGCCTTTTAAGAACTGTTTTTTTTAAAATGTTTTTAATACTTAATTCTGCTGTTATTTTTAATTTGGGTTTATGTATTGGAATGGTTTTACTATTTGCTGCTGGTTTTATCTTGATTTAATTCTGCACTCTTTTATTCTTTGTTTTAATGGCTGTATGTTAGGTTTCTAGTTTATTGTATGCCTCCCAGAAAATTCTGGTTATTGAGCAAATGTATTTATTATTAAATAAATAAATAAAAGATTATAAATTTTCAGGAAGAAATCTGTTCTGTTGTTGTTGTTGTACAGGTTATTCCATAAACACATATATATTGGAAAGTATGTGTGTGCGATGTACGTCTGGAAATGTTTACCCACTTGAAATTTGGCATGCTGATAAGTCTGGCTGTACAATGAACCAGAAAAAAATTAAAACACAGAATTTGGGGGTTCAAGTATTTTTAAAGAATTTAATAAAAACCTAGGCTTATGCCTACAACTCCCAGCATGCCTTGGGTGAGAGGCCAGACTTACTGGCCTTTGGCGGCCATTGTGAGTGTGTGGACAGGTTGCCGCTGCATGTCTTTCACAACCCCAACTCCTAAGTTTGGTCTCAAGCAGTCAACCCAATTCCACATTAATTAAAATAACCCATTTAAATGGGATGCATCCATTGCGGCACCTCCTCCTGCCCTCTACATGGTTTTAAAATCATAACTAGATACAATAGCATGACTTTGGCCCCCTCTAGATGGATTCCGTTTGACGATTGGTTAGCTGATTATGCGCATAATCGCGGAGGCTCTTTATCGTAAATGCTTGTATGCAGGAGGTAATTGAGCACTCAACTGGTGACCTACCAGTTGTTTCAAATGCGCTTTAAAAGTAGTTAATGCGGAGAATCGCTTGTTCACATAGGCAAAATGTGCTTTAACGGCCGGAGCAAAATAAAACTCGCTATTTAACGCACATTTGATAATGCGCATAATCAGAGAGAAAACGCGCCTCTACGCCCGATTTGCGCTCCGTTCTTGTAGAGGTAAATTTTTTAATGTGCCTTGAAAGAGCTTTAAATGTCTCTTGTAGAGGCAGCCTTTGAGGGGCCAAATATGCTCAAAGGCATGCTATCCCGATATCGCTGTTTTCTCAGAATCTGGGGGAAGTGCATGCATGGCCTTCACTCTTAGGAGGGAGGAGAGGGAGGCATTCTGTGCATGCCCAGAAACAGGAAGTACATGGGATGGCCCTGGCACTTCAGCACTGGCTTCCAATGGAGCACTTGGTGGGTGAGAAGCGCAGGCTGAGGCAGTCCCAGCAGGATTTGGCCAGAGCTGGGCTTGTCCACTGACAGCCACTTACCTCTCCTTCTCTGCGATGCTACTCTTCGATGCTCTATCAAGGACCAGCATCAGCAATGAGAGGAGGAAGTGCCTCTCAGAGGATGTGGACACCTGTGGGACACCAAAGGTATGCTGGGTGGTGTAGTCCTGGCATATAGAGTGGCTGATTTTAGATAAAGTATGGGTTAGTAAACCAGGTCACTAACTCAACTCCCACTTTCCTGACCTCTCACTAACTGTCTTTGTTCTCTTTCTACCAGACTTTCTCAACTGCCACTAACCCTGCCCATCATTCTATTCTAGCCTCAGTTAACGCCTACAACTTCCAGCATGCCCTTAGGCAATTTAATTTCTGTAGAAGTTAATTCACCAGCCTAGCATAGGCCTACTACTTTTAGATGATTACCTTGCGGACATATATCTTAGCGGGCCCAAGCAACGCCGGGTATATCAGCGACATATGGTTATACCAGGAGATCTAGCCTCTCTACTCCATTGTAGATTGGCTTAATGGGAATTGTACCATGACTATTGTTTCTGTCTGAAATTCAGCAATTCCATTCTATCCATTCCTGTAAGACAAGCCAGGATTCTCATCTTTCCTATTTGATGCAATGCAATACAATACCACCTCTGCCTTAGGCTATTTCTACTAGGGGTGTGCACGGACCCCCCGGATCGGATCGGGACCCGGATCGGGACCTCCAATTTTGTCCCGGACCGGTTCGGACAAAATCGGAGGCCCCCCGGACCGGATCGAGTCCGATCCCGACCCAAAAATCGTACATTTTTGGATCGGCCGCCATTTTTTTCCCCATAGACTTGCATTGCAATGCAAGTCTATGAGGAAAAAATGGCGGCGGGTGGGTAAGGGGGGGCCTAACTCCCTCCCCCCCCGGGGCCGTCCGCTGTGGACGGCCCCGGCAGGTAAACCCCCTCCCCTGCGCTCCCTACCCCCCCTGGGGCCGCCCGCTTCCATCCGCTGGCGCCCGCGGGCGCCAGCGGATAGAAGCGGACGGCTCCGGGGGGGGGGGTAAGCCCCCTTCCCCGCCACTGCTTACCTTCTCGGCCCGTCCGGCGCCGGCGGCTACTACCAGCGGGCTCCGCGGCCTACTCTCGAGTAGCGCGCCGGGTGATGACATCACCCGGCGCGCCACCCTGGAGCAGGCCGCGGAGCCTGCTGGTAGTAGTAGGCGCCGGCGCCGGACGGGAGCCGCCGGGCCGGGCAGGTAAGGGCCCCCCTCCCCCCTCCCCCCTCCGCGCGCCCCCTCCTCCCCTCCACGCACCCCCTCCTTACCTTCCCGGCCCGGCGGCTCCCGTCCGGCGCCGGCGCCTACTACTTCCAGCAGGCTCCGCGGCCTGCTCTAGAGTAGCACGCCGGGTGATGACATCACCCGGCGCGCCACCCTAGAGCAGGCCGCGGAGCCTGCTGGGAGTAGTAGGCGCCGGCGCCAAACGGGAGCCGCCGGGCCGGGCAGGTAAGGGCCCCCCTCCCCCCTCCCCCCTCCGCGCGCCCCCTCCTCCCCTCCACGCACCCCCTCCTTACCTTCCCGGCCCGGTGGCTCCCGTCCGGCGCCGGCGCCTACTACTACCAGCAGGCTCCGCGGCCTGCTCTAGAGTAGCGCGCCGGGTGATGACATCACCCGGCGCGCCACCCTAGAGCAGGCCGCGGAGCCTGCTAGTAGTAGTAGGCGCCGGCGCCGGACGGGAGCCACCGGGCCGAGAAGGTAAGTGCCCCCCTCCTCCCCCCCCCCCGCTGTCCACTTTCATCGGCGGGCGCCCGCTGGCGCCCGCCAATGGAAGCGGCGGTGGGCGCCAGTGGGCGCCCGCCGATCCGCTGATCCGCCGAACCGGTTCGGAGCTTTTTTGGACCGGTTCGGATTGGATCGGCCGATCCAGCTGCGGGATCGGAAATCGGATAATTTATCCGATTTCCCACTGGACCGGACTCGGATCGTGGATCGGGTCCGATCCAGTGCACATCCCTAATTTCTACTGCAATAGCCAAATATATCCAAACCTTTCAATTGTGCTATTATTCCTATTTTGCAACAGTTACATTGTTTGCTTAATACAAAGTAGCAATTAAATCCATTTCCAAACAAGTAAGTAAATGATTGGGATAAGGATTAAATTCCAAAAGAGGGCAGGGCTCCTGCAGCTTTAACTGTTATGATGAAGGCGGAATTTCACCAGATGCTGCACACATACAAATGACACCTGCTGAAATCCCCTTTGCTATGCAACTGTTAAAGATACAGAAGCCCTGTCCTCCTTTCCATATGGTCACTCTTATCCAGTGAAATGAAGCACACAGCAGCTGAACTTCATGGGAGCCTGATTAAGAAAAAGCAAACAGACTAAAACTACTCTGTGAAAATGTGCAGTTTACAGAGCAGAGCTGCATGCTTACGACTGATTAGCGACAATGTCATGTGTCATAAACAATATCAAAGTGCTCTCCCTCCACACTAAATTGCCCATGAAGATTGGCCCTTGCTCAGCTTGCAGTCCAGCCTAAGTCCTGCTCTTCCGGCAACACATGTCAGACCCAGGAACTCTCACAACAAGTATTATTTTCTTGAGAGAAGACTAATGCCTGAGGAGCTACACACCAGATTGCCAAATTACCCAGGTGCAACTGTTATATAAAAAAAAGGCAAACTCTATGTTAGGTATAGTTAGGAAAGAGATTGAGAATAAAACTGCCAATATCACACTGTTCATACAAGTCTTTGGTGAGACCACACTTAGAATACTGTGTATAGTTCTGGTCTCTGCACCTTAAAAAAAGATATCGTAGAGCTGGGAAAAGTGCAAATCAGGGCAACTAAAATGGTCAAGGGGCTGGAGCAACTCTCATATGAGGGAAGGTTACAACAACTGGGATTGTTTAGCTTGAAAAAAAGGCAAGTAAAGGGAGACCTGATAGAGGTGTACAAAATTATGCATGGTGTGGAGAATGTGGATAGGGATACATTTTTCTCCCCGTCCCATAATACTAGAACCCAGGATCATCCCATGAAACTGGTGGGAGATTCAGGACAGGTAAAAGGAAGTGCTTCTTCACATAGGACCAATCTACACCAAGCAGGATACAACACTTCGAAAATATTTTGAAAACTGTATATGGAGTGTATCTGGAACCCAACAGTTGTCACTACTGATATAAACCGTATTCAACCATTCTAAAGCAGTAGTGTAGATCTTGCCCTAGTGAATAGTTAACTCTGGAATTTGCTACTAAAAAATGTGGTGATGGTTACCAATTTGGATGGCTTTAAAGGAGGGCTAGGCAAATTCCTTTGTGGAGAAGGCTATCAATGGCTACTAGTCCTGATGGCTAAATTAAAAGTTAAGAACTTGCGGGATTCTTATATAGAGACTTATACTTATTACATAAGGATTTCTTTCAAATGCTCCAAAGTCTTTGAAAGGAATGCTCAAAGAACCCAATCCCCGGTTTGGGATCACAGCCACACCATCCCATTCCCCCTCCCCAGGTTTTCTGGTCCCCCCCCCCCCAGCATTCCATCACCTCTGAACATAAACAGTCCTCACTGGACTGTTTTGGGGTTGTCCCTATGAGGAATGTGTGTACTTCTGCAACCCTTGGGGTCCCCCAAGGAAACGGATATCTCCTTCTGATGCACGGGTAGTGCCATTTTGGCTACGAAAGGACTAACAGTCAGGCTTGACAGCTGTTATTTTAAAGCAATTTAACATAGCACAAGTGAACAATGAGTCCTGTTTTTCATCCAGACCTGTAGAAGAATTTTTAAAAAATCTTTGTTCATATTGAAAGCATGTATTACAAGCTAGAAGCATTTTAAAATAATAATTCTTTGTTTATACTAACAGCATGTATTACAAGCTAGGTGAATTTGTTATCCCAAGCCAAGTCATTATGACTTCTGAGAATCTTACTAATTGAGCTTTAATCTTTCATTGAGGCCCATTTCATCAGGTGTGCACACATCTATAATAGAGCTTATGAAATGTAGAAGGAAGGACGAAATGTGTCTCATTACAACAGAGTGAGCTTTTCACAACATCTGTCCCTTTTAGTGGTGCTGTCTTGTCTACTACTAGGAAAGGAAGCAGCCTCATCTCCAGGGGAAGCCGGAACAGCAAGGGGACATGGGGCTGGCAGTTTGGACAGGAAGTAGGCAGGAAGAAAACAGCACACCCTTCCCTTCCCAACATGGTGGGCTGGGTGGCAATTGGGTGCATGGGGTTTTGGCATGGGGTGAGGGAAACAAGCCCCCCTTTCTCACACACACACTCACAAGGAGGGTTTGAGCGGCAGGGGGTGGCATGCAGCAGTGAGCTAGAGGGAACTACTGCAGGGACAGACCTGCTGCATGTAGGCCAAAAAGAGGGAACATATGAGTTTAGCATCACACTTAGCCCCACCATTGCCACCATCTCCATAGGCTGAGGGCAGCAGGGGTTGAGAGTGGAGGGGAAGGGGTTAGAATGGCATGGGAGGCAAGGCCCAGGCTCAGTTCACCAGGAAGCTTAGGCTAGGCTGACCAGATAAAATCCAGGTCAGGGCTCATGTAACTTTAACAGTTGTAGAGAAAAGGGAATTTCAGCCAGTGTCATTTGTATGCAATTAGTTCCTGGTAATATTCTCATTTCATCACAACAGTTAAAGGTGTATGCACTATACTAGAGTGACCATATACAAAAGAAGGAAGGGCCCCTGCAACTTTAACAGTTGTGATAAAGAGAGAATTTCACCAGGAACTAATTGTATACAAATGACGCTGGCTGAAATTCCCTTTTCTCTACAACTGTTAAAGTTACATGAGCCCTGACCTGGATTTTATCTGGTCACCCTAATCTACAACCATCAACAATGATCACAAAAATAGCAATACACAAAAATTTGAAATACTAATTCCCACCCAGGCATGCAAGCGACACTGTAAGGTAGTGGGGAGGAGGGCTATGGGAGGGAAATGTCAATGCCATGCGAGACAGTTCATAAGTCCGCTTGAGGCGTGGCCTGCAGCATCGCAGTTGGGCCACCGCATGTGTAATCACCTCAGTCAGAGCTACAACAGCAACAATCACTACATGAAAGACCTCAGATGGGGGAGAAGATCTCATATTCAGTGTGCTCAGAGAGCTTCAGCACCCCGTCTTGACTGCAGGGTTGCACCTACCCTGTGGCATGTAATATAATATATTTTTGGTGATGAGTGAAAGTTGTGGCTTGCTAATGCAAGACACGGTTTCTCTGGTTGGTTAACCACAGGTTGACATGACACATGAACCCATAAGCATGTGTTGTTTCCACAAGCTATAGAGGACCACGCCTGCCCCACTGTCACACTTCTGCTAACCAAAACTTAACAAGTTCCATAAAATAATAAACTACCTTCAAAGAGAGAGTAGAGCAAACCAAGTACAGGTGGGGTCCCTCTTCTGTAGGGATGTGGAACCCACACAATTCTGGAGAAGTTAATCCTGATATGGATTCACTATGTGAACTGGAGTAATGGTGCACACAACACAGTTTAAGCCAAAGCTCACCCAATGTGCTATGACAGTGATATTGCACTGAGAGGAAAGTAGCACAAATGCTGGCAGGAAGAAAGGAGACAAAGTCTGGTGCTAGAAAGCGTGTATCTTTAATATGTTGTATTAAAAGCCTGATGTTTCATATATGATCCTTCAGGAGCTATAAACAATGAATAAATATATACAATGGTAAATAAACAAGTTACAAGTTATACATGCCTTTATTTTAAAAATGTTTTTATATATAGAATAATAATGAATATTTTTCTATCTATCTATATATGGCAATAAATGCACGTTTTCATTGGGGCATGAGTCACTGAGCCAAGTATTATCTTGATTCAAATCAATAATAATTATAATAATAATAATAATAATAATAATAGATTTATTTATTACCCGCCTCTCCCAACGGATCGAGGCGGGGAACAGCATTAAACACAAAATACAAAACTGATTAAAAGCACATAAAACCAATACATCATTAAAATACCAATAAAACACCAATAAAACACTTTAAAATTCATCTGGGTAGGCCTGCCGGAAGAGATCAGTCTTTATAGATCTTTTAAATTCCTGAAGACTGGTGAGTTGGCGAATCTCTCCCGGCAGGTCATTCCACAATCTGGGAGCGGCGGAAGAGAAGGTCCTCTGGGTAACGGTTGTCAGTCTAGTTCCTGTTGACTGTAGTAAATTCTTCCCAGAGGACCTGAGCGTGCGGGGCGGATTGTATGGGAGAAGGCGATCCCGTAGGTAACCTGGACCCAAACCATGTAGGGCAAACCATGTACTTCGCCCGGAAACTGATCGGCAGCCAGTGAAGAGATTTTAAAACTGGTGTAATGTGGTCACCCCTAGATGTACCGGTGACCAACCTGGCTGCCATATTTTGAACTAGTTGAAGTTTCCAGACTAGGCACAGAGGTAGCCCTATGTTAGGCTGACCAGATAAAATCCAGGTCAGGGTTCATGTAACTTTAACAGTTATAGAGAAAAGGGAATTTCAGCCAGTGTCATTTGTATGCAATTAGTTCCTGGTGAAATTCCCTCTTCATCACAGCAGTTAAAGTTGCAGGCACTATACTAGAGTGACCATATACAAAAGAAAGCAGGGCCCCTGCAACTTTAACTGTTGTGATGAAGAGGGAATTTCACCAGGAACTAATTGCATACAAATGACAATGGCTGAAATTTCCTTTTCTCTGCAACTGTTAAAGTTACATGAGCCCTGACCTGGATTTTATCTGGTCACCCTACCTATGTACAGCGCATTGCAGAAGTCGAGCCTCAAAGTTACCAGTGCGTGCACTACTGATTTTAGGTCTTCCAACTCTAGGAAGGGGCGCAGCTGGCATATCAGGCAAAGCTGATAGTAGGCACTCCTGGCAGTCGCATCTATCTGAGCTGTCATTTGGAGCGACGGATCCAGGAGCACCCCCAAGCTGCAAACACAGTCTTTCATGGGGAGTGTAACCCCATCCAGAACTGGTTGACACACCTCCAACCCCAGGTTGTGGCCCTTGACAGTAAGCACCTCCGCTTTGTCTGGATTCAGCCTCAGTTTGTTTTTCCTCATCCAGCCCATTACCGCCTCCAAGCATTCATTCAGAGGAGACACACTATCCTTAGCTGACGCTGTTGTCAAAGGCATAGAGAAATATATTTTGGTGTCATCAGCGTATTGATAGCACCCCGCCCCATGCCTCTGGATGATCTCTCCCAGCGTTTTCATGTAGATGTTAAACAGCATTGGGGATAGGATGGCACCTTGTGGTACACCACATAGCTGCTCCTTCTTTGAAGAGCAACTATCCCCAAGCATCACCATCTGGAACCTGCCCGAGAGGTAGGACCGGAACCACTGAAGCACAGTGCCCCCGAGTCCCAATTCCCTCAGGCGTTCCAGAAGGATACCATGGTTGATGGTATCGAAAGCCGCTGAGAGGTCCAGGAGTACCAACAGGGACACACTCCCCCTGTCAATACTTAAGCATAGATCATCCACTAAGGCGACCATAGCAGTCTCAACTCTATATCCTGCTCTGAAGTCAGTTTGAAATGGGTCTAGAAAATCTGTATCATCCAAAACTGCTTGCAGTCGGAAGATCACCTTGCCCAAAAATGGAAGATTTGATACTGGCCTGTAGTTATTAAAGTCCAGGGGATCCAGGGAGGGCATTTTTAGAAGCGGCCGTACTACCGCTTCTTTTAAACATGATGGAAAACTCCCCTCCCTGAGAGCCACAGACACAGCTGCTTTGCGGCGCGGCACAGTGGTTGGAAACATGGGCAGAGGGAGATGCTTCGGAGGCGAGGAGGAGGATCCTTCCGTTTTCACAGTCCTCCCGAGCTCACTTACTCCAAGACAAGCACTAAGAAATAATGGTAATAATAATATGAAAAGGCTTGTTGCTTGTTTGGATGAAGTCACCGAAGAGGATTCTCTCCTGCTTCAACTGATGCAGGATGCACTGCATGACTCGTGCCTTGATCCAAATTAAAAAAAAAAGAGACACATCAACCCTGCAAGGTGGCACAGTGGTTGGAAACATGGGCAGTGGGAGATGCTTCGGCATCCCCGTAATATGGGAGGTGAGGAGGATTGTTTCAAAGTCCTCCTGAGCTCATTTACTCCAAGGTAAGCAGCACAGATGATCCAGCACTAACTCCCGGTACAGGGAGGGCACCACCCACTTGCTGATGGTGGTGTGACATGGCAGCTTGCAATAGGGAAAAGCAAGAGCCATCAGCCTCTTGAAGCCTGCATTTTCAACGAGGCTGAATGGCCGGTCATCCAATGCCACCATCTCACCAATGCAGTTGGTGAACTTGTCAGGTGCTGGGAACCTCCATCTTGTGGTCTCATACTTCCCCCACCCCAGGTTGTCCATTGTTGTCTGCCTAAGCATCTTGGGGATGGGAGATAGAGAGCTTGCAGCAGATCCAGCAGCAGCCTTCTGCTTGCCTCTATCACCAATCAGCTGGGACGTGCCCACTTCTGCCCCAAGCAAGGCTGACTGGTGCCGCCTCTGTAGAAGCAGGCACAAGCTGCTGGTGGTAAAGTGCCCTAGCTGTTTAACCCTGCTCAAGGATGCCTTACAATGGTGACAGAGAGCATAGTGGGGATCCACTCCCACCTCAAAATGGTCCCACACCATCAGAGCCGATGAGAGGGGGTGCAAGGGGTACATCGTACCTGGGCCCAGGGTCAAAAAGCAGGCCCCAAAGGAGGGGAGCCAGAAATTTCCTGGGATCTCAGAAAACGTTTGCATATATTGTGTGAAGACTAGCATTGATATTTTGTGTAAGCCTACATAGTGTCGTATTTACGACTCTTAGTATAGGAAGCCTGCCAACTCCCTTATCTAAGAATGTCTGGGAAAAATGCCAGGCCTTTAACAGTTTAAAGGGTTTATTTGCAATTCCAAAATCCAATTACCAATAGCCAAGGTCACGCCAAAAGTTCAGTCCGTCCGAATGTCAAGCCGAGGGTCAAACCAAGTATTAGAGCAGTCCAAAGTCCAGAGCCAAAATAGTCAAGCCGGTTGTTCAGTCCACAGGTTCCGATTCAGGAGTATGCCGGGTGTCAAGAGCCGAAGACGACAGTTGTTCTCAACGGATCTTAGCTTCTGCCTTCTTTCTCCTTTATAGTTGCTTGAGCCTGTTCACAGCTGCATACAATTCCTTCGTTATCTTACTTAAGGCTTGCATCAGCTGTGCTCTGTTTTCTCAGTCTCATGCTTCGCCTTGTGGGCTTAGCTTTCTCCGCCCGTTTGAGCTGCCGCCTTTGCTGGGGAGTTACTGGACAAACTCCTTCAGGCCCCGAGTCTTCCTCATTAGAAACAGGGGGTGGAAGAGGGTGGCTTTCCTGGGGCTCTTCAGAGGAATCTCCCTGCTGTTCCTCCTCCTCTGGTAAGTCCTGGGGAATGGGTAAAGCTGCAGTCTCTGCCACTTCTTCCTCCTCAGAGGAAGATTCTTCAGACTGCCTCATGACACATAGTTTTATATATCGTAATTTGTAGAAATTATGATCCATAATATTATTCATTAAACAAAAAACCTACGGTTTACAAAAACAACATTAAGTCCCTATTGCCCCCAGGCCCCAGCTCTTTAGAGCAGAGAGATCGGGGATCTGCTGGACAGGCCTGCTGTGACTGGGATCTAGCAGTCTGGAGTGGATTGGTGGGGCCTTCCATTTGGGCGGGAAATTTCTCCTCAGTTTGGCCTAGACAACAAAGAAGTAAGAGGCCTAGAGGACTTGGCTAAGATAGGGTGACCATATTTTGGAAACCAAAAAGGAGGACAATATGGCCGCCTCAAGGGGGCATGCCCACCAACATGTCCATCCCCCAAGGGGGCGTGCCCACCAACATGTCCATCCCCCAAGGGGGCGTGCCCATCAACATGTCCAGCCCCCAAGGGGGTGTGCCCACCCAAACATGGCCTTGGTCACATGTCTGATTTCACAGCATACAATTAAGACAAACTTGTTCTACACAACATCTTAATGTTAAAATCACTGAAATAAAGAACAAGTGAGACATTGAATGTATCTGAAATTAACTTCACTCACTTCTACTTTTGTAGCTTTTGCTGTTCTTTGAAGCTTTTACTATACTCTGTGTGATAGAGTCTCCCCTTCCCTCAAATATCTTTTCTGACTGCAAATCTTTCACTGGATTACAATAGTCTCAACTTTCCTAACATTTAACACTCTTTCCCCATCATTTTTCTCATATCCATACTCACAGATTCAGCATACTGTTACCATTGAACAAATGAAGCAGTGGACAAGTGCAGAGAAATCTAGTACAACAAACTAGCAACCTAGCACGCAGGAAGAGTATAAAATATGATTACCCTGCAAACATTAGCCATGGAACAAAATGGACTAAAGGCTTGTTGTAGTCACTTCTCGCCTCTTAGCTTGTTTCAACTTCTGGTTGATCAGTGAGAAACTAATCTAACAATGTGTGATTATATCTCTGATTCATTAGCCATGTGAACAAGACCATGGTCAGTACAATACAAAGATAGGCCAGAACAGATGCCCATTATTACAATGCTAGATAAGGATCTTTCCCTCCTTTTATCCAAGTATATCCTGAATTTACATTGCCTTAGTGTGCAGAGAACATGCAACCAGCAGGTGCTCTCCAGAAAAATGCTTTCAGAGCTTAGGAGATTCAGACACACTCAAGCCAAGCCACACTACACACTCAAATATTACCTTACTTGGACAGAACAATTCTGGGACAAATCAATACTTTGCAATCAACCAGACATGACAGTCAAAAACAACAAAGAAAAAACACACCTACCTCAATGACATAACAATACCTAATGACAAAACTGTTGCAGAAAAGGAAGAGTTAAAGAGAGAAAAATATACACCACTGGCTATGGAAGTTAAAGAACTATGGTAACAGGAAAAATTACAATCATTCAATTAGTTAGAGTGATCATATGGAAAGGAGGACAGGGTTCCGGTATCTTTAAGAGCTGTATTGAAAAGGGAATTTCAGCAAGTGTCATTTGTATGCATGTAGCATCCTAACCAGTACCTCACACAATTTGGAAGCTATACTTCTATTAATGCAGTCCAAAATAGTGCTTGCTTATTTTGCAGTCCCGTCACACTGTTGGCTCATATTAAGCTTGGGATCTACAACAATTCCAAGATCCTTCTCGCCTGTAGTGTGGCTGAGCCAAGTATCCCCCATCTTGTAACTGTGCATTTGGTTTCTTTTTCCTACTTGTATAACTTGGCATTTATCCCTATTAAATTTCATTCTGCTGTTTTCAGCCCAGCGCTCCACTCTATCAAGATCACTTTGAGGTTTATTTCTGTCTTCCAGGGTATTAGTCATCCCACCCAATGTTGTGTCATCATCATCACCATCATCCACACACACCTCATACTCAGGCAATAAAACTTAAAATCTACACACCCCTACACACTCACTCAAAGTGTGTGTGTGTGGGGGGGGAACCCCACACCTTCCCCAAGGCAATTTTAAAAAAAACACAACCTCCTCCCATACACGTAACAGGGGAGGGGGAATAAAAATCCACCCCTACACTCACCAAAGGCATCATCATCATCATCATCAGCCACCCACACAAGGCAAAATAACAGTAGACATAATAAATCTACAGACAAACATGCACATACCCAAGGCAATAAAATAACATTAAAAATACAACACTCATCCACATACTCACCAAAGGAAAAAATAATAAAAATCCACACATGCACCAAGGCAAAAACCAACCAACCAACCAACCATACACACTTAACCAAGACTAAAAATAAAATAAATATCCACATACCCCAACATACTCACCCATGGCAAATCTAATAATAGTTTTTAAAAACATCCGCATGTTCCCCCCCCCCCCAATTAATTCATCAAAATCAGTACTCAAGGAATATATGGAAAATAAGTGAAAACTAATTTCATCAATGCTGCCAATAATGAAATCTAATCTACCCCCCACCCCATTGAATTTAAATTGCAGCTAAAGCCAGTTCATTTGGTCTTCTATTAATTTAATACCCCCCCACAGGCATACATACAAGAGCAGCAAATTGCTTTTAAAAAGTTTATAAACAGTAGCAGCAGCAGCACTCAACAATAATAGTAGTAACAACAAGAAAAATAACATAACATCCAGCCCCAGCTCTGCGCACCAGGCTGGGCTAAGATGCCCGTGCTCCAGGCTGGGACAGGCCACTCTGCATGCCATGAAACTCCGCATGCTAGGCCGGGATGCTCCACGGCCAGCCAGGCCAACCCATGCTCCATAATGCCCCACTTACCAGGCCATGCCATGTCGCACCGCACGCCAGGATAGACCGCAATGCCCATGCTGGCCGCCGGACCAGGTGCCTCCTCCGAACATCTTGCCAGGCCGCCCACAAATCGAGCCAGGGTAGGCAGCAACGCCCGTGCCGCTCGCCGGACCAGGTGCCTCCAAGCAACCTCCCAGGCCGGGCTGTGCTGTGCACCGGGCCAGGCCGTGCGCCGGGCCGTGCACCAGGCCGGGCTGCGTGCCGGGCTGCGCCGCGGGCCAGGCGCCTGGCTGCGTCGCGCGCCGGGCCATGCTGTGCCGCTCGCCGGGCTGCGCCGCGCGCTGGGCCGCGCTAGCCAAGAACAAGGCCCGGATGGTGGAGGGGAGGAGGCCGGAACTATGCGCACCCGGAAGTGCGGGCGGGCGTCGTTCCAGCCTCTTCCCCGGCCGATCTGGGCCTTGTTCTTGGCCGTCATGACCACGCTAGCCAAGAACAAGGCCCGGATGGTGGAGGGGAGGAGGCTGGAATGACGCGCACCCGGAAGTGCGGGCGTGCATCGTTCCAGCCTCTTCCCCGGCCGATCTGGGCCTTGTTCTTGGCTGGCGCAACTGCGCTAGCTAAGAACAAGCCCAGGATGGCACAGCAGAGGCCCAATTTTCTGGACTTTGGGGGATATTTTGAAATCCCCCCCCCGGACTCAAATTTGGTCCCCTTTTCCGGACATGTCCGGGGGGATCCGGACGTCTGGTCAAGCACTCCTTTTTAAACAGACCTTAACTCTTTTTAATTCAACATCCGGTGTTCATTTCCCCCCAGATTACTTCTTTAGTTTATAGAAGAATGTAAGTTAGTATTCTTTCTTGTCTGTTAAAGAAGTTGTTTTATAAAGTGCCTATCTACACTACTGCTTTAAAACGACTTATAACAGTTTAAAACCGGTTAATAACCGTTGTTAACTGGTTTAAAACTGTTATAAACCATTTTAAAGCAGTAGTGTAGATAGGCTCATAGACTGTTGAGGTTTAAGAAGAGGCTTGTGTTTATCTGGCTGAGAAGGCCCTATAAGCAGGGTACATAGGCATGGAGACAGCACAGTAAAAAAGGAGAAAATCAAACGCCAGAGTAAAAACGGAGTCAAATCAGATTCCAGAGTGAAAGAACTGGGAAAGGAGTTTAAAAAGGATTGCAGAGCCTCCATATAAAAGTATAAATTATAAATCATCTCTCCAAAATGTATTCTCACAAATCAGGAGCCCAGAAAAGACAAGACAAGAAAGAACAAGTGGAAAATGAAAAAAGGGGTCAACTAACGCTATTTCAATTTGGATTAAATGTGGCTTCAAAAAGTTTTTCATTGAACTCACCTATAGAATTGGAACAAGAAGAAACTTTTGGAATCCTTATCCCCAAACAAGGAGCCGTTGATTTGGGTTATCATGCACAGTATTTTGATGATGGGGCAGATGCAGAAAATGGAAATGGAAAACAGAAAGAATCAGACATAAAGATGCATGTGGAAGTGAATTTGGAAGAAATGAAGTCCATGGAGTTTTTAAATCACGATTTAAATCACTACTCAGAAAGACTGAATTTAATCATGTGACTTCCCCCCCCCCCAAAAAAGGGCACTCACTCTTCCTCGCTATAAGCTTAATACATATTTTACACAACTCAGAGTTACCAAAGGCTCATTCTTGCTGGTATAATCTTAATATTTACAAGCAGATGCAGGTTTCATTTTTAGCTTCTTGTGCAGATCTATTCCACTCCCAACAATCTATTCATTGAATTTTTTGAAACTTAGCACTTAAGAGGTAAGGGGTTGATTCTGTGTACATAGATTTGCAAAGGAACAATGGGATTGTGATCTCTGCAGACACAAATTCACAATTTTGAGAACTGTAAAACCAAGCATCTGTGACAATATCTTCTAGATAGAAAAATTGCTCAATAATCTTACAGAAACCTCTGGAAGTGCATGACATTGTGAATGGATTAATGGAATTCATTTACCAAAAAATTTAAACATTGCATGAATATATAGCCTCATGCTACATAATTAAAAACTAATCCTTATGTCATGATGAATAACCTTTGGACTATAATGTATCTTAAATAGAAAACTATTTTTAGATAGATTTTTTCCTCAAAAAATCCAATTTAAATTTTAAAAATCCAATTTTTTATTTTTTTTAAAAAAAATCATTTTTATCCACCCTGAGTTTTATTATATGTGACATCTTTTGCCTGTGTGTTAATGTCAGCTGTGAGGTACAAAATATTAGCTGACATAAATATTTGCAACAAGGTCATCCAAGCTAGAGATGCCACACTGGATGTTGACAAGGCAAACAAACATAGAGAGGAGCCCTCACAAGCATGAAACAAACCAAACCAAACAGGATCAGAAGGTAATGGCAATTCCTCAAATGTACCACACTACTCGTGGTAGAAATATTTCATACAAATATCAATGTTTTATTGGCTCATCTGAGCTTAACAATGAGCAAAAACCTACTCCTTAAAACTACATAGACAGTAATGAATATTTTACATACAAGAATTAATAAAATCTCATGTACAAATATATGTTTGCTCAATTGGCTCTCCAATAACAACAAGCAATGAACAATTAACAAACGGTAACTCCGGAATTGTGCAATCTGTTTCAACATTTCATCAGTGATTGAGTAGTATTATTCAACTCTGTCACCCGTGGGAAAATAAACGCTCCTAAATAAAATGGAGATAAATAAGTAGCTCAGTGTAGTAAATCGTAACATGTTATACTATTGTTTTATTTTTATAGGTAAATGAACTTTATACCTTCTTAAATAGGATTTTTATTTCTTCATCAAAATGGGTCAAAGCCTCCTTATAAAACTTGATGCCTTCCTGAATAGAGTTTAGAATATCTTTCAAATGGGTCAATGCCTCCTTGTGAAACTTCCAGGGATGTAAGTCATCACCTGTGTATAACATTAAATAAATAAGGATAAAGTTAACAATCCTATGGGTGATATACATGCTGAAACTATTTCTAAAGCATGCTACCACAATACCACAATACTTAAATACTTATCTTTGGAACCTCCATAAACTGGTGCTGATATCTAACCCCACAGGTGGGAGGATGTGGATAACTAACGTATCTGATTGCCATTATATAGTGATTTAATGAGAACAATTAAATAGGTGTGATATCAGAATCACTACCTCATTGAAGTTAACTTAGTCCTTACAAGGACAGTAACATGATTATCATTATGTTTCATGGCAAATGCCTAAATACTTCTGTAATAATTTCAGCTTTACTATGATATTCAGCTCTCACATGGACCTTCCAAAGCTTAGGTAGTGATTAGCAGGATCACACCCATTCAACGTTCTCATTAAATTTCTGATACATTGGTAAATTGGGCACACCTGATATCCATAATAATTCAAGCCTGATAATCATGTTACTGTCCTTGTAAGGACTTAAGTTAACTTTAATGAGGTAGTAATTCTGATATCACACCTATTTAATTGTTCTCACTAAATCACTATATAATGGCAATCAGGTACACTAGTTATCCACATCCTCCCACCCGTGGGGTTAGATATCAACACCAGTTTATGGAGGTTCCAAAGATAAGTATTTAAGTATTGTGGTATTATGCTTTAGAAATAGTTTCAGCATGTATATCACCCATAGGATTGTTACCTTTATCCTTATTTATTTAATGTTATACACAGGTGATGATTTACATCCCTGGAAGTTTCACAAGGAGGCATTGACCCATTTGAAAGATATTCTAAACCCTATTCAGGAAGGCATCAAGTTTTATAAGGAGGCTTTGACCCATTTTGATGAAGAAATAAAAATCCTATTAAGGAAGGTATAAAGTTCATTTACCTATAAAAATAAAACAATAGTATAACATGTTATGATTTACTACACTGAGCTACTTATTTATCTCCATTTTATTTAGGAGTGTTTATTCTCCCACGGGTGACAGAGTTGAATAATACTACTCAATCACTGATGAAATGTTGAAATGGATTGCACAATTCCGGAGTCACCGTTTGTTATCTGTCTATCGCTTGCTGTTATTGTAGAGCCAATTGAGCAAACATATATTTGTACATGAGATTTTATTAATTCTTGTATGTAAAATATTCATTACTGTCTATGTACAGTTTTAAGGAGTAGGTTTTTGCTCATTGTTAAGCTCAGATGAGCCAATAAAACATTGATATTTGTATGAAATATTTCTACCATGAGTAGTGTGGAACACTGGATGTTGAAGCAGCAAACATAGAAACTCTTCTCACAGAGCTGAAAAACATCGAAACAACTGGAAATGCATGTGAAATGAAGCCAAATTGCTTGCATCAAACCTAAATATAGAAATAAAACTCTCCAGTAGATGTGATGGAGTTAGGCACAAGAGGGCAAGACCTCATGCCAACAGCACACCTGATGCTAACTTGGAAGAAATGAATGACACAGATGATACTCCAGAAGAGGCCTACTTCAGAAAGTGTGTGTTTTACGTTTTGATAGACAATGTTATAGCAGGATTAGCTGTCTGCTTCAATGCTGTTAAGCAGTTGGCCATGTCCGAAAGTGATGTGGAGAGAAAAGCTTTATCTTTATCAGAACAATATCCTGCTCACCTCAGTGGTGATGATTTTGGAAAAGAAATGCGAGATTTACCCTCAGTACATAAAGCAAATTTTGCAAATGCACAGTTAAAGCTATTAGATCTGTTGAACATGTTAACAGAGTACAAACTTGGTGACCTGTTTCCAAATGTTTTTTTATTTTATTTTTTTATAATTTTTATTTTTCAACATATAATACAACATAATCATAAAATAATATACTAACATAACCTTAACAACCTCCCAGTGCTCCCCTAACCCATTGAGACCTTTTATTCTTTTATATTATACATTCTTCCAAAATTGTAAAGAATCTTTTAAAGGTGTACAACCTTTCCCCTTTATTAATACAAAATCCAAAAATGGCCCCAATATATTTTCAAAATCATTCTTCTTAGATAATCCCCTCTTTACTTTTATATTACAAGTTAATTTATCATTAATCGCAATATCCCATATTTCTTTATACCATTCTTCTATTCTATAATTTCCTTGTATTTTCCCATTCTTAGCTATCATTAATCTAGCGGGTGTCAGGAGGTTGTTAATCAAATCCCCATATTTTGATTCCCAATTTCTTTATCCCAAATTGAGAGTAAAGCCAATTTTGGACGTGCTTCCACATTGCTTCCCATTATTTCTTTAAAAACCCTTTTCCAAAACTGTTTCCAAATGTTTGTGTTTAAGAATACTATTAACAATTCCAGCAACAGTAGCTTCTGGAGAGAGGTCATTTAACAAACTTACGCTAATTAAGAATTAAGGTCTACAATGTCTCAGAAATGTCTTGTGGATTTGGCCAGGCTAAGTATTGAATCAAACATTTCCAGAACAATTAATTTTCATGCTGTGATTCAAAATTTTTCACAAAAAAAGGCCAGGAAAGCTGTTTTTTTAAAAAGTAAATAGTAAGTTTAACTACTCTTTTTTTTTTTTTACTAATACTGATGTCTTCTGATGATCTGATCTGCATTGCAATATAAAAGGATGTTTCAATGTGAATTCTTTCTCCTTGTCTGTATTGTAGCATAAACAAAGATGTTCAAATCAAATGTGCTTTCTTATCTATGATCTTCTTTTATTTTATTTTTATTTATTTATATTTATCATGGAGGAAGTATAAGAACATAAGGCCTTAAATGCAGAAAATTAACAGAGCTCTCCACTCCACCCCTCTCTCATCTTCCATACCCTTTTTTGTTAAGATTTTATTTGTTTAAATATAAAAGCAAATGTATTTTTTCTGTTACTAAGAAGAAAAGTAAAAGAGAGATGACTTGATATCTCAAGTACTCTGAACAGTTGCCAAATCAAGTGCAGCTGGTAAGCACCTAAAGACCAAGGTCATTTGGTTTCTTCCCTGTGTGCTGTGAGGCATAGCAACACATGGGGAGATATGCAGCCAACGCTGTGATAGGTCCACAGTGCTATAAATGTACAGCATGTGGAGAAACAGTGTGGGTGATGATGATGGTGAATGTTAGTGGTAGGTTATGGTTGGTTGGAAGTATTGCTGAAGATATTAGAGGAATGTTTTGTTCTATGTAAATACTTGTAAGTAAACTTAGTATAGTAATTTAAAACACTGCTGTGTCTGAGTGTTTACTGATTACCAGAACATCTGTCTGCTACCAGTGAGCTCTGCTGTTATTCCGCTGCTGTGTGCTTGCACTCTGTACATGCTCAGAGAGTGCAGTGCATCACAAACTCTGACAGGTTATGGGCCCAGTCTGCTAGGGCTGCTAGGGCTGCTAGGGCTGCTAGGGCTGCTAGGGCTGCTAGGGCTGCTAGGGCTACTAGAGCTGCAAGGCTACCCAAGGTGTCCAGAGTGTCCAGACAGCCTAGAGGACTCCCTGCGTGGTGGCAGAGCGTTGTGAGAATCCTGGAAGTGAAGAGTGACTTCTCAAATCTGCAGTCCAGTGAGTGTCGTTGCTGAGTGCCTTGGAGGGGCTGAAAGCTGAAAAGCAAGCAAGACATCTGTGTGCAGTAATTTGAGATGGCAGCAAGTATGTCGGCAGCTAATCTACCACTCAATCGTCTAAATGAAAACAATTATCTGGCTTGGAGCATTAAGATGGAACAATATCTAAGGAGAGAAGGTTTATGGACGGTTGTCTGTGATCCTCCAGCTCAGCCAGATGAAGACGAGCAGAGAAACATAGAGAAAGCTTTGGCCAGCATTATCTTGTGTTTAGAAGATAACCAACTTGTTTATGTAAGGAGGCTGGTGTCCGCGCAGGAATGCTGGAAAACTCTCAGAGAGATTTATGTGAGAGAAACGGCAGCCAGCAAAGTTATGCTAACAAGAAAATTGTACAGAGCACAACTTGAACCAGGAGCCAGCATATCTGCACATTTAAGCATGATGAGGCAACTGTTTGCGGATCTGGAGGAGCACGGCATGTCTTTCACTGAGTCCCACAAAGTGTACGTCGTTCTCAGCTCCCTGGATGATTCGTGGGACAATCTTGTTTTGAGCCTGGAAGCAATGCAAGAATCCGAGCTCACGCTTCGTTTTCTGACCGGCCGATTGCTGGAAGAAGAAAAGAAGAGGCAAGAGAGGCAGACTGCCAAGCCTAGAGACACCCATGTTAAACAAGCAGCTTGTGAAGATAAGGAGAAAGTGTTTACAGTTCGGCGCTGTTTTCGTTGTGGTTTGCCCGGGCATCTGCGGAGAGATTGTCCCAACCAAACGAAGGAGAAAGCAGCAACAAGCAAGAAAAAATCTGCTAAACCGAAGGTCTCCGTAGTTAAAGCTGCAGAGAACAACCCAGAATGTACCTGGTTGATGGACAGTGGTTCCAGTCAGCATATTGTGAACAACCAGAGTTTGTTTACAAGTCTACATTCTGCTAGCCGGGACCATGTTACATTAGCAGATGGCAAATCTTCAGCTGTGACTGCAGAAGGTTGTGTATATGTGCCATGTATTGATAAAACTGTAAGCAAGGTTTTGTGTGTGCCAAGTTTGGAACACAATTTGTTAAGTGTATCTTGTTTGGATAAGGAAGGATATTGTGTATCATTCTCAAACAGCAAGTGTGAAGTGAGCAAACAAAACAATGTTGTAGCTTTAGGTGTACTTAGGAACAATCTTTATGAAATGTTGCCTAAAGGTCTAGAAACATCTAGAAATGTAAATTCTGTTATGAATAACACACCTTTGCATAATGATTGTGTGCATTTGCTGCATAGGAGACTTGCACATGTTGGGTTCCAAATACTGAAAAAAATGCCTGAAATGTGTGTAGGACTGAATGTAAAAGCCTGTGACAAATATCTAGACTGTACTGCATGTAAAGTGGCTAAATCCAAGGTTGCTCCAATCTGTAAGAAGAGTAACAGAGTTGCCACGGCAGCATTTGAGATAATACATGCAGATTTAATTGGTCCTATGACTGCAACATTAGGAGGGGCAAAGTATGTTTTAATTCTGGTGGATGACTACACTAGATATGGTTTTTGTTATGTGATGAAAAACAAAAGTGAAACGTTTACTGTTTTCAAAGATTGGCTGAGTTGGGTGGAGCGGAAATTCTCTACCAAAGTAAAGCAATTGCAAACAGACAGAGGGGGGGAGTTTATGGCTGAAACGTTCCAAAAATGGCTTAGGCAGAAAGGAATTTCAGCGAGACGAACTGCTCCACATTCACCATGGCAAAATGGCGTTGCAGAAAGAAGGAATGGGGTTCTGCAAACAATGAAAGATGCCATGTTGACAGACTCTGGGTTGCATGCTCATTTTTGGGGAGAAGCAATGCTAACAGCTAATTATATTGCTAATAGGCTTTGGAGCTCAGCAATAGATAACACTCCATATTTCCTCATGTTTGGGAAGAAGCCATCCCTGGCTCATCTCAGAGTTTTTGGGAGTGATGCCTGGGTGAACATCCCCAAGGTAGCTAGGAGGAAAGGGCAGCCAAAAGCCAGGAAAATGAAATTCCTAGGCTATGCACCTGGTTCAAAAGCATACAGGTTTTATGCTGGTAATGGAAACATAGTAATTTCTAGATCAGCAAGTTTTCAGGAGCAGTGTGACTGGGAACGTTTGCACGGCAGTGAAGTGTGTTTGCCTATACAGGAAAACATAGGCAGATCACCACAGCCAGTAGAGAGACAAACAAACAGTTCCACAACTCTTTCAAGTCCTAAGAAGGAGGAGGAAGAGGAGGAGGAGGGAGAGAACAGAAATGTTTTTATTCCCAGACGGTCAGAAAGAAGTACAAAGGGAATACCTCCTGAAAGATATACGGCCAATGAAGTACGAGTGTGCCAAATATCTTATGAACCAGAGAACTATGCAGATGTTCAAAGATTGTCAAATCCAGAGAAAAATCTATGGTATGAGGCTATGGATGAGGAAATGGAAGCCATGGCAAAATACAATGTGTTTACCCCTACAATGCTACCAAGAGGTAAAAAAGTGGTTGGTTGTAGGTGGGTGTTCAAAAAGAAATTGCTGATGTCAGGAGAGACAATGTATAAGGCTAGACTTGTGGCAAAAGGGTTCACACAGGAAAAGAATGTGCACTATGATGAAACCTTTGCACCTACTGTGAAGGCTGAGTCAATGAGAGTAATGCTAACTCTAGCTGCAAAATATGATTGTCAGGTGAATCATTTTGATATAAAGACAGCATATTTGAATGCACCATTACAGGAAGAGATTTACATGGCTCAAATTCCTGGTTATGAGTCAAATGTGCCAGGCTCTGTGTACAAATTAAACAGAGCTATCTATGGTTTGAAGCAGTCAGCAAGGAATTGGAACCAGTGTTTGCATGAAGCATTGGAGTCAATGGGTTTCAAAAATGGAATGGCTGACCCATGTTTATATACAAAAGGTGTCAACAGTGAACAAATGTGGTTGTTATCTTTTGTGGATGATATATGTTTAATTTCAAAAACAAAAACTCAGGTTAAAGAATTTGCAGAGCAACTGAGTAAATATTTTGAATTAAAGGATTTGGGTCCAATCCATGACTATCTAGGAGTGGAAGTCACAAAGCAAAAAGGGGCTTATGTGTTAAGTCAAAAACAGAAAATCAAAAATCTGCTTGCAAAATTCCACATGGAGGATTGTAAAAGTGTTAAAACTCCCATGGTGGCTGGTTTTCAGTGTAATGACAGTGACACAGAATTTTGTGACAGAGACCTATACCAGTCAGCAATAGGAAGTCTACTCTATTTAGCTCAATGGTCTAGGCCAGATTTGGCTAATGCAGTTGGCATATTGAGCAGATTTGTGTCCAAACCAACGAATAGTGCCTGGCAAGCAGTTAAAAGAGTATTCAGGTACTTAAAAGGGACTATTGATGTGTCTTTAGAATTGAGACCATTGGACACATTATCACTCGAATGTTACACAGACAGTGACTGGGCTGGTGACAGTCAAGACAGGAAATCCACCTCAGGAATTGTAATAAAACTGGGCAACAGTTTAGTGGGGTGGAAATCCAGAAAACAACGGTTAATTGCCCTGTCTACCTCAGAGGCTGAGTTTTCAGCATTGTCTGAGGCTTGTACAGAAATAATTTGGTTCATCCAGTTGCTGAAAGATATGAAATTGCAAGTGAAAACTCCAATTAAAGTTTTTGAAGACAATCAGACTTGCATTCATATGGCAAAGTCAGAAAGGGTGAACGCAAGGAGTAAACATGTTGATATTCGTTACTGCAACGTAAGACAAGCTGTACATGATGGATTGATTGAACTTGTGTATTGTAACACCGAGGTAAATGTGGCTGATGTATTCACAAAACCTTTGAATGTACAAAGACATGAACAATTGTCAAAACAGCTTGGAATGCTAGAATGTCAGACAGAATGAAAATGTTTGTTAGTTACAGAAAAAAGGAGGGGTGTTAAGATTTTATTTGTTTAAATATAAAAGCAAATGTATTTTTTCTGTTACTAAGAAGAAAAGTAAAAGAGAGATGACTTGATATCTCAAGTACTCTGAACAGTTGCCAAATCAAGTGCAGCTGGTAAGCACCTAAAGACCAAGGTCATTTGGTTTCTTCCCTGTGTGCTGTGAGGCATAGCAACACATGGGGAGATATGCAGCCAACGCTGTGATAGGTCCACAGTGCTATAAATGTACAGCATGTGGAGAAACAGTGTGGGTGATGATGATGGTGAATGTTAGTGGTAGGTTATGGTTGGTTGGAAGTATTGCTGAAGATATTAGAGGAATGTTTTGTTCTATGTAAATACTTGTAAGTAAACTTAGTATAGTAATTTAAAACACTGCTGTGTCTGAGTGTTTACTGATTACCAGAACATCTGTCTGCTACCAGTGAGCTCTGCTGTTATTCCGCTGCTGTGTGCTTGCACTCTGTACATGCTCAGAGAGTGCAGTGCATCACAAACTCTGACATTTTTGACCTTACAGGCTACAGCTCATGGCATAAAACCGTAGTGGATAAAAACAGAATGACTAATGGAGAAGAGAAGGGGCCCAAAAGAAATTTTGTACCCCTTGATAAAATTCCTCTCAGAGGCTCTGCACAAGCATGGCCTCGCCAACCTGGAGTTCAGCTTCCAGAAGCTCATTCTCCTCCATCTCATCCGCTTCCATGAAGGTGTCGTCGGTGGCCTGCGTTTCGATGTCCTGTAGCTCTTCCTGGGAAGGTGACAGATCTGGCTCCAGAACGTCAGCCACCTGGAGCTCCATGAGCTGCTCCATTTCATCCTGCACCTCCAGTGACACTGGCCCTATCTCCGTAACGAGATCCATGATGCTGTAGTCAAACCCCTCCACCATGGTGCTGCAGCTTGCCATCCCCACCCGCATATGTGGTGCACCCTCTGCCTGCCTTGCTCCCGCTCTGGCACAGGCTGGTCATGGCTTTGCGGGTGGCACCGATGGCTCTGATGGCCCTGGTTGATCCTCCTCCTGCTGTGTGTCTGGCACTAACGGCATGAGTCTCTTGTCCTCTACCTGCAACTCTGCACAGATCAGCCATAGGAACGCCGTAGGGTTGTTGGTGCTGGAGGAGGCTGTCACAGGGGAGGCACTCCTTGGGGAGCGGGCTGTTCTGGGCTGCACAGGTGGTGGCTGTGGCAGCAGTGATGGGCTTTGGGATTCCGTGAGCCCGCTTCTTGGCTTTGGCATGACTGGCCATGGGTCTGGTGGTGCCCTCACCGCCGGCGTGCCGGTCGGTGGCGGGCGTGGGGGGTCCCTCCGTGGCAGCAATTGGGGTGACCAGGTACCAGTGTCCTCGCAGCATGAGCTTTGGGCCTGTCGGGCTCATTGTCGCATGCGCAGTGCCTCGCCGGTTGCGACCCCACTGCCCGCCATGTGGCCTGGCATGACATCATGGTGCTTCTCCAGCAGGCGTGCCAGCTCGTCGTAGAAGGGCATGGTGCGCGGCTCGACCCCGGTTCTGTTATTATGCATGACAGTCTCCTTGAACTTCCTCTTGAGTCTGTGCAGCTTGTCCTTGCATTGCTTGGCACTGTGGTTGTGTCCCCATTCCCACATCTGCCTGACAAGCCAGGGGTAGGGCTGGTCATGCCTGGCTGTGGCCATGATCCTCCTTGCTTCCTGGCTGCCCCACAGTTCTATGAAGTCCCCGATTTCTGCCTTGGAACAATGCTGTGCTCTGCGTCTTCCCGGGGGGTCCTGGCTGCTTCTCTCTCCTTGGGTGTATGAGCTGGCGTCCTTGGTCGGTGTGCCACAGCTGTCCTGTCCCTCTGGGACCATGGTGCTGGTGGAGTTGCTTTACGGTGCTGCCGGGTGTCTCTGCCCTCACCTGGTGTTCCTTGTCCCGTGTGCCTGTGGGATGGTTGGAGCTGGTGGGCTGTTGTGTTTGCTGGGAATGTGCCCTGTTTGGCGGTGGCGGTGTTCTTGCTGGCCGGGGTGCTTCATGACCTTGGGAATGTTGTGCATACCTTCAGCCATTTCCCACAACATCTGCAGCTGGCCGACCGTGTTGTGGAGGTGGGCTGCCCATGGGCACCCTTTGCCTTGGCATAGTATGCGTCTTGGGGATGGCCATGGCCATGCGCGCTGTCCATCTATGTTGGGTGGATGAAGGGGGGCTTGGTGAGCGCCTCTTCCTCGACCCACCTGTTTCCGGGTGAGGCAACGGGTGAGGACGCGCGGCCGTGGGGATGTTTTTGCCTGGGTTGCTGGGCTCCCTGCTGGGTGGGTGGTCAGTGCCCCTGTGTTCCTGGGCAACGGGGGCATCTGGGGGTGGCACATGTTCCATGGCTTCTCCCCTCCTTTGCTCTCATTCCCCAATTGTGGCTCTGTTCAGTTGGGGGCTTTGCCTTTATGTTTGGATGCTGGGGAGAATGGCCACCCTTTCTGGTGTGAGCTGAGTCCTGCTGCCCCACATCCCCACTGTTACTGGTGATCTGAAATCAGAGTTAACAGCGCAAATGCCCCTTTTGGTGTGCCGCTGATTCCTGCATCATCACATTCTTGATCTGTTATAGAGATGTGAGGCACTGTGGATGCTGCCAACTCCCATTGCTCTATATCCCCACTATTATTTCCAATCTGAGTTAGGTGATAATAGTAGAGATGACCCTGCTGGTGTAGGGGACTCCCTGCTGTTATCTCCGATCCAAGATTGGAAATAACAGCAGGGATGGCCTTGAGTAGCACATGCTACCAATGCTCCCTTGCTGTTATCTCTGATCTGAGATTGGAGGTAACCATGGTGATGACCTTCAAGGACTTGGAGGCTAAGACTCACCCTCCAGAGGAACCTCAGGAAGATCTGGCCCATGGGAAAGTTTCCCTATGCAAGTCTGTTCATGTCTATTGCATCAGCTGTTGTAGCAATTTAGTGGGAGAACCCTCTTTTTAAAATGTCTGTGCAACATCTGTGCTCAATATTAGTAATGGCATAGTACACACTGAAATGATTAATCAGTTTTGTGTTCCACCTAATTCTCATTTAGCAGATCAATCTAGATAGAGTGAAGTAAAGAAGCATTATGAGTGGGTGTGGGAAACTATGACACTAGCCATAAAATGTGTTGGTTGTTCTATCAGAGTGTAACATAGAATACATGCTGTGCTGCCAGGCTTTGATCCAGTTTAGTTACACAAACCCAGCTTTCCCCAACTTGGCACCCTTCATGTATGTTGGACTACAACTCCCATCATCCCAAACCATCAATTAGAGACCCCTTGAAATTCACATAGGGATCATCAACAGAGCCATTTAACTCTCTTCCCTGCTAGCCACACTCCAATGTGCCCACATATTAGGTGTAATGGGAAGTCAATAAGTACATACCCCATAAAGAGCATCCAGTCCTAAACATTCCAACTAGGAAGAAAAACACATCTCATTTTAGCAGCCATATAATCAGTACAGGTATGTACTGGCCACAACATTCAGTTCACACTCCAATTCGGAAATTCAAGCCAGATTCACCTTGAATGGATTTGAGCTGGCTGCTCAACTAAACTGAACTCAGAAATCCTGGGTTTTGTGCCTCCCAATGACTATCATTAGAAATTACTATAATATTTTTTGCTCTTTGACAGAATTGGATGACATTTGCCAACAGAGTAGCCCCGTGTTGAAGAGATGAAATCAGCCAAATTTAAAACAAATAGGTATAGGGAGTTTTTCACTGGATGCTTTTAAATTTTGTATTTTTGTAAAAAAAAAATAAAAAAAAAGCTAACAGTTTATCATTTTCCTATTTCTTGGGATAATTTTATTTATTTATTGGGGTAATCAGATGACATTTGGAGGCATAGGGTAGTATCCGATGTTAATCCTGGTCCCTTTTTTGCACAACCTTTTCACACTTCTCCATGCCCAGGAATGTATGCAATTTTCCATAGGTGTGCCTATGCGCAAGAGTGGTAAAGGGACTGGATACAGGCTTTTCCCTCCTGCCCCCTTGCATGTTGTCAAATGCAACATACAGGGGTGCAGGCAGGGCAGGCAGTATTGTAATGGAAGCCCGAGGGGTGCCAATGGCTTGTCCCCCTCATCTCTGCTACCATCACCCTCCCAGACCTCTGGGAGGGACACTAGAATCCTAGTACAGTAGCTCTGGATTTAGCACTGACCCAAGTAGCAAGAAGGTAGAGCACAAGCAGTTAAGGTAGAAGGAGTTTATTTACAAATAAGCATAGGGGTTGTGGGAAGAATAAAATGTACAACACACATGCAAGCATGCATGGCATACCAGTTACCTTAAAACAAGAAAACCTAGCTAGACTTAACTACTTACTCCAAAGTAGAGCCTTGCAGTCTGAGCCAGCCATGGACACCTTCCGCCATACCGTAAGGAAGACAAGACCCCTACTGGGGGTGGGGGGAGCCCTCCAAACATTATACCCTTCCCATTCTCTTCTCTCTCCATGGACTCCTTCCCTCTGGTGTAGCCTCAAAGGCCTGGTTTCACACCTCTCCAGATGCATTGCCTCCTTCCTGCTACCCCTGCTGGTATATGGCCTTGAGGCCTGATAAGAGAGCTCTCCTCTGGCACCAAGGTCTCTCCTGTGTTTCTGCTCCCATCTCCAGGTGTCCTGGCATTAAAACGTCAGGCCAGAGCCCTTCTCCCTCTACATTTTAAAAGCATAATATATATATTTTTAAGTGTCATGCTAAAACTACACCCCAAACCATTTAATCTCGTCTACGTGCCCAATATACATGCAGTCTATCTCAGAGCCAACTCCTTTATAAGTATCATTCCGTTTCAGTGGGCATGGCTAGACATAAGGACAAATACCCTCCCCGGTACCATTCAGGGCAAATTAAGATGGCAGCTGCTGGAGGCTCCCACTTCACTTTGAAGCAATCCTTGCTGCTGCTATGAAAATAAAAATCAGGAGGAGTCAAGTGCCTCAGTGGACACCAAGGAAGGTCCCTAGGGGGCCATTAGAGCCTATGGACTTTACATCACCTATCTCAACTCTAGGCACACTTGAAACCCTACACTGTGTCTCTGCATTTCTGTATGCAAGAACACTTGTGAGTAAGGCTTGCTTTCTTCACTAAAGAAAGATGTGGACTTTTTTTTTTAGCATTGTGTGCATGTGGGACTGGTACATGCTCATTCCGTTCTGCCTTTTGTTGTTGTTTTCTCTGCTAACAAGAGGCAGTAACACCAAATAGTCCAAGAGCAGGGTCCCCTCCCCCTGATGGGGCTGGACCTGCAGCCATCTCACCGAAGGGCCCAGGATCCTCCTGGTCTGATGACAGTGACTGGGGTGCTCCAATCAGGGCCTTAAAGGCGGAAGGGGGAATAATGTGCTTTCTGGAGGGCCCAGAAAGTGCACTTTCCCACACCCCACCCAACTGGGTGTCCTCTTTTTTGGTTTCCCAAATATGGTCACCCAATATAATGTGCATATATTTGGCAAGGCAGAAAGATGCACTATAACTCTGAGCTAGGGATGGGTAGATCAGCTCGTTTCTATTCTGTGTCACTTTCTCATGAGTTCACCTACAAGTTCATTTCCTCCTTTGACTTGTGGGTGAGCACATGAGAAAGTGGTAAATGGGGAAGGGGTATATGACTTATTATATAGGGAAGTATTCAAACATTCACTGCCCCACATACATCCTGTCTGAGAGGGTACAATCCAACAAGGGAAGGGCTGTGGCTAGCAGAACTGGTCCAGGTTCCATCCCTTGTATTTCCAAGCAGCCCTGGAAAGGACTCCTGCCACAAACCCTCGAAAGCCGCTGCCCACCAGTGTAAATCAGGGGTGAAAACCTCAGGTCTGTGGGTCAAATGCAGCCCTCTGGGTTTTCTCAGAAGACCCTGTCCCCTTCCCCTGGTCCCACTTCTTTCCCTGATTATCAGTTGCTTGGTGGTTTCCCAGTTTTTGTGTAATTTTCTCTAGGGGTGTGCATCGGATCGGATCCGATCCACGATCCGAATCCGATCCGCCCCAAAAATCGGAAAATCCGATCCGATCCGATCCGATACACCATCCGATCCGATCCGATCCGATCCGGCGAGGTCCGATCCGGATCGGATCGGATCGGCGGATCGGACGCCATTTTAAATGCGTTTTTCCCATAGCAAAGTATTGTTGTTTTACAAAAACGCCTATAACTTTTTCATTTTTAACGACAGAAGGATGAAACTTGGGCACATTGTACACTGGTTAGGGATAGGTATCTGTGAGAAATTTCAGAAAGATTGGTGCATGCAGTTTGTGGCAATTAATTTTTTAATAAATAACATGGAATGCCTATAACTCGGTCATTTTTAAAGTTACACACATGAAACTTTGCCACATTGTAGGTGGAACCTTGGGACCCACGTGTGTGAAATCCCAGAACCGTGGGTGCTTGCCTGGTATGGCAATGAATTTTTGAAAAATGGGTAGTAGTGGGGTAAATGCAGTTATGCCTCCCATGTTTTTATTTTTAAAGATACAAACAGGACACTTCGGCACATTACAGGGAACACTTCCCTTGATATGTGTGTAAAATTTCAGACAGCTAGCTCCAGGCATGTGTTGGCAATGAATTGTTGAAAATTGGGTAGCAGTGGGGTAAAATACAGTTTTGCCTCCCATTTTTTTATTTTCAAAGATACAAACGGGAAACTTTGGCACATTGCAGGGAACACTTCACTTCAAATGTGTGTGAAATTTCCGGAAGCTAGGTGCAACATTTTAGTGGGAAACGAACGTTTATTCATGGCATTTCACATGGGATTTATGGGTTGGTTTTAAGAGCTACAAACCTCTAACTCGCTCACATGGCACAGGACCTATGCCCGCTCAAACGCTGGAAATTTAACAAACTTTGGTGCAATGCTTTAGTGGGAAAACAAAGGTTTATGCATGGCATTTCACATGGGATTTATGGGTTGGTTTTAAGAGCTACAAACCTCTAACTCGCTCACATGGCACAGGACCTATGCCCGCTCAAACGCTGGAAATTTAACAAACTTTGGTGCAATGCTTTAGTGGGAAAACAAAGGTTTATGCATGGCATTGCACATGGGATTTATGGGTTGGTTTTAAGAGCTACAAACCTCTAACTCGCTCACATGGCACAGGACCTATGCCCGCTCAAACGCTGGAAATTTAACAAACTTTGGTGCAATGCTTTAGTGGGAAAACAAAGGTTAAACTTTATTATTTTAAACCTTCAGGAAAGGGAGGGGGAGGCTGTGTTTGTGTGTGTGTGTTTGACAGCTTGATCCACCAATTGTGCTTTAGAATACATGACTGAATCACCCAATCCTGTGAAGACTTTCTTCAGCCTCCAATCGCAATGCTGGAGGAGGGCACCAGTATATATTCTCTCAGCCCTGCCCTTCTGGCTCTTTGTGGGTTGAACGTGGAGGAGATTAGGGAGTGTTTTGGAGCTGTGTTGGAGAGACTGTATTGATTTGATTGCATTTGGAGGTGGTTTTGAGGAGTTTCTGATCTTTTACTTCAGCTTTTCTTGTTCTCTCTCTTGGCTTTCCTTTCTCTCTTGCCTTTCCTTTCTTAGATAGCACGTTTGTTTGTCTGTGAGTTCAGTTTGTCTTTGCAGTGAGTGTGTTTGTTTGTTCTACTTTCGCTTTCTGAAAAAAACCCAAAAAAATAATAAAAAAATATTTCTATCCTCTCTCTCTCTCTCTCTCTCTTTCTCTGTGTGTGTGTGTGTGTGTGCGCGCTTGTGAGTGAGTGTGTGTTGCTGGGCTGTGTAGCCTGCTGCTACAAACACAAAAAAAGTCAGCAAAGCACACACTTACACAAAAATAAATAATAATAAAAATAAAATGAAGCGTGGCACTCAAAGGGGGGGTGCTCCCAAGGCAGCATTTGGGAGAGGCCGCTCTGGGCATGGCGCTGCTGCTGCTGCTGCTGGGACCAGCAGCAGGCAGCCTACTTCCACACCCCCAGTTAAACTGAGGCGTTCTCCACTGGGGCAGCAGAAGCAGGCAGAGGCAACTCAAAGTAGTGCCTGCAGGGCACTCTTTCAGCAACATGAGGCAGGTGCTGGGAGCAGCAGTGGGCATGAAGAAGGAGCACTATATCCAGCTCCTTCTTTGGTGGGTGAGCCTGTGAACCCGCTGACTGATCTTTTCCCAGATCTTGTGGAAGTCAGCGAGGTTCAGAGTGAGGAGGAGGACTCTGATGTGGGGCAAGAGGAAGAGCAGGCAGCACCAGAGACTTACTCTCCACAATCCGTCCTCTCTTCCACTCATTCCCTTGCTCCTGAGGTGACACCACAGAGCGAAGGCGCCGGCAGGCCGTCTGTGTCACCCCAGAAGCGACAGGCAAGCAAGGTGTGGGACCACTTTGAGGTGGCAGTGGATTCCCGCTTTGCTGTCTGTCGCCACTGCAAGATGTCAGTGAGCAGGGGAAAAATGCCAGGCCACTTCACCACCACGAACCTCACCCGCCACATGCAGAGGCACCACCAGTCTGTTTTGCTTGGGACCGAGGCGGGCACCTCGCAGCAGACTGGTGCTAGCGGCAAGGGCAAGCAGAAGGCTCCTGCAACTTCTGCCAGCTCTCGACCTCCCATCCCCAAGAGGCTTCGCCAGGCCACCATGGAAGAGATGGGGTGGGGGAAGTATGGAGCCACAAGGTGGCGTTTTCCAGCGCCCAACCAGATCACCAATTGCATCGGTGAGATGGTGGCGTTGGATGACCAGCCATTCAGCCTCGTCGAGAACGCAGGCTTCAAGAGGCTGATGGCTCTTGTGGTTCCATACTACAAGCCGCCGTGTCGCACCACCCTGAGCAGGCGTGTGGTGCCCTCCCTGTACCAGGCATGCAGGGAGTTAGTTCTGGGTCGTCTGTGCCAGGCAGAGGCACAGAAGGTGCACTTCACTTCGGACATCTGGTCCAGCGAAGGAGGAGTGCACGCTTACCTGTCCCTGACGGCTCACTGGTGGGGAGCCTCAGGGCAGGAAGCACCCAGGACTTCTGGGACTGGGAAGGAGGGCTGCCGCTGGGCCCTCCTTCATACCGCAGTCATGGACCAGTCCCACACGGCGGAGGAGATTACGGAGGCCATGAACCGCATGGTGGCAGGGTGGCTGGGCGGGCACCAGCACACCCGCGGTTACATGGTCACGGACGGGGGAGCCAATATGCTGAAGGCGGTGCGCGATGGCGGATTTGAGGGCATCCGCTGCATCGCGCACGTCTTCAACCTGGTCGTCAGGGATGGCCTTGGAGGCAGCAAGGCCCCTCTCCCTCCCCAAATCCGTAATCTCCTAGAGAGCTGCAGGAAGGTGGCTGGGCATTTCCACCACAGCGTGAAGGGCAGTCGGTTGCTGCGGGAGAAGCAGCAGGAGCTGGGACTTCCGCAGCACCGGCTAGTGCAGGACGTGGCAACACGTTGGAACTCCACCTACCACATGCTCGAGCGTATGGTGGAGCAACAGCGTGTTGTCCACGAGATGTTCAGGGTCGGGGACATTGGCATCCAGGCCCCACTGTCCAGGCAGCAGTGGGAGGCCATGTCCCAGCTTCTGGTGGTCCTCAAGCCGTTCCTTGAGGCCACCGAGACCCTGAGCAGCAGCACTGCCCTTCTCAGCCAGGTGCTCCCCGTGGCCAGGCATCTCCAGAATCAGATGGGCGAGTTTCTGGAGGCCGGGGATGCCGTCACCGGCAGGCGCTTCCTGCCAGAGGTGCGGGAAGTGGTGACGAGGCTGAGGGAAAGCCTATCCCGCCAGGTCCAGCCTCTCTACAACGAGAGGCAGTACATGTTGGCCACCATGTGCGACCCGCGCATCAAGGATGGGTTATGTGGGCAGACTTCCCGGGCAGGTTGGGTGGAAATGCTGGTGACGGACGTTCGGGCGGCCCGGGATGCCAGGATTGGGCAGGCAGAGGAGGAGCCCACCGAAGCCCAGGCGCTAAGTCCGCTGAGCACCACCAGCAGCGGCGGCACCAGCACCACCACACCCAGCAGGGGGACAGGCCAGGGGTTTTGGGACAAGGCTTTGCAGGCTGCGGTTGGGCATAGAGGCACTCAACCCAGCCGCCGCCAGGATGACGCTGCAGCAGCAGTGCAGCGTTACCTGGCGGAGCAGATGGAGGACGGCTCCATCGAACCCCTGGCCTACTGGTCATCTCGGCGCCAGATGTGGCCTGATCTGGCGCGGGTGGCCATGGACAGAATCAGCTGCCCACCGTCCAGCGTTCCAAGCGAGCGGGTGTTTTCCATGGCGGGCGACGTGGTCACACCCCACCGCTCTCGCTTGGACGCTGAGATTGTGGAGCAGCTGGTCTTCCTCAAGGTCAATCTGCCCCTGCTGGGATACCCCACCCTCATGCCCGCGGGGGAGTAATTGGCAGGCACCCCCCATCCATCCCACACCTTTGGGCAGGCACCGGCAGGCCCTTGATTTTTTAATTCTTATTTTCGGTTAATTAATTTTCTTTACTTTAATTTACTGGCTGTGTTGTTTACAGCTCAGTAACTCAACTCTGAACGATGGATCCCGAAGGGATCTAGTTTCTTCTCCTAGCCTCTTACATTGAGGGGATGCACAAGCATCTCACACATTCTATGTTGTTTGACTTGAACCAATGTGCTTGCACGTGTGCCTCTGAAATTGGACTCCGATGGCTCCCTCCAGGCCTTCTGTAAGGTCCCACACTTCCATGGGCGTTTCTTCTTGTAAGACCACGTCAGAGGCTCATGAGAACTTTGGATAAGAAGAAGGCTTAATTTTATCGCCAAGGAACGCATGCACCTCTCTGACTATGAACGAAGGACGCGATAGGATTCCTCTTCCAGGCTCCTACATTGAGTGGATGACAAGCAGCATCCCACACTGTTTCTGACTGTGTCTTTTGGACTTATGTGGCAGCCTTGCAGGGCTGTCACTGTGTGTTGTGTTTATTTTGGCTATATGATTTAAAAAACTGCCTGCCCGCCTGCCCGCCTGCTAGGTTGCCGCCATTGTGAAGTAGCCGGAATGCGTGGGCTGGTCTCACGGTTCTATTGCTTACTTGTGCAATGCGCAAGCGCCTGGCATCATGCCCGCCTCTGCCTCTGCCTCTGCCTGCCTGCCTGCCTGCCCGCCTGCCCACCTGCTAGGTTGCCGCCATTGTGAAGTAGCCGGAATGCGTGGGCTGGTCTCACGGTTCTATTGCTTACTTGTGCAATGCGCAAGCGCCTGGCATCATGCCCGCCTCTGCCTCTGCCTCTGCCTGCCTGCCTGCCTGCCCGCCTGCCCACCTGCTAGGTTGCCGCCATTGTGAAGTAGCCGGAATGCGTGGGCTGGTCTCACGGTTCTATTGCTTACTTGTGCAATGCGCAAGCGCCTGGCATCATGCCCGCCTCTGCCTCTGCCTCTGCCTGCCTGCCTGCCTGCCCGCCTGCCCACCTGCTAGGTTGCCGCCATTGTGAAGTAGCCGGAATGCGTGGGCTGGTCTCACGGTTCTATTGCTTACTTGTGCAATGCGCAAGCGCCTGGCATCATGCCCGCCTCTGCCTCTGCCTCTGCCTGCCTGCCTGCCTGCCTGCCCGCCTGCCCACCTGCTAGGTTGCCGCCATTGTGAAGTAGCCGGAATGCGTGGGCTGGTCTCACGGTTCTATTGCTTACTTGTGCAATGCGCAAGCGCCTGGCATCATGCCCGCCTCTGCCTCTGCCTCTGCCTGCCTGCCTGCCTGCCCGCCTGCCCACCTGCTAGGTTGCCGCCATTGTGAAGTAGCCGGAATGCGTGGGCTGGTCTCACGGTTCTATTGCTTACTTGTGCAATGCGCAAGCGCCTGGCATCATGCCCGCCTCTGCCTCTGCCTCTGCCTGCCTGCCTGCCTGCCCGCCTGCCCACCTGCTAGGTTGCCGCCATTGTGAAGTAGCCGGAATGCGTGGGCTGGTCTCATGGTTCTATTGCTTACTTGTGCAATGCGCAAGCGCCTGGCATCATGCCCGCCTCTGCCTCTGCCTCTGCCTGCCTGCCTGCCTGCCCGCCTGCCCACCTGCTAGGTTGCCGCCATTGTGAAGTAGCCGGAATGCGTGGGCTGGTCTCACGGTTCTATTGCTTACTTGTGCAATGTGCAAGCGCCTGGCATCATGCCCGCCTCTGCCTCTGCCTCTGCCTGCCTGCCTGCCTGCCCGCCTGCCCACCTGCTAGGTTGCCGCCATTGTGAAGTAGCCGGAATGCGTGGGCTGGTCTCACGGTTCTATTGCTTACTTGTGCAATGTGCAAGCGCCTGGCATCATGCCCGCCTCTGCCTGCCCGCCCGCCTGCCTGCCTGGAGGTGCCCATGCAGCTGTGACTTTGCCTCTGCCAGTGGGACTTTGCCTCTGCCACTGGGACTTTGCCTCTGCCACTGGGACTTTGCCTGGAGGGAGCTGTGCCACTGGGACTTTGCCTGGAGGACCCTGTGCCAATGTGACTTTGCCTGGAGGGAGCTGTGCCAAACTGTGACTTTGCCTGGAGGACCCTGTGCCAATGTGACTTTGCCTGGAGGGAGCTGTGCCAAACTGTGACTTTGCCTGGAGGACCCTGTGCCAATGTGACTTTGCCTGGAGGGAGCTGTGCCAAACTGTGACTTTGCCTGGAGGACCCTGTGCCAATGTGACTTTGCCTGGAGGGAGCTGTGCCAAACTGTGACTTTGCCTGGAGGACCCTGTGCCAATGTGACTTTGCCTGGAGGGAGCTGTGCCAAACTGTGACTTTGCCTGGAGGACCCTGTGCCAATGTGACTTTGCCTGGAGGGAGCTGTGCCAATGTGACTTTGCCTGGAGGAGCCTATGCCAACGTGACTTTGCCTGGAGGACCCTGTGCCAATGTGACTTTGCCTGGAGGACCCTGTGCCAATGTGACTTTGCCTGGAGGAGCCTATGCCAACGTGACTTTGCCTGGAGGAGCCTATGCCACTGGGACTTTGCCTGGAGGAGCCTGTGCCACTGGGACTTTGCCTGGAGGAGCCTATGTGCCACTGGAGTCCTCCGATCCACAGCGGCCGCACGAATAAGGTAAGTGTGTGCAGTCAACGCAGGGACACCTGAGAGTGTCCAGAAGTGGGGCAGTGTGAGATCTTACTTCCGAGTAAGCAAGCAGGCAGCCCCGTGTGCCTACTGGGGCGTGGGCACTCAGGACCGGGCAGATGCCAGTCCTGGGTGAGAGGGAGCCAATGGTGGAAAAGTATGATTTATCTCATGTTAATTCTTTTCCCCCCCCCCTCCTTCTTTTGCAGCCTATGGAACTCTTCGCCACTGCGCAAAGCGCACCCGTGAATCCAGACTGCCCATCTGCCCCAGCCACGGCCGCATGGAGGTGGCCCCTCGATTCACGTCGCCCCTACGACTCAGGTAAGAGTGCAGGCAGAGTGGCCATATAGAAAAGAAGGCAGGGCCCCTGCACCTTTAACTGTTGTGATGAAGAGGGAATCTCAGCAGGAACTAATTCCATACAAATGACACTGGCAGAAATTCCCTTTTCTCTACAACTGCTGAAGTTAGGAACCCTGACCTGGATTTGATCTGGTCAGCCTAACGTAGGGTGCTATTAGGAGTGAATGAATAACCCAAGGACAAAAGAAATGGTGATTCTCTAATGATCCGGTAAGCTGTGTCCTGCCAGACACAAAAGGATAGCCAATCCCTCTAACAATGGGCTCAGAAGAGTGATTTAGAAAGGGAGGGGTGCAGGAGAAAGAGGATTGCATCACAAACAAGAGAAGTGTGCCGGTGGGAGACTAGTTACTAGGACTTGTTTGTATTAATTAATACAAATCTTTATTTATTTTCCTTTCTTCTTTTGCAGTATAAAAGTATTTATGTAATATTCATTATCCCCCTCCTCTTCTTTTGCAGCCTATGGCACTCTCACTGCCACAGTGCCCGGGAAAGGAGAGACTTTGCCCATTACATGCCAGCCTGCCCGCCCGCTGCTGATGCCGCCTGCCGCCTTCCAGATCGTTCCTGCGAGGCGGGCCAGCCGCCTTTCTTGCACAAGCCATGGGACTAGGGGTCCTCCAGGAGAATCTCACCGAGTCCTCAACGCCCTCAGGACTATGGTAAGTGTTCTGTGAATGGGGGGGGGCACCTTCCACCTAACTGAAGGTTGGCTGTCTGCCTGCTAACTTCCGAGTGAGCAGGCAGCCCCGTGTGCCTGCTGGGGCGTGGGCACTCAGGACCGGGCAGATGCCAGTCCTGGGTGAGAGGGAGCCAATGGTGGAAAAGTATGATTTATCTCATGTTAATTCTTTTCCCCCCCCCCTCCTTCTTTTGCAGCCTATGGAACTCTTCGCCACTGCGCAAAGCGCACCCGTGAATCCAGACTGCCCATCTGCCCCAGCCACGGCCGCATGGAGGTGGCCCATCGATTCACGTCGCCCGCACGACTCTGGTAAGAGCCTGTCAGAGAGCTTACCCACGAGTAAGCAAGCAGGCAGCCCCGTGTGCCTGCTGGGGCGTGGGCACTCAGGACGGGCACATGCCAGTCTTGGGTGGGAGGGAGCCAGTGGTGGAAAAGTATCATTTTCCTCATATTCTTCCCCCCCCCCTTCTTCTTTTGCAGCCTATGGAACTCTTTGCCACAGTGTCCAGGAGAGACGGTAATGCAGACTGCCCACCTGCCCGTCACTGCCCGCCTGGAAGTGGCATCTTATCAACAACGCCCTCAGGAGGACTACGGTAAGTGTTCTGTGAATGGGGGGGGGCACCTTCCACCTAACTGAAGGTTGGCTGTCTGCCTGCTAACTTCCGAGTGAGCAGGCAGCCCCGTGTGCCTGCTTTGGCGTGGGCACTCAGGAAGGGCAATCCTGGGTGGAAGGGAGCTGGTTGTGTTGAAGTGGTCAACTAATATTCATTCTTTTTTCCCCCCCTTCTTCTTTTGCAGCCTATGGCACTCTCACTGCCACAGTGCCCGGGAAAGGAGAGACTTTGCCCATTAAATGCCAGCCTGCCCGCCCGCTGCTGATGCCGCCTGCCGCCTTCCAGATCCTTCCTGCAAAGAGAGCAAGCCGCCCTCCTCGCACAAGCCATGGGACTTGGCATTCGCCCTCAAGGAGAATGTCACCCAGTCCCCAATGCCGCTGTTGGACTTTGCCCATTAAATGCCAGCCTGCCCGCCCGCTGCTGATGCCGCCTGCCGCCTTCCAGATCCTTCCTGCAAAGAGAGCAAGCCGCCCTCCTCGCACAAGCCATGGGACTTGGCATTCGCCCTCAAGGAGAATGTCACCCAGTCCCCAATGCCGCTGTTGGACTTTGCCCATTAAATGCCAGCCTGCCCGCCCGCTGCTGATGCCGCCTGCCGCCTTCCAGATCCTTCCTGCAAAGAGAGCAAGCCGCCCTCCTCGCACAAGCCATGGGACTTGGCATTCGCCCTCAAGGAGAATGTCACCCAGTCCCCAATGCCGCTGTTGGACTTTGCCCATTAAATGCCAGCCTGCCTGCCCGCCTTCCAGATTCTGCTGTGGAAGGAGAAATAAATAATACTAGGTGCTGCAAGAGACCATGTGGATTGGCTCTACATCAAAGCAGCCTTCTGGTTTAGAATTACATAGTACACAAGAAAAGAACAATCACTTATCCTGCAAGATCCCTTCCCAGGCTAGGATCTGAATAATAGCTATTAGCTAGGATCTGAATAGCTATTACCTGGGATTAGCTACTAGTGCATTTGGTAGCATTCCTGCAACCAACACCTGTCTTGTCATGTAAATGTATGGGTCCCTAAAGCAATTTACAATCACTTTACATTTTACAAATGAATAAGTGAAACTTTCTTCCCTCATTACCAATCCACACCAGGCAGGCAATGTCCCCTTCCTGAAGGTTTAAAATAATAAAGTTTAACCTTTGTTTTCCCACTAAAGCATTGCACCAAAGTTTGTTAAATTTCCAGCGTTTGAGCGGGCATAGGTCCTGTGCCATGTGAGCGAGTTAGAGGTTTGTAGCTCTTAAAACCAACCCATAAATCCCATGTGCAATGCCATGCATAAACCTTTGTTTTCCCACTAAAGCATTGCACCAAAGTTTGTTAAATTTCCAGCGTTTGAGCGGGCATAGGTCCTGTGCCATGTGAGCGAGTTAGAGGTTTGTAGCTCTTAAAACCAACCCATAAATCCCATGTGAAATGCCATGCATAAACCTTTGTTTTCCCACTAAAGCATTGCACCAAAGTTTGTTAAATTTCCAGCGTTTGAGCGGGCATAGGTCCTGTGCCATGTGAGCGAGTTAGAGGTTTGTAGCTCTTAAAACCAACCCATAAATCCCATGTGCAATGCCATGCATAAACCTTTGTTTTCCCACTAAAGCATTGCACCAAAGTTTGTTAAATTTCCAGCGTTTGAGCGGGCATAGGTCCTGTGCCATGTGAGCGAGTTAGAGGTTTGTAGCTCTTAAAACCAACCCATAAATCCCATGTGAAATGCCATGCATAAACCTTTGTTTTCCCACTAAAGCATTGCACCAAAGTTTGTTAAATTTCCAGCGTTTGAGCGGGCATAGGTCCTGTGCCATGTGAGCGAGTTAGAGGTTTGTAGCTCTTAAAACCAACCCATAAATCCCATGTGAAATGCCATGAATAAACGTTCGTTTCCCACTAAAATGTTGCACCTAGCTTCCGGAAATTTCACACACATTTGAAGTGAAGTGTTCCCTGCAATGTGCCAAAGTTTCCCGTTTGTATCTTTGAAAATAAAAAAATGGGAGGCAAAACTGTATTTTACCCCACTGCTACCCAATTTTCAACAATTCATTGCCAACACATGCCTGGAGCTAGCTGTCTGAAATTTTACACACATATCAAGGGAAGTGTTCCCTGTAATGTGCCGAAGTGTCCTGTTTGTATCTTTAAAAATAAAAACATGGGAGGCATAACTGCATTTACCCCACTACTACCCATTTTTCAAAAATTCATTGCCACACCAGGCAAGCACCCACGGTTCTGGGATTTCACACACGTGGGTCCCAAGGTTCCACCTACAATGTGGCAAAGTTTCATGTGTGTAACTTTAAAAATGACCGAGTTATAGGCATTCCATGTTATTTATTAAAAAATTAATTGCCACAAACTGCATGCACCAATCTTTCTGAAATTTCTCACAGATACCTATCCCTAACCAGTGTACAATGTGCCCAAGTTTCATCCTTCTGTCGTTAAAAATGAAAAAGTTATAGGCGTTTTTGTAAAACAATAATTTGCTATAGGAAAAAGCATTCAAAATGGCGTCCGATCCGGATCGGAAAATCCGATCCGACACACGATCCGATCCGATCCGATCCGACCCCCCAGGTCCGATTCCGATCCGCTATCCGATCCGATCCGGGGGGTCAGTGCACATCCCTAATTTTCTCCCCATTCCCAAAAGTAGAAATTCCTCACCTACGGCTTAGTTACTGGTAGTAACCTTTGACCCCGCCCACTGCCAGAACTCGGGTCCCAAGAGCATCCCCAAAATGAAATTTGGCCCACTGGGTAAATGAGGTTTAACACCCCTGGTATAGACAATACTGAGCCAGATGAACTAGTGCTCCGATTGGATATAAGGCACTTTTCAATGTATCTTCTAGATATATTACGCAAGACTGCTGACCTTGGTGCTGTGGCACACCTCTCAGCCCTGCAGGTCCTCAACTAGCCCTAATGAATCCTCACAGCCTAGCAACCTGGCAGCCTTACCAAGACACCATGACCCTTGAATTGCAGACACAGCAGCACCATCTGCTGTTCAGGCCAGGCCCTGTTTGCAATTTGTGTCCACTTTTATTTCAACAACTCTGGATATGTTATCTTTTCAACACTCCCTTAGGCTAGGGTGTCCAGATCGCCCGGGGTTTCCTGGTCCTAACCGGGAAACCTAGGCGAATCCGGGCCAACCGGAGGGCGGCGGGGGGAAACTGGTGTGGCGGGGGGTCAGGCGGCGGTGGCAGCGAGCAGCGACAAGCGGTGGTAGACCCGGCAGCGGTGGCGGTGGAGAAGCCCGGGAAGCGGCCGCCCCAGCAGGTAAGTGCCCCCCGTCGCGCCTCACGCTCCTTACCTGCAGGGGCATCCGGTTCCCTCTGGAGCGCGAGGCACGAGGGGGGGCACTTACCTGCTGGGGCAGCCGCTTCCCAGGCTCTTCCGCCGCCACCGGCACTGGGTCCTCCACTGCCGCTGGGTCCTCCACCGCCGCCAGGTCCTTCGCCGCTGCTGCCGGGCTCGTGAGGCCAGAGGCCGAGCGGAAGAGACAGGAGAGGGCTGGATCTGGAAGTGATGTAATTGGCCCTCTCCCATCTCTTCCGTGTGGCCTCTAGCCTCCTTGGCGCTCGTCGCGATGGCGACGAGCCTCAAGGAGCCCAGACGCCCGTGCGGAAGAGACGGGAGAGGGCCGGATCCGGAAGTGATGTAATCGGCCCTCTCCTGTCACTTCTGCGCGGCATCTGACCTTATGAGCCCGGCAGCGGCAGCGAAGGACCTGGCGGTGGTGGAGGAAGACCCGCCGGCGGCGGGGGACCTGGGGGAGGCAGCTGACCCGGCGGGGGTGGCAGAGGAGGAGGAAAAGAACCCGGTAGGTCCAGGCTGGTGTTTTTGGGGGGTTTCTTGGTGGGGGGGTTGTTTTGGGAGGGGGGTGGCGGGGGGGACCAGGATTTTGGTTTCCAAAATCTGGTCACCCTACCTTAGGCACTCTTAAATTTGTCCCCCCCCCATCTCTTCCTAGCCACCCACCCCTCTGGCAGTTATAAGGCATGAACTTCTCTTTTTTTATTCCAAGTTGAAAGGGGTGGGGAGCAAGTCAGCAGGGTAACCTTCAACCTAACACCTTTTCCCTTTAAACTGAAACATACCCTCAAGTCCCCTGCCATCTCTTCCATGAGAGCTATTGTCCTGGCCTGCACACTTTTGCGGGTATCTTTGCTGTGCCAACATTTCAACACAACAAAGAGAAAATGTGAACTTAGCACTGTTTCCTGCTTTGTTCATATTTTTGTGCTTCTACTTCTATATTCCTTCTGAAAATACCCATAATGCCCTTGATGAACAGCAACCCTTAAAATGCAAATACCAGAATGCAATTCATGCTATCCTAGCAGGAGGCAGCAGAGTTTAGCCAGTATGAGGTTCTTTCAGAGAGCCAGTGAGGTGCCATCTTATCATGAGGTTCTCCCTTACAAGCAGGTAGCAGGTTGAGGAATTCAAGTTCCAGGAACTGCACTTGGATACATTTGGGCACTATGAGGAGAGACTGAAAGAACTGGCTATGTTCAGCCTTGAGAAGAGAAGACTGAGGGGAGACATGATAGCACTCTTCAAATACTTGAATGGTTGTCACACAGAGGAGGGCCAGGATCTCTTCTCAGTCATCTCAGAGTGTAGGACACAGAATAATGGGCTCAAGTTACAGGAAGCCAGATTCCAGCTGGACATCAGGAAAAACTTATTGACTGTTAGAGCAATACAATAATGGAACCAATTACCTGGGGAGGTTATGGGTTCTCCCACCCTAGAGGCCTTCAAGAGGCAGCTGGACAGCCATCTGTCAGGTATGCTTTAAGGTGGATTCCTGCATTGAGCAGGGGGTTGGATTTGATGGCCTTATAGGCCCCTTCCAACTCTACCATGGGCTGACCAGATAAAATCCAGGTCAGGGCTCCTGTAACTTTAACAGTTGTAGAGAAAAGGGAATTTCAGCCAGGGTCATTTGTATGCAATTAGTTCCTGGTGAAATTCCCTCTTCATCACAACAGTTAAAGGTGTAGGCACTATACTAGAGTGACCATATACAAAAGAAGGCAGGGCCCCTGCAACTTTAACAGTTGTGATGAAGAGGGAATTTCACCAGGAACTAATTGCATACAAATGACACTGGCTGAAATTCCCTTTTCTCTACAACTGTTAAAGTTACAGGAGCCCTGACCTGGATTTTATCTGGTCAGCCTACTCTACCATTCTATGATTCTATGACTTGCCAGTTGACAACTGGCCAAGATTAGGGTGACCATATGAAGAGGAGGACAGGGCTCCTGTATCTTTAACAGTTGTATTGAAAAGGGAATTTCAGCAGGTATCATTTGTATGCATGCAGCACCTGGTGGAATTCCCTCTTCATCACAACAGTTAAAGCTGCAGGAGCTATGCTAGAGTGACCAGATACAAAAGTGGGTCACGGCTCCTGCAGCATTAACTTTGCAATGAAAAGGGAATTTCATCAGGTGCTGCATGCATTCAAATGAAATTCCTTTTTTTATACAACTGTTAAAGATACAGGAGCCCTGTCCTCCTTTCTATATGGTCACTCTAGCCAAGATCAGGACAAAACCCTGATCAGGTCTCTAAATGGAGAGAATATTGATTGGAATGTTCAAGCCACTTCTTTGATTGGGAAGAGAGAGCATATTTCCCCACTGGTAACTGGGACCTTTCCCCAGCGGAAGTGATATATACGGTGTTACTTTCACACTGGGGATTCTTGGGACTCCCAGGCAGAGTCCCTAGTGGGAAAAGAGACTCTGCCGTGACCTTGAGAGCACCCACCCCTACTGTCTTGCAAGCCCATAGCCAGCCTAAAAGTTTTTTGGGGGGGGGGCACGATGCCAAAACATAAGGTGTCATTCATCCAGTTTGCAGCCCTTTTAAAGACAAATTTATAAATTCTTTTTAAATTATGTGCTTGTAAATATTTTTAGGGAAGGGAGAGAAGATTTAAGGGGGAACAGGCACTACCTGTTAGGTCTGTTAGAACCAGTATACTATTCTATTTGCTGGGGTGGGTGGGTATATTAACCAAACAATTTTTCCTTTGCTTTCATGTTGCACATGCATGTATTTGAGAACAATCATTGTAAAAAATAAATCCTGTTTTGTTCTGAATTTAACAAGGGTGTGTGAGCTATTCTCCCCCAATTAGAATTATGTTTAAGGGGTTTTTGAGCTAAGTTCCCAAATGTTCCTATGCAAAAAGTGTCATCACATGAGGGGAAATTACGTTTGCTTACTGTCGCTTCTCCATCCAAACGTTTGTCCCTCATTATTTCCTCTTTTGAAAAAGGAAGTAAACAATGTGCACATGGCCCATTAAGTGGGCCTTTTTGATCCCGCTGCTTCCCCTGCACACAGCAGGAGATAGCAGCAACTTCCATCTTTAAAAATAAGTTGGACTTACTGGAGAATTTTTTTGTGACACGAAGAAGGCTAGAAGGGGCGGGAGGCAGATGACATCATGAGAGGTACCTGCAAAAACCCATTAGTGCCCAGTAACAAGCATATAATAAATGCTCATCTGATGGAGCTCAAAAATTTCACAATTATCCATTTCACAATTATCCAGGAAAGCTACATCAATGACCTGATGTTGTCAGTGCTGAGATGCCCTTGAATGACTTTGACCTAGGGTTGTGGCTAGTGCATGGAAGTGCTCGGTGAGGTCAGATAAAACACACAGCATTCCTCTCACAGAGGCAGTAAACCTAATCCCAGAGACAGAAACAAAATAACATTCTGCAAATGCAGTAAATGTGTGTTTGGGACTGGAAACTGCTGAAGAAGGCAAAGCAGGATGATAGAGAGGAGTGAAACTGTAGAAGGTGAAAGTGTGAAAATGAGGGAAATGTCAGCTTTTGGCTTTTAGGATAAGGAAAAGATGGGAGGTGCAGTAGGATTTAGGAATGAGGGAGTTTTCTGTCCTCACTTGCCATTGTGGGAATAGGTTGAGAAACAGCATGGTGGTGCAATACAAAAACTCCTAAACAAGCAACAACTTTCCCACAATGAAACCAATTGTGCATGCAATTCTGATGATGATGATAATGAAATGTGAACCAGAAGATGCAGATTAAAAACAGATTTAGGTATTGTATAACCAACTATACATAGCTGTGAATAAAAATCTGTTTTCAAAACCAACATCTTGAATTATACATCACAAAAGAAACTGAAATGCTGGCACGGGGAATAAGATTTGACTTCTTTGCCATTCAGGTGTTTCAAAGAAAAATCCCCTTGATGATATTTGGGCTGCACCTCCAGAACTGTGCATAGAATTACTGCTTTTTGCAAAGCTGTTAAGTAATATGCATTCTTATATTTAAAAGTGCTTTAGAGATACCCACACAGTAATTGAAACTTGGGTTGAAATAAATGTTCACTATTTTGTAGTGATCACACTCAGATCTTGCTAATCATCATCACCAAATGTGAGTGGTTCAGTGACTGTCACAGCCCTGAGGTGGTGTTGAACTTACTAGAATGAGCTGGATTAGTGTCCGGAATGATACAGGTGACCAGAGTTTGAGCTAGTTAAACGATTATATATGCAAAGCCTTCTAAACATATGCAATGCCTTTTAAAGGGATTGCAGTAGTACAAACCATACCCTTCGCCCATACACTGTGGTTCTTCCCATGCATAAATGAAAAAGTTGTGGTTTTATATATGCAGGGTGGATTAGCTCATTGGTGGAACCATATGTATAATAGGCATCATGCCAAACCCAACTGCTTTCACAAGGACCCAATCTAGGCTGACCAGATAAAATCCAGGTCAGGGCTCCTGTAACTTTAACAGTTGTAGAGAAAAGGGAATTTCAGCCAGTGTCATTTGTATGCAATTAGTTCCTGGTGAAATTCCCTCTTCATCACAACTGTTAAAGTTGCAGGGGCCCTGCCTTCTTTTGTATATGGTCACTCTAGTATAGTGCCTGCACCTTTAACTGTTGTGATGAAGAGGGAATTTCACCAGGAACTAATTGCATACAAATGACCCTGGCTGAAATTCCCTTTTCTCTACAACTGTTAAAGTTACAGGAGCCCTGACCTGGATTTTATCTGGCCAGCCTACCCAATCTCAACAGGCACCCACTCCTGTTCAGCCTGGGGAAAGCATTCTCTACTGAGGTGAGTAAGAACAAAGTCTGGGAATGGCTCAAGTCACAGAAAAGAAAACATAGTAGGTTGACAAAATCCATACCCCTAATCAGTAGAGCTATGTGCTCCATTCTGCAAATTTGAAGATTCGTCGGAGCTCCACCAAAGCTTCGAATTTGCGAGCGGAGCAAGGGCATATACCTTTGAAGAGGAGTGACGCTCCATTGGAGCTTCAAACCACTTTGAAGATAGCTGATGGGTGTTTTAGGCTTTCTGAGGCTTGTTTTGACTTTAAACAATGTTGCTATACTTAACTGAAGACTTCTCCATATAAGGAAGATGCAGAGGGGGTGAGGGGTAGCTTTGAGATTAACATCTGTGGCTAACCAATTAGCCACAGTGGCCTCCCTGTCCCCTTCCAATCACAGTGTTTGGGGAGTGCTAGTTCCTGCAGCATTGGAAGATGAGTGAGAGTGTGTGTGAGAGAGAACTGCTTGCTTTTTGCCATCTGTTTTGGTGTCTCTGCTTTTTCTCTGCTTGTTGTTCCCTTGTGCTAGTTTCTTCTTGTTGTTACTCATGGCTGGCTGGTTTTTTTATTTTTAAATTTCATTTTTTTAACCTTGTGTATGATTGTCACAAGTTTCTCTACTCTAACATTAGGGTGGGTGTTGCGGGTGACAGACACTACTTCGCCCATTCACGCTTCTCACTTATATATATTAGCTTCTCAAGGCTTGTGTGTTGGCACCACTTTGAACATCTAGACTTTGAACTCCTGCCTACTTCCTTCACAAACATGAGACTCTGAGACCCTCTTTCCAATGCCCTGCATTGCATGCCAGCACCATGGGGCTAAGTTGCAACAGTTGTCTCTAGGTTGTCTGTGCAGCCTGTGTTGTCTCTTTTTCTAAGTCATTGCAGCCAAACCAGAGCCACCAGCCTCACACAATCTCTCTGGCTCAATTCGGATGACACGTTTAACAACTGTGGGTTGTTGAAGCAACAACCCGTTGAGTTGTTAAACGTGTCGTCCGAATTCAGCCACACAATGGAGCAACAACCCACAGTTGTTAAAGTAACAACTGAGATGAACAACTCATTTGCGAGTTGTTGGGGGATTTTACAACTGACAAACGTGTTGTCTGAATTGGGGCGTTGTTGAAGCAACAACCGTGAGTTGTTGAGCAAGGAAAATCAGAGAGTGGAGCGGCAAGAGAGGCAGAAAGCAGGCGGCCGCTCAAGCATGCTCGCAAGAGAGACCCGACTTCGCCGCCATAGCAACCAGGACGCCCGCTTCCCCCACCAGGCAGCCGGCACGGAGCTCAACAAGGGGCCAGCTCCTGCAAGGACTCACGCAGGGTGCCCAGTCAGCTACCCCAACGGACAGGGAAGCACACCAGAAGGGCACTACGGCAAAGGTGGGAGGGGGAGATGGAATAAGCAACAACCCCAGGCGCCCTGGAGCAAGGGGAAGCCACCCCCCCACACCAAGAGGGAGAAAAACACCCCATCCAAAGCAGACCCCCACTGCACCGCCACCTCCACCCTCGCATCACCCAGAAGGACGAGGGCAGGGGAAGCTGCGACCAGAGAGCCCCCCCTCATCCGCCCAACACGGCTGGACAGCGAGCCATTGCCAGGGCCCGAGAATCCCATTGGGGAGCGTCGCACCCATGTGGAGGCGTCTCGGGTGCGTGAATGCATCAGTGCCTGGATCTGGCTGCGCTACCCTCACCCCCTGCGAGCGTCGGCTGTGGAGTTCCATCTCTGGAGTGGCATCCCTCCCTGGCATGCTGCCCCTCTCCACCTCCTCCCCTTGGCATGTTCCGTGCTTGGCTCCCTGGGGGTGTGGCCTCAGCTGTCCCCTCTTCACCGCTGTGCCTTCCAGCTGCCTCCTCCCTTCCCGGGGGCAACTGTCCTTTCTGTAGGTTCTGCCCTGGCATAGTGGTGCCCATGTGCCTTATTGCCCATGTCTGGTCTCCCTGCTGAATAAAGTTTTCTACACCACCCCACTCTCGCCTTCTTTCCTGTGTGTGCGGGAGATGCTCTAGGAGGGGGGGGGTTGGGGGCTGGGGTGTGGGGTGTGGGTGCCAACGTTGGAATTACAGTGCGGGGCGTGGGGTGCGACTGTTGTATTGGTGCTGCCGTACCTCCTGGCTGCCTCTTTGCCCAAGGCTGCTGAGTTCCGCCCACTGACTGAGGCAGCCAATGGGGTTTGCGAGGCGTGTCCTGCATCGGTTTCAATCATGGTGCCCATGGTTTTCGGCCGCAGTGCCTTCTGGGATACCTGCTGGAGGACAGGTATCCCATTTTCCCCGCTCGGTGAGCGGGGAAAATGGTGGCCGAGCTGTCAGTCAGAGCCGAGTAGGCAATTTGCAACTGGGGTGGTAGCCGATTCCTTGCAGCGCCTGCTGCAGCGTGTTGTCTGTAGATCACCACCTTTTTCAACAACCGTCAGTAGGTAACTCAACAACCGAGGCTGAGCATGTTGTCCGAATTGAGCCTCTGTCTCTCACTGCCAAAGTCTCCTGACGGTCCAGCTGAGCTGCACACTTTGTACTCTGTGGCCGGGGGTAGGATGCCAGCTTATAGCTTGGTCATGTCCAGTGACTCTTGTTTTAAAAAAATCTCTGCCACCAGCCACCTCCGCCTACACCAATACCGGACTTCGAGATGCTCTTAAAAGACTCTGTGTGGCACACCAGCCTCTCAGGGCTAAGCTACAGCGATCTCTGAGTTGTGTCTTCAGTCTAACCCCATTTCTAAGAGATATGCCAGCCAGCCAAAGCCACAAATCTATCTATTTGTCTTGGACACACACTTCAAATGTTCTGCATTGCATGCCAGCAGTGCAGACTGAGCTTAGCTTGCAAGTGAACAAAGTGAAATGGAAGGGAAGGGATAGTGAAGCAAAGCAATGACATGCCAGGTTCCAACATCTGTAGTAACAGGGCATCTGAAAGATAAGAGCCTCTCTCTTGACTGGCACCTCACTTTTGGTCATGAGAGTTTCTCTCTAAGGATGACCCTTCATCGTCCATGTTGTGGAACTCTGAGCAAATGGCCTCTGGCTCATTCTGTTTTTCCCTGTGAACTGCTTTGACTGAACTCTCTTTTCCCACATTTTGATCTGTGGATGCCTCACCTCTGCTGAGCTCCAGGTGCCTGACTGCCCAGCAAATCTGTGACAGGAAAGATGCCCTGCCTGTCCAGCAATTCTTAGCTAAAAACTGGAGATCCCCTTAATGTCAAGGGCTGAAATTGCTCAAAGTGCTAATAGGGGTGTGTGCTCTGCCCTGGAATTATCTGATAACTGCAAACACCCCTGGTGCATTTGATCTTCCAGAGCAAGGATTGGCCGCTTCTAAAGTAATAGAATCATTTCAGAGTGGAGGCATGCCCAATCAGAGCTTCTAACATCTCCAAAATTATCCGACTGATTTTCAGGCATCAATGCTGTGCGAGTGTGTCCATGTCCCATTGAATATCTCCAAATTTGGAAGACGCTGAGTGGGGTGAGGGTATATTGACATATGTGGGTAACCAATAGCTATTAGCCACACTTGTCTTCCTGTCCCCTCCTCCAATCACAGTGTTTTGTCTTCCTTGCCTGTCGTCATTCTAGTGAGAGAGAAACGTGCACAACAGAGAGATTTGCAGGCAGCAAGGCAGCCATTGCCTCTTGATCCACTAATATTTCTAAGCTTTTTCTCCTTCTAAAATCATTAAAACTCCTAGTGTGCTGTGTTTCTGTAGTCTACACTCTCCCCATTGAAAAATCTTTTAAAAAATCCAAGCCTGCTAGCGTGTGAGTGTGTGTTTGTTTGGTTTACGCCTATTATTAGCATTGGCTGGCTGGGCTTCCAGTCTGGGGGGGTGGGGTTGTTCCTCGTCTTCCTCCTCCTCCCTCTCCAAGCCTCGTAGCCTGTTGTTGCCTTGACTCATTCCAATGTGCCTAACAGTGTTGGTGGGGTGCTCCTCCTCCTTCTCCTGCATGCCTCTGCTCCTGTCCAGTGTCCTCTCTGAAGATGGGCAAGCTGTGTGCTGCTGTTGTGGCATTTATTAATTTATATTTATTTTTGTTTATTTATTTATTATAGCACTAAGCACTTTTAGTGTTATCCCACTGCTTCATTTTCCTTTCCCGCTCCCTCGCCATACAGATCAAGGCATGAGAGATGCTTGAGAGGACATTTGAGTTTGGACTTTAAAAATTCCCTATAAATCACTGCATGTAGGGATGTGCTCCAAACTTGGCAAGACAAAAGCCCTCTTTAAAAGCTATCACTGTGCTAGTTTTTATGTGTTTATCTTTAAAACTGAGGGAGCTGTGAGCATTTCTGGTAATTCCCACTGATGAGAATGTACCGGTTACCCCAAAATGGCACGATGTTTCACCAAACCATCTGGCAGAGAGGGACCTGCTCTGGAAACTGGGACAGAAAAATGCCTCAATGGAGCTCTGCCCCAAATTTCAGGGTGGAGAAGACTTGCTCTGCAAACCCCTAGTAAATGGGTTTCGTGCATATTTTCAGTATTAATTATTTCATTGGTAATAACATTCACAAGAATAGAAGACGGAAGTTTCCTGCCTGTCTCTATAGTGTCGTTACATTCATCAATGTAGAAAGCTATGAGCATTTTGCACTTCAAAGACATTTCTGCAGCTGGTTTCAACCAGTCAGGGTAGTGAATAAAAAAGATTGAATGTTAAATGCTGAATCTAAATAATATTTTAAATCACAATATGAAGAGACATTCTGATGTCTGTAATCCAATATTCCCATGTGGGAAGTTTGCTGTCACTTCATATCTCCTCTTGTTTAGTATCAACTTGCATTTTCAAGCACCACGCCTCAGATGTACTTCCATAGGCGTGTTCAGCACATTTCATTAGGGTGTGCACCCAGGGAATTTAATCTGTTTATTTTCAGAGGTGAACATTTGTTGAATACTCAGTCAGAAAGGATATTATTTTTATTCATTTATTTATTAAACACTGTAAACACAGATGCCCTACTCTGTGTTTGGCTTGCCTGACTGCAGGAGGGCTGTTGCAGGTGAGGAGGGGGGGGTATGAGGAGACTCTCCTCAAACCCCAGTACTGGTGAGGCTTTGTGGTGACACTGGCCAAAGGAAGGGCTGATGAGGTGATCTTAGCCTTTGAAACATGGCTCCTGCAGAGAGGCTCCTGGCAGAGCAATTCCTTTTCACTCCTGCTGCTGGGAGCAATGGTACATCGTTGATGGTGGCAACAGCAGAGCAGCCGGAGGGCAGCTGGGGGACCATTCCTGCTGCATCTGGATCCCCCTCTCAATCCCTGCTCAATGGCCCCCTCAATTCACAACATTGCTTGAGACATTAGGGTGTGCCTGTGCACACTTAGGATTCACTTAGGATGGTTTGGGAAACGGACGTAGGAATCCGAATTGAGAAAAAAGACTGAAATGCATTGTGGGACAGATGTCCATTTAAAACAATATCAAGTAAAAACAAGGAATTAATGTTAAAACTGACCCACAGATGGTATCTGACACCTAGAAGAATATCAGGGGTGAGCCCAGGGACATCCTCAGTAAGTTGGAGGGGATGCTCCGGAATAGGGGATGCTCCAGAATATACATGTGTGCTGGACATGCCCTAAGGTGAGTACTTTTGGGGGGGAAAAGTGTTCCAGGAGATTAGCTCAATAACTGAACAATGGGTTCACCTATCTTCTCACCTAGCTCTGTTAAATTTATATAGTGGATTGGATAGCAAGCTGTTAAATAAGGAATTAATAAGCCATCTACTAGTGGCAGCTAGATGATTGATAGCCAAGCACTGGAAAGATGGCAAAGGGCACCATATTGATAATTGGTACCAAAGGGTTTCACAGATTGCCCTCTTAGAAAAATTGACCCCAAAATTGAGGAAAGTGTGAGAACAACTAAGCAAAGACAAATTTGAGGGGGTATGGAGATTTATTGATTTTTTTGAACAAAGAAGAAAATGGGAGAATGCCTCCATTGGCATATATAGAGTTCTGGAGAGTATAGATGGATGGGTAAAGAGTAGGGGTGTGCACGGACCCCCCGGATCGGGTCAGGACCCAGATCAGGACCTCCAATTTTGTCCCGGATTGGATCGGACAAAATCAGAGGCACCCCAGACCAGATTGGGTCCGATCCCGATCCAAAAATTAGACATCCGATTTTTGGATTGGCCGCCATTTTTGTTTTCCCCATAGACTTGCATTGGGAAAAGAAACCTTTCCCCCAATGCAAGTCTATGAGTAAAAAATGGCGGCGGGTGGGTGAGGGGGGCCTAGACATCCGATTTTTGGATTGGCCACCATTTTTGTTTTCCCCATAGACTTGCATTGGGAAAAGAAACCTTTCCCCCAATGCAAGTCTATGAGTAAAAAATGGCGGCAGGTGGGTGAGGGGGGCCTAACTCCCTCCTCCCCCCCGGGGCCGTCCACTGTAGACGGACCCAGCAGGTAAGCCCCTTCCCCCGCGCTCCTTACCCCCCCGTGGCCGTCCGCTTCCATCCGCAGGCGCCGGCGGATGGAAGCGGATGGCCATGGGGGGGTAAGCCCCCTCCCCCTGCTTACCTTCCGTGGCCGTCCACTCCCATCTGCCGCTGGCCACTACTGCGAGCAGGCTTCACGGCCTGCCCCTAGGTAGTGTGCCAGGTGATGTCATCACCTGGCGCGCTACCTAGGGGCAGGCCGTGAAGCCTGCTTACAGTAGTGGCCAGCGGCGGATGGGAGCAGACGGCCACGGAAGGTAAGCGGGCCGCAGGCCCCCTCCCCCCTCCCCCCTGCTTACCTTTGGGGGACATCCGCTCCCGTCCGCCACTGGCCGCTACTGCGAGCAGGCTTCGCGGTCTGCTCCTGAGTAGCGCACCAGGTGATGCCACGGAAGGTAAGCCCCCTGCCAATGTTGTCCGCTTCCATTAGTGGGTGCCCGCTGGATCGGAACCGGATCGTGGATCAGACCTGATCCAGTGCACACCCCTAGTAAAGAGACTAATTTCTGGGGCATCCTAAACTAGTTCATGTTAAATAACATTAAACCCAGGAGGTTAGACAAACTGACAGTCTTCACGAATTCAAGAGAGTCGTGCAGACTGTTCTTTTCCGGCAGGCCTATCTGGATGAATTTTAAAATGTTTTAATGATGTGTTTCTCTTGTTTAAATTTTTTAACCTTGTTATGCTTGTATGTGTATTGTGTTCCCCGCCTCGATCCGTAGGGAGAGGCGGGTTATAAATAAACATTATTATTAGTAGTAGTAGTAGTATTGACACTGAATGTACATATATGATGTAATACTTGACCTATGTAACTAGTGTAAGGGAAACAGATAGACTGTGCTGAGCAGAAGATGGGTGAAGTAGTTGGAAGTTTAGCTAACAAAACAAAGCAGGGGTTTTAGCAGGGGGGGTTTGAATAACAAAGGGCCTTGGCTAGGCCACCTGGAGAGAGATTAGCAGCCAAGAATGAGGCGCCAGGAAGAGCAGTAAAACTAAGATCAAAGGAGGGGAGGTGTGAACAGGGAGAATTGCAGCTGGTGCCAGGAAAGGGAGGGGGGTCCAAAGAGGAGAAATAAAGTTGATGCCCTCCAAATGATGGCTATCTTTCATTGGGGGCTTGGACAGAGCTAGGTCCGGCTGGAGTAAGAGTATTATTAGCCTTTTTCTTATCTTTTATGTAACTGGGTTTTTTATGTTATGCATGCTGGGATTATGGGTTTTAAATGCTCCTAGACTTCTTAACCTGCTCTTAATCTAATAAAGTTTTATATCTCATGGAAATGAGTCGTTGTTTGAATCCTTGGGTTCCATGTATGATCCAGGCAACGATGGGAGCTGAGGCCCTTTGCCTTACATGGTGGCCTGTGGTGGGATTCACACGGAATCAGGGAGATCAAACCATACTGGCAAGTTGGGAAAGCAGAGCAAAGAGGGGGTGAGAATAGCTAGGGAAAGAAAAGATACAAGATTCACATGGAAGTATGAAAGCGCCGGATCGGCAGCTGGCAGAAGGAGCTGCGGGAGGAGGAGCCAGAGGGCCCGACCGCTCTACCATTGAATGGGTGGTGGAAGATTCACCGGAATGGGGAACTGAACTCAGGAAAAAACATGCAGCTGGGCAACCCTCACCCGCAGAGCTAGCTGGGGGAAATCTAGGGGGGCGTGCCCCAAAACCCCACTTCCCCAGGGACTTGGAGATGGAGACCAGGGAAGAGAGCTGGGAAGGCATTTCCTGAGTAAGGAGCTAGATCTGCAGGAGGCGAGGATTTGTCAAATGTATGCGGATTACCTGGAGCTGGCTACCCAGTAGATGCGGTGGGCAAAAATGAAGGAAGAGAGAGGAAGTGACAATTCGAGCATTGCCACTGGCTTCCATTCCCCAGATACTGCAGTTCGACAGATGGATGTTCCCCGCTTATAAAGAAGGAGACGATGTGGCATCTTTCTTTACCATGTTCGAAGTGGCTTGTGAGGAGGCAGGAGTGACTGGGAATCAGAGGATGGTTCTCCTGCGGATGCAAGTCTCGGGAAATTTGCTGGAGTTGATGGCGACGCTGCCCCAAGAATCACGTTCTGACTATGACTACCTCAGGAAATTAGTGAGGACGCAATATGCCCTTTCAGTGGAGCATTGCAGGAAGAGGTTTTGACAGCTGACTGTGAAACCTATGGAAACATTCACCACCTTTACAGCCTGGTTGATGACTGTCTTCGATGCATGGATGGAAGCGGCAGGCACCGACAACAGAGAAAAGCTGAGAGACCTGATGGCTAAAGAACAACTCTATAGGCAGTTTCCAGAGACATGTGATTCCTGGGTGGGGGAGAAAAATCCAAGTACGGCCACCGAGGTGGCGTAGATGGCAGACAGACTGAGCGCCTTTGGGAAGAGGGAGCCCGTGGGAGGGTGGAGAATGGAGAAACCGATGGAAACTCGGTGTGCCGGAGGCCCCACACCTGGGGAAAAGGCTGGATGGCCAGATGGAGAGCGGGAGGAGCGAGAGAACCAGCACCCTGTGGCGAAGCTGACAAATGGAGGATGCTTCTACTGCAAAGAAATGGGGCATTTGAAGCAAGATTGCCCGAAGCTAGCAGTGAAACAACTGGGAGTAGGAAAGCCCCCACCAACAAGAGCCCTGGTGCAAGCGGCCACCACTCCTCCCCCCCCCCCCGGCATCCCCAACATCGAACTTGAGCAATGACAGTGATGGAGAAACCCGAGACCTAGAATGGGAATATATGGGCGTGGAGGAGGCAGCAGAGAGAAGGAACTACCTGGACGGGGATGCCGTGCAGCCCCTGGTGGTGGCGCAGCAAGCTACCAAAGACTTCTCGATGAGGCTGGTGTCCACAGCACAACTACAATGGAGCAGGCGGCAATTCTGTGAGTTATTGTGGGTGAATGAGCGACTTACCCGGTCTCAAAGGGATACGGTGGCAGTTCTTTCATCAGTGCACCATAGTTTACTTTAGGAGGGACAGAGATTAAGGAACCAGACCTATGGGGCACCCTCATTTGAAGCCCTCCTGGCTTGGGTAAATATTGAGTATGGTGGTTGGAAGGGGGAGTTAACGGTGTTGGTTCACGGAGAAGGCCCTCTTTTTCTCCTTGGAAATGACTTATGTTTTAAAACCTCCCAACTCCAAGTGACTACTTGGGGGGACATAGTGAAAAGGGGAGAGAAGAGACAAGACGGAGAAACCCTTCCAGCTGCCCCACTTACCAAACAGGAAGTGGATGAGCTATGGCCAGGGAGCATGGATAGCCTGGCGTTCCGAGAGAGACAACAGCGGGGCAATCTTGCAGAGATGGGGCAGCGGGGGAAAGCCCCGGAAAAGGACAAAAAACACCAGCCCATTTTAAATGGGAGAAGGGGCTGTTGTACCAAGTGTTTCAGCCGAAGAAAGGGGAAAGGACAAAGAGGATGCAATTGGTGGTGCCGCAAGGGTTTTGGCAAAGAGTAATGGAAATGGCACACGAAACGTGGGGGGGGGGCACTTGGGAATTCATCGAATGCTGGCTGGGTTAGTAGGGGATTTTATTGGCCCTTGGTGGTGGCAGACATTCGAGATTTTTGTAATTCCTGTGAGCCCTGCCAGAGGGTGGGGTTCCCTAAGGACCATCCTAGGGCTCCCCTCCAGCCATCCTCCATCTCAGAAATACCCTTTGAGAAGGTGGGAGTGGATATCTTAGGCCCATTCACCCCAGCCACCAAAAATGGAAAAAAATACATCTTAACCCTCATTGACTATGCTACCCTATATGCAGAAGCAGTACCGCTTACATCCATCTCCGCTGTACAGCTAGCTAAAGCTTTGATTTCTGTCATTACTCGCTTAGGAATGCCGTGCCTTTTGGTGCATGTTTTGGGAGGCGGTTTCATGTCCCAGCTACTGAAAGAACTATGGAAACTAGCCGGAGTTCAGCAGTGCACCTCAGCCACCTATCACCATGAAGGGAATGGTTTGGTGGAACATTTTAATCAAATGCTGGGGAAAATGCTAAAGGCTTATGCAGTGCTGCATAAGTCAGATTGGGATTTGGCATTGCCCTATTTAATGTTTGCTTACCGGGACTCACCCCAGGATAGTATGGGATTCTCCCCCAATGAGCTATTGTTTGGGAGGGAATTGAGAGGACCCCTGACATTGCTGAAGGAGAAGTGGGAAGGAAAGGCACCCAACACCCCCACCTCAGTGGTGGAGTACATGCAGAATTTGCAGAATATTTTGAGAGAAGTGGAGGAAGCAGACCCAGAAGAGGTGGTATGATGTTAAAGCCAGGCAGAGATCCTTCCAAGAGGGGGAGAAAGTCCTGGTGCTAAAACCCCTTGAGCCGGGCAAATTGGTGGTTAGGTGGGAAGGCCCCCTGGTAGTGGAAAAGAAATTGAATGAAGTGAATTACCTTTTGAAAGACCCCCAGTGTAATTGTCGTCCCAAAGTGTTTCATGTAAACATGATGAAACCCTTCAGGGAAAGGACACCTGCAATACGGAAAGTGGAAAAGGGGGAACCTGAATGTGGGCAGTTAATGGATGTATTATGGGAATTTAAAAAGCAAGGGAGTTTGTCCACAGAGTCCCTATCGGAGTCTTTGACTGCCCTCCAGAGGTCCCAGTTGGAACAACAGTTGAGAAAATTTGAAGAACTTTTTTTGGAGCTCCCTGGGCACACAAACTTGGCTTACCACTACATATGCACTGGAAATCACCCACCTATTAGTGCACCCAACTATCGGATTACGGGAAAACACATGGAGATTATAAATCAAGAAATCAAGGAAATGTTGGCCATGGAGGTAATAAAGAAAAGCCAGAGCCCCTGGTCTTCCCCCATTGTGTTGGTGGCCAAAAAAGATGGGGGGGGGGGGTGAGATTCTGCATGGACTTTAGGGGGCTCAACCGGATCTCTTTGGGCGACCCATTTCCAATGCCAAGGACCGAAGAGCTCGTAGAAACTTTGGGGCGGGCGAAATACATCTCTACGTTGGATCTAACCAAGGGATACTGCCAGGTGCCTCTGGATGAGGATGCCTCTTTGAAGTCCGCTTTTGCCATCCCCCCAAGGGCTATACCAGTTCACGGTGTTGCCATTTGGGCTTTCTTCAGCCTCCAGAACCTTCCAGAGGTTAATGAATGGGGTGCTACAAGATCTGGGGGGGGTGTCATGCGTTTATTTGGATAACATTGCGGTGTTTAGTGAAATGAGGGAACAACACCTAGACCACTTAAGAAATGTCCTGAGCCGGTTGAAGCAAGCTGGGTTGACAGTGAAGGTGTCCAAGTGCCAATTTGGGTTGGGGGAGGTAACCTACCTGGGGCATAAGGTTGGAAGGGGCAGTGTAAAACCATTGGAGGCCAAGGTGCAAGCTATCCCAAACTGGCCCATTCCACAGTCTAAGAAGCAAGTACAGCCCTTTTTGGGTCTAGCAGGGTATTACAGGTGATTTGTCCCAGACTTTAGTGCCATTGTGGCCCCACTCACTGACTTATGCAAGAAAAGACACCCAGTTCAGGTGTGGTGAACAGAACAATGCCAGAGAGTCTTTGATCAATTGAAGGGGTGCCTGAAACAGAGCCCAGTTTTGCAAGCACGAGATTTTGATAAACCCTTTACATTGCAAACCAATACTTCTGAGGCTGGGCTGGGGGCAGTACTGTTACAGGAGGGAGCAGAAGGACAACAGCAGCCAATTGCGTTTATCAGCAAGAAGCTACTACCCCAAGAAAAGGCCCTGGCTACTAGGGGTGTGCACGGACCCCCCGGATCGGATCGGGACCCGGATCGGGACCTCCAATTTTGTCACGGATCGGTTTGTATAAAATCGTAGGCCCCCCGGACCAGATCGAGTATGATCCCGATCCAAAAATCGGAAAATTTTGGATCGGCCGCCATTTTTTTCCCCATAGACTTGCATTGCAATGCAAGTCTATGAGGAAAAAATGGCGGCGGGTGGGTGACGGGGGGCCTAACTCCCTTCCCCCCGGGGCCGTCCGCTGTGGACGGCCCCGGCAGGTAAGCCCCCTCCCCCGTGCTCCCTACCCCCCCTGGGGCCGTCCGCTTCCATCCGCTGGCGCCCGCGGGCGCCAGCGGATAGAAGTGGACGGCTCCGGGGGGGGTAAGCCCCCTTCCCCGCCACTGCTTACCTTTTAGGGCCGTTCGCTCCTGTCCGGCCCCGGCGGCTACCGCCAGCCGGCTTTGCGGCTTGCTCTCGAGTAGCGCGCCGGGTGATCACCCAGCACGCCACCCTGGAGCAGGCCGCAGAGCCCGCTGGTAGTAGCCGCCGGCGCCGGATGGGAGCAGACGGGCCGGGAAGGTAAGGGCCCCCCTCCGCACGCCCCCTCCTCCCCTCCACGCAACCCCTGCTTACCTTCCCGGCCCGTCCGCTCCCGTCCGGCGCCGGCGGCTACTACCAGCGGGCTCCGCGGCCTGCTCTCGAGTAGCGCGCCGGGTGATGACATCACCCGGCGCGCCACCCTGGAGCAGGCCGCGGAGCCCGCTGGTAGTAGCTGCCGGCGCCGGACGGGAGCGGACGGGCCGGGAAGGTAAGGGCCCCCCTCCTCCCCCCCCGCTGTCCACTTTCATCGGCGGGCGCCCGCTGGCGCCCGCCAATGGAAGCGGCGGTGGGCGCCAGTGGGCGCCCGCCGATCTGCCAATCCGCCGAACCGGTTTGGACCCTTTTCGGATCGGTTCGGACTGGATCGGCGGATCCAGCTGTTGGATCGGAAATTGGATAATTTATCCGATTTCCCACTGGACCGGACTCGGATCGTGGATCGAGTCCGATCCAGTGCACATCCCTACTGGCTACAATAGAAAAGGAATGTCTGGCGATTGTGTGGGCAATCAAGAAACTGCATCCCTATTTGTGGGGCCAGCATTTTAAATTACAAACAGACCACTCTCCGCTGTGCTGGCTGTCGAGGGTGAAAAACACCAACCAGAAACTGTTACACTGGAGTCTGGCCCTACAAGACTACGAGTTTACGGTTTCCCACATCAAGGAGAAAGATAACATTGTGGCAGATGGGCTATCCCGGAGCCACCAGGAAACAGGTGAAGGGGGAAATATGGAAGAGGAGAAATAAAGTTGATGCCCTCCAAAGGGTGGCTGTCTTTTGTTGGGGGTTTGGACAGAGCCAGGTCCAGCTGGAGTCAGGGGGAATCCACACAGTCCTTTGGAACGTTTTAAAAAGTATTTTAAAACATTCCAAATGGGTGCGTTCTAAAACGTCTTAGGCCACATTACTGAGTACTCACGTTACAGGAGAACAGTCTTCCATCTTTAAAGCGGTGTGTGTGATCACACGCTGTTCTGCCCTGTCTCTTTCTCTTTCGTTTTTCAATGAATTTAGGGCAAGGCATTGTGGGGGTTGTAGTTCAGTTACACACTTCCTTCTTAGTTCCTCTGTCATTCCCTAGCGAGTATAGGGCTAAGAATTGTGGGTGTTGTAGTTCACCGGTCCACTTCCTTTTTCTTCCCCACCAATCAACTGCTAAGCATTTGGGCACCAGTAAAGGAAGCACTGCCCCCATGAATCCCAAATGGTAAGGAAGGACACATTATTTTACTTAAAACGATTTATTAAAAGTGAAACCGTTGTATATAACTGAAGTGAGTTTTAAAAAACCTCAGGTATACAACATTATAGGGAGTGCGTCATGTGGCCCAAAGAGTTTTCATAACCCTTATAAAACGTCAAAAAACTTGTGTGTAGATAGGCTCTAAGAGTATTATTAGCCTTTTCTTATCTTTTATGTAACTGGGTTTTTTATGTTATGCATGCTGGCATGGGGCGGGGTGCTATCAATACGCTGATGACACCCAAATATATTTCTCTATGCCTTCGATAACATCGTCAGCTAAGGATAGTGTGGCTCCTCTGAATGAATGCTTGGAGGCGGTGATGGGCTGGATAAGGAAAAACAAACTGAAGCTGAATCCAGACAAGATGGAGGTGCTTGCAGTCAAAGGCCCCAACCTGGGTCTGGAGGTGTGTCAACCAGTTCTGGATGGGGTTACACCCCCCCTGAAAGATTGTGTTTGCAGCTTGGGGGTACTCCTGGATCTGTTGCTCCAAATGATAGCTCAGATTGATGTGACGGCCTATTATCAGCTTCGGCTGATACGCCAGCTGTGCCCCTTCCTAGAGTTGGAAGACGTAAAGACGGTAGTGCACGCGCTGGTAACTTCAAGGCTCGACTTCTGCAATGCGCTGTACATAGGGCTACCTTTGTGCCTAGTCTGGAAACTTCAACTTGTTCAAAATATGGCAGTCAGGTTGGTCACCGGTACACCTAGGGGTGATCACATCACACCAGTCTTAAAATTGCTTTATTGGCTGCCAATCAGTTTCCGGGCGAAGTATAAAGTGTTGGTTATTACCTTTAAAGCCCTACATGGTTTGGGTCCAGGGTACCTGCGGGATCGCCTTCTCCCGTACAATCCGCCCCGCGTACTTAGGTCCTCTGGGAGGAACTTACTCAAGTCAGCCAGAACTAGGCTGGCGAGTGTTACCCAGAGGACCTTCTCTTCCATCGCTCCCAGACTATGGAATGGTCTGTCGGAGGAGGTTAGACAAATTGGCAGTCTTCATTAATTTAAGAGAGTCATGAAGACTGTCCTCTTCCGACAGGCCTATCCAGATGAATTTTAAGATGTTTTTAATGTTGTATTTTTCTCTTGCTTTTTTAAATTTTAACTGTTGTGATTTTTGTGTTTTATATTGTTGCTGTTCCCCGCCTCGATCCGGAGGGAGAGGCGGGTTAAAAATAATAATAATAATAATAATAATAATAATAATAATATTATTATTATTATTGTTATTATTATTATGGGTTTTAAATGCTCCTAGACTTCTTAACCTGCTCTTAATCTAATAAAGTTTTATATCTCATGGAATTGAGTCATTGTTTGAATCCTTGGGGTTCCATGTACAATCCAGGCAAGGACGGGAACTGAGGTCTTACAACTAGAACTACAAATTATAAAAATAAATATTTTAAAAATTCCCTATAAATCACTGCATGCAAGAATCTGCTCCAAATTTAGCATGCCAAAAGCCCTCTTTAGAAGCTGTCACAGTGCCAATTTTTATTTGTTTATCTTTAAAACTGAGAAAGCTGTGAACATTTCTGTTAATTCCCATTGACAAGAATGTACCAGTTACCCGAAAACAGCACGGTTTTTCACCAAACCATCTGACAGAGCGGAGAGAAGGACATGCTCTGGAAATTGAGGCAGAGAAATGCCTCAATGGAGCTCTGCCCCCAATTTTTGGGTGAAGACCCACTCTGCACACCCCTAGGTGATAACCCCCAAAGAGGAGTGTTATCAACCTGAGTTTGCAGGGTATGGCTCCAGCAGTTTTTTAAAAAAATAATAATTTTAAAAACTCAAACTTTTTTTAAAATTCAAAAATCAGCAGATGAATGGATCTGCTTTGAACACGGCATGGCTAAAGCCCCACTTAAGAGCTATCACTTTTATGTTTAAAAGTGACAGAGCTGTAAGCATTTTTGTTAATTCCCATTGACTATAATGGAGCAGCTATTAAAAAATGGAGCGATGTTTGATGGAAGCCTTGACGAAGCAGACTAAGAGCTTTGCTTCCAAATTTGAAGCGGAGCAGAGCCGCTCCACACAGCCCTACTAACCAGTCTGCCTGTAATCCATGCAAATTTGGCAAGTGAGTTTCATAAATCCACTCTGTCCTGTCTCTACATTAACCTGTGATTTCTTTTTTTAACAAACCATCTGCATACCAATTTGCATTTAAATACATATTTTAGAATGTATTTCATCACTCCAAATTCCTCAAGCATCCCTGCCCCTCCTGAGCAGTGAGAACAAAGGAGAAGCATACCTTCACTGCCACGCAGCTCTTCTGTTCGATATACTGCTGCTTATGATGGAGATGGACTGGTACCATAGCTTTTGACTGAGACCCCTTTGGCTTTCTAGGATCTACAGCAGCGGCCACAACCTCTGGCCTGTAGGCTTAATCCAGCCTATAGAGGTGCCCAACCTGTGGCATATCCATGGACCCACACCCTCCCCTAGCCTTGCTCTTGATCTGGAGGCTTCTAGAGGACACAGGAGAGAGAAATCTCCATGTTATCTCCAATCTATGATGACAAAAAGATGCCCCTTTGTGCTGCTCACCCTCCTTGGAGGTGAACAGCATGAAGTGGAATCTCTTTATCCTCTCCAATCAAGGATCAGAGATAACAAGGGTATTCCGCTGCATGACTTGGGGACTGCAAGGCCCTGCCAGATCTCATCAAGTGCCACTGACATTAGCACAGGAAGGGGGTGGCTGACTCGGCCTGGGCTTGCAGGACAACTTCCTTAATGTCTTTCTGTAGGCAATCATTAAGCGGAGTCCCCCCAACTGTGAAGAAGAGAATTTACCAACCCTAGTGTGAGGTATGTTTTGCCCTGAGCTTAACTATGGCTTCTGCTCCCCATTTGCAGCTTGGGAAGAAGAAGAAAAGGAAATACATGCCTTACCAGCACCAGCACAAATGGGTATCTGTCATTGCGCACAGGATCCAAAATCTAGCTGTTGTTCGCTACTATCAATAAGGCCATATGCCTCTTGGTGGAGCAGTACAAGAGTATGGCCTCATCTACAAGAATTCGGCTTTACGCCTTTATTTATTTTATTTATTACATTTGTATACCGCCCCATAGCCGAAGCTCTCTGGGCAGTTTACATAGGATTAAAAACAATTAAAAACAATATACAAAAATTAAAACAGCAAAAACATACAACATACACACAATCTATACATTTAAAAACCACATCAACACTTCAAAAACTACAAAAACAAAGCAAAACAAAACAAACCCAGGCTCCTCAAATATTGCCAAATGCCTGAGAGAAGAGGAAAGTCTTGACCTGGCGCCGAAAAGATAACAATGTTGGCGCCAGGCGGGCCTTGTTGGGGAGATCGTTCCACAATTGGGGAGCCACCACAGAGAAGGCCCTCTCTCTTGTTTTTGACCTCCGAGCCTCCCTCGGAGGAGGCACTCGGAGGAGGGCCTTAGATGTTGAACGTAGTGTTCGGGTAGGTTCATGTCGGGAAAGGCGTTCCATCAGGTATTGTGGTCCCAAGCCGTGTAAGGCTTTATAGGTTAAAACCAGCACCTTGAACCGGGCTCGGAAACATACAGGCAGCCAATGCAAGCAGGCCAGAGTAGGTCTTATATGTTCGAACCTACTGGTTCCAGTTATCAATCTGGCCGCTGCACTTTGCACAAGCTGCAGCTTCCGAACCACCTTCAAAGGCAGCCCCACGTAGAATGCATTGCAGTAATCTAACTTGGAGGTTACCAGAGCATGGACAACTGAAGCCAGGTTATCCCTGTCCAGATAGGGACGTAGCTGGGCCACCAACCGAAGTTGGTAGAAGGCACTCCGTGCCACTGAGGCCACCTGCGCCTCAAGTGACAGAGATGGTTCTAGGAAAACCCCCAAGCTACGAACCCGCTCCTTCAAGGGGAGTGCAACCCCATCCAGAACAGGTTGAACACCCTCCATCCGGTCAGTGGAACCACCCACTAACAGCGTCTCAGTCTTATCTGGATTGAGTTTCAGTTTATTAGCCCTCATCCAGTCCATTGTCGCAGCCAGGCACTGGTTCAGCACATCCACAGCCTCACCTGATGAAGATGAAAAGGAGAAATAGAGCTGCGTGTCATCAGCGTACTGATGACAACGCACTCCAAAACTCCGGATGACTGCACTCAACGGTTTCATGTAGATATTGAACAGCATGGGGGACAAAACTGACCCCTGTGGAACCCCATACTGGAAAATCCACGAGGCTGAGCAATGTTCCCCAAGCACCACCTTCTGGAGCCAACCCACCAAGTAGGAGCGGAACCACTGCAATGCAGTGCCTCCCACTCCCAACTCAGCCAGTTGTCCCAGAAGGATACCATGGTCGATGGTATCGAAAGCCGCTGAGAGATCAAGGAGAATCAACAGAGTCACACTCCCCCTGTCTTTCTCCCGACATAGGTCATCATACAGGGCGACCAAGGCTGTTTCCGTACCAAAACCAGGCCTGAAATCCGACTGAAATGGATCCAGATAATCAGTCTCATCCAAGAGTGCCTGGAGCTGGCTCGCAACCACCCGCTCCAGGACCTTGCCCAGGAATGGAACATTTGCTACTGGCCTGTAGTTATTCAGATTTTCAGGGTCCAGGGAAGATTTCTTTAGGAGTGGTCTCACTGCCGCCTCTTTCAGGAGGCCTGGGACCACTCCCTCTTGCAAAGAGGCATTAATCACTTCCCTGGCCCAGCCAGTTGTTCCATCCCTGCTAGCTTTTATTAGCCAAGAGGGGCAAGGATCCAATATGGAAGTGGTTGCACGAACCTGTCCAAGCACCTTGTCAACATCCTCGAGCTGCACCAACTGAAACTCATCCAAGAAAACAGGACAAGCCTGTGCTCTGGATACCTCACTAGATTCATCTGCTATAACACTGGAGTCTAAGTCCTGACGGATGCCAGAGATTTTATTCTGGAAGTGCCCAGCAAATGTATTACAGCGGGCCTCAGATGGTTCTACCATGTCCTTGGGGCCAGCATGTAAAAGCCCCCGGACAACTCTGAAAAGCTCCGCTGGGCGGCAGGTTGATGATTGAATAGTGGCAGCAAAGTATTGTTTTTTTGCTGCCCTCACTGCCCCTGAATACAGCTTACCATAAGCACTTACCAGTGTTTGATTGCATCCATCAGGAGTTTGTCTCCATCTTCCCTCAAGCTGTCTCCTGTTTTGTTTCATCACTCTCAGCTCTGGGGTATACCACGGAGCCGTTCGAGCTCTACACAGGAGAGGGAGCTCAGGAGCAATCGTGTCAACTGCCCGGGTCATTTCTGCATTCCACAGATCAACCAGGGTTTCGACAGGAGAGCCAGCCCTATCAGCCGGAAAACTCCCCAGAGCCCTCTGGAAACCATCTGGATCCATTAGCCTCCGGGGGCGGACCATCTTAATGGGTCCCCCACCCTTGCAGAGGGGAAAAGCTGCTGTAAGTCTAAACCTCAGCAGGTGGTGATCTGACCATGACAGAGGGGTTGATGTAAAGTCCCCCACTTTCAGATCCCTATCTCCATGTCCAGTTGAAAAAACCAGGTCTAGAGTGTGCCCTGCTACATGCGTTGGGCCGATGGTATGTTGGGACAGTCCCATGGTTGTCATGGAGACCATGAAATCCTGAGCTGCCCTAGATAAAGTGCCCTCGGCATGAATGTTGACATCCCCCAGAACCAACAGTACACCAGAGACCACCTCTGTCAGCTCAGCTAGGGAGTCTGTTGAGCAGCGGGGTGGGCGGTACACCAACAGAATCCCTAATCTGTCCCGTTGGCCCAACACAAGGTGCAAACACTCCAGACCAGTAGTCACATGGACAGGAAGCCTGCAGAGGGGGATGGAATTCCTATAGACCACAGCAACCCCCCCTCCCCGGCCCTCAAGTCTACCCTGATGCTGAACTGGGAGAGACTAACTCCTCCCTGCTCTCCCACCCAGGTCTCAGTTATACATGCCAGATCGGCTGCCTCATCCACAATTAAGTCGTGGATGAGGGAGATCTTATTATGCACTGATCTGGCATTTAAAAGCAGCACCCGGAGGCCTGAGGGCTGGCTGATAAGGCAACCAACAAGCCTGTGGGTGTGAGGGGGACCGGAACAAGGCACAGCCATTAACTGTCTGGGCCTTGTTCCCCTAACCTGGCAAGTCCTCCTCACAACGCCATATCTCCCTCTACCCGTCACTACCCTAATTGTGCTCCCCTCAGATCCCCCCACCTGGCCCTGTATCCTCCCTCCCAGGCACATAGCTCAAGCCTGGGGAAAGGGGAAAAAACAAACAAACAAACAAACAAACAAACACCAAAGACAAAAACAAAGAGCCAGCAGGCAGGCGGGCACACTCCACTCCACTCCACTCCTCTCCTCTCCTCTCCTCTCCTCTCCTCTCCTCTCCTCTCCTCTCCTCTCCTCTCCTCTCCTCTCCTCTCCTCTCCTCTCCTCTCCTCTCCTCCCTTGGCAGCAGGCCTCCTTCTCCTGCAGGTTGATGGCTTTCCCAGGCCCCTTCAGCCAGCAGCTTAAATATCCCTCCCAGGAAGGGAGGGGGACTGATGTAATTGTCCACAGCAGCTGGCTCAGTACCTGGGGACCTGGTCCTGCAGGGAGTGGCAGTCTGCCAGGCTGAAATCCTCTGGAGGGAAATCCTCTGGAGGGTGGTGGTGGTGGTGGCAGCAGTGAAGACCAGGAGGCAGGCAGGCAAGCAGGTGCACTCCTCTCCTCCTTGTTAGCCGATTATGCGCATATTCGCTGAAGCGCTTTATCGGAAATGCTTGTATGCAGGAGGTAATTGAGCACTCAACTGGTGACCTTACCGGTTGTTTCAAATGCGCTTTACAGGTAGTTAATGTGAAGAATCGCTTGTTCATATAGGCAAAATGTGCTTTAACAGCCGGAGCAAAATAAAACTCGCTATTTAACACGCATTCGATAATGCGCATAATCAGAGAGAAAACACGCCTCTACGCCCGATTTGCGCTCCGTTCTTGTAGAGGTAAATTTTTTAATGCGCCTTGAAAGAGCTTTAAATGCCTCTTGTAGAGGCAGCCTGAGTGGGACCAGTGGCTGGTGGGGTTTGATAAAAGTTCAGGGTGGGCAGTTGGATGGGCAGAGGTAATGTTATAGTACAAATTACTTTGCCAGTATGACTTGGAAGAGGAATCTCTCAGAAACAATCTAACCTGATTTGAATTTAGACAGTTTACATCTGAAGGAAAATACACATCTTTGTATTATTCATGCTTTCTTTTTTCACCATAGTCTTAGCTCCAATGACATTTGCTGTGCTTGTACAACTGATTGATTATATTCCACTTTGCAATTCAGAGGAAAAAATGGTTGGTAAATAATCTGCAAGGACGTAGTTACAATGTTGGGTGACCTCAGCATTTCCAATCCCCCCTGAGCAATTCTAGCAAGGATTCCTTTCTTTTTGAACTAAGACATAGATTTCTGCAGAAAATCCGCTGGCCCTTGAGAATTCAATCTACTCATCTCTTTTTCTTCTTTTCACATGATATAGTCCCCTGTGAGTTCCCATGCCTGCAAACATTGCTCTGAGTCATATGGCATTATAGCCTTTGTAATCATCAAATAGAAATGAAACTCATGAAGGCAACAATTCTCCACCTAGGGCTGTGCATCACTTCAGATCCAAATCCCGAATCTGGGGCAAGGTAGAGTCATCTTGTAAAAGATCTGAGGTGAGGTGGATCAGGTCCAAGTGAATTGGTGCGATCGACTTGGTGCGATTCAGAGCTTTTTTCAAGTGCAGACAGTCTGTCTGTGCTTAATTTTTTATTTTTGTTAGCGAAGGGGTGGAGTTTGAAGGAGGAAATTGGCTGTTAAGTGATTGCTTCATCCCACAATCCTGAAGTCTCCCAATTCTCTCCAGCAACCTCAATTACAATGGTGGAGGAGGGCTTAAGGGCAAGCAGGAGTTCGAGCTTCCTTCATCCTTGCTCATTGTGGGTTAGATTTGGGTAGGAGGCGTGTTTTGGGCTGACTAGCTTAGGTTTGTTGTTTGTGTGTGGTTTGCAGTGTTGGATAGTTCTTACGCTTTCCCCCTCCTAGCCTCTTTCTTTAAGGGGATGCTGTCACATCACTGTGTCTCTTTATTCATCATCATCATCATCATCATCATCATCATCATCATCACCATCATCATCACTACTACTACTACTACTATTTTGGCTGTGGTTTCAGTGCAGTGTCAACTCTGAAGGAACCTGCCTGGGATGCTCCTCTTAGCATCTTCTTTGTGTCTTTCTATGGGCCCCCTTCTCAAGGAAATGATCATCACCAATTATCATAATCATTCATCATCAACATTATTTAGTATAGTGTGTTTGGCCATGCTTGCAGTGCACAAAATGGATGCTGTAGCATTGTGCAATGTCTTTGATAAGTATTCTTTGAGTCAGGCAGGCTCATTCATTGGTGATGATGATGATTACTATGTTGGCTGTGCTTTCAGTGCAGAAAGTCAACTCTGAAGGAAGGAACCCGAAGGAATCCTCCTCCCAGCCTCTTGCATTAAGAGGATGGTGTGGCATCTCTATCATTTTCCACACCAACGTGCCTGCCTTGGGGCATGTGAAATCACTGACATTGTACTTCAGCTGCAATATGAGTGTGGTGCCAGTGTGACTGCCTTACTCTGCTGCCACGATGGTGCTCGCCTCTCTCTGCACACATCTCTGCCTGCCAGGAGTCATAGCTGCTGCTGCTGCTGCTGCTCTCAGCCATTCTGCCTCTCTATCATTCAGGCAGCTGTCTTGATCATATTGTTACTCTCCTGCACCCAGGTCCTGGGAGGGGTGAACCTGCAGGGCCTTCAGCAGCACATGCTCAGAATTCAGTTTCCTATATGGAGGACACCGGAGACTTGTGGTGTTTCATTTATGAAGGTTTATTTCTGAACAACATCAAGGCCTATAGTAAAGCAACAGCTCCAAGCAAAACCCTCCTCCCTCATCAGCTGCCTAGCAGATCTCGTTGCATTTGCAAGACAAAAGCTTCTCTCCTTTGGGTCAGGTTCAGCCTTCCCCAGATTCATTTCCTCCTACCCCCTCAGGCCTTATAGGGCAAAGGTTGCCCATTTAGGAATTACAGTGTGTGGGGGGGATGGGAATCCTCTTTTACTCAGAGACACTGACTTATAAGGGGTACTTGGAAGTAATTTAGACTGACCCTCAAACAAATAATAGTATCAACACAAACCAGTTCTAGAATTTTCCTATGTTTGAGTGAGGCGGGATGATGATGATGATGATGATGATGATGATGATGATGATGATGATTGCTACTACTACTTCTACTACTAATACTTTGACAGTGCCTTCAGTGCAGTAAGACAACTCTCCTCATAGCCTCCTAGCATCTGTGATTAAGGCGATGCTCTATGTCCCACTCCAGTGCCCACAGACATGGCCACATCTGCCTCTCTGCATCCTGCTTTGTCTCAGGACACCTGCATGTTCGCAGGGCCATTTTCCCCTGCCTGCCTGCCTATGCCTCTGTGCCTACCGGCACTCTGCCCACCTGGTGCCATTGGGAAGTAGCCAGACCCAGTGGATGTACACCACAAGTCTATTGCATACTTGCTCACCACATGCCCTTGCCCACAGCTATCTGCCTTAGCTGCCTGCCTGCCTCTACCAACCTACATGCCCACCTCTGTGCCCACCTGGTGCTGTGGGGAATTGCAGGACTTCATGGAATAGTACAAGTCTATTGCATACTTGCTCAAAGCGCATCTGTGAGCCTGCACACTACTCCAATCTGTCTGGGCCCGCCTCGCAGGGCTGGTTTGTGTTTCTGGCTTTGAATCAAGACAATCCTTGACTCACATATGTCAATGGTAGAATTGCTAACTTCTACTGCCGTGATCCTGTCACGGCCAGGCATTAGCATGGCTTCATCCAAACGGCTGTGTTTTGGCTCCGGTTTGTTTTGGCTCCGTCTCCATTGAGTTTAGACAAAGACATGTTGCTCCCAGGTAATGTGTATTGCAGACAGCCTAAGCCAGAGTTTAACTTGCCCTTTTTCTTCTCTTAATGAGAAGAGCCTTGGGACATGTGTCAGTTTCATAACAGACAAAAGAAAAGTAGGGGAGATTTGCGCTTCAAAAACACAGAGAGATTAGGGAAAGTGTGGCTTTAATCCTTTCACCAAAGATCTTCAATCACTCTTTTGAGTGGTTTTCCTGAAAAATCATATTTTACCAGTTGCTTGCAGACAAAGTACTGCATCAATCTGTCTGGAATGTGGCAGACATGACCATCTCCATAGGGGCTCTAAGGTCTCCACATTTGATGTATGTACCATGAAAAATGAAAATATTATAGGCATTTCTGTTTTCTAATGCAAGTCTGTGGGAAAATAAGAAATCTGAATAATTCAGAATCTCACTTTGTATCTGAATCTGAGGCAAGGCGGATCAGGTCCAAATTGGTCCCAAGCAGATCAGACCAGATTCAGAAGGTCCAAATCAGGATCCAAAGCAAATTGGGGGGTCCATGCACAGTCCTAGCCATAACACTGTTTTCTCTTGCAGGAGCTCACTACCAGTCTGATCTACAATGTCTGTGTCTGTCTCATGCACATGAATGGGATTTAAGAGTTTCATGGCCTCTTACTGACTGGCCAGGTAATAATAATTGCACAAAACTCTCATCTGGGCTGCTGCTACACATGCCTCATAAATATATGAGGGTTATGAATTTGTGGAGAGTGAGGTCAGAACGAAGTGGCTTCTTTACAACACCAGGCTGAACCAGTTCATAATGATGATTTCATCAGCCCTGTAGAAATAGACTTCTCCTGCTTCTTCAAAAGCAAAAAGCATTAAATTGAGAGTTCATAGCTCCTGGAAAAACAAATAGCTTTTGAAGTAATGTTTTGTGACATCATTCATCACCATTACTGATCATGGGGCACATCTGTGAAGGCATCAACCTTAGCTTCCAGTTTCCAGGCTTTGTGGAGTTTGATCCAACATGTGATAGCCTTAACTCTGATCTTAAACTGGCAGGTTATTTTTATCATTAAATATTGTTCTTGAATGTCTCAAACACATCATACAATTATTTTCTTTCTGTACAACCGTATTCATAAAATGGAAGTTTGACTTCATCCTGGTCCAGCCTCTTACCCTCTCAGGACTGGTGAAGCTAGGGTGGCCATGTTCCCTATTTGAAGGACTGCCGTAGGATTGTCCTCTTTGTCAAGGGGACAACAGACTGAGCAGGCAGGCACACAGATGAACTGGTCATAGTCTTCCACACTATGGTGAGATTTGCTGTATCCCTATTAAAATTACAATTCTTTCTAAATTTGCAACTATACATACCAATCAGCACATGACAATGATATGCAAATGTTTGTCCTCTGTTTTGGTGATGCATTTCCTCTTTTCATAAGTGGTCAGCCTAGATGAAATTCAGGGGGGCCATGATGACAAATCACAAACCCTGGATTCTTTCCTTAGAAGGCAGACAGCATTTCATATCTACTGAGGGGTGACTGGATGATCCTTTCCTTTTCTCTCTCTCCAGTCACAACTCGAAACATGTTGGCTTTTTTTTCTCTTTAATATCAGGTCAATCCTAAAGAACCAATCAAAGCTTCTCATATCTTCTGAAGGTGGACAGCAAAACCACAGTTTACAAAGCTCTTGTCTTCTACCCAGTAATGTAATGATGGATTACATAAAATAACATAATATAAATTTGTCTCGATGAACGTCAGTATTTGTAGTTTTTGCAAAATTATTTGTGGGAGGAGATGTGAAAAGACATGTTGGAATTATTTGTTTTCAGATTCACCCAAGATAAGCCAGGTAAAACAGATAAAATCATCATAAACAACATTCATTTACAGCATTGGCATCTGTACCTGATATGCCTGAGCAGGTGCTGTGATTCCAGCACACTGACAGGGCTCTCTGCTGCTGCCTGCCTTGGGTCCCTCTTAATTTTTTTCCTGGCTTTTTATTCCAAACAGTGCCAGGCAATTTTAATTTCCCACAATACTCTTGCCTAGCAACCCTCTAGGTCATTATGGTGAGGTCCTGGCCAGAAGCATCTGCTTGGTGCCACAACCATAAAGCCCAAAAGGACTGCACTGACTGAGGAGGAGGCTCAACAGATGGCACTTGATTCAGGTCCCCTTTGAACATGGAGCTGGCCTGGTTCATTTCCATCTTCCTCCTCAGACAGAAGTGATTTTCAGAAACTTATTCTCGGCTGTTGTATGGTCACATTAGTGGCCGAGTGTCCTCTTTTTACACAGGACAGTCCTCTATTTGAAGGGTTGCCAGATGACTGCCCTCTGTTTGGAAGCATCCTCTATTTGAAGGGCTGTCCAAAGATAGATCCATCGACTTCTGGTGGAAAAATGGAGGCTTGAGGCTGTCCAGCCTTCGGCTGGAGAGAGCAGTGTGGTCTTTGTGCCATCCAGGTGGCAGCTGGATGGAATTTATGACCCCAGATTAAAGGGGTGCTGGTGGGAGCAGGTCGTAAGTAATCTCATAAATCTCCAGAGCTTCAAATACCGGCGGAGGGGTCTTCGGCAGAAAAAGAAGCAGGGGGAGGAAGAGCTCAGTCGTTCATCACTCATGAACCACACTGTACCTTTTTAAGGACAAAGAGCTTCCACTATCCATTCCCCGAAATTGATTGGCCATATAACAACAAAAATTAACGGAAGTTGGGGGGATTTTAAAGTGATAAAATAAAGAGTAAATAATATACCTTCTTACAGTGAGTGAAAACTGTAGGGGTGTGCATCGGATCCGATCCGATCTACGATCCGAATCCGATCCGCCCCAAAATTGGAAAAATCCAATCTGATCTGATCCGACCAACCCTCCAATCCGATCTGATCCAATCCGCCGAGGTCCAATCCGGATCGGACCGGATCGGCGGATCGGACACCATTTTGAATGCTTTTTCCCATAGCAAAGTATTGTTTTACAAAAACGCCTATAACTTTTTCATTTTTAATGAAAGAAGGATGAAACTTGGGCACATTGTAGACTGGTTAGGGATAGTTATCTGTGAGAAATTTCAGAAAGATTGGTGCATGTGTTTTGTGGCAATTAATTTTTTAATAAATATCCAGGAATGCCTATAACTTTGTCATTTTTAAAGTTACACACATGAAACTTTGCCACATTGTAGATGGTACCTTGGGACCTATGTGTGTGAAATTTCAGAAACATAGGTGCTTGCTTTGTGTGGCAATTAATTTTAGAAAAATGGGTAGTAGTGGGGTAAATACAGTTATACCTCCCACTTTTTATTTTTAAAGATACAAACAGGAAACTTAGGCACATTACAGGTAACACTTGGCTTGATATGTGTGTGAAATTTCAGAAACATAGGTGCTTGCCTTGTGTGCCAATTAATTTTTGAAACAATGAGGAAAGAAATGCCTATAACTTTTTTATTTTAAAAGTTAGAAGTTTGAAAGTTGCTCACTTTGTAGATGGATTAGGGGTAGTTGTCTGTCAGAAATTTCAGAAAGTTAGGTCCAGGCATTTGGTGGCTACGGATTTTTTAGATTAAAAGTTATAAAAGTTTTTCCACAGAGGCTTGGGCTGTCAATTGCACCCCCCCTCCCATGCCTCCCCCTCCCTTTTTTATCTGTCAAAACTTGGAGCTTTGACAGATAAAAAGGGAGGGGGAGGGGGGAGGGGGGTGTAATTGACAGCCCAAGCCTCTGTGGGAAAACTTTTATAACTTTTAATCTAAAAAATCCGGGAGGTCAGTGCACATCCCTAGAAAACTGACTCTCTGTGAGGGGGATTTGGAAAGAAGCAGCAGTATAATTTGTGTCTGGGCTGGACTGAAGCTTTGCTTTTAAAAAGAGGATTTTTTGCTGCCTTTAAGTTGTCTGCAGGGAGTGGAAATTTACAACTTGGATACTCCGGTCTGGGCAGCCAGCCAACTTACTATGGAATGTAGATATGAAAAAGTTCATTTGAGATATGGCACCATCTGCTGATGAAATAAAGATTGCTTCTTGGAGAGAGATACATGGAGGCATGATTCTGGCACTGGAATATAAGATGAAGCTAATGGAAAAAGTGAAATACCTTAAGGGAAAATATAAAAAAGAAATGGAGGATACTCAAATTGATGAAAGGGGTTCAAGAGAGAAGGGAGAAATCTCAGATAAGTAATATTGGTGAAATTAAGATTTATTTGGCTATATAACAAAAATGGATTACAAATAGCTATCATGGAATATAAACAGACTAAACTCTCCACAAAAGAGGAAAAATATTTTATCATCTAAGAAAATTAAAATTGGATATTATCTGTTTGCAAGAAACTCATATCAGAAAAAAGATACAAAATATTTACATAATAAAGGTTTGGGAGAATAATTTATATCCACATGTACAAAGAAAAAATCAGGGGTGGTCCTGTATATTAAATCTCACTTAAAACCAGAATTGGTGATATCTGATGAACAAGGATGTTTTGTGGGAGTAAAAATTATTCTGGATGGAGTGGAAATTGTGGTTTTGGGGGTGTATGCACCAAATTAACAAAAAGCAGAATTTCATGATCGATTGTTACATAGACTGATGGATATTTCATGTGACAGTTGGTGTATCTTGGATGATTGGAATGGTGTGGTATCACCACAAATGGATAAACACTCAGAGAAAGATATTAAAAGTCAACAGGGAAAGCTTCCAAAAAGTTTTTTTGAGCTGGTGGAAAATTTGGGTTTGATTGATGTATGGAGATACAGAAATGGAAGCTCTAAGGAATATATTTATTTTTTGGAAAGACATAAATCCTTTTCAAGAATAGGTATGATCTTGGCATCCAAGACAGTACTTACAAAAGTAAAGAATATAGAGATTTTGCCAAAATCTTTTTCAGATCACAATTCAGTATTGATGGTTCTTAAAAGAAAAAAAAAACATTTAGATGGAGATGATTACAAGTTGTTTACATTGATAATGTCAGAGAGGTTGAAATATGTGTTGCAGGAATTTATTCAAGAAGATCAATGTGGATTTTTGCTGAAAAGGCAGATAAAAGACAATATTAGAGTTGTATTGAATATTGTAGAATATTTGGACAAACATCCGGAAAAACAAGCGGCTTTGATATTTTTGGATGTGGAGAAGGCTTTTGACAACTTTAATTGGGATTTTTTGTTTAAAATATTGGAGGTAATGGATTTTGGGCCTAATTTCACAACTTGGGTGAAGTCAATTTATACTGAACAGAGAGCACAGATCATTATTAATGGAGATTTGATGAAACCATGTACGATTGCAAGAGGGACCAGACATGTTATTCATGTTGGTGTTGGCAGTATTGAATAGAGCAGTAAGACAAGAAGAAAAAAATGGAGGAATAAAAAATAGAAAAGAATCTTATAAATTGAGAGCTTTTGCAGATGATTTGGTGTTTACATTAGAAGATCCATTGAACGGAATTGAAATTTTAATGAACAAATTGAATGAATTTGGTGCATTAGCAGGTTTTAAGGTAAATAAACAAAATACTAAGATACTTACAAAAAATATGAATAAACAAGATCAAATAAAGGTGGAAGAAAAAGCAGGTTTTAAAGTAGAAAAAAGGTGAAATATTTGGGCATAAATTTGACAAATATGAATTGTATGCTGTTTCATAATAATTACATTAAGGTTTGGAATGAAATTAAACAAGATTTAACAAAATGGGACAAACTTTAAATGTCATTGATGGGGAGAATTGCAATAATTAAGATGAATGTTTAACCAAGAATGTTGTACCTATTTCAGACAATCCCTATTGTAACTTCGGAGCTACCATTCAAGCATTGGCAGCGAGAGATTTCTAAATTTATATGGCAAACCAAAAAACCAAGGGTGGAGTTCAACATATTACAAGATTCTAAAGAGAGAGGAGGTTTGAGTTTGCCAGACTTGAGAATTTATTTCTCTGCTTGTTGCTTGATGTGGATGAAGGAGTGGATTCAGATGAAAAATAGTAGATTATTGGAATTAGAGGGACATGACCCAAGATTTGGTTGGAATGGGTATTTGTGGTATGATAAAGCTAAAGTGAATGTAGAATTTAACAATCACTATGTGAGATGAGCGATTTTGAGAATATGGATTAAACATAAACCAAGATTGTGTCAGACGACGCCTCTATGGATTTCCTCACAGGAGGCTTTCTATAGAAGAGAATTGGCAACTATGAAAAAATGGCTGACATATGGTGAAATTTTAGAAATAAAAAAAGGAGAGGTTAAAATTAAATCGAGACAGAAGCTACAGAATGAAGGAACTGTGTTTGTCGTTGTTCTCATATGATGGAAAAGTTTAAGATAGATAAAAAATGGGGTTTTGAATGTACAAAATCTGATTTTGAGAAAGCTTTGTGTACAAATGATAATTATGTTATTTCAAAGATATATAAACTATTGTTAAAATATGAGACTGAAGATGAACACGTAAAAGATTGTATGATAAAGTGGGCTCAGAATTTTGGATATAACATTACTATGGAACAGTGGGAGAATATGTGGTTGAGAGGTCTGAAGTTTACAACATGTGCCAGATTAAAAGAAAATGTTTATAAAATGATGTATAGATGGTATATAGTTCCGTCAAAATTGGCAAAAATGTATAAGGGAACATAGGGAAAGTGTTGGAAATGTGATGAACTGGAAGGAACATTTTAACATCTATGTAAAAAAGCACACACAAAAAAAACTGCATACAAATGCATAAGGTGATTCAAAATGTATTGAAGATAAAAATACAATTGTGTCCAGAGTATTTTTTGTTGGGGATAATAGATGAACAGCTGACGCAAGGTTATGGAACTTTATTCTTATACATGACAACAGCAGCAAGACTGAGAAAATACCCACAGAGGAGGATTGGCTGTTGAAAATTACAGAACTGACGGAGATGGCAAAACTTACAGCAATAATAAAAGATAAAACAACAACCCGGTTCATTGAGGAATGGAAACCTCTGGTGGATTTTCTAAGAGAGGCCCCCTCCACAAGGATGCGCTTTTGCGCCCGGTTCGGGGATTATGCGCATTTTCGCGGAGGCGCATTTACTCCTAATCCCTCTGCACGGGAGGCGGCGAGAGGCGGCGAAGCGCATTAATTGATGTCCAAAAAGCGCTTTACAAGAAGTTAACGCGCATAATCGCTTGTTCACACCGCGAAAATGCGCTTTAACGGCCGGAGCAAAATAAAAGTCGCTATTTAACGCGCATTCGAAAATGCGCATTATCGGGGAGATAACGCGCCTGTACGCCCGTTTTGCGCTCCGCTGGTGTGGAGGTAAAATTTATAATGAGCCTTCAAGGCTCATTAAACGTCTCGTGTGGAGGAGGCCAGAGAGGGAAGGGAAGGACATATTTGTAGATGGATTTAATGATTAAACTGGAAGAAAAATATCTGTCAAAGATAGAGGAGTTTCGGGGATTTTTTTTTTTAATGATGTAAATAGAAATGTGCACAACCTGCACGTGGCAAATTGCATAATTTATATAAATTTGGGCCACAGTTTCTGTAATTTCCGCAAATTATGGGGCACAAATTGCATGATTTAAACTATTTTTTGGGCTGCGGTTTCTGTAATTTACACAAATTGAAGCCACAAATTTTGGCCAAAACTTGTATGAATCCTGCAAATTGTGACCCCACAATTTGCACGTTTCTATTTAGGCATTTTTTGAAAATCTGGAAAAATCCACTAGCGGGCCAACTCAATGCAGATTGAGTGAGCCCAGCTCATGGGAGAATGATCTGAAGTCCAGGGGGCCGAGCTGATGCAAGCTCAGTGAGCTCTACCCCCCTCCCCGGATGGATTCCTCCAACATCCCTACTCTGAACTAACCAGTCATCATGCAGATGAGATATTGCTCTCTGTCTCCCTCCTTCCATCTCTTGACTCCCATGAGGACAGATGGCAAGACCAAACTGTCAGCCAAAACCAGTACCTTCATCTTGGACATCAGTGATGCTCCCTGGAAAGTTTCCCTATGCAAAATTGTTCACACCTGTTGCATCAGTTGTTGCAGCAATTGAGTGGGACAACTCTACTTTTAGAATGTTTGTGGAACACCTGCACTTAGTATTAGTAATGGCGTACTACACACTCAGACCACTTAAATAAGCAATGTCGTGTTGCATTTAGCAGCAAATTCTCATTTAGCAGATCAATCCATGTTGCAACACAAGCATTGGAGTGTGATAAATTAGCATTATACATAGATGTGGTAAATTATGGCACTATCCACAAACATTTTTGGCTGTTTGTTCTATCAGGGTGTTAGTAAAGTGTGTGCTTTGCTGCCAGGCTTTAGTCCAATTTAGTTACACACCAACCCAGCTTTCCTTAACCTGGCATGCTCCAGTTGTATTGAACTACAACTCCGATCATCCTTAAGCATTTAGAGACCCCTTTAAATCCACGTAGGACTTAAGGGAACCCTTTAACTTTTCCCCCTGCTAGCCACACTCCAGTGTGCCCAGGTATTGAGCATTTCTACATGAGGCTTTTATGGCATGCTCATGATTAGTCAGTCACTGAAGTTTGTGGGTCTTTTACGCAACATCATCAATTTCCAGGATATTCTGACCTTATCCTGCTCTGAAAAAGATGTTAAACTGATATACCAACAATGTGCTATAACCACATCACCATCTGGTGGCTATAAAATGAAACATAGAACATACAGAACTGGCGAGAAAGGAAGTCCGAAAGGATGTCCAAGATTCGATGCACATATCTGCCAGTTTAAAGGATCGATCTTAGTCCCGCAAAGAATACGGAGGCAGAAAACACTGCTAAGGGTGTGGGATTTCAGCCTTGTGTGATAAACCTCATTATGTGTAATGGGACACCAATAAGCCCATATTCCATAAAGTGGGTCTGGTCCTAAACATGCTGACTAGAAGGAAAAACAACACATCTCATTTAGCAGACATATAATCAGTACAGATATGCACCAACCACAAGAGTAGATTCATGCCCCAATTCGGAAAACAGCCTGATTCACCTTGGATTGATTTGAGGTGGCTGCCCGATTCAACTGAAATCAGAAATCCAGGGTTTTGTGCCTCCCACTGATTATCACTAGAAACAACTATAACATCTTTGATCTTTCATACACTTGGATGACATTTGCCATCACGGTATCCCCATGAGAGATGATGAAATCACACAAATCTAAGACAAATATGTGCGGGGGGGGGGGTTCTGCTGGATGCCTTATGTTTTTTTGAAGTGAACTACCAATCATTTTCCTATTTCTTGGAATAATTGTATTTATGTTGTGGGAAATGGGATGACATTGGCAGACATAGTCACCCACTCTGAAGGGATCATACCTGCCAGGTTTCAGATGTATAAGTTCAGGTATTTGTGTGCAAGAGTGGCCTTTACAGTTTGTGGATTTCCAAACCAGAATATGCTTTTGTGGTAATTCCTTGCTCACATTCGTTATGGGTGTTTTTTATTAAAATGACATACTGTATTGAGATAGATCTAAAAACTCTGAAAAGAAATTAGAAGGATAAGTGCAGTAGTTCTGGGAATGAGAGTAATTTCCCCTCCCCCATTTTGGGAGGGGCCATTTGTATAAACATAGTGTGCATCATAGAGGTATCTCTAAGCATGAATCCTGCAAAATATAAGAAGACAGTACTAGTGAGGTATGATGAATGAAACACAGCTGAAGGCTTTTTGTTTGCTTGCTTTCTGCTCAGTTGGCCCCAAAGACACTAAAAGTGCAATAGGACAAGAGTGATTGGTGTAGCATTCAATGGCGGAGGTAGAAAGAGTAGGATTTCCAGAATTTTCCAAGCAAGCACCCAATACTACACCCACCCAGGTCCCACAGACTCCACCAAACCTACTTTAGCATTCCCACTTTTGGGAAAGAGAACTAGCAAACAAAACTGGACACTAAATCAGTCCTGCAATTTATTACTTCAACATCCCTCCCCCAAAGCAGTAGGGTTAGAGAGCCCCAATGAGACCATTCACTAGAATGGCTTTTTCTGACCACCATAGTTTGGAACATAGATCTATGGCAGGTCAGAATCATAATCTTCCTTAAAGCAGTTCTGAGCATGGGTAGGGTGACCAGATAAAATCCAGGTCAGGGTTCATATAATTTTAACAGTTGTAGAGAAAAGGGAATTTCAGCCAGTGTCATTTGTATGCAATTAGTTCCTGGTGAAATTCCCTCTTCATCACAACAGTTAAAGTTGCAGGGGCCCTGCCTTCTTTTGTATCTGGTCACTCTAGTATAGTGCCTGCACCTTTAACTGTTGTGATGAAGAGGGTATTTCACCAGGAACTAATTGCATACAAATGACACTGGCTGAAATTCCCTTTTCTCTACAACTGTTAAAGTTACATGAGCCCTGACCTGGATTTTATCTGGTCACCCTAAGCATGGGCAGCTCACCAGTGTAAGTCCTGCAGGCGGGGATAAGGCACAGCCGCTCACCATTGGCCCACTTTGACTTTGATTTGAGATTTGGATCTAAGGTGGTGCACACCCCTAATATTTCCTTCATCAAGGTCCTAGGTGCTGTGTGACCTCTAGGTAGCTTGGCAATAGTGCAGTGTGGGAAGCTGATACCATTTGATGTTTCATAGCATAATGAGCTCTGGGTATCAGATTTCTCTTTATGCTACACGTGTGTCCAAACCTTTGATGACGGCTTTTGTCCTAACTTTCCAGTTCAGACCCAATGCATCCTTACACATTATATAATCTATACATTGTAATGGAATAGCATGTGCAGCTCCTGACCAGGGCCTCAGATCTTCAACCAATTTTAATATGGGGAAATATATTCTTCAAACCTCTTCAGGTGACCTGCCCAACTAGTGATGCCGAAGTTGCACAGACACAGAAGCCCTTTCTCACTAGTTGCCATGAGTGTGTGGCCAGCAGGCATTTCCTACTGCCTCCTTTCACATTTAGGGAGTGTGGGAGGATGCTCATAGAAACACACTTGGAAAAAATAGAAAGGAAATAGAAAGGAAGAAAAAGGATACAAAGGATACCCTATGTCAATACATTATTTTTAAAAAAGGATGTTGGCTCAACCGGCAGACCGAGAGGGGGAAGTGGATCCAAGGCTGCCGATGCCTAGTCCCAGTCCGGTGTTTAAGGAGGCCCAGCACAGCGACCCCACCCTCCAAGAGTGTCATGAGGAAGCAGAGAAGGAAGTGGCTGCAATGATCTCCCAGCATCTGATCCTTTTTCTTTCTTTTTTTTTTGGCAAGATGGGGCCCCGTATAGGGCGTTTGCCCCAAAGGGCGCGGAAAAGCTGTGGAGGGTGTGCAGGCAGCTGGTGGTGCCCCAAGTTTTCTGGGAATCTGTTCTCCAGCTGGCCCATGCCACAGCCTGGGGAGGGCATTTGGGAGTCAAGCAAATTCAGAGTTGACTTTTCAAGAACTTCTACTGGCCTCTAGTGGTGTAAGCGGTGAAAGTCTACTGCTGCTCTTGCAACGTCTGCCAGAGAGTAGGATTTAACCAAGATCATCCCAAGCCCCCCCTCCAGCCCCTCCCGATGATTGAGACACCAATTGAATGAATAGGCTTGGACATTTTGGGACCCTTTGCTCCCCCTACCTGGATGGAAAGGTGGTTTGTCCTGACAGTGATTGATTTTGCCACCCGATATGCAAAGGCTGTTCCATTGGCTTCTGTCATGGCCTCTGCACTGGCTAAAGCTCTGTTCTCTATTTGTTTTTGCCTAGGAATGCCATGGGGCATTTTGTTGGATCGGGGCCCCGGGCTTGTGTCTCAGTTGCTCCAGAAGATGTGGGACATCGGCAGTGTGGAGTACTCCTTCTCCATGCCCTACCATTATCAGACTAATAGGCTGGTGGAACACTTAAACCAGAATGTGGGGGAAATGATCCAGGCCTATGCTGTGAAGCACCCCTCTGACTAGGATCAGGGGTTGCCCCTGTTGTTATTTGCTTACCAGGCTGCCCCTCAAGAAAGTCTGGGTTTTTCTTCTAAAGAGCTGATGTTTGGGAGGGAAATTCGAAGCACCTCACCCTCCTTCCAGAGAAGTGGAAGGGTCAGGAGCCTACATCTCCCAGTCAGTGGTGACTTTTATGCAAAATCTCCAGAACATGTTGCAGGGGGTCCAGGAGGTGGCCGAAGAGCATCTGGGGCAGGCCCAAGAGACCCAATGGACCTGGTATGACCAGAAGGCCCTGATGCAGGTGTTTCAACCAGGGGATCAGGTCCTAGTGCTCAAGTCGATTAAACCGGACAAGATAGCCCTCAAATGGGATGGCTGCCTGGTGGTTAAACAGTGGCTGGTGGAAGTGAACTATCTGCTGGAATTTCCCCATTCTTCCCAACAACCCAAAGTGTTCCATGTAAATATGCTGAAATTGTATGTTGATCACCAGGATTTTGTGTTTGGGCTTTGCTGAGGCCAGGAGGGCATGGGGCAACCCAAAGACTTGCTGAGGGAGTGCCAGCAGGCAGGGGAGATTGGTGATGTAATTCTCCCTTTGACCCTTACCACCTATCAACAACAGCAGCTCCAACAGTTATTACTGAAATTCGAGAGTATGTTTTCCAGCATCTCCAGGCAAACCTCCTTGACTCAGCACTCCATTCTGACAGGGGACCCCCTCCATTCGCTCCTTACCTTATAGGGCCACCGGATGGCATGCTGCGGACATTGAGCAGGCGCTACAAGCTATGCTAGATATGGGGGTGATTTGACAATCCCATAGCCCCTGATCTTCTCCTGTGGTCCTGGTGGATAAGTGGGGTGGAGGAATTCATTTTTGTGTTAATTATAGAAAGATTAACACCCTAACTTAAGCGGACCCTTACCCAATGGCTCATTCCAACCACCTCCTCGAACAGCTAGGGGGCGCCAAATCCATTACCACCATTGATTTGACCAAAAGGTACTGGCAGGTGCCCCTGGATGAAGATGCTGCCCAGAAGTTGGCCTTTGTGACCCATAAAGAGTTGCTTGAGTTCACGGTTCTTCCATTTGGGATCTGGAACATTCCCAGTACCTTTATGAGGCTTATGGGCGGGCTTCTGAATGGGTTGGGGGACTTTGCATGTGCCTACCTTGATGATTTGGCCATTTTTTCTCAGATTTGGGAGGCACATGTAGATCACATGCGTCAAGTGTTCATTCACATTCATGATGCAGGACTTAAGGACAATGCCCAAAAATGTCAGTTTGGCCTAGGGGAAGTGGTGTACTTGGACCACCAAGTGGGTGGAGGCAGCATTAAGCCCTTAGAAGTTAAGATTGAATTTATCTGGGACTGGCCCACCCCTAAAACAAAGAAACAGATCCAACCCTTTTTGGGTTTGGCTGGGTACTACAGACATTTTGTTCCCCATTTCAGTATCGCTGCTGCCCCTGACGGATTTATGCCAGAAACGCCATCCCATCCAGGTGCAGTGAACAGAGATCTGCCAACAAGGCTGTGAACGTTTGAAGGCCCAGCTGTCGGCGGTACCTATATTGCAAGCTCCTGACCTTGATCTTCCGTTTGTGCTGCAGACTGATGCCTCAGAGACAGGGCTGGGGGCCATATTGCTTCAGGAGGGACTGGACCAACAGCTCCATCCTGTGGCCTACCTGAGCAAGTTGTTGCCAAGGGAGAAAAACCTTGCCACTATTGAAAAGTCAGCCTGCTCTTCCCCCCTCCGTTGCCTAAAATGTCATCCGAATGCTGCCAATCAGCAACACAATGGACGATTGTTTCCCCCAGCTCCGTCGATTATTGTGTCGTCCATAATAGGCCAATGTCTTGCTATTGTATGGGCTCCAGGCAAGTTGCGATCCTACTTGTGGGGCCGCCATTTTTAAATTCAGACAGACCACTCCCCTCTGTGCTGGTTAGCTCAGGTGAAAGGCACTAATGGGAAGCTGCTACATTAGAGCTTGGCCCTGCAGGACTATGAATTTACAGTGATTCATATCCAAGGCAGAGACAACGTGTTAGCGGACAAGCTGTCTTGGGCCCATTCTTCATAGGCTGTGATGGAGAAGGGGGTTGACGTGGTCTGAGCCTTACTGTGTATATTGTGTATTCTGACAAATGTTGTGGGCATGGAGATGAAGGAATTGGAGCAAACCCCAAGCCTCATCTCTTTAAAGGGGGAAGTGTGAAGAACGAGCCAAGATGGCTACGGTCTTGTTGGGCAAGGTCTGACCTGCTGGCAGGACTGGGCCCTTGGCTGAGAGAGTTCTGAAAAACAAGTTTTCAAAACAGTGCTGCTGGTTCCCAGTGCCGCACCTGGCTGTATTTTGGAGAGACAAAAAAATCCAAGGTCGGCCTTAATTTTCAGAGTTTTCAGCTGCGGTAAAATGCTACTCAAAGGGAGGGGGCTCCAGTAAGAACAAAGAGGGCGGGGGGGGGGATTGGCCTAGGCCTGTCATGGTACCGGTCGGCCCAAAAGGGATTTAGTATAGCAACAGGTTAGGACACCATCTTCTTCTGGGCATGAATGGAGGGATCCCTGACAAGCGAGGTAACGGCTTGGGAATTTAGAGAAGTTTTAGTGTCTGGCTCATTCCAGGGAGACTTGTCACCTTCAGATGTGATTTAGAGTGGTTAATTGGTTTATTGATTGCTGCTAAATTTACCTCACTTTCTATCCTACCCCCATCCCTCCCCCCCCCCCCAGTGCTCGTGCTTTAACGGCTAAATGTCTGACTGAAGCCCTACGTGGATCAGATTTTAAATTTGGAGTTTTAATAAATTGTTCCAGTCCTTAGATGTGTGTGGTTTCCAGAGACTGGCTTTAAGTCACTTGGCATCGGGCTAGGGAGGTGGGCTTGGGGAACTTGGACTGTGAGTCCTAAACCTACCTTATAGGGAGGAGGGGTGAGCCCCATCTTCCTTCACAGGAAATACTTCCTTTTGTGCCCCCAGTCCAAATGCTAAAGTGTGAAACTGCACAGGATTTCAAGGGGGTATTGGGTGCCTACTCACTAGGGCAGGCAGCCTGTGAAGGTTGGCCCGGATCCAGCAACTCTCCAAGGGTTTATTTGTGCCACTCCCTTTCGGGTCTGGGATTTCCCCTTCTTTGGATGTAATTGCACAGGGTTTGGATGGTGGATGAGGTGCCTCCTGACCCGGAGAGGCTGTGTGCAAAGTCTAGTCCTGATTCCATAAACGTCCAAAGGTTCATTTGTGCGACCCCCTTTTTTAGTGCACCCAGGATTTCCCTCCTTGTAGCCCATGCTCTGGTATAATGAATGGGTGAAACAGTGCCACTGCTTGGGTGGCAGGACTGCAGTGGGACAGGGGCACAGGGATGGATCACATTAGGCACAGGGATGGATCAGTGTTGTGTCTAATTCCTCCCCCCTTGCGCAGGGCAAAGGAATGTCAGACAGTAATTCAGAATCAGATTTTGAAGTCGAACAGATAGACCAGTTTGTGCCAGGAGGAGACCAGGTTCCCATATTTCCGCCTTTAGAAAATGTATTGGCTGATGGACATAACCTTGCTGATAAGAAACAGCTTTCGTCTTCAGAAGGCAAAGACGGGAGTGAACTCAAAGATCCGATTTTCCGTAGGAAGATGAAACGAGCACAGTTCAAAGGGCTTACAAAGTGCCGCTCGGAAAGACTGCTGTCTCAGAAGAGGCTGGATGTGAATTTGTCTTGAAGTGACTCTCGTTTTCTTTTAGATGGATCAACTGGTTTGTTTGCTTAGCTAATTACGCCTTGGGGCAAAATGCTTTGTAAGTTTTAACTCCTTTCAAAGGGAGAGAAGGGATCATTTGCAAAATAAAAGATTGTGTTTTCCAAAGAGGCCTCCTTATTGACTTCAATGGGCACTAGAAGTTAGGGAGTCACGACAGCCACATTAGGCACAGTTAGCTTAATAAGCTACACACAGTAGCTTATTAGCCCAGTCATGGACTATTTCTAAAATAAGCTACTGTGCATAGCTAATTAAGCCATCATGGACTAAAGCGACATCTGAATGCAGCCAGTATGTACTGATGCTATTGAGTGGCATAAGGTTTTGATGGCAATCTTTGCAATATGCCTCCTTCTCCCCCAAAGCATTGCTTAGAGGCGCATTACACAAGAGAGAATCAGAAACGTGACATACTGGTCTGTGTGGATGGAAGCACTGCAGCTCTCTTTGGGATGAAATGTTAAACTTCCTTAGGGGGTGCCTTCCCCTGTCTAGAGTGATGGATCTCAAAGCACTAGGCAGGCCTCCCTAAGGAAAAACAGTAAGACAACTGCTGAGAGTTTGGTGATCCCTTCCCCCCCATTCCCATTGTGATTTGATTTTCACTCTGGCTCTCAGCTTAGCTCCCTCTCCAAATCACTGCTATACAATAAAGCAAAAACAAAAGATTGGATTGCCTTACATTTCCCATTTGTGGAAATGTAAGGCAATCCAATCTTGGGGGACAGGGTATTGCTTTCACGTGGTCTTTCCTTCAGGAAATGTGGAGCACACGTTAGGCTCTCCACCCTCCTGTTACCTGCCATTGTCCCAGGAATAAGAGGATAATCCAATGGATCCAACTGTCAGCTAGTATTATCAGTTGGCAAGAGGGATAGTTGGCAAGAGGAATGTCCCATCAGGGGACATTCATTTCCAGTAGCTGAGGTGTCCCAAGACTGTAAGTTTCATTATGTAGGAAGGCATCTGTGTGAGATAGTAGCCATGAAAGAACTATAGGCAAATGACACTTCATGGGGGCCATTTCCCCATAAAACTGATTGTGGAAACAGGTACTGGTGTCAGCCTGTCCCAACACTGTAGTCCAAAACATTAGGAAGGCACAACTCCTCTCAGCCCCAGACAGCATGGCCAATGCCCAAAAATCCTTGGAGTTGTAGTCCAAAACATCTGGAGGGCCCCAGGTTGAGGAAGGTTGACTTAGACAGACTGAGTGTGGCCAGTTTTAAGAATCTCTGCTTGAGTGATGGAAACTGTGCCTTATTCACTCCAACGGAGGCATCTTTAGCAACAGGTGCTCCAGTGATTTTGTCCTAAGCATAGGCTGGAATTAATATATTTCAAGTGTGGTAACTGAACCATTAAAACAGTATAGAAACATCCAGGTGTGCACATTTGGTCCACCTTCTAAACCTCTGAAGGCATATTAGTAGCTATACAAAGGGACTAGAACATACACTTGCACCAGTTTCTCTTTATGATCAATAATCAGTACATCATCAAAACTCATTTTATTTTTGAGGTGTGGTCCCATGGAGTGGTATTAGAGGACCATAGATAATTATGGCTTGTCTTTGTGCAACACACAGCCAGGAATACCATGGACTCTATCCCAGATTTCTTTCCACAGTTAGGATTCTCTGGCCATTCTCTAATGTTGCCTTTAAACTCAGGCCTAGGTCAGAATTTGGCTGTGCTCATCTCACAATTGTTTCCAAACCAATTTGACTTCTGTAGTCTTCTCTGCTGCTTTCTCTGCCTTGTTTCCTCCGCTTTGGGGCCCTAAGCTGATCATTCTTACCAGTGGCTCATATTCTCAGCTTCTACATTTTGTCTCCTTTCCCAGTACTTTCGCTCCATTTAATTCTCTCTGCCTCATTCATCAGACTGTTTCCACATCCTTGGTTCTTTACTCTAGGATGGAGCAAGGCAAGCTGGACACCAAGGCAACAGAAGTCTTTAGAGGTTCCTATATCAAAGAGTTCCCCTTCTAAATACAAAGAAAGTGAAATGGCAGTAAAGAAATTTCCTGGCATCAGTTCCTGGGCCTGCAGTCTTTCTTTGCTGAATATACACACCTCAGTAGTCAGTATCTTTAAGAACAGGAATGAAAAGTGGGAGATACATGAGAAAACAGGAAAAAATAAAGAGGCTTTGAAACATCACCCTGAGCGTTCAGCATCCTACCCAGTTTGCCACCCAGCAGCCAACACCTCCTTGCTCACTTCAACTGCTAGTGGCGGCAAGGGTAGGAGAATCTCCCCTCAAAATGTTTCTTGCTTCTTATTTATGCAGGTATGCATCAAGCCAGAGCTCCCCCGAATCCTTCAGAGAGCTGGAAAAAGAAGATGAAACAGGTCAGGACAGGCCAGCTTGGAAATTGTGGATCTCTTAGGAAGTATCTCTGTGACTTGATATAGATCAAGGAATTCTGAGGGCACTTAAATCTCTCTATATACAACATTATGTCAATGCATAGAATGCTGGAGGTTCCAAGCTATGGGAAGAACTTTGGTTGCATTGCTAAGCAATACGATAAACACAGCTGATACAGCTGGCATTGAAACATATCATTGCTGAATCAGCCGAATCGCTTCGGCCCGATTCGGCCCAGTGGCTAGCCGCTGCCCCGGCCCACAGGACTTACATGAGGCCTCCGCATATGTCACTGAGCCACCTGAGCTCCTCTCTGGGCTAACATAGATTTAGTGTTGTATAGGACACTTAGGGTAGAGGTAACTCACGTGGGCCAGTTGCTGGGAGTGAGCAGGGGGTAGCGGGGGAGGGAGCAGCTAGGGGGGAGTGCCAGAAAAACCACAGCAGCTGCCCTTGTGTGTATAAAGAAATTTATGATACTGAGCACTAAAATACTAGCATGAGCCAAGCTAGTAAATGAATAAGTATGTTAAGGTAAGAAATATTAAGACAGTCCAGGACAGGGTTGGTGCAAGTCTCCAGTGCACCATCAGCATAGTGCTGCTGATGAACCCCTTCACCACCAAAGCTGCCCATCCGCTGAAGCTGCCCGGTCACCACCAAAGCCCCTAGCCTGCCCACTGCCACTACTCACATCCATACCATGAAGAATCCCAGATGAGATACTGAACTAATCAGAAGCTGCCTGTGGCCTCATTGGGCAGCCAATGAGGCCACAGGGACAGAATAAAAGCAGTCTTGTGTCCTCATTGGCCACGTTCTCCCCCATAAAGGAAGTACCTGAGGAGGAGGATGGCAGTAGCTGCAGTAGGCAATGGGGCAAGGATGGGTCCTTCAAAGCCTCTAGGGCCTCAACAGCAGCCCATCTATGCTGACCCCTGACACTGGGCCTGGCGTAGGATGGAGCAGCCTGTGGCCCTATCTTACAATGTCAATCTGATGCTTTTTCACACACAAGGGAACTTTCCTTCGCTGTGAACTGCAGAGCTCTGGGCCTCTCACATTGACCAACACTTACTACACAATGTCAGCAAAGGCAGTGAGCAGAGGCTTGGATTGATACTCGATGCCATGTTTTGTGCATATGGACTTCACCAAGGGGGTCACCTTCCAGTAGTTGTGCCGTGGCATGGTGGGGAAAAGGCTGCAGAGAGAAAGAGAGACTGAGGTGTGGGGTCTCCTCCTGCAGCTACCCCACAGCCAAACCATGAAGAATCCCAGCCTCTTGAATTGCCCAGTAACCCATGAGGCCTCTGCCCGCTTCAGTCCCCCTTAATCCCCTTCTGAGGGAATAATCCCATTTTTTCTTCTAGGATTCGTATTAGCGGATTTACAAAGTGATGATGTTACCCCCCAACCTTGCCCCCACCTCCCTGTTCCTCAAAGAGAATGTACTCACTGGTGCTCAATTTGGAAGTTGAGATGCCCACTGAACCAGTCATTGAAGAAGGACTGGTTCACGTTGCACGTTGCCTGGAGCTGGAAGGGGAGGAAACATTTAAGCAAACCATCGTATCAGGATATTTTTGCTTCTTTCCTAGCTGGGCAACCTATATACCCTAATGTATTCCATGCATGGTGGCTACTGGTCCTTGGAAAAGGAGGGCTGAAAATAAAGGTAAGGAGAAGGTTCAATGAGCCACATACCGCCCCACCTGGACAATTTTGCTGACATCAGAGCTCCTGCCACTACCAAATTTGCTGCCGCAACAGCCCCTAAAAGCACAATTCTGCTTGTAAACAAGGCATGCACTCCCCATGTGCCCCTTCTACTGGCAAGATCATGGGATTGTGGACCCCTGTAAGTCAGTGGCAGTTGCAGTAGTTGTGTGTGCAGCCCTCGGTGAGTTCCCGCAGGGTGAGGCAAGGCAGCCTTCTGACCACCAGAAGTTGCCCATGCCTGAATCCTCCCCTGCTGATTTGGCACTTTAGTCAGAAGTACAAAAGAAGGGGTGGGGGATGTTTTGGCATTTGGCACAGTATGGTAGATGGGTGGGTTGCACATTCATCTGGATGGATATATATGCAGCCACATATGTGAGGATCAGCCGAAAGAGTGAGGCAGTTACCATGCCACTTGTGGGGTCTAGATGGCCCGAAGCTTAACAGCCAACTCCAGTTTTATTTGACCCCCTTTCTTTGACATATCAAATTCATAAGCACAATGACTAGGCAGGATTGGCAGCTCACCTGGGTTGAAAGCCAGTCCAAGTTCTTGTCATAATCTATGTTCATTGGGATGTGGTTCATCTGTGTCACCCAAACAAACCAGTGACTCTCTATTAATCTACACAAAACGAAGAAGTTAATGATCACGTTCCCACTCAACCAAAACAGTGACAACATACCAAAAAGCACCATAACATGATCAAAGCAGTTTGGAAATCAATCAGAAAGGAGACTAAAGACCAGGATTGGAATAAGTACAGCACCACACCAGGTAAAAGAAACTGAAACAGATGTGAATAAGCAGGATTGAAAAGGCACTGCAGAGGCTTCATCAAGCAGTCAACACATGGCAGATGAAATGTAGCACAGCCATAATTCCTTCCAGAAATAAACTTACTGGAAACCAAAATGGATGGAGATAGTTATGACTGCTACCTTTGAATACTTAGAAGATATACCATCATTCATACTTTGCATTGGCTGCCTGTATGTTTCTGAGCCCGATTCAAAATGCTGGTTCTAACCTATAAAGCCTTACACAGCTTGGGACCACAATACTTAATGGAACGTCTTTCCCAATATGAACCTACCCGTACACTACGCTCAACTTCTAAGGTTCTCCTCCAGGTGCCTACTCTGAGAGAGGCCCAGAAGACGGCAACAAGGGAGAGGGCCTTTTCTGTGGTGGCCCCCCAATTATGGAATGATTTCCCCGAAGAGACCCACCTGGAGCCAACATTGCTATCCCTTTGTTGCCAAGTCAAGGCTTTTCTCTTTTCCCAGGCATTTAGCAACATGTGATGAAGTTTAACTGATTACGGATCTGTTTTTAGGTTCTGTTGACAGTGTAGCTATTTTTAGATGTATGTTTTTGTGTATACTGCATGTTTTTATGATTTTAAATTTGGGTATATCATTCTTAGTACTTTTGATCATATTTAAACCGCCCAGACAGCTTCAGCTATGGGACGGTATAGGAATGTAATAATAAATAATAAGTGTATAAGGTGGGGGAAGAGATTTTATTCTTAGGGTTTATTGAAGACACATGCACAAGATCACAGTGCAGATTAGTCTTAAAACAAGCAAACAAACAAACAGAGAAGGATCTGTGAGTAAATTACCCAACTGAATAGAGCTGGAACTTTGTGCAATGAAAGCTGAATGCTATACACATTTTGTTACTTAATAAATGCACCCTATGGGTTACACAATGTAAGCAATAAACTTTGAGTAAACAATAGTATGAACACAGCTGATTTTATCTTTCTGCAAATAGATTTTGGCAGCGGTGACTATTTTGGATTAGCACTTCAGTGGCACAACACATGCCATTACGATTGGAAAAGGGGTGTGGAGTGAGGGATTGCTGCATTGCCGTGACTCTGGGAAAGGCACAATTCATCTGTGGATGCCAGAACACACAGACAGAATGAAGTCCTTCTCAGTGAAGGCTGCACCACACATTCTCACACTAGAATGTGATACTTGAGTGTGACAAAAGATGGAACCATGGGTATGTTGTGACATCTCAGTCTTTGATCAGTGGTCCTCTCAAAATATGCTTTCTGTATGTCAGTGACTGCAGATCATCTGTTTAATTAGACAGATGTTAATTCCTCCACCACTACATGTCATCTCAGTTCGGAAGTAATTTCAATTCCTAAATACAGACATACAAACTTCTATATTTATCAAAAAAACTCTCTCTTAGACTAGGTTTGTCCTTCTTTGACTATAAAAATATCAGAATAGCAATACTCAGTACAAAGCTTATAAATGCATAGATTCAAACACATCATATATTCAAATTCATTATGAGACAAGGCTTATGAAGACCAAAAACTATCTAGGTAGCTTACCAGTATTCTTATCAAAGCAATTAAAAGGGGGAGGGGGGGGGCTTTTCCACAAAAAAACCCTCCCATTTTCCACATTCTAAATTGCCTTGATATACTTTTTCATATTCTTAACCAGGTCTAGATTAGTTATCTTTCAATTATTTATGTCTCCTTAAGATCCTTTCCTAAGGATACAGTTATATTCCTAAATGAACTACGGCTAAATAATATTGCTAAAATCCAAACCTCTTAATATCATTCTCACAAGAACATTAAAATTACATTCTTGACTCTCATGACATGTTACAGGCCCGTTTGTGACAAAGTAATTATTTCTCCTTAATATACACTGTCCATGTGTCTGTGTCTTAAAACAATCTCCTCTATTTATGACTTGAAAGTCTCTTCAGTTCTCCACCTTTTCACATTCCTAACTTTAGGATTACCCTAACTGTTTTATGGCCTGATTGGTGTATCAGCTGACACAATCTGTTCTGAATTCTTCTCTTATCAGTTAAGAGGATGCATGTGTGAATGTCTGTACTAACAGCCAAGAGGCCCAGATAGGAGACATTCGCCACAATATAGTGAGTAGGGGGTGTTGAAGTTCTTTCAGCCTGAGGGTCGCATCTGATTTCGGAGAGGTTCTTGGGGGCCAAATTCCAGTGGTGGGTGTGGCCAAAGGCAAAAGGGGGGAGGCCAAAATTGCCAGCATCTTTTACCTTGAAGTTCCTACTGCCAATAACTAAAATGTGGGCCAGGGAAAGGGGCCATGAAGATCTCGGGACTTCAGGAGGACCACACTGGGATTGCAGGTGGGCCACATTTGGCCCACAAGCCAGAGGTTCCCCACCACTGCTATATTGCTAGATCTATACGGGTATAAGCAATCATGTTTAGAAGACATTGTATGGTAAACCCAAGGAACCAAGAAAGGTATGGATCCAAATGAAACTTACCTGACCAGGAAGAAAAGCCCAAGAAGGCTCTTTAGATCCAGTAAGAATGAGTAAGTCAGAAAGAAACGGATATAGAAGGTCACCATCCATGCCAGATCCTGTCACAAATGAGAGGGAGTGTTATATACAGCGCCATGGATTCTCCACAACAATTTGCGCATGTAGGGCATGAGCCCTATAGACCACCGGTGTAGTCTTCAGCCACTATACCTGAGCTCTCCCTCAGTGTGCTATAGTGGAACTGGAACCCTCCCCCTTTCCAAATATCTCCCAAGGCCTTTATGGAAGTGTCCAAATGCTTAAATCTATCTTGGTAACTCTGAAACTGAAGTGCAGGTTTAACCATCCAAGTTCAGTGTTAGCAAGTTTAGCCAGGACGAAAGCAGGTCAAGCCATTGTGCTCCCAGAGTGGCTTGACTGAGCTAATCCTCCTTTATTACCACTCGTTGTTCACTCATCTGATACAAGCACTACCAATTATAGTCTTGTGCAGTCCAAGTCACACACCATTCTTGTAACTAAGCCCTCCTGCTCTAATTGATTACAACTGGAATTGGAGGGGCATATAGTAGGGATGTTGGAGGAATCTGGTTTGGGGGCAGAGCACAACAAACCCTGGACTCTGACAAAACCATCTGCCAGCTAGCTATCAGGCCAGCTGGCAGATTTTCCGGTGGCACGACAGCAAGGGCAGGAGTGAGACCAGAGCCCCTCTCCTGCCTTTGCTATTGTGCACTGCTCCCCTCTCCTCTTCTCGTGCCCACTACCACAACAGCAAAGGCAGAGATAGGAACAGGCCCCAGTCGTTTTATGTGTCTTGTTCACACCCTTATGCAAAATGATTGGAGACTGTCCCCGACACTGCCACCACCATCATGGTAGCAGGCCCCTTCAGAGAGAAGGAAACACTTACATAAAATGGCCAGGGGTCTCTCCCTGTCACTGCCTCCTCCACAGCAGTAGGGGTGGGGGGCATGAGAGGGCAGCTCCCCTTTCATTCTTCTGACCGGCAAGTCAGCAAAACTTTCCAGATTTCAGGAAACTGCCCATGGCTCAGCTCACAAGTGCAAGCGGAGCCGGGGGACCAAGGAAATCCCACAAGCCTGAAGTGGGCTGGATTTCCCTGCAACGGCAATCCCTAGTATCTAGAGACATATTTTTAGGGCTGGCTTGCATAGGAGCCCAGCACTGTGAGCATTAAGTGTACCCCAGTAGCCAAAAGGTTGAGGAGCATGGAAAGCAGCCAGGCAAGTTAAACACCTGTGCAAAGAAAAGGAAAGTAATTAACCCATTTATAAATCTATTAATTGATGCATTATGTATCGTCTTTGAGTGACTGGCTCTCAGGGAAGTAGTCCATTTCACTGATGTCAAGGTAGTTGACCTGGAGAAGCCAAGTACAGGTATACTACTTACCACCCATTTTTTGCGCTGGACAACGAAGTAGAAGATGTACCACTGTAGGTAGAAAGGCACCACAGCTGGTGGTCCAACTAGGAAAGAATGCAGCAACACATTCATAACTGAAGTTAGTTCAGAACAAATGAGTGCTCCGAGGGATATAGGCTTTCTGATATTTTGCCTATGCATGCTATCTTCTCCCACTTTCTTCTCTCTCTGCTCCGTGTGTGTGGCACAGTGTCCCAACTCACATACACTGATGGAGCCCATCCAGTCTCTGTAAACTAGGGGTAGGCACTCTTTTTGGGCTATGGGCACATTTGAACATTTGAGAAACTGTTTCAGACACCACCACAAAATGGCTGCCAAGGGAGGCAAGGCAAAGAACATGTGTGAACAGAGTGCTGGAGCAGATGGACTCTTGGTCTGATCCAGCATGGCTCATCTTATGCTCATATGTTCTTATGTTCTTAACCTGCCCAAAACACTGAGTACAAGGCAGAGGTGGGGTCTGAGCCCCACACATGAAATAACTCCTTTGAACCCACAGTTTTCAGCACCAACAGGGAGCTATTTCATAGCAATTCCAGTTCCTGGTAAGAAGATGTGTTAATGGCTTCTTTTTTTAAGTGGGAGGGGGTAAGGCATCTTACTGGGCATCAAGAAAGGCATCCAAGAGTGCATTGCCTACCTGTGCTGTAAACCACACAGCAATGAGGCCAACTCCTGAATCTTCAGTCAGAACTGAAGGGTGGCCTTACTGGATCAAACCAAGAGCCCATGTAGTTCAGCAGGGCCACTGGGAGGCTAAGAGGCAGGACATGCAGGAGTCTAATACTACTGCCCTGACATTTGCTCTAAACAATCAGAAGCAGACTGCCTTTAATCAGAGATGGTCAAATTGGCTTGTCATGGCCCATGCCCATATCGACACACATCTATAGGAACAGTCTTCTCCCTAAGAATAAAAGAGTGATTTTGTGGATTCTTCTGGGTGGGTGGGAAGGAAAAGCTGGTTGAAGTCTGCCCATTGAGCATAGTCAGGGGAAAGAAGCATGTCCCATGTTGCCTAGGAGGCTACAAAAGACTGGTACTCTTAAGCAAGACACTGTTTAGATTACTGCAATGCATTGTATGTGGGGCTGCCATTGCGGACTTCTCATACATCTTCATTTATCGAAAATATAACTGCTCGGCTCCTATCTGAAACTGGCCGAAGCAAACACATCTTGCCAATTATGAAAACAAAATTTAAAATTATAAATGAAGAAGAACTAGAATTGGCCCCATGTGGGGATGTACGTTTCCCTGCACTGCAGCCCCACAGCACAGCATGGGAAGAGTGCAAGTGGAGCCCACCTTGCCTAGACAATTGGGCAATACTTCATCCCGATGGAACCTAAGAAAGTATCCCCACACTGGAAACAAAACAGAGGAGTGAAAAACACCACAGAAGAAATTTAAAAAGGTAGTGTGGTGGGGAAGTTCATGGGACATGTTATGATTGGCAGACATTTTGGAACAAATGTTTCTGTGTACAATACTTGGGCCCAACTCTAGCAAATCCTTAGTCATTTGGTTTCCTATGGCAAATTCACTATCACCTAGGGTGACCATATGGAAAGGAGGACAGGGCTCCTGTATCTTTAACAGTTGTACAGAAAAGGGAATTTCAGCCGGTGTTATTTGTATGCATGCAGCCCCTGGTGAAATTCCCTCTTCATCACAACAGTTAAAACTGCAGGAGGAATACTAGAGTGAACAGATGCAAAAGAGGGCAAGGCTCCTGCAGCTTTAACTGTTGCGATGAAGAGGGAATTTCACCAGGTGCTGCATGCATGCAAATGACACCTGCTGAAATTGCCTTTCAATAGAACTGTTAAAGACACAGAAGCCCTGTCCTCCTTTTCATATGGTCACCCTACTATCACCTATAGGTGACCAAACGCCTACAAGTCTTAGTTTGATTGGTTCAGTAATTTTAAATCAAAGATTTCCATTCTCCAAATGATTAGCCTAGAGATGTGCAGGCAAGCAACCTATACTTTAAAATGTTTGTGGGCAAGCAACATTACCGAACTTTTTTGGAGGTGGGTGAGTGGATTAATAGTGCAGAAAGGAAATGATACTCACGGATGAAGAAATATTTGTGCTGGTGGTTGTAAGGCATGAACTTCTTTTTCATTATTCCAAGCTGTAAGGGATGGGAGAGCAAGTCAGTAAGGCTACATTCAATCAAACACCGCTACTTTTAAACTAAAATATACCCACATGTCTCCTGCCATCTGTTCCATGTGGGCTAATGTCCTGGCTTATACATACTTTGCTCCTGCACGTATCTCTGCTGTGCCAGTGTCTGGAACATGCTTGTTTATATGTTTCTGTGCTGGCACAACAAAGAGCAAATGTGATCTCAGCAGCATCCCCTGCTGCTTTGATCATTCTTTTGTGCTTCTACTTCTGTGTTACATCTGAAGATACCCATAATGCCCGTGATGAACAGGAATCCTTAAAATGCTACTACCAGAATGCAATGAACATTCTAACCCAGCAGGGGGCAGTAGAATCTAACCAAAATGAGGTTCTTCAGGAAAGCCATTGAGATGTGACTTACACTGAGGTTCCCCCTTATCACCACATGCACACCAGGGATTGAGGAACTCAAGTTTCAAGAACTGCACTAATATACACGTAGGCACTTGCCCACTGACAATAAGCCAGGATCAGGACAATTCTTACTTTGGCTCAGTCTTCTCCCAAAAGTGGGCTTTGACCCCCCCTGGAAAAAGTGAAGTACAAGCTGAAGGGGCAGGATTACAGTTTGAGACTGATAAATAAATGGCCAGGGAACACCTACTTTCTTTGAACAAGTTCAGTTCTCCAGGGCCAAACAAACTGCATCCTAGAGTAATAAAGGAGCTGGCAGAAGAACTCTCAGAACCACTGTCTATTATCTTTATGAAATCATGGAAGACGGGTGAAGTGCACTGCAGGAGGGCTAATGTTGTCCCTATTTTCAAAATGGGCAAAAAGGAGGAACCTGGGAACTACAGACCAGTTAGTCTGACATCCATCCCTGGGGAAATTTTGGAGCAGATTATAAAGAAGTCAATCTGTAAACACCTTGAAAAAATGCAGTGATTACTAGAAGCCAGCATGGATATGTCAAAAACAAATCCTGTCAGACTAATCTGATCTCCTTTTTTGATTGGGTAACCTCCCTTGTGGACCATGGGAATGCTGTGGACATAGTATATCTTGACTTCAGCAAAGTTTTTAACAAAGTGCCCCATGACTTTCTGATTCACAAACTAGTGAAAAGTGGGCTAGATGGAACAACTATTTGGTGGATCCACAGTTGGCTACAGAATCGGACTCAAAGAGTGCTTATCAATGGTACCTTCTCACACTGGGGGGAGGTAATAAGTGGGGTACCACAGGGCTCAGTCTTAGGCCCAGTGCTCTTCAACATTTTTTAAAAATGATTTGGATGAGGAGGTGCAGGGAATGCTTATTTAATTTGCAGATGACACAAAACTGGGTGGGATCGCTAATACCCTGGAAGACAGAAACATCCTTATTCTTATAAATACACTTTTCAATATTTTGTTATTTTGAAACCACCAGTTTCTCAGTCTTATTTGTTGCTGAAGGTTTGTGATACACACACACACAGGTTTAAAATTCCCTTTTAAAAGGAAGAGGGGGTGGCAGTGTAACACAGGTTGTAGATAGCAACATAAAGGGTGGTAAGAGCACAAGAGCACAAGAGAGCCACCTGCACCCCGCCCTTCCAACTGACCACAATGTGTAGGGGAGCAACAATTTGTGTTGTGCAGGGCAAAGGGAGATATGGCGTTGGCAGGGTGATGTGCCATTACAGGGGAAGGGGAGATAGATATTTAACACCTATCTTACCTTCCGGTCGCTCTGTACCCCGGGGATCTTGGAGAATGAACCAGGCCACCCACAGAACCTCTCCTTGCTCCTATGCAATGCCAGGTCAGTTAAAAATAAAACAAATATCATCTATGATCTTTTCTAGATGAGAAGGCCGACCTGACATGCTTCACGGAGACCTGACTGGGAGATGACAGTGGCCCGATATGGGCCCAGGCCCTCCCAGCTGGGTACTGTGTTAGTGTCAGATGAGGAAAAGTGGGCGGGGGAACAGAGTAGCTGTGGTCTATAGGGATAATCTTAACCTGACCAGACTTCCTGTTCTTGAATTGAATCACATCGAGTGTATGTACCAGGGATAGACTAGGGATTGTCTTAGTGTACCGGCCCCCCCGCTGCTTATCAGATTCCCTGGCCAAGCTCACGGAACTGGTCTTAGAGCTGGTGTTGGATTCGCCCAGGCTTTTGGTCCTGGGCGACTTCAACATCCCATTCGAGGCTGGTTTGTCAGGTGCAGCTTGGGAGTTCATGGCATCCATGACAACCATGGGCCTATCCCAATTGGTCTCTGGACCCACACATTCAGCAGGTCACACCCTCGATGCTGTTTTCAGTTCCGAACAGATGGATCTGTGGGCAGAGGTAACAAATACCTCCGCGTTGTCATGGACAGAACATTTTCTACCACCCGCCCTTGCAGGGGTGGTGGACCTATTAAGATGGTCCGTCCTCGAAGGCTGATGGATCTTTCCAGATTCCAGAAAGCCTTAGAGGGTTCTATGGCTGGTATCGGCGACAATCCTGTAGAAGCCCTGGTCAATAGATGGAATCAAGACCTAACTAGGGCTAATAACATGATTGCCCCCAAAGTATCGTCGATGATCCTGTAGAAGCCCTGGTCAATAGATGGAATCAAGACCTAACTAGGGCTAATAACACGATTGCCCCCAAAGTCTTCTCCGACCCCGCTTCTAACCGAGCGCCCTGGTATACAGAAGACCTCAGGGAGTTGAGGTAGGAAGGACGACTGGAGCGCTGATGGTGGAAAACCCGACTTATATCTGACAAAACATGAAATAGAGAAAATCTCTGTTCCTATGGGATGGCAATACGTGCAGCGAAGAAAGGTTTCTTCACTACACGCGTTGCATCTGCGAATTCACGTCCTAACCCGGGCACCTTCCCTTGTTAATCCGACCTTAGAGTTTTCGGTAGTTCGCTGTGATGCCTTTAACGATCATTTCACAGATAAAATCTTTCGGATAAGAGCCAAATTAGATGCCATCATTATAGCAGAGGCTGACAATGGAGTGTCCGGCAACTCTGACAGTACAATTACACTGGATCTGTTTCAGTTGGTGAGTACCGAGGATGTGGACAAGCTGCTGGGATGAGTGAGGAAGACGACTTGCTCTCTCGATCCCTGTCCTTCTTGGCTGTTCGTCCAGGGAAGAGATGCAGTTAGATCACAATTACAATATATTATTAATGCATCTCTCAGGGAGGGGAGTTTTCCATCATGTTTAAAAGAAGCGGTGGTATGGCCGCTTCTAAAAAAGCCTTCACTGGACCTCCTGGACCTTAATAACTACAGGCCAGTATCAAATCTTCAATTTTTGGGTAAGGTGATAGAGAGGGCATTTGCCTTCCAACTCCAAGCAGTTTTGGATGATACAGATTTTCTAGACCCATTTCAAACTGGCTTCAGAGTGGGATACGGCGTTGAGACTGCTATGGTCGCCTTAGTGGATGATCTACGCCTGAGAATTGAAAGGGGGAGTGTGTCCCTGTTGGTACTTCTGGACCTCTCAGCAGCTTTCAATACCAACCAACCATGGTATCCTTCTGGAACGCCTGAGAGGATTGGGAATTGGGGGCACTGTGCTTCAGTGGTTCTGGTCCTACCTCTCGGGCAGGTTCCAGATGGTGATGCTTGGGGACAGCTGCTCTGCAAAGAAGGAGCTGCTGTGTGGCATACCACAAGGTGCCATCCTTTCCCCAATGCTGTTTAACATTTATATGAAACCACTGGGAGAGATCATCCGGAGGCATGGGGTGGGATGCTATCAGTATGCTGATGACACCCAAATATATTTCTCAATGCCTTCGATAACAGCATCAGCTAAGGATAGCATGTCTCCTCTGAATGAATGCTTGGAGGTGGTCATGGGCTGGATGAGGAAAAACAAACTGAAGCTGAATCCAGACAAGATGGAGGTGCTTGCTGTCAAAGGCCACAACCTGGGTTTGGAGGTGTGTCAACCAGTTCTGGATGGGGTTACACCCCCCCTGAAAGACTGTGTTTGCAGCTTGGGGGTGTTCCTGGATCTGTCGCTCCAAATGGCAGCCCAGATAGATGCGATGGCCAGGAGTGCCTACTATCAGCTTCGGCTGATACGCCAGCTGCGCCCCTTCCTAGAGTTGGAAGTCCCAAAGACGGTAGTGCACGCGTTGGTAACTTCGAGACTTGACTTCTGCAATGCGCTGTACATAGGGCTACCTCTGTGCCTAGTCCGGAAACTTCAACTAGTTCAAAATATGGCAGCCAGGTTGGTCACCGGTACACCTAAGGGTGACCATATTACGCCAGCTTTAAAATCGCTCCACTGGCTGCCAATTAGTTTCCGGGCAAAGTACAAAGTGTTGGTCATTACCTTTAAAGCCCTACATGGTTTGGGTCCAGGTTACCTGCGGGATCGCCTTCTCCCATACAATCCGCCCCGCATGCTCAGGTCCTCTGGGAAGAACTTACTACAGTCGGCCAAGACTTGGCTGACAACCGTTACCCAGAGGACCTTTTCTTCTGCCGCTCCCAGACTGTGGAATGACCTGCCGGAGCAGACTCATCAACTTAACAGTCTTTTAGAATTTAAGAAAGCTATAAAGACTGTTCTCTTCCGGCAGGCATATCCAGTGGAATTTTAGAATGTTTTTAGGATGTTTTTATGATGCTTTTATGCAGTTTTAATAATGTGTGCCATGTTTTAATCAATTTTATGTATTTTATCATATTTTATATTTACTGTTGTTCCCCGCCTCGATCCAAACAGGCGGGTAAGAAATAAATTATTATTATTATTATTATTACAGCAACATGAATTTTGGACATTTTCTTCTGGCCGACACAGCTACCTTGACTTTATTTGTGTATGTGGTCAGTGTGTTTGCTAAAGCATTTCAGAACACCAGCATGTCTTATTACAAGTCTTTAGCAATCAGAAGGGGAGGATCAGTCACTGAGGATAATAAGCACTTATTGTACTAAGACCAAACAAACCAATTACAAGTATAAACCCTGTAAGATATGCCAGATCAAGAGCAGATAGCAACCAAGTGTTTTTATCATGCCAGAGGACTTACATATGTTAAGAAGGAACCTGTCTGATTTCCTAGGATATGAAGAAGGAGCGTACTGTATCCAGGACTCATGTAATCTTATCCCCATGCTTTCTGAAGCGGTTGCCCTGATTCTTTCTACCTTCCTCGTGGCACGTTCCTCCTCATGGGTCCCAGACTAAACTATTTTCATAGACCCCAAAGCTGTTGTCAAAGAGAGGGCTCTTTGCACTAACAAACATTTCTCTTCCCCTGTAAGCTACAAGCAGAATTGCCATTAGCTGCCCACACTTCAGGGGGTCACATGCTTTTTGGGGTGTGTGCATCTTGCTATGTTCCATCCCTCACCCACCCCTCCACTCAACAGTTTGAAGCAGCTGTTTCTCAACACCTTTCCAGAGAACCTTTCGCCCATGCCCAAGGGCCAAGCCCTTGGCATGGCAAATGTGTACATGCAAGCAAAGGTAGCTTTTCAACCCCACTCTGGGCAGTGCCACCATCTCCTCCTCCTCTGATCTTTTTGCAGTGAAGGAAAGAGCCAGAGTGAGTCTCTCCAGCAGGGTTTCCCCTCCTGCCCACCGCCCGTACTTCACCACTCCTGCCCTGCCTATCAATGTGCTTAGCCAGTAAACAATACTGGCTCCTGTCTCAGCTTGCTTCTTTCGCTCTTGGTGCTTGTTCTAGGTAGGGTGACCATATGGAAAGGAGGACAGGGCTCATATATCTTTAACAGTTGTATAAAAAAGGGGAATTTCAGCAAGTGTCATTTGTATGCTTGCAGCATCTGCTGAAATTCCCTTTTCATCACAATAGTTAAAGGTGCAGGAGCCCTGCCCTCTTTTGTATCTGGTCACTCTAGTATAGATCCTGCAGCTTTAACTGTTGTGATGAAAAGGGAATTTCACAAGGTGCTGCATGCATACAAATGACACCTGCTGATATTCCATTTTCTATGCAACTGTTAAAGATACAGGAGCCCTGTCCTCCTTTCCATATGGTCACTTGGGAAGCTTGGATTTCTCCCTCCCCGCTCCCCCCTCCCCAAAGTACTGCTGGTAAGACAAAGGTGAGCAGCAGCAATTGCCAGGTGTGTGGAGTGTTTGAATGCACCTATATTCTCCTTTTTTTAATGATGATTAGTTGCACAGAAATAAAACAAAATGACTGCCTTGGATTACAGCCAGATACTAAACATGCTTACTCAGAAATAAGCACTGCAGCTCTGCCTTATACCTAAGATTATTTCCAAGAAACAAAAGCAGTAGGCTGCCTTTTCCCCATATCCCCAGCTGGAAGACTTCGGGAGTGGGGAATTCCTTCCCTTTGTTTGCACTTGTGTTTTAACAGAAAGCCTCAGTACAACTCCTTCTACCCCCCCACCCTCGCTGCCTCCACACATATACACGCAGAGAGCACTAAGCAGCCATATTAATGTTTCTCCCCCGATACTGCAACTACGCAATTATTTTTAACACACGCACACATAAACGGCATAGTAGAATCCCTTAATTAAGTAGCTGATTGCAATGAGGGCGTGTGTGTGTGATTAAGACAAATCTGTTCGTTTCAGGAGAGAACAAAGGGTCAGGAAGCTATTCCTTAAGGGGGGATTGAGAACAGGTGCAGAACAGGCAAAAGCAGGAGCTACTTTAAAATGACCTCAAATGCTTTCAATTACGTTATTTTTGTGAAGAAAAGATTAAGACGACAAAAAAGCACAATGAAGCAAAAGGTACGGAAGGAAGTAAAAGCTCTTTAGAGGAGTTGCTTTGCAGGGCACAAAATGTAAGGCAAGGAATAGAAAAAGCAAAGGGTCTCCTCAAGATGTTCCCCAGGAAAAGCACCTCCCAGTGTGCCTTGATTGCATATTTTCTTATCCTAGGATGACCATATGGAAAGGAGGACAGGGCTCCTGTATCTTTAACAGTTGTATCAAAAAAAGGAATTTCAGCAGGTGTCATTTGTATGTATGCAGCACCTGGTGAAATTCCCTCTTCATCACAACAGTTAAAGCTGCAGGAGCCCTGCCCTCTTGACCAGATACAAAGAGCCCTGTCTTCCTTTCCATAAGGTCACCCTACTCATCCACTCCTGCAAAATGATTGTACTGATGTTCTGCCCTTTTCCTCCTTAACAGATTTTCTGGGGTAAGAAAAAAGATGGAAGCAGTTGTGGGGAAACATGGGAGGGCTAGAAATGGATGATCACTCTGTCTGAAACCTCTGTACATTCCAAGTTTGAGACCTGGCCATTGAACATTAAAACCCTCAACTGGAAGCATTTCAGAGTTCAGAGAGGCCTTTCTGTAAAACAACAACAAATTGGTATACAACAGAGCAGAATACAAACATCATAAAACAAAATCCAACAATGAACCATTTCTAAACATTAAGATCAACAACACTGCTAAAAACAAGTTAAAAGGCCAAATTAAAAAGGTGTCTTGACACCACTCCAAAAAACAGATTTGGGGGTGACACAGGAGAAAGTCCTCTCAAGAGTGCCTATCAATGCAAACTCAGTAAGATGGCAGTCCCCCACAGATAGTATGAGGTCACCGCTACCAAACTTCCATAAGGTTCAACACTACTGCAATGTTTTACAAGTGCAAAGCAAGAACTAGAATATGCACAGAATGAATAACACAGGCATATAATTCTCATCCACAAACTACATTCAGTCACAAAACATATCATATGCATCTATGCAACATATTATCAAGGAATTAAACTCTTTAAGCCTAGAAAATGATACCCATTTTCCAATGAATTTTGATTTTCTAAATATTTTTGTTGTTTTCTGTTAACCTAACACAAGTAAAAGTTTACTGAAAACCAAACACAAGTGAAAGGTTAAATACTGAGCTCCCAAGAACAAATAGATAGGCTAGGTCTAAAACAGGGCTAGGCAATGTTTCTTCTTTTGAGGCCTACATTCCCTTATGGATAATTTGTCAGGGCCGCACGTCAGTGGTGGGCAGGACCAGAGCCAATTTTATTGAAGAAGAACTGTGGCTCAGTGGTAGAGCACCTGCGTTTCATGCTAAAGGTCCCATGTCCCCGGCTGGAAGACTTCGCGAGTGGGGAATTCCTTCCCTTTGTTTGCACTTGTGTTTTAACAGAAAGACTCCGTACATGTCCTTCTACCCCCCACCCCCGCTGCCTCCACACATATATACGCAGAGAAATAAATTGTATTATTATTATTATTATTATTATTATTATCATCATCATCATCATCATAATGCCTCAAGGTGCTTAAACCTTTCTCCACATTGCTGTTTCCTCATTCTATCCCTGAAGCTGCTGGAGGTGGGGGTAGGATACAAGCATGATACAGGCACCCCTAAACCAGAGCCTTTATACAAGCATTCTAGAGAGGATTGAACCACATTTTCTGTGTAACATATGAGATGTATACAGATGGTCCCTTGTTTCCATAAGAACTAGAACTTTTTCTTTTTTAAAAACAACAACAACCCTTTAATAACCAAATAAAGGATTTATAGGCACATTTTATTTCACCTACAGAGGAAGTAGTGATACACATTAGAGTCGTATTTGGCTCAAGTTCAGTTTCAAATCATGGAATGCACTGATGCCATTCTACTCCTTTGGCGTTCAAGATTTAGGCCAAAGTCATTCACGATGAATCATTCTGGCCTTAATATTTTTATTTCAAAGATATCACAAAAAGCCTCTGTTCAATTAATCTAGGCAAGATAGTGAGGCAATTGTTGAATCATAACAGCGGGTGAAATAGAATTTCAGCCAGAATCAGCCTAACCAGGTTTGAATCAGTTACCCCAAGCTTTCCAGAAATCTCTTCTGCCTCAAGCTCAGAGGTTTCTTTTGCAAGCAAACACACACATGAACACACATCTCGGAGTAAATGCACTTAGGCTCCAGCCTGATAATTATTCAAAAAATGACAGACTTCCAAAACAACATAAATCCAAGACAAGTCTATATATTTTAATAAAGAAAACATATCGTCCACTTGGCTATGGTGAAAATCTATAAATAACCCTTCATCTCTTTAATGCTATGGCCCTCATCCTCCCTTCGCTTCAGTTTCAATTCAATTCAATCAAGAAATCTGCATCATCTAATCCTTTCCTACAGTATCAAAAGGCACAGAGATTCGATCTTATTTCAATCTTTATTGCAACTTTCCCCAACCTGGTGCCCTCCATGTGTTTTAGACTACAACACCCAGCATTCCTAATCATCGGCCATGCTGGCTGGGGGGAGATGGGAGCTAAAGTCCAAAAAATGTGAAGAGCACCAAGTTGGAGAAGGCTGTTTTGTAGCATTATATGCTTCTCATGGCCCATGCCATCCCCAAATGTCTACAAGACTCACCTCCACAGAGAGTTTCTTTCCCAGTGCAAACAACAAAGGATGCATATTCAGATCAGGGTCCTTGCGGAAGCAGTTAGGTTTAGCATGGTGCTGGAAATGCCAATGATTCCACCAGCTGGCCGGTGCTCCCTGCGGAGGGTAACAGATAAGAGGGTCTAATCTCAAACCTTGATATTCTGTTTTACATAGAGGACACAGTAAAGGCTCAGCCCAAGGAACTCCACCGCTCACAAGCCCCGATGTAAAGCCAACAATCAATGCCAGCACTTTCACTAACCTTCAGATGTCCAATGACAAATTTGTGCAGCCAGTGGTTCCATTTAGACTTGCCAAACACAGAAAGGTGTCCACAATCATGCTGCAGCCAACCAGCTTGAGCCTGGAAAACATCAGTATTGTGAGTACTAATACAATGCAAAATAAAAATTAATAAAAATAGACAGGTCTCTGCCACAGGGAACTTACAGTCAGTCTGAAGCTTGACAGTGGGGAGAAAGGAGGGATGGGAAAGGCTCAGATAATGGGGTCCAGGAAGTGCAATTAATTTGCATGTAGACTTTTTGTCATTGGGGATGAAGACTGAGGAGATTAGCCTGGGTAGAGGAGGTGGATTTGGACGAGAGACTTGAAGGAAGATGGAACAGTGTCACCCCACAGGTACTTTGAAGGGGAGTTCACAGAAAAATGGAAGCATGTGGAAATGGACAGAATAGGTTTGAGAGTCAGAAACAACTGGGCATCCAAGGGCGGTAAAGTTACAAACCCAAATCTATCAAGAAATACAAGCAGAATGGCAGAGTGGTGGCAAGGCGAAATGGATGCCTCTTTTCACAGAGGTTCTAGAGCTAGCTTGTCTCCCCTTGCACATTCTATGTATCGGCCTTCCCCAACTTGGAGACCTCCACATGCGTTGGGACTACAACTCCCATCACTGCCAGCCAAAGCCATGCTGCTGTGGATGATGGGAGTTATAGTCCAACACATCTGAGCACCCATTGCAACAACAGCCTTATTCATTCACCTATTCCACCTGAAGGGCACATTACCTGGACGGTGCCAAGCAGCAATCCAGAGAAGAGATAAGGCACCAAGGAAGACCCAAAGTACCACAAGTTGAGCCAAGCTGCCACATCCATCAGCAAGATGTGAATGAGATACATGAAGAAGAAGAGATGGTTGGGATTCAGGAGTCCCATCTTCTCAACGGTGGCACGGAGCTCACGGAAATCCTGGATGATCTGTTTCTGTGGGGACATACAAAGTTACAACTTCCTCTGCTCTGGAGCAGTCTTCCCCAACCAGTTGCCCTCCAAATGTTTTGGACATCAACTCCCACTATCTCAAGCTAGCATGACCAATGGTCAGAGATGATAAGAGTTATAGTCCAAAACATCTGGAGGGCATCAGGTTGGGGAAAGCTGATCTGGAGAGAAGAAGTAGGATAGAATTCAGGTTTTCTGCTTCCAGAACACATCCAAAATTGGCATCACCTTATCAGATAAAGGTGACACAGAGCCTATTGTCAGAATGCTGACTGACAGTCTTACAACTCATCAGATACAATTGCAAGCAAAATGGCTTGAAATGTCAGTGTAGCAAAGAAAGAAAAGGACATGCCGATGTATCCCTTTTCTCTTTCAAGATGGGAATGTGGAGCATGTGTGTAGCCCTATTCAGGTGATTCTAAATGTGTAAGGGTGCAGTGTGGGAGCACATTCCCTGGCACCCTCCATTACATCACCGTCACCAGCCATTTAGCCTTCTGCAGGTTGAGGCCTGAATTACTATTGCCTGTCATATTCATGTAGGCTCCCACTGCAGAGGTTCAGCCCCTACCACGTGGGGGACTACAGAGATATGGAAAGGGTGGGGCAAGGAAGTGTACATGTTGAGCCATTCATTAGCTGCTGCTACCCTTTTTTGTGTAGAGTTCTTTCAATATATAAATATTCTCACGCTTGCAAATACTAAAAAGCGTTTCTGGATACACCTTCCTCAGGAATACTTTGATGGCTCTGCTTTGATGGCTCTGATAAATACCTTCGGTTATCTGTCCAGTTACTCAATTAATTGGTCACAGTCTGAACTGATGATGATTGGAGATAGCATATCTTCTAGTGTGTTGGCTAATGGACAATTTCGATGGTGTCCTGACTTTATTACTTTTCTGGGAATGCTTATTCCCAGAGATATATGCCAATTGATTAAAATAAAATTGAATAAGTTAATCAAGGAGATTGTAAGTGATATAGATGGGCACCATTAAAATTGAGTTTGTGGGGTGAAGTCAACACACTTAAGATGAATATCGTACCTCGAATTCTCTACGTTACACGTGGGATTCCTTTACTTATACCTGGCAAATATTTTCAACAACTTAATGCTTTGTTTCGTACATTTTTCTGGGGTTCTTCCCTATGTCGAATATCTTTGAAACGCATGCAAGTTCCGATTAAAGAAGGCAGATTTGGATTTCCAGACCTCGCTTTGTATCATTGGGCCTATCTATTGACTTGTACAAAGTTTTGGTCTTCTCCAGTTTGCTTGGATATGCCTCCCTGGTCAGTTTTGGAATCCTTATGGTTAGAACCACTTCCTAAATTGATGGTACTCGGTTCTCAACATGTTAGATTAAATAATCCTCCCCCTACAATCTTGGCTGCTAGAGAGATATGGCGCAAAGGATCACGTCAATTAAAGTTTGACCCATTTTCTCACACAAAATTGATTTTATGGGGAAATCCAGTTTTAAAAATTGGGGGAATTTTTTTTTGTGGAGGACATGGACGGATAAGGTAATTTTTACTTTGGATCAATTAATAGGTTCAGATTATGAGTTTTTGACATTTTCTGATTTGCGTGTTAAATATAATTTACCTGCTACGGCTGAATGGCAATACTTACAATTGCAGTATTTGCTGAAATCTAGGTTTGGGCCACCTGCTTTTATGGCCTCAGAGCCTCCATTACTGTTAGAAACGCTTATAGTAGCTGAGTAGACACATTGATCCACAACCCATATATATATAAATATTTAGTAGTAGTAAATAAATATGATACTCATAGTTTAAGACAGGATTGGAATCAAGAATTGCAGTGTCTTATTTTGCCCAACCAATGGACTGTTGCCTTAGAGACTGTATCTGAAGTTTCTATGGATCTTAGGCTACATCTTATTCAGCAAAATATCCTGTTTCGGGTCTACTGGACCCCACAATGCCTTTTCAACAAGAGTCTATCTAATTTACATAATTGTTGGAGATGTAATGCACCTAATGCTTCTTTAATTCATATGTTTTGGCAATGCTCAGTAGTCTCTTGCTTTTGAGAGGAGGTTAAAATAAGGATAAAACTTGTCCGGAATCAATCTTTAATATGGAAGGATGTGCATGCCCTTCTAAACTACCTGCCGGTTTCTTGGAAGCTAACACAGGGTCAGCGAAAATCGATTTTTACAGCCCTTATGACAGCTAAAAGACTTATATTATCATATTGGAAGGATAAATGCTCACCTCCCATAATACAATGGATTGAGGACTTAATAACCTTATCAGCATTTGAACAGGTGATATACAGGCGCAACTTGCGAATGGATAAATATATGGCTATATGGTCTGATTGTTTTGAAACCTATGTATAATTCTCTCCCTTTTTTAACATTCGATGAAAAATGATGATATCGCTGTATATGTAATGTTTTTTCTTTTTTTCACAATTTCTTTTTGTTTTTATTGCTTTTTTTCTTTGATATTCACAATAATAAAAAGGAAAACTTTATGCAGCATTTTTTTGAGACATCATGCCCCACTGAAGTAATATACCTTTGCCCCTGGAGAAGCTGTATACTGAAATGCATTGAGCATTTTCTATTTCTGAGCATTTCGTGCATCTTACTAAAATATTTACTGTATATCATAAACATTTTGATGCTCTGCCTGGTTTATTGGCCTTGTGTTCTAGCATTGCCCTCCCCTCCCGAAAAACAAGCTTTCGGCTTATAGCTGCCCCTCCCTACCCCCCAGCTGTCTTTTACTGTTTTGGATGGGTCACCCATTGGCTTGACTGAACTCACTTCCAGGTTCACACCTATGACTTGCCATTATTATTATTATTATTATTATTATTATTATTATTATTTCCATTTATATACCGCCCCATAGCCGAAGCTCTCTGGGAGGTTTACAAAAATTAAAAACATTGAGCATTAAAAAACCAATATACAAAATTTAAAACCATAAAAAGCATACAAACATGTTATAAATACAATATCATTTAAAACAATTATTCTGGGTCAAATAACAACAACAAAAACCCTCAACATACATTGTTAAATGCCTGGGAGAAGAGGAAAGTCTTAACCTGGCACCGAAAAGATAACAATGTTGGCGCCAGGCAAGCCTCGTCGGGGAGATCATTCCATAATTTGGGGGGGGGGGGGGAGGGCACCACTGAAAAGGCTCTCTCCCTTGTTGCCACCCTCTGTACTTCCCTCAGAGTGGGCAACTGGAGAAGGACCTTAGATGTGGATCATAGAGTACAAGTAGGCTTGTATTGGGAGAGGCGTTCCATCAGGTATTGTGGTCCCAAGCCGTGTAAGGCCATAACATCAGCAAAGATCCTTTCTCAAATTCAGCTCTTCAGGAAGACTTACATTTTTGCCGTGTTCAAAGCTAGGCTGATCTGCTGCAAGTTCTCCAATTAGCAATGGCTTCATGTATTTCCTCACTAGATTCTTGTCCAAATGGAAGGCTGTGAAGGGATCCTGTAACACCACAGAATGAGGGAAGTCATAATACGGCTGTCTCAAGCTGAAACAGAACAGTGGGGTGTAAATTTTAAAAAAAATGAATAGAGAAGAAGGAGGTATGAGGTCCTGTGACTTTCCTTAGTTCAGTGGGGGAAATCCACAAAAATGGGGCCAACAAGTTTCACTTTTAGGTCCCCAAAATATTTTCCAATCCAGAAATGGACATTGCTCCAATAACATTTTCCTAGGAGAACGAAAGCGTTTTGACATAGAAATTTCATCATTTGCACTACATGGGAAACTTTCAGTCACTTGACTTTCTCTTAATCAGATACCATTTAAAAAACAACAACATCTATTCCTAAAGGCCTCTTTCACCAAAGATCTATGCAGGTGTTTGGCTGAAACATACGTAGACCTAAACCAGGGATGGAATGTGGGAGCATGCAAGCCCACCCTGCAGCCCCGGCTGCCATATAAATCTTTATCTTATCCTGGGTCCCAATTTGTAAGCTTTGTAAACACATTCAGCTGACCATGCCGATTAGCCCTCTCTTGGTCTTCTTGCATTTAATACAAAGATCTATAAGGCAGACATTTAGGAGGCAGGGACATTTCAGAGTGGGCATGTATGGAGCCCCACATCACACCTTCACTTTAGGTTTATCAGCATGACAGGTGAACACTTGCATGGTCCTTAGAATAGTCCCCAACCACAACATTGGTTCCTTGGCTTCTCCCTTTTATTTCAATTTGAACCTTTGTATTTCCAAGACTTTCTGGAGGGATTGGAGGAGACAAGACCATTCGATCCTGAGTATGGTTATTCTTTCTGACTACTGGATGCTGCTGTGGAAACATGTTTGTATTTTTCCCAGGACACTTTGTCACTCTTTGTTTGAGAATAGCCACCTCATAGCCATCATACCCAACCACCCCCGCTAGTGATGGAGAATATACACTCTTGCATAGCACTAGGAGCTGTGCATCTGGAAGCAGCCTTAGATGCAATCCCATCATAATATTGTTGGTGTCAGTCTGATAATGTATAACTCTCCTTCTCCACTTTCTATATTAGTTGCCCACCCGTCACATGGCCATTTTGTTCCCCATCTGCTGTCTCTGATCTCCAGTGAAACTGATGAGGTTGGGAAGGTCTTGTTGATTCTTCTTCAGTAGTTTCATTATTATTCATAAATGACAAAAGCTTTCCACCAGCAGTGTCAGTTTCACAGGAAAGTAGAACTGAGGCATGAATGAAAAAAGAACAGCCTGCCAGTCACAGATTTTCAGGGTCACAGAAAAGTAAGAGAGTCACACTATGCTTGTTAATAGTGACCAAGACAGAGCTCAATCCAGGAGAAGTTAAAATAATTAAAAGCCATTCCCAATATGGAAGCTTGAGAGATGTTCAAGAGCTCTTTAAAAAGTGGCATTTGTAAAATACTTTTTATGCCCAGACATTTCAGACTGCTCTTCGACTCCCAAGAGGCTTCTGCCTTTCTCCATATCACACACACTTCTCTCTCCTCTTTCATCCCTACTTCTGTGATTTGAGGAACCCAGGAAAGAAATTGAATTCTCCTTGCCTGATAGTATGCCTTGCCTACCCCAGAATCATGCCTCAAAAATGATCACTTTTTAAAACAATCTCCACACTAGCTTTTCTGTCATCATTTCCATCAAACTGGTCAGCACATGCTGACTTGCTATTGAATGAAGTTGAATGGTGCTAGTCTTTTAACTGGTTTGTAGCCAGGAAAATGCTTTCAATTGCAGCTGATATAGTGGCATCCAGCTCCATTCAATGTACCTCATCAGAGAGTGCCAAAGCTTATCCTCTGTGGCAAAGCTTATCTGAATACGGAGGAGGGTGAGCTCCCTCTCAGTTTTCTAATTGGAAGGCGGAAAGGAAAGCAGAAAGGAGGCAGAGCTGTAGATGGTGGGACCATAAATTTCAACCAATCCTCACAATGGTGACTATAAAAACCTGGCAATAATGTTGAAATAGGAGAAGAGGGAGGTGACTGAGAGGGAGCTTACAATATAGAAAAATACAATACTCAGCATGTCAGCAGGATGTAAAACAGGGAACAGCTATTTAACATACTGCTTTTAAGATCTGCCAGGTAAAACATCATTTTTTTTAAAAAAAAAATGGAATTATTCCAATTCTTTCCTCAGCTGAGCAATAGTTTAGCTTTATTCAGCATTGTTTCTGATTGCACAAGTAGGTGTTATGCTTCCAGCATGCCCTTGTGGCTGCTAAATTCAGACTGAAATATATGGCTTTGTGAGTGGCTTATTTAAGAACCAGTTCACACAGTCACGGAAGATGCACATTTTGCCAGGCACATTTTTGTGTCTGGAGAGTGCTACGTACGTAACGAACCAGACAACGGAAGCATTCATCCACAAACACAGATTGCTATTTTGAATGCCAAAGTGGTTGCATGGATGGTTGTAAGTTCCTGAAGACTGGTTCAGACAGCAGGCTCACTGAAGGCACATGAATATTTGAGTTTCATAAAATGTCAAGCTGCATAAACAGTATAAAAATTGGCCCTCGGTTACTAGAATTTAAGTAGTGTTCAATAGGCAGAAGCTTGAATTGAGACCTGGATTCAGATCCCATTAGTGAAGCGAATTGATATCTTGGGGTCAAATAGGAACATAGGAACCTGCCTTATACTGAGACAGACCACTGATCCATCAAGCCCAGTGTTGTCGACATACAGTATTCTTTCCTAGCCCTACCGGGAGATGCTGGAAATTGAACCTGGGGCTTTTGCATATGAAGCAGGTGCACTGCCACTAAGCTAGAGACCCTCCCCAAATCTGTGCTCAGCCATATGGGGAGGGGGGAGGCACCAACAGTAGGACACTTACTAAACAAGCTAACCTGCATGTAAAAAGGTGTATCTTTTTATCTTCAACATTTCAACTACAACATTCATTCCTCTTAAGTGGTCACAACCATATCTTCAAGGAAGAACAACCAGTGCCAATGTAAAATGAAGGATCATTGCTTTAACAGGCAAGAAAACCTAACACCCAGAGATGTGGCCTGCATTATTTGAGAACACTGCAATCTTATGGATAACAAGGACACAAAACGAAGCCACTATGTGCACAACAACATATATCCTTTCCATGAAAGCCTCAGCACCTGACCAAACAATCATTTCCAGGGCTTTGGGGGAGGGTGCATGGAAAAGTAGCATAAAAGCAATGTTTGTAGTGTACAAATGCCCATATTTCTCTGCACTTCACCAGCCCTCTCGGCTTTTCTATATCACTATGAATGGCACTTTTCAAAATACCAGTGCCTGGCTCCAGGACTTTGGGTGTGCTTGGCCATAGCAACCTTCATGCTGGCCCTAACTTGGAAGTGGTAGAACATCCACATTGAGAATTTTCTTAGGGTGCATCTGATCTTGTTGGATACCCTGTGCTAATGGTGGCACTGTTAGGGCAGTTAACCCTCTGCTAGTTTGGCATTCTTGCAAATGCCCAACCTTGCCACACTCTGTAGCCACCCCTACAAAGTATAAGAGGACAGATATCTGCCTCAAGGGACTTAGTTCAACACAGAGGAGACAGAGGCAGGGGTGAGAAATGTAAGGCAGCGGTAGAAAGGGAAAATACACAATTATATCAGTTAAACATACTTTATTACAATTGATTTGGGAACCATACAGTTGATCAGTAGTTATAGCACAGGCTTCCCTTGGGGAGGGGGGCATGCAACAACTGAAAGGGTGTGTGCAAAGCTCAACAAACAGACAGGATCCTGAAGTAGGCAAATATTTCTTCTCCTCACTAGATAAAACCTGAGGGTGGGCTTAATGCTCCCTAGCAGAAGATCCAGGTAGATTCACACTGGGTTTGTGGGGTGTGACTGCTCCCCACATGCCCCAATATTCTAAAATGGTTGCAAACTGCTGCTGCTCTTTTCCAATGGTGTTTCCCTATAGGAGGTCAGAGATGCTTTAATTGTTCCCTTCCCTTTTCTATGCCAGTCAACTTGCTGGAATGCAACAAGTTCCAGAAGCCTCCAGATCTGCAATGAAATTATGACAATTCCAGGTAAGAATCCAGTCCAGGCATCTCTAATTTAGAGAGGCATTCAGCTGCTGGTGAACCATTTTTCGGGACCTTTGCCTCTAATCCAGAATCCAGGCTTTCCCCTCTTCCACACTTTTGCTCTCTGACACAAAGAGTCTCCACACTTATATTAGTAATACTTATATAATGCTTAATATATTCTCTATGTGCTTAGTGATAGTAAAATCTCCAAGTAGTTATATGCATGGATGTATAAACAGCCTTCCTTATTCTTGCCTATCTCATTTTGTCCTAAATAGTTAAACAATCTACAGCGAACATAATCTTTTTTGGCATAATCTTTTGTAGTCCAGAGCCCCCTACATCAGATGGATCTACTCCACAAAAGTGTAAGCATTCTACATGTTCATATTGCTACAAAAGGGAGCGCTCCTTGACCTGAGGCAGTGCTTGCCAAAACTTAGCCCTATATGAAATAATGTTTCTAAACATGTGCAAAATGGTTTTCCTTTCACCACTCAGCAACTCTAGCCAACTCCTGCACATCTTGGGTTCCGGTCGCACAGTGCAGGCTCAATCCCGACCACCTCTCTCTTTTAAATATGAATCATCCAGTCCAGCGAGCATAAAGTACATCCTATTAAACCAGGAAGCTGCTGGGTAATTCTGCCACACCAGGGAGGAACTTCGGCGTGTTTTCGGGGGATTCGCCGATGTAGCTGACTAAGGGTGCAATCCTATGCCGGTTTAGACTGGGGAGAGTCGAAAAGCCCCCACGAGGCATCTTCGCACCACCGCCCCCTCCACTCCCCCAGGAGGATGCTCCAAATGGAGCCGCCATCCCTCAGCGTAAGCGTAGTATACAACCCCGCCCCACACCGGGCCGCATGAGGGAGGGATCTCCTTCTTCTCCCGCCTCTCACCGTGGCGTCCTGCCCGGCATAGTGGCTGATCACGCGGGAGCCGCCCGGGTGCCTCTTGTGGAACTGGCTGATGTCGTAGACCTTCCTGTCGATCACCAGCCAGCGCTGCGGCGCCCGGCCCGAGGCCGCCTTGATCTCATCCCATGTGAAGAGCCGGCGAGAGTCCGCAGAACCAGCCGTGGGGAACTCCGTCTCCGCCATCTCCAGTAACAGCAGCGGCGGCTCTCCAGGCACCACAGTGACCGGCCCGCGGAGATACTGCCCTTTTCACGCCACCGTCCACCCGGGCTGAGCGCCGCTCCGAGAGCTCCATCCGTCTGGGCCTCGCCCCCTCGGCCTCTCATTGGCCAGTCCGTGCTGTGGACCCCGCCCCGCTGCCTACTCATTCACCAGGAAAAGATCTCCTGGTTTGAGGATAAATACAATTCTCCACGCGCATTGGATACCCGCTTCTTTCCTGGGGGAGAGGGCAGATTTCACTCAACCGAATCACACTGACTTTCTTGTTCTTGACGCTCTCTCGCAAACTCAGACCTTTACCAAGACAAATCCGGCCGTGTATCTAAAATCCATCCAGCCGTGAGTCTAAAGGGGGTGGGGGATGTGTTCCCTGTCTTGCAGAACGGTGAAATGAAGTCAGTTTTTTTGAGATAGCCCATGATCCTAGTAAAACGATTATCCATGTTGGCCATCAGGTTTCACAGAAAACCGCCTGTCCACAAAACATTATGTAAAAAGTATCCCAAACTCAGGTTGGGGCTATAAGTTACACATTTCGGGTGCCTCTCCATGTTTGTCTACCACCTCTTCCGTCTTCTTTCTAACCAGAAAAAATCCGTTAAGGAAGAATCCACAGAATAGCTGTACAGTGGATTTTGATAGTTGGAACTAGGACGCCAAAGGGGTCGCAAATTGATCAAAAAAGACCCACAGTGTTTTGCAATAATTTGGAGGGGGAGCATCACTGAAAATATGCGGAACATGGTGCAGAATCTGTAAACCATGCATGGGGGAAATACTCTTTTTTTAGGCTTTACTTATTTAAAAATTACCCATAGAAACTGAGGGTTGGTCTGTTATCTTCAAATTATTTTGTTCATGTACACTGCTATTGGAAACTGATCTGTGATCAATCATATCTCTATTGAGGTAACATTCCTATTGTAAAACAATACTCCCTTCATCTGGCAGCATACAGATGGTTCCATCTTGAAGGATCAAATTAAGTACATTATTTGAGGTGGATGGAAGGAGTCAATGGCCCTAGTAAAATTATTCTCCATGATGGCCACTGGTAATGTGTAGCATTCATCAAAAGATACCTTAATAGCCCAAAACATTGAATAATCAAATGTGAGCAGAAGGCAACAAGACAACTTCATGAATGCACAGTATTCTATGTGAAGTAAAACAGAGATGGACATGAAATGAAACTTGATTCCATGGCAATACATTGTATTAAGTTATATGCTGCTACCATGCCTGCATTCACAGATCAACAAAAATAGCATAGTTGAAGGAGAAATTTATCTCAAAAACCATTTTAACTGATTATAAAAATGCATTATCAGCACTGGATTGTATCCAATGCTGTTGTTCCAATAATCAAAGCAGTTCTGTAAGTGGAAACAAGAGGATGGAGGTTCATCCCTCCCACAGTCTTCCATGTAGCCTCAAAATCTCCAGGGATGGGGGCTGGGATACCCCAATGACCTTATTCCAAAAGGTTTATTGGATGACATGGAGATCACATTTTGGGATATGGCAGATGTGTTTAGAAGGCTTCTGTTAGAAGGCCATCAAAGCAAATGGATTGACGTTGTGTTTCATGTATACTGGACTTTAATCAATAAAGAATGTAGAATGAATTTGAAAGCTTGCTCCATATTTTGTTACATGTCAGGTGGTGAACCCTGTAATAAAGGTATTGCCCTAGTGTGGATTTTGGGATTTTTCTCATAGCTCCTTTGCTTTTGTGTTCCTTTTGAGGAAAGGGTACTGAAGATATATGGTGACATATTTTTGTTTTTGTTTTTAAACCTGTTTATTTACAAATATACAGATTGAGCATGAGGAAGCAGACAAGCACCTAGTGATGGTTTAAAGCGGCATCAATTCTTCATAATCACTAATGTACCCTTGGAGTTCCCCAACGCTGAATTTTGCCAGTGAGCTGCAAACATTCAGACTTCTTTCTCTTTTGCTAGCAATATTCCAACTGCCAATCTGGGTTTCCCCCCACCCCCAGCAACAAAGCAAGTGGGTAGGCTCAGTAACTAGCAGTCACCAGCCATCAATGCTCATTTAAGCAACCAACTTCCAACTGGCAAAGCCCACTGAGGACACAAAGCTACACTAAAAATTAGAGGAAGTGCTACTTACATTGCATGTACAGAATAATATGAACCAACCATAGAAGAAAGGTTGCCTTTGACTGACATAAGGGCAAGGAGGGAAACATGGACAAGGAAAAGCAAAATGGCCTCTCTAAGGAATGAGTGAATGCAGCCTAGATGTTCTGTTAGTGGCTGAGCGAGTAGGAAGAGACCATGTTTAAGCTGGTGGCTGGAATGGGAAATTGCAGGCCTGCCTTTATTGCTAGGCAACCTAAGGCAGTTTGCTACTTAGTAAGTAGAGTCCATATAGCTGAAAGAAGAAGAAAAAATTCAGGCATCAAATCAGTTGCTCTGGAGTTCTATGGAGGATTACTATTTGCAAACAAAATTCATTTTAAAATGTTGAAACCCCACAGAGAGGATATATCATTTAAATCATTTAGTAACATGATTTTTAGCCAACATCAGATTTTATATAAATAGTAGTTTATTCCTCACATAATATACATAAAATCATCAAAGTCCTCAAGAATAGTGTCATTGTTATGAAAGCTACATAAGAAGAAGAAAATTAGTTGCTCAGCTGCTATTATATTCAACCAGTTCTGGATGGGGTTGCACTCCCCCTGAAGGAGCAGGTTCGTAGCTTGGGGGTTCTCCTAGAACCATCTCTGCCACTTGAGGCTCAGGTGGCCTCTGTGGCACGGAGTGCCTTCTACCAACTTCGGTTGGTTGCCCAGCTACGCCCGTCTGGACAGGGATAACCTGGCTTCAGTTGTCTATGCTCTGGTAATCTCCAAGTTGGATTACTGCAATGCGCTCTACGTGGGGCTGCCTTTGAAGATGGTTCAGAAGCTGCAGCTTGTGCAAAATGCAGTGGCCAGATTGATAACAGGAACCAGAAAGTTCAAACATATAAGACCAACTCTGGCCCGCTTGCATTGGCTGCTTATACATTTCCAAGCCCGATTCAAGGTGCTGGTTTTAACCTATAAAGCCTTACACGGCTTGGGACCACAATACCTGATGGAACGCCTCTCTCAACACGAACTTACCCGTACACTACAATCCACATCTAAGGTCCTCCTTCAGTTGCCTACTCTGAGGGAAGCACGGAGGGTGGCAACAAGGGAGAGAGCCTTTTCAGTGGTGGCCCCCCAATTATGGAATGATCTCCCCGATGAGGCTTGCCTGATGCCAACATTGTTTTCTTTTTGGCGCCAGGTCAAGACTTTCCTCTCTCCCAGGCATTTAACAGCGTATGTTGAGGGTTTTGTTTGTTGTTGTTGTTGTTTGACTCAGAATAGTTGTTTTTAAATGGATATTGTATTTATAACCTGTTTTTATGCTCTTTATAGTTTTAAATTTTGTATATTGGTTTTTTAATATTCAATGTTTTTAATTTTTGCAAACCGCCCAGACAGCTTCGGCTATGGGGCAGTATATAAATGCAATAAATTAATAATAATAATATAATAATAATAATAATAATAATAATAATATACTCTCTAGCATCCCACATCCTGCTGTAGGTAGTCATCTGTATCTATATTGAGTTCATCTCCGGTGAAACGTAAGTAATAGAAACATCCCATAACAAGCCACGCAATAAACTGCAATTCCAGCAGAATTTCTGGGTCCCTGTTTGCCTGATTGACCTACCCCATCCTCTTACTCATTCTTTCAGTTTCCATGTCAATACCTTCATTGAGAAGACAAAATATACGAACTGGCGCTTGCAGTTGCAAAGTACATTTCCAGAACACTATCCCAGTGAATGGGTGTTACAGAGCACATTATGATACTGTAGCAAACCCCAGGTTCCTAGAAATGTCATTAAATCTTAACAACGGGGCAAGAGTAACACAAATTAATAAATAAAGGAAAGGGTGAGTACCAAATCCAGATAGGAAAGAGGGGAAGTCAATACATGCCCGAATAAAGAAGTACTTCTAGCCTTTAAATAAATGCAGTTTCAACAACAGTGGCATACCACAGTGAACCTGTTCCGGTTCTGTCTCTCTTTTCCCTGATCTCCGGAAGTGTTGCTTCAGAAAACACAGCCCTCTGAAGTTATCCCTTCAGTTTCAGTCAGGCTTGACATACAGCACAGATCTCTGGTGCTTTGAGGAACAGATACTTCTTTTAACAGTAACTGCTTTTCTCTACCATTCAACTCTTTTACTCTCACTCCTCTGTTGTCTTGGGTTCTTATTCTTTACCTCTTTCACTGCTTCCTTCTTTGTCTCATGAAGAATTTCTTTCGCTTCCCTCTCTGTCAGCCATGCCAGCTCTCCCTTCTCTCCCCCTCCCTCCACATCAACTGCCAACCTTTTCTCCCCGTTGCCTGGCAACCACCTTCCAACGCGTCCCCCCCTTTTATCCATCTGATCATTTGAGCTCCTTCTACAATACATTCTGATTAAAACCAGCATGAACGTCCTGATTAGCTACCTGGCAAGGCATATGAACTACCCTCAGAAAGGCCAGACTGACCTCCTTCTCCTCATTTCCAGGTTGGGTCCAGGTTACTTGAAGAGCCACCTTCACTCTTATTAACCTGCCTGCATTCTGAGATCAACATTTGTGTTCCCACCTCTCACAGCAATTAGGATCATAGGAAGCTGCCTTATACTGAGTCAGACCATTGGTCCATTTAGCCCAGTATTGTCTACTGGCAGCAGCTCTCAAGGGTTTCAGCAGGATTATTTGCTTGCCCTATCTGGAGAAGCAGGGGATTGAACCTAGGACCTTCTTCGTGCAAAGCATATACTCTGTCACATTGAGCTATGGCTCCTTAAGCTAGCAGGCACAAGGATAAACCCTTATGGTTTATCAGCACAGCCATCCCTCTGAGGCTGAATTCACATTTCTTTCCCCTGCATCTATTACCTCTTGGGAATGGCTACATTCAAATTATTAACATTAGAAGCTCTGGAACTTGTCCCTGTTTTCCATGAACAGAGGAAGGACACAGAAAAACAGATGGTCAGAGCTCTGCCTCTTTGGAATTCTGGACGCTGATCTGTGAAACACATCTTCTGTCACAGATGCATCTAAACTGATGCTCTCTGCAACATGTGAAGAGTCAGTAACATTGAATACATTATAGTATTAACTCTACACTCCTTTTTTTATTTCTCCCAGTCAAGGAAAAATAAACTCCAAAGCTACATATGCAATTATGGGCTCATCACTGCCGCCATTTTGTTTTGTTTTTTACTGATCCGCTTGAAAACATAGTGGGGGGAAAATGCACCCAACACCCCCTCTCCGCCATCCTGGGGATGGTGAAATTGCTGCCCCCCCATGGGCACGGAGCCACCCCATGTGACTCTGTGCTCATTTTAGGCCCCGGGCACACGCGGCATACCAGGTGCGGTCCTCGGGATGGTCCCGGGACTGCGGAAAAACCAGGATATCCCCAGTTTCTGTTATCCTGGGGTCATCCCTAGCTTATCCCTGGTTGATCCCGGGATCCCCTGTGCGTCATATCGATGCACAGGGAAGAGCTAGGGATGACCCAGGGATAAATGCCTGGTGAAGACATGGCCTATGTTACATTTTGAAATTGTACACTTACCAGCTTTTTTACACTGAATAGCTACCCCTTTCCCTGGAGCGTCATCACACAGGGGAAAATTGTGATTGCTTATCATCACTTCTCTGCCTGCATACTTGTCCCTCATTACTTCCTCTTTTGAAAGAGGAAGTAAACAATGTGCACATGGCCCATTCAGTAGGCCATTTTGATCCCGCTGCTTCTCCTGCACACAGCAGGTGATTGTGGCAACTTCTGTCTTTAAAATAAATCGGACTTACGGGGGGGGGGGGTTGTTGTTGTTGTTTTTGGTGGCACGAAGAAGGCTAGATGGGGTGGGAGGTGCGCAGGAGGCAGACAACAACATGAGAGGGACCCATGAAAATCCGTGAGTGCCCAGTAATGAGCATGCAATAAAATGCTCATCTGATGTAGCTCCCTGTCACTTAAGGACAGTTTTTTTAAACAATACACTCTCTTTTTTAAATCTAAGTATTCCGGATAAAGTATATAGACTGGAGTCAGAAACTATTTCAGAGTGGTGGAATAAAAGTGCTATTAACCATGATGTGAACCTCTATTCCATCACAATCTCTAGTAAATAGAATTTGCACATTTTTGTTGCACTTCAAAGACCTGCAAAAACTGGGGCAAAAAAAAAGAAAAATGGTGTGTACAGATGGTGGTGGCAAAGATGTCTCTTAAAAGTACAGGTCTGCATAATTGCATATAAAGCAATGCCCAGATGATTCAGGGAACAAAAAAGGCTTGTGGATGGGTATGTTGAACCTACCATTTAATACTCCATGGGCTCAATTCGGACGACACGTTAACCAACTGAGAGGACTTAACCCACTGACGGTGTGTTAAAAAGGCGGCCTCAATTCGGATGACACGCTGCAGCAGGGGATGCAAAGTTCAGTTAACCACCCTGGTGGTTAATAACGTACTCAGTTCTGACTGACAGTCCGGCCGCCATTTTCCCCGCTTAACTAACTCCGGCAGTCCTCCAGCAGGTATCCCAGCAAGCAATGCGGCCGAAAACCATGGGTGCCGCCATCTTAGATGATGCAGGACACGCCTCCCAAACCCAATTGGCTGCCTCAGTCAGTGGGTGGAACTCAGCAGCCTCAGGCAAAGAGTCTGCAAGGAGCAACGGCAGCACCAATACAACACCCGCACCCCCGCCCAGCAGAGCAATCCCAACATTGGCACCCACGCCCCAGGGAGCCTCCCACCACCCACCCTACACGGGGGACCTGGCAGTCGCCAGGAAGACCCACGGCCCCCAGCCCCCCCTCCCTCCTAGAGCGTCTCTCGCACACACAGGAAAGAAGGCAAGAGTGGGGTGGTTTGGAAAACTTTATTCAGCAGGGAAGGCAGACATGGGCAAGATGGCACATGGGCACCAGTATGCCAGGGCAGAGCCCACAGAAAGGACAAACGCCCCCGGGAACGGAGGAGGAGGCGGCTGGAAGGCACAGCGGTGAAGAGGGGATGGCCGAGGCCACACCCCCAGGGAGCCAAGCACGGAACGTGCCAAGGGGACGAGGTGGAGAGGGGCGGCATGCCAGGGAGAGATGCCAGTCCAGAGATGAGAGTACACAGCCGACGCTCACACGGGGTCGGGGTAGCGCAGCCAGATCCAGGCACTGATGCTCTGACGCACCCTGGATGCCTCCACACGGGCGCGACGCTCCCCAACGGGGTTCTCTGGCCCCGGCAAAGGCTCGATGTCACGCCCATCCACAGCGATGGTGTCGGCGTCCTCTCCCTCCCGAGGGAGGTCGGGGTGATCGGCCAGTAACACGCCCCCACGGGACTCACAGATGTTGTGCAGGATGTAGCAGCACACCATCACGTCTGGAATGATGTCCGACTGCAAGTCCAACAAGCTGAACAGGGAGCGCCAGCGCTCCTTCAGTCGCCCAAAGGCACGCTCCACGGGCAGCCGGGCACGGCAATGGTAGTAGTTGTATTTACGCTGCACGTTGGTGCGCGGGTGGCGGTACGGGGCCATCAGCCACAGCTGCAGGGCAAACGCCTGGTTGGCTAGGAGATGCGGACCCACCTCACGGCCACACACGGAAGCAGGGCCAGACTTCAGGAAGCGCCCCGATGTCAGCTTGGCAGCCAGGGGGGAGTTCCAGAAGACAGCTGTGTCGTGGCTCCGCCTAGACATGCCCGCATACACGCCCAGGAATCGGCCCTTGGCATCCACAACCGCCTGCAGAACCATGCTGTAGAAATGCTTGCGGTTGAAGTACTCCTCGCCATGGGTGGGCGGGGCCAGGATGCGCACGTGGGTCGAGTCCATCGCCCCCACTGCCCGTGGGAAGCCCAGGGCACAGAAGCCACGCATGTTCTCCTCGTCCCCCACCCGTATGACGTCGGCCAGGTACAGCTCGTTCAGTACGCTCACCGTCTCACAGAAGATTTCACACGCGGTAGACACGCCCACCCCGAAGATGGTCGACAGGGGCAAGTAGCCCACGTTGAACACCAGCTTGTACAGTGTGAGGCCGAGCACCGGGAGACTGGAATCCATCTGCACATATTTGTACACTCCCGCTGTAGGACAGGGGTCACCTCAGCCACCAACACCTCGAACGTTGCGCGAGACATGCGGAAGCTCCCACGGAAGCGCTCGTCGTCCCAGTCCTCCAAGTCCTGCATCTCATGCCACACTCCGTCCGTCCGGGGGAGCACCCAGCAGCGCATGCTTCCACGCTTGGCAAGAAGCTCGGCCGACGTCGAGAGGGGTGGGGCGTGGTGCAGGGCTCCTTCGGCCACGCCTTCGGCCAACTTCTCCATGAGCAATGTGGAGGCCGCACGGGGATGAACCAGTGGCAGGATGGTGGCCCGGAGACAAGGCACAGCCTCCGTCGGTCCGAGCAGCCAGCGGAAGGTCTCCGTCCCGAACACTGGCTTCGCGGGCATGGCCCCACCTAGCCGGCGTAGGCGGGCATGGAATAGGTCCTCCTCGTCGGCGTCGCCATGGTTTTGCGTGGCTGCCTGGATTGCTCCTTGCAAGCAGGCCATCACGAGCTCCCTTGCAAATGCCGGGCGGGCCGGAGAGGGGGCGGGCAGGACGGGAGGAGCAGTGGGCGAGACGGAGCAGGAGGGTGGAGGGAGGTGGGGCTAGAGGTGGAGCATGGGACCGTCAACATCGTTAGCGTGGGAATGGGAGGGCAGGAGGATTTGTTTAGGCTACAGCGCACCTGCAAGGCTGAGGGGAGTGACAGGAAGCGGCCGGAGTGGGGCGCATGATGGGGAATCGGCAGAGCGGGCTGTTACTACGCTGCGACTAGGGGGGATGGGGGTGCACCTCCAAGCTGCCGAATAATCCTATGGCTGGCCGTGGTTCGGACGGCAACGGACGCTTCGTTCCAGACATCGAATGTGATGTATTATTTCTCCCAGGGCCACCTCCAGAGCGTGGAGACGGTGTGCCTTTTGGGCCCTCCACCTTCTACGGATGGCACAGTGGAGGGAGCGCAGTTTCCCTGGGAGGCGAGAACAGAAGGGAGGAGAGGAGGGGGAGAGCCATCAGTGACACTGAGGCCACACTAACACCACTGCATTCCACCCAACAGCCCAGTTACCAACCTCCGCGCTGAAGGGCCCTTCGGCATCGGACAATGCGCCCTGCTTGGTGGCCGTCAGACCTGTAGGGTGTTGTCATCACGCCTGGTTCTGGCTGCAATGAGGGGATATAGGGCCGGGAACGAGAGGCATCCAGCGCATGCAACATTGTTGCATTGGGATGCTGATGGACATAGCCTTGAGCGTCTAGACCAGGCTGAGGGTGGCGGCGGCCAGAGGGACGCGTATCTAACGGGGTCCTATCACGTATAGGGGTGTGGGAAAGTATACAACTGCACGTCCCTATAGTTCTATGGGGGATGGGTCTAGGGGCTCATAGGACGACCTTGCCTTAGGCCATGTCGTCCTGAGTGGGCCTTTCCATCCCCTCCTCCTCCCCCTCTGCCTCCTCGTCCCCCTCCTCCTCTCCCTCATCGTCGGTGTCAGGTGGGATGGCGCGGCCCCTCTTTGGGTGGCCGCCTATGCTCCGGTGCACCTGCCCTCCGGCCGTCCCCCTCCTGCCTTCCCTGAGGCACCTGCTGCTGACGCCGCCGACCGTGGGGCCCGATACGGTGCGGCCATCGGTGGGGGCATGTACTGCTGTTGCTGCGGCGGTGCCATGTATCCGTACGGCCCCATGTAGGGCACAGGCTGCGGTGGCCCATGGTAGGCTCCACGGAAGGATTGGGCGAGCTCCCTGAGCACCTCGGTTTGGCGGTCGATGGCTGCTGTGCACTCCCGCATGCCTCAGTCGATGATGGCATCGGTGGTGGCCATGGCCTCGGTCATGCCGGTGACATGGCACTCCAGACCTATACGCACATCCCTCCCTGCTTCCCGTGTGGCTTGGGCGCACTCCTCCACGGCTTGTGCGGCTGTGCGCGTGGCCCACACGGTAAGGACGCGCTCCTTGGTGCGCCTGACCTCCTCTTCGGCCGCCATGCGTGTGAACAGGTCGTGGATGCGCTCCCCAGTTGTCTCCGTGACAGAGACCAACTCCCTCACCACCTGCAGCTGGTCTGTCCTGCGCCTGTTGCACATAAGGACACACCTCTGCGCGTTGGTCAGGGGATGGGCTTCTTCGGCCTCCACCTCACCGTGCTCGCCTACGTGCGGTGGTGGCGGCTCCTTCTCTAGGGGGGCCCCTCCCTCCATCGGCTCGTCCTCCAGCTGTGGGAACCCCTCGATCTCCTGCTCCAGCACGGCCTCCCCGGCCTCGAATTCCACTTCCAATGGCGCCTCCGCCTCCATCGCCTCCATCTCCACGTACGTTTCGTCGGAGGCCTGCGTATCAATATGCAGCAGCTCTTCCTGGGACGGCAACAGTTCAGGTTCGAGCACATCGCCCACCTGTTGTTCCACGAGCAGCTCCATTTCGTCCTGTTCCTCCTGGGACACAGGCCCCGTCTCCGTCATGACATCCAGGATCCTGTGCGGTATTCCCTGCACCATAGTTGCATGTTTCGAGGGCCCTAGCCACGTGCGTGGGGCTGGCACTGGCCGTGCCACTCGCCCTACGGTGGCAGCCATGCTCCCCTTCGTGAGAGTGTCCCGCGTACGGGACGGCCCTGGCTCTTCCTCTCCCTGCTGGGTCTCTGGCACCAGGGGGGCAGGTGCGGGGTCCTCTACCTGCATGTCCGCACAGATGAGGCGTAGGAAGGCCGTGGGGCTGCTGCTGCTGGAGGAGGCTGGCGTGGGGGTGATGCTCCTTGAGGCGGTGGCTGTCCTGGGCGGCACAGGTGGCGTCCTCGGAAGCACCGATGGGCTTTGGGATGCTGCGGGCTGGCTCATCGGCCTCGCCTTGGCCGGACATGCTTCAGCTGCTGCCCTCACAACTTTCTTGGCAGGGGGTGCGGATGCTGCCCTCACAACTTTCTTGGCAGGAGGAGCGGATGCTGCTTTCGGGGCGGCCTTGGCAGGAGGAGCGGATGATGGTTTTGGGGCGGCCTTGGCAGGAGGAGCGGATGATGGTTTCGGGGCTGCCTTGGCGGGGGGTGTTGGCCGTGGGTCGTCCAGCCTTGCCGGGGGCTCCTGTTTCTGTGCGGTGGGGCCCTCTTCCTGTTGCACCCCTTGGTCCAGCCGTGCTCGTTGACGCGTGCGCAGAGGCTCGTTGGTGGTGACCCTGCTGCCCGCCGTGTGCCCCAGGACGACGTTGTGACACTCCAACAGCAGGCGTGACAGTTCGTCGTAGAAGGGCATGGTGGATAGCTGGGCACTGGTTCTTTTATTGTGAGTGATTACCTCCTTGAACTTCCTTTTGAGTCCGTGGAGCTTGTCCTTGCATTGCTTTCCATTGCGGTCGTATCCCTGTTCCTGCATTTTCTCGGCTAGCCGGGGTAGAGCTTATCGTGCCTGGCATTGGCCATGATCCTCCTGGCTTCCGGGCTCCCCCAGAGCTCTATGAAGTGGCCGATCTCCTCCTCGGACCAGCGCAGCACTCTGCATCTTTCCTGGGGGTCCTGGCTGCTCCCCTCTTCAGGGGATTGTGAGCTGGAGTCCTCAGCCGGATCGTGCCTTGGCCCCTCTCCCTCTGGCTCCATGTTGCCAATGGGTGTATGGTTTGGTGGTGAGGGTAGTGTGTGCCTTGGGCTGCCTTTCCCAGTCCCGTGTGGATGTGTGTCGGTGGGTGCTGGTGGGTTCTAGTGCCTGCTGTGAATGTGCCATGTGCGTAGGCGTTGTTGTCTTTGGTGGCCGGGGCCTCTTCATGTCCTTGGGATTGTTGTGCATGCCTTCGTTGGTTTTCCACAACATCCGCAGGTGGCTGGCTGTCGCCCACAGGCACCACTTGCCTAGGCATTTCTAGCGTCTTGGGGATAGGCTTCGCCTACGCTCGCTGTCCAGCCATGTTGGGTGAATGGGGGGGGGAGCTATCTGGACGCTGCTTCCCCTGCCCTTGTCCTTCTGGGTGATGCGAGGGTGGGGTGGCGTTGCGGTGGGGGTCTTCTCTGGATGGGGTGTCATTCCCCCTGTTGGGGTGGGGGGGCTACCCCTTGTTCCTGGGCGCCTGGGGTTGTTGCTCGTTCCGTCTCCCCCTCCCCCCCTTTGCCATGGCTCCGTTCTGGTGCGCTTCCCTGTCCGTTTGGGTGGCTGACTGGGCACCCTGCGTGAGTGCTTGCAGGAGCAGGCCACTTCTTGAGCTCCGTGCCGGCTGCCTGGTGGGGGAGGCGGGCATCCCGGTTGCTATGGCGGCGAAACCAGCGCTCCGTTTCATCAGCGCCTGAGCTCCCGTCCGCTTTCTGCTGCTCTTGCCGCTCTCCTCTATGGTCATTTGTGTTAACGTACTCACCTCAGTTGTTTAACCCACGCACCTCGAGTGGCTGAATTTGGACAACACGTTAGTCAATTGACTAACTTTTAAACAACTCGCAAGTGAGTTGTTTAACTCCGTTGTTTAAAACTGCAACTTAAACAACCATGGGTTGGTTAACCGTGGTGTGGCTGAATTCAGACGACACGTTAGGTTAACCCACTGACGGTTGTTTAACTTAACAACCGTTGCTTAACGTGTCGTCCGAATTGAACCCATGTCTGTTCCTCTCACCAGAGGGAAGAGATATGACCCATGCATGTGCTGTAGTAACATGTATTTCCACCCAAACGAAAAAATTGTCTTCCAGATAACATTTCTCATAAATCTGGCTCTGAAAATTCACTTACACATCCCTCAAAAATATTTAATTAGGCCTTTTAAATTGCTTTTAGTGGTTTTAATATACTTTGTTGTTGATTTTATCTTAACGTTATTATTATCTGACTTGTTGTGCTCTGCTTTGCTTTGCAAAAAGACAGTATAGAAATCCTCCTTGAAAACCTGTTTCCCACATGCTATTTATGTGAATGTGCTGATGTTGTTAATGTGAACAGAGTTATTTTTAATCAAATTTCCATGCTAACCAGTGCAAATTTGTAAGTGCTCCATATCAAAAGTATTTTTTCCAGTTTTTTATCGTGAATATTAACAAAACAGAACAAAAAATGAATCTTGAAAAAGAAAAGCAAAAAAATAATAATACATATATAGGAATATTGTTGGTTTTTTCCATCAAATGTACCATTTCTTTTTTTTTTTAAGGGGGGGGGAGACTTATGCATAGATTTCAAGAAAAGCAGACCAAATATCCATGGATTTATCCACTTGCAAGTTGTGCCTATATAACACCAGTTCAAATGTTGATAGCCTTATTAGGTCCTCAGTTAATTGCATTATTGGAGGTGAACATTTATCCTTCCAACGTGAAAGTATAAGTCTTTTAGCTGTCATAAGGGCTCTGAAAATCCATTTGTACAGATCATGTGTTAACTTCCAAGAAGCCGGTAGGTAGTTTAGGAGGACATGCACATTGTTCCATATTGTAGATTGTTTCAGGACAAAGTTTATCCTTATTATAACCTCCTCCCAAAAGGGGGTGACTATTGGGCATTGCCAAAACATATGAATTAAAGAAGCATTAGTGAATCACATCTCCAGCAATTGTGCAATTTAGACAAACTCTTATTGAAAAGGTGTTGTGGAGTTGAATAAACCTGAAACAAGTGTTGCTGTTTTTTGTTTTGTTTTTGCTGAATAAGACATAGCCTAAGATCTATAGAAGTTTCAGATACAGATGCCAGGGCAACAATCCATTGATTAGGCAAAATAGGACACTCCAATTCTCTATTTCAATCCTGTCTTAAGCTATGGGTATCATATTTACTTACTACTACTAAATACTTATAAGTATGGGTCATGGATCGACGTGTCTGTTCAGCTGCTATAAGTCTTTCTAGCAATGCTGGAGGCTCTGAGGTTGTAAAAGCAGCTGGACCAAACCTAGATTCCAGCAGATGTTGCAATTGCAGGCATTACCATTCAGCTGTAGTAGGTAAATTATATTTAACACACAAATCAGAAACGGTCAAAAGCTTATCTGGGCCTATTAATTTATCCAAAGTAAAAATCATCTTATCCTCCACCAGAACACTTTCTTTCCAGTTCTTAAATCTGGATTTCCACATAAAGTCAATTTTGCATGAGAGAATGGATCAAACTGCAATTGACATGTTACTATATGCCACACCTCTCAAACAGCCAGGATTGTAAGACGGTGTTACTTATTCTAATATGTCGATAACTGAGTGCCATCCATTTGGGAAGAGGTTCTAATCATAAGGTTTCCAGAGTTGACCATGGTAACAGATCTGAGTGTGCAGGAAAAGACCAAAACTTAGTACAAGCCAATAGATAGACCCAATGGTAGAAAGCAAGGTCTGGAAAACCAAACCCACCTTCTTTAATTGGAAGCTGCATCAAAAGTCATGTTTCGATATTCACCACCCTAAACAGAAACCAGATTATCAAAACTTCTCTTCCTGGGAATTTTAGTTTTGTTTGGAGACAAAATATTCTTCATGAGATGATTCCCATCACACTCACAAAACTGTATCCAATATCAGTTACTCCGTTATTGCTCTCTTGCCCAAGGCTGCTTCCAGATAGAGGGCTCCTAGGGCTATCAAATAAACAAACAAACATTTTTTCTTAAACTTTTTTTTTCAGTTGGAAAAAAGATGGAAGAAGTAATGGGAAAACACAGGAAGACTATGAATTGCAGACAGTGTCATCTGGAATCCCCCCTAAAATTCTGTGAATGAAGCAGGGTGATGGTGCCGTAAAAGCCTAGTCTGAAAAGCATCCCTAGTATTTGCGGCCAATTTGGATTGTGGCATGTAGAAACATGGCCCCATACATCAGCCAGAGAAGAAGTAGCTGCAGGGAGCTTCTGGGTTGCATTCCTCCCTGTTGACAAACCTGGCACCATACAGCAGCCAGAGAAGGAGCTCCTGCAGGGAGCTTGCCTCAGTCTTCCTTGCCAAAAAGAAAGGCATAAGACCTTTGTAACTAAGAACTAGTGCCTGAGGTTCCTTTTTGTTCCTCCTCCCTCCTAATCCGTTTTCCGTTTGTGTTGTGTCTTTTAAATTGTAAGGCTGAGGGCAGAGATTGTCTTTGTAAGCTGCTCCGGGAGCCTTTCCAGCCAAAGAGAAAGGTAAAAGTGCTTTAAATAAACACAATGGAGGAGTTTATGTTTAGAACAGAGCTGGGCAACCTTTTTTAGCCCGATGGCCAAGTTGCAAAATGGGAAAGGTTACAGGGGATCAAAGGCAGAGTGGGCAGGGCCAATTGTGATTATTTCCATATCAGACCTGCTCAAGGCTGAATCACTTGGCAGCACTTTTTAGGAGCATTCCAAATATCATGCGTCTGCATGTCTAATCACAAGTAAGCAAGGGGATGTCTATATGTGGGGAAAGCCCTGGGGGTGGCTCCACAGTGGCGCTGTGTGTATATGACTCAGAAGCCACTGCGGAGCCATCCCAGGCTTTCCCCCGAAGCTCTGAAATAAAAAAAAGTCTGGGACTTACCCAACTTTTTCCTTTGCAGCGAGGTGACAATGGCACATCTGTCGTCTGTTGCTACTCTGGAGTCATGGCGGAGTCATGGCTGGGTAGATGGCAAACCCTGATTGGTCACTGTCTGCCTTGACGGGGTGGGGGCAAGCCAGGGAGCTGAAGGGACGCTGGAACGCCTCCGCGCTTCTCCAGCGTGGGGAGAAGGATGCTTGGCGGGGAAAACCAAGGTAAAAAAAAGATTTTTTAAAAATACATGGATGAACGTGCAGACGTGCAGTGGCGCTCATGCGGTGATGTGCAGTGGTGCAGCAGTGCATGGGCGGCAGTGTGGGGGCAGTGTGGGGGCAGCGGTGCACGGTGCAGGAGCGGCTCCTTGGATCAAACCCCATGCTCAGTCCTTAGCATGGGGACAACTTCGCAGGAGTGCAAGCCCAGGGTTTTGGGGGCTCATAGCACCAATGCATCATCGTGAAGACAGCCCCCAGGTCTCCTGCCTGCCATATACTCATGTTAGGTCTATGCAGCAGTTCTGCTACCTGCAAAATGAACACCTCAAAAAGTTTAGGCTAGATTCTTTGCAGGATATTTAAAGATTAATTGCCTTTTAATACCATCTCTGACCAGCAAGAAGCTTGGTGCTGGATGGGACACCCTTTGGGGCTACATCTGGCCCACAGGCAGAGTTTCCCCATCCCTGGTTTAAAGCATACTAAGATTGCATTTTATCTATTATGTTTTATGATCTCTCATTGGTATTTAATTCCTTTCCACTTATTGCTCTTCCTTCCTTTCCTGCCTGACCTTGCAAGGCCAGTATAGTGCAATGGCTTAGGTGAACCTGGGTTGGGTTCATGTTTTTCTGGATTCATGTTTGTGCTCAATTATGACCTTAGGCTGCCATCTTGTGCAGTTATATTCACTTATGTTCCATTGAGGTCAATCTTTTATAACAAGTAGAGCTGGCATGAATATTCACAAATATTCATAATTTTGATGCGAGGGAAGGATGGAATGAGATTGAATGGTCCACCTTCTGATCATAGGGTCCAGTTTACTAGGGGCCCCTCTCAATTGCTGTGCTTGAGGGTAGGGCAAGGGTGGGACCATGAGATGGCGTTCTTTCAATTCCACCAAATTTCATTATGGGGGGAGTCTTAAACTGGTTTTCAATCAACAGCTACCTAGCCACTGCACCTATCTTTCTGAAAATGCAGATTTCTTGCCTGGAGTAATCTCTATGATGTGTGCAATTTTCACGCAAATTGTCCTCCCCCAAATAAGCGAGACAGAAAGGGAAGCAAATCACCCACCCCAAACTTGAGGACTCCCCTTCCACATAAATCACTGCACCTCTCTACTATATATTCCTTCCAGTATCAGAAGCAGTAGGTCTCTGAATACCAGTTGCTGGGGAACATGAGCCAGGGGGGCTGTTGCACCCATGCTTCTTGTGGTCTTCCCATGGGCATCTGGTTAACCACTGTGAGAACGGAAAGCTAGATTAACTAGGCCTTCCATCTAATCCAGCAGGGTTCTTCTTATACAGACAAATCTGTATTCATATGGGAAAAGTCCAAATTGTATAGAATATCACTTTGTGTTGTAAACAATAAACCTCTCAGTATTTGGCTTCCTCCATTTTTAATCTTTTTGTTTTCTCTCTGTATCTTTCATTATTTCTCTCTGTCTATTTGTAATTCTCACTTTATTTCACACACACACAACCCTCCAACTTTGTATCGCTTTCCTCCTCTGTAATACACAGAGTCTTTTATTTAATTAAAGTTATTCCAGACCGTACTCATTTCCCAGGCTGCAGTTACAATGTGTACCCTTTTGCCTAATTGGCCACTGAAACCTTGTTCAAAAGTAAATAAGGTAAATTCATTCCCCCTCTTGTTATTTCTTTCTGCAACTGAGGATGAGTGCCAGACCAAAGGCTTTGACATTGGAGAGAGGTACAAATGCTTCCCAAATACAGCCAGAAGCCTGGATTGTATAATGACTCTGATAATACTATCCTTCTGTAAGAATGACAGAAAAAATGGCATTCTCCAGCTTTTTCTGATGAAATCAACTCTATGGACCCAAGTGATGCTTTTTTGCCAATGGTACCAGCAAGACAAAACTGTGAATACTACAGCCATGTTTCAGAAAATGCTCATTGGAAAGACCTGTTAATCTAGGAGAGTTGTATTGGGTTACAATGTATAGCAGTAATCAGTGATCTTCTCCTGGCATTTAAACCCGAAGTCCTCAGCATTAGTAACACCACATTGCATGGAAAGGTGATGTCTGGGATACACTGAGGTGCTACATATAATTATATTCATTTTTATCTGTTACATTTATATCCTGCCTTTTCCTCCATGGAGCCCAGGGCTTTGTATAGGATCTCCCTCCTCTCCATTTTATTCTCACAACAACCTCATCATTGTTGTCTTTCCTTATCCTTCTCTCTTGTATCAGCAGTACTAAGTTACAAAACAGCATTTGGATGACTGCACTTCCATACAGCATTACAGGCATAGTTATTGAAAGCACAGATTCCTAACATAAAGGCAAGACACTACTGGAGTTTTGGATTTCCTTGGAGCACAGGATTTCAAATTTCTTGCAAGAGAGCTAATATGGAGTGTTCAGATTACATGCAAAGGTTCCCAGGGGGAAAGACAAATTGAAAAAAGTAAAGGCATGGTTCAGATGTCTTGCAAACAGAGCTGGCCCAAGACAGTTTGCTGCCTGAAGCAATGGACAAAAGAATGGTACTCCCTTCCCAACCCAACCTCATTCCATTCAATGTAAGAAGCTGACTGGACACTGAATCTTACTTCAACAATGGTATAACATCTTCCAATGCATCTGAGGGGCTGCCCTGACTAAGCACCAGGACCAGGGGAAGCAGATTACAACATAATACTCACTGACTGAATTTGGACGACACAATAAGCAACTGGGAGGGGGGAACAATCGTCAGTTGTATTGACTATTGTGTCGTCTGAATGCTGCCATAGTCAACTCAGCGCTGATCCTAATCCACACCACAGTTGATTATTTATTACCATGTTGTGTGGGGAGTATCCCCTAGATGAACAACTGTAAAGTTGATTATTACTACACCATTGTCTATTGTGTTGTCTGAATTCAGCCACTGTCTGCTCTTGGTCACATCAGGACCTTGGATAGCACATTAAAGAAGGTACTGACTGAAACATTGAGCTCCATCACACCAGCGTTTTATCACACTTTTGTCTTGCCTTGTTTACCATTTTGCCCCACGATCCACACACAACGCCGTCCCTGTCCTGCAGTCATCTCTCCTCTTCCCCTCCATTTTTCATGTTTTTCTAGGGTGGGGAAAGTGTAGTATTTTTTCTCCATGCGGGAGAAAACTGCCCTTCCATCTCCGTGTATTGCTGTCCTCGTGCTATGTCGCAGAATGTCCCTTCTTGGGGGTGTATGCATTGAAGGGCGGTCTTGCTGATGAAAGAGGAGGGCGGGAGCAGTTTTCCTCCAGTCCATGGAACCTGCTCAACCGCTCAACTGGGAAGAGGGAGGGAAGGCGCACAAAGACCCTGTGCAGAAGGGAGCATCATCGGCGCCCAACCAATGAAACGCTAAATCGCTAAAATACTAGAAAACAAAACCAGGAGGGGAAGGTGCCCTCACCCATCACAATGTCCATCAACCACAAGAACCAATGAACTGGAGGGGGAAGGAGAAGGGGACAGGGTGGGATGGGGTGGGATGGGATGGGTGCAATAGTGGAAGAGTGAACAAGTGAAAAGAGATTTCGCTGATACAATGGTGATACCAGGAAGGCACGTGGAAGGGACCAGTGCTTGACACACTAATGAAACAGAGGTGGAAACTGCAGATCATACCTGGAAAAAAATAGTAGGTGTGATGGACCCCATTATCCCATAAGTAGCTGCGTCCCAACAAAGGACTGTGGTTAACTGAGCCTTAAGAAGGTCTGGTCTTTCAGTGGCTCCATCCTTGCTGGATGCTGATTGCAGTTCTTAAAGAGCCAGTATCTGTTTCTTCAGTCTCATGCTCCTGCATGGCTGAGGACAGGAGGGGCTGAAAGGGAGTCAACCTCAGAGTCAGATGATTGGGGAACTATGTCCTCACGCTGGGACAGCATAGAAGAGGGTGCTGAGACTTCTCCTTGACATGGGGTAACCTATGACCTTTCTGAATTTGAGTCCTCCTACTAGTTCAGAGGCCCCAAACTAGGAGACATGATAGGGGCACAGGATAGGCTGTGTTGCACACAGCTTCATCCTCCAACATAGGGGAATGGCTTGGGGGCGCAGGAGGAATGGCTGGGGAACTGTCACCACTGCCCTCCAGCATCTGGGAGAAGCTATTACTAATTAATTTCTCAGATGCTGAAATTAGGGCAAATTTTCTGTCCATGACACCTCCGGATGCAGGATTTAAAGCAGAGTATAGTGCATAGCTTCATAAAACAACCATTTCTCTGGCGGGGAGTGGGGAGTAATGATCCTATAGCCTTATACTTCCACAAAGGGGCTTCTTTCCATGGGAATTGCCCTCCTCGCCACTCACTTTGTTTAAGTACTTCAGTAGCTCATCAGTTAAAAAGTGATAACATTTCGTTTTGGAGCAACAAATATGGGTTTGTAATAGCAGGATCCTGAGTGACACAAGACTCTTTGGTTTCTTTGCATTCCAACAAGGAGAAGGCAATGGAAATAACTGCACTGTCTTTCTTTAATATGGTCCATGTGGGGAGCAGTAGCATCTTCCCAGAGTTATTTGGTTCAGGAAAATCTCTCCATCTCCCCCAATGCACAATCTTTCATCCTCATGGGTTGCATTCCTGTTAAATATTATATAGTTTCAGGAAAGTACGATTGACAGATACTGCTTGCTTTTGGGACATCCTGTGTTTGAAAATGTGCTCCCCCTTCTCTCCAAATTAAAACTCCACAGAAAGTAAAGGATGCCATTCGTTTTAAAATCCTGCTCCTCCATAGAACTCTATTCCAACCCAAACACTTCCGCTTAGTGTATCTCTTCAAGTTTTGCAAAATGTTGCCTGAGAAAACCTCGGTGACTTGAGGAAATGAAGACAATAGAGTCACTGTGTGTTTCCCAGTTCAGGCATCAGAGATGAGTGGAACATGGAAAGTGCAATTTAAACAATTTAACAACTGAAGTTGCAGACTAGTGGGAAATCTGGATCAACCATAAAGCCAAAAGGCAAATTGCTGAAAAGACTGACTCAACAACTCTTACTGATTCATTAAAGCAGGCGCACACACACAGACACACAGACACGTCTATCCGCTGAGAAGCTCATGAAATGCTTAAATGAAGCCAACACTCAATGTAGATTCACATGTTCTCTTTATAGTCGAAAGTCTACAATTGTTTCTGGCTGACATATTTATCCACAGTTATGTTCATAGGAAAAGTGGATCACACATGTTACAAGTGCATGCACATCTAATATGAACATGTAAGAGTCAGGAACAAAATGCATAGCCACCAAAAGCAGACTTTGGTGCTCCAAGGAAACATGTGAATCCACCTGCAGATGAGAAGAATTCTGCCCCAATTGCTGCAGGTTCCAGAATAATCTTTAGGAAATATTTTCTTTTTCTTTTTTTAAATAATTTTATTAATTTCAACATAATAATAACATAAACAATAACATAAAATACATACATAATCCTCGACAATCCCCCCCGTGCACCCCCATTCCAAGAGACCTTCTCTTAATCTTTTATTCTATCCAGAAATTTATCGACTCTTTTGAAGGTGTTTGTCCCTTCCCCGATCTTAATACATATTCCAATAGGGGACTCCATATTTCCCCAAAATCATTTTTACCGGACATTCCCCTCTTTAATTTAGGAAATATTTTCAACATCATCTCTTTTCTCTGGCAGTCTCCACTTCATTTATTACCTCCCCCTCTCGCCAACCACAATCTCTTTCATTTTGTGTTGAGTTTAATAATAGTGTTGAGTTTAGTAATGACCAACACTTTGTACTTCACCCAGAAACTAATTGGCAGCCAGTGGAGAGATTTTAAAGCTGGTGTAATATGGTCACCCCTAGGTATATCAGTGACCAACCTGGCTGCCATATTTTGAATTAGTTGAAGTTTCCGGACTAGGCACAGAGGTAGCCCTATGTACAGCGCATTGCAGAAGTCGAGCCTTGAAGTTACCAGTGCATGCACTACTGACTTTAGGTCTTCCAACTCTAGGAAGGGGTGCAGCTGGCGAGTTTAAGACTGAATCCTATGGGCAGAGACTTACTATTCAGATCAGAGATTCTAATGGCCATTATTTTAAAAAAGAAAAAGAAAAGAAGTACCCAACACATTTAGATATCTGATTCATGTACATGATACAGAGAGGTACGTATGAAAAAAGCATATTAGGAAGAAGAAGATCCCTTTGTTTTATTGGTCTAAGAACATACTAAAAATCAATTTCATTAAAACCTGCCTTGCTTCTTTTGGTTTGGCAAACATTGAAAAAAAAAGATTAGTCTAATATGATTAAATTATGTATTTATTTCATTTTCATACCACCCAATAGCCAAAGCTCTTTGGGCGATTCACAAAAATTAAAACCATAAGGGACTGCATAAAATATAAATATGGAAGCTTAAAACACAATATAAAAGTACAACCAAAATAAAACCTAGCAGCAATGCCAGAGCCGGGGTGCCACGGCAGAAAAGGCCCTCTTCCTGGTAGCCACCACCTCACTTCCTTTGGCAAGAGTAGCGATGTGAAGGCCCGGAAAAACACCAGAAAAATGGCGGGGGGACGTTTTTCCCATTTTTCCTGCAGCCTTTTTTGTTTGTTTCCGAAAAATTGAAAAAAATGAAGAAAAAATGGATTATGGAATGTTTTATTTTAGCATGATGATTAAAATATTTAAGACAAGGTGTTCATATATTTACTTCTCCAAATGATTTCTAAAAACTATGTACAGTATCAAATTATTACAATTTCAGTGCACAAGCAAGTCCTAGGTTGCAAACGGAGACAGAGGCTGAATTCGGACGACACATTAAGCAACTGGGGAGGGGGAAACAATCGTCAGTTGTTTTGACTATTGTGTTGTCCGAATGCTGCCATAGTCAACTCAGCGCTGATCCTAATCCACACCACGGTTGATTATTTATTACCATGTTGTGTGGGGAGTACCCCCTAGATGAACAACTGTAAAGTTGTTTATTACCCCACCATTGACTATTGTGTTGTCCGAATTCAGCCTATGACTCTCAAATGCAAGAGCAAGATGCATTTCTGCCTCTAGGGGGCACTGCCATTGAAGCAGAGACTGAAACTGATAGTGACAGCTAATAGTCAGAAAATGAGTCTGATTAAATTTTATGCATATTCATTGAATCTTGGTCCCCATTTTTTCTCAGTTCTTTTTATGGGAATGGATGCTTTATATCTGCTTGACATGGTGGAGGACTAGTGGGGACATAAATAATTTTCTTTGCTACTAATATTGATTGTTTTTTAAATTGCTTTTTTTGCCTGCTCCTCATAAACTGGCAAAACCAAAGAGGTTCCTTACAGTTAAATGGAGCTTGTAGCTCCATTTGTTACCAAAAAAAGTAAATTCAATTTGTAATAATTGCTTGAATACACTGTACTTTAAATATACCAAATATGATAATTTTATGCCAAACCAACTTGCACATAATTACATTTTATGTTCCTAAAGTAACAAAATGAAATTTTACATCTCTTGACAGGGGCTCACTAGTCTAACTATACCTCAGCCTGAGTCATCCCCATTTTGTGGCTTCAGATAGTCCTGCAGTGCACAGAACCTCATACCTTGAAGGAAATGTTGACAAATTGGCATTGTTAATGGCCTGGCCATGAGAAAATTCTATGGATTGGAAGAACTGTTAAGTCCTCCTTGTTGAGAAGTTATAGGCTCCGTTGGGCATTCAGTTGTGTGTTTGTGTGTGCAATTGCTATTTAGTTTATTCAACAAATGTAGGCAAATTTAGATAAATCCTTATCACATATCGGGGGCGATAGGCGATGGGGGGAGACATAGGGGGAGACATCCGTTAAGGAACCGGCTCCCTTCAGTTAAAAAGTGGCTTTTGGGGGACGGGGGAATCTAGAAATAAAAACTGAATGGGGTCGGACACGCACACACGCACACGGTTATTTCAAGTATAAGTCACGGCGAGAACTGCCCCCGTGGTGCATTGGAAGCCTCGCCTGCTGAAGCACGCCGGGCTAGCCAAGCACCAAACCACGTTGGTGGACATCAGATTTTCTTCAGTTTAAGCCGAAGTCATCCGGCCTTCACCTTCGAAAGATTACCGCCAGCCAATGGCAGAGCACCTCTTCGCAGTGGGCGCGCGGGGATTGGAGGACGGGCTCTGCTGATTACTCGGGAAACCTCCTCGGTGATTTATGGTGTGCGATGGAGAAGCCAAGGTTCCCCCAGCAGGCATAGGGACCAGAGTCGAGCGGGAGAAGACCGTCGTCGCAGCCTAGAGGGCACTTAAGAGCAGGCGGCGCAGCCGGTGGGGGGGACGGAATCGCGCCAGGTTTCGCGAGGCGTGGGGGGGGGGGGTGGGGAAAGAAAAGGAAAGACAGACAAAGAGAAGGCCGAGGGAAGGCAAAGGCGGCGCCAGATCCTATGAATTAAACCCAGGAGGAGAGAGGCGCTCTCGTTGCAGGCAGGCAGCCCCCTACAGGATCCGCGGGAAGCCCGAAGAGGCGGACAAAGAAACAGCTCGGCGCTCATGGGGAAAGGCGGGGAGCAAGGCGGCGAGCGCGAGGCGCAGCCCCCCTCTTGCTCGTACACCTGGGAAGAGATTCAGAAGCACAACCTTAGCACCGACAAGTGGCTGGTGATCGAGCGGAAGGTGTACAACATCACCCAGTGGGTCAAACGGCACCCGGGGGGCCTGCGCGTGATCAGTCACTACGCCGGGGAAGATGCCACGGTAAGGCATCCGGCGGCGGCTCTTTCTTGACGGGGGCCAACGGCTACTCCACTCATCTGGCCGCTGCACGGCGCGCCTTCTTCTTTCTTGTCACCTGCTGCTTTAGGGAGGGAGGAAATGCATCGTGGGCACCGGGAAATGGGCCGTATTCGCGTGCGCCTGCCTCGGCTTGGAGGTTGCTGGAGCCGCACTGAATTGCCCAGGGCTGCCGCTCTACGTTGCTCCACGTTTTACATTGTATGCGCCCTGCAAGGTGTGGGGGGTGGCTCATTCAAAAAGACGGGCTGGCGTCGGGGTCGAGAAGGTGGCGCTTGGAAGCTGGAAGGCGGCTGCGGCAGCGGCAACGTGGGCCCGGGAGAGGGGGGCGGCGGAGGGGAAGCAGTCGCAGCTAACGGCGTTTGCAGGTGTTTATCCCTCGCCTCGGCGCCTCTTTCTCCGAGCCGGTTGCTCCAGTGCAGGCTGGTGGCTTCTATGTCAGTTGGGGTGGCGAATCGCTCTGGGCTTTAGGGAGAACCCTAAAGGAGCTACCCAAGGTGCTGAACCTATTTGAGGGATAGCTCCTTTAGAGGTCTGACTGAAACCCAGAGCAGATTCACCGACCCACAGGACATAGGAGCTACCAGCCTCCACTGGATTGCTTTCCTAGGCGCTGCAGTGCAAGCAAAGAAGCCGGCCGCGACTTGCCCTTGTCCTGCAGCCGTTCACGGTTGGCTTGCTTGATTCCCCCCCCCCCCCTTCCCGGCCTCCTATTTCAGTTTCAGCAACGGGGGTTGGGGGAGGGGGCGGGAGCTGAGCCAAAAGGAGCAAATTCAGGCTGCCTTTGTGTAAGATTAGTATCTGAACGCTTTCTAAAGCCACGGGTGCCAGGAGAGCAGCCAGAGGACATATTATTCACTCTCCTGAGGGCCTGAGAAACAGCATCGGGTGTGAAGCACCGCTTCAGGAGCAGAGGTTTGGGGCTCCCCCTTGAGGCAGCTGGGTGGCCACTTTTGGGACAGAATGCTGGATTGCATAGGCCTTTGGGTTTATCCAGCAGGGCTTTTCTTGGATGTGGAAAGTGCAGGTAGATGAGCCTATTGGGATGAAAGGTAACAGCTTCCTCCCTGTCTTGGAGCTGTGCTTTCTACGCTCAGAAACCCTTTCCTTGAGGCCCAGATGTGAGGCAGATGGTGGTTACAAAGTGGTGAAGAAAAGGTGGGGGAGCTGAACTCCAGAATTGCGGGGGGGGGGGGGGGGAGAGAAATGCTATTCTAAAGTTGGACCCTAGCACAAAATAAGGCCCCGATATAAAAGGCATTGGAGGCTCATTAGCTGTGATCCTAACTATGTGATAACTGGCTGTGGTTGCTCTCAACATGCTCAGGGACATTGCCATCATTTCTACATGCGTAGGTGGATTCACATATTTACTTGAAACACCAAAGTCTGCTTTTGGGGCTATGCATTTTGTTCCTGACTCTTACACAAGCGTATTAGATGTGCATGCACTGGTAACATGTATGATCCATCTTTCCTGTGACATAACTGGAACCAATTACCTAGGGAGGTCATGGGCTTTCCCACACTACAGGCATTCAAGAGGCAGCTGGACAGCCATTTTTCAGGTATATTTTAAGGTGGATTCTCGCACTGAGCAGGGGGTTGGACTTGATGGCCTTATAGGCCCCTTACAATTCTGCTATTCTGTGATTCTATTAACTGTGGATAATATCCTAGCCAGAAGCAACTGCCGACTTTCTCCCATAAAGAGAAGATATGAATCCACACCGAGTGTTGGCTTCATTTAAGCCTTTGATGAGCTTCTCAGCTGGTAGATCAGTATGTGTGCCATAATACATTGGTCTGGATGTCCTCTCAATCTGCAACTTCAGTTGTTAAATTGTTTAAATGGCACTTTCTATATGTTCCACTCATCTCTGATGTTTGAACTGGGAAACACACAGTGACTCTATTGTCTTCAAATCACACTAAAGCAACATTTTGAAAAACCTGAAGAAATACACTGAGATACACTGACCAGAAGTGACTGGGCTGGAATAGAGTTCTATGGAGGAGCAGGATTTTAAAACGAATGGCATCTTTTACTTTTTGTGGGGTTTTAATTTGGAGATGGGGAGATGGTGGGAATACGCTTTGAAACACAAGATACTCATAAAGGAAGGGGCATCTGCCAGTCCTAGTTTCCCTATTCTATATAACATTCTGCCATCTAATAATAATGTTACAGATATGTTGAAGTGTCATAGCTCCCTCCAACATTTCCCCACAAATCTTCAGAATTGTAATTTCCTTCCTGGTCCCATCTTGATGCATAGCTGTCTGTTGCTCAAGGAAAAATAACAGAGTTAAAGAAAGCTTGAGCAGATTGAATTAGCTGCAAGGAAGGACCAGGGAATATGCAACAGTTCCTGATAGCAGCATGAATGAATGGGCAAAATGGGTTTGGAGCCAAAGATAATGAGTGGGTGAGCTGCAGCAACAGCTTATTAGCAGCAGGGAGGTGTGGAAGGAAGGTGTGGATCTGGACATATGGTGGTTGTGCATCTCTGGCAAGCTGCAGAAGGAAGATGCTGCTGATACCCAGCAAACCATAGGTCATGCTGCGAAATCCAGGGACATCAGAATCTAATCTAGAGAAAGTGGAGAAGTGTACTTGCCAGCATTTGCCAATAGCCAGTCCTGTCCAAAACTGCAGATTCATGGACATTAATTCATTAATGAGCCACTTTAACTGCTTTAAAGTTGCCCTGGCTCACAGGATAAATAGTGATGTTGTATGCACAGAGAGTGATGACAATAACAAATGGCAAGTTGCAAAAGTGTAGCATGTTTTTCATTTTACGGAGTGATCTATGGGGTCAGGGGACTGGTGACACCTGCCTGTTATCCCTGGCTTGACTACATTTCCTTTTGGTTCCTTCCACCTGCCAATAGGTTTCCATGAACTGCTCTTTCTTTCAGACATTGTGTACTCCTGCACCGTCTCTATGTCCGCTATATGGCTGTCGGTCTCATGGGCACATGCCTCAGTGTTAATGTTTACATTACCATACTTGCCATGTGGTGGGGAGGGGATACAGCAGCAGCAGCATATTCTTCCTTGAAATGTATTTAGGAAAATAAATATTCATTGCTTGCTTGTCACCATACTCAGATTTGGTCACATACCTTAGATGTTCCAGAGCAATCTTTTACAAGCTTGATTTTCTTTTGGATGGAGGAATGTTGAGCTATAATCTTAAACTCACCTGGGAGTAAGTTTCAAAAACTCAATGGAACTTAACGTCTCAGTAGACATGCATGGGATTAGGCCAGGGATGGGGAATGTGTGGCCCTCTGGATGTTATTGGACTGCAATTCCCATCATCTTTTACTATTGGCTATGCTGGATAGTGGTGAAAAGAGTTGATGATGAGTCCAACAGTATCTGGAGGGCTACACATTCGATGATGCTGTTATAATCACACATGTAAGGTGCCCTGTGTAGTAAATATTAGGGATGTGTATCGTATCGTTCCGATGTCCGATAACAATCCGATAATGGCACTATTGGACATGCGATTAACGACAACGATAATTTTCTAAGGAGGCCCTATCTGATCGGATCTGAAATCCATATGTCCGATAACTATTGGATATATCAGATTTTTGGACTGCCAGTTTAGGGCCGGACCTCCCTTCCCCCCCCCCCCCCACTTATGTTCCTTACCTGCTGCCATCTCCCGCTGGCCTCCACTGCATCCGGACTACTGAGAATTAGGCTTTGTGGTCTAGTTCTCAATAGAGCGACGATTCGCTGGGTGACGCTTTACAGAGAACTAGGCCACAAAGCCTAATTCTCAGTAGTCCGGATGCAGCGGAGGCCAGCGGAGGCAGCGGGGACCTGCAGCAGGTAAGTGGGGACCCCTTCCTCCTCCCCACTCGCGCTCCTTACCTGCTGCCATCCCCCGCTGCCTCCGCTGGCCTCTGCTGCTTCTGGGCCTCTGCTGCTTCTGGACCACTGAGAATTAGGCTTTGTGGCCTAGTTCTCAGTAGAGCGATAACACGCCAGGTGATGACATCACCCAGTGCGTCGTCTCTCTACTGAGAACTAGGCCAGAAAACCTGTTTAGCAGTACTACAGACCAAGTGGGCAGCAGCGCTGGATGGCAGCGGCAGTGGCAGATAAGGAGTATGAGTGGGGGGGGGAGCGCAAATGGGGGGAGGGAAGGAGTGCCGGCCCAGTGTTTTTCCCCATAGAGTTGCATTGTGGGAAAGCATTTCCCCAATGCAAGCCTATGGGGAAAACACCAGAAATGGAGGTCGTAATCAGCCTGTTTCTCAGTAGAAGGGACCAGCAGACGGAAGTGGATGGCCCCGGCAAGCAAGGAGCGCGAGTGGGGGGAGGGAGAGGGAGGTTCCCACTTACTTGCCGGGCTGTCCACTTCCTTCTGCTGCTGCCCGCTAGTCCCTTCTACTGAGAAACAGGCTTCGCGGCCTGCCTCTCAGTAGAGCACTGGGTGACGTCATCACCTGGCACTCTACTGAGAGGCAGGCCGCGAAGCCTGTTTCTCAGTAGAAGGGAACAGTGGGTGGCAGCCGACGGAAGCGGACGGCCTCGGTAGGTAAGGAGCGCAAGTGGGGGGAGGGACAGGGAGGGGGGAGTTAGGTCCCCACTCACCTGCTCCCATGTTTTCTGCATAGGCTTGCATTGGGGGAAAGCTTTCTTTCCCCCAATGCAAGCCTATGCAGAAAACACCTAAAATGACGTCCGATTTTCGTTTCGGAATCGGATCCAATTGGATCCGAGGGACCTCCGATTTTGTCTGATCCGAGCGAGGGCAAAATCTGAGGTCCCGATTCTGATACGATTTTTCCTCCCGTGCACACCCCTAATTATTATTATTATTATGGCTTTGTATCAAAACAATCCTTGGCACACTGAAGTAGGGGAGATTTGCACTTCAAAGCACACAGAGATTAGGGAAGGGATTAGTGTGAGATTGAAGTTGAGATACACACCTTCAAATCGTTCTTTGCTTTGAGTGGCTGCTCTTATTGTTTCCTTGAAAAATCATATTTTTAGCAGTGGATTACAGGAATACCACTGCACAGATCCGTCTGTAAATTGGCATACACGAGCACCTCCATGGCATCTGTAAGGTCTCCAACTTTCATGTTTCTATGTTGAAAAATAAAAAAGTTATAGGTGTTTATTTTTCTAATGCGAGTCTATGGGAGAATGAAAACCTGAATAATTCAAAAATCCAAATCTCGATTCAGATTTGGATCCAAGGCGAGGTGAACCAGGTCTGAATTGATCCAAAGCAAGTTGGGCTGAATTCAGAAGGTCTGAACCATGATCCGAAGCAAATTGGGGGTCTGTGCACAGCACTACTTGATAGCACTTTGGTGCTAGCACTATCTGCTTGCTTGCTACCTGCTCAAACTGTATATTTATAGACAAATATTTACTAGGGATGTGCACGGCTAGAAATATCAGAATCGGATCGGAATTTCTGATATTAACAATATTGGTTCCGATCATATCGGGGGTACCCGTATTTGTTCGGATCCGATATTACGGACCACCATTTCTCAGTAGAAGGGACTAGTGGGTGGAAGTGGACAGCCCCGGCAGGTAAGTGGGGACCTCCCTCCCCCTCCCCCCCACTCGCACTCCTTACCTGCCAGTGTCCCACTCTGCCGTCCGCTGCATCGGTACCACTGATAAGCAGGCCTTGCGGCCTGTTCATCAGTAGTACGGAAACAACGGATGGCAACACGGGATGCCGGCAGGTAACGGGGGACCTCCACCTCCCCACCTCCCCCCACTCGCGCGCCTTACCTGCTGCCTCCTCGCTGCCGTCCACTGCCGCCCGCTGGTTCAGTACTACTGAGAAACAGGCCTTGTGGCCTGTTCCACAGTTGAGCGAGGGTGCACCGAGTGATGACATCACCCGGTGTACCATTGCTCTATTGTGAAACAGGCCGCAAGGCCTGTTTCAAAGTAGTATGGAAGCAGTGGGCGGCAACGGATGGCAATGAGGAGGCAACAGGTAAGGAGCACAAGTGGGGGGAGGAGGTCTGATCCTCCGATTTTTTCCGATCCGGATCGTGTCTCTTTGGATCGGATCAGATTGGACAGTACAAATGATAGGGATCGGATTGTTTCATCCGATTTCACCTGGATCTGGTCCGGATCGTGGATCGGACACAAACCGCTGCACATCCCTAATAATAATAATCTTACCCACCTCTACAGATTGAGGTGGGGAACAGCATCAGTAAATAACATCAGAAACACAAACTGGTTCTGTAAGGCATGCCCAGACAGCTAATATTGGAGAAGTATGCAGATGCACAAACAGGCAGCTATGTGGGCGTGAGTTGAGTGAATATGCAATAGAACCATGGGGTTGACCCACCAGATCCAGCTACTCCACAACGTCACCCCATGAGCAGAGGCAGGCAGGCAGCTATGTGGATGCATGTAAGTTGTTTTGATTGTTTTGATTCAAAGCCAGAAACACAAACCGGCCTTGCAAGGCTGGCCCATACAGATAATATTGGAGAAGTGTGCAGATGCACAGACAGGCAGGCAGAGAGGCAGCAGGCAGCAGGCAAGCAGCTATGTGGGCTCGAGTTGAGCAACTATGCAATAGATCCAAAAGTTGACCCACCAGATCCAGCTACTCCACAACATCATCCCATGGGCAGAGACAGGCAGGCAGGTAGAGAGGCAGCTATGTGGGCCATCACAGAGAGGCTGGCAGAAAACAAACAAACTGGCCCTGCAGGGCAGGCACAAAGGAGTGAGACTAGACAGTAAGAGATGCTTTGGCATCCCCTTAGTAGGAGACTAGGAGGAGGATCCTTTCAGGGTTCTTTGCACAGTTAACTGACTGCACTGTGTAAGCACAGCTCAGCCAATGGTAATCATCATCATCATCATCATTTTTATAAAGACCTTCCTGACTGAAAATACAGATTGAAAAGTTGTTGAAGCGCAGTCAGTCATCATTGCAGCAGCACTTTGAAAATGCAGCTGAGTTCAATGACAGTGAATGACTCATGTCCTGAGTCAAAGCAAGAAATGCACAAACCGGCCCTGCGAGGCAGGCACAATGGTTCAAAGCATAGACATAGATGCTTTGGCATCTTCTTAATAGGAGGCTAGGAGGAGGGATGTTTCACGGTCCTTCAGAGTTAACTTACGCGACTGTAAGCACAGACAAAATGATGATGACGACAACAATAATAATAATTCTTCCAAGACTGCAGTGCAGACATAACAAATGCAATCTGGCTTGGCTGTGACTAATACAGCTAATTCCCCACGTTACCCTGTGGGCATGGAGAGGCCAGCAGAAAGCAAACAAACTGGCCCTGCAAGGTGGGCACAGAGGAGGAGAGGCAGCAGGCGGCTATGGCCATGGAGCACTGGGAGCAAGTATACCATAGGCTTGTGGGATTGACCCACTAAGCCCAAATACATCCCCCAGGCACCAGGAGGGCAGAGACAGTGATACTCCTCCTGCCAGGGCACTGCTGCTGCTGCTGCTGCTGCTGCTAACACCTAGGGTGACCAGCTAAAATCCAGGTCAGGGCTCATGTAACTTTAACAGTTGTAGAGAAAAGGGAATTTCAGCCAGTGTCATTTGTATGCAATTAGTTCCTAATGAAATTCCCTCTTCATCACAACTGTTAAAGTTGCAGGGGCCCTGCCTTCTTTTGTATATGGTCACTCTAGTATAGCTCCTGCACCTTTAACTGTTGTTAAAGTTACATGAGCCCTGACCTGGATTTTATCTGATCAGCCTACTAGCACCTGCATCTGCCAATAGGGCACTTATCCCTGCCTCAAAAAGTGACCTGCAGGCACTGCTTTCAGACTCAGGTGCCTGTGCCTGCTGCTGCTGCCCTAACGAAGAAAGGCGCCCAAGTTTCACTGCGGGTGAGCCAGCCTGGCTACTGGTGGTGCCACCAGCACCTCGCCCACACCCACCTCTGACTCCTCTGCCAAGCCCAAACTGAGAGGTTGTTTCATTATTATTATTATTATTATTATTATTATTAATATATTAATAAAGTGCTGCTTTAACAGTTGTGATGAAGAGGGAATTTCACCAGGAACTAATTGCATACAAATGACACTGGCTGAAATTCCCTTTGCTCTACAACTGTTAAAGTTACATGAGCCCTGACCTGGATTTTATCTGGTCACCCTAAGTTAGAGAGAAGAGGGAAAGCTGAAAGACCACCGAAACACACTCCACAAACCTACCTAGCAACCCACCCAGCTCAAATCACTACTCCTACCAAGTCTAACCCACAATGAACAAGAATGGAGGAAACTCGATCTCCTGATTGTCCTTAAGCTCTCCTCCACTATTGTGATTGGAGGCTGCTGGAGAGAATTGGGAGACTTCAGGAGGATTGGGGGATGAAGCTGTCAATTAACAGCCAATTTCCCCCTGCAAACTCCCCCTCCCTAATTTATAGATTAAAAACAGATCCAAATAAATCTGAATCTCTTTGGACCAAACTGACTCACTTCGGATCGGCTCAGACCTGTTCTGACTCGCTTCAGATCTGTTTTTGAGTCCTCCAAATTACCTCACCTCAGATTCAGGATTCGGATCTGAAATTATGCACAGCCCTACTATCAAGCTCTGAAGCTTCTGTGTTCCAAGAACATAGAACTGTTTCCTCTCCTCAGCCAAATTTAAACTGAACAAACTGTTATTTTCAGTCTCTGTCCTGCAAGTAACTGTAGCTTTGTAGATGATGTAGTGGTTCTTACGGAGACACCTGTTGTTCATCATTTACTAGGTGTTCAAGAACTTAAAAAGGGATGATTATCTGTTCACCACATTATAAACCAATTGCAACTAAAACATGGCATGCAACTGCCAAAGCAGTATAGATTTAGGTTGTGTTTGCATCAATCAGGCATATAAATCAAAAGCATAAGGTCCCAGAATATGATGCCAACAAAGAGCTTTCTATGCCCTTTGATTTGCTGCTGGAGTTACTGCAGTTACTCGGTTGTAATAAAGGGCATGTGCCAGTTCCCAGAAAGTTCAGATTTTCCCCAGCATTAAATGATGCTGTTGTAACATCCTTTGTAAGGTCCATTGTGATCTCTTAAAAGCTTGCCTGTTTCTTTTGTTGGATTTTTCTGGGAATAGCTTGTGCCAAAACTCTATGAGTGTTGTGTGAGCCAGCATCAAAATTCCACAGTTTCTTTCCCCCAACTTTTCATTCTTATAAGCTGCCCTGCTTATAATGGATGGGTTTATACTTCTTTTAAAAGAAGGCGGAAGATAAAGGCTGGTGAAGGTATAACCAACATTTTGGCAGGGAATGTTGCAGAAGGGCATAACTGCATAACAGTTGCCCACACTCCTGATATGGTACTGTATTAGACAGTGGATGCTGGGGTGGGGTGGGGAGAATGGTAGGTATTTCCCATTACCCCAACTCTCCTGCAATGACAGTAAGAATTCAGTCATGCAGACAGCAGTCATACTCAGGTGTCAGGTCCCTCAGTAATAATGCCTGTTGGGGACCAGTGAAAGCAGAAGCCTTTGTTACATGTGACTCTGGGAGTGCCCAAATATGCACTGTTTAATGTTTGCTGTCTTTTCATTTTTTTAATGTATAGATGTGCATTGTGTGGGTATGATAGATTCCATAAGTAAAGGACAACAAAGGGCTCATTATAGGTAATGCTAGTAGTTGAATGTCACGGCAAACCATGGTTTATCATGAGAAGAATGAACCTAGCCACACAACTTCCGGTTTCACATGCCCTTCCCTTTTCATGTCCACCTCTGACACACAGCTGTGAGGGAATATGATGCTGTTGCTTCAGCTTTTGATTAACTTGTCATCTGAACCCTAAACTGTGGTTAATTTTAACCATTATTTGTTGAAACAAGGTAACTACATGACTCATGATTTGAAGCTGACTTGTTTCAAACAAACCATAGTTAAGATTAACTACAGTTTGACAGATTTCTGATGACACAACAAGCTATGGTTATTCAAAACTGGAAGAAAAAGCTTCCAAACTCACTGTGGTTGTGCCTGAGGGGAAGAAAAGAAAGGGAAGTGCATGAACCCAGGGGTGTTAGCATGTTTATTGTGAAGTCCTCACACAGCCAGTGTTTTGAATCAGATCAATTCCCAGGAATAGAGAAGCACAAGATTCCTAGCTCTACCACCCATTCACCATTTGACGATGAGAATATCATGTAGTTCAGTCTGCAGTCCTCTTTGCTTATCTGCAAATAATATTGCTAGGAGTTGAAGACATTATAACATATTATATTAGTACCTGTAAATGTTTTGGGATTCTGTAAATAGAAGTATTCACTTTGTTCATGAATTATTGAAGGAAACATCTCATTAATGGGTTTGATTATATGCTAGGCTGACCATATGAAAAGGAGGACAGGGCTCATGTAACTTTAACAGTTGCAGAGAAAAAGGAATTTCAGCCGGTGTCATTTGTATGCAATTAGTACCTGGTGAACTCCAGAGAGCTTCTGCGAGATTGCAGGATGGTGGCTTCTAGACACTTAAAAAATATGGCCCCACTGCTGAAGATGAGTGCCTCCTGATGCCCAGCTGTGATGGTTCACAGGGAAACAACTACAGGGGCTCCACCCAGGCTGAATATTCCTACTAATTCCCCTATATTTTTATCAAACAGAGCCCATGTACCATCAGGCTCCACTAATGGTATTGCTGGACAGGCTCAAAATTTTAATCAAACTACAATGAGAAGAGAAGCCACCCCGTTGGAAGAAATGCAATTAATTGATAGTTTTGAGAATCTTCCTGCTCTGGAACAGCAGGAAATTCTTTTAAGACTCTCAAACATGAAGGAAATGCTGCTAACAAAGGCTAAACCCACCAGTATTGCGATACCTAGAGCACTCCCAACTCCAAGCATTCTTAGTTATGACCTACAAACAGGGACAAACGGATCCACAAATAAGAGCCGACAGAGTTTCCATTCTAGCAAAGACCCATTGCATAGTGAGCAGCATCCATCACCAGGAGATACGCCAATACAAGGATCTGGAACTAATAAAGATAAATTGAATTATGAAGTTCCTCTGAACATACCCAAAGACACGGGAGAGAGAGAGCTGGAACATGTCCCACTTAGGTCCTATAATAATCGGAACAAGGCTGCTGAGTCTAGTTCTAAAATGTCCATGAAGACTGATCACCAACTGTTAGGAAAATGTATCCAGACTACAGCAACTATTCCGAGTGCTGGACCCGCCAACGGCTGTGTTTTTGACAACAGGGGTGGATTACTGAACTCTATTATTGATCGACTGACTAGCCGACCCTGAACCAAGCACTTATTTAAAATTCCTTTCATGGAATATTGCTGGTTGGAGTTCGAAAGTCGGGGATCAAGGGTTCAGTAACTACCTGGCAAAGTTTGATATAGTCTTCCTTCAGGAGACTTGGTGTTGTGAAGACATCTTTATTTGCGGTTTTATTTCGTTTTGCTTACCAGCACTTCGTAACAAAGGGAAAGGTAGGAACCGCCAGGGCTTATCTGTCCTAATTTCAGCATCCCTCAATATCAAGACAACTTATCTCCAGAGCTTTGACTCTTTGATGCAAGCTCTGAAACTGGACCTAGGACCCTCTAAGTTGTCCCTCATGTTACTTAACTCATACTTTCCCCCCTCAGCAAGCAAGGAGTCAACTCAAGATATCTGGTCGAAAGCTGAATGCTACCTTGTGGACCTAATGGCTAAATTCCCTGCTGGGTACCCAATCCTAGCTGGGGACCTAAATGCAAGGATTGGCAAGTACACTGGGGTTTTACCATCAGGAGAATTAGTCCCAGGGACAATGAAAGCATCGTTTAAAAGGAAGCCACAGCACTCCAGAGATCGAATCGCTAACTACACAGGCCAATGCCTAATTCAAACTGTAGCTAGAAACAATCTCTCCATCTTAAATGGATGTACAGCGGAGGATAGATGGGGAGAGTTTACTTTTACCTCTTCAGGAGGGATCGAGTGTAATAGATTACATCATAGTCCATAATGAGCTGGAGAGCTCAGTCAGCGGTCTTTTGGTAGTGGACCGGCTGGAAAGCAACCATCACCCCCGGCTTACTTCGGCTGGAAGTCTGCTGTCACCCTTTGCCCAGCCATCAAACCAATTCGAAATTTAAAAAGACCAAGTGGTCTGCAAAGATAGCCTGTACCACTGACTGTCTGATCAATTCCGAATTCTATGTCAACTACTCGAATCAGATCCACAAATCTCAGTCTCCTGAGTCTGTCATTGACGCTTACGAGGACCTGATTCGAGCCCTTATTCGTGCATTACAAGATAGTCTCCCTAATTCAAAAGAGAGTAGGTCTCAAAGTAAAGCGTGGTTTGATGGTGACTGCGTAAAGGCAAAAAGAAACCTTCAGATGGCATATTGTACCTACCGGAAGAACAACGAGAGGAAAATACCAGACTCATATTACGATCTATCTATCTATCTATCTATCTATCTATCTATCTATCTATCTATCTATCTATCTGCCTTTTACAACAGGAAAAGCAGGCAGCTGACTGAGAGTCCTGGCAACTCCTGATAGCGGCCTCAAATTCCAATAATATTAGATCCTTTTGGAAAATTGTTTTGGGGGCTACGAACTCCAGAGCCAGAGAAACGGGCAGTTATATACCCGCAACCACCTGGGAATAACACTATCAGGTAGCTATGGATGGAGATCAGGCCTTGACCCCGAGCCCAACGCTAAAGCCGAACTGGCCAATCTGGCCCAAAGTAGATCCCGACCTTATAGAAGATCTTCTTAGCAAACTTAAGGCAGGCAAAGCCCCCGGCCCTACCCCGGAGATGCTAAAGTGTAATATACACTAGTGGGCTCAAACGTTAGCCACCTTATTCACAGTGATTAACAATTCCAATATACAAGAAGGGTACCAGAATTGATCCATGCAACTATAGGCCTATTAGTTTGCTGTCTATTGCAGGTAAGGTGTATGCCAGTTTCTTGAATGTCAAACTTCACAGCTGGATTAGTGAGAACAACATCCTGGGCCAGGAACAAATTGGGTTCCAGCTTGGGAGTTCAACTACTGATCATTACTTAGTGCTGTACCACCTGCCCACAAATATATTTCTATAAAAGGAGGCAAACTATTTTGTGCTTTTATAGATCTAAGGTCAGCCTTCGATTTGATCTCTCATCCCCGACTCTGGAAGAAGTTAGAGAAGCTCTCTATTGGCAGCAGACTACTGTTCCTAATACAGTCACTGTACTATAATTCCACTGCCCAGGTCTGATGTAGTACCCAAGGCCATCTTACCAAAGAATTTGTCACCACCCAGGGAGTTAGGCAAGGCTGTGTCCTCGCGCCATCTCTGTTCAACTTGTATCTAGCAGACCTCCCTTTGGTGCTGTCTCAGTTACAGTCCCACCCACCCAAAATTGGTCAATCTAAAGTCTGCATGCTTCTTTATGCGGACGATGCAGTTTTGGTTTCCCAGACCCGACTTGGGCTAAAAAGACTTCTCACTGGTTTCTTATCCTACTGTGTTTAAAATAACCTATCCATTAATTATCAAAAGTCAAAAATGATGGTTTTTGCAAACAAAAAAGTAAGGTATATATGGCATATGGGCGGGCATAAAATCAATCAGGTAGACTCTTACAAATACCTAGGGATATGGTTCCAGGAAAATCTTAAATGGACCAAGCACAGCAAAGAAGTTAAAGGTAGGGCGGAGCAAACAACGGGAGCATTATATCGTTTCTTTCTCCAAAAAGGTGCCAAATATTTACCAGCAGCCGTCAGAGTCTACCAAGCTAAACTGGCTGCCCAGATTCTGTACAGGGCCCCTATTTGGTTTCCCTTGTGCAAAAGTCCGATTGAGGGTCTCCAGTCATCATACCTAAGACTGCTTTATGGAGTGCCCAGGTGTGTGGCAGGGGCGGTCCTTAATCTGGAGGTGGGGCTGTCATTGAGCAGCACGGCTTAGACCCATACATTATTGTATTGGCTAAAACTGTACCATGGCCTCTCCACAAACTCCCTGGTGTCCTTGGTCTTGCTAGACCCCTATGTATCCCCATGGACTAAAGTGCTGGTGCAGAAATTAAAACTCCTGGGCCTTTTGTTGGGGAATAGACAAGTGCTGACTGCACTGAGTAAGCAATAAAGTCCAGTAAAATCCCAGTAGCTGAATCCTTACTCTGGCCAGACAAACTGCTTGCCTCTGATTCCTCACTCGAACTTTCAGAGCCAGATAAATTTTCCTCCTGTTTAAACATTTAATCTGGAAACCATCATCCGTTGCCTTAACAATTGGAACTCCATGCACTCCGGTGCATTCACTGGACTCCTTGCTGGGCTTCTCCTGAGCACTTATTGCCTCTTGGCTGGGTTTTATTGCCTCTTGGCTGGGCGCATAACCCTGTTGGGGAAGAGACAAGTGCTGACTGTGCTGAGTAAGCAATAAAGTCCAGTAAAATCCCAGTAGCTGAAGAAATACTCACACCCAGCAAATGGTGTATAATACAAGTCCTTTACTTGTGTTCCAATATAAAATATATACAAGGCAAAAACTGGTTTCTCCAGATATATACAGGCTTTTCCTTATGGCTATAGCATAGCCTAGTCCTCCATCAAATCTCTGATACACAGTCTCCGTTCCAAAATAACTCCAGCCTGACCCACCACACAGTCATTTCTATAGGCTGATTTATATACACATTTCTGGACCCTAGCTCAGCATATTCAATTATCTTATCCTAGTAGAAACATGCCCACTATCAGATTGACCTTCTCTGCAGCATAGAAAAAACTTTCTCTCTCTGCTCATTGACTTCAGCTGGCTTGTTCAGTCCTTCTGGACACACAAACTTTTGTCCAATCAACTTTTAGACAACTTAAACTTAAATTTTCCCTGACACCTTTCCCCTCTTCCACTACTGTATATGGACCATGACTATGCTAGGCGGATTATTAAGCAAAGAATGTCCGATGTTGATCTTCAGGAGCAGAGGAGTATGGCTCATGGAATATGCTCTCCTTACACGCTAGGCCCAATGGACGGAGTGGGCGGAGAGCGAATCCGATACCTGAATTGGTTATCGGTGCCTAAATATAGAAGAGCTTTCTCATTAGCCAGATTCAACATCCTCCCCTCTAAGCTGTTGGAGGGTAGATTTAAGGGATTGCCATTGGAAGATAGGTGCTGCCCGTGTTAACACTTGGAAGTGGAATCGGTTGAACACATGCTGTTAAGACGCAGTTTCTATAATGAGGCAAGGAACACTCTGCTCGGTCCGATTTCACGTAAAATAGGTGGGATTCACCAGCGAAAACTGACAAGCATTTTACTGCAGGGCAAAGATAAGTCTACAGGTAGCCAAATTTCTCCATATAGTAATTATTTGTAGAACTCAGATAACCAACAGCGATTAGACCTGAGCTAAAAAGCTTAAAATTTCTGACTGCCCGTCCTGTGATTTGATGTGTATATATATCCCACTGTACATCTTATTTTGAAATGCTCATTCTAACTGATGTTATAAGGTTTTGGCCTATTGGCTGTTGAATAAAGATTGTTGTTGTAGAAGTATTCACTTTGTTCATGAATTATTGAAGGAAACATCTCATTAATTGGTTTGATTATATGCTAACTGAAAATCTAGGTTGTAGATCAGCACTGATCAGTTTGGTGGTTAGGTTCATGCAACTTGAATGCCTTTTGGATCTTCCAGGCAGACAGAAACTTTATACATGTGGGAAGAAACTGCAGCAGTTTAGAGGCAGAGGGGAGAATCGGAGATGAATGTGAAAGCTATAAAGGAGCAGCTAAAAGCTCTTTGGGCAGCAATTGTTATTAAATTCTATTTCTTTATTCTAGGATGCGTTTCGAGCCTTTCACCCTGATATAACTTTTGTGCGGAAGTTTCTTAAGCCATTATTGATTGGAGAACTTGCCCCAGGAGAACCCAGTCAAGACAGAGGCAAGAATGTGAGTAAAGGGACTTTTTGCTGCACATTTGTTGAATTGCCTATGAGACTGCCTGCTATGTTTTTGTGGGCAGTGCAAACGTTTGTAATATGCAAGCCCCACTCTGTACATAGAGGTGTGGACAACTTGTGGCTCTCTGGATGTTGTTGGACTGCAACTTTCATCAGCCCTATCCAGTTTGGCCAATGGAGAGGGATTATGGGAGTTGCAATCCAAAAACATCTGGAGGGCCATAAATTGCCCACACCTGCTCTGCAGGTAACCCAGAGAATTCTGGGAAATTTTGATGTATGTTTTGTTTATATGTCTCTACATAGTTGTGTAAAGTTAGGGTGACCATATGGAAAGGAGGACAGGACTCCTGTATCTTTAACAGTTACATAGAAAAGGGAATTTCAGCAGGTTCATTTGTGTGCATGCAGCACCTGGTGAAATTCCCTCTTCATCACAACAGTTAAAGCTGCAGCAGCCCTGCTGTCTTTAGCTAGAGTGACCAGATACAAAAGAGGGCAGGGCTACTGCAGCTTTAACTGGATGAAGAGGGAATTTCACCAGGTGCTGCATGTATACAAATGACACCTGAGATTCCCTTTTCTATACAACTATTAAAGATACAGGAGCCCTGTCCTCCTTTTCATATGATCATCTTATGTAAAGTTCAATGTTTAGTGGATACATGTTTAGTTAGAGCCTTCCAGATCAGTTCAGCCACCTCATTGCTACTCAATGTATGCAGCTCAGCATTGGTTCTGCTCATTCAGCTGTCTATAACTAGATAGGCCAAAAGCAAACAAAGGGTATGGAATTGAAGATGAGAAGCATATGGAATACTGACCACGGGATTAGGGCCAAAGTAGCCATGACAGTGCCAGATCTGCTTAAATACAGATCTACCCAAATCATATAGAAAGAAGGTGGAAATGATTTTAACAGAATATAGGGGCATATAGCTATTAGATAAGCTGTTATTACATATACCTGGAAGGGAAAATTGGATATGTCAAGGCATGTGAAGCTTAGGGGGTGCTTCTCAATGCCTTTAATGATTATAGGGTGCTCATATGAAAAGGAGGATAGGGCTCCTGTATCTTTAGAAAAGGGAATTTCAGAAGGTGTTGCAGGACCCTACCCTCTTTTGTATCAGGTCATACTAGGTAGGGCTCCTGCAGCTTTAACTGTTGTAATGAAGAGGGAATTTCACCAGCTGCTGCATGCATACAAATGACGGCTGCTGAAATTCCTCTTCTCTACAACTGTTAAAGGTGCAGAAGCCCTTGTCCTGTTTTCGTATGATAAGTGCCCTGAGTGGCATCCGCAGAGCAGTCAGTTCAGGCCAAGGTCATCTCAGGGGAATTCCAGTAGCGTAGCGAAATGCAGAGGCATGGTCAGGTCAGTCCGGTAGTCTGTTGTCAAGGGGTCATGAAGCCAGGCATCTAAGTAGGTCAGGGATGTTCCAAAAGAGAGGTCTAGGAGCGTTGCTGAAGGTCCAGGAATCCAAGTTTTTTTCAAGCAGCACAGTCAGTAAGCCAAGGAAACAGATGGGTTGCCTTCAGTGAGCTGGGTCATTAAGGCTATGTGCTATCCTTAAGTGCCTCCTCCCGCTGTGTTCGTTTAGTCCTCCTATACTGTTTCTGAAGTTTGTTTCTCCTTCGCTTCACTGGCTGAATTATATTCAGCTCTGCCTCTTGTAATTGAGGAATTTCAGGAATGTTGTTTGATGTACCAGGCTTTTCTTCTGCCTCCTGCAATTGAGCAACCTCAGGAGTGCTGTCGGAGCACAGCAATTATTTAAATGCCACATTTTCTCTCCCCCCCCTTGCAAGAAATAAAATAACTAAATTTTCTTTTCTCTCTTTTTTCTTTTTATGCTTTTTCCCTCTCTTCTTTCTTTTAAACAAAGTTTTTTACTTGAATCCCCAGATGTTCCACTCCTTTTATAAAAAATTACAAATGCAAATTACATTTATTTCATTATTTAGCATACCTAATTTCCATACCCTCACATCTCCTCTCCCCATATCCACATTTTTAAAAAAAATTCTACTGTTTTTCTTTTTTTTTTACAACATCAAGCTTATTCTTATACATTCTTATCCCACTTAGAAAAACCAAACCTCTCTCTTTTCTAAACAAACTTTTTACTTGCATCCCCTAAAAAAAAATCTCCAAGTTTTTTTATTTTCCACTCTTTTCCCCCCCTCACAACAACATTAAGCTTATTCTTATTCTTATTAAGCTTATTCTTATTCTTATTATAGGTGTGTATTAAAGTTTCCACAATTTTTAACCCACTTAAAAAAAAAAACAAGAAAAAGTTATAAACCCCAACTTTATTCACAGTCCACAACCAGTTCCCACTCAAATGCCTTTGTTCTTTCCAGCTGACTTCAAAATGTTTTTCAACCTATTTCAAAAGGGAAAACTTTTTAAAATTTTTCTGCCAATCCTTTGGGGTTTCTCCCTACAAATGCCTTACTTCTCTTGACCAACGGAGTAATCCATTGAGACATTGCTCTCTGCTTTAATTTTGTGCTCACAGCTTTCCGTCTAAAAATAGACTTACTTTGTTTTCTATTTATCGCTGATACAACCTTTTCAAGCCTTAATCCATCACAGAATTCTCTTTCCTTTGTTATCCAAACGCCTGTAACCTCATTAAATCTTTGTTCCATGGTAAAGTCCAAGTTTTTCCTTTCTTACACCTTCTCTCCTTCTAATTCTGTGTCTTTCTCCGCCATCTTTGTCCCTCTTGGTTCCTTCTTCTTTTTTGAGCGTCCAACTTTCCAGGTGACTCTGGCTGTGGCATAATGAGCTGGCTCTCTCCCTACTCTTCCTTGAGGTGAGGCATGACAGCCCAGAGCTTCTTTCCATATGATCACCCTATTTAATGTGAAGATAAAAGAGGGCATGAAGGAAATGCAAGAAATAACAGATAGAGAAATGGGGTAGGAATCTTGGAAAAGAGAGAAGGGAAGCAAGAAATAAGGGAAAGATGGAGGGAGATGACACTGAGGGAAGGTGGGATTAGGGTAAACTGCTGAAGATGTAATAATAATAATAATAATAATAATAATAATAATAATGTAATTTTTGCAAACCATCCAGAGAGCTTCGACTATGAGGCAGTATATAAATGGAATAAAATAAATAATTAAATAAATAAAAGGAGCAGCTGGAAATACACCTTTGATTCGTCTTACCAAAAGATATTAGCTGAGCTGCTTTCATGTCACAGAACATTCTGAATGGAAAACCTCACACAGGGCCTTGGTACAGAAGAGGTGACATTGTAGTTGGGGGCTGTGCTGCAGATAAATGAGAAATGAGGGGTACTAAAGATAGAATGACAAAGAAGGAGAAAACATTGAGAGAATTTTCATGGGCTTCCATTCCACCTGTCAGGATTCTGCTCTCCAGACTGCTGAGAATTGTCCATTTATCAAGCCAGTTATATATTCCTGCACCCCTCTCTCTTGGACCAGACCTAGTTTGCCCTGATTGATAGGAAACCATGTGTGAGCCTCTGATATTCTGAAGGCATCATGAGTTCCGGTCCAGAGAGCAGATTTGCAAACAAGACCCTGCCCCAACTTTCCCATTTGCCCTCCCTTGCACCACGTCACTCGGGATCTCTCGAATCCCAGGTGTTCACGTTGTCAATTATTCAGGCACTCTGTGTTGCTTGGCTGATTCCAAGGGGAAGCCCTTTCCAGTCCCTGTTGTTCTTGGATGACTGAGTTTATGACAGAAAGTCAGAGCCTAAATATTAACTTGTGGATACCTCATTAGCTGCTTTCCTAAGGGACAGTATTCTGTGCAGCGCAGTGTTTTACATCCCAAAGAGAATGATTGGGCGGGGGGAGAGAAGGAAGAGCCAGCTGATACTTAAGTGGCCTTAATTACCTCCTGTAGCCCACATGAGACCAATTAGGGAGGAATACAGAACAGTATAACAGACATCTGATGAACCAAGAGATATTTAGCCATATCTTAAACTAGTAGTCTAAGGGTGCCTCTACAAGAGCGATTTATAGCTCTTTCAAGGTGCATTACCAAATTTACCTCTACAACAGCGTACAGGCGCTTTTTATCTACTATTATGTGCATTTTCGAATGCACATTAAATAGCGAGTTTTATTTACCGTGGGCGTAAGAGCGCCTTATGTCCATGTAAACAATTTCTGAGAAGTTGCATTAACAATCAGAGTGGGCGGACTGTGGTCGTGATGTCGTACATAGAACTGCCCCTTCGCAGGGAAAACCTCCCACTTTTTCGTTCAGCTTTATTTCCTGTTTTCTCCTGGCAACTTCCTCCTTGTTCTCTGTCTCTCTGGATGGAAGCTCCAGGAAGAGGATACCCAACGTGAACCTAAAATAAAGTTTCTTTGAAGTACCCTGATAGAATATTTTTTACATGGAGACATGGGGCCAGATCGAGGTGGTTTCACGAAAAACAAAGGGGTTAGGAAGGATGTGTGCATAATTAGCGATCAGCTTAGACATATCGTCCCCTCGCTTCTTGCTGGGTTCCTGACATGAGCTCTGTGTGTGTGTGTGTGTGTGTGTGTGTGTGTGTTTTACAACCGTTGAGCTCGCTGGGAAGAGGAGGGGGAAGGAATGAAGCAGCATCCCCCTGTCTGTTTTGGCGTGCGTGTGTGCGAGGCACATTCCCATTTACTCCTGAGCAGATCACTTGAAATGGCAATTGGGTGAAAGGGGAGGGGAGAGAGGTAGCTGAACAGGTTAACCAGGTCATTACCAGCAGGTAACCAAAGGCGGGAGATTCTGGTGGGTGGGGAGAATAAAGGGAGGGGACCTATTTGGGCAGTTCCAACGGGATAAAGCACATTACTTTCAGAAACATTTGCATGCGATTCTCAGCATGTAAACAACTTTAAAGCGCGTTTCATACAGCCCGTAATGCGCTTCAACGCCTCTCGTGTATAAGTATTAGGCGTAAACGCGCTTATCAGGAAACGTGCATAATTGGGCAACCGGGCGTCAAAGCAAACTCTTGTAGAGGGGGCCTAAATTGCCCCAGCTGTGTTGATTTCAGTGCAGCCACTACGATTTCCACTAGGAGCCTTTCCAGGGATTTATTTTGTCATGCAATAGGCTGCCAATTGTGGCTTGTGGTAGGTCACAGTGTCTGCCTCTCTCCCAGCTTGCATGTCTGTTGCAGGGGAACTTGTATGTTCCCAACATTCAAATGGCAATACTTTGTCATTAGAAAAGAGTTTTTTTAAAAAAAAGAAGATGGGCAAAACCTCAATGACAGGAGAAGTCACAAAGGTATCCAAATTCTTTAGCTTTCCTTCAAAATCACAGCAGATATTTCACTGGAAAGTTTTCTCAAAATTCATTTTCAGTGATATTCTGTCTCATGTTTTAGTCCCCCTAACCCCATAGCAACGGCACCTATTACAGTTTGGAGTGTTTTGTGGACTGGGTGTATTATTATTATTATTATTATTATTATTATTATTAATTACATTTATATACTGCCCCATAGCTGAAGCTCTCTGGTTGGTTTACAAAAATTAAAAGACTGAACATTAAAAGTAAATATACAAAATTTAAAACCATAAAACATAAAACAGCAGATATTTAAAACATTTAAAACTTAAGCCTGGCCACAAAGTCAGTAAAAACCTCAACTTAAGCTGTTAAAATGCCTGGGAAAAAAGAAAGTTTTGACCTGGCGTCAAAAAGATAACAGTGTTGGCGCCAGGTGGGCCTCATCGGGGAGCTCATTCCATAATTGGGGGGCCACTACAGAGAAGGCACTCTCCCTTGTTGCCGTCCTCCGAGCTTCCCTTGGAGTAGGCACCTGGAGGAGGACCTGATGTTGAGCGCAGTGTATGGGTAGGTTCATGTCGGGAGTGGCGTTCCATCAGGTATTGTGGTCCCAAACCGTGTAAGGCTTTATAGGTTAATACCAGCACCTTGAAACAGGCTCAGAAACATACAGGCAGCCAATGCAAGCGGGCCAGAATCGGTCTTATATGTTCGAACCTTCTGGTCCCTGTTACCAATCTGGCCGCTGCATTTTGCACAAGCTGCAGTTTCCGAACCACCTTCAAAGGCAGCCCCACGTAGAGCGCATTGCAGTAATCTAACTTGGAGGTTACCTGAGCATAGATAACTGAAGCCAGGTTATCCCTGTCCAGATAGGAGCGTAGCTGGGCCACCAGCCGAAGTTGGTAGAAGGCACTCTGTGCCACCGAGGCCACCTGAGCCTCAAGTGACAGAGATGGTTCAAGGAGAACCCCTAAGCTACGAACCCGCTCCTTCAGGGGGAGTGCAACCCCATCCAGAACAGGTTGCACCCTCCATCCAGTCAGAGGAACCACCCACTAACAGCATCTCAGTCTTGTCTGGATTGAGTTTCAGTTTATTAGCTCTCATCCAGTCCATTGTCCCAGCCAAGCACCGGTTCAACACATCCACAGCCTCACCTGATGAAGATGAAAAGGAGAAGTAGAGTTGCGTGTCATCAGCATACTGATGACAATGCACTCCAAAACTCCGGATGACTGCACCCAACGGTTTCATGTAGATGTTGAACAGCATGGGGGACAAGACTGACCCCTGCGGAACCCCATACTGGAGGATCCACAGGGCCGAGCAATGTTCCCCAAGCACCACCTTCTGGAGCCGACCTGTCAAGTAGGAGCGGAACCACTGCAATGCAGTGCCTCCCACTCCCAACTCAGCCAGTCGTGCCAGAAGGATACCATGATCAATGGTATCGAAAGCCGCTGAAAGATCAAGCAGAATCAATAGAGTCACACTCCTCCTGTCCTTCTTCCGACATAGGTCATCATACAGGGCGACCAAGGCTGTTTCCGTGCCAAAACCAGGCCTGAAACCCGACTGAAATGGATCCAGATGTTCTGATAACTTTATGGCTAACACTCACTCTCCCTATTTCTTGGGATTGATTTCGCTTCAAGGCATTTCATGTTTTAGATATAGATCTAAAGATGACACCAAAATGATGTGTGAATGTGACAAATATGTACTTGCAAACACCAGGAAGCCAGGACTGACTGCAATTTCCTGTCAAGTGTACATTTAGTGGGCAACACAGGTTTGCTGTGCAGAGTCTATAGCACTGCACTTCAGATTCAACCCTTAATCTTAAAAAGGGGCAAGAAAGGTTCTGCCTGTGGATCTATGATTTGGCATCCTGGAAATCTATTTATTTATGGCAGGGTGGGCAAGTGGTTTGGTGGTGGTGGGGTGGATGAATGACTACCCCACCCAGTCCTCCGTCGGCTGGATTATGTAATGAGATGTGGCCTTGACATCTTGGGGTCTAGCCAGGGCCTGTTACATCATCATTCCTCACCGTATGGCTTGAACCCAGATTTAGTCATACTTAGAGTACACCTGTTAAAAGTGATGACACCTCAGTTAAAGTCCCATTGAGTTCAGTGAGTCTACTCTAAGTATGGCTAATTCTGAGTCCAACCCTATGTGTTTCTTTACCTAAGGCCTGTCTTTCAATCATGATTACATAGATATATTTGAGACCTATTTTTTGAATGCTGAGAAAAGGAAACAAAAATAGACAAGACTCAAGTAGCCAAACTGCAGGATGATAATGCCTTTTATCCCTTTCTGTCTTCCATTGCCTTCATTTCTCTCCATTACAGTTTTTGTCATCTCAGTCTTGCTCAGAATTCCCCCAAATTCTTTGAAAATCAGAATCTGGTTTTATTTTACACAACTGGTTTTATTTTACACAATGCATTCCAAACAGTCCAGAACTGGGACCCCTTGGCTTATTGTTTGGGTTGCTGTGTATTGATAGGGGCGGGCAGAATGGAGGAAATGAATATAATATAGGCCCCCATTGTTCAATACAGAGAAAATTTGTGTGCCTAAGCCCCTTTGGTATCATCAGGATTCTTTCATTATTCTGTATTTCCACTTCGCAGGGTCAGTTGCTGGAAGATTTCCGTGCCCTGAGGAAAACAGCAGAGGACATGGACTTATTCAAAGCTAGCCCTGTATTTTTTTCCCTTTACTTGGGTCATATCCTTGTGATGGAAGTTCTGGCTTGGTTAATGGTTTCATACTGTGGTACAGGCTGGAGTGCTACCTTTATCCTTTCCATCATCCTTGCAGTCTCTCAGGTGAAAATTTATTCCATAAATATTGACCTAGTTAGAATGATCAAAATAAGCCACCGTGGCTTCTTTAAGCTTTGATTACTTATTTAAATTATGGCATATACAGGGAGTGTGAGGTATGCAATTTCTATAGTCATCACCCAGATGTAGCTTGTCATGTCATCCAAACCTGGGTGGCATGGCTTGTTGGGAAACAAACCTCCCATAGCCCTACAACAGGACATGCCACAAATTAAATAAGCCTCGGTTGCTTATTTTGATTGTCCGAACTGACCCATTGAATGAATCATTGTCTATCTGGGCTAGTTCACACAATCAAGCAGCCACGCTGGGCTGCAAAGCATGCAGGTGCCCTTTTGAATATTCATGCCACAACCACAGTTTGTCATGATATATAAACCTGGTGAGGGTGGATTGTTGGCATGGTTAACAAACTACTCACAACTCCAAGACAGCCCATGGATTCTGGGTGGTTTATTAATCATGCCAGGAACCCACCCTTGCCAGATTCGGACATCATGACAAGCCATAGTTGCAGATTGAATATTCAAAAATTGCCCAGTACGCCATAGTGGGCTGCAGTGATCATGCAAAGTGGGTCACTGTCTCCTAGTTCGTTCATATATTGAATGTATTTAAATAAGCTGTCATGTTACCAAATTTTCAATGTTAGTCTGTCTTTTGAGAGTACCAAAGGACAAACCAAACAACGTACAATTTAATAAGCAAAAGCTGCCAGTCACTGTTAGAAAGCTGGGCCATTGTCACTATTTTCTATTTCTTTTTTTCATCCCCTGTCACAATATTTTCAAACAACTGGACCAAAAGAGCCTCACAAAATAAACCAACATGTCTGTGGTTCTCAGCCTCAATGCTTAAAACTAGCCCTCCCTCATTAAAATTGGCCTCCATTAATTAAAATACAGTCCTGCTGGGTTCACAACACTGCACAGGCTCTGATCATGGCAACCCAGATTCCTCTGGTTCACATATCCAGCAACTAAAGAGCTAAAGTAAACTGCATATGAGAATTCCTGAAGTACTTGTTGCCTAATTATAAGCAATGGAGGCTAGGAAACAAGAGTGTTTAGCAAGCAGGACATGAGCAGAGACAATGGAGAAGACTTTCAGTTGCAATTTTGTGGGGTGGGGAGGGGCTCTCTGTCTAATGTACTGATCAGCACACAAGGGGAAAGGTTGAGAGGAGTGAGCCAATCCAGCCTTTGTCCCTGTCACTTGCTCAGAACCTCTGTACCATACCCTCTTGGTACAATCCTGCTCTCTCTTTGTGGATTGCATTCTAAAGCAGGCATGGGGAACTGGTGGCCTTCCAGATGATGTTGGATTCCAACTCCCATCATCCCTGGCCATTGGCTGTCCAACAACATCTTGAAGGCCATAGGCTTTCCACCCCTACTGTAAAACTTTAGTTGAGGGCCCACTACAGTTAAGGCCTGGGCATCTTCCACATTAGAGTATAATGATGGAATGCCCAGGCATTGGATGGACTGAAACAGACCCTAAGGCATTACTTTAAAAAAATGACAAGAAGTTTCTATGGTATTTGCAGAGGCCCACCCCAAACCGAGATTCCAGCGGCTTCTGTAAGGTTAAATGAAAATCAGGGGGTGGGTTGTGCTAACCTTAATAAAATCAAAAAGGTTTCAACAGTCTTCCTGATAATTGCATGTGCCGGAAAGAAATATCTATTTTACATAACCTGAAAATTAACAGGGGGGGAAAACTCGGTCACACAAAGGTGTTCCTGAAAACATGTGTTGGCAACCTTTTGTGCCCATCATGTATAAAAACAATATAGGCTCCATATTTTAAAGTTTGTTGTTTTCTTATTCCCTTTCTATTGTAGTTGGTGGAATAGATTTCTTTTTCTTTTTTTAATTCAATTTACTTTTTTGAAAATAATTTTTATTTGCTAATTAAAGCCTATGGGAGTTTATAACATGGCACTTGGAATGTTGAGGGGGGAGGGGAATAAATGCTATTTCTCCTTCTTGCACTCTTCATAGACAAACTATTACTTATGAAATGGCTGTTGGCAGTCCGGGCATTCTCCTTCCCATTGACAGGAGCTGCTACAGTAGTAGTACTTCCCATGGTTATTTGGATTATGAATGTGGATGTCTGGATTTTCAACAATATAAGGAAAATTGAGGAGAAAGCACTAATACTTGAGGAGGAGGTTTAGATATAATGTTTCTCTTAGGCGTGCCTTTTATCTGGTTTATGATAATTCTCTTTCCTCCCAAGGCCCAAGCAGGATGGTTACAGCATGACTTTGGACACCTCTCTGTATTTAAGAAGTCTGTATGGAACCATATAGTTCATAAGTTTGTGATTGGACACTTGAAGGTAAGGCCAGTTCTCATTAAGCAAGAGATGACATGATTACCATCTTTGTTTCTGCTAGGGCTCCTGCCCCTTTAATAGGTGAAAACTCAGGATCCGTTGAATGTCTGCTTGTCATGCAGCATTAAAGGCACAGGACAAACTTACCTGAGGGCCTGCTGGGTCCTATTTATTTATTTCTTGCATTTCTATACTGCCCAATAGCCGAACCTCTCTGGGCAGTTCACAAAAGTTAAAACCATCAAATGCAATTCAAAGTATGAAACAAATAGCATTAAAATACAATATAAAAGCACAACTAGGATAACACTGAGCAGAAATGCAGAGATTTATACAGATTTAAAATACAGTTAAAAGTATGGCTGTGCACGGACCCCCTGGTTCGCTTGAGATCCGGATCCGGAACTTCTGAATTCAGCCCAATTCATTTTGGATTGATCATGACCCACTCCACCTCACTTCAAATCTGAATCCGAATCGAGATTTCCAAATTATTCAGATTTTTCATTTTCCCATAGACTTGAATTGGGAAAATAAATGCCTAAAACTTTTTTATTTTTCAAGACATAAACATGAAAGTTGGAGACCTTAAAGATGCCCTAGAGATTGCTGATGTGTGCCAAATTTCAGACATATCTATTCAGTAGTATTTCTGTAATCCATTGCTACAAATATAATTTTTCAGACAACCACTCAAAGCAAAGTGCTATAACTTTCTCGTTTTTCATGAGACAAACATGTAAGTTGGAGAACTTACAAAACCCCCAGAGGTGCTCATGTGTGCCAAATTTCAGACAGATCTGTGCTGTGGTATTCCTGTAATCCACTGCTATAAATATGATTTTTCAAGGAAACAATTAGAGCAGTCACTCAAAGCAAAGAATGATTTGAAGGTGTGTATTTTAACTTCAATCTCGCACATATCCCTTCCCTAATTTCTGTGTGCTTTGAAGTGCAAATCTCCCCTACTTCAGTGAGAAAAGGATTGCCTTGATACAAAGCAATGGCAGCAGAGCTCTTAATAACTCTTTCAATAGGTTCCACAAATATGTTGGATATATATTATTGTATTGCTGCTTCTTTTTGGGTGTGTATGAATGGCTTTTACAGTATGGAGATGAGACATTGACAGAAATCAGAGCTGTCCACATGTTTCTACAGGGTGCCTCAGCAAACTGGTGGAATCACCGGCACTTCCAGCATCACGCCAAACCAAACATCTTAGAGAAAGACCCAGATGTGAACATGCGGCACCTCTTTGTCCTGGGAGATACACAGCCTGTTGAGGTAAGATGAGGGGATGTGAAGTCAAATTGCATTTACACTGGAGCACCTGGGTTCCAAGATTTCAAAAAAGTAATCTGTCATGGCAAATGTAGCAGAGTCCTACAGCAAATAGAATGGCATGTCTTTTTCATGGGGCAAAGTCTACCTTTTCATCTAGATTTTATGGATTTTGTGAAATCGATCATATTCTGTAGTTGTCATGGCCCCTCCTGAGGAATCTTCATCTGAGGAGGAAAGAGGCTGCAGATTCTCCTTTTCTTTAGGACCTGCCGGAGGCAGCACTGGAGGAAGAGAGAGGCTGTGCAGCAGAGGAGGGAGGTCCCTTAGGGATGCCCCAGGAAAGTTATCCTCCTCCACCTCCTTTCTCCAACGAAGCAGATTATGAGTCCGAAAAGAGTCGTCAACCCAGTCCTCGGGAAAGAAGGCGACTGAGGTGTGCAGAGCAAGTCTGGCTGGCAAGAACAAGTCTGCGACTGCAGAAACACAGCACGGTGGACGCCAACCCTAAATAGCTAGCTGAGGACACGCTCAGTAATGAGACACAGCTGGGGATGGGTGAATCCAGGCTGAGATTATTATTATTATTAAAAGCTTCGTTGTGATTTCTTTGCTGGGAACAACCAACGTGAGGTAGCTTGCTCCAATGCCTGATCCTTGCTCCTTGCTCATGGATTCTCTCTGGCTTTGACCCTTGATTTGGATTCTGGATGTTTGACTTTGGATACCTGCTGTGTGAACTGTGATGATTCAGCACTCTAGACTCTTCAGGAGTTAATCTCTTGCTGCAGAGCAACCCACAGCGTCTCTGCTGGGTGCATTCCCAGGAAGGATAGATAAGGGTTTTGCTGACTGGTTTCCCAGGAAAGGCCTGGTTCTCTATACCTCGGACACAAGAGATTGTTCCCAGCCCTCTCTGGCAGGATGGAGGAAGCTCTTGCCCATGAAAATCAGGTACTTCAGGAACAGGTGGCTCAACTCACTATTGCCATGACTGTGCTCCAAGATCAAATAACACAGCTCATGAATAGGCCACCGCCTCCTTCCCTGTCACCTAAATGGAAGTGCCCTATAGCACCCCCTGAGAAGTTTGATGGATGTCCAGATAAATTTCCAGCCTTCGTGGCTCAGTGTGAGATATATGCAACTGTGTCCAGAGGATTTCCCCACTGAACAGATACAGGTGGGGTTTGTGCTGAGTCTGTTCACTGGTTCTGCTGCTAAATGGGCGACCCCTTTTTTGCTGCAAGATAGCCCTCTTAGAAATTATGTGAACTTTGTGACAGAGTTTCGGGCAGCCTATGAAGACCCACAAAAGGCAGATACTGCCAACCAAAAGATCCGATGTCTCCGACAGGGCAAAGACACTGTGGCCTCCTATGCCAACTCTTTCCACTTACTGGTTCAAGGCCTCAACTGGAATTAGGTGGCACAGATGGACCAGTTTCAGGAAGGTTTGGCTGATGAAATCCTAGATGAACTGGCAAGGGTGGAAAGGCCTAAAACCCTGAAGGATCTGATCCAGCTCTGTCTAAGGATCAAGTTGCAGGTCAGCACGATGAATGACCCCCTCAAGAGGAGTTACACCCTCCACTCCTAGTCTTCAGGCCTGGGCACCCGGGGTGAGTTCCATGGCTACAAGCGAGGAACTGATGGAGTTAGGAGGGGTTCAACCAAACCTGACGACTCAGGAGAAAGAACGAAGGCGTCAGGTGGGACTGTGCTTGTATTGTGGGCAGGCTGGGCATTTCGCTAGCACCTGCCCAGCCAAATGCCCACGTCCCGCTATTTTGGGAAACGTGCAGACCCAGCCATAAATGGAGTCGTAGGACTGGGTTGGGTGTCCTGCATACTACCCCAGACTCCAACTAGACCTCCTTGTCACCCTGTCCCTGATGGTGACATTGCGATGCCCGGCCCAGACCCCATCCAAACTACACCATGATAGACTCTGGTGCACCTTCATGGACATAGACTTTGCTGGGAAGTATGGGGTTCAGTTGAGTCCTCTAGAGTCTCCTCTCTCCATTGAGGCCATTGATGGGAGGCCCTTAACCTGAAGACTTGTGACTCATGAGACCGAGCCATTGACTATAGAAATCCAGGGATATCAGGAACCCCTCCGGTTTCTGCTGGTGGCTGTCCCACATTTTCCCATAGTCCTGGGGATAACCTAGCTGACCCTCCATGACCCCCGCATCACATGGCCCCGGGGAGAAGTAGTTTTTGCCTCGACTACTGTGCCTCCCATTATTGGCCTAAAAGGGTGAATGCAGCCTTGGAGTGTCCCCAAGACCCCACTCCGGTCTCCCTCCCTGCCAAGTACCAAGACTTTCAAGATGTATTTGACAAGAAAGAGGCCAATCTCCTGCCACCCCACAGGCCTTATGACTGTGTTATTGGCTTACTTCCAGGGTCCCGGTGGGGTGAATTTATGCCTTGTCAGAACCTGAGCTGGCAGCCCTGCAGGACTTCCTGGAAAAAAAATTAAAGCAGGGATTTATTCGACCCTCCATGTCACCCGCAGCAGCTCCAGTGCTCTTCGTGAAGAAGAAATGCGGGGAGTTCTGTCTGTGCCTTCCTCTAGATGATTGATTTAAGCCTCCTTCAAGTCGCTTTAACGGTTTTACCTCTAAATGAACGATCAATTTAAGCCTCCGTCAAGTTGCTTTAACGGTTTTACCTCTAAATGAACGATGCTCAAATCAGGCGTGCTGTTGATTTTTATCCTCAGTAATCCACATTTTCGAATTTGCATTTAAGAGCGACTTTTCCATTTCCTCCGAAGTTACAGTGCCTTATCTTTGTGTAAACAACTTCTGAGCATTCACATGAATGGTGATAGTGGGCGTACTTTGGTGGTGACCTCCCACCCCACCAGCGGCGATTCCCCCGCTCAGCGGCGAGACTCCGGGGGCAGCGCACTGCCAGAGTAGAGACGACCCAGCCCTCAGTCATGCTCACGAGCTGCTGTTGCTGCTGGCAGCAGCAGCAAAGGCTCTCTTTCCAGGCAGCTTCCCTGCTCCATGGGGAACAGCCACAGATGGAAACGGGGGCCGCAGCTCCTTGCCAGAGGAGGAGGAGGCGGCAGCGGCAGCAGAGCCCAGTCAAAAGCGGCGGACGGGTGCACCTCTGCTGCTGTTTCTTGTGCAAGGTAGCGGAAGAGCTCTGCCCGCTACCCAAGATGGGAGGATCTGCCTGCCTCAGGCTCTCTACCATCGTGCCATGAGCAACGCTGCACTTGCCAGGAGTGACTGAGGCTGTCTGCTGTTGGAAGCAAGAAGTGCAGGACCTCATGGACCCTTCCTGAGCTGGAAGGAGAATTCACATTTAGCAGAAAAGCCAGCACAGATATAAATCCGAATGTAGGTTGATGTGGCATATTCGGAGAATCAGGCGTCAAACCGACATTTTCTAGAAGGGGCCTGTGTAATGACTATAGGGCTCTGAATCAAGTCACATGCCGCAACCGCTACCTCCTGCCCCTCATCCCAGAACTGCTGGAGCGCCTCCGAAGTGCAGTCATCTTGGGGAGCCTATAACTTGGTGCGCATCAAGGCCGGACATGAGTGGAAAACTGCGTTCCAGACCCGGTACGGTCATTTTGAGGATGTAGTAATGCCTTTCAACCTGTCTAATGACCCTGCCGTGTTCCAGCACTTCATGAATGACATTTTCAGAGACTACCTAGATCACTTCGTTATCATTTACCTGGATGACATTCTGATCTATTCATCCACACATAGAGATGTGAAGGCCCCGAAAAAAACCGGAAAAATTCAGAAAAAAAACCTTTTTTTCCAGTTTTTTTCCGAAGGCTTTTTTGTTTTTTTCCTCAAAAAATTGAAAAAAATGAAGAAAAATGGATTATGGAATGTTTTCTTTTAATGTTTAAGACAAGATGTTCATATATTACTTCTCCAAATGATTTCTAAAAACTATTTACAGTATCAGATTATTACAATTTCTGTGCACCAAGGACAAGCAAGTCCTACATTGTAAACTGCGAGACTACAACTCTCAGATACAAGTATTTGCTTTGCTGGCTGACAATGCAAGTAATATGAAAGCAGCATGGGAGATCATAATGGATAAGTATCCACATATTACTGCAATAATATGTGGATACTTATAATCAAGAAGCAAGTTTAGCATCTCATGGGCTAAACTTGCTTCTTGATTATATTATGAAACTGGGCACCCTTCAAAGAGCAAAAGAAGTTATAAAGCATGTAAAAGCTACTCATATTGTAGCTGTAGTTTTCAAGAAGAAGTGAGTAGAAAAAAATGCAAAGAATAAAATAGTGACGCTGAAGCTTTGTAGTAAAACTTGGTGGGGTGGAGTGGTGATCTCCTTTGAAAGTTTACTAAAAAACAAAGAAGCTCTTCAAGAAACAGTAATGGTTGAGGATCGTAAAGTACCCAGGAGTGTAAGGAACACTGTACTTGATGAGGATGTCTTCTGGGTTCAGCTGCAGAATTCCTTGAAGATTCTAAAGCCAATTTCTTCTGCAATCACTTCATCTGAATCAGACAGTGCACTTTTATCAGAAATTCCTTACCAGATGGCCAAGATAAAAACAACTGTTTTTGAGAATCTCAGTGTATCTCCACTTACAACTACAGAAGAAAGTAAAGTGAAAGCTTTTATTAAAAAAAAAGGGAAGAATTTTGTTGCCATCCAATTCATGCTGCTGCAAATCTGTTGGATCCAAGGTTCAAAGGTGGAAATATCAGTGATGATAGCACTGCTACTGCATTTGACTGGATTACAAAACAAGCATCGCACTTAGGACTTGATGTTGGAAAGATACTTTCAAATGTTGCAGAATACAGAACATCTTCAGGGATTTGGTCCAGGAATGCAGTCTGGGATTCTCCCAAACATATCCCTCCTACAACATGGTGGCAAGGTCTTTGCACAAAACAGCCTCTGTTTCCTCTTGCTTCTCGCTTTCTTCAGATTCCTCCATCTTCTGCAGCATGTGAAAGAATCTGGTCTATGTTTGGAAACACTCATACCAAATCAAGAAATAAATTGACATGTGAAAGGGTAGAGAAGCTTGTTTCAGTCCGGGCAAACCTTCAGTTTTCAGAAATCCATGATAACTATGATGATGACAAACATAACGAAGCAGAAGCAGAGACTGAAACTGATAGTGATAGCTATAGCTCAGAAAAGGAGTCTGATTAAATGTCACATCTATTTATTGAATCTTCCCCCCCGCCCATTTTTTCTTAGTTCTTTTTATGGGAATGGGTGCTTTATAACTGCTTGACACTGTGGAGGACTAGCAGAGACATGCTTTTCTTTGTTACTAATGTTGATGGTTTCTTCTGTTTTTTTAAAAAAAAACATTTTTGCCTGTTCCTCATAAACTGGCAAAACCAAAGAGGTTCTTTACAGTTCAGGTTTTCCTTACAGTTCAGAAGCTTGTAGCTCCATTTATTACCAAATTAAGTAAAAAATTTAAAAAGTAAATTCAGTTTTTAATAATTGTTTGAATACACTGTACTTCGAATATACCAAATGCGATAATTTTATGCCAGACCAACATTTTATGTTCCTAAAGTAACAAAGTGACTTTCAATCTGTAAAAACTGCTAATATTGCATCCTTTTCAATTTTCCCCAAAATGCCCATTTTTCCCCAAAACCCCCAGAAAAAAAGGTTTTTTTTAATATGGCTTCAAAATTTCTGGGGATTTTACATCTCTATCCACTCGGCAGGCACATGAATCCCATGTCCGTCCGGCATTGCACTGGTTACATGAACACCACCTATATGACAAACTCGAGAAATGTGCCTTCAATCTAGAGACCGTGGAATTCCTGGGATACTGGGCCCCAGAGTCACCCAGTGAGCTTCCATGGCAAGTGGGGACAAGTACCCGGATCTCCCAACTCCCAGTCCAACACTCTAGCCACTCTACACACTTATCTTCAGCTACACATGCGTGGCTTGAACAAACACACATGGTTTAATGTGGGAACCAGCTCTTGCAACAGGAAATCTCTGCCTTTTGGCTAAGAATAGGCTATCTACAAGAATAGGTAATAATAGGCTAAGAATAGGTGATAATGTAAGCTTTAGGACTTGGATACTTCCTGTGGAAGTTGCTGGAACACTGCAGCTGTATGTGGCGCTCTGTGTTATCTTGGTATAGAAGCGCAGTGAGCTCCCACTGGTGGAAATGAATACAAAATTTAGTGTTGGAGGCTGGTGACTCAGATGTCAATGGGTGGTGAATCTGCTCCAGGTTTCAGACAAAACTTTAAGGGAGCTATCCGTGGTGCCCCACTGACGTTGGAGCCACCAGCCTCCACTCATTCAGCAGAGTGCTCTGTGATGATCTCTATCCACTGGAAACGCGCATTATGGTTGCCACAGTAACCCTAAGTCTGCAACCCATGCCATTACAGCACACAGGAAGCAAATGCTGCAATTGAATCCAAAGCCTCAGCAGCGATATACTGAATATTTTAAGAGCCTGGTGGAAGTAAATAATACATATCACAGTGAGTGTCATACTTTCCCACAACGAATGGGATAAAAATATCCTAGTATAGCCAGTGGGTGAAGAAGATTGAAAACAATTAAAGAAGCAAGGTAATAATAATAATGTCTCAGCTTACCTTTCTATCACACACACAAAAAAACATATTCAAGGAGTGCCCAAAATGTGACACATCCACGTGAGAAGAAACCCAGATTCAGTGAACAGTGGGGCGGGTGGTCAAATCATGCTTTCTTTGACTATGAGGCTGGGATTAATTCTTTTTAAAATGTGCTTTGTTATATGTTGACCATTTTTATACATGCTTGAAGCTAACTAGCCAGAGACTGAGGGGTGATAAAAACTGATGCAGCCATATGCAGCCTGTAGTCTAGAAAAAGCTTTTTTCTAGACTACTGGCTGCCTTCAAGCAACAGGTTGATCTGGCCGATTCAGCATGTTCAAACAAAATAAATAATGGAGATGCCAACCTTCAGTGCTGGATCATTTAGGGCCAAACTATATGTTTTGCATAGCAGCTTGCCTTTTGTCTTACTCTAGTGTAGAATAAAAATGCTTTGTTTTACTTTAGCGTCAAACAAAAGACAAAACATGTGTGACCCTGATTCGGATAAGGACCCCCACACTATGGGAGGAAAGAATTAAACCTCCCCCCATCCCACACAGTGGTTACTTTTTTAAAAAAAATGCTGTTAACTTTATGTAAGATGCTTTGGTGCCATTTTCGCGCAGCGCATACTCAAGTTTAGAAAGGAAAATATTTTCATTCTCAATATGCACTCTGAAAGAACTGTTTAATATGCATGTTTTACGGAGCCAGATTAGATGGTGTGGGATGGCTGAGATAAGTCATTCTTTGGAGCTTTCCTTGACCGATTCATTCAATGATGTTCCCACCCAAACACACAACATATGCGTTGGGATATTTCCACATCCTCACAAACCCCCTGGGATTGAGTCGAGCCACAGAAGGTACGGGAAAGGGCATCTAAGGTAATTGGGAGGATAAAGCATCTTTCTTACGAAGCAGGGCTAACATAGTTGGAGTTTTTTTAGCATGATGGGGAGGGGGAATCCAAGCAGGCATGATGGTGTTTTACACAATGATGAACTGTCTGAGGAAAGGGATTACAGAGAAATCACTCTCTCAAAATACTATACGTAGACTCTTTTCCATAGAAGCCTATGTCACAGTGAATCTGTCAACGTTAAAGTACCACAAGACCACGCTATGTTTGCTACAACCTCTGATAGGGGATTTCTTGTGAAATGTATTGGCAGTAAGTTTCAGAAAAGTAAACTGAATCTTTCCCCCCCACAATTCAGAATTAATTTGGGACACAATCCTGTGCATGTTTAGACAGAAAAAAGGCCTGCAACTCCCAGCAGAGTTGGCTGGGGAATGGTGGGAGATGTAGGACTTTTTTCTGTCTAAACATGCATAGGATTGTACCCTTACTGCATTTATTACCATACCAGACTGTTTAGAAGATGAGAAAAATTCATGGAGAATATGTCTACCATTTGCTATTAGCCACAATAGCTGGAAATTAGGGTTTCATGTGACAGGGATACCTCTAATTCCCAAATGACCAAGAGAAGCAAAAGAAGTTGGTTGTCCCCATCATGCCCTTATTGTGAGTTTCCATGTGGTACTTGGCTGACCATTAGTAGACACACAGTGCTGGGCCCAGTTGAGTTTGGATCTGACCCAGCATAGCAATTCTTATGTTCTTACGCATGGCAGATCAGGGGTGGAATTTGGGAGTGGGGAACTACCTAGCTATTTTAAAACAAGGGTGTGCAACATGTGGTGTACTTCCTTGCAGTCTTTGGTCTAAGTTCAAACGCCCTCTACATGTGATTAGTTCAAACCCCTGGCAAGAGCTCTTTGTCCCTTCTCTGGCAGCCTGCATGGATAGGAAGGAAGAGGGAGAGAGGAAAAATGGGGGTCGCAGAAAGAAAGAGAATATAGGAATCTAGAAAGCTGCTTTATACTGAGTCAGACCATTGGTCCATCTAGTCCAGTATTGTTGACACTGACTGGCAGCTGTTCTCCAGGGCTTCCTGCAGGAGTTTTGCAGCCCAAATGGAGATGTCGAGGATTGAACCTGGGACCTTCAGCATGAAAAGCAGGTGCTCTACCACTGAGCCACTGTTCTTCTTCAATAAAATTGGCTCTGGTCCTGCCCACCACTGACGTGCGGCTCTGACAAATTGCCCATGAGGGAATGTAGGCCTCAACAGAAGAAACATTGCCTAGCCCTGTTTTAGACCTAGCCTATCTATTTGTTCTTGGGGGCTCAGTATTTAACCTTTTACTTGAACAGAAATATTTAGAAAATCAAAATTCACTGGAAAGTGGGTAACATTTTCTAGGCTTAAAGGGTTTAATTCCTTGATAATATATTGCATAGATGCATATGATATGTTTTGTGACTGAATGTAGTTTGTGGATGAGAATATAGACCTAGCCTATCTATTTGTTCTTGGGAGCTCAGTATTTAACCTTTTACTTGTGTTTGGTTTTCAGTAAACTTTTACTTGTGTTAGGTTAACAGAAAACAACAGAAATATTTAGAAAATCAAAATTCATTGGAAAATGGGTAACATTTTCTAGGCTTAAAGAGTTTAATTCCTTGATAATATGTTGCATAGATGCATATGATATGTTTTGTTGACTGAATGTAGTTTGTGGATGAGAATTATATGCCTGTGTTATCCATTCTGTGCATATTCTAGTTCTTGCTTTGCACTTGTAAAACATTGCAGTAGTGTTGAACCTTATGGAAGTTTGGTAGCGGTGACCTCATACTATCTATGGGGGACTGCCATTTTATTGAGTTTGCATTGACAGGCACTCTTGAGAGGACTTTCTCCTGTTCACCCCCCAAATCTGTTTTTTGGGGTGGTGTCAAGACACCTTTTTAATTTGGCCTTTTAGCAGTGTTGTTGATCTTAATGTTTAGAAATGGTTCATTGTTGGATTTTGTTTTATGATGTTTGTATTCTGCTCTGTTGTATACCAATTTGTTGTTGTTTTACAGAAAGGCCTCTCTGAACTCTGAAATGCTTCCAGTTGAGGGTTTTAATGTTCAATGGCCAGGTCTCAAACTTGGAATGTACAGAGGTTTCAGACAGAGTGATCATCCATTTCTAGCCCTCCCATGTTTCCCCACAACTGCTTCCATCTTTTTTCTTACCCCAGAAAATCTGTTAAGGAGGAAAAGGGCAGAACATCAGTACAATCATTTTGCAGGAGTGGATGAGTAGGGTGACCTTATGGAAAGGAAGACAGGGCTCTTTGTATCTGGTCAAGAGGGCAGGGCTCCTGCAGCTTTAACTGTTGTGATGAAGAGGGAATTTCACCAGGTGCTGCATACATACAAATGACACCTGCTGAAATTCCTTTTTTTGATACAACTGTTAAAGATACAGGAGCCCTGTCCTCCTTTCCATATGGTCATCCTAGGATAAGAAAATATGCAATCAAGGCACACTGGGAGGTGCTTTTCCTGGGGAACATCTTGAGGAGACCCTTTGCTTTTTCTATTCCTTGCCTTACATTTTGTGCCCTGCAAAGCAACTCCTCTAAAGAGCTTTTACTTCCTTCCGTACCTTTTGCTTCATTGTGCTTTTTTGTCGTCTTAATCTTTTCTTCACAAAAATAACGTAATTGAAAGCATTTGAGGTCATTTTAAAGTAGCTCCTGCATTTGCCTGTTCTGCACCTGTTCTCAATCCCCCCTTAAGGAATAGCTTCCTGACCCTTTGTTCTCTCCTGAAACGAACAGATTTGTCTTAATCACACACACACGCCCTCATTGCAATCAGCTACTTAATTAAGGGATTCTACTATGCCGTTTATGTGTGCGTGTGTTAAAAATAATTGCGTAGTTGCAGTATCGGGGGAGAAACATTAATATGGCTGCTTAGTGCTCTCTGCGTGTATATGTGTGGAGGCAGCGAGGGTGGGGGGGTAGAAGGAGTTGTACTGAGGCTTTCTGTTAAAACACAAGTGCAAACAAAGGGAAGGAATTCCCCACTCCCGAAGTCTTCCAGCTGGGGATATGGGGAAAAGGCAGCCTACTGCTTTTGTTTCTTGGAAATAATCTTAGGTATAAGGCAGAGCTGCAGTGCTTATTTCTGAGTAAGCATGTTTAGTATCTGGCTGTAATCCAAGGCAGTCATTTTGTTTTATTTCTGTGCAACTAATCATCATTAAAAAAAGGAGAATATAGGTGCATTCAAACACTCCACACACCTGGCAATTGCTGCTGCTCACCTTTGTCTTACCAGCAGTACTTTGGGGAGGGGGGAGCGGGGAGGGAGAAATCCAAGCTTCCCAAGTGACCATATGGAAAGGAGGACAGGGCTCCTGTATCTTTAACAGTTGCATAGAAAATGGAATATCAGCAGGTGTCATTTGTATGCATGCAGCACCTTGTGAAATTCCCTTTTCATCACAACAGTTAAAGCTGCAGGATCTATACTAGAGAGACCAGATACAAAAGAGGGCAGGGCTCCTGCACCTTTAACTATTGTGATGAAAAGGGAATTTCAGCAGATGCTGCAAGCATACAAATGACACTTGCTGAAATTCCCCTTTTTTATACAACTGTTAAAGATATATGAGCCCTGTCCTCCTTTCCATATGGTCACCCTACCTAGAACAAGCACCAAGAGCGAAAGAAGCAAGCTGAGACAGGAGCCAGTATTGTTTACTGGCTAAGCACATTGATAGGCAGGGCAGGAGTGGTGAAGTACGGGCGGTGGGCAGGAGGGGAAACCCTGCTGGAGAGACTCACTCTGGCTCTTTCCTTCACTGCAAAAAGATCAGAGGAGGAGGAGATGGTGGCACTGCCCAGAGTGGGGTTGAAAAGCTACCTTTGCTTGCATGTACACATTTGCCATGCCAAGGGCTTGGCCCTTGGGCATGGGCGAAAGGTTCTCTGGAAAGGTGTTGAGAAACAGCTGCTTCGAACTGTTGAGTGGAGGGGTGGGTGAGGGATGGAACATAGCAAGATGCACACACCCCAAAAAGCATGTGACCCCCTGAAGTGTGGGCAGCTAATGGCAATTCTGCTTGTAGCTTACAGGGGAAGAGAAATGCTTGTTAGTGCAAAGAGCCCTCTCTTTGACAACAGCTTTGGGGTCTATGAAAATAGTTTAGTCTGGGACCCATGAGGAGGAACGTGCCATGAGGAAGGTAGAAAGAATCAGAGCAACCGCTTCAGAAAGCATGGGGATAAGATTACATGAGTCCTGGATACAGTACGCTCCTTCTTCATATCCTAGGAAATCAGACGGGTTCCTTCTTAACATATGTAAGTCCTCTGGCATGATAAAAACACTTGGTTGCTATCTGCTCTTGATCTGGCATATCTTACAGGGTTTATACTTGTAATTGGTTTGTTTGGTCTTAGTACAATAAGTGCTTATTATCCTCAGTGACTAATCCTCCCCTTCTGATTGCTAAAGACTAGGGGTGTGCATCGGATCGGATCCGATCCACGATCCGAATCCGATCCGACCCAAAATCGGGAAAATCCGATCCGATCCAATCCGATCCGACCAGCCTCCAATCCGATCCAATCCGATGAGGTCCGATCCGGATCGGACGCCATTTTGAATGCTTTTTCCCATAGCCAAGTATTGTTTTACAAAAACGCCTATAACTTTTTCATTTTTAAAGATAGAAGGATGAAACTTGGGGACATTGTAGACTGGTTAGGGATAGTTATCTGTGAGAAATTTCAGAAAGATTGGTGCATGCATTTTGTGGCAATTAATTTTTTAATAAATACACAGGAATGCTTATAACTTTGTCATTTTTAAAGTTACAAACATGAAACTTTGCCACATTGTAGGAGGTACCTTGGGACCTATGTGTGTGAAATTTCAGAAACATAGGTGCTTGCCTTGTGTGGCAATTAATTTTAGAAAAATGGGTAGTAGTGGGGTAAATACAGTTACGCCTCCCATTTTTTTATTTTTTAAGATACAAACAGGAAACTTGGGCACATTACAGATACCACTTGCCTTGATATGTGAGTGAAATTTCAGAAACATTGGAGCTTGCCTTGTGTGGCAATTAAGTTTTGAAACAATGAGGAAAGAAACACCTATAACTTTGTCATTTTTAAAGTTACACACATGAAACTTTGCCATATTGTAGGTGGTACCTTGGGACCTATGTGTGTGAAATTTCAAAAACGTAGGTGCTTGCCTTGTATGGCAATTAATTTTAGAAAAATGGGTAGTAGTGGGGTAAATACAGTTACGCCTCCCATTTTTTTATTTTTTAAGATACAAACAGGAAACATGGGCACATTACAGGGAACACTTCACTTGATAGGTGTGTAAAATTTCCGAAAGCTGGGTCCAGGCATGTGGTGGCAATTAATTTTTGAAACAATGAGGAAAGAAACGCCTATAACTTTTTTATTTTAAAAGTTAGAAGTCTGAACATTGCTCACTTTGTAGATGGGTTAGGGGTAGATATGTGTCAGAAATTTCAGAATGATAGGTCCAGGCATTTGATGGCTATGGAATTTTTAGATTAAATGTTTCAAAAAATGTTCCACAGAGGCCAGGTCTTCCTTTCCTCCCCCTCCCGCTTCCCGCGAAGAAAAGGAAACACTGTCTCGTCTCGATCCCTTTGATCCTTGCTAGTATCCATTACAGGGCTCGTGTCTGCTTGAGTAAAAAGTGAAAGTAGGAAAGCAGACACGAGCCCTGTAATGGATACTAGCAAGGATCAAAGGGATCGAGACGAGACAGTGTTTCCTTTTCTTCTCGGGAAGCGGGAGGGAGAGGAAAGGAAGACCTGGCCTCTGTGGAACATTTTTTGAAACATTTAATCTAAAAATTCCATAGCCATCAAATGCCTGGACCTATCATTCTGAAATTTCTGACACATATCTACCCCTAACCCATCTACAAAGTGAGCAATGTTCAGACTTCTAACTTTTAAAATAAAAAAGTTATAGGCGTTTCTTTCCTCATTGTTTCAAAAATTAATTGCCACCACATGCCTGGACCCAGCTTTCGGAAATTTTACACACCTATCAAGTGAAGTGTTCCCTGTAATGTGCCCATGTTTCCTGTTTGTATCTTAAAAAATAAAAAAATGGGAGGCGTAACTGTATTTACCCCACTACTACCCATTTTTCTAAAATTAATTGCCATACAAGGCAAGCACCTACGTTTTTGAAATTTCACACACATAGGTCCCAAGGTACCACCTACAATGTGGCAAAGTTTCATGTGTGTAACTTTAAAAATGACAAAGTTATAGGCATTCCTGGGTATTTATTAAAAAATTAATTGCCACAAAACGCATGCACCAATCTTTCTGAAATTTCTCACAGATAACTATCCCTAACCAGTCTACAATGTGCCCATGTTTCCTGTTTGTATCTTCAAAAATAAAAATGTGGGAGGCATAACTGTATTTCTCAGTGGGAAAGTGCAATGCAATGATTCCCTATGGGAAAGTGCAATGCAATGATTCCCTATGGGAAAGTGCAATGCAATGATTCCCTATGGGAAAGTACTGTCCAATGAATCCCTATGGGCAAGTGCTGTCCAATGAATCCCTCATTGTTTCAAAAATTAATTGCCACACCAGGCAAGCACCAATGTTTCTGAAATTTTACACACATATCAAGTGAAGTGTTCCCTGTAATGTGCCCAAGTTTCCTGTTTGTATCTTCAAAACTAAAAAAATGGGAGGCGTAACTGTATTTACCCCACTACTACCCATTTTTCTAAAATTAATTGCCACACAAGGCAAGCACCTACGTTTCCGAAATTTCACACACATAGGTCCCAAGGTACCGCCTACAATGTGGCAAAGTTTCATGTGTGTAACTTTAAAAATGACAAAGTTATAGGCATTCCTGGGTATTTATTAAAAAATTAATTGCCACACAAGGCAAGCACCTACGTTTCCGAAATTTCACACACATAGGTCCCAAGGTACCTCCTACAATGTGGCAAAGTTTCATGTTTGTAACTTTAAAAATGACAAAGTTATAAGCATTCCTGGGTATTTATTAAAAAATTAATTGCCACAAAACTCATGCACCAATCTTTCTGAAATTTCTCACAGATAACTATCCCTAACCAGTCTACAATGTCCCCAAGTTTCATCCTTCTATCTTTAAAAATGAAAAAGTTATAGGCGTTTTTGTAAAACAATACTTGGCTATGGGAAAAAGCATTCAAAATGGCGTCCGATCCGGATCGGACATCTGGTCCGATCCGATCCGACCAGCCTCCGATCCGATCCGATCCAATCCGACCCCCCAGGTCCGATTCCGATCCGCTATCCGATCCGATCCGGGGGGTCAGTGCACATCCCTACTAAAGACTTGTAATAAGACATGCTGGTGTTCTGAAATGCTTTAGCAAACACACTAACCACATACACAAATAAAGCCAAGGTAGCTGTGTCGGCCAGAAGAAAATGTCCAAAATTCATGTTGCTGTAATAATAATAATAATAATAATAATAATAATTTATTTCTTACCCGCCTGTTTGGATCGAGGCGGGGAACAACAGTAAATATAAAATATGATAAAATACATAAAATTGATTAAAACATGGCACACATTATTAAAACTGCATAAAAACATCATAAAAACATCCTAAAAACATTCTAAAATTCCACTGGATATGCCTGTCAGAAGAGAACAGTCTTTATAGCTTTCTTAAATTCTAAAAGACTGTTAAGTTGATGAGTCTGCTCCGGCAGGTCATTCCACAGTCTGGGAGTGGCAGAAGAAAAGGTCCTCTGGGTAACGGTTGGCAGCCAAGTCTTGGCCGACTGTAGTAAGTTCTTCCCAGAGGACCTGAGAGTGCGGGGCGGATTGTATGGGAGAAGGCGATCCCGCAGGTAACCTAGACCCAAACCATATAGGGCTTTAAAAGTAATGACCAACACTTTGTACTTCGCACAGAAACTAATTGGCAGACAGCGGAGCAATTTTAAAGCTGGCGTAATATGGTCACCATTAGGTGTACCGGTGACCAACCTAGCTGCCATATTTTGAACTAGTTGAAGTTTCCGGACTAGGCACAGAGGTAGCCCTATGTACAGCACATTGCAGAAGTCGAGCCTTGAAGTTACCAGCGTGTGCACTACCGTCTTTAGGTCTTCCAACTCTAGGAAGGGGCGCAGCTGGCATATTAGCCAAAGCTGATAGTAGGCACTCCTGGCCGTCGCATCTATCTGGGCTGTCAGTTGGAGCGACAGATCCAGGAGTACCCCCAAGCTGTGAACACAGTCTTTCAGGGGGGGTGTAACCCCATCCAGAACTGGTTGACAAACCTCCAAACCCAGGTTGTGGCCTTTGACAGCAAGCACCTCCGTCTTGTCTGTATTCAGCTTCAGTTTGTTTTTCCTCATCCAGCCCATGACCACCTCCAAGCATTCAGTCAGAGGAGACACGCTATCCTTAGCTGACGCTGTTATCGAAGGCATAGAGAAATATATTTCGGTGTCATTAGCATACTGATAGCACCCTACCCCATGCCTCCGGATATATAAATGTTAAACAGCATTGGGGAAGGGATGGCACCTTGTGGTACACCACACAGCAGCTCCTTCTTTGTGGAGCAGCTATCCCCAAGCATCACCATCTGGAACCTGCCCGAGAGGTAGGACCAGAACCACTGAAGCACAGTGCCCCCGATTCCCAATCCCCTCAGGCGTTCCAGAAGGATACCATGGTCGATGGTATGAAATGCCACTGAGAGGTCTAGAAGTACCAACAGGGACACACTCCCCCTGTCAATACTCAGGCGTAGATCATCCACTAAGGCGACCATAGCAGTCTCAACACCGTCTCAACTCCGTAGCCAGTTTGAAATGGGTCTAGAAAATCTGTATCATCCAAAACTGCTTGGAGTTGGAAGGCAACCATCCTCTCAATCACCTTGCCCAAAAATGGTCCAGGGGGTCCAGGGAGGGCTTCTTTAAAAGCGGCCGTACCACGGCTTCTTTTAAACATGATGGAAAACTTCCCTCCCTGAGAGATGCATTAATAATACATTGTAATTGTGATCTATCTGCATCTCCTCCCTGGGCGACCAGCCAAGAAGGACAGGGATCGAGAGGGCAAGTCGTCTTCCTCACTCATCCAAGCAGCTTGTCCATGTCCTCGGTACTCACCAACTGAAACTGATCCAGTGTAATCCTACTCACGGAGTCGCTGGACACTCCATCTTCAGCCTCTGCTATAATGATGGCATCTAAGTCGGCTCTAATCCAAGAGATTTTATCTGTGAAATGATTGTTACAGGCATCACAGCGAACTACCGAAGGCTCTAAGATCAGATTCAGGGGGGAAGGTGGGGAACCCTTTTTTAGGCTAACCAAAACATCACACACACACACCTCAAAATTGTTCAGGTTTTTGAGATGCACAGATTTCTTCATCTGGCAAGATGTTATAAATGGCAGGTCGGGTGGGAGGGAAGAGGGAGGTAAAAGAAGTAACTAAATGGTGATGTCACATTGTATGTAAGTTCAGACTATTCCCAAGGTGTAGAGCAAGAAAAGTCTTCAGATACTCACCAACTAGTCACTTTTTTCCCTTCCCTCCCACCCCAACTGGAAGTGGAGGGGGCTTGGCAAATGTCCCTGGGGAGTGAGCTCAGAGCCCCCACTGAAAAGGTCCTATTTCTTTTCCTTTAGTACGGGAAGAAGAAGCTGAGATTCCTCCCCTATAACCGTCAGCATGAATATTTCTATTTTGGTGAGTATCCTTTCACTTCCCTACATGTAGAGAAAGCGGCAGGGGCATGTTTACAGTTCCTTCCCGCTTAAACATTGTTATTCTAGCAAACCACCCTCTTTGCCCATATTAAGATCCCTCCTTGCACATATCCAATGTGCAGCTATAGGGTAATGTTCCTTTCAATCACTTGTGAGTTTCCATGGCATTCCAAGTTTAAAAAACTCATAGAATCCAGTCAGGACCATGCCATGTATTTCTCTCTTGACTCTTTATATTTTCAGAGCATTTTTTCATGTTTATCCCATCCATTTCCCAATAAGTTTAAGGCAGCATACATGGTTCTCCCTTCTCCTGTTTTATCCTCAAAATAACCCTGTGAGGTACCTTAGGCTAAGAGGTAGTGACAAGCCCAAACTCACCCAGTGAGCTTCATGGCTGAGTGGAGATTTGAACTTGGGTTTCCTGAGCCAACAGAAACTACTGTATCACATTGGCTGTCATGCAGCTCCATAAAATTTGGACCTCTACCATAGGTTCTCTTTTGTTGTCCTTGAGATGTAAAGAATAAATCTAGCTGGTCTATAAACTGTAATTAAACTGGTTACAAAACAGGTCATTGCAATTTGAGAGCTAAGCAAATAAAATCAAGTGAATGGATGTAAGAGCTGATTCCAGCGTTCAGAAAAATTAAATGACAAGAGTCCCGCTGGTACTGTAGCATTTCAGGTGGGGCTCCCATTTTTAAATAAGCATGCAACTCAAAAATACTCTGCACATGGAAAGCTAGCATGTTGAGAAAGCTAGACTACAGTTTTCTATCTGAGGTACTTTTCCCGCCTTTAATGTGTAGGGAGTTTTTACATGGTAAAATATTCAAATATGGCATCACCCACCTGCATTTGAAGTGCTACAGTCCCAGAGGGTGAATTGGTTTTTTTTTTCTGAAGCCATATAAGCTACTATCCTTTCTGAAATAGTCCAGCGGTAACCTACACTCTTTAACATCTTGAAATGTTGGAGAGAACACAGACTCAAATTGAATCTCTTCCTTTCTGAGTAGTTCACTATAGGCATTATTATTATTATTAGCCCCAAGCCTCCAATTTGTGCTCCATGTTTGCCTGCCTCCTCTAATGCTTCTGCTTTTCCTTTCAGTTTTTCCACCTCTCCTCATTCCAGTTTACTTCCATATGCAAATCTTCACGACCATGTTCAAACAAAAGTTCTGGGTGGTAAGTGAAAGATCCCCCATGTCCTACATTGCCTTCATTACACATTTCACTGGAGTCTAATCCTCTGGGCCATTCCAGAAGATTTTATTGGGGGAGGAGAAGATTTGTCTCTCTGCACATTGTGTGCAAGTGAGCACAGGCGCAAGACAGAGGGAGATGTACTGCCTGCAATGCATAATCTCTTCCTTCTCTCCCTAGGACCTGGCCTGGTCCTTCAGTTATTACATACGTTTCTTGATCACATACATCCCATTCTATGGAGTTCTGGGATCCTTCTGTCTCCTCACCCTTGTCAGGTAGGAATGAGGAGGGGTGACCCTTTTTCTGAACCCCTTCCTTCCAGCGGTAGGCTGAATGCAGCATAACTAAGGAGTGCTCTCAGAGTAACCTAATTGCATTCTTCTCATGTCCTGCTTCTTCATGCTCCTAGATCTTTTCCTGTTAGTTATTTGTTTACGTATTACATTTCTATACCGCCCAATAGCCAAAGCTCTTGGGCAAGATCTACACTACTGCTTTATAATGGTATTGAAGTGCACTGATAACTGTTGGGGCCCAGGACACATTCCATATACTGTTTTCAAACCACTTTCATAGTGTTATATATCCTGCTTGGTGTAGAACTGGCCCTGGTCTACTACACTGTATTATTAATTCATGTGTATTTATAACCTGCTTTTCAGGGTACCAATCCTTCCAAGGCGGCTTACAAGTAACATAAAGATACGTTACTAAAATCACAATAAACAATATTAAAATACAACAACTCATAAGGAACCTTTCCACAGGGTAGCTGGTGGTAGGGGTAGGGGCAGTCCAATCAGAGCAGGAGCCTAAGGTGGTCTTTGCCTGCCTCCTGCTTTGTCCTGGAATCGGCAATGAGTTCTACCACAACATCTCCTGCAATTTATCTCCTTTTCCTTATATTCCTCCCTCTTGTTTAACCCTCTTTTTCTGAGGGCTGGCTCACACATGCAAACCCACTGCTGAATTTCTCTGTAGATGTTTACTGTGCACTGTCCTCTGAATCAGTTGAACTGGCACCATTGGACAGCATTGTGTTTGAGGCAATGTGAGGCAATATGAAATCCCGTTTTCTGATATTATATCTGTGATAATTCATTCAGACATGTACATCATCACTTATTGCTGAACTTATCAAGAGAAGAAACAAGTATGTATGAACCAGGCATTAAAGATTCAATTATTCCAGCAGGCCTTCCTTTTTTAGAATCTTATTGCTGCTGACAATCTCTACCTATAAATTGGAAAGTAGGTTTGTGTGATGTATGTCCAGAAATGTTTACCCACTACCAGCTGAGTTAGAAACTTGAAATTTGGCATGCGGATAGGTCTGGCTGTACAATGTACCAGAAAAATCTAAAAACACAGATTTTGGAGTTTAAAATATTTTTAAAGAATTTAATAAAAACCAAGGCTTATGCCTACAACTTCCAGCATGCCTTGGGTAGAACTCCCAGCATATCTTGGGTGGAAGGCCAGACCTACTGGCCTTTGGCAGCCATTCAGAGTGCATGGGCAGGTTGCTGCTACGTGTCTTTCACAACTCTGACTCCTAAGGTAGGCCTTGAGCAGTCAAAAAACCAAAAGGAGGAGAGCATCCAACTCAGGGCAATAAAAGGAGAGAAGCAGGTTCTCAGAACGCTAAGATCCTTTATTTCCAAAGTATCTTAGGCCCCCTCCACAAGGACGCGCTTTTGCGCCCGGTTCGGCGATTATGCGCATTATCGCGGAGGCGCATTTACTCCTAATCCCTCTGCACGGGAGGCGGCGAGAGGCGGCGAAGCGCATTAATTGATGCCCAAAAAGCACTTTACAGGTAGCTAATGCGCATAATCGCTTGTTCACACAGCGAAAATGCGCTTTAACGGCCGGAGCAAAATAAAAGTCGCTATTTAACGCGCGTTCGAAAATGCGCATTATCGGGGAGATAACGCGCCTGTACGCCCGTTTTGCGCTCCGCTCGTGTGTAGGTAAAATTTATAATGAGCCTTCAAGGCTCATTAAACGTCTCGTGTGGAGGAGGCCTTAGTATTCTGAGAACCTGCTTCTCTCTTTTTTTTGCCTTGAGCAGTCAACCCAATTCCACATAAAAGGAAACAATCCACATAAATGGGCTGCTTCCATTTGTGGTGCCTCCTCCCACCCTCTGCATCGTTTTAAAATAATAACTAGATGCAAAAGCGTGATTTTGAAGGGCCAAACATGCTCAAGGACACCTATCCTGATATCGCTCTTTTCTCAAAATCTGGGGGAAGTGCATGTGTGGCCTTTGCTCTTAGGAGGGAGGAGAGAGAAAAGGGAGGCACTCTGTGCATGCCAAGAAACAGGCCTGATGAAGGGAAGAAGTACATGGCTGGCTCTGGCCTTTCAGTATGGGCTCCTGATGAAGCACCTGGTAGACGAGAAGTGTGGGCCGAGACAGTCCCAGCAGGACTTGGCCGGAGCTGGGCACATCCACTGACAGCCGCTTACTTCCCCTCCTCGGTGATGCTACTCCTCAATGCTCTGTCAATGAGCAGCGTTGGCAACGAGAGGAGGAAAGTGCCTCTCAGAGAACTTGGGTATCTGAAGGCCATGAAAGGCATGCTGGGAGATGTACTACTGGCTTGTAGAATCACTAATTTTAAATAAAGCATGGGTTAGTGAGCCAGGTCATTATGTGCAAGCCAGGTCACTATCTCTCAATTCTAACGCACTAACTGTCTTTGTTCTTCTACCTGACTTTCTCCAAGTGCCTCTAACCCCGCCCTCCATTCCATTCCAGCCTCAGTTATCAGTCATTCCTCCATTCACACTTCTGTTTCAATTGTATAGTCAGGCTTTTACATTAAAATCATGAACTTTATTCAGTAATTCCTGCATCTGTCTTAGAATGTTGTGGTTTAGTTATGACAACAACAACAAAAAACCGCAGAATGAAATATCTCATCCAGTTAAAAAGCCTTGGGGGTGGGGTAATCACTTGGCACTGAAAAGCCATTAATGCAGTCATTAGGCCAGCCTGCCTGTGGAAAAGAAATCCATAAGCAGGGTGGCATAACTAATAAGGCCCAATTTCCAATTGTCTTCTACCACACGTCAGATGGTGTTCAAAAACTAACACATTATTCAGGGACCTAGGCTTATGCCTACAACTCTCAGCATGCCTTGGGCAGGAGGGAAGACTTATCAGTCTTTGGCAGCCATCATCTGGTAGTGGCTCACCCACCTAGGCCTGAAGGGAGAGCGCCTGGGCCAGCTGCCTCGGTTGCTAGGCCCCATCGAGAGCAGGAGGGAAGGAGGGTGCAGCTCGGGGCCTGTTGCCCGTGAGTCTCAGCAGAAGGACTCCCATTGGGCAAGTCAGGCACCATGGTGAAAGGCATGCCGGGAGTTGTAGTTTTCGTTTTCTGTGGGGAGAAGGAAAATCATGCCAGCGGCTTTAAGATGGCCCTGGCCATGTGTCAGGGGAGAGAGAGAGAAAAGAAACAAATCTAATTCATTTTAAAGTTACTCCACAGGCTTAGCATCAGCCTACCTTGCAGGGTTGTCATGACAGTGAGAGAGGGGAAAAGAAACAAATGTAATTTGATTAAAAGTTAACTCACAGGCTTAGCACCAGCCTACTACTTTAAGATGATTACCTCACAGACATATATCTTAGGGCCTGAGCCATGCCGGGTATATCAGCTAGTATTGTATGCTGTATGGTTTTATTGATTGTTTTATCTTTTAAAATAGTTTTAATACTTTTATGTTACCTATAGCATTTTATTGTTTTTATCTTGTTTAAATTGTTTTAACTTTGCATGCCACCTAGGGTATTTTGTAAATAGGTGTGGTATAAATTGAAATAATAATAATAATAATAATAATAATAATAATAACCACCCCCACCACCAGCCCTACACATTTCCTGTTACCAGAATTATCACTGTCACCATTATGAAATGCCTTGGGATGTAAAGAGAGAAAAAGAGAGGAGAGAGGAGAGAGAGAAGGCTAATCAGCATCCATAATCATCATTAATAGAATGGTCAATATCTCTGGTACTTAGAACTTGGAGGAATTCACGTTACTGAAAGCATCCTTATAGTGGATAGGATTGTCTGGTTAAAAAAAACTTGGGATCATCTATGAATTATGAGAGTTGCTGTGTGAAAAGAGGAATGGTGAATGTACAACCTCTGAAAGAGCCTCACACAAACATTTCTGTCTGTAAACAAGCCTTCTGTTAAGTCAGATGCAAAAGAGATGAGGAACAAAGACGTGTGGGGCAAAACTTGACCAGACTGAGTCCAGAGTGCCCCCGGCTCCTTCCATACCTCAGAGACAACGATCAAGTTTTTCCCAACATGGAAAATAATCTCCCTACTTTAAGAAGTGGGGAAATGGGTGACATGAAATTCAAGGCATTTCTATTGCATTTTATCCAATCTGGGCAGCTGCCTCTTCTCTATTTAGGACAGAACATAAATGTGTAAATGACTAAATAGATGGATGAAAGTGGCTTGTGACATGTAAAGTGAGAAGAAAGGATCAGATACTTTTCCAGTGAAAAAGGTAGGGAAACACTAAGGGTGCAACCCTATGCATATTTTCATGTTTAAACAGAAAAAGTGGTGGGAATTGTAGGACTTTTTCTGTCTAAACATGCTTAAGATTGCACCCTAAGAGAACTTTATCTATAGAAGCGGGGATACTCTGATGCAAAGACCACATTTTGTTCAGGCATGAATTTTATTTGACCAGCATTATCAGAGGTACAGGAGACAAAATACAGTTAACCTCTTCCTTGACCACTGTTTGGCAGATAGTGAGAGGAGCTATGGATTATCCCAATGGTAATAATGAGTGTCACATTTCAGCGACCACCTGGGAGAATCATTTTGGGATGGTCAATAGCGACTGCCAATCTATAATCCTTTATCCTAGTTTGCCCCTGGATTCTGCAGAGTGGCCAAATGTTAAAACTGAAGAAGTAGAGGAGCTAATAAGTAAACTAAAACAGGGGAAGGCACCCGGGCCAGATGGTATTCCCCCGGAAATGTTAAAAAATAACATTCCCTGGTGGTCACCACTGTTGGCAGCCCTTTTTACATCAATAAATAAAACTGGCTTAATTCCAACTTCCTGGCGAACGGCCTTTATTGTGCCAGTTTATAAAAAAGGCCCCAAGGAGGATCCATCAAACTATCGCCCTATTAGTCTCCTCTCTGTAGTAGGAAAGCTATATGCCAGTTTCTTAAATACAAAGCTGAAAGATTGGATCAACGAAAAAGAAGTTTTGGGAGTAGAACAGATTGGCTTCAGAGCTGGGCGTTCAATGTACGATCATTCACTAGTTCTGGCTCACTTGGCATATAAATATTCTGCTCCTAAGGGAGGTAAACTATTCATGGCCTTTGTTGACCTAAAATCCGCATTCAATTCAATATCATGAGATCGTTTGTGGTCTAAATTGGAACAGAATGCTATTGACAGTAGACTGCTTTTTTTGATCCACTCCCTATATTTCAATACATCAGCCCAGGTCCATTGCAGTAGACAGGGTCATGTAACAAATAAAATCATGACTACTAGAGGTGTTAGGCAGGGGTGTGTCCTTGCCCCCACCCTATTTAACCTATATCTGGCAGACCTCCCTTCTACGTTGGCTCACATACTGTCTCACTCACTGAAAACTGGGCAAACTAAAGTCTCTCTTCTTCTCTATGCAGACGATGCGGTTTTATTGTCCCAGGCACGTCTGGTCCTGAAAAGACTATTAAATGGCTTCGCTGAATACTGTAAAATAAATTCTTTAGCAATTAATTACACTAAAACCAAAATGTCGTTTTTTTCAAAAAGGAAGGTGAGATTTAAGTGGTCAATGACAGGGAATAGAGTTGAACAAGTCAATTCATATAAATATCTAGGGATATGGTTTCATGAGGCACTCAGCTGGAAGGTCCATGAAAAATATATTAAAACCAGAGCTGAACAAAGTACTGGAGCATTAACTCGTGTTTTTTTTTTACAAAGGGTGGGAAATATATTAATACTGCTACCCGGGTATATAAGTCTATTACTGTGTCCCAAATTCTGTTTGGATCACCTATCTGGTTTCCACATTCAAATATCATTCTCGAAGGAATCCAATATCTTTTTCTAAGGATTATTTTTGGTTTTCCAAGATGTGTCTCAGGAACTACTCTGAACTTAGAAGCAGGTCTTAATTCGTTAAAATGTGTAGCCTGGATCTACTCAATTCATTTTTGGCTTCGCTGCTGTTTACTGAGTCCCCTTAATTCCTTGGCATCTAAAGTATTCTCCGACACTTTTGTATCCCCTTGGATCAAAGCTGTTGAGGGAAAAATTGCCACCATTGGTCTTTCACCTTCATATCTGTTAACGTTGGGATTTGAGAAAGCCAGTGTAATTCTTAAGCAAAGAGCTTAATAATTAGCCAGGAGCTCCTTGGAGCTGCATGGGGTCCCTGTTCCCCACAATCTCTGGGCCTGAAATTTCAATCTGGTAGAGATGGTATGCTCTATCTAAAATGGCTATCCATTCCAAAGTATAGAAAAGCATTTTCCCTAGCCAGGTTCAATGTCCTTCCCTCTAAGTTATTAGAGGGGAGATACAAGAGAATTCCACGGCACAATAGATGTTGCCCCTGCAATAATATAGAGGTAGAGAGTATTGAACATGTCTTATTTTCTTGTAGTTACTACCAACAGGCAAGAGTAGATTTAATTTGGCCAATCACACAGCTCCTACCGGGCCAATCTACTGATTCGCTTTTAATTATTTTATTACAGGGTACAAACAAATATATAACTGAACAGGTTGCCAAGTTTCTGAATCAGGCTATACTGACTAGAGCAAGAGTCAATAGTGGATCCTGTTAAAGTTATAAATATTTTTTGTAAGGTATCAATATGTTTCCCCTGTGATTTTATTATGTTTTTAACTGCTGTTATTGGTTTTTAATTGGTTTAAATATTTTATATGTTATACCTTCGGTCTATTGACTGTAAATAAAGGTTGATTGATTGACCACTGTTTAGCCTATCACTGCTCAGGATTAATATGACCAGGTGTACGAGGTTGAGTCCTTATATGTGTGCATTTGTCTTATTATTATTATTATTTGTTTTTTTTAATAAAGGTTTATAGAAAGTCACTGGTTTGTTTGGGTCACACAGATGAATCATATTCCAATGGAAATTGACAATGAGAAGCACAGAGACTGGCTCAGCGCTCAGGTAAATGTTGTAGACTGAGTTACTAATTTAATAGAGTTTATGTTCCTAAAGTCTTATGCACACTCATGTGATAGTAAATTCCATTGAATTTGGTGGGAGTGCAACCACGCTTGGGATTGCACTGTACTGTACTAAAATCATGCCACTCTACTGTGAAAAATTAAGTTTAAATCAAGTCTTTGGCCCAATTTGCACATAATGATAAACCACGCTGAGGATAATCCGAGATGGGTTGACTGTTCATTTGCCAACCATGTTACTCCCCGACAGACAATTACCTGCTCAGCGGCTTGCCAAAGCTTGTTTCCCCCTCGGTGTTCCAGCCAGCTCCCTGCATGTATCCAAGTGTCCTTTGCGTGGCAATCCTTCTTGTCTCTTCATCCAGGCCCCCTCCCTGCTTCGACCAATACTCCTTTCCGGAGCACGCACTTCGCCACCTTTAAAAAAAAAAAAAAAAAAGTGCCTCAGAATTGCACAAATAGGGTTGTGTGTGTATTATTGTTTTTAAAATTTCCCTGGTTGTTCTTAAGTGCGCAAAAGTGTAGTTTCAGCTGTTCAATATGTGTAGTCTTGCGTTGTCAATTTCCTTGTATGTTTCAGCTGTCAAAGGGAGCACCAAAGTGCTTCTGAATTGCGCAAATGCATTCCTCCTTTCTCTTGCTATTATTTCTCTCCTGGTTCTTCATAACCATGTGGAAATTAGCCTATATGCAGCCTTTTCTTGTTAATTCCCTTGTATGTTACTACTCCACTCTGGGGCTCTCTTTGACAGATGAAACATACAAGGCAATTGACAAGGCAAAACCATGCATACTGGATAGCCAAATCTGCACTTTGCGCAGTTATGAAAAATTGGAGGGAAGTTTAAAAAATATGACCCTCCCAATTTTTTTTAAAGGTAACAAACAAATGACAGTCCTTCCAAAGTCCCATTTGGGCGCCGGTGTAGGGACAGCCATTTGCGAGAGAGGCTGGATGTGGCACTGGCAGGATTGCAAAAAGTGGCACGAGCTTTTTTGCTACTCTTGCCAAGCAGCTCTGTGGCCACTTGGCACAAGCCTTGAGAATCAGCTATCCTCAACAAGACTACTACGAACCATAGGTTCTCAGGGTGGCTTATTCATGCAAACAATCCATGCTGAATCACCCATGCCAGGTTGAGATGGTAAGCCACGCTGACACTAACATGGCTCACAACCCACCATGGCTTATTGTGATGTGCGAACCCAGTCTCCAAGAGTAACGGTGCCTTTGGCTGCTTATTAAATTTGTCTTCCATTGAGTTGAATAGCTAGGATGTCTGGCCATGAGGCCCAACGCTGCAAATACTTCCTTCATACAATGTAAAACTAACTAAGAAGCTGGAAAGCCTGACCTCTGCCAGAACTAATCTTTGAAATTACATTTCTGAGGAAAACTAGACCACACCCCGTTCAGATGTTGATCAATGTGAGATTTTGGACAACTTCACTACAACCTTCCTGGGAGCTCTTTGCTGCCAACTACAAGCAGTGGTGAATGTTGAAGTGCAAGTGCTCATATGACAGTCCCCATAGCCACACATCCAAAGAGAGTCCAAAAATGCAAGCAGTTGTGTTGATTCATCTCTCTGTGTATTATATATGCTTTTTGTAAATCTAATGGACCTTAATTACTCATTCAAGACCAAATAATTTGCAATCAACAGGGATAACTCACAATATACATTGTTGCTTGGGAAATCCATGTTCTCACGTGCTACTGTGAGGATTGCCGCTAAGCTCAGAGGGAACAGAGAAGTCTGAGGTGGGTGGCAGGTGATGCCATCATCCCTGTTGATCAAAAAGTCTCAGCACTTCAACCTTGTGAGCCATGGCTCCACTGCACCACTCCCTGTAAGATACATTTGAAGTGGCTCCTGATTTTACACATTAGAACCACTTCCAACAATACATTTCTTTGCTTGGGTTTCAAAACCCACTGAACTGATTTAAATGTTACAGTGGCTGTGGGAAGAACACTTATTGTGTAAGCGTTTCTTGTGACCTCAGTCACCTTTAAATCCGGTTGGCTCATGGAAGCCCTTGTGCACATCTAAAAGAGATCTTTGGATTGCAGCCTTAGAGTAGTAGATTGCAGAATGTGCTACTGGAACCACAGAAAACGCCAGAAGAGCAGAGCTCATGGTCCGCTTGATCTGGGCTTTATACAAATTCAACATTTTGTCTCTTTGCCTTTTGCAGTTGGCAGCTACCTGCAATGTTGAGCAGTCTTTTTTCAATGACTGGTTCAGCGGTCATCTGAATTTTCAAATAGAGCACCAGTAAGTATGCAATGTTTGGGTCTGAAGCTTTCTCAGTGAGCGTAGATCTGTACGATGAAATCATAATTCTCTGGAGAAACTACAGAATCCCTAAAAGTGGGATGATGATGATGATGATTCTATCCCACCTTTCCACACTAGGTGTGCCACAGTGACTAAAAACAATAATATAAAAAAATTACAATACAAAAAAAACCCCCCACATTAGACATAATTTGGGTGTTTGCCATAAAAAACATAAACCAGTTGCTCAGGACATCACAACTTTTGCTAATGTTTCAATGCTGATGGCATTGAAACATCAGTAGAGGCGGATGGCTCTGATGTCACTAAGGTAGTGAATCCACTCTGGGTTTCAGTCAGAACCAGTGAGAACTCTAAAGGAGTTCTGACTGAAATCCAGACCGGATTCACTGCCCCACTGGCATCAGAGCCATCCGCCTCCATTGGTCTGCATTGATGATGGTGCCCCTTTCCCTTAGCCATGCACACTGCAACAGAATACGGTGGTAGAGGTGATGGACTGGGCTGTTCTAATTTCGGCTCCAGAAGGGAGTAACATTTTTGAATGTTTGCCCATGTAAAAACACTTCCCTGCAAGAATTAGTACATCAGGGAGAAATATTTTGGCCCAGTCTGCCCCTTGCAGTACTAGTTTTGTACCAGCAGACTTTGTTTTGTTTTTTAAATAGAACAGCATTCAACCCTATGATCAATAACCCATGGTCTAAAGTGGTACAGTCTATTCTACCACCTCAGGACTCTGCTACCTCATTTTTGCTGCTGGTGTAGACCAGGACGGCAAGAGGGCACACTGCATTTTCTCCATGACTGCTGCTCCAGGGGTTTCCTTATGCTTTCTCCTTTTATTTTAGCTTGTTTCCCACAATGCCGCGCCACAACTACTACAAGATAGCACCATTGGTGAAGTCATTGTGTGCCAAGTATGAAGTCCCGTATGAAGAAAAAGGTCTTCTGAAAGCATTCTCAGATATTGTTGGGTAAGAACCATGGCAGGGAATGTCCATCTGTCCACTTAGTATTCTAGTGAATTTAGAGAAGTTGGTATGACATCATAAGGCCTGCAAGTCATATCCAGCCCTCCCAGAAAACCATCCCCCAACCACAGAAGTGCTGTTCTTGCAAATCACTGGTTCACCACACACGGACAGACTTGGGGGGGTTCTATATCAGGGATGAGGAACTTCTGGTTCATGGGCCTGATAAAGCCTGTAAGGGTTCTCCATCCAGCCTGGCAGCCTCCTTCCCTGGCCCCGCCCCTTCTGTCAGCTGCTGGTCAGAGATAAGAGCTTTTTCCTGAAGGGCAGCAGAGGTTGAGCCTGGGTAGGAAGCTGCTGAGTGATTCACTCCTGCTTCCTGAGTAGTAATATAGAAGCTTCCCCTGCATACTTGTGAGTACACATGATGCCCATGCTTTCTTTTGAGTAGAAAGGCACTGCTTCCTTCTCAGCCTTGTCCAGCAAAGGCTTGTCCTTCCTACTTCTGAGTAGATATGTAGAGGCTTCTCCTACTTATTTGTGAGTAGACATGCTACTCATGCTTACTTCTTCTGGGTAGACATGCTTCCTACTATAAATTGGTAACAGTAGAAACTGGCAGGGTAGTGGTGGTAGTGGATATTTTAGCCCCACCCACTACTGACTGCAGGCCCTGAGAGCTTCTCCAAAATGGAATCTGGCCCCTGGATTGAGAAAAGTTCCCCACTCCTGCTCTGGGATGGTGGAATGCTTCCTATTATAAAATGGCAGTGCACTAGGGATGTGTTTGTATAGTTAAGATGTCCAATAACGATACAATATGGTCTTTCTTGGACATCCGATTAACGATTATGATACGATAGAAAAACCTCCAATACATTTTCCCCAGTTCAGCTTGTCTATTGCTAGTCATTTGTGAAAAAAATTCAGAGCGATTGCTCAAACCCTCGATTTTATATGATTTTTTGAAAGATCGTGCTAGTTGACAGTTGGCTGACCGGGCCTCCCAATTGCTTTCAAAGTACCACAATCGTTACAAAATTCATATAAAATACAGGGTTGGAGAGATTGATCTGAAATTTGGCACATATATGTAGCAACAATTGCTCTGAATTTTTTTCACAAATGACTAGCAATAGACAAGCTGAACTGGGGGGGAAATTTCAAGTTTCAGACTTTTAAAATAACAAAGTTATGAAGGGGGTGGGGCTTTTGGGGGATCCCGTATAACTTTTTTATTTTTAAAGATAGAAACATGCAACTTGGGGAGCCAGGATTAGCAACATCCCATCTGCAAAGTCCAACAAGTTTCATGTCTCTATCTTTTAAAATAAAAAAGTTACATCAATTTAAGTTCTTTAAGGAAAGTGTATGTGTCTATTGTCTAATACTTTTTGATAACTTCTTCATTTCCAAAGTTAGAGACTTGAAACTTGGTCTCAGCGCTTATGTGATATGCCTAACTATGTGTATAAAATTTCAGAACAATCCCTCCAACCGTGTATTTTATATGAATTTTTGAAAGATCGTGCACCTTTTTTGACTGATCTCTGAATTCATGTGGTGAGCTATCATTCTGAGCTGTCAGAAATTAAACGATCTCTCAAAAATTCATATAAAATACATGGTTGGAGGGATTGTTGTGAAATTTGGGAGGAGGGGTGTCATATTGGCTTCCAGAAGGGGTTGGGGCCAGATCTGGAAGTGAATATTGCAGCCTAGAGTCCATGATAATGCTGTAATCTCATGCCTTTCTTCTCCTTCTCCTTCTGTAGGTCCCTAAAGAAATCTGGTGCACTGTGGTTGGATGCCTACCTCCATAAATGAAGATCTCAAGGAGGGGGCAGGAGCTAGCAATGGGCAGAGGTGGGAGGGTGGGATCACATGTCTGTTCTTATTGCATTTCAGTCTGTATCACTGCACACAGTTTGAAGCGCATTTCCTGTTATTGTAAAATTGGTGCTGGGGTGGGTTCGGGGGACCTGTTTAAATCAGAGAGGGTTTCAGGTTGGGGTACCATCTATAGACTAGAGAATGAATTGGAAACACTAGTCTTCTTAACACTTGATGGCTGAACATTAGTAGGTGGGATTCTTTTAGGGGAGGCAGATAGGGGAGTGAATAAGCAGATTGGCAGAGATTCCCCTGGTCCCCTTCCTGAGACTTATTACTATAGTCCCATCTTTAGGCTCTCAGGCACTAGGTTCACATGTGCAGCTTTTTCAAAAAACAGTCCAGCTTCAGGCAGCTTCTGCATCTGTATGAACTGCAGAAAAAGAACACAAGCATGGATGGCCCCTTTAAAGAAATAAGCTTAAATCAACTTCGGTCCCATTCCTCTGAATAGTGCTGGCATAAGAGAGGATGGAAAGGCAAGATATGTTTTATGATAATAATTAGGGATGTGTATCGTATTGTTAAAATGTATGATAATGATACAATAAGGTCATTATCGTGCATGTGTTTAACGATAACGATACAATAGAAAAACCTACGATAATCATCGAAGACGATAATTTTCGGGCGATTTTATTGTTTTATCGGACTGCCATATAAATATACCTATAACTTCTGTATTTTAAAAGTTAGAGGCTTGAAACTTGGTCACAGTGCTTATGGGGTATGCCTAAGTATGTGTATGAAATTTGATATCGATCCCTCCAACCCTTGATTTTATATGAATTTATTAAAGATCGTTTCAGTTCTGACATCAGAATGACAGCTCGCCACGTGCGTTCATTCAGACCTGTCAGAATGGAAACAATCTTTTAAAAATTCATATAAAATCGAGGGTTGGAGGGATCGATCTCAAATTTCATACACATACTTAGGCATACCCCATAAACACTGTGACCAAGTTTCAAGACTCTAACTTTTAAAATACAGAAGTTATAGGCATTTTTTTCTTTAAAAATAGGGCTGCAAAAAATATCGTTTTTTCACAATAATTATCGTGAAGACGATACGGTTCACCTACGATATGAATGAAGACGATAATTTTTTTGGTCCGAAATGATGATAACAATAAACAACAATATTTTTTGGCGTGCACACCCCTAATAATAATAAGAATTACTATTTGTGAAACACTAAAAAATACAAAAGTGGGTGCTTTACACAACACATAAAAAATAGAGGCCCCATTTGAGGGTGTACAGTCTGAGACCAAAAATGTCAGAAATAGACCTTTAAAAATAAATAAATCCCAGAACAGAGTATTGTCACCCATCAAATGTAGAATTCTCTAGGGGGAAATTCTCTACTCTTGGCTCCCCAAAAAGAGAATTCAAAGGCACAGTTACAAGCAGCAAGTCTACATCTGCCTACTTTGCTCAGAACACTGCTGGGGGCTTTGCATACATGTGGGAGTGTGTGCTTGCGTTCCCATGTGTTTGCACATGCGTGTGTTTCCTGACTTTTCCCTCTCTCTGATTGCCACACCGCTTCAACACAACAGCATGTACTGAGCTTGCATTGAACTTTCTGGAGATCTGTTCCCATTCTCTACAATAGGGCTGCACAAATCTGTGCCATGCCCATTCACTGTAGATCAGTCAGCCTGATCCAACTGGGGCCATGCATGCATGGAAGCAGACTTTCATGTGTGCATCCCTAAATGGGTAGGGAATCATGCACATAAATAGCTGCTGCATCTGTGATTCACCAACATATGCAGCTCCAGTTGCAGACTGGATTTCACGATGGGCAGCAGCAGTGGCTTCTATTTAGTCTTCTCCTACTCTCTCCTGCCTGAACAGCTGATTGGTGCTAGTTATAATCTCCAACCAAAGCTGTGCCTGCATAATTTTGGACTGGGCCAGTAATTTGGCGGCTCACATTGTCATTCTGCCCATAGCCCCAGTTTTTATAAGGGCTTGGCATTAAATAGAAAGTCATCTCTGCTGAAGAGAGGGACTTATATTAAAGATCAGGATTGGTTTCAGATCCATTAACAGTTATAAGATTCTTTCTAATTCTTGTATACTATTACCATGTAGAACTGAGGTCATCCAACATATGGGATTTATTTCCCTTCTCTTTTGCAAGATTGTAGCTGTAACTAACTGAATGGGGTTCAGGTTTTGTGGAAGTCTGCTTCTTCTAGTCCATGCAAAAGGCTACAGAAGGGCCTGAGAATAGAAAATATTTTTTCCAAGCAATGCTTCCAATATTTGGGATGGTTCCAGACTTAAAGTAGACCCATTGAAATCAAAGGGACTTAAGTCAATTATGACATGTCCCATTGATTTCAATGGGCTATGGCTTAAGTCCCATTGATTTCAATGGGTTTACTCTAAGTATGTCTAAGTCTCAAACCAATCTATTTCATTTACCTACCTGAAAGCACCATGGAGTGTTTTCTAAAAAGTGAGAAATGGCTCCCTTTGCCATCTCTGCTCCCAAGTAAGTAATTGCTGAGAACAAGCTTGCTCTGGCTTTATATCTCATGTAAAATTCCACAATCCTTTCAGAAATATTTTCATTATCTGTTTTCTTTGATATAATATTGAGCAACGGCCAATTGTTTGCAAGATGCTTGGCATGAGGTTTGCTGGAACCCTGGAAAAAGAGAAATTATCATGCTGGCCTAAGCAGCTTCTTCATCTACTTGGTATTGTATTGCCTACAAGTGTAGGGTGACGAGATGAAAAGGGGGACAGGGCTCCTGTATCTTTAACGGTTGTACAGAAAAGGGAATTTCAGCCAGTGTCATTTGTATGCATGCAACACCTGCTGAAATTTCCTCTTCATCATAACAGTTAAAGCTGCAAGAGCCCTGCCCTCTTTTGTATCTGGTCACTCTAGCTATACCAGATGTTTCCAGATGAAGCATTTATGGTGCAATTGCCCTTCCTCATTCACGAGTTTTTACAGGGGTGGGGTGGGGGTGGGATGTGTGTGTCCAGACATTATTGTGTTCCACTCCTAACACTCCCATGTTTTCCTATCACTTCTTTCATCTTTTCTCTTAATGCAGAAAACCCATTGAAAAGATGGAATTGCTGCACAATGCCTTCTGATTGGTAGCACTAGGAGCCGTCCAATCAGTGCATAAAACACTGCTGTCTCCACAACCGAATTGCTTGTCTTATGAAAAAATACTTCCTGTGGCCAATTTTAAATGCAGGCCTTTAACACGTATCACTCCACCTCATTGGATAGCTTCTTCCAGTTACCCATTTCAGTAAAAGAGAGTGTTCATCCTGGGTTGCTCCAGAAATGGCTGAAGATGGTTCTTCCTTGGGCTATTTCACCTAAGACATTTCTCATCTATCCATACTGAGACTTGCACCCTTCCTGGGGGGACATATCTGCATAGACAAAACAAATGACTTGAGGGATCATAGATAGAGCTGGAAACAATTTAGTGGGAAAGTTGAGCAGACGTAGGTTCAAACACCTATTCAGCTATGACACTCAATGGGTGAGTCATCTCACTCAGCCTACCTTGAGCCACAGGATTGGTGTGAGGGTAAACAATAGAAACCCAAATATCACCCTGAGGTGGGGCAAGATACAAATATAATAAATGTGCCCATGTGAGTATGTTCTCATGGATAACCATATTTATTCTTTTGAGCCAGCCCTTGGATATATCAGAACACTTCCATGTGTGAATGAAATGCGAATCTTCGTCGGTTTCTAGGATCTTCTCCACAATGCATTTAACTCTTCCAACACTATAAATAAAGTGCACTGTACATTCATTCACATGACTTAAGGCCAAATTCAAATCCCAATGGGCCAGGAGTGCAAAAGCACCTTACTGCTGCCCACACACACCTGTCCAGTGCCTCTTCACTATTTGGCTAGTAATATAAAATCTTACTTGCCATGATGTACATAGCTACTATAATGGTAGCTTTAGACCACACTCAGTAGCATTTCTACTGTGAATTCCAGAACATTCCACATTTTATAAGCTGCTTGGAATAGAATATAGGAAGTGAATCGAAATAACATTGTGGTCTAACACAATTACATATTGCCTTAATCTCTGTGGGCGTGAACTAAGCAAGTAAAAGCATTTTTAAGTCCCATTGATTTAAATGTGAAAAAATTAGGCACATAATTTAGCATTGATTCTCATAAGTGCTTAAGTTTGGCTGAGTCATGCCATCTGCCTCTTTCTGGTTCTGTGAATGTATCTCATTTTCTTTGCTCTAGCAAGAATAAGCACAAAAAAAGTACTGTAGCATCTCCTATGCAGTCTTCCAAGCAAGCAGCTCATTTGATCTGAAGTCTTCTGGTTTCTTTGATGTTCTCCCAGCTTTGGTTCCTGAACAATGTTTTCCCCCTATGGTAACTTGCAGAAATTTTCTATCATGGCTCCACCCAAGCTGCCTAACCTTACATCCCATCTTGCTTGTTTGCTTAGCTCGCAGGAGCCCTAGAAAGCTGGGAATTCTTAGTCAGTAGCCTTATTCTCATCAGCTTAGGGGAAGTTTTAATGTATATTGTTAAAATTCAAATGTCAATAAATTGTGCTGCCAATGTTTTTGGGAAATGGCAGTTGCATCTTTTAATAGCTATAGGTAAGCATTTTAGAACAGACTTCCCCAAAATGGTGCCCACCAGTATCCATTTTAGCTGGGGATGGTGGGAATTTTAGTGTAACACATCTGAGGGTGCCAGGTTGGGGAAAACTGATTTAGAACAAAGAACAAAGTTACTGGGATAATCCACAAATGCAGGGACCAGTACTCAGCTGTACAGAGAAATGTTTGGAGTGAAAATGTAACAAGTCATTAAGAGAAGGATACAGGTATAGGAAAAGGCCTCATAGATTCTCTTCCTCCCTTGACTTAAGACAAGCCCAATGGCTGCTTCTACTGAAACCATCCTTGTTCATGAACAAGCAAAAATAAAAATGACTAATTGAAATAAATGTTAGCTTTTGATTTGGGATGTATTCTGAGTGTTCTGTTTCATTGCTCTTGTTGGAAGACAACATTCTTCTCCCAAAAGATCAAAGCAGCAACTCTGTAGTAATCTACACACATGTTAATTTGTAAATCCAAATGTACTGGGAGTAATGTGTTCACCTTTCTGTCTGGTTCACCTCTCAAATTAGTCCAGTTATGTTCTAAAAGTTGGGCGTTTCCTTTGGGTTAGACTAGTCTTGAACTTAGCTGCATGGTGTAAATACATTTCTTCAGGGCAAGTGGGTGAATTTTCCCAATTCCAGTGAAATATCAGCCTCTGGTTTTTCTAATTTCAAAGTCTTCCACTTGAAGAAAACTGAGCTCCAAGAACTCTGCATAATATAAGATCAAATTCATTGCTTGGTGATGAAATCAAGATATGTGGAAGTGTATGCAATTTCCACATTGCATTTGACTTTCTAGCTAGATTTCCTAGGATGTTCATTGAGATTTGCCAAAACTATTAGGATAATATGACTCTGGGCTTGTTTTAAGCAATGTAGTAGGCTGACCATATGAAAAGGAGGACAGAGCTCATGTAACTTTAACAGTTGTAGACAAAGGTGAATTTCAGCTGGAGTCATTTGTATGCAATTAGTACCTGGTGAAATTCCCTCCTCATCACAACAGTTAAAGTTGCAGGCATTATACTAGAGTGACCATATACAAAAGAAGGCAGGGGCCCTGCAACTTTAACTGTTGTGATGAAGAGAGGATTTCACCAGGTACTAATTGCATACAATGACTCTGGCTGAAATTCCCTTTTCTCTGCAACTGTTAAAGTTACATGAGCCCTGTCCTCCTTTTCATATGGTCAGCCTGCAATGTAGGACTTCCAAGTTCTCAAGTGGATTGGACGTTAACCAGGCAAAAGTAAGCAATTTCAACTGAGTTGAATGTATTTGTAAACTCAACCCTGGCACCCTGGCACTCAGAGCTCTTTAGGGTCAGTTTATACAGATGTAAAATACATTATTGGGGGGGTCACATTCTGGGCTCATCTACACCTAAGGGTGCAGCGGGATGGAGGGGGAGGATTGTGGACTTACTTGCTTCTGTGATCCTCCCCCAGTGTCTATACAGCTGCACGATGTCCCAGAAGAGGAGAGGGACATTGCGGGCACCATTTTATTGGGGGGGGGGAGAAGAGCTGCATGTGGTGAAAAAGTACCCACACACCAAACTCTGTGCCCAACCCCAACCCCCGCCATCCAAAGGATGGCAAAATTGCTGCCCCCACTCCCATGGGCATGGAGCCACCCTGCACAGCTCCATGCCCAGTTGAGGACACATGATTGCACGCCACACCACCCGTGGTCCTCAGGGTTGTCCCGGGACTGCAGAAAAACTGGAACATCCCCGATTTCAGTTATCCTGGGGAAAGTCTCTGGTTGACCCAAGATCACCTGTGCATCATTTGAATATACAGGAACAACCTGTACAACCAGGATATATGCATGGTATAGACATGGCCTCTGTCTACCCTCCAGTAAAGATACAATGTAGTGGCATATTGAATGCTCCCCCTTTTTTAATTACTTGTTTTCATGAAGAATTCTTATTAAATAAGTAGAGAATGGAGGATTTATCATACTTCAGCCATTTCATTAGGCAATGGAATGTTACAAAAAAATCATTCTGTGAATTACTGCTTTTGTAGCTGTTAGAGGGTTCAAAAGTTAAATAGATGCAAGCATTCCATTCTATATATCCCTTGGGAAAATGGATCAAAGAACGTGTGGGAAAAGCCAAGCAGAGCATGTGAGAGATGCAATGTGAGTGAGAAGAACATAGTACAAGAAAAGTACAAGAACAAGCAAAAAGCAAAATTGCTTCAAATTCTGTCCAAGCAAGTTAGTGAATAATGTTGCAAGGACGTACTTGAAAAAAAGAAAGAATACTTTTAAAAAATCAGTTGTATTCTCTCTGTTATGTAGGAGCAGGTTGCATACCACTCCACTTAGGGGCTAAATCTTAACAGATGATCTGGTCTTTCAGTTCAAATTCAGTCCCCCGCTTCTCAAACAGGTGATCAGCACTGTCAGAGCTGCACACCATGGTATTTAATAAAATAAAAGAATGTTTTCACTGACTTCAATAAACCTGTGTTTCCGAGAACCAGTTCAAAACTCAAAAAAACATGGCATAGACCTGGTTCACATGACACATTGGGCTCACCATGGGTAATTTAACCCATAATGAGTCATGACATGTGCAAGGCGCCATTTTGAATATATAACCTCCAATGGAGTTGCATCATGTCATCTAAAGCTGGCCATTGGGAGTTATGCAAGGGTTAAATAACCTTCACACAACCCTATAACACACCAAGGTTTTAGGACTGCAGTACCCCAGAATGCAGGTGGAGGATTCTATGTTTGCTTACTCCTCTGCATCAAAAACATTCTTGCACATGGAAGGCTAACACATCATGGAGAAAGCTTACCAGATGTAGGAAGGTATTCCACCTCCTTTAATCATAGCATCTGTAAATAAATATAATAAGAAACATATAAAAGCTCCCATTTCTTGATGTATTTAAATTGATTGTATAAGATCTCTTGACAATGGCTAAAAGTGTGATATAATGTCAATTGTAATCAGGAGGAGTTGAGCAGGCTGGCATAATATTTGATTAATAGTTCTAGTGCCCAAATCCAGCTCCCATGTTTAAGCATGAAATCTCCATACAAATGCTTAGCTTTCAGTGGGTAAATCACCAAATTTTAAGCCTCTGCATCTTTAAATGCTCTGCAAAAACAAGATTTCCTTTCTTGGCAACAAATTTCTATCGCATTAAATCCTGTACATCACCAGGTAGGTGGTGGTGGTGGTGGTGGTGGTTTAAATGACAGTTATTCTAGAAATGCCCTTAAACCTACAGTGTGTTCTAATTGAAGTTTAAGAAGGATTTTTTTACACACAAAAGCATCAAGTTGTATCTGTCCTTAATTCATTTTTCTTTTCTATTTTTAGGATATCAAATCACCTTTTTAGTGTCTACTATTCAATAAAATCATAGCCATTGAATAGAAAAAGTGGTTTGTGTCTTAATTATCCACATTAAAATGACATCTGCTGAAATTCCCTTTTTATCTAATGAACATACCAAAATACAGAAATATGTGTGCCTCTTGTGATTTCCTCACTTTGAGATGAGGATTTTTAATGTCACCATCAGCCTGCTTTATTCACGGAATTTTATGGGGGATCCGGAGGTGGTGGTGTCTTTTACTTGTAGACTTTCCACGTTTCCCCACCATTTCCTTTTTTCCCCTTGCCACAGAAAATCCATTAAGAAAGAAAAGATAGAATAGAATACCTTCTAATGGTTAGTTCTAGGAGACCTCCATCTAGGAACCCTCTTAACACAACCAGTTATGTTGGGGAGAATTTATCTGCTCTACCTGGGCAGTTCACACAAAATGCTAATCCACACTTAGTGGTTGAGTGTGGGTTGTTTTTTGAACTGTGGGATAGCATGTTGTCTGAACCCATGACATTTTCTGCAGGATGGTTGTTAAACATATGGTGTGGCTTGTTAATCACCCTGAACAACCCAGCAACAAACCATGGGTTCTCAAGGAGGCTTATTCAAGAAAAACAAGCCACCCTGCAGAAAATGTCATGGGTTCAGACGGTTCAACAAACAATCCACACACAACCACTGAGTGCGGTTTAGCAGGTTGTGTGAATCCAGTCATAATAGCAGGACTCCCTTAATTCTTGAGATAATGCTGCCATAATCAGAAAAAATAACCTTGGAGCTAATTTGGAGCATTTGAACAGATCAGTTTTGAGCCAACTGTAGTTCAGTGGGTTTAATGTTGCATTGTGAATTGCATTAATTTAAACTGGAATTGCATCAGTTTGAACAGAAATTGCATCAGTTTCAACAGGGAAGCTTTACAAATGGGAAATGGTGTTGCTGTACCCCCCTGTAAAATTATGTGAATTAGGCAGAGTGATTGCACATTAAAATCCTCTTATGGGAACAGCCTTAGAGTCAGTTTTAAATTCTGTCATCATGAAAGGCTGTTTTGCTGTTAATGTCACTACAGGAAAAAAAGCAGGATCCCCAATTACAACTCAAGAAAAAAACACAAGGTGCAAGGGACCTTACCAAACTGCACTCAATTTATATATAAAAGAAGTAATTTTATAGTGGCTTATAAACATGAGTATAAACAAATACAGCACAATTAATTGTGCACACCAAATTACAGAGGAAGTTAATATTTCCAGTGGATATACACCATATCAAACATATCAATTACATATTAAATATTAGGGATGTGCATCGGATCGGGTCTGATCCACAATCTGGAGCCAATCCAACCAAAATCGGATAAAATTATCCAATTCCGATCCCAGCTTCTGGATCGTTCGATCTGATCTGAACTGGTCCGAAAGGACCCGATCCGGTTTGGATAAGATCGGAGGATTGGATCTCCTCCCCTCCTTGCGCTCCTTACCTGCTGGGGCCATCCACTGGCATCCGCTGCCCCCTTCTACTGAGAAACAGGCTTCGCGGCCTGCCTCTCAGTAGTGTGCCAGGTGACGTCATCACCCGGCGCGCTACTGAGATGCAGGCCGCGAAGCCAGTTTCTCAGTAGAAGGGAGCAGCGGACAGCAGTGGACGGCCCTGGCAGGTAAGGAGCGCGAGGGGGAGGAGGGGGAGGGCCCCACTTACCTGCTGGGGCACCCGCTTCCGTCCACTGCTCTGATCTACTGAGAAACAGGCTTCGCAGCCTAGTTCTCAGTAGCGTGCCAGGTGATGACATCATCACCTGGCACGCTATTGAGAGGCAGGCCGCGAAGCCTGTTTCTCAGTAGATTGGAGCAGCGGACAGAAGCAGGTGCCCCAGCAGGTAAGGAGCATGAGTGGGGGGAGGGACAGGGAGGGGTGAGTTAGGCCCCCACTCACCCCCCCTCCACCATGTTTTCCATATAGGCTTGCATTGGGGGAAAGCTTTCTTTCCCCCAATGCAAGCCTACGCCGAAAACACCAAAAATGGCAGCCGATCCGAAAATTGGATGTCCGATTTTCTGATCAGGATCAAGTCTGATCCGATCCGAGGGACTTCCAATTTTGTCCGAACCGATCCAGGACAACAGCGGAGGTCCCGATCCAGGTGCTGATTGATCCAGGGGGACTGTGCACATCCCTATTAAATATATCAAGTCCAATATATATACATCATGTCAAACATATCAGTATTAAATTAAACATATCAGTCCAATTTGTTTCACTTCCTAAATATTATGAATTATCAGTCAACTGAATAAAACAAAATAGCTAAATATATTATCTATTGTGAGTGAAATAATTCATCAGGAGAAAACTTCAATATTGTACTGAATGTAGAAATTCTGGTTTTCTCCACCTCATTTCCCAGAGCATACTTGTGCTGCGAAAGCCAGACACCACAACAGAGATAACACCACCCAAAGCTGTTGCCACATTCAATTTCCTTATGTTTCTCTATTGGTTAGGCAGAGAAGGCTATTAGAAGCAATGGGACATATGTATCCTACTCCTGAAATAGGATAACACATTTGGCTAAATCCTAACTGACATTTCCACTGAAGAGTAATCTTAAGGTTAACTCTCTTAAGATGATTAAGTTAGAAACATTATCACATTGTGACAAGAGAGCTCAAGACACAGGAAGACTGTTCCTGAACAACATCATCACTGCCCTTTCATGGAGAAGTTTTCTATGTTTTGTGTAACAGACTGTGTGTAAGCTCTACAGAAGATTTCCCGAGAGTAAAGAGTATAACTTTTGGGAAAGTTCTAGAGGTCATCCCGTGGTGAGCACAAAAATTATGTGCCCGGCACAGTTTGTGAAGGCCTACATCAGAAGTAGGCAACTTGGTGTCCTCCAGTCCCTTTCATCCCTGACTATTGGCCATTAGGGATGTGTATTGTATCATTCCGATGTCCGATAACGATCCGATATTGGCTTTATCGGACATCCGATTAATGATAACGATACGATAGAGATCCCTCCGATAATTATTGGATACGATAATTTTGGTCCGATAATTATCAGATATTATCAGATATTATCGAAGGTCCATTTTTCGTTTGGCGCCAAACAGAGCTAGAAGGTGGGGTGTGTTTGCTTGAGACTGACAGATTAAGTGATCAATCGTGCAGCAAGGATTCTAGCAGGCTCTAATCACAATGTTGGAGGAGGGCTGAGGATAGCCTAGCATAAAACCCCCACCCTTGGGGTTCCATCTCTGTTGGGGAGTTAGGCGTTGAAGGAGAAAGGTGGATTTTGGAGAAGCTCTGTGTTACTGGATTGATTTTGGTGGTGATTGTTGGAGATTCTATTTATTTTCTTGCATCTTTCTGTTCCCCTCTGTGTCTCAGGTTCGTTGCTTGTGTATGTTACATTTGCTGCTTGTTGGTTTGATTGAAGAGTTAGGTTAGCGTGATGGAGGTACTGTTACTGAGTGAATGTGTTGTTGTTTCCTTCCCTGTTTTACTGTTATAAAAAAAACAAAAAATACAATATATTCTGTGTGTGTGTGTGTGTGTGTGTGTGTGTGTGAGTGTGTTTGATTGATTAACTGTGAGTGTGCTGGTGTATCCTGTTGCCTGCTACACAGGATAACACTACACAATCTGGTGGTCAAAGCAGCACACAAATTCAAAAAGTGTTGGCAAAGCATACATTTCCTTTGCACCAGAATGAAACACGGCTCTAAGGCGTGCCTTGGGCAAGGTGGCTCTGGGTCCAGGAGAGATGCTGTTGCTGGGGGCAATTCTGGGGTGGCTGTCTCCCCAGTGAAAATAAAGCACACATCTTCCTTGGTGCTTAAGAAGCAGGCAGAGGCACCACCACTAGCTACTGAAATGTCTGCCTGCAGGGCCCTCTTTGAAGAGCCACTTCCAGAGGCCAGTGGTAGCAAATTTCAAATTTATTGTTGTTAAGGCAACCTAAAATAGGTTTTAGCCCAATCTCACAATCAGCATCATTCAGTATACACATTACAGAATAAAATGGAACAGAAAAAAATATACAAGTACAAAATAATTTCTAAAAATCCACAGTTATAGACCCCCTTTCTTAGGTAGCATCAATGTCTTCTAGGGCTTCCCTAATCTTTGCTGCTTTCGCAGCAAACCTGGCCACATTTAGCATGATGAGTTTGGCTGTATTTGAGAGTAAATATATTATTTTATCCATATCTGAGAGGTTCGTCCTCAGTGCTAAAAATCTCATTAGATGTTTATCTCTAGGCATTTTGTATAGTTTACAATATAGCACATAGTGTATAGTATCCTCCACTGCCTGGCTACCACAAATACACAGGCGCTGTTCTCTAGGAATATTTTTATATCTCCCCTCTATGAATTTAGTTTTCACTGTCTGAAAACGCAGGTCTATAAATGCTTTACGGAGGAAGGGGGATGCTATTTCTGACAGATATTTTTCTTCCTCATGAGTGGATTTTAAAGATGGAAAGCTAGAGGAGAATCTAGAGACTTTGATTGCATCCAAATCTAGCTTGGCAAAGTAGTGCTGCAGCCGTTCTTTAATGGATAAGTGATTATGCAGTAAATCGCTTACTATTAACACTCTCAGATCAAATCCAAAGTTCTTTAAACTTGTTTCACGTCGACATAGCCAATTATTTCTGGGAGGGGAGTTTCTCTGTTCATTTATGCAGAGAGTTATTAATCTATTAACTGTATGTTTCGTTCTGACGTAATAAAAGAACATTGTCCTCCAGATAGAGTAAATTATTGGCATAACTCCAAGTTCCACTCTGATATAGCTAGTAGGTGTTCCTAGTGGAAGGCCCAGCAATATCCTTAAAAACTTGTTTTGCACAATCTCAAGTGAACATAAACTTGAGCCTCTCCATATCTCAGCTCAATACGATATCTGTGGGATAACCTTTGCAAGAAAAACTTTAATGGCTGGGCTAATTAACTGATCTCCACGGACCTTGGAGAATCTCAGGACAGTTTGCATTGATTTTTGGCCTTTCAGTTTCGTGACTGAGCCATTTTGCATAAAAGACCATGAGCCATTTTGCATAAAGCAGATTCCTAGATAGTTAAATTGGTTGGTTTGATCCAGATAGTGGCCATTCAATGTCCATTTATGTTTAGGCAGATGGGTACCAAAGACCATAACTTTGGTTTTTAAATAATTCATACACAGTTGTTCTTCGATACAAACCTCCCCAAAAACTTTCAGCAATCTTTTCATACCTATAAAGTTTTGGGATAATAGAACCATGTCATCCGCATATAACAGTATGTTCAATTTCCTAGAACCCATGGAAACAGGGAAATTGGAGTTGCTTGACAGCTGCCCAATAATGCCATTTACATATATATTAAACAGTATTGGAGCTAACAAGCATCATTGTCTAACGCCTATGGATGATTTGACTTTCTCCGAGAGTTGGCCTCCCTTGCCGACTCTGACTTGGATTGTCATATTGGAGTATAAATTCTTGATCAAAATCAGAAGTCGTCTATTCATCCCTAAATGTCATAGTTTGTGCCACAGTCTTTCTCCCATCACTATAATAGCGCATGGGGGTTACTGTTGATTAACCATATCCAAAAGGGACTCCATGGTGTCCCATATATCATAGGCATAGTAAATGGAGCCCCTAGGAGGGATGTATACATTTATACATATCAATTTAGTGCCATTTTGATTGATCAGCTGAATAGCCTGTAGGTATGGTGAATCAGTAGCTATTTCATAGGTTTCAACATTCAGACTAGCAGATATCCCCATGGCAAGACCACCACTGCTTCTCCCTTTCTTGGAAGTCTTCCTGGCAGGTGTTGAGAATACTTGGTATCCTTGAAGCTCTATTTTTTGGGTCCATGTTTCTTGTAGGCTACATATATGAAAGGTGGACAGATATTGTATAAATCCCAAGTCCCTCAGTTTGTTTTCCCATCCCGATATGTTCCAGGACGTAAGATTGAGTGGATCAGTTGCTAAGTCTAACTGGTCCATTCGGGGTAGGTGTGGTAAGGTAACTTCTTTATTTGTTTTACTTCTATTGGGGCGTAGTCAGTCATCGTAGGTCCTTGATTTTATCATGTTTGGGGAATCTTTGATCAGTAATTGCATTATGCTGCAGGCTTTCTTTCCCTTTAATAGTGCCAACAGGGAAGTTAATCTGGATAGAGTCTCCCGTTGGTATTGGCTTGGTAGGGCTTCAAAGCTTTCTATTAGCTTTAATTCTTCTGGGCAAAAATGTCCAGAGAGATCCTTAGTGCCCTCCATCCTTGTATGTCCCGTATCTCTATCTTCAGTGTGTTTATGTGGGAATAAGAGGCAATTGGGCGGGTGGTCAAAAATATTACTAGAAGAATCTTTTGCAACCTCTAGATCAATCAGGTCCCCCACTGGTGGGTCTATATAAGATGAGCTATGGTGAAGGTCATTAACACTTCTGAAGTTTCCCAGGGAGAAGATGGGAAAAACATCTTTAAAGTGTCTGCTCACTACCAGACCTATCCTCAAATATTCTTCTTTATTTTCATATATTCTGGCTGCAATGCTAGGTGAGGCAAAGGTGACCAAGGCACGTGCCATGTGATAGTTATAGAAAAGGTATTCAATTTTTTGTACTGAATCCAGTTTTTGATCTAATAGCATTCCGGGGAAGGTTGGTATAAGTTGCAGGAAGTGTCTTTTGCATTCCTGCTGGAATAAGTTACCCCTTGGCTTTGGGTAGTTAATGAATACCAAGTTTTGTTTCATTAGTTGCAGGTTCCAGACTGTTTTCTCCCAGATGTAGTGTGAGGGGGGTGCTGTCTTTGTCAACCCTACCAGGGGAAGTGTTATATTTCCTTCAAGGGCAGCAAATGACCACAGGTTCTGTATTTTGCATGAGTTTTCAATATTGGTCCCTTCGTTATCGTTAGTAGGTTTTGGTGTCTTCTTGGCAGTGACATCAATGTGCTTGGCCGTTGTCCTCCCTGAGATCTCAGACTGTGTATACAGTGGTAGCAGCAGCACTGGCCTTTCAGGAGTAGGAGTACCACCATCTCCTTCTCCAGTGGTTGAGGCAGAGAGCCCACTCATGGATCTTTCCCCTGAAATAGCAGAGGTCCACCCAGTTGAAGTTGAGGAGGAGCAGCAGGCAGCAGGCAGCAGTGGCTCCCTCGCCACTATCCAAAATCTCTTCGAGGGCTTCTACCCCTGCTACTGTCACACTCCAGAGTCCAGGCGCTGGCGGGCAGACTGGCTCACCCCAGAAGCGACAGGGCAGCATGGTGTGGGACCACTTTGAGGTGGCAGCGGATCCCCACTTTGCTGTCTCTCAGCATTGCAAGGCTGCCATCAGCAGGGGTAAAATTCTAGGGCACTTCACCACCTCCAATATGCTCTACCACCTGAAGAGGAACCACCATGCAGTCCTGCTTGGGAGAGAGGCGTTCACTTCCCAGCGGAGAGGTGCCAGTAAGGGCAAGCAGAAGGCTACTGCTTCTGCTGCCACTTCTCCATCTCCCATCCCCAAGCATCTTAGGCAGGCCACTATGGAAGACATGGGGTGGGGGAAGTATGGGGCCACGAGTTGGAGGTTTCCAGTGGCCAACCAGCTCACCAACTGCAACAGTGAGATGGTGGTGTTGGATGACCAGCCATTCAGCCTTGTGGACAATGCAGGGTTCAAGAGGCTGATGGCTCTTGTGGTCCCATACTACAAGCTGCCGTCTTGCACCACCCTTAGCAGGCGTGTGGTGTCCTCCCTGTACCGGGCATGCAGGGAGTTGGTGATGGGTCGACTGTGCCAGGCAGAGGCACAGAAGGTGCACTTCTCCTTGGACATTTGGTCCAGCAAGGGCAGAGCGCATGCTTACCTGTCCCTGACGGCTCACTGGTGGAGAGCCACAGGGAAGGAAGCATCCATCACTTGTGGGACTGGGAAGGAGGGCTACTGCTGGGCACTCCTTCATACTGAAGATATGGACCAGTCCCACATGGCAGCGGAGATCACCAAGGCCATTAACCGCATGGTGGAGGGGTGGCTGTCTGGGCATCAGCACACCCGCAGTTACATGGTGATGGACGGGGGAGCGAACATGGTCAAGGCGGTGCGTGAGGGTGGTTTTGAGGGTGTCTGCTGCATTGCACACATCTTTAGCCTCATAGTGAGGAGTGGCCTTGGCATGGGCAGCAGCAGCAGCATCATTCCCCCTCCCATGCCAGGAGTGTGCAACATGCTGGAGAGCTGTCGGAGGGAGGCTGAGCACTTCCACCACAGCGTGAAGGGCAGTCGGTTGTTGTGGGAGATGCAATCAGAGTTGGAACTTTCACAGCACCGGCTCCTTCAGCTCGTGGTGACACGCTGGAACTCTACCTACCTCATACTTGAGCATATGGTGGAGCAACAGCGTGCCATTCACAAAATGTGCAGGGTCGGGGACATAGGTATCCAGGCACCTCTGGCCAGGCAGCAGTGGGATACCATGTCCCAGCTTGTGACAGTCCTCAAGCCCTTCCTTGAGGCCACCGAAACCCTCAGCAGCAGCACCGCCCTCCTCAGCCAGGTGATCCTTGTTGCCAGGCATCTCCAGACCAAGATGCGGCAGTTTCTGGAGGACGGGGAACCCGGCACCAGGAAGCGCTTCCCGCAAGATGTGCGGGAAGTGTTGGAACAGGCTGAAGGCAGGACTAGACAAGAGGATGGAGCCCCTGATGAAAGACAGGATCTACATCTTGGCCACGATGTGCGATCCACATCTAAAAGACAGCGTGAGCGATGCCAATTTTAGGTTGGGGTGGGTGGAATTGCTGGTGAAGTTCGGGCTGCGCTAAAATCAGGCTTGGGCAGGCAGCAGCGGCAGAGGAGGAAGAGGAGGCCACGGCTTCCTGGGTCAGCAGTCCCTGCAGCAGCAGAAGCAGCATCCCTCCCAGCAGGAGCAGCAGAGGCCTTGGGTCCTGGGCAAATGCCCTAGAAGAAGTGGTGGGTGAGGCTGGTGACCAACCCACCCATCAGGATGACGACGCTGCAACTGCTGTGCAGTGTTATCTGGTGGAAACCAAAGAAAACATCTCCGTAGAACCCCTGGCCTACTGGTCATCATGGAGCCAGATGTGGCCAGACCTGGCTTGGGTGGCCTGAGATCGACTGAGCTGCCCGCCGACCAGTGTTCCAAGCGAGCGGGTGTTCTTGATGGCAGGCGACATTGTGACACCCCACCTCTCCCGCTTGGATGCTGAGTTGGTGGAGCAGCTCATCTTTCTCAAAGCCAATCTTCCCCTGCTGGGATACCTAGGGTGACCACATTTGGGAAACTAAAAAAGAGGACACCCAGTGGGGTGGGGGTGGGAAAGCAGCTTTCAGGGGCCTCTGGGATGCATGTCATTCACCCCCACCACCTTAAAGGCCCCAAATGGGGTGGAGGAGGGGAAAGTGTGTCATTCCCACCCTCCACTGCTCCAATCAGGGCCTTTTCTATAATGTCTGGGAATGACACGCTTTCCCCTTTCAGGCCCTGATTGGAGCAGTGTGAGGGAAATGACCCACCTCCAGAAGGTGTGTCATTCCCTCCCACCATACTAATGCAGCCTTCAAAGGGAAAGCGTGTCTTTCCAGGACATTATAGAAAATTACAGAAAATCCCCCCTGACACCCAGAATAGAACAAAAACCAGGACAAATCCGGGGAAATCCTGACAGTTGGTCACCCTAGGATACCCCACCCTCAAGCCCTTGGGGGAGTGAAAGACCCGCCTTTCTTTAAGTCCGGCAGGCTCAACTTTTCATGTTTTGTTTTTTTGTTCATAATTTTTATTATTATTTGCTGTTTTTACATCTCAGTAACTCAACTGATAGAAGGATTCCAAGGAATCCTGTTTCTCCAACCGTCCCATATTGAGGGGATGCTAAGCATCTCACACTGCCTATGGTTTAGTCCTGCCTGTATCTGCCTGCCTGGCTGCCAGTTAGTCGCCTTTGTGAAGTAGCTGGATCTCTGGGTCAAGTCCCTGCATTCTGTGGCTTACTTGTGCAAAAAGCTAGCAACTGGCCCTCTCTCTGCCTCTGTGCCCACCTCTGCCTGCCTGCCTGCATCTGCCTGCATCTGCCCACCTCTGCCTGCCTGCTGTCTGTGCATGGGAATCGTCTCGCTTGACGTCTAGCTGATTAATTTTTTTGGTAAGTCATACTGGGCCCGCCTTGCAGGGCTGCTTGTAGCCTTATGTGTTGTTTAAAAATCGAGCTTTCCTTGGATGAGAGGTAAACTCCCTCAACAATTCGTTGAACTCATTGATTTCACTTAATTCAGGTGCAGCCCACCTTCCTTGGGGCTTCAGACAGCCTGCCTGCCTGAACCAGGCTGCACGGGGATGGCCTTCCTCCTCCACCACCTCCTCCTCATGGACTCCATTAGTGAGGGGATGCAGAAGCATCTCACACATTGCCTATTTTGAGCCATGGAGCCTGCCTGGCCCACATTGGAGGGTCAATGTGCATGTGCGTTTCTGGCTTCAATAACAACAGGGAGACAAGCTATGTCATGAGTCCACTAGTCCCTACAGCCCTTCAGTAAGGGCCCCAATTTTAAGGACTAGTTCTTTAAACATGAGGAATTATTATAGCACTTTGCAGCAGCATGGAGTGGATTACCAGAAACAGTGCATGTGTTGAGAGCTTACTTCCGAGTAACAGCTGCAGCTGTATATCTGAAATTGGGCACAGATGAGTCCCCTCAAGGCCATCTGTGAGATGTCCACGTGTACTGTACGTCTCTTGAAAAAGGACCACATTTCAGCCACCTGAAACAGTGGATTTTGAAAGCTTACTTCTGAGTAACACTTGCACCAATTGTTCTGTAATTTGGCCCAAATGACTAGCAACACTCAGTCTGCATTGTGACCAAGCCTGTAACTTTGAAAATACAGAAGTTTTAGGCCTTTCTGTCTCAAAAAGCAACTCTATAGGGCAAAATGTGGATCCAAAATAAATATTGGATTTCTGATACTTATCAGAAATCTGATATGATTCAATGCGATTAACCTCCAATATAATCGGATCCAATAATTTTCTTTTATCCAAATTTCCAATTACGATACGATATTTTCGGCCGTGCACATCCTTATTGTCCATATGCTGGCTGAGGCTTGGGGGAGTTGTAAAACAAAACATCTGGTCCAACGCAACATCTTGCCTGCCCCTGGCCTATGTGAGCGCTTGAGGAGTCTGGGACATCAGATGGGGTGGTGTCATTGGCTCTATTTTGTTGTTCAGGCATGAGTGCCATTGCTTATGCTTAAGTGGCCAAAATAACACCATTCATGAACAAGAGGAAGGTTTTGGCAGGCTTGGGGGAACTTTGAAGTTTGCAGATGTACAAAACAATTTTAGGGGGAAAGCCCTGGGGAACCCCTGCCCCATCAGGACTGAGTATGCTTGACTGACTATTTGGGAGAGGTGGAAAACTGGGTGGGAAGGGGGAATGGAATCTGGGTGTCATGTAGAAGGGCCCAAGAATAATCATCAGAGGCCCTGTTCTATGTCCCACTACCTGGCGTCTAGAAAGGCTAGGTTGATAGGGTAGTAGCACACCGATTGAATTCCCTCCCATGGGAGGTGAGAGCATCTCCTCCCCCCCCCCCAATTCTGCTTTAGATGGGCAATAAAGACTGTCCTGCTCCATAAGGCTCTTAATGTTTCGTGTTTTGCTGCAGGTTAATTTCAGACAAGATTTTGTGATTTTAATTTTATTTTCATTCTGGTTTGTGGCTATAGGTATATTGTTTCACTCAGCATGGCCTTCCCCAACTTGGTGCCCTCTAGATGCATTGAACTACAAGCACCATTACCCACATCCAGCATAGCCAATTCTGCTCTCTGTATGATACAGTCCAACACATGACCAAGTTGGAGAAAGCTAACTCAATGAGCTTGTTCAGACAACACACTAAGCCATGGTTAGGCCGCTAACCCTTTTGCAGCAAATAGTGAGCATGTTTAAATGTAGCCATCATGGTTAGGAATGGTTCCCATGACACGCTAAGTCATAATGTTTAGCTCAAAATGCTTAACCACCATGGCTTAACAATTAAACCTGCAGGAGCCCTGCCCTCTTTAGTATTTGGTCGCTCTATTATAGAGGGCAGGACTCCTGCAGCTTTAACTGTTGTGATGAAGAGGGGATTTTTACCAGGCACTGCACGCATACAAGTGACACCAGCTGAAATTCCCTTTTCTATACAACTGTTAAAGATACAGGAACCCTGTCCTCCTTTCCATATAGTCACCCTAGACAGGGTCAGTGAGTTGAAATGATGGATGGTACTGTTGCTGTTTTACTATCTATATTTGAGCTCTGATCTGAGAGAGAAAAAACAAGATGAATTGAAATGGCAAACAAACATGCACAGTTCTAAATTCTCTACCTTCTTAGAAAACTGATGTCAAGACTATCTTAATGTGAAGGTTACTGTGGCTCACGGTTGCCTTTTTTTTGCATGGATGCTATTGGCTGATTCTGATGGGGTGACTGCCTATTTACATACATTCCAGTTCACGGTGATTGATTTTAACCACCCAGGTTATGAGTCAGCACAAAATCCAGCTGCTTTGATAACTAGTGTGGCCTTTTTATTTCCATGGTATTATCAATCTTTTATCAGCCAGACAAATAACCCAATAGCTCTTCTTTAAACACCTTATAAAGATGTGTAATCACAAACTGGAAAACCGACCTCTTGCTCCAATGGAGAGTGATGGTACAAGGGTCAGAGCCACCAGATCCTTAACACTGTGCAAATGGAACTGAATTTGTACCTTCCTGGCCTCCAGATCAAACATTTTTGTTTGCATCATGTAACCATTTATATCCTGCTCTTTTTTATAAATATAAGCTCCTAATAATTGTCAGGGAGCCTAAATAAATCATTATAAATCAACAAAATAATACAATAAACACCCAAACCATCAGCAACAGGCAGACCAAACACCTGGCAGAACAAAGTGGTTTTCAGAGAACATTCAAAAGTGGGCTAACTGAACCTCTCCAACAATAGCATTCTATAAGCTGGGTGCTGCAACCAGAAAGGCCCCATCTTGTGTTCCTGCCAAGCGCACCTCCCAACATTACAAAATGTTGTTATTAACTCCAGGCATGGCCCTCTCTGCCCCCTAATTTGGAGGACAAAATATTTCCTGCTGATGATCCAGAGATGGCCCTGATCCCTCACAACTGGCACAGAAAGAATAAGAATAAGAATATATTTATTTCTTACCCGCCTCTCCCTCCGGATCGAGGCAGGGAACAACATCAATAAAAACAATATGAAATACATGAAACTGATTAAAAGCTTATAAAATTAATACATTATTAAAATATCAACAAAGTCTTAAATTCGACTGGGTAGGCCTGCCGGAAGAGACCAGTCTTTATAGCTCTCTTAAATTCTGGAAGACTGGTAAGAACTACATTGGCTGCTCCCCAAGGTTGGACAAACAACCTCAGAGTGGGGGGAAAGGGGGCATTATGGTGGGCAGGGAGGGGATTAAACTAAAGAGGCCAAGATATGAGAAATCCTGAGGCCTCTCCAGCCTCCTTCCCTCCCCCTCCGAAGCACCTCAGCTAGACAGGCAAAAAAATCCATCTAGCAAAAAATACAGGGCAGGAGGACATGAAGGCAAGATTGGCTCTGCTGCTCCTCCCACCCTGCATATTTATTTATTTATTTATTTATTTATTACGTGTTCATACTGCCAATCAGCTGAAGCTTTCTGGGCAGTGCACAACCAAAAACCATAAAATATAACAAGTATAAATTTGAAACTTTAAAAGTTAAAAAGGCAATAGAAAACTAGCTACATTAAAAACTGGGGAAAGCCTGCATAAAAAGGTATGTCTTCATGAGGCATTTAAATGTTGTTATGTTTTCCGCCTCCCGAACTGCACGAGGGAGGGTTTTCCAGAGGGTGGGTGCTGCTACAGAGAAGGCCCGCTGCTGAGGTTTTTCATGGGGGCATTCTGTTCATCTCGGAATGGCCGGTAGGGCCTCCTCTCAGGATCGTAGTAATCATCAAGGTATATATATAAGGGAAGGTGTTCTGCTAGGTATGCTGGTCCCAAGTTGTTTAGGGCTTTGTATGATAATAGCATAACCTTGCACGTGGCTCGGTAGCTATCAGGCAGCCAGTGCAATTCTTTTAAAACAGGTTTTATATGAGCAAAGCTAGGTGTCCCCATGAACACCCTTGCTGCTGCATTCTGCATTAGCTGCAGCTTCTGAACCACACACATGGGTAGCCCCACATAGAGTGCATTACAGTAGTCTAGACATGAGGTTACCAGTGCATGAATGACTGTGGCAAGTCTATCCCTATCCAAGAATGGGCATAGTTGGCATACCAACCAAAGTTAATAATGGGTGCTCCGGGCCACCAAGGTCACCTGGGTGTCCAGTGACAAAGATGGGTCCAGGAGCACCCCCAAACTATGGGCCTACTCCTTAAGAGGGAGTGCAACCCCATCCAGAACAGGCAAACACCCCAATTCCCAGACCTGGGAACCACCAACCCACAAGGACTCTTTCTTATCAGGATTCAGTTTCAGTTTGTTGGCCCTCATCCAAGCCATAACTGTATCCAATGTCTGGTTCAGAATGTGCACGGCCTCTCCCAATTCAGATGTTACAGAGAAATAGAGCTGGGTGTCATCAGCATACTGGTGACACCTTGCCCCAAATCTCCTAATGACTGCCCCCAAAGGCTTCATATAGATATGAAGATTCCTTAAGTCTCTGGGGGCGGACCATCATAATGGGTCCCCCACCTCTGCAGGGAGGGACTGACACCGTGAGACCAAATTTCACCAGGAAGTTTGTCTGACCATGACAACGGACTAGTTTTCATCCCCTCCAATATCCAGACCACTCCCCTCACACCCTGAGGCAAAGACCCAGTCAAGGGTATGCCCTGCCCTGTGTGTTGGTCTGGTGACAAATTGAGACAGACCCATGGTTGTCATGGAGGACATGAAGTCCCGAGCTGGTCCTATTAAGGCAGAGTCCTAGTATTTTCCAACACCACATCCAAGACTGCCTCAGCCAGCTCAGTCAGGGAGTCCGTTGGGTAGCAGGGTGGGTGGTACACCAATCGTATCCCCAATCTGTTTCTTTGGCCCAGCACAAGGTACAGGCCCTCACAGCCTTTCTCAGGGTAGACAGGTTTTCTGGTGGGTAGGATTGAATTTTTATGGATCACAGTGATTCCCCCACCCCCACCGTGGCCCTCCAGCAAAGGATGATTGTAAGCTTCTGAGTTTGGGGGCTTATGATCATTGAGGATGCATTCAATAGGATTGTGCCCTAATTTGCTTTTCTACAAACAGCTCAACTCAGGGGCAAGACAGATGTCCATCAAAAAGAGATTCACAGTATTATCGACATATTTCATTTGCTTTGATATGTTACAGACACATGTATATTCAAATGCCCACATTTTAATGCCTTTTTTATGTACATCTCTGTCTTCACATTTCAAGTTAAATGCTACAATACCTCAGTATTAGGAATAGCTATTAGGAGTCCATGATCTGCATTGACTTAATGAAGCAAGTGACTCAACCACATTTAACGAAGGTGTGGTAAAACATCCACAATCCAAAGAGAGTGGTATCTCTCTTTGGATTGTGCATACAATAGCCTCAAGAAGGCAAGAAAACACTCCAGAGCTCTATGGTTTAGAGCAGATGTGGGCATGACCCTAGGCCTTTCTATGTGTGCCCCACAATGCTCTCCAGATCTTCTTACCAATCCCACCAGAGAAAGAGCCGGCAGGAAGGCAGGTCCCACACAACCCAGCCACACAAGGTAGTGCCCTAGAGCAACACCAATTATTTTATTTAAAACATTCATTCACTCATTCATAATATTTCTAGGCAACCTCTCAGGGCAGAAGCCCTCCCAGAATAACATTCTAAGCACGATGCTCAGTAGTTTGGCCTCTGATGCCCTCTGGGCTTTCATGCTGCCATTGCATGTGCTGCTCCCTCTGCTGGAGAAAGAAAAGAACTGGCAGGCAGATCCAGAGACTTGTTGCTGGAGATGCCCACCAGATCGCTGATGAAATAGATGGAAAGGGGTGGGATGAGAGAGAGAGAGAGAGAGAGAGAGAGAGAGAGAGAGAGAGAGAATTGAGAGAGAAGGAAGGTGTGTTCCCTCCAACTTTGTCCTGCCTATGCTTGGAATTGACCCACCCACCACCAGTCCCAGCCCTGCCTGCAGGCACTCTGTGGCTCCTCAGTACTTTCCCACAAGGAAACATGGCCCAAGACTTCCAAAAGGTTGCCTGTCTCTGGTCTACAGTAGCATTGAGGTGTGCAGACCTCAGGCTTACAGAATCTATTTTGGGTTTGTTTGTTTGTTTGTTTTTACCAGAATCCAGAGATTTACCAACCAGAGGCAAGTACAAAATAGTAGTTCAAGGAGTGGGGACACCTAAAGAATGAAAGAACAGAGGGTCTCTGAGCACATGTTCAGCCAGGGAATTCGTTTTCAGTTCCAGAACTGAGCTCACAGTCCCGTCAGACAAAAATCCAGTCTTTGGCTTAATCCACACCAAGCAGGATATTGCACTATGAAAGTGGTATATAAAAGGCAGGAGCCACACTTCTGCTTTATAGCGGTACTGAAATGCACTGATAACTGTTGGGGCCCATTGATACATACCATATACTGCTTCCATAGTGCTTTATCCTGCTTGGTGTGGATTAGGCCTTAGTTTTCCATCAAGTTGTCTTATTTCAGCAGCCTAATTTATTTTTAATGTGCCTTTTAATTGTTGCTATAAACATTAGAGAGTCAGAAACTCTTGCCAGTCCACTGAAAATCACCCAAAGATCTACCATTAGATTCCAGTCTAGCTCCTCCCTGCCCCTGGTCTGGAGAACAAAACAGCACAGAGGTTGGCCATTCCAGCTCAAGATGCATGTCGGAGGTCCCCTCTACAGGGATTCGCTTTTGCGCCTGGTTAGTCGATTATGCACATCATCGCTGAAGCGCATTTACGCCTAATACCTCTGCACGAGAGGCAGACAGGGAGAGGGGAGAGGGGAGGGGGGAGGTAGGGCGGGCGGGCGCCTGTCTCTTTAAGGCAGGTCCCTGCGAGTTGTTATGCTGGAGAGCGATGGAACTGACGGGGCGATTGAATGAAACGGAGCAGGGGGGGGGAACAGGGCAAGAAAAAGGGAAAAGGGAGCTGGAAGACGGAGAGCAAGAGCGAGAGGTCAGCGGGAGCCCGGTAGGAGCAGAGCCAGGAGCCGAGCGGGGGAGCCAGCAGCAGCAGCAGCAGCAGCAGCAGCAGCACTCGGGAGGCAGGGCGCACTGGGGGGGGGGAACAGAGCAAGAAAAAGGGAAAAGGGAGCTGGAAGACGGAGAGCGAGAGCGAGAGGTCAGCGGGAGCCCGGTAGGAGCGGAGCCAGGAGCTGAGCGGGGGAGCCAGCAGCAGCAGCACTCGGGAGGCAGGGCGCACGGGGGGGGGGGGAACAGAGCAAGAAAAAGGGAAAAGGGAGCTGGAAGACGGAGAGCGAGAGGTCAGCAGGAGCCCGGTAGGAGCGGAGCCAGGAGCCGAGCGGGGGAGCCAGCAGCAGCAGCAGCAGCACTCGGGAGGCAGGGCGCACTGGGGGGGGGGGAACAGGGCAAGAAAAAGGGAAAAGGGAGCTGGAAGACGGAGAGCAAGAGTGAGAGGTCAGCGTGAGCCAGGTAGGAGCGGAGCCAGGAGCCGAGCGGGGGAGCCAGCAGCAGCAGCAGCAGCACTCGGGAGGCAGGGCACACCGGCTTCACATCCCGCCGCAAAATAAAACTTGCTATTTAACGCGCATTCGATAATGCGCATAATCGGAGGGATAGCGCGCCTCTACGCCCGATTTGCGCTCCGTCCTTATAGAGGTAAAAAAATTTAAGCGCCTTGAAAGAGCTTTAAACCTCTCTTGTAGAGGCAGCCTAACACAAGCGAGTATCTTATTTTAGATAATGTAAAGTCACCAATTTAGGCATTAGTCATTTTCCCATTTCAAAACTAATCTGTACCGGGCCTTCATGTTTTAGCAGCAGCAACTGATGAACATTACTAGTATTCAGGGTTCCTCTTCTTCCCTCAACCCGCCCCCACCTTCACCATATGTTAAACTTCAAGCCAGCTTTCCCTGATGCTTCCTTGTAACAAATCTCTGGTCTGCATCTCCAAGGACAACCTGACCTATTTTTGCAAAGCTTGCCTGCTTTAGAATCTATTCAAATCATCAGCATCATTTAGAGGGGGGAGTCTGGGCAGCTAAGGCAGTTCTGGAAGATTAGTATCAATGACCAACTACTACATCCAGACCTGAAATCCCATTTAATAACCTACATTAAATACATGGGCAATTACATGTTCACAGATGCAAAACAAATCCCTTCAGATCCTATTCCCTAGCACAGTGTTCATACCCATATTTAAGTGTTGCATTGGTGTTAATTTCTGGCAGCCAACGTGGTCCAGTTCTAAGCCTTATTTTCCATACAGTACTGTTACTAGAGGCATGCATTGGATTCTTCTGAATCCCAAATCCAGAACTGAATCAGTCTGAGAGAGAGTATATCAGCTGGTAATCTCTCCTGTCTTCCAAACATTAAATAAGTAGATGCAAACGCAGGATACCTTTAAATGGTATTACTGTAAAGAAAGATGACTTCAGATAGATGCTCTGATAAGGGCTTTCTCTCCCCCCACTACCAGTTTCTTCCCCAGTGCCATCCTGTTCATGATGCCAAAAGAGATGTGGTAACTGTGAGACCACAGTTCAACTGTAATCTGGAAGAGAATTTGAAACCAACACAAACACTTCCATTTTAAACAACTTTTTATAATGAATAAGTACACACACACACACACACACAAAGACAAAGGTTTCCTTCACACACACACACACACACACACACACACACACACACAGAGAGAGAGAGACACACACACACACAAAGACAAAGGTTTCCTTCACAAAGATATCCCCTACAATGCCATATTCTTTCTTATATAATGTGCTGGCACTTAGTCCTCTTCGCTGATAAAGTTGTGTATAGTGCAGCGGTATTGCTCAGTTGCCACAATGAAGTGATGCTCCCACACGGATCCTCTGTCTTGCAGGGATGCCAGATCCCTGCTCCTCACAGCCATACATTCCCTCATTGCCTAGGCTGTCTTGTCCTGGTGTCATGACCCCAAGCCCTCAGGCCTTCCAGTGTGCAGCCAAGGAGTCTGGCTAGCATGAGGCGCAGCCTACTTCCTCATGGGTAGAACAATTCGTGCCTTGTTCAGGGCCCTCCTGGCCAGTGGATACAGTACTGCCAACATCTTGTAACTCAGAGGACAAGGCCGTGGCAGAACACAACCTCACAGAAGTCTCAAGCTATCGAGTCAGAAAAAGGCCCTTGAACAACCTGACAGCTTGTTCACGAGGGGCAGAGCTAGCCACATTACAGGTCTTAGCAATCTGCAGATGGCTTCAGTTCTTATTACTAGTCCTGATGGCCATATGCTACCTCCAATATCAGAGGCTGCATGCATATGTACACCAGTTGCTGTGGAACATGGGCAGGAGGGTGCTATTACACTCATGTCCTGCTTGTGGGTTTCCCGTGGGCAACTGGTTGGCCACTGTGTGAACAGAATGTGGAACTAAGTGAGCCATTGGTCTGATCCAGCAGGGTTCTTCTTATGTTCTTATGTTCAGTTGGCTTTAACTCCTTCCTGAGACAACATGCTTCTATTCTCCCAGTAGGAGAGAGATCCAGTCAACAGACCTATTTGGAGCTATCCAAAGTTCGACTATCTTCTTGCCTTGATCTCTCTTCCTGCTTGATCTTGCTTCCAGCTTTGCCTGTGAGCTTCAAGGGACCACAGAACAGGACAGCTGCCTTCAGACGCCACTGGCACTTCCATAATACTCCCAAGTATTTATTTCCATTTTTGTAGTCAAACAGTCTCCACAAAGCAGCTTGCAATATTACCAAACTAATATACATTTCAAACCATATCACGGAAACAATGTAAAATTTAAAACATGAATGAAATACATTAAATCAAAAATAGCAACACTGAGAAGCAGCCTATGTCAGAGCAGCAAAGATAAAACACAGATCATCTGTCACAGATACGTTAAGTCTCCAGTACTCTCAAATTTGGGTAATTAGACACAGGAGCCCTTGCCCATGGAATTTCTTGCTTCTGGAGGAAGTGGGGAATGTGACAGCAACCTTTGTCCGTATATTCAAGCCACCGGAGATAGAATTGAACCTCGTGATGGATTGTAGTTCAGCTGTTTCATGCAGAAAACTGTCTTTGAAGTTCCTTTGTTCAAGAATTAACACCTGAAAGTCATTGTCAGAACATTCTGGGAGGTTAAATGTTCCTTCACCTTTTTAAAAAAATATTGTCATTTCTTATATCAGACGTGTGTCCATTTATTCTTTAGTATAGAGACTGTCCTCTTTGTCCTATGTAGCTTGCAGTAGGGAATTGTGGAGGGTGGATGTGATTATGTTTACCCTGGACTTGAAATCCCAGTATTATTTAAAAGCACACACACACACACACACACACACACCTTAACAGCTTCCCCATGATTTAAGAATTTAAAGCCTACTTACTCTTGGAAGGAGAGCTGGCAGCATTAGAGATTATGGTCACAATCCACTGGGAAGTTGTCCTGTGCACACCACATTTAAATCTATGGGAGTTGCTGAAGATGCAGGTGCCCAAATCCCTATCAATCCAATTGCTAGCTGCAACTTACTTCCCAGAGATTAGCTTATTTAAAACACAGCTTCTTATTTAAAATGAAGGAACAATCTATTGACCCAGTTCACATGCAGCAGCGGCAAATCTTGGGTTAATTAATCCACAATTTTCTGCAGTGCATGTCACTGGCTCAGTTCGGACAACACGTTAAGCAACTGTGGGTTGTCAAAGCAACAACCCGTTGCGTTGTTAAACGTGTCGTCTGGAGGTAGCCACACAATGCAGTAACAACTCACAGTAGGCAAAGTTGCCAAATTCAACAACTGAGAGAAACAACTCACTTGCGAGTTGTTAAGGGAATTGTCAATTGACAAACGTGTCGTCTGGAGCGGTGCGTTGTTGAAGGAACAATGGTGAGTTGTTGAGCAAGGAAGATCAGAGAGTCAAGCGGCTAGAGAGGCAGAACGTGGGCAGCCGCTCAAGCACTCTCACAACAGATCCCTGGCATTGCCGCCATAGCAACCATGGACTCCCGCCTCCCCCACCAGGCAGCCAGCATGGAGCTGAACAAGGGGCCTTCTCCTGCAAGCACGTAAGACAGAAGCCCAGGCAGTCACCCAAATGGAAAGGGAAGCGCACCAGAAGGGAGGCATGGCCAAGGGGGGAAGGGGGAAACGGAAGAAGCAACAAGCCCAGTCGCCCAGGAACAAGGGGTAGCCCCCCCCACTCCAACAGGTAGAACATCAACCCACCCGAAGCATACCCCCACCGCACAGCCACCTCCACCCTCGCGTCACCCAGAAAAATGAGGGCCGGGGAAGCAGCGACCAGCGAGCCCCCCCCTATTCACCCAAGACGAACGGACAGCAACCAACAGCCACATACATCCCCAAGACGCACGAAATGGCAAGGCAAAGGGCGCCCGTGGGCGACAGCCAGCCACCTGCGGATGTTGTGGAAATCAGGCAGAGGTATGCACAACAATCCCAAGGACATGAAGTGGCCCTGGCCAGCAACAACAACAACAATGCCTACACACAGGGCACATTCAGAGGAAGCACAGCAGCCCACCATCACCCACCATCATACAAACACATAGGTTGGGGATAAGCAGCCCAGGGCACAGCCAGCCGTCACCTCCGAAACACACATCCACTGGCAACATGGAGGCAGAGGGAGAAGGAGCCCGGGACGACCTTGCCGAGGACACCGGCTCACAAACCCCAGGAGAGGGGAGCAGCCAAAACGCCCCAGAAAAATGCAGAGCACATCAATGGTCCCATGCAGAGACCGGGCAATTCATAGAGCTGTGGGGAAGCCTGGAAGCTAGGAGGATCATGGCCACTGCCAGGCACAATCAGCTCTACCCATGGCTCGCCAAGCAGATGCAGGAATGGGGACACGACCGCAGCAGCAAACAATGCAAGGACAAGCTGCACGGACTCAAGAGGAGGTTCAAGGAGATCGTTGCCCACAATAAAAGGACTGGCGTCCAGCCATGCACCATGAACTTCTACGACGAACCGTCATGTCTCCTGTTGGAGCACCATGATGGGACACACAGCAGGCAGTGGGGTCGCCAGCAATGAGCCACCGCACACACGACAATGAGCTCAGCTGGACCAAGGGGCGCAACGGGAGGAGAGCCCCACCGCATGGAAATCACAGCCGGCGGTACAGACAGACGCCCCACATCCCAACACCCCCCCAAAGGGCCCCACGGCAGCACCTCCACCCCCCAATAAGGGCCCCACAGCAGCACCTCCACCCCCCAAGAAGGCCCTGAAGGCATCAGCCAAAGCATGTCCGGCCAAGGCGAAGCCAATGAGCCATCCCGCGCCATCCAAAAGCCCTTCATTGCTGGCGATGCTGCCACCCGTGCTGCCCAGGACAGTCAGCACCTCAAGGAGTATCTCCCCCCACGCCAGCCTCTTCCAGCAGCACCAGCCCCACAGCATTCCTACGGCTCATCTGTGCGGACATGCAGGTAGCGGATCCTGCTCCTGACCCCCTGGTGCCAGAGACCGAGCAGGAGGATGAAGAGCCAGGGCCATCGTGCCCGAGGAAAACCCCCGCGAAGGGGAGTGCAGCCATCAGTGCAGGGCGGGCGCCACGGCCAGTGCCGGCACCCCGTACACGGCTGGGGTCCTCGAAACACGCAGCTATGGTCAGGGTTTCACTTGAAGCATCATGGATGCCATGACGGAGATGGGGCCGGTGTCACAAGAGGACCAGGTCGAAATGGAGCAGCTCGTGGAACAACAGGTGGGAGACGTGCTGGAGCCAGAACTGTCACCGTCCCAGGAAGAGTTGCTGGACATCGATATGCAGGCAACCAATGACACGTTCGTGGAGATGGAGGCGATGGAGGATGAGGCGCCATCGGATGCCGAGCTCGAGGCCGGGGAGGCCGTGCTCGAGGAGGAGTTCGAGGGGCCTCCACAGCCGGATGATGAGCCGATGGAGGGTGCGGCCCCCCTGGAGGAGGAGCCGCCGCCCGCAGGCGGGCACGGTGTGGCCGTGGCCGAAGAAGCCCGTCCCCTGACCAATGCGCAGACGTGTGTCTGTATGCGCAACAGGTGCAGGGCAGACCGGCTGCAGGTGGCGAGGGAGTTGGTCATGATCATGGAGACAACAGGAGAATGCATCCACGGCCTCTTCACACGCATGGCGGCCGAGGAGGAGGCCAGATGCACCAAGGAGCACGTCCTCACCATGTGGGCCACACGCACAGCCAGTCAAGCCGTGGAAGAGTGTGCCCAAGCCATACGGGAGGCGGGGAGGGACATGCGTATAGGTCTAGAGCGTCATGTCACCGGGATGACCGAGGCCATGGCGGCCACCGATGCCATCATCGATCGAGGCATGCGGAAGCGCACAGCAGCCATCGACCGCCAAACTGAGGTGCTCAGGGAGCTAGCCCAATCATTCCGGGACACCTACCATGGGCCCCCGCAGCCTGCACCCTACATGGGGCCATTCGGATACATGGCGCTGCCGCAGCAACAGCAGTACTTGCCCCCACCAATGGCCGCAGCATATCGGGACCCACGTTCGGCGTTGGCAGCAGCAGGTGCCGCAGGGAAGGCGGGGGGCTGCCGGAGGGCAGGAACAGCGGAGCATAGGCGACCGGCCGAAGAGGGGCTGCAACATCCCACCAGAGAGGAGGGGGAGGAGGCGGAGGGGGAGGGGGAGGAGGCAGAGGAGGAGGACGAGGAGGGGGCGGAATGGCCCTTTCAGGACAACATGGCCTAAGGCAAGGTCATCCTACGGGTTCCTAGACCCATCCGCCAAGAGACAATAGGGATATGCAGTTGTAGGTTCGCCCACCCCTATACATGATAAGGCCCCTTTAGATCCCCGTCCCTCTGGCCGGCGGCTCCCTCACCCCAGTCTAGGCGCTCAAGGCTATGTCCATCAGCATCCCTATGCAACATTGTAGCACACCTTGGATGCCTCTCGTTCCTGGCCCTATCTCCCCCCATTGCAGCCACAACCAGTCAAGATGGCAGCACCCTACAGGTCCAATGGGCACCGAGCAGGGCACACTGTCCGAAGCCGAAGGGCCCTTCGGCGTGGAGGTTGGTTATGGGGCTGTTGGGCGGGATGCATTGGTGTTGCTGTGGCCTCCGTGTCACTGATGGCAATCCCACCCTCCTCTCCCCCCTTCTGTTCTCGTCTCCCAGGGAAACTACGCTCCCTCCACCATGCCATCCGCAGAAGGTGGAGGTCCCAAAAGGCACGGTGTCTCCATGCTCTGGAGTTGGCCCTGGGAGAAGTCATACGTCGCATTCGACGTCTGGAACGAAGCATCCGGCATTGCTGCCGTCCGATCAATGGCCTGCCATAGGCCTTTCCGCCAGCATGGAGGTTCACACCCATCCCCCCTAGTCGTAGCGTAGACTCGGCCTGCTGTGCTGATCCCCCCTCGCGCACCCCACTCTGTCCATTCCCTTTCACTCCCCTCTCTCGCAGGTGCACTTCAGCCTATACAAATTCTCCTGAACTTCCATTCCCACGCTACCTTAGTTGGCAGTCCCATGTTCCCGGCCTTGCTCCACCTCCCTCCTCCCTCCTGCTCTGTCACGCCCACCGCCCCTCCAATCCTGCCCACCCACCCCTCTGGACCGCCCAGCATTGGCGACTATGTCCCGAAGGGAGCTCACAATGGTCTGCTTGCAAGTAGCAATCCAGACGGCCACGCAGAACCACGGCGACGCCGATGAGGAGGACCTATTCTGTGCCCGGCTGAGGCAGCTGAGTGGAGCCATGCCCGCGAAGCCAATGTTCAGAACAGAGTCCTTCCGCTGGCCCCTCAGAGCAATGGAGGCTATGCCTTGTCTCCGGGCTGCCATCCTGCCACTGGTTCGTCCCCGTGGGGCGCCCATGATGATTGTGGAGAAGCTGGCCGAAGGTGCGGCCGAGGGAGCCCTGCAACGCCCTCCCCCCCGATGTCAGCCAAGCTTCTTGCCGAGCGCGAGACCGTCCGTCGCTGGGTGCTCCCCCAGACGGATGCCGTGTGGAAGGAGATGCAGAACTTGGAGGACTGGGATGACAAGCGCCTCCGTGGAAGCTTCCACATGTCCCGCACAACTTTCGAAGTGTTGGTGGCCGAGGTGGCCCCAGTCCTGCAGCGGGAGTGTACAAATATGCACCGAAGCATTCCAGTTTCCCGTCATCTCGCCCTAACACTGTACAAGCTGGCGTTTAACGTGGGCTACCTGCCACTGTCGACCATCTTCGGGGTTGGCGTGTCTACCGCGTGCGAGATCTTCCGTGAGACGGTGTGTGTCCTGAATGAGCTATACCTTGCCGACGTCATTTGGGTGGGGGACGAGAAGGAGAACATGCGTGGCTTCCGTGCCCTGGGCTTCCCGCAGGCGGTGGGGGCGATGGACTCGACCCACGTGCGCATCCTGGCCCCTCTCCCATGGCAAGGAGTACTACAACCGCAAGCATTTCTACAGCATGGTTCTCCAGGCGGTGGTGGATTCCAAGGGCTGCTTCCTGGACATGTATGCAGGCGTGTCCGGGCAGAGCCACGATACAGCTGTCTTCTGGAACTCCCCCCTAGCTGCCAAGCTGACATCGGGTTGCTTCCTGAAATCTGGCCCCACTTCCCTGTGCAGGCATGCGGTGGGTCTGCTCCTCCTGGCCAACCAGGCGTTCGCCCTACAGCCATGGCTGATGGCCCCATACCACTACCCGCGCACCAACGTGCAGCATAAATACAACTACTACCATTGCCATGCCCGCGGAGCGTGCCTTTGGGCGTCTGAAGGAGCGTTGGCGCTCCCTGTTAGGCTTGCTGGACTTGCAGTCCGACATCATTCCAGACGTGATGGTGTGCTGCTGCATCTTGCACAACATCTGCAAGTCCCGTGGGGACGTGTTACTGGCCGAGCACCGCGACCTCCTTCGGGCGGGCGAGGACGCTGACGCCATCGTTGTGGACAGGCGGGACATCGAGCCTTTGCCGGGGCCCGAGAATCCCATTGGGGAGCACTGCGCCCATGCGGAGGCGTCTCGGGCGCGTGAAAGCATCAGTGCCTGGATCTGGCTGCACTACCCCGACCCCCTGTAAGCATCGGTTGTGGGGTTTCATCTGTGGACTGGCATCTCTCTCTGGCATGCCGCCCCTCTCCACCACATCCCCTTTGCAAGTTCCGTGCTTGGCTCCCTGGGGATGTGGCCTCGGCCGTCCCCTCTTCACCGCTGTGCCTTCCAGCCGCCTCCTCCCTTCCCGGGGGCAACTGTCCTTTCCGTAGGCTCTGCCCTGGCTTAGTGGTGCCCATGTGCCTTATTGCCCATGTCTGGTCTCCCTGCTGAATAAAGTTTTCTATGCTACCCCACTCTTGCCTTCTTTCCTGTGTGTGTGGAAGATGCTCTAGGAGGGAGGTGGGGGTGAGGAGTTTGGGGGCTGGGGCTGGGGGCCGTGGGTCTTCCTCGCGACTGCCATGTCTCCCATGTAGGGTGGGTGGTGGGTGTCTCCCTGGGGCATGGGTACCAACATTAACATTGCAGCGCTGGGCGTGGGGTGCGACTGTTGTATTGGTGCTGCTGTTCCTCCTGGCTGTCTCTTTGCCCAAGGCTGCTGAGTTCCGCCCACTGACTGAGGCAGCCAATGGGGTTTGGGAGGCGTGTCCTGCATCGGCTTCAATGGCGGCGCCCATGGTTTTCGGCCGCAGTTTCTTCTGGGATACCTGCTGGAGGACTAACGAAGTTTGGTAAGCGGGGAAAATGGTGGCCGAGCTGTCAGTCAGAGCCAAGTATGCTATTTGCAACCGGTGTGGTTGCCGTTTCCTTGCAGCACCTGCTGCAGCGTGTCGTCTGTGGATCACCACCTTTTTCACACACCGTCAGTAGGTAATTTAACAACCGTTGCCTAACGTGTTGTCCGAATTGAGCCACTGTCTCTTTCAATATGCAATTTCCAATAAGCCCAATCAAAGGTTGCTCTGTGACATCCCAACCTGGGCACTATGGGTTAATCATGGGTTAAACAACCCACAGTTAACCTACAGTTAGTAATTGGGTTAACTTTGGGTTGTTTAACCCACGATGAACCCATAGTGCCCCAGTTTGGATATCACGGAACAACCCCCAATAAGCCTGATCAGATGCTGCATATGCAAAATGGTGGTGCACATGATTTGCTACTATTATGTCCAAACAGGCCCATTATGTTTTAAAATAATTCCAGTTCTATAGACTCAATTATTATGGCATATTTAAATACCACATTTTTAAAGTATCTGTCTACATAAGAATTGTCTTGGCATTTGGGCATCTTTTCTTCGAACATTTTTTAAAACATAATATTTATAGTTTTTTAAAAAAGTTTGAAGAAAAGATGCCCAAATGCCAAGAGCAATAAACCAGGGGAACATTGCCTCCTTCACATTCAGGACTGTTATTTTTGTTGCCTTTGAGAAATAAATCCCTGTCTTGAGGTCAAAAATAATGGATTAGAAGGGACTGAAAAGACTAGGCTGTTTCCTTGTTCCAGCTGTTCTGTAAAGCTGCTTGAGTTCACAAGGAAGGGAAAGTGTTCCCTGGTCGCTATCCACATGTAGAGGAAAGTATTGGGGGGGGGGGCAGAGAGGCAAGGCAGGTGAAATCATTGCTTCCAGGCTCAAATGCTAATTATTATCAACACCATAATTTGCTAGCAAAGCAGCCCCATTATCCAGCAGTGATCATTTCATGAAACCTTAGCAGGCTATTTATAATAAGGATGAATTTTACCGGAGAGATGAGGAGGAGCACCAATTTCCTGCCGAAAACCAACTAATTTCTGTCTCCTATGTTGTCTCCAAATGTGCTATTTGTAGTAAATAGCACCTTCGGAGCAAATGACACAGTGGCTGCATTCGGACAACACATTAGTCAATGGTGGGATGAGTGGCCAACTCACAGTTGGTTATTTTGTGGGTACTCCCCACACAACATATTCCTACACAACTGTGGGTGATTGGGGCTGGCATTGAGTGGACTAATAGTCAACCCAGCATTTGACTGACACAGCCCCCCCCTCTCCCCACCCCACCCTCCCTCCTCCCTCAGTCCTCCCAGTTCTATCCCAGCAGCCTCTGCAAGTTGCGCCAGTTGTAGCAGAGTGGCAGCCACTGCTTTGGTAAGCTCTTGCCGCCTGCCTCTATGGGCTTGTGTTTTAACCCACTCACCACACGCCATTAACACACCCACCCCTCCACACAACACTTTAAACAACTGGCTTTGAGCTTAACAACTTGCAAGCCAGTTGTTTCTCTCCATTGCTTATTTGGGCATACCGTCAGTAGTTTGTGAGCGGCATGTTACCCTCCACACAACACAATAAGCAACACAACTGACGATTGTTTCCCCCCGTCAGTTGCTTATTGTGTCATCTGAATTCAGCCACTGTGTGTGTTTGCAGAGGGAGGAGAGAGAGAAAGAGATTTTCAACAGGAAACTGGTGTGAATCCCCATCCAGACAAGGGGCATGTTCTAGATAAAGGTCCCACAGATACTGTTGTTTCAAAATAAAAATAAAAAGGTGGCCAAGTTAAACAAGGATTTTTAAGAAGTGTGAAAAACATAACTGGCAGGAATCACCCTAAATTTGGTAAGAATAATCTATGGTGACTATCTGAAAAGGAGAACAGGATTCCTGTATCATTAACAGTTGTGTAGAAAAGGGAATTTCTGCGGGTGTCATTTGTATGCATGCAGCACCTGGTGAAATTCCCTCTTCATCACAATGGTTAAAGCTGCACTAGCTATACTAGAGTAACCAAAAAAGGGCAGGGCCCCTGCAGCTTTAACTATTGAGATGAAGAGGGAATTTCAGCAGGTGTGAGTGCTCGGCCACTGGCCAGTGTTAAATTTATTTTTATATTATTTACTTAGAGCAGATCTACACACTAGGTTTTTAACATTTTATAAGGGTTATGAAAACTCTTTGGGCCACATGACACACTCCCTATAACGTTGTATACCTGAGGTTTTTTAAAACTCATTTCAGCTATATACAACAGTTTCACTTTTAATAAATCATTTTAAGTAAAATAATGTGTCCTTCCTTACCGTTTGTGATTCATGGGGCAGTGCTTTGTTTGCTGGTGCCCAAATGCTTAGCAGTTGATTGGTGGGGAAGAAAGCGGGGCTAAGGATGAAGTGGGCGAGTGAACTACAACACCCACAATTCTTAGCCCTATACTCATTGAAAGCTAGAGAATGACAGAGGAACTAAGGAGGAAGTGGGTGACTGAGCTACAACACCCACAATGCCTTGCCCTAAACGCATTGTAAAAACAAAACAAAAAGAGATGGGGCAGAAGAGCGTGTGACAGCACACACCGCTTTAAAGACTGAAGAATTTTTCTCTTGTAACGTGAGTACTCAGTAATGTGGCCTAAGTCGTTTTAGAACGTACCTATTTGGAATGTTTTAAAATACTATTTAAAACATTCCAAGAGACTGTGTAGATAGGCTCTTATTTACTACATATTACATATAGTATACCAACCATTGACCAAAGCTCTATGGGGGTTCACAAGACAAAAGTTCAAACAAACAACAATGACAACACAGTAAAACATAATATAAAAACCATCAACTTAAAACATAATAGAATGAAAGTAAAAAAGGAAGAAAGATAAAAGCTAGCAGCAATGCAAAGATCTAAAATACACCAACTCAATTTTAAAGATAACTAATACATAAAATGTTTTCACACATTGCTCAAAACACCTCTTTAATATCTTCTTCTTAAAAATAAAATAAAATGGAATGCCTCCACTGGAATTAGATCTCTTCTGGCAGCTTTTCTCACCCAAACAAGACAAGCTGCAGCTGCCCAAATTATCTTCTCTTTGCAGCTATTAAAGGTAGCTGTGAAATGACAGCAGGTCCTTTATTCAAAGATAGAAAAGCCATATTGGTCTGGTGGCTTGAGTGCTACATTCATACTGCATTCAAATCTTGACTTAGCTGTGATGTTTACTGGAGGACATTTTAGGCAACGGAGGGGGGGAAGGGGCAATGGACGGTACATTATTTTTGGAGTGCCCGACACATGACATGTTGCCCCTCCCCCATCGCGTGGCTGAAAGTCCAGGCCTTATAATAAGCAACGGGGCTTCGATAAGAGCAGCCCGTTGTTTTTCCCTGTTGTTTAATAACATACCGTCAGTTGTGTGTGTGTGGTGTGTCACCTGACACACAACACAATAATCAACACAACTGACAATTGCCTCTTCTCCCCTCCGTTGTCTAAAGTGTCGTCTGAATGCTGCCATTCTTTCTTAGCCTAACCTACCTCACAGGGCTGTTGTGAAGTTAACATGGGAAGAGGCAGGGAAGGACCATGTACACCATCTTGAGTATTAAATAACAAGACACTTTCTACTAGGAAAGAAGGGTGAGTTATTTTTGGATTGCAAGGCCCTGGGAGAAAGGAGTTTATCCTATTGTACTTTGTAAAATGCAATGCTCATTGATGATAATGATGAATTTAGCAGAGAAAGTAATAATTCTGTTAAAAAGAGATTGAACAAATCACATGCCACCCCCATCCCCCTTGTTAAGAAGCTCAGCACCAGGCAAGCTAGGTGGCATAAAATGTGGTTTAGAGAAAGCAATAATGACCCCAATCTTAATGACAAATCTTGGTAAGAATGTTCTTTATGGCAGGGAAAGAAGATTAACCTGTACAGAGGGGAGAAAAACAAAACAGAGCCAGCATTCCTGTTCGTTTTGCCTGCTGGCCATCAAACAAATTAAAGAGCCCTTTCTAGTGAGACTGAGGGCTCCATCACGCCTACTCTCCCCCCCCCCCCGTGGTTTCCCACTCTGTTTCCTCAGCGAGTACTGGGCACTTTCACTTCTGTGCATTGTTGCGCTATTTCAGCTCATGTATCTTTTCACCTGTATTACTACTATGGGGCGAAATCTCCTTCCCCACCCTCTATGTTCTTCTTTCCACTGCAGTTATTTTTTTATTTTTCTATATAATTTTTGCACAAATACAACAGTACAGCACCCTGAAACTGTGCAATTCCAGTAAAACAACACTCTATGCTTTCCACCAAAATCATATTAAACAATATAAGTGGAGAGAAAGTATTACAATTCGTTTTTGGAGAAGTTTGTGGTCAATGTTGGCATGGCAAGGGGAAGCAGACATTGTTCTGATCAGGAAACCTAGACATGACTACTCAGGAATAAGAACCATAGAGGTGAATGGGACCAAGTCCCAGGCATGGGCGGTAGCAGCTTTGCTCACCTTCTTCACAAAGTTTTTTGGCGCCCTCTCTCCCTCCGTCTTCACAGTTGAGCGGAGAACTGCCCCGCCCTCCTCTTTTGTCAGTGAGACCGCCCTTCGACACACACACACCCAACACAAAATGGGATGGTCTGATATAGTGCAAGGACAGCAATACTTGGGAGGGAGGAGCAGCTTTATTGCACACGGAGGAGGGGGGAAACAGACTTTCCCCACTCCAGAATGAGATGGAAAATGGAGGGGAAGAGATGAGGGATGAGGTCGTGTGACTACTGTGCTGCAAAAATACATACCAGGCATGGCGAGAGTGCAATAAATCACTGGTGTGATGGAGCTCTGAGCCCCATTTCTCAGACTTTGGACAGGTGAGGCACATGTTTGTCTTCAAATAAAATTAGAGGTGTGCTTCATTCTTACAGCCAGGAGGGGTTTGCTTGTAGGGCCAAACTACTCATGATGGCAGCAGTTTCCATTGGTTTAAATACAGATCTGCCATGGCCAAGCAGAACAAGGATGTGGGAGGTCTGTTTTTCACAGCAAAAGGATGCAGAACTGGCTCCATCCTATGAACCCAATCCCCTCACTCTCCTAAGACTTTGAGCTGAGCACACATTTGGTATTGGAACTCAGCTGAGGAGAAATGCAGTGGGGGAGGGTCGGGTCTACTAGCTAAAAAATCCATTTCAGTTCCTCTGCAACCAGGTAATCCTAAGCCATAGGAGAGAAATTGGGAGTGTGTGGCTAGGGAAGTCGAAGAAATCCGCAATGGAATCAGATGTTTGGATTTCTATTAATCCAACCTGTGGATTCCGCAGCAGAACAGTTTTTCCCAAGTCGCATGAATTCCACAGATGTAAGGACATAGGAAGAGCCCTGCTGGATCAGACTAAGGGTCCATCTAGCCTAGCACTCTGTTCACAGTGGCCAACCAGCTGTCAACCAGGAACCCACAAGCAGGACATGAGTGAAATGGCACCCTCCCACCCATGTTCCCCAGCAACTGGTGTATATAGGCTTACTGCCTCTGATATTGGAGGTAGCACATAGCCATCAGGACTAGTAGACATTGACTTGCTGACTGGTTTTTTTTTAAAAAAAAACTTTTCTAGAATTTTACACAAATACAGCCACAGAAAAATGTCGGAAATGTGCTTTTCCCCCATGGGCTAAAAAATAAAATTTCGCATTTTGAGGGATTTGCATATTTTCAGGAGTGTGAATTTGCACAAATTCAGGTAATGGAAAATATCCAATTCTATCAATGAACAAACAAGAGAACGAAAGGCACCGGACAATCTGAGAAAAACAGACAGAACAGATTTCACAAAATCCATACATTCCTACGTGTGGCCCTTCAAACATTGCAGACAGCAACTCCCATCTGCCCTAGTCAGCATAGCCAATGGTGAGGGAACATCTGTAGTTAGACCACAACTCCCATTCTCCATCTCTGCTGTAGGGTTACCTGCAGGGGGTGTAGATGAGCACAGAAACCAAGAAGGAAGAGGCGTGGGCTGAAATACCTTTGCCGTCCTTGCCCCTTCTTGGGCCAACATGCGGATGCAACCTCCGCCTGCCCACCTGATGGTAACCTCACCTGTCCCACCTCATGCTGATGCCCAGCTGCAGCCAGTGCTAAATTGCATCCTAACACCCTTGTGGGTTCAGGAAAAGGAGTGGATTTGGGTACCTGGTGAATATTTTCATTAAGCAGCCTTCCTCAACCTGGTGTTGGACTACAACTCCCATCCTCCTCAGACAATGTGCCCAATGGGAGTTGTAATCCAACACATCTGGCAGCACCAATTTGGAGGAGGCTGCCCATAGTGAAACACACCACTGGGGAAGAGCAGGAGAATGCTGCTTTGAGTCCTAACACCTGCACGTTTGGCTTTTTGTCCAAGGAAGATGTGCCAATGGTCCTTTTCCTTTTAATCTGGCTCCAGCTCACATACTTGGGGCCTCCTTTTAACAGTATACCCTGCTTCCTTCAAACATGCTGCCTTCACTCACAGAGCTCAGTTGACTGTGCTTCTAAATAATCCCCCTTTCTTTGTCTCTCAGGCTTCTCACTGAGGCCTCATTTTTCTTCAGTAGAGCACTGGGCTCAGTGCCCTGTGAACATTGTTCTAGCTACTGAAAAGGCTCCTATTTCAAAGGGGTTTACATTACGTTTGGGATTTTATGCCGAAAACTCCCATCTCCCTCACCCACTTCAAAATTCCATTTATTACATTAAACGTAACCTAGTCTGACAGCGGGCATTCTCCACACTATGGAGGCATCTCCAGAAGTAATTTTGGGAAGTCCTAATATTTATGGCAGGGCTGGGCAACTTGTGGTCCAACTTTGGCCTTGTTATGTGATGTGCTCTAGTTAGACCCATGTACAAACTTGTACATGTTCTAATGAGACCTACACACCCACTTATAAGGAATCTTTAGACATTGGCAATAGAGCGTCTGGGGCTAAGTAAGGTGATTCTTACTCATAGAAATCCACACCATTGAAGAAGATAATGCCACAATGGCACATTTATTGAGGTTTAAACAAATTCAAATGCACAAGCTAGTTTTGCGGAAATTAGCTGAGCAAATGGAGGCTTAAAAGTAGTTTCAAGGCTGTGAGAAGGAATCTTCTTGAGACTTAGAGCACACACACACACACACAGAGCAGGGGAAAGAGGGGAGGGAATCTCTAAACACAATATACCCTTCCCTAGTGTGCGTTGCAGCTCCTGGTCTCAGTGGAGAGGAAGAAAGGAGCAGGAGCAGGAGCCTTTCCTCTGGGAGGAGAGACTCAGCAATTTCAGCAGCATGGTGGCACCTTACCCGGAGGGAGGGGTAAGGCACCTAGTGATTTCAGCAGCATGGCCCCATGCCTCTAAGAAGGGGAGGGACCTGACTCTGAAAACCTGAGGGGTTTTATACAATTTTGGAGAAAAGCAGTGACATCACTGCTCATAAGCACTGGAAATGATGCTACTTGCCATGGGAGAAAGACTGAGCTGGCCTTTCATTTTAGATAACAAAAGAGGCTACTTGGGGATGATTGCTGAACTTGTTGGAAACAAAAGTCTTGCCGGAAACAAAAGTCTTACTATTTCTAGGGTGACCAGACGCCCGGATTTGTCCGGACATATCCGGGAAATGGGGTGCAAATCCGCATCCGGGCGGAAAAACCGTTTTGGGGGGCCAAATCCGGAAATTTAGCCCCCCAAAACGGTGACCAGATGGCCCTGGGGCGAGCTGGGCCAACCGCGGGGCGGCGGGGGCAAACCGGGGCAGCGGGGGGTCACGCGGCGGTGGCGCGAGGCTGGCGGCGCGAGGCACCTACCGGCTGGGGCGTCCGTTTCCCTCCGGTGCTCGGAATCTACTGAGAAACAGGCTTCGCGGCCTATCCCTCAGTAGCGCGCCGGGTGATGACGTCATCACTCGGCGCACTGCTGAGAGACAGGCCAAGAAGCCTGTTTCTCAGTAGATTCCAAGCATGGAGGGAAACGGACGCCCCAGCAGCAGCAGGTAAGGAGCGCGTGGGGGGTAGGGGGGCGGCGCGGGTGCTCGCGGTGGGTGGGGGGCGGCGGTGCGGGTGCTCACGGTGGGGGGGCGGTGCGGGTGCTCGCGGCGGGTGGGCGGCGCGGGTGCTCGCGGCGGGGGGGCGGTGCGGGTGCTCGCGGCGGGTGGGGGGGCCGTGCGGGTGCTCGCGGCGGGTGGGGGGGCCGCGCGGGTGCGCGTGGCGGGTGTGGGGGAGGCACGGGGGCGCGGAGCGGGGGGCGGTGCGGGGGTGCACGGCGGGGGGGGCGGCGCGGGGGCGCGGGGCACTTACCTGCTGGGGCTTCCCACCGGTGCTCGGAATCTACTGAGAAACAGGCTTCGCGGCCTATCCCTCAGTAGCGCGCCGGGTGATGACGTCATCACTCGGCGCACTGCTGAGAGACAGGCCAAGAAGCCTGTTTCTCAGTAGATTCCAAGCACGGAGGGAAACGGACGCCCCAGCAGCAGCAGGTAAGGAGCGCGTGGGGGGTGGGGGGGCAGCGCGGGTGCTCGCGGTGGGTGGGGGGCGGCGGGGCGGGTGCTCACGGCGGGGGGGCGGGGCGGGTGCTCGCGGCGGGGGGGTGGCGCGGGTGCTCACGGCGGGGGGGGCGGTGCTGGTGCTCGCGGCGGGTGGGGGGGAGGCACGGGGGCGCGGGGCGGGTGGGGGTGCCGTGCGGGGGCTCGCGGCGGGGGGCGGCGCGGGGGCTCGCGGCGGGGCGGGCGGTGCAGGTGGTGCAGGTGCTCGCGGCGGGTGGGGGGGCCGCGCGGGTGCGTGCGGCGGGGGGGCGGCGCGGGTGCGCACGGCGGGTGTGGAGGAGGCGCGGGGGCGCGGGGCGGGTGGGGGGGCCATGCGGGGGCTCGCGGCGGGGGGCGGCGCGGGGGCTCGCGGTGGGGGGGCCGCGCGGGTGCGTGCGGCGGGGGGGGCGGCGCGGGTGCGCATGGCGGGTGTGGGGGAGGCGCGGGGGCGAGGGCCGGGTGGGGGTGCCATGCGGGGGCGCGGGGCGGGGGGCGGCACGGAGGCGCACGGCGGGGGGGCGGCGCAGGGGCGCGGGGCACCTGCTGGGGCTTCCTTAGGGTGACCAAGGAGGACAGGGCTCCTGTAACTTTTAACAGTTGTGTAGAGAAGGGAATTTCAGCTGGTGTCCTTTGTATGCATGTAGCACCTGGTGAAATTCCCTCTTCATCACTGTAGTTAAAGCTGCAGGAGCCCTGCCCGCTTTTGTACCTGGTCACTCTAGTATAGCTCCTGCAGCTTTAACTACAGTGATGAAGAGGGAATTTCACCAGGTGCTGCATGCATACAAAGGACACCAGCTGAAATTCCCTTCTCTACGCAACTGTTAAAAGTTCCAGGAGCCCTGTCTTCCTTTTCATATGGTCACCCTAATTTAAATGGAATTTGCTTCTTTCCATGCACTTAAGCATGCTTAAGGAACACTTGCTAACGTTCCTTAAGCATGCTTAAGTGCATGGAAAGAAGCAAACTCCATTTATTAGGGTGACCATATGAAAAGGAAGACAGGGCTCCTGTAACTTTTAACAGTTGCGTAGAGAAGGGAATTTCAGCTGGTGTCCTTTGTATGCATGCAGCACCTGGTGAAATTCCCTCTTCATCACTGTAGTTAAAGCTGCAGGAGCTATACTAGAGTGACCAGGTACAAAAGCGGGCAGGGCTTCTGCAGCTTTAACTACAGTGATGAAGAGGGAATTTCACCAGGTGCTGCATGCATACAAAGGACACCAGCTGAAATTCCCTTCTCTACGCAACTGTTAAAAGTTACAGGAGCCCTGTCTTCCTTTTCATATGGTCACCCTACCATATACAAAAGAAGGCAGGCCCCCTGCAACTTTGTGATGAAGAGGGAATTTCACCAGGAACTAATTGCATACAAATGACACTGGCTGAAATTCCCTTTTCTCTACAACTGTTAAAGTTACAGGAGCCCTGTCCTCCTTTTCAGATGGTCAGCCTACCCTAGGTAGGTGGGCGCGGGGTGAGTACAGTGCAGGTGGGGCAAGTGGGTTGTGGGGTGGGATGAGGCAGTTGTGGGGTGTGCGGTTGTGGGGTGTGCAGTTGTGGGGTGGGCGTGGGGCGAGGCTAGCGGGTGCGCGGTGGTGGAGTGCGGGGTGGGCAGGCAAACTGCAGGTAAGGCAGGTGGAGTGGTTGTGGGGTGCACAGCTGCTGGTTGCGGGGTGGGTGGGGCGGGCATAGGGTGCGGCGGGCAAGTGTGCAGGTCATGCGAGATGGGCGGGCGTGGGGTTGACGAGGCGGAAGCGGGGTGGACGGGTGCTGGGCCAGTGCAGGGTGGCACGGCCTGGCACGGCGCGCAATTTGGCATGGCGTGCGGGCAGCACAGCTTGGCACAGTGCAGCCTGACCCAGTGCAGCCTGACCCAGTGTGACCCATGGGGCGGCGCAGTGGGGGAGCATCCTCACCCGGTGTCCTGGGGCATTCCTGGCCGGGTGTGGGGCAGTCTGGCCTGGCCTGGAGTATGACACGCTGGACTTCAAGCCCATGGGGTGGCCTGGCCCAGTCGGGAGTGCAGGCGTCTTAGCCTGGCCTGGCACTCGGGGCTGGGGCTGCCTGGATGTGATTTCATTTATCGTTGGGTGCTGCTACTGTTTAGTGAACTTTTCTTTAATATTTTTGCTATATTTTGATGAATTAATTGGGGTGGTGCATGTGTGTGTGTTTTAAAATTATTATTAGATTTGCCATGGGTGAGTATGCTGGTGTTTGTGGATATTTATTGTATTTTCAGTCTTGGTGAGTGTGTGTATTTGTTCTGTTGGTTGTTTTTTGCCTTGGTGCTTGTCTGGATTTTTATTATTTTTCCTTGGGTGGGTATGTGGGTGAGTGTTGTATTTTTAATATTATTTTATTGCAATGGGTGTGTGCATGTTTTTGTTTTATTTTGCATTGTGTGGGTGGTTTATTATTAATATTGTCATTATTATTTTGCCTTTGGAGAGCGTGGGGGTGGATTTTTATCCCCTCTTCCAGTTAAGTGTGTGTGTGGAGGTTGTTGTTGTTTAAATTGCTTTCAGGAGGATGTGGAGTTTTCCCCCACTTTGGGCAAGTGTGCAGGGGTATGTAAATTTTAATTTTTATTGCCTTTAGTGAGCATGAGGTGTGTGTGGATGCTGCTACTGCTGATCTTTCCTGGGGTGTGTATGTCTGCCTTCTTTAGTATCTGGTCATGCTAGGATGGGCTCCTGCAGCTTTAACTGTTGTAATGTAGAGGGAATATCACCAGATGCTGCATGCATACAAATGATACTTGCTGAAATTCCCTTTTCAATACAGCTATTAAAGATACAGGATCCCTGTCCTCCTTTCCATAATCACTCTAACTAATGGAATAATTGTAACTTTTTTCCTGTTACCATAGTTCTTTAACTTACATAGCCAGTGGTGTATAGTTTTCTCTTTCCCTCTTCCTTTAATGCAACGTTTGTGTCATTATGTAGTGCTATGTCAATGAAGTAGTGTGTTTTTCATTTTTGTTTATGACTGTTATGTCTGGTTGATAGCAAAGTGTTGCCTTGTCCCAGAATTGTTCTGTCCCAGCAAGATAATATATGAGTGCATAGTGTGGCTTGTCTTGTCTTGTTTGACTGTGTCTGGGACTCCTAGGCTCTGAAAGCATCGTTCTGAGAGCATCTGCTGGTTGCATGATCCACGAGGCCGGGTTCTGGTGAGTGCACAGTTTTCCTTGACAGGAGGGGCTTGCACTTGCTATATTAAGGTGAACAAATGTGAAGAAGCTGCAATCCCATATGTATCTGGGAGTACGGTTTATTGAAGTCAACAGGACTTATTCCTGAGTTGTCATAGGATAGCATTGTATGATAGGACATAGGGAGATGATAGCTTCTGAGTTATCTGCTACTCAGTTTTCTTTGGGTAAAGTATTAAACTCTCTGATTGGGATTTCTGTTCTCTGCACACTGAGGCAGTGTAAATTCAGGAGACATTTGGATAAAAGGAGGGAAAGATCTTTGTCTAGCATTGTGATAATGGGCATCTGTTCTGGCCTTTCTTTGTACCTCTACTGACCATGGGCTTGTTTACATGGCTAATGAACCAGAGATATAATGACACATTTTTAGATTAGTTTCTCACTGATAAACCAGAAGTTGAAACAAGTTAAGAGATGCTAGTGAGAAATAACTGCTACAAGCCTTTAGTCCATTTTGTTCCATGACTGTTTGTAGGGTAATAGTATTTTATACTCTTTCTGAATGCTACATTACTCATTTATTGTACTAGATTTTCCTGTACTAGATTTTTCTGCACTTGTCAACTGCTTCATTTGTTTAGTGCTGAATCTGTGAGTATGGATATGAGAAAGGTGATGAGGAAAGAGTGTTAAATGTTAGGAAAGGTGAGACTACGGTCATCCAGTGAAGGATTTGCAGTCAGAAAAGATATGTGAGGGAAAAGGAGACTGTATCACACAAAGTATAGCAAAAGCTTTAAAGTACAGCAAAAGCTACAAAAGTAGGAGTGAAGTTAATTTCAGATACACTGAATGTCTCAGTGATTTTAACATGAAGATGTTATGCAGAACAGGTTTGTCTTAATTGTGTGCTGTGAAATCAGACATGTGACGAAGGCCATCTTTGGGTGGGCACGTCCCTTTGGGGGCTGGCCATGTTGGTGGTCACGCCCCCTTGGAGGCCGGCCATGTTGGTGGGCACGCCCCCTTGGAGGCTGGCCATGTTGGTGGGCACGCCCCCTTGGGGCGGCCATGTTGTCCTCCTTTTTGGTTTCCAAAATATGGTCACCCTAACTATTTCTATTGTGCTCACTCACAAGAGAGTTACATTGTAACAGCCTACAGCTTCCATCATCCCTCACCATTGGTTGTGCTGACTAAGGCTGATGAGACCTATAGGCCCTAATTCCTGGAAGGTTACAAGTTACTCTCCCCTGACTTAGGGCATTAAGTAGCCCACAACAGCTCCCTGACATAGGTGTTGTCAAGAGAGCCTTTCCAATCTTCATTTCTGTCTAGACTGAATCTTAAAAACTTGTAGCCTAAAACCAACTTCTTATTAATCTTATTAAGTGAAATGATCATCTCCTGCTAACTGCTGGATCTTTCTGGCTGTCACTGCATGCCAACAACAGCTCAGGGAGAATGTCACCCTATGCATACTTACATGTGCAGGCGCTACATCCTTAATTAACTTCTGAGTAAAGATGCATTATATCAAGCTGTGAGTCCTGAAGAGTATTTCTGCACCACCAAGCAGTGCCAGTGTTCAAATAATCATACCTTGGCTCAATAAAAGCAAAAATAAAGATGAGCTTCATGCCTGCACATGCTACCTCTTCCTGTCTACCATGGCTTGAAGTTGGGTTAAGTTCCTGGCTTTGTTCTGAACCTGGTAACCACAGTTTCCCAATTCAGACATATCAGGAAACTATGGTTTATTGGAGGCTTCCACCTTTCATTCATGTGTGCAGAGAAGGGAGGAAGAAAGGGGATGTATGTGTGAGTTGACAATTTGTGCATATCTCAACTTTTTATGAACAGTCCAAACCAGCTCAATGTGCCCCATCTGCATCTCATGTTTACATCTTCATCTGATGCAAGTGTCCACCAAGATAAGTCCCACTTTCCATGGGATTTATTTCCAAGTAAGGCCCCATTCAGAAGACACCTTAAACTACGGCTTTAACCCACAGTGAATAAGGCTTTTTGCCTTATTCACCGTGGTTTAAACTATGGTTTAAGGTGTCTCCTGAACAGGGCCTAAGTGTCTGTGGGACTATACATATTTATTCAGAAGTAAGCCTAACTGAATATAATGAGACTTATTCCCAACAAAACAGCATTAGCGTGATATTCACATAAATCACAACCATCCCATTCTCATGAAATGAGGGAGGGAGGATAGATTTGCTGCAGGGTGATGGGCTACTATTTGCAACTGGATGACTTTTCAAATTTCAGCAGTTAAAGCTGCAGGAGCCCTGCCCTATCTGGTCACTCTAGTGTAGCTAGTGTAGCTTTAATTGTTGTATTGAAGAGGAAATTTCATCAGGTGCTGTATGCATACAAATGACACTTTCTGAAATTCCCTTTTCTGCACAACTGTTAAAGATACAGGAGCCCTGCTTTCCTTTTCATATGGTCATCGTAGTAAAGGTTTAGGCAAAATATATTAAAGGTGGTCATCCTTTTTATACCTCACAGTAACAATAGTAGTGGTATCAACATAATAGACAACGACGGGGTTTTGTTTTACTTTAAATCAAAGGGATTTGAGTTTTACTGTTTTTCGAAACCTAAAAAAAGAGAGAGAGGAGATTGAGGAGGCTGAATGAACATTTCACTGCTGGAGTTGTCTAGCAAAGTCACCAAAGGAGTAAAAAGTAAAACATGAGGTGGAAAAGTCTGTTCACAGGCTGACAGAAATGGGCAGCTGTGGGAGTTACATTGGCATCACTAAACTCTGGTTTAACCTATTACTGAGAAGCTGGTCAGACTGCATCTGGAACTAGTGTCTGTAATCCTGGGTACCATATTTAAAGAAGGACATTCACAAACCAGGGAGTATTCAGAGGCAACCAGGAGGTAAAAGTTCTGAAAACTAAGTTCTATGAGGAACAATTGAAAGATGGGTATGTTTAGCCTGGAGATGATAAAGCAGAGATATGATGGCTGTCTTTAAATATCAGAAGGACTTTCATGCAGAAAAGGGAGTAGGCATGTTCTCTTTTGCTCCAGAGTACAGAACTAAAACTAATGAGTAGAAGGAAACAAATTTTGGCTAAACATTAGGAGAAACTTCCCTGTTAGAGATGTTTAACGGTGGAATAGACTGCTTCAGGAGGTGGTGGGCTCTCCTTCACCAGAGATGTTTAAGCAGATGCTAGATCTGAAGTGGCATTCCTGCACTGAGCATGGGGTTACACTAAATGACCTCCAAGGTGGCCCCTTCCAACTCTAACATTCTATCATTCAAGGTCTAACATGTTTGGAAATCATTGTTTTGTTTAGTTTTTTGTTTGCATTTTAACCCCTGCTGGCTAAATCTCCTCCTGCTAATTGGCACTACAAAGAGACTACCATTATGAGATTCTGGAATTCCCCTTCTACCTGGACAAGGTACATCTGAAATCTGACACTTTTTAAATATGAAGTGGGTTTCTGGACTTTGCTATTTAATCCTGAGTCCAGAGAGATGACTTTCTTTTGAAGGAGACCCCCCCCCCCCCCATTTTGATAGAATATTCCCATGTTCCTTAAAACTAATTAGGTTTCTTTGAAGTCACCTTGAAAGGGCTTTGTTCTGGCAAGGTGATAACATTCTGGAAATGCCTCATTCAAAAGCACCAAATAAAAGACAGGCAGATGGAGAAGAAGAGCCTCAGACCTTAGAAAGCCTGCAAAGGCTTTGAGAAACATATGGACGACTGGACAGAGAGTGGTGGTAAGTCAAATGGCTACCTGGGAATGCAGAAGTCTAAAGAGCAATAGGGTGACATGTTTTTTTTTATGGACAGAAATACTGATTGGGTTTGAACATCATGATAACCCACACTGGGTTATTGTGTTGATTGGTTGGATTTTTTTTTTAACCCACAATGGCTTATTTGGCCAAAACAACCCACTCTGATAAGCCACAGACTGCAGAGTGGGTTATTTAAGCCATTTGGGTTATTGTGTTGTGTCGTGGTCACAGTGGGTTATTTCAGTAGCCTAAAGACTTGTGCAGCAAGCGTGGTCAAAAGTAGAACTTGTCACAAGTGGCCTCTCAAAATTCTCTACCCTGTTTGTTGGTAGAGAAAGGGGGGAGCAATTTCACTGCATTTTTGCAGTTGGAGGAGAAATTCTCCATCAATTTCTCACAGGTAGGCATCACCATTGGCAATGGTGGTAGAACACTTTCTTTCTTTCTTTCTTTCTTTCTTTCTTTTCCAAAGAGTTTTTGTTTGGTTTTGGTTTTGCACTGCCACTGCAAGTGGCAACAGCATCAACTGTGCTGGCAGCCTGGCCCCCATTTTGCTTCCTCCACAATGACCCATATACCTAGCATCACTCCAGGGCATTTAGGGGAGGGAATGCAGCCACCACAAAAATGATAGGGTAGAAAATGTGGAGAAAATTCAGGAAATTGTCCTTTGATTTCTAGAAGGTAAGAAAAGAAAATTGTCAGAAATTTCCTGAAAGTTTTCTTTCCCCATGAAAGGAGCTTCCATTTCTCTGCCTCATTCTCAGGGCAGTTTATAATTTATTTTGATTGTGTGTTGGTGGTTTTATAGACCTCTCCCCTTTTTGGTGCACTCAGGATTTGTGCTCCTTGGTGAATTGTTGTGCAGGCTTTTGATTTTGGGTCAGCTGCCTTCTGACTGCAAATTTCCAGCACTTGAAAGGTGAAACAGCACCACTGCTTGGGTGGAAGGACTGCAGCAGGACAGGGAACGGGAGGGTGGTGAATCAACTTACACACAGTAGTTTAATAAACTACTCACAATTAGGGGTGTGCACGGACCCCCCGGATCGGATCGGGACCCGGATCGGGACCTCCAATTTTGTCCCGGACCGGTTCGGACAAAATCGGAGGCCCCCCGGACCGGATCGAGTCCGATCCCGACCCAAAAATCGTACATTTTTGGATCGGCCGCCATTTTTTTCCCCATAGACTTGCATTGCAATGCAAGTCTATGAGGAAAAAATGGCGGCGGGTGGGTAAGGGGGGGCCTAACTCCCTCCCCCCCCGGGGCCGTCCGCTGTGGATGGCCCCGGCAGGTAAACCCCCTCCCCCGCGCTCCCTACCCCCCCTGGGGCCGCCTGCTTCCATCCGCTGGCGCCCGCGGGCGCCAGCGGATAGAAGCGGACGGCTCCGGGGGGGGGGTAAGCCCCCTTCCCCGCCACTTACCTTCTCGGCACGTCCGGCGCCGGCGGCTACTACCAGCGGGCTCCGCGGCCTGCTCTAGAGTAGCGCGCCGGGTGATGACATCACCCGGCGCGCCATCCTAGAGCAGGCCGCGGAGCCTGCTGGGAGTAGTAGGCGCCGGCGCCGGACGGAAGCCGCCGGGCCGGAAAGGTAAGGGCCCCCCTCCCCCCTCCGCGCGCCCCCTCCTCCCCTCCACGCACCCCCTCCTTACCTTTCCGGCCCGGCGGCTCCCGTCCGGCGCCGGCGCCTACTACTTCCAGCAGGCTCCGCGGCCTGCTCTAGAGTAGCGCGCCGGGTGATGACATCACCCGGCGCGCCATCCTAGAGCAGGCCGCGGAGCCTGCTGGGAATAGTAGGCGCCGGCACCGGACGGGAGCCGCCGGGCCGGAAAGGTAAGGGCCCCCCTCCCCCCTCCGCGCGCCCCCTCCTCCCCTCCACGCACCCCCTCCTTACCTTCCTGGCCCGGTGGCTCCCGTCCGGCGCCGGCGCCTACTACTACCAGCAGGCTCCGCGGCCTGCTCTAGAGTAGCGCGCCGGGTGATGACATCACCCGGCGCGCCATCCTAGAGCAGGCCGCGGAGCCTGCTAGTAGTAGTAGGCTCCGGCGCCGGACGGGAGCCACCGGGCCGAGAAGGTAAGTGCCCCCCTCCTCCCCCCCCCCCCGCTGTCCACTTTCATCGGCGGGCGCCCGCTGGCGCCCGCCAATGGAAGCGGCGGTGGGCGCCAGTGGGCGCCCGCCGATCCGCCGATCCGCCGAACCGGTTCGGAGCTTTTTCGGACCGGTTCGGATTGGATCGGCCGATCCAGCTGCGGGATCGGAAATCGGATAATTTATCCGATTTCCCACTGGACCGGACTCGGATCGTGGATCGGGTCCGATCCAGTGCACATCCCTACTCACAATAGCTTATTATCCCATTCGTGTGGTGGGGGTTTGTGGACCATTTCAAAAATAAGCCACTGTGCAAAGCTTGTTAATCTATCATGGGTTATAATGACATCTGAATGCCGCCTTTGTCTACTTTCCATGGGCACTGTAGCTTTGTGCTCACAGTATTAAGTGTGTAGCTATGTATGCATGGAGGGGAAATTGAGATCATACCTTCTGGCTTCATCCTGAATTTCCATACATTAATGAGAACTTCAGAGGCCAACACATGTACTCCCTAGCAGACATAAGCTAAACATACAACCTGTAATCTCCATTTTTGCAGGATATTTAATTTATTTATTGTATGTTATGCAGAGATGGGATCCTACACAGGCCAGAAATTTGCCTCTTTGGCCCCTGCTGTTGTTTCTGATCTCAGATTGGTAGCTGGAGCAGCACAAGGGGAAATCCCCATTGTTATCTTCAATGGATGTGGTCAGTGAGGAACAGGATGGCACAGGGATAAGTAGGTTGGGTCCTCCTAATACTGGCTGAATCAGTTCTTGCAATGAGTGTCACCTGAAACTGAAGACTTGCCCACACTGCGCCTTCCTCCATTGGGAAATTTTATAGTTTCAAAATTGGAGGATCCAACATTTCCCCTGTTCTTGCTCCCAGCAGCCCTAGGGGCAGCTGAGCTGCAGGTCCAACCACATCACATGTCCTGTGGAGTCTAACCTCCTCCCCCCTGCATCTTGGGACTCTGAACATGCTCCTGACTTCATCCTGTAGTCACATTTCCCCCATCATCTATCACCTCCCCCCCACACACACACATTTTATAATATCTTGCCTGATGAAGCAAACTGGAGATCTCAAAAGGTAGGGTGGCCAGATGGCTCGGGGTTTCCCGGTCCTAATCGGGAAACCTGGGGCGAACCGGCCCAACTGGGGGGCAGGGGGGACAAACCGGGGTGGTGGGGGGTCACGCGGCGGTGGCAGCAAGCGAGGAGCGGCGGTAGACCCGGCGGCGGTGGCGGCGGAGGAGCCCGGGAAGCAGCCGCCCCAGCAGGTAAGTGCCCTCCCTCGCGCCTCGCGCTCCTTACCCGCAGGGGCGTCCGCTTCCCTCTAGTGCTCGAATCTACTGACAAACAGGCTTCGCGGCCTGTCCCTCAGTAGCGCACCGGGTGATGACATCATCACCTGGCGCGATACTGAGAGACAGGCCGCGAAGCCTGTTTCTCAGTAGATTTGAGCACCGGAGGGAAGCGGACGCCCCTGCGGGTAAGGAGCGTGAGGCGCGGGGCACGGGGCACTTACCTGCTGGGGCGGCCGGGTCCTCCACCGCCGCTGCCGGGCTGGTGAGGCCAGAGGCCGCGCGGAAGGGACGGGAGAGGGCCAGATCTGGAAGTGACGTATTCAGCCCTCCCCCGCCTCTTCCACGCGGCCTCTGGCCTCGTCGGGGCTAGTCACAATGACGACGACCCCCAAGGAGCCCGGACGGCTGCGCGGTAGAGGCGGGGGAGCTCCCCCACCTCTTCCGCACGGGCATCCGGGCTCCTCGGGGGTCGTTGCCATCGCGACTAGCCCCGACGAGGCCAGAGGCCGCGCGGAAGAGGCGGGGGAGGGCCAATCACGTCACTTCCGGATCCGGCCCTCCCCTGCCTCTTCCGTGCGGCCGCTGGCCTTACGAGCCCAGCGGCGGGGGACCCGGCGGCAGCGGAGGAAGACCCGGTGGCGGCGGGGGACCTGGGGGGGCGGCGGACCCGGCGGGGGCAGCAGCGGAAGAGAACCCGGTAGGTCCGGGCTGATGTTTTTTGGGAGTGGGTGGCTTGGTGAGGGGGTTGTTTTGGGTGGCGGGGGGGGAACCGGGATTTTGGGTTCCAAAATCTGGTCACCCTATCAAAAGGTTGCACATTGTTGGTGATATTTAGGTTGGTCTGATAAAGGTATCACAAAAGTGGTTTTGGAATTTTACTTATGGTCAACATGGCCACCTTTGTTTTTTGTATCACATTGGTATCGATGATAATCAACTATAGATATTTTTTAGCCCTGGTTTTTTTCTTCCACACCCTTTCTTTTCCTTTCCTTTCCGCATTTGTTTCCTCATGGTTCTCTATGTGTTTTCTCAAGCTTCATTCAGGGTTTATTCCAAGCATTTTTTCAACTGCACAAGAAGCCAGTGCAGCCTCCTGTCACAAAGGGTGAGCAGCACCTCCCCACATTTTTCTAATGGGAAAAAATAAAAATATGAAAGAAGGCAGAGTAAATGAGAATGATTACAGAAATTAAGAGAGAGAGAGACAGCAAGAGGGCAGATGTGCTTTAAAGGAATTGTCATTAAAAATATGCACAAAAAGGGGGGGGGGCAAAATGTGCATTTTCTCCTTGGCTAAAGTGTGAATGAATGAATGAATCTTTATTCAACAGCCAATAGGCCAAAACCTTATTACATTGGTTAAAATGAGCATTTCAAAATGAATTATACATTAAAATGTACATACACATCGAATCACAGGACAGGCAGTCAAATATTTAAGCTTTTTAACTCAGGTCTAGTCACTGTTAACTATCTGGTTTCTGCAGCTGATTACGATATGGAGAAATTTAGCTACTTGTAATATGATTGGCTTATCTTTACCCTGCAGTAAGATGCTTGTCAGTTTTTGCTGGTGAATCCCACCTATCTTATGTAAAATCGGACCGAGCAGGGTGTTCCTTGCCTCATTGTAGAAGCTACATCTTAACAGCATGTGTTCAACTGATTCAACTTCCAAGTGGTGACACGGGCAGTACCTATCTTCCAGAGGCAATCCCTTAAATCTACCCTCCAGCAGCTTAGAGCGGAGAATGTTAAATCTGGCAAGTGAGAATGCTCTTCTGTATTTGGGTACTGATAACCAATTCAGGCATCGAGTTCTCTCTCCACCTGCTCCGGCCATTAGGCCTAGCGTGTAGGGGGAGCATGTTCCACGAGCCATGCTTCTCTCCTCCTGAAGATCAACATCGAGGATTCTTTGCTTGATAATCCGCCTGGCATAGTCATGGTCCATGTGTAATAGTGGAAAAGGGGAGAGACCCAGGAGGTTTGATTTCTGCACCAGCGCTTTGGTCCACAGCGATACATAAGAGTCTAATAGGACCAAGGACACCAGGGAGTTTGTGGAAAAGCCATGGTACAGTCTTAACCAGTACGATAGAGTATGGATCCAAGCCGTACTACTCAGTGAGGGCAAATCCACCTCCAGATTAAGAACCGCACCTGCCACACACCTGGGTACTCCAAAAAGCAGTCTTAGATACGATGACTGGAGGCCCTCAATCGGACTTTTGCACAGGGGGAACCATATAGGGGCTCCGTACAGGATCTGGGTGGCCAGTTTGGCTTGATGGACTCTAAAGGCTGCTGGTAGATATTTGCCACCTTTTTGAAGGAAGAAACGATATAACACTCCCGTTGTTTGCTCCACCCTGCCTTTAACTTCTTTGCTGTGCTTGGTCCATTTAAGATTTTCCTGGAACCATAACCCTAGGTATTTATAGGAGTCTACTTGATTGATTTTATGCCCGCCCATGTGCCATATATACCTTGCTTTTTTGTTTGCAAAAACCATTGTTTTTGACTTTTGGTAATTAATGGATAGATTGTTTTTAACACAGTAGGATAAAAAACCAGTAAGGAGTCTCTTTAGCCCGAGTCGGGTCTGGGAAACCAGAACTGCATCATCTGCATAAAGCAATATACAGACTTTGGATTGGCCAATTTTAGGAGGGTGGGACTGTAGCTGGGACAGCACCGAAGGGAGGTCTGCTAGATACAAGTTGAACAGGGATGGCGCAAGGACACAGCCTTGCCTAACTCCCTGATTGGTGGCAAATTCTTTGGTAAGATGGCCCTGAGCACTGCAGTGAACCTGGGCAGTGGAATTATAATACAATGACTGTATTAAAAACAGTAATCTGCTATCGATAGAAAGCTTCTCTAGCTTCTTCCAGAGCCGGGGTCGAGAAATCGAATCAGAAGCTGACTTTAGATCCATAAAAGCACAAAATAGTTTGCTTCCTTTTATAGCAGTATATTTATGGGCCAGGTGGTACAACACTAAGCAGTGGTCAGTAGTTGACCTCCCAGGCTGAAACCCAATTTGTTCCTGACCCAGGATATTGCTCTCACTAATCCAATTGCGAAGCTTGACATTCAGGAAGCTGGCATACACCTTACCTACTATAGACAACAGGCTAATAGGCCTATAGTTACATGGATCATTTCTGGGACCCTTCTTATGTATTGGGATCACCAGGGCCCTCCGCCAGGCAGAAGGAATTCAGCCGGAATTATTGATCACCGTGAATAAGGCGGCTAACGTTTGGGCCCACCAGCGTGTATCGCGCTTTAATATCTCCGAAGTGATTCCATCTGGTCCGGGGGCTTTGCCCGCCTTAAGTTTACTAAGTAGATCTTCTATAAATTCAGGATCTACATTGGGCCAGATTAGAGAGTTCGGCTTTAGCGTTGGGCTTGGAGTCGGAACCTTATCTCCATTCAGAGCTGCCTTATAGTGTTCCTCCCAGATGGTTGCGGGTATGTAGCTGCCAGATTCTCTGGCTCTGGGGATCATGGCCCCTGAGACGATATCCCAAAAGGATCTAGTATTGTTGGAGTTTGTGGCCGCTATCAAGAGCTGCCAGCACTCTCGATCCGCAGCCTGCTTCTTCCGATGTAATAGACTTTTATATTTTCTCTTTTGATCGTAGAATGAGTCTGGTATTTTCCTCTCGTTGTTCTTCCGGTAGGTGCAATACGTCATCTGAAGGTTTCTTTTTGCCATTGCGCAATCTCCATCAAACCACACTTTACTTTGAGGCCTTCTCTCTTTTGGATTAGGGAGACTATCTTGTACTGCATGGATAAGGGCCTGAATCAGGTCCTTATAAGCATCAATGGCAGACTCAGGAGATCGAGATTCATGAATTTGATTCCAGTAGTTAACAAAGAGTTCAGAACTGATCAAACGGTTTATGGTACAAGCCGTCTTTACGGACCATTTGATCTTTTTAAATTTGGAGTTAGCTTGAAGGCTGGGCAAAGAGTGAGAACAGACTTCCAGCTGAAGTAGGTCAGGGGTGAATAAAACCAACTCAAGGGGACGGTGGTCACTTTCCAGATGGTCTGCTACCAAAAAACTGCTGACTGAGCTCTCCAACTCGTTATGCACTATAATGTAGTCTATCACACTCGATCCCTTAGAGGAGGTAAAGGTAAACCCTCCCCATCTATCCTCCACTGAACATCCATTTAAAATGGAGAGATTGTTTCTAGTTATAGTTTGGAGTAGACATTGGCCTGCGTGGTTAGTGATTTGGTCTTTGGAGTGCCGAGGCATCCTTTTAAGCGATGCTTTTATTGTCCCAGGGTGTGGTTCTCCTGATGATAAGGCTCCAGTATGCTTGCCAGTCCTTGCATTTAGGTCCCCAGCTAGGATCGGATATGCAGCAGGGAATTTGGCCTTTAGGTCTGTGAGATAACATTCAGCTTTCAACCATATAACTTGAGTTGTCTCCTTATTTACTGAGGGAGGAAAGTATGAGTTAAGTAACATAAGGAACAACTTGGAGGGTCCTAGGTCCAATTTCAGAGCTTGCATCAGAGACTCAAAGCTCAGGAGATAAGTTGTCCTAACGTTGAGGGATGATGAAATTAGGACAGATAAGTCCTGGTGGTTCCTACCTTTCCCTTTATTACGGAGTGCTGGTAAACAAAATGAGGAGAAGCCGCTTACGAAGATGTCTTCACAGCACCATGTCTCCTGAAGGAAAACTATGTCAAACTTTGCCAGATAGTTACTGATCCCTTGATCCCCGGCTTTCGAACTCCACCTGGCAATATTCCATGAAAGAAGTTTTAAATCAGTGTTTAATTCAGGGTCGACCAGTCAGTCGATCTCAACAATAGAGTCCAGCAAACCACCCCTGTTATCAAAAACACAGCCGTTGACAGGTCCAGCGCTTGGAATAGTTGCTGTAGTCTGAGTACATTTTCCTAGCAGTTGACAGCCAGTCCTCATGGACTTTTTAGGGCTAGGCTCAGCAGCCTTGTTGAGGTAGGGCCTGGGTGGAGCGTGTTCCGGATCTCTCTCTCTCGTGTCTTTGGATATGTACAGAGGGACTTCGTGATTCAGTTTGTCTTTATTGGGTCCGGTTCCTTGAGCTGGTGTGACTCCCAATAAGGGATGCAGCACACTATGCGATGGGTCTTTACTAGAATAAATACTCTGTTGGCTCTTATTTACAGAACCATTCATCCCTGACTGTAGGTCATGACTAAGAATGCCTGGGGTTGGGAGTGCTCTGGGGATCGCATTACTGTTGGGTTTGGCCTTTGTTTGCAGCAATTCCTTCAGGTTTGAAAGTCTTAAAAGAATTTCCTGCTGTTCTTGAGCAGGGAGATCCTTGAAACTGTCAATTAATTGCATTTCTTCAATCGGGGTGGTTTCTCTTCTCACTGTGGTTTGATTTGAATTTTGAGCCTGGCCAGCAAGACCATTAATGGAGATTGATGGAACATGTGCTATGTTGGAGGAAAATATAGAAGGGTTGGTAGTGATATTCAGCCTAGATGGAGCCCTGAGAGTTGTTTCCCCATGGGCCGTCGCTGCTAGTCGTCGAAGGGCACTCACCTTCATTGGTGGGGCCATATTTTTGAAGTGTCTAGAAGCCACCATCCCGCAGTCTCGCAGAAGCTCTCTGGAGTTGAGAAGACGTGCTATCGTATTTATAGAAGCACAGGTTGCTATTACCCTAACAGTTGTAAAATTGAACTGGATATATTCTGTGTTCAGGACATCCGAGTAGTTGAGTTTTATTTGAGTGCAGCCTTCAATAACTGAAGTGAAATGTTTGATTCGTCCATAACGGGACAATCTCCGTACAGGTTTAGGGAAATTGGAAATAATTAGATTCCGAGGTAAAAGTCGAAGCTGCCAGGGTTGAGTTCCTGCAATGTTGGTGCCTTTTGAGTCCGCATTCATCTGCTCAGTACAATGCGGGAGTGACTTAGAGGAAGTCTGCAAGAGAGACTCCATTTCTTGTAGATGGCTTATAGGCATTGTTAATGCTTTTATGCAGGAATCTTTAGCGACTGCCCGAATCCCTGCTTCAGTTGACGCCTTCTTCGCTGCCCTTATATTGGGGCTCACTGTCCTAGTTGGAGCATTTTCCTTACTCGGCTTGTCAATGAGTTTGAACAGTTTGTTGAACTTCATTTTTGGATGTTTCTTAGAGCATGACCAATTCTTCAGATTTTTTGGTTTTTTCTCTCTGTGAAATAAGTGCCTTTTGGCTCTAGTGTTACAGAGCCTGCGTGCCTTACCCTGATTACTAGAGGGCCGAGCTGTAGTGGTAATAGTGTCAGATCTATTCCCTTTGGAAGGCTCCGCATGGATAAGGGCTGCTACATCCTTCCTACATTGAGTCTTGAGGGGCTGAGAGCTTTGGGTCGCTTGTGTGTTGGTGTTTGTACTTAGCACTTCGGCCTCTAATCTAGTTGTTTCAGGATTAGCTCCTTGATTGTATTTCCCTAGAGCAAAAGTTGTTAATGTGCTCAAGAGATCTTTGCTTTCCGCAATAAATTTTTTAATCAGGGCAATATCTTCGGCCCAATCCTCAAGAAGCTTCTTGTTTCTTTCATAGTAGGAATTGAGTAGCATTTTGACCACATATATTACATAGTTGGACTCATCATGGGGAAACTGGGACATCCCTGCCAATCCCCAGTCCTTCCATGGAGTATTGGGTGGGAAAGGCAGGTCAAAGGCAGTGCTTCTATCTTGTGTGGTTGTACCAGGCAGGCTTCTCATACTGTCCTCCCTTGTCTGACTTAATCCTGCCGCTTCTATTTCGGCTGCCAGACTACTTCCAAGCTCCTCAGAGTTTCCATAAATGTCCGCCCACATCAGACAGTGAGGGCCCAGCGACCAGTCAAGTTTTGAGTCACTGGGCTCTGCTGACTCTACTGCCTCAGGGATGGAGTTAATGGGGGGGGGGCTGGGGAGGTTCCCAGAATCTTGGGACATAAAATTCGTTATTTTCAGTTGTTTTAGCGACTTGGGATGCTCTATTACTTCCCCAGAAGTTAGGGCCACCCCTTTCTCCTTATATCCTTCTCTTGTGAGAACCATAGTGTTTAGTTTCCGTGTCCTTTAGATTCGCTGTATGTTGTCCTTTAATTGGCCTCCAGATTCTGCTGCCGTCCTCTCCCCCTCTACGCAGCCCTGGCTTCAAGTCTCCAGAAACTTCAATCTCAATTCCGGGCTATGATTATGAGCTTTAAGTTCCCTTTAAATGTTCCAGCGCTGGTAATAAAAGATTAGTAGCTTCTCTGAACTGCCTGCGTCTTCTTGCAGCTTCACCGCAATATAAATAAGGTAGGAGAGGGGAGTAAACTGATAAGTTTGACTGAGTGTTTGACTAAAAATAGCTATCATTAAAAGAGTTTAAAACAGTCAGGTTTACTCCTGCCACAGTCCAAAGTCTTCCAGGCTAGATAAGACACTGTTCTCAGCTCAAGTTTGATAAAATGAAATGCTAAAAAAAACTAATAAAAACTGATAAAACCTGATAAAAACTGGTAAGCTTCGGAACTCGACGTCTGACCATCCCGGCTGGAAACAGGAAGTCAGCCTACTTAACAGCTTTTATCACAGCAGAGATCGGCTAAAGTGTGAAAATGTACATTTGAGGGAATTTGTGCAACTTGGACGAATTTACACATTTTTGCATGTGTTGAAAACTAAAAAAAAAATCTCATTCTGTTGATGGGCAGATGAATGGATAAAATGAGCCTGACAATCTGCAAAGCACAAATGGAACAGATTTTATACAATCCGTACCTCCCTAAATCAGGACTGTAGCCATTGATAGCCTCCTCCTCCAGGAATTCACCCAACCCCATTTTAAAGCCATCCAAATTGGTGGTCATCACCATATCTTGTGGTAGTGAATTCCATAGTTTAAATATGCACTGTGTGAAGGAATAGTTCCTTTTATCCGACTGAATCTCCCACCATCCAGCTTCATGAGACGGCTCCAGGTTCTAGAATTATGGGAGATGGGGAAAAAATGTCTCCCTACCCACACTCTCCACACCATGCATAATTTTGTATACCTCTATCAGGTCTCCCTTTAGCCTCCTTTTCCCCAAGCTAAACAATCCCAGTTGTTGTAACCTTCCCCCATACAGTAGATGCTCCAGCCCCTTGATCATTTTAGTTGCCCCTTTCTGCACTTTTTCCAGCTCTACACTATCTCGTTTTTTTAGGTGTGGTGACCAGAACTGTATGCAGTATTCTAAGTGTGGTTGCACCATAGATTTGTATAAAGGCGGTATGATACTGGCAGTTTTATTCTCAATCCTTTTCCTAATTATGCCCAACATGGAATTTGCCTTTTTCACATTGGGTCGACATTTTCATCGAGCTGCCCACCCCAATTCCAAGATCTCTTTCTTGGTCAGTCATCAATAGCTCAGATCCCATCAATTTATACTTGAAGTTGGGTTTGTTTGTTTTTGCCCCAACGTGCATCACTTAACACTTAAATTGAACTGCATTTGCCATTGTGATGCCCATTGGAGAGATCCTTTTGGAGCTCTGTGCAATCCTATTTTGTTTTCATCACCCTAAATAATTTGGTGTCATCAGAAAACTTGGCCACTTCACTGTTCAGTCCTAACAATAGATTATTTATGATTAAGCCATTGTGATGCCCATTGGAGATATCCTTTTGGAGCTCTGTGCAATCCTACTTTGTTTTCATCACCCTAAATAATTTGGTGTCATCAGAAAACTTGGCCACTTCACTGTTCACTCCTAACAACAGATTATTTATGATTAAGCCATTGTGATGCCCATTGGAGATATCCTTTTGGAGCTCTGTGCAATCCTACTTTGTTTTCATCACCCTAAATAATTTGGTGTCATCAGAAAACTTGGCCACTTCACTGTTCACTCCTAACAACAGATTATTTATGATTAAGCCAAATCCAAAGCACCATCCTCCAGTTCTTTCGTTTTCTTGTTTTGTTTACTTCACCCTTCCCTTCTCTTTCCCCCCTTTCTTTTAGACAGTACTCCCCAGTGAACCTTCTTTTAGAAATGTTGGTTGCAAGCATCTCATCTTTTCAGTACCTACATCCCATTTTTAAATTATCCATTTTTATGTGCATGTTTAATTATACATAAAATTGAGTTTCACATCCTCCAAATAAAGCCTGCATCATATGTTTAAAAGGGACTGATTGACCATTGTTGCCATTTTTATCCTGTGTATATGTTTGTTCCACAGCACTCTATGGTAGTTTTCCCAGTCCAAGTGATGGTACCTGGGTTTATGGCAATCTTGTTTGCATCACTGCTCACCTCCCGTGCCCATCTCATCCACGCAGGTAACATATACTGTATTATTAATACATTCCAGAACTATGTGTTCATATTGTTGCACTCACCTCAATTCTCCAAGAAGTGAGAAATGCCAGGGCTTACCCAGGCTTGGCTTCCTTTGGAATGAAATCACTGGAGGTTTACTGGTGCTTTGTAATATTTGTATGTATTTACTTATACACAAGTTGAAATTAGGTGGAGGTACAGTATTAGACACTAGAAGACATTCTCCAACAACACCATCACACACACACACACACACACACACACACAGAAAGTCCTATGGGAACAGCCATCATAAGATTCTTGCAAAGGGCAACTCAGCTGTCTCTCTGACCTGCTGTGCACAATCACTGCAGCCCACTGTGGTGGGTTGCAGCAACCATGGCACAGGTGGCCAATTCAAATCCCTGCCATAGCTTCTTGTGTCGTCTGAACCCAGCAAGAATGGCTTGTTGGGGTGGTTAACAAACTACCCCACAAACCTACACAGGCCATGAGTTCTGGTGTTTGTTAACATCCCCCAAAATCACCCACACTGGGTTCCGATGACACAAGAATCCACACCTGATAAAAGTACTTATGCAAATTGGGCCAGCATACAACTAGCATACACAGAGTAGTTAACAAGCGACCGTGGCTTATTAACTACCCTCATGTCATGCGAACTGGCTTCTGCCTCTTTTAGTCTCCTGCTGTCTAACTCAAACTACCAGTCTATTTTTCTTTACACAGACTACTCCAGCTGGAAGTGGGGAAGAAGAGGCAGCCCCTCTTTCTAAAACAATTTGTGCCCATTCCTAATCGCTGTGGGCGATTTACCCACAAAAGGAGTTTCTTCCCAAGACTGTTCATCTCCACCAGTCCTAACGGTTTCACCAGTTTACCAGATCCCACAACCCCAGGTTGGAAAGGACCCCAAAAGGCCATCCATACCACCAGCCCCCCAAATTAATAACAACATTCACCTCTAATCAAATACCCTGTGTTTCTTTCAGATGCCCATGTCAAATATCTATAGTCCACTGTGATAACTGATATCTGGCAAAGATCTAGCACCCTGGAACATTATTGCTGTTTATTTTTTATGCTACACATATGCAGTAGTGGCCAGCGATTTAAGCAGCAGTGAGTGCAACATTGTTTCCTTTCCCTACTCATATATTTGCCTGTCATGCTACCTGTTCCTCCTCACCTCCTGCCCCCCACAACTGTGCCTATATCCCAGGCCTTGTGGGATCTTTCAGCCTCTTGACTTCAGCCACGCTCATTTTTCATCCTGTAAAACCATAGAGCCTGTTGAGCCCGTTTAAACACCCCGAGGCAGAGACCAATGTGGCTGTTCACGCAGCTGAGTTGATGGACACAACGGTGGAGCTCATTAGACAGCTTGTTTATGTTGAGATAAAATTTCTCAACAGATGAATAAAAATGTACTGGACAGTTGCAGAGTGTCCAGAGGACTGATTATTACACCTGGTTGTCAATTAACAGGGGAGTGTTTTCCTATCTACTGCTTTTAAAGGTCAAAGAGATAGTGGGTTTTTCTCCTGGAGTTTTTTCTATATTTTGTGCATAGTCATTGTCCATTCAAATTAATGGAGGCACAACCGTGCCTCCATTGTTAAGGGCCGTCAGTAAAAAACACATTCCGCCATGTTAAAGTGATAATTGGGGGGGGGATCATTCTAACAGCCATAAAATCGAAAATGTTTCATCAACCTTTCTGAAATTTACAGGTGCCAGAAAGAAATGTTTGTTTTATATTACCTGAAAATTTCAAGAAGATTGGTAAAAGATTGAGGGAAGGAGAGCAGTTTAAGGTAGAAAAGGAATACAAACCTCTCTCCTTGCTTTTGTAAAATTTACTTCCGGGTTGAGATTTTTGAGATGACAAGTCCCAGCATTCCTGACCATGGGACATACTGACTTGCAATGATGGGAGTTGTAGTCCAACACCTTTGGAGGGCACCAGGTTGGGGAAGGGCTGCTCTAAACAAAAAAAGAGAAGTAGATGGCCCTAAGTTGTTCGTGATCAGTTTTCCACAACCCCACAGTCACCTCTGCATATCATATTCTCCATCCTGTCCTCATGGTTTATCTGCTTTGGGAGAATGAAAATTTCACTTGCACTTTCTGCCTCCTTAGGGAGGATGTGGCATTAAGGCTTGTGAGCCTTAACTCCCAATTTCCCTGCTTTTTGGTGCTTGGTTGGAAACTGTAGAGCCTTAACATTGTTTTTGTAAACCGTAGGTTTTTTGTTTAATGAATATATATATATATATATATATATATATATATATATCTGTAAATGTCTCATAGTTATTTTATGCTGGTGTTAGATGGTTGACAGTGATGATGTTATGTGATGTGGATTTTTCCTGGTAACCTGTATTATATTGATGACCAAAACTGCTGTAAATACATTGAAGGAAATACTGAATCTCAGTAAAGGTTTTACTGAAGAGAACCACTGGTGTGTGAGTATTTTTTCCTTGCATGGATTTCTGGAACACGTTTACTCTGTGGAAAGTAAACCAGGATCACTAAATTCCCGGACAGTTTACAGCCAGGAGAAGTGGCATTGCAACATGTCAAGTGTGCGACGCATTCCCACCCTTCTGCTAAAAGAGTCTGTCTTCCACTCATGACCATCTTGAGCAGCTTCTTTCTCCCTTTTCTTCTGCAAGGCATCCTGAGTGGGCACCACCTCTCCACCTTGGTGGACATAACTGGCTGTGCTGCTCAGCTCCGGCCCATCAAATGCTCAGACACCTGTTTGGCTGACAAGTACAGATCCATACATGGGACATGCAACAACAGGTAATTCTGGCCTAGTCCAGTAATGGGCAAAAACATTGGCCATATTATGATTCCCAAAATGGGACATTCAAAAATCCTATTAGCCTGCCAACTGCAAAGAAGCTCAACCGTATTTGGCAGCACCTTCTTCGCAACAGATATGTAGAGCAGTAACTAGACAGAGCATAGAGATGGTTTCACACTCCCCACCTTCTGCTAGCAATAGCCTGTTCCAGGGCATCTTTACATGGTCGAAACAACAAAGTATCTTGTAGCACAAGCTTTCGCAGACCTCAGACTTTTTCATCAGTTGGCAGGTTCACCTGGGTGTGCAGCAATTAGGGATGTGCACTGGATCGGACCCGATCCACGATCCGAGTCCGGTCCAGTGGGAAATCGGATAAATTATCCGATTTCCGATCCCGCAGCTGGATCGGCCGATCCAATCCGAACCGGTCCGAAAAAGCTCCGAACCGGTTTGGCGGATCGGCGGATCGGCGGGCGCCCACTGGCGCCCACCGCCGCTTCCATTGGCGGGCGCCAGCGGGCGCCCGCCGATGAAAGTGGACAGCGGGGGGGGGGAGGAGGGGGGCACTTACCTTCTCGGCCCGGTGGCTCCCGTCCGGCGCCGGCGCCTACTACTACTAGCAGGCTCCGCGGCCTGCTCTAGGGTGGCGCGCCGGGTGATGTCATCACCCGGCGCGCTACTCTAGAGCAGGCCGCGGAGCCTGCTGGTAGTAGTAGGCGCCGGCGCCGGACGGGAGCCACCGGGCCGGGAAGGTAAGGAGGGGGTGCGTGGAGGGGAGGAGGGGGCGCGCGGAGGGGGGAGGGGGGCCCTTACCTTTCCGGCCCGGCGGCTCCCGTCCGGCGCCGGCGCCTACTATTCCCAGCAGGCTCCGCGGCCTGCTCTAGGATGGCGCGCCGGGTGATGTCATCACCCGGCGCGCTACTCTAGAGCAGGCCGCGGAGCCTGCTGGAAGTAGTAGGCGCCGGCGCCGGACGGGAGCCGCCGGGCCGGAAAGGTAAGGAGGGGGTGCGTGGAGGGGAGGAGGGGGCGCGCGGAGGGGGGAGGGGGGCCCTTACCTTTCCGGCCCGGCGGCTCCCGTCCGGCGCCGGCGCCTACTATTCCCAGCAGGCTCCGCGGCCTGCTCTAGGATGGCGCGCCGGGTGATGTCATCACCCGGCGCGCTACTCTAGAGCAGGCCGCGGAGCCTGCTGGAAGTAGTAGGCGCCGGCGCCGGACGGGAGCCGCCGGGCCGGAAAGGTAAGGAGGGGGTGCGTGGAGGGGAGGAGGGGGCGCGCGGAGGGGGGAGGGGGGCCCTTACCTGCCCGGCCCGGCGGCTCCCGTCCGGCGCCGGCGCCTACTACTACCAGCAGGCTCCGCGGCCTGCTCCAGGGTGGCGCGCCGGGTGATGTCATCACCCGGCGCGCTACTCGAGAGTAGGCCGCGGAGCCCGCTGGTAGTAGCCGCCGGCGCCGGACGTGCCGAGAAGGTAAGTGGCGGGGAAGGGGGCTTACCCCCCCCCGGAGCCGTCCGCTTCTATCCGCTGGCGCCCGCGGGCGCCAGCGGATGGAAGCAGGCGGCCCCAGGGGAGGTAGGGAGCGCGGGGGAGGGGGTTTACCTGCCGGGGCCGTCCACAGCGGACGGCCCCGGGGGGGGGAGGGAGTTAGGCCCCCCCTTACCCACCCGCCGCCATTTTTTCCTCATAGACTTGCATTGCAATGCAAGTCTATGGGGAAAAAAATGGCGGCCGATCCAAAAATGTACGATTTTTGGGTCGGGATCGGACTCGATCCGGTCCGGGGGGCCTCCGATTTTGTCCGAACCGATCCGGGACAAAATTGGAGGTCCCGATCCGGGTCCCGATCCGATCCGGGGGGTCCGTGCACACCCCTAGCAGCAATGATGTCTGATGCTGCTTTAAGATTAGCATGAAACTATCTGTCTGTGTGCTCTCTTGGTCCTTTTCTCAACCTGTGTTGAGAAAACCCACTATCACAATTGTAAATACAAATGACAGGATTGAATCCCCCTGCATTCCCCTCCCCTCTGGAAAATGTTTACAGAGTCAGCTTCTTGGCAAAGAGAGAATAGTGGAGACTCCTGTCTTTTTTGTAATATCTGTTTATACAAATATAGGTTGAGAAAAGGAGCAAGAGAGTACACAGACAGAAAGTTCCATTTCGTGCTAATTTTAAAGCAGCATCAGACTCCAAAAGCAACAGCAGCAATCTTGCAACCAGAGCTGGTGCAAAAAGACATATACTTAGAATTAAAGAATTCTGAGCCCAGGAATTTTTTTCTGAGTACCAAAACTAAACAGAAGTCACAGTCCTTTAACACAAAATAATCCCCTCCCAGTTACCCAAAGCATTTTTCATTTCAGCAGTATAATTTGGGGTGGGAGAGAAGAGTCATTTTGTTGCTACTATAGGCAGCAAACCAATACACTACAGCGAGGTGGGGAACTGGATTGATGCTGGGGGGGCGGATTGCCTCCTGGGAACAATCTGGAGAGCTGGATGACATTAAGGGGTAGTCCTCTCATCTGAAGCCTTGCCCCTGTTGCCCCCATTCTTTGGGCAGAGGGAGACAGCAAGGAGCCTGTCTCTGTGTGGGCTCTCTCTGTGCAGAGAAAGAATGAATCTGTTTGAATGGGTCCAGGGCTGCCAAGAAGCAGGTGAAGCCAGCTCCAGGTTCCCTTTCTGTCTATTGCCCCCCACTGGTTCAGATAACTTATCATAAGCGTTGTTGTCCACTCCAACAGTAAGAAGAATATGAGAGCTAGTCTGGTGTAGTGGTTAGTGTCTTGGACTAGGACTCAGGAGATCTGGTTTCTTATCCCCAGTCATCCATGAAGCTAACAGGGTTACTTTGGGACAGTCACTGACTCTCAGCATAACCTACCTAGGGATGTCAAAGGAATTTGTTTTGTGGGTGGAGTTCAGTGGGATTTTGCCAGCTTGGCTCCCAAAACTGCGAGCTTGCAGTTGCTTAAACTGGCTCAACTTGCCACACACTGAGTTAGGCAAGCTTGCAGTTTCTGCCTTTTGTTTCTTTGTGCAAATCATGATGTACTAGTTGTCTTCCCGGCAATTGACGAGAAATGAAAGAAGAATGCGTTCCACACCAGAGTGGATCTTTTTGGTCTCTTTAGACAACTAAAACTCAGAGACATGTTTGGTAACACTACTCACTCTAGCACTCCATTTCGTCCACAGTCAACGTTCAATCCAGTATCAACTAATTCTAATATCAAAGTACTCCAAGATATGGTGGAAAAAGACTTGCTTAAACTGGAATGGGCCAAACAAAATAAATGGCACAATTTGTCCAATTCAGATCGGGAGATTTGCAGACTCTATCCAAGGACGGTTCTATTGTTATAAAAGAAGCAGATAAAGGCAGAGCCATAGTACTCATGGATAGGGAGGATTATTTACAAGAAGTGTATCGACAGCTTAACGATTCATCTTATTATCAGATCATTGTTGTACACTGTTATATTTAACAAAGAATTACCAGGTGTATCCACAAGGCTTAGGAAGAAGCTCCTGTGAAACAAGAACAATATCTAGAATCTTGTCAGCTCTGGACTGGGACTTAAATTTTTTTTACATGTTTCAATCACTGTATAAATTGATATACTGTAACTCTGGATAATTGATCCATGACTGTTTTGTTTGATGTATAATTGGTTCAGTGTGATAAAGATTATATACTACATGCTTACTAAGGTTATAATCACATTAACCCAAGATTACATAAATGGTTTAAACTGTTTTTTACTAGGGTTTTTTCTATACAGCTGTGTGCCTAAGGGCATTCTTGTGTTCTGATCTATTACAGCTGTTGCCTCTCTTGTATACTTGTTGAATTATTGGCCCCATGTTATCCTTTGGTGTGAGTCTTGGGCAAAGGACTAGGCTGCTCTACTCAAATGCCATTCTTAGGTTGGCAGAACCATGCAGAAGATGGAGAAAGATACTAGAAGTGGGAGTAGGTTCAGCACCTTGGGTAGCTCATATAGAGTTCTGGCTGGTTCTGACTGAAACCCAAAGCACATTTGCAGCTCCACTGAAATCAGAGCCACCAGCCTCCACTAGATTATATCCTTGTGGGAACTTGATAAAAGAACTTGACCTATCAACTCCTCTCAATATGGAGCAGCTCATGTGGTCCCTGCTAGCATCTCTCTAAATAGCCTTGGGCAGCCAGACATTCAACACAGTGCCTCTTCTGTGTGCCAGATCCCAGCTGGTGATGCCCACCTGGGTGGGGGTATGAAGTGCCTGCCCTTCATCCACTCATCACCAGCTTGTGGCAGTGGCGAGTCCAGCATTCTTCTGGGACAACTGCAGCCTCGGGAGCAGTTGAATAGCCTCACCTCTTTTGTGGATGGCAGCATGATCTACGGCAGCACAGCCTCCCTGGCCAGGAAGCTCCGCAATTTCACCCAGGAGCTGGAGCTCCTGGCTGTCAACCAGTAGTTATCTGACGCCGGCCTCCCACTCCTGCCCTTTGCTGAGAAGAAATCCCCCAACCCTTGTGCCTTGATGAGGAACTCCTGTCTTGCCAATGCGTCCAATGTGCCCTATTTTTTGGCAGGTAAGAGGAAGGCTTCTCAGGTGTGTTACAAGAGGGCCTCCCACTGGCTTTGCCATACGCTGTGACCAGATGAGAAAGAAGGCACAGCTTGGATCCGTATTTGGTCATTCTTAGAATAGACCCACTGAAGTCAATGGGACTACCATTTGTCATGACTAAATCAAATCCCATGGATTCCAGTAGATTTACTCTAGATATAACTAAATGGATCCATCCCATGCACTCCTGTTTCTTTAACAGAAGTGAACATTTCTGACATAGGTCACTTTCCTTTCCCCTTTGCCATGCCAAAATTCTCCTCTTCATTTTATGTATGTATTTTCATTACTTGTGCACAGCCCAATCAAACATCCCTAGTCAGTTAACAATACAAGTTTTTTTAAAAAATGTAAAAACAATCCACGAAGAGTAAGACTGATCAAACAGAATCAAACCAACTAAACGGATAAATGAAACCAGCAACAGCAAAGCATGGCATTAGCACAGCACAGCTTTTTCTAAGCACCTGTTAAAGATATAGCTGTCCCGTCCTCCTTTGCAGCTGGTCCTCCTAACTTTGTCTAAGGCTATGTGTGATGACTAGGAAGGCTGACCTGAATGGACTTCCTAGTGCAGACTGTTTCAGTTCCATGGATCAGTGGTGTGATTATGCCCAGGAGGGAATTCATGTTTTCTATACTCTAATAAATCCAATAGTGCCACCTACTGGCTATAGCTATAGAGGGTTTCCCCCTCTCCCTGCAGAACTGACTCCTGCTTTGCCTACCAGGGAGTTTTGGGGGTGAGTCATCAGAATGCCAGTAATAGAAAGGGCTAGGAAAAAGAGTAGCCGCTGTCTCAAGGTGAGGGGGCAACAATTGTAGCCAGAGCGAAGCCAAAATTCCATCTGTGGGAAAGTGAAATCAAAACATCCAGCTACATCTCCTGCTATGTCTCATCACCCTGAATGTGTGACGTCTTTGTTTTTAATTTTGCAGAACTCTTAAAATCTGCCAAAAAGGGTGTATGGGTTTTATCCCATTTACTCTGTCTTTTCCTTTCTAGGAAACTCACGGTCAAATGAGCATTTAGGGATGAAAGATTTGCATACGGTGTTCCTGAGGGAGAGCAACAGAATTGCTACCACTCTCCATCAGCTCAACCCTCAGCGGAGTGGGGAAATTCTGTTTCAAGAGACACATAAAATCATTGGTGCATACCTCCAGGTCAGGGCATCATCAAGCATGGCACTGCTGCATTTTTGCAACAGAGGGCTCCAGTTTTCTCTGAGGGACAAACTATAATGACATGGAAAATGCCTGCCTGCCACTGAAAATGGCAGCCATGTGTTTGGTTCCTCTTTGCCCTGTGTAATACCTGGTAGATTTTAATTTATTCCATTTCATTTCTATACCATCCAATAGCCAATGTTCTCTGGGTGGTTCACAAAAGTTACAAAACATAATATTAAAACAATTTAAACAGCTAAAACAGTTACAATGAGATACCAGGACATGCTAAAACAACTGACTTTACAATCCCATCAAATCCTATCAAATGCCTGGGAACAGAGGTCAGTCTTAACCTGGCAATAGAAAGATGCCAATGTTGGCTCCAGGCAAACCTCCTGGGTAGATCATTCCACATTTAGGGGGGGCTACCACTGAGAAGGCCTCTCCCTTTTTGCCACCCTCTGAGCCTCTCTGACACCATGATATTCCATGTTCACCCACAAGTAGCCAATAGTATGGCACACGGATGGGAAAAAATACACAGTGACATGAGCCCCTTTTACTAAATTGTATGGAGAGGAAGGAAACCTAAGCATGCAGCTGGTGTTTTCTGCAGTAGCCATGTGTTTGGTGTAATGTCTAGTTTGGCTCACACTGCCCTGCCTTGCTTTGCTTTGCTTTGCAGAACCTGTTTTTATCAGATAAGGGCTAGCCATGCTGAAAACACTCAACGATGTTAATACACACATATATGTTTGTACAAGAGCAGCTCCAATCTCTGGAGGCCTCTTGTGAAGTTACACAAGCACTGCAAGCTAATGCCATTGCCAGAGTGCAGCTGGCAAGAAAGTAGAAAAGCTCTTTAGCTTGCAAGACACGGAATTCCCTCCTGGGACTCAAGCTTCCTTCTATAGGGACTGCAGCTGCTTGATATGAGGAAAGTGGGAAAGTGCAATTCCGCCAAATATGACAGACCCTAAGAGAAAACACTGACAGACTCATAAATCCAGGGCAGGATCTGACAATCCAGGTTGCTCTGACAACCGTTAGGGCCCAGGATACATTCCGTATACCATTTTCAAACCGTTTTCAAAGTGTTATATCCTGCTTAGTGTAAATCTGGCCCTAATGTCTTTTTTCAAATCCAGTTTTAATTGGATCATCTGTTTCAGGGGAGGGGAACTTCTTTCAGCCCAAGGGCCAAATTCAATTTCAGAGAAGTTCTTGGGTGCCACATTCCAGTGGTGGGTGTGGCCAAAGGCAAAGGGGGCAGGACAAAAGGGAAAAGGGGTGGGTCCAAAATGTAAGAATACCATCATATTGTAGCTTAAAGCTCTTACTGCCAGTCACAAAGCCTTAGGAGAGGCATATCAGCCTTTTAGAATGGGGCAGAAACTGCACAAAAGCAGGGAAATTATACCATGATTGGCATTTGGGGAAAATTTGGCGAGGTCAGGGTAAGGGGGTGTGGCCATCTGGGGAACCCAAGAAAGCTAGATTGGGACCCCAGGCTTGAATCCCCACCCCACCCCACCCACCTCCGAGCTATATGATATGATATATTATTTAAACAATTCTAGATTGTCCTTCATCCCAACAGATTCTGGGCCAGTGTGTTGTACAGCAATAAAAAACAATAAAGTTAATACAGTAGGGTGTCCAGATCGCCCGGGGTTTCCCAGTCCTAACCAGGAAACCTAGGCCGATCCGGGCCAACCGGGGGCAGCAGGGGAAAATCGGGGTGGCGGGGGGTCACGCGGTGGTGGCAGCGAGCGGCGACAAGCGGCGGTAGACCCGGCGGCGGTGGTGGCGGAGGAGCCCGGGAAGCGGCCGCCCCAGCAGGTAAGTGCCCCCCCTCACGCCTCGCCAGAGGCCGCGCGGAAGAGACGGGAGAGGGCCGGATCCGGAAGTGATGTAATCGGCCCTCTCCCGCCTCTTCCGCGCGGCCTCTGGCCTTACGAGCCCGGCAGCGGCGGCGAAGGACCTAGCGGTGGTGGAGGAAGACCCAGAGGCGGCGGGGGACCTGGGGGCGGCGGCTGACCCGGCGGGGGCAGCAGTGGAGGACCCGGCGCGGGTGGCAGAAGAGAACCCGGTAGGTCCAGGCTGGTGTTTTTGGGGGGGGTGACTTGGGGGGGTTGTTTTGGGTGGGTGGGGGGTGGCGGGGGGGGACCGGGATTTTGGTTTCCAAAATCTGGTCACCCTATAATACAGGACTATGGGCCTGTCTACACGTCGTGTTGGAAACGTTTCCTACCGCTGTGAATTATTTCGGTGTAAAACGTCAGGCGCCACTCTTGCATTTTGTGTTGCGTGTGTAATCGGTTTGAATCGCTCTGTCCCGTCGTTGCGGTTCACACTGCGTTGTATATCCATATGTGAGGGTGTGTGTTTGCGCTGTTTGGTGAAGGCGGGCGAGTCGACGATTGGTCGTTCACGCAGGTCTTTCTCCCCTCCCCTTTTTTTTAAAAAAAAAACAAACCTTCTGCGCACGCTTTGCCACGCCTTGGCACAAAGTCTGTGCAATAAGGGAGAAGAGGTTGCTTTGACAGACCCCTGAGCGTCACCCAGGCCACGGGAATTTCCACAGAAGGCGACATGTGTGATTCCTCTGGTTGCATAACACTACCTCTGTTTTGTGTGACTTCCTTCCCTTTCATGTTGTTTTGGTGTGCGTCTCTGTGTCCTCTTTCCTCAGCCCCCCCTTTCCTCTTCCTTTCCTATACTGTAATGCAATGTCATCATCTGGCGCTCAACTGAAAAACAAGCCAGGAAGCCTAAATCTCAATAGATTCCAACCACGGGTGGGAATCGTACGCCCCAGCACCAGCAGGTAAGCATCATGGGGAGGGTGGGGTGGTTTGCATGGGTGCGCGTGGAGGGTGGGGGGTAGGGGTTGCGGGGTTCCACAGGTATTTGCGGCTGGTAGGGGGGGCTGGGCGGGCGCAAGTCACTTAGCGGCTGATGCTTCCATAGGGTGACCATAAAAAAGGGAGGACAGGGCTCCTGTTACTTGTAATAGTGCCCTACCACAGACATATCAGCAGGTGTCCTTGCAATACATGCAGCACCTCGTGCAATTCACTCTTAAGGACAGCAGTTACAGCTGCAGGAGCCCTGTCATCGTGAAAAGATACAGAGGAGTGGAGCCCACCGTCTGCTATAACTGTTCTGATAAACATCACAGTTCACCAGGTGCTGCATGCATGCACACAAATTTAATTCAAAACAATGTTAAAGATGCAGGAGCACTGTCCTCCTTTTCACATGGTCATCCTATCTTTAGTGGTTATTGCAAGTCCTCTTCCAGGTGCCAACATACGTTGAGGTGTGTTGTAGGGCAACTTTGTAAAGGAACGTAACATTACAATGCCCCTGTTGAGGAACACAGCCCACATACAGCTCTTGATGACGACATAATTGCTACAGTTTATTTTTACCACCTACTTTGAGATAACAAAGGAAAATGTAGTTCTCCAGATGGTGGTAGCATACAGCAATAAATCGCCCTAAAGAAATTCCACCCACACTCCTAACTCTCCACTTTGCTTTGCGTAAATTGGCATTACTACAATTCCTATACAATTACATAAATAACACCATTCATCACGAAGAATGTGTTTCATATCACTTATTTCTGGATGATGGTGTGCCTTTCTTTGGGATTGCACAGTTTCTAAGGGTTTTCTGCTGTGTGTGTGTGCCTCCTCATGCACAGTTATACGATTCACTGCACACTTCATACTTTTTCCTGCTGTACAGTGCTATGATTTCCATTTCCGTATTCTTATATCTTTGCATTCCATTCCTGCTACAATGTTGGCATTGTGAAATGCAAAATCAGTGCTGCAGGTGTACTTCTCAAGAACAACACTTCAATGTGCTCCATGGTGTGGCTATTGCAGGCTATTCTGAGTGTGTCATGATGTCCCACACTCTACAACTCTCTTTCTCGAGAGCACTTCCTGTTTGCATGATGCATGAGTCCAGGTTGTTATCACTCCTAAGTTATTCTTGGCAGAAGGGCCGTGCAGTTGGTAGATATATCTTTAAATTTTTCCACTGGCTGCCATCCAATATTCCTTTATCTATAACAACGCCTCCTTGACATTAAAGAAACTTCATTTGAATGGATTTCATTTAAGTAAACTGTGGAACCTACCCAAACTACAGGGATAGGTTGACTGCATCAAATAAAAAATAGTACAATCTCTACATAACATAGCAGGCATAAAAAATAAGGCTGCTGGACATATCGTAAACAATCTTTGAGGAATACATGTAAACATTCACATGTTTTGTTGCACCGCTTTGCCTAGCTTGTGTATTGTATAACCCAACACTTCACCACCGCCATGTTCGGGTATACATTGCCAAATGGAAGCCTGACATTTCGGTGCCCCTTCCCCCTTCTGTCGGACATTTTGTCCTCCTCTATGGTTTCCAAAACAGGGAGACAATTCATTTTTAAACACCATCACAGATATATATGTAACTGGAATACCTGAAAATATACTTCAAACAGTTATTAACAGTGATTGGTAAACAAGTATATCTGAAGTCAACTCATCATGTAATTTCTGTACTCTAACAAATAATTCTATGTAAAATTTTAAGAAAACCACAAAACACAACCACAACATACAAATTTCACCAATTCATTACTAGAAGTTTTTTACAAAGTAAAACCGCTTAAAATAAAATTTAATTCACGACTCATCTGTATGTATTTCAGGAACAGTACTCAACAATGAAGAGACTACCCTTTCAACATCCTGCAGAATGGTTATCACAAGACACAGAAAGAAAGAGAAAAGCATCACAGCATCTATCTCGACGTATTATGCGTAACATCATAATAAAAAATATCACAATATTGGATGTTGCGAAGACATAATCATAACAGTCAAAATACAATATTATCAACAACAACTCAAACTAAACAGTTACGATACATTACAGAATCCAGATGTTAGAAAGCATGCAAAGACCTTCAATAACCATAACCATTCTACTCAAAAAGAAGTCCTGTGCATCTAATAACTCAGAAAAGGCACTTGAACATTCAAATCCATAACAATATGCATCAAGTGAAGACAACGTGCATAGAACATCGGAATAAACAGTAAAACTACAATAAACAAAGCTACCACGAGGACACATTATGGAAACACCGATAAAGACACCTAATAAGCACTGTCGCCCAAACAGAAAAAATAGGACACCATTGACTTTTTCAACTATAACTACTAACATTCTGTGCAGAGAACATTGATTTGGGTACAAAAATAAAAAGGTAGCCATCCATATGTATCATTACAACATAACTACTATGTATTCACATGACATGAACTTCTAAGTGCGATGTAATGTGGAATTTCTGCAATTTTGAGTAAGATTATCTGCAATTGAGGATAACAGCAACTATTTCAGTAAACATACCTGACTTTGGTCTCCTCATGTACTACATCACAAACAATAAACAATGTATTAAGTGTATTGAAAATTACCTGTAATCACCACTTCATTTTACTCTCATTACCATTACATTGTAACAACACTTACTAAAGTTGCATGGCTGCTGAAATAACAATAAAAAACACAAATACTTCATTTGAAAACCCAATGACCACCTTATGACCACAACTTCAACTGCAACATGCATCTAAAACCAAATATGATGTACATTTTCTGATTATATGGTCACTACAAAGCAACCACCCGAGAACATACAATGCTATCACATACAAACCCATATTTATTTATTTTTTTAAAGTACTACCTTCTAAAGGACAATATATAGTGTAAGGAAAACTAATGGAACACCTTAACGCATAATGGTTTACGCTTGCTAGAACTAAAATCACAACAGCCACTTTTGCACCTTCTCAAACTACGACTGCCCAAACATGAAATTCCTTTTAAAACTTTTATCAGATTTCCTCAGCGTGCAATTTTAAATGATCCTTTTTCAAAATTCAAATAATCACATTAATATTACCATAGCACTATTCACACCACTACTACTACTAGTAGAAAAAATAATACGAACAAGTATAAAGCTTCCATCCAAAAACAAACTTACTATTACTACATTCATATCATACAAACCACACGCCTTCGGGTACTACTACCCCAAAGGAGCATCTCTATTTGTGAAACACTATGAGAATACATCAACAAGTACAAAACAAGTATCCTGATATCAGGGAACATGTCGAGGAAGCCCATTACATTACCATCACAAATTATGACAATACAGTTTATTAAAAAAATTACTTATTTGAGATACAATAAACAACCCTGTAAAATTACAACAGATATATCAATATTGCAGGTAACGTAGCAATAACACTCATTCCCCTTTTCCATGTCACATATGTATTGCTTTCAGGTTTACGTCACTATAAATTCTTCATCACTCACATAGCATTCCATCATCTTTTCGTAACAACTGTGCTTAGCTTACCTTATGCAATGTAACAGATTGTCCCAAACCTGTCACTCTTACTGTTTGGAGCACCAACCAACACCCAAAATACCACCCCCCCCCAACCACCCCCCAACACACTTCTAATTTGAAATGCCTGCATCATGGTTGTTGCAAATCGGCAGCTTTCCACGTCACAACATATAACCTACATAGACTCACAACATAACGTCGCTTTCTCAATGACCACAACAGAAAAGACAACAGATAATGTTGAAGAATAATGGCTTCATTTGCATTTAAACTTTTTTATTAAAAAACATTGCATCAAACCCATTCTGGTTAATTATACAATAAATAACTGTTTAATATTAACCTTACACAGGTGATGCTACAACTGTTCTCAACCGTGCAACTTCAAGGTAGCAATCATTGCCACAGTAACCATTATGGAATATAGCTTTTTGACCTTACAGTGCAATTTCAAATAAACATTACATACAGACAAAGTAACAAAGACCATAGTATTGTTATGTCATTAACATAATGAAAACACAATTTTCTTAACTCTTCCTCATATAATCTCTTTCAATCAATGATTTCCAATAGGGATGTGCACTGGATCGGACCCGATCCACGATCCGAGTCCGGTCCAGTGGGAAATCGGATAAATTATCCGATTTCCGATCCCGCAGCTGGATCGGCCGATCCAATCCGAACCGGTCCGAAAAAGCTCCGAACCGGTTCGGCGGATCGGCGGATCGGCGGGCGCCCACTGGCGCCCACCGCCGCTTCCATTGGTGGGCGCCAGCGGGCGCCCGCCGATGAAAGTGGACAGCGGGGGGGGGAGGAGGGGGGCACTTACCTTCTCGGCCCAGTGGCTCCCGTCCGGCGCCGGCGCCTACTACTACTAGCAGGCTCCGCGGCCTGCTCTAGGGTGGCGCGCCGGGTGATGTCATCACCCGGCGCGCTACTCTAGAGCAGGCCGCGGAGCCTGCTGGTAGTAGTAGGCGCCGGCGCCAGACGGGAGCCACCGGGCCGGGAAGGTAAGGAGGGGGTGCGTGGAGGGGAGGAGGGGGCGCGCGGAGGGGGGAGGGGGGAGGGGGGCCCTTACCTTTCCGGCCCGGCGGCTCCCGTCCGGCGCCGGCGCCTACTACTCCCAGCAGGCTCCACGGCCTGCTCTAGGGTGGCACGCCGGGTGATGTCATCACCCGGCGCGCTACTCTAGAGCAGGCCGCGGAGCCTGCTGGAAGTAGTAGGCACCGGCGCCGGACGGGAGCCACCGGGCCGGGAAGGTAAGGAGGGGGTGCGTGGAGGGGAGGAGGGGGCGCGTGGAGGGGGGAGGGGGGAGGGGGGCCCTTACCTTTCCGGCCCGGCGGCTCCCGTCCGGCGCCGGCGCCTACTACTCCCAGCAGGCTCCGCGGCCTGCTCTAGGATGACACGCCGGGTGATGTCATCACCCGGCGCGCTACTCTAGAGCAGGCCGCGGAGCCTGCTGGAAGTAGTAGGCGCCGGCGCCGGACGGGAGCCGCTGGGCCGGAAAGGTAAGGAGGGGGTGCGTGGAGGGGAGGAGGGGGCGCGCGGAGGGGGGAGGGGGGAGGGGGGCCCTTACCTTTCCGGCCCGGCGGCTCCCGTCCGGCGCCGGCGCCTACTACTCCCAGCAGGCTCCGCGGCCTGCTCTAGGATGGCGCGCCGGGTGATGTCATCACCCGGCGCGCTACTCTAGAGCAGGCCGCGGAGCCTGCTGGAAGTAGTAGGCGCCGGCGCCGGACGGGAGCCGCCGGGCCGGAAAGGTAAGGAGGGGGTGCGTGGAGGGGAGGAGGGGGCGCGCGGAGGGGGGAGGGGGGGAGGGGGGCCCTTACCTGCCCGGCCCGGCGGCTCCTGTCCGGCGCCGGCGCCTACTACTCCCAGCAGGCTCCGCGGCCTGCTCTAGGATGGCGCGCCGGGTGATGTCATCACCCGGCGCGCTACTCGAGAGTAGGCCGCGGAGCCCGCTGGTAGTAGCCGCCGGCGCCGGACGGGCCGAGAAGGTAAGCAGTGGCGGGGAAGGGGGCTTACCCCCCCCGGAGCCGTCCGCTTCTATCCGCTGGCGCCCGCGGGCGCCAGCGGATGGAAGCGGGCGGCCCCAGGGGGGGTAGGGAGCGCGGGGGAGGGGGTTTACCTGCCGGGGCCGTCCACAGCGGACGGCCCCGGGGGGGAGGGAGTTAGGCCCCCCCTTACCCACCCGCCGCCATTTTTTCCTCATAGACTTGCATTGCAATGCAAGTCTATGGGGAAAAAAATGGCGGCCGATCAAAAAATGTACGATTTTTGGGTCGGGATCGGACTCGATCCGGTCCGGGGGGCCTCCGATTTTGTCCGAACCGGTCCGGGACAAAATTGGAGGTCCCGATCTGGGTCCCGATCCGATCCGGGGGGTCCGTGCACACCCCTAATTTCCAAGTCTCTACTGCAGAAAGCCTTTTCTCTATGTTCAGAAGTTTCTGTTCCAGTCTTATAACTGATTGATAAAGAGAAAGGAACAGCACTGTCGTTAGTACAAAACAGTTACTGGGTATTTAAAACCAGAATTACTGACATCATTAATGTATCTAAATCTATGCCAGAACATGACACATGCATACATTAACGTTTACATTTGATATCACTAAATAATTCTGTTATCAAATTAAAGACATACTTGAATACACCACTCATAAGAAATGTGTAAATGTCAAACACATAAATAAGTACAATCAACCCCACAGGTAAATATACCTTACCTGTTTTAAAAGTTATTCCTAACATAACAATGGTTACTATTACACCGTCAAATTCAAGACAATCTTAACATTAATGGCTACATGAATTGATTGCGAAAACCAATAATGATTACATAGCACATATACACAAGCCATTCTTAATACACAATGTCTTTGTTCAACATTTCTGATGCACACAGATAAATTTAACTTTACATCATGTTCAATTGCACGTCACATATTGTCATCAATGCTATTGATGTTTTGTTTTTATAATTGCATATATCATTGTAATCTTCATAACAATACACTCCAAAAAAAAAAAAATTACGCTTCTCCTAAAAGGACAATAAAATGCACTTAACAGTTGCCATATAGAATTAGATTTACAGTTTGATACCTACATCCTCTTTCAATGTCTAGTCTAATTACATTGACTTGCTGAAACATATCCTCGATGCTGCCTTCAGCGGGTAGCATTGCCGATGCAGTGGTTTTCTCATTACAATGAATATCACGAAGTAAATCTCTGGATGTGGATGGTACAATCAGTTCTACAACAACAACACCAGTAATAAGATATCATGATTTACGTTGCAAAATATGACAACACAGATTTCACGACAATTCAATTTGACATCAAAACACCAATGTGTTCGTCTTATCCTACTTTACTTATCAATTACAAAAATCTAGTATGCTGGGGTGCAAGCCTGTTGGGATTTGCACCCCATCCATGATCACTCTTGATCTGAGTGACCATTAATTCCCCACACCTCTGGAATGGGGTGAAGCTAATATGTATGCAGCACCCCATCGCTGAGGCGTGGGGACTTCATGGCCACACATATCATCGCAGCTCAGAAATGGGTTGAGGCACACATCTCAGCATCACCCCATCCCTGATCCGTGGGGACTTCATGGCCACACAGATCTTCAAAGCTCAGGGATGGGGAGAAGACGAGATCTATGCATCACCCCATCCCTGAACTGTGATGAACTGTGTGGCCATGAAGACCCCACGGCTCAGGGATGGGGTGAAGCTAAGATGTATGCATCACCCCATCCCTGAACTGTGATGATCTGGGTGGCCATGAAGATGCCACGGCTCAGGGATGGGGTGAAGCAAAGATGTATGCATCACCCCATCCCTCAGCCGTGGGGAGTGCATGGCCACACAGATCATCACAGTTCAGGGATGGGGTGATGCATACATCTTAGCTTCACCCCATCCCTGAGTCCTGGGAAGTAACAAGGCACACAGATCATCACAGCTCTGGGATGCGGTGGAGCAAAGATCTATGCATCACCCCATCCATGAGCTCTTATGATCTGTGTGTTGTGTTTCCCATGTTTTGTAATCCAGGATTCCATGTCAAGGACATTGGTCCCTTAAGAACTTGGAGATTTGTTAGAAAGGAATGTTAGAATGTCACATGACATTTTTCTTTAAATTAAAACACAGAGATTTGAATATATAACAACATGTCTTTGTACTTCACTAACCTATTACATTGTGAGGTGCTACACAGGAACATTGAGGATTAACTTCAGAACTGAAGCTGCTTTTATCTTCACCACAGCTTTCTTCCACTATACTGCTTGATGGTAAGGAGATTACAGAGCCTGTACCTGCTGTAGAATGTCATAAAGATGGTTTCATGATCTTGTATTTATACAAAATAACTGGAACAATATAGTATTAACACATTATATAACATCTACAATAAACCAGTATGTTCCAAAAAATCAATTACCCAATTTATTTTTTTTAAAGCAGTTTTCCTTTAAGGAAAAACACTGACCATTGCTGTTGTCCGGTGTTGATCTGCTTCTTTCATCAGTACTATCTGATGAAGTTATACCTGTGAACACCATTGAAACTAGTTATGATTTCCTATTGAAAAAAAATAAAATAATAACTTTCGTAGAATTACATGTTCCACAACTTACAAATAGTTACATCTTCTGATGGAGTGGAACTTGAAAGAATGCAGTCACCAACAACGTCCTTTGTTTCCTCTGCAAATGTAAAAAGGCCTGTGTTACGTTTCATTATGATAATGCTGGTATATCAAGCACAATTCTGAAAAAGCAGCATGTGTCATAACTACTTTGAGGTATGACTACCTTGTTTGTTTTGCAGATCAGAATTGTGATATAAAACGGTACTTATCATCATAGTATACCTATTCAGATGCTGCATTAAATAAAGGTTTCAACTTCAAATTGTATGTTATGATACTACATTTAGATTAAGTGGTATTACATTGATATTTAATTTGGAATGGAAGCCAAAACAATCAAGGAACTTACCCTCACTCTGTTGATCAGTGTCTGTTATAACCACTACTTCCGGGGCTTGCTCACTGTTTTCTTCACTCATCTCTCTATCTGAAATAACATTTTTTTAAACTATGACATGTAATCACTGATACGTACAGTTACTTCTCTACATTCACTTACAACTTGACTACAGTAGTAATGTTTTCAACTTCTAAGACACGCAGGTGACGTTGTCCTTCACAAGTGCATTGTCAAATCTAATACATTCACATACAGTAGGATGACTTTGCAATCTTCGTTGTGATGGAAGACAAAACAATCGTGGAACTTACCCTCACTCTGTTGATCAGTGTCTGAAATTAACTCCACTTCAGGGGCTTGCTCGGTGTTTTCTGCACTCATCACTCTATCTGAAATAACAGCATTTAATACTATGACATTTTATCTCATGTCAGTACAGTTACTAGAATTAGTAGCCTTAACATATCATTGCAGTACTAATGTCTTCCATTTTTTAGATGCGCATGTGGCGTTGTCCTTCACAACTACATGTTCAAAAGTAATACATGTACATACAGTACAATCACATTGCAATGTACGTTGTCATGAAAGCCAAATCAATCCAGTAACTTACCCCCACTCTCTTGATCAGTGTCGGTTATTTCCGCCACTTCATGGAGGTGCTCCGTGTTTTCTACACTCCTCTCTATATCTGTAATTACAGTATTTCATGACATGATATGTAAGCACATATTCCTACAGTTAATGCTGTTAGTAGCCTTAAAACATTACTGCACAACTTCTGTAGGTAATTTCTCAGATGCGCAGGTGACGTTGTCCATCACTACTCCATTGTCAAAGATAACATGCCAGAATGGGTGGATGGGTTTATCTGGCCCCCTCTTAAATGAAGCCAAACTGTAAAAACATATCTATTGAAATGCCAAAAAGCAATGTTTGCATTCTACATTTTTAATAAATTCTACAGATTTCCATCTTCTACTCACAAATACATACAATTGATAGTGCTTGCAAAGGTGCCATGATACTTCTGAATTTTAATTATATCCCATTTGTGAAATAAAGGGACAACAACCTTTTATTAAAAACAACACAGATTGATAACTTCTGATGAAATAGTACTGAACTTTCAATCCAGCATTCAATGTCTTATTATATTACCATAACTCCCACACATTGACATGTTTGGAAGGTAAATTTCAACATTGCTTTAACAGGTCTGCAACAGGCATATCAAAACAACTAATATACCCGCTTTGACTAAGACAAGCCACGCAACTTATTCTGGGTCTACTGGGGGGGTGTTCTTGCGCAGGGCCTACTTAATCATTTACTGTGCTTAATAAGTATATTGTAATATTTATTTCCAATGGATAGTGTTCTGCTCCCTAAAGTACTTCTGCATTTCACTATAAGTGTTCCAGCATGAATGATGTGTATGCTTTCTAGCTTTCAGCTCACTACATTCATTTTTGGCCCTAACGTTATCTACATATTTCCCGCCTGCCACGCCAAACCTATTAACATGGCGTTTTTCAAAGGCAAGGCGTGTTAACGTTTTTTTTAATTTATTTTCATTTTTAAAAAAGATTTCAAAACTGAAGAACTGAAACGAACATTTCAGCAATTGATAATATCATTATCAACAATAACAATTACACTTACCTTCAGCATATGAGACATTTGGGAACGGCTTCCCTGCAATTGTCCAAATTCTAAGCAGTGAACGGAAAAATGGAAGTCGTAAGCGTGCTGGAGGGTTCTCTCCATAGCTCCTAATAGCATGATAAAAGTGGTTTTTCAATTTCAAAAATTTCTGTTGAAGTTGAACTTTGCTTCTGTGATAGCCTTTCGACGACATGTGTCGTTGGATACCATTGAAAGCAACGCTTTTTCCTCCAGGATTGCTCCTCATTAATAGCGGCAGTACTTGAGATTCTCGTACGCAACGAAGCAGATATTTTATTTCTTTATCCGTCCAATATTTTGGACGACTGGGCACAGATGCAGCCATTTTTGAACAGATTTTGGTCTGTACTGGCGTCTAACGTTAGGCGATGGCGCAGGACTGTGTAGATTGTTAGGCCAAATAAGGATTGTTTCCTGTTATGTTAGTAGGGGTGTGGTTTGAAAGGCATGAGCTACGGATCGCTAGGGTGAAATGCAAATTTTGTATTACTGTTTTCAGTACTGCTATCGTTGCCATGTGATGTGTTGTTTGGGATTATTTTTGTAGAATTTCCTCATAACACATATGTTAATGTTTTACTTTAACGGAGTGTCATAATTCCTGTTTTATTGAATTAATTCGCGGGTATGTACTCATTACACTTAATCTTTCAGATTACACATTGTCTTTCAGCGGTGAAGTCCTCAGTCTTTATAAACATATAAGCTTCCTAATTGTTGTCATTATTAATTAATATTGTTATGGATTACAATATCAACAAAATATAAACCATACATTTTGATATGTTTTCTACAGTTCCTGTTTCAGGAAATAGATACTGGTATGTATTGCAATAACTTCTGTAAAGTAGAAATGTGTTCATACTGGAGGCTATTTCCAAAAATTTCATTACTCATATAGTGTATGTGTAATACCCCTGGTTATTTATTTTGGATTTAGAAAACTAGATCTCCTTTTTTGTTCCTGGTAATTTCTGTGGTGTGCTTTTTGAATGGCATGTAAAGCATAAATACTTTCTGTCTTGTTTTTATAATTTTTCCATAGAGAGTTTCATTCCATAACAATGGACATGTTTTCTATTCACACTTTGTAATGTGTGGAAGGATGAGTATTTCTGTCTGTATAACTATCAGGATAAACTGTTAAAATACAGACACCCTTTCTAGTGACAAAGAAGTTTACTAGGGGGTCTGATAAATTTATAGAATTAGAGATTTATTTAAAATAATGGAAGCCTTAACCACATTGTGCAGTAACAACTCCAACACTATAGTATTAACCAATTTCTCAATACCTACGACATCCATTCGTAACGCACTCTGCCCTTTCATCTCATGTACATCCACTGCTCCTGGTGGGAGAACTTGGCAGTTGTTTTCCATGGTGAAGATAACTTGTACACCATTGGTACACCACTGCTGTACACACACATACTTACGGCTCATTCAGATTATATGAAACAAACAATGGATACATGAGTGCTACTCCCACTGTAGAACTACCAGCTCATAGTACTGAGAACACGCCAACAAACACAGTACTGTAATTTTCTTGTCCAAAACAGCATCCTAAACGTCCAGTGCCGTTTTTAACATACAATACAACAGAAATACATTCTTTTTGCGTATTAAACATAATGATCACACAACAGAAATTTGTAACCTGTAATATCAATCAGTTGGGTTAACTTCGGCACACAGGCTTCACAAAAACATGTTACTGTTTTGCACTCTGATAAAGAACAGTAACAGTATTAATGGTGTTCACTACTTTCTGTTCGCACTAGCTATTTCTTAATGCTTATCAGAGTCTACACAAAGACAGTTCTTGCTTATAATCACCACTCTATGAAAATGTACAGTATGGGAATTTAAAAGTGTTTCTATTACACAAGCTTCAATGACATGTAATAAAGCAATGGAAAACTGAGTGACACATGTTGCAGTTTGGCATAATCCTAGTAGCAAACCAAACCACACACATAGTACTCAAATAGAGCTAGAATATGTAATTCATATCCTTCAGACCATATCCTGTTCCACTCTGCTAGGTACCACATATACACCATTAACTTCTGGTTATTGATGTTAACATACATGGCTTTGACTATAACTGGTATTGCACTGTATTTAAATTTTTCCACTTAAAATAACATAAGCTACACAATACGTTTTGTGAAACCACATTTTTAATTATGCGAGCAGAATTTCAGATATCCACAATGGCACTGCAACTTTGAAGATGCACTACTTCACAATAGTCCACATCAGCATTAATTTTCAAAATAGCCTTGTTTAATAATAACAACAGCAGTACAACTAAAACACAAAAAATTTACAACATCACAACCAAATACTAACATCTGTATTCTTTGAAGTTACTGGACATTCAATATTTTCCAAAACATATGTTTTCTAACATCTTCTGTCGACACTCCAAAGACTTCAGTGTTGTCTCAATGGACTGCAGTCGTTCTTCAATACGAATATCTAAGAATATAAGACAGCAGTTGTAACACTACTCAACTGAGATGAACTTCATAATTCATTATTCACCAAAAACAGCATCATAACTGTTATTACTAAAATCCACATCACAGGAGCTTATATACATCTGTGTAACGTTTTGGATCATTAGACAAAGTGCTAACATTCCTGATAGTACAAACATTGACTCATTCTGGATGAGTGTACTTGTGGTCCCGTTATCTCCTTTACTTATATACCACCTTGTTGAGACATGAGCAATATCAATATATAGTTCAACAAACATTAACACATGTGCTGGTTAATGTTGGCCCATCAACCTCAAAAAGGGTGTGTGTTGAAACCATAATAACATCTGCAAAAGGCTTTTTCTTCAAAAACCAATACTTTTACGCAATAAGAACAATTTCATATCTTCATTGAAATTAAAACCAAAGTGGAATGAATGAATATTGAAGAAATTTTACCGTAACAATGGACACAACTGCATCTACAATTACTCACATAACAATATAAAAACAATAACACCAAGATTACCACATGCAAACTACGTCAGTAATTGCTTACGTGCTTTTTCCATTTCAACACGCATCGTCTGTATGCCATCCAGCACATCGAGACTACGTGCTCCCTGCTGTTTCTTCCTCACTGTAACTTTGGAATCATCATTGATGTCCTCAGATGACACTGCGGGATGGGAGGAAGGACTGACACACTGCATGTCATCTGTTCAAGACACAGTAAATATAAACATGACCTAGACTCACAATGCAAACTACAATTTCTCATTGCCAATAACAAAGCTTCATAAATGTGGCATTCCACATAAATGCAATAAAAAATCCTGCATAACAACACTTCCTTGTAGAATTTAGTTTGGTGTAGATGACCCCTTTAGAAGTTGGAGTCCGCATGAGCCAATGACACAGTTACAACCATGATGTTCGCATGGTGGTTGAAGGATTTACTTTATTGCAGTGAATGATATGTTGTAAGCCAACTAACACATGAGGTTCAACTTTTCCATGCCCCAACCTCCATGCTCCCTGTCCATCACAGGCATAAGAGATAGGGTGGTTTAAGTGAGAATTAAGCTGTGGACATTCCATCACTGGCCTAGCAATAATTACACCCTAAGGCGCGAACCGGTTTTTGCATTACATCACATTTGCTCATTTGACTACTCTTTGTACATCCTTCTACTATTAAAATTGATTTCTCTTAACATATACCCAAACTTCAGTGCCCTTGTACTTCCATGTCAATATAGACTGAGACATAAATATCATTTCTTACAAGAAAGACTGGATATCATGAGTATTCGTCATTGACAACACAGGGATTGGTATTTGTTTTCAAAAAACAATACTCCTTTTTTTAACTTTTATTGTAAACCGTTGTGCTATTACTTTCCTTTGTGGACCACATCATTACCTGAAAACAGCCGTTCTTAATATGGAGAAATAAACAACGGCTTCTTCGTAATGCTTCTCAGTGACTCTGAGGAGCTTTCCGCTGCACCACTTATACTGACATCAGCTATTTCAAAGTACAGATTGCAGCCACTCTCACTAAATGTAATGCTATCTCATTGAAATCACCAAGCATTGCAATACTCTAGGCACATCAATATCTCTATATTTGCTTATTATGTACATTGCTTACAACATCCATTTCAATTATGCTGAATATGTGTGGTAATGATGTTTCCCTGAAGCGTTCTGTGGCAGAAAGTGAAAGGAGACATAACAACCACATGACAGGGAATACTGGATACATTAATTACACTTTCGAGACTCCTCTGAACAACAATTTTGTATATTCAGTTCATTACTTCAGATTAGGCAAACTGAAACAGTAGTACTAAGCAATAATTTCACAATGGATTTCAGCAATGTCTAACCCTTTGGAGGAAACACTGCAGTAACCATTACATGACTTACATTTCTTTTTAATATTGATTAGCATTACTGTCATCATGAGTGGCATATCTGAACACAGTGGCTTTGATAATACAGTGAGGTCTCATTTCAGATCATGAGTATAAAGAGTGCTTGACGGTATTGCCCAACTTTCTGTGATAACACATTTTTACAAATAACAAATTAAGAAATGGTCTGGAGTATAACTCATTGTACGGTAACTGCAGTTTTGAATACTAGCACAGCAGTTATTCCATGAAGTTACTGTATTACATTTATATGATTTGTACTACATCAGGGTGGCAACTGCTACCAATATACCATTAAATAATACCTCTTTGGCTCTGGTTGTGGTGCTCCATTTTTGGAATGGCATTCTGCAAATCCATTGGCTTCTCAGCACCTGTTCTGCTGTGACTGTCTTGTGCTATTGATGTTGTTTAAAGGAAAGTCTGTAATTACTGATATTTCATAACATTAAAAAAATTTATAATATGTGAATCCACTTTGTCTTCATTTGGCATATTAACAGTATTACTTATTCAAATTGATTATTTTCTATTTCACTGACCTTCCATGTCAGCCCAACAGCATTGATTGTTCTGCTCAGTTATATCTGTAGTGGAGAAACCTAAAAAACAGAGCAAGCATATTGAACTTCTTCTTAGAATTACTGTTAAGCAAGGTTATATGTTATCAATGGATCTGTTGGGCTTTACATAGGTTGTTCACAGTACCTCACATTACGTATCAATACATGCAATATATATTAGGGATGTGCACTGGATCGGACCCGATCCACGATCCGAGTCCGGTCCAGTGGGAAATCGGATAAATTATCCGATTTCCGATCCCGCAGCTGGATCGGCCGATCCAATCCGAACCGGTCCGAAAAAGCTCCGAACCGGTTCGGCGGATCGGTGGATCGGCGGGCGCCCACTGGCGCCCACCGCCGCTTCCATTGGCGGGCGCCAGCGGGCGCCCGCCGATGAAAGTGGACAGCGGGGGGGGGAGGAGGGGGGCACTTACCTTCTCGGCCCGGTGGCTCCCGTCCGGCGCCGGCGCCTACTACTACTAGCAGGCTCCGCGGCCTGCTCTAGGGTGGCGCGCCGGGTGATGTCATCACCCGGCGCGCTACTCTAGAGCAGGCCGCGGAGCCTGCTGGAAGTAGTAGGCGCCGGCGCCGGACGGGAGCCGCCGGGCCAGAAAGGTAAGGAGGGGGTGCGTGGAGGGGAGGAGGGGGCGCGCGGAGGGGGGAGGGGGTCCCTTACCTTTCCGGCCCGGCGGCTCCCGTCCGGCGCCGGCGCCTACTACTCCCAGCAGGCTCCGCGGCCTGCTCTAGGATGGCGCGCCGGGTGATGTCATCACCCGGCGCGCTACTCTAGAGCAGGCCGCGGAGCCTGCTGGAAGTAGTAGGCGCCGGCGCCGGACGGGAGCCGCCGGGCCGGAAAGGTAAGGAGGGGGTGCGTGGAGGGGAGGAGGGGGCGCGCGGAGGGGGGAGGGGGGCCCTTACCTGCCCGGCCCGGCGGCTCCCGTCCGGCGCCGGCGCCTACTACTCCCAGCAGGCTCCGCGGCCTGCTCTAGGATGGCGCGCCGGGTGATGTCATCACCCGGCGCACTACTCTAGAGCAGGCCGCGGAGCCTGCTGGAAGTAGTAGGCGCCGGCGCCGGACGGGAGCCGCCGGGCCGGAAAGGTAAGGAGGGGGTGCGTGGAGGGGAGGAGGGGGCGCACGGAGGGGGGAGGGGGGAGGGGGGCCCTTACCTGCCCGGCCCGGCGGCTCCCGTCCGGCGCCGGCGCCTACTACTCCCAGCAGGCTCCGCGGCCTGCTCTAGGATGGCGCGCCGGGTGATGTCATCACCCGGCGCGCTACTCGAGAGTAGGCCGCGGAGCCCGCTGGTAGTAGCCGCCGGCGCCGGACGGGCCGAGAAGGTAAGCAGTGGCGGGGAAGGGGGCTTACCCCCCCCCGGAGCCGTCCGCTTCTATCCGCTGGCGCCCGCGGGCGCCAGCGGATGGAAGCGGGCGGCCCCAGGGGGGGTAGGGAGCGCGGGGGAGGGGGTTTACCTGCCGGGGCCGTCCACAGCGGACGGCCCCGGGGGGGGGAGGGAGTTAGGCCCCCCCTTACCCACCCGCCGCCATTTTTTCCTCATAGACTTGCATTGCAATGCAAGTCTATGGGGAAAAAAATGGCGGCCGATCCAAAAATGTACGATTTTTGGGTCGGGATCGGACTCGATCCGGTCCGGGGGGCCTCCGATTTTGTCCGAACCGGTCCGGGACAAAATTGGAGGTCCCGATCCGGGTCCCGATCCGATCCGGGGGGTCCGTGCACACCCCTAATATATATCACTTCTGTCTTGCCATAACATCCCATGCTGGTACTGGCACTATAGATGAAACTGCAGCACTCGTCTGTGGCACACTAACCCCCCAGTAAGAGTTATCGACATGCAGTCGATGTGGTTCAGTCTGGGTGGTGATTTCAAAATTTATTTGTCAATGCAAACTTATAGGATGCTGTACTCATCCTACAGGGAGCAAGATGATATACCTGCTCATCCACGCTTCAATGGTTTGCGTTTCTGCTAGCAAGGCACGTTGCAGGTGGTCGTTGAGACTTAACTGTGATGAGAGCACACTGGACTGCACATTGCAAAGAACACTGTTTTGACAAGTAAAACTACCCATTTAAATATGTTTTGCATGTCAGGGGAAATTACCAGGGCATGGTGCCACAGGAATTTCTAGGGACAAGAACAACAACCAGGGTCATTTCACTGGAAGCTACCCTAATGTTCAGCTCTTTTACCCAAGAGGCCCACCAGCATACCAATGCAACTTTTTTGGGTAAAGAGGTCATAACTGAACTCTTATAAGTGTCATAGTGTGATGAATTTGGGCAAGGTTTTCCTTCTGTTGTATGTGTTATTGTGTAATTTCATTGGGTTATAGAGCGGCAAGTTGGAATATTTACACTTCTTTCACAATGTAGGAGTATATTATTTGGTGTAATGTGTGCAGACTTGTGTTTTGAGTTGTACATAGTAAGAAGACATAGATCATATGAGTACATATCTATTGTAGTCCTTACAATAGAAAAATTAACTGCAGCTTCTAAGCAGTAATGTGCATGGCTTTTTGGTTAATTCGCTATGTGTTGTAAAGCGTAGCCACATATGGGGAGATATACTGTCTACGCTGAGATGGGACCAAAGTGCAGTGACATTACAGCATGTGGAAGAACAATATGTATGATGATGCTACGTTAGAAGTTCTTCGATTTGTGGTTGGTGGAGGATCATAATGCGTGTTGATTATTAGAGGAATCATGTGTTCCAAGGTATTTACGACTACAGTGAAACGTTGAATAGTTTTTTACAAATATGGTTTGACTTTGTGTTATCTGACTCACAGTGCATCTGTCTTGTACCATACAGTGTTGCATTCTTAGCGCTGCTGACTGCTAGCAATCTGTACATGGTCAGATAGAGAAGTGCATCACAAACTATGACAGAAAGGGAAGTTTGCATGAATGTGCCATCATTAAACGGATGTATGACAGTTATATTGCTTGTAATGCTGATTACTCCTCTGAAAACAGACATTATTGTTTACACAGTGGGTACTTAATGAATTAAAAACATTACAGAAACATAAATCATAACATTGTTTCATCAGTACTGGTACTGCTATTAACATGAATACATACATATGACTGTGGCGCATGTTTTGCTACTGGTCCTGCTTCTTACGGTTGTTACCCCAGAAGAGCAAGATTCTGAAAATACAAAGAAATACCTAGGTTCATTGGTAAGCACTGCCAATTCAGTAGCACTAGTGGAACTCCTTTGTTATCTGCAAGGATCCATGTGAAATTGTTGGAAGTGGTATCCCTTGGTATCACCAATGTTACAATATTTTGTTAAAAATTTGCAATGCAAATGGTAGTTTGAACAGTCAATGCAATGCTTACACTCACAGATCAAAAGTATGCGTACTGTCCATAATGCACAAATGGTATATGGTTTTGAAAGCCTAGGAGAGATCTTACCTTCGTTTTTGTTCTGACTAATGGGAAACCACCAAGACAGTATTGTTCAACATGCTGTCCAAACATGTCTTTGTTAGTTGTTATTTGATACTCACTTAATGTTTTCATTGACCTAATGGGATGTACTGCAAACAGCCGTGTTGTTTCTCTAGTGTAGCGCTATTATCCACCTGGCCATGGAATAATACTGTTTTTAGATAAGAAATCTATTGCAATGGTATTTATTTCAAAGTAACGTATAAAGCAATTTTCAAATTGCATTGCAGTACGGTATCCATGGCATTAATGCTATGTTTAATAGTGCAAGTTTCAGTGGCCTGAGCCGTGCTGGTGTGAAATAACTATTAACTGTTCATGTGTCAAACATCAGCACTTACATATTTGTGTTGTTGGTGCTATGGTGTAGCAGCATTTTTTTAATGTGTACGTGTTAATCATGCATATGTAAATTCAAGTGAAAATGTTGTGTAAGTGAAGTGTGGTTCATATAAGGGTAAACAGGTTTTTGACATAACAACATTATTGTGTCCAAAAGTAAATAAGTTGTTGGATTTGAATGGAGAGTGATTACGCAGTGCCAATCGTGAGATGTGGATGGTGTTTGAGGGTGCATCGTAACGTTTGTATACAGATGTTGCTTTGAAAGGTCATACATTAGTGTCTTTCATGACAACCACAACAGGAAGTGTACAGTTCGGAGGAAGTTAAAAAGTGTAGTACCAGCTATGAACTGCTATCTGTAGGTGTTATGTTTTGCTTACACCTGCTTTACTCCCTAAATTCACACTTCTTAGGTAAAAGTTATATACCATGAATGTGCAGATATAGCTGGCTTTTTTGTAAGAAAGTTATGCTCACCCACCATAACAACATTTTTTGTCCCTCTACAAGCTCTGTAATGGTCTATGACAATACTGAAAATTATGTTACATGGAAATTCAAAACTGGATACATTACGTATTGGTGTTAGCGTAACAGCAGTAATCTCATGTAATTACACCTATAAATGTGTACTAAATGACAGTAGGATGTCATATAGAATTTCTGGAAGCTAATTGAAACGAATGTACACTGAAGTAACAGTGGTAACAGTACATATGTTGTTTTGACATATCATGGTGAGACAGTATTGTTGCTTGGTGTGATGTTTGTTTTAGTGTTGTACTGATAACGTGATGTCATGTATTGAAGCTCTATTTTTAAAACACTTTTTTTTGCCACTCACTTTGCATTGCATCAATGTGTTATGGAGACACTATACTACATAGCCCAAACAAAGATGAGCTATTTGGGGGGCCGGTTGCCCGTCCACTAGCCACAGGAATGCTTTGGAATGCTTCTTTGTGATGTCAGTAGTCCTCTGAAATATTTCATTGAAATTATCTGTGATGTGTGTTCATGCAACTGTGTGTAGTGACCTAGATTTATGATTTTCCATATTAAGTGTTCTGCAATGAATTTCCATGATACCTGTTCATTTGGAAAGGCAAATAATCCTCTCTTTCAGGTGAGGTAGTCTTTTCCATTGTTAAGACCTTTTCAAAGTGCAGTATCCTGTAAGTGTGAAATGGCTCATTTTTACACATGTTTTTCTTTAATAGACAAATATATACTGGCTACTGTTGTGTGTGTGGAGGACACTGTTTACAAATTCTTGCACTAGGTTACTTTGAATGATATTGCTGTATCTATTGTTTGAAGTGCATTCTGACAAGGTGACAGAGAAAAGTAAGTGAAATGGTATATTTTTTCCCAGGAAGCGTATAAGTCTTTAACTAACATTGATTGCATTCCTATTTTCATACACTTATTCCACAACAGTGACGGCAAAGCATTGCGATATCATACCTTGTGCAGGCCTTGTCGAAGTCATCGGCTTTCCCGCTCTGACCCAAAAATTGAAAAATTCCTCGAAAAAAGGAGATCTTTGTTTTTCCTTTGGATCTTCTCCAAAAAGTTCTAAACAATAATAGAACTGCTCCCTTAAACTATAGAATTTATCAATAATCTCCCATTTCCTCCGATATATTCCCCTCTTAATCAAGTCCTGTTGTACGAGATGTACAATTTCAACATTGCAGCTAATCTTTTTATTCATTAAAATCTCCACCAGTGGAGACAAGCGTATTATATCTAGCACTTCTAACACCTCAATGTTTGTCCAAACCATATCTACACGAAACATGACTGCAAACTGCGCCACACAGAGGAAACGAAAGTAAAAGCGGATTGCTGCTGTACGCCTTTTCCTCATCCGAGTAGTCGTACGTGATTACGTTGTAGGGTGAAGTTTGCCAAATATGTATGTAACGTTAAGTAATAAGTTCACTGTCGTAAATAAGGAGTATGGGTCTAACACAGCAGCATACTTCCAATGTGACTGTATTTAATGTATTTCTGGAGGCACCACGTGGAGACATCAGAGTGTATCTTTAACATAGATATGGATGAATAATGGCCAATTATGTCCTAAGCCCGATAAATGTGTTCCGTTGTTTTGTGAATAATATTGCTAATATTGTTGAAGATTCACTTTCAACTGGATTGTCATCTGGTATTCAATATAGTGCATACAACTAACTAACCATCACTTTGTTTAATGGACTTCCTATTTAGACAGTTTGTGTTGATACAGATTTAGGATAGAATGGTGTACATTTCATGATCTGCAATAACGGTAGCAGTTCTTGCATGTAGTTTATATGGGTGTTATTCATTGTCGTTTACATTACACGCAAAGATTCCTCTGCTTCATTTCACTGGAGAATTCACAACCCCACCCCCCCAGACTGGCTGATCTTTATGCACTACCGAGGCTATCGGAATCATACATGGAATCCGCTGATGCTTCACTGAGACCTCTCTTTGCAGAAGGAAATATGAAGCTCTGCAGATGACAGTGCCTTTTCTTTTTTGTGTAATGAAATGTCAGTGGAGGTTCGCCCTGCATCCTTACAAATGTTATGTCGTATACCTTTGAAAAAACGCATGTTAGCAATGGCCTATTTAAAGGAGTGATTACGAAAAAATGGATATAGTAGCAGTATTTCTGCAAATTGCTATCCGTTGGTTTGTAATTATTGTTGGTGTTATTTGTCAAATTTATGTCACCATGCAGAGACAGTCATTGCTCTGTAGTGTATAAGTTATCTACATTCACACAACTGTGGATGTACTATATTGTGCTGCTGTGTACTGCGTCCATCTCCGTTACTGGACAGTTTTGTGACGTCACTGGCCCTCCTTGCGTTTTCCGACATGGGTATGTTCAGGAAACTAAGAAATGCTTGATACAGTTGTTCAAGCTATGTTGTCTTGCCTGTGAAGTAGGGTGTGGAATGGAGACGGAGGTCAACAGTGTATAACGTTTCTAGTACAGGTGTGGACTTAATAGAAGGAAATGCATTGTGATTCGCATGGTTAAGGACAAGATCGGACAGCACCAGCAAGTCATTACTGTAAGGCGGTAGGTAAAGGGCCCCTCCCCCCCGCCCCCAACTTTATTCCGGATCACATAAGCTGTTAGTTCAAGATTTAAATTGCGGTTCAACCTTTGTTGCTAGTCATAAAGCAAGAGAGTTCCTGTGTCCACAATCTGCAAAAAGAAGTGGTATAGGGCAAAATAAAGGATGAAATGGAACAAAACTGGACTTGTCAAAAGAGAGCAGTCATGACTGTGTGGGTGCGGTGTTCACTCGGCGTGCCTTCATTAGAAAATTTACATGGCCATACCTGCGTATTCCAAACAAGCCACAATGGCCTTCTGTACAAATCGCTACCGAACATTGGTAGCGTGTAGTAACGGCACGTTCACGGCCACTATTGCCCCTGCTGTCTTTGTTGTGGATCTTTACCCAAAAGGTTCTTCAGGTAGGACAAACAGAGACTGGTGGTTGAATGTTAATGGTATCAGTCATGGGTGTCAATAGCAAATGAGACAGAAATCGCTAAAGATATTGACTTAACGAAGAGGCCAATCATCTTATCTCCTCATGAGGTATTTTTTGACAAGACTTTTCAGAGTGTATTAATGTGTTCAGAAAAATTAAAATGTGCAACATTTACTTATGAATAATTAATGGTAAAGTAATTACAAAGCGAGTGCAGTCGCAGTGCACGATCTGTTGTTAGTACTGTATGTTGTGACATAATGTTAATGTAATATTACATTTTCGTTATGATGTAATTGTCACAGAATGGAATGTTGTCGTGTGCAGTCATCAATACGGCTCATTTAGTTGCCCAGATAGTATTGTGAGAACATTGTTCTGTATTATAATTTTGAACATCATGGAAGAAGCATATGTAATGGTGGTTTACCTCGAATATGCTTGAATGTTGTTGATAGTTGAGTACCTCCTGGGAATTAACAGATGTAAATGCTGAAATTTGTCACCTAGGGTTCACTTGGCATGTATTTTCAACATTAGCCTGTAATCTGGATACTGGTTTTCAATCCCACACGCCATGACATCTTAAAGCAATTGTTTCACCGATTATCCTCACCTCTTCTTTCCTCAGAGTACTTGCAAGACTACCCATGGAGAAGGGGAGCACAGGAATATTGGGAAAGTACTTGCTGTTCTCTGACATGGTGTGTGGGGGATGGACAAAATTCATCCTGTTTTCTTGTTTTTTTGAGAAAGCACCCTTGTGTACTAATGAAGATATGGTTGCATTCAGAAATCTGGATTTACTGGTGCCTAACAGATCGGTACCATCCTGAGGATGGACTCTGCACATTGGCAATGAATTTTGATTGCCATCATCACTATTGGTTCACAGTATTAGACAGACCCACGTGGTTCATGGACATGACTTGGAACACCACCTGAAGACATGCGTTATACAGTTCTGTAAAGTTTTGTTAGTTTGTAGTTCTATTTCATAAAGTGTAATTGTGATAATTTCATGTTCTATGATTCATGTATTTTGTTAGAATGACATAACGGTGTAGACAACAATGATTGCTCTCTCTGTGCAGATGTTTATTGAAATGAGATTGAATGACTGCGATGTGCAGTTTTTGTTGTAACTGTGTCAGTATTGGTACAGTAATTTCTTTAAATAACAATGCTACGAGTGCAATAAAAGCAAAGTAGGTGTTATGTCTGAAATTGCAGTGACTTCATGTCCTTGAATTGTGCCTTAATTCCAAATAGTCATGCCATTATCAACTTCAACTTATCTTCCTCATGTACAGAAACACCGACATAAATGACAGTTTGCTATGATGACATCCCATCTTCATGAACACGTACATGCGCATAAATGTTTTTGATTTTGATTACAATTGCACTATAGCAGCGTTGAATTACCTATTACAAAGAACTTATGTGGGTTTGTAGTACTTCGGATCTCTGTCAATGTTACATCATTAAGAAACGGAATGTGCAAGTGTTTCATACCGACATAGTCGTAAAGCACTTTGCAGCAAAAACAGCATGAAGTTACATATGCAACATATAAGTAACATAGCACAGCATCCTAACTAGAGTTTCCGCTTCTGGTGTGTGAGTATAAAAAAGGAACACGTAATGTAAAGTTAAATAATGTTATGGTGGCTGAAGATTTGGTGACCCGTAGCAGTCATTAAGAAGAAATGACTGGTCACCTGTGATGTCTGTTTGGTGGTGTGTTTCATTCAACAGTTATGAAAGGAGTGTAGCATGTTTTTGGCTGCTTGTATTCGCTGGCCATGGTCATCTCTCCATCATCCTCTGTCTGTCCATCATCAGTGGATGGGAATGGTGGTTCCCTGCTGTCAATGCCATGTTTATTGACATGAAAGGTTGTTATATTGCGGCTGTTATGAATGGTCAATTTATGAAGGACACTTGTCACGGACATGTGTGGTTTCTGCATGCATTGCAGAAGCCTCGGTATGTCCTTTGTCAAGAAATAATTCAACGTAGTTCTATGTTCCAAATATTAGGTTAATTTGAAATAATCATCACTAATCATTGAAATAATGGCCTTATTATCCGCGGATCAGTGCATGTCTTATTTAACTGCTAAGGCATTACCTGCTTTTTGAGAATTACTGTCCAGTAACAATGCCTTTGTGCTTGCTGGGGAAACTGTTGATTTAGAATTATGAATGAGGAGAACAGGAAAAAAAGTGTTTTTCAACTAGGATTTGGATGATTTTAAATTACAAAAGCAATGCAACTAGGAATGTTATGTGACAAAGTAGAATGCACTTGTACGTTCTGCTTGAAAGCAGCATGACAGTGCATAGGTAGAAGGACAACAAGCAAGAAAGTGGTGTTTTTGTAACAGTAAAAGAAGTTGAAGCTGTGCTGTCTGTGTGTTCTCATACAAATTTTTTCCAAGTTATAATAGATATGTATTTGATTTTTATGTTAGAAAATGCCTATACAGTCATTACAGAACTCTGTGCTTTTAATATCATTGCTGAGAGATGTGTGTATTTCTTCAGCATTTACTTACAAACATTAGTATTTGTGGTCTACGTTTCACCACACTTATTAGAATGCTTTTTACTAATATAATAGTGAAAATAAAGTGGTTTATCTGAAGTCAACCAGTAACGTACTTTGAATCAACGTCCGCGACGTCAGCTATGCCCGGATGTAACTTCAAAAATGAAAGTAAGTCTGTTGCCCACCCAGACAATGGAAACTTAAAATTCAAAATGAAATCCTCACATCCTATTGGAGGATATTGGATTCGAAAAAGATATAGTACCACGGAACGAAGGAACATTCCTTACCCTATAGCACGACATCTATTGTGAATGACACGTTATCCAAACTCAAGTTTCGAGCAGTTATGGCGGTTATATATGAAGCCTTAATGTGACGTTATCTGTTTTTCTTAGTCCTGGTAACCCGTATTTACATTAAAAAGATTGGAGTGTAGAAGGCGTGTGCGTAAAGAACTAAACCATCGTAGAACGCTACACAACAGTACATGTAAAGTGAAGTATGGTGTGGCATTTGACGTTATGTAAAGTAAGTACATTTAAAAATGAATTCACAAATTAACAAAGCAAAAGCGTTGCGTGTGTCTCCCGCCTAACTTTTTATTGTTTACTTTGCATTAGTGAGGATGGATTGTGAGGATCAAGTCTTGCAACTGAGCGCGGTAATTGCTTTGAGCACAACCTTGATTATATCTGCCGTTAGAGCTCTTGCAGTGCTGGAAGCCAGTCATACATATGAATATGTGTATGGAGTGAGAAGACCACTTGTGATTTCCATGATACAACATCGACGTCGGAGGACAAAAATAGTAAATCAGTTGCATTTGAACAAGAATGTTCTGCTGCAAGGTGCATCTACTATCCGCCTGCCAAGTGTGTTCAGACGTTATTGGGTTCGTCCATCGAGCCAACATTGGTGGGAGAACCTCGTCCTAAAGGGATGGAATGATGAGCGGTGGATGCAGATCTTCCGAATGACTAGGGGCACATTATTTGAAATAGTTGCAGAGCTAACTCCACTATTGCAGAGGCAAGCGACCGCAATGAGGGTTCCCATAAGTGTGGCTAAGCGTGTAGCAATAGCGATTTGGAAGCTTGCGAACAAAGGATACTATAAGGACGCTGCTGAGCTGTTCGGAGTGGGACGTTCTACTGTGGCTGAAGTTTTCGTTGAGGTGTGTTTGGCGATGGAGCATGTTCTGCTGAGGCACACAGTCCATATTGGAGACGTCCGTGAGGTTAGGGCAATTGCACCTGTTATTTATGAAGTTGTTACAGTTTTACGTGATTGCGCATGTTCGGTAGTGCGGACGTTATAAGAACTACAGTTGTACAATTCTTAATTGCAATTTTTTCTTATTATAGGTTATGGATGGTTTTGCAAAACTTGGGTTCCGTCATTGTTGGGGTGCGTGTGATGGGACCCACATTGCCATAGTGTCCCCTGTGAGGCAAGGAGATGATTTCATCAACCGTAAGCACTATTATTCCATGTTGCTTCAGGGGACAACAGATCACAGTGGAAGGTTCATTCACGTAGAGATTGGATGGAGTGGTAAAACCCACGACGCTTATGTATTCAGGAACTCCAGTCTTTACGAAGCCATGGATGCTGGTGCTTTTGTTACAGGCAATCCAACATGGAGTGTGGGGGGTGTTGATGTGCCGCCACTGCTGGTGGCAGACGGTGCGTACCCCATTCGCAGATGGCTTATGAAGCCTTACGGAGGAAATCTGTCACCCATTCAGGCAAACTTCAATAACTGCCTCAGTAAAGCTCGTAATGTTGTTGAACGTGCGTTTGGGAGGCTGAAGAGTAGATGGAGGTGCCTTACAGGCAGGCTAGAAGTTGCCGAAGAAAACGTGCCCTCTGTTATTACTGCGTGTGTTATATTGCATAATATTTGTGAATCTAAAGGACATGCAATTACTGACATAGCTGAGCACAACAACAGAATTGAACTACGAACCCTCGGTCTGCCATTGATAAACAACGACAATGAACGAACAGAACAGGGTAGGGAAGTTAGAGATGCTATTGCTCGATATCTGTGGAATCAAAGCCTGGGGTGAATTAAAACTTTTGACCAGTGATTGTAATGTTCAAAATGATTGTAAGTACCATGTTACATATAAGTGTATGTATTGTTACACATAGAGGTCTTTCGAACCCAGTTTTGAATAATGTGATGTTTCAGGGATTAAGCTTTTGTTATTATTAAGATTATTAAATTTTCAGTACCAGCGTTTGTACGCTTGGAGGATGCGAGGTGCCAGTGTTAGGTTCATTGTTACTCCACAGTTCCCAATAAAATGTTAGATGAAACTGCGAGTGTTAATGTTTAAATGTCACTTCGACGTGTATGTGATTGGCAGGATCAAGAGGTTGCACTCCTGCTGCAGTGCCTTATTCAGACTGGAGAAGCGGAGCGGTGAAATCGTTGGTCCAATTTCCGTTGCATTTTAATTGTTAGTGTGGTGTGCAGCGTCTTGGTTACTGATGGTTGCCCAAGGACTGCGCATATGGCGATAAGGAATTAGAAATCCATGAAAGCCAAAAATGGGGAGCCACCCCTGTTTGTTACGAGGGTGCATTTCGATGCCTTCTTGCAGTTATGGATGAAGCCTGTAGAGCCATCATTGAAAGAACGCCTGCGTGTGACTGTGTGAAATGTTTTGCAGTTAAAACTTTATGTATGTCATTTCAACTTGATATGAATATCATTACAGTAGATATAAAATGAAGAGTAATATAACTATATTGCTAAATGATATCCAAAAGGACATGAAGAACTTTGGATATACCTCTGGAAAATCAGAAGTAGTTGATGATTAAACAAACTGGAATATCCAGTAACCAAATGTATGTTTATAGGGATCCATTTCTTTTTAAAAAGGTAGACGTACCCAACCCATCGAATACAAAAGGTAGATGTCATATTTTTTTTAAAATGTTATAATTGTAATTAAGGAGTATGTGTCCTGCTCAAGGAATGAGAAATACCATAACAGACACTACTTCGAAAGTAAAGCACTCCCCGGTTCAATATGAAGTTTATTGTTGATATCAATGTATTGCATAAACCCTGTAGTGTTATGGTTATTGAATTAGTAGTTATGTTTGGTGAACATGAATAGATCATCAGGTGAGGCATAGATGTGACATAGTAAACATAACATATTACAATTTTAAACTGCTACTTCTGTACACCATGCTGTAAAGCAAAGTAAAATACCCACTTTGCACTAAGTTTCTCCTAGAACCTTGCTTTTTGAACCATCCCAAGTTGATCCACATAGATATAATTTTGGTGGTGTTTTTAGGAGTAATGTGCTGCCCTGACATCCCTTCTTGTATGTGGTCTGTAGTGTTATGAACGAAGTAAAATAACCTTATATATAGTTACATACCTTTGTAACAATGAATCATTTAGATCAATGCAGTCATGCAGACATTCTGAAAAAGCGTTAGGGTGGTGCATGACTCATCAGAGAGATCACCAGATAATCTGTTCTGCGAACCTGAGACAGGTATGTCTGTAAGTAACAGACAGGATACCTTTGGTTGTTTCTCTGGTCTGTGACATACATTATTCATTGTAAATAGTATGCTTTTAAGTAATAATGTGTTCTCAATTCATTGTGGCATGCATCTTTGTACCAATAGGTGATACAGATATGTGTTACGGGACAGGACATTTGGATGACCCTGTTCAAGGTCTCGATGCACCAACAGAACAAAGTAGTTGTGATGAAAAAATATAGTTAGTAAATATTACTATACTGCGTCTATAGAAATAATTCAAGCGTCCACGTCAGACAGTGTAATTGGAAAATTTAGGCCTTATATGGATGTATGATATTGTCAGTATTGTTTCGCCTTGGTAAATGTTGTGTTATAATTTGCATTACAATGTGTAGATTGACTGGTTTCATTACTGGAGCATGCAGTGAAGTAATTACGGAGACATGTCCCAGAATGGTAGTCTTCAAATACTCCACAACGTTGTTATATGTGTAATTATGATATTGGGTAATGTAGTCTCCTTATGTTTCATTACAAAATATTTATACATTGATATTTAAACAATAATGACAGCACCAGTACTGATGTTGAAACGTAGATAAGTTTATTGAAAGACATTTTAACATGTTGTTTTGAAGTTGGACCGAAGCATGCAGTTTTGTGTTAATAAAGCTAATTTTATAAATGGAGTGAAACATTGTAAGTATATATATTTAATTACTGTTTCTTATGCAGGGTAATGTGAGCACATGGTTTTTGTTAACTATATGGGCACAATCTTAAACATAGTAGACTTAGGAAAAATATGAAAGAGTTAACGTGCAATCTCTAGGTGTTTTTACTTAGTTTCCTGTTACAGCAACTTGGTTAAGTAGTCCATTGAGTGAAAGAAATGTGGTCTACATTGTAGTCTTAGTGTAACGTGTCAAGAGTATGCAGACACTGATATCTTGTGACAACAGTTAACCACAAAGGTGCATAACAAAAAGTAATGTTGAAGTATACATTGTGTATGTCACTTGTGACAGACTGCACTTGGATAATTTCTAATTTTTAACTTTCCTCCTCACACAAAACAAACACAAAAGGCAAATACACTATATAACGTAGATGGCAGTAGTAGCATAGTGAACAATGTACTTTCTCATACTACTTTGGTGAGAAAGGAATTGGTCTTTTCAGAAGCCTTCGTGGTCTACAATCCTTTGCTTCAATTCGTGTAGGTGTGGAAGACAGAATTGGTGTTGGTTCTTGGCTGCCCGTTACATAGTGGCCATATACATGTTGTACAGAACACTCTATCTCTGCTAACTCTGCTATATGGACAGAGTGTTGTGATGCCGCCCTATTGGAATCCGGCATTTTGTCTACCAACTGTCTCAATATCTCACTATGTTGTTCAATAGAATGCACCAGTCTCTCTCGATCCCTTCGGTTCTCCTGCTCTGCTTTCTGCCTGTCCCTTCTGAATGCTTCTTCTGCCTGTTCTGACTTTTTAAAGTATTCCTTGAAGGCCTCACTGTCTCGGACAAGGAGCTCTCGTGTGCGTTCATTTTCTTTGGAGCAGTGTTTAATGAGCTGATCCGAAATACATTTTGCCACTCTTCTGGTCTTTCTTGTCCTAATCATAGCTATTCTTGTTGCCGGAGATAAGCTCGCCTGGCTGTTGGAAATTGCAGTGTCTGTAAGAACATAGAGGAAAGGAAATGTACACATGGTTATTTACGGAAATTACAGTTGGTGGAACATTGCAGTGAATGTTGTAGAGTTTTTTTTATAAATGACATATTAAAGATATATTTGTAGACTGAGAACTTGAAATGGGAAATGTTTTGTTCCTTAGATGTGGAAAGTAATATCTGAAGTTGGAACATATGTTCTGTATGTAGTAATATGCTTAGAAAGGTGTGTAGGAGGACAGTTTGTAAATGTATGTCAAAATGTTAGTATAGAAAAGTGTTTCTTTTTATTCTGTTAAACAAAGAGGATTATGTAGGCATTGTACTACTTCCATTGTGTGGGAAGGGTAACGGAGTGCATGCATGTGCATTGTTCTGGATCCACATTTTGGAGTCATTTCTCAAGTGGTGTGATGTTAACTGTCATGTACAATATTAAGTAATAGCTCTGAGCTGTGTAAAGAATTGTGAAATTAAACCGTACTTTTTTGAAGTACCATACTTACCCACTAAGCCGTTATTATCTCTTTCTGCTGTTGACTGTTGGGGTATTTGTGTAGTATCGAATTCTGAAAATCAGAAAGAAATCGGATGTCACTTTGTAGTAATGTTGTAGGTACAAAAACAGTTTTAGGTGTGATATGTTATTGTTTGCAAACGTACTCATATGTTTACCAATCTGAGTACTGATTTGCATGGATTGTATGTACTAACCATTGGGCTCTGATGTTGTGTCTTGGTCATCAGCACCATCAGTAAGAGAAATGCTAGTATCAGGATTGGTAAGATCTGCGGAAACTGGAAAAAGAAATGACTGGTGTTACAAACAGCAGTGAAAAAGAAGTATAGCTAACTGTAGAACATTTTGTCATTAAGAGATAAAGGAAACCTAGTTTTAAAGAAATGTAACATAAAGACCATTGATTTGTATATTGAGATGGAATTAGCAAAGTGAAATAACATTGTTGATTCTTTGTCTGTTATCGATATGTTTTATTTAGGTCTCACTTATTTTTATACACTGGCATATTACTCACGGGATGCACTGCTGACAGATGGAACTTCTGTTACAGCAGCTGTCCTTGTGATATCTAGGCTACTGATGATACGTTTAGGTCGCACAGAGGCATCTCCTCTTAGAATAGAGTGTAGTTCTGTGTAGTATGGGCAGGATGAGGCACTGTTTCCAGATCTAGCGTTATGATTAACCACTTTCCTATATTCTGTTCTCATTGACTTAGTTTTGTTTCTGCATTCCACTGCAGTCCGGTTGTGTCCTCGAATGCGCATCTCCCTTGCTATCATGGCGAAGGAGTCCATGTTTCTGTGCGTAGCCTTTAGAGCCTCCTGAATTTTTTGTTCCCCCCATATGTCCAGCAGATCGATTATCTCGGGATGCCTCCATGAAATACCTCTTCCCTTATTAGCATTGAATATCTCTGCCATTCTGCTGTTGAATGTAGCTGTGAACATAATAAGCAATGTAGAATTAAGAGCAGTACTGAGATAGTACTGACATATCATGTTTTTACAGATGTTAGTAAACATGTTGTTATTTAATGAAAAATTTTTAAAATGTTTATTGTTAAATAGGTAGTCTTTTTCCAATTTTTATAAAATATAAAAAAAGATATAGATTTGGCAGGTAGTGATGGAGAATATTCCAAGGGACACACTTGGAGGATTGTATGACTTCAGTCATGTAGGAAACTGGTGATGTTAAAACAATAAGGTTGTTTTTGATGAATAGCTACATGTTAAAGTAAAGCAGGAATTTTTAAAAGAAGGATATAAATTCCAGTTAACTGAAGTAATTTCTCTTACAGTTATTAGAAGTCGTACAAAATGTAATATATGTGAATGCACACAGACACATGAATGACAGTACTCCAAAATTGATATGCTATACATAACTTTCTAATAAATTTTAAAAAGTATGTACTGGTGAGAAGTCACATATCTGTGCATTTGTAGTTGATGAATGTGTGAAATGGGGCAGGAAGTACAGAAAGTACTGGAAATTGTTATTCTTTTCTGTTTCACTCTTACAATATTCTGTAATAAATGAAAGGCCAGTACAGCTTTTTATTCCTGATGAGTGAGAAAATGGGGTGTTACTATAAAATGAAAGGACTTGTTCCGTTTGTCGAAATAGTTAAGCAGATGATGGAACAAATAAGATTATTGAAGAAGTACTTAACATAGGAAAACTTATAATATTTGAAAGATGTGTTGCAAATACAATACCCGTTTATAAAATGGCCGACACTCCCGCCAAAAGTAATGGAGGTAAGTGATAGTTAGAAATTAGCAAACAATTTAAAAGGGTGTTTTAAACAACCCAAAGAAGGAAGATCTATGAATTAGTCCGTTATTTTGAAATGTGTGCTGTAAGAAACCTTTAACTACATCCCATCACTCTTTTTATATATTACTGCTAACGGAAACTTAGGACAACAGAATAGCAAGACGCAAAAAACGCAACACGCAACACGAAAAGACACAGTAATCAGCCAGAAGTTATTGTTATTGTTAGCACTTACTAAAGATGTATATTAATAGTATTACTTCTCCAAGAAGTCAAGTCATGAAGGACAGTAACGCCATTACAGAACGAAGGCCATAGAACAAGCCGTTAAGGGAAGGAAGTTATGAATATCCAAATATGAAATTACTTTAACATGCCACCGTAGATTTACATGCGTATGTGTGCCCATGCGAAGGACCACTTTAATAACTTATTTTACCAAAAAAGGTAAAACACACTGTACCTGGGTATAACAGAAGAAGCTGCTGCTGGCAGACCCTTTGCCTCAGTTATGGATGCAGTTCGCGGCTGAAAGTCTGCAAAGATGCTATTGGCTAAGAGATTTCAAAACGGTCGCACCATATATGGGTACGAAGAATGACGAAAGGAAGGGAGGGGTAGGAAACAGCGAAACATCGAAACACATTATCTGCTGTCACTCGTTTCACATCGAGATAAGCTATGGAAAAACGTAACATTAAACTCCAACAAAGAAGCGCAAAGATGCGGAGAAAAACGAACGTCATGTGTATTAACTGGACTCGGTACGAACATCCAGCGATTCAACACGCATACACCACGACGTGTAGATCCTGCCCATATTACTGTGACCACATACAAAAGAGGGAAGGGCTCCTGCAGTTTTAACTGTTGTGATGAAAAGGGAGTTTCACCAGGTGCTGCATGCATACAAATGACACCTGCTGAAATTCCCTTTTCTATGCAACTGTTTGCACATCACGACAGCCCGCATCACGGGGGCTATCGCATCATGCCGGATGCCCACAGGCACCATTTTTGCATGGTGCCTGCAGGTGTCCACTTGCCATGACTTGTTGTGTAGTGTAAACTCAGGTGGCAGAGACTGTTTTGAGGATTAGACACCAAGCTACAGTGGGCCAGGCACCCATGGGCACCATGCGAAAGTGGCACACATGGGCAACTGGCATGACATCACAACCCCCGTGGGTAAATTAAGTTACAATAAGCTGTTATCATGCAAACCAGGTCACTGTGGCAGAGAAGTGATATTTTCCCTTCATCTTCCCATGTAGTACTTTCTCATCTAATTTTTATCACAGTACCAAGGAGGCTGAAATAGCTTTCATTGGTTTTATGGGATCAAGCCCACTGAACACAAACTATGGAATTCCCTACCTCAAGACATAGTGATGGCCACCAATTTAGCTTTAATAGGGGTTTAGACAAATTCAGGAGGATAAGGCTGTCAATGGCTACTAGTCCTGATGGCTATATATTACCTCCAGTATCAGAAGTAGTATCCTAGTGTATGGCTCAATTCGGATGACACAATAGTCAATGGTGGGTTGACTAACCCTAACCCTAACCCTAGGGGGTACTCCCCACACAACATGGTAATAAATAATCAACTGTGGTGTGGATGAGGATCAGCGCTGAGTTGAGTATGGCAGCATTCGGATGACACAATAGTCAAAACAACTGACGATCGTTTCCCCCACACCAGTTGTTTATTGTGTCGTCTGAATTGAGCCTATATCAGTTGCTAGGGAATATGAGCAGGAGGGTGCTATTTCCATCATCGCCTACTTCTGGATTTCCCACAGGCAGTTGGTTGGCTGCTGTGTGAACAGAATGCTGGACTAAACAGGCCTTTGGCCTGACCCGGCATGGTTCTACTAACGTTCCTACTTTTTATGTTTGTTTGGTGTAGATTATAAACTAGAGGGATTATGTCCCAAAGATCCTTGGCCCAGAAGCCACCAAGGCCTACCTGCCTCCATACTCTGTTTACAACGCGTCTGTTGAACCCAGTATCTCCAATGTCTTTGCCACAGCTGCATTTCACTTTGCCCATGTCACCATCAATCCTTTACTCTCCCGCCTGGGTGAAAACTATGAGGAGCACCCCAGTCACCCTAGCCTCTCTCTTCATCAGCCATTCTTCTCTCCATGGAAGATCATTGAGGAAGGTACAGAACTGACAACATTGCTATGGAGTGGGTGGTGGGTGAGGGCATTTTTACTTCAGTTATAGCAACTGACAGTTATTCAGGTTACCCTGTGTTACCCCCATTGAAATCAGATGCACCCCAACGACCAGCAACAACTAAGAACTGCCTCACAGGGATAGGGCTGTAGTGCAGCTATTTTTTGAATGTATGAATTCCATTAACTCAGCAACATTGGTCTATTGCAGCAAAATCAACAAAGTGTTCCTATAGGATCTTACATATGTTGCGACTTTGGTTCCTGAAGGCTAGTTTACAGCTGTTGTACAGCTGTGCCCAGGGCTAAGTGTCCTAGTGTTTTGAACTACAATTCCCATAATCCTTAACCATTGGCCATGCTGGCTGGGGCTTATGGGAGTTGTAGGGCAACAGATGACCTACTCTTTCCACAGCCTATGGACGCCTATGCCACAATACATTTGTTAGTCATTAAGATCCCAGAGAGACACATTTTCAAATAGTTACCAGAGACTTGCCACATGACAGGAGTCTGGCAAGTGAGTCACAAGGCTGTCAAAAGGTGAGCATTTTTTATTTCATTTCTGGGGGGAAATAACCCAAAGGAACAAGCTATGTAAATAGAGAGTTTGAGTATTATATATATAGCTGTTGTTGTTCAGGGAAATGCAGCACAGCATAAGGAAAAGAAGCCAGGGTGGGTGGGACTGAATATCATCCTGGAGTACATTTACATAAGACACTTTCCCAGAAATGGTATTGTAGAGATTGTCAAGAGATTACCCTCCCACTCCCAGATGACAACATTCAGAAACGATGTGAGGAAATGCACACTGTTCGTGTTAGACATTGGCATTGCCAGGGATTTCACATACAACCATGCTATTTCTGAATTCTGTGGGTAAGTCAACCATTTACCAAGGGGGGAAGTCCCATGGTGCACATTTCTCCCTAGGATGTTTTCACACGTTGCTCTAGTGTGGCTCCTCCGTATAGAGCAAAGGCCATGTCAAAGGCCTTGTAGGAGAAGTCAATACTTGTGCCACCATGTGGCTCCTTCCTTCTAAAAACTGGGGCAAGTGAACATAGGTTGAGGCCCTTACCTGGTAAGCTGCTCATTCATGTCCTACCTACAAACACAGCAGGCCACAAAATATCAGCAGGCTGCATCTGTGTGCTGCTGAGAAGGCTTAACAACAGATGCGGTAGACATTGGCTGCATCTATTTTGTGCCACAATATCTGTGTCAGAATACCAAATGTTTTGTGAAAAGTCACTCTATGTCCTAGAGCAGACTTCCCTAACCTGGGCCCTCCAGATGTGTTGGACTACAACTCCCACTGTCTATAGCCAGCATGCCTGTGCTGGATGGAGATAATGGGAGTTGTAGTCCAGTACACCTGGAGGACCCCAAGTTGGGGGAGGCTGTTCCAGAGCTTTGTCATAATGATTGCCTACAGCTCTGTTTTCACCGACTTTGGAGTTCCCAGTGCTATCTCTTACTTTAGGAGGGATTGACCCTATCCTGCGATGAGAGATCTTCAGTTTTGCCAAGCTCCAAACACCCACTCAGATGATGCCAGCTGAGCTGACAGAGAAGCTCTTCCATCCCAAGCAGGTGCTCTCCCTTGACTTGGCTGCTCTGAACCTTCAAAGAGGCCGGGACCATGGACTTCAAGGTGTGTAACAGTGCCATCAGGGGAGGGGGATCAATGGCAGTAGACACTACTCTCTGTAACGGACACTTGAGAGCTCTTCAAATGCCTTTTCCTGTTGCAGGTTACAACTCCTGGAGGAGATTCTGCGGCCTCCCAGAGGCCCACACGTTCTCTGACTTACAACATATCCTCGACAGCAGCTACCTGGCTCACAAACTGCTCAAGCTGTATGGGACGCCTGAAAACATTGATGTCTGGATTGGTGCCATAGCAGAACCTCTCCTACCTAGTGCTCGAGTGGGGGAACTGCTTGCTTGCCTGCTGGGAAGGCAGCTTCAGGCCCTGCGAGATGGAGACAGGTAGGGAGCCTGGAGGGACTTGAGCTTTTCAAATTCTGATATGAACACACTTGGCCTGCATCTCTCAGAGCTTCTTACTGTGTCCTCACCAGGGCTTTCTGCTTTTGGTTTACATGGGTTCCTTTACATGGCAGACACGTTTGAATCGAGGAAAGTTCTATATATTTGTGTGTTTCAATTTACAGACACTAGATGGTGATGTCATTATAGCGCTGCTCCAGAATTTCAAACAGTCAATAGATCGGAATAACATTTCTTTTTGCATTATCTCCGAACATTTTGAAAGTGGAATAAAGGAGGCTGATGATGTAATGTAAAGGACCTGCAAACCTCCATGAGTGACCAATCAGGAGTGTGCAATAAATCACTCGTGTAGAAAAAACACCAGACTAATGTATGGATCAGAGCTTAGTTATTCACTAACTTTGGCACTTCTTTAATGTTCCAACAAAATTCATAGCTCAAATGAGTATGAAAAATATGTATTGGTGGGGGAGGTATGCATATTTTAGTATGTGTTTAAATGTGGATGTTTGTGCTGTTTGTTTGTTTGTTTGTTTGTAAAAAGAAAAATCCCAAAGCAGATTAATGAGGACACAGAATGGAATGGACTTACAGGTGAATACATGGGTAAGTGACATGGAGTGCAAATACAACTAATTGGCCCATCCCTAGAACAAGATAAGGAAGAATGCAGCTGCTGAAAGTGGTTCCCTTGAAGTAGCATTCCATCTTTATTCGCAGTCAACAGACCATTATAATAACATATTAAGTACACACACATTAATAAAATATATGATGGTAAAAAGACTTGAAGTAGCATTCATTCGGTCTGCCTTCAAACAGTTTACTGCTTTGCAAAGTAGCACTGGTAATTTAAATGAAGGGTGCAGAACCTCTGGCCCAGGGGCCAAATCTGGCCCTCCTAGGTGCTACAAGGCCAAATGTGGTTCCACCCCCTTTCCCCTGAACATTGAATGGTGTTTTCTTGGCTTGTGTGCAGTTCCCCCCCCTCCCCGACCCTATTCTAGAAGGTTGAACTCTCTCTCCGAAGGATTTATTTATTTATTTATTTATTTATTTTATTACATTTGTATACTGCCCCATAGCTGAAGCTCTCTGGGCAGTTTACATAAGATTAAAACAATTAAAAACAATATACCAAAATTAAAACAGCAAAAACATACAAAAAACGCAATATACACATATATTTAAAACCACTATAATAACTTTAAAAAGCTATAAACCTAAAAATAAAAACAAACCCAGGCTCATCAGATATTGCTAAATGCCTGAGAGAAGAGGAAAGTCTTGACCTGGTGCCGAAAAGATAACAATGTTGGTGCCAGGCAGGCCTCATCGGGAAGATTGTTCCACAATTGGGGGGCCACCACAGAGAAGGCCCTCTCCCTTCCATAGGCTGGCATTTTGGCCCCACCCCTTTTGCCTCTGACTTCACCCACCGGAATGTGGCCCCTGAAAGCTTCTCCAAAATTGAATTCCGCCATCTGGCTTAAAGAGGCTTCTGCACCTCTGTTTTAAAGTGTAGCTCAGTCTTACAGAAAAGAGCCTGGAAGTTAACTGCTCTCCGTGGCTGAAGGACTGTCATTCAAAGTCTGTTAAAAGTAAAAATAAAAACCCACACAATTGTGCAGAAAATGGTGTACAATTTACGGAGCAGGCAGAACAGGTAGGGAGGCCCTTGGTGGAATACACACACATACACACACACGTCACTGCAGCCAAGTCATCCCCCCTCCCGTAGTCTCATAGAAACAGTAACTAATGCTGGAGAGGACAATCCAGCCCTCTGGGGTTGTACAGATGATCATGACCCTCTCCCTCAACCATTTGGTGGGCTTCCCAACTTTTGTGAAGTTTTCCTCCAAAGATTGGACTGCCTCTCCTAAGGCATAATTACAGACAGAAAGAGCTTTAAAGTACTGGCATTTCTTGGCCCTGTCCCCTTTTGCCTTCAGCCTCTTGCCCACCACTAGAATGTGGCCCCCAAGCTGAAAAAGGTTCTGCACTCCCTGGCATATATGTCAGTATGGAGCTGGCTTGTTGTCTGATTTTGGCAGGCCGCATCGCAGACAGGGATCACCAAAACACACCAGCACCAGCTCTACAATCCACACGACTGACTTCCCAGTTTCAAAACTGAGTGGGGAAAGGCCCCTTCTTATATGCTTCCCTTGATTTCTGCCATGGTGCAACTACATTATGGAAAGCCACATGGGATGCAGTAAATAAATACCTTTGGCCAGATGATGAGCTCCATCGCACCTAATTTCCCCCCAGTTTACCTCCATGGTTTTTTTTACCTCTTGGGCAGAAACACGTCAAGTTTATGATCCCTTTCACATGAATAGCTGATCTTTCGCTTGTGTGCTCTTCAGCTCCGTTCTGCCCCTCCTCTTCTCTTTCTCCCTCCAGTCAGGTCTTGTCAAATGAGCACTTCAACTAGACTGCTTTTCTGGCAAAAATGGAACAACCCTTTAGTCTGGCTCTTTGGGGGCATCAAGGGAGTACAATCCTGTCTCTGCAGAGATTCAGGCATTGTATTATTTTTAAAAATGCTTTTGAGCCTGGGATGCAAGGTTTGGGTTTTATATTGAGGCTTGGAGCCGGCTGCTGGGAGAGATCGCTTTTCCCTGCCAGAACCTGATGCAATCCATTCAAGCCAACAGCAAGACTCCCATCAAAGCACATGCCCCAAATTCTTTTAAAGCTACACGGAGCATTAAACGCGCATTAAACGTGCTTAGGGAAAATAATCCAGACTTTAGGCATTCTAGGAAAAAACAGAAAAGGCTAGGGAAGAGGCAGGGTGTCAGCAGGGCAGGCACAGTGTCATGTGAGTACTGTGCTGCAAATCTGCACACCAGGCATGGCGAGAGTGCACTAAATTGCTGGTGTGATGGTGCTCGATGTGTTCATGAAGAAGCTCTGGCTTCCCAGTGCGTGTGTTTTCCTTTCCTTTGCAGATTCTGCTGAGAAAATGAAGGTGCATTCAGCCCTTGGCAGAGTGACGAGCTTGCAAAGATTACTTTGTTCTGGATCCTCTGTGAGAACACCCACCTCCATCGCCTACCTGCAGATGTCTTCTCAACCAGTCACTTCCCAGATGACTTTATATCCTGCAAGAGCCCCCAAATCTCAAGTGTGGACCTGAGTGCATGGAAGGAGGACCCAATAGGTAGAACCTGAAGTTCTTTGTTTGTGAACTAGAGGGAAAAGCCTGTTCTTGCTCAGCAATATTCAGGAACTTGAGGGGCATCTTGGGGGTGGGAAGGGGAGTGAAGGTAATTTTAAGGGAAAGGTGGTATAAAATATTTCTAATAAACAAATAATGCAAGTCTGAGGACTTTTGTCACTCAGGTTTTGTAGAGAGTAACTTGGAAAAACTATTTTTTTAACAGTTGCTTTCAGCCAGGCAGCAATTGTTTTTATATTCAACACACACACACACAGAGAGAGAGAGAGAGATCTACCTTGGATTGGCCACCGATTTGGATGGCTTTAAATGGGGGAGCCTTCCTGGAGGAGAAGCTTATCAATGGCTACTAGTTCTGACGGTCAGGGGTAGTGTGCCTATGTTCACCAGTTCCTGGGGAAGAGGAGTTGGAGGGTACTGTTGCATTCATGACTTGCTTGTGGGTTTCCTGTGGGCAGCTGGTTGATCACTGTATGAACAGAATGCTGGACCTTTCTTCTGATCTAGCATGGCTCTTCTTATGTTCTTATGGAGACACCTGTATGTCCTGTCTTCATCCCCCCCCCACTTCTTTCTTAATGTATTCAGTCATTTCCATTTCTGAATATATCACCTAAGAAGCAAGCCTGAGCTTGGGAATTAGTTTCAACATAGTGCAGCTTTCAAAGCGATGCATTTCCTGGTAAGTTCCTTGGCTGTGTGTTTCTTTCTCCACAGACACACCCTGTGGGCTGGTCCCTCTGGTTGAAGGTGCCTACTTTGTTAGGCTGACCAGATAAAATCCAGGTCAGGGCTCATGTAACTTTAACAGTTGTAGAGAAAAGGGAATTTCAGCCAGTGTCATTTGTATGCAATTAGTTCCTGCTGAAATTCCCTCTTCATCACAACAGTTAAAGGTGTAGGCACTATACTAGAATGACCATATACAAAAGAAGGCAGGCCCCCTGCAACTTTAACTGTTGTGATGAAGAGGGAATTTCACCAGGAACTAATTGCATACAAATGACACTGGTGGAAATTCCCTTTTCTCTACAACTGTTAAAGTTACATGAGCCCTGACCTGGATTTTAGCTGGTCACCCTATACTTTGTCCACTGTAAAGCCTCCGTGTTCTTTGAGTGTTGCCCTGGCTATGTCCTAGAGGGCCCTTCCTCTATTACCTGCCATGCAGAGATTAGAGAGTGGAGCACTGTGTTGCCTGTTTGCCAAGGTGAGACCTGCTACAAGAAAAGCCTTGAGGGCCATCCATAAAGCATGTCATACTTCTACACACATTTTAACCCTCCACCCACACTTAAACTTATGCCCCTTCCCCATTTTTGTTTACAATTTTGCTATCCCCTCCCCTCCCTCCCTTGATTCCTCACATACATTAAGACAGCCTCCCCCACCTTGGTGGCCTTCAGATGTTTTGGACTTCAACTCCCATCTGCCCCTACCAGCATGGCCAGTGGTCAAAAATGTTGCAAGTTGTCATCCAAAACAACTGGAGGTTGGGGAAGGCTAGATTAGGGACACTCATTGACAGTCATTGAGAAAATGTAATGTAATGAGGAGATGGATGGATGCTTTTACAGTTGTGGGTCACAGAGATGTTGTACTGGTGTAGCTTCTGCCATTGATACACCAGTAGAACACCAGTAGCCTCTGTCCAACTACTCCATATCACGCAGCTGTGAAAAATACAGGACTCCTCCTTTAGGGATTAAAAAGGCCAATTAAAAAGGCTCCAGTGATGCTATTCCAAGTCAGGATCTTTGGAACTTTTCTTCCTTTTCGAGTAGCTTTGCTTTTTTTATCAGCACTCTGGCTCTTTCTCTCTGCTACCCATTATGTCATTTCAGACATTGATGAATGTGAACCCAGCCTGGGGAATCCCAGTCCCTCCTTGCGGATTTCTGTGAACCTACCAGGGGGCTTAGAATGTGCCTGTGAGGGATCCCTCACCCTGTCTCAGGATGGCACCACCTGCATCAGTAGGTCTGGGGTCAAGGGGCCAGGCTGTGGGTAAGTCAGATGGTTTTGCAAATAGACCACTCTAATAGAACCCTAAACCTCATTTCCTCATCTCAGGATGCCAGTTGGAGGAATTTGAATGTCAACATCCTTATTCAAGATCTTCTTTCTGTTTCTCCTTTATTTGTGATGTAACACTCCATGCAATATTGCTGAAGACAATCATACACTTGGCTCCATAAAGGGCATCAGTGGCCAGCCATTCCTCAATGTTGGTAGTACCTGCACTGCAAGAATTGCTAGAAACCTACAGTTAGAGACCAGCTCCATGCATTCCCTTTGGGCTTATTTTGTCCCTGTGCGGAACATCTATAAAATAGGATGCCAGGTTTATGCTTATCAGTGTATTGCTTTTTATAGCGCCAGCAAAAAGTAGCAGTTGAGGCTTTGGTGACGGCAGTAGTAATATTTATATCTCACCTTTCTGTATTTTCGAACACCCAATATGACTCACAGGAAATAAATTATACAGTATAAAAACATCCCCCAAATAGCAACAGATTGTTTTAAACTGAGGGCAACACTACTAAAATCATTCCTGAAGGGCCTGCTATGACAATAATCATCACTACCCTTCTAAGTTCAGCTCTTTTAGAAGATTGTTCTGCAATCTGGGCCTTGCAGTCAAAAAGGCCCTCACTCTTGTGCACTTCAGATGGTGGGATGGGGTAAACACAGAGAAAGACCTCAGTAGTACAGCAGAGATCCTCGGAAGGCTGTATGGGACATGGTGGTTTCTAAGTACTCTGGTCCCAGGTCCTTTAGATATAATGACCAACATATCATCATCCTACAAATATACATACCACTTTCCAACAAAATTCTCAAAGCACTTAGCATAATCATAACAACAAAATACAATAAATCTGTAACTGTACTGGCTGGGCCACACCTCAGGGAAAACCTGCATAAAGAGGAAAGTCTGAGTCCAGAAGTGAGCCCCTGAACTGAGCCCAGTAACAAACTAATTAACCAACAAAGCTGAGAAAGGATTGGCTTAATACGATTCTGTCTCCTGGACCATGGCCACCACATTCTGGATCACTTAAAACTTCCAGAGTGTCTTCAAAGGGGAGGGGATCACTACCTCACTACTTTGAGGTGGCCAGAGCAAGAATGACTGAGGCTGGTCTGATATTTCTACATAAGGGGGCATATGAGATACATGGGTAAAGAGCATCCTTAGTCACTGACCCTGTGTGAGCGTCCAGGATCAAGGCCAGGTCCAGGAGAAATCCCAAGCTAGAGGGCTGCTGCTACTTCAGGGTGAGTGTAACCTCATCCAGAACAGGTTGTATGTTTTACCCAAATGGTCCAATCCACCAAACAACAGTACCTCTGACTTATCTAGATTCAGACTCGTTCCATCCTAAAATACCCCCAAACAAGGGTCCAGGGTTTCTACTGCCTCTCTAGGATTGAACAGTGGAAATGAGTGAGAGCTGGGTATTGTACAGAGCCAATGTGGTGTAGTGGCTAAAGTATTGGACTGGAAGTCGGGAAATCCAGGTTCTATTCCCCACTCAGCCATGGAAACCCACTAGGTGACTTTGGGCCAGTCACAGACTCTCAGCCCAACCTACCTCACAGCATTGTTGTTGTGAGGATAAAATGGAGAGGAGGAGGTTTATGTATGCCACTTTGGGTTCCTTGGAGGAAAAAAGATGGGATATAAATGCAATGATAATAAGATTTTAAAAATGGCACCCTAGCCCATATTGCCAGATAATTTCACCTAATGTAAACACCCCATATACTAGGGATGCAGAATGATTTCATAATTGGAAGCCAAATAGCCTCCCACCTGGCCTGAAATGGGCTGGATGACTTCAGTAACCACATCTATTGATGTCAACACCCCACCCCCTGCCTATTGCGCCTTTCTCTGAGCTGGCACAGGCACAAAATTCCATTCTATTTTCAGCACAGAGAAAGAGACTTGGCTGGCACTGGGAGGAGGTGCCACTCTTCCCAGTGTTGGCCCAGTCCCTGGCTTTATGCAGCAGACACTATCCATGTGGGAGCACTGCACCCAAGGATTGGTCAAGCTCTGCCCCCTGGAGTAATCTAAAGGAAGCTCTGTAAACCAGATTAGGTCCATAAACCAGAGGTTTCACATCCCTGTTATACACCAAAAGCCATGGGCGGAAGTTGCAATCTCTTCTTGTAAGGTTGCTATTGTAGAGATGAACGGTACCTTCAGCCAGATGGCTCCTAGCTCTACCAAACAAAAGCTGTTGTGCTGCAGGTCTGTCTTCCCCTCCTTAATGGCGATCTTGTGGCAACAAAAATGGTGGAAGAAACAGTGGGAATACATGGGAGGTTTACAAATGGAAGATGTTGTCCACCCACCCACCCATAAGATTCCATGAATGACGCAAGGCAATTGCACAATAAAAGCCTTGTCTGGAAGCACCCCAAAACGCCAACATGATTGTGCACATTTGTCTTTAGATGCACTACAAATGGACCAACAGTTCTTTCAGGAACCCACTTTTGGATCAAGTGTAAATTCCCAGTAGATCTCCACTATCTTTCCTGCAGTGACCTAGGGGCCAATCTACACAGTCCTTTGGAACGTTTTAAAAAGTATTTTAAAACGTTCCAAATAGGTGCGTTCTAAAACATCTTAGGCCACATTACTGAGTACTCAGGTTACAGGAGAAACAATCTTCAGTCTTTAAAGTGGTGTGTGCGGTCACACACGCTTCTGCCCTGTCTCTTTCTCTTTCATTTTTACAATGAGTTTAGGGCAAGGCATTGTGGGCGTTGTAGTTCAGTCACCCACTTCCTCCTTAGTTCCCCTAGCTTTCAATGAGTATAGGGCTAGGCATTGTGGGTGTTGTAGTTCACTCACCCACTTCCTCTTTCTTCCCCACCAATCAACTGCTAAGCATTTGGGCACCAGTAAACAAAGCACTGCCCCCATGAATCACAAACGGTAAGGAAGGACACATTATTTTACTTAAAATGATTTATTAAAAGTGAAACCGTTGTATATAACTGAAGTGAGTTTTTAAAAACCTCAGGTATACAACGTTATAGGGAGTGCATCATGTGGCCCAAAGAGTTTTCATAACCCTTATAAAACGTCAAAAACCTCGTATGTAGATCGGCTCTAGACTTACAGTAGCAAAACAGTATGCATACAGCAGCACCCTTCAGGGCCCTAGTTGTTTATGGATAGGTTTTTTCTTTGTATCCTGTGGACCTACAGAAAGTTCATACTGCTGCTCTGTTCTAGGGAGTCAAGTCTTCAGTGCCACATCATTGGCTATATCTGCAGCTGTTGTAGCTGGAGCCATTTTTCTCATCACTGTAGCTGTGACAGTACAGCAAAGGTATGATGAAATTCACCTCTGGAAATGTCTTGTCTTCTAAAACTTGTAGGTAGCCATGTTGGAGCATTTGGGAGAAGAAGAAAACAAGTCCAAAAGCCACAGCAGGATAAAACATCCTTTATTAGGACCAACATTGTGACACCTGAGATAATATTAATATTTATATTTATATTATTTATATTTATATTTATTAAAACAGTTGTTTCTGGCCCTATATCATTGGGATCTCAGGGCAGCATACAGATAAAATCAGGTCAAACAATATAAAACAATAATTAATTGACACAGCTAAAAACATTAAATTATTAACAAGCTATAACCAGTAGAAAATTTAAAAGCAACAAAAAAAATAAACTATGTCCAGCTTTTAGGCAAAATTAGCTCTCAAAAGCTTTGATAACAAGCCATAATTTGGCGCTGAAACAAGGCCGACGTCAGTGCCAGTTGGTCCTCTACAGGAAGTGCTTTCCACAGGTGGGGGGTGGGCATTTTACCACACTTCTGGGTCTCCCTCAAAGGAAAGAGGAGCATGTTCTCTCCAGTGCAGGGAGAGGAAATGAATATTGCTGCCAAATGCATGCCCTTACATTGAGTCTTAAATCTTTTCTCAAAGTCGCATGGATGTCAGTGGGATGCGTGTTTAATATACTGCAACCATGGGTCCAGATTACAAGGTGTGAGGAATGTGTGGCCACCACATCTCCTCCCCATCATCTTGGGGGTAACATTTATTTACAGGAGACAATTTCTATACCCCTGTTCCCTTTCATTGGCTGCCTCTTGCAAGGGGTGGGAAACTCTCAGCACAATGACATCTGCATCATGTTCCTTTACCTAAATGTTATCAGGGAGACATGGGGAGGAGATGCAAACCTCCTGCATGTTCCCCCTAATATGCCATTTGGACCTAAAAGGGAGACGTGCAGGAATTGTATTTAGAAATTCTTTGAATAGTTGACAGTTCTCTTTCTGACCCAGTAGAGGACAATGCATGGGGCAAACATTAAGACTCATCACTGCTCATTCTTCTCTTACTTAAACTGTGTAATGCTGCAGAGTGAATCAAATCAGCAGCTCACTATTAAAGCATTCTTTACTTTGCATGAATCCTTTTCTGATCTGGAAAACAACCCACTTGTATTGACACTGGTGTTTGTTCTAAGTCTTTGTTTTGATTTTGATTTTTTTTTGCCAATCATTTATAACAAGTGTTAACACTGCAAAATGCTTTACAATTGTGTACGTGGTTCCTCAGAAATTAGTTCCATAAAGTTCAGCTGGAAATTAGTTCCATAAAATAATCCAATATATATCACTGCAGTGCTAGACTTGTTTTGCCCCTAGTCCAAATAACGTGAAGGCCATAACTATTCCCACTTTCCCTATGAGGAGTTAATGGCCAATCCACCCATCCACTTAGCACATGATAGGCACAAGGAAAGCACACTATGGCAACTTCGGGCATGCATGGATTGGGCCTGTTCAGACAACATGCTAAGCCATGGTTAGTCTGCTAACTCTTTTGCAGCAAAGGGTTAGTGTGTTTAAACCGTGGTTATGTAGCCACCATGGTTAGGAATGGTTCCCCTGACACACTAAGTTGTGGTTCGCATGACACATAGTGCCATAATGTTTAACTCAAAATGTTTAAGTGCTGTGGCTTAGTGTGTTATCTGAACGGGGTCATGATGTTTCGTACAGGAACCTCCGAGAGTTTCTCTATTCAAGCACTTACAGTTGAGTTTTGACAATCACATATTTTCTCTTTTCGTGAGAAACTGTTTTACAGTAGGCTGCTTTGAAGACTGAGCTGCCCTAAATTTGTGGTTGTTCTCAGAATTAGTTCAATTTCAAAATAACTGAGGGTCTCAGTTTGTTAGAACTCCAGCCTGCACGCTACTCAACAGCCATGCCTACCTTGCCTTTTCTATACATGATAACTTGCTTCACAATTTGTTTCCTAGGTGTTTCCGAAGCAGCAAGAAGAAGGTGGCCCTTTCCAGAGAGAGTTACTGTTCTCAGAGTTGCTCTAACAAAGCTCAGAAGACCCACTCAAGTTAATTTTCACTACATTGCCTTCCAGCTGCAACATCTCAGGATTCTCAGAGGCTGCTGTTGCTCTGATTCTGGGATAGCTATTTTTTAAATTTAATTTTAAGACATTTTAAATGTAGAGAATGGATCCCATGTTTCTATAGAATTGCAAACAGGATCGGGCAAACTTATGATTTTTTGCATACAAGAATGTGCTGCAGGAACTCCCATATTACACCAGAAGTCTCTAAGCTTAGTGATAAGAAGAGGTGAAACGGCAATTTTTTCCAAGGAAGAACAGATAACATTATACATTTTTTTTCTTTCAACCTCAGCAGCTTAGACAGTTACGCAGATAGAAAAAGAAAAGAAAGAACACTGGATGGACTCTTAAATGGTCAGAAAGAAAAAGGGAGTACAAATTGGGAGAGAAAGATCAATTTATTTTTAGTCAGTTTCACATGTGTTCTTTCATAAATCCATTCAGTCCCATTTCTCCATTAATCTATGCTCTCTTTCCTTTTAATCTGCATGAAAATTCATATTGAAATTGCCGTTTCTGAGCCTACTTTCTCTCAAAGGTATATATTTATGAATGAATTGTATACTAAAATATGTAATTTTTATATGTCCAACCATGAACTAAGCAAGGCAGAAGGCTTTGTTTGCAAGTTCTTGACCCAGCATGCCATTGATGTCCCAGCTTTTGCCTGGCTCAGTTACTGCTTAATCAAGTCAAGCCCCAGCGGATAGGTAATCCTGACACCCAATGAAGATCCCAGCACGTTGTGTGCTGGAGTGAATTCCGGCCATATCTCTGCTCTACATGACACTAAATGTAAGTTCAAGGATTAAACCCTGTAAGGGTGGATGGGTGGTGGTGGTATGAATATACAACAAATTCTGCTTTGAAAATGTGCTGTTTATTTTGCAGCTGGAATACATGCAGGCTTCAAAAGGAATAAAACAGCCCAAAGACAATAAGAACCAGCCTCAGTGTCAGAACTGGAGTCTATTTATCAAATAGAGATCAGTATATTTTATTAAAATAGGAACATACAAGGAGGAGATAGTAATGCCCCCAAGAGAACAGCTAGCCAGTTGCCCCTTCCACATAAGAGATGAAAAGCAACACAAGGAAAGAGGAGTTGTGGTTAGGGTGGATGGATGACTTAGAATACGTAGACAACCAGATGCCCTCCAGAGGTTTTGGACTATGAGTCCCATAATCTCCAGCCAGAATGGCTGAAATGGTAATGCATTATGGGAGCTGTAGTTCAAAACATCTGGAGGGCACCAGCTTGCCAAATCCTAGGAAAGTTAGTCTTTTTAGCAAATTTATCATCATCTTCATCATTATTATTGTTATAGGCTGGACTCCTGCTTAAAGTATTTGATTCACTCAATTGTGGATGAGGCTTATAAATCTCTCCATTTTTTTCTCCTTCATTGCCTTTCCAAACACTCAATCTACCAAACAAGGTTAGCCTTAAATACGCTGCATTTACCAGGGCTGTGCACAGACCACCTGATTCACTTGAGGCTGATTCGGAGCTTCCAAACCGGCTCCAATTTGACTCAGGCTGCTTCAGACTGGGGAGTTTGTGATCTTAGATCTAGGAAATAAGAGAGCCCCCATAATTTAAAATGGTGGCTTTCATCGAGTATGGGAGGCTGCTGGACGGGTCAGGTAAGTATCTCAGGCAGCAGCTCACTATTGCCCCGAGTCAGCCCAATCTGGTCCAGTTCAGATTCAGGCCCAAAAAGGTGCACAGCCCTACCATTTACCAGTGACATTTATTGGTGTATTTTTATTCCTGTCCCAGCTCAAACAGTATCCGTAGTTGATTCTATTTTGCTTTGAGGGGGGATGTCATTTCAGAAACTCCATTAGTGTGCTCACTTGTTCACTGGAATTGACATTCTTCAGGTTTCAGTCCTTTCTCTGGAAGCATTTGAAAACAGGTGCATATGTTCACCAATGCAGGCACAGATGCTCCAAGGCATCACGTAACCATTTCACATGCTGCAACTTGTGAAGCCAAGAACTTTCAGCAATGCATAATGGTGCTGGGGATCCTTGGGCATTGTACTTGAGTGTGAGAATATCATTACATACACACACACACACACACACACACACACACGTGTGTTTTTCATCTGTGAGATGTTAGAGCCCACTGGCTATATGACCCCTTTCTGCAGGAGCTGAAGATCCTTATTACAAAGAAGTATCTTTCACCTACATAGACCAGCTGTTCAAGTGCAACCCCATCATCTTTCCTCTATGGAGAGTCTCTCACATTTGCTTTCTGGCAGCAGTGTCCTAATATAGACCTTGCTAGAATGGCTTTAAGCACCGTGAACAGGTCAGTTCTTATTTCACCCTGCAGCTATCCAAATAGTGATTGTTAAGGTTTTCAGGGTGAGGGTTGTCAGAAAGAAGTACATATCTGATTTGAACCCTACAGAAAAATAAATAAATAAATAATCTGATGCATGCTCACCAATTTAGAAATAGCATCTTAGCCCAAGGATTCTGTGATTTCAAGATCTGCTGAACATTAATCGGCTCAGCCTTTGGAGCCAGGTTCCACTTGGATCCCAATTGTCTTTTCACATATAGCAAGTTATGTCCAAAGCAGGAAGAGGCAAATGTTGTTTGAAATACGTTCTCCTGTAAGCATATTTCCAATAATATTTTCTCCCAAATACATCCTTGGGGAGAAAAGCTTCTATTTCGTGTGTGTAGTATATATAGATATAGTTAGATAGGTTTACTATAGTCCTTAGCATGCAAGTGCTACTATAAGTCACAAAGATGACACCAGGGCTGCTGAGCAGCAAAGCGGCAGGGAGCCCTCAATTCCCCTCCATCAAATAGGCTCCAACAAGTCAGCCACTTACTTGTAATGCTAAGTAGAGATGACCAAAAGAGTCATTGACTTCAAGACTACCCCAAAGTGTTCTCCATTGCACACAATCCCACTGTAGTACCAAAGGTGGACAATTCTTTCCTATGAGAGAGAACGCCACTCCTCCAGGGAGCGGCACAGGGAATGCCAAGAGTAAGAGATTACACGGAACCAGCCATATGGTGCAGGTGCCAAGCGACAAACTGCAGCCATGTTGTGTTCAAAACACTTTACTACAAGCCAGAGGATTTTGCCCAATGGATCCAGAGGAGATGATAGCAGCTAAGATGGTTTAGTATGATCCATTCTACTGGGAAACGTTGGCCTTGGTTGTGCCAGCGTTCTCAGGGCTTACCATCAAAGCCCTGTTCTCACTGCCAGAGCTCATCCTGGAATATGAAGTTGCAAGTGCTTTAGAGCATGTGCAGAGTGCTTACCTCTCACTACTGAGGAGCCACCAACCAGCCCCCCCTCAATCTGAAGATAGGTGGGGGAATAGCTCACAGGGCAGAGGAGGTGACTTCCAGATAAAAGTCAAAGCCAGCATCTCTCAATTCAGAAGTCCAGCACAGTGTCGGGAAAATTTCCAGATCAAAATTTAGGAGAGAGCCTTTTCCATTTTTGACTGGACTTCCAAATCTGCCATTTAACAAATTCAGAATTGAATTTGATTTTACCCATGAAATTTAACTAACCCCTACTTAAGCCCACTAATCCTGCCAGAAAAATCAAGATTTGAGGTCTGTCTTGGCTCTAACACAAAGAAAGCAAGAAGAGTGAATGCCTAGTGCTGGAGTTAGTAACCTTCTGTGGCAGGTGTAGGGATCTAATAGGAACCAGTCAGAGCAGAGCTGAAACATGTTGTGTAGGATACTTCAGGAACATCATGGAAGTGAATCTCCAGCTGGTACTTCCACAGCAACAAAGCACATGTGGAGGAGATGCCAGCTGACGAGAGCTGCTCTAGGGTTGTCCAACACACCTGGAAGGCACCAGGTTGGGGAAGGCTGCCCTAGAGGACTCTCTGTAATGTGAGTGCAGAGGAAAACACTGACTTTGGGCCACTAACACTGGCACAGTTATGTTATTTCCCCATCCTAGCATCATGACCATCGCTCCAAGTCAAATGCTTTAGTATAGGATCTGCATTACTCAACCAAAAGGCAAACCCCTGAGCTATACACAGACTCAAAGGCAGTCTTGGCCTCCCATGACTGACCCTTTTAGGCTCCCCAGGAGGAGAGCAGCCTAGGAAATACTGGAAGAATGGACATTTTGCAGTTATCAAGCAAGGACATTGTGCGGTGCTGGCTTTCAGAGAGCAACCTCTGCCCCCACCAGCCATGGCCCAGTCACTGCCTGAGCCAGGAGCTGGATGGTAGAGTTCAACTCCCTCTCTGTTATGCAGAAATGCCCAGTTACAAGTTCTGTTCAGAACAGCAAGCAGGTCATGAGCCCGAGGGCCTGCCTAGGTCTCAGGACCTGCCTAGGCAGATCTTTTAAGAATATGTGCTAGATATGTATGTATAGATACTGGCTGTGGAATGCATAGACAAAAAGGAAGCAGTCCAGAGGAGGCCCCGCTAGTGGGCCCTGGTCACATCTGCATCAGGTAGGCACTGTCCGGAAGTGCAGCAAAGAATCCAATGGGGAAGACTTGTGCTTCTGATTGCTTCAGTTTATATCAGGCGGCTTCCATCAAGCCCTCTCTGTGCCTGGTGGGGTCGCTGCAGGGCACGAGCACCAGTCTCCAACTACATCTCACTGGGATAGAACCCCAGCTTAGCCATGGACATTTCCTTTCTGAGCCGCATGATTTCCCAGTACATCAATTCCACTGCAAGGCAAGCAGAGAGATAGAGGGAAGCAAGTGAGAGACCCATGTGGCAAAAAAAGGGGGGAAGCAAGCTGGTGCCCACCTGATATATTGGACTACAACATCCATCAGACCCAGCCAACATGGCCAATGCTCAGGGGTGATGGGGGCTCTAATCTAACAACATCCAGATGACCCCAGACTGGGAAGAGAGTGCTCCATATCCTCCCTTTGGAAAAACCATCGTATCATCCAAGGGGAATTCTTCTGCCTCAGAGAGTCATCACAGGACAGGCAGACATTCAGCTAATCTGTTGCTGTAGAGTCCCATTAACATGGGAAACAGCACTGACCAGACATATCTCCTGCCCCATAGCTGGTAAAGGCGAGGGACTCATAAAGCTACTTCTGTCGTGGATCAGCTCAATGACGCTACCAGACTCTTTTGGCTAACCACATTTTTCCATTTCTGCCAAATCCTTGCCCACTCACTGACCTGGAACTGGCAGCAGTTTGAAATAATAAATGCTCTTGGCTACAAAAGCTCCAGTTCTATCAGGATCAAAACTGCACTTTCATTCATTCATTCTATTTCTATACTGCCCTATAGACAAAGCTCTCCAGGAGGATCACATAAGTAATCTTGCAGTCATCTTTCCTTCTAGCTCCATCTGTACAGTTTTCCACTTGATTCTCTTCATCCCCACAACCCTCACGCATAGAGTATCCTTTCCATTCATTTCACACTTTTCCATTTGGATAGATTGGAAACATCATTCTTCTTTACCCTCTTGTGGGTAGGGATATTCTGTTCTGTTTAAGCCCAATGGGATTCCGCAGTGATTCTATTCCAATAAGCAGCAGTGGACTTTAGCAGATTTTTTTTCTGAATCTGGATATTATTATTATTATTATTATTCACATTAAATAAATAGACTTTTTTCAGGTCCTATGATTTGTGTAAGTGGGATAGTTGTTTTGTTTTTAATATTATTTTTAGGTCTTTAAATTTGCAAAAATGGGGATGTAATTTTTTTTAAAATTATTTTTTAAATCAGTGGTCTTTCACAAGTCCGTTTGTTCGCTATATTTCCCTTGTCAGTTTCATCCTCCCACATACTACTTCATTTAGCCAAGCAGAGCCATATCTCATATTTGTTAGTGCAACGGATTGGACCCGATCCACGATCCGGCCAAAATCGGAATGTTAATTAACTATCCCGATTTCAAAAAATGGAGTTCAGTTTTTTTCGATCCAATTCCCCCCCCCCCAATTTTGATTGGGGAAAAATCGGAAAATCGGACCTCCATTTTTTGTGTTTTCACCATAGGCTTGCACTAGGGGAAAGAAAGCTTTCCCCCAATGCAAGTCTATGGAGAAAACATGGCAGTGGGTGACTGGGGACCTCCCTCCCCCCACTCACGCTCCTTACCTGCTGCCTCCTTGCTGCCATCCGCTGCCACCCGCAGGTCCAATCTACTGAGAAACAGGCTTCGCGGCCTGCCTCCCAGTAGAGCGCTGGGTGATCACCCAGCGCTCTAGTGAGAGGCAGGCTGCAAAGCCTGTTTCTCAGTAGATTGGACCTGCGGGCGGCAGCGGACGGAAGCGGAAGGCCCCAGCAGGTAAGGAGCGCGAGTGGGGGGGAGGGGGAGGTCCCCACTTACCTGCCGGGGCCTCCTGCTTCCATCCGCTGCCACCTGCTGGCCGAATCTACTGAGAAACAGGCTTCGCGGCCTGCCTCTCAGTAGAGTGCCGGTGATCACCCGGTGCTCTACTGAGAGGCAGGCCACGAAGCCTGTTTCTCAGTAGATTGGACCTGCGGGCAGCAGCGGACAGAAGCGGACAGAAGCGGACAGCCCCAGCAGGTAAGGAGCACAAATGGGGGGAGGGGGACCCACTCACCTGCCCCCATGTTTTTGCCATAGGCTTGCATTGGGGGAAAGCTTTCTTTCCCCTAATGTAAGCCTATGGCAAAAACACCTAAAATGGCGTCCAATCTGAAAATTGGACATCTGGTTTTTGGATCGGAATTGGATCTGATCCAATCTGGATGACATCCGATCTGATCCGATCTGATGCCACAGTGCTGGTCCCGATCTTGATCCCGATCCGATTTTTTGGGACCGTGCACATCCCTAGTATTTGTCAAAGAACTTGCCAATTTCATCCTCCACTTTGGTGCCCCCACCCCACCTGCCTTCACTGGGGAAGTTTCTGAATTAAAAGCTATGAGCTCCACTCCAATTCAACAGTCCTCCAAAACATGCAATGGCTCATTTTTTTCAGCCTTTTGAGCTATCTAATAGGGAGCAGCCAAGCTCGTAGTTCCCAAAAGCGGAAGACCAATGAATTACTTACCATCCTGTCTCACGAGTCCCTGCTGGATGTAGCGAATATAAGTGAAGAAGTTGCATACTGCTGTAATCTGAAAAGAGAGAAAAAGCCTTGTACAGTCTTTATGTATTTATTTATAAATATGTTTATAAATACATATTTACAATGTATGTGTGTGTGTGTATTACACATTTATGAAGCCTTTCCAATGCCCAAGCTTAAGACAAGGAGGAAGAGAAAGAATATAGGTAAAAACAAGAGGAAGCAACATGGCAGATGGGTCTCTGGGCTCACTACATGTTTCCAGTATCATATGGGGGTAAAAGAGGCCATGCCAGAGAAGAGGAGGCAAACCCTGCTGGACTAAGAAAGTTTCACATTTAAAACAAAATGAAAAATCTTTCAGAGAGGCTCAGAGTTATGTTTTGGGGGAGAAACATAAAGAGTTTACCAATAGCATTTTAATAATAATAATAATAATAATAATAATAATAATAATTCAAAATGTTTCAGGGTTTTGGTCTTTAGAAGTGGGTTGATTTTGTGCAGTCTTAAGTGAGCAACAACGTATTCCCTGGTCTGTGTGTTATGCAAATATTCTGGTGTATGTTGTTAATGACATTTGTGGGGGAGGGGAAAATGAGAAGGAAGAAAAGTATCTCCTCAGGAAATATTCACAGACTTTCACTGAAAAAGTAACAAAATCCAACATTAAAAAAGAACAATTAATTTTATTATTTACAACCAAATAATGAATTCCATAAATAAATAAATAAATAAATGGACAGTATGTATGCACAGTCTCTCAAACAGTGAACTCAAGTGGTGAGTACCGATAGAAATGGAACCAAAAGGGGAAATAAGAAATAAGTGGGAGGTACCAGCAAGCTCGGAGGAACCCCACGCTTTGCAAAAGTGTGTATATGTATATATAAACCTAGGGGTGGGGCAAAGAACAATGCCATGAGGACAAAGTAGGCTCACCAATCACAGAAAGGTTAATACCAGTTGAGTACCAGAAAACTGGGCGTGGGAAGGGGAGGGGAGTGCAATTCCTTGCTTGAGCTCCTTACAGCTGAGAGCAGCCTCCTCCAACCGCAGTGTCCCCCCAGATGTTTTAGTCTATGATACCCATAATTCCCAGCAGCAAAGACAAAAAGGAAAAACACCATGCAGCGTGGGTGTAAAGAGAGATAAACTCTGGTGTTATGAAAATACTCTGCTCAGTTTATTGCGATTAATATGACAATGTCCACGTGCTCGACGTTTCGGATACCAATCCTTCGTCAGGAGCTATATACGTGATTTAAAATACATAAAACAATTAAAACAATAATAAATTTTGGCGTGAGACCATTATATCAAATAATGCATACTTCACATAACACTCTCAGTCCCCTCCACATCCCATATTCTCCTCGAAAGCTCATTACACACTTGGAATCATATTACAAATTAATAGACTATTTACAAAAATTGCAACCCAACATGTGTTCAGTATTGTGCCCCATTTTATTAAAAGCCCTCACTTTTAATGTGACACCTTTGTCTGATTTATACTCATTCATAAGGTGCTTCTCTGTGCTGTTGTTTTTAACCTCCAATCCGTTTTTAATTCATTATCATGCATTACTCCACATCACATGCATGAGCCAATGTTTGCTCTTACAAGTCTTAGACTAACCTGGACAATCCACGGGCGTTGCCCTTGTGTTGTTCTTACTGTTTGTTGATGCCTGTTAAGCTGTTTTTTCGGTATCCTCCTTACTGCACCATTTTTTTAAAGAAGTGTGTTCCTCTCCTCCTACCCGCTTTTTATCAGCTTCTTATCAACTTCTTACCAGGTGCCTTGTATGGCCCCAAATAGGCTTATTATAGGCTTAAGGTCGAATTGCCTCGTGCTGTCAGTGGCCAAATTCTGTCAAAACTCACTCACCCTCTTCCTATGTTCTCTCCTATTGTAACTCAAAATTTTAAATTATTCTATTCCAAGGAATCATTCATCCCCCTTACAGTGTGTGATTGAAACTGCAAAATAGGAGAGAACATACAAGGCACCTGGTAAGAAGTTGATAAGAAGCTGATAAAAAGCGGGTAGGAGGAGAGGAACACACTTCTTTAAAAAAATGGTGCAGTAAGGAGGATACCGAAAAAACAGCTTAACAGGCATCAACAAACAGTAAGAACAACACAAGGGCAACGCCCGTGGATTGTCCAGGTTAGTCTAAGACTTGTAAGAGCAAACATTGGCTCATGCATGTGATGTGGAGTAATGCATGATAATGAATTAAAAATGGATTGGAGGTTAAAAACAACAGCACAGAGAAGCACCTTATGAATGAGTATAAATCAGACAAAGGTGTCACATTAAAAGTGAGGGCTTTTGATAAAATGGGGCACAATACTGAACACATGTTGGGTTGCAATTTTTGTAAATAGTCTATTAATTTGTAATATGATTCCAAGTGTGTAATGAGCTTTCGAGGAGGATATGGGATGTGGAGGGGACTGAGAGTGTTATGTGAAGTATGCATTATTTGATATAATGGTCTCACGCCAAAATTTATTATTGTTTTAATTGTTTTATGTATTTTAAATCACGTATATAGCTCCTGACGAAGGATTGGTATCCGAAATGTCGAGCACGTGGACATTGTAAAATTAATCGCAATAAACTGAGCAGAGTATTTTCATAACACCAGAGTTTATCTCTCTTTACACCCACCCATAATTCCCAGCCAACATGGCCAATGCTCAGAGATTATGGGAGCTGTAGTCCAAAACAACTGGAGGGTAACTAGTTTGGGGAAAGCTGGTTTAGAGTATCATGGCAGAGGGCATGACTGGCTGGCAGGAACCCTGAACAGAACAAGCACTCCTATTCAGTTCTATTATTGTTTAATGTTTTGTGTAGTTTTAACATTCCATTGTAGATTTCAGATTGTTATAACTATCTCCCTGAGATCCATTTTTGGATGAAAGCGCAGTTTATACATTCTTCATAACTAAATCAATCAATCAACATAGACTGCAACATTCAGTCGCACTTGTGTAATGTCTAATATCTTCACCGTCTACTTTTTGTTTTGTTTTCTTTTAGATGGGGGGAAGGCTTAATAGGTTGTTACAAAAGACTTGGTTAATACAATTTTAGAGAAAAGGGAAAAGGAAATGAAAGAAAGTGTGCTGTATAATCTTCATTGCATTGTTAGAATGTCCAGCTGCATTTCCTCTTATGAGGATCTAACCAGTTTGTGACTCAGAGGGTTGCCCTTTTTGCGGTTAAAGTATCCAGTTTAAGGAAAATGGAAACGGAGTTGATTGTTAGAATGTCCAGATGCTCAAAGTAGAAGCGGGGATAAATTGTTGTCAATCCAGTTGTGAGGTATGTTGAATAAATCACCACCATTTGGCATTAAATGCTAACGGTTCTGCCTTTACTTGAATCAAAAGCAAACCATGAGTTAATTTTTCTGATATTGCCGCAAACCATATATTCCGATACAATGCAGGTAAGTTCAAATTATCCAGCTTTTCCCACTGTGGTGTGACTGTCTTGTGAGAGGCAATTAACAAAATGATAACAATTTTTTACATTTAATGCTTCCATTAGCTCCTTTAAATATTGATAATAGAAATAATTCTGGTTCATGTACAATTGTTTCTCTTCACTGCCAACTTAATAACATCTTATGAAGTGCACTCTTGCCTAGAAAAAGTGCAGGCCACAATAAACTTGTCAGTCTTGAAGATGCTACCGGACCCTGTTGTTGTTTTTAGATGAGGGCACTGGGCATTTGAGAAGTAGCACCAGGACACCATGCTCTGAGCCAAATCAAAGGCAGCCAAGTTGCTCCTATCCCCAGCACAACTGATAACATCCACAGAGCCTGGATGAAGATCAGATAACTTCACTTGTGAGCCGTTACACGTCTGCCCCAACAGAGATGTTCTCTAGGCTTCTGGAGACTTACCCTGGCCCTGCAGGAAGGTGAAATGTAGTAATAATTCCCAGAGTCCCCAAGTTTGATACGATGCCTGCAGGCTCGAGACAGGCCACTCAGGGCGCATTTCCTGCAAAAAGGGGAGGTGAGAACGCCACACGTCATCAGAAGATGGCTCCTTAAAATGAAACAGTATGAAAGCAAGCTAAGATGGCTACTGCAAGCCAACCCAAGAGCAAGGTCTTCACTTCCACATTAAAAAAAGAAAGAAAGAAAGAAAAAGTATGTGATATTATGGAGAATTTGTGGCTATATAATTTCAGACTTGCTCTTCAACATATACCATAGGCTAGTATTTCAGCCTGTTTCAGTTGTACATTGCACAGTGGGGACTAGCCCTAGAAAAAAGGGGGAATATATCAAGACTGCAGTGCTAAGCGCACATATTAGGGAGGAAATCCCACACAATTCAGTGGGGCTTACTTCTAAGTAAACATGTTTAGGTTCAGGTTGCATCTAACATGGTCACTTGTAGTCAGTTCAAATTCCTCATATCCAAGGTTTGAAAATGGGAAATGTTAGTGAAGCATTAGCTACGGTTTGGGAAGTGACCAGCAACTCTGATAGCCAAGGGAACCTACTGTCCCAGAAGAACTTTGAACATCATTAACCACAGAGGCCCCTCCAGGCTTTTATATCCAACATCACAGAAAGTCAGGCCATTAAAGGTTACAGAGGTTGCTTTCAAGTGGGGTAACTGTTAGGATTTTTAAAAAAGTTACTTGCTAGCTCAAACTTCAAAGCCATTAGTAACTAGATGAGTTAGTAACTTATTAGTGGAGTGAAATCCTTTCATCATTGGCTTAAAAGAAACAACTTACGTTACAATGGGGGACCGGAACCCACTGCGAGGAAAAACAAGAGCAAGGAACCGAAATCAGGATAAAAATTCAAGATTCATTATTCTTGGAGTGACATGCATGCAGAAAGCATGGCTGAAACTAAAGAAAGATTAGCCTCAGCAATATGGGCTGCAACCCTATATCCACTTACCTGGGAGTAAGCCCCATTCAAATCGATAAAACCTATCTATGTATAGGGTTACATTGCTACCAACTTTTTTCTTTCCTTTTTTTAAAAGGGAAGGGGAATCTACAGTCTTTCAGCATGTCTTTGCCTTGCGACACCATGAAAGACAAGTTTTCAGCAGCATAAAGTGTTGCCCAGAGACAGGTAAATTCTCCCTGCCTTCTCCCAAACGTTGAGATCAACATCAGAGGGCCCTACGCTCCATCCTGTTGTTGATACAAGATCAGACAAGCGGGCAGAAGCAGCAGGGCCTTTTCAGTAGGAATGTACAGATTTTATCAAATCCAATATATCTGCATTTTGTTTCTTATCTGGTGCCTTGCATTGCACCATCCATTCATTGGCGGAATGGGAGGTCTCCACCCCAACCCCAATTTTCTGAATTTGTGCAAATTTGTATTTGCGCAAATTCATACTTGTTAAAATGCGCACACACACACACACATGTGCAAATCCTCCTCAAAATGTGAATTTCCGTGTGTGTTTTAGCCTATGGGGGGAAAGCGTATTTTTGGCTGATGTTTACCTATTTTTCTATAACTAAATTTGTGTAATATTCCAGGAAATCAAAAAACAAAAAAACAATGTGTACATGTCCATGGAATCCATGCAACTTGGGAAAAGCCAGTTCTCTGTGGAATCCATGGCTGGATTCATAGAAATCTGAACTCATTTGATTGCATTTCTCCGAGATCCCTATTTTCCAGTAGTGACATCCACATTCTGGAATGCTCTTGCATTGGGATCTGGGAAGCTCTCTTATTTTTTGTTTTTAGAAATGTACTAAAGACCTGTACTAATGCTGAATATTCTGCTGTTTTTATTTCTTCTTGCTTATACTTGGCTATGTGATTTTAGCACTGTTATAGTATTATTATGGATATTTTTCAAGAGCACACCTCCTTTATCAGCCTACCCAGTCACTGAGGTCATTGGATGAGGCAGTCCTGATGGTTCCACAGGGACCTGAGGTTCATTTAGAGTCCACTCAGAGTCAAGCTTCTAATGTATTGGCTCCCTTTCTATGGAATTCTCCGCTAGTTGATGGCAGACAGGTGCTGACGTTGCTTTGTTTTCGGCATCTGCTAAAAGTAGGTTTATTTAAACAAGCTTTTCCTGAATGACCACCCACAGTTTGGTATAACCACATTTTAAATATTTTTATTCTTTTGTATTTTTATCTGTTAAACACAGCCAGATTTGCAGTAAAAGCAGCCCAACTTAGAACAGCCCTAGAGGACAACGGCCTTGTATGAGAAATGGTGATTCTGAAATGACAAATCCTTGTAAAGTATGTGAATACACTGAATTTTAACTTTGTGATAGAATTTTTATTACTGAATTTTAACCTTGTGACTAAATTTTTATTGTTATTATATTGCATTGTATGGAACAAGCTATAACCTGCGATTGGTTGCCTAAAGAATAAAGTGAAGTGTATTTTTATCCTTTTTCTTTAATGCTCACTGCTTAGGAATCTTTTTTATAAGATTTAACCAGTGAAGACTGGTGGCTCCAGATTTGGAGGGGCGGTGATTCCATTCTGGGTTTCAGTTACAACCAGCCAGAATTCTAAAGGTGCTATCCAAGGTGATGAACCCATTCTGGGAACAGGGTTCAACACCATGGACAACACCTTTAGAGTTCTGGCTGGTTCTAACTAAAACCAAGAATGGAATCACAGCCCCTCCAAAACTGTCTACTCAGAAGTAAGTTCCACTGAGTTCAATCTAGGGAAGTATGTATAGGATTGTAGCATAAGATGGTTTTAAAACTTATATTTGTAGTGCAGCATTTCTTTAGACAGACTAGGCACGAGCTTGCTGGCCTGGCCAATGGTCAAGGATGGAGCTGTAGTCCAAAACATCTGAAGAGCACGATGTTGCCTACTCGTGCTTAAGTCAATTTAAAACAACCTCATCTAAATGCCTCGGCCTTCTGAAGCTATGCTAGTACAAGTGCAGAGCTTCCTCTACGGTGGCATCATCCTTTAGGACTAGGGATGTCAGAGGAATCCACAACAAAATCAAATGATTTCAGATTTTCTGAACCTGACCCATGGGCTCTGCAGTAGACCAGCGTTTCCTGAGTTGCAAACCATTTTTTTTAAAGTTTCCTGAATTTTGTGCAAATTTAGAAATAGAAAAGAAAATTTTTAATAAAAAACCTCCAGAAGAAAATGTGCCCTTCCCCCACAGGTTAAAGTGTGAAAATGTGCATTTTGGGAAAAACTGTGCATTTTGTGAGGCATTTGTGGATTTTCTTAAGCATGAATCTGTACAATTGCAAATTTGCACAAATTTGGAAACTCAAAAAAATCAGATTCCATTGGTGAGCAGAAGACAGGACAAAAGGTGCCTTATAGTCTGCAAAATGCAGATAGAATGGATTTGACACAATCCATACATCCCTATTTAGGACTCCCACCAGGTTTACTTATTTCATTGCAAATTAACTGACTTAGTTCCAATGACATCTTTATTTTTGTGCATCCTAGAGATTTTTGTCTCCTCTTGCTTCGCACTCCCTCCCCTTCCCTGCCACACATCCCCTTCCCTGCCACACCCCCTTTCCTGCCACACCCCCTTCCCTCCTTTGGCTCCTCCACTTTGTTTTGTGAGCTACACAATACAAGCTGAAAGGCAGGATATAAAATGAATAAATAAAACAATGAACAGATAAGCAGAAGGACTCGCCTCAGAAAGGCAACTGCTACTGTAGCAGTGAAGATAGCCAGATGTGCCTCTGCAGAGGTAAGGAGGGAGGGGAGCATGCATAGGTAGCTGATATGTCCTTACTTTGGTCCACCGCATTCAATGGCTGACACCTTCACCACAGGCAGTGCCTGGGTAGCCACTGGTTCAATGGTAAGTGTGTTCTGTTCCACAGCTGCCTGAATCAGCTCCGAGAGCTGCAGCAAACATGACGAAAAGCAAGGAATTCAAGTCAACAAGGCAAGGTGACAAGGAACAAGCCACAATTGGAACCAGAACTAGGCCTAGCACATCAAGTCTCTGAAACATCAGCCCTTTTTAAAAACTCACCTCATGCTTGGTGAAGTCCAGACAAGGCCCCACATCTTCATGGTAAATCCTCTCAAGGAAAGAACAGGATTTATCCAAAGTTGGAGTTTCCTTCCAAGCCTGGAATTCTGCAAACAAGATGGAATCCACCTGGAGTGACAGAGAAACATGGGATGGAAGCAAAAGAAGGAAACACACATACGCACACAAGGCAGCAAGGGGTTACCTCAGAATAAGCAGTATTCACTGCATAACCTGTGAGGCAAGCAAGCAGGGGAAGTGTTACCTGTGGGCCAAACAGCAGACTCTACTGCCTTGGGAACTGAAAGCCTCCACATGTACAATAGTTACCACAGGAAGAAGAGAGGGCCATGACAGGGAGAACAGCATCAGGAGACAATGCATCTTCTATCCGCTTTACGCCAGATTAATTTGAGCAAAGGCAACTTTAGTCATTAGCCTGTGAAATGCCCAAGCTAGTATGAATCCACATGCCGTAGAACACGTGACAAATTAATTCCCTCTATCCTTAATTCCCAAGTGGAAGACAGAAGAATGACAGCCAGGAAGTGCATGAATCCCCTTGCCATCCCAGGAAAGGAAAGTGAAGGCCAGTCCATTGCGAGCTTAGTTGCCACTCTGCTTCGCCAGAGAGTCCACTTCCCATCCCAACAAACAAGGGCAGCCTCACCAGAGTCCAGAAAAGAAACACAAACATTTGATAAAAAAATCCTGCGAATATTCAGCATGCTGATCTTGGGTCCAGTCCTACCAACTCCCGAACAATCCACAGCTGATGCATTCTGGGTTTTGAAGATTGTGGGGTTTAGATGTAACCCGACATGCTGGGATGGAAAGGCAGGATGCAAAACACCCTCACCACCCTTGAAGGGTTTTTATAGGACATTTCAGCAAGGCAAAGGGCTATGGGGAGTAGGCTCACGAGACCAGATATCCATGACTTGCATTTGCAGGGGGATGGAGAAGACATCCTTGCTTGAATTTTGTGGGTATCCCATGAAGAACATAAGAAGAGTCATACTGGATCAGACCAAAGGCCTGTCTCGTTCAGTATCCTGCTGCCCACACTGGCCAGCCAGATTCCTATGGGATGGCCACAAGCAGGACATGAACATAATAGCTCTGTCCCACTGTTGTTCCTCAGCAAATGCTGTTCATATGTATGTATTTATTTATTTATTACATATTTATACTGCCGAACAGCCAAGGCTGTCTGGGCAGTTTAGAATTAAAACCATAGTATACAAAAATCAAGATTTAAACTTTATAAATGTCATATAAAACCAGAATAAGTTACAGTCCAGGAAAAGCTTGTCTAAACAGATATGCTATAGACATACTGCCTTTGATACTGGAGGTAGCACAGAGCCATCAGGACTAGTAGGCACTGATAGCCTTCTCCTCTAGGAATTTATCCAACCCCCTTTTTAAAACCATCCAAATTGGTGGCCATCGCCACATCTTCTGATAGGGAATCCATAGTTTGCATTCATTGGGTTTGGTCTAGTGAAACCAATGAAAGCTGCTTGGTACTGTGCTGAGAAATTAAGTGAGAGAGTTGCTAGCCATCACTACATCTTGTCATAAAATCCGTTCTCCATTTCTTTTCTTTCTGGTTTCTGAACTCTTATGCCTTCGCCCTGCAGAACTGATATGTTCACAGCCCTTTTTAAAATAAAGGCTCAATTTCAAAACCTACATTCTTTCTCTTTGGACAGAAAGTGGCTGAATTCAGACAACACGATAGTCAATGGTGGGGTAACAATCAACTTTATAGTTGTTCATCTAGGGGGTACTCCCCACACAACATGGTAATAAATAATCAACTGTGGTGTGGATTAGGATCAGCACTGAGTTGACTATGGCAGCATTCAGACAACAGGATAGTCAGTACAAGTGATGATTGTGTCCCCCTCCCCAATTGCTTAATGTGTCGTCCGAATTCAGCCATTGACTAACTTGCTTCCTCCAACCGTTCCCAGCATGCCCGGCTCTAAAAGACTTAGACCAGATTTAGCAAATCCCCAAATATGAAGCATACTTCTCAGCAGCAGCGACCAAGCTCTGCTGTACTTGGGTGCATCTTTAAAAAGGAGTTAGCAGACTCCAAAATGGGATATTTAAAAAGAAGGGGTTGTTACTCCTCCCCTGCTCTGACCATGTTTACGAAAAAGAACAAAACACACACGCACATGAAAAGGACGTAATAGTGAATGAAGCTGCCCAGCCCCAGGGAAAAGTCTGAACTGACAGCATACAGGCGCTGTGCTACAGGGACTGCTCACCTGATACCAGGAGACAACTTCAGAGTCACAATATGGGAAACAAAAACAATTAGAGAAACAAAAAAAAGGGTATTAGTATTAAAGAAAGAACTGAAATGGTGGGAGGTGTAAGAAGCTAGTGCATCTATACTTTACTGCCTTTCCCAACCTTGGTACCTCAGCATTATCTAGGATGAAGGGGTGAAGGAGGGCAGGCCCTTCAGTGTCTGTGTAGAAGGGTTTTCCTCATCCTGGCATGACCTACCAAAGTCATCTCGTCAGCACTGCTCTTAAAAGGAATGTGAGCCCTGCCCTGGTCAGCCCTGGGTCACCCTCTTGCCACCTCAAACTGAGAGAGATTACCTGCCGCGAGAGAGGAGAGGAGAAGGAAGAGTCTGTTGCCAGGTACTGCCAACCTGGCTCATAGGTGATGTGGATAGCCTTCGCAGGGATGATACAGAGAAGCAGAGAGAGGAGGGTGGGCACCCCAGACTTTGAGGAATGGGAGAGTCAGGCAGATAGGAGAAAGGAGGCAGGGGAGAGAGAGACAGAAAAGACAAGGAGAGAAAGCAAAATAGTGTGAGAGGGAGAGAAGTTCTGGAATAGGAAGATCTTGTTCATATAGGGTGCAGAGCCCCTCCCAAGAAACTTTATAAAGGCGGCCTAGTTATATAATGAAATCTTCCAGGTGCTTCTGTTTAAGGTCCTCTCACCCACACTCATCGGCTGGGCTCAATCAACATGCTAACCCACACTCAATGGTTGAGTGTGGCTTGTTGTTGAACCATGGGTTAAAGCATTGTCTGAACCCAGGACATTTTCCGCAGGGTGGCTTGTTAACGATGCAGTGTCAGTTATTTTTCTTGAACAAGGAATCTTGAGAACCCATGGTTGTTTGTTGGGTGTTTAACAAGCCACATTTCATGGGTAACAAGCCACCCTGTGGAAAATGTCCTGGGCTCAGACAACATGCTAATGCATGGTTCAACAACTCACACTCAACCACTGAGTGTGTGTTAGCGTGTTGAGTGAGCCCAACCATAGTATGCTAACTGTGATTTCATCGATTGGATTTGCACCCTTAACTCTCCTGTTTTCATCGGTTGCATGAGCCTGGCCAGGTTCCTTTGCTGCAGCAGACCAGAGTCAATGGGACTATTCACATGAAAGAGGAGAGAGGAGCCACAGTGGCTTATTTCCCCTGCCATGCGTGCTGGGGGGATTTACATAATTACCCTTGTGGATAGGTATATGTCCAAACCCAGCAAGGATGGCTTGTTGCTGTGGTTAACAACTCATCCAGAACCCATGGACTGATTTCCCCTCATCCTGTGATCGTGTGAAATAGTTCACTGACTCTGGTCTGGTACAGCAAAGGAACCTGGCCAGACTCGCGCAACCAATGAAAACAGGACAGTTAACGAAACTTGATCACTTTCCCTAATGGGGCAGAGAGCAAATTCAAGATAAAAGGATCTTTCCCCAGTCCCCTGATCTCATCCCTCCCTCACACATGGGACTGATGCTGGGGATGGTCCATAGCCCCTCCTCCCAAGGCGTCAAGCTCAAACCCACCTCTTTGAACTCACTGCTGGCCGATTCCATGGGCGCACTCAGGCTGGCGGCAGTGGCTGCTCCGGTGCTGCTGGTGCTCTTGTTGCGCCCGTGCCCTTTCCTGAAGATGGCTTTGGTGGGGCTCTGGAGCTGGGGGTGCAGCTCCCGATTTGGGGAGGAAGGAGTCGATGTAATCACCAGTGTCTTCAAGGCCATCACCTCTGCCTGAAGCATGTCAATCTGGATGGTAGGATATGAAGGAGGAGTCGCCAATGATCCCATCCTCTACATCGGGGTGGGTGGGTTTGAACCTCTTTTAGCCCAAGGATTGAATTCCAATTCTGGCATGCTTTTGGTGGTGGGTGGGGCCAAATGCAAGAGCTGGGGCCTAAATACCATCCAGATTTAGCTTAAAGCTCTTACCTCTTGTAACTCAGTTTTAGGAAAGGCATTTCAGCCTCTTACAATAGCTGGTAAGCAAGGAAACAATCAAATGACCTGTGATCAGGGGAAATGGCGCTAAGCTGGGGGAAAGGGGTATGACCATCTATGGAAGCCCAGAGAGCTGAATAAATACCCCAGGAGGGCTGGATTTGGCCCCTGGGCCTGAGCTTCTAAATCCTGCTCTACACTCAGCAAAATATCTGGTCCCATGCAGGCAGTTAATTCTCCAGATGTGATCCAGAGTCCCAACTGACTATGGTCCTATCCTGGAGAATATTTAACGACTCGTCCAAACCCATTCAGTTCTCCTCTCTCTGAGAGATTTAACTGAAAGGGTCAAGAGCTTCCAACTCTGCACTCAAAATCTCTCATTCCCATGTAGAGGCAGAAATCTATACTAGAAGAAGAATCCAGCATCCAGAGAGTCCCATCATTGATTTTTCTAAGATACATGTTTCTACTCCTTATGATCACAATGACAGTGCTGCAAGTGCATGAGCGATACTTGGTGCAATCTCATATGCCAGAAATGGGTCAGGACAAGATTTCCCAAGGTCAGGCCATATAGGTCTCAGTGCCCTACATACCTCTTTACCCCCCCCCCCCGGCTCCATGACTAGCAGGAGCAGCAATATATATATATATATATATATATATATATATATATATATATGAAACACAGATACAGATTTGCAGTATATATACTGGCTGCAAAAAATGCAGACCTTCTTGGTCCAGAATTTTTATTTATGCAGTGTACTCACAATACTGCAAAAAAAGGGCTGTGCAGGGAAGGATACACTTTGCCTTTCCTCCCTCCCATGAGAGATTAAGCAGTTACTATTCACTGAGTGAAATAACTTGATAAGAAAGTTCTGTCTTCCCACTGCCTAGTTTCCTGGCCTCCATTATCCACGTAGCACCTACACAGTTACAGCAAACTAATTTACAGGCTGCTTTCTACAGGAAAATTCAAACCTATCTCCCAAGGCAGACATGAACACCTGCAAGACTGATCAAAGTAGCCCATTGCCTACCAAAGCTCATGTCAACAGGGACATGCAGAAAGTAGATCGGGAACCCCTGGCAAATCTCTGGGTTATCTGTAAAATATGGGGAAGACTTTCCAACTCCCAAAGATTTATCAACAGTGACAATATTTATTTATAAGGGTGGGACTATCCCAAGATAAAACCCATACAAAACAGATACAATAAAAAATCAATAAAAATGTACTCGGCAAAAGTTCCATAAAAACAGTGACAACAAAAAGCCTCCCCCACCCCCTGAATTAAGCTGCTGAAATCAAGAATGGTTGAGAAGAAATACAATTTGCATAGGAAACAATCAATGAGTGATCCCCAGTTGTGATACTGAAAACAAATTCCTCAGCTGAGCATGTGCTAAGAAGAACCCTATTCCTTGAATTTAGGTCCGTCTTCCTGAGCCACTATTTTGCACCTGGCTACAATCAGTGAACCTCAGAATTCTAGTGAAAAACTAAGTAGCTCCCACCAGCCTAAAGTCTGCATTGCCCTGATGTAAACAAAGCAGCTAGTTTTAACCTCTCATGGGTGTCACAGCTCAAGTTGTCTCCTGCTACTTTCACCCAAATTAAAAATTTCAAGGTGAATGTAGAGGTTTCTGTTTGGGTGAAACATCCAAGGAATTTTAAGGGAAGCAGAAAGAACGACTCCAGAAGGCTATTGAGAGCTCCACACATCCCAACCAGAAAACATTAATGTAGGATGTTGTTAGTCAACCTGTGGTGTTGGTGTTGCCATCTGCCTCTCCCCAGCACTGGATGTCATGTTAGAGGAATCCAGGACTAGTAAAGGAACTTGCTATGCAATGTTTAAGTCCTGGGTCCAGAGCAGGTGTCAAATTTTGCCTACCACACAATTTCAAGGCAATGCTGGAAATGAATTCTGAAGGAAGCAAAAAAAATAATTCAGGTGAGACTAGCAAAACGTATCTGGGAGAAATTCCACTTTAAAAAACTAATCAGTTCTGTGTCCAATGTAATGGAAGCTAATATCCTGCCCCCTCTATTCCCACCATCCCCAGCAGGAAAGGCTAAAATGTTAAATATCTGAATCTCAATGCAACAGCTCTCATGAGTCTTTCTAAATAATTGAGTAAATACACCTAAAATTCAGTTGTGTGAAGAGACAGAAACCCACTTGGGTGCTTTACGTTAGCCCTGTCAACAGATGGTGCTGCAGCCACATTAAACTGGGATATTTTGGTTACATGCTGAACTGCTAGGTAGGGATAGAGATGTACGAAAATTTCAATTCATTTTGCAAATCATGCAAAATCGCCTCACTCACAATCCCAAACGTGAACAGGATTGTATTTTGGTGGTGGTGGGGAAACATTTGCAAATTTCCAAAGTTGTGATTGCAACTGAAAAATGTGTATTTTGAAAAATGCACACTTTAAAATGCACATTAAAAATACACATTTCCATGCTTTCGTCAACGAGGGGAAATGTGCATTTTTGAAAAGCATGCACAAAGGCACATTTTCATTTTGAAATATGCACTTTTCCTGTTCGAATGAAAAGAAAAACTGTCCGCAAGTGGAAATGGGAGCAAGAGGAACCAAGTTACAAAGTGGAATTCCTAGGGTGACCATACGGAAAGGAGGACAGGGCTCCTGTATTTTTAACAGTTCTATAAAAAAGAGGAATTTCAGCAGGTGTCATTTGTATGCTTGCAGCACCTGGTGAAATTCCCTTTTCATCACAACAGTTAAAGCTGCAGGAGCCCTGCCCTCTTTTGTATCTGGTCACTCTAGTATAGCTTCTGCAGCTTTAACTGTTGTGATTAACTGGGAATTTCACCAGGTGCTGCATGCATACAAATGACACATGCTGATATTCCCTTTTCTATGCAACTGTTAAAGATACAGGAGCCCTGTCCTCCTTTCCATATGGTCACCCTAGCCAAATTCAAGGAGTCCTGGTTCTCCCACTCCTATCCACAGATCCCTTTCAGAAACCCTTAGGCATTGCCTCTGAGGTTTGGAATATATGAGACGTTCTAGATAAGCTGATCCTACTCATTTTAGAATCAAGAAACGGATTACAGAGATGGCTGTCTGAGCTAGAAATTACTAATCTTCAGCATTCTCTGTTGCACACAAACTGGTTAGGCAAGGTTCTTTAAATTCCTCAAGACTATCATACTGAAGAGGGCCAACCAGGCAGGACTAGATCTCATGGACTTAAGTTACAGGAAGGCAGGTTTCAGCTGAACATTAGGAGAAAACTCTTGAGTGTAAGAATAATACACCAATGGGACCAATTACATGGAAGACTTGGTGGGGTCACCCTCACTGGAGGTTCTTCAAGTAAAGGCTGGACATCCACCTATTGGGGATGCTCTAGCACTGAGTTTCCTGCGCTGAGCAGGAGGTTGGTCTAGATGGCCTCTGAAGACCTCTTGAACTCTATGACTCTATTAGACCATCTCCCAACCATTCACTTGTTTTTTACATCTTGTGTGCACACATAGTTATGTGTCCAGTCCAAAGTTTGAGACAGGAAACTGGCATGCTCATTAGAGTGGAACTGCACTGCTATATTTTTATATTATTAACATTGACGTACAGCCTTATTTGCTAAAGCGCCAACAAGGCATTGCACAGCAAACTGAAATAATAAAACCTTAAAATGATTAAAAGCAGCAGCAACAACCCAAGGACATTAAAACATTGAAATGACAGCACTGAAAAGGCTCAGTTAAAAAGTTGCAACTTCACATCCTTCCTAAGAGCAAGAGAATGAGGAGCAATCGTAGTTCTCGGGGGAGCACATTCCACAGTTTGGGAGTGACAAAGGGGAGCCATTCGTTCTCTGTATCCCCCATCCAGGGTGCTTTGCAAACAAACATCTGCTCTTAACTGTGGCCTGTGCATCCTGATTGGAATCGAGACACAGGGACACACCTCCATTACTGGCCTTGCTTCATATTTATTCAACGTCTTCCATCCTTGTTCCAAAAAGTCACTTGGGACGATGCTGAAGGGCCAAATGAAACGTTCATGTAATCATGCATACCTTACTTTCTTACTCTCTTGCAAGCATGCATGGCTCTGGGAAGGGGTGCTAACCATTCCCCCTCCCTGCTTTTTATCCCAAAATTCCACCCCTAGACCCTTTGGGGGGGGGGGGGTAAAAAAAAAGGAAAAAGTTTCCAAGAGAAATATGTCAATCAGGCAGGACTTTGGGGCAGAAGTTCAGGGCCCCCACTCAGTGGAATGATCAGGAGGGCCCCCAAAGGCTGAACCAGCAGGGCTGGCTTGCCACTTTTTGAAGGAAGTGAAGTAACCCACATTAACATATAGACCTTAAGTCCAGAAAATTACCTACCTGTACCTTTTGTGAAAAGGCCTACACCAGCCTTCCTCACCCTCATCCCCTCCAGATATATCGTACTATAGCTCCCACATTCTTGACCCCTGGCCATGCTGGCTGGGGCTGATGGGAGTTGAACTCCAAACATTGTGAGGGTGCCAGTTTGGGTAAGGATGGGCTATGCTGTAAAGGCAATCAGGACTCACCTTCCCTCGGGCCTCCCTCAGCTGTTTCTCAGACGCTGCCTGTTTGGTGTTTGCGTCCCGCACCATCTTATGGGCTTCCTGCAGCAGAAAGAAATAAACTGGTAAACATGGCAGCCAGGCTCTCAAAATGCCATGATAAAATTGCTCCAACCCCTACACTGCCAAAAAATGTTACACAGAAGAATTAAAAAGAAAGAAAAGAAAATAATAGTCCAATTATTTAAATACCACAATAAAAGGGGGGGGGGGTTTAATATATATATATATATATATATATATATATATATATAAAATATATATATCTTTGACATAGAAAACTATGATGCCAAAAAGAGAGAGCTAGATTAGAACATTTCCTCACCATGCCAGTTGTCTATATGCAGGGAATTTATTATGACAAAACATTAAACATGTGGTGCCTACACCTGTAGTCTGAAGTGGTACAGTCCAGGAAGAGCTGCACTATTCTGCTGTTCATGTAAACTTGGATCCCAGAAACCTATCCTAGCACAGTTTGGGCATAAAATGGGATGTGTGTACAAATGTGCTCTGACAGATGCACACCCCATGTATATGATGGTGACTTATGTGAGGTCATGAACTTGATTCCTAAACGTCAATCACACCACCTTTGGGATTCAGGCACAGATTTCGGGTTACATACCTCAAACAAGCTTGCTGTTAACTCCTCCAGTTCCTGCTCCAGCTGCTCTCTGACTTTTGAAAGTCTCTCACATTCTTCATCCTTCAATTTCAATTCCTGCAGAGAGGAGCACAAGAGAAAGTGAAAATTGCAGGCACAGGACAAAGGCTCCCCATAGACACCCTTGTTCATTGCCTCCGACCAAATCACAGCAGCAGCCCATCCACCGCAGGACTCTCCGGTCTAACTGGCAGCAGCCTTTCATAGCCTCAGCAAAAAGTGCTTTAATGGGCCTGCTAACCAAAGACCTTTTTAACTGGAAAAAAAGTCAAGGACAGATCCTGCAATTTTATATGGGTGAAATGCACATTTTCAGACTTTTTTTTAAAAAAAGATCACATATTTTTCTACTACACACACATGCGCACACACACACACACACACACAAAACCCCTCTGGAAAGTGGAAAAAACCCAACTGTCCACATGTCGTGGAATCCATGCAACACAGGGAAAGCCAGTCTGCTGTGAAATCCACAGGTCAGATTCATAGAAATCCAAACCCTTTGATTCTTTTGCGGATTTCTCTGACATCCCTAGCTGTGGCCCCTTGACTCTATCATGACTAGGAACATAGGTATGTGCATGTGCATGCAGAGCTTATATGGAACATGGGAAGCTGCCTTATACTGCATCAGAGCATCGCTCCATCTAGCCCAGTATTGTCAACACTGACTGGCAGCGGCTCTCCAGGGTTTTAGGCAGGTGTTTTTGTAGCCCCACTTGGATTGAACCTGGGACCTTCTGCATGCAAAGCAGGTGTTCTGTCACTGAGTTATGGCCCTATCAGGGGTTCAAAGACCAGCTCACCAAGAAAAGAATTCACACACAAAACAGCATGTCCTAATTTGGGCATCTCTGTATGCAACCAAGGACAAAACAAAGATACTTATCTGACAGCAATAACTCTCCACCTCTTGCCTAATAATAATAATAATAATAATAATAATAATATATTTATTTATTTATTTATTTATTACCCGCCTCTCCCTCTGGATCGAGGCAGGGAACAACATTAAAAGCAAATGTTATAAAATACATAAAACTGATTAAAAACATATAAAAACTAATACATTATTAAAATACCAATAAAACTCTTCAAATTTGACTGGGTAGGCCTGCCGGAAGAGAGGCAGAGGCAGATCACACAAAGAAAGGGTTAGGATGGAATTCATGTCTCCATTAGAGGCCAGCCCATCTTGTGGAGCTTTGTCACACCCTGAATATCAGCTCTGACATTTTGTTATGAAAAACACCAGTGCTGGGAGGGGATGTTGGCTCTGCAGTAGGGGTGTGCACGGACCCCCCGGATCGGATCGGGACCCGGATCGGGACCTCCAATTTTGTCACGGACCGGTTCGGACAAAATCGGAGGCCCCCCGGACCGGATCGAGTCCGATCCCGATCCAAAAATCGTAAATTTTTGGATCGGCCGCCATTTTTTTCCCCATAGACTTGCATTGCAATGCAAGTCTATGAGGAAAAAATGGCGGCGGGTGGGTGAGGGGGGGCCTAACTCCCTCCCCCCCCCCGGGGCCGTCCGCTGTGGACGGCCCCAGCAGGTAAGCCTCCTCCCCCGCGCTCCCTACCCCCCCTGGGGCCGTCCGCTTCCATCCGCTGGCGCCCGCGGGCGCCAGCGGATAGAAGCGGATGGCTCCGGGGGGGGGGGTAAGCCCCCTTCCCCGCCACTGCTTACCTTCTCGGCCCGTCCGCTCCCGTCTGGCGCCAGCGGCTACTACCAGCGGGCTCCGCGGCCTACTCTCAAGTAGCGCGCCGGGTGATGACATCACCCGGCGCGCCACCCTGGAGTAGGCCGCGGAGCCTGCTGGTAGTAGTCGCCGGCGCCGGACGGGAGCGGCCGGGCCGGCAAGGTAAGGGCCCCCTCCCCCCCTCCACGCGCCCCCTCCTCCCCTCCACGCACCCCCTGCTTACCTTCTCGGCCCGTCCGCTCCCGTCCGGGGCCGGCGGCTACTACCAGCAGGCTCCGCGGCCTGCTCTAGAGTAGCGCGCCGGGTGATGACATCACCCGGCGCGCCACCCTAGAGCAGGCCGCGGAGCCTGCTGGTAGTTGTAGTCACCGGCGCCGGACGGGAGCGGCCGGGCCGGGAAGGTAAGGGCCCCCCTCCCCCCCTCCGCGCGCCCCCTCCTCCCCTCCACGCACCCCCTGCTTACCTTCTCGGCCCGTCCGCTCCCGTCCGGGGCCGGCAGCTACTACCAGCAGGCTCCGCGGCCTGCTCTAGAGTAGCGCGCCGGGTGATGACATCACCCGGCGCGCCACCCTAGAGCAGGCCGCGGAGCCTGCTGGTAGTTGTAGTCGCCGGCGCCGGACGGGAACGGCCGGGCCGGGAAGGTAAGGGCCCCCCTCCCCCCCTCCGCGCGCCCCCTCCCCCCCTCCACGCACCCCCTGCTTACCTTCTCGGCCCGTCCGCTCCCGTCCGGGGCCGGTGGCTACTACCAGCAGGCTCCGCGGCCTGCTCTAGAGTAGCGCGCCGGGTGATGACATCACCCGGCGCGCCACCCTAGAGCAGGCCGCGGAGCCTGCTGGTAGTAGTAGTCGCCGGCGCCGGACGGGAGCGGCCGGGCCGGGAAGGTAAGGGCCCCCCTCCCCCCCTCCGCGCGCCCCCTCCTCCCCTCCACGCACCCCCTGCTTACTTTCTCGGCCCGTCCGCTCCCGTCCGGCGCCGGCGGCTACTACCAGCGGGCTCCGCGGCCTGCTCTAGAGTAGCGCGCCGGGTGATGACATCACCCGGCGCGCCACCCTGGAGCAGGCCGCGGAGCCCGCTGGTAGTAGCTGCTAGTGCCGGACGGGAGCGGACGGGCCGAGAAGGTAAGCGCCCCCCTCCTCCCCCCCCCGCTGTCCACTTTCATCGGCGGGCGCCCGCTGGCGCCCGCCAATGGAAGCGGCGGTGGGCGCCAGTGGGCGCCCGCCGATCCGCCGATCCGCCGAACCGGTTCGGAGCCTTTTCGGACCGGTTCGGATTGGATCGGCCGATCCAGCTGCGGGATCGGAAATCGGATAATTTATCCGATTTCCCACTGGACCGGACTCGGATCGTGGATCGGGTCCGATCCAGTGCACATCCCTACTCTGCAGCATAAGACCAGACCAACTGGCAGCAGCTTTTCACAGCCTCAGCAAAAAGGTTTTTTGCTGCCTTACAGGACGAGGTGAAAGTCTCATAGTGCTCCCACAGAATCAATGCCAATATATATAACCAATAGGAATCCATAGAAGTCTCTCCATGAATTCCCCCAATCCCTTTGAAAAAACAAATCACACTTTATTATTGATAAGAAACAGGAAGAGGATAATGAGAAAACAGCAGCCTGTACATTAAAAAAAAAAGATGAGCAATGTGCCCTTGTCACACGACCTCCAAGAATGATCAGAAATGTTAAGTGTGGCCATATGATGCTTGCAGGTACACAGGCAGTGTGGTGCAAATAACACATTGTACAGCGGAAGTTTAAAACATTCCAGATCCATGGTGAAAGGGGCAGAAGAACTGGGTGTTTAGCCAGGTGACGCCAAAGTCACATCACGCTTTTTTACCCCCTCTGCAGCTGTCCTTCCTTCTTGGCCAAAATCTTACCTTCTGAGCTCTATGGAGCTCCTCTTTCAGAAACTCAGACCCCTTCTCGCGGATCTCCACAGAGGAGCTGCGCAAGCGAGAGACATTCAGCTGAGCCACAGACTGGTTCTCGTCCCCGCCTCCCAGGCCCTTGACAGAAGGTTCCGGCTGCTGTAGCTCTTGTCCTCTGTTGGCTGGTCCAAGGGGCTTCCATTGTCCCACCACCGGCTGCTGTTGGAGCTGTTGCCTGGTCTCCTCAAACTGTGCCTGGCTGTAAAAAAGAGACCCATGAGCTCTGGATTGCTAAAGAGGGTTATCAACATATGGGAAATGTGTTCTCTTTGGCAAGAACTTAAACCCACACCACCCCACTCACACACACATATCATGTACGAAAAATAGAAGACAAGAGCATTTCCACATCTCTGAAAACATAGTCTGTAAGACATAGGTGTGTGAGTGAACGAGAGAACTCCTAGTCCCTGTTTCAGGGTTAAAATGTGAGAAGACAAGAAGCATGGACTACTTTGACCTATGCAACTCTGGCTAGCATTCAACCTTAGTCGTACTTAGAGTAGACCTATTAAATGAATGAGATTTAAATTAAACAAAACTAACTTTCATCCCATTCATTTTAATGGGTCTACTCTAAGTAGGGCTAATATTGGATACCTCTCTCTGTGTTTCTAGTTGGTCTTTTGCCTATATACTTACTTGCAACATAACTCCCTTTTCTTGCGCTATTCAGAATTCTCTCTGTCTATATATATATATATAAATCACTTCAGGTGTAATTTGGATTCTGTTGTCACAGAGTTTATACTTTTTGGGGGCAGAGTATTCCCAAAGTGAATTATCATAATCTTTCTGACCTAATCCAGGATAATGAGCAGCCTAGGAGACTTCATCATTGAGGAACATCACTAAGATGGCCTCCTCTTTCTCATTAGAGGACCATTCCACTTGGTTGAGGTCATGCAGAAAGTCCTACGTTCGATCCCTGGTATCTCCAATTAAAAAGTCCAAGGAGCAGATGATGGGAAAGACCTCTGCCTAAGATTCTGAAGAGCCGTTGCCAGTCACAGTAGACCAGGCATGGGCATCTCCAGATGTTTTGGATTTCAACTCCCAGAAGCCCCTGCCAGCATGAAGCCAACACATCTGAAGATCTGCCTTCTGCCCATCCCTGGTCTAGAACATGGAGTGACTTTTCACAAAACGTTTGGTATTCTGATACAGATGTCACCTTTCTGCCCACTCCTTGAGTAGACAACACTGGACTGGATGGAAGAGACATCTGATCTGGTTGGTGCACACATAACTCCAAAGCACATGGAAAATGTTTCAATGAGAGAGAGAAAAAATAATAATTAAAAAGGTGTGTGGGGGGGAACACCTGGAATACTGACAGAGACAAATAGTGGCAGGAAAACGAGATGGGCAGTTTGTCGTGTTCTACATGCCATGCAAGTGAGCAAGATGCTGCAATATTGCAAGGGGAGAGGGGACTAATGTAGATTGGCCCCCGGTAGAAGGTAGTCTATTTTTTACGGAATAAGTGGCTTTCACATACACTCCCCTGCTCCAGGGCAACTGCTTGATTCAGTTTGCAGTTATCAGACTACTGTTGCAAAAACAAACACTAGCATCGCCATATCTCTAAGTGGAGAAGTCATCTTCATTGCTTTGAAAATGGGATCCCCTCTGGACAAGCTGTTTGTAAGTCAAAATCCATTCTGGTTTCCAGATTATGTCCTGCAGAGGCTGTGTGCTCAGCATGCCTGCACACCTGGCCACTACAGCACCCCTAGTTCAGGGCTGGGGAACCTCAGGCCCAGAGACCAAATCCAGCCTTCCTACAGTCTCAATCTATCCCTCTGAGATCCTCCAGATGGCTATGACCCTTCCCCCCCCCACACACACACACACCCAACCATCCATAGTTTAGCAGTTTCCTGGCTTTGGGGCAGTTCCCCCGCCCCATTCTAAAAGATTGAAATGCCTCTCCTAAGGCATAGTTACTGGCAGGAAGAGCTTTAAGCTAAACTATGCTGGTATTTTGGGCTTCACCTCTTTGCCACTGGCCCTGCCCACCACTGGAACGTGGGCCCCCAAAGCTTCTCTGAAATGAAGTTCAGCTCTTAGACTGAAGTAGGTTCCCCACCCAATACAGAGTTTCTCACAGAAGACATCTGTTATTTCCTCAGCCCATGAGCTGCTTGGGAGTCAGTACCTGTTAATAAGGTTTCATGCTTATCTTTATACAAAACACTGTTTCCTTCCCCTATCCCCCCCCCCTCCAAAATCAGAGTAGTGTGTCCTTAATAAGAGAATTTCGAGCGGGGGAAAAGCCCATAATGTCGTGGCAGAGATTATATTTTACATGCAGAAAGTCCCAGGTACAATCCCTGGTTTCTTCAGGTAAGGTCAGGGAAGATTCATGTCCAAGACCCTGCAAACTCACTGCCAGTCAGTGCAGACCAGGGATGGGCAGACTTCATGCTTGCAGGATCTACTTTCTTTTTTGCTAGAACCCCAAGATCCATCAGGTCCAAAAGACATGAGCTTAGAATTATAGAATTCTGAACCCATGAATTTGTTTCAAGTATCAGAACTAAATGGAGTTCCCAGTCCTTCCACAAAAAAATCCGTACATGTTTAACCCAAGGTTGTTGTTGTTGTTGCTGTTTTTACGTTTCACCAGTATAATTCTTTTGCTGAGGAGAGTCATTTCAGTATTGTTGCTATAGACCTGTTTGCACATAATACCAATTCATAGCTTAAATAACCAATGAATTGGAGGGGATGCAAGGAAGCAAACACGCATTCTTACCTTCTGCCCAATCACCACTTCCGCTTTGCTAAACAATTCAGGAACGTCCTGTTCCTGGGTTGTTAGCCGTAATATCAAAACCCAGCACTATGGGTTGAGGGTTAAACAAAACAGAGTTTGAACCCATGGTTTGCTGTTGGGGTCAAATTCTGGTCTCTTCGACCTTCAAAAATCCAGGGTGCTGGTTTTGGACGTCACAAGTAACAACACAGGAACAGGGACGTTCATGAGTTGTTTAGCAAAGCGGTAGTGGTGATTGGGAAGAAGGCAAGCACACATTCCTGGCTTGTTTAGCACTTGGCCCCAAACAGCCTATGGGTTAAAGGAACCGATAGGTTGTCATTACATGCAAACTGGATCATTGTTTAACAACTGGAAAACACCCAAAGATCCCTATCTACCTCCTGCCCACCCCGGTATAGACAATAGATGGAGCTAAATGGACAAATGGTCTGACTTGGTACAAGACAGCTTCCTGCGTTCCATATATAGAAGCTCTGCATGCACATGCACCCCCCCCCCCACTAGACAGGATGGGTGTTTTCCTTAAAGTTTCCAGTGCTGTATTTAAGGCTGGAAATAATCCAAGTTCTGAAGAGCTTGCAGTCCTATGCGAGTGCCAAAAGCATATTAATAAATCCTGGAAAGTCTACTCAATTAGTTGTATCTGCTCCTCCTTTCTAGGGAATGCGGAATAGATATATACAACTGTGTGACGATTGGAGGACAAGAGGAAACAACTGAGATGTGAACTACTGGATGATCAGCATTACTTATTTTTTATTATTGCATTTCTGTACCACCCAATAGCCGAAGCTCTCTGGGCGGTTCACAAAAACTAAAACCATCAAGCACAATTCAAAGTATAAAACAAACCACAATATAAAAGCACAACCAGGATAAAACCAAGCAACAAGGCAGAGATTTAATCAGATTTAAAATACAGATTTAAAACAGCAAAGTTAAAAGACTAAGATGGTAAACTGTTAAAATACTGGATTTTTTTTTTAAAAAAAAGTCTTCAACTGACATCGAAGATAATATAACATAGGTGCCGGGCGAACCTCTATGGGGAGCTCATTCCACACCAAGGGTGCCACAGCAGAGAAGGCTCCCCTCCTGGTAGCCCCCTGCCTAACTTCCTTTCGCAGGGGCTCACAGAGAAGGGCCCCTGAAAATGATCTTAGGGTCTGGGCAGGTGTATATATAGGAGGAGGTGTTCCTTCAGAAAACCTGGTCCCAAGCCGTTTAGTAGGGCTGTGCAGAGTGGCTCTGCTCCGCTTTGAAAACTGAAGCAGAGCTTCGTTGAAGGGCTGCTCTGCTCCGATTTTCGAAGCGGCTCGGCTGCTCCACTTCGTTTTCGGATAAACGCTCTCCCCCACTCCTCTTTCAGTTTGACTGTCCTTGGCTATTTTCTTGCCCCTCCCCACCCATTCTGCAATTAATTCCCCTCTACTTCCTTCCTTTCTGCTTTCATTCTCTTCACTAAAGTATCTCCATTTTCCAGCTCCTATTTCCCTCACTGTTCACTTTTGTGGAAAATCTAATATGCCAGTGGGGTTTCTTGGGGCTTGAAGTCCTTTCCTCAGCAACAAAGCATCAATACATCCTTCTGCTGAACTACACCTCCCAAAGTGCTTCACAGAACAAAACGCTGGTGCCACACATTGCCCTCTGGGAAGCACAGTACCGGCTCGCCACCCCGTGCACCACTGCTGAAGGATCCACAGAGCACAATGGGACTACAGTTCCCATCATGTCTCGAGCTGGCACATATGGAAGCTCGTCTGTTCATAACTGCAGCCAGATGGACTATGGCACAGCTCGCTCAGCAGCATTCTGGAGTGATGTTCCCCCTCTTCCTCCTCCCCTCACACACCGGGCAAACCAAGGAACTAGCACCATGGGCCAGGAGGAGGACATCGTGGGCATGGCCACGCACCTCAACGAGATGGTCACCAAGAAAAGCATGATGAGTGATTCCGCCGTGAGCCCATCAGATAATTTTGAAGCTCCGGCAGGGCTTCGCTCTGCTCCGAAGGTAACCTATGGTTTAAAAAATGTCCGTGTTCCGCTCCGCAAATATGAAGCTCCAACAGAGTTCCATCAAACCTTCAGATTTGCGGAGTAGAGCGCACAGGCCTACCATTTAGAGCTTTGAATGTTAATATCAGCACTTTGAATCAGGCCCAGACTTGGAACATTTCTCCACTTCTGGCTCAGATATTTTAGGGAGTTATCCCAATGTGATTATGCTCAAAGACCAGAAGTGGTCTATGGAAGAAAGGGTGCACTCATACCTCAGCAGCATGGACTGAAAATATCCCATGCTGTAGGAAGATCTTTATTCTCTTATTTTATTCCCCTTCACAGTAGAGCAACAAGTGTTTAAGGCAGGAGACAATAATAATTTGATCCTTTAACTGGAGACACAGTTCTCTGAAAGTAGGGTGACCATATTTTGAAAACCAAAAAGGAGGACAACATGGCCGCCCTCAAGGGGGTGTGCCCACCAACATGCCCAGCCCCCAAGGGGGTGTGCCTATCAACATGCTCAGCCCCCAAGGGGGTGTGCTCACCAACATGTCCAGCCCCCAAGGGGGGGTGCCCACCTGAACATGGCCTTGGTCACATGTCTGATTCTACAGCTCATAATTATGACAAACCTGTTCTAAGTAATATGTTAATGTTAGAATCACTGAAATAAAGAACAAGTGAAACATCCAATGTATCTGAAATTAACATATATTTTAGTTGCTGTACAAATTTCTTTGTGGTTGATCAACAGAAAAGAAAATCTATTGTTTTCCATTTTCCTAAAGAAAACAGGTCCTAGATTAGAAAAAAATAGCTAAAGAACACTGTGGTTAGGAGGGAGTACACCAGTGCTAGACTAAACAGAAAATGGGAAATATGTGGTAAGGAAAGATTAGAAAGGTACACAACAGGTGCAATCCTCTAGCCAGAAAACAAATCCTAGAACTCCCAGCATTCCACGGCCAACATGCATAGGATTGTGGCCTAACCAGAAGGAAGCTCACTGAGTGTAATAGGACTTATTCCCAGGTAAGGGTGGAGAAAGAAGAGAGAAAGAATGATTGAGCCACTGTAGGAATCTTTTCTCAGCCTATTCAGTGTGATTTAATTAATATTAAGAAAGGAAGAGTGTCTCTCTTTAAAACATTGTAACACTTGAGATGTAATATAAGCTAAAGGTTTTGCTCCAGAAAAAGCCTTTTGCAGATTTTTATGTGTCACGCACTATTGGGAGAACTGGTGATAAGCACCCACAATATGGCCTCAGTTAGGGTTTAGTAGAAACTTGTATTAACTATACCTCTATCAAAATATCTAACTACAAGTTACAAGATTACACAGTTTACATTTTATTTATTCCATTTATATCCTGCTATTTTTCCTCCAAGGAACCTAAAGCAGTGCACATAATCCCCTTCTTCTCCATTTTATCCTCACAACAACAACCCTGTGAGGTAGGCTGGGCTGAGAGTCTGTGACTGGCCCAAAATCACCCAGTGAGCTTCCATAGCTGAGTGGGAACTAGAACCATGATCTGCCAAATCTCTGTCCAACACTTTAGCCACTACACCACAATCCACAACTCAGACATTTAATATACTAGCAATATCAAATGGATAGTCAATGTGAAGTTCAGGTTAATTCTGGTTAACTTTGTATGAATGCCTAGACAGCAGAGCATAATCCTTCTCAGAAGTAAGCTCAATTGAGTTTACTGAACACAAAAGAAGAAGAGCTCCTATGCTTCTCTTCACATTTGTTCACCTTTCTCTAGCAAGTGCAAACTCCTCATATCAAGGAGGACTATACACCCACCACATGGATCATGTAACCAGCAGATACAGTCTAGAAAGATGCTTTCAGAGCCAAGGAGATCCAGACGCAAGCAATTCAAGCCAAACCACACTACATACCCACATATTACCTTGCCACTAGTCCAAACATGGCTGCTCACATCCCTTTTTGCTGCAGGACCACTTCTGTCTCCTTGCCTGGGCAGCTTGGAAGAAGCAACTGGTAAAGAAGGTCTCTGGCACTCCAATGAATATGTCAACAGTCAGTCTACCGGTCATAACTGGCTGGGCAGCTCTCTCTGCATAATCAGGTACTAGCTTACAGTGGTGTAGTTAAGCAATTTTAGATGCTGAATGTCATAGTCTTATAGCCCCTTTTATATCTAAAAATGCATTGCTTCCCTTCAAATGGCAGGTATATCTTCCACAATGACAACTGCTACATTCCTGATACTAGAACAAATATATATACCGTATATATGATTCCACACATGTGAGGAGTTTCACATTTTAAACTCACTTAAGGTGCAACCCTATGCATGTTTAGTCATGTTTAGCCATGCTGGCTAGGGGATTCTAGGAGTTGTAGGATTTTTTTTCTGTCTAAACATGCATAGGATTACACCTTTTTTTGTTTAAGAGTAATTTTTATTTCTAGGGCATGGAGCTTGCATTCTGTTTGTGTTCCTGTTGTTGGGTCGCTCCTGCCTCGCCTCTCGCCCATCTCTCTCGTGTCACGCCTCGCCTGCCTCACCTGCCTCTTGTGCCCTGGGATCGTGCTGCTGCTGCTGCCTTCTGCTTTTTCTTGTTTGGCGCGCTACGCACACCCCACCTCTTCCAGAAGTCTCAAGTCTCGCGCGATGAAAGCCTCGTGAGACTTGAGATTTCCAGGACAGAGAGGGCGGCGGTGATCTGCGCGCAGGAAGCCCAGCAAACGTGTGCTCGGCTCGCCCTCCCCCCCAGCCAGTTGATGCCTGAAGGGTCTCTTAACGCTTGCATTAAGAGATCCTTTAGGCATCAATTGGCCTGGGGGGAGGGGCAAGCCGGGCACACGTTTCTAAGGCCACTGGAAACTGCAGATTGCTGCTGCCATTGGCATGGCTGGAGAACAACTGCAAATGCACAGATATTCCCCAGCCAGCCAGGCTAATGGCGGCAGTGATCTGCACAGTTCCAGAGGCACAAACGTGCTCCTGGCTGACCCCCCCCCCAAGCCAATTGATGCCTGAAGGGCCCCTTAATCAAGGAAATGCCTCTCCTGCCTCTTTTGCATAGCACCCGCCTCACTTGCCTCTTGCACCACACCCGCCTCGCTCACCTCACCTGCTCACACTGCGCCCGCCTTTCGTGCCTCGCCTGCCTGGATCACCACAGCTGCCTATTGCACCTCGCCCACCACACCTGCTTTGTCTGCCTCTCGCACCTCACCCGCCTCGCATGCCTCAACCACCACACCAGCCTTTCCGCCCCCGCGCCGCCGCCCCGCCGCACGCACCCGCGCGGCCCCCCCACCCGCCGCGAGCACCCGCACCGCCCCCCCACCCCTCACGCGCTCCTTACCTGCTGCTGCTGGGGCGTCCGTTTCCCTCGTGCTTGGAATCTACTGAGAAACAGGCTTCTTGGCCTGTCTCTCAGCAGTGCGCCGAGTGATGACGTCATCACCCGGCGCGCTACTGAGGGATAGGCCGCGAAGCCTGTTTCTCAGTAGATTCCGAGCACCGGTGGGAAGCCCCAGCAGGTAAGTGCCCCGCGCCCCCGCGCTGCCCCCCCGCCGTGCGCCCCCGCGCCGCCCCCCCGCCCCGCGCCCCCGCACGGCCCCCCCCACCCCGCGCCCCCGTGCCTCCCCCACACCAGCCGCGCGCACCCGCGCGGCCCCCCCACCCGCCGCGAGCACCCGCGCCGCCCCCCCGCCGCGAGCACCCGCGCCGCCCCCCCCACCCCTCACGCGCTCCTTACCTGCTGCTGCTGGGGCGTCCGTTTCCCTCCGTGCTTGGAATCTACTGAGAAACAGGCTTCTTGGCCTGTCTCTCAGCAGTGCGCCGAGTGATGACGTCATCACCCGGCGCGCTACTGAGGGATAGGCCGCGAAGCCTGTTTCTCAGTAGATTCCGAGCACCAGTGGGAAGCCCCAGCAGGTAAGTGCCCCGCGCCCCCGCGCCGCCCCCCCCGCCGTGCGCCCCCGCGCCGCCCCCCCGCCCCGCGCCCCCGCACGCCCCCCCCGCCCCGCGCCCCCGTGCCTCCCCCACACCAGCCGTGCGCACCCGCGCGGCCCCCCCACCCGCCGCGCGCACCCGCGCGGCCCCCCCACCCGCCGCGCGCACCCGCGCCGCCCCCCCGCCGCGAGCACCCGCGCCGCCCCCCCCCGCCGCGAGCACCCGCCCCGCCGCCCCCCACCTACCACGAGCACCCGCGCCGCCCCCCCACCCCCCACGCGCTCCTTACCTGCTGCTGCTGGGGCGTCCGTTTCCCTCCGTGCTTGGAATCTACTGAGAAACAGGCTTCTTGGCCTGTCTCTCAGCAGTGCGCCGAGTGATGACATCATCACCCGGCGCGCTACTGAGGGATAGGCCGCGAAGCCTGTTTCTCAGTAGATTCCGAGCACCGGAGGGAAACGGACGCCCCAGCCGGTAGGTGCCTCGTGCCGCCAGCCTCCCGCCACCGCCGCGTGACCCCCCGCTGCCCCGGTTTGCCCCCGCCGCCTCGCGGTTGGCCCAGCTCGCCCCAGGGCCATCTGGTCACCGTTTTGGGGGGCTAAATTTCCGGATTTGGCCCCCCAAAACGGTTTTTCCACCCGGATGCGGATCTGCACCCCATTTCCCGGATATGTCCGGACAAATCCGGGCGTCTGGTCACCCTACTGAAAGTAATTCCCAGTTCTTAGACCTAGTTCTCAGAAACAGCAATTGAGGTGGTAAACCTGTATTTGGGCTTTGGCTACTCCATACTGCCAGAAGGCACTCATAAGGATGCAGGGAGTAAGTATGGAGGACATAGGAGTTCCCACTTGTAATCTGAAGTGGTACAGTTCAGACACAGGTTTATCAGCTCACCTTTATGATGGCCATGCATCCTACTTGACTGTCCTCTGTTTGAAGGGCTGCCCAGTCCAGGCCTGGTTGAAAGATAAAGAACCATCAGAAGGGAGTGCAGGGGCCTTGGTGTTGCCTATCGACAACAAGCACACAGGTCACTCAGCCAGTCTTCCCCACTATTGCATTGCATTGAAATGGTAATCATTCTTTCTACATGTACATCTCTTCACATAAATTAGCATGTGCAAATTGCTATGCAAATCTTTTGTGGGGAAAAGGCAGGGTGATGTGATCCCTCTTTTTTGGCGATGCGCAAGTGACCAACCTACATCTGCTGTTTGTGAGAATGGTACTTTAGCAGATTTAAGATGTGTAGACTTAATGAGGTGTCAGAAAGAATGGGTTGGAGGAGAGAGAAGACCAGGCCACCCAAAACCAAAAATATTGAACGTAATAAGAAGCTAGAACAAACAGATGGGGAAGAGACACAAATAGGTCTGAACATTCCAGGAGTCGACAGACAGCTAACAAAAAACCTAGTTAAACAAGCACGCACAGCACAGAATATTTGTGCTGCAAAGGAGGGGAGGCACAGAGCAGATAATGAACACATGGCTTTTTCTGGCTTTGTGAAGAACAGATAAAGCCAGCCAAAAAAAATGTGCAGCGCAATCCTATGCACATTTACTTGAAAGCTTGTCTTCTTGTCTTCAAAGGCACTTCCTAGTAAATGTGTTTAGGAGTGTTGCCCTATGTAAGGAAAGCAGGGTTTGGACTTGATCTTGCTGCTATCAGCTTCCAAACAATACATCTGGTGCTGAGAAAAAAAATATTATGAAAGGCAAAAAAAGGAAGATGAGGAGAAGAAAAATCTTTGGTATAAACAAGGAAGATGACAACATTTGAGCACCAGCCCAAAGAGACAGAGATGGCCATGCTGGATTTGGCCAGACAGACCTGAAATGAAATCCCTCTTTGGTCTTGGAAATCAAGCTGTCTGCCTCAAATTTCCATCTACTAACTGGGAATAATAATGGACTCTTTCACAGGATGAGTGCAAAGGCCAAACCTCAGAGATTTTGCAAAAACCTTTGTATGTTAAAATAATAATAATAACAACCCAATTCCCTAAGCATAAATAATAGATAGCAGTACACTTATTGCAAAGAAAATATGCCTTGTGAGTGGGAAGATGACCCACAGGGAAAATGTCTGAAGAGTAAAAGTGATTATCAGAGCTGCTATACAGAGAACCACGTGGGTTAACAATAGAAAATAGCCCACTTAAAAGCCAACCCCAAGAAAGTTCAGGCCCTGCTTTTGTCAGGTTGTGGTCAATATCCTATTAGATCAGACCTTGAAAAGAGATCTGACGTGAACAAGGATAAGTTATCTATATTACCAGCTGTGTGACCTTCCACTCCTCACAACCAGAGCAAACAGCAGAGAAATCTCCTCTGAATTTGTCAGTTCAAATGCATGCAACCTACATTTTAACGCGTACAAGCCCATCAAGCCCTGATGTACCAAATCAGATATTAGTTTTCAGAAATAAGCAAATAGTTATCTTGGAAGACATGGAGATAGACAAAGTGATGTGAATCACAGTACCGAGAGGTTGATAAATAGCAATTATGTTTTAAGGCTAATATCAAGAACAATAATTAGATAGCAAAGGAAATCAACAGGGAACTGGCTTTGCAAAAAAAAAAACATGGAATACGATATGTAATTTGACAGTTCTTGCTCTGCAATTGCAGTTTTGATTCCAGGTAAAATAGCACTGTACAGCACAAGTAGGAACATTGATGGAAGAGTTCCAGAGCACACCAAGATATTTAGGCTCAGCCCTAGGAGCTATTTCTAAAAACAATAAAGCCTGCATATAAAACATCCAAATGGATTTGAGTCTTGAGTGTCAGTATCTTGGCACACACATAACAGGACTCATCTCTTAATTATGGTTAAGATATCAGGAGTAGGATCCTGGCCTTCACTGAAACTAACCCCTCTCCCCACCTTAATTGCTGTTAAAAGATACATGAGTGCTAACATTGATCAAAGTTAAGCTGAACTAGAACTTATAACCAGACTTTGATGCAGGAGGTCTACAAAGAGGGACTATGAGCATACATGCATAGGTGTTCCCTGCAACCAGGAACCTCGATCTCACAGCCAGGGTTCCCAATCACATGCACTACCTACATGTGCACAGCTATATGTGCGGAGGTGCCCTTTTGTGGACAGCCCACTGAACACACTAATGTCAGGAGAAGGGCTTTAGGAAGGTAAGTCCAAGTACCATTCTTTTTCTTTTATTCCTAGGCCTGGGCTGAAGGGAGGGAGGGGCCCTTGGCAATAGGGCCCAGAAATCCCCCAAGCAGCTGGACAGACTAAGGTGTGTCAGGAGGTTCATTCTGACCGGTGGGAGCCTATCAGAAATTCTTTTCCTCAGGAACCCACATAAAGAAGGGCTCCACCAGGAGGAAAAGACCCTCCTGAACTTGTAACACCAACCCAGTGAAAAGTATGGGGCAAATATAGTAGAATCATTGGTGGCAGCTAGTCGTATTCCAAACTAGATTTAATCCTGATCAACAGTTAGGGCATTTAAAAGAAAAAGAAACTCATGGATACAGCATAGAGCTTTTTGCTGGGATGTAAAATTTGATGGAATGGTGAGTGAACACTAAAACATTCAAAAAGAACTGGGATACTTTTAATGGAAAATTTAGAATGAATAAGACCAAGCTCATAATCAGACAAGTGTTTTATCTCATCCTGGTTATTGGCCACTCATGGTTTTTCATGGGTCCTTTTGACAACCAGGGCAGTGCAAAGCTGGTAATATGCCCAGGCCAGATGGGAAGTGTGTGCCCCTCTCCATTTCAAACTGCTCATTAAGTAGGGGTGTGCATCGGATCGGATCCGATCCACGATCCGAATCCGATCTGACCCAAAATCGGGAAAATCCGATCCGATCCGATCCGACCAACCTCCGATCCGATCCGATCCGATCCGATCCGATCCGACGAGGTCCGATCCGGATCGGACGCCATTTTGAATGCTTTTTCCCATAGCCAAGTATTGTTTTACAAAAACGCCTATAACTTTTTCATTTTTAAAGATAAAAGGATGAAACTTGGGCACATTGTAGACTGGTTAGGGATAGTTATCTGTGAGAAATTTCAGAAAGATTGGTGCATGCGTTTTGTGGCAATTAATTTTTTAATAAATACCCAGGAATGCTTATAACTTTGTCATTTTTAAAGTTACAAACATGACACTTTGCCACATTGTAGGAGGTACCTTGGGACCTATGTGTGTGAAATTTCAGAAACATAGGTGTTTGCCTTGTGTGGCAATTAATTTTAGAAAAATGGGTAGTAGTGGGGTAAATACAGTTATGCCTCCCATTTTTTTATTTTTAAAGATACAAACAGGAAACATGGGCACATTACAGGTACCACTTGCCTTGATATGTGAGTGAAAATTCAGAAACATTGGAGCTTGCCTTGTGTGGCAATTAAGTTTTGAAACAATGAGGAAAGAAACACCTATAACTTTGTCATTTTTAAAGTTACACACATGAAACTTTGCCACATTGTAGGTGGTACCTTGGGACCTATGTGTGTGAAATTTCAGAAACATAGGTGCTTGCCTTGTGTGGCAATTAATTTTAGAAAAATGGGTAGTAGTGGGGTAAATACAGTTATGCCTCCCATTTTTTTAGTTTTGAAGATACAAACAGGAAACTTGGGCACATTACAGGGAACACTTCACTTGATATGTGTGTAAAATTTCAGAAACATTGGTGCTTGCCTGGTGTGGCAATTAATTTTTGAAACAATGAGGGATTCATTGGACAGCACTTGCCCATAGGGATTCATTGGAGAGTACTTGTCCATAGGGAATCATTGGAAAGCACTTTCCCATAGGGAATCATTGCATTGCACTTTCCCACTGAGAAATGCAGTTATGCCTCCCACATTTTTATTTTTGAAGATACAAACAGGAAACTTGGGCACATTGTAGACTGGTTAGGGATAGTTATCTGTGAGAAATTTCAGAAAGATTGGTGCATGCATTTTGTGGCAATTAATTTTTTAATAAATACGCAGGAATGCCTATAACTTTGTCATTTTTAAAGTTACACACATGAAACTTTGCCACATTGTAGGTGGTACTTTGGGACCTATGTGTGTGAAATTTCAAAAATGTAGGTGCTTGCCTTGTATGGCAATTAATTTTAGAAAAATGGGTAGTAGTGGGGTAAATACAGTTACGCCTCCCATTTTTTTATTTTTTAAGATACAAATAGGAAACATGGGCACATTACAGGGAACACTTCACTTGATATGTGTGTAAAATTTCAGAAACATTGGAGCTTGCCTTGTGTGGCAATTAATTTTTGAAACAACGAGGAAAGAAACGCCTATAACCTTTTTATTTTAAAAATTAGAAGTCTGAACATTGCTCACTTTGTAGATGGGTTAGGGGTAGATATGTGTCAGAAATTTCAGAATGATAGGTCCAGGCATTTGATGGCTATGGAATTTTTAGATAAAATGTTTCAAAAAATTTTCCACAGAGGCCCGGTCTTCCCCTCTTCCCCCTCCCGCTTCCCGCGAAGAAAAGGAAACACTCTCTCGTCTCGATCCCTTTGATCCTGTTGCTAGTATCCATTACAGGGCTCGTGTCTGCTTTCACTTTTTACTCAAGCAGAACGGTTGAGCCTAGCTGAGTTTTGCAGCCATGCGTGCAAGGAAGGATCTCTCTCATCTCGATCCCTTTGATCCTGTTGCTAGTATCCATTACAGGGCTCGTGTCTGCTTTCACTTTTTACTCAAGCAGAACGGCTGAACCTAGCTCAGTTTTGCAGCCATGCGTGCAAGGAAGGATCACTCTCTCTCGATCTCTTTGATCCTTTGTTCCTCCCCTTCTCCTCCCCCTCGCCGGCGTTGTGTGTGCGCCCCGCCGGTGCCCTCGCGTGCGGGCCGGTTCCTGGGCAGCAGAGGCTCTGCCTGGCTGCTGTGAGGCTCCTTAAGGGCTTGCCTAATGCGGGCTGTTGTGCTCCGCTGGGCCGCGGGGGTAGGTTGATGATGAAGAGGATGATGGGGGGGGGCGTTCAATGGCCCCTCCGCTCACCAACTGACAGCGCGTGCTCCGCTCCAGACACCCGGCCTCGGCAGCCAGGAGGATACGCTGCCAAGCCCGCCGCCGCCGCCCGCGCGCGCACACACACCACCCGTCCATTATCATTTGGGCAGCCCTAATTAAGGAGCGCTCAAAAAATGGCAAAACCCCATCTCCTTTTTTCTTAATTCCTTGCAGCTCCCACGATTTAACCCTTTCCTATCAGCTACAATTAATTAATAGTAGGATGACCAGTACCAAGAGACTGGTGTGTACAAATGTTTGTTTTTTTTAGGCTTGAGATCATAAAGAGGCAAATATTCTACCTACCGTATTGGAAGCAGTATGTTGGGAAACAAGGGTGACCATATGACAGTTAAAGCTGCAGGAGCTATACTAGAGTGACCAGATACAAAAGAGAGCAGAGCTCCTGCAATTTTAACTTTTGTGATGAAGAGGGAATTTCACCAGGTGCCGCATGGATACAAATGACACCTGCTGAAATTCCCTTTTCTATTCCACTGTTAAAGCCCTGTATTCCTTTTCATATGGTCATCCTACTAATTACATTTTTAAAAAAAGTAATAATACATACTGCTTCCAATACGGTAGGTAGAATATTTGCCTCTTTATGATCTCAAGCCTAAAAAAAAAAAAACATTTGTACACACCAGTCTCCTGGTACTGGTCATCCTACTATTAATTAATTGTAGCTGATAGGAAAGGGTTAAATCGTGGGAGCTGCAAGGAATTAAGAAAAAAGGAGAGGGGGTTTTGCCATTTTTTGAGCGCTCCTTAATTAGGGCTGCCCAAATGATAATGGACGGGTGGTGTGTGTGCGCGCGCGGGCGGCGGCGGCGGGCTTGGCAGCGTATCCTCCTGGCTGCCGAGGCCGGGTGTCTGGAGCGGAGCACGCGCTGTCAGTTGGTGAGCGGAGGGGCCATTGAACGCCCTCCCCATCATCCTCTTCATCATCAACCTACCCCCGCGGCCCAGCAGAGCACAACAGCCCGCATTAGGCAAGCCCTTCAGGAGCCTCACAGCAGCCAGGCAGAGCCTCTGCTGCCCAGGAACCGGCCCGCACGCGAGGGCACCGGCGGGGCGCACACACAACGCCGGCGAGGGGGAGGAGAAGGGGAGGAACAAAGGATCAAAGAGATCGAGAGAGAGTGATCCTTCCTTGCACGCATGGCTGCAAAACTGAGCTAGGTTCAGCCGTTCTGCTTGAGTAAAAAGTAAAAGCAGTCACAAGCCCTGTAATGGATACTAGCAACAGGATCAAAGGGATCGAGATGAGAGAGATCCTTCCTTGCACGCATGGCTGCAAAACTCAGCTAGGCTCAGCCGTTCTGCTTGAGTAAAAAGTGAAAGCAGACACGAGCCCTGTAATGGATACTAGCAACAGGATCAAAGGGATCGAGACGAGAGAGTGTTTCCTTTTCTTCGCGGGAAGCGGGAGGGGGAAGAGGGGAAGACCGGGCCTCTGTGGAAAATGTTTTGAAACATTTTACCTAAAAATTCCATAGCCATCAAATGCCTGGACCTATCATTCTGAAATTTCTGACACATATCTACCCCTAACCCATCTACAAAGTGAGCAATGTTCAGACTTCTAACTTTTAAAATAAAAAGGTTATAGGCGTTTCTTTCCTCATTGTTTCAAAAATTAATTGCCACACAAGGCAAGCTCCAATGTTTCTGAAATTTTACACACATATCAAGTGAAGTGTTCCCTGTAATGTGCCCATGTTTCCTATTTGTATCTTAAAAAATAAAAAAATGGGAGGCGTAACTGTATTTACCCCACTACTACCCATTTTTCTAAAATTAATTGCCATACAAGGCAAGCACCTACATTTTTGAAATTTCACACACATAGGTCCCAAGGTACCACCTACAATGTGGCAAAGTTTCATGTGTGTAACTTTAAAAATGACAAAGTTATAGGCATTCCTGCGTATTTATTAAAAAATTAATTGCCACAAAATGCATGCACCAATCTTTCTGAAATTTCTCACAGATAACTATCCCTAACCAGTCTACAATGTGCCCAAGTTTCCTGTTTGTATCTTCAAAAATAAAAATGTGGGAGGCATAACTGCATTTCTCAGTGGGAAAGTGCAATGCAATGATTCCCTATGGGAAAGTGCTTTCCAATGATTCCCTATGGACAAGTACTCTCCAATGAATCCCTATGGGCAAGTGCTGTCCAATGAATCCCTCATTGTTTCAAAAATTAATTGCCACACCAGGCAAGCACCAATGTTTCTGAAATTTTACACACATATCAAGTGAAGTGTTCCCTGTAATGTGCCCAAGTTTCCTGTTTGTATCTTCAAAACTAAAAAAATGGGAGGCATAACTGTATTTACCCCACTACTACCCATTTTTCTAAAATTAATTGCCACACAAGGCAAGCACCTATGTTTCTGAAATTTCACACACATAGGTCCCAAGGTACCACCTACAATGTGGCAAAGTTTCATGTGTGTAACTTTAAAAATGACAAAGTTATAGGTGTTTCTTTCCTCATTGTTTCAAAACTTAATTGCCACACAAGGCAAGCTCCAATGTTTCTGAATTTTCACTCACATATCAAGGCAAGTGGTACCTGTAATGTGCCCAGGTTTCCTGTTTGTATCTTTAAAAATAAAAAAAATGGGAGGCGTAACTGTATTTACCCCACTACTACCCATTTTTCTAAAATTAATTGCCACACAAGGCAAGCACCTATGTTTCTGAAATTTCACACACATAGGTCCCAAGGTACTTCCTACAATGTGGCAAAGTTTCATGTTTGTAACTTTAAAAATGACAAAGTTATAAGCATTCCTGGGTATTTATTAAAAAATTAATTGCCACAAAATGCATGCACCAATCTTTCTGAAATTTCTCACAGATAACTATCCCTAACCAGTCTACAATGTGCCCATGTTTCATCCTTCTATCTTTAAAAATTAAAAAGTTATAGGCGTTTTTGTAAAACAATACTTGGCTATGAGAAAAAGCATTCAAAATGGCGTCCGATCCGGATCGGACATCTGGTCCGATCCGATCCGACCAGCCTCCGATCCGATCCGATCCGACCCCCCAGGTCCGATTCCGATCCGCTATCCGATCCGATCCGGGGGGTCAGTGCACATCCCTATCATTAAGTATTTTTTAATGTTTTTAATGCCCACCAACATGTCCGTTCTACATAACACCTTCATATTAAACCTGCTCTACAACACCTCAATGTTGAATCAGAAATTAACATTTATTTTTAATTGTTGTACAAACAGAAGCAACAACAACAGAACAGTCCTTCATCATTATCAAACATTATCATCATCACTCTCACGGTATCATCACCATTATTATAATTAATAACTACCATCATCATTACCTCACCCTCCGCTCCAGAGATTATATGTCATGGAGAAGATTGAGGAAAGAGACGCAGTAAGGACAACCATAATTATTATTATTATTATTATTATTATTATTATTATTTATAACCCGGCTCTCCCTCTGGATCGAGGCGGGGAACAACAACAAATATAAAACACAAAAACCACAAAATAGTTGAGATATTAAAAACCAATAAAAACCAACACATCATTAAAAACATCTTAAAATTCAATTGGATAGGCCTGCCGGAAGAGAGCACTCTTCATGGCTCTCTTAAATTTATGAAGACTGCTAATTTGTTTTATCTCCTCTGGCAGACCATTCCACAGTCTGGGAGCAGTAGAAGAGAAGGCCCTCTGGGTAACACTCGTCAGCCTAGTTCTGGCTGATTTGAGTAAGTTCTTCCCAGAGGACCTGAGTATGTGGGGCGGATTATATGGGAGAAGGCGATCCCGCAGGTAACCTGGACCCAAACCATGTAGGGCTTTAAAGGTAATAACCAACACTTTATACTTTGTCCGGAAACTGGTTGACAGCCAATGAAGTGATTTTAAAACAGGTGTAATGTGGTCACCCCTAGATGTACCGGTGACCAACCTGGCTGCCATATTTTGAACAAGTTGAAGTTTCCAGACTAGGCACAAAGGTAGCCCTATGTACAGCGCATTGCAGAGGTCAAGCTTCGAAGTTACCAGCATGTGTACTACCGCCTTTAGGTCTTCCAACTCTAGGAAGGGGCACAGCTGGCGTATCAGCCGAAGCTGATAGTAGGCACTCCTGGCCGTCGAATCTATGAGGGCTGTCATTTGGAGCGATGGATTCAGGAGTACCCCCAAACTGCGAACACAGTCTTTCGGGGGGGGGTGTAACCCCATCCAGAATTGGTTGACACACCTCCAAACCCAGGTTGGGGCCTTTGACCGCGAGCTCCTCCGTCTTGTCTGGATTCAGCTTCAGTTTGTTTTTCCTCATCCAGCCCATTACCACCTCCAAGCATTCATTCAGAACTTAGCAACTCAGAACATAGCAACGTAGACACATATATCCCTGCCCTGCATGCGGCACAGCCCTCTGGAGCTTGTAGTCTGACCGTGGTATTCACAATGCACAGCTTCTGCACTGTTTCCGCAAGGCGGGCTCCTCGCTTCTCGATGGGCCGCTTACGCTATGGAGACAGTATCATAAGCTAGGGGGGGCCTCCTCGTCAGAGTGCCCCCTCAAAATCGTGGGCCCTGGGCCAATTGGCCCCACTGGCCCCCACTCTGCACGGCCCTGTTGACAACACTGTCTGCCTCCCACGTGTCTCCCACCCCTTCTGCTTATTTTCCCATCGCAAAAAAGACCCAGAAAATCTGACTTTTTCAGCTGTAGCAAAAAGTCCCACCATTTCCTGCTGTTTGCAGGAGATGTAGCAGAATAAAAACACCCACTGAATGGGTCACCTGGTCATTGTTTACTTCTTTCTTCCCCATGTAAAGAAAGAAGAAGTTTTGTAGGACAGAAACAGGGGGGAAAGCGGTGGTGAGGAAATGCGATTTCTCCCCCTGCCCCCATCTGATGGACCTCCAAGTTGGTCCCAGAATAGCTCTATGGAAGAAAGGCCATGATTGTACCAGATACCATGAAGCAAGAATTTAGCTTTTCCCCCATATGAAAATTAAATTTGGAGGCTTGGATCCAGAGAAGCACCAGTGGAAAGGGATTAGTGGGCATGACTTTGCAGCCCCTTCTCTTCCCAGCAGCCTTCTTCCACCACAAATCCTCTCCTGAATGGAGTAGACTGTGGAATGAAAGAGAGGCTGAAGATGGGGATTGATGAAAAATCTAGGGTGACCATCCACCCGGATTTGTCCGGACATGCCCGGGAAATGGGGAGCAAATCCGCATCCGGGGGGAAAAACTGTTTTGGGGGGCCAAATCCAGAAATTTAGCCCCCCAAAAGGGTGACCAGATGGCCCTGGGGCAATCCGGGCCAACCGGGGGGCGGCGGGGGCAAACCGGGACAGCGGGGGGTCACGCGGCGGTGGCGGGCGGCGGGCGGCGCGAGGCACTTACCTGCTGGGGCGTCCGCTTCCCTCCGGTGCTCGGAATCTACTGAGAAACAGGCTTCGCGGCCTGTCCCTCAGTAGCGCGCCGGCATGGCGTGGGCGGCGCGGGGGACGGACGGGCGGGCGGCGCGGGGGGGACGGCGTGGCGCGGGTGGGGGGGCGGTGCGGCGCAGCACAGGGGGCGGCGCGGCGCAGGGGGGCGGTGCGGCACGGGTGGGGGGGTGGCCTGCGCAGGGCGGGCAGCAGTGCGAGGCATGCGGGCGGGGAGCGAGCGGAGCGGCGCGCTGCGGGCGGGGCGGCGCGGTGGGGGGGTTGTTTTGGGTGGGGGGGTGGCGGGGGGGTCCGGGATTTTGATTCTCAAAATCTGGTCACCCTAGAAAAATCAGAATCGCTCATGTTAGGTGCTTCCACCCAACTTTCTGCAACCCCATACTTCCCATTAGCCCCACACACCACAGCCCACCCCGTTCAAGAGCATCCTGCAACCTTCATGAGAGTTGATGGAGGAGGGGGCAGGAAAGCCACCTTCCATTGGTGCTTTTTGAGCCCTAGCCAATATGCTTTGCACATTTCTATCTTGCCCACTTAAAGTCTTGAGAATGCAAGGAAAGTTCTGCCAAGCAATGAATTAGCAGCAGGTAACTTCACCTCACATCACACTTCCAGAATGACATGGAAACCATAAAGAAGAAATCATGAAGGAGCCCAGAAAATAGACAAAGAACAGCAAGAGCATCCACAGAATTGACAAACATGCTGATAATGAACCACTTGATATATTTTCATCAAGGAAAATAAGAAACAAACAGTGCTTGCCCTTAAGATTGGGTACATTTTAAAAGCTGCTTGTCTACAGCTGCATCCAGTCTGGAATACAAATTGCTGAGTGCTAGCTTTTCTTTAAAATAACAATAAAAAAGGTAATTTCACAATAAACCTACCATAATCAATTATCCCTGAAGATCTTTCTTTAAGCAACACTACAAAGTAGACTTCATTCAGAAACATTTCCATGTGGCAAGTTTAGCATGTTAGAGAATAAATACAGAACTGAAGAAAAAGCCACCAAGTAACATCAGTTATAATTGCAATAGTCCCTTGCTCTGGTTGGTGCCACATGATCTTGGAAAAGTCTTGTCTGCTCCTTGGACTAGTTGAACCAGCAAGTGCTGGTTCCTGTGTGGCTTGCAGCTGTCAGACATGCTGAGTCAGCATACTCAGCACTTTAAAAAAAACAAATCCCTCTTTTGGAAGCACACTTAGGTAATTATTATTTCATTGTTAGGACGGAGTAGCAGAGTCTGCAATGGAGCATGCCCAAGGTCATCCAAGTAGTCTGTGGCGGAGCTGGAATTTGCACTTTGACTTTCCTGGTTCAAGTGGTCCAAAGCCCCTTTGGGGCATTCTACAGAGTTTCTGTTTCTCTTACACATGCTGCAGGATGGGTACAAAAACAATCATGTTTCCACCCCGAATCCCATGTGGCAGATTTCCTACTGAGGAGATTCGTAATTCTGGGCTCAGATCATATCTAACAAGCTACCTCATATCTAATATATTATGTCGAATAAACTCACACTGGCCCTGTTCAGACAACATGCTAAACCATGATGATTAAGCATTTTGAGCTAAACATTATGGCTTAGCATGTTACGTGAATATGACTTAGCGTGCCATGTGAACCATTCCTAATGATAGCAGCTACATAACAACAGTTTAAATGTGCTCACTAACTACTTGCTGCAAAAAAGTTAGTAGCCTAACCATGGCTTAGCGTGTTGTCTGAACAGGCCCAAACTGGGCTCATTTTAAGTGAGCCAGAAGAGGCAACAAAGCATTTTAGAACTTGACTTACATTTGACACACACGCCCTGCACAGACCCATGAGTACAGTGATGTATTTACAAAAAGAAATGAGAACAGCAACAGCATCGCTTCTGCTAGCCTAGTTTAAAAGGCCCTCAGTCAGCAACAGTTTCGTGTGAAGAACTGCCAGCTGAGCAAAATAGCTAGAGTCCTAAATCACTTCCTATAGCAAAACTAGAAAAGGGTGGTTCATTATCAAAAAGCTTTCCTTCCATTCCCACACAAGCTTCTTCGCTGCCAATTCTCTGGGAATACTTAAGCACTGCTTCCTACCATCCGCTGCCTCCTCCACTCAGCCACTCTGCCTCCTTGCAATGACATGTCCATTCTCTCAAACGGAAACCAGGTATTGCACTGCAAATATCCAGAGTATGAGCATCTGTTTAGAAAGAGTTTCTTCAACTAACAAATGAATACAGGTGGGCAGAAGGCAGGTCTCCAGAAGTTTTGGGTTTCAACTCCCAGAAAGCCCCTGCCAGCATGGCCAATGGTCAGGAATGTTAGGAGGTGAAGTCCCAAACATCTGCTGAGCTACTTTCTGCATACCCCATAGAAAAGCAGAAGTCTGAAAACCCAGTTCTATGAGCTCCTTTTATGTTAAGCGCTAATATAATACAAGCGCTATGAACTTTTTTTTTGTTTTAGGCAGCATTTTGGGTGTTTGGTAGCCTATTTAGAAGAACCTTGTGTAAATGAAAAAGACAACCACCACCACCAAACTTTTACAGGTACATGAGAGTCAAAGGTTTTTATGCAATAAGGAGCAGACCTGCTAATAATGATAAGAAATGTTACTGTACCTTCAGAAAGATTTTCCTTCTTTTTCCTCTCTTTCTGATTATTTTACCTCCATCCTCTTCCTTCAAGCCCCTTCCTGTTCACTCCCCTTATACCTCATGTTTTGCCTTTCATACCTTCCTTATACTTAGGGCTCAATCCTATGCATGTTTAGACAGAAAAAAAGTCATACAACTGTAGGTCTTTATTATGCCTAAACAGGCATAGGATTGCACCCTTGGAAAGCCACGTTGTCTCTCTTCCCACTCAAGGCCATTGGTAGGGCTGTGCACAGCCCCCACAGTCCGGTCCAGATCTGGATGATCCGGATCGGGCCCGATCCCACCCAGACCGGACCTCCCCCGATCCAGTCCGGAGCTAAATTCGGATCCAGGTCTCCGGATCGAGATCCAGAGACCCTCCTTTCCCCCATAGACTTGCAAGTCTATGGGGAAAAGGACTTACCACCCTCCCCCCACTCTCCTTGCTTACCTGCTGCCTCCTCGTCGCCTCTGCCATCCACTGCTGCTGCTGCTTCCTCTCTACTGAGAACCAGGCCTCACAGCCTGGTTCTCAGTAGAGCGAAAGCAGCAGCGGCCAGCAGACAGCAGGAGTGGGTGGCGGCGGTGGCGAGGAGGCAGCAGGTAAGCAGGGAGAGTGGGGGGAGGGCAGTGAATCCAATGGAGTCACTGCCGGCCTGGTGTCCCTGGATGCCAGCTGCACAGACAGCACCCAGGGACCTGGAAGGGCAATGGGCCCCAGAACTCCAGATCGATCCAAATCAATCAGGAATGATCCGATCTGGTCCAGAACAATCCGGACCTCCCTGAACTGGTTCAGATCTGGATCCGTAAGGTCCGGATCACCCCGATCCGCTTCGGATTCAGGATCCAAATCCATGCACAGCCCTAGCCATTGGTCCATCCACATCAAAATTTACTGCTCTAATTCTACAGGGTTCCAGACAGGGCTCCTTCCCATCCCTACTTGGAGGTGCCAGGGTTTGAAACTGTGATGCTCTGCATGCAAAGCGGGTGCCCTGCCAACATCAGGCAAGTGGAACAAATTTGACCTATGTGCTGCAAAGCAGCTGCAGCACCTTGGTATCAGGTCCCAAGGTATATATGACTTTTCTGCTATACCTCTGTCCATGGATGGAACGTTATCAAGGTGCTCCTATCCCTGATCCAGTTACAATTCCTGACCCATTTCTTCAGACCCTTCTTTGTATCAGCTGACTGTGACAGGGTTCCATGGAACTTCCCACCACCTGGAAGCATGAGGATGCATGATATTGTGCAGTTACACATTTGGGATGAGCATTGCCACCTGCTCCTTTTTTCAAGGAGCTGTTCCTTATTTAGCATCAAACTGGAGCACTCCGTTGCAAGAAGATGCATCCAGAACTGGAAAACACAACTTAAAAATGTAATAGATTACCATTGATTTATTAAATTCGTATACCGCCCAACTGGTGAATGCCCTAAGGCCAATTTGCAATCAGAAAACCAAACAATGACAACATAAATATAAATAAATAATACAAGACAACTACCAAATAATACAATATCAAACATTAAAAGAAGTGAAAAACATTGAAAACATTGAAGAGACACAGTAAAATTAATAAAGCAACAAATTAAAGTTTGAATGCTTGCTTAAAGAGGAATTTCTTAACCTGGTGCCTAAATATATGCAAAGGGAGCAAATTGCATTAAAGTACTGTTCATGTTCTGACACGTGCAATATCTCATTTTCTTACAGTCTCACAAATGTGCCCTTTATTTTGAATTTTTCACGCAGCAACCCTAGCCTGGTTGCAGCCTTAATCCAGGGATGCAGTAGTTGCATCCTGCATTGCTGATCATGGACCGAACAGGGGATTGCATGGGATGAGCTCCAATGCTGATTCCAATTCTACAACTCAGTCTGCAGGCAGATCAGAGTGCATCATCAGGTCTCTTCACAATGGGGAATAGTAGTTTGTTGTTGGTTTTTGTTTTTTTAAACCAGATTCTGCCAAAATAGGGACGGACAGGGAAGGAAAACATGCAGGATCTGCACTTTTACCAGAGGCCCAGGCCAGTTTCCTGTGGCGCTGATCTGACTGGGCTGTTTCCTGTATGAAATGCCTGTGGGCCACTTTCAGCAGAATTTTGCAAGTACTGGAATCTGAAGTGACACCATGAAGCCAGGAACAATGGGATTCTCCTTGTTAATACAAGAGATTGGCCTGTCTGTCTTGGCCATTCTGCTCTCCTTTGTGCTCCCACAACAATAGGCACAAACTACAGGTCAGTGTGCAATGCATTTCCTTCTTACATTTACCTGGCGAGACACTTATTAGCTGGGAAACTGCATCATCATCTGCCTTATACAAATGCACAAAGACTCACTGAAGCTGTCTGAATACCGAAATGTATGACAGTAATAGCACCAATTGTTAGTATGGGAATAATGACCACATAGAAATTCTCATGGCTCTCTACTTTGCTTTAATCAGATAATCATATTCCTTCCCAAACTTCTATTCTTACACATTCAGCACCTTTCTCACGCAGATATTATATACCGCACCAATTTGAGACAAACATTTGGAACAGCCTCCCCTAACCTGGGTGCTTGAGGATGATGGGATTTGTAGTCAAACACATCTGGAGGGCACCAGGTTGGGAAGGCTGCTTTAGAACAAAAACAGGGCATCTTTGAATGGAAATCTTTCAGCACTTTAAATAAAGCTAGCACTGTGATGGGGGAAAATGAATAGATGCATAAAATGAATTTGATTCAAGTCCCCCATCCCCAATCAACACTGATATTTTTTTCCCTTTTCCAGAGGCAAGTAAAATGTAGGGATGTGCACTGGATCGGACCCGATCCACGATCCGAGTCCGGTCCAGTGGGAAATCGGATAAATTATCCGATTTCCGATCCCGCAGCTGGATCGGCCGATCCAATCCGAACCGGTCCGAAAAGGCTCCGAACCGGTTCGGCGGATCGGCGGATCGGCAGGCGCCCACCGCCGCTTCCATTGGCGGGCGCCAGCGGGCGCCCGCCGATGAAAGTGGACAGCGGGGGGGGGAGGAGGGGGGCGCTTACCTTCTCGGCCCGTCCGCTCCCGTCCAGCACTAGCAGCTACTACCAGCGGGCTCCGCGGCCTGCTCTAGGGTGGCGCGCCGGGTGATGTCATCACCCGGCGCGCTACTCTAGAGCAGGCCGCGGAGCCTGTGGTGGTAGCCGCCGGCCCCGGACGGGAGCGGACGGGCCGAGAAGGTAAGCAGGGGGTGCGTGGAGGGGAGGAGGGGGCGCGCGGAGGGGGGAGGGGGGCCCTTACCTTCCCGTCCCGGCGACTCCCGTCCCGGCGCCTACTACTACCAGCAGGCTCCGCGGCCTGCTCTAGGGTGGCGCGCCGGGTGATGTCATCACCCGGCGCGCTACTCTAGAGCAGGCCGCGGAGCCTGCTGGTAGTAGTAGGCGCCGGTGCCGGCCGGGAGCCGCCGGGCCGGGAAGGTAAGCAGGGGGTGCGTGGAGGGGAGGAGGGGGCGCGCGGAGGGGGGAGGGGGGCCCTTACCTTCCCGTCCCGGCGGCTCCCGTCCCGGCGCCGGCGCCTACTACTACCAGCAGGCTCCGCGGCCTGCTCTAGGGTGGCGCTCCGGGTGATGTCATCACCCGGCGCGCTACTCTAGAGCAGGCCGCGGAGCCTGCTGGTAGTAGTAGGCGCCGGCGCCGGACGGGAGCCGCCGGGCCGGGAAGGTAAGCAGGGGGTGCGTGGAGGGGAGGAGGGGGCGCGCGGAGGGGGGAGGGGGGCCCTTACCTTACCGTCCCGGTGGCTCCCGTCCCGGCGCCGGCGCCTACTACTACCAGCAGACTCCGCGGCCTGCTCTAGGGTGGCGCGCCGGGTGATGTCATCACCCGGCGCGCTACTCTAGAGCAGGCCGCGGAGCCTGCTGGTAGTAGTAGGCGCCGGCGCCGGACGGGAGCCGCCGGGCCGGGAAGGTAAGCAGGGGGTGCGTGGAGGGGAGGAGGGGGCGCGCGGAGGGGGGAGGGGGCCCCTTACCTTCCCGTCCCGGCGGCTCCCGTCCCGGCGCCGGCGCCTACTACTACCAGCAGACTCCGCGGCCTGCTCTAGGGTGGCATGCCGGGTGATGTCATCACCCGGCGCGCTACTCTAGAGCAGGCCGCGGAGCCTGCTGGTAGTAGTAGGCGCCGGCGCCGGACGGGAGCCGCCGGGCCGGGAAGGTAAGCAGGGGGTGCGTGGAGGGGAGGAGGGGGCGCGCGGAGGGGGGAGGGGGGCCCTTACCTTCCCGTCCCGGCGGCTCCCGTCCCGGCGCCGGCGCCTACTACTACCAGCAGGCTCCGCGGCCTACTCCAGGGTGGCGCGCCGGGTGATGTCATCACCCGGCGCGCTACTCGAGAGTAGGCCGCGGAGCCCGCTGGTAGTAGCCGCCGGCGCCGGACGGGAGCGGACGGGCCGAGAAGGTAAGCAGTGGCGGGGAAGGGGGCTTACCCCCCCCGGAACCGTCCGCTTCTATCCGCTGGCGCCCGCGGGCGCCAGCGGATGGAAGCGGGCGGCCCCAGGGGGGGTAGGGAGCGCGGGGGAGGGGGCTTACCTGCCGGGGCCGTCCACAGCGGACAGCCCCGGGGGGGGAGGGAGTTAGGCCCCCCCTCAGCCACCCGCCGCCATTTTTTCCTCATAGACTTGCATTGCAATGCAAGTCTATGGGGAAAAAAATGGCGGCCGATCCAAAAATTTACGATTTTTGGGTCGGGATCGGACTCGATCCGGTCCGGGGGGCCTCCGATTTTGTCCGAACCGGTCCGGGACAAAATTGGAGGTCCCGATCCGGGTCCCGATCCGATCCGGGGGGGTCCGTGCACACCCCTAGTAAAATGTGCACACCACACCAGCCAGACAATGCCACAAATTATCCTACTGTATGGAGTCCTCACACTTCTAAACAGCCATTGCTTCATACGACATCTTCTGGCATAGAAATCCTGAAATAAGCGCCCCATTCCTTGGCAGCACAGCCCACGGTATCTGGCTCTCACAAGGTACGGGCTCTAAAGACTTCAGAGGCATGGCGACAATTAAGTCAAGGTCATTTTGATGCAGCTCATAGACTTGTCAATCCCAAAGCTTTTCGGAAGGGGGGGGGGACAAAGTAAAAAACCCTCTCCGAGTGTTCATCTTTCTGCAGCAAACCTGAGGCTGCTGTCCTGTATCCTATTTAGAAGGCAGGTGACAGACAATAACAGAGGCAGGTCCATGGGATCCAAAGGTGAAAAGACGGATACTCTGCATCTTCCATTTCCTTCCTGGAAGCAGAATATCCAGTTTTAACCCTCCTTTTGCAATCCTGAGCATCAGGCTATGAGGGTGCCAATACTGTTTGTTCTCAGGAGAGAACAGCATCCTTCGTACTGTAAAATCTTGTTATCTGTTTGCTGCCCTATATTTCAATTCTGTCCCTTCAATAGAACAGAACCTGGGCCACCTCTCAGGCCAAAAGAGCCCTTGTTCCAAGCTATTCTTCAACACAGACCTCAGGAACACCACTAAAATCATGTCCTGCTCATGGGCTCTTGGTCAACAGCTGGTAGACCACTGTGTGAACAGAATGCTGAATTAGATGGACCCTTGGTCTGATCCAGCAGGGCTCTTCTTATGCTCGTATGTAAAATCCTAGCATAGTCCAGACAAAGACCATTTGTACAGAGGGATGCTTAAAAAGAGCCTTTCAGGGCACAAACCTATGCACATTTAGCCAGAAAAAAGTCCTACAATTCTCAACATTCCCCAGGCAGCCATGCTGGTTGGAGGATGCTGGGAGTTGTAGGACTTTTTTTCAGTCTAAGCATGCATAAGGTAGTGCCATTAAGTTCTCAGATGCACTAGTTGTGCCACATGTAAAATGAATCTTCCCTATGTTCCAAAAAATGTGGACGAGCAATCAAGTGGACACCCTGATTTAAGCAGCAAATGTGTGAAAACACCTTCAAGCAAAAATAAGTAGGTCATACAACCAGGCCTTTCTTCAACTTGGGATCAAAGTAGAGCCATTTCCTTTTCTCAAACGCTGTGACCCAATTTTCAGCAAGTTCTTTGGAGAACTGTCAAGTACACCTTTTCCCAACCTGGTGCCATCCTGATATGTTGGACTACAAGAGAGGTGCAAACCCCCTAGCCTGTGGGAAATCTGGCCCTCAACCAGATAAAGGTTGTGCACCCCTAGATGACAACTCCCACCATCCAGTCAGATTGGGAAGTCATACTGATGGGAGTTGTTGTAATCCAACACTTCTGGAGGCCACCACGTTGAGGATGGCTGGTCTAGTGTAAATTTGGGGGGGGGGGATTCTGTTAAGGGCTGGATTCCTTCAGACATAATTTCTTGGGGTGTGCAGGCCAGCAGTAGACAAGGCCAGAGCCCAAAGTGTGCAGGGCCTCCCTTTTTCTCTCCCCCCTTCTCTTCCCATGACACTCCTCTCTCTTTTCCTCCTTGCCTGTGGAATCTCCCAAATTCCAGCCAAGCTCTCGTGGGATGTTCTTCTGGCTGCATGGCTCTCAGTGAAGACAACTGGATAACCCCACCAGCTGCACTCTTGTTGCGACAAATGCCACTCTGGAAGAGCAGCAGGAGATGCTCTCTGGGGCACCTGCTGGAGGAAGAGGTGGGTGCAAGCAGCAGGTCCTCCTGGATGGGCCGGAGGGGGAGCAGTGCAATTTGCCACTCCTCCAACTCCATTGTCTGATGCAGGCGCATGAGCCCATGTAATGATAGGGCCAGCCCTGCTTGCCCGAGGTCTGAACTAAGTGTTTGCAGAGGGAGTTTGAAATTAGGCTGAGAACTACATGGCATCAGGTGCTGCAGGTAGCTCATCCTTTGTGTAGTGTCTTGGTGGAAAACAGGTAGCCTAGTTGACTCCAGCCTTCCCAGTGCCACCACTTTTAATCTAAATCTCTCCCTCTCTTGTTTTCCCATCTTCTTCTTTTTTTTTTTTAAAACACCCTTGAAAAAGAAAAATCATGGTGGAGTCCCCAGCTGTGATCTACCACTTTAAGCAGGGACATGACTCCAGTTGAAGACCAATGTGCCAGCCTAATCAGGATACAGAACTCACACATCCCCAATAGATTCCTGTCCAGCCTTTGAGGCAAGTGCCCATAATTAAGCAGTAGAATACGGACATTCTTCATCCACAACTGAAAGGAAGCCCCAGTGCAGGTCACTGCATTATTCACAGTCATCTTTCTCCAACACAGAAAAAGCATCCTCAGCTCAGAGAAATAAACCCAAATTCTACAGGAGGGCAATGCCTTTATTAGGACTAACACTTGGTCGCTATCTTGTGAGACTTTGGTTGGTATTGCTTTACTGTAGGTTTCACATTAACCCTATTAGCTTTCTTTCTTTCTTTCTTTCTCCCTTCCTTTCCTTTCTTTATGTTGTCTCCTTCCCCATGACTACCATTGACATTTAGATTGTGAGTTACTTGGGGCTAAGATCTGCCTTTTCTTTGCCTTACACTCCTCTGTAAAACTTTATATGTACCCTGTTGGTTGCTGCTACATAAGTAATGCTGGAATTCCAACCCTATGACCTGGGAGCCCTTTAACTATAGAAATGCCTCTACTCAAGACCTTCAGAAAGCCACTGCAGATCAGAGCTAGTGGGCAGGTTGGTAAATAGTTTCTCAGTATGCAGTAGCTCCTTAAATCTCCACCACCAACAACCTTGTCTTCAAAGATGTCAGCTCCATAGCCTGGTATCCTCCAGATGCATTGGACAACAACACCTATCATCCACAGACAGCACAGCCAATTGCACTGCTGGTTAGGATAATGGGAGCTGATCCAACACATCTGGAAGGCACTAGGTTGGGGAAGGATTACTTTTCCTATCATTACAAGCTTCCTCCTAATACGGAATCCAACTGCTTTCCCATAGCCCAAACCCAGTTTCTCCAGTCCTTTCCTCAGTGGCCACAGACGGTCAGCCCAGTTCCAGGTCAGCCTTGGACAGTCCATTTCTTCTCTCAGCCACACTAGTTTTCCTCCCTAAAATGGGGATAACAATAAACGACCTTGTAGGATCGTCGGAAAGTCAAAGGAGATTGGGTTTAAAAAAAAAAAAAAGTTGGGAGATTCAAAATTCTGGAGAGATTATTCTTAATCGCCTTGTGCTAATGATATCAGCGCCCCATCTAGATCACTATCTTATTCGCCTACCCATACGCTCCCCATTTCTAGCCGGCAGCATCACGCGTGTCCCAGAGAAAGTTTGTGGTCAAAGTGTGGGGGGGGCAAGCCGAGGGTGGGGGTAGGAAAAGGGGGCACAAAAAGATAGGCGCCAAACACACGCGGAGTTCCTCGCCCCAGACAGGCGCTTTTCTCAGTCAGCGCCCGCGCTCGGGACGCTCAGTCTCCACAAGATCTCAACCCCCCGCCAGCCCCGGCTGCAGTCTACTTGGCGCTCCGTGGAAGGAGCGGGGCGCCCTCACCCCCAACGGGATCGGGCGCGGGCTCCCTCCAGGAGCAGCCCTCCCAACCGTGGAGAGCGACCAGGCTGGACAAAAGACACGCGAAGTGTCCCGGCGAGGACTCCCCTGCGGATCACCTACCCCCTCCACATGCTGGCTCCGCTGCGTCTCCAAGGACGGGGCTCAGAGCGCCTCCCGAGAAGCAAGGCGCGCAGCTGCCATCGAGCTCATCTCGGCTGCAGAGCGAGACTTGGACCCGGCAATCGACCTGGGGGCTGGCTTGCTTGCTACTGCTGCGCCGCCAGCCTCTCCCTTCCCCTTCCAGCCCCGCTGCGGCAGACGCCTGGAAATCCTCCCAGCCAGCTGCGCTAGGCTGTCTCCGCAGCTGGTGAGGAGGGGGATGGAACCGAAGAGGTCACGTGACCCCTCTGAAGGCTCTCCTTCCTCCCCCCCTTCCCCACGGCAAGGATGCACGTGCACATCCAGCGCGGCGCCGGGTCACGTGACCCCCTCCTCTTCCCATTCACTTCCATTCCCTGCAGCGCCCGAGTGCGGACTGTTCCGAACCTTGCACCCCACCGCTTCTGATCTGAGCGAGATTGTCAACCTGGCGCCCTCCAGATGTTCCTAGGTTTGGCAGCCGGTTTCATTTCCACGCGCATGTGAGCTGGAGCAGGGTTTTATCCCCCAGGAATTTATCTCCAGTCAGGAATTGTGACAAAGATGCCCTCCCTCAATCCCTCCCAATCTTACCTTTTATTAAGAACCAGGAGCAACAGAGGAGGAGAAAAAGCTTACTCCAAGTGTCCTGTAAACCAATCATAATGAACACATGTATGCAATCAGATTCGGAAAATTTGCAACCCATCCCTATCATTTTTTATCTGGTTGCAAGCAAACTTGGTTTCACTGGGAGCAGTTTCGAAGTCAATGTGCTTAAGATCGCTGAGGTTTAACACCCATTGCATGCTCTCAGCTCGGACAGGCATCTCATCTTTGATCCAAGATGTGCAAGGTCTCAGGTAAGGGAAAGCACTATGCACATGCACTTCCCTTTCATAAGGGTGCCACAGGATCCCTGTGATCCTGTGTTGCAACAAAATCGTGCATTTCTCATACACTTCCAGAAAAAGATGTATTATTTTCCAGTCCTTCTCAACTGCAAGACAGAATTCTGTTTGTCTACAGAATTCTGTAAAAAGCAGTGCACACTGACTATTCTGTGTTAATAACAACAATAATACATAATTGTTCCCTCAGTTGCCCTTGAATGTTGTGATAATAAAGAGGAGCAAGTAGAGAGCAAAGCACTAGGTACTGCTAAGTAAGCAGCAGGCTGTCTTTGGTGCATCAAGATGTCCTTGAGGATAGTGTAAGGCAGGAGAGTGGGTAATGTCGAAGTTTTGTCCAGATGTAGTTCCATGGGAAGAATATATATATATATATATATATATAGTTTCCATGTGATTTTGGACAAAACAAAATCCTGTTTAATTTTGTGAGACTTAGACTGCAATCCTATGCACACTTACCTGGAAGTATGTCCCATTGAACTCCATGGGACTTGCTTCTCGATACACATGCGTAGGGTTGCACTGTCATTCCGATGTCAATCTTGTACGATTGCCCTGGGGTTGGAATCCTATGGACACATACATAACAGTAAATCCAATTGAACTCACTGAAACTTACTTTTGAGTAAATATAAAAGGGAGAATGTTGTAAGTCTAGTTTAATATCTATCACAGACCACCCACCCTTTCCATTTTATTTTGTTAATTATATGTGAAATCTAATAAACCGTGCCAACTAGGGTTTAAACAGAAAAATTAAACAAAAACCCTGTAGATAAACAGAAATTATTTTCAAGTGATCAAAATACATATACAAAAGTATCAGTCAATTAAGCTGAGAGTTCTAACAGGCTACAATCCTCTTAACATATTTATAAAATGAAGCATGGTGTGGAGAAAGTGGATAGATTGCTCGCTCTCTCTCCAACAGGATATTGTAGAGTAAGAAAAAGTGCAGAAGAGGTGACATGATATAGGTGTACAAAATTATACATGTGGTGGAGAAAGTAGATAGGTAGGCATTCCCCCTCCCCCCCATAAGATTAGAACCCGGGGTCATCCCATGAAGCTGATTGCTGGGAGATTTAGGACAGATAAAAGAAAGTACTTATTCACACAGTGCATAGTCAAACTATGAAACTCACTTCCACAAGAGGTAGTGATGGTCACCAATTTGGATAGCTTTAAAATGGGGTTGAATAGCTACCCCTAGGATCAGAGGCAGCAGGTCTCTGAATACCAGTCGCTGGGGAATAAGCATAGGGTTGCCCTCATGTCCTGCTTGTGGGATCTTCTACATTTGTTTTTTGCCAGAACCCCAAAGTTCACCAGCTGGATCCAAGAGCAAAACAGAGGCTGTGGAATGAATGAGCCTGATATAAAATGGTGGCTCAGGGGGAAAAGCTATCTACCTACTGTGACTCATATGAGTCAGCAACCTATGCCCTCAACTTGCTTTGAACTACAACAACCATAATAATAATAATAATAATAATAATAATAATAATAATAATACACATTTATATATCGCCCCATAGCTGAAGCTCTCTGAGAGGTGTACAAAGATTAAAACATTGGTGAGGGATGATGGGTATTGTAGTCAAATACATCTGGAGGAAACCAGTTTGCCTACCCCTGGATTAGGATGATCTCCATATACATCTACAAATATCTAACTGCAGATCAAGAATTTTAACACAAACTGTAAAACTGGCCAGCAGAACTGCATAAAGACTTCTACTCAAAAGCAACCAATTAATTTTGTTTGTTTGTTTGTTTTACAGGCAAGAAACACTGAAGCGGAGATATAAGCAATTGGCATCGTGGATCATTTTGTTATTGTTAACCTGTTGGAGTCAGAAACCTTTGCTGAGTTAGAGGATCTCTACATTAAGGGAAAAAACTGCACGCTTACAATTTTTTCTTCTTCTGGGGTCTCTGGTTTAACTGTGGTTCCTTTAGACAGCGACCACGTGATTTGTAATTGAAAACTTCTCCTCTTGGTAATACTCTATACAGTTAAATTAAACAGTGCCATCTAGTGGCCTGCGATATCACACAATAATTTAAAATAATGCATTGTCTGTGATCTTTTTAAAAGTGAGATTACCGGGGGAAGCATGGGAGACATCCTGGAGGTTGACACCATCATGTATAGGGCCCACAAATTTCCCTGAGTGGCCACTCATGAGTTTCCAATAAATCACCCCTGTAGAGAAGCTCCCAGTCCCAAACTACCTTTTGCCTGCCCCTGCCATAGACGCCTGGTTGGCCACTGTCTGTTGGAAACTGGATGCTGGACTAGATTGGACTTTGGTCTGACCTGGCAGGGCTCTTCTTGTGCTTATTTATTCAATATCAACTATATTCATATTGAAATCCCCATTTATTCTAATGCAACATAACCACACATTACTTCAGTGGTTCAACAGCATCCACGACACTCAAGTTTAAATCCATCCTCTTTTTTCAAGTAAGTCCAGCCTTACTGGGACATCCAGCCCAGTATCCTTAAGAGGTAATTTCAGACAGGGGATTCTAGGGCAGGGGTGCAGAACTCACACCCAGTGGGTTTAATCTGACCCATGGAGCCTCCGTGGTACCTCCAGAGAAGGGACTTCCAGGAATTCCCCTTTTTATCTCTGATTGGAGTTAACAGCAGGGAGTCCTTTGCTCTCCTCTCCCTTTTCCTACATCTTTTTTCTTACCACAGAAAATTCCTTAACAGGGAAAGCTGGAGTAGGTGCACAATGCCTTTTGATTAGTAGTAAGAGGAACCATCTGTCTGGAAGCACCCCTGATCTTCTGCATCTTTTCTTAGAAGTAAGTCACACTGGGTTCCATGAGATTTACTCCCAAGTAAGTGTGTATAGGATTAAAAGCCCAATAATGGAACCTGTGGTCCTGATCCTCACTGGGACTCAATGTCAAGGAACTATGCATAGGATTACAGTCTTAATTTGTTTCCTTGGGTACTTCCAGATGAGGCTTTTATTCTGCAATCACCCTACCTCATTCACGGAATTTTATGGGAGGTGATGGCATCTTCTGCTTGAATTCTTCCCATGTTTCTCCCCTACTTAATCCATCATTTTTCTTACCACAAAAAAAAAATATTTTAAGAAAGGAAAAACAGAACGGCTGCACAATGCCTTTTGATCAGTAGCACTTGGAGCCCTGCATCTGGAAGCAGCTCTTGCATTTTAATTTGCAATGGCTGCGATTCAGCAAGTTCTTTTGTGTCCCGATTTGAGAACAGAGGTGTTTTTGTCTTTCTTTTCCAATTGGCTCCCACTGGAGGAGCATATAAAGCAGTTCACAGTGTGGCAGCATGGGGGAGAAAGCAGCTGCCCTGAGTGTGTGGATTCACCCCCTGCTCTTCTCCGGATCAGGGCCCTTGCTTCTTATCCTACCATCAGCGTATCTGGTGAACAATTGTTTCTCTTACTTCTTTCTGACATCCTTTTAAGTATTTTGAAAGCTATAAATGGATTTCTCGGACTTCTTTTTTTTTTTTTTGGTAGGCAAAACCACACCAAGTTTGTGCAATGTTTACTCATCTGATTTGTCTTTAGGACTTTTATTATCCTCACAACTCTGCCCAGAATCCATTCCAATTTGTCAACATCCTTCTTGAATTGTAATTCCAGGAACTGAACATCATATGCCAGATAAGGTCTTTCCACTGTTGAACATGTCAGGGATATTAGGCATTGTGCAATGACAGCTGAAGCCAACCAAACACACACACACACACACACACACAAATGCCTCATCTTAACTAGCCAAGGAACAGGTACAAATGTTGAGACTGTTAGATTTTACTAACATACAAACTGTCCCTAACAGTTCCAATATATCCAATATGTTGGACTGGGACTCTGTAGATCCAGGTTCTAGTCCCCACTCGGCCATAAAACTCCCTGGCTGACTTTGGGCTACACCTACCTCACAGGGTTGTTATGAAGATAAAATAGAGAGGAGGAGGACCATGTAAGCTGCCTTGGGTTCCTTGCCGGGTTACAAATGTAATAATAAATATGTGAATCAGGCATATGTGTGAACATCTGTGTGCATGATAAGCAATTCCCATTATCCTCCCATGTGAAGAGGAGGCAGTGGGATTATGGAAATAAAGGCATCATATACGTGTGCACACGTATGCCCAACTCACACATCACTTCTACGAAAGAAGGGTGGAACTGCTCAGTTCCATTGTGGAATTAGTTCACCAGAAGAATGGGATTTTTCCATCCAGAGGCTGCTGGCGTCCATTTCAAATTGCAAACCAAAATTGCTATTTTGGCCTCCAAAATGGAACAGCCACCAGCCTTTTCTCACATATACAGAGGGGCTGTTTATACTTAGGACATGTTGGTATCATTGACCAACATCATCATAAGAGGTCTTGCATATGCACAGGGGCCTCCTGCACAAAGTACACAAGTGTGTGTGTGTGTGTGTGTGTGTGTGCGCCTGCCTTTTGTGGTGTGGGGCTTTTTGGAACCGCTATCAGAATCCATTGCCAATTTATTGGGGAATCTGCCAAAGTGGGAGAATTTGCTATCTAATTCCACTATATACAGAATTTGGTAATATTTTTACTTCATGGTTTTGGGGGTCATGCATGGGAAATTGCCATGTTTGAAACAGCCATCGGAGCCTCATTTTAGAATGGGGCACTATAATGACAGATTTATGAGTGACCCAGTGCATGCATCCATCCATGCCATAAAAAACAACAACGTTGAGCTCATCTTATTTTATTTGTGTGCTTATAGGAATCTTTTACAGAAAGGTGTGGAAGGGGTGTCTATATGACATCGATTTGCTGCTTGGTTCCACAAAACTCCACAGCATTGCAGTTGCGGGGCAGGAACACTAAATCCTAATGGCAGGAGGGAGTGTGGGCTAAGCGGCCGGAAAAGCCACAGTACCAGCAGCCATTCAGCTCGTTGAGGCCACCCCTCCTGCCCTCTTCCCTGCCTTCCCATGCCCTACGCTGTGCTTCAATCCACCCCCAGGAATGCCCACTGGCTCAACCCAAACTGAGACCACCACAGACAGTTGAGAAAGAACATGGTGACCTTGGAGCAACTTTAAAAAATCGTGGTAAATCGACACCACGAAAAAGTGGAGTTTTGGGGGGAGAAGCCTGATGTGGCTGCGAACTGGCAGCTGTGTCATATAAACAACGTAACACCACTGTGGAGCCAGAACAGGCTAAAGAGGGCATATAGACAAGCCCATGGTGAGTCTGTTTATCGAAGATAAGGCGTATAGTGATAAAAAAAATGGATATTGTTCATGTAGGGTAGAAAACACGAGAATTTTTAAAATATACAATATGGACAATCTAGCCAGTTTTGGTTTTCCATTTGCATTATATAAATGGGGGGAGGAGAGATGCTTTTAGTGTGTCATGTGAGAATGTGCCAAATAGAATGAGCACTGTTGTAAAAATCTGAACAGATCTATGATTTGCACCCCAAAACACGTCCATTTCCCTTGACACGCATCTTACACGCATCCTACATGTGTTCGCTAATACACACACCCAAACCGTCCACACACAGCACCCCAAAGCCCCATTCCCCACTGCCTGTCCATTGTATCCATTTCTGCAAAAGTCAAGCTGCTTGCAAGTGATTTAGCGGTGCATGAACTAGGAGCTTGTCAAAATCGCCATTGCTCCTTCTTCTCCAGGTCAGACTCCATTATACACAATCAGAGAAGCACGTCGGCTACCTGACTTAGAGGAACCAGGAGAGTGACTCATCCAGATGTGACCATAGCACACCTGGAGAGGGATAAAATGACCATATAAGGGAATGATAGAAGTGAAGGGACGTTGCAAAGCATCTCTGGGTACAAGTAAAATAGCACATGGCAATGCAACGCCACATATGGCCACTACTCGGGACTACTCGAGAGTAAAATAGAGTTGGCCAAATGATGTCACTAGGGCTATAAACCAATGAGATGAGGGCTAATGTCATGTGACATCTGATGTATAAAAGTATTTGTTTGAACCTTGGCGCGGGGTGACTCTGGAAAGCAGCGTTAGCGTCCAGAGGTTACCTATTTTGCGCAGAATAAAATCAGTTTCCAACGCTTCAAGAGGTCTTTCGTCAAGTGTTTCATATCTGGACTTTGGACACTTGGAAATAGCATAATTTATGCAACAGCACCTTATATTCCTAAAGTCACTTTAATAATTCAAAGAACAACAACCCAAAATTTAGGATTTCCAACAATCTGTTATATGCCTGAAAGTAAGGAAATGGTAGTTGAGGGGGAAGGAGTGTGCAGATGGAGGAACTTCCAGAAGGCTATAGGTGCATTAAGCCTGTTGTAGCAAAAACAACAAAGAGATTTGTACCCCTTTGAAAACGAACACCTTTATTATGGCATAAGCCTTCGTGGCACCTTCCAGATGGACTAGAGGACTACAACCCCATCATCCTCAGCCAGTGCCCCGTTGCCTGCGCTGGCTGGGCCTCATAGACCAATCCATCTGGAGGGAGCCAGGTTGGGGAAGGCTGCGATTCATAGAGCAGAGAGTCCACTTCATCAAACACTTATAGAAGAAAGACTTCTCAGTCGCCAACATTGGGCAGAAAATAGGAAGGTCCCTTTACTGTAAGAGCCGCTTTGCAAAAGCCAACTTTGCTCCAACACAATTGCAAGTGCAGAGCTGGAGGAGCCCATAGATTGCAATAACATCTGGCTGGGGATTTCAATTGGCACCATCAGATCCTGTGGCTCCTTTCCCTTCTCAAACACATCACCGTCTGGAATGCAGGATCCCCTCCGACGAATGCTCAGACAGTTTTAATTGGCTTAGCAGGCAAGGCTGGTGTTCAGAGAACTGTAATGCCACACCGGAAATAGATGGAGGCAAAAGCCAGCCAAGGCTGGGGGCAGGAGCCAAGATTGTGGAGAGCGGTTTCATACCTTTGGGACACGTGGCCTTTATAGAAACCTGCAAAGCCTGCATGCGAGAGGTTGAGAAATGCTGGATGAATGAACCAGACTGCCTATGTGGCCCTGTCGCTCGGGCAGAGTTTTACTTTGCCGTGTCCCATGGCCCAGAGAATTATCTGGAGGCACTTGATAAGGTTCAGCTGTAAAAGCCACACTTGGGAGTAGCCCCATGCAGTGCCTAGATATGAGGCTGTGGGCGGAGGTCTTCCTCGGAAGACGTTCATTTATTTTGCTCTTACCTGCAGCCTGGCTTCTGGAGGCCATTTCTTTGTTTAATTCAGGGGTGTAGAACTTCAGGCCTGAGGGCCAAATTCAGAACTTCTGAGGTTCCAATCCAGCCCTCCAGGGTTACTCAGATGGTCATACCCCTTTTCCTGGAACACTGATTGGTGGGTTTCCAGCTTTTGCACAGTTCCCTTCCCCCATTCTAAAAGGTGGAAATGCCTCTCTTGGGGTTCAATTACTGGCAGTAAGAGCTTTATTTAAACTAAAACAACGCTGGCACTTTTGGCCACACTCTTTTTGCCTTTGGCCCTGCCCACCACTGGAACACAGCCCCCAAGAGCGCCTCCCAAACTGAATTTGGCCCTTGAGGTCAGAGACGTTCCTCACCCCTGCATTAAACTCATTATAAAACACCGGTATCATGCAAAACATCAAAGACCACTTATTGCAACAAATTCCATCAACTCCCTCTAGCATTTACTTTGTATATAGGAAACAGCAACATACACCAAATGTCTTCCAACTCAGCAGCTATTTGCTAACAACCTCGTAACTGGTACAGTTGTACAGGCCCGGGATTACCCTGGCCTCACAGAAGATTAAGCAGGCCAAAGTGCTCCTTCTGTGTCTTCTACCCAAGAATGGAATCATTCCTCTCACATATCCCATAAACACTGAGGCCTTCTAGGCTTCCCTCTTAAAGAGGCAGTATGCAGTAATTTCTAAAACCAATTAAAAGCAAAGCTTAAAAGGGCACCATCCATGCTGAGCTAGCCCTCCCTTGCCCTGTTGAAAATCTGCCAATGTATCCTCCCAATCTTTCTTGTGGGCATAATTAAATGCTGAAGAACTGTCATTGTTTTTGGATGAGTGCTACTGAAGGTTGTAGCTTCATTTTTAAGCTAGCCTCTGTATCAATCTAGAGTAGTTTAGGAACTATTTTATTGTCCAGAATTTACCAGTGGGGACAGTTTCCATGTTTTGTACCTGTTGTGTAGAATTCACACTCCTCAATGGTATGTCTGATTACCTTATATAAGAATATGGCAGCGTAAGGCTTATTACTCAAGATCTACCACATTGATTTTGCTCATTTTTGTTTCAATCTGAAACTTCAGCAGAATAGACATGCGGAAAATTTTGAAAGTTCAAGAAAGTTCAGAGCTTGGTTTTTAATAGCAATTAATTTCCTCAGCTCCAAAGAAGCAGGGCAGCCCTTCCTCCAGCAGGTTGGAGGACAGCCCTGCTTGGCCAATCAGTGTGGCATGAAGGTGGGACCCAGGCACAGCCACACAGTTAAGCTGTTGCCTCCAATGTGGAATGGGAAGGAATGGAGGCAGCCAATCAGAGTGGGCGAGGGAGGGGTGGGGCCACACCACATGCAAACATTGGAGGGGGGATTTGCTATGCATGAGACACATTTGCATTATTCATGAGCCCCTCTAAGATGAGGAGACTGAGGGGCAAAGGAGAAAGGAGCAGGACTACTAGTGCCCATGGCGACATGGGCTTTACAGAAGTTTGCAAATATTATTGCCTTGACATGGATGTATATTTAACTGCATCCACTGATGGACATTGATGCTGTGTTTAAAATAACTACTGGGAGGCAATAAGAACCTCCAAGAAACTGTATGATCATGAGCAACTTGGTGATGTGAAACTGGCTGTCAAAGAACAGCAATCCCATATACAGACTCCAGGTCACTTAAACACAATAGATAGGACATGATAAGCTTATTACCCAATTTCTCCCACCGCAACTGGGAAAACACCTTAAAACTCACTATAGGTTGTAAGGTATTGGTTGGCTTTAGGGGGTGGGGAATTTGAATATGAGGACTCTGATGAGCTGATTACGCAGAGACAAATGTGTGCATCATGCACTGGAGTCACACTCTGAGAGCCACGGCTGTGGGATGTCCGGTTCCCACCCGCCTGCCAAGAGTCACTCACAAAGGCTTTTTAAAAGCCCACAATATATCCCTCCCATGACCTTTTCCCTCCCCTGTTTTTGGGATTCTAGCTATATAACACTACTCCTCTTCTCCATGCTGCCTTTGTTTTCCTTAATTGTCCTATACACACCACACTCCTTTCTAGATTGGTTCTTGCATAGTTCACCCCTGTTTCAAGGGTGGAGAACCAGGTTGTTAACTAGAGCTGATGAATGGTGCATCAAAAGACTCATCCAGGTTCCATGGGGCCAAGGTGAGCATCTTGATGTGGAGGTAGATGAATGTGCTTCAAATCGAGCATAAGGTGCATGCCCTTATGCCTGCTTCCCCTCAGATGGATCAGGAGGACAAGTGACTCCAGTCTTTGCTATCTCCAAGGATCAGTTTAAAAAAGAAAGGAAACAAATCATCAGTAAAGAGGGCACTCCTGTCATTTATTAGTCCATGTAATAATTAACTTTCAGGTCTTAGCTATCAGGTTAGAGGATTCTGGGGCTTGAGAGGGCAGAAAATTAAAAATTACCAGAGAGGGTGGGGGGAGCGAGAGACAGCAAGCTGTAGACGTTTAGGTCGTTCCGCTATCATAAAGATGTTGGTGACTACCAAGGTCCGACAAATGCATCAAATAGGGTGGAAACAATATGGAAATAATGGAAATGAAAACATCCATATGGATTTGGAAATTTGGTGGGGAATCTACAGGGGAGATCTGACATTCAAGGTGTTGGACCATTCCAAAACAGATTATACACCTCTGTCTGTTGCTAATGTAAGTGGCATCCCAATTCTGAAAGCAAAATGCAAATGCCAACAAAAACACCACTTTGGGAAGTCCTTGGATTGCTACCTTTTGCCTGGCAGAGGCATTAACAGCTGCATGATGGGCAGAAACCCAATAAGTGCTGCAGCCTAAATTTTTCTCCACTGTGTGCTAGTATCGAAGCATATGTAATGGAAACAACCCCATATTCCCTCCCACTTTCCCCCCACCTCCCCTTTTCTCCCCTTCTGTTGTCTCCCCTGGGTTTAAATTGTAAGCTCCCTGGGGCAGGACCCTGTCCATTTGTCCTCTGTAAAGCACCATGGGTGTACTAAATTCTTCCTCACCTTCGGGCGGAACTGCACATGATTTCTACTATCCCCAAACGTGTGACACACATGGAGGGGTGGCAGAGGGCATTTGTAGGAGATGGTCGGTGGACATCCCCTTCCCATTCATGATGACTCCATTTACCCATGCCCCTGGCAGTTTTCTCTCAATTGGTCTTATTTTTGGCCTTGAAGTCCAGCTGGCAGCAGGGGCGGAGGAGAATAGTTGGTGACATATGTAAGAGAGTATCAGGAGTCAGGGGAAAGATGAAATGTCCCGCCTCCCATCCGCCAGTTCTCCCCTACAAATGCCCCCCTCCACACTAGCATTACGAGGCAAACCCAGGCTTCAGGGACTTGGGGCCTGTCTCATAACGTGGAGCTCTGGCCTTAGAGGCTGTACAGGCACACACGTCAACCCAGGCAAAGCGTGAAAGCGGCTGATGCAAAACAGAATCCTGGCGCCTTCTCCATTGTTTCTCCTCGTTTTCCAGTTTTTAGCATGTCACAAGCACAATTCTGCAGCCGATGTTTATAAAAATGTGCTTGCTCCAATTTCTCTGAGAGCAGGGGCCTTCCAACTCCCCACCCTCCGATGGAACCGACAGCAAGTCAGGATCTATGAACTTGCTGCAGAAGATCATCGGAGAGTCTTGCTTTAAGTTCTAGCGGCGCTAAGAGCAGCTGGCAGTACCAGGACACTCTGCCTGACACCCCAGCAGCTGATCTGAAGCCAGGGGGAATATATTTCCTCTCAGAATGTGTTTGCCAAGCCAAAATAAGAGAACAAAAACAAGAGCCTTGGAAATGCAGGCTCCTACCGCCCACATGCTCCCTTCATCCAGCTGTGTGGAATGTTTTCACATCTGGATGGAATGTTTTCATGGAGAATCCCCTGGGATCCCTTGAATCTAAGATCTCATTTCAAAGAGGGGGTACAAGGGAAGGAAGACAACATTATGTCCTAGTCAGCACTAAATGGTTTACTTTCACTACAAAATAACTGCTGCAGCAGGGGAAAAGGACATGGTAGAATTGAGGTAAAGGTAGGCTGGACGTCATCCAATCAGATTATCTAGGCCCTGTCTTCACAACACTGGGAACGCTGTGCCGTGATGCCTCCCCGGCGTGGTGCGTTGCATTAACGCCCTTTATGCCAGTCCTGATGTAAGGGGCGCAACAGTGCCTTTTCCTTTGTTGCCGCCCGTGCCGCCGAGTATTCGGCAGTGCGGCAGCTGCTGGAGGGGAGACTGGGAGCCTCGGCTCCCCTACTCCCAGGTACGTTTTTTTGAAAAAATTACAAAATGGGGGGAGGACAGCAGAGGCACGTTGGTGTGCTTTTTTAAAAAAAAAAAAATTAAATGTGGGGGAGGACTGCCGCAAACTAAAAAAGTCACGTTACATGGCAGACTTTTTTAGTTCACAACACCTGGCCTTTGCCCCTAGATGGCTTTGCACTGGCAGCTGTGTCATGTAACACAACTGCCGCCAGTGCGAAGCCATGTCGACAGAAACTGTCCATCCAGAGGTACCCCTGGACAGAAGAGCTGGGAGAGGAAACTGTCGAACTGGGGACAGGAGGGGAGAGATAGTGAACCTAGAAGCACATGACAGTTTTTTTAAAAAAGCTGGAAGTGGTTTGACAGGGAAATTATCACTGTTCACATCCGTACAGGTCAGTGTGGTATAGTGTTGGACTGGAACACGGGAAACACAGGCTGTAGTCCCCACTTGGCCATGAAGCTCACAGGGTTGCTGTATGGATAAAATGAAGAGGAGGAAGACTATGTAAATCCCCTTGGGTTCCTTGCAGAACACATTTATTTTGGCCCACCTTTATCTATGGTCAAAAACAGGCATCACATGATTTTAAAACACTAAAAAAAGCACCTTGCAGCACCTGTTTACCAAAGATGACAGTGGTGGAATGGGTGTGCAGCCGTACCACCTTCAACACCCTGAAGAAAGGATGGTTTGACTCCAGTTTTTCTCTAACACATCCCTGTCCTCACTCTCCAGTGGTCTTTCTTGTCACAGAGCCAAATGCAGGCCTTAATTAGATTTTGGGCTAAGGTTGCCAACATTTTTCCTGGCCTTGCCTATGGCTTTTTTTCCATGCCAGGAAAAAACTTTGTTTGCTCAATTTCTGCATGCTGTGGTGCTGTTAAAGGCACAGAAGCCAGTGAATGAGGAATGGTTTTGCACACAGAAGATGGTGGCAACCCTATATAGAAATTGTGGTCATGTTAATCCGCAGCCATATGCACACATTGGATGCTGGGGGCTCTGATGTCAGTGGGGCAGTGAATACACTCTGGGTTTCATTCAGAACAGTCAGAAGTCTAAAGGAGCTACCTCAGAGGAGGAGGAAAGGGGGCATTCCCTGTGGGCAGAGAGCGGAGGAGACCAGAGAGGCCAGGATATGTGTTATCCTGAGCCTCTTCCAGCCCCCTTCCTTCCCCCTCCACAGCACCCTCTCTAGACTGGCTGAAAATGTCTAGTGAAAATACAGTTGATCAGAGGGTGGGGAGACAAAGATCGCCTCTGCCGCTCCTCCTGCCCTCTCACCTTCAGTCCAGCAGGGCATAGGAATCTCAGGAATCCCCAAGTTCAAGGGCTTCCAAGAGGCAATCTGTCGTCATCATCAAGGTGACGAAGTTCTATTCTTCTTTGCCCTTGGTCATCATAAATGTAACTTCCCCATGGAGAGATCAGATCGAAAATGATTTAATTTTAGACTTTGTTCTAAAAAATAGGTATGAATAAGTTGGAGATCCCTCCCCCACCCTTGGATTCTGCACCACCCAAAGGGAGCACTGCTTGCCCCTGTCTGCTGAGTAGTCCAGGCACAGTGGTGGGAAGGAGGGGAGGTGGGATAAGAGTGGCCTTCCATTGAGATGCTAGTTGGCAGAAAGAGTCAAAGGAATTGTTTTTTAAAGCGGCACTCTGAGACTGCAGGCTAGTACAGGATGTAGATTTAAATAACATACCTATATAAAATCATATATTTAGGGTGACCAGATCGCTCGGGGTTTCCCGGTCCTAACCGGGAAACCAGGGGCGATCCAGGCCAACCGGGGGGCGGCGGGGGCAAACCGGGGCTGCGGGGGGTCATGCGGCGGCGGCGGTGGCGAGCGGCGGTAGACCCAGTAGGTCTGGGCTGGGTTTTGGGGGGGATGTTTGCCTTCGTGGTGGGGTTTCGGGTGGACCTACCGGGCCCTCTGCCGCCACTGGGCTCGCTCCGCCGCCGCCGCCACCGGGCTCGCGGCACCACCGCCGCCACCGGGCTCGTGCTGCCGCCGCCACTGCCAGGCTCGCGCCGCCACCGCCGGGCTCGCGCCACCACCGCCGGCGCTGCAGGGCTCGTGCCAGAGGCTGCAAGGAAGAGGGCCGATTCCGGAAATGATGAAATCAGCCCTCTCCCGTCTCTTCTGTGTGGCCTCTGGCCTCCTCAGGGTTTGTAATGATGGCGACAAGCCCCCAGGAACCCAGATGCCCGCGCGGAAGAGATGGGAGAGGCCGAATACATCACTTCCAGAATCGTCCCTCTTCCTCGCAGCCTCTGGCGCGAGCCCGGCGGCGGTGGCGGCGGTGGTGGCGGAGGCGGTGGTGGCGCGAGCCCGGCGGCAGCGCGAGCCCAGCGGCACGAGCCGGAGATGGCGGCGCGAGCCCGGTGGCGGCAGAGGGCCCAGTAGGTCCAGGCTGGTTTTTTGGGGGGGTAAGTGGCTTATTGGGGGAGTTGTTTTGGGTGGGGGGGTGGCGGAGGGGGACCGGGATTTTGGTGTCCGAAATCTGGTCACCCTAATATATTGGTTCCAACTCACAGTTGCAGACTGTCTGCCATGTTCCTCCCAGAAGGGGGCAGCAGTGTGCCCTTGAATTCAGTACTTGGTTGGGGCTTTTATCACATGTATCATTTCCCCCACCCCAGATTGCTTCTGTGGGTTCTCCCTCCGTTTCCTATGCGAATCAAGCGTTTTGAATCACACGTGGTCAGTTTTGCTCCAATACCTCAGCTCAGTCTGTTGAACTTACCTGAAATGGACTTTGCCCATTCAGGGTTAAATCGAAACAGAAACTAAAAATGGAGCACTCAGGGCAAGAGAGCAGCAGGAGGGGAATGAGATCATGCAAGCCCAGTGCTGAAGAAGTGGAGCAAAGCCAAGGTGGGTGTGCTTAAAACCGCCCATGTGATAATGACCTTAAAAGCAGGGATGTACGTAGAATTTTGTTTCTGTTTTCAAAACACTCGAACAAGCCCCATTCACAACCCCCTGATGCGAACATGCACACATTTTCAGAGAAAATGTTCACATATTTCCAAAGTTGTGAGCCCACTTGAAAAAATATGCATTTTTATTCTTTACTGAATGTGGGGAAAGTGGGGATTTGGGGTGTGAGTTTTTTTAAAAATGTGCATTCTTCCCGATCAAAAAAGAAAGAAAAACAAAGACGCTTGCATTCGGGAAGGGGAATGAAGTGAACCAAGCTCCAAGAAGGAATTCAGAGAACCTTGACAAGCTTGAGCACCACATGTTCGTCCATAAAAGCGACATATCCCGGCTAATTTCCCTTGCCTATAGAAACAGGATAGCCTAGCTCCCCTGACTGCCATCAACAACAACACCACCACACACACACACACACACACACAGGTTAATGATGATCACTTCCATATTCATGATCACTAATGCAGATTAGAATTCCCATGTTGCCCATGAGTGTGCATGGAAAGAGTGGGAAAGAATCCACTGTGGGCTCAACAGTGTGGTTAAAAGTGAGTTAATGGGTAACAAAGGATGGATTTGCACACAGAGGTTCCTGTTTTTTTAATGCCCTCAGTGCTTCCCATTGGCCATACAAAAGGATATCTGAGGGGGTCATTTCCAGGAACACAATTACTAGCAAACCATCTTCGATCATGCTTTGGAGCCTCCTAGTGGTTCAGCTGCTGTATGCACTCTATACTAAAGTGTGTGGCCTTTGGGTTGTGCTCAAGCGAGCATTTCAGTGAAGCGACGGAAGCCATTTCTCCCTTCTTGCCACTTTGGCACCACTAGAGATGAAAATGATTTAAAATGTATTGGAGAAGAAGGAGGCTTGTTGCAGTCTGCGTTAGGGCTGTGCAGAGCAACGCTGCTCCACTTTGAAAATCGAAGCAGAGCTCCGTTGAGGGGCTTCTCTACTCTGAGTTTCGAAGCAGCTCGGTTGCTCCGCTTCATCGGATTATTCGTCGGAGCTCCGCTACCTTTTTGGATAACTGCTCTCTCCCCACTCCTCTTTCAATTTGACTGTCCTTGGCAATTTTCTTGACCCTCCCCATCCATTCTTCGATTAATTCCCCTCTACTTCCTTCCTACCTTTTTGCTTTCATTCTCATCATTAAAGTCACTCCATTTACCAGCTCCTATTTCCCTCACTGTTCACTTTGGTGGAAATCTAATATGCCAGTGGGGTTTCTTGGAGCTTGTAGTCCTTTCCTCAGCAACAAAGCATCAAGACATCCTTCCACCAAACTACATCCCCCACAATGCTTAATGGAGCAAGTCCCCAAATTTTCTGCTTCAGTTCTTCAGCTCTTTGCCCCGGGTTGGCTCCAAATCGGTGGCTGTGTCATATAACAAATGCAGCATGGATTTGGAGCCACTCTAGGGCTTCTAGAGCATATAGACAATCCCCAGGTTGTCCTTCCATTCAAGGCTTATATTCTGCAATTGCCATGCCTCACACGCATAATTTTAGACAGTGCACAGATGATGGCATCTCCTTCCATATGTCACCATCCTGTGTTTTTCCATCACTTCTTCCATCTTTTTCCTAACTAGAAAAAAAATTGGGGAAGAAAAGATGGAATAGCTGCACAATGCCTTTCGATTGGTAGCACTAGGATCCCTCCATAAGTATCCAGGAAGAGAAGCTGCTGTGCTGTGTGTATTCAATTCTTCAAGAAGCTCCTCATTTCACCACTAGATGGAGTTGAGCCATGAGCAGGGATAGAACATAGCCCTGCTACTTGCTTCGGAGGTGAAGTAGAACTGTTCATACTCTGCTACCCCCCAACCCATGTCTCTCCCCACCCCACCCCTGCCACCTCAATTGCACATGTTGTTTTTCTCCTTTTCCTTGTGCTTCTTCCAAATGGGTGTCTCTGCGATGTTTTGCTGTTTATTGCCCAGTTATATAATGTAAGTATTTGCAGTGTGTTAAGGATATTTGCTATTCAGGAAGTAAGTGCTGTGTGGGCTTCAAATATCAAGTTGGTAAATGGTTAAATCTGGTGGGAGGGAAGGGAGAGCTGCTCAGGTAGGCTGACCATATGAAAAGGAGGACAGGGCTCATGTAACTTTAACAGCTGTAGAGAAAAGGGTATTTACGAATTTAATAACTGCAGCAAGGTTAATAATGGCTAGACAATGGAAAGTGCAAGGCAACTACCAAATAGAAGATTGGTATAAAGAAGTGTGGAATATTGCTATAAATGATAAGTTAACAAACAATGTTAAAGTTAAAAGAGGAATATTAAGAAAAAATGAATTTGGAGATATATGGGGATTATTTGTGGATTAAGTATTTAAAAAGGTATTTCAGCCAGTGTCATTTGTATGCAGTTAGTTCCTGGTGAAATTCCCTCTTCATCACAACAGTTAAAGTTGCAGGGGCCCTGCCTTCTTTTGTATATGGTCACTCTAGTATAGTGCCTGCAGCTTTAACTGTTGTGATGAAGAGGGAATTTCACCAGGAACTAATTGCATACAAATGGCACTGGCTGAAATTCCCTTTTCTCTACAACTGTTAAAGTTACATGAGCCCTGTCCTCCTTTTCATATGGTCAGCCTATGCTCTGGAGGCGTTCCTGGGTGGAAGATGACCTGCCATGGTCACTGGAAGCCGGGGGAGGGGAGGGCTCGGCAAGTGTGATGGCTGCCGAAAAGCCCGTACTGCCTCCCTTCGTCTGTATACCTTTCCACCAACCTGCCCCAGCGGGGGTTGGCAGCAGAGCAGCGCCAACTTGGCGCTATGAAGACAGCCCTATAGCTGCTGTGGGTGGAAAGGGGGTACATCCAATTCACGAGTGGTCATTTGAAGCTCAGCACACCTTCACTATAACCTGTGCACTGGGTTGGTTCCATTTTATCACCCTGTCTCTGTTTAGTTTTTAATCAATCTTTAGTGGGGAGGCACCCATCACGAAGTTTATAATGGATGTGTGATGAGCTGTGATAAGCTCGCCTGCCCAATATGTCACTGCACACATCAAAACACCTCGTAGAAAGATGGAAAAGTAGCACTAAGAGCATCTATCCCTGTGGAGGTTGCACTTTCTGTTCTTCTGGGAGAAATTGGACTTTTTGAGGTCTCTGCTAAGCCAGAAGAGCCAAAGAAAAAATACAGGATGACAGTGTCGTGTGAATGCCCTGTCAAAATCAGTGAGTGATGCATGGCAATTCCACACTGAACACCTAATGTGGAAGCACCCTTGGTCAGGCACCCAGTCTATTGCCTCCATCACACCTCCATTTTTCTCCCACTTTAAGTTCCTGTTTTTCACCTTCGGTTCTTTCCTGGCTCTAGCACTGGTCATTCACAACTTCCCATCATCACATCATTTGCATCTTCACACTCTTCCTTTTTCTGCCACTGTACTTCGCAATTCTTCCGGATCAATGCATTTTTCACTCTTGCATTCTTTCCAGCCCAGCCACCTCCCTTCTCTTGCCCCCTCTGTTTATTGGCTGCTGTGAACCCCTAGTCCCATCCCATTTGAATGACACCGGTTTCTTTCCTTTCGTGTAAGGGGGTGGGGTACTTCTCCCCTCATTTTTGACTTCATGCGGGTGGTCAGGGAGGAGCAGATCACCTGCAGATGAGCACGTTTCTCTCCATACGGTGAAAAGCTTCACCTGCTAATTTCTTCAGATCAAATGGTGGTGAAAAGCCAATCATCTGGCATCCCTATGTTGATGATGCCCGTATGGAAAAGGAAGAGACAGTGTAGACACAAAGAGATCTTCCATTTCACCTCAAAGATAATCCTTCTCAGGATTATTCTGGGAATCTTTACCCTGGAGAAGAGAAGATTAAGGGTAGACCTGATAATTGAAGGGCTGTCACACAGAAGATGGAGTAGGCTTGTTCTCTTTTGCTCCAGATGAGGGATGCTTTCAGACAAAGTGTTCCTCGTGCTACCAGTGAGAAGGCATTGTGCAACTTTTCCATCTTTTCTTCCTTAACAGATTTTCTTTGGCAAGAAAAAAATTGAATAAATAGTGAGAAAACACGGGAGAGTTATGAGCAGAAGATGACATGGTCTGGTTCCCCATAAAATTCCATGAATAAGGCAGGGTGATGGCATCATAAAAGCCTCGTCTGAAAGTGCACTAGAATGAGTGGATGGAAATTTCAGGAAAGAAGATTTTGGCTAAACATTAGGAGAAGTCTCATAATGGTCAAAGCTGTTCAGTACTGGAACAGGCTGCCTCATGAGTTGATGGGCTCTCCTTTACTGTCAAGGATGCTATTGTCGCAAAATGCTTGCACTGAGCAGTGGATTGGACTAGATGACCTCCAAGGTAGTTCCTTCCAATGCTGTGATTCAGCAGAGCAATTCACATGTTCTATGGCAAGCCCTCGGGCATTGAACTATCAAGTGGGACAATGCGTAGAGCAATGAACACACATGTGTGAATCAGGCCTGTGTGCAGGTATTTGGGGGCCACAGCATCCCAGTGCAGAGCAAGCCACAACTTGGGCGCATGAAACGAGATCTGTGTGGGTTGCACTGGTCCAGCATGACAAACCTCTTATAAACTTGGTGGAAAATTCCAGCCCCACTTAATCCCTGGGGCTTCTGGGGAAAAAAAGAAAAGAAAACCACCGGTGACATTTCAGAAAAGATCCAAACAGGAAAGAATTAGCAGGAGAAATGCCTTTCTTCTTGCGGCCGCCACGGCTGTGCCAGGACTAAGCATGCAGGAGTGGCAGCAGCTGAGGGGCCACCCCCAGCCCCGGTTCCCCTCCCTCGGGCTGCCTCTCTAAACACACAGGGCTTACTTGGGAAGATTAGGAGAGAACGCAGCAAAAGACCACAGAGATCCTTTTGTAATGGGAGTGGGATTAAGGCATCAAGTGACCGGTTGCAGCTCCCAAGTGGGTTTCAGGCTTCTTAGAGCATCGGGTCACTGTCAGGTTCAATCACCCACAAGCCGCAGAGGTGGGAAGAAGTGGAGTGTGGAGTGTGCCGACAAAGAACCTCGCCAGAACACATGCCAGGCCAAACGTCTCAAGTGCCAGGCACAGTGCCGGAGCCTGCTTCTGTAAGTAGCTCCTCAATTCATGCTGCTGTTATCCTATGTGCTAGATTTTTTTCCTTTAGAAACAACTTCTTCTTCTTCTTCTTCTTCTTCTTCTTCTTCTTCTTCTTCTTCTTCTTCCAACACTTATGTTTCCACCATTTGTAGTCGGGCAACTTTATCTAGCTCTGGTGGGCTACACATTCCGTGGGGTTAGGTTAATTCATCTTCCTAAGAATCATTACTTTAAAAAGGAATAAGGCTCACTCTAGATTAGGGGTAGGCAACCTGGTGCCCTTCAGATGTTTTGGACTACAATCCCCATCATCCCCGACCATTGCCATGCTATCTGGGACTGAAGGGAGTTGTAGTACAAAACATCTGGAGGGCGATGGGTTGCCTATCTCTGTTCCAGATAAATAGATGCAGAAGAAGACAACAGCTGCTCCTGGATCTTTTGCAGGGGCTCAAAAGAGGGAGATTCGGCAGGTGCAGTCTGTAGGTCAAGCTGCACCTGCCACAATTCCATCTCGTACACAAGTACATAAGCCCTGTGTTCCTTTGTGAAGTATAAGGATACTCCTTTTAAATGCATATGTTGGCATTCTCATGCTTTTATAAGCCCCCCCCAACATTGAAGTATTTAAATTCTTGAGAGCTATCATCTGCCCCCACCCTCAAATCATAAGCATTAGCATAGTCTTTTTTAATGTACAAATCCGATTATCGATTGTTCTGTATCATCTACAGAGCATCTACTTGATGAATCTGAAATAACAACTATAAAATCACCATCATTCCATGTAGGTTACGATCAGCATTCAATGCAGAGGCATCCATACAATGAAAAAGTAGAAAAATACACCTTTAACTGAATTATCCATGTTTACTAAATCATAAGTTTTCCTGAGTTCCAGTGGGCTTACTCCCAAGTAAAGTGTGCATGGACAGGATTGTAGCCATAGCCGGTCTAATGGTAAAGGGGGGGGGGGAGTGGGTGTTTAAACTGTCTTAAAATGAAGCTGATCCATGTTATGTGACCTTGGATATGGATCCTTCCTTTCCTTTTTTTGGGGAGTCACAAGACTGTCTGCCTGTATATAAGAGTTTATAGGATCATTTAGCATCTGTCTCTCGTATTACATTTATCAGCTTCTAAACAAGAGGAGTTTAAACTGTGGAGTACCAGGGAGAAGGTTGGCAGGGAAAATCTAAGCATATTGCTACAACTGCATGATCTGAGAATATCTCTATCATCTATCTATCTATCTATCTATCTATCTATCTATCTATCTATCATTTTCAGTGACAGATTCTTGATAATAGTGTTATCATGAACATCTGTCTGTCATTCATCTCTCTCAGTTGTTTGCACATAACAATGCATCGGCTTAAAAATCAGTGGGTTATCAGGGACACACAGCGCACCCACCTCTTCTGCTTTACTCAACAACCCATGAGTAAAGCAGAAAAGGTGGGTGTGCTGTGTGTCAAGTCAGCAACCCACAACCAGCTCCTGTTGAGCATAACATCTGAATCCAGACCACTAGGTTGTTTAGTGGCTAAACAACCCAGTGGTTAACCCAACAACAAACCATGGGTTAACCACTGGGTTATTCATCCTGTAAACAACCCAGCAGTCTGGGTTTGGACATTACACTCAGCAGGAACTGATTGTGGATTGCTGAGTCTAGGCAGAAGATGCAGGCATGTTGCATGCAATGTGCCTGCTCAATCCTGCTTGCGCATGACAACCCATCTTTTTATGGGTTTTTGTGACATGTCCTGGATTGTTGTTATGTGAGAACCAAGTCTCTCTGTGTGTGTTATGGTGGTGGTTGTGTGTGGGGGGCTGCACAAAGGCTGGATTCACATAACACACTAGCCCACTTGAACCGTGGATTATTGAACTGTGGGTTATTGTGTTGTCTGAAAGCAGTGCATTTTCTGCAGGGTGGCTTGTTAACCATGTCGTGTGGCTTGTTAACTACCCTGAACAACTCAACAACAAACCATGGGTTCTCAAGGTGGCTTGTTCAAGAAAAATAAGCCACACTACATGGTTTACAAGCCACCCTGGGAAAATGTGCTGCATTCAGACAACAGGATAACCCACACTTCAACAGCAAGCCCTGGTTCAATAACAACCCATATGCAAACATTGAGGCTGAATTTGGACAACACGATAGTCAATGGTGGGGTAATAATCAACTTTACAGTTGTTCATCTAGGGGGTACTCCCCACACAACATGGTAATAAATAATCAACCGTGGTGTGGATTAGGATCAGCGCTGAGTTGACTATGGCAGCATTCGGATGACATGATAGTCAATACAACTGATGATTGTTCCCCTCCCCTCCCCAGTTGACTATTGTGTTGTTCGAATTCAGCCTGAGTGTGGGTTAGCATGTTGTTTGAACCCAGTCAATGGCTGAATTCGGACGACACAATAAGCAACTGGAGGTGTTGGGGTATGGAAACAATCGTCAGTTGTATTGACTATCGTGTCGTCCGAATGCTGCCATAGTCAACTCAGGGCTGATCCTAATCCACACCACAGTTGATTATGTATTACCATGTTGTGTGGGGAGTACCCCCTAGATGAACAACTGTAAAGTTGATTATTACCCCACCATTGACTATCGTGTTGTCCAAATTCAGCCATTGTCTTCATGAAGAAGGAGTGAATGGGTGGGGATTTTGTCTCTCCCTCCCTAGGTCCCACCATTTCAGATGCCTTTAAAGGATCTGCTATATATCAGTAGACAGTGCTGCAAACAATGGACAGCCCTTGGGGCCAAAGCCCAGGACCCTACAGCCCAGAGAGCAGCAGATGATGAGGGCAGCAGGGCAGCAGAAGCCAACTCTATTTTATGCTTGTGTTTCATGATGGTTCTGTGATTTAAGCAAAAGTAAAATACAAAACTGTACATGGTCAGAGTATTTAGTTGTTTATTTATCAGGGATTGCAAACATTCTAACATGAGGAATATAGAAGCAATTATAAAGCATGGAAAAGTGGTTGGGTTGGGAGGAACAGAAATGTTAGCTGAGTGCTTCACAACTGAAATAATGTCCAAGGCTGGCTAAAACGGTGGGGGTATAAGACTGTTAGGCCCAGGGTCTAGAATTACCAAGCTGCATCAGTGTTAGTGGAATGCCTCTATTTCAAAGCACCCTGGCAATATATCATACAGAGCTGCCTTCCCTAGCCTGGTGCCCTCAAGATGTGCCACCATCATCTCCAGCCAGCACAGCCAATGGCTTGCTAGCTGGAGATGTTGGAAGCTGTAGTCCAGCACATCTGGAGGGCACCAGGCTGGGGAAGGCTGATAGCTACACTGAATTCCATAGAAGAGGCACTCTAGTTTTAGAATATGTTCTTCCCCTCTGCTTCTAGAAAATTGATCTGGCAACATTATCTTTCCACTTCCCTCCCCCACTGCAATGAGCAATGGAGCAGGAAAACCATTCTAGACTAGAAGGGGTGCCTTGGACTTTTTATATGCTGTAGATGAATGTGTGAGTATTATTTACACAGACAAGATGTCTATTCTGCATCTGAGTAGCAAAAAACTCAAAAAATGTACCTGGGGGCAGTAGAGTCAGGAAAGAAGTTCCCATAATAAAACACCCACCCACACTATCCAGTAATATCTGTAAACAGTCCTTACATGACTAGTGCGTGCATGTGCTCGTTTCCTATATCTATTCCGACACGTAGAATTGTTCTGTTCAATCCATTCTCACTTTCCACATTCATAGTTACCAAATGAAGGCCAGACAGGTTATGTATTCAGAAGCAGAAAGTGAGCGACATGCAGCTCCTTGTTTGGTGTTCCGGTCTTTTCTCAGAGTTCTGCTGATGTGGGGGTATAATAAATACTTTTTCTCCCAAGTCTTTGCATAGTGAGGAGAGAAAACAATGCCTGTTGACTATATGTCTTAGTTGCACATTAATTGGGCTCTTTGGAAACACGACTGTTTGATGCTAAAGGGCATCACCTTTCCCTGAGAAACCTCAATCACTACTTCACCTTCTGGTAACAGTCCTGAATTATATGACCTTTGGCTCAGGTTTTGGTCCTGTCTTGGAAGTCACCTTGTCCAGCAGTTTTCCCCACTCTCAGCTAATTGTATGCATCTTGTTGTTTATGTTTCCCGATCAACTTTATATATACACACAACTTGTTTGTCCCGCTTCTTCAGCTTTTACTGCATGTTCCTTTTGGTAACTTTCCTTCATTCAGACCTCTGGATCCCTTTCTCCCAATAATGGGGGTCATTATGTGATTTTATGTGACAAAGGCAGGACCTACATTACAATTTTATAACAGTTTATAACAGTCTTCACAACTATTGGGGCCCATGACATATTCCATATACGCTTTTCAAACAGCTTTCAAAGTGTTATATCTTTCTTGGTGTAGATCTGGCCAAAGAGAACAATGGTTCTGACACAAGTTCAGGCTGTGCAGGTGCCAGATGAAAAACATGTAGCTTTCATTTATACACACACACACACACACACACACACCCCTTCTACAGTTAGCTTACTTCCAAGTGGTGACTTTGCCTAGAATAACCCTGGCACATTCACTTTAAAGCAGAAGAGGGGTGGTACAAGTAGAAAATATACATCATCTCCCCACAGAATAACCCACACTGGGGAGGGAAGAAGATGGAGGGCAGGATTTAACTGGGTCACCCATCAAGACATCCAGCTCCAGATAACTCATGCAAGTAAGCCAAGCTACATGCAACAGAGTAAGAGAAGAAGAGCCCAGAATTATTAGCCAGATCTATATGCCTGCATGGTTTCAAGCCAACGTTTCTACAATTCGTTACTTCATGTATTGATGAGGAATTGGCTCCAGTTGCCAAAATGTCTGCCCCACTCTGGTGACATTTCTTTGGAGTTAGGGAAGTGTTACAAGAGTACAGGACCATTATCTGGAATGCTTGCATCTATAGAAGTGTTCTCAGTTTCATAAAAGACTGGACGGCCACCAGAACAATCACCTTTGGAATACCTCCAGGTGTTACTGCCAAATGTCAACATCATGTCTGAGCAGGAGGGCCACTTCTGGGATTTTAAAGTTAGTATACTTACTTGAAGTAAGTATAAAATCCAAAAGAAATTGATGGAGCACATTTCCAAGGAAATAGTGCATCTGCTGGAGTTGGGGGGGGGGAGAGGTTTGGTTGACAACTTTGTGGGTGTTCAGACATTGCTGAATACTCTTCATTCCATACTTTTAATTGTGGTGGTTCACAATTAAAACCATGCAGTGTGGTTTATTTTTCTCGAACAAGCCACACTGCATGGGTAACAAGCCATCCTGCAGGAAACGCACTGTGTTTGGACAACAGAATAATGCATGGTGGATTAGCGTGTTGTGTGAATCCAGACAACGAGTCAGAAGGCACCAGAAGACCATGCAATCCAGGCCACTGCGAAAAGGCAGGACAACCCCTGGATTCCACATAAGCACTCCAGGCCACTGTACGCTGGGTAAGTGTACCTCAGAAGGTGCCTTTCAGGGCAGACAACAGCACAATTCATCTCACTGCAGTGCCTGTTTTGTTTTTGGTATATGCAGGTAGGGTAGTCTGGGATCCAGATTTTCTGTATGGCTGCCAGAGGTTTTTTGCTGCAACATTTTCTCAGGAACAAGTTGCTAATCATGTGGGGAAACAAAACATTTCCTCAATATTGAAATCAGCTTGTAAATAATTCAAGAAGTTGTGTGACTGACACAAAACCAGTTGTCTGCTCTAGCCCCACTCAGCAGCATTCCTTACAACAGCATGCCCCTACCTGGCAACCTCCAGATGTGCTGGATTACAATTCCCATCATTCCCAGCAAGCATTGTCCCAGGAGGTTTGCTTTCTGAGGGTGATGGGAGTTGTAGTCCCATACTTCTGGAGGGTGCTGGGTTGGGGAAGGCTGCCTCACGCAGAGAGTCCATCAGTTCCCCAGCATGTCTTCCCAGGGTGCCCTGCCCTGTTGTGGGAGGACCTGAGCTGGCAAATCTGTACATCTCCTCCAGTCGCATGACATATCTAGGAGAATGGAAAATTTTGTTAGCTAGACCCGAACACTAAGACCTTCTCCTTAGGCCCAAGAGAACCTTCTCTAAGTTAGTTAGGGCTCAGACAGAGTCCCATTGGGCTGAATTCGTCTTATGTGGATGGACAAAAAAGACTAAAGGGAATTCAAAGATGGAGCTACCTCCACTGTACAGGGCCAATATGATGTGCAGACCAAACAGAGTGGTCATGCCTAACAGAGGACAGTGCTTTATTTGAACAAGTGTCAGAGGACAATGCCTTATTTGAAATCACCCTGAGTTTCATGGCCTGTCCAGAGCAAGTCCATTTTAGATGAAGAACCATCAGAAGGAAGAACTTGGCCTTGAAGTTGCCCATGAATAGTAGACTGAGCAAGGCACACACACTATGGTGAGATGTATTGCATTTCTATTTAAATTGTAATGATTATTTCTAAATGTGCACCTATACATCTAAATTCGCATATGCAAATATCATGCGACTCGATTGACTGCCATACAACATTTTTGTGCTTTTGGCATTACACGTCGGAATAATTTTCAAGCTGCCTCTAGCAAACACATGGGTTGAACCACGAGAATATAAACACTGGAGGTTTCTGAGGACTATCCATCATGTTGAGCAATTCCAGGCAATGATGTAGCTGAGCCAGGAAATCCACCTCATAGAGATATTATGAAACCTCCAAGACCAGAGTTTTCGTAACACAGTCAGTGTTCCATCGTTGTGTTTCACTTTAACACTTTCACTTCTGGAGAAGTATTTTCTGCATCTTTAGGGAGCACAGACAGCAGGTGTAGATAGCTGCTCCCACCTCTTTCTGTGCCTTGCTTTGGCCCACGATGCCATTACCTCTCCTAATCACGCTCGTCCAAGCACGGCAGTCCAAAGCAAAGTTATGGATGTTCTGGGGCAGTGTAGGAAAAGTCCTTCTGAGGATCAACATGCTTTAGCGTTCCTTTTAATGTGTAAACTATCTTCTGGGCAGCAGTCCAAACCGGCACTACAGTCCTGCTTAATAAATTGCTTCTATTACATCGCCTTTTCAATACTCTTGCTCTGATTCTTCCTTCCCTCAGACTTCCCCATGTTTCTTTCTCCTATCTCTAATGTTACCTCTCTGTTATTACATGTGCCTCCTCCAAAGTTATTCTTCAAGTTCTTACCCCGCCTACAAACAAAACTCCCAGAAATCTGCTAGTTTTTGTTTTGTTTTTAAAATTTGCATGTGAGCTCTGTCCACAGTATCAGCAGCTCTGGATTTCTGAAGTAGCACAAAGACGTCCTGATTTGGCACTGGTTAGTGGTTTGTTTGTGACTGCTCCAAAATACCTTATATGTGCATCTATCGTCTGAACTCCTCACTCTTTGAAACAGACTGTATTTGTGACACCTAGGAGTCAACCCTGGAGTCCCTTAAAATATTATTCATTAAATTTATTTATTTAAAGAATTCTATCCTGCCCTATATCACTGGAATCTCAGGGCGGTGTACAGATGAAATCATACAATACATAATTTAAAAGTACAGAATTTTAGAGCAGTAGAAACAATTAAAACAATTAAAATTATGTGCAAGCTTGGTGAATTTAGCCATCAAAGGTTTTGTTTTTAAAAAAATGTTTTAATTTGACCAGCCCCGGTGCCAGTCGGGCCTCCAAAGGGAGGGCGTTCCACAGCTGGGATGCCACAACAAAAAAAAGCCCTCTCCCATGTCCCACCATAGCGCATGTCTCATGCTGGTGGGATGCGGATGAGGACTCCTCCAACAGAGCTCAAGTCTCGGGCAGGTATATAGGGAGAAGTGGCTCCCTGAAGTATTGAGGTCTCAAGCTGTTTAGGGCTTTAAATGTCATTACTAACACCTTGAATTCTGATATGTTTCTTACATGGACTGTACCCCATATAAGTAACAGCATGCAAACCAAACGTAGATCATCCTGTATGATAACAGAACACATGCTTATTGTCCTGATTAGCAGGACAAAATAATCCAGAAGCAGGCAACTGGTACCCTCCAGATGTCTGGGACTACAACTCTCATAAGCTGCAGCCAGTATGGCCAATGGTCAAGAATGCTGGGAGTTGTAGCTCCAAACATCTGGAGGGCCCCAGGTAGGGGAAGGCTGCAATAATCTACATAAGGCAGGAGTGGGAGACAATTTTTCTGTGAAGGTCTGCATCCCCTCAGAGGTCATCTTTTGGGGTGGGGGTGGCAAAGATCCAATACTGGGAGGAACCAGAGCCCCAAATGGACACAACCACCTTTTTCTTCCTGCCTGCCTTTCCTTATCCCTCCATGCTCAGCAGACTGCTGGAAGAGGGAGAGACTACTCTTGCCAGGTGTCTGCATGAATCACATCCAGAGGGCTTTTGAAATTAGGCTGATGGCTGCATAAAATGAGGCTGCGGAGGGCCAGTTGCCTACTTCTGATAGGAAGTTTTTACAATACACATACATCAATGTACTCTCAGTGTGGGGAAAAGTCAAGCTCAAAGTGGTCCTAAGTTAGCATTCCATGCCAACTTGCCATGGGCTCCTTGGCTACATCCCCTCCCCATAATATCGCTTTTGGGTTTACCCAGGTTTACCCCAACCATGCAATGCTGTTTTTGCCTTCCTGCAGATTCTCATTCTCCCCAAGATGGCCTTATTCCTTGCTCTGCGGTTTGTCTTTTAGCAGGCCTTGTGATGACCGTGACATACACATACCGCGTAGCTGATGCACGCCTGGGCACCTTCTCACAGCTGCTGCTCCGATGGAAAGGCAGCATCTACAAACTCCTCTACTGTGAGTTCTTAATCTTCATCTCTTTCTACTTCAGCATCAGCCTTGTCTACAGGTGAGCATCTACATTTCATCTAATCCTGAGTGGTGTTTTCAGGGCCTTCCTGCATAATCATTGGAAGTGCATCACAACAAGTCAGATTTGTGCTCCGTCACACACTTAACCAGAAAAATAGCATTACCATTAGATTAGGGTGACCAGATTTTGGAAAGCAAAATCCCGGTCCAAAATGGCCACCCCACCAAAGCAGCCCCCCGAACATAAAATAAAAAAATTAAAAAGGCCACCTGCCATGCGGCCAACAAGCAGACACCCCGCCACCCCCCACTGGAAACAACCCCCCCACCAAGCCACCCACCCCCCAAAAAACCCAGCCCAGACCTACCGGGTCCACAGCCGATCTCCTCCACTGCCGCGTGACCCCCTGCAGACCCCTCACCCTTCTTGCCCTGCTCCTGGGCTCCCTGGAGGTACCTGAGGAACAACAGCAGCAGCAGCAGGCAAAGGAGGAGGAAGAGCCTGCTTTAAAATGCCCGCACTGCTCCCCAGCCTCGGCAGGAAAGAAGTGCTCAGCGTTAGGGAGCGTCAACAAATTCCTTGTCTGGTGGCTAAAGCAGTTAGCCACCAGACAAGGAATTTGTTGACACTCCCTAATGCTGAGCACTTCTTTCTTGCCGAGGCCGGGGAGCAGAGTGGGCATTTTAGGGCAGGAGAAGAGCTGATCCTTTCCCTGGTTTGCCACCGCCGCCCCCCTGTCGGCCCGGATTGCCCCAGTTTTCCCAGTTAGGACCGGGAAATCCAGGGCGATCTGGTCACCCTACTTAGATGCCACGCTGGCTGGGAGTTATGAGTGATGGAGTCCAACACATCTGGAAGGAGCCATGTTGGGGAAGGCTGGCTTAATGCATCACAGCATATTAAATGATAAATGAACATGGTAGATAAATGGCTTGGGTTTGAGTTCTTCTTCTTGTTCCTAAAATAGTGCTCTGCTGAAAATTTATCCAACATTTTAATGGCTATTCTTATCCCATTTGATAGGAGGGAAATGCTTTTAAAAAGAAATTCAAGGAGAAGAAATATTTGGAGAAATCCTTATGCGTTGGGTTCAGGGTTCTTGTGCTTTATTTATGAGGTGGCCAAGGAGTGTGTCTTTCACTGTACAATCATGTTGCCTTCTTGCACTTTAAAGTTCAGTCAGGAGAAGACACCACGAGGTAGTTCCTCCCATGAGAGCTTTGTCAGATCAGGAAGTGCAGGCAGTCCAGGAGGCTGCAGAGCAACAGAGAGCTGTAAAATAGAAAGATACAACACAGCAGCTTTGGCCACTTCACAGTGACTAGGTAAGCTTAAAAACACTGCCAAAATAAATTCTAAATAAATTCTAAAATGCCTTGGGAATTAGGCAGAACAATGGAAGCCTCTTCCATGGGAGAAGAAAATTTTCAGGAAATTGGAGGACAATTTTTGGCACAGCACTAGTTCCACCTATACCCTGGAGCTAAACACAACACTGCCCCCCTCACACCTGCCTTGTGAAGGATGCAAAATGGGGGCCAGGTTGCCAACACAGTTGGTGCTGTTGCCACTTGCAGTGGCAGCACACACAGCCCCTTAGGAAAAAAGAAATAAGCTGTGGTGCAACTCCTGCCAAAGGTGAACCCTATCTGTGAGAAACTATTGGAGAACTTTTCCTACCCTGGAGAAATTTGGTTAATTTTGTGTTTGTGTCCCACCAAATTAAATAGGGTGGAGAATTTTGAGAGGCCATTTGTGCATAGCTCTAGTTTTAAGTAAAGAATGTTTCCTTCCTTCTCTCCCCAAATATGCTTTAAGGTAGGGTGACCAGATTTTAAAAATAAAAATCCCGCCCCCCCCCCCGCCCCCCCCACCCAAAACAACCCCCCCACCAAGCCACCACCACCCCAAAAAACCCAGCCTGGACCTACCGCCAGGTTCCTCCTTCGCCCGCGCGGCCGCGCAGGGTCCTCCTTCGCCGCCCGCGCGGCCACGCCGGGTTCCTCCTTCGCCCGCGCGGGGTCCTCCTTTGCCGCCCGCGCGGAAGAGGCGGGAGAGGGCCGGATCCGGAAGTGACGGTTACGCCACTTCCGGATCCGGCCCTCTCCTGCCTCTTCCGCGCGGCCTCTGGCCTTACGAGCCCGGCAGCGGCGGCAAAGGCGGCGGAGGAGCCAGGGAGGCAGCCGCCCCAGCAGGTAAGTGCCCCCCTTCGTGCTTATCAGCTGGGGCGGCCGCTTCCTGGGCTCCTCCGCCGCCTTCGCCGCCGCTCCTTGCTTGCTGCCACCGCCGCGTGCCCCCCCGCCACCCCGGTTTGCCCCCTCGCCCCCCGGTTGGGCTGGTTTGCCCCTGGATTCCCGGTTAGGACCGGGAAATCCCGAGCCACCTGGTCAGCCTACTTTAAGGTGGATTCCTGCATTGAGCAGGGGGGTGGACTTGATGGCCTTATAGGCCACTTCCAACTCTACTAGTCTATGATTCTATGGTATCCAAAGAAGCAGCAGGAGACACTTTAACTGTAGGAGGGAGGGAATGCTCCAGCCAGCAGGCCTAATGTTGGACATGTTATATATTCAGAAGTGCGACAGTACTTTTCCAGGTGATCTCCCCCTGCAGGCTAGTTTAGCAATTGCACTCCCCACCCTACCACTTTTCTGTGAAAGGACTCAGCCCCAGTGAATGAAAGATGGTCCAAAAGACCAGAACAGCAGCCTTCAGCGCTTCCTGCAAGACTCTATAAGCAGTGCCCATCCCCGTTTCTAAACACAAGTAGTTACAATGTGTGTATTTTAAACATCAGGCAAACTAGCATCAACCAGTTCAGAACTTTTCTGCAAACAAAATGTGTCAAAGGAAAGCAAGTACTCCAAACATCCCAGATGTTTCCAAATGGAGAGCTCCGGTTGCTAACTATCAGAAAGCTTTGTGCAGCTAATCTGTTTTATGGGTGGAAGACGTCATCTTCTGCATCCCCTGTAAACGCTCATGAATGAGTAAGGGCGATAGCACAATAACAGCCTCATCTGCAAGCACTCTGGCTCACACTACATCAGAAATAGGGAACATTTTGCAGGGAAATCAGTAGAAGAGTGCACTTTTAGCATTACCACAGAGCTCTCTAGTGGTGAAGAATATTGGCTTAGATCCTACATGTGCATCTAGGGTGACCAGATCGCCCTGGATTTCCCGGTCCTAACCGGGAAAACTGGGGCAATCTGGGCCGACAGGGGGGCGGCGAGGGCAAACCGGGGGAAGGATCAGCTCTCCTCCTGCCCTAAAATGCCCACTCTGCTCCTTGGCCTCCGCAAGAAAGAAGTGCTCAGCGTTAGGGAGCATCAACAAATTCCTTGTCTGGTGGCTAACTGCTTTAGCCACCAAACAAGGAATTTGTTGACGCTCCCTAACGCTGAGCACTTCTTTCCTGCCCAGGCCGGGAACAGTGCGGGCATTTTAAAGCAGGCTCTTCCTCCTCCTTTGCCTGCTGCTGCTGTTGTTGTTCCTCAGGTACCTCCAGGGAGCCCAGGAGCAGGGCAAGAAGGGTGAGGGGTCTGCAGGGGGTCACGCGGCAGTGGAGGAGATCGCCGGTGGGCCCGGTGGGTCCGGGCTGGGTTTTTTGGGGGGTGGGTGGCTTGGTGTGTGTGGGGGGGTGTTTCCGGTGGGGGGGTGGCGGGGGTGTCTGCTTGTTGGTCGCATGGCAGGTGGCCTTTTTAATTTTTTTATTTTATGTTCGGGGGGGCTGCTTTGGTGGGGTGGCCATTTTGGACCGGGATTTTGCTTTCCAAAATCTGGTCACCCTAGCATAGACACACATGGGGGCTGTCTATATGCAGGGAAAGCCCCTCGGCAGCCGTGGATCTGCATGCCGTTGATTAGACAACACAGGCGCAGGTTCACAGCCACAGCAGGGCTTCCCTGTAATGCTGCGTTTAGAAAAAGTCAGATATTTACCCCAACTTTTTCAAAGGCAGCAACATCAACATGGCACTTAGGCCATGTAACATCGCTCCATGACCAATTTGGGGTCAACCCACGGGCAGAGTCTGATGGAAGGCAACCAGCGATTGGTTGCCTTCCATCAGGAAGAGGGTGGCAGCGGCTCTGAGACCTAGATGAAACCCGGTGCTCCCTCCTCAGCATTGGGATTACCCACGCCACTCTGGGAGAGGGAAAGTGCAGGGTTGAAGAGCGAGGCGGCACTAACCTGTGCCATGGAGGCAGCCCCAAGCACACACATTTCTGCATACACATTGTGTGTGTATGTGTATATGTGTGTATCTTAGAGTCTCCCCACTATTGCAGTGTGACATACCTCGCAATGCTCCAGAAGGCCACCAAACCTTCAGGAGGGGCTGGCAGGTGCAGAGGTCTGCCACTGGAAGTGCAAAACGGGAAAGCATCCTTTCATGAGCACAGTGGAAATGGCAGAACATTTTGTTTAAAAAAAAAAACGGATTTGCCGGGGTCTATTTTGTGACAGAACAATGGACAGAAGGAGTAGGAGCCACGCGGGAGGCAGACGTCATTGTCTAAAGGATGCACAAAAAAACGTGAGTGGGCAGTAATGAGCGTGCAATAAAACGCTCATCTGATGACACTCTATGTTTCCATTCCAGGTTGATTTTGAGTGAGAACCAAAGGCTGATCTTTGAGAAACTGGCTCTGTACTGCAACAGCTATGCCGAGCTGATCCCTGTGTCATTTGTGCTGGGTAAGGAATGCAAAGATAGGGGAAGAAGTCTCAGCAAAGTCTCAGCCACCATTTAGTTTCTTTATTTCTTACATTTAAAGTAAGGGCCAACCAGAAGTATTTGGTTGCTTGAGGCAGAAAATCCAAACATTATTTTTTTAAATCCCCATGATAAGAATAAATTGTATAACTGATTATTTATTACTCTTTAATGATGCCCCGAATCTGCCATGTGAAGTGCTGTTTCATTCTGCCTAATAGAAGGTCTAGGGCTATTTATATCCTACCCGCCCCAAGGGGTTCAGATTACATCAATTTCACCAGAAACTAGATATGAATTACTGTTCCTTTAAAATGTCCACAAGGTGGGAAATAAAAGATGGACAGAGCATATGAAATTGTTGTTGTTGATGATGATGAAGATGATGATGATGAAGAAGAAGAAGAAGAAGAAGAAGAAGAAGAAGAAGAAGAAGAAGAAGAAAAATTTATACATCTCTTCCTGTGACGTAACCCCTATATTAGGCATGTTACGTAAAACCTTCTCTGGCCAAGTGCCACCACTTGAAAAACCTGAGGGAGGGTTAAATAAAACCTTCCCACTAGCTATGAGGGGAAAAGGTTTAATTCAGGATCTTCTTGTAAAATAAAATAAACTGTGAGTATAATCTGGTGCGTGTGTGTTGAATAACGGTAGGGCAGGTAAATAAGGCCAAGCTGACACGTGGTATTTGGTAGCTAACAAATTAATAATAAGTTTATTTTAGTTCACAACGTTTTTTTTTCAGAATATAATATCTTCAAACCTGCCTACTAAACTCTCCACACTAATCCTAAATCCCTAGAAAGCTAAACTCTTCTCACCCTATGAACCAACACCAACCCCCTCCAAACTCTTATTACATCATAAACCACACTTATTCCATTCAACATTCCATACTTACCAGATATACTAAACCAGACATATACAAGATAAACACTTGTGGGGTAATGCCACACTTCCCTATTGCATGATTTCAATGCCTGGCATCTTTGCAACAGCTCCTTATTTGTCACTATTTTTTAATCTTCAAGCTATCAAAATGTCCCAAAACACTGTAACATTCAACAGTGTTTACAAAATGCGCAATACTTCTTGGCAGGAGCTTAGTCATAAAGATACTGCTGAGGCAGCACCTCCTGACATGCGATACTGTTGGCGGTTACCAACACAGTGCCTTTGTTCCTCATGGCAGCTGAACTTGGCATAATTCTGAATAATACTGCAGAAGGAAATTCTCATAAACATGCTTTCTCTGAGAGGTGGGATGGATATTCCCACAAGTGGCCTTTTGACATTCTTGGCAGCTTTACGTTAAGCTGTTTTGGAGTAGTCTCCCTTCACCAGGCTGAGAAGGCTGGCTACAAGGGTTAATAGTGCCCATTCTGTCAGGATGTGGCTATGTGACAGAATGGCCCAGATCTCACAGTGCCAACTGTAAGCATGTAATAAAGATCTCTCAAGCTCTGACATTACTGTCATGGTGCTGAGCATATGAACCACCCAGAGTCCAGGAAATACGTTGGTTTCCAAAGAATTTAAACTTTCTTCCTTTAAAAATGAGTTATTGGGCCTTGCCATCACAGAGGAAAATTTGAAAATGTGCAGGCGGCACCATGTGTAAGCTCAAAAACAAAAAAAGGCTTGTTAATCAGAGCTTCTGGTGGCTGCTGTCATAGGGCGTGAGGGGAAGGGGAGTTTCTTTACTCTTCTCATCTTGCTTCTACCACCCCTGCCAAATTCTGCTCAAATAAATATACACATTTTTATGATTTTTATGATTTGCTCTGAGGACATATTTTGGGCCTTTGGTCTGTGAACATCCACCCCCAACCATACAAACTGTGCTTTTTTAAAAAAAAGGTTGGATACATGCCTACAAGTAACCAACAATCCTTTCGTTATGACTAACTGACCCATTTCCATTCTAGGCTTCTACGTGACCTTAGTGGTGTCTCGCTGGTGGGGTCAGTATGAGAGCATCCCGTGGCCCGACCGCATTATGAACCTGGTCTCGAGTAGCGTGGACGGGAAGGATGAGTATGGGCGCCTTCTGCGGCGTACACTGATGCGTTACACCAATCTGCTGAGTGTCCTGATCCTGCGCTCTGTCAGCACAGCAGTCTTCAAGCGGTTTCCCAGCATAGAACATATTGTGACAGCAGGTACAAGCCATCATAGTGGTGGCCAGTTAGGACAAAATTCATTCAAAGTGGATGCACTCCGTAGTGTCACAAATGAAGACACCCATGGAAACCTGAAAGCTCATTGAGATGCCAAAGGTTTGGGGGTAGAGTGGGCAGTTTATTTATTACATGTATATCCCACCTATCCTCCAAGGAGCTCATGATGGTGTATGTGGTTCCCCTCCCCATCCGATTTTATACTCACAGCAACCTTGTAAGGTAAGTTAGATTAAAAGATAGTAACTGGCCTAAGGTTATGTAGAGCTTTTCTACATGAGGCTGTTAATCGGCTGTATCTGCTTTTGGTTTCATGGTAGAATTGAGTTCTGAGCACTACACAGGAGTGTTTCCTTTCCTGCTTTTCTGCTACATACCCTCCAGGTGGCACTGTGGTATAATAAAACAGCATAAATGCACAAAAGGAAATTACACTTTCTTTTTCTCATGCAATTAAATGCTGCGTTTTCCCTACTTTAAAAAAAACTTTCCGAAGCTGCTAGTTAGACACAGCAGCGAAAGTGGACGGTCGCAAAAGAACCCATAAACAACTGTGAGTAGGTAATGACGAGCAAATAATAAATGCCTCATGTAGAAAAGCTAGTAATTGAGCTTTATGACTGAACAGGAATTTGAACATGGGTCTCTCTACTCCTGGCTTGATATTATAACCCTTATACTACAATGGCTCTCAGTCTATAAAGTCTATGGGTTCAACTCCCTGGTCCAGTTATAATTGTTATGGGATTTACTCTATAAGGTACTGTTAGTCTCTCCTCATTTCTCTGAATGGTAAGATATTCCAGGGGTGCAGTGCTTACTTGGATTTGGTTTCCTTTGAAACAAGATTGTAAGGAAACCAAATGATGGGAGTTGTACCCCTACCACACTTGAATGGCACAAGTTGAAGGCTACTATACAAATATAGCAGGCAGGAAGAGTTTCACCATGGAGATGCTGATCCCTGAGGCAAGTGTTAACTTCTAGGTCAGCTCACAACTTTGCCCTGCTGCGGCTGCCGTTCCACCATCTCTCCTTAAAACTGTTCATTTTTGCAAGAACCAAAATATGTCAGCATTGTTTCGACCTGCCAGCATTTTTTCTCAGCTGAGGTTTGGGAGAATGTCATGAACACTGCTGGCTGAAAAATTATTGGATGCCTAATTTGTCTTGCAGTTGGTCCATAGGAGGCACACAGGTAATCCAGATCGGTCTCCTGCTACCCAGAACTGCCCCCTGAACAGTAAAGTAGCTAAGTAATTCTTGAGCCTTTCTACACAAGGCTTTTATTGTATGCTTATTATTGCTCATTCACAGTAGTTTGTAGATCCTCTACATCCTCCAGGGCCTCTCCCATGCTTTGTAACCATTACCGTGGTTTTTTTTTTTTCCTAATGAGGAAAGTGTGGTATTTTTTCTGAATGGCATTATAGCACACTCATGTAATTGCCCAATTCCACTATACGCAATGCCAGTGGTTGCGTGATGGAACATATACAAAGGCAGAGAAAGAAAAATCGCAGGCAAAAAACACGTGTAAAGTAGCCAATCTTAATTACACAAAGAATTTGGAAGCAGATGCCTTGGTAGAGGTTTCTTGGGTTAAAAACTTCATGTAAAAAAGCCCTTAGACTCTGCACTTAATGGTCTCATGGGGAAGGGGGGGAACAGGCCTTTAGATGGTGATGTGTATTACCAGCCAGTCCTGCTGTGTTTGGGCCCCTGTTGCTCCTTCTGCTGAGTGGGTCTTGTCTTGATAGCACCAGTGTCCCTGTACCTCACAGCCCCATCTTTCCAATCTTTTGTATATTCCTGCTAACGTAAGAAACACCTCAGCATAAAACAATATTCCCATAGTGTTAGTGAACAGATCCAGTTGAATAAAGACTTTGTGTCAACTCCACTTGCATGAACGATGCTTATGAAGATACATTCCTCAACATCCAGACTGACAAACAAAACAGAAATAGGATGTCTCCCTATGGTGCTGTATCAAACACTGTGGCACTATCTAGTGGCCACTTCTCATTCTACTTCCTGCATTTTTTTTCTTTTTTCTTTTTTTTGTGAGATTAAGAAACAAGTTGGTTTTTTTTTTTAAGAAAAAGAACATTGGAGTCTTCCATAGTGGGCAGCAGTGTGATAAATTAAGAACTGCAGCTGACAAAAGAGAGATGTGTAATGGAAATTGGAGGCCTCCAATGTCAGTGGGGCAGTGAATCTGCTCTGGGTTTTAGTCAGAATTCTAAAGGAGGTATCCAAGGTGCTGGACCTATTTTTGGGATGGGTTTCAGTACCTTGGATGCATCCTTTAGAGTTCTGACTGGTTTGATTAAAATCCAGAATGAATTCGTCGCCCCACTGATATCAGAATTACCAGCCTCCACTGGAGATGTGACAATATTGTTTTTTCTTTCTTTTTCTTTTTTTTATTGTGAATTAAAAAAAATACAGAACAATAAAACAAAAACAAATAGTGGAAAAAGAAAAAACTTACATATACAGCGATGTCATCATTTTTAATCGAATGTTAAAAAAAGAGAGAGAATTATACATAGGTTTCAAAAAAATCAGACCATATAGCCATATATTTATCCATTTGCAAGTTGTACCTATATATCACCCGTTCAAATGTTGATAAGGTTATTAATTCCTCAATCCATTGCATTATGGGTGGTGGGCATTTATCCTTCCAATATATTAGTGTAAGTCTTTTAGCTGTCATAAGGGCTCTGAAAATCCATTTGTGCTGACCCTGTGTTAGCTTCCAAGAAACCGGCAGGTAGTTTAGAAGGGCATGAGCATCCTTCCATATTAAAGATTGATTCAGGACAAGATTTATCCTTATTTTAACCTCCTCCCAAAAGGAGGAGACTACTGAGCACTGCCAAAACATATGAGTTAAAGAAACATTAGGTGCATTACATCTCCAACAATTATGTAAATTAGATAGACCCTTGTTGAAAAGACATTGTGGGGTCCAGTAGACCTGAAAGAAGATATTTTTGCTGAATAAGACGTAGCCTAAGATCCATAGAAACTTCAGATACAGTCTCTAAGGCAACAGTCCAACAGTATTTATTTACTACTACTAAATATTTATATATACATATAAATATATATGTGTGTGTGTGTGTGTGTCTGTTATGGATCAGTGTGTCTGCTCAGCTACTATAAGTGTTTCTAACAGTAATGGAGGCTCTGAGGCCGTAAAAGCAGCCAGCCCAAACCTAGATTTTAGCAAATGTTGCAATTGTAAATATTGTCATTCAGCCATAGCAGGTAAATTATATTTAACACGCAAATCAGAAAATGGCATAAACTCATCATCTGAACTTATTAATTGATCCAAAGTAAAGATTGCCTTATCCATCCATGTCCTCCACAAAAACATTTTCCCCAATTTTTAAATCTCGATTTCCCCATAAAATCAATTTTGCATGAGAAAATGGGTCAAACTGCAATTGACGCAATGCTATGCACCATATCTCTCTAGCAGCCAAGATTGTAGGAGGAGGATCATTTAATCTAACATGTCGAGAACCGAGTGCCATCCATTTAGGAAGCGGTTCTAACTATAAGGATTCCAAAACCGGCCATGGTGGCTTATCTAAGCAAGCTGAAGAAGACCAAAACTTAGTACGGGTCATAAATAGGCCTGATGCTACAAAGATAGGTCTGGAAATCCAAACTCCCTTCTTTGATCGGAAGTTGCATGTGTTTCAAAAATATTCGAAGTGGGGAAGAATCCCCCCAAAATTTACAAAACAAGGCATTAAGTTGTTGAAAATATTTGCCAGGTATAAGTAATGGAAACCCATGTATAACGTAGAGAATTCAAAGTAATGGAAAGCCATGTATAATGTAGAGAATACAATATTCATCTTAAGTGTGCTAACTTCACCCCACAAACTCAATTTTAATGGTGCCCATCTGTCTATATCATGTACAATCTCCTTGATTAACTTATTCAATTTTATTTTAATCAATTGGGATATATCTCTGGGAATAAGCATTCCCAGATAAGTAATAAAATCAGGACACCATCGAAATTGTCCATAAGCCAGCACACTAGAAGTTATACTATCTCCAATCAACATCATTTCAGACTGGACAAATCACCAAAGGTGTTTATCAGAGCCATCAAGGCAGGAATAGATACCAGATCGCAAGTGGAAGATGCCATTGTCTAGATCCTCCATACAATTCTGTGAATGCAGCAGGGTGTTGGTGCCATAAAATCCTTGTCTGGAAGCATTTCCCAGCACCAGAAAATCTGTAATGAAATTAACTTGTGGTGTAAAGACAAATACCTAAAATGTAGGGGTGTGCATCGGATCGGATCCGATCCACGATCCGAATCCGATCCGACCCAAAATCGGGAAAATCCGATCCGATCCGATCCGATCCGGACAACCTCCGATCCGATCCGATCCGATCCGATGAGGTCCGATCCGGATCGGACGCCATTTTGAATGCTTTTTCCCATAGCCAAGTATTGTTTTACAAAAACGCCTATAACTTTTTCATTTTTAAAGATAGAAGGATGAAACTTGGGCACATTGTAGACTGGTTAGGGGTAGTTATCTGTGAGAAATTTCAGAAAGATTGGTGCATGCATTTTGTGGCAATTAATTTTTTAATAAATACCCAGGAATGCCTATAACTTTGTCATTTTTAAAGTTACACACATGAAACTTTGCCACATTGTAGGGGGTACCTTGGGACCTATGTGTGTGAAATTTCAGAAACGTAGGTGCTTGTCTTGTGTGGCAATTAATTTTTAGAAAAATGGGTAGTAGTGGGGTAAATACAGTTACGCCTCCCATTTTTTTATTTTTGAAGATACAAACAGGAAACTTGGGCACATTACAGGTACCACTTGCCTTGATATGTGTGTGAAATTTCAGAAACATTGGAGCTTTCCTTGTGTGGCAATTAATTTTTGAAACAATGAGGAAAGAAACACCTATAACTTTGTCATTTTTAAAGTTACACACATGAAACTTTGCCACATTGTAGGCGGTACCTTGGGACCTATGTGTGTGAAATTTCGGAAACGTAGGTGCTTGCCTTGTGTGGCAATTAATTTTAGAAAAATGGGTAGTGGTGGGGTAAATACAGTTACGCCTCCCACTTTTTTATTTTTGAAGATACAAACAGGAAACATGGGCACATTACAGGTACCACTTGGCTTGATATGTGTGTAAAATTTCAGACAGCTGGGTCCAGGCATGTGGTGGCAAGGTATTTTTGAAACAATGAGGAAAGAAACGCCTATAACTTTTTTATTTTAAAAGTTAGAAGTCTGAACATTGCTCACTTTGTAGATGGGTTAGGGGTAGATATGTGTCAGAAATTTCAGAATGATAGGTCCAGGCATTTGATGGCTATGGAATTTTTAAATTACATGTTTCAAAAAAATTTCTACAGAGGCCAGGTCTTCCCCTCCCGCTTCCCGCGAAGAAAAGGAAACACTCTCTCGTCTCGATCCCTTTGATCCTTGGTAGTATCCATTACAGGGCTCGTGTCTGCTTGAGTACAAAGTGAAAGCAGACACGAGCCCTGTAATGGATACTACCAAGGATCAAAGGGATCGAGACCAGAGTGATCCTTCCTTGCACGCATGGCTGCAAAACTCAGCTAGGCTCAGCCGTTCTGCTTGAAAAGTGAAAGGAGGAAAGGAAACACGAGCCCTGTAATGGATACTACTAGCAACTTCAAAGGGATCGAGACGAGAGAGTGTTTCCTTTTCTTCGCGGGAAGCGGGAGGGGAAGACCTGGCCTCTGTAGAAATTTTTTTGAAACATGTAATTTAAAAATTCCATAGCCATCAAATGCCTGGACCTATCATTCTGAAATTTCTGACACATATCTACCCCTAACCCATCTACAAAGTGAGCAATGTTCAGACTTCTAACTTTTAAAATAAAAAAGTTATAGGCGTTTCTTTCCTCATTGTTTCAAAAATACCTTGCCACCACATGCCTGGACCCAGCTGTCTGAAATTTTACACACATATCAAGCCAAGTGGTACCTGTAATGTGCCCATGTTTCCTGTTTGTATCTTCAAAAATAAAAAAGTGGGAGGCGTAACTGTATTTACCCCACCACTACCCATTTTTCTAAAATTAATTGCCACACAAGGCAAGCACCTACGTTTCCGAAATTTCACACACATAGGTCCCAAGGTACCGCCTACAATGTGGCAAAGTTTCATGTGTGTAACTTTAAAAATGACAAAGTTATAGGCATTCCTGGGTATTTATTAAAAAATTAATTGCCACACAAGGCAAGCACCTACGTTTCCGAAATTTCACACACATGGGTCCCAAGGTACCACCTACAATGTGGCAAAGTTTCATGTGTGTAACTTTAAAAATGACAAAGTTATAGGTGTTTCTTTCCTCATTGTTTCAAAAATTAATTGCCACACAAGGAAAGCTCCAATGTTTCTGAAATTTCACACACATATCAAGGCAAGTGGTACCTGTAATGTGCCCAAGTTTCCTGTTTGTATCTTCAAAAATAAAAAAATGGGAGGCGTAACTGTATTTACCCCACTACTACCCATTTTTCTAAAAATTAATTGCCACACAAGACAAGCACCTACGTTTCTGAAATTTCACACACATAGGTCCCAAGGTACCCCCTACAATGTGGCAAAGTTTCATGTGTGTAACTTTAAAAATGACAAAGTTATAGGCATTCCTGGGTATTTATTAAAAAATTAATTGCCACAAAATGCATGCACCAATCTTTCTGAAATTTCTCACAGACAACTACCCCTAACCAGTCTACAATGTGCCCAAGTTTCATCCTTCTATCTTTAAAAATGAAAACGTTATAGGCGTTTTTGTAAAACAATACTTGGCTATGGGAAAAAGCATTCAAAATGGCGTCCGATCCGGATCGGACATCTGGTCCGATCCGATCCGACCAGCCTCCGATCCGATCCGATCCGATCCGACCCCCCAGGTCCGATTCCGATCCGCTATCCGATCCGATCCGGGGGGTCAGTGCACATCCCTACTAAAATGTGTTGAAGCCATTTGAACAGAGCTTGTGCTACAATGGGCTGGACTAAGAAGCAAGTCCTTTAAAAGGAAACCAGTTTTTCATTTCCTTCTTCTGAGGGCCAGTTCACACAATCAAGTTGCAGGGATGTGATGGAGTCATTAATTTTTAAGACAACTGAAAGTGGTTTAAGAGAGTTTTGCTTTCCATGGTGTACAAACATTTTTGGCAAAGCGCAAAACAAAGAACAAGTCCCCACAGGTGTAGGTGCATTATTCCGCTATGCCACACTGCCACCTAGAGGTTACGTTGCGGAAAGTATAGAAAGGCGGAACAGGAAAATAACGTCATGTAGAGTACTGATCTCAATTCTGCAATGAAACCAGAAATAGAAATAGTGGCTTGAACAGCCTTTCCTAGACAAGTTCCTTATCACTAATTTGGTTATGATGACTGTTTCCATCATGAATATTGCTTTATAGACTCAGGAATTTTAGGTCCAAAACTCAATGGTTTGAGGGCCCAAACATTATTTTCAAGGCTAATAATAATAATAATAATTTATAATCCGCCTCTCCCTCTGGATCGAGGCGGGGAACAACAACAAATATAAAACACAAAAATCACAAAATAGTTGAGATATTAAAACAAATAAAACAATACATCATTAAAAACATCTTAAAATTCAACTGGATAGGCCTGCCAGAAGAGAGCAGTCTTCATGACTCTCTTAAATTCATGAAGACTGCTAATTTGTCTAATCTCCTCCGGCAGACCATTCCACAGTCTGGGAGCAGTAGAGGAGAAGGTCCTCTGGGTAACACTCGTCAGCCAAATCCTGGCTGATTTGAGTAAGTTCTTCCCAGAGGACCTGAGTGTGCGGGGCGGATTATATGGGAGAAAGCAATCCCACAGGTAATCGGAACCCAAACCATGTAGGGGTTTAAAGGTAATAACCAACACTTTATACTTTGCCCGGAAACTGATTGGCAGCGATTTTAAAACTGGTGTAATGTGGTCACCCCTAGATGTATCGGTGACCAACCTGGCTGCCATATTTTGAACAAGTTGAAGTTTTGATGGGTCTGGAAAGTGCAGAATCCCTGGAAACTGCCTTTCCACTTTCCTCCATCTTCTCTTGTGTATAGGCCTGATGACTCCAGAAGAACACAAGAAGTTTGACAGCTTGAACTCACTCCATAACAAATTCTGGATCCCCTGTGTGTGGTTCTCAAATCTGGCAGTGAAGGCACGTAATGATGGACGGATTCGTGACAGTGTGCTCCTCCAAGGCATCTTGAATGTAAGTTCTGGAGATGGGGGTGGATGTCACACTGTGATTTCACGAAAGCCTTGCTGCAGTTAAAAGGGGGGGGTGGAAAGAGGAAGAGGGGAAATCAAAGAGTGGATTGGAACCAAGATTTAGTTGAATAATAACAATGCATAGCATTCAAAGTACTTCAAATGCATTGACCCATAAATCGTACTACAAACCCGTAAAGTAGATACTATACCCATATTGTTTTGGGTATGGGGGACAAAATTATTGGCTTGTCTAACATGGCCTTCACCAACCTGGTGTCCTACAAATGATAGCAGTTATATTGGACTACAGCTCCTATCATTCACAACCAGCATTGACCATCTGGAGGGAAGGTTGACCTTCCCAGCTTCGGGATGATTGACCTACTGAGTTCATGGCAGAGGTGGAATTAAAACCAGGGACAGTCTCAGCAAGTCCTCAAGTTTGACCTAAAATCTAACCCTGGGGTATGTTTTTAATGAGCTGTGGTGAGCATAGAATTATTGGCCACTAGAACCTCTGCCCAAGGCCCATCTGTGTTTGGACTTCGCCAAAACACAGCCCACCTATCTTCAATGTTTTGGTCCAAAATCATTATTGCTAGAAACTTCCGTTGGTGCGTCCAATTTCTGTACCAGATTCTGCATTCCATTTTGCGCAGTCCAGGTATCAAGTGCCCATAATTCTTGCTTTAACATAATAAAAGTGAACTATCAGGTAGTATTGCTGAATGTGAAGTCCGAAAGTATAGTATCAAAAGTAGGGATTTGCATGTCGTAGCTTACTTTACAAAAGACAATGGATGACGTGTGGCAGATTGGCCTTTCCTTTGTAAATGCTTGTTTCCCCCTTCCTCAGGAAATGAACACCTTGCGCAGTCAATGTGGGCGACTCTATGGGTATGATTGGATCAGTATTCCATTGGTCTACACACAGGTGAGAAATGGACTTTAGTTTTGATTCCCACACACACACACACGATTGCAAGCAGATTTACCTTATTACACTTGAATAGGTAAAGATAACGTTCCCTCATAGGGGAATTGCTTGAGCTTCTTGATCATTTTAGTCCCCCTTTTCTGCACTTTTCCCATCTCTACCGTATCTTTTTTTAGGTGCTAATATCAATGGATATTAGTCATGATGGCTGTGTATTACTTCCGGTAGCAGAAGCAGAGTGCTTCCAGATGAAGCTTTAATTGTGCCCTCACTTTGCCTCATTCACGGAATTTTGCGGGGAGTCTAGAAGTCATCATGTTCCGCTTGTAATCCTCTCATATTTTTCTGCCACTTCTTTCATCTTTTTTTCTTACTGCAGAAAATCCATTAAGGAAAAAAAGGTGGAATTGCTGCACACTGCCTACTGATTGCGAGTGCTAGGAGACCTCAATCTGGAAGCATTCACAAAATACTCTGAATGCCTTGTTGCTGGGGAACACAAGGGGGGGGTACTCTTGCACTCATGTCCTGCATGTGGGCTTCCCATATGCTTGTGGATGACCACTGTGGAAAACAGGATACTGAACTAGTCAGGCCTTTGGTCTGATCCAGTACACCTCTTCTTGTGTTATCTCTGGATTACACCCAAAGTCCTCAATTACAAATAAGTACCGACATTTAAACCCATTCCATTTGAATATCCGTTATCAGCTTTCCTCAGCACAATTACAGATGCACACATTGCATGTACAATCCTTTGCACCCCTTCACACTTCAACCTCCCCTTAGTCCTTGCATAACCTCCTCATTTATGAATCCCCAAAATACATCTCTAGTGTGCAAGATATTGTGGACTCAAATTACAATGGGTACGTGTGTCCTGTGCACTTACAGACATACACAAAGCACATTTTCTTTCCTCTTATATATATTTTCCCATAAAAGGACTGGCCATTTTCATGACTAATGATGTTTGATCCTGATTTTCTCTGAGCACATGCTTTTATTCTCCTGATGCATATCAAAACCTGCCATACGAGACGGTTCCCTTCTGCTTGTTCATTGGCCGTAGCCCTAACTAACGGCACTGCTTCACAGCGATTGGTTCACACACGGCAGCGTTTAGTGGGATGATCCTATAGGCAGAGAAGGCTGTTATCTGCATTAGACACCAGGCACATTGTGCACCTACGCCCAAACTGCAGCCTGAGGGTAGACCTTATGGTGCCAGCTTCCTCCTCTCTCTGTCTTATGCAAACCTACTGCTTAGAATCTCATGATCTAAACCTTAGATAATGCACTCCGTTGGACTCAGTGGTGCAGAGAAAGAAGATTCTTGTTCCTGTGAATCATTAAGGTTAATGGGAGATCTTTCTTTCTTTCTTTCTTTCTTTCTTTCTTTCTTTCTTTCTTTCTACATTTATATCCCGCCCTATATCACTGGGATCTCAGGTTGGTGTACAGATAAAATCAGAACAAAGTAAATATAAATATACACAGCTAAAAAAGTATTACATTGTAAAACCAGTAGAAAAAAATTAAAAGCAGTAAAACAAAACAAACAATTAAAACTATGTGTGACCATGGAGAATTTAGTCCTTAAAGGCTTTGATAAAGAGCCATTGTTTAACTCTGGGCACACCAAAGTCTCCCCCAGGCCAGGATCAAAGGCAGAAGAAGGGCAAAATCTCACACACACACACACACACAGAGAGAGAGAGAGAGAGAGAGAGAGAGACTCTTTCCATGGGAACCTGTTTGATACTGGACATCAGAGGATGCTTGCTGGAGTACCTACGAGAGAAGACAACAAGGCTTAAGGTGGCACAAGACTTTAAAGACCCTCCCCCCCCCCGTGGCACCTTAAAGACTAGAGAAAATATATCCTGGCATAAGCTTTTGTGGTCTATAGCCCACTTTACCAGATGCATGGAATATTATGGAGATATATATGCAAATATATGATAACACCAGTGCCTGTTTGTGTTCTCAACAATAACTGCACGGCGAATGACCACAGTTAATAATGTGATTGTCACTGTTTGCATTTAATTCCCTTGATTTCACTGTTTGCATTTCTTTCTCCACCCCACTACTACCAGTATATGTACCACATATAAACCTGAAACTCTCCATGATATCCATGTATCTGATGAAGGGGGTTATAGAGTTATGGTTATTCCAGAATATTTTTGTTAGATTTTCAGATGCCACAAGACTTTCTGTTGTTTTTGCTGCAACAGATTCACATAGCTGCTCCTCTGGAAGTAGGAGAAAAGGATACGTCTACATACACTCTCTCCCTGCCTGTGAATATGTACACAGATACATCTGTTTTCTTGTGAACTGGTTGGGCTTTTGGCAGCTAGCAGTAGGTGGATAGAGAGAAGCCAGATTTAAACTGCTGGATAAACTCTCTGAAATATATGTAGCAGGAGACAACCAGAACTGAGGCTCAGAATTCAGAGTGACGATTCATCCATACATGTTGCATAATGGTGTCCTACCTGATGCTGAGGAGTATTGACTTATAGGGCCGGCCCTACCATTAGGCAGGGTGAAACAACTGCCTCAGGCAGCAGATGCTGAGGGGCAACAGTGACAGCAGCCCTCTCAACTGTTCCTTCTGAGTCCCCAGCTATTCTTCTCTCTGGGAAAACAGAGATGTACATGTCATTCAGCCTGCCCAGGGCCCCTAACAGGCCCAGTGTCCTCAGGTGTGCCCCTGTCACCAGTGTTAAAGTAAGATTCAGCTGCCAGTTCAGTTGTACATGGAATGGGGAAGGAACGCCATATTGTCCTTTGTTTCAGGCAGCAAAATGTCTTGGGCCAGCCCTGTTGAGGGATTCTTATCACCAGTTTCCTGCTGCACCTCCCAACGTCCTTGTGGACCTTGCACTTTACAAAAATAAAAACACACCAGGTCCCTTCCTCTCCTGATTCCCTGCCCATTGAGAAACCACAAGATTTACAATGTTCATGATAACTGTGGCTGTTACGATGAACCCAAGATGGATTCGTTTCATGGAAGCTCCACCAGTAGCAGCAATAGCTCTACTACCAGCAACAGGATCAGATCCAGCAAGAATAGAGTCGGTGAAAGGCAGAGTTGCCCAATTGTGACCCAGATGTTCTCCCAGTGCCTTAAACTAACTGTTCCTCTGAAGAAAAGGTGGCAGCAGCTTCTTCCACCATTCCACCTCCTTCCCTCTGTTCACTGCCCTCTCTCACCTGCTTTGTTGCGTACCTGGAATTCTGTTTCCCATAGCAAGTGAAGGAGGAGGAAAGGAAGCAGCAGCAGCTGCCTTGTAGTGAATTTAAAGGTGCAAGGATAATCTCTGGATTGCAACATGGTGGCCATAGCACTTGGTATCTCAGTGAGATATAGGCAAAGAAACCTGTTTCAAAATAATCAACCACACACACACACACACACACACACAAAGGGATGGCAGCACAAACAGGAAAAAGGAAGGTAGAGAACTCCAGACACTGAAAAAAAGCTTTTATTTTACACCCAATTCATTTCAGAAAATCCATCTTTAGGGGCACATTTTCAACAATTATTTGCCAACACAATGGACGTTCCAGTGATACTTATTGCCTATTGTCCTTTATACAGGAGAAATCATTGTTGAAAAACATGCCCATGAAGAAGGGTTTTCCAAAATGCCGTAAATACTGATCCTAACACCAAACCAAAGGAAGACTGTCATAGCGACCTAAATAATGTAAAAAGATGTTCAGCAGAGCAGAAACCTGAGCCAGATTCCACATCACAAATGATGTCGAAATGATGTGGACCATCAGCAGCTATTGAAAGGGTTTCGCCATTTGGAATGCAAAAGTACAAAAATATCAGAGAGTGAACAGTAGAATTCAAAGTCTGCAAGCATCAGTAGGGAATTTAAAACCAGAATAACTCTTTTGGGGGATGGCAGGATCAGAAACTGATCCAGAAATTGAGCTCTTCAAACTTTTAGGGACTTTCCAGACAAAGGTTCTTTTTCATGGGAATAACCCTGTTTTCTTTTAGTGCTTTATTAGTCCCATCTAAAAAGCTTATTGGGTTACTAGGCTTACTGTAGGAGGGCAGCAGTTCTTTGGGATTTAAATTATATGAGGTATGTTAAGGAAATTTCCCTAATCCTCGAGTTGAAGAATTACCAGGAACAGGCAAAGTCCGATCCAACAAGTTTATTCAATACAACGTATGCAGGAGAGAGATGTGGCACATGGGTAGTATCAAAGTTCTCTGAATCACAAAGACAAAACTGTTTCATTGTTGGTGCCTCTACAAGAGCAATTTAAAGCTCTTTCAAGGCGCATTAGGAAATTTACCTCTACAAGAGCGGAGTGCAAATCAGGGGCTCAGGCGCGTTTTCTCTCCGATTATTCGCATTTTCGAATGTGCGTTAATTAGCGAGTTTTAATTTACAGCGGGAGTAAGAGCGCCTTATGTCCATGTAAACAACTTTCTGAGGAGACACATTAACAATCAGGGGTTGGACTGTGGTCATAATGTCATGCATAGAACTGCCCCTTTGCTGAGAAAACCTCCCACTTTTTGGTTTAGTTTCCTTTCCTCTCTCCTCTTGGCAACTTCCTCCTTGTACTCCGTCTCTCTGGATGGAAGCTCCAAGAAGAGGTGACCCAACGTGAACCAAAAATAAAGTTCTTTGAAGTACCCTGATGAAATATTTTTAACATGAAGACACGGGGCCAGATGGAGGTGGTTTTATGAGAAGTAAAGGGGGTAGGAAGGATGTGCGGATGTGCGTATAATTAGCCATCAGCAGACATAACTTCCCCTCGCTTCTTGCTGGGTTCCTGAGCTGAGATGTGTGTGTTTGTGTGTGTGTGTGTGTGTGTGTGCGAGACACATTCCCATTTACTCCTGAGGAGGTCATGGCAATCGGGCAAAGGAGGGGGGAAGACAGGTAGCCAAACATGTTAATCAGCTCATTCCTTTCAGGTAACCTAGGAAACCAAAGGTGGGAGATTCTGGTGGGCGGGGAGAATAAAGGGAAGGAACCGGTTTGGGGAGTTTCTCTGGGACAAAGCGTATTACTTTCAGCAACATTTGCATGCGATTCTCAGCATGTCAAAAACTTTAAAATGCCTTTCATACAGCCCGTAATGCGCTTCAACGCCTCCCATGTATAGGGATTAGGCGTAAAAGCGCTTCAGAGAAGATGCGCATAATCGGGGAACCAGGCGTCAAACTGAAATCTTGTAGAGGGGGTCTCTATCTCTGTTTCAGGCTTTGATGTCACATATCACTCACCCCCTCCCTCCTGTGATGGACTACATGTCAATAAATGTTTCAACTAAACTATTTCCTAAACCATAATAAAACAATATCCCAGGCATTTGACGCCTCAGTGTAATTTATTGCATCCTGATAACCTTCTATTACTGATACTTGGTGGTGTTTGGTTTTACCTAATGGCCAGCTTTTCTTGGGAAGAATCTGAAAATGTTTACATTATAGGTGCCATCTTGTTTGTAAGATTGTGTTTGAGGGCCGTTGAGTCATGTTTAATTTACAACACCATTTTGGGGATGAGCTTGTGAGACTTGTTATCAGGAAAGGATGTTTTAGGTTATGATGTTCTGCGTTCTTTCATTGAAATGCTAGAATGTGAGGTGTGTGAACTTTAGCCTGGTACAGTGTTAAGTGTCTCTGCTTCCTCTTGAAATGTGTCTTTGAGGCTTGAGGGAAACCAGAATTTAGATTTTGATTTTATATCAATGCCCAGATAAAAAAAAATCCTCATCAGGTATGCACTCAGGGTCGGGAGGATGTGGGCAAAACTTCTGTAAAGAATGTTTACAGGGTGGGCAGAGATAGGAAGGAAAGTGGGCAGAGGTAGGGAGGAAATGGATAAGTCATGCAGCTTATAGCAATTTCTTAGGCACCTCTGACCCAGAGGTACACATGACATTTGCACAACCAACTTCCATACAGCAAAAGAGTTATAACATGGTTTTGCTTGTTGAGGGCAAAGAGTTTACTCTTTTGGCTATTGCAGGGTTGGGCAACTTTGCAGGTCTGAAGCCATTTTGCCCCCCACGTCCGACCTCCCCATGTGACGTACTCCTGCCGCTGTGCTGATAAAATTCAGTGGTGGCAGCGAACACCCACCCACCACAATTTTAGCAGCAAACTGCTACTGGAGGCTAAAATGACCAAAGTTATCTTGTTTAAAAGCTACATTTGGCCTTTTTAGCTTTCCGTAGTAGTTTGCCTCTGAGTTTCGGTGGCAAACTGCCAATGTTTTTGATGCTGTCACTGCAAATTTTGGCAGTGAGGGAGTGGACCAGAGGGCTGCATGCAGACCATGAGTTCCCTTACTCCTGGGTTAGTGGCTTGAGTGTGGACAATAGAAACACTACAGAAACTTTTAATGGCATGAGCCATGGCTCAGTAATGGCTGCGCGCCGCCACCACTCCAGTTAAATCATAGTGTTTTGACAAGTACTAACAACGTCTCTTCCTCCAAGGTGGTCACAGTAGCCGTATACAGTTTCTTCCTGGCTTGTTTAATTGGTCGGCAGTTCCTGGACCCAGCAAAGGAATATCCTGGGCATGAGATGGACCTCTGTGTGCCCATTTTCACCTTCTTGCAGTTTTTCTTCTATGCTGGCTGGCTCAAGGTCAGTTCAAAGGAAAGAATACTGAACTGCTGGAAACTTCTGCCCACTAAGACAGAATATCTGAAGTTAATCCTTGAGTAGCCAAGCTAAAGCCTTAGGTAGGGTGACCTTATGGAAAGGAGGACAGGGCTCCAGAATTTTAAACAGTTGTATTGAAAAGGGAATTTCAGCCGGTGTCATTTGTATGCACGCAGCACCTGGTGAAATTCCCTCTTCATCACAACAGTTAAAGCAAAAGCCCTGCCCTCTTTTGTATCTGGTCATGCTAGGCAGGGCTCCTGCCCATTTACATGTAAAGTGTGTCAGGGGGCAGGGGAAGGGGGATGATTTAAAGGGTCAAAGGGTCATGCAAGTTTGAGTTGCTGCACTCTCTCTGCCAGTCACACCTCTTACCCCTCCAGTCCATCGTACCAGGAGCTTTTCTTCCAGGTAGGCTCCAATACCAGAAGTGAGCCTAGTCCTTTTAAAAAAGAGTAGATAAAGGTGGGAATCCTGAAGGAACTTTCACCATTGAAATGTTATTTGCTGGAAGGCAATACATAGCAAGCCAATATATAAGCATCTCTCTTTTGTACAAAGTCCCAGACCCCTTTCTCTGCTCATCTGTTTCTTACCCTTTGATCCCATTGGCTAGGTAGAGGAATGTTGTCTTAAATACAACAGTGAAGTCCATTTCTCTGGCCTACTGAATCATCCTTAGGGCAGTCTCACAACCCAGCAGCTATATTTGCGTGATCCTTTCATTGTTCTCATTTCCCAGGTAGCTGAACAGCTCATCAATCCATTTGGGGAAGATGACGATGACTTTGAAACCAACTGGCTCATTGATAGAAATCTGCAGGTGAGTTAGAGGCCTACTATTACAGCCAGGGTGGACAACATACAGACCATGGTCCACATGCAGCCCCCACTGCCACCCACCACCGTGCCCCCCCCACTAACCCCTCCCCCTCACACACACGCCTTGGAAATTTTATTATTTTTTTTTTTAATGGGGGGAATGGCATCCATGCAACGTCCTAAAAGGATTACATTTATCTTGAAATCTTTTCCGCATTCTGTAGTGCTACGGATGCCATTTTTAAAGCCTAATTTTTAAAGAATTCATTTTGAAAGCTGCAGGGGGAGCATCCAATGGCCCTCAGACCTCTTGAAGTTGTCCACCCCTGTGTTAAGGGCTTCCCATTCTTCTTGGGGGGCAGCTGTTTCCCTTTTGAAACATCTCAGACTAGGAGGACAGCTCTCAGAGGTTCTCAGTGCTCAGTTAAATGGAATAGTGTGCATATCTGAACTTAATTCAGACTGGGTTAAGCGGCTATTAATCGCCACATTCCCCTCTCAGCTGTTCAGTAGTTATCCAATGTTCAGTGAGACCATGGCTCTGAAAAGGGGCTTCATACCATGTTAATAGTTCTCCCAGTGAAATACATGATGTCGGTCTTCATGTGCAGCTCCATTATCATAAGGACTAATGTGCTCTAGCTTCATTATTTTAGCACATGACCTTTCAGATTCTTTCTATAACCGGATCATTTCTGAATGCTAGAAGTACAGACCGGATGCCTCCCATGCTCACCTCTCACTGAGCTTTCCCTCCTGCTGTCTTCCTTGCGCTCTGATCACAGCCTGCTCTTCATACACTCATGCTGCTTCATAGGCATCAAAAGCAACTCATTCCATAACTCTTCCTTCTTAGGCAAGCCTGCACACCTGATGAACCACCCAGTCATGATCTGAGCTCACTGCAGGTTCAAGAAATTTCCTAATTTTGCTGCCTGCCTGAGACTCCCTTCCCCCCTTCCCCCCTTCCCCCACCCCAAAAGGCGGGTTTATCAAGGCACTGGCAAGCTACAATACACTGTTATCTTAGTGTGCTGCTCCATTATCATAAGCTCTCCAGAATACTCAACTGAAAAGGGAAAAAAATCTCCCAAACTGCTTTGTTTCTTAAATTGCAACTATCCCCAAATTATTAGAAATTAGAAGCTTTCTCAGAAAAGGAAAATTAAGAGCAAACACACTCACAAGGTAATTGTGTTTGACATGTGTGTCATCTCTTGGCAGGTCTCCCTTATGGCTGTGGATGAAATGCACCAGGACCTACCCACCCTGCAGAAGGATCCCTACTGGAATGAACCTGACCCACAGCCACCCTATACAGCAGCTACTGCAGAATATAAGCGGACCTCTTTCCTTGGCTCAACCTTTGACATCAGGCAAGTAAAGTGACCTAAAACAACCATGGAGATCCCTTTTCCTGACATAGGAAATGCATCTGAAGACGTAGGCGCTTGCCTATTGAAGTTCATGGCCCAATAAATGTGTTAAATTGGACTCTATGGCCTTATAGGCCCCTTCCAACCCTACAATTTTATTATTTATTTATTATTCTGAACAGGAGCAGAATAGAATGCTCCTGTTCAGGGTTCCAGACAGCCATACTCTCTTCTTGGGTACTCTATTCCATTCCCCCCGCCCCCACAAAAACTCAGAATCTGTGCCTATGCTCAGTCCTCACTGAATTGTTATGGGCTTTCCCCCCTTCTTTTACCCCCCCCCCTTAAGTATTTTTTGTACTTGTACAAACTTTGGATTTTCTGAAACCTACTGAAACCTCCCTCTTGTGCATGGGTGGGGCCATTTTGATCATATAAAGATTCATACTCAGAGAAGGAGTTCACGATTTCTAAGATCAACATTCCTCCAAAGCTCAGGCCACTCTTTGTGGATCAACATCTACTCACACCTTTCGTTTGGCTATTTTGACATGTTGTGAAGCTTTTTCTAGCTGTTATTATGGCTTCTAGTAACACCTCAGTCAGCCACACCTCATATAGCCAAATTGTTTGTGATGAGCTGCCAATCTCCTGCTATTAAGCTCTCCGCATCATCTTGTGGTTTGCAGGCAGGAAAATGAATGGTACTGCCCAAGGTTATCAAGATGTTTGGCAGTAAACATGTTTATACATACCCATCTCATCATCCCTCACGAGTCTGAATAAAGAGGACTATGCTATAGGTCATGAAGGAAAAGGTGCAACTTGCCATAGAGTTTAGCTTGACTTGACACAAGATTTTGCTTTTTTTGCTTTTGTTTTGTCAGTACACAGAGCCCTGTCCATAGCTACACTCAGCAGGGCCAACCCTACCATTAGGCAGTGTTGTGCAACTGATTGTGAGTGTTATGAAAGGGTAACAAATTCAGTGAGTTGGACCAGTTTGCAGATTTTCTGGGAACTTCGTACATTTTGGGGGGGACAGATCTGCAATTTGTGCAAATTTCTGAACAATTTGTGCAAATGACAGCCAAATTTGCATAATTTGCAAATTCGCCCAAAATTTGTGCAAACCCCTCAGAAATTTGGGCTGATTGAAGAACCTTCCCAAAAAAATGTGCAAAACCATTTTCAGAGTTTGGAGAACAGCCCGCAGCTTGGCTTGCAGACACGAAGAGAGTTGTACACACAACAGGATTCAATGACGGACATCCTTAACTGAGATAGGATGGGCAATATCAACAGAAGGGCCCCTGATTGAGGGTGTCCCCCCTGCCCTGCAAAGGCTCACCAAAGCACTGATCAGAGTTGCATCCGTAGGACCCTAGAAACCACCCATCCCCTGTATTTTTGTTCTCTCCAGTCACTCACTGTATGCAACGGCTTGCTTCTCTTCTCTAGCATGCAGAAGGAAGAGATGGAATTCCAACCCCTGAAACAGATTAAGGAGAACGAGGAAGCCAATCACTCGACGCCATTGTTGGGGCACATCAGCCGCTTCCTGAATGTCCAGTCCCCTAGTTTTGCCAGGTCGTCAAGAATGAACTTGATGCGTCGGAGGAATGAGAATGTGCCTCCTTCCCCTTACTATGCTTATCCAGATGTGGGAAAACCTGGTACCCCCACCAGTATTAACCAAAGAGGAGATTGCTCCCCACCAGGCTTCAGTTCCCAGGATCAGTGGGACAATGCAGCAAGTAAACTGAGAGAGTTCGATGCCTTCATGTCAACTGCCTTCTATGAGAGGCCTGGCTTCTACAGCGCTCCACAGACACCCATCAGTTCCATCCCAATGATCTTCCCATCCAGGCGCCAAGGCCGCAAGAAACCGCCTGCCCTTTCCAGTATCACTGCCTGTTCCACCTCTTTGATGGACAACACTGCCAGCCAGTCTCCTTGCAGAGCCGGTGATATGGACAGAAGTGAGAACTCTCTTGGTTCAGGAACTCGGGAAACTTTTGTTTGGCAGGCAGAAAAAAGCCACGCTCCGGACTCCTTGGTAGTGACCGTCGAAGAGGAGGCAAGGAATGTGGCCAGTCAATCGAAGGAGACTTCTCCTCTTGGAAGCCCAGGAGGGGCTCTGCCCTCAGGGGACTCAGTAAGTCTCAAGTTCCCCTTCTTTGCGGAGTCCCCAGACCCTGCGATGCAGGCCAACTGCAAGAGTGTGAACAGTCTGAAAGGCCACCGACAGCTCTGGCTGTCTTCAGACAACACAGCTACTCCAAACCCAGATCACACCAGTTTCCTTCATAGCTATGGCATCAGGACCCCAAGCAGCAACGGGCCAACTACATGCTTTCCATTCACACCATTGACATCCCCAGTGCTGGAGAGATCCCACCTGAGCAAAGCCAATGCTGCTGTTGGCCCTGGTTCAGAGCCTTCTCCTGGGATCATGGAGCAGGATTCTCCAGCAGGATCAGGGGCCGCAAGAGACACTGGAAGTGGAACCAGCACCAGCACTTATCAGCCCAAAGATCAGAGAATGGCAGCCAGCTCTTCACCCAATGACTCTGGCATCTCCCTAGCAGAAGGAGACTTTGTGGGACTCATGGAAGTGATCATGGAAACCAGCGAGAACATGGCTGACGAAGAGAAGGGAGACTGGTAAAACTGAATGTGTCATTGCATTAGGATGTGGAGATGGGCTGTTGTTGTTGTTGTTACAAAAAAAAAACTTCATTGGTGCTCAGCCTTTTAGAGGTGCCAAAATCACATACTATGAACTACAAATCAATTGAGAATGCCAGAACCTTAACTTGAAACGCTCATTCCGTAGATACATGTGTGCTTCCGGCTATGAACACATTAAGAGCCATTTATGGGAATTAGAGTCTAATTCAAGCAAGCAAGTTATTGCAATCTCTCTCTCTCTCTCCTCCCTCTCTCTCTCTCTCAGCTTGTTGGGGAACAGAACATGGGATGGATCTCCTCACACAAGAGCAGGGTTCTACACGGATCCAGACATTCAGCAATTATAGGTGACTACCAAACACTGGAGAAGACTGACTGAAAAATTAAGCCACCATTTTGAATGCAGCCAGCCACCATTCCATGTTCAGCAGAGTAGGGAGGTCCCATTCAGCCCCACCCCATGATGTCAATATATGGCTATCAACATGATCCTGGGAGTAAGAATGCACTGGGATTTGCCAATACAACCTGCATATTGGTGAGATGCCAGGAGAGGGTGTGCAGAGGCATCCCTCTTGCCCCAAAAGCTCAATTTGCCCTCACTGAGCAAGAAAGAAGTTGGGATGCCAAGAGACCACGTGAGCTACTCAATCCTACAGTTCTAAGGAAAATGTTTGCCTGCTGTTCTGTCAGCAGGAAGGGGGGGAGGGAGGGGGGAGGGAGAGAGAGAGAGAGAGAGAGAGAGAGAGAGAGAGAGAGAGAGAGAGAGAGAGGATCTTTTTTTAGTATATGAGTGAAATTTTCCTCAATTTTAACACTGGTGAAAATGTGCCCCATGACTCAAATGTCTGAGAAGCAGGACTTTACATGGAAAACCGCACTTAGAAAATAAATAGGTAGAAAGGTTAGGACTAAGATGTTAGAAAGCTCTTACCCAATAAGCATTAAGAGGTTTACACTGGCTGCCTAGGTTAACTGTAGAACAGATAACCATACGGTTTTGCAGGACTAGCGGTGTGCTTACAGCTTTTGCACTGTATTTCTTCACTCCACAAGCATTAGCAAAAAGAAAAGCCATACTCAATGAGTTTTTAATGCACATTTGCCTACAGTCTATTTCTAAAAAGCATGTGACAAGTGAAGCCAACTCAAGAAAAAGTTTCAGTTCCTAGTAACTTAAATAGCACCTGTGGTCAAAAAAAATGACGAATGTGCTTCACTGGCTCTGCTTTGCATAAGGTCTTGAGCCCAATAAACTACTCCTGCCAGGAGAATCTTACCAGTTGTCCTAAGGACATTCAGGGAAACATGAAGAGTTGCAGTTTGGAGTTGGCAGCACCTGGAGAATCTTGTTTTCACCTCACTAGAAACCTTGGAGAGAACTCAACAGTTCTCAGGATACCAAATGAGAATAAACCCAACTATCACTTCTCTGCCATTGTCCTTCCAGTTTGATCAAGCACACCACGAAGTAAAACACACCCATTTGACTCGAGACTGTAGGCATTGTTTACTGAAGTCCTAAGGAGGAAAGTCTCTTCAGTGAGTTCAATCTGATCGCCAAGGCTGCCTCTACAAGAGAGGTTTAATGCTCTTTGAAGTCTCATTAAAAAAATTACCTCCACACCAGCGGAGCGCAAATGGGGCGTAGAGGCGCGTTATCTCTCCGATTATGCGCATTATCGAATGCGCGTTAAATCGCGAGTTTTATTTTGCTCCGTCCATTAAAGCGCATTTTCCCCGTGTGAACAAGCGATTATGCGCATTAACTTCTTGTAAAGCGCTTTTTGGACATCTATTAATGCGCTTCGCCGCCTCTCGTCGCCTCCCATGCAGAGGGATTAGGAGTAAATGCGTGTCTGCGATAATGCGCATAATCGCCAAACCGGGCGCAAAAGCGAATCCTTGTAGAGGGAGCCCAAAAGAGGAAAGTCATTTATCTAAGTTGCAGTTAGGATAAATTTAGGTAGAAGTCAGAAATAGGCCACATGCAAAAGCTGTTCAGTAACAGAACACTCTGACTTCAAAGGGTGCAATTTCCATTCTTTGAGGGCGGAGAGGCCTCAGGCGTGCTTTAGGTACAGGCAGAGTTGACTATTAAATAAATAAAAATACATTCCCCTCAAGGAGTGATGCGGACAGAAGCTGACAATGCAGCTTTCATTTTGGGGAAGAGGAAAAAAGCAAGTTCCAAACCCTTTGGATTAGGAATGTCTCCTTGAAGTTCTACACGTTCTCAATGGGACTTTAAGGGCCTACCTAGCTCTTCATAGTTCCCCAGAACTAGCAGAAACCAAGCTATGAAAGGCAAGGCAACATTCAGGTTACTGTAGTTTTGATTTTAATGCAGAGCACCAGATATCCTGCCTTGCACTCTCAAGGTTCTATGCCTCGAGAATAATGGATAGGTGCATTTCGTGCACAGCTAAACAGAGTTCTGTGTAGAATGCACATTTTATGCTAATAATTCAACCTCTATTCTGAACTATTATAAAGTCAAGATCCAAACAAATTCATCAGCGATGTTGTTATGGGGTAGCAGACAGGACAGTAGAGGATTTTCCATCATTGACTGAGCTTTCAACTGCTTATATATCCCAAACCATGGAGAATTTCTGCCAGAGTATGCTGGAAAAGCAGCAAGGGTTTAAAGGGTCAGATGCTACTATACTAGTGTACCCCATACCACTTCATAGAACTGGAACTGTAGCTGCTAAGCAGTATCGCATCAAACAAGCATGTTTGGTTTAAAGGTTAGCATCCAGCAATGTGTAGGACCCAGAAATATATAGTACCATCTACAGAGAGTCGCCATCCTTCCCATCATAAACATCTCCAACCTTGAAGCCATTATAAGGTAGCAGTTATATTTCAGGTATCAATTAACTCAACATGTCTCAACTGAAAACCAGTCAACAGCTTTTAGGAGTCAAGTCTTTGCTCACAAGGGAGTTAGATCTATGGACTGCAGAAGAGGTAACACCACCATTCTCAGAAACAGAGTAAACTATTTTTCCTAACTGCGTGTATCTCACTTACTTTACTTTGTTAAGCCTGTCCACACTTGTTAACAGCAAACCTACTTGTGGTTTTTCCAATGGTGACAAGCCCAGCCTTGACTTGGACTGTGTTGCCCTAAAATATATACAAATTCAAGGACTTATGCCATGTAGTACAGCTTAACTTTTATATGATATTATGGTCATGTTTATGCTGATATAGGAGAGATTTCTTCTAGCCATAGATGTGCTGAGAACCTAAAGGACAGATAATTCTACACTTGTTTATAGACACTAACAGTATAATCTTATATGCATCTACTCAACAATGCCACTGAGTTCATCAGAGCTTACTCAATGGTAAATGCATATAGGATTGCAGATTGTGGCCTCAGGAGGCTTCTTAGAAGTTGCAGCCCCTCCAACTAAAATTCTGCTCCGCACTTGTGTACTTTGCCAACACTTTGCTCCATATATACTGCAATACAACTGAAACCGACTGGAACCAAGTCACTTTATTCGGCATGAGATACAACACAAAAGAACAAATGTTGATTTTTATACAGTTATGGACAATGTTAAGGATAAACCGAAAAACATGCACAGCTGAAGATGATCAAGAGTCCCAACTGAAGCCTTTGTTGACGGAAGTTTTTAATTCTCACTGTCACTTTCTCCCAGGGTATGCTTGTCAAAGAGGTACTCTGCCATTCCAGATTTTGGCGCCCCCATCTTGCGCAGGTTGGTCACATGGTCGCCCAGTTCTTTGATGGATTTGACCTGCTCATCCAAGTAGTGTGTTTCAATGAAGTCACATAACTGGAAGAGAAAAGATGCATAAAATAAGCCATCACAGATTCAGCCAACGAAACCCTTGTGGTGCTGTCAAAGAACTCAGTATTTCCTGAAGAAGCAACCAGTAAAGCCAAAGGCCAAAAAGCTGCTTATCTGTAGTTTGCCAACCAATTTTATTTTCCCCACACAGAGGTAGTATAGGAGTATTACAAGTGCCATAAAATGAGAGCAGCTCAAATAGTAGAAGGATTATATCTATGTCTGTGTTCTCCATGCTAAAAAAATGGAAGTTGTACACTCAGGCAATCAAAGTTCTGTCCCAAGGAAACATGATTTCTGCTGCATGTATAAACTGCATAGAGTTTGTCCTACAGCTTTTGCTGTTTGGCTAGTCATGGAAGGATCATAGGCCCTGAAACCCCCAAAACTAAAAAAAGAAAAAAGAAAGCCTCTGGTTTCTCTTAGCGTGCAGCACTACAAAAAAAAACTAGCATGGCAGTGTGTGGACAGCCATAAGAGCTAAAACATACTTTTTTTAAATATGAAAGGAGAGAAACTCATGATGCTAAATTCTCCATCAACACATTACATACACCCCCCCCAAAATCTCAGAACACACACAGACCCACCTATCAGCTTGATATTCCAATTCTTTCCTGAGTCAAAATTCATTTATGATCCTACTTTGCAAATCCTTTTTTTAGAAATCTGCCTCTTGCTGCAACCATTATAGCACGATCGTGAGCACACCGTTCACATCTCAAGCCAAGCATGTTATTTGTATGAAATCTCACTTACGTGGGGATCATTTTTTTCAGTTGCCAGCTTGTGCAGCTCCAGTAGTGACTGGTTCACGTTCTTTTCCAAGTGCAAAGCACACTCCATCGCCGTCAACCCACTCTCCCAGTCATCACGATCAGGTTTCTAAAAAAAAAACAAAAAAAAGCAAATGAAGCAATTTTTTCACATCAAAACTGATTAGCGAAGATCAACACAGTACCATTACAGAACAATTGGTTGGTATTCTACTTGGCAGAATTATGGCCAATTGTGGGCCTTGAGCCAATATTATACCCTTGATCTTGGAAAGCACTTTGAATTCAGAGTCTTGATTACAGGCCATGTGCCAAGGGCAAAGCATCTATACAGTAATGGCCTCCAGTTTATGAACCTGAAAGATACTAAGTATTGTTTTTGTCCCCAAGGGCCCTGCAACACACGTGCCTCTGAACCTACCCTAGGATTGATCGGCTGCATCACCCATAACTCTTCCCCTCCAACTGCAACCCATAATGGGAGAGAAAGAGCAACAAGCAACTACAGCAGCAAGGGTGATCAGCAGCCTATTTATACATACTCCAGAACAACTCAATGATCCAAGCACTGGCTTAAAGACCTCTTGTGATCAGACCTTCCCCAACCTTTACGAGAGATCATTATTTTTCCTTTGAGATGAGGCATTTGCTTATCATCCAACGCTGAAATTCTATGGAATGCCTTTATCTGATTAAATGGGCCTCCTGTTTATTATGTAATCACTACAGGATCAGCCAATGCTGCAGTTTCCATGGCAGCCAAATTCTCAAACTGCTTTTTCATTAGAGCAGGAGCCTGCTAGTCTCATACATATGCTTTAGCCAAGTACCACCAATACTGAAGGGCCCAGCATCTGGTATTTAGACTTCAGTGGTTTCCAAGTTTTTCATCTAGAATGAGTCCTGTCCAGGTCAATATGTCAACAACCCCATAACTTGCAAAGGATTCTAGGATACATTCTAGGTTGCATTCAGTTCACACGGAGGTACAGGCTAGACACATTGTGCTTCACAGTTGGTCTGTGAAAACTGACCCAAGCACTCCTTTGGAATACAATGTCACAGATCAGCGGTGGTGAGAGCAAGCTTAATTTCAAGAGAGCTTGCCCTTCCCTGGAAAAGTCTGAAAACCTCTGCATCAAAGCAAGACACGATCAGAAACCTCACATGGCATTATCTAGTACTGGACTGTAGAATGTCAGACTCGCAGGCAGGTGAATCCATGTTTGATTGCTCCCTCATAACAGCTCCCTGAAGATAGAAAACATGCAGGTCTGGATGTTCTGGCCTCACTTTCCTCACAAAATGCCAGTTTTGTACATGCAGAAAAGAGCTTTGTTCATACAAGGAAACATTTGCTTCTCCATCACCACCTGCACAGGTATGATCCAGCAATGATATGTTGCTGGATATGCCCTTAGGTAGATTCAGCTTTTGCAACCATCTCTAGGGCTAGTTATGAATTTTGTGACTTGCAATACATTGGGCCTACTGGTGAGCATTTCAGCTCTATTCAGTTTCAATCTGGATCCCAGCCTCGAAAGCAGCAGCTCTGAATCTACCACGCTCTTGCAATATCAGCTTCACTGATAAAACTCACTTTGATGTCATGTAGGAAGATGCGACCGCCCCTCTTGTTCTGCAGCTTCATAAGTTTCTCTGCATGCTCACGCTCCTCGTGGGACTGGTGCAGGAAATACTTGGCAAAGTTCTTCAGGGCCACATCATCACGGTCAAAATAGTAGGACTGAAAATAGAATGCAGATTCTTGAATTAGGATTGTCAGGGAATCATGTATTTCAGTTATCAGTGCTTGGGGGTTTCATTTCATCTAGAATAAGCACACAGGTACTTGCTATTTGGCAGCTCCTTTTCCACGCCATTCAATAGTTCTTGAAATTGCTATACAATATTAGGCTACACTCGAAGATTCATTATGATTGCTTGCTGATGCAACATGCAGGACTGATGCTTTAGATGCACTGGAGCCCATATTCAATCATAATTTCTGTAGATCAAACAGCAAAACAGCTGCTAAAAGTCACCCCAAACATGACAGTTCTAAACATGATTTCCTTACCCAGTTGTCCTGGTGAAGTACTGGCCCTTTACAGGAGAACAATTCAATAACTTGTGGCCTCTTAAGGAGTAGGAAAGAACTATCAGGTGACAAATACTGACAAGACTGCTAGGGAAAAAATCATCATGATATTCTAAAGATCAGGTGTTTCCTCCTTGAGAAAGCACTATTCCAAGCACCCTACTATTGCGCTCATATCTGCCAGTTTTTAAACCCTAGGTATGTCCCTCTAGCACAAGGGTGGGCAGAGAGTAAATTGCCAGATGTTTTGGACTTCAACTCTCAGCATTTCTGTCTACTAGCCAAGCTGACAAGGGCATCCGGGAGTTGCAGTCCAAAACACCTAGAGATCTACCTTCTGCTTACCCCTGTTCTAACACACTTTAGATCTGGCAAAATAACAAGTTTATGCCAAGAAACCAGTTTTAGCAAGGGCTGAGGTCCCTCCAATTTCACAAGCCAGCACCCAGTTCATACACAGGATCAAGTGCAATCTCGTTGTTGACAGTGACAAGTATTCATTTCCTTAAAAACTAGCTGTACGTTCCATTCTACATTCCAATTAATGTTGTCAATTGATTCAAGGCAGAAAGAGTTGTTCTGCCCTTTGTAGAAGTAGGTATTATGACAAGCAGGTTTAACTATCACTGTAAATTACTTCAGAATTAAAGCCAGTGGCTACCAAGAGAGATTTGTATATTGAATAATGTTTACTTGGAAGCAACCTTTGCACGTGTAGAAGGAGGTGAAAGTATCAATAGATACAGCAGGGGTGGGGGAAGGGAGCAAGTTGCCAGTTAAAGGGAAAGAATATGACAGTTGATTTGATGGGAGAGGAGGGAGGAGCAAGGGGAGGGAGGAGTCATGGCTGTCTTTATGAGAGAAAGAAGAAAACAGATGAAGAAACAAAGAATAAGCACAGGAGACAGCAGAAGGCCAAGAGTAGCAGATTGATCTCCTCTCCAGTTTCTGGCGTTGGCCTTTCTTTCTAGCTTGCGTTCGTACCCATACCAGCTCTCCTGGTTGATACACTTGCCCAGTCACTTTGAGGTCATAGTACTCCTTTTGTTTTTGCATGGCTGCAGATTGATGCCTCTTAACAGCTTGGCATCCTGTACTTAGATACCCTGCTATCTGGGTTACATAGTGAGATGGATTATTGAATTCCTCTGTCATATCAGTTCCAGAAATAAGATCAATGGGAAAGCAAATCTCCCTCTCAAATAAGACCATGTCTTGTGCATATCCTGCAATATGCCATCATAGCACAAGGTATGAGCACAAGCTAGAAAGGCCAATGCCAGAAACTGGAGAGGAGATATATTGGGCCTTATATTCACAGGAAGTGCTCTCTTTCTCTTGTTCGATCTGCTACTCTTGGCCTTCTACTGTCTCCTGCGCTTATTTATTTCTTCATCTGTTTTCTTCTTTCACGAAGACTTTCTTTAACGTCTCCCTCTCAGTCAGCCATGACTCCTCCCTCCCACTCCCATCAAGTCAACTGTCACATTCTTTTTCCATTACCTGGCAACTTGCTCCCTTCTCCCACTCCTGCTGTATCTATTGATACTTTCAGCTTCTACATTACCCCCTTCTTAACGGGATGTTAAAGAAAGTCTTCGTGAGAGAAAGAAGAAAACAGATGAAGAAATAGAGAATAAGCACAGGAGACAGTAGAAGGCCAAAAGTAACAGATTGAACAAGAGAAAGAGAGCACTTTCTGTGAATAAAAGAGAACTCTGTTCCTGAGGGAATGAAGGATCTGTGCTGTGTCAGGCCTGACTGAAGAAGAGATCCAGACTTTGGGGGTTGTGTTTTCTGAAGGGACTTCTGGAGGTTGATTGAAGGGAGGGACAGGACAGGACAGAACTGCAACAGTGTTACTATTACCAATTGTTGAAACTGTGTTTAAAGGCTGGAAGTATTTCTTTATTCCAGCATCAGTGCCATAGGTTTTTGACTCCCCTTTCTTTATTATTTGAATTCTGTACTTGCCTTTCTTTTATCTTATAAATCTGTGTTAATCTCACCCTGTTGTTGGATCTAATTACATATCTAGGAACCTGACGTCCCCATTACATACGTAATTATCAGTCCGAAGACATGTTTGTAACTATGCCTTGAACTTTATAAGAGTCTTGCTGTCAACAATCCCTTCCCACCCAACCCCAGCCCTCTTGTAAGTTATCTACGGAGCAGAGACAAGCGAGGTTAAGGATTAACAGTTTTGCCAAAGACGCTTGGCTACGTTCAAACAAACTAGCACAAATGCTACAACGGAAGCCAGTTCACACCAAATAAACATTTTGGAAAATAGGTCCAAGGTCGATTAAAGCACAATCACTCTGTACTATAGAGATAAGCCCTGTTGATTCTCCACACAAACAAGTTATTCTGCAAGCAGGAGCCAACCCAATACCGCCTCCTACTGCTAAGCAGAACAGCCTTTCTGACTTCCACATGCAACAACACCCCACTGTCCACTGCTTGGTTGCATCACCAAACCACAAAGGCATCATAGCCATCAAGGGCTCTTCAGCCAGTGGCCACAGTTCACTCCACCACAAACCTTTTATGTCAAGCATTGGTTAGCAAGTACATAGGAAAACAATGTTTAGCTGAGCAGCAAAAGAATAAGAGTTCAGCTCCACTGGACTAATAATTTGTCTAACCCAGCAGCTTGAGCAGCCCTTTCCCATATAGTGCCCTCCAGACGTTTTGGACTCCAACTCCCATCAAGCCAAGTCAGGGCGGCCAATAGTCAGGAATAATGGTAGTCCAAACCATCTTGAGGACACCAAGTTAGGGAAGGCTGGGCAAGAGCAACAGGAGAGAAATGCGGGTGTCAAGTTAGTTTTGAATACTGGTTTTTGGGGTGTCCCTCCTTCGATCGGAATAGCACGCGGTGCCAAATGGGGGTCCCAAAAAGCAGACCAGCGCTGGCCCTGAGCCACTCTCTGGCAAGGCAGTAAGCAGCGGCAGGCCCCGCTTGTCCGAAGGGCACCGCAGTTGCCTCGGCACAGGAGAGACGTGATTGTCTCCCATGCTCCTTGCGCCCGGGGTCCTCTCTCCTTTACCTACAAGCCCTGCAGGGGAGAGTTCCAGCAGGAAGAAACCTCCCACCACACGCAGGCCTTGCCTGCTCGCTCGCCCCCCAAGGACACACACAGCCATGCGCTCACGTAAACAGAAGCAGAGGAGGCGGGGCTGCAGGGATCGTCCAGCTGCCGGCGCTGCCATTTCGTCCGCCCTCGCAACGAGCAATCCCTGCTCCCGTATGGAGACGCAGCGCCCACCGCCCATCTCTTGCCCCTCCAAGCCAGGGTCGGAGCTCACCATGCTGAGGTACACGTAGGACGCGTAGAGCTCCAGGTTGATCTGCCGGTTGATGGCCGCTTCGCAGTCCTGGTGGTAGTTCTGGCGCACCTGGGAAGGAGACGAAGCCATGGCAGCGCGGCGGCGGTTGTGGTGGTGGTGCTACTGAGTGGATCCAAAGAGACTGGTAGGCCCAGGCTGGGGTGGGTTCCGTCCAATCACTGTTGAAGCAGGAACCTCCTCGGCTGGGTCTCGCTGAGCGTTCTGAACTCGACCGCTTTACGTCGCATCATTATATACCCCGAAGCTACGTCACAATCTGAGGAAGGCGAACTACGCCCATCGCAGCGCGGGAACGGAGGAAGAGGGAATCTGGGTGAGAGACAGGAGTCTTGCTCCGCCCCTTAGAGGTTCCGCGCCTGGAGTTAGCATGACTGAGCGTTTTCTGATACTTGGAGCAGCGCGCTTTGTGCCTGAGGGGTACGGAAAGGGGGAGTCGGGCGGAGAACGTTTCAAAGCTGAAAGAAATTGCTGAGTCACGGTCTTATTTACATTTCAGATAGGAAGGGTTTCTTAAAATAAGGAGAAAATCCGTACTGAGCAAACGATTCACTCCAGAATGAGGCAATTCTGACATCCCGATCTTGACAACGCACACACAAATTGTGCAATATAGAGTAAGAAGACAGTTACTGCAAAATATACTATTCTTGGCATTCCATATGATAAAGTGTAAATTTGTCCTATTTATTTATTGCTTTAGCACTTTCCAGTTATTTTTTGAAACGTGTGTAACACAAACCTTTGTATACTCCTACAACCAATGGAAATCAGGCCCTAAGCATATAACAACATAATCACTCTTACTCAAGAAGTGGGAAAGTTACCTTGGATAACTTCAAGCGGCATGAGTGATGACCACCTGCCGAGAGGCTGGAAAAATACCTAAAGCTGTATCTTCTCTTAGAGGAACCAGCGTTATCTAGCACAACAATTCTCAAAGTGGGTTGTAAGCCTTCCTATGGATACAGGCAGTTGGCAACTTGGTGTTGACAGTCCAAGCTTATTGCACACATTCTGAGTACCAATTCATTGCTACCCAGTACGAATCAGTGCATTAAAATATGTTAGGCCATTGGAGGAAATTCAGTGTCACCCCCCTAAATTAGGCCAACTAAAAGTGAGCATACTGCTATATGCGGGCGATGCAGTACTGCTCTCACAGACGAGGTTTGGATTAAAGAGACTTCTAGGCGGTTTCAGGGAATACTGCAATCTAAACATTTTATCAATCAATTACCAAAAATCCAAGGTTATGGGTTTTGCAAAAAGAAAGATGAGATTTTCTTGGAGTGTAAGGGGCCATAAAATTGAACAAGTAGCTGAGTTTAAGTATCTGGGAGTTTTTTCCAGGAAAACCTAAACTGGGCTAAGCACTTTAAACGTACAAAGCTTAGAGCTGAACAAACAGCGGGGGCTTTGCTTAGATTTTTTTTCGCCAAAGGGGGCAAATTTATACCAGCTGCCATTGAAGTTTACAGAGCAAAATTAGTGGCCCAGATGTTGTATGGGGCCCCTATTTGGGTCCCTCTGCTTAAGGACTCCTTAGAAGTAGTTCAGTACAAATTTTTAAAAGGGGTCTTTGGGGTCCCAAAGTGCATGCCTGGAACCGCTCTTGTCTGGTCTCATTAAGATGCACCGCTTGGATGCTCACAGTAACATATTGGCTCCGTCTTTTCCAAATTCCAACCTCTCACTCTCTGTTACCACATATATCAGCGAACAACTTTGTTTCCCCCTGGAATAAGACCGTGACTCAGAAAATAAAGACAATGGGCTTGTCTTCTGCTCATCTATTAACTCAGGAGCTAAGAAGTGCAAAAAAGGTAGTCAAACAAAGGCTTTTAGATATAGATGAACAAGAACTCCGTGGACGGTCCCAAGGCCCTTGCTGTCCTCAGTCTCGAGCCCTCCCTGATTTTATGCCCAGAGGAATGATGCCCTACCTGGATTGGTTGGATATACCAAAATACAGAAGGGCCTTTTCCCTGGCCTGTTTCAATGTTCTCCCTTTAAACATATCAGAAGGAAGATATCAAAAGATTTCTGTTGAGAATAGACTATGTCCATGTGATGACTCTGTTATGGAGTCCTTAGACCATATGCTGCTAGAATGTAGCTTTTACTGTAAGGCAAGGTGTGATCTGCTATTTCCCATAATTCAACACTTCTTGGGGTGGTCTCGGGATTCCTTGGTTGGACAGCTGCTTAGGGGTACAGACAAAGTATTTTTCCTATGTAATACAAACCAGATCTCAGCTTGGACTGAGATAATTATCATTAATTTATTTTTTAAGATACACTGGGTAATAGTAAGACTCATAACAATATGCATTTTATATTGTACTGTCTGCCTCCTTGTTTTTCTGGTCTATGGACCTTAAATAAAGTTGTTGTTGTTATGTTAGGCATTTTGTTGATTCTAGGAGCAATAGGGGCACCCCAAAAAAATTTTAAAATAATAATTCACAAATTTTGTGCTCTGAGAATTGTTCTTCCATTTTTATTTATCTCCAAAGAGAAGAACATCACAAATTCACAAAAATGTTTTATCTTCCTTTACAGCCGTGTTTTCTGATCATGACTACAGAAAACCCTTGGGTTTCACAAGCAACCTCCAGACATTCTGTGAAATTTCACAAGCACCAATTTTATAGGCACTACAACTATTTTGAATAATGTAACTATCAGTTATGACCAATGTTTGCCTTTGAATTTTATAATTGTAAAATAAATGACTTATTTTTACTGATATTTTGTGGGGTGGTAGGGAGAAGGGATTGGGGTTCTGCAGGATATGAAGGCATTACAGGAGTTCCTCAACCAAAAAAGGGTTGAAAACTGATTTATAGAATTGTCCACAGTGCAAACTTACTGCCCTGCTTGACAGGAGAAAATAACTGCATACACAGTATTCACTGTATATATAGCAGGCAGCAATCCAAAATGAATGAGCCCCTTCTGTGAGGTCTGGGGACATGCTATGCCAAAGAATGTTTGAAGATATAAACCTCCAATTATACATTTAATATGCCAGAAAGCACATTTCCACACTGACGTAATATTTAACTCTATACTTCTCTCTTTAATATCACACATCATCCTCCGCATCCTTACATCTTCAGAATTTCAAAATCCAGGACACATTGTCAAAGTTGTGGAATTAGTTTCCAAGTAAGGAAGTTTTGTCTCAGCCAAATTGATAACAGTTGGCAGGAAATCTACAGAATTTGGTATGAATTCAATACACACAGTAGAAAAGGCACAGATAGTGAGGAAATGGCATACTTATTCAATAGGTGCCCTTGAGGGCTATGAATTCCCTTTGAAATCTTGTGTTGCCTGGGTTGCCAAAGACTTGTTATTCCAGAATGTTACAGCCCCATCCAATATATTGGGTAACTTTTAGAAATGAATGAGACTGAGAAGCAAATGAATGAGAAAAGAAGCAAACCTCAAGCTGGTATTAACTAGAAAGGTTTATTCTTTGGGTGGGTGGGGGGACCTCTGAGGTCCAAAGAGCTTTCCATAGCATTTTTATCAGGGTTATGGGATTTGATCTTTTTTTCCACAGAACGATTTTATTTTTTTTGACCGGGGCAGGATTCCTTTCTAGTGAGAAGTATGTTATCCTTTTCCTCACTGGGATAATCTTTTGAAAACCTCTCTAGAAGCTGTGTGTTTTATTCCAAAATTTAAACCCATGTACAGTGCAATCCTGTGCATGTTTACTCAGAAGTAAGTCGTACTCTGTTTAGTGGAGTTTACTCCCTGGCAAGTATGTTTAGGATTGCAGTATTAAGCTACAAATATTCATGCTCATCTTTGAAGTTCTATCTGATGTTACTGTTCTTGGTTGGAGATTAGAGAGTTTGTGACTTTTATATCAAGACTGGAATTGCAGTGATATCAAGGAATGTCCTGGGGGAGTTGACAACAGAATGGTTGCAAAGTTGTCAGTTTTTATGAAAGAAATGAAAGGTCAGTTTGACTGAAGGAGGGAGGGGGAAACTCACATAAGGCCCAAGGGTTGTGGCAGGAAAAGGACTTGGGAAGTAGGAACTCAATCCAAAGGAGAGGCGAATCTCAAAATGCTGAGTACATTTCCCCTCAGTATACTCCAGTAATTACATATTATGCCTGACATATTTCAGGCAACAGCTCTTCATCAAAAATAAAATAATTTCAATATATGTGATTCCTCCACCTTTAAAGAAAACCTCTCAAAACAAGTAGGAATTGGCCCCAGCAGATAACAAAGCTAAGGGCGCAATCCTATGCATGTTTAGACAGAAAAAGGCCTTTTTTCTGTCTAAACACACACAGGATTGCACCTTAAGAGAGGGGAAGATGGTTGAAGGATCTGATATAGTGTAACCTCAAAGAAAGAAAAGCAAATAAGACAGTTTTGAAAAGAGGTGGGGGGAGGTCCAAACAAACCCCCTCACATGCCCCCCTTGTATGGAGGAGTGCTATATGCATACATCCATGCATATATAGGATCCTTTCTGATATGTACCAAACATGCCAAAGGGGCGAGAACATGGCTAGTACATACAACAGTGGCATGGGGGAATGACTGCCAGGTGCTGCATCATAAATTGTGGCTAGCTCCTGCAGCCAGACGGTCCTCTCATGCCCTCTTTGAATGTGTGAGGGAACAATGTGGCTATATGAGCAGGGCCATTATCAGCCAGCTCCCCCACTGCCATAGCTTCCATTCACAAGTTTGAGAAAGGGCCCTTAGTGTACAGCAACCGATGTAGATATATGAAATCTTGACTGGTTCACAATCCCCCTTCACATGAAGGAGCTCTCTGCATGTATACTAGCAGACATACAAGGTCCCTTCTGCATAGTCATGCGTTGGTGGGAGGAGGCCATTGCCGCCAGGGCAACCACCCTGTTCTCCCCCTCAACACATGAGGGGTGTTTGTGTGAACACCTCTAAAAGGAGAGGCCAATAAAGGAACTTTGGAAGCCGGGGCATTGGGTGAGAGAGGCCAGAGACACTATTAATGATAACATTAAGAGCTGGAGTAAGAGACCGAATTCGACATTGTTATTTGGATTTCCAGCCAAATGTTTGGCTATAATTCTCTTGTATAAATATCAACATTCTAGCCACTTATTGGATGGCTTGAGCTAGCAGAGCACTTTATGAGATCTGACTTTAAAGTAAGTTTTGGGAGGGAGACAGCTTTTTAGGTGGGACCTGTCATTTAGTTTTTGTTTAGCAGTTTGTTTTGAACTTGACATCATGTCACCCAGACAGGGTATGAGGGGAGCAGCTCCACTGGGTAAGTGGCTGCTGTTTTTGAAAGTGTGTGATTGCAACAGGAAATGACCTCATACAAAGTCTGGGAAGTACAGAATGAACTCTTAAGCAACCTTGGGTGACAATGAGGAAAAACTACCTAAAAAAAAATCATAGGATTAAGAAGTTAGGACACCATCAGCAGGGTTTTGTAATGGCCTTTAAGAAAAATAAATCACACTAAAATACTACATCATGATACAGCCAATCAGGGAACTAAATCGGAAGGAACCAGAGCTTCCCAGAATAAACATAATACAGGGGTGGGAAGTACAAGAAAACTACTGGAAGGGAAACCCAACAGTGTTGGGCAATTTATTTGGTCAATGACTTGTCTTGCATGACAGACAGAGGTGTTGGTTGATAAGAATGCATACGTTATTGCTTTGCACTATTTCCTTGACATAGGCCAGGGCTAGGAAAGGTAACATCTACCAGAGTTCTTTACTGGGAATAAAAAGTTATTGGTACTAGTTCAGAAATTCCAGAACCAAGCTACATGTTATGTTTATCGTGGAATATGTAGCTGTCTCTCTTCTTCTTTTTTTTTTTGCTCTTGTGTGTGTGGCCTTTATTTGGACTGGGACCACCATGTTCCAGGAAGGGAGAACTAAACTTCCTCCCCCGCAAATAAAATTACCCTCCCATGGGGGGGGGGGAGTTTAAAAAAAATAAAAAAGCCTCCACTGATGTCAATGGAGGCTTTCTTTTCCTTTCATTAACCTGCTGAATGGCGGGTTGATGGTTGGGGGGGGGGGGATGGTGTGTGGGAATAAGTTTTAAACTTCCCCTCCTGAGCACTGTAATCACAATTCAAATCGGGGCTGTGGGCACTTACACGAGAATAAAGACAATTCTTAACTACCTGCTACGTGATTAGCATAACATGTAGTTTGGCTCCCAGAACAGGAACACTAAGGGCAGGAAACAAGATACACGACAAAGTCTTTCACAGATAGAAGACATTGTACTCCTAGTTTGACATATTATGCTCACCATTTATAACACCTTCATAGACTAGCTGATCAAGAAGGCTATATGTTGTTCTCAAAACCAGGGATGCTGTCAAAAACACGAAAGTAAAATCTCAATGGAAATTTGGGCATGGATGCTACTAAGACTGACCATGCAATCCTAGGCATGTCTACTCAGAGAACATTCTATTATGTACAGTGGGACTAAATCTGAAGTAAGTGAATAAAGGGTTGCAGTCTGAGTATTTAATGCCAAAGTTACTGCTAGAGGAGAAATGGGTGCACACAGGGCATATAAATAGTTGTTGACTGAATTCGAACAACACGATAGTCAGTGGTGAGGTAATAATCAACTTTACAGTTGTTCATCTAGGGGGTTCTCCCCACACAGCATAGTAATAAATAATCAACTGTGGTGTGGATTAGGATCAGCGCTGAGTTGACTATGGCAGCATTCGGATGACACAATAGTCAATACAACTGACGATTGTTCCCCCCCCCCGTTGTTAATTGTGTCGTCCAAATTCAGCTGTTTTCTTCAAACCATTAAAATGGATTACTTGAGCAATGCCATCTGATTTGTTTTTTTATAGTGCCTTATTTTAAACTTATAGTTAAGTACTCTCTATGACTATATTTAATTACGATTTTCTATGGGGAGTTGCCACCTTATATTGTGTTACAAAATTGTTTATATTTTGCATTCAAGATTTTTTTAAAATGAAAACTTTGAAAGAGTAGTACAAGAACAAAACAGATTTTGTGCAAATACAGCATTGGTTTTCAGGCCATTTCTGCATAGTTGGCTCAAAAAACAGTGTCATTCCTATACCCACATGCAAATGTGAGCCTTCTCTGCCCACACAGGCAAAACTTAGGATTGTTAGAGGCAATTCCAATCATTGTTCACCACTGAATAAATACTCATCAGAAACAACCTGCTTTTTTCTTTTTAAATCAGCCTTTTTGTCTGTTTATAAGGCTGACAAGTCTTCACTCAAGGGGGCTCTGTATATGCCCTGAAAACCCCGTGGTGGCTGCATAATGGCACTGCATGGTTTATATGATGCAGCCACCATGGGCTTTTTCAATGAAACAGCGCTCTTAAAAAGCAGCTGACTTACCGCGGCTTTTCCCTTTGCTGCGAAGTCACCACTTTCTTTCCACTATCTGTCAGTGGTGACCTCACACCGGGTTCAAGCTGGGGACATACCCAGGGCGGGCTCAACCAGCCAAATGGCTGCCAGTGTTGCGGCTTTTTCAACTGGAAAGCCTGTGCCCCCTCCTGCAATGAAGATGAATGTTCCCAACCCACAGCTACAATGCTGTGGGGTTTCGAGGGAACGAGAGGCAAAGGCATCGTCACCAAGACATAGCCAAGGATGGTTACTGTTCCTCGAAAACATGGGTAGACAGAAGGTGGATCTGAAACTTCTTGCAGTGATTTGTAGTGGATCAGCAAATCTGACTTCCAATTTATAATAGCCATAACAAAATCCTCCCACCCCCATCATAAGTAACTTATACTGCTGAAATAAAGAAAGGCTGGGTAAACAGGAGCAGATTTTGTGCGTGGTAAGACTGTGAACTACATTCAGTTTTGGTACTCCACTTAGCACAAGTTCCTAGAGACAGAATAGTTTAATTCTAAGCGTGTGTCTTTTGCATCAGGTTCCAACTGGTGGATCTTGGGTTTTTAATAAACACACACAAAGATCCTGCAAGCCTGACATTTGCTCACCCCTACCCTAAAATCTCCAAGTCACCAAGGGGAGATGCAACAACTGTGCCTCCCATCCTGCTGCTCTGCCAACTCACTTCTTCGTCTTCCACCTGCTGTAATAAGCTGGATAATAGCTTGTCTTTCAGCAGGTAGAAGGCAGTAAGCAAAGGAACTGATGGAGCATCAGCGCTGGAGATGGTAGAAGCTTCATTGGCTAGAATTTGTGGGCTGACACATATTTTATTTGAGTGTTAAGAGAAGGCAAAGGATCCATGGGGAAAAAAGAGACAAGAAGCAATCCTTTACATGCTATTTTTGTGCCTTATAGAGGTGCAGGCAACCTGTGGCCCTCCAGATATTTGGCTTCAACTCCTATCAGCCCCAGCTAGCATAGCCAATGCTCAGAGATAATGGGAGCTGTAGCCCAACATTATCTGGAGGGACACAGGTTTTGCCATCCGCCCCGCCGACGTATTTCAAGTAACGTGCACCTCAAATGGACGAGACAACTCTGCACAGCAGAGAAAACATTGGTCAGGTTCAACCAGAAGCAGAGAAGGGGATGGCCCTCAGGCACTGTGTTGAGGCAGTGCAGAATCTAAGCACAAGAACTCAGCAAATGAGGCAAAAGTTCTCTCTATTGAAAAACACGATTACGGAGAGTTTCCACTCACTATAACCCATGGTTCAGTCTCCTCACAGATACTGTGCAAACACAAAAAGTAAACAGAGGCCGACTGACTGGTAATGTTTGATGTCTGGGAAACCTGGACTCACGCTTCACTGGAACACTTGGAAGTTATTCAGGGAAAGCTATCAGGAGCTCCCTTTTGCTTATAGATGAGGGACAAGCTAGTGTCTTGCATTTTTGTCTTAGAAGAATGCAAATAGCACATTCTGTGTATGTATGGCTGGGCACCTGCTGAGGGACCACATCCTTGTAGGGGCCCACCAGCAATAGCCCTTTGGACTTGCTCCTCCATTGCAGCCTGCTTGTTCACCTCCCATAAGTTCCAGATAGCGTGGGCAAAGCCTGGGGATTATGGGGTTTGTAGTCCAAAACATCTGGAAGGCACCAGGTTGCCTAGCCCTCGCTAGATCTACCGCATTAGATGCAGGTTTTGAGCAAAGCGAATCCTCTCTACAAGTGTCATCACACAGGGGAAAATTGCATTTGCTTACAGTTACTTCTCTGCCTGAGCGTCTGTCCCTCATTACTTCCTCTTTTGAAAGAGGAAGTAAACAACATGCTTGTGTCCCATTCAGTGGGTTGTTTAGTTCCCATTGCTTCTCCTGCACACAGCAGAAGATAGTGGCAAGTTCCATCTTTAAAAATAAGTCGGACTTTCTCGGGGTGGGGGGGTTGTCACGAGAAGATGGCTAGAAGGGGCAAGAGGCAGACATTGTGAGAGGGGCTTGCAAAAATCCGTGCGTGCCCGGCAATGAGCATGCAATAAAACACTTGTCTGATGAAACTCACATAGACTTTTACAGCAGGACCATTTTTGCTTTTAGCTATTGCTCATCGGAAAGGTTGTTCACAATCCTCTTTGTGGAGAAAGTGAGGGGAAGAGAAGGGATACCATTGCTCTTCATTTAAATAAAAAAGTGCTTGCTAAGTGCCTGGTGTGGTTTAACATTTTGTGCAGATTGAAAATATCTTGGTTCGGACTTCTAATAAGGGAGTGGAGGCAAATCTTTAGGCACTGCTTATATTGATTACCTATAGAATAGATAATAGGTATCTATTATTAAAAAGAGCATATGAGTATGGTTTCCTATTTATTCTTGAGCTAGGGGTTCATAATTGAAACAATCCACATTTTACACTCCTATACAAACCTGGTTGTTAAATGTTTCGGCTGTTACGCTGAGTGATCTCATCATAACATCACAACATTCTACCAAAATTTGCTTCTCATGAGTTAAGGATCACCATTTCAAAAACACTGTTCCACATACTATCCAGTATTCTATAACTGGAATGATTTCAAACCCCTCCATTGAAACTTCCTACTCAGAGAACTCTTCTTACTTCTATCCATTTGCTGAAAAAACCACGTTGCATTTTCCATAGACATCCTGTCCTCCCACATGCAGATACACACACATGTTGCAAAGGGTTTAGCAATATATTCTAAGGTGGAAACTTCAGCTAGTGCAAAATTCAACTGCCAGAATATTTATTGGCTACCCATCTGTTTCCAAGCTCAAATTAAAGTGCTCTGCATGGTATGGAACCAGGTTATTTGAAGGACCATTTACATGCATAGGACCCTGCCTAGCCCTAAGACCAGCCTCAGAAGTCCTCTTCTCTGGCCCACAGCTCAGGTTGATGTGTACTAAGGACAGAACATTTCATGCAGTAGCCCCACTCTGGTGGGATTCCTTCCCTCAAGAACTCCACTTGGACCCCTTTCCTTGTGAACTTAAGCTGTACCTGAATACCTAGGGTGGCCAAGTGTCCTCTTTTTCAGAGAACAATCCTCTGTTTGAAGGGCTGCTAGAGGACTGTTCTCTGTTTTGAAGGATCCTCTAATGGAAGGGCTGTCCAGTCCAAGTCCCATAAAAAGAACCATCAGAAGGAAGAGCTAGGCCCTGAGACTGTCCATCAACAGAACTCGGACGGCAGACTGAGCAAACAAGTCACTTGGTCACAGTTTTCAACATTCTAGTAAGATGTACTATATCTGACCTGCCCTGTTCTGCAAATGTTATTTTTAGAAAAGGAAAAGCCCATTGAGCAAGTGGTGGGTCCCATAAGCACATGGGCACACTAGGATACTACGCATAAATGAAGGTTGCTTACCTGTAACTGTAGTTCTTCGAGTGGTCATCTGTGCAGTCACACATATGGGCTCGCGCCGGCGCCGAGCTCGCTTCGGGAAACTTCTAAGTAGCTAGGATTTTAGGCGGGAACCCCTCCCCCCCACCGTCCTACCGCGCATGCTCAGGGTCCCGCCTACCTCAGTTCTCTGAGACCGCTAGGCCTCGCGACTAAGGCAATGCGATTTTGTATTATATTAAAAACTTTACGAGCATGCCGGAGTCAGCTTGACAATCAAAACAGCGATGCCAAGAGGGGACGGCGGGTGGGTTGTGTGACTGCACAGATGACCACTCGAAGAACTACAGTTACAGGTAAGCAACCTTCATTTCTTCTTCGTGGTCTCTGTGCATCACACATATGGGCGAGTAATAAGCCAACTTACCGGAGGTGGGAAAGCACGCTGTAGGATTATTGACATATCGATGACAGGACCGCTCTGCCAAATGATGCGTCCTGACGTGCTCTAACGTCCAAGCGGTAGTGCTTGACAAAGGTTGAGGCGTTCGCCCAGGTGGCTGCCTTGCACAAGTCTGGAATTGTCGAGCCATGAAGGAGTGCTGTGGAGGCGGCCTGACCCCTGGTGGAGTGTGCCTTTAATGCAGGGGGTACTTCCTTGCGAAGAAGCTGGTACGACAAAGTGATGGTGTCAACAATCCATCTGGAAAGGCGCTGCGAAGACACCGCAAAACCCTTTTTCTTACCACCGAAACAGATGAAGAGTTGGCGAGACTTGCGAAACTCTTCTGAACGAGATTTATAGAAGGCTAGTGCTCTTCTAACGTCTAACGCGTGTAACGTGGAACACAAGGGATCGGATGACGCTTTAAAGAAGGTAGGTAGGACAATGTCCTGGCTTAAATGAAAACTAGAGGCAACTTTGGGAAGGAAGGATGGGGGAGTCCTGAGAACGACCTTGTCGCGGAAAAATTGTGTGTATGGCGGATCAATAAGCAGAGCAGCAAGTTCTGACGCTCGTCTTGCGGACGTAATGGCAACAAGGAACACAGTCTTGAGCGTCAATAACCGAAAGCTGGTTGTCGCCAAGGGTTCAAACGGCTTACCCGACAATGCACTCAGCACCAACGAGAGGCTCCACTGTGGAACTATGGGGCGGGTAGGTGGGTTGAGGTTGTGTAGGCCTCTAAGAAAGGTCTTGGCGAGGGGGTGAGTGAATGCCGAGAACCCATCAATTAGAGGATGGTGGACTGCGATAGCCGCCAGATAAACCCGGATAGAGGATAACTTTAGTCCCGTTGAGTGTAGAGAATGCAGGAAAGCAATAATGTTAGTGATAGTGGTTGCCGAGCCATCGAATTTGTTGGCCGAGGCAAAATTCCGGAAACGCTTCCATTTAGCCAAGTAGGAAGTCCTGGTAGACGGCTTTCTAGATGCATCCAGAATGGTCCTTATGCCCGGAGGCAGGGTCAGTCCTTGCCACAGGGCAGGAGTCTCCAGGCCGTAAGGTGCAGGGTGTGGAGATCCGGGTGTAGTATCCTGCCGTTGTCTCTGGACAGAAGGTCCGGTGTGGTTGGGAGACGCCATACTCGGTGGGCGGCCAGTCTGCGGAGAGGCGTGAACCACGCTTGCTGTGGCCACCAAGGCGCGATCAGAATAGCGTCCGCCTGATGGCGGCGTATCCGTGTGATAGTTCTTGCTATCAGGGGGAATGGGGGAAACATGTACAGGAGGTGCTGCGTCCAGTCCAATAGGAAAGCATCCCCGAGGGAGCCCTGTCCTATCCCTGCTCTGGAGCAGTATTGTTGGCAAACTCTGTTGGATTTGGTTGCAAATAGGTCGATTTGAGGTGTGCCCCAGCGGGCAAAGAGGCGATCCAGTATCCAGGGAGCTAGTTCCCACTCGTGGGTTTCTCTGAAAGAGCGGCTCAATTCGTCCGCTTTGACGTTGGCGATCCCTGCGATGTGCAGGGCTGACAGTCGTATATTCTGTGCGATTGCCCAGAGTAGAATGTCTGTGGTAAGATGAAGCAGGCGCGGGGAGCGGGTGCCCCCTTCCTTGTTGATATACCACACTACGGATGTGTTGTCTGAGAGCACTCTGACGTGGTGTCCTTTTAGTTGAGGGAGGAAAGCCTGTAGGGCTTTCTTGACAGCGAGGAGCTCCAGTTTGTTTATATGTAGGGAACTCTCTAAAGGTGACCATCTTCCCTGTATGAACAGGTCGTCTAAGTGTGCTCCCCATCCTTTCAGTGATGCATCGGTTGTGACGACTCTGGAGGGACCTGAATCGACAAAGGGCATTCCGCGCGATAAGTTCGATGGATTTGACCACCACAGGAGCGAGCGCTGCACATGGTGTGGAATGGTAAGAACCAGCCTGCGTGGGTCCTTCAGTGGCGTGTATCGACTTAATAGGAGCTGTTGGAGGGGGCGCATTCTCAATCTCGCCCACCTGACTACAAACACTGCTGCCGCCATGAGCCCTAGGAGCCGTAAAATAGTGAGGGCCGTTGCTCGGGACCGGGTACTTAGTCTGGCTGCTAAGTTTTGTAGCGTGTCCAATCTGTCTCGGGGGAGGAAGGCTCTCGCGGCAGAGGAGTCGAGACGCACCCCGATGAACTGAAGTGCTGTGGCCGGTTGAAAAATTGATTTGTCGTAATTTATTTGTAGGCCCAGAGATGACAGAAGGGACTCCACCGTGCGGACGTCGGTGGCCGCCTGATGACGAGATGGTGAAACGACTAGCCAGTCGTCCAGGTAAGGGTAAACTTCGATATTGATGGATCGTAGATGGGCGCAGACCGCTGCCATGCATTTGGTAAAGACCCTTGGGGCCGTCTTTAGTCCAAAGGGAAGGACTCTGAATTGGTAGATTTGCTGTCCTATGGCGAAGCGGAGGTATTTGTGGTGTCCGGCGAGGATGGCTATGTGAAAGTAAGCATCCTTGAGGTCGATTAACGTGAACCAACTGCCTCGTCTCAGGAGCAGTAGAATTGTAGAGAGTGTTATCATGCGAAATCTTTGGGGCTTGACGAATTTGTTCAGAGCCCGGAGATCCATAATAGGACGAAGTCCTCCGTCTTTTTTGTGCACTGTGAAATAACGCGAGTAAAACCCGCTGTTTAGTTGGGACGTCGGGACGGCTACAATTGCTCCCTTGCTTAACAGGGTGCGTGTCTCCTGAAGGAGGGTTTCTGATGGAGGCGTGATTTTCACAATGCCCAAAGGAGGAAGGGCTTCGAACTCTATTGAGTATCCGTGTTGGATGATGCGCAGAACCCACCGGTCGGTAGTGATGGACGCCCAGGTGTGGTAGAAGGGCTGAAGCCTGTTGTAAGACCGAGTGGGGTGTTGTAGGACGAAGTCAAAGACGTCGCTTCTGCGTCTGGGGCTGCTTTGGACGAGATTGAGTGTATCGAGATGCGGGCTTGCGCTGGTGATAAGTGGATGTAGTCGCCTGTTGTTGATAGCGCTGACCTCGGTCCTGGCCCTGCTGCGGCTGGTAGGGGAGAGGTCTGTACCACTTGCGAGTACGGAAGGTCTGCGCTGGTAGCTGATTGAATCCCATCTTTTTAGCCGTCATGCTGGCTTTATGGATCGTGTCCATCGTGGTATCTGTTTGTACATTGAACAAACCCTCCCCGTCAAAGGGCAGATCCTCTATTTTATTCTTCGTCTCCAGAGGGAGAGTTGCCGAGCGCAGCCACGCATGCCGGCGGAGGGCGACTGCTCCGATCATAGCCTTTGATCCCGAGTCTATCTGATGCCTGGCCGTGGTCATTTGTTGTTTTGATAACCGGGTAGCCTCGGCCTGAAACACGCGTGCCAGTTCGCGTTGGTTGTCCGGTAGGTAGTCGGTGAGGTTCGAAATCTTTTGCCATAGAAAAAGTTGATACCTGGCCATCATGGCCTGGTAATTTGCGGTTTTCATCACCAGGGCTGCTGAGGAGTAGATTCGCCGTCCAAAAGAATCCAGTTTGCGGCCTTCTTTATCGACCGGAGCGGCATGCGATCGACCTGACTTCCCTTGGGAAGCTTCGACAATGATAGAGTTCGGTTTCGGATGAGTAGCCAGAAACGACGCTTCATCTTCCTTAATTTTATAAAGGGCATCTAGCCTTTTTGAGGTAGCACCCAAAGTGGCAGGGTTAGGCCAGGATTGTTTGGCGGTTTTTAGTAATGTCGGGACCATCGGAAGCTTCAACTGAGGAGTTGGTTCCGTGCGCATGACATCATAGATGTCGCCTTCTTCCTCCTCTGGCTGTTGGACATCTATTCCAAGTGACTGGGCCAAGCGCAGCATTTGTTCATTGAATCCCCCCAACTCCATGGTTGGGGAGGCCCCTTCCTCGGTACCAACCTCCTCTATCGGGGACGGTATCGAGGGATGCACTGATGGAGCCGACGAAGTGTCGGAGGCGTAGTCGTCGATGGAAGTGGATGGTGCCGAACGCTGGCATCGAACGCTGACGGATTGCTCCGGTACCGAGGAGGGTCGGGAGCGGTGCATGCGGCGAGCCGACGCCGATAGGAGCGATGTGGAGCGGCGAGGTGGTACAGGTGGGGGCACCAGAGTCGGGGTCGCCCGTTGTCGTCCCGCAGATGGCCGGTAGGACAGGTCTGAGGCGTGGTCCCATCCCTGGGAAGAAGATCGGGATCTGGAACGAGATCTGTGCCGTTCACTCTGGGGCATCGGTATCGAGGCCTCGATACCGATAGGGTCCGAGTACTCCTCATCAATTACAAGGACGTCTGAGTCGAGAGGAAGAGTCAACAGCTCATCCCCCGAGAGAGTGTCCATCGGTACCGGTAGCGGTGGGGGGCTGGTTGCCGGCTCTAGTAGAGGAGTTGGTGGAAGGAGAGGAGAACCCCGAAATTGCTGGTCTGGAGAGTGTCGAGGTCGAACTTGTGTCGTCGACGGAGAGCGTCTCTTCGATCCCGAAGAGTGGTTCTTCGGTAGCGAGGATGGCCGCTTCGGCGGCTTAGGTGCCTTCGGTACCGACGGTAACGAAGACGGCGCTGACGATGATTTCTTCGGTAGCGAAGACGGCGTTGACGACGATTTCTTCGGTACCGGAGTTCTTGATCCCGATGGCGTCGATGACGATGGCCCGGCCTTCGGTACCGTCAGCGAGGTCGACGGTTTTTTCGACTTTTTGGTCGTCTTTGTCTTCTGCCTCTTTGGAGGAGGAGGAGGAGACGGGGATAATGATGCCTGAGTTGTGGCCCTAAATGAGGGCAAATCAGGAGTTGCTGGGCGTGAGCGGTGTGTGGGCGGTAGCCCCCGCTCCCCAGAAGATGAAGGGCCCGGCTCCATACGGCCTGCAACGGGACGGTCCACTGCTGAAAGGGCCCTGCTCCAAAGTAGACTGCGTAAGCGGTCGGCCCTGTTCCTTCGCGTCTGGCGCGAAAAACGCAGACAGTGGGTGCAGGAGTCTGTGATATGCCCTTCTCCCAAACAGCCCAGGCACAAAGAGTGTCCGTCGTTTAGGGCTAATTTGGCGCGGCAGCGAGAGCAGTGCTTAAACAGCGCTGTCTGCGCCATAGGCCACAAAGAAAGAAAAACCTATCTAACTAATTTAACTAAACTGTTTTTTGTTTTTTTTTTTTTTTAAATTTATTTTACTATTAACAACTAGAACCTAACTACTAACTACTAACACAAAAATTTGTTCTTCTCACAGGTCTCCGATAACGGAGGAAGTCTCCCGCGAGGCGATCAGCGAAGCGGTCGAAGAAGAACTGAGGTAGGCGGGACCCTGAGCATGCGCGGTAGGACGGTGGGGGGGAGGGGTTCCCGCCTAAAATCCTAGCTACTTAGAAGTTTCCCGAAGCGAGCTCGGCGCCGGCGCGAGCCCATATGTGTGATGCACAGAGACCACGAAGAAGAAATAGAGGTTGTTTTACCATGTTCAGTTGTTTTCTTTTTAATACTTTAATTGTTAGCTACCTTGTTAGGGCTTGCCTTAAAAAGCCAAGGTAGAAACATATAAAATAAATAGAGTGTACACGTCCTCCCAGTGCACAGGTCACTAGACAAGCCTGTTTGAAAGCCACTAATCTTTTCTCTAACGTCCAGGAGACCACATCATTCCATTCTTAGGCGTATATCCTTAAAGATGTGTAGTATTTCTGGCTTTTACAGGTTATGATGGACACTCAAAACAGACATGGCACACCTGGCCAAGCTTCTGAGAAAGGACATTAGGCTACTTAAGCATTGCTTAACATGTCAGTATATATCACAGACCTTCATTTCTATCAGGAGGTAGTCATTCACTGCATTATTGAGCTGACAGATCTAATTACTGTCTTGCGTGGTCACTAAGGCTGGTAAGCATTAATGCTCTGGCCCTGCCTCAAGTAATATGTGCACAGAAGCAATTACTAACCTCTGTAATTGTCATCATCACTAGGAAACAGAGCCTCAGGAGAGTTCAGGCAGCAGCACTGTTTAGAAAGCTGCTTTGCTGAAAAAAATACAACCCATTCTTAAGAACATAAGAACAGCCATGCTAGATCAGACCAAGGGTCTATCTAGTCCAGCATTCTGTTTACACAGTGGCCAACCAACTGCCAATGGGAAACCCACAGGCAAAACATGAATGCAACAGCCCCCTCCCACCCATGTTCCCCAGCAACTGGTGTACATAGGCATACTGCCCGATACTGTGAGTAGCATAGAGACTAGTAGTCATTGATAGCTTTATCCTCCATGTAGTCATCCAGTCCCCTTTTAAGGCCATCCAAACTGGTGGCCATCACTACATCTTGTAGAAGTGGGACTCCTCTTTACATCACTCCATTGGGAGAAATTACCATTTTTCTGCTTTCTTATTCCGTGACTGCTAAGTTTGCTCAGGCATCTTTGGTGAAGAACTTTGTCACAAGCCTTCTGGAAGTCCAAGTAAACAATGTCCACTGGATCACCCCAGTCCACATGTTTATTGACACTACCAAAGGTTAGTGAGACATGACTTACCTTTGTGGAAGCCATGTTGATTCTTTTTCAGCAGGGCTTGTGCTTCTATATGCTTGCTAATTTTGGCTTTAATAATGCTTTTAACCAATTTATCCAGTACAGACATTAAGCTAACTGGCCTGTAATTTTCTGCCTTCCCCCAGATCCCCTTTTTCTTAAAATAATAATAATAAACATGTTACATTGGCCATTCTACAGTCTTCTGGTACAGAGGATGATCTTTGGGGCATGTTAGTGATTTTTGTTAAAAGATCAGCAATTTCGTATTTGAGTTCTTTAAGGACTCTGGGATGGATACCATCTGGGCCCAGTGATTTATTCACTTTCAATTTGTCAATAAGCTTGAGAACTTCATCTTTTCACCACTATTTACCGCTGTTCCTCAGATTTCCTTCATGAAAACATCTGTTCAGACACAGGTATGTCACACATCTTCTGTAGTGAGGACAGATGAAATGAATTCATTCAGCTTCTCTGCAATCTCCTTATCATCCTTTAGTATCCCTTTATCAGCCAATGGTCGAATTGCCCCCCTAGCTGGTTTCCTGCTTCTGATCTAGTTTAAGAATTCTTTATTGTTGGCTTTGATGTCTTTAGTGATATGCTTTTGAACATGCTTCTTCAGACACATACCTATATGGCAGTGTGGATAAAATGGTGAACGAACAAATTAAATAGAAGTCAGAGTAGGATTTCTTTCAGTGTCACTAACCCTGATATTTCATAAGAAAGACTGTCAGTAATTAAATATAGATGAATTTTACTTAGGTGTCTTGAAACTCTAAGCAGACTTACTCAAACCTGACTACCCCCGCCAGTATTTGCTACATTTCCATATAGAGAAGCCTAGTCAAGGGCTCAAGTAAGGAAAGGAAGATAAAGATTAGTGATGGGTACAAAGGAGGGAAGTGAGACTCAGGATGTTCCCCAGCCAAGGTAATAGCAACTCATGATTATTTCAACCACAACAGGAGTTCACACCTTAGTTGCTCACCAAAAATTGTGTAAATGGTATAAAGATGCATATTCCATCAGCCTTGACCCAACCTCTGCAGCTTTAATTCATATTAAGTGGAAATTACCTTTGAGCCTCTGTGGCTCAATTTATGCAGACAAAAAACAAACGAACAACGAAGTCAGTGACGTTGGAGGCGACTCATGGCATTAGCTGGCCACCCCATAGAAAATACACATTTCTAATTCGCCTGCCAAAATGCCCTCATTACCAAATCAACTTCCTTTCATTGAGACTGATTCACATTTTCTTTCCTCCTGGCTCTGCCATAAGTCATGTCCAAATTTGAGCTGACAGGGCAAGATACTGCTGACACAAGGTATAAACATTAGTTAGACTTGCAGGCCTGATTTAAGGAAGAAATCACTGTAATGTAGGTTGTTGCTCCAAGTCCACTGGGATGGTCATTTTCACACATGGATCGTTTTCTATATCCATGTGCTGATGGAAAAGGTAGCAAACCCAGAAGCTAGAAAAAGTAAGATTGTCTGTACTTTGGGTCAAGACCTCCTAGGCCCCAAACACCAACAATCTGATCTAGGAGAGTGTTGTGCATGTATATACACACACACACACACACACACACACACCCCTGCCCATATCGCTGGCAGCAGATGGTGGCTCACAGGCACTAGCTCTGGAGAAGTCAGGGCAAGTGGGTTAGCAACAGGAGTCTCTGCCAGGCAGCAACCATGACCTGAACTCTGGTGGCATGGCAGCCCTCCGGCTTCTCTAATATGTAGCGGTCTTCTATGCCTAACTGCTGTTTCAGATATTGAAACAGTGGACCTGCTAAGAAGTCTGGGCATGCAATTTCCAGGAAAACTGCCTTGACATCCCCATGACGTAGGAGCACCTTTAATTTTTAGTTCTCAGGAGAGGCTGTTACTTCCTGTCCTTTGTTATTATGACAGTCACAGAGACAGTCTCCAGTAGAAAAGCATCATTCCACTTACCACCTTAAACCCCAAAGGTGAACTTCCCAGATTTTCATAGAAAAATCAATGGCAAGTTTCTTTCATTTTTTAATTTTTTTAAATGCTTATAGCCTACCTTTCAGCTCAAACAGGGATCCCCAAAGGAGTGTACAAAAATAAAGAACATTAAAACAAATCTAAAACAAATCTAATTGATAGCAAATCATTAAAAACACAGACAGCAGAATCAATCCCATATTAAAAACCATTAGAAAGTTGAAAAGAATAAAAAACACTTCTCTAAAACTGAACAAAGGGGTCAACTCCCCAAGAATTCCAGAAATCAGGGTGCTGCCACAGAGAAGGTCCTATCTTGCATTCCCATCAACCTAGCCTCTCTTGGTGGTAGGAAAAACAACGGAGCCTCTGAAGATTGTGAATTACAGGCAGGTTCATATGGGAAGAGGATCAAGTGATTGTGAATGTATCATATCCCTTTGGAAACGGTGTGCTTGGACTAGAAGGACGATAAGAGTTATACTATAGGACTATACTACTACTACTACTACTACACACAAGATGGCAGATGATCTGTAACCAGATTAATTTTTTAACCACAGGCAAAGCAGCTGTGCCTATAGGAAGTAAGAGAGAATCTGATTGGGGGTTTGGGGCCCTCCCCATTTTACCATGCTAAATTCCCCCCACTTCCCTGCAAAATGCTGCAGGACTCACAAGGTGCCAAATTATTTCAGTCTGGCAATGCTTCCTTCAATCTTTTAAGCAAGAAGACAGTTTACATCATCCTTGTCAATTTGTTTACTTGCCCAGTTAGGCCAAACTCTTGTCGGTTAATGAGGTAATGTTTTTCAGTTGCTCCCTGACACCCTTCCCATTAGCTTGGTAGAGCGTCTGTATTTGTGCACAGCAAGCAGGCTCCAAGCCTAAGAGCTTGATAATACCAGATAGCATCATGCGAGTAAGGAAATCCAGCAGTATTTCAGACTACAGCTACTACATCTTCTTCCATTTGTATAAACTGACTGGAGAGTCACAGAACAGCTTGGGCCAAATATGTGAAGCAAAATTGTCCTAGTTATTTTTTTAAAAGGTGACCAGGACACTTTCAGCATTTAAACCTTTATTGCACAACATATAAAATATTAAAATGGTTTACAGATGTATCTTGCACAGATATGACAGACAAAAAACGGGTGCCAGTGATGACAGGCTCAGTATCTTTTCATGCTGTTGGATGCACGCAATGCTGTTTTGGTACCAGGTAGAGGTGGGGACTGCCAGACAGCTGAACTTGTGCGTTTGAAATACCTTGGTTTACTTTTGTAGAAGATATCCTCTAGCTTAGGGCTCAGTATTAATCCAAATAAACTGGTGATGTCTGGAGGGTTGTAATACTGGTATGTGACAGCTTCATTAAGCTGAAGCCCTGAGGAAACAACCGTTAACAAATGTGAGTAATCCTTCAAGCAGCAACATATCTCCACTTCAAGCTCTTCCATGTAGGACAGAATACGATGCCCAATCTAAGAGCGGGCTTCAGTCAGAAATTTATTCAGTTATGGCATTTAACAGATCTAGGCTTGGCCCTGCCTACATTATCCCAGCTGTAATCACCAAATGGCCTCCACCATGGAAGCATATAAGAACTTCCCAACAGGTGAAAACTTACTCCAATGTAAAAGGCATAGAAATTAAAGCAAATTTGCCAGACGACACACAAAAAAGAGGCGGACTGTAAAGCAGAACAAATAGGGGCTCTGCAGTTGCCAGCCTAACTACTAGCATTAGTTTTGGCTTTTCATTCACCTCTTCTTACTGAACATCCTGTTGGCTCTGGTTTTATTTTGACTATCAGCCTAGGCTCCTTGGTGAATTTATTTATACTCTTGGAGAGAGCAATGAAGTATACACTAACTCCATAAGACTTCAGCTCATGTGGTACTATGTAAGGCCAGAGCCATCATCCTGTACTACAGTGTCACTGAAGCTCTAGGCATTTGCAGCTTAGACATTAGGACAGACCCATAAGAAGTCTGAGGGGACCTTCACAGCTTCTAGGAAGATCCCTATAATTTCAGAGATATTATTTTTCTGCTGTTAAAGACTCACACGTACCATTGGCCCATGAAGGGATGGGCTTGCGGGGCTGGCTTTCATCATCAGTGGAGTCATCGCTATTCAAATCCATTCCATAGTCATTGAGATTGACTTTGAGGGATGTTGCATCTTTCAGATTCTGGGAGTTCGCTTGGTTGGAGCTGCCAAGAGGAGATTTCTGAAATACAGGCAACACTGAATGCAACAATTTGTCAACAACGGCTCTTCGTGGGAACACAGCTTTCATTTCCAGAGTTTATAACTGTTAAAAAAATTAAACCAGGAAACCCTTGGTTTCCTGTCATGCAAGCTCCAAAAACCTACACTGTGGCTATGTACGCCAGGAACACTTCTGACCATACAAATCTTCTGATTCCCATACCAAAAGTATTTATTATGGAAGACAGATGCTCAAGCGAGCTGGACATTCATGGCCAGTAATATACAATCACTACAGAAAACCGCAGTCTGAAAAATAAATAGGTGCAAGAGGCAGGTGACTGAGCCACAGAACCCAAATGAATGAGCTATGCAAGTTCCTGAAATTAAACTGAGGGGGTTTGAGTTGGTAGAGGCAGCTTTTCTACATGATAGACCTTCTGGGAGAGGCTTCTTCAACAATTAGTAAATTACTACATATTGCAAAAGCAGCCAATTACATTATGTACCAAAACCAAGCTTATTCCAATATGCTGACACTTAAAGCTTCTATGAAGTATAGGACTTCAGAGACACAGGAGAACATTGCTATATATATAGTGTTCACCTGTATACATTGCATCCTAACTTGCTGAAATAAACGATTCAAGGTCTCCATAGGGCATTACTGATCTGTGCATTTCCTACCTAATAGTAATCAATCCTTTTTCTGCCCGTGAACAGATATTTCTCTCTTGTGCTAGCAATCATAGACCACATTTACACAATCCCCACATGTGCTGGTCACCAGCTGACTAATTAGAATATTTACCCTTGCCAGGCACAACTTCTCGTGACATCTGAAGCCAGCAAAGGTGGGTGGCTTGGATGGTTTATAAACCACCCTGAAACCATGGCTTGTTCTAGGGTTTCAGGGTAGTTCGTAAGCCACCCCTGTTGTGTTTGGATGTAACGACAACCTGTGCCCAGTGAGGGTAATTATGTTAATTAGATGGCTCATGACCAGCATGGCTTATTTTGCTCCATGATCATGTGAACCCACCCATAATCTTGAAAAGTGTCATGGTAGGCTACAGGCCTAAGACCCTGTTTTCACTATTCAAACCGTAACTGATGTCAGATGTTGACCATTCATTGGTTACAGTAGAGGGAAGCACGGAGGGTGGCAACAAGGGAGAGGGCCTTTTCAGTGGTGGCCCCCAATTATGGAAAGATCTCCCTGACGAGGCTTGCCTGGTGCCAACATTGCTATCTTTCGACGCCAGGTCAAGACTTTCCTCTTCTCCCAGGCATTTAACAGCATATGTTGAGGGTTTTGTAGTGGTGGTTTGACCCAGAATAGTTGTTTTTAAATGATAGTGTATTTATAACATGTTTGTATGCTTTTTATGGTTTTAAATTTTGTATATCGGTTTTTTAATGCTCAATGTTTTTAATTTTTGTAAACCGCCCAGAGAGCTTTGGCTATGGGGCAGTATATAAATGGAATAAATAATAATAATGTACAGACTTGTACATCTTGCTTTTAAAACTAGAACAAGCTGCAGACCACTGGCAGGCAATTCTTAAATAGCTGCCTTGCAATTTTCATATTGCAAGCATTCAGGAAGCAGTTGAAAAAAGCACTCTAAAAAAAATCAAGTTCAAGAAAACGCCAGAGGAATGCTAGTTTGAATAGACATGTTTACTGGAGATCGCAGAATGCAATAGAACAGTTTACTACAGCTTGTTCTTAAGTTATCAGGTTCCCAATTGTGTACACATGAAGACCGGAAGCATTTTTGGCTTTTAGACCTGCAGCAATAGTTTACGAGAAGCTTTCACCTCCCAAATAAATAACATATTTCTACTCCCTTTGGGTTGGAGGAAGCCTTGAAAAACATATAAAGTATTTATCCTGAAAACAGACGCTCCATAATCTCTGAACAGCTGATGCCAGCCAACTGAAGTGCCAGGGTAGGAACTTATCTGTTCTCAACATCTTGATTAGTTTTGATGTTGCAATAAGTGGGGTAATAAGGTACATATTGAGAACATGAGTAGCAATTAATAGCCCTTTCCTCCATCATACTTTATATTCACAAGATACAAAGGGATTGTGCAGCCCACCTACCCTATCTCCATTCTTAATTGCTACTAAATTAAATAGAATAGCAAAACCAGCAAGAGGATTTCCAGAAGGGTAGATGCATTAGTCTGTTTTATTGAAAACAAGGAGCCAAGGTAACATACTTTATTGTAGTCTATAGACCATAAAAGAGCATACAAAATTTAAAATTTACATCAACAGCTGTAAACAATTGATCAATTAAGAACCCACCAGTTGTACTCTATACAAAGTAGTAAGATATAAGAATTTGGCAACTTGATTTGTGACCATTTTGTCCTTGGCCTGTAGAAGTATAGTGGTAAGAGACTCATGCGAATGCCCAGAATAAAACAAGGAGCCTTGTGGCACCTTGAAGCTGAACAATTTTATTATGGCACTGGGTTTTGTGGAATACAATCCATGGAAGTACCTCTCCTTTGAGGTACTACCTGTGCTAGTGCTACAGCCATGAAGGAGCTGCTCTCTGCAAGCATTCCCAGGGCCTCCCTTTAACACAGCAGGATTGAGCTACAACCATTACATTCGTATGCCCTCTTGTGATCACTTACCTGTACTGCAACACATTTAGAACTCATGACTGCTTACAGTGCAAACTGTAAGAGGTTTCCCCCCACAATGCATTCAGATAAGTAATTCCTACCCTCTTGGATGTGTTGTCTCCTTCCAACAGGAAGAATGCGTGCAGCCTCAGGAAGTGCTTAATGAAACAACTGGGTCACAGAATCCACCCAAGAATCTATACCAGGGCTTGCCAAACAGAGAGGGGCTAGAGGACGCCTTGGGGGAAAATGAATAAAATAAAGGACTCGTTCGTGGAGGCATTCACCATCCAGCACTAGGCCCCTTAGAATAGTCTGCCCTTGGTCTGCATTAATCCCAATGCGTGGCCATTGGCATTTTGTGGGAGTAAGGATACACAACGCTACAACTGCCCACATCAGGGATGCAGAACCTCTTTCAGCTTGGGGGCCGAATTCCATTCTGGAGAAGCTCTCGGGGGGACACAGTCCAGTGGTGGGCAGGCCTGAAGGCAAAGCAATGGGACCAGAGGTACAAGGGGAGGGGCATAAAATACAAAAAAAAAAAAAAAACCACAACCCAGCATATTGCAGCTTAAAGGTCTCACTGCCAGTAACTGAACCTTAGGAAAGGCATCTCAGCCTTTTAAAGTGTGTGTATTGGGGAAGCTGCACAAAAGCTGGGAAACCACCAAATGTTTGGTAGTTGGGAGGGAGGGGAAGGGGTGTGGCCCTCTGGAAAACTCCAGATTGCAACCCTAGGAGGGCTGGATCTGGCCCCCAGGCCTGAGGCTCTGTACCCCTGGTCCACACCATAGCTGACAGGTGTGGGAAATCCTAGAAGCATAACCACTGCTCTGAAAGCACTGCCCCATCCCTGAGCTCTGATTTTGCAAGCGAAGGGAAAGGCTGGATGGCAGATGGCTGGACTGTGCTTGCCCATGGGGAGCAGAGAGGGAGAAGCCATTTGAATGTAAAAGTGAAGTGTAGACATTTGAGTTAAGTGAAGTGTAGCTACCAGTAGACGTTGAGTTGCTTTCCTATTCACAGTCTGAATATCCGACCTCAGACCTTAATAATCTGACAAAGGGCGCAATCCTATGCATGTTTAGACAGAACGAAGTTCTACATGCTGGGAATTGTATGATTCGTTTCTGCCTAAACACGCACAGGATTGTGCTCTATGTTCTCATCTTACTGGGGCAGACTGCAAACAACCATCACTCACCTGAGCAGTTATATTCAGCCATTTACTGGGAGCAGGAACTGTGCCCACCTGTGCAGCTTTCTTTTCCTTCTGTGGCTGTTCTAGGTGTGTAGGATTCTGTTCCTCCTGTGAGCAAGACCAGATTTGGGCTGATTACTCTACAAAGATCCTTGATTCTACCCAGATTGCATTGTCACTTAGCAGGACAGTCCCTCACTCAAAGGAAACAACCCATTAAGGTGTTGAGTTTTCAAACCTGCCTGTTCTGATATCCAGCTGAAGAAATGTACAGAGGCAGTAATCCAACATTAATCTCATACTCTGCCAGCATAATTGTTGTTTGTGTGCTAAGAAGGTATAATTGTGACCCCTGGCTACTTTTCCACCCTGTACCCTTCCCTGTAGGACAAAGACAGCTCCCTTGAAGAGTGTATAAAAGAATAAACATACAAACTTGCAGATTGGGATAGATAATGAATCCATCTTGATTCAGTACAGTGGGAACAAGATCTCATGGACAAATGTACAGTTAACAACAACACCCTGCCCCCCTCTCGTTAAAAATCCAGGATAATGCCTGGCAAGCAAAACCCGTTTGTGCATTTCATGAGAGCAGTACAGGGGATAAGCACATGCCTTGCATTTTGAAAATGCAGCAGCTAAAATGAGAAGAATTTGGTGAAGCAATTACCAGCATGTATGTGCCCTCCCCCACTTCAATTCTCGCCTTTCCAATTTCATATCTCACCTTCAGATTTTCCTCCTGTTCTGTAACAACTGCCAACTCCAGAGGTTTCACCAGTCTCTCTTTATCTTGCTGTTCATGGTGCCTAAAAACAGAAAGAAGAGCCAAGGTACACACACAGCAAAATTCTGTGCATGTTTACGAGGAAATCCCACTGTGTCCAATGCAATTTACTTGCTAGGAAGCATGTTTGGGATGACAGCTTTCCCCAACATCAACATAATGCAGGAACTAGCCATGATTTGACTCACAATTTTCAGTTTTGGAAGCTGGCCGTTTGCACTCCCCGCAATACCCCAGACTCTGGCTTGCTTATGATTAGGGCATTTAGGCATGGGGCTCACCCATCCTTGCAACTGAGGAAGCAAAGTCCTCACCCTTTCCCCTGGTGTGCACTATTGTGCTCTAACATTTTCTTAATTTCCCCAACTGTCTTCCATCTTTCTGACTGCACTTGAAGTTTTGACTCTTCTTCCTGAAACAAAAAGGGAGAATCAATATCCTCCATTAAAAAAATGAAGAAACTGTGGGGAAATACCAAGTGTTTGCAGTGTAGTGACGATGAAAGCCTACTATGGCATATTTAGCTGCTCTTTATGTACGCAGTCAAGCCAGGTGTCCCAGATGTATGTATGATGCCCACATGCTATGTGTTTGCTGCTCCATTGGTGCATTCAAGGAGATCAAAGAAAGCAAGAAGTTGATCACCAATGACAACTGTATTTAAAATAAGTGTTGAAGGAAATTATATAAATGAGATGCTTTGTTGTAACAAAAACGGTTAATCAAGAAACCAGCATAATGTTTTAGAAACAAATGGAGCAGTGGTTCAGACAATATTTTTCAGATCTCACCATTATGGACAGTGAAATCAGGAGTGTGCTTCCTCCACACCTTAAGACACACAGTAGATTATGTCTGAACTGGGAGATTCCACATTTATTTTCTCTGCAAACATGTGGAAATGACAGTACTTCTTGACTGCATGCATATTAGACAATTACATGCAAAGGCATTTTGGTGGTTCTAAAAAACAAAGCTACCCAGTTTGCACATAATGGCCATGGGGCTGCATGGAGAAAGCAAGCTGTCTCCCGCCTGCTCGCCATTTCCTCTTTGAATCCAGTTTACAAAACCACCCAAAGTTTTAACTCAACAAACCATAGGTTAAACTCTGGGTGGTTTCTCCCTCAACAATCCAGTGTTCTAGGTTCATACGACATAGAGCACAACCAAGGAATGGGGCTTTCCTGGGTTGTTTCATAAACTGGATACAAAGCGAAGGTGGTGAGCAGGCAGAAGGCAGCTCGCTCACTCCCACACGGCTAAAGGTTGTCCCGTAGGTGGTCGTTATGTGCAAATTGGGAAATTCTCACCACCATGAGTCCTCGCATATTATGCCATCCCCTTTGAAAACTCTTCATGTTACGGCCTTGTTAATGCAAAGAACCAATTCAAACAGCAATTCAAACGTAGCTCCTATTCCCAAGGAGATCTATAGGAGATCTACTTCAGCCAATAGCAAATGTGGTTTTAGAATTACAATCAAAAGTTGCTTAGTAGGTTGATTATTTTCATCCACAGTATGCAGAGCCCTCCTCTGCCCCCAAAATTCCATTTTATGCTTTACATTCTTTTACTTGAAATTAACTATAGTGCTTACCACCTGCAACAGTTTCTGTTTTCGGGCTTCTGTTTCCCCCATTTTCTTAATAGACATTTTTTTCTTGGTCTTTTCCTCTGCCATTTTCTCTTCTCGCACCTGTCCAAAAGATCTTTTTAAATTCTACTTGTCCTTTTCCAGGCCTCAATCCAGGAAGTTTTACTGCATAACACTTCATAAGACTAGGGATTTGGTGTGGGTGGGGAGAAAAAAACACCTTGAAATCTATACATTTTATAAATTTCAGATTTAACCCCAACCACCTTGCACCTCACCATGCCTCTTGGAAAGTACTTTTGGTAATTCTTCCAGTAAAAGGAGTTGCTCTCCCTTCATGAGTCTGCAGTACAAACGTCAGCACCAACTCTTTGCCAACTGTCCCCCCCCCCCCCCATTTCAATATCAGGAGGATATGGAGGAATTTCTCAAAAAAGCAAAGACATCTCTGGTGAGGAAGGATGGCACATAGGCTCAGTGGCATCAGAGTCACTGTACACAAGGTAAACAAAACTAAGTGCTGAATATCTGGCAGAGTGCAATAGCTCAGGATAAGGCAGGGATGGAGAGTCTGTGGCCCTCCAGATGTTGGTGGACTGCAGCTTCTATCAGCCCTAGTCACCAAAGACAATGGAAAGGGATGATGGGAGTTGCAGTCCAACAAGAACTAGAGGACCTCATGTTCCCTACCCATAGGTTAGAGTAAGGGTGGGGCAACTGGTGCTCATGGCCTGAATCCAACTCCCTGTAAAGATGCCACCTCCACCCTCTCCAGTTGTTGATGCCCTCTCAGAAAGCACAATTCTATGGGGGGCGGGGGAAGGAGGAAAAGAGACATGAGCTAAAAAAAACAGGAGGATGCTGCCATTATGGCATGTTACTATCTTTTCCTTCCCTCCAGAGAAGAGGAATCCTCCTTTCATCAGCACATTTAAGTTTCTCTCTCCTTCTTGCCCACCCCTTCCATTTCATTTAGAATGAAAAGGAGGTCAGGGAGAAGAGAAAGAAATGATGCTCATCGAAAGCCACAGGATGGCAGTAGGAGAGGAGGAAACATGCTCCCAAGATTTGTATGCCGCTCCATATCTGAAACAGATTCCAGAGAGGTAAATATAATAAGTAAAACAGTTAAAGATGCAAAAATTAAAACATCAACATTTAAAATTATACTTTTAAAAAAACAGAATGCCAATAAAAACCATGGTTGTCAGTCAAGGAATGTTTCCTGAAATAGAGCTGTTTTCAGGTGGCACCGGAAGCAACACAGTGTTGGGTGCCTGCCTGAACTCCAGGTGCAGGGAGTTCTAAAGAAAGGGGGCCACCACACTGAAGGCTCTTTTCCTGGTGACATAGGTCCATGTGCAACCACCAGGAGCATGTCCTCTGATGACCTCAGTGTTCAGGCAGGTTGGTAAGGGAGAAGGTGCTCTCTCAGATATCCTGGTCCCAAGTTGTTTAGGGCTTTGTATAGTAGTACCAAAATCTTAAACCTGGCCCGGTAGCAAATAGGTAGCCTGTGCAGTTCCCTCAGCAAAGCTGTTGCACACTGAAAAGGGGCATTAGTGGGATACATGAACAGGTTACCTACATACAAAGGCTTGGATCAAGAGTTTTCTGCTCACGTTAAGACAAGCACTTCTGCTTGCACAAGGTATTTCTGCCAAACTGTTCCTATTTCCCCTACAGCCTCCCATGCCACATCTCCCAAAGCCACTCTTGAGGGTTGGATGTGTAAAGGAGATCAGATAGACTGTGCTGAGTGAATAGTGGGTTTTGTGGTACCATAGTGCATAGAGCAAGCATGAGTTTAGTAAGGGTTTATTTTAGCTTGGGAACGGGGAAATTAAAATGACAAAGGGCCTTGGTTCGGCCACCTGGGGAGAGATCGATTGTCCAAGGACAGAATCCAGGCCAGGAAGAGCTGGCTTATCTCAAGCCATAAACTTCAAGGCTGAATGAGGAAGGAATCTGGCGCCGAGAAGGGAGGGGGGATGGCCAGAGGAGGAATAAAGCCAGGAGTTTGAAACAGCTTGGGGCGTCTTTGGCTGACGGAAGGTGGCCAAGGGGCCAGGTCCGGCTGGGTAACTGAATTATATTGTCTCTTATTATTAGCATGCTGGGTCTTGTTGTAGATTTTGGAATTTCAGACTACTTAACCTGCTCTTAATCTAATAAAGTCTTATATCTCAATTAAGTTGAGTCTTGGTTTTGATTCTCTGCATTCTGCACACTTCTGCCAGGAGATTGGCCCCAGGGCGTTTTCTCCTTTACAGGATGGACCAACTGGAATGGCTTTAGGAGGTGCAAGGGGGCTGTAGTGAAGGGCGAGCCAGAAAATCTCAGTTGTGAGCATGGAGTTCCATGTGAACTTTCTGGATCAACTCCCCACCCCACCCGAAAAACCCCATGGTTTAATGAGAGTTGTGGGATTTGTAGTTCACGTAATAAAAGGAAAAGCCACAAAGGAAAAGCCACATTTATTTATTTATTGCCTTTCTACACTGCCTAATAGCCAAAGCTCTCTGGGTGGTTCCAATCGGAATCTGTGTTGTGGCCACTATCATGAAAAAAATTACGTTGCCAAGCCAAGCTAGGAAAGTGAGACCGTTCCCTACCTTCTCACTCCTTTCCTCAAGATGGGAGAACTTCTGCCCTATTCTCTTCTTCTTTTCTTCCTCCATCTGCTCCACCCGTTCTCGAGCTTGCACTGCCTTTCTTAGCCGCTCTTCACGCTTTCTGTGGCACATACAGATACCACTTAGCTTATATAGAATGGAACGTACTTTCATAGCAAGCAAGAGTTTACACGGATAGTCCTGCCATATTTGCAAATACATTTCTGTTCTTTTAGTGCCAACAGGAGCTGCATCAGCCTACAATGCTGTCGCTAAGCTAAATCCTTCACACAGTAACCCCAATCTGGATGCAGCCACAAACAGCTACTTGCAGTTTCATCTCTTCCAATCGACGTCTCTTTTCTTCCTCCACTTTCTGCTTCCTCTGCTGTTCTGCTTCTTGCTTTCTCCTCAGGCTCTCCAAACGCTGCCGCTCTTTTTCCTAAGGTGTACAGAAAGTTTAGGTTCTCTAAATTGTCACAACAAGTTATGTTTTTGCCAACCTTGTTGCCAAGAATTAAAGGCAGACTAGGAGCTTCTCTACATTTTTTTTTAAAAAAAATCCTGCTACTTCCGCTTTCTTTTTGGGATTGCAATTGGCTCAATTACACTGGCGGTCACAGACAGCCATGTGGTTTGAATTGAATACTTTCTCTCTCTGCCTGCTCCATTCACGGTCATTGACACAGCGCCATCTACTGGTGGAATTATTGTGCAACGCCGAGTTTATACCCTGGGAGATCCCGCTTTCCCCAGATATTGCCACATTATCTGTGGTTCTTTTAAAAGCGGAATTTCCAGAGGATAGTGCAGGAGACGTCCTGGTCATTGACAGTGTCATGTAATGGACCCGCAAACATCTGTGAGTGGTCAATCACGAGCGTGCAATAAATCTCTCAGTCAGAGCCCTAGGTGTTGTGGCAGTACACAGCACAAACACCAGCCCCTCTAGAACAGACCCACATACAGTTACAGTGAAAAGTGCATTCCGGGCAGTTAAGTGCATTTAAACCATTCCGTATACAAATTCCACAGCCCACAAATTAAGAAAAATAGTTACTTACAACAAACTCCCCCTTTGTAGGACAAACATGAAAAGGAAAGACAAATTACTCAGTTTCCTGGAATCTCAGTGCTTATTGACAAACTAACTCTAGAATGATTTAATAGCAGTTCCGTCATCTGAGCAGCAAGGAATAGTGGGTAGGTGCAATATGGTACCAGTGCCCAGGCAAATACTTTATTTCCCCTACAAGCAGTAACATAAAGGACAGCAAGCTAAAGGAATCCCCAATGGCTGCCTTAAATGCTGCTCAAGATCCCACAGCAGGCATGGACTTCAATGTTAAATCTTTCAGGTTTCACTTCATCCCCCACTTTAATGAGACTTCTGCTGTGTTTCAGATAAGAGGAGAGATTAGGCAAGATGAAGAACTTTCTTGCTGGCTCACTCTGGCCTTTATCTTCCAACTTGTTTTCTCCCAGTACTACGGCAGACAGATCAGGATGCATATACAAGGAGAGGAACCTTCCCTTCTTGGTCTGCTCTGAACACTCCCCCGACCCCACTCCCCCCTTGCCATTTTATGAAGCTGTACAAAATTACAATGTTAATCTGAATCTGAGCTTGATTCAAGGTTCTAGAACCCATAACGGTCCATATAGTCCATATGTAGTCCACCAAACCCAGTGCTGACCACTCCAGCTGGCAGCAGCTCTACAAGGTTCCAAGCACAGGACTTTTCACTAGAGATGCCATGAACTGAACCAAGATCTCACAGCATGCAGATACCAGGGACTGAACCTAGAATCCTCTCTCATAATGCTAGAACTTCCCATGAAGTGACTGGTGGGAGATTCAGGGCAGAAAAAAGGAAGTATTTATCCATACAGTGCATAGTTAAACTATGGAATTCACTACCACAAGATGTAGTGATGGCCAGCACTTTGGATAGCTTTAATAAGAGGAATGGACAAATTCTTGGAGGAGAAGGCCATCAATGGCTACTAGTCATAATGGCTATGTGCTACCTCCAGTATCAGAGGCAGTAAGACTATATACACTAGTTGCTGGGGAACATGGACAGGTGGGTGCTGTTGCACCTATGTCCTGCTTGTGGGTTCCTGGTCAACAGCTGGTTGGCCACTGTGTGAATAGTGTGCTGGACTAGATGGACCCTTCACCTGATCCTGCATGGTTCTTCTTATGTTCTTAACCTACGTCATGCAGATGCCAGGAACAGAACCTAGAACCCACGGCATGCCAAGCATGCACTCCAGCATTGTGTTAAGGCTTCTCCGCCCATTGTGCAGCAGACCTGGAGTCTTTTAACTAGAACAGCATTCCTGGCATGTTTGTTTTTATTATTCCAAAACACATGTGACGGGGGGGGGGGGGGGGGAACCCCGCCTTACCTTGGATGCAGGTTTAGCGGGAGTGTTACGTCTGACACTATTGTGCCCTGGAGACCCAGGAGATTTGAGTAGCTGATTCTTCTGCATGGACTGAAAGAAGTTTTTGAAAGGTCGTATGATCTGTCAGAAGAGGATAAATGTTCTTAGCGCCTGGGACAGTGATGGGACATGGAAGTGTGCCTTATGTCACCCTTGACATTTACTCACCTTGGATGGGCCAGAGGAGGAGGACAACAGCTTTTTTGTAGGAGAGGATGTGGCTTTGTGATGGGAAAGGGAAGGGCTTTCATCTTGTGGATGCTGGGCAGCAGGCAGCTCACCAACTGCTTGTTTGTAACTTCGTTTCCTGAAAACAAACAACAGGTGCATACATAGTAAACCCCGTTACATAAGTTATCCTTGCTGCCAGAGATCTTCAGACTCCAACTACTCAACATAAACAAAAGGTTTGGGGCCTCTTATCCTCTAGAATAGTGGTTCTCAAACTTGAGAAAAATCACCTGAGGCCCACCAGTCACAAAATGGTGACTAGTGGAGGCAGAGTTTGGCATAATTTCCTGGCAATTTCTGATATCATTTTATATTGCTATGTAATCCCTCTTTGAAAAATTACTACTTTTTTTTTGGTCACAGCTATTTCCTTGTAGCAAGGAGTTCCATAATTCAGCTTTTCTCAAATTAAGTACATACGTTGGCTCTGGAGGTATCATTCATTACTCAGCCTCCCCATTTGCTGATCCACAGGCTCTAAGTCTAGATGTCCAACGTTGTGCCCACAGACACCTCTTTTGGTGCCCACCAGGCTTCCTACCTGTCCTGATTTTAATTTTGTTTCTTAAGATTATGGGAGTTGTAGGCTGGAACACCTGCAGGGCCACAAGCTGCCCAACTCTGTATGACAGGAGTGGCAACTTGTGGCCCTCCAGATATTCATTTGGAGCTCGGTCTGCTAAATATGTGAGCCTCTTCTATTTCTGAATGATAAGGCTGAGGTCCACATCCTATTTCTGCCTGTAAGATATTCTATCCATGCAACCAGATCAGTTGTGGCTCACCACTCTCCATGCTCAGTTTGCATGTGCTCTCAGGCTATCATATATGTGTTTGCATGTGCTCTCAGGCTATCATATATGTGATACTGTCGCCCAGGAAGACATCTACTAGCCTTCTAAGGCAAGCATCCTATAACAGCTTGTCTGCCAGAAAGATAAGCTTTCATAAATGTCCATGCGCAACAAATCCCTAACACAAGAGACCATGATGTCTCCAAGATAACTCTTTTTAGCTGAAATAGCTTTAGGTAACTGTATTGATTGGATACAGATGTGGATTAAACCAAAGCTAAAAGGGGGAAAGAGCCACTCCAGAATCTCTTGTCCCAAGAAATAAAGAAACCATACCGACTATTCTTCAGTTGTTCATGGGGACTGCTGTTCTGGGCTGAAACTTCAGAACCACTTATCTGGGAGTCAGATTTAGTTTCAAGTCTCTCTGCGAAAAGGTAGAGTTAGTTCCCTGAGAGGCATTTTCAGTAACAGAGTACTTGTAGCATCATAATAACCATTACCTCAGGTGATAACAGCTAAGCTTAAGTGAAAAACATACCATAGGTACCACCTGTACTCCAGGTAGTGCTAATTTATGCAGAGAAATTAAGACTTCACAAGGTTCTTTCCATTAGAATGACAAGATGTTAGATATTCTAGCATGTCTAGTACCAGCATCTGATATAGGCTACAGACAATAAACTCTATTCGCATTAAAATTCATAAAGATGTCTATGGCTGATGACAACTTCGAAGTTTGCTTTTCTAGTTTTATTAATGTCTTTGTTGCATGTGCAGTTTTAATTGTATTAAGTAATTTACCTTTACTGCACACTTCATCTTGCTGCTTGTCAAGTTGAACTGGACTTTGCACAGCACAGCTAACCATCAGGCTAGGTTCATCCAGAGCAGAAGGCTTTTTCGGTAAAGACTATAGGAAAAATAATGTTTTAGCATAGCTACAGTGACCGTCCTTCCAAAAATTTGAGCCAGATGAATCCTAGAGGAATTAGGGATATTAAAGTTCGGTGCATGCCTAACTGTTATTAGTCAGTGGAAGTGGGTATGACATCTCTTTCTAAAAGCTTATTAGAAAACTCCAAAAGTTAAAACATCATTATTCATAGCCACTATGAGTACCCTATAGAAAAAAAGGTATAAATGACAAGTCCTCCCCTCTTAGTATTTTTGCATTTCTGGGCTCTTACATTAAGATGACTGCAAGCCTCAAGCGGTTACTTGGATAGAAAAATCAGAAACAAACCAAAGCATTACTCTCAATCTAAGAAAACAAAAGCAAGAACAGCTATTTTCGTTTAGTGAAGTATTTACTTGAAATGGCTTTGCATGTAAGTGACTTGCTTGTAATATGTAATCCAACTCACATGAATACTAAAATGAGCATTTCGTAAGAGAAAGGCAAGTATCATAAAGAGCCTCTAACTGTTCTATTTCCAAGGAAGTAGCAATATGACACCCAGTGATGGAATCCAGCCAAACCCATGGGAATATTTAAACACCAGAAACAGGTATCTCAGGATATATATAGCTAGACTGAAGTACTACTATAGACAGGAGTGTGTGTGTGTGTGTGTGAAGGGAAGGAGTAGCACATTCAAATACTCCACTATGAAAAGGCTAGCATATCAGGTCTAAGGATGCAGCCTAGCCATATAAACTGGCCCTTAAAAGAAGTTATGGCTTACTTAGACAAAAAAGTCATGTTTTACTTTACACCAACATGTAATAGGCCCCAGATGACCCTGGAAAGCTCTGCTGGCAAGCACAAGAAGGACTGAATAAAGGCAGAAAAATGTTGTTTCTTTGCTGCCCTCACTGCCCGGAATATACGTGACCATAGATACACACCAGTGTTCAATTACATCCGCTAGGAGTTTTTCTCCATCAACACTCAAGCGGTCTCCTATTTTGCTTCATTGCTCTCAGCTCTGGAGTATACCATGGAGCAGTAATGAACTCTACTCTGGAGAGAGCGCTCATGAGCAATCATGTTGACCGCTCAGGTCATTTCTGCATTCCACAGATCAACCAGGGTTTCAAAAAGAGAGCCAGCCGTATCATTCTGAAACCATCTGAATCCATTAGCCTCCAGGGCAGACCATCTTAATGGGTCCCCCACCCTTGCAGAGGGGAAAAGTTGCCATAAGCCTAAACTTCAACAGGGGATGATCTGACCATGACAAAGGGACTGGCTAACCCTCCTCCCAATGCCATATCTCCCTCTACTCATATCCACATTCATTGGGACCCTAAGTCCCCTCAACTTGCCTCCACATCCTGTCTTCCAGACACGACCGGATTTTAAGAAAAAAACAGCCCCCAATCACAAAAGACACAAAAGACCATTTACCCAATGTTACAGGGATGACCCTTGCCCTAATGTTCCCCCTGAAACACCCCCCCCCGCAAGGGGAGACCCTCCTTTGGTGTCACCGCCCTGCATCAGGTTCTGGCAGATAAGAGCCATCCCAAGAGAGACAGATGTAGCTGGCTCAGACTGGCAATCAGGTTGGGGGAATTTTTCTTCTTTTATTCATCTCTGCTAATGATGATGGTTACAGACTTAATTACTTTCATTAGCTAAGGTAGACACCACCAGTTCTGTTGCACAATGGCTGATAGTTCACCTTGATACAGTCTTAAAGCCCCTGCAATGAGATACTTTTACAAGACTAATCCAACACAAAAGACATACGTGGGCAGAAAAACAGAGGAGTCAAACAGAAACACTTCCCCAAGATCACACCAAAATCGTGTCAAGAACCTAGACCCTCCAAGCCCTGTGTCCTGTGCCTTAAGTCCCTTCTCTGTCCAGAAGACCCTATGCAATTTGGTGCACACACCTGACCCCATTGATTTCAGTGGCCTTGGGCACACCTAAATCTGCATAGGTTCAGCTGCTTGGCTTCCAATATTTAATCTGAAGCATCTATCACCAGCAATTTTTACATTACAGCTAACAGGCACAGTAAAACCAAGTAATAAATTCTGAAAAATGTTTTAGGAAAAGTGATCAGAATTCAAGTAGCTGCAAAGAAGACAGCAGGCTATTCACCAAGTGTAACTGAGTAGAAATCTCACCGAGAGCTTACCTCACCAGATCCAGTATTCTGCGTCAACAAAGGCCTAAAGAAAGGCATTTTGACAAAGTGTTACCCATCCCAACCAAGATGAAAGCAACAGCTTTATGGTCTGATTAAAAGTTTCAGGCTCTTCAAAAGAGCAACTTATAGACTAGCCTAACAAAGCTGAGGGAATAATATAGCAAAGCTGATAAAAGGGCATGTTATGTCCTCAGGGCTAACAATCCACTTGTTTATGCCCCATAGAGCATGACTGCGTAAGTTTAAACCAGGGGTTTTGAACGTCTTTCAGACCAAGGGCCTAACTCCATTTTGGTAGTGGCAGGCTGATCATTGCTTCAACTGACGTTTTCAATTACCTCCTCTCCAACACTGAAGTAATATGGGGAAAAACACACATCGTCCATAAAAGGATACCTATAAATTTTAGGATTCGGAACTAAATTTTTAAAACAATTTTGTGCAATGGTAATTTTGTTAAGTGCTGTGAGCATATAAATGGAAAGATGGATTACAGGTCAAATAAAATGTTAAATAGGTTTGCTTAGGTTTAGCTACAGATTCAAGACTTGGCTGACAACACAATCCTATGCATGTTGACTCAAGAGTAAGTCCAACTACGTGTAGTGGGGCTTACCCCAGGTTAAGTGTGCATATGATTTCAATCTGAAAGAAAAATCCTTCAAAGGTTTTGGCTTTCTGTATACTTTCTAGAGTTTGCTCACCCATGTTTGATGGTTTCATCATCCGTAAATACTTCAATGGAACCATGGCCTGGAGAATGAGAAAGGTAAAGTGAACATTAGTTGAACAGATGCTTTAAGGATAGAACTACATATTATGAATGAGATGGAGCTGCTGCCAAAAATGGTATCTTCATGTAAAGTTCTCATCTATCTAACGTGTAGCATAAGGCACCTTCTGTTGTAGCATTAAGAGGTTGTACATTTTCCTACCACATATTATTGGCTACCATTAACAGGGCAGGGAACATGTAACATTAGCACATAATACAATATGTTAACAAGGTGATGGTGGAAAAGAGAACATAACATGAAAATGCCATTTATGTTCCTAGTCCCACATCATTCATAATGTGTAGTTCCACCCTAAACCTTTACCAAGAGCGTGCAGCAAATCCTGGGTAGTTAAACAACTCAACACTCCAACTTTATACAGTGAATCCCACATGATTTCCAATTCAAAGAACTTTTCTTGGCTATTTATTACAGTTTAGCATTTTAAGCGTAAACCTGTGTAACGTGTAAACACCATCACAGGGGCTTGATCGTGTGCCAATTTCCCCCCCTGACCTTCTTTCCACAAGTTCACTTCAGCTTATCTTGATCCTGATAATTTGGATTTCCATTTTATCAGATGCAGTAACTTTTTGCACATGTGTGCACACAGAGTCTTTGATCTATAACTGCCTTGGTTTAATGGACCCAGCGCTTGTCTACATGCTAAGAAATGTCAGGGTTTAAAATGATTTATTGTTCAAGCAGTTGACCTGCCGCATATAAAACACCTAGAAATCTGTGACGATACCACTGAATTGCATTTGCAGGATTGAAAATGCATTGCTTTAAAGAGATGCAAACACTTTTGCAATGTTAACCTCCATACAGAGCTATGTTGTCACAGAAAGTCCAAGTTTAGTCATAATGACTACTATACACAGACAGAGCTGGTCTTTCACAAAAGGCAAATTTCCTTCCTCACTGATGACAATTTTCAGTATGGCTACTCTTTATGCAATTGTACAAGTCTACAGTATGAATGAGCCAAACTGTGTTGTTTCAGTATGGTGGCAATATATAGTTTTCCAGGAAGGAAACTTTTAGAAAGGGATCTGTGACAGCAGTAACCCATCATTTACTTAGTAAGAGAAGAAAGCCACCAAAACCTATTCTCAGCAGTTTGACACAGAAAACACACTGCTGTATAAAGTCAAAGTTACTTGCTGTGTGCCATTTCCATTGAAGATCTACAAAGTTACACTACTCAAATTATTTGGGAAGACAGGTACAAAGTACCCAAACTTCATAGCAGTCTTCTCTCAAAGGTTAATTTACTTCAGTCACTTAAGAGCTAGCAGCTCCAGTTTTACAGTTGGCTTACTTGTTAAAGTTTACATACTGCATCCCAATTATGAACAATTAGAACACCCTCTCACTATCAACTTTGTAAGTCTAAGGGGCACTGTCTTAAGCAAATTTGGAGGTACATAAGACCATGCTGGATCAGATCAAGGGTCCATCTAGTCCAGTGTTCTGTTCACATAGTGGCCAATCAGCTGCCCATGAGATACCCACAAGCAGGATATGAGTGCAACAGCACCCTCCCACCCATGCTCCCCAGCAACTGGTGTACACAGGCTTAGTGCCTCTGTTACTGGAGGACATATATACCGTTGGGACTAGTAGCCATTGATAGCCTTCTACTCCAAGAATTTGTCCAATCCCAAGTAAGTTCTGTTAAAGTCAAGGGCACTCATCCTGTACAAATTACATGAAATTACCCAGTCCATCTGATCTTGGCCAGCCATACGCCCATTTTCCACTTTTCTTCTTAAAGCACTTTGACTGTGCAAGGAGAAGACGGAGTATAAAACAGGTTTTATATCTGCATTAGGCAACTGGGGAAATATGAGTAGGGAGTTTGCCACTATAAAAAAACAGCGCTCTCTTCAGGACAGTTTTTTTATTCTACAGAAAAGAAGTTAATTGGGCTGTGTGCATGAGGGATACTTATCAGCTCTTAAGTCATAGACGTTTGCATATAATTGCATAGATGCCTACTTCTCCCCCACTTGTCACAAACTAAGGTTACATACTGGCAGCCTAGAGAACCTGTCCCTGCACTGAATTGCCTTTACTTACAGCTTACTTGACTAGAGGCAGATGAAGAGTCCTGAGCTGCTTTCTTCTTGGCAATTGTCCTGCTGATGGATTTCCGAATGGCACTTTTCCTTTTGTTGGTTAGCGAGTACTTCTCCACAAGTGACACGCTCCTCTTCTTGTGAAGTTTATTTGGGCGGTGATGGCTTGATTGGGAACCAGCAGAGATTCCAGTGCTGTCCTTTAAGTCTTCAGTGAGCTCATCCTCTGGCACCAAATGATTAACTAATTCTTGGGCTAGAATCTCTTCTACTTGACATGTGAGCTTCCCATTTGAAGATGCTTTTGGGGTAGAGGTACTCCTTAATCTAGATGCATCCAAACCTTTTTCTGTCTTTGTTGGATCAACAGCATCTGACACTACCAGTGGAGAACTGTTTGCCACATCTGCAGTCTCCGTAACCCCAAAGACATCAACTGAATGGCCACCTGAACACACAGTAATAAGTTTAGGGATTGTATCCACCCCCTCATCCCCCTTTCCTTTTAATCCAATGTTTTGACTACAGTCAGTTCCAAGTGCTCCTCCCCCTCCTGGAGCCATATCAGACTTGTCACTCTGTATTTCTGAAGTTACTTTAGCAGAGCTTGTCATAAGACTGGATATAGATACTGCTATCCCCACATCAAGGTTCTTCAGTCCCTCTTGGCATGGGGAAAGCCTTGAAAAAGATGCTGTCTTTACATTGCTTCGTCTTCTAGATAGTCTAAAGAAAACAAACAAATGAGGAATCAACAGTATTAAAAAAACAGAATCACTAAATCAGATCATTCTGTTTCAAGCAAAAAGGTGGCACCAGGGACTGCAAAAACACATTCCATATATTACTTTCATAGAACTGTTTCCTGAAGCTCACTTCCATTACAACTGAGTGTGGCCTCATGGAATTTCTTTATTTCTGGTGCAGAATGCAGCAGCCAGGATGCTGAGTAGAGTGCCTGGCCATGCACATATTACACCGGTGTTGAAGCAACTGTGTGGGCTACCTGATAGCTACCAAGCCAAGTCCAAGGTTTTGCTATTGACATATAAAGCCCTAAACAGCATGGGACCAGGTTAGCTGGCAGATCACCTTCCTCAACACAGATAATCCGAGGAGGCTTTGCTGGTGGTACCACAACCTGCAGATTGCCATCCTGCATCAACCAGAAGGTGGGCCTTCTTTGTGGTGGCACCCAGGCACTCCCAGGCTTTTAGTGGCATATGATGGGGCATTTATGCCAGTCATCCAAATAGGTCTAGTATTTTATTGAAACTGTTTTTAGCTGTCTAAATTGTTTTACATTTTGTATATGTACACTTTCATGCTGCATTTAAGCTGTATTTTTATGTTGTATTTTATTATTTTATGTATTGTTGTAAACCGCCCATGGAGCTTTGGCTATTGGGCAGTTTAGAAATAAAACAAAATAATAATAATAACAATTTTTAGATGTCATTCCACTGCATGTTCACTGGCATTATCAGGTGCGCAGCACAGAGTATTACCACATTTGTGCCCATCACTATTCAAGTGAATATTCACCTAAATATGCATTGGATTAACATAGCTAGCTATAATAAGCATGCTAATTGGGAGCAAATCCATTTGAACAAAGCAGGAATTATAAGTAAACATGTACGGGACTGGGCCGTGTTTAAATATATACCCCAGTCGCCTTGGACAAATTGAACATAATGGGCAATATCCAATACGATGCTACTGCTTACTTAAATTACATCGTGCTAGCATAAATAACATATAGTGTAATGCCAACGTCCTTTGCTAGTGCTACAGGTTTTCTGGGGAAACCCATCATTCCAGCAAATACTATTGGTATTGCATTAGGGATAGCTTACTCTAGCACAGTGTAATTTACGTTAGCAATAGTGTCTCATTGGATGTTGCCCAGTATTATTACAAACTCTTTGGGGGTTTGCCACATCGTGCATTGGAAAAGGATAAAGACAGATTAATTAGAATTAGATTAATTCCAGTTAGATTGGCACACAACATTGACTAGAAGCTAGAGGGTAGGTTCACTAGCATGAAAAAGAGGAACAGAATACAAATCTCTGATACTAATTACACAAAACATTGGGGGTACAGAAATCCAAGTGGTGATTTTTGAAGAATATTACCAGTCTTGCAATAACTTGGCAGGAATAAGCCCTCAAAACGCAGCTACTGAGTCACAACAATTTGATTTATCTATGCAATAAGAACAATGTGAAGGCTACACTGAAATGTTGGATATGCAAACAGTTCAGTGTCTGGGATTTTTAAAATTAGGTTTTATGATAGCAGACTGAAATTATTGAGTGGCAAAAGCTCAATATTGAATGGTAAAGTCATTAGAAGAAAACATATGATTCTTACAAATTCTAAAGGGTACTATGTAAAAGTAGGTGGCAGCATGTTTTCTTTTAGGAGTTGAGAAGCATAAACAAGATTTCACAGTTTGATGCTATAAATACATAATCCACTACATAAATTCTATACTAATATCAGTAGGATTTTAGGATTTTTATGCAGTTTTAATAATATGTGTCATGTTTTAATCAGTTTTATGTATTTTATCATGTTGTTGTTCCCCGCCTCGATCCAGACGGAGAGGCGGGTAAGAAATAAATTGTTATTATTATTATTATTATTACTGATCACTTCCAGCTGGGTAAATATACGAATCAATTTCCAGTAAGTATATCACTCTGCATGTTAACAGACATATGTGCCGTAAACTTCAAACTAGTTAAGTTTAGCAAAAGTGAACCACTTGCACTCAGAAATAAATTCTGAAGGGACTGTTAGTTGTCTCCAGCTTTGTCCACTCAATCCAAAAATAGCAAGAAGCAATCTTTAAGCAGACAATATATTAAGAGTTTTCCCTAGTCAGTTCAGCAATAATGGAATTCAACCAGTAGCTGACCTGCAGCATTTATATTCAACTATAGGTCTGCCAATGATAACTAAGCAGCAGCATTAGAAACATACATTTTCATAGCCAATGTTAACAGGATCAGAAAATGTGTAGGGATAAACATTTATAGCCTGATCCAACACAGGCAGGCCTATGTCTATTGAAATCAATGGAATCAAGTGCACATCTGTGTATAATTAAAGCCTAATAACTATCACTGTTGCTGCGTACTGCAAGTCCTTTGAACACTAGGAGAGATAGGCAGAAACATTCAGTACATAAAAGATACACCTGTTCTTGCACTCTCCCTTGACCAGTCTGTCTTGCACATTTTGCTAGGCATGGAAAATAGCATGACAAGCACAGCTGCTTTCCAATTCCGAGCTTTTTTGCTCAAGAACACATCAGATGCAATGATCCACTCAAGTTTTTTGGGTTTTTTTTGTTTTATGGTGATGGCAAGCAAGCATGACCAGCTGGGCAAGTACCAAATTGATATAGCTCTTTTTATACAGGGATACAAACACAATTGCTGTAAAGCTCTGAAAGTTACTGTATAGGAAAATCCACAGATATGTATGACTCTGTGACCTTTGGCTGCAATACAACTGATGCAGAGTACAAAGCCTTAATATTAGGAAGCTTCTACCTTTTTCGAGTTAGTTCCTTATTTTCATCTTTAAAAGACAAAGATCGCTTCTTCTTCCTATGCTTCCTCTGCGACGGCGTTTTGGGCATCAGCTCAGGCTCAGCACTGAAGTTGCTGCTCAAAAAACAAACCCAAAAAAAACCCCTCCAATAATTGCAACTGAAAAACAACAAAACTTGTTCCCTGTTGTCTAACCTTACTTGCATTCTAGGCTCCGAACATGTAGATATTCTTACCAGCTTATTAGGAGTCTGATGTATTTATCACAATGACAGCCACAGAATCCACATGCTAATGGCAACAAACCCCCTCAATACAGACAATCCTGAACTTCTGAGGCAAATGGTGCATATTTGGAGCAGAGAAAACGTATGGCTGGCAGGCAGTCTTGCTTTCTACCACAGAAGTCAAAGACAGCGACAATGCACTTTGCTAGTCCTTAAAAATAGTTATTAGCTCTTTGAAACAGATTTATCTGTAAAGGACTGAAAAGATGAACTGGAAAAGCATTTACAAGCACTAGGTGTAGGGCCCGGGAAATAATTTATCATTCTATTTTGCAAGACTCCTAGGGATTTGAGGGCCACCCCTTTTCAAAGACTAGACTTACCTATTGAACATCTTTAAGGCTTCCGCCTCAATTTCCCGCAGCCACACCAGGGATTTATGTTCCACATTGAACAGGAATTCTGAGAACTTTTGGCTACAGACGGCTAGAAGGTGAGAGGGGCCTCTTGCCTCTGCCATGATGCTGATTAAAACAGAAGAGGGAGAGAAACCAAGTTAATCAATTCATTCTACATTTGATTGCAGATTTACTTCCTCCATCCATAGATAAATCTGACACAGGCCAGTTTTCTTGCAGACCTGCTTTTCTGAGAAGTCTACAACTAAAGCTGGACAAGAATGCGAACAACAAGCACAGGACAACAAAGGGCACCTATGAATTTGCAATGTTAAATGCGCTACAGAAAGCATAATGATTGGTGGTCTTTGTGGGGGGGAAGAGGTCAGGAAGCAAATGCTGTAGGCGGTTCAGTGCACGTGGGGATGATCACCGTTTTCAAGTTCTTCCTGTTAGAATAAGCAGATAAGGACAACGTTTACAGAAATCCATATCCCAAGGAGTAGGCAAAGTTTTGTTGCTTGTTTGAAGGGTTTTGGGGGGCTTTGTTGCTTATACGATAGAAGAGGGCTTCTCCCTAACGAAGATAGAGGAACCAAAGGCAGGAGCCGAGGAGCAAAAAATGTTCATAGAAACTCAAAACCCAAATTAAATAGTCCTTCTTTCCTTCCTCCCTCGATAACCCCTCAAAAGGCAAACTCCAGACTATTTTCGCTTAGCCAAACTAAACGACAGCTCCACGCGACAGAGGACACGCCTGAAACAGGATTTCCCAACACTTGACCATCAAACGCCTGAAGTATTAACATGAAAACACGCAACATGCCTCGTCCCTAGTTGTGCGCGCACGCGCGCTATGGGGTTCGAAATCAAAACCCGCACCCAGCTTTCGTCAGCCCTTCAGCAGCTGTGTCACACCCCTAGCTAATACCTGCGAGGGAGGGACATACGGATACACGATGCTTATTGGCTCTAGCCGCTGTAAATTAACACTTGCGGGGACCGTTACTCCCGCCCGTGATGACGTAAGCCATACGAGAGATTGGAAGGTAAGGCGCTGTACTAGATGACCAGATTCCGATCTCATAGATTTCGAAAAGTTTTAGACGGACCATTCCTTTGTGTCAAGACGGGTCTATTTGGCTATTATTGTTTTGCTACGCTATTGTTTTTGCCCCTTTAAGCGGGATAAACGCAACAGCTGCACTTTGGAGGTAAAGGAGAAATCCGGGATATTATGGTCGCCTGTGATTGTGTAGTGACCTGTCGCCGTCCCTTCCCTTAAAAAAAAGGCTTTTGATGTTTTGGGCTTGTCCCCTTTGCCTTAAGCTCTGCCCACTACAGGCATGAAGCCTCCAGACCTTCTTCTCGGAAACTGAATTTGGCCCTTGTGCTGAAAGAGTTTCCTCAGACGTGCTGTGTTGGGACCAACCAAAATTCAAAAATAAAAATGTGCAAGGTTTTGAGTTTTCCAGAATTCTTTATCTGGTGAGAAGATGTGAAAACGGGACTGGGCAAAAGTCGAATCTATGAAATAAAAACTGGATCTTCCCACTGTGGATTCCCGCCGCTGCCGCCGCCTCCTCATGGACCAGCACAGCTATCTTTGATTTTTTATATATATATTTTGAATGGCCATTGTTAATGTGATGGTCGTTATCTGTACTTAATGCACTTCATTTCCCGCGGATTGCACTCAGGCCCACCCACTTCATGTATAGATCTCTACCTATAGCTCAGGACATTTGAAGCATCTGATGAACTGGCCTGTAGTCCACGAAAGATTATCACACTCATCCCCAACCTGGCGCCCTTCAGATGTGCTAGACCACAACTCTTAGCATCCCTAGCTACCAAGGCTAGGGAACTGATGGGAATTGTACTCCAACACATTTGGAGGGCGCCAGGTTGGGGAAGGCTGGCTTATGTCGTACTAAATACGTTAGTTTTTTAGCCGCCACGAGACGCGTAATCGTTCAGGAAGTAGGCTTGTGTTTCCCGTAGGCTTTGAAGCCTTGCCCTCCCCTCTCCGCTTCCCCCTTCTATTTCCTCTACTCTCGCGCTTCCTCCTCCGCTCGAGACGTCATCGAAGCCGTTCCGGAAAAGCGCGCTTCTGATTGGAGTGACGCTATTTGAAAATTGTAGCGGGCGCCGGACATGCGACTGTACCTGTACATTTCTGCCGCAGGTTGTTAAACGGGTATTGGAAGAGAGGACGAATTTATCCGGGCTCCGGACGAAGTGGACTGTCCCTTCCAGGGGAGCGTGGCGAGTGAGTCGCAGAGGGAAGCCGGGCTGGGCGGGTGGAGGAGGAGGATCGGGTCGGACGGGGGGCCTTGGCGGGCTCTTGATCACCAGCAGGCAAGGGAAGGCGGGGAGTTTTGCAGCCTTAAAGGTCCTTCTCACTTTATTTTCCAGTATGATGTCAATGCAGTATTCATAGCACACAAAACAAAAGATGTTATATTGACCCGGAGTAACTTAATTCTCTCCCCCCCCCCGTTTCGACTCAGTTGGTCCGCTGCACGCTAAGGAGTACAAGTGGCCGCCCCTAGTCTTTACTGTAAAGTGGCCATGAGGGCGTCCAGGTCGAGGCGTCTTAGTTCCACCTTTGGACGATGTAGATTGTTTTGTTGGAACTTGCATCTCAGCGGTTCCAGGTGTGCAAAAGAATTGCTTTTTTAGATTCGTGTCAAAAAAGCATTCAGGTGTAGCCAGCAGTTAGGGTTTGACTGCCCACTCCCTTATCAAACGGGTATTTTCCCATCTCCCCTAACCAAAGGGAGCAGCTATCTCTTGAACTGCTTGTTCAACTTGGACAAACACATACCTTTTCGGGTGTATTTGATCTCGGTATAGTTCAGCCAAATTGTGTGTTCTGATGTAAACCGGGTAATAACGATTGCTTAGATCCTGGATCTGTGTTTTAAATTCTGCAGAAGTAAAATTATTAATGTCTGCTAAATTTATATCGTATTTTTAATGTGATGCATTAGGATTTTGTAAACTGCCTTGCCAGGGGCTGTGTGTTCTAAAAGCTGTGTTTAAAGCCTTTTAAAGCGCAATCCTATGCATGTTTAAGATGGGGGGGGGGGAGAAATTGTACAAATCTCAGCATGGCTGCATGTCTCAACATGCATGGGATTGTAAATTACAGGTCACTTCTGCCTTTGGCTTTCAGAATGGTTTTGCTGGCTCTTGGATGCCTATTTATTTATTTGAAAGACCAACCTTTCAGGGCACACTGTACTCAGAAGGTGGTTTACAAGATTACAAAAGAGAGTAATGTTAGAGGAGCACACCTCAGTCCTCTGGAATTTGTGCTATGGGGTGCCACAGGGCACTATTTTACCCAAAGTTCTTCAACTTTATGGAGCTGCTGAGAGCAGCCATGCAGGGATTTGGAGTGAGGTGTCATCAGTTTGTCAATGACACCACATCTGAATCAAGTGTGGCTGTGCAGGCTGTGGACCTGTGCTTGGGTGCAATGGTGATGGCCAATAAACTGAATTTTAATCCTGGCAAAATGGAAGCATTTTGGACGAGTGGGTCAGAAATAGGTCAGTTGCCTATTCTGGGTTGAGTTGCAGTCCCCTTTGAGCCATTTGGGGATACTCCTGGATTCATCTTTGTCACTTGAGGCTCAGATGGCTTCAGTTGCTAGGTTTGCTTTTTACCAGCTTCGGCTGGTATACCAACTATGGCCATTCTTGGACAGTAATAGTTTATCTATGGTGGTACAGATATTGGTAACTTCAGGATTAGATTATTGTAATGCAATCTATATGAGGCTATTCTTGGTCTTGGTAACTGCAGCTGGAGCAGAATGTGGCAGTGAGGCAGCTAACTGAGGCCTCTTTCCAGCACCAAATTACAATTGCTAAAAGAACTGTGCTGGCTAACAATAAGCTACCAGGCCAGGCCTAAGGTATTGTTAACATAAAAATCCCGTAACCACTTGGGATCAGGTTACTTTAGGGAATGCTTTCCCCCTTATGTCCATGCTTGGAAGGGAGTACTTTTGAGGGAACCACATGTTCCTGAGGGTATTACACGTTCCACCACCTGGAGTGGTTTACCAACTGTCATTAGACAGGGTCCCAAAGTTCTGAAGCTTAGACACCTTCTTAAAACTCATATCTCTACACAGGCTTTCCTTGAAGTGTGACCCAGCCAGCTATGGCTTATAACACACAGTCGAGTGTGCTGTTTTACTGTTGATTATTTTTGTATTGTGTATGTTTCTTATATTTATTGGGATTTCAGTGCCATTGTATTTTATGTTCACTGCTTTGATATCTTTGTAGAAAGCAGTATATACATTTTGGGAATAAACAGGGTGGATTTGATTTAAATCAATTTGATTTAAATCATGATTTAAATCACGATTTTAATCACTACTCAGAAAGATTCGATTTAATCATGTGACTTCTCTTCTCCCCCCCCCCCCCCGAAAAAGTGCACTCTTCCTCGCCATAAGCTTAATACATATTTTACACAACTCAGAGTTACCAAAGACTCATTTTTGCTGGTATAATCTTAATATTTACAAACAGATGCAGGTTTCATTTTTAGCTTCTCGTGCAGATCTATTTCATTCCCAACAATCTATTCATTGAATTTTTTGAAACTTAGCACTTAAGAAGTAAGGGGGTTGATTCTGTGTACGTAGATTTGCAAAGGAACAATGGGATTCTGATCTCTGCAGGCACAAATTCACAGTTTTGAGAACTGTAAAACCAAGTATCTGTGATAATATCTTCTAGATAGAAAAAATGCCCAATAATCTTACATAAACCTCTGGAAGAGTATGACATTGTGAATGGATTTATGGAATTCATTTACCAAAAAAATTAAACATTGCATGAATATATAGCTTCATGCTACAGAATTAAAAACTAATCCTTATTTCATGATGAATAACCTTTGGACTATAATGTATCTTAAATAGAAAACTATTTTTAGATAGATTTTTCCTCAAAAAGCATTTTATTAAAAAAAATCTGATTTAAATTTAAAAATCCAATCTGTTTGATAATAATTGATTTTTATCCATTCTGGAAATAAATAATAAAAACACATGAAAATGCAACTTCAATTTTAAAATACACATGGCAGCAGCTAAAGTTTTGTGTGTGTGTGAAGTATCCATTGCAAATCAGAATAAATGTGTCTTCAGTGCTTTTCAAAAGTCCACAGTGATGAGGCCATTCATCTCTCTCTGGGAGGGATCCAGTCTGTGAAAGCCCTAGCACCCACTAGATGAAAAACTCTTGCTGATGTGCCAGTGCCTTGAGCCTCCAATGCTGATCTTAATGCTTAGTCAGGCTCATATAAGTGTAAGCGGTCCTTCAGATAAGTTGGTTCCAAACCATTTAGGGCTTTAAAGGCCAAAACCTGGACACAAGGAGGATCTGGAAACAAATAGGCAGACAACATAAACGACACAGAATAGGTATAATATCATTTCAGTGCCTAGCTCCCACAAGCATTCTAGCTGTCGCATTCTGTATCAAATGCAGTTTCCAAATTGTCTTCAAGAGCATCCTCACATAGAGAGTGTTACAGTAAACTAACCTGGATGTACATGTGTCACTAGCTAGGTCAGCTTTCTCTAGATAGGTTAGCCGCTTTCCTAACACAAAGTTCTTACATCTTCTCCAAATTAAGCTTCAACTTGTTAGCTGTCATCCATCCCAATACTGCTCCCAGATACCTGTCCAGGGTTTCAGCTGCCACCCTGGGATTATATGGCAGAAAAGGGATAGACTGTGTCATTTGCATATTGATGTCATCTCATCTCGAACTTTGGGTTGAGGTGTTGTCTCCCAGCGGTGTAATGTAGAATGTACATGTTGAAAAACATGGAGGAGATGGAAATTTTTCCTGTGCTTTATTTTTCCATGGAAAAATGTCCATCTCATAAATTCAAATATATGCCGATTTGCAAATACAATATTAGGCAAATTTGGCAGTTTCAAAGTCGTAATTAATGTTTTTCAGATGATTATCCTTAGCAGGTATATGAGAGAATGCATATATGTCATTGAAATACATCTGTTTCAAAGTGAAATAGAACTAATAAATAGTAACAGTGAAACAGAAGATGCTCCAACAACCATGGTGGAAAAGAGCTGAACTCTGTTGAACTAGATGAGTGATTGTCAGCATATCATGCACATTATTTGAGTTGCTAAAATTACTTCGCCGTTTTTAGTACCTTTGGTTTTGTTTTTTTCTTAAATGTAAACAGTGTAAAGGAAATACATGCTATTGTCTTTAACTTTTTACATGTATTCCAATGAAAATGTCTACATAATATCACATTTAAATCATACTGAGTGTGCTTTAATTTCCCCCCTCAAATATTTCAGGTCAAATACTTGTGTATTGGGACAAAATACTAACATGGACTATTTTTTTTAGCTTTGTTTACTAAGTTCAGAGTGGATGTGAACAATTAGTTAAATGTTTAGTTAAAGATAGATTAATAAAGACTTTTATTTTGCTAAAAATAAGCGGAGCTGAGGAAATGAAGTATGAGAGAAGCAAAGCAAGTGCTGTGACCTGCTGCTGCTTTTGACTGAAGTATGCAGTCTGCTTTTGCTTTTCTGTGACTGGAGCAAGACTACAACCCTCCGTGCTTTTGCAGGCCAAGCCATATTGAAGATGGTGCATTCCATGAGACTGGAGGAGGAGGCAAAGAAGAAACTTGAAGAATTCCTTGACAATGTCCACAACAGAGACTTTGTGTGGATGGATGAGATTCTTGAAGAGGCTATCAAGATGTTCAACAGGTAAGAGCTAGAGATCTGCTGGAAAAGGTGCCCAACCCCTCCAACCCCAATTCTTTGTTCTGTCTATCCATTGAAACTATAACAGTCCAGAAGCTATGTGTAGGGTTGTCATCCAAAGCATTTGGTTCTGCAGCCCATGTGCCTTTTGCAGTTCAGAGTTGTATCTTCACAGATTTTCTGTCTGTCTGTCTCTTTCTCTACACATAAGCAAGATCACTTGAAGGTAAAGCTGAAGTCTTGGGGCATATTTTTCTGATGTGCTATTTGTCATATGAAGGGAGGGAGGTTACATATGGGAGCTTACAACAATGTCCTTACCTGCATCTGATGACTGAAGCGGTAGAGTCCAGAATTCTATCAGCTCGGACTATCTTCTGTGTAATGTACAGAAAGCCACCCTAAATATAACAAGGTTTTAGAACAATGCCCGGGTCAGAAATCAGAATGGCATTGTTACAAAAATCCTGTGTGATCTTAAGTGTGTTCTGAGCAGCAAGCTTTTCCTAGCCTTTCCCAAAATGAGGTTGAAAGATGGGACAGTTATTTTAGAATGAAGGTGAGATGTCTGCAATTTTAGTCTGCCAGAAACCTTCCCTTTATAGGGAGATCTTGACATTCCCCGCTACCAGTTGGTGACCTGCATAGGAATGGATGTTCTAGTCACTTTAATCCTGCAACAGTAATTGTATGGATTGGTCTGAATAGATTTGTCAGTTAAATTAGTTGGTCAGCAAACTTAAAGGCACTTAGCAAAGTAGGGTTAAAACTGTTGCTTTTATCTCTTGTTTGTCAAAACAACAGTTCTGATGGAGAACTGGAGCTGATGCCAAAAACTCCATCGCAGAAAAATCGCCGGAAAAAGAAGCGTTTTTCTTCAGTTAAGAAAGATAGTTTTTCTGCAAAGAGGTAGGATTAATATTGTAAATAGTTTGTATGCGTGTATTTTTGGTGGTGGGGAAGTCTGAATAATTTGTTGTCTATATGCAATCTTGTGTTAGTGGTCGTATTTAAAATTCCTTGTTAGTATTTGATGGAAATATTAGGATTGTGGTTGCAAAACTTGATCATTTTAAAATCTTTTGAAGATTTAAAAATGTGTCCCTAATTACTGTGCAGATTACGTATATATGTATTAATGCAATCATGTGCAAAAACAGCGGATGGCAGGTGTCATCTTCGGTGCTCGTCTTCAACATTATATGGCAGGAAAAGTGCAAGCATATGCCCCTTAGGGCTTTGGCTGTGCCACTTCACTCCCACAATACGTATTTATTTTGTGGACCATCTTAGGCAGGATTGTTCTTATATGGACAAAGTTCTTGCAACAAAGCAGAATTATGTAGAATGAGCTTCATCATTGTAGGTATGATCTACCAATTAGCTAAACTATTTGGAAAAGGAATAAAAAACAATTTGTCAACTTTTCTGAAAGACAGGTTTGGCAAATTTTTAACAGACTTGTTCAGGACTTGGGATGCTCCCATTTAGCGCTACGACTAAGGCCTAGATGAGTTCTGATGGGGCGGGGGAGAGGAACAACATAAGATGATGGCACAATTGTATGTCTTTCTCTGCCTTCTCTTGCTTTATTTAAATTGAAGTTCCAGATATTAATAAACCATTGGTTCAGATTAATAGCCAATACATTAAAGTGTGCCGTAGATGAGACATTAAAGTGTGCAAAGGGAGGCACTAGAGAGAGGTTATATTCACTTCCCATTTGGTCCAAGCAGAAAGAATACGATAAACATCATGAATAATGCTTGTGGTATGTAGACTAATAGTCATTGTCAACTGAATGGTTCTTCTTCGTGGTCTCTGTGCATCACACATTATGGGCTCACGCCAGCGCCGAGCCTCATTTCGGAAACTTCCAAAGCCTAGACTTCTGGCGGGAACCCCTCCCCCCACCGCCCTATCACGCATGCTCGGGTTCCCGCCTACCTCAGTTCTTTTTCGACCGCCGTGCTGCTTGCTTCGCGGAGACTTCCTTCCAAACTTGTTCGTTCGTATTGCTGGTTTTGATTAGCCTTTTCTTAGATTTCTATCTCCTTTTCATTCTCTTTCCTCTTCTTCGTTCCTATATTTATATATATATATATATATATATATATATTTCTTCCTTTCGCTGTTAGATGGTAGTTAACTAGTTTTTCCAATGTTTTTTTCTCTGGGGGTCTTTTCCCCCGGCTCGTGTGCCCCATGGCACAAACAGCCCTTTTTAAGAACTGCTCCTCGTGCCGCGCAAAATTGACCTTGTCCGACGGACACTCCAGGTGCCTTGTCTGCCTCGGGGAAACCCACGTCGTGGATGCTTGTGTTCATTGTATGAGCTTCTCCCGGCAGACTCGTAAAAACAGGGCGGACAGGCTGCGGGTGCTCCTTTGGAAGAAGGCGCTGGAAGCGGTGGACATTCCCGCTCGGCCTACCCACACTGTAATGGCTGCCGTCGAGGTGCACGCTCCCGCGGAGCAACCTAAGAAGCGCCCTCGCCGGACTGTACCTTCCCTGCCGCTGAAGGGGTTAAGGCTAAAAAGCCGAAAAAGGCTTCTATCCCTCAGGAGGAGGGCAAGTGGGCGAAGAAGGAGAAGACTAAGCACTCTGAAAAGCCTTTGAGGCCTCCAAAGGAGCACTCGAGGAAGGGACTGGCCTCCTCGGTATCGCCTCCGTCGGGGTTGGCCTCGGTACCGATACGGTCTCCAGTACCGATGGCTCGACCGGTACCGTCGCCCTCGGCGTCGGTCCCTCTGCCGCCCATGCGGCCAGCGTGTCTGCTGCTACCAGCCTCCTTGACATCGACGGCTCGGCAGCACTTACCGATACCGAAGGCCTCCACAGTACCGAGCCGACAGCGACCCTCGACATCGCCGGGAGATGGGGCCTCCGTCTTATCTTTCCGCTCCCCTTCAAGGTCGATACTTCACCTCTCAATGTCGCCGCCGGCTCTGGGATCAGAGGATCGTGCCTTTGACCTGCTCTCTCCTTCACCGCGCTCCGTACCGTTGCCCTCCCCGGCATCGAGGAGCGCATCCATGGATCGTCGGTACCGCTCACGCTCTCCTACGCCCTCCAGAGAGTGGGACCGCTTCTCGGAACATTCCGGACGTTCTTGGACCTCCCTGGCTAACCCGGTCGGAGAGGTTCAGCCTCGCCAGCGATATATCTTCGATCCCTACGCTAGGAAAAGGCTTGGAGGCGACCAAGGTTTCGTTCCCCCGTTACCGCCCAGGCTTCCGCCGTCGGACACCATTTCGGCCCCTCCTCCGGAGCTGTTGGTACCGATGCCGTCACCGGCTCCGCTTCAGTCGCTGAACATTCCAGCTCCTGCCTCCCCGCAGTCTGAGGAGGATTAAGCCTCTGACACCTCATCCTTGGGGGACCCCCCGCCATCGGTTCCATCCCCGGACGATCTTGTTGGTCCTGGAAAACGGGCATCTCCGTCTGCGGAAGTTGCCTCCTTCACTGAGCAGATGCTCCGCATGGCTGAGTCCTTAGGGGTAGAGCACCAGCAACCCGTTGAACAATGCATCGACTTGATCTACGATGTTATGTATGCGGACTCGTCATCGACGCTGGCCATGCCCTTGATTCCCACTTTATTACAGACTGCCCAAGAGTCCTGGAAGAACCCGGCCACCATGGGCCCGGTCTCCAAATGCCTGGACTCCCTGTATAAGATACGGGAAAAGGATGCGGGGTTCTTATTCACACACCCCAAACCTAATTCTGTGATTGTAGAATCTGCACAAGGGAGGTCATCTAAGTCCCACTCTGCCCCGATTGATCGGGAGGGAAGGAAATTGGACATGATCAGACGCAGGATCTACTCGTCCTCTGCGCTGTCCATGAAAGTGTCTAATTACCAGGCCATGATGGCAAGATATCAACTGTTTCTGTGGGACAAGGTGTCATCGCTTCACGCTCACCTTCCGGATGAGATTAGAGATGCTGCGCAGATTTTCCAAAAGGAGGCGACCTGCCTTGCCAAACAGGAACTGACAACCGGTAGACACCAAATGGATTGTGTGTCGAAAGCCATGATTGGTGCAATCGCCCTAAGACGGCATGCGTGGCTGCGCTCTTTCAATCTGCCTCAGGAGTCTAAAGCGAGGATCGAGGACCTCCCTTTTGATGGGGAAGGCTTATTCCACTCGTCCACGGATTAGACCATGGACACGATTCAAAAAACCAAAACCACCGCAAAGAAGATGGGGTTTTACCCTACTGCAACATCCCAACTGTACCGGTCATGAAAGTGGAGTCGCCCACAGTCTTACCCTCATCTCCAATTTCAGGGCCGGCAACAGCGCTTCCATCCTGCTTCGTCCCAGCCAGCTTTTCAGCAGAAGAAAGGCTACCCACAAGGACGCTACCGCCAACAACGTACCAGGCCTGAGGCGTCTCAGAAGCAGCGCCTTTGACTGTCTCCTGGCCACTCCCCATCCACGTCCCACCTTCGGTCACCTGCTGCAAAAATTCCTCAAAGCTTGGGTTCACGTTACATCGGACAAATGGGTCCTGAACATTGTCAAAAACGGGTACCAGATAGAGTTCAGCTGTTTCCCCCCGACGGGGTTGCTCAAAATCACCCCACCGTCAGACGTTCTACCACCCTGCTCCAGAAAGGCTCCATCGTTCCCGTCAACAATTCGGACCTACCAGCCGGGTTCTACTCCCGCTACTTCACAGTCCCGAAACGGGATGGCGGCCTTCGACCCATCATGGACTTGAGGAGCCTCAATGACTTTATCCCAACCAAAAAATTCCGCATGATCACGTTAGCAGTCATCCTTCCACTGCTCAAACACAATCAGTGGTTCACACTCATAGACTTGAAGGATGCGTATTTTCACATTGCCATCCACAGATCGCACCACAGGTTTCTCAGATTCACGATTGGCCGGGACACTTATCAGTTTACAGTCCTTCCATTCGGCCTAAAGACAGCACCCAGGGTGTTCACAAAATGTATGGGGGAGATCTGCGCTTTCCTACGAACAACGGGCGTGGAGCTTTACCCATACTTGGACGAGTGGCTGATTGTCTCCCCCTCTCAACGCCAAGCGGAACGAGATGTAACTACCACGAGAAACCTCCTGCAATGGCTAGGCCTAGTGATAAATCTAGAAAAATCAGTGTTCACACCTACACAAACCATCCAGTTTATTGGGGTTCGGCTGGATTCCAAGGCTGGGAGGGCCTTTCTTCCAAGGGAGCGGATTGCTACCATCCAACGTCTCTCTCAACGCCTTCTAGACTCTACACAGACCACGGCGTTCCTTTTACAGAGACTATTGGGCCTCATGGCCTCCTCAGTATACGTGGTCCGGTGGGCGAGGCTGCAGATGAGGCCTCTACAGCAGTTCCTTCTGACTCACTACGATCCGTCCAGAGACCCGAACAGGGTCAAACTCGCCATTCCGCCTTCCCTTCGCCCAGCACTCAGGTGGTGGACGCTCTTACGCAATCTGGGAGAAGGACTCCCGTTCGTGGATCCCGGCCCAACTCGCACGCTCGCATCGGATGCATCGCTGCTGGGATGGGGAGCGCACTGCAACCACTTGGCTATCCAAGGGAAATGGTCCTATCTGGAGAAGACCTTTCACATCAACAAACTGGAACTCCTGGCAGTGCAAAAAGCGTTATGGGCCTTCAGTGTGCATCTCCAGGGCCATCACATCCGGATTGTATCAGACAACACGTCGGTTGTCTGGTTTCTCAATAAGGAAGGGGGTACCCGCTCGCCGCCCCTGCTCCAGCTGACACTAGAGATCTTTCGCTGGGTGATCAGACACAAGATGTGACTCTCGGCCATCCACATAGCGGGTACGGAAAATGTTCAGGCGGACACTCTCAGTCGACAATTTCAGGACACTCACGAGTGGGAACTGTCCCCATCCGCCCTGTCTCTCCTGTTCGCCAGGTGGGGAGAGCCGATCATCGACCTATTTGCAACCCCAGACAACGCCATCTGCGACGCCTTCTGCTCGAGAGCAGGACTGGGCAATCGCTCCCTCGGGGACACCTTCAGCACTCACTGGGGGGACGGTCTGGCTTATGCCTTCCCTCCCTTCCCTCTAGTCGCCAAGGTGGTTTCAGTCCTGTCGCGTTGTCAAACGAGCGCTGTCCTGATAGCCCCTTGGTGGCCTCGTCAAGTGTGGTTCACTCCTTTGCTTCACCTGTCCAGGGGGGAGTATCTTCACCTTCCGATGACTCCGATGCTAATCTCCAAGAACCACGGCCTAGTTCTTCACCCAGACCTTTGCCAATTGAAGCTCACGGCCTGGCGAATCTGGCTCGGTGGCAAGACTTAGCTCTCCCACTCCCAGTACGAGTTATCCTGAGAGAGGCTAGACCCTCGACGAGGTCATCTTATGATAGGAAATGGAACAAGTTTACTGCCTTTATGGCTACCAGAGGGCTTGACCCAAAATCTTGCGGAATTGGGGATATTTTGGTTTTCCTGCATTCTCTTTATGATAATGGCCTCAAAACGGCATCCATTAGGGTTTATTTGGCAGCGATTTCTGCTCATCACGACCTAGTACAGGGTTTTTCTGTGTCTACTCACCCCTTGTCCAAATGATTTCTCAAAGGGATGCGCAATTTGCGGCCTCCGCTGCGCTCTATCGTTCCCCAGTGGAGTTTGTTGGTAGTCCTAGCGGCGTTGACTGCTATGCCCTTTGAGCCATTGGCTACGATTCACATCAGACTGTTGACATTCAAAGTAGCCTTCCTAATGGCCATTACTTCGGCAAGGAGTGGCTCAGAGCTGTGCGCTCTTATGGTTGACCCCCCCTTATACCCAGTTTTTCTGTGATAAGGTGGTCCTCAGGCCGGGCCCGTCTTTTCGACCTAAGGTCGTAACCAGTTTTCATGTTAACCAAGCCATTGTGTTACGTACCTTTTTTCAAGCGTCCTCGGACCCGCTAAGTGCTAAACTTCACTCCCTCGATGTAAGGCGGGCACTGGCTTTTTACAAGTCCAGATCTGCAAATTTTAGAAAATCTAACCACTTGTTTGTTTGCTATGGTGGTAAGTCGAAGGGCCTACCTGTTTCTACACAGAGATTCGCCAAATAGGTAGTACAGACTATTACACTAGCTTACCAGTTGGCGAAGAAGGAGCCTCCAGAAGCTCTGAAGGCGCACTCCACTCGGTCGCTCTCAACCTCTACTGCTCTGGATCGTGGAGTCTCTATTCCGGAACTGTGCAGAGCAGCGACGTGGTCCAACGCGTCCACTTTCATGTCTCACTACAAGCTGGATGTTAGAGCCAGAAAGGACTCTACTTTTGGCAGAGCTGTCTTATCTTCTGTCCTTCAGTGACGTTTCAGCGAGTCTACCCTCCTCCGGTAAGTGTTTTGCTAATTCTTCGTCCATAGTGTGTGATGCACAGAGACCACGAAGAAGAAATGCAGGTTGCTTACCTGATTCTTCGAGTGGTCATCTGTGCATTCACACAACCCACCCACCGACCCCTCTAGACCTTGCTGTTTGGCTGGTCCTAGGGTTTATCGCTATGCATGTAGACGCTTTCTTGGGTATATTATTGTTGTTTTCACATCTATCTCGTTCGCGAGGCAACTTGGTCTCATAGAACTGAGGTAGGCGGGAACCAGAGCATGCGCGATAGGGTGGTGGGGGGAGGGGTTCCCGCCAGGAGACTAGGCTTTGGAAGTTTCCGAAATGAGGCTCGGCGCCGGCATGAGCCCATAGTGTGTGAATGCACAGATGACCACTCGAAGAACTACAGTTACAGGAAAGCAACCTGCATTTTTTAATCTAGTTTTAATCTCCCTGTTAACAAGTTCATCAAAATTTAAATAAATTTGCACATCACGAGAATCTCAACATAGGTCCCTTTTTAGATATTGGAGGAAACAGGAGATTAAATAATGTATGGTGTGGGGAAATTGAAAGAGTGAGCTTTTTCTCTTTCTCTCCCAACAGTAGAACCCAGGGTCTCCCTATGAAGCTGATTGGTGGGAGATTCAGGACAGATAAAGTGAAGTATTTCTTCAACAAAGCACATTGTTAAACTATGACATTTACTACCTCAAGATGTAGTGATGGACACCAGTTTGGATGGCTTTAAAAGCGGACTGGAGTAATTCCTAGAGGAGAAGGCTATCAATGACTACTAATTATTTTGTCTATATATTATCTCCAGTATCAGAGGCAGGGTGCTTCCAGATGAAGCGCTTTTTTTTTTGCGTCATCCCTGACCTACTTGATGGCACCATGGACATTTAGCTATTACTCAAAAAGGCATCTTCCCTATGGCCCATCTTTCCAGAGCTGAAATTCAGCACAGCAAAAAGGTAAGGAATTGCAGACATGGCTTTTCTCAGCCCTGCTCACTTCAGCACACCATTAGGCAAGAGAGGACAGAGAGCCTCCAAGTGTAGCGTAGTATATACTACTTTATAGTGGCTCCTTGGAAGGTCATGCTGACGTATGCACTGGTCACTTCAGCCTGAGCACAATAAGAGAATATAAGAAGAGCAGTGCTGCATGAGACCAAAGACCTGCATTATCCACCAGATGACTACAGGAAGCCCAAATGCAGCACTTGAGGACAATAGACCTCTATCTCTGTTGTTTACCCACAGCAAGTGTTATTGAGAGACATTGCCTCTGATCCTGGAAGGGGTATATAGCCATCATAATTATTAGCCATTGATAATCTTATCCTTCTCTTATAATAATAGAACGCTGATTTAATCAGACAAAGGTTTGTTGGTTGATCTGTCAGTGAAGTGTTGTATCCCTAATGTTTGTGGCTCAAATCATTTTTCTAGGATTTTTCAATTCATCTACACTGTTGGCCATTATAACATTGAATGGATAGGCTGGATCATTCTTTCTCTGCATAAAGAAGCTCTTTTCTCTGGTTTATTTTAACAAAGTTTATTGAATCCTGATTGCTTCTGTTGGATGAAATTGTAAATTAAAGTTGTTCTGTTAGTCATAATATCTCTGCCAGCTTTGTCCTACAGTAAACTTGATCGCTGTTGCATTCCTGACAATATGATTTTGTTATCAGATTGTCAAAAAGAGAGGGCACCCGGTCTTCTAAACAGATTTCCCAAAGTCTCCAGCACAAAAAAGATTTGGAAATTCTGGATGCTGACAAAACGAACAACTCCCGTGTGACCAGATCTCGGGCTGTCAAATCCGCCAGATCCTCAGATGCTGCTCTTAAGAATTCAGCTATTCATTTAGCCAAAGGGCGGATACCACTGGTAGAAATCAGTATTAATGAGAGGCGCAGTGCAGAATTCCAGATGGAAAAAACACCTCCCCAAACAGAAACTGTTGCTTTGGCCCTCAAGTTGTCATCTGATAGGTCCTCTAAAAAGAGATCACAAACTTTGTCCAAAGCTGCTTTGCTTGTGGTCCCAGACACTCCTGAAGCAAAAATAATGAAAGGGGGACGGGAAGCATGCAAGTTGAAAATAGCAAATGTTTCCATTGCCAGAAACACTGAAAATAAAGAACCCAACACTCAGGAAAAGGATTTCTGTGTCGCACATGAAGAAAATAGCCAGCCTTCCAAAATGGAAGTCACACAGACTGGAAGTGAGAGTCCACAGACGCCCACAGCTCCGAAAGCAAACCGTCTCTCTGTACGGCGAAGCCTAATGGGTAGGACCTCCACGAACTGCAAAGCCTCTCTGGTTGAGAGATGCTCTCTAGGTGTCAAAAGGAAAAGAATGGTCCAGAAATCTATTGGCAAGACTCTGGCTAACCGTAAAACAACCCATCGGTCATCGTCTGCTTGTCGGCGTACAAGTTGTAAGTTTTTATAACCTGAGACAACTGTACTATTCTCCATTTTTAGTTGCCCCCCCCTTTCCCCTTCCTGTCTGTGTGCTGAAACAGAGTACTGTGAGAATTAAGTTAATGTGGCCATGGCAAGCCTTCTCTGGGAAAATATGGGTTCTTCGTGGAAAAGAAATTTATTTATATTTAAAACATTCCTGTCTCAATATTAGGCACTCAAGGCAGCTCACTTTTTTTAAAAAAAGACACATCCAAAAACAAATAAAAATAATAAAAGTGAACCAGTATAATAATAACTTAACAATGAGGGAACGTGGAAGTGGTGGGGTGGAGAGACAACTCAAACCTCTGATAAGCCAAAGGCCTGTCAGAATAAAAAAAAATCTTCTGTTTGGCATGGAAGGAGGGTGTTAAGCACGCCTCCTGGAAAGTTCAAGCCAAACCATAGGCATTGCAACAGAGAAAGCCCGTTCGTGTGTTCTGGCTAAGTAAATTTTGGATTTTGTGAAAGGCTCTGCTAGATGTCCTGCCAATGACCTCATAGCAGGCAGATTCATATCTGACAAAGCATAGAATCCTTCTTCAGTGGGCTTAGGAATGCAATGCCTTTTGCTAGTTCTCACTGAAACGGATGCATCTAGTTCACTCAGCCAAATCCAGTGAAATGTTGAGAACCACACTGGAGCTCATTCTGTCTGACTTTACTTGTCGTAAAGTTCCACTTTGCTCAGTGTGGCTTAATTCTAAACCTGCATTGTGTATTAGCCTTCACGGAACAAGTAGTTAATATGCTAGAAATTCCACAAGGTAGAGACTGGAGAATTATGTGGTGGGAAAGATGATAAATTAGCATTATTTTGAAATTGTGGAGTTGTAATGGACCAGAAGTCCATAGCTCTGTGGTAGAGCACTTGCTTTGCAGGCAGACAATCCCAGGTTCAATCCCAGGCTTCTCCAGGCAAGGCTGGAAAAGCTGCTGGAATTCCTGAAGACCTGCTATCAGTCAGTTTTGACAATACTGGGCTAGATGGACCAATGGTCTGACTTGGTATTAGCAGCTTCCTCTGTTCCCCTGTTGAGGCCAACTGCTATCATTGCATCCTTCACGCGGAAACCTACCTCTCAGATGAATCCATGTAATGATTATAGCAACATAGGGTAGACAGGAGCACGCAAAGCAACTGAGCTCCGCTGCTTGCTTAAAAGGGAGGGCTGACATGTACCACACAGACATTTATTAGGCAATTGCAAAGTTGTGTAACCAAGTGATTTGCGTCACTTAACGTTTATCCATTCTGAGGCAGTGACAGCTAGTCATAGTAGAAAGACTATCCTTTTCTCACATATGGCCAGTAATGCAAGAAGCTGGACAGGAAATGAAATTGGCTCAGGATGCAAAAATACACCCACGCTTTTCTCTCTGTCTTCTGTTCCATTGTGAGAACTGTTCTGTTTCTTTTAGATTCCTTCCAAACAGCTCCAGGGAACAAATTTTCCTAATCTGCTACATGGAAGGCTTGTATTGTTTAGTTCTTCCTTTCACTCAAGAACATGCTAGGAAAGAACAATGTAATCACCCTTGCCATGGGCCATTATTACAGTTGCTAGTTTATTGTCCTAGCCTGCTTTGTAACCATGAGTCTCTAAGAAAACAAATGAATGCCTATAGTACCTGATCATAATTTCTAGTAGTTCGATCGGTGTTAGCATTTTCACAATTTATTATTACCTTGCAGCAAATTCTTGCTGGAAATGGACAGCAAAAGTAGTAACTCTGTTTCCCAGATCAGCCAGTATTAGAGATTATTTTTCTTACCAGGTGGAATCCTCCAAGCTGTAGCTGATGATCTTTCTGGTGCTGCTTAAATTTGAAGACTTGTACTTTAAACCCATACTAAGCTCCGGTCATTCTTAAGGATGTTCAGGGTGCTGCTACAAATATAATGTGGGGTGCAGTAAGAGACAGGATGTCTCTGTGGGTATTGGGGTTTTATTTGATTGTGTCTGACACGTTGAAGATGTAATCTTATTTGTGTCTCTTCCCTTTCAGCTACAAAGAAATTAGCGGATGAACAAATTACTGATTCTGGGTGAGCTTATTTGAGTAAAATCTTAGATTTCTGAAAGTGGTGAATACTTACATGAAGGGTGGGAAAGTGTGGCCCTCCAGGTCTTTTGCCCTACAACTCCCATGAACCCTCACCATTGGTATGCTGGTTAGAGTGGATGGGAGTTGTAGGCCAAGTTGTTCATCTCTGCCCTACATGAAAGCATGGCAGCTTTTGAGGTGCTGTGTCACCTTCTGTGGGATGGGGGTAGAGTACAACTGATAAGTTGATAACTTTATTTAACAATACTTTAATGATATAATGGACATAAGTGATGAATTAGAATCTTGCTTCATGATAAGAGCTTGAAAATAATTTGTACATTTTACTTCTCCATATCCACATGTCTTTTCTTTCTCTTAGACCAGAATCAGAGCCTACTTTTCATTCTCAAGAGGTAAGTTCTTAAAAGGGCTAAAGTTCAAAACAAAAGGCTGTAATCTTGTACCCACTTACTTGAGAGTAAACCCTATTTAATGGAATGAGACTTACTTCTGAGTAGACATGTGTAAGGTTGTGCTGTTAGGCACTGTCCGCACGAAGCTAGCTACCTGCAGGGTGGAATCTCGTGCAGGAGAGAAGTAGATGTCGTCTGCCTAGTCTGTGCTCAGGGTATACCTGTCTGCCTTACACCCCATACTTGATGATATATTTGGTCAGGATCTATATGCATAGAATCAACTGTATTTAGGCCTAATCTGCAAAGTCACTTTGATAGTATGATTAGGACCTATGCAAATTGGGTTGCGTGTATAAACCCTATGTTGTGTTGATCGCATGGATTTCTGACACATTGTGAATGGTTGCTTACAAGTGATCCTGCTTCTTAACTTTGTGTTGGTCATACTTGTTTGGATTTGGTGTGTGTGTGGGGGGGGGGGGGTCTTTATTTTGTTAGAATTATCCTGCCCCTTCAGGGTTCTACTCTTAGAGCAGGGAACAATTAAAACCTGTGAAAACAGGTTTTCAGAAGCATCAGAAGCAATAAAACATAAGAAGTGTCACAGTGGCAGAATAAAACCAGGTTGGATGATGTTTAAAGGCCTGAGAAAATGAAGAGGTCAGTTGTTTTGGGGAAGGCATGAGTGCGCTTCAAAGATAGGGTGTCACAGTTGAGTCGGCCTTCTCCAGAGGCTAGAGTCATCTAGAGAAGGGCCCTGGCTAATAGCAGTATATAGTCAAGTTCCTGTGGGATAAGGTGGTCCTGTTCGACTGTGGTCTGAACCACAGAAGTTGAGTAGAGGGAACCTCTGTTTAGTGCACTATTCTCCCCTTTCATCTAGCTTGATTAGATATTGCCCTGTGTGAACAGTCCTAGAGTGAAAATATTTGGTAAACGGTTGCATTAGGGCAACAACTGGTCCTGTTTGGGGTTTCACGCTTCTGGGATAAGTATTGGTGCTATAAAACACATTGTGCATTTAATTATACTGATATAACATGGGTGTTTTGTGTATGGCTGATACTGAAATGCTCGTTCAGTTTCTGACAACAGAAACATTAGTGAGCCAGAGAGCTGTCCTGACATAACCTACAAATATCTTCCTTTCTAGGGAGCAATTCATTCCTCACTAGAGTGTTAAGGTTGTGTTTTGGTGAATGGGCTCTTAAGTCAGGGATCCCCAACTTTTTGGGGCCTGTGGGCACTTTTGGGAATTTGAGGAACTGCTGTAGGCAGCACCACAAAATGGATCCCATGGGGGATGTGGCTAATCACATAATGGCTGCTGTGCGGGCCTGGCTAGTCAAAAATGAGCTAAAAAGGTGTGTAAGGAGAGAAATGGTGAGGCTAGAGGCTGGGAGGGAGGGGGAAATAGCAAGGCAAAAGAGTAGAGGGGAGAGAAAGAGCAAGGCTAGAGGCTAGCAAGAGAGAGAACGAAGACTACCCTAACATTTTACAAGGTTATTAATACATTTATTTATTTATTTATTTATTTATTTGAAGAGGGCAGGGAGTGGGATGCTTCATGGACGCCACTGAAGGGCACCGCACTGGGGGATGCTCTGTTCTATATGATGTTGGATTGCAACTCCTGTCAGCCCTAGCCTGTATAGCCAATGGTAACGGATGATGGGAGTTGGAGTTGTCAACAACAACTGGAGATCCAAAAGTAGCTCATCATGGGCTAACCCTTCAAGGGGTCCACCAAGTCAACTAATGACAACGCATGTTTTTATGTACAAAACAATCTATGCTGAGAATATTTGCCTTCACTGCATGATGATGAAAACCTCAGGATGCCATTTCGTTCTCACAAGGCCAGCATGACTGCAACTACGCAACCTCGAAAAGAACAGGAAGAAGGAGACTGCAAAGGTAGAGTACATTACACATCGTTCATTGTCTGAGTAGCAGAGACAATCAACGATGGAGCAGATGGAACATTCCTAAAGAAGGGCAAACCTAATCTCACTTATCAGATGCGGTTTAATTGTTCCAGAATTGTTAATATTTATTATTTATTTCTTTAAAATATTTATAGGCCACCTTTCAGGGCAGGGGACGTCCCAAGGCGGTGTACAATGACAAAATGCATATAATAAAATCAGGGTGGATTTGATTTAAATCAATTCGATTTAAATCACTACCAGGGTAGATTTGATTTAAATCACGATTTTAATCACTACTCAGAAATATTTGATTTAATCATGTGACTGCCCCCTGCCCCCCCAAAAGTGCACTCTTCCTCACTATAAGCTTGATACATATTTTACACAACTCAGAGTTACCAAAGACTCATTCTTGCTGGTATAATCTTACTATTTACAAGCAGATGCAGATTTCATTTTTAGCTTCTCTTGCAGATCTATTTCACTCCCAACAATCTATTCATTAAATTTTTTGAAACTTAGCACTTAAGAGGTAAGGGGTTGATTATATGTACATAGATTTGCAAAGGAACAATGGGGTTGTGATCTCTGCAGGCACAAATTCACAGTTTTGAGAACTGTAAAACCAAGCATCTGTGATAATATCTTCTAGATAGAAAAATTGCCCAATAATCTTACAGAAACCTCTGGAAGAGCATGATATTGTGAATGGATTAATGGAATTCCTTGAATAAAATTCATAATAAAAACTGATGCAATAATAAAAGCAGCAAAAGTTCCACACAAAAAAAACCCCAAATATCAGCAAAAAGTAGAGGCTACAACTGCAGTTATAACACAGTCTGATAAAACATAATCGGGAAGGAGAGAGTAAAAAAAAGTAAGTTTTCAGGGCCTCCTTAAAAACCTGCAATAATGGGACCTGACTGATGGCAACTTTTTTCCAGAGCTGTGAGGCCACTGCAGTAAAGGCCCTGTTGTGTGCTTGCCTGCCTAACTACCCTCATGGGTGGGCAAGTAATAAGGGCCTCTCTTGCTGATCTTAAAGTGAGGCCAAGCTGATATGGGTGAAGGTGGTCCTTCAAATAATTTGGTCCCAACCCATTTAAGGCTTTAAAGATCAAAATCAGCACTTTAAATTGGTCTCAGAAACACACTAGTAACCAGTGCAGCTGCCACTAGAGGCGTTACATGAGCTAACGCCTCGCCCCCACCAACACTTAGGCGGGCGCTTTCTGGACCCAACTGAAGTTTCCAGACCATCTTCAAAGGCAGCCCCAAGTACAACACATTACAGTAGTCCAGCCTGGATGTCACTAGTGCATAGATAACTGAGGCAAGGACTGCCCTCTCCAAATAGAGCTGCAGCTGGCCTATGCTGGTAAAATGTACTCCTGCATACTGCTGTTACCTGGGCTTCCCCAGTTAGGTCAGATTCCATGAGAATCCCAGACTACACACTTGAGCTTTTAGAGAGAGTGCAACCCCTTTAAGACTAATTGTAAACCTCTATTCAGAGTAGTTGGTTTTCGAAACTGCAGTTCCTCTATCTTGTCAGGATTAAGTTGTAGCTCATTCACCCTCAGCCACCCCAAAACGGCGTCCATACACTGGCTCAAGAGTTCCGCAGCTTTCCTGGGATGTGCAGATGGAAACAAGAGATTGAGCTGAATATCATCCACATACTGATGACACTTGAGCCCAAACCTCCAGATGACTTTTCCCAGTGATTTCATGTAGATGTTAAAAAGCATGAGGAACAAGATGAAACTATGTGGCCTTCTCAGTGGCTGTTCCAGGGCTCTAGATGTCCTTTCCCAAGGAACCTAGTCTGGCTCCTTCCTTGACATGCTCTCGGAGGCAGGCAAAAATGTTTTTGTTCCGGCAGGCTTTTGACGAATAGTCTGAACTTCCGTCTATGCCTAGGACTCTTAAAATTATGTATTTTAGATGTTTTTATATTGAAGTGTATTTAATTGTATTTTAAACTTTTGTATATTTCTATTTATAGGTTTTAACTGTATATGTTTTAATTTTGTAAAGCCGCCTTGAGGCCCAGCATTGGGCAATAGGCGGGATACAAATCAATAATAATAATCATCGTCATCATCCCACAGGCTAATGGCCATGGGGTGGAGCAGAAGTCAGATAACTAATAAGTACTCTCTTTGCCAGTGTGGTACCTTCAGCTGAGGTGTCTTGGTTCAGTTCCTGGGTTGGCCATGAAGTTAACTGGGTGAACATTAGCCAGTTGTAATCTGGGCCTAATTTGCTCTGGAGGGATGTTGTGAGGGAACCATGTATGTTGTCATGCTTTCTTGGAATAGAAATGTAATAAATAAAATCCATTAGCAAAATGTATTCATGCCAGATGTTCAAAGGAATAATCAAATGTTTCCTGTTTACTTCATGTATATAATCCTGACTCCAGAATTGAATATGTCACTAAATCAAAATTCTGTAGGCCACTACACTGTGGTTTGTATTAGTGAGGGAATTCTTTAAAACTAGCACAGTACAACTCAGCATTAATTTGTGTTTGCATGGTTAAACACCATGATTTTATCAGTGCCAGCTCAGATGGGTTTCTTCACTTGCTTTCCAAGCTCTCCATAGACAGCAAGTGGTAGAAACCTGCTTTTAAAAATTGAATATATAATACCTTAGCTTGGCAGCATGCTATTTGTGCCTGTACAAGTGTGAAATCTTATCAGGAAATGTGCAGGCACAAATATATTCTGACTGACAATGAAAAGAGCTCATCTGTTTGATGACTAAAAATGACGTAGGCTTCAGCTCTCTGCTGTGTAGAACACTTCAGCCATCGCTAACTGTAGCTATTCCTCCCTCTACGCAGAGGGCAGCTCTGAAAAAAGCATTGAGGTGGAAACACAACCCCAGAGCGCCAGGTAAGTTTCTTATGGTCCTTTGACAAAAATTCCATGCCCCATTTGTTAAAATTAATATCTTAAAGCTTGCACCCACCTAGTGTGCATTGACATGTGAATCATATGAGTACCTTTGTGCAAGACTACCATCTGGTCCACTTACCTGTGATAGGGAGCTGGAACAATGTGGCGCCTCATGCTGGTGGCGCCTCATGCCCTGCTTGCTTGGCAGAGTAGGAGGTGATAAGGATTATGGGAAAGATGAACTGGGCAGGGTGGAGTGGGGTGACGAGTAGTGAAAGGAAGAGGTAAGAGGGGGATCCTCACAGATCTTCTGTGCCTGAGGAAGAGGGAATTTTTAGACCGGGCCACAAACCTAGTGAGATAATGGCAGAATAGGTCCCATGATGGCAGGGTGATCTATAGGACTAGCTCCTATATGCAGAAAGATTTCCTTAAAATACTTACCTCAGCAACCATCTTGCCTTTGGGTCTTTTGTGAGTGCAATACAGAACAGGGAATGGTGCCAGAGCCTTTTACTATATGTTGTGTCTCTGAAGCAAGTGTGGTGGCAGTGGTAGATTTCTCTGCTGGGATGTTCTATGTAATGAACCCCATTTAATCATAATAAATGTAATCATAATGAATAATCTGCAGGAGAAAGCCGAGCTATAAGAGAGCAGTTAATGAGCTTGACGATGGACAGCACTCAGAAGATGAACTCTCCTCCCCAAAGAAGAAGGCTCCATCTCCTCAGGGTCCATCCAGCAAGGTAAGCTAAGCATCCTATCCTTGGGAGTGCACCGAGTCACCTCAGTGGCCCTCCATGGATTGATAATGATTCTGTATGTTTCAGGTTGTTCGCCCTTTCAAGACATTTTTGCACACGGTGCATAAGAACCAGATGCTCATGATGACCCCTGGCATGAGCCAAAACAGCACCATAAAATCATTCCTCAGACAAAACACTCCCCTCCGAACCACTCCCAAGGTAGAGTGAGAGATGATGATGATGATGATGATGATGATGTGAAAAAGGAGGTGACTACTGGTTTAAAAATTACCTACTGAGTAAGAACAGGATAGTGAGAAAAATAATAAGTTGTACAACTTGTTTTTTGGAAGGTTAATAATTCTCTGTGTCACACAGAAGGGTTCAGTGCTTTTTTCAGAGAACACTACTCAATATTGAGTTTCTTCCACTGTTACTGATGAGCTTGCACAAATGCTCGGGCTTGGCAGACACTTTTCAAATCTATTTTGATTTGGGGAATTACATCATGAAGGGCTTTGATGTTAGGCATGTATGTAAATAAGGAACGGTTCCTTGTATTCCTTTGAGTCTTCCGGCCTTGTCCCAACTGAGAGATCAGTTGGGAGCTGGGGAAAACTTTTAAAATGGGGTGTAGGGACTCAAGACCTTTTGTGGCCAGACAGGAGTGGCCAGGGTCTAACTGTAGCTGACAAAATTGGGGAAACAGGCTTCAAGGCAGGGGTTTGAACAGTTGGTGGAAGAGGCAAGGAGTTGGAGAAGGGGGATGGGATTGTGCAAAACCCTCAAAAGGGCCGTAAGGTCAAGCGGGATGATGTGTTATTCTGCAGGAAAGAAGTAGATGGGCAAAGGGGTATAAGAGGTTGAAAGATGGGCATTCGGGTGGACTGAAATTGCACATTGATTTGAACTATTCAGCCATGTCTTTAGCTGAAAGGGTGGGTGGGTGCTTAATGTCCAACTTAATGATTCTGTCCCACACACTGCAGCTTAGCAGATCAGTTTTCTTCTAGCATAAGTTTACTGCAAGCAGTTAAAGCTGGTGCTCAGCAGGTTGTTCTTATCAGGTGCAGATGAAAGTAGAGTTGAATCTGAAATCGACAAAGTTTGTAACCATTTGGGCAGTATCCTGTATAAACCAGTAGTCTAAATCCTTTCACATTGCTGGCAATAAATATTGAGTAAAACTTGGGTGGAACCATCCAAAGATATTAACTATGTCCCAATCTTCTCTTCATACAGGGGGGGTTTGTTGTAAGTAACAAGATTGATCTTACAGTAGATGTATTTGCACATCATTAATGCTGTGTGTGTGTGTGTGTGTGTGTGTTGATCATTGGCAGCCCTAACCAGCATAGTAACCTAGCACCCTTTCCTTTCAAGGGGCAAGTCCAGCATTTATTTAGTGCTTTTCCCCCATAAAATGTTATTAAAAAGTAAATAAGACATGTAAAATGAACCTTGACTATTTCAAAAGCATGATGATCCATATTTACCATTTCTTCCTTTGAATGTCTCAACTTGATTACATTTTCCCATTCAATTTATTTCATTTTAAAAAGCTCAGAACAGATAACTATGTGCAAAAAAGCCATTACTTGGTTCCAGGAGCATTGTTAATTTTATTTGTCTAGCTTCAAACATTATATTTCTTTAGTGGTACAACTTCAGATGTTAAAGAGTGCACCTAAAATCATGAAGTATGGATATTAAAAATACAAACCAATACAGGTATGTTCAACAGAGGGCTACAACTGACTGCAGCTCCCTGTTGAGCGTGTAGTCAATGGAAAACCCAGCATTGTCTTTGTGAGATATCCCTTTAGTTGCGATTTTAAAAAATACTAACTCATTACTAATATTAGTTAAGCACTATGTTGGGTGCATATAGATATTCTTCATATTGTATTCCTTATGTTCAGTGTTTCCTGAATAAAACCCAATAAAACTTGAATTTTTTAACTGGCACCCAAGATAATTGGGCTGGTTCATGATAAAAAATAATTTTGGTATGATTAAGTCCTCCAAGTTCTGCCTTTGATTTATTTGATAAATAAAATCAAAGGCTTTTAGCTGCAAAATAAGGGAGGCCGGGGGGGGGGGGGGTGGATTTCGGCCAGGCAGGGTAGTGCTATGTTTTAATTCAGTAGAACTTCTAAGCAGACAGTGAGATTTACTTCTAGGTAAGTGTGTGCAGAACTGCCACCTAAATATAACAATTACACTGAGCAGATGTATGATCAGTTAGATAGAAAGCCCTGGAGATACATGTTTAATATTTAGCATTAACGTCAGTTTCAGAGCTAATACTGACCTATCCTGTAGCGCAGTTGTTTGCTTTGTTAGTAGAAACATAATCTTTTTTGGGAAAACAGAGTGTTCAAGGGTTAAGATTGGAAATGGGAATAACACTGCATGCAGACAAAAGGCGTTAGGACACTTTTTCAGTCTGGACTGTACCCCAAAAAGAAAGGGAGGCAAGATGAGAACTAAAGGGGATACCAGCAAAAAGAAAAGGTTCCTTTTTGTTTTGCTGGCTTCCCCTAGAAAGCGGAACTGCTGTCTTCTCAAAGAAGGGATGTGAAGCCTGGTGCTGCCAGCCAACATGCCAGTCTTTCATCAAGTGGAGGGAAATTCCGTCCCTGGAATGACTTAAGCATGACTTGGCCCAGGGTTTGCCCCTTCTTCCCTCCCTCAGTTGTGGATTTGGCTGGCTGGCTCCAATCAATCTGAAAATTCTCTTCCCTCTTGCTCCCGCTTATGGCTTGATATCTTCTTCTGCTGTTCCAGCTTCAAGAGAGGAAACAATGGATTTCTTTTTCTAACGTTCAGATATCATTCTCTTCTCATGCTTTCTAGAGTACAGGTAGTTTCTTGGTTAAGGACTGATTGGCTGATTCTATAAAGGAAAGAGCTCTTGTGGCATGGCGTCTGGGTCTAGGACATAATTCATTTGCAATGTTTCTGTCAATATAGTGTTGCGATCATTGTGGAAATATCACTTGCTTCTGTGTAACTAAGGGCACAAAAGCTCTGTCCTGTATTGAATCCGTCAGTTCTGCCTGCTTCATGACCTCTTGTAAGCTTTGCTGAGGTCTGGCTCTTTCTGGACTGAGTGGACATGGTGAAGCAATACAAAATGCAAAGTGGAAGGACCAATACTTTCAGAATGTAGCCTGAAATGACTGACATTTTGCTGGATCAGTGTGATTCCATTTCCCTACTCTAAGGCAGCCTTGCATCAGAGCCTTCCTGAAATGAGAAACGTTGCTTGCTTCAGAACTAATACGTATATTTGGGTATCACATTGTGTGTGTAGTTTAATCATTACCTGTTTGCAGTGGCCGTAGCTGTATGGGTGGGGGGAGCAAAGTGTAGGACATGGCAAGGACTGCTCAGTCCCCCAGATTGCCTATCTTATTTTTGGCTAAAACGGTGGCTAAAATAGTTTAGCAATTTGGTTGGCTAAATCAGCACTAATGTGTTCTTCCTTATTGCCACTGCAAATTCTCCTGCCAACATGACTGTCACTGGTGGATGCATTTGCCTCAGCAGAGAGGGACTCCTCTTTTCTTGGCAAAAACTGCAGTTCAGTTGCTTGTCTTTCACTTGCCATATTACAGCAATTCTTGGAAGAGGCACTCGTTTTAATAGTGTGTGCTAGTATGCGCTTCCTTCTCTACCTAGGAAAAGGAAAGGCAGCGGTTAGAGAATCTGAAGAAGAAGGAAGAGGCTGAACAACAAAGAAAGCAGAAACTGGAGGAGGAAAAAAGACGGCGATTGGAGGAGATGAAGCGGTATCTATGTCCCCTTCCAGCTGTACCTTTTCTAGTTTCCCTTGATTTGTTTTTTTACTCATTGGACTTTCATGTGAATTCAGGAAGCGTGAAGAGCGCCTTCGCAAGGTGCTGCAGGCTCGAGAGCGGGCAGAGCAGATGGAAGAGGAGAAAAAAAAGCGGCTTGAGCAAAAGCTTGCTCAGCATGAGGAGAAGAATGAGAAGGTACATTTAGATGGGGCCGTGAAGCTTTTTGAAAGGATGGGGCCTCCATATAGGAAGAGGGAAAAGCCTTGTGATGGTGAGGGGGGATATTATGGTGCTAAAGATAAGCTCAGCAAACCACTCCCTCTCTGCACTGGTAACATGCACTTGAACAGGAAATCTTCCTTTTGCGTAGTCTCTCCCCCCCCCCCCCCCCCAGTTACCAAGGGTTTTGAACTTTCAGTCTGGTATAAAGGAGGGGATGAAATGAGTTTGGCGCTGTATATAAAACAGGGAACTTGCCCTGTACAATGTCAAAATGTATATGGCTTATTCTAGGTGCGAGAGGAGAAGATGGCAGAAGACAAAGTTAAGAAGAAGGTAGCTGCCAAGAAGTTAGAAGAACTTGAAGCCCGGCGCAAACAAGAAGAGGGAGTTCGGAAACAGAGAGCTCTGCAGCTAGTAAGATGGAGGGTGTATGGGCAGGGGATGTGGTGACTGGAGGTAGATAGGAGGCCAAGGCAAAGCAGAGTAGTATATACCCATTTATCATCAAGGCTAAACTCAAAGATACAAGAGTTGAAAGAGGGTTTTCTGTGTTCAAATTTTTACAAATCTTCCCGAGGCCTATAAATTTGTGGTAGTAACAGCAAATAACTTGTTCCTATTTAAAATCATGTTCCTGCACACACCCTGTTAGACTCTGCCTATCTTAGGATTTAAGAAGTGAACAGTAATACTGAATGTCAGGATTCAGATGCTCAGGGGAGAAAAGAAACAATCCCTCCATGCTGCTTATGCAACCACAATTTTGCTAACTACTCACAGCATGGATTGTCATGTCATCCGAACCCAGCAACGTGCACGGTGTGGGTGGCATCCAAACCACCCCACATACCATGGCTTGTACAGGTTATGGGGTGGTTTGGAAGCCACTCCTGCTGCACACATTGCCAGATTCGGACAACACGCCAACCCATGGCACAGGCAATTGGGGAAATGGGCACACAAGCATCTTATGTAGAGCAGGAGAAAGAAGCCACTCTAAGGTAAAGAGTGATCGTCCAAACCAATGATTGTCTGAATCCAGCCATAATTCCTGGTTAGTAATCCCAGGTAGAAGGAGAATTTAGCTAGTGTCATGCGGACTGTTGTATGCTACATGTGGAAATTTCAACAATATTATAAAGGCATAACAGAATGAGTTTAAGAAAATTAGTGCAATACAAGGTTCAAATGGAGTTACCACTATGCACACTGAGATAAAATGTAATGAAATAACTGATACATACTGTTAAGCATAAAAAAGTAATAATAAACACTAATTTAAAAATTCAATAACACGTAACAAAATTATACCAGAATAAGAACTAAGTAGTCCACAAGCACTAGATAGAAACTACACACATCACATTTTTCTACTGATCATATGGAAGGCTATACACATTCACCTGTCCCATACATGTTTTGACCACAAGGATCTTTGTCAGTGGGATAAGAAATTGTTCAACATTATAGCCCTAAACATAGAAAATTTTGGTTAACTTAGTTGTTCCATTCAGACCTGCAAGGCAAAAACAAAAGTAGCTGATTACTAAGAATTGTTTTACCAAACATTTACCGTATTTTCCGGCGTATAAGACGACTTTTTAACCCAGGAAAATCTTCTCAAAAGTCGGGGGTCGTCTTATACGCCAGGTACTGAAACTCCCGGTCCCCCCGCCCCCCCAAAACAACCCCGCCTGCCCCCCCGCCCGCGCTGCGCCCCCTGCTTACCTTTCAGGGACGTCCGTTCCCATCCGGCGCCGGCTGCTACTGCCAGCGGGCTTCGGCCTGCTCCAGGGTGGCGCGCCGGGTGATACCCTGGAGCAGGCCGAAGCCCGCTGGCAGTAGCAGCCGGCGCCGGACGGGAACGGACGTCCCTGAAAGGTAAACGCGCCCCTGCCCCCTGCTTACCTTTCAGGGACGTCCGCTCCCGTCCGGCGCTGGCTGCTACTGCCAGCGGGCTTCGGCCTGCTCCAGGGTGGCGCGCCGGGTGTCATCACCCGGCGCGCCACCCTGGAGCAGGCCGCGAAGCCCGCCTGCAGTAGCAGCCGGCGCCGGACGGGAGCGGACGTCCCTGAAAGGTAAGCGTGCCGCCACCCCTGCCCCCCTCCCCTGCCCCCTGGAAAGAAGTGGAAAGAAGTGACTTAACTTTGGAAAGAAGTGGAAAGAAGTGACTTTGGTGTGCGTTGGAAGAGGGGTAGTTTTATACGGCCAATATATCCCAAACACTATATTTTAACTGGAAAAGTTGGGGGTCGTCTTATACGCCCAGTCGTCTTATGCGCCGGAAAATACGGTACTCTTATACAGCTTATCTGTGTCAGTCAGTTTATGGATGCATCAGGAGAAGAAGGGGGACTGGGCATTCCCTCCTATCTCTGAAATATGTAAAAAATGAAAGAAAGAAAAAAACATACCATGTTAATTTTCTCCAAAAAGCTTAGTCAAAGACAAACTATCTAGACTCAAATCAAATGGAAAATATAATCTTACCGTAGGTGCTCAGGTATAGCTGAAGCATCCATAAACCAAGTCTACAGTCAAAGCAAGCTTTCAGTAAAGCGCTGCATGCATTTGAACCTTGTATTGCACTAATTTTCTTAAACCCAATTTGTTTTACATGTGGAAATTTGCCATGGCCCTTGAACTCATTACTCCGACAAGCTGGCTCAGGTTCTCTGCTTGTAGGTATTCCATCTGGACAGTAACATCTTCTTTCTTAGGAGGAAGAAGAGCGTAGACACAAAGAGATAATGCAGAAGAAAAGAGAGGAGGAGGAACAAGAGAAAGCTAGGAAGATTGCAGAGCAGCGTCGGGCAGATCTGGAAAGGGAGAAAAAGATGTCTGCTGAGAGAGAACTGGAGAAGAAGAAAGAGCAGGAAAGGCTTCAAGCACAGCGGTAAGAACAGAATGGCTGAGCATGCTTCTGTTCCATGATGCCCTGAATCCCCTTTGTAAAAAAAAAAAAAAAGCAAACAAACAGCTGTGAGGAGCAGATTACAAGACGTAGGCCCCAAAATAGACAACAAAGGCTGCTGGTAGTGTCCCTCTGGCTAATGTTGGGTTTAGGTAATGGTTAAGGGCATATGCTTCTTTCTCCATTTGGGCTGTGACGTAGTTTGTTTGTTTGTTTGCAGGGAGCATGAACGGCAAGAAAAAGAGAAAGCCGCTCGCTTGCAGAGAGAGCTGTTCGCAGCAGCTAAGGAGAAGGAGCGGCTCAAAAAAGAGATGGAGGAGAAAGAGAGGAAATTGGTAAGAGGCTCTTCCACCACAAAGTGAATGCCTTCTTTCTTTCTTTCTTCCTTTCTTTCTTTCTTTCTTTCTGCGTCTGCTTGCAGGCCCCTCCCCCAAGCTTTGGCCCTAATAGTGATAGGCATATGAAATATATAAACCATGTGTGCTGTTTCTTAAACCACACTTTGTCCTCAATCACCAGCCCCTCATCAGCATTGTGTGGTATTTTTTTACTTCATTTTTAAAGCAGGAACAGCAGAAGCAAGAGCAGCAGCAGCAGCAGCAGCAGAAAGCTGCTTTGGAGGTTGAGGCGATGGCAGCTCATAAACAGCTGAATGTGACGGTGGATATTGAGGTGAGCCATGAAGGTGACTGTTGAGGTGGTCTAAAGCAGTAATGATGGCCACACTGCTTGGCAGGGGAGCATGTGTTGCAGTACTTAAGAGCACAGGGTTAGACAGGTAAGCATGTTGTCTCCAGTGCATTTTTTAGTGTTTATTGATAACAACATTATTCAGTACCAGTAAAGCCAGAGATAGTTTTGAAACATCCTGCTGCATTAATTGGAATAAAATCTCTGCCCTCACCCCGAAAAACACAACTCCCCAAAACACACAGTACATATTTTATTACCTTTGTATGGACTTTGTTTTATTTAATCACTGAAATTTGCCTCACCTGTTCAGCTTCTGTCTTTCTTTTTTGGTGCCGTGTGACTTTTTCTTTTCTTTTTTGTCCTAAATAACTTTAAGCTTGTGGGAATTTTAAGAATCCTTACATCTCTGTCTTCCTCTGCCTAAGATATACAGCTTTCCTTGGTGCAGGCAAAATCTGAGAGTGCAATGACAGAATTTAAAAACCACAATGCAGAGAAAAAACGAAAAACTTGCCAGAAGCTGGTGACAACTTTGTTTGCTTTTTACACATGGAATATTTAGATATAAAAACATTGGGGGTGGGGAGTGCAAGCTATCTACCTATTGGGACTTGCATAGCTTTTTTTAAAAAATAAGCTAATTCTGTTGATGTTGTTGAAATAAGAAAAAATGCTTTGGGCTTTCTTCTGCCACATTACTTGTATCAGTTCTTCTGTCTAATAAATGCTGCTTACCTCTAAGGAGTGAGGACACAGTCTGCTGCTGGAATTATTTATCTAAAGAAAGCACACTTTTAAAGATCTCGTTGCAACTATTATTGAAGAGAACCGATGCCTTTGGAACTGAAAAAATATAAGTTTATACCAGTTGTTTGAACAAGTGAATTACTCTCCTGAAAAACAATGGAATCTTCCTTAAAAGATGTTCTAGCAGGTCACTACAGTTTCTCGAGTCAATCCAGTGACTTGACTTTCCTCCATATCCTTCTTTCCAGAACTCACCTATCTGTAATTCATACCAGATGACGCCACAAGGCCCAAAGCAGCCCAAGCTTGATCTGAATAATTATGGGATGGATTTGAACAGTGATGATTCCACTGATGATGAAAGCCAGCCCCGCAAGCCCATCCCTGCTTGGGCTACTGGTACGTTTGAATCCATCTGGGTACTTTTATTTGCATGGTGGATGAACATTCCCTGTATTAATTTTTGAAATATGTTTCCACAAGATGTAATGATGAAAGGGGATAAGATGTAATGATGAAAGAGGATAAACAAATTCATGGAGGATATGTCTATCTCCTGCAATTTGATTGTATGTTCAGAAGCAATATGTCACTGTGTACCGATTTCTGTGGGCAACAGTGGGGGAGGGCTGCTGCCCTTGAGAGCTTCCTGGCAGCATCTGGTTAGCCACATTGGAAAAGAGGTGCTGACTAGGGATATGCACGCCCAAAAATATTGTATTGTTATCGGAATTTCAGATCAAAAATATTATAGTCTCCAATAATATCGTAGGTGAATCGTATCGTATTAACAGAAATACGATCTTTATATTGTTTTTACATTTTGCCCCATAGACTCTAGAGTTGATTTTTGAGTCAGAAAGGCCTAAAACTTCTTAATTTTCCAAGTTACAGAGTAGGTGAAGTCAATGAGGTGACTGGTTCCCAAGAATCCAGAAACTCGCCCATCTCTATCTGGAGATGCACCTGGCTGAAGAGGACCCATCCCTAAAACATAAAAGAAATAATGAGGGGAGAGGATTGGGGGGGGGGGGAGGGAGAGACAGTTGGATGTGGAGGGATGTTTCTCAAAAGTGGGAATTTCACGGCCTTTTTTGAAGAACCAGCCTTAGCCAGGCAGAGCCTCGGAGGGGCAGGAGATACCCCTGTAGTGGGGCAACCTGGATGATCCTAGCAGAAGTATACATGCTGATGGAGGCCTTGCAATGCCAACAGACATCAAAGCTGCCACCTCAAAGTGGTCCCACACCATGCTGCCCTGTCACTTCTGGGGTGACCCAGTCTGCCGCCAGCGCATGGCCTCTGGAGTGTCACCACAGGAGCAGAGGTAGAAGACCTTTCTGAAAGAGCCAGCCTTAGCCAGGCAGGGCCTCACTGGGGCAGAAGATACCCCAGAAGCAGGGCAACCTGGATGATCCCACCAAAAGCATTTCTGCTTATGATCCGTGCCTATGCGTAGCACAGTGAGTGGACGCACTCCACCGCAGTAGAAGGACTGCTGCCTTGTCTCAAGATTAGGCCATGCATGTCTAAGTACAAAGGAAAGGGACATTTGGGGGGTAGGGGAATAGCATGGGCGTTACTTATTTTAGCCAGCCGTAGCCTGGCAGGGCCTCATTGGGGCAGGAGATACCCCTGCAGCGCGCCAACCTGGAGCATCCTAGCAGAAGCATATACATGTGCTGCTTTGACAACTGCGAGTCCCATCAAAACAACTCTCACGCACTGCCTTGACCTCATCGTGCTTCAAAAATGACCCAGTCTGCCCGCCATCCCCATGCAAGCAGGTTGGCAGTTCTTCACGCCAGAGCTGCACATGTTGGCTGGAGCAGAGGGAATAGTCACGTTCTGGGTAGAGGTGGGCACATTGGCTGGAGCAGAGGGAAATAAAAAAATCACGTTCTGGGTAGAGGTGGGCATATTAGCTGGAGCAGAGGGAATAGTCACTTTCTGGGTAGAGGTGGGCACATTGGATGGAGCAGTGTCTCAAAAAAAAGAAAAAGGAAATGCGTGAGGGATGCTTCTGCAGTCCCTCCCTATCGGAGTCCACGAGGCGTTTGAAGAGCAGACCCAGGGACGTAGTGATGAAAAATAATAATACAGGAATCTGTCAAGGCACTGTCACTGGAATGCCATGCATACACCGACTGCAGTCCCTCACTAAAGCAGTCCACACTGGGCACATTGAATAGAGCAGTGGCAAAAAAAATAAAGGCAAGGTGTGAGGGATGCTGCTGAAGCCCCTCACCAATGCTGCTACACCGGAATTAGATGAAGTAATGAGTTGCCTGGTTCCACAACATCCCTATTATTAACAGGGAATCCGGGTTTGATTCCAGAGGGGTAGCCTAAGAAATTCTTGCAGGAGGAAGCGGCTTGACAGGCCAGGCAAGCGCCAAGGAAGACATGCGCTTGATTTCACTGGGGGAGAGACAGCCACCACAGAATTGCCCCCAGCAACAGCATCTCTCCTAGTCCCAATAACAATCCTTTGCAAACAGTTTGTGTGCTGCTTTGAACACAGATTGTGTAGTGTTATCTTGTGTAGCAGGCTACAGGACACACCAGCACACTCACAGTCAATCAAGCAAACACACACACACAAACACGGAGGAAGGAAGGGAGAAATATATTTTTTAAAAATATTTTTTTGGGTTTTTTTTTAATGAAAGTTAATCAGGGAAGGGGACAACAACACACTCGCTCAGTCACAGTACCCCCACTCACGCTAACCTAACCCTTCAATCAAACCAACCAGAAAACTTATACAAATTATAACTCAATACACACAAACAACAATCCTGAGACACAGAAGGGAACAGAAAGAGATGCAAGACTACAATGAATCTCCAACGATTTGCCACCAAAATCAATCCAACAGTAACTAAGAAACTATAAGACCCAGGAGCCAGGACAGAGCTCCAACAAAATCCACCCTTCTCCCCTCAACGCCTAACTCCCAACAGAGCTGGAACACCAAGTGTGGGGTTTTTATGTGGGGATATCCTTAGCCCTCCTCCAACATTGTGATTAGAGCCTGCTGGAATCCTTGCTGCACGATTCTGTCAGTCTCAGCAAACACACCCCACCTTCTAGCTCCATCCATGTGGCCCCAAATGAAAAAGAGCCTTCCAATAATATGATAAAATTCTGATAATTATCGGATGATTTTTATCATCTCCGATTATTATCGTAGTCTGATGTATCGTTATCGTTAATTGGATGTCCGATATAGACCATAGCGTATCATTATCGGATATTTTAACGATACACAATACACATCCCTAGTGCTGACTAGATGGACCTTCAGTGTGATCCAGAGCAGTTCCTAACCATGTTTACTTAGAAGCAAATCTGAGTTTAGTGGTTCTTAATGGGCTAAATGCAATGTTGCATGAGTGGTCTGGGTTTCTCTTGTTCTATTGTCTTGCAACCCCCAATGTGTCATTCATATCTGCTCTGGAGGGTTCCCCAACCTTCCAGAGCATATCTGAAGGGTGTGTGGAAGGCTGTAAGGGAGAAGGGAGATTTGCTCCCCCAACAGCTTCCATTCCATTGGCCAGTGGCCAGCATTGGATCTAACCCAATATCGATATTTATCTAAAAGTTTGTGACCTTAGTAAGAGTATAAATGTTATGTATTCATGATGCATCTGGAGCCTTGATATAGTTTGTTTTAAATGTAATGGTTTCAGATTTCTAACGTTAGGGTTGGAAGTGATGGGCCAGGACAATTCCGGTTGCAGTCGAAAGATTGTTAATCAGTCATTCACAATCTTTCTTATGGTTGCTGAAGCCTTCTGTGTTGAAGTGATTATGAGGGAGAAGGGCACCAGCCATTCTTTAAGCTGTCCGTTCTTCCTTGGGAATTCTTGCCACCTGCTTTAAGGACTCTAAAAGCAAAAGTAGAACATACATCTTAGATCAGTAGCCCCAGCTGGAAGTTAATATGTCTTTTCTTCTCTTTCCCCAAGGAAATCAATTAACCCAAGCAATCATACTTCAATATTATAATCCACCTGACATCAAAGTGTTTTTTGGAGTTGTGAAGAGTCCCAAACTGGAAGAAATCTTCTATAAGAGCAAACCACGCTATTTCAAACGCACTAGTTCTGCAGTGTGGAACTCTCCCCCATACCCAGGTGGCAAATCTGTACCATCTACTTTCAAGAGATACTGATCTTTTCAAGAAATCTTTTAGATATAGCATGTATTTTGTGTTTTTGTACAAGAAGAACGTGTATTTTAAATATGTGCAACCCTTTCCTTATCTATATTAATAAATGTTGTGCTCTGCTGGAGCTCTTAATGCAATTTCTGTCCCATCCTATCCTCCCCCCCCCCCCCAATTATGGGGGAAGACAGCAAAGACCCTTGTGCCTGAATTGCCTGTTTCGTACTGGCTGGGATGAGTGACCTATAACAGTAGTAAGACCCAATATTTGGTATATTCAGGCTCTACAAGACACCATGTGGTGTAGTGGTTCGTGTGTCAGACTAGGAGTGAGATAGAAAAAGAACTAATTAACTTAAATGGGAAAAATCCATATCCCCTTCTCCCACATTGCGAACTTATAGCCGTATTTGTTTTCTAAAGTTTTGCAGCTTCTGTTCTCTAATCCTGTTCCGTTCATCAGCTTCCAGGTACCTCTTCAGATGCTCATTATTGTATAAGTCAAGTTCTTGCAGAGATTCCTTTTGAGAGCTGCAAAAAGAGCTTCCCAACGTGCCCCAGCCAGTTCACAGGAATCCAACCTAAGATGCAAGTTCTAACATGTTCAATAGTTTGTTCCATTTATGCTGCGCATGGGGTTGCACTTTCCATAGTGTATAACATGGGTGGTTTTGCAGCATAAGTTCCATCCTGACATCTGGTTAAGATTATAGAGCTAAGATTCAGAGTTTTATTCCATCAGCTGGAGCACTCCCAAGTGAAGTTTTATTTAGAATGCTCCTGCTGGTGGAAGGGGGGGGGGGCATTTTCAGATATTCCCCTTCAACTTTACACACCTCAAGTGCCATCTATCTTAATGTTCCGGATGGTCCTCCAATCTTCTGAAGTAAATTTTTGGGAGGATTTAGGAGGTTGCAGGGTAAGGTGGGAATCAGTGAAGATTGGCTCCTCTCTATTCAGCCAGTAGATAAGCTCTGCTCTATCAAAAGCCTTCTAAGGAAAGAGGCTTTTGCTGGAACCAACCTATTATCATGGGTATGTAATCTGGTGGGATTGTAAAAGGTAATCTTGAATCTTGTAAGCAAGAGAATATCTCAAATTGCGTTTGAAAGTTCTTGGATAACTCACTAGGCTAAGTCCCAGCAGCAGACTCAAGAACTTCAAGGCCTCCTTCCCCTGATACCTTGTTCTAGCTGGAGTCCACCTAAGAGCAGAAGGGGCTTGTGGAGCTGGATGCCCTATGCACTGCCCTTTGAGTGGCACATTCTGCATGTGTGCAAGCCTTGAGAAGCTGAATGTGGGTGTGGGGAGCAGCAGCAGCCCCACTTTGCAACCAAGGCTTGGACCACTATTAAAGTGGAATGTTGGGCTAGATGCATCTTTGCGTGGATCTAGCAGGGCTGCCCTGATATTCTTGTTATGTACTTGTAGATGGAGAGGTCTCCACACCCTGCAAATAGGATTTTAAATTGTTCCAATGCTGTGCATGTGTGCCAAGACAATGTTTATCCTCTCTAATAATGAGCATCCAGCTGCTAACCACAACCCCCCTGTAAATTCAGCAGCTTCCTCAGAAGACTTTAAAGGTGGGCAACTTGTGTCTCTCTGAATGTTTGGTCCTACAACTCCCATGATCCTGTGCCATTGGCTATGCTGGCTAGGCCGATGGGAGTTGTAAGACAAAGCATCTGGAGGGTGGCAAGTTGCCTACTCTGCTTCAAAGCAAGCAAGAGAGTTCAGCTGTTAAATCCAACCTCCTAGTGTAGCTTTCCCCAACTTGGTGCCCCTCAGATGTATTGAATGGCAACTCACATTATTCCCAAGCAGCATATCCATTTGCAGTCCAACACATCTGGAAGCTAGCCATGCTGGCTGGAAATGATGGGAGTTACAATCCAATGCATCTGGAGGCAGCTGGTTGGGAAAGGCTGTTCTATCTTTGAATAAAGAGAAGGACATGAGTTGGGTTTTATGTGCCTTTTGGTGATAAGTTTGGCACTTTCTGCTTGGACTCCAAATCTGAAAGAAGAACTGAAATGTTTTCATTAGAATTATTTTTTAGTGCAATTCAACAATGTATAGTCTTCAGAAAGAGCCAACCGATGGCTAAAAGATACATTTGCATCTTGCATTTAAAATGAGGTAGCTCTTGCAGAAGTGATTCCCATCAGCATAGACACTGTAAGTTAAAAAGGTATATAAAGGCTAGAAGGTCTCTGAAAAAAGCATGCTACAAAGGAAGCAGGACATTTTCATATGGGCTCAATCCAGAGAAAGCAATAGGTTCTTCTTCGTGGTCTCTGTGCATCGCACTTATGGGCTGGCGCCAAGCCTTGTTCAGGAAACCTCTATAGCCTAGATTTTCGGTGGGAACCCTCCCCCACCATCCTATTGCACATGCTCCGTTGGATTCCTGCTTACCTCAGTTCTTTTTCGACTGCCGTGCTGTTTGCCTCACGGGAGCTTCGTTCTTGGTGAATACTTTCGTATTTCTTCACCTGCAATAGATACATATTGATAAGTTAGCTTAGATAGTTAGGTTTTTGTTTCTTCTTTTTCTTATTTTAAAAAAAAAACAACCAAAAAAACATTTTAGCGTTTGTGAGGATTTCTTTCTGTGGTACGACTGCTGTTGTTGCTTCCGTTACTGTTTTTTTCTGCTTATGGCGCAGACTGCTTTGTTTAAGAAGTGCTCTCGTTGCAGAGCCAAGTTGCCCCTTACGGACAGCCATTCTCTGTGCCTACTCTGTCTCGGCAAGAGCCATATTGTTGAGGCCTGCTCTCACTGCATGAGCCTCTCTAGACAGGCTAGAAGGAACTGTGCTGATAGGCTCCGGGCCATCCTGTGGAAGAAAGCCCTGGAAGCAGTGCACACCCCATCGCCTACTCTTTCTCCGGCTTCATTAATGCCGCAGCTGATCGTGGCTTCTGGTGAGCGTGGGGCTCTCCCCCCCCCCCCCCATAAGTCACTCAACTCCATCTACGCCTGGGACCGATATTCGGACCGTTTCAGACATTCTTTTTTTTTTTTTTGATAATATTTTTATTGATTTTCCAACAAACACATACACAAATAAACAATAATATAACATACAATAACATAAAACCAATTCCCCCCTCAACTACCCCCCGTGCTCCCCCCCCCCCTTCCGAGACCGTCTCATTATCCTTCATCCTCTTTCCAAAATTTTAATGATTCTTTTGAAGGCAATTGTCCCTTCCCCGATCTTAAAACGTAATTCAAAAGGGGCGTCCATATTTCCCCAAAATCACTCTTCCTGGACATTCCCCTCTTTATTTTCATTTTACACGTCAACATATCATTCAAAGCTAAATCCCAAATTTCTTTATACCACTCTTCTATTGTATAACTTCGTTGCCCTTTCCAATTTTTAGCAATCAGTATTCTGACAGGTGCCAGGAGGTTGTTTACCAATTCTTTATTTATTATATCCTTATTCCTACTATCCCATATTGCTAGTAGAGCTAGCTTCGGGTTTAATTCCAACCTACTTCCAATTATATCACTTATTTCTTTACAAACCCTTACCCAAAATTTTTGTACTTGTTCACAGCTCCACCACATATGAAAATATGTCCCAACCTCCTGACACCCCCTTCAGCAATTCTTGGGCAATTTTTTATCGATCTGGTGAAATCTAACAGGTGTTAAATACCATCTCCAAACTGTCTTATAATAATTCTCCTTAATTCTAATCGACAATACCTTTAACATTCTTCCATTCCATATCCTCCCCCAATCATCTTCATTAATTTTCCCCCTTATATCTTCTTCCCAAACCTCTTTTATAACCTTAAGTGAGTCCTGAAATTCTTCCTCTATTAATATTTTATATATCTCACTAGTGAGTCCTTTCTTAACTCTAGCTTCTTCTTTATCCCACGATTGTTCAATTAAATCTTCAAATCTAGTATTGTTTCTACATTCCTTGTTCTTTGTGGTCCAATCCTGTGTCCATTTTAACAGCTGCAAACACTTGAACCACGCTAGCTTTTGTCCTTTAAATAAATTTTTAATATGCTCACTATTCTTTATCTTTTCCATCCAATTCCTTAATTTAATAATATCTAGTTCTTTCAGACTCCCTTCTATCTCTGATTTTAATACACTTGGGAAGTTACCCACTACTACAACTGGGGCAAGCGGAGACTCCCCTGGTATCAACTTCCCTCTATACTTCTCCCAGATCATTAATATATTTTCCAACAATGGGTTGTCCAGTACTTTCAATTCTTTCTTTTGCATTTTAGTAAAAAATATATTTCGTAATTTATACTCCACCTTTACTGTTTGCGATTCTAACCATTCCATGTCTTGTTCCCCTAAAATAGCATGAATAACATATCTTAACTGGTTCGCAATATAATAATTCTTAATATTCGGAAGTCCTAGACCTCCTTTCTTTTGAGCCTTATACCATAACCCCTTATTTATCCTAGCTCTTTTATCCCCATTACAATAAGCATTAATCATATTTTGCCAACTTTTAATCTCAGCTGCTGATATTCTAATAGGTAACATTCTAAACAAAAAATTAATCTTAGGTAATATATTCATTTTAATAACCGCTATTCTACCAAACCAAGAATGTTTTAATTTTCTATATATCTGTAACTTCTCCCCTACCTCTTTTCTTAACCTTACTAAGTTAAGTTCCTCTAGTCTATTTAATTCTCTATCTATATTAACTCCTAAATATCGTATTATGTTTTTATATCCTAATCCTAAATTAGCTTTACATTTCTCCATCTCTTCCTTGTTATAATTATACAACATCATTTCTGACTTTCCCCAATTAACTTGTAATCCTGTAATTTCCCCAAATTCTCTCAGATGTTTCTGAATCAGATCCCCGCTTTCAAGGGGATCTTCTAATGTCAGCAACGTATCATCCGCAAACATATTTACTTTAATCTTATCATTACTACCTATCCCCTTTAATCTATCATCTTCCCTAATTACATTTGCTAAAATTTCTATAACTACTGCAAATAAAATCGGCGAAAGTGGACATCCTTGCCTAGTTCCTCGGGCTAGATTTATTTGTTGCGTTAACCCATCATTAACCATTATTTCCGCTTTATTATTTTTATACATCTGATTAATCACTCCCATAAATTTATTTCCAAACCCAAACGTTTTTATTATTATTTTTAACGCTGGCCATTCCACGCAATCAAAGGCTTTGAAAATATCCAAAGCTACTAATCCTGCTTTTAACTTTCTTCTTTTTATAATATTTATTGTATTTATAACCCTCCCAATTAAATTTGGCATTTTCCTACCAACAATAAATCCACATTGATCATTTTTTATATATTTAAAAATAAATGAACCCATTCTTTTAGCCATTATTGCTGAAAATATTTTTGCATCCTGATTTATTAAAGATATTGGTCTATAAGATGCTGGATCCGTCATATCCTTGCCTGGCTTCTGTATTAAAATAACCATGGACTGATCCCAAGATGGCGGAGTCCTTCCTCCTTCTATTATATTATTATATAATTTTAATAATCTAGGTATTAAAATATCCTTAAATATTTTATAAAATTCCGGCCCCAGTCCATCAATCCCCGGAGACTTACCTCCTTTTAGTTTTGCAATTATTCCCTCAATTTCTTTCTCAGTAACCAAGGCTTCCATACTCTCTTTATCTTGATCATCCAGTCTTATTTTCCAATTTCTTTCTACATATTCCTGTATCTTATCATTTGTAACCGCCTCTGATGCATATAATTCTTTATAAAATTCCTGAAAAATTTTTAATTTATCTTTCATTAAATTACATCTATTCCCTAATTTATCTCTAATTGTCCCTATCATATTCTTAGCCTTCTCTGACCGCGTGGATCTAGCCAGCATTTTAGAATTTCTGTTATTATATTCAAAAAAATCTCTCTTTAAATACAACAAGTTCTTCTGAACCTGTTCTAATTCTTCTGTCTCCAATTCCTTTTTCTTAGCTTGAATTAAGGCATATAACCGCTTATCTTTAGTCTCCCTTAATCTCTCCTCTAGTCTCCTTATCTCTTCTTCAACGTTTTTATTACGTACTTCCTGTTGCTTTTTAAGTGTGGACATTTCCCTAATACACATCCCTCTTATTACTGCTTTCATTGTATCCCATAATAATCCTTGCGCATTGACTCCTTTTTCATTTATCTGCCATATTTCCTGTATTTCCTTTTTTAATTTCTCTACTATATTTTTATTTTTAAAAATTCTTCCATCCATTCTCCATCTCTTTGCTTGTTTATAATCCTTCTTCCTCTTCATCTCCATCAACATTAATGCATGGTCAGTGATCTTTATTACTCCTATATCGCAATCTATTAAATTTGATAGCATATTCTTAGATATAAATATATAATCAATCCTTGAATAACTCTTAAATCTAGGTGAGTAAAAGGTATATTTCCTCTCTTCTCCTTTTAATACTCTCCATACATCCATTAATTCTTTCCCCTCCATTAATTTAGCTAATTCCGTCTTCCCCCCACCTCTAGCATCTCTACTAATATTATCCCTATCTTTCCCTTTATGAATTACCATATTAAAATCTCCTGCCATCACAATATTTTTGTTCCCTAAATCTCCCCCCATATCAAACACTTCTTTAAAGAATTCCATTTGATTCCCATTTGGAGCATAGACATTAATCAACACAAATTCTTCCCCTTCCATCGTACAGTAAATTATAAGGATCCTTCCATTCTTATCTTTCTTTACACTTTGAATGTCAATACCACATTTCTTCGAGATTATGGTTGCCACACCTCTCGCTTTAGAAGTACCACATGACTTTTCATACACTCCTATTTCCCTCATTCGCAACTCATTAACCCCCTCCTTTGTCTGATGAGTTTCCTGCAAGAAGATTATATCAATTTTTTCCCTTTTCAACATTGTTTCAATTCTTCGTCTTTTAACCACCGTTCCTAGCCCCTTGACATTTAACGTTGCCCATCTGAATTTATTTTCCATCTCTTAATTTCAACCATATGTATCCATTGATCTCGGTCGGTGAACCCCATACCCCCCTTCCCCTCCCTCCCCCCCCCCAGACCCTCAGTATCCCCCCCACCCCCCCCCCTCCCTTCCCTCCCCCTACACTTACCCTCATTTTACCCCCTCATTCTGTGTCCCATTATACCACTGACCGACATTGTACAAGGGATTACGACGTCAGTTCTCATTAATCAATATATTTTCCAAGGCAGTCCTGTCGGTATCCAGCTTCGGATTCATATCGTCTGTCGGTACTGTGTCTGCCGACAAGAGAGGAACAGCATTCTATGGAGCCTACAGCCACCATCTCGGTACCGCAGCAACCTCTCTCGGTACCAACAGTGCTGGAAACAAGGCAGCAAGCTTCTGTTTGTGGTACACTGGTGAGGTGGCCATTAATCAGAAGCTGAAGTCCATCTGATTGGGATCCAGCACTTCCCCAGCTCCCCTGTTATTCAGAGTACTCCCAGCACCAAGAGCAGAATTGCAGAAGAGGATACATGGAGGGAAGGGTTTTTTTTTCATAATGGGGGATAATTTTAGCGATGCTGGAGAAATTAATCTATGGGATGAAGTTTGCTGACTTTCAGCAGTGTGGCTATCCAGACTCCTGTTCACTTACCTGCAAGCAGGCCCTACTCGATCTCTATTGAGTCAGGCCAGCTTATGAATTTTCAGGGCTCAGTTCCCCTTAAATTGCCTTTTATGAAAATTGTGTCTGAAAATTTGCGCAAATTGTGCCTTCAATTTGTGTAAATTGGGAGCACAATGTGTGCAAAATTAAGCATCTTATGGCCACAATTTGTACCAATTAAGCAAATTAAGACCACAATTCATACAAACGATGCGAACTGCAGCTGCAATCTACATAAATGGCATTTAAAAAAACAAAAAAAAACAAAGGAAGTTCCCAGATTTGGGGAAAAGGTCAAATGCAAGCCGAGCCAGGGGCTCAAGGCAAATCCGGCAAGTTCCTGAAAGGGCCAGATTTCCCTGAGACAGCTTTCCCTGTAACTAATGCATTGGTGCTGCCCTGAGTCCAGGACCAGGTAATTCAGAACTCCCAAATCCAGGGAGAATTCTGAGGGAGAGGATTTTGGAAGTAGCTCAAGTTGCACCAAAGTTCTAACAACTTAATACAGATTCACTTGAGACTAGAGATTCTAGAGTTACTGCTTTTTTTTAAAAAAAGTGTGGTGTAGCAGTTAGGGTATTGGACTGGGACTCAGGAGATCCAGGTTCTAAACCCCACTTGGCCATGAAGCTCACTGGGTGACTTTGGGCCAGTGACTGACTCTCAGCCAAACCTACCGCAAAGGATTGTTATGAGAATAAAATGGAGAGGATGAGAACCATGTAAGCCACCTTGAGTTCCTTGTAAGAGGGGGAAAAGGCAGCATATAAATGTAATAAATAAATAAACCTGCTGTGATTCCCCATTTCTTGCTTCAAATGCAAGAATCCCAGTGCAATTGAATGCATTCAGCAAGAAGGGGAAGTTTTTTGGCAATGTGTAGTGACTGGCTGAGGGCAGTTCAATCATTTATCCTTGGTTAGTAACAGAGGCTTTATAAGTATACAAGAACAACAAGCAGACTTAAAAACTAACCGCTTTATTATTATAGAATAAGATTTCGTGCATTTGAGCACGCCCTCAGATGAACTAAAAGAAAATGTACATTACAATAAATCCATTGGTCTCTCCGATACTAGAAGATGATTCTTTGGGGCTGTTCAGTGGCTTATTTTTACATTTCCACAGACCAGGTTTTATGGACGGTAACATAAGTAATTCCTGATATTCAGCAGGTTTGCATGATCACAGAAGGAAAATTAGCCATGGTTGCCTCCTGGTCTCTAGCCTCCTGGTCTTGAACCACCTAATTCACATAATTACCCATGTTGGATGCGGTTGGTCGTTATGTCCAAACTTGGCGTAGTGGGGTGGCTGGGGTAGTTTACAAACTGCTGTAGCCAGCCACTGTAGCTGGATTTGGATAGCGCAACAACTCAGAACTGGCAAATATATTTATGCCAGTTCGGTGGCTCACAAGCTGCAGGTGCAAACAGGATAAATGAGCTAACATAGCTTATATGTGTGCCCTGGGGGTCACGGCTGTGGGCCCCCAGGCTGTTCTTTAGATTACCAAGGAAATGACATGCTCAGAAAACCAAAGATTAACTTACAAGGAGATTTATTGGGTAACTTTCAGCCTAACAGGCATACCAAATCAAGGTAGACTCAAATGGCGTGGCCTCTGCACAAAGCCGTCGACCCATCTGGACCTCTGCTTGGATACGAAAGCAACAGTTATAGTGTTCTGATACAATAACAAAACGTGCGTTCTCACCATAGAATACTATGGTGAATCAGATACTTCGCTGGCATAAACAAGCGTATCTTCTTGGGAACTAGCTGATTGATGGGGAAGCTCTGGCCTTGCTTCTTGACGCAACAGCTTTGGAATGCATGCTCATTAACACACTTAGCTAAGGTGCTCTAACTCACATGAGACGTTCTTTGCTCATTTTTCCTATCATTAGAAAAATGCTTACGCAGCGATAACAGCAAACTAGCAGGCTGTGCTGTGAGAAGCAGAAACAGCCCTTACCCAGAAGCCTTTGCAACCATGGCTTGCAGGCTTTCCGGCTGTAACAGCTTATTTTCCCTGATTGATCATTGATATAGATTTCCTATCAGATTTCTGTGAGCAGGGTATCCTAGTGGGTTGCCCTGAAGAGGTAGCTGGCCAGACCAGACTTGACAAAAGAGTGTAAGTAGCCTGGGGATGTTTCTGTGGGAACTAACTGTTTAGGCTGACCATATGAGAAGGAGGACAGGGCTCATGTAACTTTAACAGTTGTAGAGAAAAGGGAGTTTCAGCCAGTGTCATTTGTATGCAATTAATTCCTGGTGAAATTCCTCTTCATCACAACTGTTAAAGTTGCAGGGGCCCTGCCTTCTTTTGTATATGGCCATTCTAGTATAGTGCCTGCAACTTTAACTGTTGTGATAAAGAGGGATTTTCACCAGGAACTAATTGCATACAAATGACACTGGCTGAAATTCCCTTTTCTCTACAGCTGTTAAAGTTATATGAGCCCTGTCCTCCTTTTCATATGGTCAGCCTATAACTGTTAGGCCATTTCTCTTTTTTTTTTTTTAAATGCTTGGAAATACTTGAAAGGGGGCTAAAAGCAGACCTTCCCCATGCCAGCTAGGGAGTTTGTAATCTTAGGGCGCTTCCAGAAAGAGGGCTCCTAGCGCTACCAATCAGGAGGGACTGTGCAGCACTTCCATGGTTTTCTCCATAATGTATTTTCTGCAGTATGAGAAAAAAATGGAAGAAGCAATGGGAAAAAATGGGAGGGCTGTGAAGTTCTGAGAATGAGGCAGGGTGGTGGCACTATCAAAGCCTTTTTTGGAAGCACTTTTTGTGCCTCTATGAGGAGAGATATAAAGTTATTCCGTAAACACCTTGGGGGCCAACTGTCTCCCTAGAAGAGATTTAATTGTGGAACAGTGGACTTTGGTTTTCCATTGGAGTGTTTATATTCAACTAGTATATTTGCAAATAAATGCAAATACTAAAGAATGCTATGAAGTCTTTAGTGACCACCTTCTAGGATACCCCTGGAGCTTCTCACTGCTTGGAGAAGGGGGGGGTGAGTGTAAAGATATTTTCAACTCCCCCCCAAACATTTTGTAGTGAAATGGAACAATATGACAACTTAAAATAAAAAGTCACATGGAACTAATAAATGGTATAAAATCTGGAAACATTAAAATCAATATTGCCTTTACGTGTCTTAGATAATTTGTGGCTAATCCATATGTTTACCCAGCCCATCAGTCTTCTTTGCACAGGAGTGGAGTGGGCTTTGTTAAGTGACTGTGCCAGCCCATAAAATCTTCTCCAGTTGCTTCCTGATTCTAGAACTGATATTGTTGAGGTATAGAAGAAAAGGCTCACACCATTGTTCATTTCAGTAGCTTCCCATGTCAATATTTATTAAATGAGAACTGTAAATGTTATAAAACTTCCTCAATCAAGACTATTTACAATTTGAAGGGAAGCCAAAACCAAATGTTAAAAGGGCAAGTCTTTTTCTTTGGCTGCCAACGCTTCCATTAATTGCGAAATAACTCTGAGAATAAGCGCTACAGATGTGCCAATCAATTCTTTGCTTCATGTCCTTGTAATCCACTACGTGGACTCTGTCTGGGGCCGCGCCAGTGCAACAGGCTGCATTGCTTCATAACAAGTGTTACTCTGATCAGGCTTACACTGATTGGTGTGATGTGGCCATCGAAGACAGTGTGTTCCTACAATTGATTCTATGGTGTTTTAAAGGTAATGTTTTCTGCCACGGTGCCAGATCTTAGGCGTGTTTACTCAGAAGCAAATCTTTGGGTTGGATCCTGACTTTGTCATAGTTAGAGTATACCCACTGAAATTAATAGGGTAAGGCATGATTAATTTAAATCCCATTCAATTCAGTGGCTCTCTTCTAAGCCTGGATCCAACCCCTATTGTGTTCAGAGGGGCTTATTCCCAAGAATGCGTGCAGATGATTACAGCCTTGCATAGGAGTTGGTCTCAAGGATACCTGAAATCATTTCCAACTTTATACTTCTGGTACTTTAATGCAGTTAGGCTAGAGATATACTACTGCTTTATTGTGGTATTGAAGTGCACTGATAACTGCTGGGGCTCAATCCATATTCCATTTACCACTTGCATCGTGTTATTTCCTGCTTTTTATTCCACATTTGTAATGATTTTTCACAAGATGTAGGACTTGATCTATATTTTTATTATTTTACTATTGGCAACTGCAAAGCTCCAAGGGAAAAAAAGAAAAATGAAAGAAAGAATTGAGATCTGTCAGCTAAAGGGCTTTGGGATTTGGCAGATGTCCTGCTATGCTGGTGGAAAACAAGAAATGCCAGTCATGGGTGTGGGCTGTTGACAGTGGTGGCTATCCAGTCAGCAACCTCCCAAATGTGCATTTTAACATTTTAGCTTCTGGAGGAAAAGTGAATTTTTAGCTGGTTTATTTTTATTTTGTGTATTTTTGTATTACTAAATTTGCATAAAATTCCAGAAAGTTAGAAAAATGGTCCACAAGTCCACGGAATCTGCCCAAGTGGAGAAAAGCACATCCACCACAGAATCCATGAGTAAGATGCATAAAAATCCTAAGTCATTTGATTTTGTTGCAGATTTCTCCAACATCCCTAGTTCCAGCTAGTGAACTGTTCACTCAAGTGCTTCTTAAAAGGAATTTCCACTTGTGGGGAATGAACTCAAAAGGGCACTTTTAACCTTCCATGAAAATTCCATGTGATAAAGCAATCCAATGACAACTTTCTCGAGCCTGCTTCCCAGTTATCATGGCCCTATCTATGTGGTGCTCTGAATAATACATGTTGGTAGGGCTAGTGTAGGAAGGGTACTTGAACGGGGGCTTTGTTTGCATTTACTGAGGAGGAAGACAAGGTGGGTGAGATGGGCAGAGCAGCAAAAGGGACCCATGTCCTCAGGTTGAAGGATCAGGCCAAGTGAATTGAAAAGGGCACTTTACTGGAGGGAACGTTCACTGGTGGGAAATAAATTTCCTCACTACTTTACAAGTTTTAAAATAGTACTGTGCCGAAAATTTCTCCTATGAAATTTGCAACCATTCTCATTCAGTTTGATAGGAAAGAAACTGCTTTTGAAAAGAAATTCAAAGGAGAAGAAATTTCAGAGAAATTCTCAGGGGTTTGGTTTGGTTCAGGGTTCTTGTGCTTACCTTATTTATGAGATGGCTGAGTATGTGTGAGTCTCCTGTCTTTCATTGTACAATCCTCTCACTGACAGCCTGTAGCCTCCTTGGCTTCCCGCACTTCCTTCCCACCGGAAGACATCATGAATTTTATTCCTCCCATAGAGCATTTTCAGATCAGGAACTGCAGTCAGCCTGGGAGACTGTAGAGCAATAAAGAGATGTGTAATAGAAAAATATACACACCTCAGCCACCTCACAGTGATTAGTTAAGGTCAAAAACACCACCAACACACATTCAGAATAAATTATAAACTGCCCTGAGAATGAGATAGAAAAATGAAAGCCCCTTTCATGGGGAAAGACAACTTTCAGGAAATCCCTGAGATTTTTCTTTTCTTACCTTCTAGAAATAAAAAGACACTTTTCAGAAAATTCTCTACATTTTCTTCATTAATTTTTGTGGTGGCTGCATTCCCTCCCCTAAATGCCCTGGAGTGATGCTAGGTATATGGGCCATTGTGGAGGATGCAAAATGGGGGCCAGGCTGCCAGCAAAGTTGATGCTGTTGCCACTTGCAGTGACAGTGCAAAAAAACCAAAACCCTTAGGGGGAGGGGGAGAGAGAAAGAAGCTGTTCTAGAACCCTTGGCAATACTGATGCCTACCTGTGAGAAATTGTTGGGGAATTTCTCCTCCCCCTGGAGAAATTCTGTGAAATTGTCCCCCCAATTTCTCTACCCACAAATAGGATGGAGAAATTTGAGAGGCCGCTTGTGCACAGCTCTATTTAAAAACACCCTGGTTGTCACTGGCAGCTGAATATCTCCCCTACATGGTTGGGCACGATGACCCTATGATAGGGTGACCAGATAAAATCCAGGTCAGGGCTCATGTAACTTTAACAGTTGTAGAGAAAAGGGAATTTCAGCCAGTGTCATTTGTATGCAATTAGTTCCTGGTGAAATTCCCTCTTCATCACAACAGTTAAAGGTGCAGGGGCCCTACCTTCTTTTGTATACGGTCACTCTAGTATAGTGCCTGCAACTTTAACTGTTGTGATGAAGAGGGAATTTCACCAGGAACTAATTGCATACAAATAACACTGGCTGAAATTCTCTTTTCTCTACAACTGTTAAAGTTACATGAGCCCTGACCTGGATTTTATCTGGTCACCCTACCCTATGAAGTGTCATTTATTTATTTATTACATTTTTATAATGCCTGATAGTCAAGGCTCTCTAGGAAGTTCACAATTAAAACCATAAAATACAGCAAGTCAGAACATAATATCCAGCTTTAAAAGTTAAAAAAAAATACCATATAAAATCAAAATAAGTTACAGCCCAGGGAATGCCTGTGTGAAAAGATACATTTTCAGGAGGTGTTTAAAGGATGTTACATTTTCCACCTCCTGAAACGCACATGGGAGGGTTTTCCAGGTTCTGAGTCTGCCCCTACTTCCCAGAATGTCAGCTCTAGAATCCTCTGAGTGCAAAAGTACACCTTATAAAAGATGTCTGAAAAGGTATGGCTGTCTCTTTAATTCCTCACCCTTCCATTGCACTTTCAGGGCAGGGTGTCCTTCCAAATTATGCCTATATGTTTCCCTCTCTCTAGCAATGTCAAAGTCAATTCAAATTGGAAAAAAGGCACAGGGCAAATATTTAACCTCCTCTCTTCTCCTGTGGCTGCTATTTGAAAGAAAAGCAAAAAGACAGAGATGCACTCACACATCTTCATTATAACACATAATTTGATCCTATATCATAAATCAAATCAAGAAAATAATTTTTAATGCTTCATTCAATTAGCTGATTACAATTCTTCAAAGCATGAATGACTGGCTACAAATAAAATAGCCACCTCTGTATTCATGCCAAAATAACCTTCTGAATAAATCTTAAAGCAGGTGTAGACAATGTGGTGCCCTCTAGAGGTTTTGGATTACAATGCCAAGCATCTCTGACCATTGGCTATACTGACTAAGGCTTATGGGAGCTATAGTCAAAAATATCTGGAGGGCACCAGGTTCCCCACTCCTGAACTAGTTAGAACAAGTCACATCAGTTTAAGCATGGTGGCTACTAATGGATTAAAGGTACAACCCTAAGCTTGATTAGACAGGAAAAAATTCCTACAACTCCCAGCAACCCCCAGACAAAATGGTTGGGATGCTGGGAATTTTGAGACTTTTTTTTATCTAAACATGCACAGGATTGCACCATAATTGAACCAGCCAAAAGTAAGATTAATAAAGTTTCTGGATTCATTAGTACAACCTGTCAATACTAGCAACATAGCCTTTTTTTTTTTTTTTTTTACAGCCACTATGATCACAGGACTTCATCAGACAGGGTGGGGGGATCATGGTTCCCTACCTCGCTTCTCTGCCCCTGCTTCTGTCGCACATTACTTCCTTTTTCTCAGGAGAAGAAAGAGGAGATAAACAATGACCATGTGGCCCATTCAAAGGGTGGTTTTACAGCACCGCTTCTCCTGCACACAGCAGGAGATTGCAGCAAGTTCCAATCTAAAAATAAATTGGACTTACCAGGCTCTTTTTTTGTCATGGGAAGAAGGCCAGGAAGAGTGGGAGACGCATGGGAGGCAGACGGGATCATGAATAGGAACCATGAAAATCCATGAGTGCCCAGTAATGAGCGTGCTAAAAAACGCTTGCCTTTTGGCAATTTTTTTTTTCTCATATAAAACCAACAAAACATCCAAAACAACATACTAAAGAGGACAAATACAGAGTTACAGTGGATTCCTGGTTTTCTCCCCAGCAAAGACAAGAAAACATATTTTTCTTGCAACTAAACTGAACCAAAACAGATTTTTCCTCTCTCTTTTACCTTAACCCCTAGTTCTTATTCATTGAATCCACAGATAAACAGTTCATTTTTTTCTTGCTCCTTCACAAAGTCTATAAGGGGTTTCCATTCAATTCTAAATCTGTCTGTTGACTTTTCTCTCATTATTGACATAAGTTTTGCCATCTCAGCCATCTCCAATATCTTCAAAATCCATTCATCCATTGTAGGTAACATTGTACTTTTCTATTTTTGCGCACATAGCAGTCTTGCTGCCGTCGTGATCTATAACGCTAGTGTTCCACAATTCTTTTTCATCTGATCTTCCATTATTCCCAAAATAAAGTATTCCGATTTCAATTGTATATTGATCTTTAATATGTTTTGCATTAATGAATGAATTTGTATCCAAAAGGTTTTTGCTCTTTTACAAGTCCACCATGCATGACAAGAATGCATGACATTCTTGCTCTTCACATTTCCAGCATGTTCCCGAGGCCCCTTTGTACATTTTAGCTAATTTTGAAGGAGACATATGCCATCTGTACATCATCTTATAAAAGTTCTCTTTAAGTCTAATACTTAATGTGAATTATAGAACTTTTAACCACATATTTTCCCATTGATCCATTTATATATTATATCCAAAGTTTTGTGACCATTTTATCATACACTCTTTCACTTGTTCATCCTCCATCTCAAACTTCAGCAGTAGCTTATATACTTTTGAAATAACATGTTCATCAAATTCTGATTTTGTTTGCTCAAACCCACAATTTTTTTGTCTATTTTAAACCTTTCCATAATTTGTAAGTAGGAGAACCATTGAAATGTATGACCTTCTTTTGTTAACCTCTCTCTTGGTTTTAATTTATGTTCACCTTGTAACACTTCTAACAAATCATTGTATGTTAACCAATTATACATACTTGTCAATTCTCTTCTGTGATAAGCTTATTGAGCTGATAGCCACAATGGTGTTTTCTGACAGAGCCTAGGTTTATATTTATTCCATATTCTCAAAATAGCATGTTGCACATAATGATTATTAAATTCTACATTAACCTTAGCTTTGTCACGAGTATCCATGCCACCCAAATCTCAATTCATGACCTTCTAGTTCCAGTAATCTTCTATTTTTCAACAACATCCATTCTTTCTTCTTCGTGGTTTCTGTGCATTCCCACATATGGGCTTCGTGCCTGCGCAGAGCCTCAGTTCAGTAAATTATTTTATGCTGAGGAAAAAAACTCTTCTTTTAGTGGGAACTCCTCCCCCACCATCTGTGCGCATGTGTGCTTGGCTCCCACCCATCTCCTCAGTTCCTTTTTGACTGCCGATAGCATTGCCTCATCAGATTGTTGCTCTCTTTTGAGCTGCTGAGGAAAGGAGAAAAACGGAAGATTTACTTCAGTATTTCAGTTTTTGTTGCTTATTTTGGTTTTTAGGTCTAGTTTATAATTTTAAAAAATTATTATTGTTTTTCTATACGGTAGTTTAGATCATATGGCTCTTAACACTCCATTTAAAAAGTGCGTCAAGTGTGGGGTAAAATTCCACTGTCTGACGGACATATTCTTTGTCTTCTATGCCTGGGAGAGACTCACGTTGTGAAGACATGCAAAATTTGCATGTCTTTTTCTAAACAAGCATGACGCAATAGATCTAATCGACTGAAATCACTATTGTGGCAAAAAGCTCTCAAGGCCATCGATAAACCAACTATGACTTCCTTGGAGACTCCAGGACCATCTACTGAAGGAATTCCCAGACAAGATTCCCTAACTTCGGGTGGATCTTTGGCTGTGGTTGTGGCTAAGAAATTAGCAAAAAGGGCTAAAAACATGAAGCTACTGGAGGAGGGCAGTCATAAGAAGAAGAAGAGGCCTAAGGAGTCCACGGGCAAGACTCAGTTGCCAGAGAAGGTGATTCCACAACTCCCTCATTACTCAACTCTCTGATAAGGATGATAGTGGATCAACCAGTCTCAACAGTGATTCTTGACCTGGTTTCCACTGCATCGGAAGGAGAAATTAGAGATACTTCTCCGTCGCATTCGACATCTCCTCGACATCTACAGCCACCAATTTTGGCTCCGGAGAGAGTTCCTCCGCTTCGATACTGATCGACAGAAAATGTTCAATATCATTCTCTGGAACCAACATGATACCGATCACCTCCCCCTCCTAGTGAAAGGGAGGGTGCCTGCGGGCAGCAGCGGATGGCAGCGGACAGCCCCGGCAGGTAAGGAGCACGAGGGGCGGGAGGAGGTCCGATCCTCCGATCTTATCCGAACCGGATTGGGTCCTTCCGGACCAGTTCAGATCAGACGACCCAGATGCGGGGATCGGAAATCAGATAATTGTATCCGATTTCCCCCGAATAGGGTCCGGATCGTGGATCGGACTCAATCCAGTGCACACCCCTAATACACACCCCCTTTACTGTTTTGCTCTCATCAAAATGCTGTAGGTTTTGCAGCTATCCTTCTGAAATTGTTTGAGTTTCTTGCCTAGGACATCTCTGTGATGTGTGCAATTTTCATGGGAATAGCTTCATAATGATAATTAGTCTGCAGCGAAGGCAGCAACAAAAACAAAGAATCAGAAAGAATGAAAACTATCAATTAAAAATTGGGGGGAATAAAACTTTCTTCAATGGTGCCTAAAAGATTGCAAAGCAGGCACCAGCCTAATACCTCTGGGGGAGAGGGTTTTATAATGAACTAGGGTTGTACCACCAGGCGCACTTTGTCAAGACCACTGACCACATGAAAACTAAGAAGCAAAGCCACTGTTCACTTACATAGACCACTGGGCAGTCAGGGAGAGGAGTGAAGAGTTGCATCCTGCACACTGGCATTGAAGAAACATATCCAGTCCCTGGATTAGTCTGATCTAGACATCACCTGTGCACACAATTTACAGAACACTGATATATATCCTGTGATACGTGACAGATTTATTCACTATTAGATTTTTATCCAGCCCGTTATATTTACTAATGCAATAGAACTTACACATTTATCAGCAATCTCTGTTTCAGGAAAGTATCATCTCAGGCTGTAAAACAGGACTACTGCCTCTATCATTTTAAGGAATCCCAGATGATTGTTTAAGCAGTTGGTTGGTTGTAATTCCCTTTCGCTGATCTTCATCCTGCTGAAATATGTCAGGTCATTTGCTTCAACGGTTATCACTTTTCAAAACGATCCTCTCCTTCAAGGTCTGGAATCTTCAAATGCTTGTTTTAATTCATTTATTGTTTTCTAAATAAACTAAAAGCAAAACAGTGGGTTTGCATGTTTTACATTGTTCACCAGTGGGTATATAAGAAACTACTGAAAATAGCTAACCTTTTGGGGGTGGAGGTTGAGACTGTGTCCATACTTGTTAGATTTAAGTATAATTAGGTTGAATCCTTGTTGCCTTGCTTTGTTTGTTCCTAGCAGGGAGGAGCAAATCTGCCCATTTCACTTTCAACAGTATTCAAAGTTTTTGCATCTCAAAATCATTTTCTCCTGAATATGAAGAACTTTGTGAATTTTGCTAAATTCTTATAAAGTATAAACTAAAATTAAATCTTCACCCATCTGCACCAGCCAAATTCATTAGGTATAGCTATTACCAACATGGAGGTGTACCTGCCTGACATATCACTGTTAAAGAGAAGGATGAGCCTGCCGGGGGTGGGGGGGAACCCTATAAAAATAACTGTAAAAAATATGGCTATAAAAACTATGCCCATCTTTTCCTAGTAACAATTATGTTTTCCAGGTAAAAGACGTCCAAATAAAAAACCATTTGTGAAGTAAGAAGCCAGCAGGGGTATGGGGGTTATCCAGTGAGTGCCACATGTATGACTATTTGCCTGCTAGACAGAAGTCGTGGGTGGGTGCTCAGTGTAATAAGCTCCTGGTTCTCAAGGGATAAGTTCATTCCATTGAGGCCAAGGTTGCTGACCTGGAGAAGCTAAGAGAGGCAGAGAGGTTGGTGGATGAGAACTTCAGCCATGTCCCACTCCCAGGTGACAGGCCATCTGCTGCCATGGAGAATGTGGGACTCGGAAGGAGGGCGTAATCCTGAGGAAGAGAGAAATGATCCTTTAGAAGGGACTGATTCCTCAGAAGATGAGCAAATATCCTCTTTCGCTGAGGATGTGCCTCCGGGTGGGATGGGGGATTGTGGTAGTGGAAGATTTGATCAATAGACACATAGGCAGCTGGGTTTGTTATGGGTGTATAGACCACATTGTGAATTGCCTACCTGGTGTGAAGGTTGTGGATATCACACGCCATCTAGATAGCCTAGTTGATAGTGCTGGGGGTGGAGTCAGTGGTTGTGGTCCATGTTGGTACCAACAATGTGGGGAAATGTAGCCATGAGGTCCTAGAAGCCAACATTAAGTTGCTAGGTAGGAGGTTGAAATCCAGGATCACGAAGGTGGCTTTCCTTGAAAAGTTACCTGTTCCATGTGCAGGGCCAGCTAGTCAAGTGAAACTGAGGAGTCTCAATTTGTAGATGAGATGGTGGTGCAGGGAGGAGGGGTTCAGATTTGTTAGGCACAGGGGGACATTTTGGGACAAGCCAGACCTGTACAAGAGGGATGGGTCCACTTGAACCAAAATGGAACCAGACTGGAACATAAAATGGAACATAAAAAAGGTGGTAGAGCAGCTTTTAGACTAAATCCTGGGAGAAATTCTGAGGGAAAGCCAACAGGAGCTGGGAAGCACCCAGTTTGGGTTAAATCATCTCAAGGGGATGAAGATAAAAATGTTTTTGATTGCCCAAATTAGAATTGGAGGAAATAGCCTGTGAATATGTGGCAGAACATGATAGTCAAATCAAAGAGGTCTAAGTACCATAGCAAAAGACACCATAGACATCTGGGGTGGGGGCATACCATGTATAGGTATTTCAATGCAAATGCTAGATGCCGCCAAGCCAAAATGGAAGAGTTGGAGGGCTTGGTTTTAAAGGAGAGCCTAGAGAACTGGGTACTACAGAAACCTGGTGGAACAGAGAGAAACAGTGGGATACAGCCATCCCTTGATATCAACTCTACAGGAAGGACAGGGAAGGGCATACCGGGGGAGTTGTTGCTCTGTACCTCAAAGAGGACATAGTGTCAAGCAGACTAGAACACCTGAAAGGGGTAGATTCTTCCACAGAAGCACTGTGGATGACAACACCTGGCTCCAAAACTAATAAAGTGCTAGGAACAAGTTATTGCTCCCCAGAACAGAATGCCCAGGGTGATGTTAAGATGGAAAATTAAATCAGGGAGGCCTCCAAATTAGGAAGTGTCATAATAATGGGTGACTTCAATTAACCCCACATTGACTGGATAAATACATATTCCAGCCACAAAAAAGAGGTTAAATTCCTTGATGCCCTAAATGACTGTGTCCTAGAACAGTTGGTCATGGAACCAATCAGAGGGGAAGATACCATGGGTTTAATCCTAAATGGTGTCACCAAGGACCTACTATGAGATGTAAATGTTGTTGAGACAATTGGAAACAAATTCCAAAACAGTGGGGGGGGGGAGATGGGGGGGTGCTGTTTGACAGCTGTCGACACCACCATTTTGGAACTTTTGGAACTTTTAAAGTAAAAATTCATAGCTACAAATCGCCTGCACCTATGTTTCTGATATTTCTCACACATACGTACCTCAAACCCACCTGCAATGTGGCCAAGTGTCATGTTTCTATCTTTAAAAATAAAACAGTAATAGGCATTTCTTTCCTAATTTTTCCAAAAATACCTTGCCACTACACGCCTGTATCTATGTTTCTGAAATTTCTCACACATGACTACCTAAATGCCGTCTCCAATGTGGCAAAGTTTCATGCTTCTATCTTTAAAAATAAAAAACTTAAAGGCATTACTTTCTTTCCCCCAATGCAACCGATTCTTCAAAAATTCCTTGCCACTATATGCCTGCACCAATGTTTCTGAAATTTCACACACATGAGTGCCAACATACCATCTGCAATGTGGCCAAGTTTCATGTGTGGAGCTTTAACAATAAAGAAATTGTAGGCATTCCTGGTTCATTTTTCAAAACATCAAAACCACAAAAAGCCTGCACCTATGTTTCTGAAATTTCTCACACATAAGTACCTCACACCCTTCTGCAATGTGGCCAACTTTCACGATTCTAACTTTAAAAATAAAAAAGTAATGGGCATTTTTACCACAATACTAGGACGCCATTTTGAAAATAATTCAAAATGGCGTCCGATTCTCTGATGCGATGCAATGCAAATCGGACTGGAAAAAAAACCAGATTGGCTAAAATCAGAGCTCCTTGAGCCAGCATCGGAATCGGGAATCGGATGTCCGATTTTGCTTGAATTGTATCAGAATCAGGTATCAGATCTGATTCAATGCACATCCCTACTTTTGACAAAGTCCCTCACCAAAGAATCCTGAGCAAACTTAGCAGTCATGGAATGAGAGGTCCTTTTATAGATTAATAACTGATAAAAGAACAGAAAATAGTGAGTATGAATAAATGGTAAATTTTCCCAAAGGAGGGAAGTAAATAGTGGGGTCCCACAGGAAGCTATATTAGGACCAATGGTTTTCAACCCATTCATAAATGATGTGGAATTAAGAGTGAGCAGTGAAGTGGCCACCTTGCCAATCACACCAAATTATTTAGGATGGCTAAAACAAATAGGGATTGTGAGGAGCTCTAAAAGGGTCTCTCCAAATTGGGATAATGGGCATCCAAATGACAATTGTGGTTCAATGTAAGCAAATGAAAAGTGATACACATTGGGCAAAAAACCCAACTTCAAGTAAAACCTTATGGGATCTGAGCTAATGGTGTCTGACCAGTAAAGGGATCTTGTGGTGGACAGCTCGATGAAAATGCCAACACAGTGTACAACTGGATTGTTTTGTCCCCCATGCTGTTCAACATCTACATGAAACTGTTGAATGTGGTCATCTGGAGTTTTGGAGTACGTTGTCATCAGTATGCTGATGACATGCAACCCTATTTCTCCTTCTCATCATCATCAGGTGAGGCTGTGGATGTGCTGAACCAGTGCCTGGACACAACGATGGACTGGATGAAGGTTAATAAACTGAAACTCAATCCCGACAAGACTGACATGCTTTTAGTGGGTGGTTCTGCTGACTGAATGGAGGATGTTCAACCTGTTCTAGATGGAGTTACACTCCCCCTGGAAGAGCAAGTTCATAGCTTAGAGATTCTCCTAGAACCATCTCTGTCACTTGAGGCTCAGGTGGCCTCGGTGGCACGGGGTGCCTTCTACCAACTGCGGTTGGTGGCCCAGCTACACCCCTATCTGGACAGGAATAACCTGGCTTCAGTTGTAACCTCCAAGTTAGATTACTGCAATGCACTCTACATGGGGCTGCCTTTGAAGACGGTTCAGAAGCTGCAGCTTGTGCAAAATGCAGTGGCCAGATTGATAACAGGGACCAGAAGGTTCAAACTTATAAGACCGACTCTGGCCCACTTGCATTGTCTGCCTATACGTTTCTGAGCCCGATTCAAGGTGCTAGTTCTAACCTATAAAGCCTGCTATGTACAGTTCTGGTCACCATACCTAAAAAAACCAATTGTAGAGATGGAAAAAAATGATCAAGGGGCTGGAGCATCTCCCTTATGAGAGAAGGTTACAACAACTGGGAATTGTTTAGCTTGGAAAAATGGAGGGTAAGGAGAGACCTGATAGAGGTGTGCAAAATTATGCATGGGTTGAAGAATGTGGATAGGGAGACATTTTTCTCCCTCTCTCATAATCCCATAAAGCTGACTGTGGGAGATTCAAGACAGATAAAAAGAAATACTTCTTCACACAGTACATAGTTAAACTATGAAATTCACTACCACAAAATATAATAATGCCCTTGGATGGCTTCAAAAGAGGGCTAGGCAAATTCCTGGAGGAAACCATCAATGGCTACTAGTCCTCATGGCTATATGAGACCTATAGTATCAGAAGCAGTAAGCCTACGTACACCATTTACTTGGGAATTTGGGTGTCCCACATGTGGGTTCCTGGTCAACAGTTGTGTGAAAAGAATGCTGGAATGGATGGACCCTTAGTTAGATCCAGCATGAGTCTCCTTATGTTCTTTCTTTAAAATCATTTCTCCCCAATGGCAGACATTTTATTCCTTTTGTTGTTGTTTTTACAACTCACATCAACTAAAGTGGCACTACCATGGACCTTTAATTCAAAATTAGTGAAGCATGGTCCCGTCATAAGAATGGGAAATCATTACTAGTTGATAGTCATCATCATCATCATCATCATCATCATCAAAACTGCAGTTGATTCAGTTGAGTTTAGGGCTGGGTGATGGCACAGATGCCAACCCATAGCAGCAGTTTAACCATTGATTTGCAGATACTTCTAGCCTCTGGCTGCTGGTGCAGTTTGGAGCTTTTTAATTGGGGTCTTTTGGATAATGCGGAATAAAAGCAGGAAATAACACTATGAAAATGGTACATGGAATTTATAATGTGCCCCAACAGTTAGCAGTACACTTCAATACCGCTATAAAGCAGTAGTGTAGGAGCGTCATCAGATGAGCATTTTATCGCACACTCATTACTCCCCACTTATGGACGGTCGTGGGTCCTTTTGACAACATCCACCTCCCATATGTCTCCTGCTCCTTCTTGCCTTTTTTCTGTCACAAAACAGACCCCTTTAAATCTGATTTATTTGTTTGTTTGTTTTTTGGAACAAAATGTGCCGCCTTTTCCTGCGGTGTGCAGGAAAAGTGACGCGATAAAAATGCCCACTGAATGGGCCATGTGGTCATTGTTTACTTCCTCTTTCTTCCCCTGGGTGAAGTAAGAGGAAGTATCATAGAGCAGAAGTGGGTGGGGGGGAGTGACGGTAAGGAAATGTGATTTCCCCTCCCATCTGATGATGCTCTAGATCTAGCCCTAGTCTGCCTTCAGCGTCTCCTGGCTGCAAAGAACACCACAAGCACTGGTGACATAAGGCTCAGTCAGACCAACACACTGAGACTGTCATGTTTTGTACTGTTTCTGCTATCAAAGCACAAAATAATATTTAAAGTGTAGTGTATTTTGAAATAATTATGCCTTCCAATAATTTTACGGTTCACTTCACGTGAGTTCATATTATTTGCCTTGTTTGCAAAATATTGTTTCTTATTACTTTATGTTTGTGCAGAACAGGAACTGGTAAGTCTAAATTCTTTGGACCATGCCATTCTCAAGGAACAACAAAGAGCCATAGTTCTACTTGTTTCCTTCCTCCACTTGCAATACACTTCAAGGGCAAGAAGGGCTTAGATTTCATTTCTGAACAATTTATGTAATCTGGCTTGGACTCAAATGGGTGGATCACAGCCAGTAGCCTCCCAGATATATTTAAGCTCAGTCTGTGATGAGGTCCCATATTGAGACCATTGCCTGTTGCCATCTGGTACACAATAAACAACCATCTCCACCATGAAACTGACAACCGCCCTTCTGCTAGTCGGTCTGATGCTTTGCTGCTATTCAGGTGAGTTGCTTGAAAGAATGTTACTTTCTGAAGTCACTGGATCATTTGTGGGTAAGTCTATACTCCTCCATATAAAAGAGCTCCACAACTAGAGAATGTAGTATTCCATACAGTCTTTGAACAGCATTTAATAACTCTTAAATGCTACACAATAGAGATGTATGAACCTCCAGTGGTGGTCTGCCACAGGGAAATGTAAGCCGCTTGGCTCTCCTCCATTCCAAATGGCACGATAGGTTACAGGCTGGCACCATTAGCATATCATGGAAAAAATATGGCTATAAATTGCATAGTTTATGGCATTTCTGGCAGTAAGGCATTTCCTTCTACATAAGCTGCAATTTATGTAGAAGAAAAATGCTTTACTGCTGCAAATTCCCTAAACTGCAATTTTCAACCATAATTTTTCCTGCGATATGCTAATAGTGGCTGCTATTAGCCTACTGAGCTGTTTAGAATGGAGGAGAGATGCCCCTAGGAAATTCAGCAGACCCGGAGTTGAGTGGAGCCAGTCCACTGTGGAAACTGCAGGTTGGATTCTTCAGAATTTGGCATTATTTGAGTCCACAGCGGATTTCTCTTCCATCCCTACTAATCAAATTAGCAAGTAATAAAGAGGTATACGTATTGGATTCATACAACATCCAAAGCCCAAAGAGAATCAGGCCACTTCAGACTCATTCTATTAGGTGACAAGGCAAAATAGTAGACTGACCAGATAAAATCCAGGTCAGGGCTCATGTAACTTTAACAGTTGTAGAGAAAAGGGAATTTCAGCCCATGTCATTTGTATGCAATCAGTTCCTGGTGATATTCCCTCTTCATCACAACAGTTAAAGGTGCAGGCACTATACTAGAGTGACCAGATACAAAAGAAGGCAGGGCCACTGCAACTTTAACTGTTGTGATGAAGAGGGAATTTCACCAGGAACTAATTGCATACAAATAACACTGGCTGAAATTCCCTTTTCTCTACAACTGTTAAAGTTACATGAGCCCTGACCTGGATTTTATCTGGTCACCCTACAAAATAGGCTTCCCTCAAAGCCAACACAACTGAAGCTGCTCCAGAATGCAGCTTAGTTAATGATTCTTGGTGTCAATACAATGTACACTCATAGACTATATGTCTTTGTTTTTTAAAAAATTCTGAGAAGGGAGAGGGAGGAGGGACTGGGACTGAATGATGTACAGGTCCACCTTCTACTCCATTTTACATAGGCTTCAAACACTGTGCTTTGCAAGAGGGCAAGAATGGAACCATGAGACAGCCATTCTTCTCATGCCACCACACTTCACTATGAAAAAGCCTTCAACTAGTTTTTAAGAATCGGAACACTGTGCCATTTTCATACAAATTGACCAAAAAGCCCATGTGGGCAGGGTGGGCAGGAAAAGTAGTGGAAGCAAGTCACTTTCTCCAAATAGGAGAATTCTCCTTCTACAGCAACCACTCCATCTGTCCTTCTGAAACTCTCCAGGTTTTTTAGTTAGGACATTTCTAGGCTACCTGTAATTTTCAGAACAATGGTACACAAGGAACATAGGAGGATAGACAAGTTCTCTTTTGGACATCCTCAAAATGTACAGGTTGCTCTTGCACAAAGTCCCCTGTGAATATCCTTCTAAAATTCATATTGCTTGTTCCTTAAACAAGAGGAAACCATGACTCCAACTTCCATCCAATTATGAAAAGAAATAAGAAAAAATATTGGCATTTCTCTTTCAAAATAAATTAAAATATTAATATGTAGCTTGAGATGTACATCATCAGTTGCCTTCTCAATATTCTCTGAGCCAATTTGAATAGGGTATAGTGTCAGACTAGAAGTCAGACTAGTAGGATGCTACCTTATTCCAATTATGACTATTGGTTCATCTTTCCACTCCTGCCTATCTTGACTGGCAAAGGCTCTCCAGGGTTTCAAGGCTGAGGGCTTTCCACCAGCTGCCGCTTGACCCTTCTCACTAGACAAGGGGCATTGAATCTGGGACCTTCTGCAGGCAATTTATGTGCTCTACAACTGAACTGTGGACCCTCCTCAAATAGCAAATACCAAAGCACTTGGCATCCTTATTGAAGCATTCATTTCTTTATTTGTAATATTTGTATTCCAACTTTCCACCAGATGTGCTGTAGGTGGCTGAGGATAAAAATGCAGATATAATACACAGCTACTACAATGAAGTTACATTGGATACAATCCAAACCAAGCTACATTTGACACATATTTTTAATTGTTGAGTGTAGTGGTATATCAGCTGCATGGGATCTCCAACATTAGGTAGGGCATTTACCTTTTAAAATAAAATACATAAATATTACTTGTTAGATCCTGCATCCATCCCCCTGGGTTGCATTTGCAAGCTGTTTCAGTTGGACTGGGACCATGTGTACAGCAATAAAGAAAAGATCTAGTTCAACATCTTTAGGGCACAATCCTATGCATGTTTGAATGAATAGACAAATGTTCTACAATCCCCAGCATGCCCCAGTTAGCCATGCTTGTTGGGGCATGCTGGGAGTTGTATGACTATTTTCTGTTTAAATATGCATAGGATTGCACCCTTAATTACATGTTTGTGGCAGTGTGGATTAAATCTAGTATTTCTTTTGCTTCCTATAAGTGGTCAGTATGGGGCCATGTGTGTATTTGGGCCTATGTGTTCATTTCTGCACCTACTCTTGATTGTTCTCTTTATATTTGCCATGGTAAAATGCAATTTACCCCACATCAAATCTGAGAAATTTCGTTAGGGTGACCATCCGCCCGGATTTGTCCGGACATGCCCGGAAAATGGGAAGCAAATCCGCATCCGGGGGAAAAAACTGTTTTGGGGGGCCAAATCCAGAAATTTAGCCCCCGAAAAGGGTGACCAGATGGCCCTGGGGCGATCTGGGCCAACCGGGAGGCGGCGGGGGCAAACCGGGGCAGCGGGGGGGTCACGCAGCAGTGGTGGGAAGCGAGTGGCGCGAGGCACTTACTTGCTGGGGCGTCCGCTTCCCTCCGGTGCTCGGAATCTACTGAGAAACAGGCTTCGCGGCCTGTCCCTCAGTAGCGCGCCGGGTGATGACATCACCCAGTGCTCTACTGAGAGGCAGGCCGTGAAGCCTGTTTCTCAGTAGAAGGGACTAGCGGGCAGCAGCGGAAGGAAGTGGACAGCCCGGCAAGTAAGTGGGGACCTCCCTCTCCCTCCCCCCACTCGCGCTCCTTGCCCGCTGTGTGGTCTCTAGTCGCTGCTAACCTGAATTTACCAGTTGAAGCTATACTACAAATATAGAATTATGGGAATATAGGTGTGAGGATAACATTTAGTAAACAAGATGGGGAAGAAATAACATTATTTGATGCTTTCCTATAGTATTGCTAAGCTTAGAGGAACCCCAGGAATCATAGAATCATAGAATAGTAGAGTTGGAAGGGGCCTATAAGGCCATTGAGTCCAATCCACTGCTCAATGCAGGAATCCACCTGGAAGCATACCTGACAGATGGCTGTCCAGCTGCATCTTGAAAGCCTCTCGTGTGGGAGAGCCCACGACCTCCCTAGATAATTGGTTCCATTGTCGTACTGCTCTAACAGTCAGGATGTTTTTCTTTATGTCCAGCTGGAACCTGGGCCAGATCTACACCAAATATGATATAACACTTTGAAAATGGTTTGAAAACTGTGTATGGAGTGTGTCATGGGCCCCAACAGTTGTCAATACTGGTACAAACCATTTTAAAACAGTAGTGTAGATCCTGCCCTGGTTTCCTGTAACGTGAGCCCATTATTCCATGTCCGGCACTTTGGGATGGTTTATTTATTTATTTATTTTATTCCATTTATATACCACCCCATAGCTGAAGCTCTCTGGACGGTTTACAAAAATTAAAAACATTGAACATTAAAAACACTGATATACAACATTTAAAACCATAAAGCATAAAAACAAGTTAAAATTACAATATCCTTCTGGGTTGAGAAGAGATCCTGACCCTCCTCTGTATGACAACCCTGCCCCAGTAGGTACAAGAGGAGAGAAAAGCAAAGGATGCCTCAGAGGCCACTGAAACAAATTTTCTGGACAAGGGGATCAACAGTTCATTTACTTGGTAGTAATCCCCTTTGAGCTTAATGGGACTTACTTTTGAGGAAACATGCAAGGGATTGCATTGTTAGAGCCTTTAAATTTAGGGGTGTTGAACCTCGTTCACCCTGAGGGCCAAATTACATTTAGGAGGAGATCTTAGGGATGTCATTCCAGTGGTGGGCAAAAAAAAAAGGCAAGCCCCCTCCCGAAACAAAACCCCCAGAAATACTGGCATATTTTAGCTTGAAGCTCTTATTGTGTGTAAGTAAGCCTTAGGAAAGACATCTCAATCTTTTAGAATGGGAAAAAAAACCTGCACAAAAGCTAGAAAACCACCAAACTATCAGTGGTTGAGGGAGAGGGGATATGACTGCCTGGAGACATCTGGAAGTCCAGACTGGGCCCCCCAGAAGGCTGGATCTGGCCCTTGCAGCTCAGGTTCTGCACCTCCACTTTAACCGAAAGGTACCAAAGGACTCTTAGTGGTAGCAGTGGGGATTACGATTAGCTCTGTGTGTGTGTGTGTGTGTGAGAGAGAGAGAGAGAGAGAGAGAGAGTGAGCAAAGTTTGCAACATCCTGAGGCTAATCCTGTTTTCCAAGACTTCCCCAGCCAAAATAACACAGGCTGCCTCCTCAAAAGAGGTTTAATGCTCTTTGAAGTCTCATTAAAAAATTTACTTCTACACCAGCGGAGCGCAAATGGGGCGTAGAGGCACGTTATCTCCCCGATTGTGCGCATTATCAAATGCGTGTTAAATAGCGAGTTTTATTTTGCTCCGTCCATTAAAGCGCATTTTGACGGGAAGCTGCTGCCGCCGCCGCCACTCCTTGCAAGTCGCGGCGGGCTCGAACTGCCGAACTGAAGCGGAGACACGTGGGGAAGGCGGGCGACTACCCTCCACCCGCCAGCTGTCCCTTCCGCTCGCTGGAGCAGGATGAGGAGGGGGCTGCCTGGCTGCGGCTAGCGTCGGCGAAGGAGGGAAGGGGGACGCCGCAGCCGAAGGAGACGCAGAGAAGGAGGAGGCAGTTCACGCGTCCTGCCGCTGCACTCTGAGGGGACGCCGCTGCCAGCGCCGCCGCCGCCTTTTCCTCTCCCCGTTGCTGCCACGGCTGCTTCATCTCTGGGCGCCCGCCCGCCCGTGACTCCTTCCCCACAAGAGGGGTGCCTCCTGCTATTGCCGTTGCGCGCGTTGCATGGGGCGCGAGCACTCGCCGCTTCCCAGATATGGTCAAGGCGGCATCGGGGGCGGAGGTGGCAGTGCCGGCGGCAGCGGGCTCTCTGTGATCCCCAGCACCCGCGGTGGGGGGCCTGGCAGGAGAAGGAGGAGGAAGAAGAGGGGGTAAAGGAAGGCGAGCAGGAGGAGGAGCGCTCGCCTGCTGCCCACAGCCTACCAGCCAGCCAGCTGTGGAGCGGCGGGGAGGGAAGGGGAGGGGAGGGGAGGGCCTTTTGTCGCCGCCTCTCGTGCAGAGGTATTAGGCGTAAATGCGCTTCAGCGATAGTGCGCATAATCGCCTAACTGGGCGCAAAAGCGAATCCTTGTAGAGGGGACCACAGTAGTCCAACACATCTGGAGGGCAGCAGGCTGGGAAAGGTGGGTTTATTCTATCCAAAATCTGGTCTCTTTAGGACTATACTTCAGATATTCTCATTCAAATCCCAGGAAAACCAAAAAGAAATATATTTAGCCATAGGCAGTTATGCATATGGATGTTCTGCTGCTGCTGACCTCTTATTTCAAACATTTGCATTCCAGCTACTGCTGCTGAGGTTTGCCCTGAACTTGTTAATATTCTCACCAAGTTCCTTCTTGGACCACATGATGACTACATGAAAGCGATTGCTCCCTATGCTCCCACTGAATTTATGAAACGTGCTGCTTCTCAGCTGAAGCAATGTGCACTTGGACTTCCACTGAAATATCTAGAGGCAAAAGGCGAAGTGTTGGTAATTCCTTTCACATCCATACCCCCCAATACTTAGAACACAGTCTGGGTTCTACTCAGGGCAAATTCATGCATGTGTTTCCAATGTCTAAGGATTTCAAAGAATAGAATTCCAGAATTTAAGAAATCGGTGGGACTTTGGTGGCCATTTAATCCAACCTCCTGGGTTGTAGAGCTCTTAATATTAGGAAGTTTCTAATATTCAGCTGAAAACTGCATCCTTGCAATTTCCACCCAATCAGAGCAAGAGAGAACAAGCCTAATTCATCATACACATGAGAACTAGTCAGAAATTTGGAGACAACTCCCATGCCTCCCTTTATTCTTCTCTTTTCAAGGCTTAAACAGCCTGTTACTCCCACTTTTTCATTAGAATTCAGCTTGCAGGTCTCACACAGCCATGACAGATCAAATGACCCATTATGTGAGCCTCGTGTCCCCTCGCACCAATTCAAACACAATATTTTTCAGCAGATGCAGGGACCACAATCATTTGCCAAACACTGGGGGCTTGTTCAATCATGTCTGTTTATCACTTAATGTCTCCGGCATACACTGGCGGATGGCATTATCCCACCTTTTGGCAAAAGCTTCCAATGTGCATAACTAGCCCAGGAGAATAAAACCAGAATAAAATTCTGCATTGACTCTGGCCAAATCCCCTAATCTGAGGCGAGGCAGGCTAATTCAGCCTGCCTTGCCCCAATCTAGAGGTGCCCAAAGGCCAAAGCAGATCGAAACCAAAGCCTCAGAGCATCTTGGGCCAATTCAGGGCATTGCAGGGCCACTTCTCCATACTCAGGAAAGCTGGTGCAAGGCTGGCTGTGAGTCCAGGTGAGTCCACTGGGCTCCAGGTGAATCCATTGGACTCACTTCACTCTTCCTTCCCGGCCTCCTGCTACCACCGCAACTGCTGCCAGGACTTACCTGCAAATGCATCCTCCCCCTGAGAGCCAGGTTGCGATTTAAAGTTATTGTGAGGCTCTTTACTTTTAGTATATTGATAACTGCAAACTATGGCAGCCATAAAAGGGAAATGACCCTTTATGGCTGCCATAATTTGCAACCATAGATATACTAAAAGTAAAGAGCCCCGCACTAACTTTAAATCATGGCCTGGCTCTCAGGAGGAGGATGCATTTGCAGGTAAGTCCCGGTGGCGGCGGCTCTGAGTTGGGAGAGCATGAGGGTATTGAGGAGGCAGTGCAGGGAGTTGGGAGTGCAATGGACTCCCTGTTGGCCTTGCTGTCAGATGTCATGGATGCCAGCCATGTGGCCGGCACCCAGGAACCTGCAAGGCCAACACACTTTGGAGGGGCTGAATCTCACCTCTGCTTCAGTACTGAGGTGAGGCATGGGTGTCTGGGGGGGGGGGGGGAATCTGCACAACCCTAAATAAAACTCCCTTCAGCTGGCACATAAAAGCTGAAAAATTATGCACTAGTTGTGCCTCTGCAGGAAGACGGTGCCAGGGTGCCAAAAGTGCATTTAGCACATTCACCTACATCTAGGGTGTAGACCCTCAGGTCTTGGGCTGAAACTGGCTCACCTGATGTCCCAGTAAGTCCCCCTAGGGTTTCCCAGATGGTCACACCACCTCCCCCTGACCCCACCCCATTTCACTGACCCACCCACTTTCCCCTGACCACCAAACGTTTGATGGTTGCCCAGCTTTTGTGTTGTTTTTTCTCCTCCCCATTTGAAAAGGCTGAAATGCCTCTCCTAAGGCTTTGTCAGTGGCAGAATGAGCTTTAAGCTGAAATAGGCTAGTATTTTAAATATTCTTGGCTCCCGGCAGCGTCTCTGAATTGGAATTTGTTCCTTGGGCTGAAAGAAGTTCTTCTCCCATGACCTATTTGGAGCATTGCACATAGCCTTGGTGGGGGGGACAGTGTAGAGTGATGCACCTCCCCCCCATTAGACTTGAAGAAGCACATTCAGTCCCTGACAGATCAAGCTATGATTTATGCATACAGAGGTTTTATATTTACTGAGATAGTACAACCCATCCTTATCTATTTGGCATCTCTGTTCCAGAAAAATATCGTGGCAAAGTGTGAAGAGATACCACAAGTTCAGCTACCCTGAAGCTTTGGGGAATCAACCATATGGATCATTTAAGCTGTTGGCTGTGTGTGATTCCGTTTCGCTGATCTTCATCTGCAGAAATATGTCCAATCACTACCTGCAAGGATTATCGCTTTTCAAAATTATCTTCTTTTACAAGATCCAGAATCTTCAAATGCTTCTTTCAATTCACTTACTGTATACTTAATAAAGAAAAAGCAAACCAATGGGTTTTTATGATTCCCAGTGACCTGGGATTTGAGCCTGGGTCTTCCTGTCCTAGTCTGTCTTTCAATCTACCAAACCATATAGGTGGTTACAGTAACTAGTAATATTTCTTCTACCCATCTTGCAGGTGGGGGGAACCCTCTAAATTTTGCCACCAAAATGAGGTTTCTACATGTATTCTTTCATGAGTTATGACATATTTTCATTTGTATGAAGTCATACATCATTCAAACTTCAAGATTCTCTCTACGTCTATATTTTTTACAGGCCTCTATGACAGGTTCTGGATTACATTAGATTGCAGTACAATTTGTTTTGCTCCTTGTAGATTTGGTGGCTTCCTGTGCAGCGCTTTATGTGTTCCTAGTCCATATGTTAATAGCCCACCAATAGCACACAGTCTCTTGTTTCCAAGCCATCCGTGAAATTTCTCCCATCTTGTTCTTGGGTCTCTACCGCTGCACTCTGTCTACTGCCCACCCCACACTCCTCCAGCATCTCTCTGCCCTCTCTACCCATCCTTCCCTCTGATTCTGACTGACTGCATCCAATCCCATAGAAACCCCAGAGCTGAGCATTCATTGATCCTTATGTCTACAAGGTAAACAAGGGAAAGGTGGGGCAGGAAATGTCACATCATTCTGTCTTTCTTGAGTGATTCATAAAGGATTAGATTAGGAGCAAGAAAAATCCTCCTTGCTGAAATATAAACAAAGGAGCTGCCTTATACTGAGTCAGACAATTTTGTGAGATAAATAGCCAAAGTCCACAGAAGAGAAGCATATACAGGGGAGTGACAGAAGACAGTCACACGGGTTCAGTCACTCAGGTTACCTCTTGTTTAACTCATGGCCAGCACAAGCACCTGGTAACATGGAGCATTGGTGTCAAGCTCATGCATTTTTGAAAGGCCTCCAGCATGAGTCCTGGGGGATGTCTACATGCGGAGAAAGCCCCACGGTGGCTGTGGATCTGTGCCCCATTGGTTAGATGATGCAGGTACAACTTCACAGCCACTGTGAGGCTTCCCAGCACTGCTCCGATTTGAATAAGTTGGGGATTTATCCTGACTTTTTCAAAGGGAGTGATGTCAACATGGCGGTTCCACCATGTAACATTGCTCCGTGGCCAATTTGGGGCCAACCCAGAGGCAGAGCCTGGTGAAAGGCGACCAGCTGGATGGTTGCCCAGAAACCCCGTACTTGCTCCTCAGTTTGGGGATTACCTGACACCATGGTGGGAGAGGGAATGTGTGGGGTTGAGGAGGGAGGCAATACCAACCTGGTGCTGTGAAGACAGCCCCCGGGTCTGGGCATTTTGTCTAAATCAGTATAGGCAACCTTTTTGGGGCCTGGACATTTTGGGGAACTTAAGAAACTGTCCACAAAATGGCTGCCATGGGAGGCATGGAAAAGGAGAAGTGATGTGCCGAAAAGACTGAGTGTAAAGTAGTGTGGTCTAAACTAGGGATGTGCAGCAGATCGGATCCGATCCATGATCCGGATCCAATCCAGCCAAAATTGGATAAAACAAAATGATTCTGATTCTGATCCTATGAACCATCTGATCTGATCCGATGGGACCCGATCCAGATCGGGGGGAAAATCGGAAAACCGGATGCCATTTTGAATGCTTTTCCCCATAGCCTAGTATTATGTTACAAAAATGCCTATACCTTTTTCATTTTTAAAGATAGAAGGATGAAACTTGGGTACTTTGTAGATGGGTTAGGGGTAGTTATCTGTGAGAAATTTCAGAAAGATTGGTGCAGGCATTTTGTGGCAATGAATTTTTTAAATAAATAACCAGGGATGCCTATAACTTTTTCATTTTTAAAGTTCCACACATGAAACTTTGCCACATTGCAGGTGGTATGTTGGGACCCAAGTTTGTGAAATTTCAGAAACATAGGTCCTTGCCTTGTGTGGCAATTAATTTTAGAAAAATGGGTAGCAGTGGGGTAAATACAGTTATGCCTTCAATTTTTTTATTTTTAAAGATACAAACAGGAAACTTGGGCACATTACAGGTACCACTTTGGTTGATATGTGTGACAAATTTCAGAAAGATAGGTCCAGGCATGTAGTGGCAAGGTATGTTTGAAACAATGAGGAAAGAAACATCTATAACTTTTTTATTTTAAAAGTTAGTAGTCTGAAAGTTGCTCACTTTGTAGATGGGTTAGGGGTAGTTATCTGTGAGAAATTTCAGAAAGATAGGTCCAGGCATTTGGTGGCTACAATTTTTTTTAGATTAAAAGTTACAAAAGTGTTTCCACAGAGGCTTGAGCTGTCAATTGCATCCCCTCCCCCCTCCCCCTCTCTCTTTTATCTGTCAAAACTCTTTGTTGTTATAACTTTTAATCTAAAAAAATCATAGCCACCAAATTCCTGGACCTAACTATTTGAAATTTCTCACAGATAACTACCCCCAACCCATCTACAAAGTGAGCAACATTCAGACTTCTAACTTTTAAAATAAAAAACTTATAGGCATTTCTTTCCTCATTGTTTCAAAAATAACTTGCCACTACATGCCTGGACCTATCTTTCTGAAATTTCTCACACATATCAACCAAAGTGGTACCTGTAATGTGCCCAAGTTTCCTGTTTGTATCTTTAAAAATAAAAACGTTGAAGGCATAACTGTATTTACCCCACTGCTACCCATTTTTCTAAAATTAATTGCCACACAAGGCAAGGACCTATGTTCTGAAATTTCACACACATTGGGTTCCAACATACCACCTGCAATGTGGCAAAATTTCATGTGTGAAACTTTAAAAATGAAAACGTTATAGGCATTCCTGGTTAGTTGTTAAAAAATTCATTGCCACAAAATGCCTGCACCAATCTTTCTGAAATTTCTCACAGATAACTATCCCTAACCCATCTACAAAGTGCCAAGTTTCATCCTTCTATCTTTAAAAATGAAAAAAGTTATAGGTGTTTTTGTAACACAATACTAGGCTATGGAGAAATGCATTCAAAATGGTGTCCGATACAAAATCGGACATCTGATTTTCGTATCGGAATTGGATCAGATCCGATACAGTGGACTTCCAATTTTTTCCTATCTGATTTTTTTAAAAAAAAATCCAATTCCAATCCACTTTTTCCATTCATGCACATCCCTAGTCTGAACCCCAATGCATCAAACAACTCCATCGAACCCACAGTTTTCAACTCCAACAGAAATCTATACACAGCAATCTCAGCCGATGGTAAGAACATGTGTTAATGAAAATTAATTCTTTAAAAGGTGGGAGGGTTGGGGCACCTCAGCAGATGCCAAGAAAGGTGTCCGAGGACACCATTGTTGTCTACCCCTGCCTGGTCTAGGCTATCCTTCTTGTTGCCCTCCCATATAGTTGTCATGCGATCAGAAAAAAACAGCCTGGTCTGTTCATATCCTTAACAGAACTTGATCTCCAGAAATCAGCAGGCAAAGATTTTGAGAGCTTAGAGAAAAGCATTGTCAGCTGATAATTACTGCAGATCAAGGTGCTGTTATAGCCCTTGGAGAAGGAATTAGCCTGGTGCGGGGGGGGGGGGGAGGGAGGTGGAGAGAATTTAAGCTCTGTTTGAGGCCACAAAATGTCTCAGGCATGCACTAGATCTGGCTGGGATAAAGCATGTGAACACCAAAGCAGAACTATCTGAGCTTTGCCTGTGCTGCATCCTCCCCAATGGGAGGAAATGTGGGTCTGGTGATGCAGTTCCAGCAGAGGCACTAGAGGGAGCCTTCATGCAGCAAATCCAAGTCCTTGGCTGAAGTGCCAGCTGGAAATGGCACTTTGTCTGGGAACCAAATGACATCGTTGGAGTTGGCCACACCCTTTGACATCATGGTTGTGGCCACCTTCACCCCCGACAGCATTCAGGCTTTGGGGGGCTGAGGGAGGGGTGGGCATCTGGCAGCCTAAACATTGCCACCTTAAATGTGCAAATTATTTACTTTCAAGTCATTTCATACACTTCTATAAGACAGCTGTGGAGTCAGTAGTATGCCACTACTCAGCATAAAGGGTCAGTGTTTCACCTTTGGCATAGAGATTGCACTCTGTCAGATGTGAAAATCCTTTGCCCACTCAGGCATTTGCTAGCTTGCTCTAAAGGCATCCTCATCTGAAGTGCCTCATGTTGCAAGCTTCAGCCCTGGCATTTTTGCCGATTGCAGCAGCACTTTGCACAAATGTCCATTTCAGCAAATTAAAAATTTTTTAAAAATCATGCAAAAGGTCCCTAGAACTCAAGGGAAAATGCCAGCTGAGCCAGGCATGCCACCAAAGTCTGATGAGCCCCCAAAAGGCAAACCTTTCACAGTGATGGAAATCCTGATCTGGGACCAGGAAGATGCACCACGTTGTGCTTGTCCTGCATTGCCTTATCAAGCATCTGAACCTTACTGTATTACATGCTACTCCAGTGAGTTGGCACATGCCTGTTTGTTCCTTACATCAGTAACTGGCATGATGGGTTAAACAGTTGCTAATGGGCATCTCCTTGGATGCACTAGGGGTGAGAGTGGTACTGCTGCTATTGATGGGGGGCAGTGCTTGCCACTGTAGCTACTCAGGATTCTAACTAGCATTAGCCCTGGCACAATACTGATACAACAGCTCTGCAGGGCTTCAGAACAAAACACAAACAAATAATTAGCTGGATGGATGGCTTAGTTTCAAAAATGGATTATTTTCAAATCTTGCCTTGACATTTTTGACTACTGAAAACAACATCAATTGCAATTGTGCTGGGGACATCCGGTATGGAGTAGACAGATCGGGATCGTCTATCCTCCTGCGTGAGAAAAACTAAAAAGAACAATATCCCACTTATAAGAATTTCAAACTGAAAGTGGAAAGCAATGCTTATTATGGGAATCTTTACAGAGTAAGGGGAAGAAAACTGCAAGGTTGTAGATAAACCGGCAGTGTTATAAGACCTTAACGAACCTGGGAGAGCAGCCAAGCTGGGACATAAACGGCAGAGTGGCTTATCTTTGTTGATACAACTTCAAATTAAAGCAAAGAATAATTTGTACTTACGGAGAATACTGGACATTACTAACTAATTAGCAAGGATCTAAACAAGAGGTAGCAGAAAGACCGAATGCCGCAACTGTTGGCTGGATGCCTGATGAGTAGTGAAAGGGGGAGAAGTAAGAAAATTTTGCCACCGAGGTGGATTAGATCCAAAGTGCACCCCTCCAATAAGAGTTGGTCTTGTCTGACTAGAAAGAATTCAGAAAATTCAGAAGCAGTCATGACGAATGGGAAAATGGGTCCGCCGGCAACCGGAAGTGGGAATCATAAAAATGGAGCTAAGCCAGGAGCAGTTCCTAAGATAATGAAACCACAAACGGAGCTGATATCCTCTGAAGCTTTACTGGCTGGCATTCAAGACATGATAGATAAACAGAAGCAGGAGCTCATGCAGGAGGTTAAGAAGATCCAGATTTCTCAATCGGAATTACAAAGCGGTCTTCAAATGATTAATGACAAATTTGTATCTTTGGAGCAGCAAACAGATCAGAACAAAGATAAAATAAAAAAGCAAGAAATAATTTTACAAGAAATGGACTTACGTTTAATTTCTATGGAAGATAGAGACAGAAGAATGAATAGTCGCATCAGATTCTTCCAGGAACAGCAGGGGGAAAACTCAAAGATTCTGAAAGACAAGCTAATGGAATGGATTAAGGAGATGGATCCTCAAATGATATGGGCTGAAGAAGATATTGAAAGGATCCACAGAGTTGGACCTAAAAGGAGTGGAATGGTCCCAAGGGACATAATGGTAAGATTTGCCAGTTTTTACAAAAAAGAAAAATTGATGCAAGCCATTAGACATGCTGGGCAATTGATGTTCCAGTCTTCACAGATACAGATCTACAATGATCTACATTTTCAAACAATTCAATGGAGGAAAAGTGTGAAGCTGTGTACAACTACTCTGCGGAAGAACTCAATTGTTTATAGCTGGGGATATCCAGTATTCCTGAGATTTATGTACAAGGGGAAACAACACAGAATAACATTATGTGAGCAAGGAATGGTTCTTCTGCGGAGTCTGGGCCTGATGGAGAAAGAACAAGAAAGAGAAGAAGGGGCAGCAGGAGGAAGCAGTTTGTGACTGAGAAATGGATTAAAGAGGGATAGTAAGAAGAGTAAAGGGAGGGGGAATTCTGTTTTGGTTCCATGTTGGATGTTTGCCGCCCCCCCCAAAGGGTCCTAAGAAGAGGAGGATGGGAGCCATTGCCCAGGGAAATCTGGGGTTGAAGGGGGGGAAATGGGGGTTGAATGTGGGGGGAGGGGAGGGAAGGTGGGGGTAATTGTGACACATTAGGAGACCTACAGAGAAAATTAAAAATGGAGATATGGAAAATAAAGTAAGATTGATAACTTTAAATGTTAATGGGCTGGGTAGTGTTATTAAAAGAAAGAGGATTGAAGAGTTGTTGAATAAAAGGAAAGCTGATATAATATTTTTACAAGAAACACTTCAAAAAGAAGATGGTAGAAATGAACTTAAAATGAGGAACTTGGGTGCATATGAGAAAGCATATGGGACTTCTAAAGCAAGAGGAGTTGTGATAATAATCTCTAAAAAATGTGCACTTAATGTGGTTAAAGTGGTAAAGGACATGTGGGGAAGATTTATTATTTTACACTGTTTCTTGGAGGATGAAAAATATGTATTGGTTAATGTATATGCTCCAAATGAAAAGCAAATGGATTTTTATGATAAAGTGTTTAGTAATATGGGGAATGTAGAGAAAGTAAATATTGTAATGGCTGGAGACTTTAATATGGTGATGGACAAAATGGAAGATAAAGATACGATAAAAGGTATTGGGAAAACGGGTTTAGCAAAAGTAATGGAACAAAGAGAATTAAAGGATGTTTGGAGAATAGTAAAAGGGGAAGAAAAGAAATATACTTTTTATTCATCAAAATATAAGAGCTTCTCCAGGATTGATTATATATTTGTTTCAAAGAATATGCTTTCTAAGATTATGGATTGTGAAATAGGTGTAATTAAAGTTTCAGATCATGCATTAATCAGTGTGGATATTAAAATAAAGAAAGATTACAGGGAAGCAAAAAGGTGGAGATTAGATACTAAAATTTTAAGTTATAAAAACATTGTGGAAAAAATGAAAAAGGAAATTCAGACTATATGGGAAATAAATGAAATGGGGTAAACTCCCAGGGGATAGTTTGGGACACGATGAAAGCAGTAGTAAGAGGGATATGTATTAGAGAATCGTGTAAATTAAAAAGACAACAAGAGGCGCATAGTAAAAAGATCGAAGAGGAGATTAAGGAATTAGAGGAACAATTTAGAACAAACAAGGATATGCATATATATGCTCAACTCCAAGCAAAAAAGAAAGAATTTGAGGAAAAGGATATAGAGAGAGTTCAAACAGAATTAATATATTTGAAAAGGAATTTTTTTGAATATAGCAACAGAAATTCTAAAATGCTGGCAAGGTCCACGCAATCAAAGAAGGAAAAAAATATAATAGGGACAATTAAAGATAAAATGGGGAAAAGCTGTAATTTAATGAAGGATAAAGTTTTAAAAATTGAAGATTTTTATCAGGAAATGTATACATCAGAAGCGGGCCCACAAACTAGAATACAGGAATATATAGAGAAAAATTGGAAGATAAGATTACAAGGCAAGGATAGGGATTATATGGAAGCATTAGTGACGGAAAAAGAAATAGAGGGAATTATTGACAAATTGAAAGGAGGGAAATCTCCAGGAGTAGATGGACTGGGGCTGGAATATTATAAGATATTTAAAGAGCTTTTACTACCAAAAATGGAAAAATTTATAATAATATAATAAAGGGAGAGAAGACCCCGCCATCATGGGAACATTCGTTGATAATATTAAGCCCGAAACCAGATAAGGATTTAACGGACCCAGCATCATATAGACCTATTTCTTTAATTAATCAAGATTCTAAAATATTTACAGCAATTATGGCAACAAGATTGAATATCTTTATAAATAAGTATATAAAAAAGGATCGATGTGGATTTATTCCAGAGAGGCAAATGCCAAATTTAATAGGGAGGGTATTGAATATAATAAATACTATTAAAAGAAAAAATCTAAAAGCAGTTGATAGCTTTAGATATTTTTAAAGCCTTTGATTGCGTGGAATGGCTGGCGCTAAAAACTATTATAAAGATATTTGGTTTTGGAGAAAGGTTTATGGGAGTGATTAATCAGCTTTATGCAAACAATAAGGCGGAAGTAATGGTAAATGACGGTTTAACACAACAAATTACCTTAGCCCGAGGAACAAGACAAGGGTGTCCTCTCTCACCAATATTATTTGCAATTGTTATAGAAATATTAGCGAATGTTATTAGGGAAGATGAGAGGTTGAAGGGAATAGGAGGGGAAGATAAAATAAAAATTAATATGTTTGCGGATGATACTTTATTGACACTAGAAAATCAGAGGGGAAGTATAGAAGAAATAAAACAACATTTAAGAGAATTTGGAGAGAATACAGAGTTACAGATTAATTGGGGGAAATCAGAAATGAGGTTATTTAATTATGACAAAGAAGAAAGGGATGAGTGTAGTTTAAAATTTGATCTGAAGGTTAAAAATATAGTGCGCTATTTAGGAGTTTATATTACGAAAGATTTAGAAAAGCTAGAGGAAATAAATTTTAGTAGTTTAAAAAAACAGATAATGAAGAAGTTAGAGGCTTATAGGAAATTAAAGCATTCATGATTTGGTAGAATAGCGGTTATTAAAATGAAAATATTACCAAAGATTAACTTTTTGTTTAGAATGTTACCAATTAAAATAACAGAAGTAGAATTAAGAAGTTGGCAAAGTATGATAAATAATTATTGTAACGGAGATAGAAAAGCAAGAATTAATAAAACGAAATGGTATAAGATTCAAAGGAAAGGAGGGTTGGGACTCCCGAATATAAAGATGTATTATATAGCTAACCAATTAAGATACGTTATAAATAGTATAGCAGGGAAAGAGGATTTAGAATGGTTAAAGACGCAGACAGGAGAAATAGAATTAGAGTTACAAAATATTTTTTTTAGTAAAATACAAAAGAATCAACTGAAGGATATGGAAAATCCCATCCTAAGGAATATCATAGAAATTTGGGGAAGGTATAAAAAGAAATTAATATCAGGAATTTCTCCTCTAACCCCAGTTGTTTTATTGGAGAACTTCCCAGGTAATTTGAGAAGAGAATTGGAAGGGCCATTGAGGGGAAAAAATAATTAAAGTGAAAGATTGGCTGAAGAGACTGGTTAACAAAAAGCAAATAGAATAAGTTCTAAGAGGGCAAAAAAAATTATGGTTTAAGTGCTTACAACTGGAACAATGGACACAGAAATGGAAAAAGAAAAATAAGGATTGTAGAAAGGAAACAAGATTTGAAAAGCTAATTGAGTCAAGAGAGGAGGGGGAAAATAAAAGTAAAAAGGGTATAATAAGTGAAATATATAGTATATTGTTAGAGGAGGGAGAGCCACAAGAAATTTTGAAAACAATCTGGGAAGAAGATTTTAAAATTCAAATTACTGAGGATAGATGGGGAAGATATGGGAACTAAGAACTTTAAAGTTGTTATCAATAAGAATAAAAGAAAATCATTATAAAATAATTTGGAGATGGTATCTCACTCCTGTAAGATTACATCAGATAGATAAGAAAATGTCAAAGCTATGCTGGAGGGGATGTCAGGAAGTGGGGACTTATTTCCATATGTGGTGGACATGTGAGTATGTAAAAAAAAATTTGGAAAAGAGTTTTTAAAGAAATAAGTGAAATACTGCATAAGAAAGTGGAAGCAAGTTCAAATATAGCTTTATTGGGGATGTTTGATAAGAATATGAGAATAATAATATAAGAGAATTGATAAACAACCTCCTGACACTGGCTAGATTAATGATAGCTAAAAATTGGAAAATACAAGGGAATTATAGTATAGAAGAATGGTAGAAAGGAGTGTGGGATATTGCAATTAATGATAGATTAACATGTAAAATTAAAGTTAGGATGGGATTATCCAAAAAGAATGATTTGGAAAGTATTTGGGGAACATTTATAGAATATGTTTTAGTAAAGGGGAGAGGATGTACACCTTCAAAAGAATCACTGCAATTTTGGAAAAATGTATAATATAACAGAGCATGGAAGGTCTCAAGGGTAGGGGAGCACAGGGGGGATGTTGAGGGTTTGTTTATGTATTATGTTTATTTTATGTATTATATGTTGAAAAGTAAATAATTTTTTAAAAAAAAATGCAATTGTGCTCAGAAACACAGCTATTCTGCAATTCATTCCAATTTTTCTATTGCCCTTTTCTGGTTATTGAACTGTCTCCTTCCTTCCTTCTTTATTTAAAATCATTTCTCCCCACTGGCCGACTCTTCTTTTTTTTTTTAAACTCATGTCAAGTATAAAAGGGAATTCCCGTGGCCTTTTAATTCAAAACTATGTAAACCACCTATGTAAACCGCCCAGAGAACTTCGGCTATGGGGCGGTATACAAATGCAATAAATAAATAAAATAAATAAATAAAACTAGTATGGCATGGTACCTTCATAAGAATAGGAAATCATTAAATCATCATCATCATCATCAAACTGAAGTTGGTTCAGCTGGGTTTAGGGCTGGCTGATGGCCCATATACCAACCAACAGAAGCAGGTTAAGAACATAAGGACTTAAGAAGAGCCATGCTGGATCAGACCAAGGCCAGATCTACAACAAACAGGATATAACGGTATGAAAACGGTATGAAAGCAGTATATAAAAGACAAGAGCCACACCAACCAGGATATAGCAGTATATGGTATGTGTCAATGGGCCCCAACAGTTGCCATTGCACTTCAATACTTCTATAAAGCAGTAGTGTGACTCCTGCCTTTTATATACCGCTTTCATGCCGCTTTCATACTGCTATATCCTGCTTGGTGTAGATCTGGCCTAAGAGTCCATCTAGTCCAACACACTATTCACACAGTGCAACAGCAGCCTCCCACCCATATTCCCTGCCAACTGGTTTATACAGGCTTACTGCCTCTTATACTGTAGGTAACATATACCCATCAGTACTAGTAGCCATTGGTAGCCTCCTCCTCCAGGAATTTATCCAACCCCTTTTTAAACCATCCAAAGTAGCAGTCATCTTGTGGTAGTGAATTCCATAGTTTAACTATGTGCTGTGTGAAGAAGTACTTCCTTTTATCTCCCAGCAATCAGCTTCATGGGATGATCCCAGGTTCCAGTATTACAGAAGAGGGAGGAATATGTCTCCCTATCCACATTCTTCACACCATGCATAATTTTGTACACCTCTATCAGGTCTGCTCTTAGCATCCTTTTTTCCCAGCTAAACAATCCCAGCTATTGTACCTTTCCCTCATAGGGGAGATGCTCCAGCCCCTTGACCATTTTAGTTGCCGTTTTCTGCAAAGGTAAACCAATGGTTTGCCGATGCTTCTGGCCCCTGGTTGCTGAGGCAGTTTGGAGCTTCTGTCTTTACATGGAAAGTGACAAAGGTGTTAATGGTGTTGTGAGTTTATCTGGTCACCCTACCCATGTGTGCATACAGTTCTAGGTGCATTCTCTTACTGTGCCAGCAGGAACCTCAGTCATAGACTGACCAGATAAAATCCAGGTAAGGGCTCCTGTAACTTTAACAGTTGTAGAGAAAAGGGAATTTCAGCCAGTGTCATTTGTATGCAATTAGTTCCTGGTGAAATTCCCTCTTCATCACAACAGTTAAAGTTGCAGGGGCCCTGCCTTCTTCTGTATATGGTCACTCTAGTATAGTGCCTGCACCTTTAACTGTTGTGATGAAGAGAGAATATAACCAGGAACTAATTGCATACAAATGACTCTGGCTGAAATTCCCTTTTCTCTACAACTGTTAAAGTTACAGGAGCCCTGAACTGGATTTTATCTGGTCAGCCTAGACTCAGTCATGCAGTTTGGATGTTCAGCTGTATGTGCATAGGTTTGCCCACCCCCTGGCTGGCATTCTGGTCCATGTATGAATAGCAGTGACATAGCTGAGAGCTGCATAGAAGTTGGAGCTATGGACCACCCCCTCTCCACCATGAAGTTCTGCGAATGAGGAAGGGCATTTGCATGGTTAAAAGCCTCATCTGGAAGCACCTTAAAGGTAACCCTACCAGAATTGTTCTCTGGATTCCCCAAGACAGTCTCTGGGATTAATTGTGACCAAGTTGATTTGTCATACACATGTAAATGAAGCTGGAGTCCAGAAATGCAAATCCAATGAGTTTAATAAAACATGAAGTATGAAGGATTCAAGAACATTGCATGAAATTTCTCTAGGTTTTCAGTAGCACAATGATTATTCCTTCCCAGGGAAGGTGAAATATTTTGATCAATGACAGTACAAAAGAAAAAAGAAGAAGAAGAATGGATAACTGAGAATTATTTTTCATCAAGTGATGTTGGTAGTCAGCCTGTGAAATTAGTATGACATCCTTCAACGACTAGAATCCTTGGTATCATCCGGACATTCACCCATTACTGTAGCCTGAAATAAAATGAAATGAAGGTCAATAAAGAGTGCTGAAAGAAAAAGAAAAAAGTTAGGGGGGTGCTTGGCTCTTGGAGAACATCTGATACTCAATCAGCCTGTTGGGTCAATCAGCAGCCTGCTTCCCCAACAGTATCAAATGGTCTCATGAGGGATGAGTGAAAATAAAGGGTGCCTTTGCCTTCTCCCTGTGGCTTGGCTCACTTGTCTGAACCACAGGAACTGACGATGGATCTTTTATCTGGATAAGCCCGGGCTTTGCTTTTGATGGATGTAGCCATTCTACAAAAGCCTTGATCTGGAGGGGATGGTGCTATGTGCTATGGGTGTGAAATACTGTATGGAGAAGGCTGTCAGAAAGTGTCATCAGACAGGGGGATTTTTGGGTTTTCCTACCATTGCTATGGCTTCCTGTTGCTGCCCCACAATAGCAATGATTCTTTACCTGGGGAGAGAAAGAGGAAGCAGCAACAACTATGTGGCCCATTCAGGGGCCGTTTTATTGCACTATTTTCCCTGCACACAGCAGGAAATGGTGGCACATTCTGTTTGTTTTTTAAAAGATGGATTAACTATTTTGCAATGGAAAAATGAGCAGAAGGAGCAGGAGGCGAGCGAGAGGTGGACGTCATCGTCTAAAGGACATGCAAACATCCATAAGTGGGCAGTAGTGAGCCTGCGATGAAGCACTCATCCTATGACACTCAGAGTGTAGAGGGTTGGGGGTGTCTATATGAGGGCGCATCGAGCCCCAATTATCCCACACTTGTGTTCCTGCCAAGTAGTCCCCACAGTAAGGAGTGCAAGTGTGGCAGAGGATGGGGTGGACTGTAGTCTGCTCCAGACTGGCGGGCGCTGCGAGGCTCTTCACCAGGCAGATCAGCAGCAGAGCCAAAGCGATGTACTCCTTGGCCCAGATGAGGCAACAGCCCCAGCCTGGCATCAGCCTCGCGGAAGGATGCGGGCTGATCCACCCACCAGGGACACCTCCCATGGGCAGCTGGAGAAGCAGCAACCCCGCCTCGCCTCTCCATGGCCCCCAGTGCAGCGCTGCTGCCCTTCGCCTTGCCGGGGCACATGCCGGCATTTACAGGAAGGGACCGGTGAGCGGGGGGTGAGATCCACGACACGAGGCAAGGCAGGGGGAGCGAGAGGGAGTTGTCAGCTGCACCAAAGGCTTTCCAGCAACCAATCAGGGGTCACTATTGGCTGGGAAATGCCTCCAAGACAAAGTCAGAACATGCTGACAGACTGGGGATGCGCCATCACCTTGCTGGAAGAGGAAAAAGTCAGGGTAAGCCCCCAACTTTTTAAATTCGGGTCTTCGGAAGAAAGCCCTGGGATGGTTCCACAATGGCTGCAGCATCATATAAATGATGTGCCGCCATTGCAGATCCACCCGAGGGCTTTCCCCTCCTCAAGATGCACCCTTGGACAAGGTATTTGAATACTTCATAGACATTCAGAGTCTGTGGTCTTTATGTGAAAATATTCTTTTTAAACTAACCGAGTGTAAGTGAAATTCTAATTGAAAGGTTCATACTTTTATCATGGCTGTTGGCTGTTAGAGTTATTGCACTTTTGGGTTTTAGAATCATTTATTCTTTCTATTGTACACCATTCTGAAATCTGATATGACGAAGGGTAGTATAGAATTTTTGAAAGTAAATAAATAAAAATAAAAATAAATTGATTGGGTTTGGGGTATGGAATCCAGAATGTTTGTATTGTTTTGAAGTGCAAACAAGAAAAATGACAAAATGTGTACTTGCCAGAGTTCGAGCGTAATCATTTCTTTCCTTCTCTGTGAATTTGTGGGAACACTCTTTCACCTTCAGTGCACCAGCTATCCCATCTTTATCCTCTGGGTGGCTTTTAACAAATTCCTGAAAGTCTTCATCTGTTAAATATATTCCTGCACTGAGATATGTCTCAGAATGATCACACACAGTAGTAACTAGGAAGAGGCAAAACATAAAAGGTGATTAAAATACTTTAAACAGATATCATTTCAACTTTTTGCGCTGTTTTTAAAAAAATAATTACACGATAACAGCTTGGAAGCCGTGTGTCTCACTTGATCCAATTGCCACTTACACTAAAAGGAATCTGCAGGAAAGCGCTGAGCTCCCACATGAATTGAGAACCTATTTAAGAACTCCTTGTGATTTGTGCAGTGTTTCCATGCCAGAGGCTGCCTCTACAAGAGAGGTTTAAAGTTCTTTCAAGGCACTTAAAAAAATTTACCTCTACAAGAACGGAGCGCAAATCAGGCGTAGAAGCGCGTTATCTCTCCGATTATGTGCATTATCGAATGCGCGTTAAATCGCGAGTTTTATTTTGCTCCGGCCGTTAAAGCGCATTTTGCCTATGTGAACAAGCGCTTATGCGCATTAACTACTTGTAAAGCGCATTTTGGTCATCCATTAATGCGCTTCGCCGCCTCTCACCGCCTCTCATGCAGAGGTATTAGGTGTAAATGTGCTTCAGCGATTATGCACATAATCGCCTAACTGGGCGCAAAAGCGAATCCTTGTAGAGGGGACCAGAGATCTGCAGCCCTGATGGGAGGGAGCTACAGTTGTTGAGGGCTGAACATTCAATAAGGAACATTCAAATATTATGCTTTCTCTGTGACATACCAGCCAAAGAAGTGCATTCTTGGACCTCCACATGGTTCGAGTATGTAAACTAGCCCACACTCTCCATCCTGATGCCCACTGTAGAACAAACATATACTTCCTCCTCATGGGATACACTTAAACTAGGCTGACCATATGAAAAGGAGGACAGGACTCCTGTGTCTTTAACAGTTTCATAGAAAAGGGAATTTCAGCAGGTGTTATTTGTATATATGCAAAACCTGGTGAAATTACCTCATCATCACAAAGTTAAAGCTGCAGAAGTCCTGCCCTCTTTTGTACATGGTCAAGAGGACAGGGCACCTGCCACTTTAACTGTTGTGATGAAGAGGGGATTTCACCAGGTTCTGTGTATCTACAAATGACATCTACTGAAATTCCCTGTCCTTTGCAACTGTTAAAGATACAGGGGCCCTGTCCTCCTTTTCATATGGTCACCCTACTTAAACCTGCTGGTTGTTTGGGGAGATTTTTAGAGATCAGTTCTTAGAGATCAGTGGCTTGGCAAGATGCATCCCAAAATCAACTGGAGGGTGCAATGCTAAACACAAAATGGGATTTACTTTGGAGTAAACCTGAATTGGATTGAGCTGACATAGGAGGGCTTTTTGTCACCTTATTCTCAGGACTAGAAGATCCAGCACAGTCTCCTGAAGAATGGAGGTTTTTCATCATTCTTGAAGATTGATACTTACGGTGACCATATTTGGGAAATTAAAAAAGAGGACACCCAGTGGGGGGGGGGCAGGAAAGTGCACTTTCCAGGACCTCTGGAAAGCATGTCATTCCCTCTGCCATGCTATTGGCAGCAGCCATTAGCATGGCTGTTGTGAGTGACATGCTTTCCAGAGGCCCCAGAAAGTGCGCTTTCCCCTCCTCCACTCCAATCAGGACATTAAGGGCCCCAATTGGAGAGGAGGGGAAAACGTGTCATACCTGCCCCCCTGCTCCAATAAGGGCCTCCAGAAAGCACATCGTTCCCCCGCTGCCACACTAATGGTGGTCTTAAAGGGGAAAGTGTGTCATTTCAGGACATTATAGAAAATTACAGAAAATCCCCCGACACCCAGGATAGAACAAAATCCAGGACAAATCCAGGAAAATCCTGACAGTTGGTCACCCTATCTAGGATTTGTGAAAGCTGCCCTCCCTCTCAACTTCCCAAACACACATGCTCTGTTATTTACACTCCTTTCTCTCCAATGGCTCCTCTATGCTTCCTAAGAGCTGGCAAAATTTCAATACCTTCTGGAACTTCATTCCCTTGGGCATCAGCACTGTGAGCTACTGAGCCCCATTCAGTGAAGTGGTGAGTGTCTCTGAGAATCAGTTTAGAGGAGACTTTTTGTTCAACACACAAGCATTTTTGGTTAATTTGCATAAAGAGACTAACTGAATCCGATAATTACTGTCTTGTTGGCTGGAACAAGGATCCTGCAGTCACAAAACCTGCTGCCAGATTTGTTTGCAGTTGCCCTATTCACATCTTACAGTTGGCCACAAAAGTCAATGCCAAATGAGAGGAGGTTCTGCTTGCATGGAGAATCAGGTGGCCAAAGTGTCCTGGTTGGGGAGTTTATTTCGCCGAGATGGCATTTAATTTACAAATGCCGTCTCTGAAGACACTGCACTGAATTCTGGCATTTTTGCTTCTTCAGCGTATTTTGGCAAAGAGCCATACATGGTATAGGTAGTACTTACCAGAGGAGCAGTAACATGCTGGAATGAGGAGCAGGAGGATGAGGGCCAGCTTCATGGTGGAGAAGAATAGTCAGCTTGAGTTGCAATACGCAGCCAAAGCGTTTGGGATCCTGAGCCGCACAGCACAGTTCTATATACAGAAGACAACAAGCACCGCTCCGCCCACAATATGACACAGAGGACACATGATTTCATTCACATGTGTTCTGTTCCTTATATCTGGAAAAATGAGAGAGGAATCGTCCCCTTGATTTATGTCTCTTGAAAATCTTGGTCTAGAATGGAGTCTGAAGGAGACGTGGGGGACGTTGCTTCACACGCTACAAAACAAATGGATACGGCATGGGTCACGAATAATGTGCTCTGTGCTGTAAAAGCTATCCTTGGAAAATAAAAGCTGGTTTTGAGCACAAGCGTGCACACAGACACACACACACACACACACACACAAGTACTGTAGGAACCTAGGGCCATGCATGTCTCCCCAGGGGCAGGTATGCACAATACACATGGTATATAGAATAAAAATAGTCAAAATAGCCAATAAGGTGTTGTGCTTGCTGGAATGTTGTGTTTGGATGAGTAAAATCACCACTTATATACGAAGCTCACTGGGTAGTTTCTGGAAAAACAATCTCTCCCTCGGCGTTACCCACCTTGACAGTGGCAAGCCACTCAGAGTTCCTTGTTGGGAAGAGACAAATGATAGAAAAGAAGCAAAATAGATACCTCTCATATGTTATACTTAAGTGCAAGGTATGTAGCCTATTTACCAAAACAATAGTGGACACCATGCTGAGCAGCAGTGCAAATACTGGGCCGTACACGCTAGGTGTGGTTAGATACTGTGAGGTCATCAAGGTTAGATACTGTGTGGTCATATTTCCCTAATCACTCTACCTTATTTAATTGTGGTACAGACTTGCATAGTTGTCCAAAACAAGATTCTAGATGAAATGATAATTTCTTTCCTGCTATGCACTCATCCTTTAGAGCTGACTTCTCTTAAGCATGACAGTAAATGGTACTATCTTCAGGGATGAGGGGCCACTTTGCAGAGATAGAATTCATCTCACGTTGGCCGGATCTACACCTTGGCCCTTTCTGCACCAGCCATTTCCCCGTGGCTGCCCCTGCCCGCAAGCAGACACGGGCTAGCCCTCCATATTCCCAGGAGTTCAGGGAACGCATTTATCCCAATTTGTTCCCTGCTCCCAGGAGGGCAGCGAGATGGGCAGCTGGTGTGGCAGCCCATCCCGGGCACAGCTGTGCTTACCCGTGAGTATGCACAGCTGCATCGATAGCCATGGAGCCGCACCGTGCGGTTCCGAGGCCATCAGGGGGGACAGCACAATCGCTATCCCCAGGATGGCGGGGGGAGGGGGGCCGATCACACGCCATGGTTTTTTTTAATTATTACTTTTGCGGAGGAGTGCTCATGCGCTGCTCTGCGGATCGTCCCCCAAAAATGGCCACCATAACTTGCGATGGCCTGACAGGAGCCTGGGCCATCGCGTTGCAGCCTCATTGCGCCGGACCCGGAAGTGCTCACTTCTGGGTTTGGGTGCTTCCAGCCCACTCCACCCCTATGGTGCAGAAAGGGCCATAGTTTCAAATCATTACAAGTGTGGAATAAAAAAACAGGAAATAACACTATGGAAGTGGTACGTGGAATGTGAATTGTGCCGCAACAGTTATCAGTGCACTTCAATACCACTATAAAGCAGAGGTGTAAATCTAGCCTAGGGAGGGGAAATACATCTTTGGAAGATGGCTAGCTAACCTGGTCAGGAGGGATTTAAACTAGAATGCAAGGGGATGGGAGTTATAAGACCATTGGGGGGTTTAATGGGCTTCATCACACCTACCCTTTTTCCCCGGTTCGCGTCTGTGGCTTCCCCCTCTATTTCCTTAGTGAATGGAGTGCTGGGCACTTTCACATCTATGCGTTGCTGCGCTATTTCAACTCATGTATCTTTTCACCTGTATTGCTACTAAGCTGGCAAAATCTCCCACCCTGCCCCCTATGTTCTCCTTCCCCCTGCAGTAAATTTTAAAAATATTTTTATTTTATTTTTATTTCTGCACAAATACAATAGTCTGGCAGCCTGAAACTGCACAGTTACAGTAAAACAACACACTATGCTTTCCCCTAAGATCATATTAAACAATATAAGTGAAGAGAAAGTATTACAGTTAGTTTTTGGAGAAGCTTGTGGTCAATGTCTGCACAGCAACGGGAAGCCAACATTGTTCTGGTCAGGAAACCTAGATATGCCTACTCAGGAGTAAGAACCATAGTGTTGAATGGGACTGATTCCTTGGCACAAGCGGCAACGGCCTTGCTTGCCTTCTCCGTGGGGTGTTTAGGCACCCTCTTTCCCTCCCACTTCATGGTTGAGCAGTTGAGTGGTTGTACAAACTGGAGGAAAAACGCCCCACCCTCCTTTTTAACCAGTGGGACCACCCTTTGACACACATGCCCCAACAAAAAATGGGATGGTTCGATATAGCACAGGGACAGCAATACACAGGACAGAGGAATGGCTTTATTGTGCATGGGGGGGGGGGGGAACGGACATTCCCCGCTCCAGAATAAATGGAAAATGGAGGGGAAGAGGCAAGATGAGTGCAGGACAGGGATGTCATGTCAGTACCATGCTGCAAAAACACATGCCAGGCATGGTGAGAGTACAATAAATCACTGGTGTGATGGTGCTCAATGAATTGGTAAGCAATGGATTAAATACAGCAGGAAAGCGGTGTAGTGGAAATTACTAGTTTAACAAAGAAACAAAGGAAAGACAGGCATAAAGGGAAAGGGAGATTGAAAACAGGGAGCCTAGCCCATTATCTTAATGTCTCTACACTAATGCACAAAGTATGGGAAACAAGCAAGATGAGCTGGATGTCATAAGCCACCAAGACGAGTATGACATAATAGGAATTACAGAAACATTAGGTTTGATGGGTACACCTGGTTCCAGAGAAATAGGCAATGCAATAGAGGAAGTGTTATAGCGCTGTATATCAAGAATGAACATACCTGTACAGAGGTCCACTGGACTGATGGTAACACAAGTGTTGAAAGCCTCTGGGTTAAAATAAAAGGGCAATCTAACAGAAGGGATGTCTTACTAGGTGTCTGCTACAGACCACCAAATCAATCAGAAGAGCTAGATGAAGATTTACTAAAGCAGATAACTGAAGCCTCAAACAAACATGAAGTGGTTGTGATGGGAGATTTCAACTACCCAGCTATTTGTTGGAAGACTAATTCTGCCAAACACAAGAATCAAAAAAGTTATTGAGTTGTATTAGTGATAATTTTCTCTTTCAAAAGGTTCAGGTGGGCACTAGGGGATCTGCTACCTTGGATTTGGTTCTTACTAACAGGGAGGAGTTGATTGAAGATATTAAAGTGATGGGAACTTTGGGAACAAGTGACCACACATTGTTAGAGTTCATGATTTTGACAAATAGTTTAGTTAAAAAACCAGTCAAATACAAACCATGGATTTTAGAAAGACCAATTTTAATAATCTAAGGGAAATAGTAAGGAAGATATCATGGCAAGAAAACCTTAAAGGCAAAAGTTGACAGGTTAGAACAGGTTCAAAGGAGGGCAACAATGATAATAAAGGGACTTGAGGACATGGCCTATGAGGACAGACTGAAGAAATTGGGATGTTCAGTCTACAGAAAAGAAGACTAAGAAGAGACATATTAGCAGTGTCCAAGTACATAAAAGGGTGCCACAGGGAAGATGGTCAAGAACTATTTTCCCTTGCCACAGAAATTAGGACCCAAAATAATGGCTATAACTTACAGCTACCTAGATTTCTATTAAATATAAGGAAAAACTTCCTGATGGTAAGATCTGTACAACAGTGGAAAAGTCTACCTATGGAGGTTACAGGTTCCAATCTCTAGAGGTTTTTAAGAAGAGGTTGGACAACCACCTCTCATGGATGGTTTAATTGGTTTTCCTGCACATTGCAGAGAGTTGTCTAGATGATCTTTGTGGTCCCTTCCAACTCCACAATTCTATCATTCTATGAAATGCTTACAAAAGGTAAATTACATCTAAGAAAGCATTTATATTCTAATTATCCACAATTTTGCAGAGTAGACATTCTGGAATTACTTTTTCTAGATCCAACTCCCATTTTAGTCCTATTGACAATATCTTACTTTGCTGCAGATTAAGTTCTTGTTCTATTCATCTGGAAGGGGCCACGAACAGTCTAATCCTATGCAGGGATTCAGGTGGCATGCCTAACATTTGGTTCTCTTCTCCCCTTGCATCTTTAAACTATGTACTCTTGTGCTTGAACTAAGCTCTCAGTATGACATCTCCTGTCTTCTAAAATACCTGTTACCACAGAGATTCATGTTCTATAATTTCTGTAATCACTCTGCCTTACTTTGTGGTTTGCAGTACAGTGGTTTGCTGTCCAAAATGATTCTAGCACATCTGATCATATCCTTCTCTTAACCATGAAAATAAAGGACTAAATAATGTGTTAGGCATTCTACAAGATTCCCCATCCAAAAAAATATGGAGTTCCTCTTTCCAAGGCCTTCTCCCATTTTAGTATTATTTACAATATATTACTTTGCTGCAAGTTGAGTTATGGTTCAGTTCATCTGGAAGGAATGTGAACAGTCCCATCCTAACTTTTGGTGCTCTTCCTCCCTTACATCTTTAAACTATGTACCTTGTCCCTGCATTAAGCACACAGCTTGGCATCTCCTGCCTTCCTGAATAACCGTCTTTCTTATTTCTGCTACTAAGAAAATAAATTATTTCCCATCGGCTATGTGCCAACTACAAACTGCAAGTGGACTCAGTCATCATATGGCCACCTATGGGGAAAAACCCAACTCCAGGCAACAGTTCTCAGTAAAGCACTGGGAGACTCCCTTGGCAGGCTGCTGTCTCGAGAGTGCCCTCCTGAAAGGTAGCCAAGGAAGAGGCTTTCTCTCTCCCATGCCCGTTGGCATTAACCACATACCCTTACTTAGAGCACTCTGAATGAAAACTTTGTTTAAAAACACGACAATTAGAAACCGTAAATAATACATAGTGTCAACAAACTACAGGCATCTATTACCAACCGATTGTCAAAGTATGCATTCAAAACATGAATGAGGAAAAACACAAACGAACCCAAATCAACAGAGAAATGTCAATATATAATGTGCCTTGGGCTGCAAACCAATACCCATTTATCTGGGAGTAACCTGACTGAACTCAATGGGACTTACTTCTGAGTAGGAATTATTGCACTGGTATTCTTTTTAATGATTTGGAAGCAGCATTTATATTAGTGATACTTGCCAAAGTCAAGATATCTTAGACCGTTAATATAACCTAAGGCTACTGAGCAACGGTTTTCCCTGCTGGGTAATAATCTATATTTTCCTATATTTTCCAACCCTTTGTTCTTAGTTGCCTTTACAATCTGATGGCATTTGATCTTCTGCAAAATCCATGACCTTGTTCTGCAGTTCTTCCACAATGGTCTCCCTGAATTAGCAAGATTTTTAGCAGCACTCATGAGTAGTGGGGGTCAGGAAATGGGCATAAAACTGTGAGGGGGGAGTCCATGGGCTTTGGGGTGAGGGGGAAGAGCATTTTCACCATCTTTGGGATGGCGCTCGTCATCTTCCAGCACCAAGTTTGTTGTATTTTTCTTTTTTAAAAAAATTGTTCCTACACGCAGGATCGTGCCTGTGCAATTGCGCAAATGTTTCCTCTTTTTTTAAAAAAAAAATTGTGGCCTGGAACATCATTCTTTACTTGGCAATTTGCTGGCATGTGGCCCCTGAGCAACAATCCTGGAAGTGGAAAACTCCATGATCGTCCCTCCCCACTCTTCAAAGGGCTGCAGGCGTAGATGAGCCCTGTGAAGAGTAGGGGGAGGGAGAATGGATGGGAAAGCAAAGACTGCAGAGGCATTTTGCCCTCTCAGTGCTTGAGGACTAAACCAGAGAAAGATGTCTCCATCCCACCAGCCCTATTTTTCCTGAAACAAGTACAGCCAGTGGGCAACTTTTTATAATGGGGGAAGAATAAGAACTAGGACTGGTTTAACAGAGATGGGGGGGATATAGGGGAGGAAACAGTGGGAATCTCTTAAATGAGTATACACTTTTAAAGTTAGTCTCTAAGTAACACAAAGTAAGAGGAGATGGAGCCCAATAATGAATTGGGCAGACGTGAGTGTTCAAGGGTTCTCAGACAGTTCCCCTGTTCCAGGGATGAGGGAGACATTCATTCAGTTCACATTTTAATGCACTGTTACCTAATTTTGCAATTTTTGATCCACTTGTGAACTGAAACTCAGTTTGAATGGAATGAATTAAAATGCATATATTAGGGGAATTTCTGTTCAAAATGGTATTAGATTAGGAAGAGGTTTTTTTGGAGGGATGTGTATATTAGGCAAAAATGCATACAGAAATGCATGTATTTCAAGAAATGTGCACAGAAATGCTGATGAATTTCATGTGAACTGATGATGAATTTCATTTGAGACAAACTGAATTTAATATTAGTGACTGGTGAACTTACCCCAAGTGAGTTTGTTACTAGGGTGACCATATGAAAAGGAGGACAGGGCTGTATCTGTGTAGAAAAGAGAATTTCAGCAGATGTCATTGTTCTGCATGCAGCACCTGGTGAAATTTCCTCTTAATCACAACAGTAAAAACTGCAGGGCCCTGCCCTCTTTTGTATCTGGTCACTGTAGTATAGCTCCTGCAGCTTGAAAAATTCCCATCTCAGCATTGCTATTATGTTCAATGAAATAGTGCCACCCTAGTGGCAGAATTATAGTGCTATGTCAGCTTTACACATCCCACGAAAATTTGAAATACTGCATTATCAGCTTCTTCTTTTTTTAAAGTGAGATAACCAGAGAAAATCATGAAAGACATCCTGGACATTGACAACATCGTGTAAAAGGCCTGCAAACTTCCATGGGTGACCATTCACGAGTGCAATAAATAGCTCATGTAGAAAAGCTCTAAAGCACAATAACAGCACCAAAAAAGGGCTTTTCTCCAGGAATTCCATAGCGGGCTATGCACGGGTCTACTGTAGTGAAGCCACTTTGAATACCATTTTTGTTAGAAAGGTGAGGTAGTCAAATAAATAAGTAAATAAATACATAAATCTGATCCTCAACAAAGATTGAGAGACAATGCCTTATATAGAAAAGTAAAAGTAAAGGCGGGAGGACTGAAGCACAAGAAAGAGAAACCTGCACTAGTGAGTTTGTTAGAACTGTTCTCTGATTTGTAGTTAACATAGTTAACTGGCATTCATGAAAGGATTACAGAAATTTGGAATGTTGCTATCTTTGCAAAAGGATTTAGAGGAAATGAAATCAAAGATAGGGTGACTATATGAAAAGGAGGACAGGGCTTCTGTATTTTAACAGTTGAACAGAAAAGGAAATTTCAGCAGGTGTCATTTGTATGCATACAGCACCTGGTGTAATTTCCTCTTCATCACAGCAGTTAAAGCTGTAGAAGCTCTGCCCTCTTTTGTATTTGATCTCTAGCTATACTCTAGCTAAGGGAAACTATTGGTGACACACACAGTAACTACTCATTTTGTAACATGTGAAACATCCGCCAGAACTTGTTCAGATTCTATTCTCGACTAAGATTTTCGAGAGATACAAACCAAGGGGACGATTCCTCTCTCGTCTTCCCAGATATAAGGAAGAGAACAAATGTGAATAAGGTCATGTGTCCTCCTGTGTCATGTTATGGGTGGAGCAACTCTTGTTCCCTGATGTATATATAACTCTGCTGTGCAGCTCAAGATCCGAAACATATTGGCTGCGTATTGTCACTCCAACAGAGCGTTATTCTCCACTATGAAGCTGGCACTTGTCCTTCTGCTCCTCATTCCGGCATTTCAATGCACCGTTGGTAAGTATGACTTATACCATGTATGGCTCTTTGCCAAAAATGCTGATGAAGCGTTTGTAAATTAAATGCAGTCAGATCACAGCGAAATAAACTCCCAAACCAGGACACTTTGGCCATCTGATTCTCCATGTAAACTAGGCTGACCAGATAAAATCCAGGTGAGGGCTCATGTAACTTTAACAGTTGTAGAGAAAAGGGAATTTCAGCCAGTGACATTTGTATGCAATTAGTTCCGGGTGATATTCCCTCTTCATCACAACACTTAAAGTTGCAGGGGCCCTGCCTTCTTTTGTATATGGTCCCTCTAGTATAGTGCCTGCACTTTTAACTGTTGTGATGAAGAGGGAATTTCACCAGGAACTAATTGCATACATATGACTCTGGCTGAAATTCCCTTTTCTCTACGACTGTTAAAGTTACATGAGCCCTGACCTGGATTTTATCTGGTCAGCCTAATGTAAGCAGAACCTCCTTTCCTTAGGCACGGGTTCTTATGGCCAAATGTAAGATGTGAAAATGGCGACTGCAAACAAATTTAGTAGCAGATTTTGTGCTTGCAGGGGCACTTGTCTCCTGTAAACTGATTCTCAGAGAAACAGCATTACCACTTCACTGAGTGGGACTCAGAAACTCACAGTGCTGATGCTCAGGTGAATGAAGGTACAGAGGGCATTGAATCTTTGCCAGCTCTTAGGAAGCAGACTTGGGTTCAGAGGAGAAAGGAATGTGAATCACAAGTGGGGGTGCTTAGGAAGATGAGATGAAGGACAACTTGCACACATGTTAATACTAATATTCAGGAATGATGAAAAACCTCCCTTCTCCAGGAGAATGTGGTAAATTTCCCAGTGCCAAGAATAAGAGGGCAAAGACACCTTCTGTGTCAGCACAAGCCAATTTAGGTTTACTCAGAAGTAAGTCCCATTGTGCTCAATGGGGCCTACTCCTTGGTAAGTGTGTTTAGGATTGCACCCTGAGTTGTTTAGTAGTGCAACATGATCTAACAATCCCCAAACATGATCAGTGTGTTTAAGTGTATTGCATGAGGAAGCAGTGAACATATGCTCTACAGTGGCTATCAGGGTTCTGCCGTGAATTTGGGTATTAGTTTGGGCTAGTTTATATATTCCTCAACCCATGTAGTGGTCCCAAAAAGCCCCCCCCCCGGGTCTTCTTTTTGGCTAGTGCATCTTAGAGGAAGCATAATTTATTAACGTTCTTTACTGCATGCTTAGCCCTCCAGAAGTGTAGCTCTCTACCATCACTGCTGCAGAACCTTGGCATAGAAACGCTGCACTCATAGCAAGGAGCATTTAAATATGACACACTGATGTTCTCAATTCATGTGGGAAGTCAATGCTTTCCTGCAGACTTCTTTTAGATTAAGGAGCAGCTGGATCAGAGCTCATGTATTTTGAAGTGAGTCATAGTGCTTCTAGTCAGTTATCACATAATTATTTTTTAAAACAACACTAAAATGTGTTTAAAGTAATTTTTTGTCCCCTATTTGAAGTTTTATTTTGCTTCTTCCTAGTTCCTGACATATGTGAAAGAACTGAGAAATATATGAGGACAGGGCTTTTTGGATCATATGGAGAATTTGAGGCTTTTCTTGACCAGTATACAAAGAACAAAGCGTTGATAACTTCTGCAATGAAGATGAAAGTATGTGCAAGCAAGATGTCAACGCAGGAAAAAATTGATTACTATGCAATGTCCGTAAGTAATAAATTTTGTCATTTTTCTTGCTTGCATTTTACACTTCAAGACAATGAAACATTAAGGAATTATAACCCCATCCCCAGCCAATCTATTTTTATTTATTTACTTTTAAAAAAATTCTACACTACCCTTCATCACATGAGATTCCAGAGTTGTGTACAATATAAAGAAGAAATGATTTTAAAACCTAAACCAGTGCAGTGAATCTAACATCCAACAGCCATGATAAAAGACAGCAATAAACATTTCGACTCAAATTTCTATAACACTCTGTTGGGTTACAACTAATGTTTTAACACAGAGATCAAAGGTTATAATATAAAATCTGAAGGTCTGAAAAGGATTCAAATACCTTGTCAAGCCCCCTACACTCTGGCAGCCTTCTCCATACAGTATTTCACACCATCCCCTCCAGATCAAGGTTTTTGTAGAATGGCAAAAGCAAAGCTCGGACTCATCCAGATAAAAGATCCATCGTCAGTTCCCGTGGTTCAGACAAGTGAGCCAAGCCACAGGGAGAAGGCAAAGGCACCCTTTATTTTCACTCATCCCTCATGAGACCATTTGATACTGTTGGGGAAGCAGGCTGCTGATTGACCCAACAGGCTGATTGAGTATCAGATGCTCTCCAAGAGCCAAGCACCCCCCCCTAACTTTTTTCTTTCAACACTCTTTATTGACCTTCATTTCATTTTATTTCAGATGAAGAGGATGGCCTACTGTGAAAGTCCAAAACTTGAATATGGGAGTGTTTAGATGATGCCACGCCAACTTCACAGGCTGACGCCCAACCTCAGTTGATGAAAACTAATTATCACTGATCCATTCTTCTTTTTCTCTTGTGTACTGTGTCATTGATCACATCTTTCCTGTGAATCAATAATCATTAAGCTATAGAAAATGTAGAGAAATTTCATCCAGTGTTCTTTGATCATTCATGCTTCATGTTTCATTAAACTCATTGCCTTGCATTTCTGGACTCCAGCTTCATTTTGTTAACATTAATCTCAGAAACTGTTTTTGGGATCCAAAAAAAATAATCAATTCTGGTGCTTTCAGATGAGACTTTATTCATGCAATTGCCCACAGAACCTTATGGGGGGGGGGAGACACTCTCAGCTTTGTCCCCAATATTCAAAGATTGATGAGAATGTCAGCAAGGGAGTGTGAAAACCTATGTACATACAGCTGGGTTTCCACACCTATGAGCTTCTGTAGATGAGCGTTTTATAGTACGCTCATGATTGGCCATTCACAGATGTTCGTGAATCATTTTGATGATGCAGTGATCCTCCTGCACATCTCCCACTCCATTTCCTACTTTTTGCGATTTAAAAAAAGGTTCAGAAAACCCGACTCTTCTGGAAAATGTCAGTATTTATAGATATTTCCTGCCGTGTGCAGGAGAAGTTGTGCTATAAAATGCCCACTAGAGGATGCTGTTCCATTAAGCCACATTAAGGCTGTACAAGCCACAAGCCACGTCGTTGCTGCTCTCTTCCTCATGTAATTACAGCTCATTGCAGAAGCAGAAGAGATGCAGGAGGCAGAGCCATGGTAAAGGAATACAATTTTCCCCAATCTGAAGGAGCTCAGTATGAATTCTGCATAATTGCTGTTCCTGCTGGCACAGTGTGTTGATGCATACAGAACTGTACGCATGCACAAGACCCTTTGTTCTGCTCACTGCATGCATCTTTTTGCAAGTGCATAGATGTAAGGAGGCAGGGCTTTTGTGAACTGCCCTTTGACAATAAAGGCTTTGCCATAGGAATAATCAAATCCAAGGAGACAAGGCTATAAATGGTGGTATTGCTCATTATGGCTCTAAGCTACCTCCAGGATCTGAGAGTGTATGTCTTTGAATACCAGGTGCTGAGGAGCAACAGTGAGAGGGTGCTACTGCACTCATGTCCTGCTTGAGAGCTTCCCATAGGCACGTACTTGGCCGTTGGGGGCAACAGGATGCTGAGTTAGACAGGCTTTTGGTCTGAACCTGCAGGGCTCTTCTTATGATCACTGTGATTAGATCATATGAAATCATCAAGAGCACAAGTGTGGGAAGGTTAATATACTTCCTGAAGGAAAGCTCCTCAAAGCAGGCTGCCAGTGGACATTTGCCTTCCCATAATACACCTCACTGATATAATACATTAATATTTATATAAATGCAAACCCCATGAAAGTCATTGTTTCTCTACTACACCTTGATTAAACTTTGGTAAGGTTCCCCAGGGAGCCATTTACACCTGCTTCATGATCTGGTTCATCTAGTATAAAGTCTACCATTCGGCCATCCATGTTAAATGCTTTTACCTTAGAGATAATTAGTGTTCCATGATTGTACCTCAAGGTATCTCTACATTAAGGAAAAGATCAGCATCCTTACCGGGGTTTCTTCTTCTGCAATCTTTCCACATTTGCAACTGGCTTCTTTAGACAGCGACCATGTGGTTTTGAATTGAAAACTTCCCTTCTCCACACTGTTATTCTGTTAATTTCTGATGGAGAAATTATAGTGCAATGCCTGCTTTACACACTGCTGATTTCATGTCATTAAGGTTTATTCCAGTTTATCTCCAATCTTTTTTCAAAATGGGATAAATGGGAGGAAATGTGGGAGACATCTTGGAGGTTGATGGCATCATGGAAAAGACCCACAAACTTCCATGTGTGGTCAATTATAAGGATGCAATGAATTATTGATGTAGAAAAGCTCTTAGAGGTTTCCTGCACAAACTTCCATTGTTGTTCAAAAATGGAACTTTGCGTCTTTAAACTAGGTACTCTTGTACTTGCAATAAGCTTCCAGCATGGTAGTTTCTGTCTTGCCATATAACCACATAAATAACACTGTGATTTGGAAGGCTTCAATGGAGTCTGATTTGCCCTATCTTCCCACATCTTTCTTAATTCTGCTAATAAGAAAATACCAATATCAGAAGCAGTATGCCTATATACACCAGTTGTTGGGGAACATGGGCAGGAGAGTACTGTTGCATTTGTATCTTGGTTGTGGCCGCCTGGGCCAGATCTACACCAAGCAGAATATAGCAATATGAAAGCAGCATGAGAGCAGTATATAAAAGGCAGGAGCCACACTACTGCTTTATAGTGGCATTGAAGTGCACTGGCAACTGTTGGGGCCCATTGACACATACCATATACTGCTATATCTTGGTTGGTGTGGCTCCTGCCTTTTATATACTGCTTTCATGCTGCTTTCATACCTCTATTTCCTGCTTGGTGTAGATCTGGCCCTGGTCAATAGCTGGTTGGCCACTGTGTAAATGAAGTGATAGACTATATGGACCCTTGGTCTGATCCAGCATGGCTCTTCTTATGTTCTTGTGTACATTTCTTTCTCACTAGCTACAGGAAAAGTTGTGCCAATTACAAAGTGCAACTGGACTCAGTAATCATACGGTCACCTACTGGAAAACCCCAATTTCAGGCAACAGTCCTCAAAAGAGTATCTGGAGAATGAGTTGGCAGGCTGCTCTCTGGAGACTGCCCTCCTGAAACATAGCCAAAGAAGAGCCTTTGACCCACTTCACATGATCACAGAGGGGGGAATTATCCCACAGTGGATTATCACCACCACCACTGCACATGTGCTGGTTGCATTACAGAGGGATTTGTATAGTTACTCTTGGCAGCACAGATTGTCATGGCATGTGAACCTAGCCAGTGCTATAGGTAACAAGCCACTCAGAACCCAAACGGCTGGCTATGGGTAACAAACCACACAGTTTCTTTCTCCCCCAACTCCCCTTCAAATGCAAAACCCTTGGCTAAAGGGCTCAGGATAAAAAACAGTTTTACACAGTACTACAATCTGAAACAATTAATAACATGCAGTGTCAACAAACTGCGGGTATCTACTACAGTCAGTTGTCAAAGCATGCACTGAAAGCATCAATGAGGAAAAATACATGCAAGCCTAAATCAACAGGGAAAAAAGAAAGAAATGTTGATGTATACAAATGAATCCTTTAATTACTTAAGTGGTTTAGAAGTAGCGTTTGGATTAGCAATTCTTGCCCAAGTCAAGATATCTTAGACTGTTAATATAACCCAAGGCTGTACTGAGCAGGTATCATAGTGAAAGCCAGTTTATATATTAGTCAAGCCACGTGAAGGACAAAGAAAGCCCAATTTTTCTGCAGTTTTTCACAGAACAAGCATGAATATTCCTTACTGCATGCACAGTCCTCAACAGAGATAGCTCCCTCCCATCAGAACTGAAAATTCTTAGGATACAAGAAACACTGCACACGTAGCAAGGTGCATTTATCTGCCAGACTGCTATTGACACTTCACTAGTGCTGTGTCAAAAATTTCTCCCACAAAAGTTTAGACCATTCTCCTTCAATCTGATAGAAAATAAATTCAAAGGAGGAGAAATTTCAGAGAAATTCTCATGGGTTTGATTCAGGATACTTGTGCTTACCTTACTTATGAGATGGCTGAGGAGTGTGTGTGAGTCTCCTGTCTTTCATTGTACAATCCTCTCTCTGACAGCCTGTCGCCTCTTTGACTTCCTGCACTTTCCACCCAGGGGAAGATATCATGGATTTATTCCTCCCATAGAGCCTTCTCAGATCAGGAACTGCAGTCAGCTTGGGAGACCATAGAGCAATAAAGAGATGTGCAACAGAAAGAAAAATATAGACACCTCAGCCACCTCACAGTGGCTCAGTTCAGATGACATATTAAGCAACAGAATAGTGTACTGACCAGGAGTTAAGAAGGCGGAGCTCTCCACACGACATGCTGCAGCCGGCGCTGCTCAGCACCAGCAAATGCCCCAGTTGCAAATAACGTACGCGGCCGTGATGGACAGTCCGCCCGCCATTTTGCCCACCCAGCAACCTTCATGAGTCCTCCCAGAGGTATCCCAGAACACACTGCGGTTCGAAATCGATGGGCACCGCCATTGAAGCCGCAGGAGGACACGCCTCTCAAACACCATTGGACGCTCACAGGCAATGGGCGTGACACACTAGCCCCGGCCGGAGAAGCACACAGGAGGAGCAGCTACGCCGACACAGCACCCGCCCCCGCCACTACCACAGCGTCCCAACTGCACGCCAGGCAGCCCATCCCAGGTTTTGAGCCACGCCCACCCTACACAGGAGGAGGGACAGCCGCAAGGGCAACCCTTGTCCCCGAGCCCCCATCCATAATACCCCCCCTGCAGGCATCCACCCGTACACACAGGAATGAAGGCAACAGAGGGGGAAAGTGGAAAAACTTTATTCAGCGGGGAGTATAAAATTGGTTACATGGGCACAAGGCCACTGCGAAGCAAGGGCAGAGTCAACGGGAAGGCCAGGTACCCCCGGGATGAGAGAAGGGGAATGGGAAGGCACAGCAGTGAAGAGGGCTCAGCAGGGCAGGCATCTCCAAGCAGCAAGCGCCGGAAAGGGTCGAAGGGAAGGCGGAGAGGGGAGCCACACCAGGAAGTGACTGTAGTCCACAGAATGGGACCCACAGCCCCAGGTCACACGGGGTGGGGGTAGTGCCGCCAGATCCAGTCACCGATGCTCTCACGTACCTGGGAAGCCTCCAAATGGGCCCTCCGCTCCCCAATGGGATTCACAGGACCGGGCAACGGCGCAACGTCACACCCATCAACAGCGATGGCATCCACATCCTTGCCCGCCCAGGGCAGGTCAGGGTGCTCGGCCAGTAACACATCCCCACGGGACTCACAGATGTTGTGCAGGATGCAGCAGCACACCATGACGTCTGGGATGATGTCGGCCTGCAAGTCCAGCAAGCTAAACAGAGAGCGTCAACGCTCCTTCAGACGCCTAAAGGCACACTCCACAGGCAGGCGGGCACGGCAGTGGAAGTAGTTGTATTTACACTGCACGATGGTGCAGGGGTAGCGGTACAGGGCCATCAGCCACAGCTGCAGGGCGAAGGCCTGGTCGGCCAGGAGCAATGGACCCACCACACGCCCGCACACAGAAATGGGGCCGGACTTCAGGAAGCAGCCCGATGACAGCTTGGCAGCCAAGGGGGAGTTCCAGAAGATGGCCGTGTCGTGGCTCTGCCCGGACATGCCCGCATACACATCCAGGAATTGACCCTTGGCATCCACCACCATTTGGAGAACCATGCTGTAGAAATGCTTGCGGTTGTAGTACTCCTCACGATGGGAGGGGGGGCCAGGATGCACATGTGGGTCGAGTCCAGCGCACCCACCGCCCGCGGGAAGCCCAGGGCACGGAGGCCATACATGTTCTCCTTCTCGTCCCCCATCCGGATGACGTCGGACAGGTATAGCTCGTTTAGCATGCTCACCGTCTCACAGAAGATCTTGCAGGCGGAAGATCTTTGGAAGATCTTCGGGCCCACCCCAAAGATAGTTGACAGCGGCAGGTACCCCACGTTGAACGCCAGCTTGTACAGCGTCAGGCCCAGACGACGAGAGACCGGGATGCACAGGCTCATGACGGTACACTCCCTCTGCAGGACAGGGGTCACCTCAGTCACCAGCACCTTGAGCGTCACGTGGGACGTGCGGAAGCTCCCACGGAAGCACTCGTCATCCTAGTCTTCCAGTTTCTGCATCTCCATCCACACGGCATCCGTCCGGGGGAACACCCAGCGGCGGACTGTCTCGCGCTCATCAAGGAGCCCAGCCAACGTCGCCAGGGGGGGTTCCGCGGTGCAGGGCTTCCTCGGCCGTGCCAATGGCCAACGCCTCCGCGGTCACCATGCCCACATCACGGCGGTGAAACAGCGGCATAACGGCTGCCCGCAAACAGGGCAAGGCCTCCGCAGCTCCGAGAGGCCATCGGCCGTCGCCCATCCCAAACGCTGGCTCTGCGGACAAGGCACCACCCAGGCGCCGCAGGCAGGCTTGTAGCATGTCCTCCCCATCGCCGTCGCCATCGCCGTGGTTCAGCATGGCCGCCTGGATCGCCGCCTGCAAGCAGGCCGTTGCGAGCTCCCTCCGGGACATAGTCGCCAGTGCTGCAGTGGCCATAGGGGAGGCAGGCAGGACAGGAGGGCCGGTGGGCGTGACGGAGCGGCAGGGCAGAGGGAGGGGCAACGTGCCCATCATGGGACTGCCCACTACAAGAGTGTGGGAATGGGAGGCCAGGCGGGATTTGTTATGGCTGAAACATACCTGCAAGTGAGGGGAGTGAAAGGAAGTGGGCGCAGGGGGCAGAGTGATGGGGCCTCACTGCTGCAGGAGGAGGCGAGGGCACTACAGAGGGGGGAGAGGTGACGGGCTCTCATAGTAGCGAAAAGGGCTATGGCCGGACATTGTTCAGATGGCAGCAATTGCGGACGCTCCGCTCCAGATGTCAAATGCAATGCAGGACTTCTTCCAGGACCAGCTCCATAGCATGGAGGCGCCATGCCGTATGGGCCCTCCGCCGTTGGCGAATGGCACAGCGGAGTGAGCTCAGCGTCCCTGGGGGGGGGGATAGAAGGGAAGGAGAGGGGGGAGGACAGCCATCAGTGACACGAAGGCCGGAGTCGTTCTCCTGCACCCGGCCCATATGAACCGTACACCAACCTCCATGACACAGGGCCCTGCGGCATCAGGCGGTGCGGCTCACGTGGAGCCCTGCAGGCCTGTAGGGTGCTGCCATCTCGACGGGAGCGGGCTGCAATGAGAGGAAATGGGGCCGGGACAGAATGGCATCCAGGGTTTGCAACAATGTTACTGGGGGACGCTGCATCTACATAACCTTGAGAGTAGGGTGACCAGATTTTAAAAATCATAATCCCGGTCCCCCCCGCCCCCCCACCCAAAACAACCCCCCCACCAAGCCACCCCCCAAAAAAAAACCAGCCTGGACCTACCGCTGGGTTCCTCCACTGCCCGCGCGGGGTCCTCCGTCGCCCGCGCGGAAGAGGCGGGAGAGGGCCGGATCCGGAAGTGACGTAACCGGCCCTCTCCTGTCTCTTCCGCGCGGCCTCTGGCCTTATGAGCCCGGCGGCGAAGGCGGCGGAGGAGCCCGGGAAGCGGCCGCCCCAGCAAGTAAGTGCTCCCCTTCGTGCTTACCTGCTGGGGCGGCCGCTTCCCGGGCTCCTCCGCCGCCGGGTCTACCGCCGCTCCTTGCTTGCTGCCACCGCCGCGTGACCCCCCGCCACCCCGGTTTGCCCCCCCGCCCCCCCGGTTGGGCCGGTTTGCCCCTGGATTCCCGGTTAGGACCGGGAAATCCCGAGCCACCTGGTCAGCCTACTTGAGAGGCCAAAATGGGCCGAAGGAGGCGGTTGCCAGAGCTATGGGAAGCTAGAGAGGGCTTATCGCGCCATGGGTTGGGAGTGACACGTCTACCGTCTACTGCCAGGGGCCCTCGGCAGATGGGCCAAGGGGTCCTTTGCATACCCGGGACTCAGTACATGGCGTGGTGGGAGGGGCCCTCCGCACCCTCCGCCTCCTCCTATCCCTCCTCGTCAGATTCCGGTGGGGAGTCCCAGGTCCGCTTTGCCCGGCTGCCCAAGCATCGTCGCTCCTGCCCTACGACCTCCCCCACTGCCATCCCTGAGGCACCTGCTGCTGCCGGCATCGCTCGTGGGGCCCAGTACGGTGTGGCCGTGGCAGGTACTGCTGAGGCGCTGGCACCGGCATGTATCCGTACAGTGGCATGTAGGGGGCGGGTTGCAGGGGGCCATGATATGCTCCCCGGAATGACTGGGCAAGTTCCCTGACCCCACCCCTCTGCAGTCTTTCATGCTACATGCACTGTTGCCAATGGGTGGGACTAGTTGGAGCTCATGAAGTCAGGGGCAGGGTTCAGGGCCATACAGAGGGGGGGGCAGTGGGCCCAGTTGGCCCGGGGTCCACGATTTTGAGGGGACACTCCGACGAGGAGGTCCCCCCTAGCTTATGCTACTGCTTCCGTAGTGTAAGCAGCCCATCAAGAAGCAAGGAGCCCGCCTTGAGGAAACAGCATAGAAACTGTCCATCGCAAATACCATGGTCAGACTACAAGCTCCAGAGGGCCATGCCACATGAGGGGCAAGGATATATGTGCCTTGAGGTGTTGTAGAACAGATTTAATATGAAGGTGTTATGTAGAATGGACATGTTGGTGGGCACGCCCCCTTGGGGTGGCCATGTTGTCCTTTTTTGAAATGGGGGGGGGCACACACTTCCCATCTGGCCTGGGCATATTACCACACTACAAAATTGATAATGTAGGTTGCTTCAATACTAGAGACTTTTCATACCACTGAGGAATTGCTTTTTTATTGTTTTCTGGGAAGTATAGCACTGTATTGACCAGTCCTGCCATCTTTTGTATCTGTTCAAGAGGGCAGGGCTCCTGCAGCTTTAACTGTTGTGATGAAGAGGGAATTTCACCAGGTGCTGCATGCATATAAATAATAACAGCTGAAATTCGCTTTTCTATGCAACTGTTAAAGATACAGGAGCCCTGTCCTCCTTTTCATATGGCCACCCTACATGAACCTACAAGTGCAATTGCCTACTAGTGCACCTGATCATTGTAGAACATATGAGTGCAGATTCCATCTCTCAAGACTTCTCTGTTTCTTTAACTCTTTAACATGAAATGATCTCACAGAAAAGAAAAGAAAAGAAAAGAAGAGATTCTCCTTAGTCAAAAGGGAGAGGGGGTATTTGTATTCTCCCTGTGGAAATAATCAGTGGAAACAAATACTAAAGAGATCACATGACCTGTCATGTTGAGGGAGGTGTCAGTCTTGCTGGCTCCCATAAATATCTTGGACTGTGTGCTTGAAGTTCCAGAGCAAGTCACTGAGCGTTTGTGAGCATATCCAGGGAGCATTCCTTGCAGTGATGAAGCCAACACATGTCCTTCTGCTAGGGTGACCAGATAAAATCCAGGTCAGGGCTCATGTAACTTTAACAGTTGTAGAGAAAAGGGAATTTCAGCCAGTGTCATTTGTATGCAATTAGTTCCTGGTGAATTCCCTCTTCATCACAACTGTTAAAGTTGCAGAGCTCTGCCTTCTTTTGTATATGGTCACTCTAGTATAGTGCCTGCAACTTTAACTGTTGTGATAAAGAGGGAATTTCACCAGGAACTAATTGCATACAAATGACACCTGCTGAAATTCCCTTTTCTCTACAACTGTTAAAGTTACAGGAGCCCTGTCCTCCTTTTCAGATGGTCAGCCTACCTTCTACTCCTCACCCTGGCCTGTGGCTGCTCTGGTAAGCATAGCTAATTCTGCTTGGGATCTTTTGCCTAAAAGAGAATCAAACTACAACAATTCAGCTCAGTTTGAAGCTAGTGAGATAGAATAGAACTCAGGGAGGTGAATCCTTGAGCTATAACAAATTGATTTATCCTCACTAACAAAAGAGTAAAGATGTCCAAGTGAATCAAGCTACTAAGGGATGTGCTTCTCCCCCCCCCCCAATAAAAATGACAAACGTGAAGTCTTTGCCTGAATATCATCATTAGCTGTGTTAAATGCACCAATGGAGCTAAAAGTGATGCACTACATATGGTTATGTTTAGGCTGACCAGATAAAATCCAGGTCAGGGCTCATGTAACTTTAACAGTTGTAGAGAAAAGGGAATTTCAGCCAGTGTCATTTGTATGCAATTAGTCCCTGGTGATATTCCCTCTTCATCACAACAGTTAAAGGTGCAGGCACTATACTAGAGTGACCATATACAAAAGAAGGCAGGGCCTCTGCAACTTTAAGTGTCAGCCTAGTTATGTTAGGATTCGAGAGCTAAAGCATAAAGTAGAATGACAGGGAGAAGAGATAAAGTGGGGGAAAGTACTAAGGAGAGGCAGGAGAAGTGTCCTGCTGCATCACAATTTCTGTTGCCACAGGTGATTTGAAAATAAAACCAATACAGGCAAGACACTTTATACTAGAATGACCAGATACAAAAGAAGTCAGGGCTCTTGCAGCTTTAACTGTTGTGATGAAGAGGAAATTTCATCAGGTGCTGCATGCATACAAATGACACCTGCTGAAATTCCCCTTTTTTATACAACTGTTGAAGATATAGGAGCCCTATCCTCCTTTCCATATGGTCACCCTACCCCTGTGGCTACTTTTAGCAAAAGAAAGAGAGGTTGGGAGATCCAATCAATGGCTCTCTCACTTAATGTAAAGTCTGACCCTAATTCATGACATAAAGCCCAAGTTTCCCAACCATACCTGACATTCTAGAACACCAAGAAGTACTATGAAGGGCAATTGTTTGCTTCTATGACAATTTCCATGAAGGTTCTTCTCAAGCCCACATGGAGGAGAGGGTAAATCTATGCAAATAGAGATGGGTCCTGCCTGGCCAGAAATCCATCTTCTCCTCAAACAATCCAGAGCCCTGTTGAAAGAAAACAAGGAAAGACCCTGCAGACTAAAAGGTTACCCACATAAATTAAATCTCTCAAGGGAAAAGGTGAATTAACTCTCAACCATTTAAGAAATTCCCCGTACTCCCTCTGTTTTGTGTGGCATAGTTATTTTCTCAGATTCCTATGGAAGTTGATGGCAACTAGGATCTGGAAATTGATGGCAAATAGGATCAGGGCAGGTGCCCATCAGAAACAGCAAGCTGAACCAGTTTTCAATTATGAATGTTCCCAGTTAAAATGTAACCTAAATGCATGATCGCTAGGAATTGGCCTGCCCTGCCTAATTCCCCCATGAGTACAGTCTCCTGTTCCACTTGCCACAACAGATGAGCAGGCCCCGGACATGCCTTTTCCCCTCCACATTCACTATGTTGTTCTAGCATTTTGTTTCACTGTTTTATTTGCAATTGAATTGTGTCTGTTTACAAGTGGGTCATCTATGAAGGTTCATAGAGAGTGGTGATCTTACAGAGGTTGCATATCAAAAAGCAGCATCAGAGTAAGAGAACTCTAGCAACCAACAGGTTTGTGGAAGAAAAACACTGTCATACAGCTAGAGGTCAGACTTTTGAGACAAAGATAGCCCTGATACTATTTTAGACAGATGCCAAAGCATTGCAAGTTCTCTGGTCCATATTAAGCAGTTTTGAACCAGTGTGGCCAGGTCTTTCCACCCTCCTCTTTCTATGTACTTTTTGTATCATCAACCTACCCTTCTTCAGGCAGGGCAAAAGAAAATGCAAAGGAATAGGACATCATTTCTACCAAAGCTTAACGGTATCATCTTCTTCTTTTTGTACCATAGCTTAACCTCTGAGCATGTGCAGAGTCCTCCCTCCCCCCTCACTCCTGCACTTGATATGACTCCAAAGCAGGAGTGAGCTGTGGTACTTCTCTTTTTAGACATTAAGGGCAACCATCCTGTCTCTGTTTCTTTAACATAAGACAAGCAAAAGGAGCACACAAACGAAAGCAGAACCTGGGTTTTTCTTCTCCTTCCTCTTTGGGATGCATTAATTGAGAAAACATTCAATGGCTGCCTTACAGACTGTATAACTTATGTTGCAATCCTATATCCACTTATGGAGGAGTAAGCGCTATTGAACTCACTGGGATTAATTTAGTAGAATGTATAGGATTGCTCTGTAAGGGTCTCAATTTAGCCTGCCAGCCTATTCTCAGATACATGACATGGGTACCTGCTTTACCTGCTCCATCATCAACATTACTAGGCTGACCATATGAAAAGGAGGACAGGGCTCATGTAACTTTAACAGTTGTATAGAAAAGGGAATTTCAGCCAGAGTCATTTGTAGGCAATTATAGTGCCTGCACCTTTAACTGTTGTGATGAAGAGGGAATTTCACCAGGAACTAATTACATACAAATGACACTGGATGAAATTCCCTTTTCTCTACAACTGTTAAAGTTACATGAGCCCTGTCCTCCTTTTCATATGGTCAGCCTAGTAACATTACTAATTTTTGAATCTAGGTGCAAGTGGTGGGGGGTGGCCTTGCCTTGCCTTGCCTTGCCTTGCCTTGCCTGGCAAGGCAAAAGGAAACTGCAATATGCCCAGTTTGCTCTAGAGGGAGCCCTGCAATCTTCAAGTGATTTTTTTTTTACATATTATGGTATTAATTAGGGATGTGCACTGGATCGGACCCGATCCACGATCCGAGTCCGGTCCAGTGGGAAATCGGATAAATTATCCGATTTCCGATCCCGCAGCTGGATCGGCCGATCCAATCCGAACCGGTCCGAAAAAGCTCCGAACCGGTTCGGCGGATCGGCGGATCGGCGGGCGCCCACTGGCGCCCACCGCCGCTTCCATTGGCGGGCGCCAGCGGGCGCCCGCCGATGAAAGTGGACAGCGGGGGGGGGAGGAGGGGGGCACTTACCTTCTCGGACCGGTGGCTCCCGTCCGGCGCCGGCGCCTACTACTACTAGCAGGCTCCGCGGCCTGCTCTAGGGTGGCGCGCCGGGTGATGTCATCACCCGGCGCGCTACTCTAGAGCAGGCCGCGGAGCCTGCTGGTAGTAGTAGGCGCCGGCGCCGGACGGGAGCCACCGGGCCGGGAAGGTAAGGAGGGGGTGCGTGGAGGGGAGGAGGGGGCGCGCGGAGGGGGGAGGGGGGCCCTTACCTTTCCGGCCCGGCGGCTCCCGTCCGGCGCCGGCGCCTACTACTCCCAGCAGGCTCCGCGGCCTGCTCTAGGATGGCGCGCCGGGTGATGTCATCACCCGGCGCGCTACTCTAGAGCAGGCCGTGGAGCCTGCTGGAAGTAGTAGGCGCCGGCGCCGGACGGGAGCCGCCGGGCCGGAAAGGTAAGGAGGGGGTGCGTGGAGGGGAGGAGGGGGCGCGCGGAGGGGGGAGGGGGGCCCTTACCTGCCCGGCCCGGCGGCTCCCGTCCGGCGCCGGCGCCTACTACTCCCAGCAGGCTCCGCGGCCTGCTCTAGGATGGCGCGCCGGGTGATGTCATCACCCGGCGCGCTACTCTAGAGTAGGCCACGGAGCCTGCTGGAAGTAGTAGGCGCCGGCGCCGGACGGGAGCCGCCGGGCCGGAAAGGTAAGGAGGGGGTGCGTGGAGGGGAGGAGGGGGCGCGCGGAGGGGGGAGGGGGGAGGGGGGCCCTTACCTGCCCGGCCCGGCGGCTCCCGTCCGGCGCCGGCGCCTACTACTCCCAGCAGGCTCCGCGGCCTGCTCTAGGATGGCGCGCCGGGTGATGTCATCACCCGGCGCGCTACTCTAGAGCAGGCCGCGGAGCCTGCTGGAAGTAGTAGGCGCCGGCGCCGGACGGGAGCCGCCGGGCCGGAAAGGTAAGGAGGGGGTGCGTGGAGGGGAGGAGGGGGCGCGCGGAGGGGGGAGGGGGGCCCTTACCTTTCCGGCCCGGCGGCTCCCGTCCGGCGCCGGCGCCTACTACTCCCAGCAGGCTCCGCGGCCTGCTCTAGGATGGCGCGCCGGGTGATGTCATCACCCGGCGCGCTACTCTAGAGTAGGCCGCGGAGCCTGCTGGAAGTAGTAGGCGCCGGCGCCGGACGGGAGCCGCCGGGCCGGAAAGGTAAGGAGGGGGTGCGTGGAGGGGAGGAGGGGGCGCGCGGAGGGGGGAGGGGGGAGGGGGGCCCTTACCTGCCCGGCCCGGCGGCTCCCGTCCGGCGCCGGCGCCTACTACTACCAGCAGGCTCCGCGGCCTGCTCCAGGGTGGCGCGCCGGGTGATGTCATCACCCGGCGCGCTACTCGAGAGTAGGCCGCGGAGCCCGCTGGTAGTAGCCGCCGGCGCCGGACGGGCCGAGAAGGTAAGTGGCGGGGAAGGGGGCTTACCCCCCCCCCGGAGCCGTCCGCTTCTATCCGCTGGCGCCCGCGGGCGCCAGCGGATGGAAGCGGGCGGCCCCAGGGGGGGTAGGGAGCGCGGGGGAGGGGGTTTACCTGCCGGGGCCGTCCACAGCGGACGGCCCCGGGGGGGGGAGGGAGTTAGGCCCCCCCTTACCCACCCGCCGCCATTTTTTCCTCATAGACTTGCATTGCAATGCAAGTCTATGGGGAAAAAAATGGCGGCCGATCCAAAAATTTACGATTTTTGGGTCGGGATCGGACTCGATCCGGTCCGGGGGGCCTCCGATTTTGTCCGAACCGGTCCGGGACAAAATTGGAGGTCCCGATCCGGGTCCCGATCCGATCCGGGGGGTCCGTGCACACCCCTAGTATTAATTCATAATCACTTGGATTCTTCTATGCTTTTTATTTTGCCTTAAAGTGTCACTTTATGGCTACACTGGACAAGATGACAGAGTTCTGTAACTAGATCGATCTCTTTAATATTTGGCCAATAGCAGCCACAGAAGGTGGGGGTAGGTGATGATAAAGAGTGGGTCCACAGTCCTGGGTTGGGGGGGGATTAATTCATTTTCCTGATGAAAATCACCCCATCACATTAGTTGCTATCAGCTGTAATAGGAAAAATGTGTGTATACTGATTCTCTGTTAATCCCAGCACCCGCAACAAACTACAGTTCTTGGGATTCTTTGACGAATGCTGGAATTTAAACAGAATAATATATTATATATTAATCTAATCTAAAAGTGTTGTTCCACCAGCAGGAGGGAACTGCTGGTAGAACTGATTTCCCCCTTACACACACACCCCAATTTGCCTCTGTAAGTTTGGGAAACCTCCAGAGCAGATCTGAGGCACACACAGGGACCTGCAGGGAAAGTAGAGGACAAGGAAGTTCTATTGTATGAGCAGACCTCTGCTTATACAACAGTTAGGTCCAAACCATATTATACACATACACACCCACATCCACACCCACCTGTGAACCCCCTGACATGTTAAAAGCAGCTGTGAGTGGGTTGTAGGGCTGCACCAGCTAGCCCTGTCAAATGTACACAGCACGCCCCAAACGGCTGCTGTGAGAAAGCAGCACTATGCACTGGCAGATGGACACATGTGAGGGGAACGTTAATTGGGCCATGATCTCCATTACATGAAAGAGCCTTAAGCACATAGACAGCCTTTATCACACCTACCCATTTTGCTTATGCGGGTTCCCCCTCTGTTTCCTATGTGAGTGTAGCCTTTTGATTAGGGTGACCAGATAAAATCCAGGTCAGGGTTCATGTAACCTTAACAGTTGTAGAGAAAAGGGAATTTCAGCCGGTGTCATTTGTATGCAATTAGTTCCTGGTGAAATTCTCTCTTCATCACAACTGTTAAAGTTGCAGAGGCCCTGCCTTCTTTTCTATATGGTCACTCTAGTATAGTGCCTGCAACTTTAACTGTTGTGATGAAGAGGGAATTTCACCAGGGACTAATTGCATACAAATGACACTGGCTGAAATTCCCTTTTCTTTACAACTGTTAAAGTTACATGAGCCCTGACCTGGATTTTATCTGGTCAGCCTATCGCAACCCCTGTTACCTTCTGCAGTAATGATTGTACATGCATGATTCTTCTGTATGGTGACCATCAAAACCATACAACCTGTTCTATGGCATTCTCCCAAAAGATCCACAAATCTGGCCACCTTTTTCTGTGAGCAACTTTTAATTTCATGTTTTGCTGAGCTACATGCTGCATTCAATATGTAGCAGGTGGCTGACCTTTTGCTTACCTTAGTGTAAGCATGTGGGGGGCTCTGATTGAGATCAGGACCACTGTGCATGGGTAGGGGGGATTAAACTTCTCTGCCCAATCACTTCCCCCTGCCCCCCTAAATTGCCTACTATCACCACCAATGTGGGGACTAAAAAAAAGGAGGGAAACATTCCATTGGCACCAATGGAGTGTGAGTGTTCCCATGAGCAAACATAGAGAAAAGATGTATTAGAATTGGAGTGCACACAAGGCTTGGATATAGGCAGCACTAAAGGGACTGGATGGTAACACGCGTCCCAGACAGGTAACTTGTGTTTTCACGTTTCCCCTGACAATTGCTGGTTGTGATTACTTGAAAGAAAGGCAGTACCATGCAACTACTAAAGGTAAAAAGAGGTGGCAAGCAGCTATTTAGATGGACATTTCTGAAGGAGAAATGAAACATATTTCCCAGTATTATTCACTAGCAAACCTCTCCAAGCACCTGGAAATTGTAACTGAATCATAGACAAGAAATTAAACTAAGGCTGCACACTTACTTAAAAGTTAAATCCGACAAGATCAACAGGACTCGTTTCAGGGAAAAAATGTTTAGGATGAAAAGATTAATCTGAACTATCCTGTTATTTCTCTTCCAGAAATGAACATGTGGCACAAATCTCTGCCATCCCCAAAATGCACTTTGCCCCTTCTGTGCTTCCTCCCCCCACACCTTTTTTTCCTGATACCACCTCTAGTTCTGGATATCAAATGTCACAAGGAAAGGAAAAGGGAGTATTGTATGGCAAATGTAATTCTTTCATTCTTAGAACGTCTAACTCAAAAGTAACTCAAAGAATGAGGTATTCTAGAGATTCGCAATGCTAATTCCATGGTTTATTTAACCCAAGATTGCAGCATGATTTATTGCCCTTGCCAGGGTCTTCTGGCAGACAATTGTTTATTTCCCTCTTCCTTCACCCACTCCCTCCCTATATCCCAAATGCCTTTGTGGCACTGTAGTACTGTCATTTAGATCAGCTGTTTGTTTTTAAATCAATCTTTCCCACCAGGCCTCTGTAGCCTTGCGAAACAACCCATGAACAACCCTGGTTCTCAGTTCACATGTAATGACAACTGTGGGTTAAACAATCCAGAGTTCACAACCCAACAATAAACCATGGGCTCTATTTCTGCACTGTTTGTTGTTAGCAACCAATGGTTTTTTTTTAGCATGGCTGGGTTTGCACATCTCAACAATTCATGGGTTAAATAAACCATGGGTTAGAATTACATGAGAACAAGGGCAATGTCTCATATTTATGTTAAATAGCTAGACACAGATTCTGCCAGCCCAGTGCGAGCCATGAAAAAAAGAATCCAGTTTTTAACTGAAATATACAGGAGGACATATCCAGCCTTGCCATTTAAAGAATCCACTCTACATTTTTCATTTCTTAGGCTTTGGAATAGGCTCCCATCATGAGTAATGGAGGATGGGTGGGAACATGGAGGCCTCATCGTCCAAGAGGTCCAGTCATGGCCCAGTATTCCAGCCCTGGGCCCAAGTACTACATACAAGGAGCAACAGGTAAGTTGATTCAGTCATGACTTTCAAATATGCAGGAGTCAAATGAATTTGTCTTACATCAACTATCATATGCAGATGAAATATCTCCACTTTGGGAAAAATCTTCTGAAAAGACGTCTTGCACAAACCTTATTGAAATGAATGCAAGAGCTCTTGTGAAGCTCCTGTTCATTCCAATGGGGCTTGTTCAGAAAGGTTTCCTGGTAGTTTCTGGCTATATTTTTTTCTGAGATGTTAGTATAATTTCTCATTTGATGCCAGTATATTACTAATTCTCATTACGAATTTTGGAAATGGTACAGATAACTCTACTTCTTTTCTTTTTTCTTTTCTTTTTTTGGCCTTTCCTTTTTTTTTTTTTATTTATTAATTTTACATAACATAAACAATAAAAAACAACTTACCTAATAAGTGCACCCCCCCAATGGGTCCAACCAAAACTTAATTATACATCCTTCCAAAACTGTTATGAGTCCTGTAAAGGTGTACACCCTTTCCCTTTTTTTAACACAAAATCTACAAATATACCCCAAACATCTTCAAAGTCATTTCTTTTCAATAAACACCTTTTAACCTTAATACTACTAGTTAACTTATCATTAATCGCAATATCCCATACTTCTTTATACCATTCTGTCATTTGGTAATTACCTTGTATTTTCCATTTCCTTGCTATCATTAATCTTGCTGCTGTCATTAAGTTTGTAATTAAATCTTTAACTTTTTGCGTACCCTGACCTTTATTATAAATTGATAATAATGCTACTCTGGGGCATACCTCTAAATTTAAACCAGTTATTTCATTTATCTCCTTAAATACACTTTGCCAAAAATTTTGTACATGCTCACAAATCCACCACATATGAATATGGGTGCCGATTTCCTGGCACCCTCTCCAACATAATTTTGAGTATAATTCTTCTTTTCTGATTAAAGTAGAACCCTACAGTTGTCGGGTGAAGATAAGGGTGCAGCTTTGTAAACTGGCAGTACAGGGGACACTGGGATTTGATTTCCAGCACAAAGGAAGCTGGGATACCATGCCAGATGAGCAGGAAGACTGAAGAGGGAGGAGAGGAGAGGGTGAAGAAAATAAGCTACATATAGTAGCTTATTTGTCCTATCATTTGAGGGATAACAGTAGCTTATTTTCAAAATAAGCTACAGTGAGTAGCTTATTAACCCATCATAGATTAAAGTGACGTCCAAATGCAGCCAGTATGTCAGTTCCTTATTCCTAAACTATTTGCATGAAATGTGCCTGTGTTTTTTCAGGTTATGTATCACACATCCCAACCAAAAGGAAAGCCCCTGCCTACAGTATGTATGGCGCAAAACCTCCACTCAGCAAAGACTGCCCTCCAGGTCCTTATGATGTGCCAGGCTATATGAGTCATAGGGGAAGGAAATCTGCTCCTGCTTACACAATGGCTGGTCGACCCAGGGTGAGAATGGAGATCACCCCAGGTCCTGGTGAGTAATATTCTTCCATTCAAAGTATGTATTAATTGGATCTGCTCACCTAAGAGAGAGGAAGAGTTTTAGTGTGTGACTACAAAAACATCTTGTCTTCTCCACACTACTGGTTTATCTCACTATTGTTCTGCTGTTTCTAATCCCCATTCAAGCATGGACCTCTGTACTCCGCTTATTATCTTTTCACCGAGTGGCAGACATAGGCGCGCGCAGCACATTTCATTAGGGTGTGCACCCAGGGACTTTTGTTTTATTTCTAAAGGCAAACATTTATTGAATAGATCATAAAGGACATTATTTTTATTCATTTATATATTAAACACTGTAGACCCTGATGCCCTATTCCACATTCCGCTTGCCTGACCACCAGAGGACCAAGCCGGGGGGGGGGGGGGAATGAGGAGATGCTCCTCAAGCCCTAGCATTGGTGGGGCTTTGTGGTGACAATGGCCAGAGAAGGGGCTTTTGAGGCAATATTAGCCTTCAGGGCCCTTCCTTCTGGCCCCTTTGAAGTGTGGTTCCCAGCACAGCGATTCCTTTTCAGTCCCGCTCCCGGGAGCAATGGTATGCTGTTGGGGGCAGAGGCAGCAAAGCAACCGGAGGACCATTCTCGCTGCATCTGGATCGCCCTCTGGATTCCTACTCAATGCCCCCCTCAATTCGGTGCTCATTGCTTGAGACATTATAGTGTGCCTGGGCACACCTGGCACACCCCTTGCGCACGCCTATGGTGGCAGAGCCTCTTGGAAACATCACTACTTTTACAGGACAAACCATTTCCTCCCAGGTACCTACCCCTTTCCCTCCCTTCACAGATTACTGGTTGGTGGGTTGTGATTGGCACACAATGCAGATAACAGCAACCCCTCGCTCCTCCCCCTGACATGGCTCTTGGCTGCTCGGCAAACTTCTGGAATGGGTTCCATGTTAGACTGACTTTTGCTCATGACTTTGGTTGTTAGGTCACGGCAGGTCAGTACACTGCCATGTTCTCGGGCTTCCATTGGGTGAGGCAGTGGGGTGCCACACCTACCAGCCTGTCATCACTGCTGTCGTCTTTATGACTGCACCCCCAAGTGAGGGGAGGGGGTCCAATCCTCTGATCCAATCCGATCCGGATCAGGTCCTTTTCAGATCGGATCAGATTGGATTGGCCGATCTAGGTGCAGGGGATCTGGATCGGATAATTTTATCCAATCCCAGCCAGATTGGATCCAGATCATGGATCGGATCCAATCAGTTGCACACCTCTAGTTTAAACATAAAGAGTTTGTGAAGAGCTCCAAAGGGATCTCTCCCAGCTGGGAGAATGGGCATCCAAATGGCAGATGCAGTTCAATGTAAGCAAGTGAAAGGTGATGCACATTGGGGCAAAAAAACCCAATTTCAAATATAACCTGATGGGATCTGAGAAGCCGATGACCGAACAAGAAAGAGATTTTGGGGTTGTGGTGGACAGCTTGATGAAAACATCAACCCAATGTGTGGCAGCTGTAAAGAAGGCAAACTCCATGTTAGGCATTATAAGAAAAGGAATTGAGAATAAAACTGCCAGCATCATACTGCCTTTATACAAATCTATGGTGCAGCCATACTTAGAACACTGTATATAGTTCTAGTCACCACACCTAAAAACAAATATTATAGAGGTAGAAAAAGTACAGAAAAGAGCAACTAAAATGATTAAGGGTCCAAGAAGGAGGCTAAGGGGAGACATGATAGAGGTGTACAAAATTATGCATGGTGTGGAGAATGTGGACAGGGAGACATTTTTCTCCTTCTCTCAAAATACTAGAATCGGGGGTCATCCCATGAAACTGCTTGGTGGGAGATTCAGGACAAATAAAAGGAAGTACTTCTTCACACAGCACATAGCTGAATTATGGAATTCACTACCATAAGATGTAGTGATGGACACCAATTTGGATGGCTTTAAAAGGGATCTGGATAAATTCCTGGAGGGGAAGGCTATCAATAGTTATTAGCCCTGATGGTTGTGTGCTATCTGAGGCAGTAAGCCTTTGTGCACCAGTTGCTGGAGAACATGGGTGAGAGGGTGCTGTTGCACCATGTCCTGCTTTGTTGGTCACTGGTCGACAGCTGGTGCAAACAGAGTGCTGGACTAGATGGACCCTCAGTCTGATCCAGTATGGCACTTCTTATGGTCTTATATGTGGATATGTGTTTAAAGTGGCCTCAACTCATACCCCTGCATCTGGTATATCTAGCACACTTGGTTTAAAAATATGCAGGAAATATGCTCAAAAACCAATGGATCACTCACTGATCACAGCAGAAGTTTTCTACACACATCCAGTTCCCTGGCAGGTAATAGGTACATGGGGCCATTTTCTCCCACCATCACATACACACACACCATTACATACACACACTGCACTCTTTTTCCTCTAGATTCCATCTGCTGATCCCATCAAGTTATTCTTTCAACCCACCCCCATTTGCAATCAGAATAAGTTATGCAAAATGCAATTAATCCTCCAGTCTAGTTTACATATATTAGACAAAATCTGGGGGGTGTCCCCCATCCCTCTGCTAACCTGCTCATAGAATTTGAACTTTTTAAAGTACAGAATTCTAGGCAGCTGTTCAAAGACTTTAGGACATAGCAATCATTTGGTGGGATGAAAAGTGGCTTGTCATCTAATTGCAACCATTGTCTTCCCTTTTGTCCAGCCTCTTACTCACCCGAGAAGGCTCGAAAAATGATCTATAAAACTGCACCTGCACATTCCATGTCTTTCAGGACTCGCAGTGCCAAAGTAGACAGCACGCCAGGTAAGACATATCCCTTGATCTTGTTTTATGCTTTGCTGTTTGAAGGAATCAGGCGCAGGTCCTGTTAAGCTCACCTGGTGCCCACACTTGCTATCTTTTTGGTGCCAGGCTAAAAGATTCCTGTTCTTCCATGTTTTTTTTTTGTTTTAATTAGCACTTAATTTTTTCCCAAGTCTTTTAAAATGTTTCAGTATTTTTTGTTTTGTTTTATTATCATAGTCCCTGCTGTATAGTATTGTATTTTATGCTATAATCATGTTATATTGTTGATTTTATTGTGACTTTACCTGTATTTTTATCATTATTGTAAAATGTCTAGAGAAATGTGTTATATGAGTTTAATCAATTAAACAAATAAAAATATTAAGAAATTCATACTGATGAACTCCAACACAGTAGCATGCATATCAATTTATGCACATGCGACATTTACATGGAAGCAAGACCAACTGACTACAGCAGGACTTTCTTGCAAATAAGTCACCATAGGACTGTAGCGTTATGATTCTTCAATTTGGGAAGATATTCTGTTATGGCGCTAAGGCCATAGTAATCATCTGCAGTGCTATATCCCCAACTGCAGGTTTTGGACAGGTGTGGGGCTAGCCTTGTAATTACAGGACAGCATTAGTAGGAAATAGCTTTTTTTAAAAAAAATCTTGGAATTTGAGCACTGCAGAGAATGAGCACCCCTAATTAAGAAACTATTTTTGAAATGAGGGTGATTTTATGTTCAAAGAAAGATAGGCTGCCTCTACAAGAGGCATTTAAAGCTCTTTCAAGGCGCATTAAAAATTTACCTCTACAAGAACGGAGTGCAAATCGGGCATAGAGGCGTGTTTTCTCTCCGATTATGCACATTATCGAATGCGCATTAAATAGCGAGTTTTATTTTGCTCCTGCCGTTAAAGTGCATTTTGACTATGCGAACAAGCGATTCTCCACATAGTGGGGTAGAGAAGTGATGGTAGGGAAGCATGATCCTGCCCCCCTTCTGACGGAGATCCAAATCTGTCTCCTCTTCTGGTTCTGTTGAATGCCTCTAGCATCCTTCACATTGCCCGTATCTTCCTCTTTCAGGTCCTAATGCTTATATGATCCCTGGGGTGCTTGGACCACACACCGTGGCCACCTCTGCCAGCCCTTGTTATTCCATGATAGGGAAAAGTAAACTTGGACGTTTTGATGAAGACCTTCATAAGGTAAGATATTGACTCATTTCATGTCTACTTTCTCTGTTGGTTGCCAATAGTAAAAGGATGCCTGTTCTGGTCAAATTTTGGGTTATTTGTTTGAATCTTTATTGAGCATTTAATATTTTGATCTAATGCATACTACTGTTTGCTAGTATAGTTCACACTTACTTCTTGTCCATCAGCCTTAGATTTTATAAGGCAAAGAAATAGTACACCAAAGATTCAGAAAAAAAAATCACGTTATTTTCAATGGTAAACCTATACATGCTGATGATAGGTAAAAATAATGTTATGCATGTCTGTCTGCAAAAAGAATTTACAGCTTTGGGAATGGATCCTAATTTGCAAGATGTTTTCTTGCTTGCTAGTAATGTAATTCATTACTGTCAAAATGTATTTTAAAAGCATTCAATAGTACAATAGTCATGTCCAGGCTTACAATCTAATGTACAAGACATATGTAGGAAGAGAGAGGGAAACAACAGGGAAAGGGGACTATATTGTTTAGTAAGAGATTGGCTGAGCAATATTATACTCATATTATAGTATGGATGGAGATACATGTACTGTATCCAATACGTTTTCTCCTTCCAGGAGGGGGGCGAAAAATGTACAAACAGAACATTTAAAAAATGATGTAAAAATGGCAGACACCCCCAGTCTCTCTAGAAATTCCATCAGTGCCCTCCAATATGGGACTGTAACTGTAATGATGTCCAAATGCTGTCCATTCACAGAGGAACCAATGAAATCACAATGACATACTCCTAGAAGCATACACAGAGAAGCAGAAAACCCTAGGAATCTGACAGTATTAATTAAGGCAGAGGAATGTTATATTCAAGCTTCAAACAAGAGGCAACATGAATATCATCAAAACATTATTTGAAGTGAAAGGCATTAGAAAAATATATATTAAAAAAACACCATGAAGAACAAGAGAGACAGGGAAGCAGATGCACAAACACAGTACAGCAGTTTTAAGAATATAATATTGGATATTTTCTTAGGGACATACTAAAACAAACGACACTACTTGCCCATAGCGGAACCATAATTGCCCATAGGGATGCATTGCACAGCACTTGCCCATAGGGATCCATAATAATAATAATAATAATAATAATAATAAATAATAATAATAATAATAATAATAATAAATTTATTTCTTACCCACCTATTCATCTGGATCGAGGCGGGGAACAACAGTAAATATAAAATATGATAAAATACATAAAACTGATCAAAACCATGGTGCACATTATTAAAATAGCAATAAAAGATCATAAAAAAACATTCTAAAAACATTCTAAAACATAGGATAGTACTTGCCCATAGGGAAACAAAGGACAGCACTTGCCCATAGAGAAACCACACTTGCCCATAGGGATTCATTGCACAGAACATGCCCATAGGGAAACCATACTCGCCCATAGGGAAACCATAATTGCCCATAGGGATCCATGGAACAGCACTTGCCCATAGGGAAACCATACTTGCCCATAGGGAAATATAGGGCAGCACTTGCTCATAGGGAAATATAGGACAGCACATACCCCTAGGGAAACCATAATTGTCCATTGGAAAATATAGGACAGCACTTGCCCATAGGGAAATATAGGACAGCACATGCTCATAGGGAAATCATACTTGCCCATAGGAATCCATTGGACAGCAGTTGCCCATAGGGAAATATAGGACAGCACTTGCCCATAGGGAAACCATTCTTGCCCATAGGGATCCATGGAACAGCACTTGCCTATAGGGAAACCATACTTGTCCATTGGGAAATATAGGACAGCACTTGCCCATAGGGAAGCCATACTTGCCCATAGGGATCCATTGGACAGCAGTGGCCCATAGGGATCCATAGGACAGCACTTGCCCATGGGGAACACTGCTGTCCTGTGGATCCCTATGGGCAAGTTTCCCCATGGGCAAATGTTGTCCTATGGATCCCTATGGGCATCTGCTGTCCAATGGATCGCTATGGGCAAGTATGGTTTCCATATGGGCAAGTGCTGTGCAATGGATCCCTATGGGCAAGTATGGTTTCCCTATGGGCAAGTGCTGTGTAATAGATCCCTATGGGCAAGTATGGTTTCCCTATGGGCAAGTGCTGTCCTATGGATCCCTATGGGCAACTGCTGTCTATGGATCCCTATGGGCAAGTATGGTTTTCCTATGGGCATGTGCTATCCTATGGATCCCTATGGGCAAGTGCTGTCCTATGGAACCCTATGGGCAAGTATGGTTTCCCTATGGGCAAGTACAGTGCAATAGATCCCTATGGGCAAGTATGATTTCCTTATGGGCAAGTGCTATCCTATGGATCCCTGTAAGCAAGTATGATTTCCCTATGGGCAAATACTGTCCTATGGATCCCTATGTGCAAGTGCTGTGCTATGGATCCCTATGGGCAAGTTCTGTCCAATGGATCCCTATGGGCAAGTATGGTTTCCCTATGGGCATCTGCTGTCCAATGAATCTTTATGGGCAAGTATAGTTTCCCTATGGGCAAGTATGGTTTCCATATGGGCAAGTGCTGTGCAATGGATCCCCATGGAAAGTGCTGTCCAATGGATCCCTATGGGCAAGTATGGTTTCTCTATGGGCAAGTATGGTTTCCCTATGGCAAGTGCTTTCTTATATTTCCCTATGGGTAAGGGTTGCCCTATATTTCCCTATGGGCAAGTATGGTTTCCCTATGGGCAAGTACTGTGCAATGGATCTCTATGGGCAAGTATGGTTTCTCTATGGGCAAGTGCTATCCTATGTTTCTCTATGGGGAAGTACTATCCTATGGATTCCTGTGGGCAAATGCCGTCCAATGGATCTCTATGGGCAACTGCTGTCCAATGCATCCCTATGGGCAAGTGTGGTTTCCCTACGGGCAAGTGCTGTCCTATATTTCCCTATGGGAGAGTACTATCCCATGGATCCCTATCGGCAAGTGCTGTGCAATGGATCCCTATCACCAAGTATGGTTACTCTATGGGCAAGTACTATCATTTGTTTTAGTAAGTCCCATTTTTGGGCACTGCTGCCCTTATCATAACATCAAGAATTTCTCATGACTTTTCAGGAATAATAATAATAATAATAATAATAATAATAATAATAATAACAATTTATTTCTTACCCGCCTCTCCATCTAGATCGAGGCAGGGAACAACAACATGATAAAATACATAAAACTGATTAAAACATGACACATATTATTAAAACTACATAAAAATCCTAAAACATCCTAAAAACATCCTTAAAACATTCTAAAATTCCACTGGATATGCCTGCCGGAAGAGAACAGTCTTTATGGCTTTCTTAAATTCTAAAAGACTGTTAAGTTGACGAGTCTCCTCCGGCAGGTCATTCCACAGTCTGGGAGCGGCAGAAGAGAAGGTCCTCTGGGTAACGGTTGTCATCCTAGTCTTGGCTGACTGCAGTAAGTTCTTCCCAAAGGACCTAAGCGTGCGGGGCGGATTGTATGGGAGAAGGCGATCCCACAGGTAACCTGGACCCAAACCATGTAGGGCTTTAAAGGTAATAACCAACACTTCACCTTGGAAGCAAATTGGTGAACACTCTGTGTAGAGCAGTAGTAGAATCTGCCAGGAGAGTCTTCAGCAGGGGAAGAGAAATAGAAACACTTGATCAGGGGTTAGGGTTTTAGAGGACGTTGTACTGCTCAACCAGCATAATTGAAGCACAGGATTGTGCCCCAATGCTGCAATCTTATATACATTTACCAAGGAGTAAGCTGCACTGAACTCATTGGGACTTACTTTGGAGCAGACATGCAAAGAATTGCACTGTCAGGGGCACAAATCAGAATGAACTAGACTGTGGAGGGAACTGAAAGTGAGAAGCAGAAGCTTAAATAAAAAGAGAAATACAATGTTGCTAGTGAACAAGACTTTGTGTTTGATGTGTTTCAGTGCAACATAGTTAGCTGCTCAATTTTCATAGGAAATTCCGAGATTCAGGCTGTACATTTTTTCCATCCTCGGAAAGCCTATTGTTTTGTTCTTACAGACCCCAGGTCCTGCAGCATATCAAAAGCCAGCTACAGAGATCTACAAAAAGAGAGCAGCAAAGTATACCATGGCTGGCCGAAACATGAATCCACGACGTGAAAAAATACCTGGACCTGCAGACTATGAAGTAGGAAAGGTGCGAAACAGCTTCCTTCTATGTTTGTTTTCAGCATGTTTTACCCACATGTAATAGACATCACATATTTTCTTGGCAGAAGAGCATGAAGTCTGCCAGGCAATAATGGAAGTTGGGGGGAGAAAGAAGGAGAGGAATTGTGTGTTTGTTTGGATGTAACAGGAAGAGAAGTGAGGAGCTGGTAAGAGGTAGCTTAGCTTCACCCTTCATTTTTATGAATCCAGAGGTAAATACTTTAGAACAGCCTTCTTGGCAGGTACGTTTTAAGGCAGCTTATTTCAACCTGGCGTCATTGGCCATGCTGGCTGGGAATTATGGGAGTTGCAGTCCAACACATCTGGTTGAAGTAGGCTGCCTTAGAACTTACCTGCCATGACCCATGCCATGACCCATGTGATTCCTCCCACCCCCTGGATTTATCCATTTGACATAAGCCTGCTTTAGATGTCACATTCCTGGTCCAATAAACAAGCAACAAATCTGAGTGGTCTCTCCTCCTCTTGCACACCCAGCTGCAGAAGACTTTGTTAAGCCACAACTTGCTGAACTATGAAGCCATTATTTGGGTGCTCTCTACAAAGCAGAATTGCAAGCCAGGATCAATTCTAATTTAGAGGGAGCACTGAGACCATACTTTCCTGGACCTTGCCTTCACAGCGCTGCATTGGTGCTGCTCTGCTGCCAAATACCATGGTATCGCAGCTGTGGGGAGGTGGTGAGTAAATCTAACTGGAGAAGGCAGTGTGGGTTTTCTGGCAGCCATTCGGTTTGCTGGGTCCATCCCCTTCTCCTCTCCCAGCTTCCAGGGACCAATCAGAGATTGCCTTCAGACCGGGAACACCCATGGCACAATGCCAGAGCAAGGACCATAGTGACTGCGCTCCAGCATGAAAAGTCGGGCAAGTCCCCAACTTTTCCAATGCGCAGCTTCGCAGGAAAGCCCCATGGTGGCTGTGTGGTGGCTGCTGCATCATATAACCAATGCAGCACTACCACACAGCCATTGCGGGGCTTTTAAAATGTATAGATACAGCCCCCTGGTTTGGATGTTGTAGCAAATTATGGTTTAACAAACCAGAAAGTCTCCTCTGCAGCCAGCACTTCGGTTGATGGACTAAGAATGTGGTAAGATTACCACCAATCACAAGCAGTGATTGAAGGCATTCTCTCACAGAAATTAAAACCAGTGGTGGCATAGTTATAGTAGCCTGTACTAACTGGGTACATTTGTAGGTGGTGTGAGCATCTTTACTCATAGAAGGTTTGCATGCACCGCTGTAGTGATGTCTGTTCATAGCTCTTTAAAAGCAAAGCTGCCTCTGAGAGGGGGTCCAATTCACCCAGCCCTATGAGTTTGCACTTCGTTAGTTCTTGTTTTCCCCTCACCTACTTTTTAAACTCATGGGAATGTACAAGGCAATGTAGAGGTAAGAGTGAATTGCTGAATAGGAAAATCACATGAAATCTTTTGCACAAGTGTGTGCTTCTGGATCTTGGTCATAATACTGTGCAAATTGCCATTACTAGAATCAACTGAGGTGCTGTTTATTTACTTATGAAGTTACTCAGGTAGACCAGCAAAAAAAATGTTAAAATTACTGGGGCAGACTTACTTCATAGGAGGAGAGGAGAGGTCCTCTTATGAATCAGTAACTGGCTAAAGAACAGAAAGCAGAGAGTAGTAATTCTCCCAATGGAGGGATGTAAATAGTGAGGTCCCACAGGAATCAATTCTTTTCAACTTGTTCATAAATGATCTGGAATTGGGAGTGAGCAGTGAAGTGGCCAGGGTTGCTGATGACACCAAATTATTTAGGAAGGTTCAAACAAACAGGGATTGTGAGGAGCTCCAAAAGGATTTCTCCAAACTGGGAAAATGGGCATCCAAATGGCAAATGCAGCTTAATGTAAGCAAGTGCAAAGTGATGCACGTTGGGGCAAAAAATAAATAAATCCCAACTTCAATCCCAACCTGATGGTATCTGAGCTAGCTGTGAGTGACCAAGAAAGAAATCTTGGGGTTGTGGTGGACAGCTTGATGTATTTTTGTTTTGTTTTGTTTTGTAGTTTTTGTGAACCATCCAGAAAGCTTTGGCTATTGAGCAGTATAGCAATGAAATTAATGAAATGAAGGAGCCCGTTATTTTAGGCATCACAACTGTTCTGAACACATGGAAGAAAAAGTACATAACATCTGAATCTGCTGTTGCAGAACTGTTTTTTTAAAACAAATTTCAGTCTCAGAACAGTATTCCTTCCTTTCTAGATTCTAGAATCCATGCCCCGGGGGTGGGGGAGGGGGTGAAGAAAAGAGAGAATCTATGGATAGTGGGGCAGAAAAGAGAAACTCCCAAGAGAAAAAAAGTAAATTGCCCCAGGGCCCACAAAGTTGCCTACCCCTGCTCTGGAATAACCTGAAATTGGTTTTCAATGGAAGTCATTGGAACGTTCCTAGCCACCAACAAGCTGTCTTCACAATGCCAGGTTGGGACCGCCTCCCTCTTCAACCCCACGCTTTCCCTTTCCCAGGGTGGGAGAGAGCGCAGGGTTTCTAGGTGGCCATCCGGGTCCTGGAGCCGCCTCCGCCCTCTTCCTGGGAGAAGGCGACCAATTGCTGGTCAGCTTCCACCAAGCTCCGCCACTGGTTGGCCCCAGAGCAACGTTACACAGGTTGACGTCGCTCCCTTTGAAAAAGGTGGGGTAAATCCCTGACTTTTTCAGAATGCAGCATTGTAGGAATGCCCCGCGGTGGCTGCAAACCTGTGCCTGTATCATCTAACTGATGTGGTGCAGATCCACAGCCACTGCGGGGCTTTTCCTGTGTGTAGACAGCCCCCAAGATGCCTTGAATTCTGGGGAAAGTTAGTAATGTTCATGTAGGCCCTCAAATAGGCCCTCAAAAATGTAAAACACCCACTACGACACATAAATGTTCCTTTTTAGTGAGAGCATACTGGAAAATCTCACATCATGTAAAGTGTCAGGGACTTAAGGAGGGATCATAATGACAGCGCAAAACGAAAAGCATTCACATTTGTCTGTGAAGAGAAGACCTCTTATCTTCACAGATTCAAGTTCTCCAGATTATCTATCCATCTGTTTCAGCAGTATTTCATAAATCATTGCCCGAGTTGAGTTCCCCAATTATAAACCATCTGTACTTAATTCCATTTAACATTCCTCATTCAGAAAAGCAGCAGGAAACAGCTGTTTTGTCAAGTAGGAAGTAGAGATTCGAAAACAAAAGGAATTAAGAATCTGTTAATTAATGGAAGACTCATCTATTTCATCTTACGTATTTCCTCTTCCTTCTAGGTGTCATTGATCAAATCCTGTGCTCCAGTTGTCACTTTTGGAATAAGACACTCTGATTATACAGCACCTTTGATTGTGGATGTCTGCTGAACTTGTTCTCTACACTGAAAACAAATTGATTTTTCTACTGCTGTTTCTGTATCATGTTCCTCCACATTTTAAAGCTGCTTATTTGCATAGCTTCTAAATTCACCACCATCAGCTGTTTAAAAGTATTTTTATAAATACTAGAACTGAAGGACCATTTCAAATATTCAGAAACTGATTATTTTTCAAGACTGAAATTCTAATCTCTGATGAAGGAATACGCCGTAATTCCCTCTTGTGATGAGGACACATTGCAAACTTGCCTACTGCTTTGAGCCCATTGAACACGCTTCTAAATTCTGGCACTAGTGTGTAGACATGGTCTCGTTCTCCAGACGTTGAGATTTGATATATTTTATATTTGTGTGTTTGTGAAAAAAGCTATTCAGGTTTGTGATCCAGAACCATCTCATGGAACTTGTTTATTCTTGCAAAAACTCACATAAAAGTACTTTGTATATTCCTTTGTCTTCAGCTGCAAATGTTTTAAAAGAAATAAATCAGGAAATCAATGTTTACTTCGATGTCCCAGCTATTCAATAAAATTTAAGTCTTGTCTTTAGAAGGCACACAATACAAATTGCAAGGATAAAGCCTAAGTGGAAGAACAGGAATGTTTTTTTCATAGAACTAGCAGTAAAGATTCAATTATATTGCCTTGAAACTTACTCAGGAGTCATGACCCATCCCTATTATTCACACAGCAGTTAAAACCATTGATGCTGGAGTGACAATGATTGCCACCCCCACGGAAACTGGTTTCCTTTCTCAACGTCCGTTGTACATCATAATATTTATCATGTTCACCCTCACATGAATAATGTGAAGAAGGCCATTTTACAGGTGAGCATCTGAGTCTGCAACAGCTATTTTCCCCAGAAGACCATACAATGAGTCCATAGTAGAGGTGGAACTTGTATTTTATTGTGAACAGCTTAGGGATTTTAATATAATAAGTGGTATAAAAGTATAATAAATAAATAAAAGTTTCCAGGACCCAAGTCCTGCTCTCTGTCCTCTTGACCACAATTCATATAAATGGGCTACATTCTACATTGTGCAAATAGATCTTTTCTCAGCTTCTCCTCCCCACTGCACACCCCCAACGTCTTCTCCAGAGGGTTCCCCAATCCTCCAGATTGGGGTGGGGCTACAGGATGGAAAGAAAAGCTGCCCTGCTGCTCAATGCCATCTCATCAGCAGGAAGACACAATTGAATTTCACCCACTAATACACTTTGTTTCTTATCATGTTATAAGAATACAGCATTTCAAATAACTTTCAAAAGCATCAACTTCTTTATATTAACCCAAAATATCTTAGGACCAAAGTACACATAATACAGATGTCTATGATCGAAATCTCCCAATATCATTTTTATAGCTTTAAAAGCAGCCACGGCCCCTGAAAATTTGATAAGGGCAGCAGCACTGAGATGGCATTTAAACCTTTCCCTCAAAATGGAAGAAATTAGCCCTATTGGGGGAAAGAGAAACAGGTGTCATTTCCCCCCAGCAGGGCCAACAGTTTTCGTGGAGAGGATTTTGAGCAGATAGTTAAATATTGTCTCCCTAGTGTTGCTGCTGGGATCTATTTTATTTATTTAAAATATTTGTATACCACCCTTCATCCAAAAGATTCTAGGGTGGTTAACAGCAATGATAAAATGAGGAAGCAACTAAAAACAGGCCTTAGTAATATCCTACTATATTTCAGAATGTATCTTTGGGACAGATATATACATAGGCCCCCTCTACAAGGATTCGCTTTTGCGCCCGGTTAGGCGATTATGCGCATAATCGCTGAAGCGCATTTACACCTAATACCTCTGCACGAGAGGCGGCGAGAGGCGGCGAAGCGCATTAACGGATGACCAAAATGCGCTTTACAAGTAGTTAATGCGCATAAGCGCTTGTTCACACAGTCAAAATGCGCTTTAACGGACGGAGCAAAATAAACCTTGCGATTTAACGCGCATTCGATAATGCACATAATCGGAGAGATAACGTGCCTCTACGCCCAATTTGCGCTCCGTTCTTGTAGAGGTAATTTTTTTAAAGCACCTTGAAAGAGCTTTAAACCTCTCTTGTAGAGGCAGCCATAGAAAGAAAATAAGATACACTGTCAAATGTTTAAAATTGGTTTAATTTCATTTTCAAGTTAAAGAACAATGTGAAGATGCTATTGCTATGGGGAGGGGTAACGGAATAACTGACAAAGCAAGGGCAAGATTCACCCAAGGTAGAATATTCACTGAAGTCAGGGTCTGGCAGCTAAAGGTAAAGATCAGCAATGTACCAACTGCCAAAACACAGAATGGATCGAAACTGGCAGCTTAATATTAGAATGCAAATCAACATATGAAAAGCTTAGGCTGTAACCCTAAGCACACTTGCCTGGAAGTAAGTCCCACTGAACTTAATGGGAGTTACATCTGAGTAGGCAGGCCTAGAATTGCACTGTTAATTATATAGAACAGCTCAGAGCCATTTTTGCTATTAATATCTTGTTGGCACTCCAGGTGCCAAAACCTAGGAATAAGCATTAAAACTGTGGACGGCTGGAGAAAAAGTTATGATTTCAAAGAGAAGGGGATAGTCATTAATAGCGAGCTACAGAAGACTTACTGTGCAATCCTATATATGCCTGCTAAGAAGTAAGCCTTACTGAATTCAATGATACTTGTTCCCAGGACAGTCTGCATAGGATTGTAGCTTTAATTTAGAATCAATGATACAATAAAGCACCAAGCAGGATGGCTGATTTGGCCAAACTTTTTAAAAAATGAAGGTACATTAACCTGTTATAACGTTTGGTATAATCCGTGATAAATATAAATAATCTAGCCAGGAAACTGACAAAAATGGGAGGGAAAGAATTAGAAGTTTGTGTAAATTCTCACTCTTACTTCTTTTCAGATTTTTCTAAGCAGACCTCTCTTTCTAGCAAACAAGTCCTTGAGAGTAATAAACAAAGAGGATTGTTGGTAAACTTATAAGTGCTGGTGTTTCCAGAAGTAGAGATAAGCAATTGTCCATGCGAGAGCTAGATTCGTTCACAGGAGATGAATGTGTCTTAGTATCATAGTCCTCCAGGCAATACTTTTTTTTTGTCTAACTTGGGCTCTGGAACATCTCTGCTATGAAATGTCAGGATTTTCTGCCTGAACCACAAAACTATAGGAGGCAGCATTTCAATGAGGTGAATTGTGCTGTATTTAAGCTTTCAGAAGGAGAATGACAGAATAAGTGATATCCTTTTTTTAAGAAAAGAGAACAGCTCAAAATCATCTAGAGATAACACTGGATTCCATAGTGGAGCCTCTGGATCACTGTGAACATTTGAACAATCCTTTTCAGGGTAGACACTTGAAAGTCTTCCAAAGCCTGTTTTTTCCTCAGTATCAGGGTTTCCCCCCTTTAACAAACATTCAGTACAAATCTTGACAGTCCCTTTCAAGTTCGTGCTCTTGTCACCAGATAATAGAGGATGAAGAAGACAACAATCAGTCCAGCAGAGACATAACAAAGAAGTTTTCGATTGTCCCTTCCTGACCGGGTCATAGTGGAGAAACGCTTCACACTCCCCGTCAGAAGGCCTGTCACACTCATGAAATCAGAGTCCTAAGTGAAAGAGAAGGTAAAATAAGATATCGAGAAGACATTGCTTATTGAAGCACCAAGGGAAATTACGCTGTAAATCCAGAATTCAAGTTTTTAAATTCCATTTTAGAGGAACTAGACTATTTCTGACATAAAAATTCAGTCCCAAATTCCATTTAATGCTGTTCAAATATCTGAAGGGCAATTCCTCCAAAATGCAGACACATACACACAAATTCCAAAATAAATACATGAGATAGATTCAAAATTTAACGATTTTATAGCACTTATTAGTGTACAAAATCTGATCTCATTTCTTCTTCTCACAACAACCCAATGAGAGAAAATTACTTATCAGATGCCCTACTAGTGACTGAAAAGAAATTTGAACTATAATTCCCAGTACAATACAATGGACAGAGCAAGAAAGCAGAAGATCCAAGTTGTTACATGCAACAACATTACAAACATGTATTTTGCTGTATGCATGTCAGCTGGTAAGCATGACTGGTTGTGGCTTCCCACAATGAGAATATATCACAAAATTCTTGTTAGTACAAAATTAAATATTGAACCCATCTAAAACAATTTTGGTGTATACCTCATTTGAAGTTTACTGATCAACTATAGCTAACCAGCTGGCACCCAAAGGCTTCCTAAATACTGGAATTATAGATTGACCTTTGCTAAGCATTTTCAATTTCTTAACAACTGATCTTACTGTACAAAATTATTTTACAGTATATTTGTCATTAGATATTGGATTACTGAATACCAGGGGAGCATCCATATGGGGTTCCCAATCACAAAACACTGTAGCTATTCCATCTTTTCTTTCTTAATGAATTTCAGGAAACTGTGTGCCCACGCAGGCACCATCAACAGAAGGCTATCAGGTTCAAGCATGATCCCTCTTGGTAAAGAGAAGCATGGATGTGCCCTCATGAGTTCAGTAGCAGATTAAACTCTCTGGAGACAGAACCACTTAGGACTACAAGACATGGAGTGGATTTTATCTCCCCACAGCAACCTCTTGTGTGTGTGATGGGTAGGATCTATTCACAGAAACCTGTTTCCATATAAATCAATTGTCCTTCCCTGGATGAGGATGCATGTGTCTACTGGGCTTCACCAGTAATTCTTTATGAAGTGCAAATAATTGCTTACCATGCCATCTAGGTAGTGATTTTCATCCTCAACATCTTTGTCAATGTCCAATGCAAGCTTTTCAAAACACAGAAGGAAGCAATTATTATTTATTTATTTATTATACCCCCACCTTTAAGACCTTCTAGTAATACAATCCTTTTGAGGAAGGAGTAATCAAAATTGCAAAGAAAAGCATCATATGCTCCTTCCCGTTTCCCCAATGATATCATATAGCAAACAACAACACAATACAAAAAAAAAATCCCAATCCCCAAAGCCTTCTGGGGTACAGAACTCATCAGCATAGCAAAACAATGGTGAAAAAGCAAGTTGATTGATGTACGAACCGATTTTAGCCGGGTGACTTTAGTGGCTAAGTTTTCTGTCATGCGCTTGTTTTCCACATCTAACATATCATCCACAGCACTTGCATTCTGACCTGAAACAAAGATATTCCACAACTTGTCAACTGTACAGCTAAAACACACACCTAGCTGTTAAAACAAAAGGATTCAGGCAATATTTGTGAGTTATTTTGCAGACATTCCCTATCTTACTCCCTGACAGTTCTCACAGCCATAGGGCACAGCAGCTTCCACAGTGCACCAGACTGGGAGAACAATAAGTGCCTTGAGGAAAAAGCAATGAAGTTCACCACCATGCCAAAAGCCACCCTGGGAAAACTGACGCAGCTCCATGAACAGTGCACCCCATCAACAGCTCTGATGCAACACCGTTTTCTTCATTGTGCCGCAGCCACGGACTAACTAGAAGGCGAAAAATTAAACCCAGCATGAGAGAAGGAAAAGGGCGGTGGGAGCTATGGTACCGTCGATAGCTTTTTCCTTTCCTTTTCTTGCTGAGCTGCTGTATCTTTCACAGCTACCTGACAGGAATTCCTCAAGTAAAGCTGTCCCTCTCCCTGAGCCGGCGACTGATATGTAATGGAAAAGCTGTGTCACTTTATTTTTTTTTAAACCGTCAGGCAACTATAAAAGCCACAGGAGCCCCCGACAAAGAAAAAAGAGGCAACCCTAAACCGAGGAGGGGACTAACACGACCCTCTTCCTCTCCCTCTTTCCTTCCTTCACATCCCAAAAGGGAAATCCCGTCGAGGCAGCAAGACAAGCTGAAGCAAAAGCGCCCACTTCTCCCGAAGACCGACCAGCTCCCCATGACGCTCTCCCTCCTTCGGCGTCTGCCCCTCAAACCTCACCTCGACCCCAGTCCGCCATGGCTGCTTCCTGCCTCCGTGTCCCGCTCCGCCCATCGAGAGATGGAGAAGAAGCCGACGACTGTGTCGGTGACGATGCGGAAGGCGTTGCTCTCTTCGTCCCCACCTCCCGGGGAGAAGGAGGGCTCTCGGCCCGGCTGCAAAAGCGGATAGGAGCTCCGCTAAAGGGCGGGGTGCTTCTGCTGAGGAGGCGAATCGGAGGGACGTTGCGCAATGCCGCTGCCCGGGAACGGGGCCTCCGCAGGAGAAGGCGGCGAACGTGAGGCGAGCGCCTCAAGCGAATGGGTCGAACGGGAGCCTTTCTCTTTCTTTCTGGCCTTCCTTCCTTCCTTCTTCACCCCACCCAAGAGGGAAATCCTGTCGAGGCGACAGGCAGGTCGTTTTGCAAGGCACCTTCATTCTGGCGAGGCTTGCTCAGGACGTCCCCACCGACCCTACGGCTTATTGGGGTGGGTGGGGTGCTATTTGGATTTTCCGCCTCAGGCATCAACCTGACTCGGGTCATTCTTGTTTATTACGCCAGTCAGCTCTGTCAAGGTACACAGGTGGTTACGTTTGGTTCTGGCTTGCTATGTGTGTCACGTCTACTTCTAGTTGCCAACTGACCAGATAAATAACCGTCCTGGCCTGCTCCTGTGCTTTTAACAGCGGGTTGAACAGCAGGTGTCGCTTTCCATAGTTTTGGTAACAGGAAGCTAATATCACCAGCTAAATTGCAGCAGATGAAACTGCTGTTGAAAGGAACGCTACAGGGGCTTCCAACGTAGGGCAGGTGAAAATAGGAATACTGCTTAAGATAGGTAAACAGGTACCTCAGAGCATATGATAACCCAAAACGAACACTCTGTTATTGTAATGTGAGAGCTTGGTAGCCTGTCATACCCTTACTGTTTTGAGTGATTAAATATTAGTTAAACACATTTTCTTAAAGTGTAAAAAACAAACCTTCATTTCCCGCATTCCATCTCATTTCTCCATGCCTTTTTTTCTTCAGCTACATAAGCTGGACAGTAATTTTCTTGGATTTGGTACAGTATATTTTTATTGGCATTGCCTTGGACTATAACACCAAGAACAGCTGAAGCTGTAATCATATACCGAAATTATTTAAATAGCTTTGAAGGCAATGGTAATTAGACTAGAATCTTACTGGCTGAATCCAAAGGATCAGCCTGATTTTCAGGGATCCTTGTTCAGATTGGGTTCCCTGCCCCTCTGTATAGCATTTTCAGGGAGCTGGAGGGGCTACTATGGGGAGGAGTGAGGAGGGAGTTTGCTTTCATTAGCCCAGTTGCACATCTAAATCTGGATCCAACTTTGTACTGGATCTTCTAAAAACAAAACAAAAAATGCCAAGGTGCCAGAGGCAAGGATGTTTTACAATCTGTCAAGTAAGAGTACCTAGGGGTCAGGTGAATGTGTTTTGTGATGGCTTATAGCCTGATCCCTTGCAGAGCTATGTGTCCCAATTAATTCATAGGATAGCACAGCAGTGGGAGATGCACTTGTTCAGTGGAAAGGGAAAGGTAGTCTGCATGTACTGAGGGGCACTTTTACTTCATTAATTCAGATAGTAACATTTCTGAGTAAAAGCTGCATTTTATATTTCCAAAATGGGGATCTAACATTTTCCCCTGTCTTGTTACCAGCAACCCTAGGGGCATCTCCATGTAACCTGTAACCATCAGATAACCTGAAAAGTCTAATTTGAATGACTGACCAGACCTCCCCTTCATCTTGAAACTCTGATCATGCAGACACTGTAATTTCACCATCAAGTCAGTTTCTCTCTCTCCCCTATTCCACTCCCACTTTTTTAAAAAATTAGCAGCTTGCTTGATGAAAAAAGCTATTGATCTCAAAAGCATCATTTTGTCATGTTTTGGTTGGCTTAATAAAGGTATTATACTAGTAGATTTAGGAATATATTCATTTGGACATTGTTTTATTACAAAAGTAGCCTAGGAATATTTTTAAAAATAAATATTTACTCAGAAGTCTCAGAGGGGATTCAAGAAAGTGAACTCAAGACAGTGCTTTAAATGTCACATTAAAAACATAATTGAAGGGATGAGGCTGATAGTTTAATGTTTAGACAAAGGCAGTTACCTATAAGTTATTTTGCCTTGAGTAATCCCTTTGATGTATCCTGAATAAAGCTTGCAGGGCAAGGTTTGTCTAATCATGGCAAGGCTGCTGGGTTGCATTATTGCAAATAAAAGACCAAAGTATTCAAGATTCAAAAAGCAGTCACACATTAATGTACATCACTTAATTTTTCCACACTTAATTTTTGTACACGTGGAGAGTGGCAACTGAATGTTGGTTGCAACTGAAGAGATGTGAAGTGTAAGGAAAATTTTATCTGTTCATTCATATATGTAAGTTATCACCTGATGCAGCCATCAACTGATGAACATGCATGTGTGAACCAGCCAAAATTCATTAGGTTTTGGATGCCTTTTTTTAATGCTGGCTGCCGTTTCATCTGTTGTCTCAGAAACAAGTCAAGCATTGAGTGCAGCGAATCAACTGCCCAGTACCATGACTTCTCACTTCCGTATAGTTTGGCATTCATTCTTTCCCATCAACCTCGGGGAGAGCAGTAAGAGAGTTTGTCGAAGGGGTGGAACTCCCAAGAGGTTAGTTCTTTCTCGGCAGGCCAGCGTTTGTGATTCCCCACTGCGCCCTCTGTTTTTCTGCTAGATGGATTTTCCAGCATAAGGACAACAAAGCTGCTGTCCGCTCTTGAAAACTGCATTTGAAGGATTGGTTGGAAGGAGGGAGAGTTGCTGCATTCAGGAAATGAAGCAGGAAATCTGATCAAAAACTGCACGCACAAAAGGCGGCTAAGCTAGAAAGAAGGTAACGTTTTCTTATCCCTTCTAACTGGTTTGATGTTTAAGTTGCCAAAATAATTAAGGATAGTGGTACTAGCTAGAATGGCACTTACAGTGAAAAGGTAATTTTGGTTTTAAAAATGATGTAATATAACTATGTATTTTTAAACCATGGAGGGTATTCTTTAAGCAATTAGCTTACATTTTGGATCATGACAGGCTGTGCTCTGAATGGAATGTTTACCATTTTTCCCAGCCTATAAATTTTTCTAAAGCTATTTGGATGGCAGTAAGCTCCGATAGATTTTGAAAGGCTAAAGAGAAACAAGTCTGATTATGACCTTACAATTTCATACATACAGTTTCATGCTTGTGTACAAGGATGTTGTATTTTGTAATGTATGAATGTTTTTGTGCCAATGTTTTTTCAATGTGTGCATTGGGAACTGGGATGAAAAATATACTGGCTTAGTGATTCCCAAATTATAAAATATGTACAGAGTTGTACACAAATGTGAATCTGTAGTGAAAGTGGTAGATACAAGCATAGGGACAAGTACTGCCAGATGTTTCTTATTTCAAGGGATATTACTTAATTTTGTATGATTTACTCTTTTTTCAGACTATCACAACACCATATATCACAAAGGAAATGACCTTGTTTCACAATCTGTTACAAGCAAATTCATACGGTCAATTGAGGTGTTAGGTTTCTGCTGTGATAAACTATCACTTGTTCATAATGTTTGCTTCCATTGATGGAAGCTTCCATACCAGTAATTGCCCCTTATACAACCAGGCTTTTATGTGATAGCAGCCATTATAAGATGATAAACATGGACAGGTCCAAGGTCCTTCTCCACCCCCACCCCCGGAAAGGTGTTTAAATTATCCCAACGTGTAATTGCATAATAATAATATATGGGAAAAGAAATGTTCAAAAATGTATTTTGCAATTAAGTGCTGAATCACAGAATCATTTTCTACTTTGTTTTTCAGTTCAATGACAAGCGGATTGTGTGAATCACTTGTCACGAGCACAAAACTTGTTATGTCGCTTCACTGCAGACTTTGCTAATATGAGCTGAGCAAGAACATACCAAATTGTTACTTGTACATGTGACAAATGGTCCCAATCACCCATCCACCAATGTGCCTGGTGAAACCTGGGTTGATTATGCATAAAAGGATGGTGTGGATTTATTTAAGATGAAGTATTGTATGTACTTAGATATAACATCATCTAAGTTCATAAAATTCTTCATCTTAAGTAAATTCACACCACTTTATGCTACAGCCACTTTATATTGATCATGCAATTCACTTTATGCATGATCAATATAATATAATCATAATTCGTATTTTAAAAAGTCAACAGAAAAGCCGTACGAGCCCATATTGCCCAGTTGCCAGTAAACAAAATAGACCACTTTAAAGGTGAAATATAAATGTAACTAATAAAGTAAATAAAAAATTCACCTCTATGTGAGCTCCATGGAGTTGCTTATTTTTAACGTTTTGATCTGGTTAAATAACAGGAGCATAGACTCTACGAGGCCCAGCCAAAGCTTCTGAAATCAGTGCAAGTCCTACCATTAATTTGAGTGGATTTGGAATTACAATCTGAGTCCCTGTCCTGCTAATATCATGACACAAACCTAAATTAGTGAAACTACAAGTGAGTAGGTGAAAAACAATTTTGGATGGAACAGTAAGACAGAATGATAGAACATAAGCATTTAAAATGATCTACATGGGTAGCTTTTTTCTGATGTTGACAGGATCTAAGCCCAGAGGCTGCAGTGGGAACTTCTGTCATTGTTATCTTGGAACAGAACAAGACCAAGCATTGGAAATATCAGGGGGCGGTCACCCTGTACTGGTGAAGCTGTGTGATCTGACTTTACTGTTAGAATTTTCTGGCATGCTAGTAAATGTAATTGGTTAGGTGCCATGAGGGTTCCCACCCCTCAAGCGTTCAGAGATATAATGACAGAAGTCCCAATCCAGTTCTAGTTGCAAGCAACTGGTTGCATGTATCAATAAATGGGCGTGGATGGAGTACATATTTTACATGTGTGAAAGATTGTAAAGCATTTTAAAAGCATAAAATTTGTTTTTAAAACTCTGGTTATGCTTTCAGACTCTCTCCCCCCCCCCCCCCGAGTGAAACTATGAGGGGTGTTTTAATTTCTTTTAAAAGAGAGCACGATGCCAATAAGATGAGGCAATTACAATCCATCAAATCGATCTAAGAGTTGTGATATTTTTCCAGAATTGACAATACATGTTTCTGGTCATGGGTGTACTTATTTTCGTGAATGGTGTAATTTTCCTTACTTATTTAGATATCATTCTATGGTGCACTATTTATAGATGACAAAGACTTAATTATGTACTTGTAAATATGCATCTAATTTATCTTGGAACCACTCCACTCTTTATGCGGCAACTGGTTTATTTATTTTAAATTATTTTTAGGCCACCTTTAAGATGAGGCCCTCTCAAGGCAGTGTACAAGAATAAAACAATTTAGAATTATACAAAATACAATAGACAAGCAATAAATAAACGTTCAATAAAGTATTCTCCATGTGTTCAACAAGTGTTTCCTTCAGTTATACATGTGAAGTGAGAAGTGACTTTTGAACAGTACAACTCATGGTGTTCTGGAAATGTTATCAGCCTTTTGTAATTCGGGCTTGAACATAACTTGCAACTCTAGATGGATGTGCATCATGTCCAGACTTTCCCAGTTATGAAGGCCAGAAGAGATTCTATATAAGGAATGCTCTGGATCATAAAGAGGAAGATATGGAGCAGGTTAGGGATGGATTCTGTGTCTCCTCTCCAAGGTTGTGTGTTCACAGACTGCTGGTCCCCTTGCCCTGTCACTGCTTCTGTCATCATGTACTGTAAGACGTACTGAGATTGGAATGACTCCTAGAGAGAAACAAAAACATGCCTTCCTTTAAACAGCTGGTGTCTTTGTAGTGACTATTTTAACACAGAGTTGTGTGTTCAAAATGTAGTGATATAGAGAATTGTGGCAATAAAATTAAAGGCCTGAGGCAGCATAGGGTACAGGCCAGTCTTGCCGCCCTCTCTCCCTTTTCATGTTTTGTAAACAGGTTCAAATATTTAGATACAAAATGTGAGTCCATTGAAGAGGTCCACAGATATCTGGACACAGATTTACAAGGTTCTCTGACCTCTCATCTTCTATTTTCTCCCATAGATGATATTGCAGCCAGGATTATGTATGTGTGTGAATGTTTGTCTATATTGTGCATGCATCCTTTTTGTATCACTGGGAGAGTTCAGGGTTTTTCTGTGCAGTACCAGAAATCAGGACAGTGGGTGGAGAGGAGAGAGGCTATTTGAGGGAGCTGCAGCATGCAGTTCTCTGTTCTGAGGTAATCCTCGGAGTGGGGGAGGGGGAGACTTCCTTGGTGCTTGGGCATTTATTAAATGCTGAAAAGCTCAGAGAGGAAGAGGATTAGTGTGAGAGAGCGAGTGAGCTACTGGCTGGTTTTACTGGGATTGTCCATCTGCTCGGTGCTTTGGGTGTACTGGAGTGGGCAGTCTCATTTCCTTGCCTCCCTCTCCTCCTCAGCTGTGTAACAACAAGGCGCCTGCGCATCTGTGATTATCCCGCCCGGCACAAAGCCTCCTGCCACGCTTCATAGCCCTCCAGGCCACCTCCACTCTGTGGAGAAATGGCGCTCCAGACTGTGCTAGAGACCGTAGAAAGCGGGGAACAAGATACTGTTCTCAAGGTGTTACAGAACTACAACCAGGAGGTGAGTGTTCATTGGGAGCTGTTTGCCTGATGTCACTGTGAAGGATCTGCTGGAGAATCGGTGTTGGGCCTTTTGCTCCCCTTCTGATTCAGTAAAATGTTATTAACCTCTGTAAGTAAGCAACTGTTTTGACTGAAACTATAGTAGGGTTTTTTGTGTGTGTGCCTGTGTATTGTTTCTGACTTTTCTCTCCTTTGCTTGCTTAAAATGAGATGTAATGGGGAGATTAATCTGTTTTGGCCAGAGTGGGACATGCTGGAAAGATAGGCTGCCTCTACAAGAGAGGTTTAAAGCTCTTTCAAGGCGCTTTAAAAAATTTACCTCTACAAGAACGGAGCACAAATCGGGCGTAGAGGCGCGTTATCTCTCCGATTATGCGCATTATCGAATGCGCGTTAAATCGCAAGTTTTATTTTGCTGTGTCCGTTAAAGCGCATTTTGACTGTGTGAATAAGCGCTTATGCGCATTAACTACTTGTAAAGCGCATTTTGGACATCTGTTAATGCGCTTCACCGCCTCTCTCCGCCTCTAGTGCAGAGGGATTAGGTGTAAATGCGCTTCTGTGATTATGCGCATAATCGCCTAACCAGGCGCAAAAGCGAATCCTTGTAGAGGGGACCATAGATAGTAGTAGTGGGGGACAGGTTTCAGACAACAGAAGGGAAAGGAGGAGCTTTATGTGGCAAGCAGATGTGTGGTTTTAACAAACACACAGCCCCAGGAGGTGCTCTACATAGGGAAGAACTAATGTGTGTCATGTAATTTAAGATAATTGAAGAATCGTTTAACCTAGGGGTTTTCCATAGCTGTGGCATTTGAAAACTGATGGGGAAGAGAAATAAATAAATGGATGTGGGGAGACCAAGCAATCTAAAATATTCACTATTAGATTTGTTTCAAAATATTGCATAGAAGTCTCAATCCTTCAATAAAATAAGCATATCTAAGAACTTGAAATCAAATCCCAGTGAAATGTGTGCTTGTGCCATTAATTTATAGTGAGTTGCATCAAGGGCCTCATCTACAAGAATTCGGCTTTACGCCTGGTTAGCCGATTATGCTCATATTCGCTGAAGCACTTTATCGTAAATGCTTGTATGCAGGAGGTAATTGAGCACTCAACAGGTGACCTTACCGGTTGTTTCAAATCCGTTTAACAAGTAGTTAATGCGGAGAATCGCTTGTTCACATAGTTAAAATGCGCTTTAACGGCCAGAGCAAAATAAAACCTCCTATTTAACACGCATTCGATAATGCGCATAATCGGAGAGAGAAAATGCGCCTCTACGCCCGATTTGCGCTCCATTCTTGTAGAGGTAAATTTTTTAATTCGCCTTGAAAGAGCTTTAAATGCCTCTTGTAGAGGCAGCCAAGGATACTTTTGGCTTTTTATGTCTGTGACTCCTCCTGCAGCAGTCCTCCAAAGTAGGTTAGAAATAAGCAGAGCTGCACAGCACAAAATGGTATTTTCTAAAGGGAAAATGAATGTGAGTTGGAGGATTGAATGCATTTCATACTTGCATAGGAAGTTGACATATCGTGTCAGACCATTGGTCCCTCTTGCAGAGTACTGTTTACTCTCACTGTCAACAGCATTCCAGGGCCTCAAACAAAGGTCTTTCCAAGTCCTGACCTGAGTTCCTTTTTAATTGGAAATGCTGGGAATTGAGCTTGAGACTTCCTGCATGCAAAGTATGTGTTCTACTACTTAGCCCTCTCCTTGAATTTCAACCAAGCAGTTTTATCTTGGCGAAAATTCCCGTAATAGTAATGGCAACCAGAATAAATCAGACAGTGGAAAATAACATATCAGATTGCCTAAACATTTAATATTTCAACGCACATTTTGTAGATAAATTTGGATAGAGAAAACCAATATGAGTGTAGGTCTGTCATCCTGCCTGGGAGTTTAGAAATCAGTTAAGAGCATTGTAAAGAGACCATCTTTTGTTGTTTCTCTATCAGTGTGTAGTGGAGTAATGCCATTCAGAGAATTCTCATGGTTACCTCTTGATATGGAAAAAGTTTAATTTTGAGATGTTCTAAATATTTGTGTCAGGGAACTCAAAAAGATGAAAGCAAAATTCATGATTACCGCATAGCTACTTGTTGCTTAATTATGATGACAGAGGAATGTAATTTTGTTCCAAAAGATCTGATATAATCTTAAAAGTAGCAGTTGTGGTCTGCGCTCTACTTTTCAGCTGTTGTCACCAAGCAACAGCTGAGAATGGGGCAGGAGCAGACCCTGTTTGGGCAGTAGGCTATAGTAGCCTGTTCAGAGTGATGATGACGGGTATGTATCAAAAGCTCTGATTTTTCACATGAGGAGCATTTGAAAGGAGTAGACTGCTTTTGGATTATAGTATTTTGAAGTGATACTAGGTAAAATACACAATGGCTAGTGGTATTTTGACATTTTATTATGGGCAGTGCCTCTAGGTTCAGTATGTAAGAAGAGTACAGTAATGTAAAATCTCATTAACAAGAAACCATTTTCAGGAACTGCATATTGAATTCAAAAGTTTCCAGTGTGATAACTAGCAGGCTTCAACAACTGAGTAAACATTTGTATGAATAAAGTCTGTAAGCAGATTAGATAGCAGATGCAGCAATTGTAAAAGTCACATAATGTTTCTCCTTCAAGACCTGACATCTAATCTTGGCTTGAGAATGGGAAGACCTTCCTCATTCGCACCTTCCCCATCTGCTTGGGAGGATGTGAAACCAAAATCACGATGTTGTCCTAGATGTCTAAGATTTTTAAACTGTGGACTAGGAATTCCAATAGTTCCTTGGAAGCTTATCATGAATTCCTCAATTGAAGATCATTAACAGTGGGCCATTTTCCCTGAAGGGTGGCTTGCCCACCACTGCCAAGTTTCCCTTGGAATGCGCAACTACAGGAAAGTGTTGGTGTGTCTTCCAGTGCATTTGTCACTCACATAGCACCACTAAGCCTAGCCACTGCACTCCATGACCTGACTGTCCACCTTGAAACATGCCTCAGAATCTTTGACAGTGTACAGAGGTACCTTAGCAAACAAGTCAACAGGGGAAGGTTTCCCTGAAGATGAGAAGTTCAAAAACCACTATCCTAATCAGTATGGCTATTCAAACACTAATAGTAAATCCTTCCTGTTTCTTTCCCCCACCCCATCTTCTCCAGATGGTCCATAATAGGATTAAGCTATTTGTCTATTATAGCAATTTTAATAAGATACTATGGCTCAATTCGGATGACACGATAGTCAATGGTGGGGTAATAATCAACTTTACAGTTGTTCAACTAGGGGGTATTCCCCATACAACATGGTAATAAATAATCAACTGTGGTGTGGATTAGGATCAGCGCTGAGTTGACTATGGCAGCATTCATATGACACAATAGTCAAAACAACTGACGATTGTTTCCCCCACACCAGTTGTTTATTGTGTCGTCCGAATTGAGCCTATGTGTTGTCATCTTACAGTTATATAGCTGAAGTCAGAGTAGTCATCTCAGTAGCTTTCTGTCACATTGAAATACTCTTATGCTGCCAGGATGAAATCCCATTAAGACAGTAATTACTCAGGATGGTAAGTGGAAGAAACTAGTGTGTTCAGTTTATCTGTGTTCAGCCCTTAGCTTTTACACTCCATAGTGCAAAAGTTAAGATAATTCAATTAATAGAAAAAGTCCCCAGAACTCCAGGGAGTTGTTCATCAGGGATACAGGTTCCTCTCTCAAGCATAGACAGAAAGATCCTGTTTGTGTTATTTTAAAAATTATTTGCCATGTTATGCTTTGGCTATATGAGGTCACCAACAGGAGGCCTAATGTTTCAGATCTTATGATTTTATTTATAATAATAATTGATGTCATGAATAACGTGTTTGAAAAACCACTGCCCTACCTAATTAAACTGTTCTATATATCCCTGTGGTTCTTTGGACGCTTATCAGGGGGCCCACAGTTTTATTGATACTTATTCAACTTTTTGACTGGAATCCCCAGTGTGGCTCACAAAATGGAACCATGAGGGAAGATATTGGGGGCCAGGAGTGGGGAGAATAAGAGAACAGGATGAGCACCAGGATTTTCAATGAGAAGATCAGTAATGACGGACAGGTTTCCTGAGATTCAGCTTCCCTACAATTACTACTGATCTTCCAGTACATTATGCAGCTACAAGAGATTATTATTATTATTATTATTATTATTATTATTATTATTATTACATTTGTATACCGCCCCATAGCTGAAGCTCTCTGTGCAGTTTACATAAGATTAAAACATTTAAAAACAATATAAAAAATTTAAACTACAAAAAAATACAATATGAACATACATTTAAAATCACCATAAAGCCTAAAACAAAAAAAGACCCAGGCTCATCCAATATTGCTAAATGCCTGAGCGAAGAGGAAAGTCTTGACCTGGTGCTGAAAAGATAACAACGTTGGCACCAGGTGGGCCTCGTCGGGGAGATCGTTCCACAATTGGGGGGCCTCCACAGAGAAGGCCCTCTCTCTTGTTGCCGACCTCCAGAGTTGGGTGTGTTCTAGGCTGCATTCTCAGCTAATGAGAGGCATTGGTTGGTGAAACCCAGCAGGCTTGTGGAATATGCATTCTAGAACAAGCCCCAGTATTCTGTGTACGTATTTCATGGCAAATGTGAATCTTGCTTCTGCCATGAACTCACTAGGTGGACTACACAAGCCAGTCTCTCTCAGCCTCCATCTGCAATATGTGGAATAGTAATACTGACTTACTGTACAAGGTTGTGGTAGGGATTACAACTAGATAATGCATGTGAAATGCTTTGAGCACTGGCTATACAAATCTGAAGTGTTATTAAGTATCGTAGACCATGGTATCTTTCTGGACAAACTTTCCAGAGGGGGCAGGTGCAGTGATTTTGCTTCTTCCTTTAGGGGAAGTTTCAGAAGATGGTGTAGGCAGACTTTTGCTTCTCTCCATGGGAGTTGTGCAATGGGATTTTTTAGGGATCAGTTTTTCTCCAATGCTTACTCATCTACATGGAACTTCCTGGGGAGGTCAGCCATGGTTATAGACTGTGATACACCAACATGCTAAGGACTCCCAGCTGTGTGAGCCAAACTAGATATTATATGGGAGCTCTGGGACTGGAGCTCCTAATGTATTTTTCTCTTTAAAAAATGCTCTGGAGACCCCAATTTAGAGTGTGACTGTGGTGTGAGGAAAGGGATTTAACCTTTTCCCCACATGTACTTTCCCCACTGAAAATTAGCATACCCTGAAGCCACTATTTACCCTGATTGCAAATTAAAGCTTACACTGATAGTAAAATAAAGCACACTTCTGTGTGCCGGTATCTTTTTCCAGTCAGGGTAGTTGTTTCCTTCAGGAACTCTCTCCAGTTAGCTAACCTTATACCACATGCATGACAATACAGCCTTGTTATAACAGTGGGTGAATTCGGATGATACTTTAGGCAACGGAGGGGGAAGTAGCATACTGATCGTGCGTTATTTTGGCGGCGGCAGCACCCGCCACATGACATGTTGACCCTCCCCCAGTCGCGCGGCTGAAAGTCCCGGCATCCTTCTGGGCTGCTGCGTCTCCTCCCTTCCACCTCCCTCAGTCCTCTGGCCATATCCCAGCAGGCACTGCAAGTTCTGCCGGCTGTATCAGAGCAGCCGGGTTTTTTTCGGCTGCTCCGGCTGGCGAACTCTATGACCAAATGGAATAATACACGGGGGGGAGGGGGGGGAGGGTGTCCCGGGTGTCCCTCCACACGACACTTTAAACAATGGAGTTTGGGATAAACAACTGAGCAGCCCGTTGTTTTTCTCCGTTGTTTAAGTGCCCCAAATAGCATACTGTCAGTTGTGTGTGCGTTGTGTGTTGCTCTCCACATGGCACAATAAGCAACACAACTGGTGATTGTCGTCCATCCCCCCCATTGATTATCGTTTCGTCCGAACCAGGCCAGCATATTACAGTGTTGGTAGCTAATCTCTCTTGAAGTCATGAGCATGGGGATCATTTTTTGTTGCCGCAGTGAGTCTGATTGCAATCTTAAGAGCATGTTCTCTGGTGGGTATCTGTTGGCTTCAAAGGGGCTTTTCAGGTGTAAGTAGGTTTAGGGATTGCAGCCCAAGATTACTTTGTTCTGCACCTTATGTCATAAACAAATTCAAATTCCATCTTAAGTATTTCCTGCTGTCTTCAGCACAGCATTACATGAAACTTGAGATGTGTTCAAAGGCCCTACTGTTTCCTTAAATCATAAGCTATGCTAGCTTCTCTGAATGGATTTATCAACTGTAAGCATATTTCTTTTCCTTTTGCTTTATTGCTCACTTCTTTGCAATCTGCTTGGTTGGGTTTTCAGAACAAACCAGTTGATTGTCATTTGTTTAAAAAATCATTTTGTGTATTTACAGTAAGTTTATTTTCTATTTTTTTCAATTAATCTTCTCCCTTGCATTCCCAGAAATCTCAGTGTTTTACCTTTGAAGCTGAAGAACAGGAAGAAAGGAAGGTAAGTCCTTATTTTATTATGCTCCCTCAATCAGGAACATTGAAACTGAGATACTGTGTAGCTGAATGAGTCAAACTCCTTCTCCCCATGCAGCAGCAGCAGCAGCTTTTCCTTCAAAACAAAAGTGGCCGGCTTATGCACAGTTGTTTAAAACTGTGCTTAACATAACACACAGTTTAGCCTTCAGGGCTTATGAAGGCATGTTGGCAGCAGCCAGAGAGCAGCTGATGCTGTCTCACTGGAATTAAATCACTTATGGGGGGGAAATGCTGGGTAAGAAGTAAAGTATACTTTGATAGCGGGTACTAAGCATCCATTGCTTTCAGGTGCAGTGCCTATTATGAATTTCTGTATGAACATATAAGATTGCCTTATGCTGAGTCAGACTACTGATCCATCTTGTCCACTATTGTCTTCAAGTGACAGTGGCTCTGAAGCTGTAAGGCAGAGGTCTTTTCCAGCACTGCTACCTGAGATCATTTGTGATTGGAGATGCCAGGATTGCACCTGGGACCTTCTCTGTGTAAAGAACGTGCTCCTGCTGCTGCTAAACCTTAGTCTCTCCTTTTTATTCTTGGATTTCTGGGCGGGGTCCAGACCAATTTAGGATACCTGCATTAGTGGCTACAGCCATGGAAGCAAAAAGAAAAACCTCCATATTCACAGATAGTATGCTGCTAATCACTAGATGCTGGGGGATGTGAATTTCTCTAAAACATCTGGTTAGTCATTATTGGTGGATCAAACACTAAAGTTTACCTTCCCCAGATTCTGGTGATTGGTAGTATACTATCTGAATATTGAGGTCTTTGTTTTTCTTTTTGCTCCCATAGCTGTAGCCGCTATTACAGCTATCCTCTTCTATGTATTCATCACAACTTTTTGACAGCCATTTATGCTAATAGCTCTTGTGTTGCTTTGGCAATAAGCTCAATATGTTGTGTGATGTAATGTTTTTCAGTTTTCTTAAACACGCTGTGTATAGATTAGATTGCCAGTTTTTCTCCTGGAAATGTTGACCCTGCATCAGGAGTTCAGTGTGGCACCTTCTGATTTGCTGCTCCACCCCAATGCCTTCATCCAACCTCCTTGCCCATCTGCTGGTGCAAATATGATTCTAATTTTGCAGCACAGCAGGCAGGAGAGGAAGATAAGCACAGGTACTGGTGGAGTAGGAGTGCCGGAATTGCAGGGACTGCCTATTCTCTTAGATCTGCAGAATGTTTAAACATACTAGAGAGCTGCTGCCTATCAGAGTAGCCAATACTAGATTTATCAGTAGCTAAATGTTTTCTAGGTTAGCTGCATATATTCATAATGTTGGAAAACTAATTTGTATGTCTGTTTTGGAGAGATGATGGATGTATGGAAATGATCTAGAACTCTTTTTTTAAATCTCTGATGTACTTACACATATTACTGTTTCAGCATTGTCTCACTTCACATCTTAACATCTAGGTGTAACTCCCAAGAGCATACTTGTGTCTTATAAATGTTATATAGGAAGTAAAAAAAAACACCAATACTTATTATATAAGAAGTGGTCATTAGTAGCAGCTAGCCAATCATTTACTTGCATAACAGGTGATGTTATGCTTTTGTGTATGAAAAGGCCTGTCTTTGAAAAAATCTTAATAATGAATTAAGAGGTCAGTTCCCTCATGAACTATCCTTGATAAGGCAGTAGTACTAAGCCAGTTATGCTGTAAATAAGTACTATTTGTCATCCTTTTATAACTATATACCTATTGATATATGCCTATTGAAATGTGTGCATACCCCAGCTGTCTAACGAAGATCTATTTTAAATAATATAATCTACTTTTTAACTATTATTATTATTCTATTAATAATATTACAAGATATTATTTGTTTTTTAACTGGCTGTTTTATTGGTCTGTTTTTTTAACTGCTTGTTTTGCATACTTTTTTTTGTTTTATGTTGTATTTGTTAGCCACTTTGGGTACCACTGTGGTACATTCTTCAGTAGGCAGAGAGACCAATATAATTTTATATTTGTTCAAGTGGGCTTTCTTAAGATTGCATGCCATACTAAAGTGTGGAAAAACCCTCCCCATCCCAAATTACTATTCAAAGATGGGGAGGAGAAATCAAGTTATGACTACATACAGTGATTATGCAGATAACTTTCTTGCTCTCACTCTTGAGGCAGAAAGCAAATATGTTTCACTCTCTTCTCTTTTCCTAACATTCTACAATCTCTTCTCCAGATTTTGATCCAGGCACAAATGAGCTACCAGTCTTATGCAGTATGTTACATAAACAGACCTGTTCAGTAGTATCAGTTCAAAGTGCATTTAAACAAGAGTCCCACTCAATGTTTATTAATAATGTTCCAAAAATAGATCCCTTCTGCAAGTTTGCAAAATTTGGATGAAATTACACCATGACGTTCAGAACAAAACCATACAAAGAATGGAAAGGCAGAAAAGCAGCAAGCCTGCAAAAATACATATGTGTCCAGTTTTTTATATCTGCGTTCAGCAAAGCTCTACTGTGCGAAAAATCACTCTGCTGTATCGTTTTGTAGATATATTATGACATACAGAGAGCAAAACCCCACATATCATTAAAACCAAATTTGAACGTGCTTCCCTGTCTTGCTTCATTCCTTAGCCTGACCAACCTGATTCTGTGGCTTAATTAATGACTGCTCAGCCTGCCTAGGCCAGTCCTCAGGCTGAGAGGTCTATTTGGTTAAGGTCTGGCCAAAGCAGGATTGACTTGGTGTTGCAATATGTGGTTCATTTTATGGCAAAAGACTTGAGATGGTTAATATAAAATTCTAGTCCTACTTCCATCTTCCAGACTGTAATAGTGGGACATTTTTGTCACTTTGGGTCTGGAGCCTATACACAGGTATTTCTCACTAGGACTATATGTGCATGGCCCATTTGCTCAGATTGGATGAAGTTGAATGAGCTATAAGATAAAAAAAAAGTGGGACCTGCAACAAAATGTTGCATTGTAGAGTCCTGCTGTTCAGTATCCTAGTTGCCAACCCACACACTTACACCCCACCCCCACATGGTTTTCTGTTCTCTCCCCTCCAACACTATCGTTTAGTGACCAGTGAGTAAGTTCACTTGTCATTGGACTATTTTTTAGGAACAGCCCCCTTCTCCTCCCCATTAGGTTTTTTTTCTAAACATTTTTGGAACTTTTGCAAAGCTTGAGGTTCTCCCAAGTGTGCTGACACCTCCCTCTTGTGCTTAGGTGGTGTTATTTTGACTACATATGCAATGGCACATGCAAACTGAACATCATAATTAGAGGGAATGGTGCATTTGCTTAACAAGCTACTATGTGTGTCAGGTCTCATCCTGTTGTTTTGCTACTATCATATGTACACTGTGTTAACATAATTTATAGTATAGATGGATATGGGGTTGGGGAACTCATGGACAGTGAAGGTTTGTGGTACATTAATTTCTCGGAACCTCTGCAATCCACAAGTGCAGACATGGATTGATCCTTGTTTCTCATGTAAAAACTTACTGCTTCACTACTAGATTTGTTAAGCTTCTCATTTTTCCCTTCTAATGCTGTAGAAACTGGCCATGCTCTTGATCAAGTTCTTGGAGAGGGTGCTCCAGCCATCCTGCCAGGTGACATGTTTGGAAAGCATACGAATCCTGTCCCGGGACAAAAACTCCCTTGGCCCTTTTGCAACCATGGAAGGCTTGAAAACATTAGCCAGGCATGCAGGGATTGATTACACAGAGGAGCAGATGCTAGAAGTTCCAGACCTGGATGTGATTCTGGAGGCACTTAAGTGCCTATGTAACATTGTCTTCAACAGCTCCCGGGCTCAAGAACTGACCTCTGAAGCCCGGTTTGTGGTGGGCCTCACAGATCGCATCAAGCTCTACAATGAGAGAAACCTCCCCCACGATATAAAGTTTTTTGACTTGCGTCTTCTCTTCTTGCTGACGGCACTAAGAGTGGACATCCGGCAACAGCTTGCACAGGAACTCCGGGGTATCGGACTCATGACAGACACCCTGGAACTTACACTAGGAGTGAAGTGGATAGACCCTCATGAGGTTGCTGCTATGGACAATCCTTCCCTGCCTTTACCTCGGCAGGAGGCAGAACGTGCCATGGAGATCCTCAAGGTGCTCTTCAATATCACTTTTGATACCAACAAGAGGGAGGTGGATGAGGTATGTCTCTCAGAGGTGGCTTTTGGTATCTTGGCTTTATCAAACTTTGTTTTATTTACCACTGTCTTTCATCCATGATTCCTATAGCCAAGGATGCAATTTAGACTAACTGTCCTTATGTGTTTCAGGCTTATTCTGCAGGAGTACCTACATATTTAGCCAACTCACTGCTTCTGTGAGCTTACTTACTCTTGTTATAAACAGATATGTTTATTTGGTGCAGAGGAAAATCCTTCAACAAAAATGAATGACAGACTGATGATAATATTGCTATACAATTGTATGATGCACAAGGCACACAACTGCAAAACAATGAAAATATTTCAAAAGTTGGGGTAAATATTTTTTATCGACTGTATGGTAGTAGTAATTAGTGTATATATAATTTTTGCTTAGAGGCTATTGTTTTCACCTAAGCAATCAGCTTTTACTGATAAAAAGCTCTAGCTACTTGTTAATCAGCAACCAGCTGCATTCTGCTCACCCCATCAGAGGCTGCACTATACCGGGATTTCAAGGTTTGACTTTTGCTATTCGCTTCAGTTGAAGCTAACAGTATATACGTTTCCACAGAATAATTTCTTTAAACCTTATGACGAACGACTTCCTTTTTCCACAGCAATAGCCTCTAAGTTGGTGGTGAGTCCATAATTTTCTGTATTTGGATATCTTAAAAATTATATCAAGACTGAATGTGTAACCTCCTCCTGGGGTAAAGTTATAAATCCAAAATTAAAAATGTATCTGTTATCATTTTATTTTATCAGCTAGAACATATAAGAGCCTATCTGAAGAAGCTTGCTCCACACGAAACGGGTGGATAACCGGAAGCCTGTTGTATTTCTTGTATTCTTGTTGTAAATAGTAGCAATATAAAAAAGAATAGTTTGTTTTGAAAACTTCTTTTGTAACATTAGTATTGCTAATAGTTTGGTTTGAACAACATTAATGTTTGCTTTTCTATCATGGATTGTAGTGTTTAAATCATTTTTCATTTAGTTGTGTAGCTTGTTACAAGCAAAAATTATATATACAGTAATTACTACTACCATATAGTCGATAAAAAGTATTTACCCCAACTTTTGAAATATTTTCATTGTTTTTCAGTTGTGTGCCTTGTGCATCATACAATTGTTTAGTTTACCAACTGCTGCCTTCTGTTTCTGTGTGATAATATTTGCTATAACCATTGATTTCTAAAATTATGTAGTGTCATGTTTTCTCTAAACATGGTAAAATCAGATATGTTGCAATCTGATATAACATAATTTCCAACAAAGTATGGCCACTAAAAAAGAAAGGAGAGTGAAATGCCTGTTAAATGGACATGTAGCAACACTTAAGGCAGCATTTCCCAAACTAATTTGGCCACGGAACGGTTTTGACTTAGAAATATATCGATGGAACCCATAAATGTTAGTCTGGGGGGTATGGAATACCCTAATGATAAAGGGGGCTCTGGGCTCTTGGAATTTTTGCAGCAAAATAGACAAAGGAAATTAAGCCTGTTTTCATATTGAAAAAGTGAATATAGGAAGCTGCCTTATACTGAGAGGCCAGTGTCCCATCTAGCCCATTATTGTCAACTCTGACTGGCAGCGGTTTTCCTGAGTTTCAGGCAGGTGTTTTTGTAGCCCCACCTGGAGATGCCAGGGATTGAACCTGGGACTTTCTGCATGCCAAGCATGTGGCCCCTTCCCTCACACTCCATCATGCAACCCCACTTCTATTGCTCTGCCCACACATTTGTCCATAAACCTGGGAAACCAGAACTTTGAATTCTATGCAGAGGCTGTATTCAGAACAGTCATTTGCTATGCAGATTCTCAGATTCCTTGTATTCAGTTTTCTCTTGATCCAAATGTCCAAAAGCACATTCAGTTCTGAGAATGTACAGTAACAGTGGCTTGTTGCAACCAACAGGCCCTGCAAAGAGAGATGTCTTCCCTCTCGTAATCAGGCTTTTTATTATGTTTTGGGGCCAGGAAGATGCTGCTCTGTACCGACGCCTGGGTGCCCTCCTCCGTCACTGCCTGATGGTTTCAGCAGATGGTGAAGATCGGACAGAAGAATTTCACAGGTGATTATCCTGTTGCAGGATTTGAATCCCAATATGAATCTTATTTGGATGAGAAAGTGCCACTGCTGAAATTGCCTTATCACTGAGGGATCATTATCACATGAGCTATGCAGCTTGTGTAGAGTATTCAAGAATCAGTGTTTAGTTCTATGTGATGCACCTGACATGATGATGATAATAATAATTGCCTATATACATGGCAGTTTACAAACAACAGGTTTGTCAGATCCCTACCCAAAGAGGTTTGCAATCTAAAAATGGATACAGGGAAACAACAGAGGAGGGTGTGGGAAGATAGAGGCAGGAATTCATGGAGAAAGAGTATGTTGTCATTAAATGTTCTGAGCAGTGTTTATGTCCATATCACAGTGTCAGGACATTTGGGGATTTTGTTCTCATGTTGCTGAGATTCTTGTCAGGTTTTTAAAACAAAAATGCCCTTCATTCATGTAGGCTGCTAACTCATCTTCTCTGGTTTCCCTTGTGTTGTATGTTCAGCCACACAGTCAACCTCCTGGGCAATCTGCCTCTCAAGTGTCTGGATGTCTTGCTGGCCCCCAAGGTGCATCCAGGCTCACTTGAATACCTGGGAGTCAACATGGATGCTGTCAATGTTTTGTTGGATTTCCTTGACCGACGTCTTGACAGGGTGGGTGAAACATAGCTTTCCCATTTTCTCAATGCTCCACAACCACTTTTAATTCCAGTAATTTCCACGCTCAGTATAAGACAGGTTTTGCCATCAATCCCATGCTTGGATGTTCTGGCTTTAGCCTTCTGTGTTAAACATAAAAATCTCAGCAACTTATTTCTCTCTTAGAAAACTGCTGAAATAGCAATCAGCATGGTAGTGAAGATCACAGTACTGGCTTAAAGATGTTACGTTAAGGACGAGTGGAGGGGAAAGATGATTCACTAGTTAAATGGAGGACTTTCCATGATTAGATGACTGACTTGTACTATTAAAATGTAATTGTTTCATTGGTTGTTTGGATGATGCATTTGGTTGACTTGGATCTGATTAATTGATTACTAAATGATTAATTTAAATGAAAAATGTTTGTTGGCTTTTGAGATGAGAACTTAGCTGGTAGAATAAGAAGCATTAGTATTGATTAGTTCTCTGTCTTTTAGTCTGTGTTGCTACGAAATTGTATGGATTCCAGTGTTTCACCATAGCTCCCTTGTCTTGTTTTCCTCATAGCCAAGTATATTTCTACCTTTTTGTCTCCTTTTTGATATCATAGAGAGTGGTAGCAGATTCTACAGATTCCCCAAAAGGGAATTGACTGGAATCATGACTCACAGACTACTGTCTGATGAATGGCAGGCAGGCAAAGTTCTCTACAGAAAAGTGGAGACTTATTCATTTCAATCCAGATGACCCCAGATCTCATAGATCATGTCACAGGCAAGATACAGGAGTCCCACTTTACTCATTACCATTGAAGTACATAAAGTAGAAATGCAAATCACTTGTGCTTCTGATTCTTCATAATGCTTGAAGTTACTCTCAGGCATAATCAGGTGATGTGACATTCAGCAGAAACAACCTGGCTTTTTGTACTGAGGGTGACAGTACCCTTTATAAGAAATGTGGGACTCCTGCCAGCAGGCCTGGATTGTGTTCTCACATCCTCTTCTCCCGCTTGTCCCCTGCCCCCTATATGTAATACAGCTTAGTTTGTGACCTGACATTGCCATCCAATAGCAACCAATGGTGTGAAATGAGTACAAGTAAACAGTCAACATATTGATGTCAGGTCATGAAATATTCTGTCTGTAGTACTTGTTACAGAATTACTTGGGTGGGGGGCTTTACTCAGGTATGCCATTTTTTGGTAGCAGCCCCAAGTTCTTATAACATAGAGTTTCATCCTGAGAAAAGGATGAGACATGACACTTGTATGCTTTGAGGATTTACTGTACATAGTATGTGATAGCCTATAGTTGATCTGCAGTTACCTGCACTGTTTCAGAGAATTGGAACTAGCATTCTTGGTTCTTTCCATAAAAATCTGTATTACCATGAATGTTTTCATACATGGGAAACAATATGTGATTATGAACCCCCCCCCCCCCATTTCTTGTGGTCTCTTCCACAGGGTCACAAACTTAAGGAGAGTTTGACTCCAGTGCTGAACTTGCTGACTGAGAGTGCCCGGGCCCATCGGCAGACAAGGAAATTCCTTAAAGCTAAGGTACTGTATTTTAGTCAAGTTGGATTCATAAAATAAAACTTCCATTGAGCCAGCAAAAATATAAGGCAAGCTCCTCCTCTGTCATCAATCTGGAGATGTATATTGGAGATGCTGTGAAACTGGATTGTGTGATATTGGTTGTTGCATTACACATTCATCAGGTACAGAGTATTATTATATTCCAGCCCCATCATGAGTTGTGAAATAGTGTCTTTGGACATATAGGAATGTTCGTCATCAAGTACTGAGGGAAACATTTACCTCCTCCTTCCCCCATATTTTCTAGATACTGTTACACACACTTTCCATGCAGCATGTGATGTGGAGAGTGGTGTACTCAAGGAGCACAGCAAGTAGTCAGAGAGAGGGAAAAGCACTGTGGCTACTGAGTATGTACAGCTGCTTGATTTGTCTGAGCGCTGATTCCAGCTGATTCACAGTTGTGAGAGTTTCTGCCTCAAATTACATGTAACTTTTGCATATTAGTTGCTTCCTGTAATGTGCATTTGTTTAGTGGATTACAATCTTTAATGTATTGCTACTTAGCATTTTGCTGTCTGGCTGACATGTTGGATTTTGTTTATAATTGATACTAATCTAAACTGGATGGCAACCAGCAACGTGGATTAGGAAAACTGTGGCTTTAGTTGGCCTCTGTAAAAACCTTTCTCAACCCTGTCCAGAAGGTTCCTGGGTCTCAGTTGCTGTGTGCATGGGCATAGCAGGGAATTTGGGCATCACTATCTACTTCCACTGTACAGAAAGTGAGATGCTAGCTTGGCCAGCAACACTAACACTCTTTGTGGCTCTTTTCACAACAGCCCTTTATGCCACACGATTGCTCCAAAACTACTGAGCCTGTTGCAGACACCCAAGGGATACTGAGTGAGAGGGCTGATTCACACAACCATTTAAGATACAAAGATTGGTATATTTGGATAGAGCACTATTCATATGTGATTGCCTTACAATGTGCCAGATAGCCACACAGCTGCTGCATGCATTACATTAGCTGTAGTGCATCAAATGTGTGCTTCACTCATGCATTTGTGGTGCAGAGAAGCAACCACATTATTACTTATCCACTCACCTAGGGGCCTTTCCATATGATCAGCTGATGGTAAATGTGCATTTGTGACCCATTTGCTGCCTAGTTTGTATATCTTCCCTCAACACTGAGTTTCAAATCATGGAGATGCTCCATTTTCTCAGCATTCAGTGGCATTTAACAGGGAAAATGTCATTCTTTCCTTTCCCCAGATACAACTTTTATTGCTATGTGATTGTTAGCTGGAATATGGTTGTGGGAATGCTATGGGCTTTATATTAGATATTTTTGATGGCATTATCAGTGATTAATGACATGAGCTTTTCCACCATGCACACATTGTTGCAAACCTATTTTTAAAGAGTCTTTGAAATCTGTGCACTCTCTTGTACTGTTAATTAAAAAGTGTCAGTCATCACAGTAAGTTTGTACAGCTGACTTTATTTGAGGCATTTTGTACACTATTTGTTGAGCTGTATAAGAACCAACTTTTAACGTATCTCTTCCCTTTCCATGGGTTCACAGGTACTTCCTCCACTGCGGGATGTGAAAAATAGGCCAGAGGTGGGAAACATGCTGAGAAATAAACTTGTGCGCCTCATGACTCATATTGACACTGATGTGAAGCATTGTGCTGCGGAGTTCCTCTTTGTTCTTTGCAAGGAGAGTGGTGGGTGTCCATCACTTTTCTTGTTCACCTAGTGCAGATTGTCTTGTAATCATACGTATTGGCTTTCTGAAAAAGAAATCTCACGACTAGGCTGATCCATCTAGTGTTACAACGTTGTAAGATTCATTGTGTCGGGGTGGGCAGAGCTAATATGCTTTGATAGTGGTTCAGCTATTAAGAGCTGAGGCAAATCAAGAACTCATGAGTCATAGGTGAAATAATGCACCTGAAACATTCACTGGAGATATTCTTAGAAAAGAAAAAAAACTAGAAAAAAGGGAGGAAATACAAGCCAGGCACATCCAAGCTCACATACCCTCTGCTGTTCAATCAGAGGACCACCCCTCACAGCTAGGTTACCACTTGTTTTTCTGAACTTTATGACAGTGAAGGCATTTTTTCAGGTTTTGTGTTCCCAAAGTAGTATGAGTATCTGTTTCCCTCCTAACACATGCACCAGTCTGTAGAAATTTGTACAACCATTTCAGTGTGACATTTCACACACTTCTAGTGTGGGTATTGTACTTGCTTAAGGAAAACCTAATATCATGCAGCCCATTCTTTGGGCTACATTAATAGAAGAATGGCTTCCAAATCACATGAGGTACTAGTTCCCCTCTATTCAGCACTGGTTAGGCCTTATCTTGAGTACTGCGTCAGTTCTGGGCGCCACACTTCAAGAAGGCGCAGACAAGCTGGAGGGGGTTCAGAGGAGGGCAACTAGGATGTTCAGGGGTCTGGAAACAAAGCCCAGTGAGGAGAGACTGAAAGAACTGAACATGTTTAGCCTGGAGAAGAGAAGACTGAGGGGAGACATGATAGCACTCTTCAAATACTTGAAAGATTGTCACATAGAAGAGGGACAGAATGTCTTCTTGATCATCCCAGAGTGCAGGACGTGGAATAATGGGCTCAAGTTACAAGTAACCAGATTCCATCTGGACATCAGGAAAAACTTCCTGACTGTTAGAGCAGTATGACAATGGAACCAATTACCTAGGGAGGTAGTGGGCTCTCCCACCCTAGAGGCATGCAAGAGGCAGCTGGACATCTGTCAGGTATGTTTTAAGGTGGATTCCTGCATTGAGCAAGGGATTGGACTCAATGGCCTTGTAGGCCCCTTCCAACTCTACTATTTGATGATCCCTCTCCTCCCCATCACATGTGATTTACTGAGTGGTTTGCAAGTATCTGCTTCCTTAAAAGTTGGTCTGAAAGGACAGAGGCAGCTGAATTTGTCACTTGTTTCTGTAGCAGCAGAAAAACGTGACCCGCTTTTGTCTTTATTTGTTTCAACAGTGTCACGGTTTGTGAAGTATACTGGATATGGAAATGCTGCTGGACTCCTGGCAGCTCGAGGCCTCATGGCTGGAGGTCGGACAGAAGGAGAATACTCAGAGGATGAAGACACTGATACAGAGGAATACAAGGAAGCAAAACCCAAGTAGGGACCCATTTGTTTGCATTGCTTCCCTTAGTGTTACCTTTCCTGCTCCTTTTAGCACAAGTGTTTTTCTTCCTATTCCACACATGGACTTCCTATGTCTTTTATGGCTCATCCCATGGCTAATTACTCAGTTTTTTCTTGGTGCATTCTTCATTTCTGCATGTTTAATGCTCTGGTTACCTGCTTCTGGGTCTAATGGTGTTATTCATTCCTTGCTCGCCTGCTTTTACTGTGGAGAACATAGCATCCAGACCAATAGTTTTTTCTTTTTCTTTATTTTGAGAAGCACACAGAGAGGTGGCACGTTTGGCACTGTGTTTCATTCTTTGTCACTGTTCTGCATTTCAGTGATTGGGCTATTTATGAAAAACTTACATGCCGTTAAAGAGGTACTGACTTCCTCACATATGGTCTGGATAATTCTCTTTTCTCCTGGCACTTCTCCCATCTTTCCTTCATTATCAGAAGATTCTCTCCTTCCCCCCACATATATATAAGCATCTTGCAGATTTCTTTAGCTAATTACTTTTTATCAGCAGTCACTTCACAATTACATTTCAAGCTTCTCTATTCACCTGCTTCTGTCTCCTTCATTTCTTCTATACTTTTATTGTAATGTTTGTGAGTGTAACTGCACATACACAGCATTTACTAAAGAAAAATAATGTGTAATTCTTGGAAGAATAGCAGACATGAGGCACAAAAGTGAAATGAATCAAAATGTGGCAAGTGTGCTGTTCTGGACACATATTTGAAAGAGAGACACAAAAGCACTTTTGTCTCCTTTGTAGCTGCTATCAGTTTTAATGTTAAAGGTATGTGTTTGTGGTAGCCAAGTGAATTATAGCATTAAATTTATAGACTACTAACGTCCCCATCTTTCGCTACCTCCACTGAAAAACAATCTAATAGGAAAAAGTTTGGCAGTCATATGTTGGTAGGATCGCCATTTGTCCTGTGAAATCCCATGGCATTTTCCATTTTTTGGTATTGGGGAAATTGGACTATGTGACAGTCCAGGGAGCATTCAGTTTGAAGAATGTTGGCTACATCCCTTGCAAAGCCAAGAGTGAAGTCAGTTAATTCACTATGCTTGTAGTTAATATCTCAATCTACATTTAAATGAACATGCTTTTTTCTGTATGTTGTTCTTGTTCTAATTTACCTATATAGCATTAACCCTATAACTGGACGCGTGGAAGAGAAACTTCCCAATCCAATGGAGGGGATGACAGACGAGCAGAAGGAGGTTGAAGCAATGAAACTAGTGAACATGTTTGACAAACTCTCCAGGTATCAGATTATCTGGAAATGGGTTGGTTGTTGGGAGAGCAAAAAGAAAGGCGTCAATTATTTAAGGTCAAAGAGTCTGAAATTTCAAACCTGTAGTAAATTCAGACAAAAAAAAGAATTATTTAATTTAATTTGGCCTCTTATATCCCCTAATGATAAGGGCCTAATCATTTGATTGCCTTAGAAAGTGGATCCCTACAGGATAGAGGGGGATATAAATCTAATTAATTGACTGACTTTGCCCAATGAGCCATTACTTTTGCCCGCACTGAGTGGAAATTCTGTGGAATTACATCTTTGATAGAATCTGAGAAGTTAGATCTTGCCCTGCCAAATAGCTTCAGCAAGGCAAAGTGGTTGTTAAGTACATCGCTCAATGAGTTCTTTCAAATTAGCTCCACTAGATTTCCATGATTAAGTGACAGGAGGGCTTTGTTCATAGGCATCAAAACATGGTTGCTGGAACCTATTTTAACATCTCAAATCTCTTTGTAATATTTCAGATGTTTTGTACATGTTAAGGTGTTACAAGAACTTAGTAGTGAAGAATAAGAAGGTAGTGACAAGAAAATACAGATTTCCTGACTCTTTAACTACTGGAATTACATATCTATTCAGAGTGATTAGGCTGTAAAAAAAAATGCTGCCCACATTTCATCAAACTTTCTTCCACAACAATGAGGACTAGAAATATTTAAATATTAAACATTTAAAAATATTAAAGCAAAGATTCCTAGAATCCTGATAGAGTGCAAAAGGAGATCTGTACTAATCTGCACTAGAAAATATACAGGTTGGATAAACTGGGAGGGACAACTGGAAAAATATGAAGAACAAAGTCAGTGGAATTGATTTCGATAACTCAGGTAAATAGCTTGGGATTTCCCTTTAAACTGTTAGCAACTGATTTGGGCTGGGAATGCAAGGTAGAAACTTCAAGAAAAAACTCAAGGAACCCAAAGCCATAGAACACCTTCTTTAAGGATTTGCACAATATTTATCTACCACATGCGTTTGAGAGCTGTTGCCTCCACAAAGTTCCTTCTGCAGTCTCTGTAGTGAGTGATATCTCTGGATGTCTACTGTAGATTACAGAGACAGATGGCAGCTGATGCCATCAATTCTATTTCCCAGCAGGCAGGCATGCACTCTGTAGTAGTTGCTGATACATCTTTTAGGAGCAGTGCAGGCAGGAGTCCAGGAACTATCTGAAGAGTTCAAAAGACATCTTGGTGGGCAGAAAAAAAAAGGGCAACAGCCTGTTCAATGCAGATGTCTTATGTTTCCAGTGTGTGACATAACTGCTATCCTGAGCATTGCATTAACAGTGTTTTCACTGCAGTTACATTTCCCCTTGTCATTAGAAGTTGCCTAATCAGAAGGAATTCCAGAGGCATTTGCCAGTTAGATTGGCAAGAAAAGATTTTAGAGCAACCACTTCCTGAGCTTCCAGTGCTAATTCTATTATTGCTCTGGCTTTGCAATCGAACCATACTTTTCTCGAAATCGCATCCCTGTTGTTTAACAGGGTGTCTGCCAGGAAGGGCTTCAGAAGGCTGACGACTGCCATAAGTTGCTTGATAAGGATGCTCCTTTAAATAGCAGTGTATCTGAAAGAGGGCTGTGCCACATGGCAGAATGAAGAGAAAGCAAAACCAATCGATGCAACATGGGTTTATTAACAAGTGGGTTTCTAAATTTCCCACTGTATTCCAAACAACTGTCTACCGAATTTCTTCAATTCTAAGACACACTTTTTCCCCCATATAAACATCTCTAAAAACAGAGTGTGTCTTAGAATCGATGGCGATTTCCCCACACTTAGAATCAAAGCTTTTTTTATATTGGTGGTACTGAAATTAAGGTGCGTCTTACAATCGATGGCGTCTTAGAATCGAAGAAATACGGTTTTACATTTCTATACCTCCCTATAGCCAAAGCTCTAAAAACATAAATGTGATGGGTTTATTCAGGGGATATGACTCACCATAGAAACTGAATTTAATCAGACTATAGTAAGTTTGTTTTAGTTTATGAGTTCTGTTCAGGTTTTTGAGCATGAAAAGCTGCTTTCTAACCATGAGTGGAGAGTGTATCCTCTGTACTCCAAAAACCTTAATGACATTCTCAGACTAGATAGACTGACTACACAATTTTTCATTTACTTTGGAGTAAAATGGAAGAGATTAAGAAATCTCTTTTGATTGAATTAATTTTATATTTCATAGTTTCTTCTGAAGAACACATGCTTAAAATATGTAGAGAAAATTGGAAAGCAGCTTGTTATGAAAATGGTTTTGCTTTCCTTTTGACTGGAAAGTCTTCATAAGTCTGAGAAAGTACCCCTTGCTCAATTCTTGTAATAAATTAAAAGGATCCTAGAGGGCCCTAGATGGGAAAACTATGGAAAAGCCCTTTCAGTAAACCTGGAGAGAGGCCATAATTCAATGACACAGCACATGGTTTGCCAGTATATCAGTGGCATATTCAATTCCTAGCATCGGCAGTAAAAGGATTCAGGTACCTGGGCTGGCCAAGACATCTGTTATGGCCCTGGAAATCTGCAGGCCATTGGGATGGTGCTTTTTATATAAAATCAGTAGCAAATAATAATTATTATTTATTTCTTACCCGCCTCTCCCACTGGATCGAGGCGGGGAATAAATATTAAATACAAAACCAAATAAAACCAAATAAAAACATATAAAATTAATGAATTATTAAAAACATATAAAACTAATACATTATTAAAATAACAATGAAACATCTTAAAATTCAACTAGGTGCAATTGAGTCTCAATATGGCTATATAGAGCCTAAAGCTTCAAATCCTCTTCCAGAAATGGTAGTGGAGAAACAACTGTAGTGGGCAAAAGGCAATCCTTAATGCTATTAGTGTGCATGTTCTGGATGTGAGCAAAACCAGTACTAGCACACACACTATGGGGCAACCTGAGAGTGGATTGGGCTCTTTTTACTGGTTGTGGTATATATATCCGTTTTAACAATGTCTAGGATAACCAGATAGAGTATTGGACCCAAAGTGTACAATCTCTAACCTTGACATAGGGCTACCCTTGATGGTGGTTCAAGGCTTTCCTCTTGGGGAAACCTTATAACACTGCTTTTTATTCTTTTTCCATTGCAGACAGCAAGTGATCCAGCCAATGGGGATGGGTCCAGATGGAAATTTAACCTCTCTGAATTTAACCTCTCTGGATGATGCTGTTCATCAGATAGCTGAGGAGAGGTTATCATCTGACTCCGACTTGGAATTGGACTGATTAAACTTTCCTATTCCTGAAAAAACTATGGACCCTCTACTCTCCTTCTGTCACAGGTGCTGTAGTGGAAGATCAGTCCCAGAAAAGGACTCCATGGGCTGGATCCCCATGCCCAGACTGGTATATCTGCTTCTTCTGTAGCCCTATGATGACCCTACCCTTGAGATTTTTTTACAGCTTGACTCTCTCTTGCTCTCTCTTCCCCTCTGAGTCTTGCACTCTTGACTCATTCCAAGGATTTTTCAGCAGATTTTTATGAAAATTGGGAAGGAGGGAGAGGGGAGAGCAATCTTCCATTGTATCAAGAGGATTTAGTAGCACATGGAATGCTGTGAGTGTACGTGTGGAATTATTTGTATGGGAAGAATGTGTGGTTTGTGTGTGTATGTTTGCAGTGGGGATATGTGTTGATACTTGTGCGAAGCACATAATGTAGCAACCATGCAGTGTAGTGGTCTTTAAGAACACATGGATATTTTAGGCAAATGTGAATGTGTACTTGCAGATATGACTGGGAAATATTATAGAAATGTGAGAAGCCTGCATTCTTTTTACATACGATATGTACTGCTGGAGGCATATACAGATTTGGAATGTGGGTGGTGATCAAACACATTTTTAGGCAATTCCCTTTAAGGCACATTATGGATGTATGGAAACATACAGGTAAGGAAACTTATTTAAATAATAGGTATAGTTGGGGCGGGTGTCAAGAAATATGTTTTTCTGGGATGTGGGGGTATGTGAGAAACTGATACATACTTTGCTCACACTGACATACATTTGATATTTGCAGATAATCTGGGAACAGAAGTACTCTGATCCCTACATAGTCTATATTGTGTTCCTCATTCTACCCAGTTTAGTTTTCTGAACATTGCTCTTTGCGCTCTCCAAACACAAGGCAGTGACCAGTTGCTTAACCGCACTCTAAATTATCTGCTTCAGTTCCCATATTTCCATAGTATTCTGCATTCACAGGTTGCTCTCAGGCACCTTCATCCTTCACCCTGATTTTAGACTTTTCTGTTTAAAAGGAAAACACATTTTCCACCTTGTTTCCACTATACCAACAGTTTCAGAATTTAGCACAAATGTAAATGAAAGATTTTCATTAGAATAAAGGAAACCTTCAGATAACGGCTGTGCATCTGTGATTCTTTGACTTTTTGTGTCTCTGAGCAATGATATGGATATTTCTAGGGCCTCCTCCACACGAGACGTTTAATGAGCCTTAGAGGCTCATTATAAATTTTACCTCCACACCAGTGGAGCGCAAAACGGGCGTACAGGCGCGTTATTTCCCCGATAATGCGCATTTTCGAATGCGCGTTAAATAGCGACTTTTATTTTTCTCTGGCCGTTAAAGCGCATTATCGCGGTGTGAACAAGCGATTATGCGCGTTAACGTCTTCTAAAGCGCTTTTTGGACATGAATTAATGCGCTTCGCCGCCTCTCGCCGCCTCCCGTGCAGAGGGATTAGGCGTAAATGCGCCTCCGCGATAATGCGCATAATCCCGGAACCGGGCGCAAAAGCGCATCCTTGTGGAGGGGGCCTAGGAGATCAAAGATGTAGGCAAGCCAAAGTAGGATAACTCAGCAAACTTACTAATGCACATTGTTATATGGATGAGCTTCGGGTGAAACTTTCTGTACCTGCAACAAACTAAACCTCAGTGAATGGATTATAGTTTATATGGTAGTGATTGCATGTGTGGAGAATCCTGCCTAGTGCATGGGATTGAATGTTGATCTTCCTGGTATTTCTGTGCTTTTGTTAACACTAGATTTTTAAATGTTGGAAACTTTGGGTTGTTTTCCCAATGACTTTAACCTTAAATATAATTATGGCTGATGCTGCTGTATGTCTTTTCCTATCTATATAATGCAGATAAGACCAAGAACTATGATTTATATGTCTTTCAGATCAATTAGTTTAAACATAAAGGAGCCCTGGTGCAACAGTCCTAGGGGCCAGCCAAGCTAGCATCCTGTTTCCCACAATGACCAAATAGGTGCTTCCAAGGATCACACAACTAGGGCATCCCCTGCTGTTGATTCCCAGCAAATGGTGTTAGTCTTCTAGCCAGGATGGATTAGCAGAATATAACATGGCTCCTAAAAACATTTCTTATTTTAAATTTATAGAAGCAGGAAAGAATTCCATAAAATTCACTTGTAACTGAAGTAATGTCTTTGTCCAAACTAAAAAGTGTTTGGAAGGAACTGTTCACCTAAGCACATCCCTTGACTTATGAATTAGCTGGTTCTCTGCAGTATACAGTTCTTTAAAAATCTGCTCTTCTTTGGGTTGATGATTTAAATGTCTCATTTGAATGGCTTACCCTAAATGCAAGAGCTTTCCAATCCAATATTTGAATCACACATTCAGGTAAACAAATCTGTTAATTTAAATATGCAAACACAATCTCCTTACTAAAACTCCCTCGCTGCAAATACAGCTTTAGAGACAATTTTAAAAATCCAGCCTCTGAAGATGGATGATACTTGGAGAGAAATCAACAGAGCTCTCCCAGCTGGGGGGAATTTGCCAGAATTTCTGAGAGCAGAAGGGCCAGGCTTGTGTGGCTATTACTCAGTAACTGATTATAGGCACAAAAGTTAATATTTAGCAATACATGTTTCTTATGCCCAAAGCGGTGAAATTACAGACATCATGAAAGTTTAGCATCTGGTTTTATTGATCCTGAATCAATTATCACAAAGGAGTTGGCTGTGTGCAGACAACATGATAATCAACGGTGGCATAATAATCAATTCAGCACTTGTTTATCTAGGGGTACTCCCCACACAACATGATAACAATCAATCATGGTGTGGATTATGATCAGGATTGAGTTGACTATTAGTCCACGCTGAGTTGATTCACTCATCCCCCACCCTCTCTCCCCACTCAGTCCTCCCGCTACTATCGCATCAGCCATTACTGCCAAAAATCTATCCTGCCAGCTGGACTAGAGTGGCAGCCACTGCTTTGACCTCTCTTGCCTTGCGACTCTGTGGCTGACAAAATAACCAGTGGTGGCCGAGGAAATAACCAATGGTGCCCCCCACATAACACAATAACCAATTGTGGTTGAAATAGCCAGCTCTGCACAGCATTGGTTATTTTTACCAATTAACCAACCATTGGTTAAAAAATCTCCCTCCACACAACACGATAACCCATGGTGGGTTAAATAATGAACCGTCGACTATTTAAACCACCCCTGGTTATCATGTTGTCTAAACCTAGCCACTCTGGTGCTGGTCAGCTATATATATTGATCAAAAGACCTGTCAGTTTAAGACAAGAATTAAGGCTAACTCATGTTGGCTCAAGCTCCACAAAGCCAGAAAATTGGAAGCTTAGGCTGACTGACATGCCCCCTGATCAGTACTGAAATTGTGTAGTGTCATAAATTTTCCTTTCTTACAACTTACCCTCCATGCAACCACACTTTTCTTGGGTCTTTCAGGCCCAAATCCAGGGTGGGACGGTGGTGTGGTGGAACCAGCAAAGATGCTCTGTGTTGTCCTAGTCCTTTATTGCTTTATGAACCTTACTATATTGCTAGAAGAATCATCCTGTGAGTCGACCTATGCCTGTTTGTTACTTGTAAGTATGCACAATCTGTGACATTGCACAATATCATTACTGATCGGGGCCATGTCTGTTAAGGCAACAACCTGAGCTTCCAATTTCCTGACTTTGTGGAGTTTGAACCAACATGAGAAAACTTTAACTCTGATCTTAAACCAGCACATTTTTAATCAAATTATCCTGGTTTTTAAAAAGAAAATTTATTACAGTGTTCTGAAAAAACAAAAGCACAAGCTGAAAAAACAAAACACAAACAAGTCAATAACTGACTTCAGTGTTCTGAAAAAAACAAAACAAGTCATTAACTGAGTGGATGTCTACTTCTGAGTAAGCCCGCACAGGATTCTAGCATAGCTGTCTTTTTCTCCCTCTCTTCATCAGTGATCCATCAGGCAGAATGACTCCCTCGGCTTTTGAAATGACCTCACTCTTGTCTCAATTGTCATTTCCTTCTACCCCTCCCCCACTGTCACAAAACATTGGAGTACTAGCCACCAGCATTCTAGCATCAGAGTGAAACTGAGCGTGCCTGACATAACTTTGCCAGCAGTTGCTGCCATAGGAAATACCCAACAGGGCGCTTACACCCCCACTGATTCTCCTGTGCCCCACCTATTCCCATTTGTAAGTAGAGCCCACTGCTTGCAGAATGGAGATTTAGTACTTCAGGGTGTAAGTGTCCTCTTGGATACTGCAATAGGGCACTTACATACTGTGTAAGCAAATATGCTAGTTTAGAAGAGTTAGCTCAGCTGGCTTGTCCCCAGCCAGAAATGAATGTTTCCACTCCTTTTGGGATTTCCTTGGGAAATGTTAAATCTTGTGCAAGTGGTGGGTCCCACTTAAGCAACAGAATTGGCGGCAGCTTAAGTGCTCTATTGGATAGTGCCCATAAGTTTTCATGGGGCAGAAAAGCCTTGATAATGTTTAAAGTGCTGCTCATAATTTCATCAAACCAACAAAAGGTACATCTCCACAAGCCCAAATAAGATACATCAATAATTTTTCCCAGAATTTGAAAGAAATATGAAATGTGAGCTTGAATAAAAAGTACAAATGTATCCATTTTTAGCACTTTTTAACTTGCTGTATCTGTGGCAATCATTATTAGATTGGTTTGAAATTTGGCACAATCGTAAAATTCAACAGGTAAATATGGATACCAGGTTGCAAGTTACTAGCTCTATAGGTGTCATTTTTATAAGTAGCAGAATTTTGAGGCTCATAATGGACCTAACTAAAAGGGCCTTGCTGTGCCCCTTTAATATAGCATTATAGGAAAACCACTATAATGTGTAGTATATAGTGGTGATTTGACTTCGTAATTAAGCTTAAACACCCTCCTAATGTGTAAACAGAAAATGAACAAATTGTTGAAAGGTGGTTTTATTTTGATTAATAGTTATTGCTGATGGATGCATATTTATTCAAATTCAAACACCAGCTGCAACACACCTATGTTGTAGTTTCTTGTCAATGTACAAATTTCATCTTCCAATATTACATAAATGATACACTGCAAATTAATATATATCACATTATTTTAAGAATCCCTGCTTGCAGGTTAATCTTCATGCTACTGCAGCAGAAGGTGGGACTCAACAGCCAGACTTCCAGCTCCTTTTACGAAAGTTGCAATAAACATTTGACCTCATCCAAGTCCTTTCACAAGTGGGTAGAACATTGAGGAATTCAGCATGAATGTGTGATGAAATTCTATTCCAGTTAAGGCTCTTAGTGAAACACCACCACACATGTGATGCTTTATAAAGCACTCAAAGGATCCAAGTGGAAAAAAATAGAAACAGGAGACAAAGACTATGAAGGCCTTGAATGGCATGCAGCAGCAATGTTTAACACCCTTATCTCCCCATCTGAGATGGAAGGCCTCTCTTTATTGCAAAAATAAGTTCACAGCCTATCATTTGAACTCCAGTTCATAAGAGCACTTCACAAGTTTCAAGTCCTTCTCAGATGAAACTAAAGTGGCTTTTCAAACAATTCTTAGCTCTTCTGATCTATTAGGTGCTATCAAGATGGACAGCATATTTCCTCCAGACCTCTGTGCTTATCACTGTCACCTTTGGCTCGGACGAAATGTATTATTTTAGGAGGTAAACATCATTTCCATCTGTAGATGTCAGATTTTCTATTTGTCTTTTGCATCCAGCTAAAAATGAAAACAACATACATTGCTTGTTTATGAAGCTTGCATGTTCCAAAGCCAATCAGTTCAACGGTTGATAGTGACTAAGGCCAAAAGGCAACAGCATAATGAAGGCAGAACTGATGACATGTACAGTTAAATGAAAACATATTACTGTTGATTTGTAAGAATACAAGCACATCAGATAGAGATCTATGAATCTGGTCATCACTCAATTGCTAAATGAACTTAGAAAAAACTGACCATTGATCCTCACTATAATTTGCATCATGTCAGACAAAGAGGAGCAAAAGAATATATCCGAAGTCTATCTCCTTGGTGCAACCCTTCCCTCAAAACACAAGGCTTTTTTCCCTGCAGCTATTGGGATTCATCTACTGAAAAACAGCAGGACTGCCATGATTTATATCTTAAATTTCTTATGTATTTCAGACAGCAGTCTTTCACAAGGGAAAAACTGCTTCACAGGTAAATAAGGCAATTGGATCTTCTCACCCCTTTGCTAGAGTAAAATCTTCTGTCAAGCCTTGCCTAGTGACTCACTCTGTAAAATGTTGGAGCTGTTATACTGCCTTAGTTTGATTATAATCAGGATTATATCAGAAGATTGTTCTATAGCTAAATGAGTTCCTGTGGTCACACTGAGGGCTCATCTACACTTAAGGGTGTAGAAGGAAGGGGGAGGATCGCAGACTTACCTGCTTCCACAATCCTCCCCCAGCACCAAATGGCTGTGTGACGTCTCAGAAGGGAAAAGGGCCATCACGGGCGCCATTATTTTTTTTTTAGAGGAGCTGTGTGTGGCAAAAAAAGGTAAGTAACCCCCCTGCCAAACCCCCTGCCAACCCCCACCGCCATCCCAGGGATGGTGAAATGCTGCCCCCACCCCCATGGGCACGGAGCCACCCTGTGTGGTTCTGTGCCCCTTTGAGGACCTGGTAGGCCACGCCATACTAGCCACAGTCCTCAGGATTGTTTCAGGACCACGGAAATATGCGGATATCCCCAGTTTTAATTATCCTGGGGTTGTCTCTAGGTCATCCCCGGTTGATCCTGGGATCCCCTTTGCGTCATACGGACGCACAGGAACAACCTAGAGATGACCCCAGGTTATCTGGCAGGTGTAGACATGGCCACATTAATGACACATTAACCCACGATGTGTTAAGTAAACCATGATTGTTTATTTAACCCATGTATGTTGTCTGTGAGCTCTTTTCTCACCCATGGTGGGTTATTTCCCCCAAATAAGCCACTCTTGGAACCCACAGTCTGCAGTAAGTGTTATTTTATCTATGGTAGGTTAGCGTGCTGTCATACCAGCATGAGTTATGGAGATCATCTACAAAGCTGCTCAACAAGAGAGGCCAAAAGCACTCACACCACTCTGCTCCTCTCAAGCAATCTCTGAGCAAACTTGTTTTCCTGCCACATTCAGCTGTGTCTCTGACTCCAAATAAATCCCCCCTGCAGTTCCCAAACAGTTTTACGTGTGAATAACTCCTCACTTTTCCATGAAAAAGCAAAGCCCCACATTTATCCAGTACTGCATGCTGTGGCTCCCCATAAGGGGAACCTATATATTAAATTGTATCACATTCCTGCACACTTTCAAGGAGTTGGCGCTTCCCCCACACCACTTTGGTGCAGTATAAGCATCACTGTGTTCCAGTCTGGCCTCCCCTTCTCAACTCAACAGAGGAGGAGGAGGGGGTAGTAGCGAGAAGGGAGGGGAATAGTTTGTTAAACTATGCTATGTAGTTTATTTATCCAGTCGTCTGTTAGGGCACAGTAGGCTATTTACTGTGTGTAGTTTATAAGCCACCATGGATTAATATAATGTGTGAACAGACTGTGTTTCCCTTGATACATAAAAGGAAAGAACCCCCTGTGCCTTTGGATCATTGCCTTTATGTGGAAAAAGTGAGCACCTATAAAGGGTGAACAAATACCATAAGATCTACTTCCTTAATGTGGCCTTCTCATTTTTTTATTTCAAACTATATTGTTTGTATTGTTAAACATCCTATATTAAAAACAGAAGTGGATTTAAATCTGGAAGCTTTTCACCTGTTCCAAAGAAGCCCTTTAAAGTTTGATGGAACGGGAAAGAGTAGTAGCACAGAATGCAAGTTCATGAGTTTCCATGTGGATGTATATTTTGATATGCTTGGATACAGTTCTTGATCAAGTGGCTGCATCACTATGTTCTACATTGTCGCCCATGACATGATATCCCCAGACTCATCCCCAGATCCCAATTCTAGTTCTGCGGAACTGAAATTACACATGGAATCATTCAAATATCAAATGATCACATGATAGGCAGATTCCATTTACATGCTCATCTGCGATGGAAACTGAACAGTAAGCAACGGGCATCTGCCCCTGCCAATTCTTTTGCACGGTGCCAATTTCTGTTGTGTTAGTGGCCCCCACTGCTTGCACAACGGCAGTTTAGCATCTCCAGGAGGCAACCCAAAATAAGTAGAAATGATCGTTCCTGGAAGGAAGCGGGTTGACAGAACTCACATAAGGGAGCTCCACTGCCCTGATCCCTTCCAGAAATGAGTGTTTCCGCTCATTTGAGGACTTGCCACCAGAAGTACTAAATCACGATTCCGCAAGTGGAAAGGGACTAGTTGTGGAACAGAATTGGCGAAACTGGCCACAGGCAGAGGAGAATTGGTGGCCAGCAGTATTGGATTATGCCATTTATAATTAACAATAATAATGCCTGTAAAAGTGAACATTGGGATGCACAGATTGATGAATAAAACAATTGTGTAGACCATGTTATCTCAGGTCGGACTGTTCATTTTGTTCTTTCACGCAGTTTGTCCTCGTATATTCATTAGAGGCTTTGCAACAGAAATTAAGACTTGGGGGAGGCAAGGCAAAGTTCAAATCAAACTTTCATACCTTTTCTTTTTCTTTCTTGATTAATTCTTGCAATTCCTGTTTCCAGCCCAACAGTTCCACCACTTTTTCCACTCCACTGACGACATCTCCCAGTTCAGCCACATCACTGTGCTGTGGCTGATAGGCAAAAGGTCCCACCAAATCTCGATTGATCAGTACACGTGGAACAGAGACACGGACTGCTCCTGCCAGGCTAGCAAAGGGTTCGACCTAAAATCAAAACACCAGAAGAAAAGGAAAAAGGCTGCATCTGTCCTAAAGTAAAGGAGACTTATATAGTTCTTATTTTGGGAATCTGATGTTCTGATTTACCACTTCTGATCCCTACAGTACATGTATGTAGATAGATTCAGCCTGCATTGGGGGCCCCACCTGCTGACACAGTCATTGATGGAAACAATTGGGGGGCCCAGAGCAAGTTGTACATGCAGGGATGATTGTATGCCAGAAGAAAAACGACTTAGATTTCCAATATTCCTGGCTTTGTGTACAACACTGAACTGGACCCTCTTGTCATCTATATGTACTGAGGTCACATTTATTTCTTTTCTATCTCTGTGGCTACAATATTCATATTTACCATCTCTGCTTGTCTGAACTCTACAGAAGTTATTATTATTATTTATTACATTTATATACCGCCCCATAGCCGAAGCTCTCTGGGCGGTTTCTTCATATTACATTACTAGACATTCAGAATCCCTTCTTAAATTTTAGCAGTCCATGCTTCCTAAGCTAAAAACCCATTCCATGCATGATGCACTTGATTTTTTTAAAAATCCCTGAATTGCCAGCCCCTCTTTCCCTCTGTATCTTCATTGCTTACTCTGTACTTTTCAGAATCCCTGAACCACTTTGTCTCAATACCCCAGCTCTCATTCTCTTCCCATGTTCATGAAACCCAGACCTCAAGGGAGGTTCCGATGACAAAAAGCAGGTCTGCCATAGGAAAATCTGTCACATGCAAGAAGAACCGATGAGGGAGCTCCTCTCCAAAGAACACAATGTCAGGTTTGACAATTCCAGTGCACACAGGGCATTTGGGGACCTTGTCAGCCATCACATCCACCTAAAATGAAATCACACATAACAGGATATAAGTCCATGGTAGGCAGCATAAGCCACAGTCTGACATCACATCACCTGAAATAACAACACTTCCCCTAATTACACTTCCCCTGTAATGAAGCCAAAAGCAATGCTGTGAGCACCTCAAAACAATCCTGGTGCTGAAATTCAATACAACATTCCCTTGGAATATACTTCAGATATTTCTTAAGTGGTGTTATCTGCTGTCACTCACCCTGAAATCCTCACCAGGGTATGATCTTCGACAGACAGTACATGTAGCAGAAGCAAATGTGCCATGCGCCTCAACTAGTTTATCTGGCGGAATCCCAGCAACTACAACACAAAAGGCAGAGAGATCAGTTCAGCCAAACCCTTCCACCAACCCAAGGTTAGTAAAGTGAGTGACATTCTCCCTACCACCCAAAATCTCCCTGATGCAGTCTGATTCCCAACTTCTATTTTCTTTTGAAGCCAAATGGGAGGGGGATGTTACCTCTTTCCAGTCCATCAATGTTCTGTGTGTACAAGCGCAGAAGGAGCCCTTTGTCAAGCAGAAGTCGGAGGAAGTAATGGGCGTAGTTGGGCCTGTAATTGCCAGGGTACAACTCCTTAGCTAATGTAAAGAAAGGTTTAGGGTTGTGGAAAAAGTAGCTAAGTTCAAAGATGGCTTCTGGATAGGGAATATTATACTGCTGGAGGTTACTGTAGAGCCCACTCCCAGGGGACCTGCAGTGACAAGAGAGAAATAAAGAGTGGACAATATGCCAGGAAACCAAACCGCTGCGAAGTATGTCCTGACATTATCAAATTGTTAGGTTTGTGTGTGTGTTTAAATGTGGTGATATGTCCCTTTTAGAAGTGAAGTCCCACACAGGAAAATACAGACAAAAAGCAGAATTAGGAGCTCTTCAGCCCAGCTCAGTAAAGAAAACATTAATAGGATTAAGAAGATGATCTATCATGTTCATCATCATCTTTTTGTACATTGAAAGGAGACTTTGAGGATAGCAGGACCTACCTCTCAACAAGCTAAGATGCTTTAAAGCATAGTTACACCACCTTTCCAGTCTTGAGGGTCAACACACACACACACACACACACCAGAAACCCTGATAGACAGCTCTTTCCTTGCTGCTAGCGGCAGTGGAGAGCCTTTTTTCGCCACCCCACAGGGACCTCATGTGGCTTGCAGGCTGTGCAGCCCTGCTTTAAAGAATGTGGAAAAGGGAAGGCCAAATTATGACAGTGACATCAGAAAAGGGGAGGGGTGGTAGTTGATTGGTGTGCCTGGTAAGATGAATTTGCACAAGATTTGAAGCATTTAGTGTTCAACATTCCCAACATAGCTGAACCAAACAAGCAAATGGGGAAGCAGATAAATGATGCTTTGTCAGTTTCACTGAAACTTAACTACTCCCTGCCCCTGGGGACAAAGGCCTTCACATGAGCATTAGGTTCAACACAGCCTACTTTTCAGATCAAATTCAGGATTGTAATTTTGTTCAGGGGCCTGCTTTTAACCTTACTCGCATGGGGCAAAGACAACCGCATTTCAGAGCAGCTGGGCCATTCTGGAAGCACTCTCACTGCACTCAGTCTAAACATACCTTTCCTTTCTAGAACTTGGAAGGAAATGGGTTTGAACGTTTGGAGCAGATGCTAAAGCAGACTGCATGGCACCAATTGTCTGGCCTGGCATGATATCACCCCAAAGAACCTCCCCTGCCTAGTCCCCAGAGTAGTTTGCTCTTCATTGACTATTTTTTAAAAAATCCTTTTAAAGAAATTAACAAGGCAGTGAATGAATCATGGCTGTAGGGATAAGCACTCATGCAATGCTTTCAGAGAACCTGCCTGAAGCCCAGGAGGGGAGGTGCAAGACTCATGGCTTAGCCAGCATTCTGCTCACTGAAATGTCTGCCATTTCAGTTCCAAAGCTGGGAAGAAACTGCATTCACACACCAGCTGGTGTGTACTTGCTGTGACTTCTGTTTTTATCTTGTGTCTGTCTTCAACCATAGGTTACCGTCCATATAAAGCACAACACTGGATGACGGAGTGAGACAATTACAGAACATACCGTGGCATCATCCGCACAGCCCAAGACCAGTCTTTATTTCTGTGGCATCTTTTTTTATTCTTCGGTAGCAAAGGTTAAAGTCAAACCAAAGGGGCTGGTTTTAAAATTAGGCAAATGGGAACAGTGACCTAGTATGGTGCTCTGTTGGGATAGGAAAAGGTTTCATTGACAGTGGTACCCTCTCCCTACAAAAGAAGCCCCCTAGTTCACTCTTACTGCAGGTGTTCTACTTGTCAAGGCTGCTTTGTATTTGATATGAGTAGGGCAGAGGCTGCTGAAATTAACTTCTGCAGATGAAGACTTCATGGGGGATGCGGGCAGTCATATTTGTACAGTCAAGATCTGGAAAGCAGCTTGGATGTTACCTGAAATCCGGGATGCCACTGGGAGTGCTGAGCCCTGCTCCAGCCATCACCAATACTCTCTGGCACTCTTTCTTTTGAATTAATTCTGCCACATTCTTCAGTGTGAGCTTGTCCTTTCCACCATCATTACTCCCTCTGCCAACTCCAAAGAACACCATTGGGGCAGTGGATAAGGAAAAAGGCCTTACTCCCTGGATCCTGCCGGCAACATAGCAAACAAGCAACAGGTTGCAAAGAAGTACATTTAAATTAATGCATTACTGAAAAGGAAAGATTTTTTTCCGAAAACAGATTAGGGAAATTAAGAATTGGTCTTCCAAAAGGATTAAGTTATACATGGGAATACCCTTCCATGAATCTGTCTGAATGATGATTAACCACTCAGAGTTAGGAAAGTATCTACAGGCGCTCTCCCACATTATTTTAATATCGGAATACCTCTGTTTGGTCCTAGTCTTTCAGGGCAGTGGAAAAAAGAAACACTTGGATGCCCAAAGCATCTTGTTCCTATGATTTCTACAAATGTGTGGATGGCACTTCTATTAACAGAGGTGTGTGTTGCTTTTTTTTAAAAAAAAACTAGACAATTCCACATATAATTATGGCCAAGGTAGCCAAAGTATGGCATCCTTTTCCACAAAGTATATCTAGCCTCTTTTTGTGGGGTGGGCTACTGGACTTCTACTGTTACTTGAAGGAAAGGAACTTTTTACAAATTTAGAGTGCTTTTCTATGTTATCATCTCTCTCATTCGTGTGTGTGTGTGTGTGTGTGTGTGTGTGTGAGAGAGAGAGAGAGAGAGAGAGAAGTGCCCCATGGGCTCATTTCCTTCCGTCAGCAACGAACTACAATGGGTATGAGAGCTTTGGAGCTGCAAGGTAGCTTCCAAGCCACAGACATCCAGCTCTCCTTAATGGAGCTTACTCCTAAGTTGCAGCCTCATTTAGTTACACTGAAGCTTCTGAATAGGATCTTATTATCTGCTGCGTGTGCATATGGTTGCAGCTTAAGAAACTGCCCCATCATACAAAGGCATAATTCATCAATTCCGAGAAGTAAATGATTTAACAGCAGCACCAATGCCCTGGTGGAGTTCTTGCTAAACCCCATATAGTCTTGCATCACTCCCCTTCATAATGGAGGTCTTACAACAAAACCACCTTTGCTACGGTAGGGGGAGGGCACACTTTACTTAAAGCTGGAGATAGGGGGATTATTAAATGCTTTATACAGGGTGGCCTCACTCTGGCTCAGGAGACACAGTTCAATAATGTTTCTTGAGCCAGCAAGGTTGTTCATGCATTTTGCAGCTCTTGGCATCCACCCTGGGATGCCGATGGATTGGGCTGCAGGCACTGCTGTGGGCAAAAGGGCAGCAACCGGCATACAGGAGAGAAAAGTAATTAAAGAGTCATGCCTCTAGGCAACAGAGGGGACAAGCAGCAGTGCCGAAAGCAGCACAGCTTCAACCATCTGGTACTCCGTCAATCCAGTGCTGGGCAGGGTGACCACCACTGATGCCATCATCTTCCTTAGCCCCAATGCCTCTGGACTCTACCCCACAGCATACACATTGGGGAGGACTGCAGGCATTGTGGACAAGGGATATGATGGCGGTGGCAGCGGCTGTAATTACCCAGCACTTCTTTTTACAGTGTTGGGCTGAGGGAGAACCAGGTGGCTGGACCTCCACTGCTTTCAGCCCTGCCACCCATCTCCTCTGCTGCCTGCCACCACCTGTCCCCATCTGCCCCCTTGTAAACTTGTAGGGGGGCATACCAGGTAGGTGCTGATATGGGGGGCCACTGGGGCCTGGTCAGGGTCGTGCAGAGCTGATAATAAACCCAGGCCAGATAGGAGGTGTGTGCCCCCCCCATTTCAAACTGCTCATTAAGTATTTTTAATGTTTTTTAATGCCCACCAACATGTCCGTTCTACATAACATCTTCATATTAAACCTGTTCTTAAACACCTCAATGTTGACTCAGAAATTAACATTTATTTTTAGTTGCTGTACAAATAGAAGCAACAACAAAAGAACAGTCTATCATTATCAAACATTATCATCATCATCATCACCCTCACGGTATCATCATCATTATTATCATTAATAACTATCATCATCATTACCTCACCCTCCACTCCAGAGATTATATTCCATGGAGAAGATTGAGGAAAGAGACGCAGTAAGGACAACCATTACAACTTAGGCACATATATCCCCGCCCCGCATGTGGCATGGCCCTCTGGAGCTTGTAGTCTGACCGTGGTATTCACGACAAACGGCTTCTGCACTGTTTCCACAAGGTGAGCTCCTCACTTCTCGATGGGCAGCTTACGCTACGGAAGCAGTAGCGTAAACTGGGGGGACCTCCTCGTCAGAGTGCCCCCTCAAAATCGTGGGCCCCGGGCAAACTGGCCCCACTGCCCCCCCCCCCCCCGCCCTACCCTGGGCCTGGTCAAACTTGGTGCAAATCCTGGAGTCACTTTTCTCAACCACAGAAACAGAACCTGTGCATTTTAAATTGCATTTACTATTCTCCAGAGATCATATTCTCAGCATTGTTTGAGAATTAGTGGTGCTAATGATAATGATGCTCGATTGAGCAAGCTATGGGATACTGGTGGTATGTGCTTGGTATTATGGATTATGTTTGTAATATGTGAAAGAATTCGGTGAGAGAGACAGAGTAGAGCTGAATCCAATAGCTTTTGTACTAAGGTGGAAAGGAAGCTCTCATGAGCAGAGCAGAAGTAGCAGGGGCCTCCTCCACACGAGACGTTTAATGAGCCTTGAAGGCTCATTATAAATTTTACCTCCACACCAGCGGAGCGCAAAACGGGCGTACAGGCGCGTTATCTCCCCGATAATGCGCATTTTCGAATGCGCGTTAAATAGCGACTTTTATTTTTCTCCGGCCGTTAAAGCGCATTTTCGCCGTGTGAACAAGCGATTATGCGCATTAACGTCTTCTAAAGCGCTTTTTGGACATCAATTAATGCGCTTCGCCGCCTCTCACCGCCTCCCGTGCAGAGGGATTAGGCGTAAATGCGCCTCCGCGATAATGCGCATAATCCCCGAACCGGGTGCAAAAGCGCATCCTTGTGGAGGGGGCCAGGGATAAGTGAAGTAACAGTTGTGGGAATTTTTCAAAATTAAAAATATACATAAGGGCTTAAGGAAGGTTAGGAAGAGATCTGGAGTATAAAATATGAACCTTCTACTGTCATACCTCTTCCTAACCCTCCTTAAGCTCTTAGATATACTAAGTGATGTGAAAGGCAAATAGTTTTAAAATGCTGTATGCTTTACTGAGTCTATAGAACACATTCATCCAGTTTATGAATGATAGATCTCTCAGTGATGTTAGCCATGATAGCTCTGCCCAATAAGCTCTCAGAGAAACTCCATATTCAGAGGCTGTATATCTGAGCAACAAATAACCAGGGGGAGATAGGAAATAGCCAATCACCATCATGTCCTTGCTTGCAGAGGCATCACAATGCTAGCCTAGACAATCTGGTCAAACCAGGTAGTTCTTACATTCTTATGGGATAGGGAGCCCACACTTATTTTGTTACAGAAGGTGCCAGAATTCAATGTCACATTGACCAGAAAAATGTACAAAAAAAGAGAAATCATGCCATACCTGATTTCAGACATGCTTGCCATATTTTTTATGCTACTTTCTGGAGTCCTCTTCAGCAAGACTTGTCCATTTGATGGGTTGAAGATAGATCTCAATGAAATTAGGGGCAGATTTTTGCAGGCCATAGAACCAGAAGAACTCCTGTAATGGCATTGCTGGACACATATCCATAAATACCTCCATCCTAGAAAAACGCCATCACTTTCAAACGTAGTTCATTGTCATAGTTGGTCAAAGGGAGCTTCTATTGCGCAAGGGCAGGCAACTTGTGGCCCTCCCGATGTTTTAGCCTACAATTCCCATTGTCTCCCACCATTGGCTGCACTGGCTACATCCGCTGCAGATGAATGGACAACTATTTAATGTAGTTAATCAAGCTTTATATGGCTGGTGTTTGCTGTAGAACATAAATTATTGTTAAGCGCTTACCGCTTCCCACTAGACAAGCAAAGGAACAGTCTTGCCCAAAGACAGGATCATCATGCAAGAAAAGGGAATAGATAAAGGGAATTCACAGAGAATGCCTGAGGTTACAGTTTACTTTCCCTACATGGCCACTGGGAGGATGTTAGAATTATAAACCATTCTGTGTACTAAGTGTTCTACAAACAGGCATAGATGTAACACAGTACTAAATCTGAACCAGGGAAGGTGGGAGAATCCACAGCTCTGTGGAAGAGCACATACCCAGAGAACCTTCTCTTCTGCCGCTCCCGGACTGTGGAATGGCCTGCCGGAGGAGATTCGTCAACTTAATAGTTTCTTTGACTTTAAGAAAGCCATAAGGACCGATCTCTTCCGGCAGGCCTACCCAGTTGAATTTTAAGAGTTTTATTGGTATTTTAATAATGTATTCGTTTTATGTGCTTTTAATAAGTTTTATGTATTTTATATTTGATGTTGTTCACCGCCTCGATCCAGAGGGAGAGGCAAGTAAGAAATAATCAATTATTATTATTATTATTATTATTATTATTATTATGCAGCAGGGCCCAGGTTCAATTCCTGGCATCTTTAGTTAAAGAATCTCAGGCAGCAGGGCCAAGACCTGAGGCCTTGGTGAGCTACTGCCATCCAAAGTAGTCATTACTGGGCTAGATGGACCAAAGGTGCCCCTCACTGCCAGGCTGCTTCCCACATTCAACTTTCCTCCTTCTACAATTATACTAAATTTAATTTAGACCAGTCTCCCGAAGCACCTGCAAGCTTTTCCATTCCAGTTCACAGCACTCACCCTGCTCTTCCTTACTCTCACCAAAGTCTACTTGTGCCCCTTCCAGATCATTCATAGTCTTCTGAACTAGGCTGCTACTTACCCGTTAAGCTCTGAAAACTTGCAGCACGAAGTACATGCCTTCCTGCAGAGACTCTGAAATGTAACCTCCAGTTCATTTCTCTCCAGCTGCCTAACCAAAAAAAAAAAAGAAAATCAAGAGGCAGTTCCTAGATTTGCTTCTGTCTTTCCCTTTATTGTTCTTGACATATTAATGTCTCTGCCAGCATCCTGTCCCTCTCCCCTTCCCCATTGGCGTGTTATACTAGAGATTTGAAGGCTGAGGAAGATCTGGAGCAGAGGGCAAAGCACCACTCTGTTTGCTTTCTGTAATCCTGAGCCAGGAAGGACAGCTGAAAATCTCTTTACCATAAAGTTCCTAATAGAAGAACCTAGTTCAGCTCATGCTAAATGTTACCTCTGTTTTTCCTCTGCATTAGCTTAGCCCCTGGAAAGCAGACAAGGAAGTGAAATGCAGCGGCGGTTAAGTTATTATTCTACAAAACAGCTTTTAATATGCAACAGCTCTGAACTAGCAATAGCTTAGTCCTTTGCAACTTCAAGGGAAAGGCAGGTGCTGCTTGACAATCTCCGTGATATTTGGAAATCACAGTGGCTTTGTATGATGTGTCATTTGGTCTGTCATTGCCATAATTGCGTAAGAAGCGGAGCTTTATGTTTAGTTCAGTAGGCAATTCTTTCAAAAAGGCAGTCTCCACATTGGCAAAGCCTATTGCTGTCAGTTCAGTTGCCATTTTATTAGACACATCAAGGTCTCTTACATCTCTGCATCCATCACATTCTTTATTTTGAAAGCTGATTAACTGCAGAAGTCTCTGTTCTTAGACATGTGCCAAATTAAAATGGGTACAGTTTATTTTACAGTCATGAAAAGACTGGTTTACAATACTGGGTTTAACAAAGAAGCAGAATGAGCAAACTGCTTCTATCTAGGTCTGGTGGCTGACATATGATATGCCACTAAAATTTTGGAAATCATAGAACTAGAGCTGGATGGGATCAGAAGGTCATTTATTCCAACCTTCTGCCACAATGTAGCCATTTATTCATCAACTTCCCAAAGATCAATCAATCAATGCAGACCACAGTGCACTACAATCACTGAGCAAACACATCACAGAAAAGTGTATTAGAAAATGCAGCACAGATTATTCCATTTACGATCCCATTCCGGAAGCACTTTGAACAGCCCTCTAAGGTCTCACATACATCCAAAAACATTATCAGCACTGTCAGCTCTTACACCACTGATCACCTGCAAGGCAGTTGAAGAGGCACATGGATTAAGAATGGGCACCCACTCCCCCTCTTCCCACCCCAACAGGTAATCAATTCTGTCAGAGTTGATAATGCTGATCAACTTTGTTAATGGTAGGTATGCAGTGCAGGAGCACACATGTGAGTGGATGTGTCTGAAACACATAAGAACATGAGAAGAGCCATGCTGGATCATACCAAGGGTCCATCTAGTCCAGCATTCTGTTCACACAGCGGCTAACCAGCTGCCAACCAGGACCCACAAGCAGGACACAGTGCAATAGCACCCTCCCACCTATGTTCTCCAGCAATGTGGTTTTTTTAGGCTTACTGAGGGTGCCTCTACAAGAGGCATTTAAAGCTCTTTCAAGGCGCATTAAAAAAATTACCTCTACAAGAACGGAGCGCAAATCGGGCATAGAGGCGCATTATCTCCCCGATTATGCGCATTATCGAATGCGCGTTAAATCGCGAGTTTTATTTTGCTCTGTCCATTAAAGCGTATTTTGACTGTGTGAATAAGCGCTTATGCGCATTAACTACTTGTAAAGCGCATTTTGGACATCTGTTAATGCGCTTCGCCGCCTCTCGCCGCCTCTCGTGCAGAGGGATTAGGCATAAATGCGCTTCTGCGATTATGCGCATAATCGCATAACCAGGCACAAAAGCAAATCCTTGTAGAGGGGACCTCAGATACTGGAGGTAGCACATAGCCATCAGGACTAGTAACCATTGACAGCCTTCTCATCAAGTAATTTATCCACCCCCCTTTTAAAACCAAACACATTCAGGGCAGATTTTTTCATTCTTGGTTGGTGGGGACTGGCAACTGAAATCCCTCTTACAGATTGCCCTGCTAACCACACACACACACATTCTGTGCCATACAAATTTAGCTCCCAAATACAATAGTTTTCAGAATGTTAACACTTAGCATATCTCAGCAAAATTCTTAGCAGTTGTGCCAAAGAATAAAACTAGTATTGGTAGACTTGGAATGTATCTGCAGTAATTGCCAGAAATCAGCCAGTAGCAAACTTGAGAAAATAGATGCTATAGTTACTATATAGGAAGTTGAATTTATGGGAAATGCCTTGGATATAGATTTATGGCTAAAATCAGTTACATTTCCATGTAATCAAATTAAAACTGCAGAAATTAACAAATATATGTTGAGCAGGGCAATTCAAAACAAATTAAAAGTGCAAAATAAATAATACAATAAAACAATAATAGTAAAACAGACACAAATACACCAATTCAAAAGGAAGGGGTCAGCACCAAAATTCTTCTGCCCAGCAGGTAAAATGCATACAAAAACATCTTAATGGGGGAAGTGGCATTGGCAAAGTTGTCAAAATGTTTGAAGAATTATCAGTATATTTTCTGCTGCTGCCATTCACAACACAAGATGGAAAATATTAATGGGAATAATCTCCCCACCCCATCTAACATGCATATAGGAGAATACTGACTTCCTCAGTAATGATTACTGCCACCTTTTCTTCTTTATACTGGAAGTGTGTGTGTGAGTGTGTGTGTGTTTAAAATAAATCACTAAAAAATAACTGAAAATAACTAAAAAAGCATCTCCAAATAAGAATCATGACCATAATTATTCCAGTAGGTCAATTTATCATTTCCCCCTAACTCAGCTGTATTAACAAGGTGAATCTATCAATTTCAGCTACTTGCAAGGACCCTTTTAACTACTCTGACACATGAAGTAGTTCTCTAAATCTGCAGCATTTAGTAATTATAATCTTTGCAAGCATGACAAGATTTTCAATAAGCACCACATGCTTAATAAGAATTTTAACCAGTTCACAATATCATAAACAGATAAAATTCCAACATAAATTCTGTTATCCAATAAATGACGGGTTGGAGCCAGATTAAGTCAATACTTCCTTCCCAAATTCATGAACTAGTGGTCATTTCCATCTTTCCAAAACAAATATGGTTATGGCCATAAATTAGGGTGACCAGATAAAATCCAGGTCAGGGCTCCTGTAACTTTAACAGTTGTAGAGAAAAGGGAATTTCAGCCAGTGTCATTTGTATGCAATTACGTAGGTCCTGGTGAAATTCCCTCTTCATCACAACAGTTAAAGATGCAGGGGCCCTTCCTTCTTTTGTATATGGTCACTCTAGTATAGTGCCTGCACCTTTAACTGTTGTGATGAAGAGGGAATATCACCAGGAACTAATTGCATACAAATGACACTGGCTGAAATTCCTTTTTCTCTACAACTGTTAAAGTTACAGGAGCCCTGACCTGGATTTTATCTGGTCAGCCTACCATAAATACTACTCTGCTGAAAGGTACCACCTATACAGTGATGTGTACTGCAGCTTTCTGAAATTTTGAGGTGAAAGATGGAAGACATTGGGGCTTCTTGTTCCTCTATAACAGGGATGGGAAATGTGTGGCCCTCCAGATGTTGGACTGCAACTCCCATCATCCCTCATCATTGACTATGCTGGTTAGGGCTGATGGGAGTTGCAGTCCAACAACTGGAAAACTCGCATTCCCCAGCACTGCTCTGCAACTTCTATGCCCAAATATCTTCCCCACTTTTCCTTATATGTATCTTCTCCTAAGAGATTCTTTGCAAGGGTGGGCAACTTGTGGCCCTCCAGATGTTTTGCCCTACAATCCCATCAGCCCTAGCCAGCATAGCCAATGGTGAGGGATGATGGGGTTGTAAGCCAAAACATTTGCAGGGCCATCAGTTGCCCCTGCAGGTATTCAGCCATATAGACTTTCATTGCCACATTTTCGCTCCACTATCCTAATATGTTGAGGCAAACAAAACACGGGTGTTATTACTGAGCTACAGCCCTTTCCCTGTGCCAAGGGGTATAGTAATGTCTACCATGCCTAGGTAGCCTTATTTTCATCATCAATGCTAATAAAGTTGTAGCTATGGAGGCTGGTGGCTCCGATTTTGGTGGGGCTGTGAATCTATTCTAGGTTTCAGTTGGAACCAGCCAGAACTCTACAGGAGCTATCCAAGATGCTACACCTATTATTATTTGGGGGGGGGGGGGATTCAGCACCTTGTATAGCTCCTTTAGAGTTCTGGCTGAAACCTACAATGGAAATTGGAACCACCAGCCTCCACTGGTTTTTAAATGTATTTTATTTTGTTTTCTCCATTCTAGGTTTCAGTCGGAACCAGCCAGAACTATCTCTATTCAAGGTGCTAGTCCTGTTTTGGGGATAGGATTTAGCACCTCGGATTGCTCCTTTAGCATTCTGGCTGGTTCTTCTTGAAACCCAGAATGGATTTGCAGCCCCACCGAAATTGCAGCCACCAGCCTCCACTGAATAGTAGATTTTTTTATTATTTAATAAATATGTCCGCGCTTGTTGACCTCGTGACGTAAGACGGCGGTGAGTGACCCGAGGCATTAGCAATGTAGGCCCTCCTCCCCGTTCGGTGGTAGCTATGCCACTATGGCAAGCGGCGTCTATAGACTGCAGGGGGCGCCCGAGGGAAGCACGGAGTTTTCAAGTATTCACGACTCGGATGCAAAGTTCAGGCCTTTCGGAGAAGCCTAGGCCGCTGTTTCCATAGTAACCAACGAGTCTCCTCCTCGGATCCCTTGCCCCCTCCTCCCGTGGGGGCGGAATTGTGAAGTGATGCAGCGCTATGCGGGGCCATACGGTACCCGGCATGCCCCGCGCCGAAGGTACCGGAAGTGAGTGTGCATTTCCGGCGGCAGGGCGGCCCGGCCTCCTGCTTCTGTTGCTCTTTCGAGTAACCGCGCGTTCTTTCCTGCTGCCCCCTCACCCGGCCCTACCATGAAGGACGTACCGGGCTTCCTTCAGCAGAGCCAAAACTCGGGGCCCGGCCAGGCCGCCGTGTGGCATCGCCTGGAGGAACTCTACAACAAAAAGTGAGTGAATGTGGATGGGTGGCAAGCGGGACGGGGGAGGCGGAGGATTCAGTGAGTGCGTTGGAGATGGTCGGAGAGAAACCTGTGGTAGTTGCCGAGCTGTGCTTTGTGTTTTCCTTGGGCGACTGGATGCCTCATTCAGAAGATGTATAAGGAAAGGGGCTTAGTAGGATGTCCAGCAGTTGAAGAACCCCCCAATTCCACTTAACAGTCTATTTATCTATAAAGTGTATATAGCTTTTGGTTTTTGCCTCTCTTTCTGTTCCTCTAACCCACTGAAAACTAGTCTTGCCCTCTCATTTCTACCAGTCCTGGAAAATCCTCTTACACTGTTATAGGGTAACATGTCCCTATAACAAAACAAACTGGTATAATGTGCCTCACTCTTGAAATGTATAGGCAGACTTAATATATACCCCCTCCTCCTCCTAAAACAAAGCGCTTGCCTTGGCTTTAGCTGTGGTCACCACAGGCTTTGAAACACCCAAGAGTCTCCTGTGAAGTTCTGCACTTAGTTTGTGCTTTACAAGACTTTCTTTTGTAATGAACATGTTTATTTGGGTGAATGCATGGATTTGAGTATTTACGGTGACCTCCTGGCTACTGTGCTTCTCACTTTCTCCCTTTGTACACTTACAGATTGTTAAACTAACTTTTGTTGTCTGAAGTGTTTGAGCCTTCGACATCACCCTGCAGACAGATTCTTGGAAAGCTTATACCAAAACAGAAACCTGTGTTCTTCAATAGTTTTGGAATGCATTCCAAAAAGATAGTTATCAAAGATAAATTCACCCATTTTCTTTGTCATAGTAACAACGCCATAGTATCTTTTTCAGCTTGGATCAAAATGCTAAGCTAGGAGTGGGACATCAGTATGTGATAACGGTTTAAGACATGGAGGAGTTGCTCGTTGCTTGTAGGCCCTTGAAGGCAGCCAATACCACTCACTTTTTAGTATCGTTCAGCATTGTGAGATGTTAGTGAACATATGAAGCTGCCTTATAATACGTCACACCATTTGCCCATCTACCCCAATATCGATTATTCTGACCGGCAGCAGCCCTGTAAGGCCTCATTTAAAAAGCTTTTTCTGCTCTGCCACTTGAAATCTTCTTAAACAATCCCCTTACACTGAAGTATTTCTGAAACAAATTTGTTGTTGTCATTCTCCTTTTTTAAGTGCTCTGTTCTGGTGGTAGGTTTGCTATTGTTCTTACTCAAATTAACCTTCAAACTGCTCAAATATATATTTGGACTAACACTCAAATACATGTATTGGTTCTTTGACAGGTACGGACTTTGCATTCTTACAGACTGTTAGAATTCTTAAACTGGGTTTTCTCATCTGTACCTTTGTCAGTACTAGCACTTGCCATTTCATTCGTTTGTGTTTTACAGGCTCTGGCACCAGTTGACTCTTCAGGTTCTGGACTTTGTGCAGGATCCATGTTTTGCCCAAGGAGATGGACTCATCAAGGTAAACTTACACTACTTTTATCAAATGGCATAGCACTTCTTATTGTGATGTGTTTTGAGCATTCTAGTTTGCCAATATTCTTGGAATTGTCATAAGTAAAAGTCAGTCTTCAAGAAAATAGCAAGACAATCCACTTTCTCAGTATTGGAGAAAAAGAAATAAATATACATTTGTAAAGTACAAACATTGCTTGTGATAAGACATCTTAGATGGCAACTACCTAATGCATCACTTCTCATGACTTTATGTGCTAATCTATTTACTTGAATGTAAATTCTGTTTATTTCTGTAAGTTGCACCAACTAAAGATCACAGTTCTAGTCTTAGTTTAGAGGTTAGGGGTCATACTTTGTAGATATAATGTTAGTATCTACATTGATGTAAAATGGCGTGTGATGTCATTGCAACAAGGTAAACTGCTAGTTATAGTCTATGTTTGTAGTAGAGCTATAAAGAAGGAAGAATGGGTTTAGAGGACTGTAGCAAATATGGTGAGTGGTATAGAAAGCAACACTTATGAGGAAAAATTGGAGGAACTGGAATATGCTTAACTTGGAATAGAAGATTGAGGGGGGACTTAACAGTGCTGCTCAGATGCTTGAAGAGCTGTCACATAAAAGAGGGCAAAGACTTGTTTCTAGCTGCCTCAGAAGACAGGTCAAGATCTAATGGACTTAGGTTGCCGGAGGCAGACAGTTGCCTGGGGCAGGCCATCCAAATGTCAAGGTCTTCAAGCAAATGTTGGACAGCTATCTGGCGGGGATGCTGTAATCCTGGATTTGAAGCCCAGTATTGGGGAAAAACAGGATAATAATAATAATAATTTCTTATATCAAGCAACGGTTTGGGCTAGATGGCTTCCTACAAGGCATGCTCCAACTCTGGGTCGTGTCCCCACTGCCGATGAAAAGCACATTGATACAGCAGACGCTTATGTAAGCAGAAAGCAGATTTCCGCATGTTCTTCCTTTTGAGAAGATTGTGAGGAGCTACAGAAAGAAGGGGGAGTCTGTGAAATTCACGCTTTCTACTTGTTAAATCAAAAAGCATTCTTTCAGTGGAAGGGACACAAATGCTTGCAACCCAAAGATTGTATGAAAATATATGCACAAGAGTTCAGAACTGTTAAGTAGTAGATTCAAGTCTACAATAATATATTCAGACTTGAACTTCGTTGGTTATTCAGCTTTTCCATAATTCCTTTGAAAAATGCAATTACATTTTTGGATCATGAAAAGGGTGTGAAGAACTAAAAGTAAGTATTTGGTGCTGAAGACAAACTCTGGGGTGTTTATAGCAGGACTGACTAAAAGGTGGACTAGAACTACTGACAGATACACATTTCTGAAAATACCTTACAACTATGACTGGCCACACATTTCACCAGCATCATTTCTTTTAAGAGCAATTGCATGACTATAAAGTTTTAGAATAATTTATTACCATTGACAATATTGAATTGTTTGAGCTCTTTTTCTGTGACTGGGGACTTATTGATTATAGGGAACTTGTGTGCACACACTGAAGTACAATTACAAAAGTACCAGTACAATTTGTTTTTTGTTTCGTTTTTGTCATCTATAGATTTGGGTAATTGATATGAGCAATAGAGACTTTTATTATGTAGTAGTTCATCAAATCAGTTCTATTGGTACTGTATCTCTTGCACTGTTGAGTTCACTGTGTTTTGTACACTGGTTAAGAATTCTTTAACTGTAAGGAAGGGCCCTAGATAGTAGTAGTGGTAAAGATTCACTAATCAAAATGCCTCTTGCTAAAGTTAGCTGCTTTTTCTTTGATTCACAGCTCTATGAGAACTTTATCAGTGAGTTTGAACACAGGTAAAGATTTTAAAATACCTAAACATTAAAAAAGCCTTACATTTAAAAAAAATTTTTTTTAATAACTTCAGCTGTTCATATTATCTCCTCTTTATTCCAGGGTGAACCCTTTGTCCCTTGTAGAAATTATTCTTCATGTAGTGCGGCAGATGACAGGTAAAAACCCTATTTTCTTAATTGTTATCTTTTTCCAGGGTGAACTGACTAAGGATGTTACCCTGAGGCCAGCAACAATAAGACCCTTAGAACAGATCCAAATAATCAGCTTCATCCAAGAAAGGCTGGAGTTGCACTGCCACCACTTGTTCTAAGACCTTAAAAAAGAAGATTGGAAGCTGGCTGGTAGTTGTCTAAGGTGGTGGGATCCAATAACGCTTCATCAAAAAGTAGCAAAGATTTACATCTGCTTCTTTTTCGAAGGGGTGGAATATAATCCTCTTTCAAAGAAACATTTACAAACACCCTCACCCTATGGGCTAGCCTTCCTCTGGCAGCTCTTATTTGCCAGGATGGCCATGGGTCTAAGAACAAGTGGTTGGCTTCACTCTTTTCTGTATCCTTAGGGTGAATGAAGTGAAACTCATCCATCAAAATTGCACTAGCAGTTGCTTCAGTTACCTCATCAGAATCTATCCTCAGTGTGGAGTCTAAATTGGAGTGGATAGATTAGAGTGATTGGAGTGAGTTTGCACAAACATTGTCCTTAGTGTGAAGAGAAATGGAAAGGTCAAATAGGAGATGCAATGTTTACTTGTACATGAGATCTCCTTTGTCTTTGGGACATGTAACAAGAAGATCCTTGAGATCAGAGATCTGAACCAACATTTGATTTTTCACTTTTCTTCAGAATGGAAGAAGAGTGTGCCTGAGGCCCACTGCTTCTGACCCATCCCCAGGGACAATCCCAAAGGAGAAATAATATCAAAACAAGACTCATTTCTAAGATTTTTTAAAATAGTGTACAGCAAGAAATTATGTGAATCTTAATGTGATTTCTTGTTTATACATCTTTAGATCCTAATGTAGCCCTTACTTTTCTGGAAAAGACCCGAGAAAAGGTAAGTTTGTTATCTCATGGATACTGTACTTTGACCCATTCAGGTAAAACTGTATTCAACACATCTACTAAATCAGCCAAAAACCTACATTTCATGCCCAGGAAGAGAATGACCAAGGATAGGAATAAAGTAAAATCTGGGACTAAATTAAACTGATACTGCGTATGCTCTATTTGACAGGCAGTGGTTGCATGCCTTATTGAAAAAAATAGCTGTCTTCTGTGTAATTTGTATTATGGCTGCAGGTGAAAAGCAGTGATGAAGCTGTGATTCTATGTAAAACAGCCATTGGGGCTCTGAAATTAAACATTGGTGACCTACAAGTCACAAAGGTGAGACAATTTTCATATTTGCGTGTCAATATTAATGCAGTCTTGTCTGACTATATTGTATCAGATGGCTTCTGAATTTTTGTGCAACTCTTATTATCTCTGTTTTCTAGTGCATGTGTGTATTAGTATTGAATTTGGTGGAAAAGACTAAAATCTATTTGATTCTTGTGTTCAGCTTTGCGTGCTTCTAGGAATGCAACACTTTAGAAGAGTGTTCACTTTTCTGACAAGTGCATATTACCGAATGGGCAATAAAAATGCTTGTGCTTATGGCATGTGGTGTGTTCAGTTCCCTACAGATGGCTGGAGGTTGCAGCTTTTACTATTTATCTGAATCCTTTTGTTGGTATCATTCAATTTCATAATCTTAAGTAAGGGCCATCTAAAACTGTTCCCATTTGTTTTGAATGAACAGATTACACTGTATTCTTTCTTTGTATAATTGAAGAATGCAATGAATTTACCACAAGCAATGAATAGGTAGCTGGGAATTCATTGTTTTTGGTTAGTCAGGAGGCTAACTGGGATCATTAGAGATAAAGGGTAGTATCCAACGGGGGCCAGGCCCACTGCTGACAGTAAGCATGCAGGTGGCGATGGTGCACTCAGTGGAAAGGAGTGGAGATGCTCATTTCTGGAAAAGGCTGGTCGTGCCCCTTTTGGTAACAACCATTTCTGCTCATTTTGGCGATTAACCCCAGAAGCGCGATGTTGGACCTGCTCGCAATAGGGGCCAAGGGTGTGCTGCCACTGTTGGGCCTTGGGTGCCAATGTCAGGGCCTGTTGGATACTACCCAGAGTTTCCTACTTAAAGCACTCAAAGTCTAAATACACATTTGCATATTTCTTGATCCAAGTTGAAACTTTTCAGCAGTGTAAATCCTGTTGCTAGCAGAAATAAGGTAACGTCTACGTCACGATCCTTGAATTAATTTGATTTGCTCTTTGGAATAGAGGATTCTTCTGCTTTACTATAAATATTGCAGTTAACTGTTTCCTTGCTGTTAGACAAGATCCTATAACATGCTTATACTTTTAAGACACCATGACAGTAATGATAAAACAACTGTAATGATTAGAGCTGATATCTCCTCTGTTTTCTTTAGGAGACCATTGAGGGAGTAGAGGAAATGTTGAATAATCTTCCTGGTGTGACATCTGTTCACAGCCGCTTCTATGATCTCTCCAGCAAGTATTACCAGACAATTGGGAATCATGCCTCTTATTATAAAGATGCGCTAAGGTTCCTGGGCTGTATAGATGTTAAAGATCTGCCAGGTACTGCTCTCTTTTCTTTCCATGTTGAACATATTGCAACTGTTATGCTTATGGAGATTTGTATTGTATGGGGATAGACTCCTGTCAAGATTGTTGCTGGAACTAGGTGCCAGAAAAGTAGGCTTAGAAGAAGGAAAGATTTAGCTTGCTATGAGTGAGGGATTGTTTATGATGAAGTAAAATTTTATAGAGGCAAGGCTAAGTATATTAGGTAGCAATCGTTGTGTACTTAGACAGAAAAAAGACTTACAACTCCAAGCATGACCCAGCCAGCTTGGCTGACTGGGGCATGCTGGGAGTTGTAGGCCTTTTTTTTAGTCTAAACGTACATAGGATTGCACCCTTAAGCCCTCTCCTAAGGGTTATTTCTGAAGCATCCGGTAGCAGAGGCAATCTTGGGTAACGCTTCTATTTATGGGATGTGATATTGGATCCCTTCACTTCTCTTTTGTCTCTTATGACTAGACTTACCGGTACCCTCATGCAGCTGGCCGTCAATCCCCAATTTGCATGCCTTTTCATTTCCTCTCTTATCCTGTTGACATAGTATCCCAAACAAGTTGAAAATCTGAATCTTTAAATTGAAATGAACATAAAAGTGTGTTTTAAAACAACAACAACCCAATAGAGGAATTTGTGTGTAGAATGCTCACAGACTGCTTCCCCCCTTTTGGGGGGGGGGGGTAACATAGGGAAGGGTACATATGTGTGTGTAGTATACTGTATGCTACATTAATAATTGGAAATGTCACATGTTACAACTTCCGATTCAAAATTATGCTGATGCCACTCAATTGAGTCTCAGCCATTATGGGGTTGAGAATTTGGGAGATGATTGTAGGATTGTCACTTGAACCAGAACATTTTTCTTTTTAGTGGCAGACCAACAGGAAAGAGCCTTTACTTTAGGGTTGGCAGGACTCCTGGGTGAAGGAGTCTATAACTTTGGGGAACTGGTAAGTGGAATTTTATTAGTTAAAACTTTGGGAAAAGAGGAAGCTGGCTGCTATATCTCAATAATGCCATGTCTTATTTCCATTCTTAGCTTATGCACCCAGTACTGGAGTCTCTGAGGGACACTGACAGACAATGGCTGATCGATACACTTTATGCCTTCAACAGTGGTAATGTGGAAAAATTCCAGGCTTTGAAATCAGCATGGGGCCAGCAGGTGGGTAGCTGCTGTGATTCGATAGTGCACTGAGCAAGTAATTCAAATAGCTCTAGAAGACTCTGTCTCTGGACATTGTTTGATGTGTGTGTATGTGTGTTCTAATATATTTAAGTTTTTGCATCTATCCAGTATAATTATTAAATAAGTACAAATTCAAAGAGACTGAAGAGCTTCTTACAACAAGTTGAATGAAACCAATTAAACTCTTCTGTTATGCAAAGACAGACCTGCACAACTTGTGCTCTACCAAGCCAAACACAGCCCACTAAGGGTTCAAAGCTCCTGTTTTTGCTGCGTGCCTTGTACTATAAAATTGAAGGGGTTGCCAAGCACTTGGCAGGCCACAGTACATAGCTGGTCGCCTATGTTCTGTTTAAAGGGTCATAAGTTGCAAGGCCTGTCCAAATTTCAATATAGGACAGTGCAGTGGGGCATTATCTCAATAACTCAAGTGAAGTGTAGGATAGTTACAAATAGTTATCATTTGTGGCAGCTGTTGACCTGTCAAAATCTTGACATCCATTCCACAGATGAGATGTTGACTCAATCAGCATTGAATTGGTTGCATTGAAATTCAAAACATATCTATTGAATTGTTTGCAGTGCATTCATGGCACAGAAGCAAGACGCATGATCACTGTTGTTTTTTGTGTGAGAGAGGGCACTTGTTAAAGAAAATACAGAATAAGATTTTGGAAAGCTGATATTCTGAACTGTCATGTTTTACAGCCAGATCTGGCTGCAAATGAAGCTCTTCTCCTACAGAAGATCCAGCTGCTGTGCCTCATGGAGGTGAGTCCAAAGCCGAGATAGCACCACTGCTCCCCACATGTGTAATATGGAATCCTTTTGACCCAAAGTATTTGTATGAATTGTAAACTTTGGTCATGTATTTCACTCAAGTCTTTTAGTAGATAATTTCTCAAATACATGGTGGCAGGATGGGACTTTTTCTTTTCTGTTAATTCTTGACACTACTAAGAGTTCTAGAAATCGACTATCGGTAATTATCCAATCAGATATTCAATTTCTAGGACTCCTAGTAGTGCTAATAATTAATAGAAACATCTGTCTTGTGAAACAGCAGCTCCCTTAGTTTGTGCAGCAAAAGAAATTGTCATATTCCCCGTGTTCCAGAAAGGGGTCGTCCAAATTTGAGAGCCTACATCTGTGTTAAAGATACCACTTAATAGCCCAGTAGCATGTGGTGCTTTTTATCCTGGCATATACATGGCTCAGTTCAATCAGACTCTCCTTGTTGCAGTTTATGTTTTATAGAAGTAGTGAGGTTCCCTTCTGTAAGTGAGTCTTACATCTGAACATTTTTGTTGTCCAAAGCCTCTTAAAATCACTATAATACAAAGGTAATCATGGTGCAGTGTTTGGGAAAGATTTCTCCTTTTGGATAGCAATCTGTTAGTGATATAATTGCATTCAGTGGCCCAGGAGAAGCCTAAGTTAGCTTTAACTCTAGTTTTTCTTGACTGCAGATGACCTTCACTCGACCAGCTAATCACAGGCAACTCACTTTTGAGGAGATTGCTAAAAGTGCCAAAGTCACTGTAAATGAGGTGAGTTGCTTTTGGAGCTAATACATGAGGGAACCTAAAGTTCTCAGCTGTATTTAGTGTATTAATTCACTGATTAAAATCTTGGGGAGTGTACCCTCCCAATTTTACATGATGTTTTCATTTCAAATAATTGGTATTAAATTTGGCTTAGTTACATTTCCAGGCAGGTTTTTGAAGAGGCCATTACCTTGACCTTATGCCCTCTCTGTATTTATTAACTGCTTCATTTTGAGTTGTAGCAAGTGCTCAGACTGGTAAGCTGCACAGTGACTTTCCTGGGAACAACTGGATGTTTCTTCTGGAACCGATAGAGACTCTTATTTTTCTTTTCCTGCAGGTGGAGCTACTAGTGATGAAAGCGCTTTCAGTGGGTTTGGTGAAGGGCAGTATTGATGAAGTGGATAAAAAGGTTCACATGACATGGGTCCAACCACGGGTGCTGGATTTACAACAGGTAATCACTGCTGAAATCTCAGTGCAACTCTCTTTTTTTCTGGATTGCAAGGAATGTCGGGGAAAAGACAGTTTGTTGGGCTGGAAAGCAGATGGGACTGTTTTTTGGTAAAGGGTTTGATTTATTTGAACATCACTCTGTTTATCTGTACACCTTGGCTTTAAAACAGAAGACGTGTATAAGCTCATTTGTTGAATTAATGAGCATGCAGAATGATCATTTTCATTCCATTTGATTCTGGCATCTTTGAATCTATAAGAAAAATACCTTGCTACCAAGACAAGTGGAAACAACAGACATCATTGGGAGACTAATTTTGTTTTAACTTGTCTTTAAAAGAGAAATTTACACTGGGGTCAGGGGAGTGAAGTGCTGGATCTACCACCTCACCCCAAGCCTTATTGGCTTGAACCAGCCAGGGCAGAAGGTTTGGGTGATGCTGGGTTTTTCCTTTTTTCCTTGTAGTGTGTTTAAAACCAAAACACCACATCTTTCCCTACCACTAGTCCCTTCCCTCCCTTTAGGCTGGGCCAGCTTGGGGAATTGGAGGAACTTTGGATCCAATAGATCCAAATCCATCTGTGCCCCACCCCCGACAATGCCCCATTACTGGGTCCTACACCATCTACTGCTGGGAGGAATACTGCTTGTGGTAGCTTTATGCACACAGAGTGCTTGGTGGGGGGCCTCCCCAATGGCAGAGCTCCTCACCACTGGCAGAGGAGTGCTCCCACTTTATCCTAATGCTCTCCTCTGCCAGTGGCACCACTTTATCCTAATACCTGGATCTGGATTTTATGATTGTTATATTAATATTGGCTGTTGCAGAATATATTTTGAATCAGAATTTGAATTTTGTCTCATAACTTCTCTCTTACCTGTGTTTTCTGCAATTCTTGTGCCCCAATTTCTAAAGTGCTTTTGGATTTGTTTCCTAGATAAAGGGCATGAAAGACCGCCTGGAGTTTTGGTGCACAGATGTGAAGAGCATGGAAATGTTGGTGGAGCACCAAGCTCACGATATCCTAACATAGAGGACCTTGCACTGGCTGAGGGAATATCTTGTACTGTTGCTGAAACTGGCAGTGCCCTGGCCACTGACTCTGTACTGAATTCTATTAAAAGGGGGGCTAGGGGAGGAAGGGACGAACTACTTTTCTGATGCTTGTACAGAGGACTAAGTGGCCTTTGCTGTATAACCCTTTGGTGCTTGGAGTCGGGAATTCCCTCCTATGCACTAGCATTTGTGACACCAAAGGGAGGGGATAAGGACTTCGTAATGGTGGATTATAATCAGTCTTGGTGTGAGGATGTTGCAATGGAGGATGCTAGGGGACTATGTGCTAAAGCAGTGGAGGTCACTAGCTCAACAGTGGGATGGCAGCAGAACTTCCATTTTGCACTAGGTGTGTAAGAAGGAAGGGCCACCATCAACCGTTGTCAGGCATTTCTGATGGACGTGGGGGATGGGGAGAGCATGACCTCCCTGGAACCTGTCTCCTTGCCAGGCCAAAGGCAGCATAGCCGAGAACACACACCTCTTTCCCCTAGCCTCCCTCTATTTTGCAGTAGAAGAAGCTGCTCAGTCCCATCATTGAGTTTTCCAAGAATAAAATAATAAATTTAGTGGTTTTGTTTTTATATTCTCCTTGGGTTTGCTCTTGTCTTTTATGAACATTTTATCCTGAAGTGTGATGCAGTAAAATAACTGCTGGAATAAACTTCTCTGCCTTCCCTCTTGTGCGGTTCTGTTGGTGTGCTTTTACGCCGCGTCTTGGATTGAGCAGCAGTCCTATGTAAGAAGTCCAAAATTTAAGAATGTAGTATTTTTACCCTTCAGCCCTTCAGAGATGAATGGAGTTAAAGTAATTATTGCTGATTGTGTCTATGGAAGACATGATTCTGTTCTTGATGCTCCTGACAGTGTCCTCTTCCAGCAATAATGGGCTGAGTCTGAACCTGATAATGAAAGGGATTATGCACTGCTATTTTCAAATACATATATTTAAAAACATATCTTCTAGATGCTAAAATTCTATTGTAAAATGCAGGATACAGTGACTATTAAGTTTTACTTTCTTTAGATGGGATAGGTCTCTAAAGACCTGGGCTTATTTAGTAAGGCTTTATCATCAAATATCCCCACCTTCTCTAGCATTCAGCCGCAATTGGGATGCTCACCCATGCTGGGCGGGTGCTTTATCAGGATGACTTTTGCCTTGCACATGTGTAAACTGTGCTTCAATCCAGATTCCCATTCAATGTATTTGTGGGGGTTGGTGTTGGTGTAGTGAGGGGATAATTACTATGTTGTAGAGTTTACAGCACCAGAGATTTTTCTCTGAATTAGCATCACGTGGACTGTTCTGTTGGTGCAGAACAATTGCTCTTTTAAACAGGCTGTAAACAGTTATAAAGGAATTGAATAGCTTGCCTCAAGTAAAAATATCAACAACTGGAATTTGCCATAGCTATTTGTCATCTGCTGATATGGCAAAAGGAAGAGGCTGAGGATACGCAAGTCACAGGGTACTTGAACAATCAAGCCTGTTAGTCAGCTGCTGCCTTGTGTATGCAGGAGACTGGGTACAATGAAAGATAAGAGGCTGAAGACCACTTCACTCAATAACTTTCATAGGTCGGGTTGGCTACCTGTGATTTGGATGTGGTGAATTTCTCACTGTTGTATGGCTACATTACACTTCCATGAATTCTAGTGAATAATGCGTTGCATATCAGTGAGTCCCTCATCTGCAATCTGGAATGGTGCAGCCCAGATGGAAGCTTGCTGTCTTTGTGAAAAGTCCAGAGTCACTTGTTCCTTGCTGTTTTCAGCCATGAATTTCAGTTAAAAGCTGTCACATTGAGATTGTGTTGAAAAACATGCATTCTGGAGCACTGACAGTACAACCCTATACAAGTTTAATTGGAAGTTAGGCCCACTGTGTTTATGAGGCTTACTCTCAGATAAGCATGCATAGGATTGCAGCCTGAGTGACTTGTGAAGAGGGTGCTAAATTGAAAGAATGGCTAACTGTGTTCTCTTCTTTCTGTTGTGCAATCTCCAGGTTACCTAGGGTGCCTTTAGATTTTCTAAATGAGCTGGGAGAACAATAAAAAAGTGGAGCTTAATTTGCGTGAGAGCTCATTATAGCTGCAGAGTGCATTTTCCCTCACTGCTGAATTTATTTGACAATCCACACACACCAGGGATTGGCAGAAGGGCTTCACAGTGAGAGGATGGTGTTCCCAACATCTTTTCTAGAAATTAACAATTACTATTTTATTCTCAGCTTTTTTTAAAAAAAAACACCTATTCCAATAGAGCTTGCTACTTCCCTAGTTCCGTTCATTTAATTTCTGTTGGGGAACATGGGTGGGCTGAATGACCTCCACCTGGCACTCCATGCCCCTCCATCTACGGCCCCACTTTCCCCTGCAAAGCCCCCCCAACCAAGGTGGAGGCTGGAGGGGTGCTCCAGCTGCAATATCACCTAGGGCACGTCGCCTGCTGCATTTCCTCAATGGGATTTTAAATGCAGTTTGTTTTACTGCAGCTGTTACCAAGATAAGAAAGTTTGGTGTACAGATTTCATTATACCCCAGGTTGAGGACATTCTGTGATTCTCTGGCCATGCAGTTGAAGAATTTTTAAAAATTTAGACAGGACTAAGCAATTAGTGCTGCCTTGTTTTTTTAAAAGGCAACTTTCTAGACCTTGAGGCTGCAAAGATGAAAGGTATGGGCAGTACTCTGTAAGGTAAGTCAGTATTGCTTCCATATTGCAGATGTGGGGACTGAGATTGAGCATGGGTGTCTTGCCTAAGGTCACCTAGTGAATTTGTGACAGAAGCAAGATTTGAACTGGGAGCTGTCTTAATTCACAGCCACTCCCATATACCATCTGAAGATTTCATTCCTATTTTTCTTGACACAGATGTTACCGTTTGTTGTACAGAATATACACAGATCTGAATAGCTACTTATAATTTTATATGTGCTAGTGGCTCCATTTATGAACGGTGAGGGATTATTTGTTTGAAATATTTCTATGCTATCTTTCAGTCCATAATTTACAGGACAGTTTACAGAAACGACACAATTTTTAAAAAATAGTGCCAGGTAGAGAGAATTGTATTCCTCTTCAGCCTTTTTGCACAAATATGGTGGGCTTGATTTAGTTGGCTCAGTAGGCACTTTTGATTAAGAGCTATTTGTGTCACATTTCTAAACTACAACTTAGGCAGGCGCCAACCCTCTTGGGTTGTCAGTGCCTACTAAAAACACACCTTTTCCAACAGGTGTTGCCGGGAAGGCCTGGTTTGTTTTTGTTTTTTTTGTAGATCGCATAAACGTGTCTTTAATATAAGCAATTCATGAATATAGTTAAACAAATAAAGTCAGTGTTGAGTTTTCTACTCAACTATGGTCTCTAGGGTTTAAGCCACTTGCATACATATAGTACCTTGTTTGTGTCAGTAAGCCAGGGATCGGGAACTTCTAGCCTGCAGGCTGTATTCAGCCCACCAGGCTGCCCCATCCAGCCTATGGAGGACTCCACCCTGTTAGAACAAAGGGAGGAGCAGGAGAGCAACTGAGCTGGAGCCTTAAGCGTTTCTTGAGGGAAGGCGCGAGAGGGAAGCAAAGCCAGGTCAAGGCTCAGGCCGGTGCTTTGAGTAACTCTGGCTTGAGCCATTGGCAGAGTCCAGTTTGCCAGCTGCTCTGAAATAGCCCACAGTGAGCGATGTCAGAGGCTGACTCAGCCAGCACTTTAAGGAGCAGCTCCTTGTAGGGTGGGTTGCATCTGGTCTGTGTGTGTGTGTGGGAGGGGAACAAATGTGCCGAGCACAGTGGAGTGGTCCTGATGTGCTTGTCTGGTGCCAGTTCTGGCAAAAATAGATTTCCTGCCCCTGCTTTAAGTAATTATTTAAACATGTATGGGGGCAACGATTCATGCTACCTGTTTCTGCACTTCTTGCGTAACGTCCAAAGACCTATGCATCTTGCCTTGTGGTATCAAGTGTGAGTTCCAAAGGCATAGACAGCTCATGCAAGTCAGTGGAAGGATGGGGAGAGGCATCCATGAGTTCTGCTTCAAATATGGAGGTGAGTTATCCATGTTTCCTATACCCCTGCTTTCCCATAAATCTACCTACCAGCTGTCTGGATTTTGGAGCTAGAATACAAATCACCATTTTATGTTTCCCAGACTTTCTGCAGGCTAGGATGAAGCAGTCCAGCATGTTGTCCTCTTTCCCGTGGTAATGCAAATTGCAAGATGGGACACTGCTTAAGGGGTTTTCCCCTATCCTACCCCCATTCCAGTCTATTAGCTGCCAGGTTCCACAGTTAGCATTAGTACAAGTTTTCATTGGGGCTGGAGGGGAGAGATGAGGAAAGAGGAGGTAGGGTTATTGTGTGTGTGTGTGTGTGTGTGTGTGTGTGTGTGTGTGTGTGTGAGAGAGAGAGAGAGAGAGAGAGAGAGAGAGAGAGAGAGAGAGTCATACATTCTCCAAAATATCTAGTTTTAGCCATGGGCGGATTATTTAAAATAGCACTGGTGAAATTGGCAGTGCCTCTCCCATAAAGTTCCTTTTTAAAAAAATAAGAGAGCAGTGAGAAGGCCATTATCCATTTCTGTCATCAGCAGTGTGCACTTTTTCTGAATAAAAACCTGTTTCGGCTGCTAGGATTCTTAAAATTTATTAATTATATAAACTCCCAGGGATAGCTTCCCATCAGAGAAGATGCAAGTTTCTTTGGGGCATTCTCTTCTTTGTGACCATATTCCTTAGTAGTTTTCTTCTGCTTGTCCTTCAATCACTGGATCGGTGCTTGTAATCCTCCAGATGGCACAAAATCCAGCCAGACGGGACCAAGAAGGCTGCAAATATTACTGTCATTGCAATAGCTTGATCCTGTAAAAGGAAGAAATAGATGTCAGTGTTGTGAGCAGCATTCCATATGTGGTTTGCTCTGGTTATCAGCCAGTTGTTGTCAAACAGACTTCATGAGGGGGGGATTGAGCTGTGTGTAAGTTATCACAGCTCATTCTCCCCCTCCATGAAGTTATCACTTATGAATGATTGGCTTTTCCCTACAAAATGGTGAAACTCGTATAGTTTATTCATCATTATTTGAAAGGGCTCTCAATTGTCTCACTAGTACAGAAAATACTGCAGATCAATGAAAGGGCTGCTTTTGAGGGTTGGCATCTTTGCCATCAGCCAGCCAGAGCCTACCTGCACCTCCTACCCTCTGTTGGAAAAGCCCTGAAACCTGGCTTCTATCACCAACTGACAGAGGTTAGAAGGGATTGTCATATGTGCACATACACTTAGTATATTGAACCTTTGTGTGAAACTGAGCTTTGGGAGCCAGTCTGGCAAAAAAGCAGGGTATAAATAACATGCTAGCAAAAGGTGAGGTCTCCAAGACTCTCCTCTCATTAGCTTGGGAACCACATTAGCTTGGGAACCTTTTCTGTGTTTTGCAGAAAATACCCAGGACATTTTTCTGAGGTAACATGCAGGCTTGGAAAAACAATGAGTTCCTTTAACCAGCCCCCAAATGAACTCCCCTCCCCTTTCTTTTAACACAGCAGCAGAAACCTTGGGAGAACACCATCACCCCTCCTCCCCTCCAGACTGTCCCTGTTAGCAACACAACATGAAGGGACAGGAAATCTCCTCTGCTCTTCACCCCACAAAGCTTTGCCAATGTTCCCACAATTCCAGAGCTAAGGCAAGGGAGTTTGGTGGGTGGGTGGTGGTGGGTGATGCCAAAAATGGGAAATGAAAATCTGAGCCAGAGGGGCATGTTCGATCTTGTCAATTTCACCTCAGTTTTAAGGAGGGCTTTATCAAGCAACTGCAGTTTCTTTCGGAGTCTGGCTCAGGAGAACTCTGCTGTACATTTATATGGTGTGATTTGGCTCAGGTTGTACAGTTCATACAATGTCCTCTATTAAACAGGTACCCTCGCACTTCCTGTTACTCTCTGTGTCACTTTATTTGCTACTGTGACTTTCATCATTCAACATAAATAGGGTCCAGTCTTTGAAGCCTCATTGTTGCTAATTATAAGCAAAGGCTGCATTCAGCTCAGAAATTCATTGCTGGACAATGCAGTGGTCTTTGGCACTCCCAGCCATTAAATTATTTCTGGGTCTGCAGCTAATCCATTTGCAAGGGCGTACTGGCAATAGTCTGACCTTCAAGTCCATCTGCACTGAGAGTAGTAGTGCACGCCTACTTGATCTACCCAATCGTAAATCATCTGAACAAGTTGTAATGTAGAGAATTTGCTGCTGTAGCAGCCATGCATATTCTTCTGTGTACTGCGACGTTAGTGAAATTTGGTTATCCTGTTCAGGGTATGTGTAAAAATGATTTTCAACCTTTGTATAACTTCATCTACATAATTTAATTGATCTGAAATTCATCTGATCAAGGAATGAAGAATCCTCCCCCCCACCCCTGAAATTGATGCTTTTTCAGAAGTTGTTATTAGCATGGCCTGGACAGTCTATTAGATACAAAAAAACAAAGTCAAATTCTTCAGCAAGGAAATCGAATTTCTTTGTTACAAAAAAAGCAAAGTCCAGAATAATTGGAGCAACTTTCAAAAATGTTTACATATATAGATTTATAAATATGTCTGTATGCTTTATTCTGAAACCAATAAAACTGTGGCAGCATAATCTATGCAAGGAGTGATGTGAGGGCAAGACGGCATTTCTTGGTAAGTAATGAGCACCAGGCATGTGTTATGAGGAAAGGGGGACATGACTGGAGGCCCCCAAAAATAACCATTGGTTTATAGGAGCAAAAGTTTTATGTTAATTAGTAAGGCCTTCTGTAGACACTACCCATGGGTATTGAAATGTATGTGTGTGAGCATTAATTTTATTCATTATGTGTGAATACAGTTTGTACTCCAAGAATCTCACAGAGGCAAGAATAGGGTTACCAGGTGGGCCTATGTCCACATACTGGTCAAGTAGATCTACTTCGGCATGAGGGCAAGAAACGTTTTTTTAAAAAATAAATAAATAGCTATCAGATTTTCTGCTAAGTTTTGGAACCTTTGCAAAATTCCATTATGTGTAGTATTTCTGGTATCAGATAACACTCAAAAGAGACACAAAAAAGCCAAAGACCTTTACATAAAAAGGTGGTTTTGTATGTGTTTGCTTTTGGGGACACTCCACTTGGAATTGTGGGTGATTTTTAAAAATGAAGGTGCTGAAATGAAGTATCTAAACTTTTACTTTCTGTGTTCTTAATTTCTGTACCGTCAACCAATGAATATCTATGCAATTCTTCTTGAAACAATAGTTGCGCCAATTTGGATGTTTGTTGGCCCATAGGCTTTCACCCTAATGGAAATAGTTTGGCTTACGCATTGAATTTTAATGTGGCATAAATGAGGCATAAAGTACTTCTGTTTCCTGGTACGTGTGCCAAGTGGAGGCTGGTGGCTCTGATTTTCGTGGGGCTATGAATCCATTCTGGGTTTCAGTCAGAACCAGCCAAAGCCCTAAAGAAGCTATCCAAAGTGGTAAACCCTATCCCCAAAATAGATTCAGCACCTTGGATAGATCCTTTCAAGTTCTAGGCAGTTATGTCCCTTGAGTGAGGTGCAAGCTATATGTTTCATTAAGCACACTATTAAACATGCAGTTAGAACCTGCAATGGGGTTTTCTTAATAAAAAGCCATGGGGAGGGGCATTTCGCCCTGGATCCCAACCCTGTGCCTTTTCACCATCAAAAATTGTCTCAGTGAAACTGGCTTACTCCTTAAGGTGTTAGGTATTGTAAATAGCAACTCGGGAGATTTTCAGTGGGCAAATTACATGCGGGAGGGGGAAAGGATTAATTCTTGCCCCCTCATACTATGGTCAGGATTTGGCCACTGCAGGTGCTCTTTTATTGAGGAAGAGGAAGAACTACTGTTCAGCCCTAAATAGGCTACCATCATAATGTGGCCCTCACCCTCAAAGTGAGTTTTAGTGAATGAAGAGAGAGTGTGTAAGAGAAGATTGTTAGTGAGAGTAGGAAGGAATTAGTGATGATGAGATAATGTCTGTTTTGTTTAGTTTCAATAACAAAATGAAAACCACTGTGTCCGCCTCTTCTATAAAGTCTAATATCAGTTCCTCTGCCACAACATGGCAAGCATTTTTTCATCGCCAGTTTGTGCTCGAAAATTGCAATACTGGGAATGCCTCCTCTTATACGCTCTTTTTCTTTTTGCTTTCAGAGCATGGTTTTAGTTTTATGGTTGAATGCAATGTGTAGTTCCCAGTTTAGGCAATGCCATTGTTACTGCTCTCACCTTCAGAAACCTGAATAAAATGTCTATACATTTCATTTCATTTATTACATTTCTATACCGCCCAACATCCAAAGCACTTTGGGTTGTTTACAAAAATTTAAAATCTTAAAATATAATATTGTATATAATATAAAAACTATTTACATACAAGCATGTAAACAGACAACACACACACACATATATAGCGATCAAGCTTATATACATTATGCTATTCTGACTTTCTGGTGGGGGAAAAAGTACTTACAGCTGCAGATATGATCTCTTTTGGTGGTTTAGCGGTAACATTTGCTCTAGGAACAATCTGATTCCTCGTTGTTGCATTCAGGAGCCTGAATGCCTTCTGTAAGACCAGCATTTTCTCTAGATTATGTTTTTCAGCTCCTGAAGCTCTTGCTGAAATTGTGTGTATGTCCTGCTGCAGGGAGTATTAACAGGCTCAGCCTCCAAGTTGGGAAGCTGCAGCCGTTGATATCACAACAAGTGCCTCTGTCAAAGGCAGTTGAAAGATTGCAAGAGGTTGGTGCGATAAACAAGTCCAGTGGTTCAGTTCCTGCAAGATTAATTTAGCACTGCTTGGCTCCAATTGGTTGCTGGGTTTCCTGGCTACTTCCCCAGCAGTATGCAAGCAACCACACAAGGTTGCCTTTAAGTTTAATACAAAATGTTGAAGCATCTAACTGAATACCTCAGAACCTTTGTAAAGAGCTCACATAGGTGTGGCTGTTTTTGGAGAGCCTTGTTGGAAAGAGGAACATTAAAAAGGGAAAAAAGCATGAACTTAGCTGAAAATAAAAACATGCTGTGGGCTCTGGGGTCAGTAAAGGATGGCTGTGTTAACCCCAAAAGAAAGAGCACAAGATTGAAGCTCAAGCATAATAAACATGTTGTTAAGATTAGCCACTTCTTTTATTAAAAGAATATCCCCCTCCAAACTGAAAAGATGGCATGGAGATGGTGGTGGGGAGTATAATCCTCTTTGCACCATTTCTCTGCTTAAACCACACACACCTGCTATTTTCTGCATAATTCCCATAATTGGTTGTTAAATGTGTTTTAAAAAATAGATCTTGTCTGCTTTTTATAATTTCTCCATGGCACAGGCTTGGACATCCACAGGAATGTTTCCAGGTGGGGTGTGTGGCAAAATTGCACAGCAGTTTGTTGTTGTAATCCATGTGCATAGAATGAATTGCTACAACATACATGTGTTTTCCTTGCGAGTTCTCTTTGTTATTTGTTGTCATATTCCATGACATTTAGAAGCCTACACAGGATAGAAGATTCTAGGAATTGAATTTCTCTAATATAGAATAGTGTTTTTCTGGCCTGTTGGCCGCAATAAAGTTGATTGATTGATTGATTGATTGATTGAATAGTGTTATGTATTCCAGAACCATCATGAACTCCAACAAAATCTTATTTAAAATTATGGACAAAACAGACACCTAGGAACAAGAGAAGAAATGCCAATTGCACAAACACAGTACAGCTGAATTTAGCATATCATGTCAGATATTTTATGGCATCGCTGCCCTTATTGTAACATTGAGAACTTCACATGAGTTGTCCTAGAATAATTTTCTTCATCTTGGAAACATTGGTGAACACCCTCTAGAGCAGTCTTCTCTGACTTTGCGCCCTCCAAATGTTTTGGATTACAACTCCCAGCATTCATGATCATTGGCCATGCCTGTGGCTGAAGTCCAAAACATCCGAAGGATGCCAGCTCTGGAGAGTAGCAGTGAAGTCTACTTCTCACATTGTTATCAGCCACTTTTTACATCAGCTGACAATCCAACTTTCATGGCTTGAATTTTGAGCTGCAGCCATGTTCTTTTGGAATTACATATTTTTCTTGAACCTGAATGTTTTGTTTATGGTTGCACATTTTTTTTAAAAGACCTGATTACATCAAAGAACCAGTCTACCATTTCTCACGGATCTAGTGTCTGAACAGTGGCAAGGCACCAGGTCTACTAAGATAAGCAGACATGGCCTCTGAGAAATGTATATCAGGATTATCCCTCTGATGTTTCCCAGTAGCTAGACCTGGTGTCCACCTGCAGCTGAAATCCTCAATTCTTTCCCTGATGCCCTTCACGTCTGTAATGGCCTATGATGTGGTTAATGTAGGGGGTGGGGAGTGACCAACTCAGCTTGCAGTCCACTCTTAGGCTCTGTAAGCAACAAACAATAGATTCAGGTAACAACATGGCCCCAATCTTTGTAGGTGATTTTGTGAAGAACAAGAGGATACCAGGGTTGTTTGTGACACATGACATTGTCGCCATTCTGCAGCAACCACACAGCTTCCCTCTCAAAAAGGTGCATTTTCACAAAGTCCTTTTAGTGCACCTTTTCTCCTCAAACATGGCTCTTGTGAAGTTCCACTGCAGTGTGCCCTGTTTCCCCAAATTGCATCCTGCATACTGGGCATGCCTAGGGGTGTGACTGTGATCTGCTCAAGGGGCAAGGCTGTTCCCTTCTCTCTCTCTCCCCACCCACATTGGCTGTAGCTGCTTTGGACACAGGGTTCTTCTCCCACTTAGCACTATTAGCGGTAGTGCTATTTCACTGCTTGCCTTTTACTTTGGATATTTCTCAGTTCCACTGTTTCATTTCTGTGTAGAAAGGAAGCTTCAACATTGCTACTTCCCAGTCCTGCAATTGTACAATATCACAATAGCGTAATCGTCATAATTGAGTTGTACTGGGGTCGTAACTCATTCTCCACCATTACAATGACCAGGAGCGCGGGAGCAGAAATTCAATATTGCTAATTTGCAGTCCTGGTGGATGTAAGGGGAAAGGTATAGGGTAAACTATGGGATGTAATTTATCTCTTCCATTAAACTTTTCTGAGCAGGGGAGCGTTGAAAGGGATGGGGAGCAATCCTTTCATTCACTGAGCAGCACCTACACAGCTGATGATGTTCAGTTCTACTTGATGGACTTCACCCAGCCAGCCTCGAAGTTATGGCAGTTTCAAGTGCCTTTTGACCCATGACTCTTGGGGGGGGGGGGTAATGTATTCTCCTTTTTTCTTGCTTCATAGCTACTTCATGAAAATCTGGATATAACCAGAAAACACTTCTGAAACCGTTCCATTTATTTATTTATTGCATTTCTGTACCACCGAAGCTCTCTGGGTGGTTCATGTAGATTGGGGTCAGGTTTATTTATTGCTGTAAGACATAAGAACACACTAACTTCTGAGGACCTGCATGGCAAACTGTCTCAACTCCAGGACCTCCACGAAAGAAATGGGAAGAGGTTCCACTTGGGCCTTCTACAAGAGCTAGAAATGGGAGATTATCTTAAAGACATGGAGCAAGGAGTTGGGCTCGATGGCTTTATAAGCCCCTTCCAACTCTACTATTCTATGATTCTATATAAAGATCGCAACAACCTACTCTAGCCCTTAATAAATTGCAGCGCTGCTACAATCGACTTCGCAGCCCTGTCTGCATTTCCTTAAAGCATCAGCATACCAGGAGACTGGATAACCACAGCAGATCACACTGCAGAGTTGTCATACATTACGGTACTTTAACAAAGAGACGCCCTCCTGCAAAATGGGGAGAACTATCCTGGGCTATTTTGAGGATTTGTAAAACCCCCCGTTTCTCAGCCACAGATCTACCATCTACGATATGTGTAATAATGATGAACTTTAACTGCACACATTTTTTATTGTTTATAAACTCCATAAAAATTACTAGCACAACCTGAATTAGAAAAGTCATGAATTCCTGCCTTTGCAGCTACCTTTTGCTTTTTGTTGGACCCACCACTGCCCAAACTCATCTACACTAATGGTTTTTTTAATTGAAAGGAATGGGAGAAGTATATCTTGACTAACTTGAGTCTCAGTTTATTTAACCATATGCAAAATTGAAATTGTCCATTGCATGCTGTTGAGGGTTTTTTTTAAAGACATGTACTATATTCCTTGCCTTAAAATGGGCAATTAAGTTGACCAGTCGGGTTATAATGCGTTGCTAGCTACATTTTGATGAATCACTGAAGTGGTAAAATCCAAAGTTTTCATTGTGCATGGTATGTGTAAGAAAGTTGAATACAAGAATTAAGCAGCATTCCATATTTGTGCCTCCTAAGTGCCCGTGGACTTTGGATTTACACACATTCCTTCCTTCTGTTTGTATAGCTCCTGCTCTCGACATGCTGGTTCAAAGTACATACACAGAAAAACTGGAGTAGCTCAGGAAAGCAGCAGAGAACAATTGTGGTGACACAGAATAGGGGGAAATGCTGCAGCTTCTGTGACAGCAAGGCATTGATAGTAATAATGTACATTGGGAAGGGACACACTGCACCTTAAGCATTCTCTTTACTCTAAATATGGGGTGGGGAGATCTCAAGTATCTACTTGTGTTGGAAGAAAACAAGTATTATCTGCAGGGTGGGGGCTGTCTCTTCAGTACACCATTGATTATGTTATCGCATTGCTGAGGTGCTGGAACCAGGTGGAACTGGGCTTGTGTGAATACTTTGAGACGGCACAGCCAAGTAGTGGGATTACAACCATATGTTTTCTAAGGAGGCCGGTGAGGTAGCTAAAGCTGCATTGAGTCTTCCCTGCCCTGTTCTAGTAATGTCAGATGGTCCTCCATCATGTGGGTGGAGCCCAGCCTGCAGCAACTTAGCCTTCCAGCATCATTCCTTCCCAGGAGATGAGGTTATGGTAGCTGGGAAGGATCAGAGGTATAAACTTCTCCCATGTGATTTGAGCTTTTGGACATTACCAGAGCAGGAGATCAGCAAGGGGAGAAGAGAGTCAACAGCCTCCTACTCAGCTAAGCAGGTCCTGAATCTCTGAGGTGGGGTAAATTTAGAGGTGGTGATCACACCCCTTGGCTGCAAATAGTGCCAATTGATTCCCCCCATCTTTCTTTAGCCCATGTATATGTGTGAATTTGGGTAGACTTGGGGAAAAGGTATAAATCCCCTCTTGTGCATGGTAGTCCCAATCTTGATTATAGCCCTGCATGCTTGCTCTAGGGTAAAATGAAAAGTTAGGATCATCTAGACTTTACGCACTTAACGTAATGTCTACTGAGTCCCAAAGAAGGAAGCTCAAGTGCTAGTAAGCTCATGGAGTAGATCTACTAAAGAGTCTGAACAGAGAGAGGTTTTACCTATTGAGGTCTAATTTTCATGTCTGAGTATTTGTAAGAATAATGGTGCCCCTTCCCAGTGAACCAGTTAATGCCATTCGCATAAGAGGTGTGTTCGCCTTTGAGGTAGAGGCCATTCAGGTTGGAAGAGTGACAGGCAGTGTACCACCAGGCACCACTGAAAGACACAGCACAGTTTGCTATTTCATAGACATCGTTGTCTCTGTCTCGTGTAGTGAAGGGTGTGCTGTTGTGTCCTGAGAGAGAATCACCTGAAAGAAGAAAAGAGCAGGGGCACGTTAAAGTTACTTCATTCCCTGCTGTAACATTAACTTGCATTTTCACTGCCACAACACTGTAAGAGTTAAGCAAGGGGTCAAACATATGTGGCAGAGTGCGAGCTTTGCATGAAGAAGTTCATAGAGTTAATCCCTGGAATGTCCAGGTAGGAATGGGAAAGACTTCTTTCCAGTGTTTCAAGTGTTGTGTATAATTCCTCCCCCCTTGCTCAGGGTGAAGGAATGTCAGACATTATTTAAGAATCAGATTCTGACCTAGAAGAGACATACCAGTCTGTGCCAGGAGGAGACGAGGTTCCTATAGTTCCGCCTTTAGAAAATGACCTTGCTGATAATAACCAGCTTTCGTCTTCAGAAGGCAGAGACGGGAGCCAACTCAGAGATCCCATTTTCCGTAGGAAAATTAAGCGTGCACAGATCAAACGGCTTACGAGGCGGCGCTCGGAAAGACTTCTTGCTCAGAAGAGGCTGGATGTGAATTCATTTTGAAGTGACTCTCGCTCCCTTTTAAATGGATCAACTGATTTTGTTTGCTCAGCTAATTACGCCTTGGGGCAAAACGCTTTCTAAGTTTTAACTCCTTTCAAAGGGAGAAAAGGGATCATTTGCAAAATAAAAGATTGTTTTTTCCTAAGAGGCCTCCTTATTGACTTCAATGGGCGCTAGAAGTTAGGGAGTCACGACAGCAGTGGAGCCGGGGTAAGCAGGGACACAGCGTAGGCACTTTTTGATTAGCAGGGACACTGATGCCATCTTCCACGGCCCTCAGATTTCCCTGTTCCATTCAAGCTTTACTGTAATCTTCACAGTAGCTGGGGGGCGGGGGGGAATTGAACTTCTCTGCAACAATACATTGTTCCATTTGGGGGTATCTGGGATTTGATCGGGCAATTAAAATCCACTACCTTTACAAATGACCTGCTCCTGTGGAGATGAAAACTGCTAGAGCTATTGTTTTAAAATGGATTCACACATGTTTGAACTCTCCTTGGCGGTCTGCTTATGCAGACTGTCATAATGAGAGTTGGCTCTGCAAAATTTACCACTGGACCATTGCTCCTGTCTGAAACCCTGGACAGCCACTTCTAGACAAAACTGAGCTGGGTGAACCAATGTCTGACTTGATACATCATCATCATTATCATCATCATGATGCTATTAAGTTCAAGCACATTTAGAACGCTGTGTAATCACAGAAATGCCCCCCAAAAATATGTGCAAAAAGGACACCAAGTATCATCAAGAGTTTGGAATACCTAACCTGTAACGAAAGGCAAAAGTGTTTGGAGTTTTTAGTTTTTTTAAAAAAAGATGAGTCAGGGGTGATATAAATTTAGAACATTATAAAAAATAAATACATTACCGATTATATGTAGAGCATATTTATTTATAAAACTATTTCTATTCCACACCTTCCACCCAATTAGGGTTCTCAGAGTGGCTTGCAGATCATCTAAATACAAAATATTTGATTGGTTGTGTTATTGTTTCATTATTTCATAAGACGAGAACTTGAGAGTCACCCAATGAAGTTGATTTATGGTTCAGGACTGATAAAAGGAAGTATTTCTTAAAACAAAGCATGATTAATTTACAGAATTCAGTATTGCAATATGTAGAGATGGATTACCCACACCCTCAGGGGGTGCTGTGGGCTGTGTTTTGTTTTTAAAGGATTGAACAAATTCATTGAGGATAAATCTATTAGGTTGCATGCAGTTGTTCAAAAATTTAGTACATCTGTACACACCCTTACCCATGGTTGCTACATGGAACTTCTGTGTTCAAAAGCAGTATACCTCTGATTATCAAATACTGGGAGCAAATGGCCGTCACCTTCCTATCCTGCCAGAGAACTACTAAAATTATGGGAGACTGCTGACTAGCTAGACCAGCTTTCCTCAACGTGGTGCCCCTCAGATGATTTGGACTACAACTCTCATCAGCTCCAATGTCCAGGGATGTATAGAGTTGTAATCCAAAACATTTGGAGGACACCAAGTCAGGAAGGCTGAAATTAACAATCCTAACAATTAAGGCAATCTTTATGTTTTTAGGTCACCTTGAAGTAAATGCCAAAGTAAAGGCACATTCTCTGTGTAACTCACCCATGTTGCCATCCATATAAGAGCCTACTGCTAGTGTGTAGTTTTCGTTCTCGCTCAAGATTTTGAAACTGGTATATTTGGCATAAGTTCTAGAGTTGCTGAAGTCCCCCAAATCTATCCGCAGTTGTTGTGTTCCTGATCCCCAAAGAAATGGAAAATATCAGAGACTGAACATTACTGACAATAGAAACCCCAGAATGGAACCCTGTCTAGGGTTATAATGGAGACAGGGGACTTTCATTGCAGAGGCACATGGTCTTAGTTGGCTTATGGGCCATTTCAGTCCAAAAGCATGAGATCTGGACAGGAGAAGGAATGGTTTACTGATTCTCTTCAAACTGTGTAATGGTTCACATGACTAGCACATCTTAAACAAGTCACAGCAGCCTGTTTAAGTTGCTGTGTGGGCTGGGCACAATTTGAAAACTCAACGCCCAGGCTCAGCTTGTCATGTCATCTGAATACAGGTAGCATCACTTGTTGAAGGGTTAAACTACCCTCAAATAACCCAATAACAGCACTTGAATTTTTGAAGGTTATTTAACCCTCTAAAAAGCCATGTCATCCATTTTTGGACATTAAGACAAGCTGTGCCAGAGTGGGAACTTAGACAAATGGTGCCCGGCATGCAGTGTTTAAGCCATAGTGATTGTGTGAGCCAGTTCAGTATCTCTACATCAGCCAGTTTGGGTGAATAACAGCAGCAAACTAGGATCTGTGGTGACACAGATGAAGGAGGGTATTGAAATGGACCCCTCTGACAATTAAACAAGATTGCCCCTATTCATTGCCATTTTATTCTATAATACCACCTAATTGGATCTAATAATAATTGTGTAACATTTCACTTGTATATAATGGGTGGAGGACAGGGAGGGACGTATCCTTGCTGCTAACTTTCCTGGATTGCACAATTCACCATGTGGTAGAAAACAACTTTCTGCTCTTTACCTCTTTAATTTACCACTTAAATTAATTTACCATCTATCCATGAATTCAATTCCTGGAGAGGTGACTATGCCTGTTGTACAAGTACTCTGCACATGTATAAATTATGGGCAACTTCCAGGCTACTAAAAAAAGCTGTTTTACACCCCCAAATTTACATTGTAACAAGGGCTGTGCACAAATCCAGATCCCAAATCCGAAGCGGAATGGGGTGATTTGGACCTCCAAAAACCAGATCCAAATCAGATCGGGGCAGTCCAAATCGATCCGGATTGGATCGGTTCGGTCCGAATCAATTTGGAGATTCAGACGCCATTTTAAGTGTTTTTCCTCATAGACTTGCATTGAGGGAAAGAAAGGGCTATAACTTCTTTATTTTTAAAGATATAAAAATGAAACTTGGGCACATTGCAGATGGGCTGTAGGTACTGATGTGTGCATAATTTCAGAAACATAAGTGCAAGCGTGTAGTGGCTATGAATTTTTGAAAAATGATAAAGAAATGCCTATAACTTCTTTATTTTTCAAGATACACACATGAAAGTTGGGCACATTGCAGATGGCATATAAATACTCATATGTGCCAAATTTCAGAAACATAGGTGCAGGCATTTACACAGGAGGATTCTGGATTGCCTGCAAAAATGCAATTTTCCAGGCAATCCAGAAGTGCTATAACTTTTTCATTTTTCAAGATACACACATGAAACTTGGGCACATTGCAGATGGCATGCAGGTACTCATGTGTGCCAAATTACAGACACAGAGGTGCAGGCGTTTGGTGGCTAAGAATTTTTTAAACAGATGAAGCTGTCAATCACAACCTCCCATCTCCCCCCACTGATTTTGAACGTTTAAAGCAAACATTCCTTGCTAGTAAATGCCTGCACCTCTGTGTCTGTAATTTGGTACACATGACTACCTACATGCCATCTGCAATGTGTCCAAGTTTCATGTTTCTATCTTTAAAAATAAAAAAGTTATAGGCGTTTCTTCTTTCCCCCAATGCAACCCTATGGGGAAAAACACTGGGCAAAGTGATCATTTTTAAAAAATTCATAGCCACCAAACGCCTGCACCTCTGTGTCTGTAATTTGGCACACATAAGTACCTACATGCCATCTGCAGTCGGATCAGGGCGGGGGCATGCACAGCCCTAATTGTAACCCTGAAATGCACTATATATTTTAATCTCAGTGAAAGCAAATGGAAGTTCAGTCTTATAAACAGTTGTGAGCAGAACATAGTTATGCCTTCATGGATTATTATGTGGCTGTGCAGTAAAAGGTTTAATTTGGCGGGGGGTGGGGGGTGGGGAAGAGAGATATTTAAGGGCAGCATCTGTATGGATCAATATAATTCTTTACAGCAATGTAGTTCCAGTAAAATAAGGCATTTATCCTACCGTAAAAGCCTTCAAGTACCAGATTCTAGAGCTTTTATTGCTAGATTCTGTGAGTAACTGTATGTTACAGAGAACCGTTGCAACAAGCCACTCCTTTCACCGTAATTCCTTAGAAATCCCTGGGTTACTCCTCATTTCCCTGGAGATGCCCCAGCATCAGGTAGAAGAGGAAACATTGGCTTACCTGAGCTGGTGAGAAGATGGAGTTTATCATTGCCCAGCCAGAACTCTGATGCTTTGTTCCCAAACCCTTCCTTATAGGACTCCCAGTCACGGTAGAAATCCACCGACCCATCTTGTCGCCTCTGGAAGACCTGGGTGGGGAGAGAGGGACAGGGAGAGATGATACCTCAGCGGAATGGCAAGCTGGTTTCCTATTCTAGACCCGTGCTGACTGTGCTCTCTCAGTCTGGCTTCAGGGGTTCAGAACAGGTCTCTCACAATATAGAGAGGCATCCCGTGCAGTTCTGGGGAGAGCCAGTGTGGTCCAGAACCTCAGGCCCAGGGACTAAATCAGGCTCTCCGGGGGTCCCAATCCTCCAGTGAAATGGTAAGGCTCACCAGCCAGCCTCCTCCATCAGTCTCCATGTCACAGAAGACCTTCATTGATTTCCCATTGGTCGGGTAGATTGTGTACCAGCCAGTCAGGCTCTCTCCATGTGTCAGGAGTTCCTTGCAGTCTCTGGCTCCTGCCTCTACAAGAAATATTAGGGGGAAAGTGTGGGCCAGTTCATGCCATCTCCAGGCTAGAAGTATGGAGAGGGCAAAAAGTCGAAGCACACGACTCCCTACTTTGCAGGCAACCTTACGTGTGACACAGGTGTGTTCATGTACATTTGCATGCAACAATTCAGCAATGAGATCACGAGGATTCCCTATGAAAATGACTGAACAAAGGATGGCCCTTGTAGAGAAAACTGCTAGTGTGGAAGTAACTTATGTGTGCATCTATTGGTCAATTCTGACCCGTGGTGTGTAGTTCCTGTACTAATAGTCTACACCACACAATTACTGAAATGGGGGGGGGGGAGGACTGGTTTACACAGGATGCCCTTTGAAGATCTATGTTGTCCACAGGCCTGTAGTAGCTTCACAGGACATCTGCATAATTGGTTTGAAGTGGCTGACTTGTCGCCTTCTGGAATCATGGTTATTTTGATAATATTTCTTGTTTTGTGCAGACTCCCCCTGTGACTTTGGGCCAATCACACAGCTTTTCACTTTATATATGATCAAATAGAACACCTTCTGCAAATGAAGAAACATATTTGATGGCCCCAAGGACATGGTACAACCATCTGAGGCCTGATATACTGAATTTGCTAGGCACTTCCAGAATAAAAAGTTTGGCATCTGCCAGGACTTAGACTCCAGCGTTATAGCAGGTGAATTTAGCAAGGTGTCCAGAGCACAGGCTTCTCCAGTTTCAGGCCTGGCTTTGGCACGGAAACAGCCTTGGTCGCCCTGTATGATGACCTATGTCTGGAGAAAGGTAGGGTGGAGTGTGACTCTGTTGATTCTCCTTGATCTCTCAGTGGCTTTTGATACCATCAACCATGGCATCCTTCTGGGACGGCTAGCTGAGTTGGGAGTGGGAGGCACTGCATTGCAGTGGTTCAGCTCCTACTTGGTGGGATGGCTCCAGAAGGTGGTGCTTAGGGGAACATTGCTCGGCTCCGTGGATTTTCCAGTATGGGGTTCCACAAGGGTCAAGTCTTGTCCCCATGCTGTTTAACATTTACAAGAAACCGTTGGGTGCAGTCATCCGGAGTGTTGGAGTGTGTTGTCCTCAGTACGCTGATAACACACAACTCTATTTCTCCTTTTCATCTTCATCAGGTGACCCTGTGGAAGTGCTGACCCAGTGCCTGGCTGCTACAATGGACTGGATGAGGGCTAACAAACTGAAACTCAATCCAGACAGGACTGGGATGCAGTTAGTGGGTGGTTCTTCTGACTGGATGGAGGGTGTTCAACCTGTTCTGGACGGGGTTGCACTCCCCCTGAAGGAGCGAGTTCGTAGCTTGGGGGTTCTTCTAGAACCATCTCTGTCACTTGAGGCTCAGGTGGCCTCAGTGGCATGGAGTGCCTTCTATGAACTTCGGTTGGTGGCCCAGCTACCCCTCTATCTGGACAGGGATAACCTGGTTTCAGTTGTCTATGTTCTGGTAACCTCCAAGTTGGATTACTGCAATGCACTCTACATGGAGCTACCTTTGAAGATGGTTCAGAAGCTGCAGCTTGTGCAAACTGCAGCTGCCAGATTGATAACAGGAACCAGAAGGTTCAAACATATAAGACCGACTCTGGCCTGCTTGCATTGGCTGCCTATACGTTTCTGAGCCCAAGTCAAGGTGCTGGTTTGAAACTATAAAGCCTTACATGGCTTGGGACCACAATACCTGACGGAATGCCTCTCCCGACATGAACCTACCTGTACACTACGATCAACATCTAAGATCCTTCTCCAGGTGCCTACTCCGAGGGAAGCATGGACCCCCCGATCTGATCCCGATCCCGATCTGTCAGATCCCGATCCCGATCTGTCAGATCCGGATCAGGCCCGATCCGATCTGACTCAGTTCTGGATCCGTGCATAGCACTCCCTCCCGCTCTCCCCACTCATCCCCTCACTCCCTGCTTACCTGCTGCCTCCTCTGCGTCCTCCTGCCGTAGTCCTCTCTCCTTGCTTTGTGCCGCCGCATTTCCCGCTCGCGTCGGGTGATGTCATCACCCAACGCAAGCGGGAAATGCTGCAGTACACAGCAAGGAGAGAGGACAATGGGAGACGACATGGAGGAGGCAGCAGGTAAGCAGGGGGAGTGGGGGGAGGGAGGGAGAGTGGGAGAGAGTGCTGTGACTGGACACCAAACGGATCTGGATAGCGGATCTGATCCGGCCTGATCCAGGCCCGATCCGGTTCAGATCCTGATCCAGGAGGCCCGGATCAGTCTGATCCACTCCGGATTCGGGATCTGGATCCGGATCCGTGCACAGCCCTACATTTCAGTGGTGGCCCCACAATTATGCAATGATCTCCCCGATGAGACTCGCCTGGCACCAACATTGTTATCTTTTCGGGTCCAGGTCATGACTTTTCTCTTCTCCCGGGCATTTAACAGCATATGTTGAGGGGTTGTTGCTGTTGTTTGACTCAGAATAGTTGTTTTAAATGGATATTGTATTTATAATCTGTTTTTATGCTTTTTAAATTTTTTATATCAGGTTTTTAATGTTCAGTGTTTTTAATTTTTGTAAACTGCCCAGAGAGCTTCGGCTATGGGGCGGTATATAAATGAAAACCATCATCATCATCATCATCATCATCATCATCATCTTTCCTCAGACGTAAATCCTGCTATGTTCAATGGGACTTCCTTTTTAGTACATCTGCCAGTGCATCCCTAAAAGCTTGTCGAGGAGTCCTCAATGAAAAGATCAGTAATGGTGCACAGGCTTTCTTGAAAATTAGTTTGCTCCTCATTCCTAATGTTCCCCTGCAATCTTTAGCCATAGGGGACACGTCATGGGTTAGAAGACACACTCTCAGTTCAGACAATGCTACAATAGGTGGTCTGGAAATTGAAAATAATTCCCCAGAATCCTGTGTAATCATCACAGGGATTATGTGGGAGACTAGCTGATACAGAATGTGTTCCGTGAGGATTGAAAGTTTGAAAGCCACTGTTTTAGATTATCACAGAATTATTGTCACATACACATACCACAAACCAGAATGGTCTTCCACCTGAGACTATTGAGCTTATAGTGGCTCAAGTATCATTCTAGACCTGGCCAGATTATCACATTTTTACCACCCTGTGTAGCAAAGAGCTTTCTCTGCTCTGGGAGGTTCCCCACGTGATATAGAACCCTGGAAAATCATAGTGTGAGTAATCTGAATATCTGAATAGGGGTTTTGTGTTGAATGTATAGATACATCTCTGAAAATCCCTACATGGTTGGAACCTTGAAAGCCTATTTATAATCTGTTATTGTTGCAGGACAGTTCCTGCTTGGATGCTCAAATTCTCTCTCTCTCTCATCTATTTTATTTTGCCTTTTCTGCTACCACCATTTCTGGTGCCTTCTGATGTCTCCCTCCATTAGCTCCAGAATTTTTCCACTTTCTGCCAAGCAGTTGTGAAGCCTATTCCTGAATGTTTAACAGCTTCATTTTTGGTTGGTTTTGCTATAAGCCCACCCAAGCTCATGAGAATTCTACATAAGGCTTTTGTTGTTTGCGGTTCCTCTACATGACATCCTCCTCCTCCTCCAGGGCCTCTCCTATACTTTGCAACCATTACTGATTGGGGGGGGGGGTTTCCCCTAAAGAGGAAACTGTGATATTTTCTGCTCGATGTTATAGAACCCTCATGCAATTGCACATGTCCACTGTACCACAGCACCACCTACTGGTGGTGTAATGGAACATATAGAAAAGCAGGGAAAGAAACACCCCAGGAAAGAACACATGTAAAAGAGCCAATTTTAATCCTGCAAAAAATCCAGAAGTGGAAGCTTTGGTAAAGGTGTGGGTTAAACCTGAAGGGTCTTTGAATGAATCCATCATGGAATTGAGTCTTCATGGCTTGTCTCAGTCTGCTTAAGACATAAATCAAACTGGCAATTGCTGGTCTTATCTATACTACAAGCAACTACTGGGTTTATACCAGATTAACTGTTGCAGCTTCCCCCAAAGAATCCTGGGAATTATAGTTTTGGTGAGGATGCTGAGAATTGATCCTTAGTCCTCCACCCCCACCAAACTGCAGTTCCCAAGGGTACTTGTGGAGAAGGAATGACTATTAAACCTTTTCAAATCTTTGTTATAGATATGCTCTGTGTAGCTAAAAGATAAGAGACTTTATAGCTTACAGAAATAGCTTACAGATAAAGCTTGAGCTTTAAAATAAAAACCTGCATGCTTTTAAAGCTGTCTTTTATACTTCCTGCTAGGAGGACTGAAGCCATGGAGCACCCCCTTTTTGTGGAGGGTATTCCACCCAGCCTCCATGAATGGCTTCTTTGTGATTGATGTTTGCAGCCATGTTGCATTAGATTAGACCCCCAGCTAACCAAACAAGCAGGGCTAACTAGGAAGAGGATGGTGATTAGACGTACCTTGCTGTGGACAGCTGGCAAGACTCTCCAAGCTGCATACTTCTCCTGTAGGAAGAGAAAGGTGACTTCTTGTGAGATGAGCAAAAACAGTACCCAAGCCAGTGAGATCAGTTTCAGAGGCACCATATATTTTTTATGCAAGTTCATTTTCCCTCTACACACATGGAGAAGTAGAGAAAAATGACAGCTGCCACCCTCTGGGCCTGTGATGCAGAGAGCTTAAGCAAGCTAAAGCACAGAATATGTAGATTGTAGTTTATGGTTGGGAGTGTTTGAGTGGTCTAGGCTCCACCTGTGGTCCTACTCTTGCATTCCCCCCACCCTCTGTGTATGCATTTCATTCACATATTTGTATGAAATGCATACAACTTTCCAGCAAGTATACATGAGCTGCAACAAAACAGACCAAATATCCAAAAAAGTATCCATTTGAAGGTGATGTCTATGTGCCACTCTTTCAAATATTCAAAGTATTGTAAGGTTCTCAATCTATTGCATTATAGGAGGTGAGTGTTTATCCTTTCAATGTTGTAATATCAGTCTTTTAGCTGTCAAAAGGGAACAGAAAATCAATTGATGCTGACCATTTGCTAATTTCAATGAAGCAGATAAATAATTTAAAAGAGCATGTACATCAGTGAATATTAAAGACTGTTCCATTACAATTCCTTTCTATGTAATAACTTCCCCTCAAAAAGAAGCAACTACTGGACATTGCCAAAACATATCTTTAAAAGAAGCATTAGCTGTATTGCACTGCCAGCAATTAGCTGAATTAGACAATCCCGTATTAAAGAGATGTTATGGTGTCCAACAGACATGAAGCAAAAGTTTTTGGTGCATAAGAGCATTTCTACACAAGGCTTTTATTATACGTCTGTGATTGGCCACTCACAGAAGTTTTGAGTCTTTTAGATGATGTTGTAAACCTCCAGGACATCTCCTGCGTTTCCCCCCCCCCCTTTTTCCCCTCTTTCAAAAAGATTAATAATAATAATAATAATAATAATAATAATAATAATAATAGTTAATGGTGCCATATCGGCAGTGTGAAATGCTGGTGTAGCACTATAATTCAGTCATTAGATGATGCTATTTCACTGAACATATACATTATTGCTGAGAAGGGAAGTTTTCACTCCAAATCATGTGTTTACTGTCTAAAGGAGCCCATGGTATACCTGGAAAGACTCCGAAAGAAGAAAGCCTGGTAAGGATGTGGGGTTTTGCTTAAAGTAGAGAAGCTCTAAGACTTGGCCTAAGATCCACAGACATAAAAGGTAGCTGCCAAAGCAGCAACTCATTGATAGGGCATTTTGTGATGGTGCCCACAGCAGTATCTCAGATTGTCAAATGTGCCAACAGGTCTAAATGCTCTATGGAGTTGTTGGTTCATTACCTGTGTCTCCCTTGTCTCCTTTGGGTCCAGCTTTCCCAGGTGCCCCAGCAGAGCCTCTCTCACCTGAGTGGAAAAAATAAGTTATTTTAGGGAACATGTAAACATTTTTAGAAATGGTCTTCCTGAGACATGCAATGTGTTAGTAAAATATAGGGGATGTACAGAGAGGAGAGCATAAGATGAGAGGCTGAGAGAGGTGGATTTTGTTTTGAGATCATGAGTTCAATTTCAGCTAAAGGATTTAAATACCCTAAAAGATCCATTTATGTCTGTGGGAGGGGATCACTCAGGGGTGAATGAACAATGTTGATCCTTCACTAGCCAGCATTGCCAGATCCCCAGGATGGGACAAGGAGCATCTTATGTGACAGCGTGACATTGTCCCCCTTAGAGATGTCACCAGAGCACCATGGGATCCAGCTACAGTAGCAGTTAATTGGCGAACATGTGAAATGCCATTTAGGAATGTTCTTCTGGAGCAGAGATGCAGGGCTACCCTGGACACTGTCCCCTCTTGGCAAGCATTCTGGGGAGAGGAAATCTCCTTCCTCCAGCCAGCCATCTCTGCTGCCCCTGCCCCTGGTGTCCCCTCTCGGTTTGACGCCCGGTTGTCCGATTATGCGCATCTTCTCGCAATCGCTTTTACGCCTAATCCCTATACACGGGAGGCGGTGAAGTGCATTACCGGTGGTATGAAACGGGCTTTAAAGTGTTTAAATGCAGAGAATCACTTGTTTACATGGTCATAAGGTGCTTCAACTCACGCGGTAAATTAAAACTTGCTATTTAATGCACATTCTATAATGCACGTAATCGGACAGAAAAAGCGTCTCGACCCCCGATTTGCGCTCCACTCTTGTAGAGGTAAAATTTTTAATGCACCTTGAAAGAGCTTTAAATCACTCTTGTAGAGGCACCCCTTGACACTTCCCCCATTGTTATGATGAAGCAGAGCAAAGCAGCTCCCAGATCTGCCTGGCAACAAATCTTCAAGGTAGATGGGTTTACTCTTACCTGGGGGACCCTGGGGTCCTGGGTCACCCTTAGACCCTGGCAGTCCATTTGTTCCTGGCACACCTGGAATTCCTGGTATCCCTGCCTGGCCCTGGAGGAAGATCTTGCCTGCTCCACAATCTGATAAGCCCTTCAGCTCTGAAACAGGAAAAAGGGTGTAAATGAGAAATTACATGATAAGCTTGTCTGAGGCAAAGAGGTTTTCCTTAGGACAGGGATGGGGAACCTGTGGGCCCCCCTGATGTTGTTGGACTACAAACATCTCAGCTGATTGGCCATGATGGCCAGGACAGATGTGAGTTGCTGTCCAATGATATCTGGTTGATTGGTTCCCCTCTACTTGACTCCATGAAACCAGTCTTAAAACTACTTGGGTCTCAAGTATTCACTTTTAGATAGTGTGGGAGTTGGTTATTTAGACATAGAGGGCTGTCTAGACATGGGGAAAGCCCTGCGGTGGCTGTGGATTTGCACCCTGTCGGATAGACGATGCAGGCACTGCTTCACAACCGCTGGGAGAGATCATCCGGAGGCATGGGGCGGGGTGCTATCAGTACGCTGATGACACCCAAATATATTTCTCTGTGCCTTCGACAACATCGTCAGCTAAGGATAGTGTGTCTCCTCTGAATGAATGTTTGGAGGCGGTAATGGGCTGGATGAGGAAAAACAAACTGAAGCTGAATCCAGACAAGACGGAGGTGCTTGCTGTCAAAGGCCACAACCTGGGTTTGGAGGTGTGTCAACCAGTTCTGGATGGGGTTACACCCCCCCTGAAAGACTGTGTTCGCAGCTTGGGGGTACTCCTGGATCCGTCGCTCCAAATGACAGCCCAGATAGATGCGACGGCCAGGAGTGCCTACTATCAGCTTCGGCTGATACGCCAGCTGCGCCCCTTCCTAGAGTTGGAAGACCTAAAGATGGTAGTGCACTCACTGGTAACTTCGAGGCTCGACTTCTGCAATGCGCTGTACATAGGGCTACCTTTGTGCCTAGTCCGGAAACTTCAATTAGTTCAAAATATGGCAGCCAGGTTGGTCACCGGTACACCTAGGGGTGACCACATAACACCAATCTTAAAATCACTCCACTGGCTGCCCATTAGTTTCCGGGCGCCGTATAAAGTGTTGGTTATTACCTTTAAAGCCCTACATGGTTTGGGTCCAGGTTACCTGCGGGATCGCCTTCTCCCGTATAATCCGCCCCGCACACTCAGGTCCTCTGGGAAGAATTTACTCCAGTCAGCCAGAACTAGGCTGACGAGTGTTACCCAGAGGACCTTCTCTTCTGCCGCTCCCAGGCTGTGGAATGGCCTGCCGGAGGAGATTCGACAAATTAGCAGTCTTCTGGAATTTAAGAAAGCCGTGAAGACTGTTCTCTTCCGGCAGGCCTATCCAGTTTAATTTTAAGATGTTTTTAATAATGTATTTGTTTTTATCTGTTTTAACGGTTTATCTATTTTATTGTTTTATATTTATATTTGGTGTTGTTCCCCGCCTCGATCTAGATGGAGAGGCGGGTTAGAAATGAAATAAATAATAATAATAATAATAATAATAATAATAATAATAATAATAATATTTAGACATAGAGGGCTGTCTAGACATGGGGAAAGCCCTGCGGTGGCTGTGGATTTGCACCCTGTCGGATAGACGATGCAGGCACTGCTTCACAACCACTGCAGGGCTTCCCAGCGATGCTCTGATGTTGAAAAAGTTGGAGATTTACTCTGATTTTTTCAAAGGGAGCTTCCACCGTGTAACATCGTTCCATGGCCAATCCGAGGCCAACCTGGGGGTGGAGCCTGGTGGAAGGTGACCAGCATTTTGTTCTAGTTCTTCAGTTGCAGCAGTCCTATTTCCTTCCTCTAGGACTCAAGACTTCTCTCTGTATTTTCTTCTCTCCAACCAATCAGGAGAGTAGTTTCTTGTTCATTTTTGCCCTAAATTCCCATCTCCTGAATCCTTCTTCTGATCTCCTGTACATCCTCCATATTTTTTCTCTATGCAGACCTCCTGATTCCTAAACCTCCTTATTCTCTCTAACCTTCTGTTATCTTGCCCCCTCTTACTCTGAAGACATAGGGCAGGTTCACATGATTAAATAAGCCACAGTGGCAGTTGTGGCAGTATGTGTTGGGTGCCAGTAGCCTAATTATGAGTTCAGGCATGGCTTGTTGTGTTGTCTGAACCTAGGTGGTATGGCATTTTGAGAGGGAAACAACCTCCAAATAACCCAACAATGCACTACTGATGTGACCTGGCTTGCACAAATGCTGTGGTTTGTCAGGGTTTATTTAAGGCACGACAAGCCGCAGTGCCTACATGCACCATCCTAAAAATTCAAGTCATGACTGCAGCTTGTTGTGTCATTTGAATTTGGCAGGAGTGGGTTGTGCGAGGGTAAACAACTCTGACATAACTCTAAAACAGTGCATGGGTTCTGTGAGGCTAGTTTAACCCTTGCACAACCCCTCCTGCTGAGTTTGGATGGCATGAAATGCCCTAATCAAGAGTATAAGGTCCCCTCTACAAGGATTCGCTTTTGCGCCTGGTTAGGCGATTATGCGCATAATCACAGAAGCGCATTTACGCCTAATCCCTCTGAATGAGAGGCTGCAAGAGGCAGCGAAGCGCATTAACAGATGACTAAAATGCGCTTTACAAGTAGTTAATGTGCGTAAGCGCTTGTTCACATAGGCAAAATGCGCTTTAACAGCCGGAGCAAAATAAAACTCACGATTTAACGCGCATTCGATAATGCGCATAATCGGGGAGATAACGCGCCTCTACGCCTGATTTGCGCTCCGTTCTTGTAGAGGTAATTTTTTTAATGCGCCTTGAAAGAGCTTTAAATGCCTCTTGTAGAGGCACCCTAAGACACAGACCCTGTTCCGATGACACACCAAACCACAGTGATTAAACATTTTGAGCTAAACATTATGGCTTAGCGTGTCATGTGAACCATGGTGGCTATATAAAAACATGGTTTGAACACGTTTACTAATCATTTGCTGCAAAAGGGTTAGCTCCCTAACCATGGCTTAGGGTGTCATCTGACCAGGGTCAGCTTTTTCTCTTACACATTTAACCATTCTTGCATCCGTCCTTATCTCAAAACTTAACATATTAACATATTTAACTTTTACTTCATGATAATACAGTTTCTTTACTCTCTCCCATTTTATACTCACGTGCACAACAGCTGGCTTCTGTCTCCTGTCCAAAGCTTCCTCTCTCCATAGACACAAGAACCAGGAATGACAAAGCCAGGGGAAATCGAAACGAGACAGTCATCTTGCCTTGCATTACCTACTTCGCTCTCCCTCTAGATGTCTCTCTGAGCCTGGACTGCTCAGTCCCTTATATATGTGGCAATTCCAAACAATTCTGTAAACTGAGAAATGAGGAAATGCTAGGGTTCCCTGGCTAAGGGCTCTGCAGAATGTCTCTATTTTGCAATGCCTTCTTTCATAAGAGTTTGCATAGTCTATTATATTTAAGGATGTGGGATGTTTTTAGAGCACTGCCTAAAATCTCCAAATTGTGCAATTACTACCACTGTCAATCAACAAATGTCTTTTCATGCTGAACTTTATGTGAACCTTTCAGCTGCAATTTCTTTGTTGATTTACTTTGCATTTGTTTATATTGGGGAGTTTATATTGCTCTTCTAACTATAAGTGGCACTGTGTCCAAACTAAGGTAGTCAGCTATGCTGCTGTTCTAAATTGTTCTTGGTAATAAAGTGGTAATTCTCTTACGTATCCATTTTGGTCTGGCCTCATGTCTGAAATAATCTGACACAACCAAAACAGGACCAGAGGGTAATGGCAATTCCATAAATGTTCCACACTGGATAACGATAGCAGCTGCGAATGAAACAGCCAAAGATAACTGAGCTCATTCTAATTACTTTAGAGCCTCTTTATTGTGATTAACGCAAGATGGTTCTCACAAGAGTTGGTTACAAGGAGCAGGGCCAATTACCGATTGTTGAAGACGTGGCTGTGTATGTCAAAGCTTCAAAGCAACTGAAAATTACAAATTTTATACAAGTAAGGCCTAAACCCAATGCAGAATCTACATCTGAAGAGTTTCCTCTGGACTTGTCTTTAGGCCCACAATGCATAATGCAAGCAGAGGCACAAGTGAAAATAGCAGGAGACCAAATTAGCCTGGCAGAAGAACTTACAGATGCGTCTGGGGCCCAGGAGAGGGAGCAGGATATGTCAGGCTTGGCCTCAGTCCCTCGAAATATTACCACCTGCACAAAAATTCTAGCCAACTCAGTCACTGAGTTGAATGATCGATCCTCAAATACTCCACAGACTGCACACAAGGACAGAAGTCTAATATTAACAGAGGTGAAGCACCTGCTTAGTTATCATTACGAAAAGACCCCAAAACTGTTTTCTGCTTGGGTAAATTAACTAACCCCTATCAGGAAGCTTCTTTCTGAAAGCAAAGATCTCCTTACTACACTAACTCTTTTGGTGCTAGAAAATTCTAAAGTGGGAGCACAACCAGAACAGGCATTGGCCCAAGGACTTTCCCCCTTGGTAGTAACTAAAAGCGGGGCAGATACGGATACAAAGAAAAGTTAGAAGAATGGGGTAATAAATGACAATGACCCAGTCCTGGTGGAACCCTCAGTTGGCATCAAACGGACTAAACATAAATCAACTAAGACCATCGCTACTTCTACGAAAAAACCAAAAAATCAAAAACTGCCTACCAAGCCTAGGAGAGCTACTAAAATGAAATTTGATAACCTTTTTAAACTATTGGAGAATCCAGGCAAAGACGACAAGATCAGATGAAGCCAAGGCACCAAAGAAGTAAAACAAGGGACCCTAATAAGTCTAAAGGGAAAATCCTGTCCCAAGCATCTGAGGAGAACGAGTCAAGCTCACATCATATCTCAAAGACTGACAAAGACTTGATGAACAACAGACCTTTGGGTCAACCAGTAGTTAAGAAGGTTCCCCTGACCACTAGCGACAAAGTAACTCCCCGGACCGTTAAAAGCATGGATGGAGAAGTAATCTGGCAGTTACAACTCCTGAGGCAGAACCTAGTATTTCTAAATTATCCAAAACCCAACAGGGTTCTGATGCAAAGGGATCACGCTGAGCATTTTAGTTCAGTTTTACTGGACTTTGCCCATATTCATTTAGATCCTGCTGCAATCCAGAATATTGATTATGTTTTTTATAATTACAAAACAGCTCGAGCTATAGTAACATTTGTATCTGAAAAAATCACGTCTAATATTTATAGAGTTAAGTCAGTGTTGCAGCAGCATGGGCTGATGGTCAGAAGACATTTCATTTATAGGGTCCTACTATTACTGTTGAGCCCATTGGGCCCTGATAGATCCGGTCATGGAGGTCCTCCAACAGGGAATCTGATTGATCTGAATAAGACAATTGACAGTACTTTAACTCTATCCCAACAATCTAATCCGAATCTTAGTGCATCTAAGCCTGACAGCAGTATAAACTCTGAGTCAGACCATGGAATGTTGAACGATGAGGATTTCACAAGCGAATAACTCAAGCTGATTTACAGCTTTGACACCTTACCACCCAGTGGACAACAGGAGATTTTAACTAAACTATCTATCCTTAAGGGTTATTTGGAATCCAAAATCCGATATAGCGAAGGATTGCTAGTAGGGGGTCAACCAGATCTTAAGGATTCCCACTTAGGAAGTATAGCCATAAAGAAGGGGAACTATTGTCACTCGGTCTATGGTGGTACGGCGATGGAATGGAATCAGCAACCAACTCCTTGGGAGTGTCTCGAAGTCCACAACCCCGGGCTAGTAATGGATAGAGACAACAGAGAAGGTCAGTTTGTTCCTTCTGATGGCTCTAACAGACAAGGACTAAAGCCCAGGTCCCCCACCAATAAGATTTAGGAGCCCAACCCCAATATTGTGAACGCCATTAATACTAAAAGAACTGGATTGATGGAGCTAGAATCACGGATATCTAACCCCCTTACTAACATCAAAATGAATAGAAGAATGGAAGAACAGGTGAGCTGCCCTCGCTATAAAACAAATGGGTGTATCCAGGATAATGCAGACGGGCGACTGGATGCAATCTTGGGGCTAGACTGACTGAATAATAGAGAGGGAAATACACTCCTTAAACTGATATCTTGGAATATAGCGGGATGGAGATAAAAAATTAGCGAAAACAGGTTCCTGGACTATCTGTCTCAATTTGACCTAATCCTATTGCAGGAAACCTGGTGTCGGGAGAAAATCTTTGTCGAAGGTTATGTGTCTTTCTGCCTTCCGACTTTGCATACTAGGGGTAAGGGAAGAGATTCCCAGGGACTCTGCTGTTTGGTCTCATCTTCCGTTGAGGTCAAAATAGTGGAGTACCTGCACTATGGCCCAACGGTGCAGGCACTGGTTTTGAAATTTAAGAACTCTAAACTGACTATACTTCTCTTTAATGTATATCTGATGCCTCAAGTCTGTAAGAGAGACCTAATAACAATTATTTTGCAGGGAAACAACAGACACATCACTCTTCAAGTTGCCAAGTTCCTCTCTACTGCAATGTACTGTAGAGCTCAATTGGGCATTTGAAGGTTTAACGGGACCATGTTGATATCTGTTTGTTAAACCTGTAGTAACGGTAGCCAACTTGGTAGGCATCAGTTACTTATCCAATCAAATGTTTTAAGGGCTTATTGATCGTAAATAAAGAACTCACTATCTACTATTGAGAGGCCAGTAAAGGCCAAATGATTACTGTACTTAAGGATACCAACAAAGGTTACTAACGAGCAAGTGGTCAAACTTTTGAACTTGGATATTCTCACCAGCTCATTTGCGATAGGCTGCTTATTTCCCTGTGGAAATAATTTTACTGCTCTCTTTTTTAATGATTTTGTACCTTTTATTTTATTAATCTGTTTTAACATATGTTTGTTCAATATGCTGTGGTCTATTGACTGCAAATAAAGGTTGTTGTACCACACTACTCATGGTAGAAATATTTCATACAAAAATCAAGCAATGTTTTATTGGCTCATCTGAACTTAACAATGAGCAAAAACCTACTCGATGAAATTGTACATCAACAGTAATGAATATTTTAACATACAAAAATTAATAAAATCTCATGTACAAATATATATGTTTGCTCAATTGGCTCTACAATAACAGCGAGCGATAGACAGATAACAAACAGTGGCTCAGGATTTGTGCAATCCGTTTCAACATTTCATCAGTGATTGAGTAGTATTATTCAACTCTATCACCCGTGGGAGAATAGACACTCCTAAATAAAATGGAGATGAATAAGTAGCTCAGCGTGTGGTAAATCATAAAATGTTATACTGTTGTTTTATTTTTATAGGTAAATGAACTTTATACCTTCCTAAATAGGATTTTTAATTTCTTCAAAATGGGTCAAAGCCTCCTTTTAAAACTTTATGCCTTCCTGAATAGGGTTTACAATATCTTCCAAATGGGTTAATGCCTCCTTATGAATTTTCCAGGGATGTAAATCATCACCTGTGTATAACATTTAATAAATAAGGATAAAGTTAACAATCCTTTAAGTAATACACATACTGAAATTATTCCTAAAGCATGATAACATAATACCAAAAAGACTTATCTTTAGAACCTCCATAAACTGGTGCTGATATCTAACCACACAGATGGGAGGATATGGATAGCAAGCATACCAGATTGCCATTATATAGTAATTTAGTGAGAACAATTAAATAGGTGTGATACCAGAATCACTACCTCATCAAAGTTAACTGAGTCCTTACAAGGACAGTAACATGATTATCAGGCCTGGATTATTATGGATATCAGGTGTGCCCAATTTGCCAATGTATCAGAAATTTAATGGGAACGTTAAATGGGTGTGATCCTACTAATCACTACCTGAACTTAACAGGGTCCATGTGAGAGCTGAATGTCATTGTGAAGCCGAAATGATTACAGAAGTATTTAGGCATTTGCCATGAAACATTATGAGCTAATAAATTACCAATTAAATGAAACGTGTAAAAGCATTTGTAGATACAGTGATAGGTCTGTACTTTTCATAAAGACCCAAAGGGGTCAATGTCTGAATCTGTAGCTCCAAAAAAACCTGTCATGTTAACACCTCTAAATAAACAGAGACACTCCATTGGTCTCTGTGGAATGTATTCAAATACCAATTTGTGAGAGTTGAGTGGTAGATGGAGCTACCATAATATAATTATAAATGTAAATGCTATTCTGTAGTCCCTATCACCATTATCCCAATGTGAAAAGTTTTTGTTTTTCGTAATTCCCATTCAGCAACATGAAAACCTCAATAAGAGAAAGCAAACAAACAAAGAGAGGAGCCCTCACAAGTATAAAACAACCAAAACAGGACCAGAGGGTATAAATGTACCACACTACTCATGGTAGAAATATTTCATGCAAAAATCTAGCAATGTTTTATTGGCTCATCTGAGCTTAACAATGAGGAATACACAGGTTATACACAGGTGATGGTTTACATCCCTGGAAAATTCATAAGAAGGCATTAACCCATTTGGAAGATATTGTAAACCCTATTCAGGAAAGCATAAAGTTTTAAAAGGAGGCTTTGACCCATTTTGAAGAAATTAAAAATCCTATTTAGGAAGGTATAAAGTTCATTTACCTATAAAAATAAAACAGTATAACATTTTATGATTTTTACCACACGCTGAGCTACTTATTCATCTCCATTTTATTTAGGAGTGTCTATTCTCCCACAGGTGACAGAGTTGCATAATGCTACTCAATCACTGATGAAATGTTGAAACGGATTGCACAATTCCGGAGTCACCGTTATCTGTCTATCACTTGCTGTTATTGTAGAACCAATTGAGCAAACATATATATTTGTACATGAGATTTTATTAATTCTTGTATGTTAAAATATTCATTACTGTTGATGTACAATTTCATCAAGTAGGTTTTTGCTCATTGTTAAGCTCAGATGAACCAATAAAACATTGCTTGATTTTTGTATGAAATATTTCTACCATGAGTAGTGTGGTACATTTATGGAATTGCCATTACCCCCTGGTCCTGTTTTGGTTGTTTTATACTTGTGAGGGCTCCTCTCTTTGTTTGTTTGAAATAATCTGACAGCATTCATCTTTCCTTTCCTTTCCTTTAATGTTGTATTACACTGATGCTAGAGTAGTATACAGTATATAGTCAACATGATTAGTAGCCATAGGTAACCTTATGTTTGACAAAATTGTTTAATCACCCTTTAAAGCCCTTTAAGTTGCTAATGATCACCCCATCCTGTGGTAGTGAATTCCATAGTTCAACTATGCAGTGTGTGAAGAAATACTCATTTTATGTATCCTGAATCTCCCATCATACACCTTCGCTGAATGAATGGCTTCTAGGATTTCTCCACACTATACATAATTTTATACTTCTCTGTGCCCCTTACTCACCTTTTTTCTAAGCTAAAAATCACCAGACATTGTAATCTTCTTGATAAGGGAGATATTCCAGTCTCTTGTTCATTTTGCATATCCTTTTCTTTTTCTTTCTTTTTTTTTTTGCACTTTTTCCAGATCTACAATATCCTTTTTAAGGTGAAGTAACCAGAACTGTACACAATATTCAGTGTGTGGTTGCACCAAAAATTTTTTAAAGGCATTTTAATTATGATTCCTTTTCTAAAGATCCCTGTGATGTCCAGCTATGTAATGTGAGTATGGTACAGGTATGTATATTTATTAGGGGTGTGCACGGACCCCCCGGATCGGATCGCGACCCGGATCGGGACCTCCAATTTTGTCCCGGACCGGTTCGGACAAAATCGGAGGCCCCCCGGACCGGATCGAGTCTGATCCCGACCCAAAAATCGTACATTTTTGGATCGGCCGCCATTTTTTTCCCCATAGACTTGCATTGCAATGCAAGTCTATGAGGAAAAAATGGCGGCGGGTGGGTAAGGGGGGGCCTAACTCCCTCCCCCCCCGAGGCCGTCCGCTGTGGACGGCCCCGGCAGGTAAACCCCCTCCCCCGCGCTCCCTACCCCCCCTGGGGCCGCCTGCTTCCATCCGCTGGCGCCCGCGGGCGCCAGCGGATAGAAGCGGACGGCTCCGGGGGGGGGGTAAGCCCCCTTCCCCGCCACTTACCTTCTCGGCCCGTCCGGCGCCGGCGGCTACTACCAGCGGGCTCCGCGGCCTACTCTCGAGTAGCGCGCCGGGTGATGACATCACCCGGCACGCCACCCTGGAGCAGGCCGCGGAGCCTGCTGGGAGTAGTAGGCGCCGGCGCCGGACGGGAGCCGCCGGGCCGGGCAGGTAAGGGCCCCCCTCCCCCCTCCCCCCTCTGCGCGCCCCCTCCTCCCCTCCATGCACCCCCTCCTTACCTTCCCGGCCCGGTGGCTCCCGTCCGGCGCCGGCGCCTACTACTTCCAGCAGGCTCCGCGGCCTGCTCTAGAGTAGCGCGCCGGGTGATGACATCACCCGGCGCGCCATCCTAGAGCAGGCCGCGGAGCCTGCTGGGAGTAGTAGGCGCCGGCGCCGGACGGGAGCCGCCGGGCCGGGCAGGTAAGGGCCCCCCTCCCCCCTCCGTGCGCCCCCTCCTCCCCTCCACGCACCCCCTCCTTACCTTCCCGGCCCGGTGGCTCCCGTCCGGCGCCGGCGCCTACTACTTCCAGCAGGCTCCGCGGCCTGCTCTAGAGTAGCGCGCCGGGTGATGACATCACCCGGCGCGCCACCCTAGAGCAGGCCGCGGAGCCTGCTGGGAGTAGTAGGCGCCGGCGCCGGACGGGAGCCGCCGGGCCGGGCAGGTAAGGGCCCCCCTCCCCCCTCCGCGCGCCCCCTCCTCCCCTCCACGCACCCCCTCCTTACCTTTCCGGCCCGGCGGCTCCCGTCCGGCGCCGGCGCCTACTACTTCCAACAGGCTCCACGGCCTGCTCTAGAGTAGCGCGCCGGGTGATGACATCACCCGGCGCGCCACCCTAGAGCAGGCCGCGGAGCCTGCTAGTAGTAGTAGGCGCCGGCGCCGGACGGGAGCCACCGGGCCGAGAAGGTAAGTGCCCCCCTCCTCCCCCCCCGCTGTCCACTTTCATCGGCGGGCGCCCGCTGGCGCCCGCCAATGGAAGCGGCGGTGGGCGCCAGTGGGCGCCCGCCGATCCGCCGAACCGGTTCGGAGCTTTTTCGGACCGGTTCGGATTGGATCGGCCGATCCAGCTGCGGGATCGGAAATCGGATAATTTATCCGATTTCCCACTGGACCGGACTCGGATCGTGGATCGGGTCCGATCCAGTGCACATCCCTAATATTTATGATAAGGTTGTTTATGAACTTCATCAGACAAATGTTTTATTGCGTGCTTTTTACTCCCCACTTGCAGATGTTTGCAGGTCCTTTTGGCAATGTCTGCCTCCCATGCATCTCATGCTCCTTGCCTACTTTTTGTCATAAAATAGACCCTTTTAAATTCTTTTTAAAAAACCAAAAAATGAAATGTGCTGCCATTTCCTGCTGTGTGCAGGAAAAGGGGCGCGATAAAAATGGCCACTGAATGGGCCACGTGCACATTGTTTACTTCCTCTTTCTTCCCCTGCATGAAGAAAGAGGAAGTATCTGGGACAGAAGTGGGGGTAAGTGCTGGTAAGGAAACGCAATTTCCACTCGTCTAATGACGCTCTATGTCCTTTGTACGGAGTTAATATGGTAAGTTAGTTAAGGCCAGGAGGGGGGGAGAGAGTGAATGGAATGTTGGTGTGCAGGCGTAGATGAATTTCATTGGATGTCCTTTTGTACTTGGAAAATGGCAGGTACCACATAAAATGGTACGATGGTCCAACAGTCCCAGAAAATCTTGAAATGGCCACAGAAAAGGACAGTAAAAAAGATGAGGAAAGTGATTTTGACAGTGATTATAGCAGTTCCAATGAAAGTGAAGAGGACATCCAATGAAATTTATTTGTTAACCTTTCTCACAGAACAGTTTTTATTTTGTAAATTGTAAATTTTTGCTGAAGATTTTAAAAACATTTGTTAAAAACAATTCAACCTAATAAATTGTCTTTTTTTATATATCATCATATTTGTCCTGTCTGAAATTTTGTAAAGAACATTTGAACATGTTCAACTGTAAAAATCACAGTTGAACATGTTCAAATTGATCTGTGCATCAGATCAAGAGATATTTAGGGTGGATACTTTTGAAATGAAAGCCCTGTATTATAAACTGTAAAACCATACAATCCTGAGAAGGTGGACGTATAATGAGATATCACTCATAATTCCCTAAACATTGGGGTAAACCCCATATTATTATACATTTTCTTAATCCTCATTAAAAATGCAACTTTTTTGTTCTTGAGTATTCTTTCGAAAGTTGTATGGTTTTTGAGTAACTCATGGTTAAACGTCACACATAACCAATGTAAAAACTGATTTTATAAGTTCAAATGAAATTATCTCAAAAACTAATGGAGTTAACAAAAATGTGTAATTACAAAAAGTATTTGTCATTAAATTTGAAACATTTCAGAAAAAATCATCTCTGTAGCATAAACGGGTGTGAAGCTATGCATATTTAAATGTGGCAACTACATAATAGCGTGGCAGCCATATTGATTATGTTTTTATGCAGCACCCCCACCACCACCACTGGATTTTTGGAAGACTCACTTTTCTGAGACACTTATGTCATATATAAACAAAAAAAATTCACAAAGCTTTTGCACTTGCTGAGGTAAATAAATCCTGCCTGGCTCTGGGACTAAGATGCAAAGAAAAATTGGGAGATGCATTGAGCAGAGCAGAAGGCACATGACTCTCTCATACACATAAACCAACCAACATAAAACAGAGAATAAAGGCATACAAAACAGAGATAGTTTTATTATTTGTTCAATCAACAAAAGACACTCAGCTTCAAAAGCATTGGAGGAAATTGGCTGTTGAAATGGAGCAGGGGGGTGGAATCTTATATAGGTCAGGTCCTTTTCCTTGCCATTTGGCTGTTGCTTCAGTTATTAACTATAAGAGAAGCCTGGGTGTTGGTTTTATTGCTCCCTATTGATAGAATTAGATGACGAGTGGTGGAATCCCAACAGTGTTATCCTGGTATACTATATTTTTCCATTGCTGCCCTCTGTCATCAGTGTTAGGGTGTCCAGATTGCCCGGGGTTTCCTGGTCCTAACTGGGAAACCTAGGCCGATCCGGGCCAACCGGGGGGCGGCGGGGGAAAACCGGGATGGCGGGGGGGTCACGCGGCGGTGGCAGCGAGCGGTGACGAGCGGTGATAGACCTGGCGGCGGCAGCGATGGCGGAGCCCGGGAAGCAGCCACCCCAGCAGATAAGTGCCCCCCCGCGCCTCGCGCTCCTTACCTGCAGGGGTGTCCGCTTCCCTCCGGAGCGCGAGGCGCGAGGCGCGGCACTTACCTGCTGGGGCGGCCGCTTCCTGGGCTCCTCCTCCGCCACCACCGCCAGGTCCGCCGCCGTCGGGTTCTCCACCACCGCCAGGTCCTTCGCTACCGCTGCCGGGCTCGTGAGGCCAGAGGCCGCGCGGAAGAGACGGGAGAGAGCCGGATCCAGAAGTGATGTAATCGGCCCACTCCCGCCTCTTCTGCACGGCCTCTGGCCTTATGAGCCCGGCAGCGGCGGCGAAGGACCTAGCAGTGGTGGAGGAAGACCTGGCGGCGGCGGGGGACCTGGGGGCGGCGGCTGACCTGGCGGAGCCGGAAGCGGATGACTCGGCACAGGCGGCGGAGGAAGAGAACCCAGTAGGTCCAGGCTGGTGTTTTTTGGGGGGTGGCTTGGTGGGGGGGGGTTGTTTTGGGTGGGGAGGTGGCGGGGGGGACATCGGGATTTTGGTTTCCAAAATCTGGTCACCCTAATCAGTGTTGCTCCCTCTATGTGTCTACAATAAGATCAGGTTTTATCCTTTTCAGGCAACTAAGCTCTCTCAATGTATCTTCAGTTAAGTTGTTGGTATCCAGCCTGTAAACACAAGAGAAAGAAAAATGCTTCCTGTAAATGGCAACAGCGACCTTGCATAACTTAAGGGTTTTTCTATATATATATTTGTTCATATCTATAAATATATCTATACAAATTACAAAACTTACTATCGTGGCTTCCCACTCAAGGAACCCTGGGCTTTGTTGGTCTATGTGGTGGTGCTGAACATTTTCTGACAGGGAACCCCATCCTAATCACCAAGTGAGTTTCCTGGGGTTCTATTGGGCAGAAACTATGCCATTTGAATCAGTTTACATTACCAAGATAGATTTCGTGTTCTATTCTATCTCAGCATAACCATTGCCATGTGCATCTGCTGGAACAACAGTCACTTTAGTTTCCTGATGCTGACAATTAAGTCCAAAAGAATTTCAATGATATGGAAAGAAGGCATATCTGCAGAGATGACCAGTGGGCCTAGTTTGGCTACTTACAATCTTACTGATCAAGCATTTGCTTGAAACTCTATAGGACTCCTCCATGCTTATCAGTAACAAATAAGGGTTGTAAAATCCAGGTCAGGGAATAATATCTAGGTAGAAGCACAGCCCCATTGTTCAGTGAAGGAGTCTAGACACAAACACATATATCATGAAGCTGATTGGTAGGAGATTCAGGACAGATAAAAGGAAGTACTTCTTCACTATGGAATTCACTACCACAAGATGTGCTGATGGCCACCAATTTGGATGGCTTTAAAAGGGGGTTAGATAAATTCCTGGAGAAGGCTATTAATGGCTACTAGTCCTGATGGCTATGTGCTACCTCCAGTATCAGGGGTAGTATGGCTATGTACACCAGTTGCTGGGGAACATGGGTGGGAGGATGCTGTTGCACCATGTCCTGCTTGTGGGTTCCTGGTCGACAGCTGGTTGGCCACTGTGTGAACATGCTGGGCTAGATGGGCCCTTGGTCTGATCCAGCAGGGCTCTTATGTTTTTAGCATGGGAAGGCACTTTTTGAATGTTCAGAAGCTGATGTGGTGCATTCTCAAATACATAGGAAATATATTCAGGGTCATTGTGTGCTTTTTCCTGCAATTTTGGAAAGTAGAAGCCAGTGCTTCAGGAAATATTGCCTGTTATAAAGGACAGGATATACTGGTCCTTCTGATATATCTAAAGCAAATGGACATTGTTCAAAGCAACGTGATCCTCGTGAAATCGACCATCTATAGGGCTTTCATGATCTCTATATGCAGAATGACAATACAGTACATTTCTCTGTGTAGTTATACTATATGCTATAGGGATCACATACAATGTAATCCACTAACAGATGCTCTGTATTCCACACATAAGCAAGGTCTTTGGTGCATATTGGTCTCTGTGTGTGTCTGTTGGTGTTTGACATGGCAAATTTCCCTTGCCATTCCTCTGGCCACCTCCATCCTGGCTCCCTTGCTCTTCCTGCCATCTTCTCTTGATGTTCCCTTTAAAGTCAAAGGCATGTCTGCTCCTGGGAGGCTTTATTAGTCACAAGGAAACTATCTGGTACTTACCCTATAGTCTTCAGTCTGCAGCTTGGGTGTTTCAGTCCCTCACACAACATCATCACCCCTGAATCTCCCAGTTCATTACCCTCCAGCTGCAGATTCTTCAGACTCTGGCTAGTGCTGAGAACAGCGCAGAGGTCTCCACAGCAAGCTGCAGTGAATTTACAATTCCACAACCTGTAAAACGAAAGCAGAACAGAATGACTGCTTATTGGTCCTTTATTTCTTGTATTTCAGGGCACGATAGCCATTCCCACAAATTCTGAGGACAGTTCAGGGGAATGTCCATTGTAAGATCCTCAGTTAATCAAATCTCTTAATTATTCAAATAGTTTGTATTTCCCACATTATATTCCCTGCTGTGCATATAGTGTGGAATAGAATTTACTATGAAATAACTCTTAATGAGAATTTCAGCTCGCATGGTTTGTTGTTGCAGGGATTCTTTTTTCAGGGGAGTGGGGGCCTTGAAAAACACTGAGTCTTCATTGGTTGTTGCAAAAAAAAGTGTGATAATATCTCCTGGTCCTTCCCATGTTATCCATTTATAAATGATTTTAGTCTAAGACCTGGACAGTGTCTGAGGGGCCATAGGATATTTCGGATTCCCAACTCCATAGGACTGCACCATTATTAGGCCAACTGAAAGGTCACAAAAATGTGCACGCTTTCGAGTTCAGCGGATTTCTTCATAAGGAAAGATGTTACAAAAAGCAAGTTTGGCAGGTGGATGGAAATTGGAGAAAGGAAAAAAGGCTGACTTGAGGTTAAAGTCTTGATGTCAGCATAGTAATGTCCTAATATGGATGTTGGAGTTTTTCTTATGGCTAACATGGCTACATTTGCTTTTTGTTAACTAGTTATTATTAATTTCTTGACAATATATCACAAATTATTTGAATCATCTACAATTATTTGCAATACAAAAAAAATCTACAAAAAAGCATATCTGCACAGATGGGTAAAATCAGTGCTATAAAATATTTCACATCTTGAAAGGCAGATTTCATACTTACGACAAAGTGTGAAGCTTACTGTCTGGGTGTTTGAGTCCCTCACACAGCAGCTGCATCCCTGCATCTTCCAGTTTGTTGCTCCATAAATCGATGTCTTCCAGCACCTGATTGGTGCCAAGGACTGAAGAAAGCTCCCCGCAACCGGCCGCTGTGATTTCAGACATACACAAGCTGCAGGAGACCAACACACCTCACTTGACCACAGATAACGTAATAAATGTAATAATGTAATAATATAGTTAGGGGACTTAGGAAGGGATAGAAGAGATTGTGGGGTGGGTGGAGGGAATTCCCCTGGGTAAGGCACAAAAAGGGCAGGAAGGGACTTAGCTGGAGATGTTATCATTACTTCGGTGATGGAGCTGTGGATTGGATGCAGTCTGGGAGAGATGAGATGGGCAAAGAAATAGACATAGTCCTCTCAGAGTGGTGGCAGAGAAGGACAAATTGCGTAGGAGCAGGGAAATGATTCTTTTGGAGAAGACGCAGGGAAGTAGGCATGGATAGGATGGGAGAGGACTTTACCTCGTGAAAATTAGATTGCACATCCATACAAAACAAGACACAATTTCAGTGCTCAAGATTAGAACCTGAAGGACTCCAGTTCTCCCTTACCACAATTTCTGTAATGTGCAGTTTGGATGTTTCATTCCCTCACACAGCAGCTTCATGCCCGAATCACCAAGCGTGTTACCTCCCACGAGCAGTTCTGTCAGTGTCTGGTTGCTTCTGAGGGCAGAGGCGAGATCCCCACAGCATGCAGCAGTGAAGTCACAATTGAACAAGCTGCAGGAGACAAGCAGTGGCTGTATTATGCTCACACGAAAGCCAGAAAAGGTACTTAAATGTCCCACATTGCCTACCTTTCACTTCACATGGTTGCACCAATGTTACTTTCTCTGTAAGACTTAATTCTGACCTGACAGAGAAGAACTGCCAGACCTTCAATGTTTCACAGTATCCCTTGGTTCTCTTCTGATTAAAAGGAACAGAGAGTGAGGACTCTCCCCGTTTCTTCAGTCACACCATTATTATGATTTCCCCCAAAAGTGAGTCATTCCTGTAATGCAAAGTGATATTCTCCAAAACCAGGCAACAAATAATACAACTGCTTTCTTGGTCATCCATCAACTGTTACTCCCGCCAATGAGTGCTGCTACTAATCCTGCAATTAACAAAAATCTGGTTTTGTGTTCTGAAAAGGGGTTCTTGGAGGCAGAGAAACTTTCACAGACAACATTAGGCAGGCTACTGCATAACAGCAGGAAATGAAAGCCTAATTGTCAGGTGTGTGTGTGTTGGGGAGAACCTGCTGATTCTATGAAGAGTTAATATAACAGAATCAGAGATTTGGAAGGAATCTTGGATCATCTGGCCCTTCCAACCTCCCTAGAGCAGGGAAAGCAAGTGAAATAGCAATGGGCTTCTCGTCCATTATTTTTCTTGATGGTGCAAAAGGTCTGGTCTGGCTCGCACTTGGGTGTAGCATTTCTAGAATGATCCCTTCATGCTCTTTGGAAGGCCATAAGGTAGGTGGCTTCAAAAAGTGCTCTCCACCCCATAGAAATCTACCCAACTTGTTACTTGCTTTAGTTTCTGCAGTCTGCAATGTGGGTGCTTCAGCCCTTCACACAGGAGCTTCACTCCTGAGTCTCCAAGTTTGTTACATTCCACAACAAGCTCCGTCAGAGTCTGATTGATGGTGAGAACAGAAGCAAGATCTCCACAACACGCAGCTGTCAAACTGCACTGTGCCAACCTGCAGAAGGTAGGAAAGACGTATGAAAGAAACTCATCCCATATTTTCCGCAGTGCTTTCTACTTGCTACAAGATTCTGAGGCCTTTATCCATGGCTGGCATTAGAATGAAGCTGCAATGCCTCCCGCACAACAATGTTGAAGGACTCCATTCCTTGTTCCATGTGCACCCAAGTTTGCACAAACATTGCATGCATGCTCAGGGACAATCTCATTTATTTTTGTGTGCTGCAAACACAAGGCATAACTGTATGCTATACAAATTGCCTAGTATTACAAAAAAAAATCACCTTCCCTCCCCCAAGAGCCAGGAGGGTGGCCCTGATTTCCATCAGGACTGCAGGATATAGGGATGTGAGGTTTAACCTTTCCCCCTCCAGCTGCAGCCATGACAAAAATCACTCCCATGTCACATTTACCTGTATTTTGTTTTTTAAAAAGCTATTGGTGCCTATGGAAGTTTTATTTTCTATTGCTTATTGTAGCACCAAAGTGGGGGGGAGCAGATTTGTCAATATTGGGGCTGGAGAGGAAAGCCTTAATCTCCCCTCCACAAACATTGATTTTCTGATGAACATCCCACTCACTCAATGACTGAGTTTGCACAACATGCTAACTCACACTCAGTAGTTGAGTGTTTTTGAACCATGGGTTGCTTGTTGAAAAAAAGGTTAGTGTGTTGTCTGACCCCAGGACATTTTCCTCAGGGTGGCTTGTTAACCATCCTGAACAACCCAACCACAAACAGTGGCTCAATTCGGATGACACGTTAACCAATGGTTGTTAAGTTAAACAACCATCAGTGGGTTAACCTAACGTGTCGTCCGAATTCAGCCACACAATGGTTAACCAACCCACGGTTGTTTAAGTTGCAGTTTTAAACAACTGAGTTAAACAACTCGCTTGCGAGTTGTTTAAAAGTTAGTCAATTGACTAATGTGTTGTCCAAATTCAGCCACTTGAGGTGCGTGGGTTAAACAACTGAGGTGAGTACGTTAACTCAAAAGACCATAGAGGAGAGCGGCAAGAGCAGCAAAAAGCGGATGGGAGCTCAGGCGCAGATGAAACGGAGCGCTGGTTTCGCTGCCATAGCAACCAGGATGTCCGCCTCCCCCACCAGGCAGCCAGCACGGAGCTCAAAAAGGAGCCAGCTCCTGCAAGCACTCACACAAGGTGCCCAGTCAGCCACCCAAACGGACAGGGAAGCACACCAGAACGGAGCCATGGCAAAGGGGGGGAGGGGGAGACGGAACGAGCAACAACCCCAGGCGCCCAGGAACAAGGGGTAGCCCCCCCCCAACAAGGAGGATGACACCCCATCCAGAGGTGACCCCCACCGCAATGCCACCCCCACCCTCGCATCACCCAGAAGGACGAGGGACGGGGAAGCAGCGTCCAGATAGCTCCCCCCCCCATTCGCCCAACACGGCTGGACAGCGAGCGTAGGCGAAGCCTATCCCCAAGACGCTAGAAATGCCTAGGCAATTGGTGCCCGTGGGCGACAGCCAGCCACCTGCGGATGTTGTGGAAAACCAACGAAGGCATGCACAACAATCCCAAGGACATGAACAGGCCCTGGCCACCAAAGACAACAACGCAAGCACAGCAAGCACTAGAGCCCACCAGCACCCACCGACACACATCCACACAGGACTGGGAAAGGCAGCCCAAGGCACACACTACCCTCACCACCGAACCATACACCCATTGGCAACATGGAGCCAGAGGGGCCAAGGCACAATCCGGCTGAGGACTCCAGCTCACAATCCCCTGAAGAGGGGAGCAGCCAGGACCCCCAGGAAAGATGCAGAGTGCTGCGCTGGTCCGAGGAGGAGATCGGCCACTTCATAGAGCTCTGGGGGAGCCCGGAAGCCAGGAGGATCATGGCCACTGCCAGGCACGATAAGCTCTACCCCGGCTAGCCGAGAAAATGCAGGAACAGGGATACGACCGCAATGGAAAGCAATGCAAGGACAAGCTCCACGGACTCAAAAGGAAGTTCAAGGAGGTCATCACTCACAATAAAACAACCAGCGCCCAGCCCTTCTATGACGAACTGTCACGCCTGCTGTTGGAGCGTCACGACGTCGTCCCGGGGCACACGGCGGGCAGCGGGGTCGCCACCAACGAGCCTCCGCGCACGCGTCAATTAGCACGGCTGGACCAAGGGGCGCAATGGGAAGAGGGCCCCACCGCACAGAAACAGGAGCCCCTGGCAAGGCCAGTTGACCCACGGCCAACACCCCCCGTCAAGGCAGCCCCGAAAGCATCATCCGCTCCTCCTGCCAAGGCAGCCCTGAAAGCATCATCCGCACCCCCCGCCAAGGCAGCCCCAAACGCATCATCCACACCCCCTGCCAAGAAAGAGGGCCCCGAAAGCATCATCCGCACCTCCTGCCAAGAAAGTTGCGAGGGCAGCAGCTGAAGCATGTCCGGGCAAGGCGAGGCCGATGAGCTGGCCCGCAGCATCCCAGAGTCCACTGGTGCTTGCGAGGCCATCACCCATGCCGCCCAGGACAGCCACCACCTCAAGGAGCATCACCCCCACGCCAGCCTCCTCCAGCAGCAGCAGCCCCACGGCCTTCCTACGGCTCATCTGTGCGGACATGCAGGTAGAGAACCCCGCACCTACCCCCCTGGTGCCAGAGACCCAGCAGGGGGAGGAAGAGCCAGGGCCGTCCCGTACGCGGGACACTCTCGTGAAGGGGAGCGTGGCTGCCACCGTTGGGCGAGTGGCACGGCCAGTGTCAGCGCCACGCACGCGGCTAGGGTCCTCGAAACACGCAACTATGGTGCAGGGAATACCGCATGGGATCCTGGATGTCATGATGGAGACAGGGCCTGTGTCCCAGGAGGATCAGGACGAAATGGAGCTGCTTGTGGAACAACAGGTGGGCAATGTGCTCGAGCCTGAACTGTCACCGTCCCAGGAAGAGCTGCTGCATATTGATACGCAGGCCTCCGATGAAACGTACGTGGAGATGGAAGCGATGGAGGCTGAGGCGCCGTCGGATGTGGAGCTGGAGGCCGGGGAGGCCATGCTGGAGCGGGAGATTGAGGGGCCCCCACAGCCGGAGGATGAGCCGATGGAGGGAGGCCCCCCCCTAGAGGAGGAGCCACCGCCACCGCAAGTAGGCGAGCATGGTGAGGTCGAGGCTGAAGAAGCCCATCCCCTGACCAACGTGCAGAGGTGTGTCCGGATGCGCAACAGGCGCAGGGCAGACCGGCTGCAGGTGGCGAGGGAGTTGTTCTCTGGCACGGAGACAACTGGGGAGCGCATCCATGACCTGTTCACATGCATGGCGGCCGAGGAGGAGGCCAGGCGCACCAAGGAGCGCATCCTCACCGTGTGGGCCACGTGCACAGCCACACAAGCCGTGGAGGAGTGCGCCCAAGCCACACGGGAAGCAGGGAGGGATGTGCATATAGGTCTGGAGTGCCATGTCACCGGCATGACCGAGGCCATGGCCGCCACCGATGCCATCATCGACCGAGGCATGCGGGAGCGGACAGCAGCCATCGACCGCCAAACCGAGGTGCTCAGGGAGCTCGCCCAATCCTTCCGTGGAGCCTACCATGGGCCACCGCAGGCTGCGCTCTACATGGGGCCGTACAGATACATGGCGCCGCCGCCGCAGCAGCAGTACGTGCCCCCATCGATGGCCACACCATATCGGGCCCCATGGTCGGCGGCGTCAGCAGCAGGTGCCTCAGGGAAGGCAGGGGGGCGGCCGGAGGGCAGACGCTCCGGAGCATAGGCAGCCGCCCAAAGAGGGGCCGCGCCATCCCACCTGACACCGACGAAGAGGGAGAGGAGGAGGGGGATGAGGAGGCAGAGGAGGAGGAGGAAGAGGAGGAGGAGGAGAAGGCCCACTCAGGACGACATGGCCTAAGGCGAGGTCGTCCTATGAGCCCCTAGACCCATCCCCCATAGATCCATAGGGACGTGCAGTTGTATACTCTCCCACACCCCTATACGCGATAGGACCCCTTCAGATCCCCGTCCCTCTGGCTGCCGCCTCCCTCAGCCCGGTCTAGACGCTCAAGGCTATGTCCATCAGCATCCCTATGCAACATTGTTGCACGCGCTGGATGCTTCTCGTTCCCGGCCCTATCTCCCCTCATTGCAGCCACAACCAGTCGAGATGGCATCACCCTACAGGTCCGACGGCCACCATGCAGGGCGCATTGTCCGACGCCGAAGGGTCCTTCGGCGCGGAGGTGAGTAACTGGGATGTTGGGTGGACTGCAGTGGTGTTAGTGTGGCCTCCGTGTCACTGATGGCTCTCCCCCTCCTCTCCCCCCTTCTGTTCTCGCCTCCCAGGGAAACTGCGCTCCCTCCGCCGTGCCATCCATAGAAGGCGGAGGGCCCAAAAGGCACGCCGTCTCCACGCTCTGGAGGTGGCCCTGGGAGAAATAATATGTCGCATTCGACGTCTGGAACGAAGCGTCCGTTGCCATTGCCGTCGCCGTCTGATCCACGGCCAGCCGTAGGGTTGTTTGGCAGCTTGGAGGCTCACGCCCATCCCCCCTAGTCGCAGCGTAGTAACAGCCCGCTCTGCCGATTCCCCATCACGTGCCCCACTCCGGCCGCTTCCTGTCACTCCCCTCTGCCTTGCAGGTGCGCTGTAGCCTAAACAAATCCTCCTGCCCTCCCATTCCCACGCTAACAATGTTGACAGTCCCATGCTCCATCCCTAGCCCCACCTCCCTCCACCCTCCTGCTCCGTCTCGCCCAACGCTCCTCCCATCCGGCCCGCCCCCTCTCCGGCCCGCCCGGCATTTGCAAGGATGTCCCGGAGGGAGCTCACGACAGCCTGCTTGCAAGGAGCGATCCAGGCGGCCACGCAAAACCACGGCGACACCGACGAGGAGGACCTATTCCGTGTCCGCCTACACCGGCTAGGTGGAGCCATGCCCGCGAAGCCAGTGTTCGGGACGGGGACCTTCCACTGGCCCCTCGGAGCGACGGAGGCTATGCCTTGTCTCCGGGCCACCATCCTGCCACTGGTTCGTCCCCATGCGGCATCCACATTGCTCGTGGAGAAGTTGGCCGAAGGCGCGACCGAAGGAGCCCTGCAGTGCGCCCCACCCCTCTCGACGTTGGCCGAGCTTCTTGCCGAGCGCGAGAGCGTCCTCCACTGGGTGCTTCCCCGGACGGACGCCGTGTGGCATGAGATGCAGGACTTGGAGGACTGGGACGACAAGCACTTCCGTGGGAGCTTCCACATGTCTTGCGCAACATTCGAGGTGTTGGTGGCCGAGGTGACACCTGTCCTACAGCGGGAGTGTACAAATATGCGCAGATGGATTCCGGTGTCCCGTTGCCTTGGCCTGATGTTGTACAAGCTAGCGTTCAACGTGGGCTACTTGCCCCTGTCGACCATCTTCGGAGTGGGCGTGTCTACCGTGTGCGAGATCTTCCGTGAGACGGTGAGCGTGCTGAACGAGCTGTACCTGGCCGATGTCATCTGGGTGGGGGACAAGAAGGAGAACATGCATGGCTTCCATGCCCTGGGCTTCCCACGGGCAGTGGGGGCGATGGACTCGACCCACGTGCGCATCCTGTCCCCGCCCACCCATGGCGAGGAGTACTACAACCGTAAGCATTTTTACAGCATGGTTCTCCAGGCGGTTGTGGATGCCAAGGGCTGCTTCCTGGACATGTATGAGGACGTGTCCGGGCGGAGCCACAACACAGCTGTCTTCTGGAACTCCCCCCTGGCTGCCAAGCTGACATCGGGGCGCTTCCTGAAGTCTGGCCCCGCTTCTGTGGGGGGGCACGTGGTTGGGCAGCTCCTCCTAGCCGACCAGGCGTTTGCCCTGCAGCCGTGGCTGATGGCCCCGTACCGCGTAAATACAACTACTACCATTGCCGTGCCCGCCTGCCCGTGGAGCGTGCCTTTGGGCGTCTGCACTGGCGCTCCCTGTTCAGCTTGTTGGACTTGCAGGCTGACATCATTCCGGACGTGATGGTGTGCTGCTGCATCCTGCACAAAATCTGTGAGTCCTGTGGGGACGTGTTACTGGCCGAGCACCCCAACCTCCCTCGGGAGGGCGAGGACGCCGATGCCATCGCTGTGGATGGGCGTGACATCGAGTCTTTGCCGGGGCCAGAGAACCCCGTTGGGGAGCGTCACACCCGTGCAGAGGCGTCCCGGGTGCGTGAGAGCATCAGTGCCTGGATCTGGCTGTGCTACCCCGACCCCGTGTGAGCGTCAGCTGCGGGGTTCCATCTGTGGACTGGCATCTCTCCCTGGCATGTTGCCCCTCTCCACCTCCTCCCCTTGGCACGTTCCGTGCTTGGCTCCCTGGGGGTGTGACCTTGGCCGCCCCCTCTTCACTGCTGTGCCTTCCAGCCGCCTCCTCCCCCCTTCCCGGGGGCGCCTGTCCTTTCTGTGGGCTCAGCCCTGGCATACTGGTGCCCATGTGCCATCTTGCCCTTGTTTGCCTTCCCTGCTGAATAAAGTTTTCCAAACCACCCCACTCTCGCCTTCTTTCATGTGTTTGCGAAAGATGCTCTAGGAGGGGGGTGGGGGCTGGGGGCTAAGGGCCGTGGGTCGTCCTGGTGACTGCCAGGTCCCCCGTGTAGGGTGGGTGGTGGGAGGCTCCCTGGGGCGTGGGTGCCAACGTTGGGATTGATCTGCTGGGTGCGGGGTGCGGGGTGCGGGTGTTGTATTGGTGCTGCCGTTGCTCCTGGCAGACTCTTTGCCTGAGGCTGCTGAGTTCCGCCCACTGACTGCGGCAGCCAATGGGGTTTGGGAGGCATGTCCTGCATCATCTAAGATGGCGGCGCCCATGGTTTTCGACCGCATTGCTTGCTGGGATACCTGCTGGAGGACTGCCGGAGTTCGGTAAGCGGGGAAAATGGCGGCCGGGCTGTCCGTCAAAACCGAGTACGTTAATAACCACCAGGGTGGTTAAATTAACTTTGCATCCCCTGCTGCAGCGTGTCGTCCAAATTGAGGCCACCTGTTTAACTCACCGTCAGTGGGTTAAGTCCTCTCAGTTGGTTAACGTGTCGTCTGAATTGAGCCAATGAGTTCTCAAGGTGGCATGTCTGAGAACAATTATCCATACTGCATGGTTAAAAAGCCACCCTGTGTCTGAAACTGGGAGCCAAACTCTATAACACACCCATGTCACGATTAGGATGCTGCACTTTTTCTTTGCAAAATGCAATTAACATCTGGAAAGGAGCATCTTCCATTTATCTTGAGATCTGACTTCTTTTTTGGCAGCATCCTGTATTCATTACTAAAAAATAACAAATGGCAATAAACTCACAGCACTAACCCACATCGAGAGTAAAGAAATCCAGCTGTTGCTTACCTCAATTTTTCCAGTTGGCAGGTTGGCTGTTTCAGTCCCTCGCATAGCAGCTTCACTCCAGAGTCTTCCAGGACATTATATTCCAGAGCCAACTCTGTCAAGGTCTGACTGGTGCTAAGAACAGAGGAGAGGTCCCTGCAACAGGCAAGGCCGAGCTCACATGTGGATAATCTGCAAGACGAAGACAAACAGATATAGCCAGTTGCAACTACTGCATATTCATTGGCATTTCTTGAGATACTGAATTGTGAATTAACAGGAAACAACAGTGTTTTTTGTTCTAGCAATATGTTCCAGCAATGAATTTAATTCATCTCTTCCCTTTTACCGGCCAGATCTACCCCTTGTATCAAATCATTACGAATGTGGAATAAAAAGCAGGATATAACACTACAAAAGCGGTATATGGAATGGGTTTATGGCCCAACAGTTATCAGTGCACTTCAATATCACTGTAAAGCAGGACTGTAGATCATGCAGTAAATTATTGATGCAGGATGTAGGAAGGGCTGTCTAAATGTCCAAACATCTGTACTGCACCTGAACATAGCTGTGGTTGGGAATAAGATTTGAACTCAGATCTCTTTAAGACAGGGTCTTGCTCTTAACATTGCATTCACTGTAGCAAAATCTCACTCTCAAATCTAGGGATGGGTGAGAATTTTGTTCCGTTCATTATTTTGATAATGATTTACCACAATTTCCACATTTCTTTATAAACTGGACAGAAAGAACTTGAGATTGAACAACTGGGAATGTGGGAAAAACCAAAACTGACAGATTCATCTATCCAGGCCCAGGGATTTGAGTGCTTCACTTTTAAGTCTAGGTTTGAGTCCCTGGGTATTCAGCCATGTTTATGGTGCTGAATTAGGGTTGCCACCTCACCTTTAACAGCTGCATGACAGGCAAGTACAATAGGGTCCTCTCCATGTTGGGAATAGCTGTACCTATTGAATTTGCCCCATACCGATGGGTGAGAATTTAATTTTGGTTAATATTTTAATCAGACTTTACCAAAAGTCGTCAATTTCTTCTGAATGTGGGGTATGCCCATCTCTACTCAGATCTCGAGCAGCACCAAGTCTATCGCTCTCTTCTCTGGACCCAGAGGATTCTTCGGGATGTTTGAGAACTTGTTCTGCTCTAAAGGGAAAGACGATAAATTCCTGATGTTAAGGGCTGGTTTAATCATTCATCCCAGCCTCCATGTGAGCTCACTGGACACATAAACTATGGGATGGAGGAAGCACCTGTGATCCAGACAGTCACATGAACCTGCCCTTACTCAGTTTCAGGAATTTCTGCCTTTGCTTCAGATTTAAGAGAAGCATCTTGCTGCAATTGTGAAAATTTATTCAAGTGCAAGTAGGTGTGTACACCTGAACTTCCAAACAATACACAATGGCTGAGTTCGGACAACACTTTAGGCAATGGACGGAGGAATAGCATACTCATGGTGCATTATTTTTGCGGTGCCCGCCACATGATGTTGCCCCTCCCCCCATCGCACGGCTGAAAGTCTCAGCATCCTTCTGGGCTGCCGCGTCTCCTCCCTCAGTCCTCCGGCCGTATCCCATTATTCACCCCAAGTTCGGCCGGCTGTATTGGAGCAGCTGGGGGTTTTCGGCTGCTCCGGCCGGCAAACTCTATGATGAAGTGGAATAATACACGGGGGGGGGGGGGTGTTCCCTCCACATGACACTTTAAACAATGGATTTCGGAATAAACAACGTGCAAGCCTGTTGTTTTTCTCCATTGTTTAATTGCCCCAAATAGTGTACCGTCAGTTGTGCGTGCGTTGTGTGTTGCCCTCCACACGACACAATAGGCAACACAACTGATGGTTGCCTCTTCCCCCCTCCGTTGATTATCGTGTTGTCCGAACTGAGCCAATGCCTTCACATGACTGCAAGCCTAAGAAGAGGTACACACACAGTGGAGTTCACATAGAGACCGTGAATGTCTGAACTGCCTTGAGTGTTAACAAATGAGTGGTTTAATTCCTTTGCAGGCAACAGGGATCACTAGGCATTTGAGATCAAACAGATTTTGATCCCTCCCTATCAGAAAGGCTCAGGGTGTTTTTTCCTCTGTTCTGTCAAAGAAAGTAGGGTCTGCCTGTGTTTTATCAAAGTAAGCCACCTTGAGCACCATTTTCTTGGTGGAAAGGTGGGTATAACTGAATAAATTAAGAAGGAAAGCCATGATGCTGTAGTACTAAGCAATGAGAGACCAAGTTATGATCTCTGGGCCTGTTCATCTCCAAAGGACTACTTTGGAGTAAGCTATCTAAGGGTTTCAACTGGAAAAGGGTTTCAGATCACACTTACAATAAAGTTTGAAGCTTGCACTTTGGATGTTTGAGTCCCTCACAGAGAAGCTTCACTCCTGCATCTCCCAGTTTGTTGCTTTCCAGGTTCAGACTCATCAGAGATTGGCTGGTGCTGAGGACTGTGGCAAGATCCTGACAAGTAGCAGCTGTGAGACCACACGCATCTACCCTACATGGGAAAAGTGTGTGACATTAATTATGGTTCCTTCTTGAGCTACTTGTGGAACCTGCCCTGCTTTTACACTTACAGCTGCAGTCAAGGTGAGCTGCTTCCAGCCTGCACTGTGGTACAGAAAGAACAGATGTGGATGTCTCCCTTTCCCCATGCGGCCAAGGCTATAATCCCTCCACTGAAACTGACATGGGCAAGTCCTTGTTGTGATAAGAACAAAGGTAGGGACAATGAAACATACAAAATATAATACCAAACAGATAAATTAAAAATAACTATTTTTACATAGGAGCACTAATGGTTCCAAATTTTACTTCCAATGAATTATTTAAAAAGTGCTCTCTTTCAAGAGGCCAGATGCATTTTGACCAAAAAGTCTTCTTCAGTGGCCAAACATCTGGAATATAAAGACATGGAAATACAAACAGTATTCATTAGTGCCTTAGAAGGAGAAAGGGAAGAATTTTTTGTACATTTCATTGTCCTTAATTTTGTTCTTATCATTAGTTTGCATTCTGTTAAGGCTAGGAGCTTTGTGTGTGTGTGTGCAAGTCCTTTTTGTGCCAGAACACCATGATGTTTGGGCTGATCTGAGTGAATCGCTTTCTTTTTTCCTCAAACTGCACTCCTGTGGATCACCAGTGTTCTTGCAATGGCTATGAAGGTGTAGCCTTTTTGTGCTGCTCACACATTGTTTGCACAATGTTCCTTCAGAAGATGATTCATGTTCAGTGAAGTCATGTGTGGATTTCCTGGAATCCTGCCTTGGCCTTTCTCCTGTAATCCTTAGACCTGTGGTGTGCAATAGAACTGAAGGATTAGGAAGCAAACTCTTCTTGTGCTATTAATCCACATCATAAGAGAAAAAGGGGCTCCCAGAGGCATCCACAATAAGGCAATGTGCAGAGCTGGTCCTACAGGAAAGTCATATGAGCACAGGAAATTAGGTCTCAGCTAACATGAGACCTCAGAATATTCACTCATTTATTGACGTTGTTGCCCGTGCATGCAGGTCGGGTTCTTGAGCATGAAATTCCAAGGGTTTTTTTTAAATGAAAATAATTATCTGGACCTATTTCAGGTCTGCCAGACCTCTCATCAGCTTTTGACATCAATGACCAACATGTCCTTCTGGATCAGTGGACAGGAGGTTGGCAGACACTGTTTTGTGCTGGTCCCAAATCTAGATGTGGAGGACAGATAACAGGAAGTGATACTTGGGGACTAATCTTCTTCTCCTCAGGCTTTGGTCTATGATGTTTCTCAAAGTTCCATCTTGTTTTATCGGATGGTGAATTATGGCCTTCGCTAGTGAATCAGCTGCATCCTTTCCTGAAGCAGGCAGATCTGGTGATTGTCACACATACCTATTCAATGCTGGCTCCAGGTTTTTGAGGGCTCCTGGACAAGAAACCCTCAATGGCTTCTCTCCCTCAGTGAGTTTACTGCCATTGTCACCAGCTGCTATTGATCCTCCTCTTTCTCATCATTGCTACCATTTGTTTGCTTCAAAGGGAGAGAGCCAGGGAGCAAGTTTGCAGTGGCATCTAGTGCTCCTCCTCCTCCTCCTCCTCACCACCACCACCACCACCAGTGGTTTCTAGGCCAGAGTGAGAGGCAGGTAAACAAGCAGGTTGCAATGGGGAAGAAGAGGAGTGACTCCAGGCGGTTCTTGTCAATGAGCCCCAGCTGGGGTGTGGGCCTTTGGCTACCCAACCATGCCTATCCTTGATGCCAGCCCTGAGACTTTTGCAACATGCTCTATGTGTTGCTGCCATGGAAGAATGTTCAGAAACTGCAGCTGGTGCTGAATGCTGTTGCCAGGCGACTGATGTGGCTGTTATTCAGAGCTTGTCATTCCAATATTCTGTGGTAGATACTGAACGTCATCTGATGAGCATTTTATCACATGCTTGTTACTGCTCACTCATGGTTTTCAGCGTGTCGTTTTGATGACGCTGTCCGCCTCTCATGCGCTTCTCGTGCTCCTCCTGCCCCTTCCACTCATTTTTTTCATTGCAAAAAAACTGACTTGTTTTTTAAAATGAAACTTGCTGCCATTTCCTGCTGTGTGCAAGAAAAGCACGCAATAAAAATGTCCCCCTGAATGGGCCACGTGGTTGTTGCTGCTTCCTCTTTCTTTCCCCACGTAAAACGATTGTCACTATTATGGAACAGCAGCAGGAGGCCATAGCAATGGTAGGGAAATACGATCCCACCCCCATCATTCATTGGCTCTTAGTGTGTTTCTGAGCCTTATGCAAAGTGCTGGCAATTACCTTTAAAGGTCTAAACAGTCTGGGTCCCAGACAGTCAAAAGATCACCTGCTTACCTGGAAGCAACTCTCCTTCTCAATCAGAGGACAAAGGAAGTCATCTTGCTACTCACCCTAGGCTCTGCAGCTTGCAGTTTGGGTGTTTTAAGCCTTCACAGAGCAGCTGAATTCCTTGAACTCCCAAGGAAGAATTACAACCCAGCTTGAGTTCTGTCAGTGTCTGGCTGGTACTGAGAACAGTGGAAAGTTCACTGCAGCAAGCCTGGGTCAGGTCACAGTCCGACAGTCTGAAGGAAAAAGAGAAGATTGATTGGGAAAACATGACATGGAAATCACAAACAACATATGGAGTCCTTCTACAAAAATATATCTTCCCTCTTTATTTTGTAGTACTCTATGTGGAGTAAAATCCAGCTCACTATCAAGCAATAGCCCCACTCCCCTTGATTTCCCAGTCCCCGGGGGCTAGATACTTATGTCCCCACCATTGGCTATTAAAAAAGCCATCCATAAGTTTTGCTTTATGTGTTTCTTGGAGCATAAGGACTGTGGGCTGTATGTCTTTAATTACTTTAAACAGCCGTGTCCACTTAATAGCGTTCCCCATTCCTTTAATATTTAAAGTTCTTACTCTAATTTCTTTAAACATTTTTCTTTAATAAGCAATCCAACCTTAAAACGTCTCCATTGTTAGAAAACATTGAATATCCATAGTACTACCAGAAAAACCTGCCCCTCCCACTTCATCCCCCTTTTATCCCACTTCAAAAAAGTCAATAGAAGGAAAAAGGCAAGAAGAGGCAGCAAAGCTAAAAAGAAGCAGCTTCTGACTTTGCAGGTGTGACTGAGGTCGGCCATCTTAGCTCCAAGATCTTCCACTACAAAGAGGATCAGAAAAAAACTGCACCAACCCCGTTAAATAATGTTTTTACTCAGCAGCAAAATACAAATATCTATAGCAAAAAACAAACAAAACATAAGCTCAGTAGGAGCGGAAAATCCAGCTTATTAACATTTAAGTTGGCCCCGCTGTGCAAGAGCCACTCCTGACCCTTTAGTTTTTCTATCTATGTTAACCTTGCCCAAATTACTTTAGCCTCTATATAAAATTCAATGCAGATATTTCCCCTCCTCCTTATTTAAAGCAACCAAAATTAAACCTAGCAGCAGTGCAGAAATTTAAAATGCAATAGAATAGGTAAAACAGCAGAGATAAAAAAACGGGAATGCTAAAATGTTAGAAATGCCTGGGGAAATAAAGAGGTATTCACTGGTGCCAGGAAGAGCACAACATAAGCATCAAGAGAATCTCTCTAGGAAACTCATTCCACAACTGGGGTGCTACAGCAGAAAAGGGCCTTTTCCTGGTAGCCACCTGCCTCACTTCTTTTGGCAGGGTCTCTTGGAGAAGGACCTCTGAAGATGACCTTAGGGTTACGGCAGGTAGATATGGGAGGAGATGATCCTTCAGGTAACCTGGCCCCAAACCATTTAGGGTTTTGAGCCTTAACACCAGCTAATACTGGAAGCCATCATGTCTAATAGCCATTGATAGCCTATTCCTCCGTGAATGGTCTCTTCCCCTTTTAATGCCATCCAAGTCATTCTGTGCCATCAGCCCTGGTGTGATTATTTTTAAAATGAATTAAAGCTGGGATGGAGGGGATGCAAATCAGGATCATGGCACGAGGATAGATGGGATACATGATACATGCATGCTCCAGGAGGAAAGCTTGTACTGGCATGATGGAAAGTTTCCTCCCTGAACAAATAGTAGAGCAGGATCCCCTATTTGGATCAAGACCATGTTGGGGGCAAAGAGGTAAAGCCCCCTCCCCTTGAGCCATGATCTCAATCTGGTTCACTCCCTTTGTAACTGCTATTAATTTAAAAAATGTACAATGAGACAGGAGCTATTGATGCAATTAATATCACATCTAGTTTGCCCCCAATACTCTGATTGCTGGCCAGATATACCAGTTCCTCTGCAGGAGACACCAGGGGTTGCTGCTGTTGTTCCTGTGGTCCCTTGCTTGATTCACATTGGTCAAGAACAACTACGATGTAATATGTTTGGACTTTGTCTTGAAAATTATTTTTATTATATTGCTTTTAAACTTGGAAGCTGCTTTAAAGTATGAGATACAGGAGAATGTGTGTGTGTGTGTGTGTGTGTGTGTGTGTGTGTGTGTATATATGGGAATCTGCATACAAAATGCAAACATTAGGGGAAATTCTATACAAAAATAAATATGCATTTTTGTTCAATTTTTTTTTTAATTGCAGACTGATGTGGAGGTTGGATGGAGCAGACTTATGATTGAAAAATGTGACACTGACATGGCTTTCTCTACCTACAACACACATCTGGGAGATAAGCTTCAAGGGTCATTTTCTAAGAGGGGGAGATCGCCCAGTTATTATTTTTCATGTTTTAAAAAGACAATTGTCTGATAGTGGCCTTCACACCTGAAGAATACTGATGTTACTCATCTTCGACACCCACACATTCTGTTGAGACTGTTAAGACAGAGAAAGTTTCTTTTATACTCACCCCAGTTTTTCTAGTTTGCAGTTTGGATGAATCAGGCCTTCACACAACAGCTTGATTCCTGAATCCTTCAGACTGGTTACCTGTAAATCCAATTCTACCAACATCTGGTTTGTCGAGAGGACAGTGGAAAGATCTGCGTAGCAAGAGTCAGTGAACTTACATCCATCAAGCCTGTAAAGTGGGACCAAAGCAGTTCTATTAGTCCATCTCCTTTTCCGGGTACCCAGTGGACAAATGCTCTTAAATGAGGTTGTTTCTTTTCTTTGAAGGCCACCTGACCCCTTATCAATCTTTATGCATCAATGCAAGTTTCTCTCTCGCTCTCTTCTATATTTTGTTCCTTTGGGGGTCCACATGCAGACAACCATTTTTAATAAATTTAACTTTTTCCACTGAGATCACATCAACGTTTTGACTAGAAAGGAAGTTGCTATAGACATGAGACATTTAGAAAGCACTCTACAAACAAATTTACGTTGTGGAATTTAACCCAGATGCGTAGAATTGATTTAACCAGCAGCCAGCCTCTAATTCTGAACTGAAAACATGGGGAGGTAAGATGGGCATTCAAGTTAACACCTAGCTTGGCCCTGCTGCTCATTCCTTGGGCCTTTCCCCCTGTCACGGCCCACTATCTTTGTGTAGCCTTGGCAGCCAAACCAAAATCACAGTGGGTGCCTGGACCTGGTTAGCCTTGCACTGCTGTGCTCCATCTGCCGTACTTTGAGGTGAGGCTGGAGGGGAGCTCAGTAGTCTGGCCAATCTGAGGTGAAACATATTGAGTGCCTCAGTACGGGATTGGCCAAACTGGCATTTCAGCAGCCATCCCTGCAGGAAAGTCTGGTGGAGAGCTTGCCTGCTTGGGGGGTTACACATTGTAAGGGGGTACACATTGTGCTGGGTACCCCCTCACAAAAGAGCCCAGCCCCCTTTTGTCATGCTAGGCAGGGCTCCTGTAGCTTTAACTGTTGTGATGATGAGGGAATTTCATCACGTGCTGCATGCATAAATATGACACCTGCTGAAAGTCCCTTTTCTATGAAACTGTTCAAAATACAGGAGCCCTGTCCTCCTTTTCATATGGTCACCTTAAATAACTCAACCCCACATCACTATTACTGTGAAAATACTTGAAGTGCAATATAACACAAAAATTTGATATTTGCATTTTTATCAATAAACTAGACTTATTCAGTAACAAGAAGGAAAGAGCAATTCTTACTTACTCCAGTTTCTTTATTTTAATGTTTGGCCCCTTCAGTGCTTGACAGAGTAGGTAAATTGTTGAATGCTTCTCTGTCTCCTGATGTTGCCTAAAAAGATAGAAAAGTTCACTCTATTTGTTTTTCTCATATAACTGGAGTGTCATGGACGACATAGGGTTATTTATTGATTCTCATAGAGTCTCTGTATATCAAGGCAGCAAACAATTCTTAACGCTATTCTACGCTGCACACTTTAAACCGGTTTGAAACAAGTATAACTGTCACTGCTTCTTCACAAGAAACACAAGGACTTGTAGGTTGCAAGGATGCTGAGAATTCTTTGTTGGAGAGCCTTAGGCCTTCTACTGTTCCCAACGTACCTTGGCTGATAATCCATTGTGAGAGGTAAACTTGTTTGAAAGTGGATTACCTGTGTAGTATAGACATGGCCATTTCATTGGATCCAGACTATGATAGTCACATTTTGGTCCCATTGAAATCAATGTGGCTTAAATTAGTCATGCCTAATTTAATCCCACTGGTTTTATTGGGACTAAGCATGAACAATTTAGCCTGGATCCAAAACTCTGTGTCAGGTGAGAGAACCCTGGATTGGCTGCCTTGAATGACTGTCATTGCTTGTTCAACTGCCTGAACAACCTCAAATCTTTGATCCGCCTCTCCATTTTGTCATCCTGCCCCTCCCCAGCATCATATCCATACTCTGCCTCCCTCATGTTATGCTGCCAGGGCATGTATATAAGGCAGATGTGAAGGATCCTCTGAAGATAGCTTTGCTCAAAGTCTCTCTCTCTCTCTCTCTCTGTCAAAATGGGAAATGCAACTCTGTAAGAACTGAACCTTTAAAGAGCAACTTGAAGAATCTTTTCTCTGCAAGATGGTGGCATTTAAAAAGATTATAAGTCTAAATAATAAAGAGACAATCGTAGGGCAGAAAATTTCTAGAAGGTTATGTCCAATGCTCTCTATTGTCAGGGTCCTCAGTCCAAAATCTCTGTCCAAAAACACAACCATAATCCAGGTAAGGAAAGGAGGCAGATCAAGTAATAATAAATTCCAAAGGAAAGGAACAAACAAACAAATAATTTCTTTGCTGGAAAAATTCCAGTAATTGCAGCAAAACTCTTGTGCTAATATTCATTATTGGAAAGTAGGAATTAGTAATATAAAATCAGCTAAATGTGAATAAATGTAAGGGCTCCAAAGTACTTACTGATATGATGGACTGGAATATCCTGGATGTACTTCTGCTTGATCTTCTTTCAATTGAAACAAACATCTATACAAGGAAAGTGTCTCTAAATTTAAACAGTTCTTTATGCAAAAAGAAAGAACCACTTGATCCATTCGAGTAAATGTCAATGCCTCCATGTTTAGTTTAGTCAAATGATCTAGAGCACCCTTAACAAATTCTTCTTCTTGGATCTCATACAAATAATGAAAACGCTCCAGTTGATTGTAATTTGGATAAAGACACTTAATCTGTGTGTCCATTTTAAACCACTCCAGTAAGTCAACCTTAATTCTAGTAGAAATTTTCCACCCAAATTGTTCTTTTATGTATGTCATTATTTTTTTGTTTAAAAGGCCAAAGATGAATTGTGCGGTTAAGGTTAAATCTCCTTGGTCTGAGCTGCAGCGGTCTAGCAATGTTTTGATGTCTTCCTTAGTACTCTGAGAATCTTTAGATACAGGTTCAAAAACATAGAACAAAGCTGCAAGAAACTCTTGCACACTAAGGTGGATGAAGCTGTAGGTGCCTTCACAATCAGGATCTTTCTGAAAAAAAGCCTGATGCAAAGCAGAAGGGAGAGAATCCAACTGAGCTAAACTTTGCTTCTGCATTTCTTCATTCCCAAACGAGGTTTTCTTTTTCCAGACTCCATTAGCAGCCAATGAGCAAAGTCTTCCCAGGTTCTGCTGCTCTGAACCACTGCAAAGATACTTTGTCAAATGGGAGAGATAAAGTGCATACAGTGCAGTGAGTTTTTCAGACATTGGTACAGGATCTTCCATGCCCTCATCTAGCTGCAGTTTCATTGCAGTGCAGATGATCCAGCATACACTGGGGATAAAGGACAGGGCAAAGACAGCTTCATTCCTTTTAAGGGAACTCAGAGCCTGTGTTGCTAATTCTTCATCCCCAAAGAACTTCAGGAAATATTCTTCTCTACCCTGCTCAGAAAAACCCAGAAGCCTCACATAGCGTGGGGCCTGCAAACAATCCTCAAGGCGTCCAAGAGCACTTGGCCTGGTAGTGATGATCAAGCAGGACTTAGGAAGAACATGCCTGTGAAATAAGTCACTCAGTAGGACCCTCACTGGCTTCCTCTCGCAGGGATCAGTGCTCAGGTTGTCTTCCCCCTGCTCAATGGAGCAATTCAATTCCTCAAAGCCATCCATTATGAAGAGGCATTTGCCAGGATTCGCTAGAAGCTCTTCCATTGCTTCGCTCCGTGTCAGCTCAGGCTCATTATTTAAAACCAAGTCAGCCCAATTAGTTTGCTCTGTAACGAGACTCGTTTGCCTGCAACTTATGTAGAAAGCATAATCAAATCTTTTGGGAAAGAGTCTTCCAGTTGCCCAGTCTAGCATGATCTTTCTTGCCATCGTAGTTTTCCCCACCTCAGCCACTCCCAGGAGCACAACTGTCTGTGGCCTTTCATTGTCAGCATCCAGCAGGGCATCTATGGGGAGAGCAGCCATTTGCTCTGACAGAGCTCCTGTATGTCTCCATGGCCTGTTCAGTATTTCACGCTCTCCTCCCTTTTCATTTGCAATAATCAGTTTAGTGTATGTTTCATTTAGGGGCACAAGGACTCTGTGGCCAGATTTCCCATCTTCTGGTCTTCGGTATTTCTTGATAATATGTTCCCTGTATTTCACCCTGTAATCTAAGTCAAACAATATTCACTATTAGACACACTGCATCAAGAAGCATCATGTATTGATGCAAATAATTAAGCTACCACTATATTTATCATGCACTTTCGAAAATGTTTTGGCACAGTAACACAAAAGCAGGGTGAATTCTTCACTGAGCTTCCAAGCACGGGACTCTCCTTCACAAGTAATTCCTGTGCTTATAATGGGAAAATGTAATGTGTGAATTGATCCACAGAGAGAGCTGTTTCACACTTGCTGGTCAGCATATGGTACATTATCTAACGAGACTATAGTACCTCAGCCTTTTCACATGCTTGTTTGTTTGCTAGCACCCCCATGTTACCATTAGTTAGCACATCAATGAGAAAGTCAGAAACAGCTTGCTTGAATCAGATCTGTGACCCACTCTGTAGTGGGCAATCAAGCTATAGCCTAGAGTAGCTTTAGGGAACTGCAGACCATGGACCAAATCCAGTGCACCTGGAGTAAAACCTACTCCTCTAGAGATGGACGTGACCACTGCTCCTGGCACGACTTTCTTTTTCCCCAAACCACCTTTTGTTTGGTGGTTCCCTGGCTTATGTGCAGTCCCCCCCCCCCCCGGCATTCCAAAATGTAGAAATTCCTCTCTTTAGGTGCAGTTACTTATAGCAAAAGCTTTATGCTAAAATATGCTGGTATTTTGGCTCCACCCCTTCTGCTTTTGGTCCCACCCCCTTTGCCTTCATCCCCACCCTCCACTGGAATGCAGCCCCAGAGACTTTCTCTGAAATTGAATTCAGCCCTCAGGCTGAGAGAGGTTGATTTGCACATCCCTACTACCAGGAGCGGATTGGCCATGGGGATGAGGGTGCCTTTTCTTGGCTCAGGATGTGGGATCCTGGTGAGAGGAGAGCCTCTGTCTGTCACATTGGGTGGGGGTGCTGTCTGAAGTCTATTGTGTGTTTGTTCTGTCCTTTTTTGCTGTGAGTTCAGTGTGGATGGTGTCTCTTATAGTTAGGTCTCTTAACATGAACTACTTCATGAACTGCGCAATGTGAGTATAATGTTCATATTAATGACACTGGATATTGTTAACCAGCCTGCTGGCATGGCTTGTGCTTACTTAAATGAACCAATATTCAATGTTGCACTGTAAGGCTGGTTGTTTACCTTTTTTCTTCTTCTTTCTTTTCTTTTTTTTTAATGAGCCACGTTGGGCACAATGTATTGAGGAAAATACACCATATAAATAATGAATCTCTTTGAATGAAAAATTATGAAAGAGATTTGCTAGTTTCTTGGCTGTAATCCTTGTGAACTCAGTATGACTTAGAATCATAGAATAGTAGGGTTAGAAGGGGCCTATAAGGCCAACCCCCTGCTCAATGCAGGAATCTGCCTTAAACATCCCTGAAAGATGGTTGCCCAGCTGCATCTTGAAGGGCTCTAGTGTAGGAGAGCCCACTACCTCCCTAGGGAATTGGTTCAATTGTCATACTGCTCTAACTGTCCAACCGGAATCTGGCTTCCAGTAACTTGAGCCCATTATTCTGAATCCTGCACTCTGGAATGATCAAAAAGAGATCTTGGCCCTCCTCTGTGTGACAACCTTTCAAGTATGGATGTGCACTGGATCGGACCCGATCCACGATCCGAGTCCGGTCCAGTGGGAAATCGGATAAATTATCCGATTTCCGATCCGACAGCTGGATCGGCCGATCCAATCAGAACCGGTCCGAAAAGGCTCCGAACCGGTTCGGCGGATCGGCGGGCGCCCACTGGCGCCCACTGCCACTTCCATTGGCGGGCGCCAGCGGGCGCCCACTGATGAAAGTGGACAGCGGGGGGGGGAGGAGGGGGGCGGGAGGAGGGGGGCCCTTACCTTTCCGGCCCGTCCGCTCCCGTCCGGCGCCGGCGGCTACTACCAGCGGGCTCCACGGCCTACTCCAGGGTGGCGCGCCGGGTGATGTCATCACCCGGTGCGCTACTCTAGAGCAGGCCGCGGAGCCTGCTGGTAGTAGCCGCCGGCGCCGGACGGGAGCGGACGGGCCGGGAAGGTAAGCAGTGGCGGGGAAGGGGGCTTACCCCCCCCCCCCACCGGAGACGTCCGCTTCTATCTGCGGGCGCCCGCGGGCGCCTGCGAATGGAAGCGGATGGCCCCAGGGGGGGAGGGAGCGCGGGGGAGTGGGCTTACCTGCCGGGGCCGTCCACAGCAGACGGCCCCGGGGGGGAGGGAGTTAGGTCCCCCGTAACCCACCCGCCGCCATTTTTTCCTCATAGACTTGCATTGCAATGCAAGTCTATGCGGGGAAAAATGTCGGCCGATCCAAAAATTTACGATTTTTGGATCGGGATCGGACTCGATCCGGTCCGGGGGGCCTCCGATTTTGTCCGAACCGATCCATGACAAAATTGGAGGTCCCGATCCGATCCGGGGGGTCCGTGCACACCCCTACTTTCAAGTACTTGAAGAGTGCTATCATGTCTCGTATAATAGGGGTTTGTTTCCAGACCCCTGTTCATTCTCGTTGCCCTCCTCTGAACCCCCTCCAGCTTGTCTGCATCCTTCTTGAAGTGTGGTGCCCAGAACTGGACACAATACTCAAGATGAGGCCTAAACATCCATAGGATTGCATGATGTAACATGCTACAATCAGGTAAGTGAAGCCTGCTTTTTCTCTGCATTGCTGAGACAGCATACTGACTTGACTTTTCCCTACACTCTTCTTTCCAATCTCTTTTTAAACAAAATCTTTTCTGCAACAGCTTTAAAATCCAGGGGGCTGTCTATACACCCCATTTACCCTGTGCTGGCTGCGTGGTGGTGCTGTGTCAGTTATACAACGCAGCCATCGTGGGGCTTTTCCCCGAAGCAGTGGGTTTAAAAAGTCATGGATTTCCTGCAACTTTTTGCTTTACTCGCTTCGGCTTCAAGCCAGGGATGTTCTAGGGCCAGATCATAGCCAGTACTTCGTTGCTGGAAGAATGGGAAGGCCAGGTAGTAGACAAAGGGAAGGGGCCAGGCCCAATGAGCCAAATGGCCACAGGAAAGTCCATGCTCCCTCCTGCCTTAGGGATTCACTATCCTAGGGTGACCAGATTTTGGAAAACAAAATCCCGGTCCCCCCCCACCACCACCCACCACCCAAAACAACCCCCCCACCAAGCCACCCCCCCCCCAAAAAAAACCAGCCTGGACCTACCGGGTTCTCTTCCTCCGCTGCCCGAGCCGGGTCCCCTGCTGCCGCCCCCGCCGGGTCAGCCACCGCCCCCAGGTCCCCCGCCGCCGTCGGGTCTTCCTCCACCACTGCCAGGTCCTTCGCCACCGCTGCCGGGCTCGTAAGGCCAAAGGCCGTGCGGAAGAGGCGGGAGAGGGCCGGATCCGGAAGTGATGTAATCGGCCCACTCCCGCATCTTCCGCGCGGCCTCTGGCCTCACGAGCCCGGCAACGGTGGCGAAGGACCTGGCAGTGGTGGAGGACCCGGTGGCAGCGGACCCAGTGCTGGCGGCGGAGGAGCCCAGGAAGCGGCCGCCCCAGCAGGTAAGTGCCCCCCCCTCGCGCCTCGCGTTCTGGAGGGAAGCGGACGCCCCTGCAGGTAAGGAGCGCGAGGCGCAAAGGGGACACTTATCTGCTGGGGCGGCCGCTTCCCGGGTTCCTCCGCCGCCACCGCCGCCAAGTCTACCGCCGCTCATCGCCGCTCGCTGCCACCGCCACGTGACCCCCCGCCACCCCGGTTTTCCCCCGCCGCCCCCCGGTTGGCCCGGATCAGCCTAGGTTTCCCGGTTAGGACCGGGAAACCCCGAGCGATCTGGACACCCTACACTATCCCCACCCCGCAGCAACAACGCCGTGGGGTTTTAATGGAACGCAGGACCGAAGTGGCACCGTGAAGACATCCCCAAGCAATGATGACAACAACTTTCTTCTCCAGTTACAGCCTCGAATGACAGCAGCTTCTCCTGTTATCAGACAAAGGACATACTGCTCATATCTCTGAAAGCCCCGCTTCTACAATACTGACTGTTCAATTAACCGTGGCTGCAATCCCATATCTCCGATGGAAATCAATGGGTTTAAAGCACTCAAATGGGACCAATCTAAACAAGATTGCAAGCAATTCCATTTCTGGAAGTATTTTATAATCCCATCCTTCCCTCGCTTACCTGGCAGCACTGGTAGCATTTCTGGACTTGAAACTGAGGCTTATTCCTCTGGAATTCGGAAGTAAATTATCTTCAAGAAGCTGAAATACACGAAACAGATTCTTTTCTGTCTTTCACAGTGAAAACAAACAATCTACTGCTAGAAATAATTTCTCCTTCCCGTTGTAGTTCTGAACTAAATATTTAAGGCAGTCTTTCCACAAGGAGATCTACGATGACAACGTGACCAGCCCTTCTAGAGTCAGCATAAACTTTGAATGGTCACTTTGTTTCCTTATTCCTGTTGAGGAATAAGGAAGTTCCATCAGGAAAACCACCAGATACCGGAACCTGGTGATGTTATAAGGAAAGAGCGGCACCTGGTGGTGAAGTGAATATCAGTGTGACCAATTCAGTGAAGAAGTTCAGTTTTGCCTCATATGTTGAGCCTCAGAGGCCTGTGTCACCTTTGTTATTCACATCTAACTCCCCCACCAGGCACAGAGACTCTTCATCCTGGCCCTCATCTTCATGGCGTTGGCGCGGTGGCGGCAGTGGCAGGCAGCGCCTCCCTCATTGGCATTCCTTCTGCCCATCTACAGTGGAAGGAGTGCCACCGCGGGGTTTCCTGCCACCGCCACACCCACCCAACAGAGTACGAGCAGTAGCATTAGGGGCACCTGCTAGCATCCTCCAAGGTAAGTTTTATTTTTTTATTTCATTTTTTACAAGGGGGAGAGGCCAGCGGAGGCGCGGAGGTGGTGCAGCGAGCTTATGGTTCGCTGGTTCACCCCCTTCCCTGTCCAGCCCATGGGGACCAATCAGTGGTCGCCATAGACTGTGACATGCCTCCCAGAAGCTCCGGAGCAAGAGCAACGGACGGCAGATGTTGTCGTCGCCTTGCTCCAAGCTAAAAATGTCGAGGTAATTGCCTGACTTTTTTAGAGCAGAGCTTTGGGGCTTTGCCCCTAGATGGCTTCGGAGTGGCTGCAGCGTCATGTAAATCACCTGCCGCCACTCCAAAGCCACCACGGGGGAAAGCACCTGTCTAGATGCAGCCCAGGTGTTCTTTGGGCAAAAAGATGGCTGGCTCAAAGGCTCAGTAGTAGAGCAGCTTAAAGACAATTTCTGGCCAAATCGTGCACATTGTGATATAAGTGTGAAATTTGGTATGGTGGTATTTATGACCATGTATATTAAAATTAGATATAGAGGCATCTCAGAAAATCATCGTAACGGCCGCCATCTTGGAAAATGGCGCCCAAAATCCAGTTTTCGCACAATAACTCTATTATTTGTAATCTCACAGAAAAGATGTCTCAGTACAAAATTACAAAGCATAAAATTTGCTACAAAAACTCATTAACAATCTTTTCATAGGAGCAACCCTCATCGAGATATAAATGTTTTATTCCTACCCATTTGTCTGAGAAGTCAACAAGATGCATTATCTCACCCTCATTTCAATCTTGCACTTTGTGTTGCGAGCCTGAAACTTTCAGAGGTCATATTTTACACCTTTCAACAAGAATATGCATTGAAGCATCAATGGGGGTGGGGGGGAGTTAGTGAAAATGACACGAAATTTCCATAAGAGGCTGATTTATTCTTTCTGGATCAGGGTTTCAGTTCATTATAGAAATCAGTTTACTGCATAGCAAATGTATTAAATTATTTTGTAAGACACACAAAAATTACATTTAACCATTTTTTGTTTTTTTAAAAAAAACAGAGCTTAGAAACTTTTGTTTTTAGTGAATTTAGTTTTTATCATTTAGTCTCGACCACATTCACCATCACATTGAAACATCACGGTACAAGGTAGTCCAGCAATACTGCATTTGCATCTGTTAGTAGTGTCACATTTTGTTTTACAGCTGCAAGAAAATAACTTGAGGCAGGCTTTTGCAGCAGGAGGAAGTGTAGTCCATGTAAGTACCCAACCAGATTCAGCATGATGCATTTATGCAGGCAAACTTTGATATTAGAAGTGAGTCATGCTGGAAGAAAACTGCCAGGGCAGAAAAATTGCAGGAGAAAAGTTCATCTCCTTCGATACACTTAACTTTATACATTCTGTGCTTTTCCATTTTTTAATTTCCACATTTTGTATAGAGAACGCTGCATGCATAGTTCACTGCAGCTTTCAGTTTGTTCAGTTTGTTTTTTGTCTTTTTCATCTCTCTACATTATCAATTTGCACATAGGCGTTGATAAAACACTATACTAAGTAGGGATGTGCACGGACCCCCCGGATTGGATAGGATCGGGACCTGGATTGGGACCTCCAATTTTGTTCCGAATCGGATTGGAACAAAATCGGAGGTCCCCTGGATCGGGTCGGACCCGATCCTGATCCGAAAATCGGTTGTCCGATTTTCGGATTGGCCGCCATTTTTCCCCATATACTTGCATTGGGGGAAAGAAAGCTTTCCCCCAATGCAAGTCTATAGGGAAAAAATGGCGGCGGGGGGTGAGTGGGGGGCCTAACTCCCCCCTCGTGCTTCTTACCTGCCGGGGCCGTCCACTGGCGCCTACAGGTGCCAGCGGACGGCCCAAGCAGGTAAGTGGGCCCCCTCCCTCCTCGTGCTCCTTACCTGCCGGGCCCGGCCGCTTCCATCCACTGCCGCCCATGGGCGGCAGCGGATGGAAGCGGCCGGGCCCGGCCGGTAAACCCCCCCTCGCACTCCTCCTTACCTGCCAGGGCATCCTCTTCCTTCACCTGCCATAGATCTACTGAGAACTAGGCTTCACGGCCTAGTCCTCAGTAGAGTGCCTAATACTAAGCAATTGTTCATACAGTTGCATTGAGATGCCTTTGTGTGGTGTTTTATCGATGCACATATGCCCTTTTATCCATTGATAAAGCATTTCCAGAACACCTACCAAAATTAGATGATTTGCTTTTTAGTGATGTTGCATCCCTGTGTGTAAGTCATGTACAGTGTTCACATAGGGGTAGGCCTTGCCCCTTAGTGTTTCTTTTTTTCAAGCTATGGCTCTGCACAATTACTTGTCCTGATGCAGGAAGGAAAGCCTTTTTGGCAATGTGATCAATGAGGTAGGGACCCAGGAATAGGACATTTCAGACAAAATTTGCCCAGGACTCGTTCCTTTAAATTGCGCCAAAAATGTGGCTGCTTTAATTCGGGTCCATCTTGCTTCATGAGCAGGATGATTTTGTTAAGATATAGGTACAGCCAAAGATATGTATTTTGGGAGAGAGGGAGCTTATATTTCCTCTTCCCCAAATGACAAAACAGAGTCAAGATGACTTCTTCAACCTGCAAATTGACCCCACCCCCAGCTCAGCATTATCTTTGAACATGATCAACAATGTCCTTGTTTTCTTAGCTCTCCCTGAGTTTTGTGATGATATGAGACATCATCATGCCACAGCCTCAGGAAGTAGGCCATTTTTATAGGAGTAATAGTAACATTTTTGTTGTAAATTCCTTTTGGGGTATTCAACACACCCAAGATCAGTAGTAGTAGCATAGGCATGCGCAGCTCATTTCATTAGGGTGTGCACCCAGGGATATATATTTTTAAGGTGAACACCTGATGCCCTACTCTTGACTTGCCTGCCCGCAGGAGGGCTGTTACAGGTGAGGAATGAGGAGACGCTCCCCAAGCCACAGCATTGTTGGGGCTTTGTGGTGACACTGGCCAGAGAAGGGGCTTCCTTCAGGCCTCTCTGAAGTGCTGCTCCTGGCAGAGAGGCTCCCAGCAGAACAACTCCTTTTTATTCCTGTTGCCGGGTAGTTGAAGGACCATTCTCACTGCTTCTGGATCCCCTTCTGGATCCCTGCTCACTGGCCCCCCGAATTTGGTGCTTATTACTTGAGACATTAGGGTGTGCCTGGGCACACCCGGCACACCCCTTGCACACACTTATGAGTAGTTGTAGTGTGTGTGTGTGTGTGTGGGGGGGGGGTTCTAAGGAAGAAGCCAACCATAATTTGTCTGAAAAGTGGTCTTACATAAGAAAATGGTGGATGTCACACAAAACTGAACAAAAAAAGAGGTCTTATGCAAGCGAGAGCTACGTGCTTACAGCATCATCACATTCTCCTTTTCCTGTTCAGGCTCCTATGGTGCCCTCTGCCTGCAAGTGGGGCCTCTGTGTGTAAGTTATACAGAGAAAATTGTATGGGACTGGAAGATTACCCACAGGCTTACAGTAAGCAACTGTTAAGGGTCCTGCGTCAGCAATTCAGGTACTCAGTGTTAAGAGTTTGTTCTGTCAGGTACAGATTCCAGAAGGAAGTTCACCTGCTAGGAAATCCATGGAGCAGTTCTATTGAAGAGTCTGAACAGAGAGATGTTTCTGCTATTGAGGTCTTATTTTCATATCTGTGTATTTGTAAGAATAATGGTGCCCCTTCCCATTGAACCAGTTAATGCCATTCGCATAAGAGGTGTGTTCGCCTTTGAGGTAGAGGCCATTCAGGTTGGAAGTGTGGCAGGAACTGTACCACCAGGCACCCTTGTAAGTCACAGCACAGCTTCCTGTTTCATGGGTATCGTTGTCTTTATCTCTTGTAGAGAATGCCATGCCCTTGTGTCCTGAGAAAGAATCACCTGAAAGGAGAATAAAGCAGATAAGCACTGAATTTACCTCATTCCCTGCTGCAACACTGGGTGCGGTGGTAGAAGAAGATGCAAATTTCCTACTAGGAGGAGTTAAGCAAGGGGTCAAATAAAACGGGCGGAACACCTGCTTTGCATGTCGAGCATTGTCAATTTGGTCTTGGGCATCTCCAGGAACGGCTAGGAAAGGGTCACTGTAGAGTCAATGCCAGTCAGTGTAAGCAATACTGAGTCAGATGGACCAACATCTGAGTCAGTACAAAGGCATCTAATATAATCTTGTTATTATAGAATTCTAATATGCAAAGACATTTAGAGTATTGTGTACAGTTCTTGTTGTGTCACCTCACAAACAGCTGTCACAGAACTGGAAAAGATACAAAAAAGGGCACCAAATATCAAGAAGTTGAAATAACTTGCCTATAAGGAAAAGCTTCAATGTTTCGAGCTGTTTCGTTTAGGGCCCCCTCCACAAGAATGCGCCTTTGCGCCTGGTTCCGCGATTATGCGCATTATCGCGGAGGCGCATTTACTCACAATCCCTCTGCATGGGAGGCGGCGAGAAGCGGCGAAGCGCATTAAAAGATGCCCAAAAAGCGCTTTCCAGGTAGTTAATGCGCATAATCGCTTGTTCACACAGCGAAAATGCGCTTTAACGGCCGGAGCAAAATAAAAGTCGCTATTTAACGCGCGTTCGAAAATGCGCATTATCGGGGAGATAACGCGCCTGTACGCCCGTTTTGCGCTCCGCTCGTGTGTAGGTAAAATTTATAATGAGCCTTCAAGGCTCATTAAACGCCCCGTGTGGAGGAGGCCTAGGTCATATAGATTGAGGGCACAATCCGATGGAGATGGCCATAAGCCTCAGAACGCAGAGGGTTACGGCCATCCAATGCAGAGCCTGAGGAGGGGGGGCAATCTTTTCCTCTGAGCTCCTCCCACTCTGCATTTCAGCTAGATAGGCTTTCTCATCTATCTAATTGAGGCATCAGGGAGTGGGAGGGAAGGAGGCAGCAGAAGCCAGAGGATTCCTCATAAGTTGGCCTCCCCAGTCCCCTCCCCCCTTCACCCAGGGGAACACCTCCTTTACTATCCCTCTGAGTTTGCCTTTGTTACCATGGGGAGGCAGCTGGCATGGTTCTTTTCATGCTGGCTGTATCAGGGAGGAGACAGGGAGCTCAGATCCCTGTGTCAAGGGATGGAGCACTGACCCTGACCTCAAATCCAGGAATCTAAATTATCCTATGGCTCCCCTCCCCAGATGCTGTCTAAGGGCCACAGGATTACTCCCTTGTAAAATGATAAGACATGAAAAGCAAATACTTTATGAATTTTATATAGAGGATGTATTTCTACCCCACATCTTCCACCCAATTTGGTTCCTTAGACTGGCTGACAGTACAGATCATATAAAAACCTCAAAGGACTGGCAAAAACAAATATTTCTTCATGCAAAGCATAATTAACATAGAATTACCTATGTAAGATATAGTGATGGAAGGCCAAAAGCTCAGGTATTTTTTAAAGGATTCAGCAAATTCATGGAGGATAAATCTATCAATGGCCAGAAGGCTGCATGCAGTCACACTGAATTCATGCACATCTATACACATCCTTAGCTACAGTAGCTACATGGAACCTCCATATTCAAGAACAATATGCCTCTGATTATCAAATGCTGGGGACAAATGAGAGGAGATGGCCATCACCTTCATATCTTGCCAGAGAACATCCAGAGATATGGAAGAGCTTCTGGAGATATGAGAGACTGCTGGACTAGATAGACCGGTATTCCCAGTGTGGCAACCCTCAGGGGATTTTGGCTGCAACACCCATCCACCCCAGCCAGCATGGCCAATGATGTTGAGACTTGTACCCCAAACTGGAGAGCACCATGTCAGGGAAGGCTGAGACAGGCAATCCCATCCAGGAAGGCAATCTTTATGTTTTTTAGGTTATCTTGAAGTAAATGCTGAAATGAAGGAGCATTTTCTGTGCACTCACCCATGTTGCCATCCAAATGAGAGCCTACTGCTAGTGTGTAGTTTTCATTCTCGCTCGAGATTTTGAAACTGGTATATTTAGCATAAGTTCTAGAGTTGTTGAAGTCCTCCACATCTATCCGCAATTGTTGTGTTCCTGATCCCCAAAAGAATGGAAAATATCAGGGAGTAAACACATTGCTGACAAGACAAACCCCTGAATGGAACCATGATTAGTATTACACAAATTGTTTAGGAGACAGGGGACTCTCATCCCAGGGGCACATGACCACAGTGGGCCATTTCAGGATAAAGGCATCAGGACTGGAAAGGAGAAGGAATGGGCTGCTGATTCTCTTCAGACAGTAAACCTATCCAGGTGTTATAAGTGGTCAAATTCATCCCATGAGTAGGAACGGCTACACCGGGTAGCTCTGCCCTCTAATCATAGAATCATAGAATAGTAGAGTTGGATGGGACCTATAAGGCCATCGAGTCCAACCCCCTGCTCAATGCAGAAATCTACCTTAAAGCATGCCTGGCAGGTGGCTGTCCAGCTGCATCCTGAAGGCCTCCAGTGTGGGAGAGCCCACTAACTCCGTTGGTAATCGGTTCCATTGTCATACAATGTCGCATTGTAACGTAGTACTGCTCAAAGATGTCCATGGATACAGAGTGAATGGCTGCAATGGGGAGGCCTTCGCGCTTAGGCCTCTCTGCTGCAGGTGTTCACCATGTACTCCTGAACAGGGCTAGGGTCTTTGTATTTGGCAGTTTGGGTGAATCACCAGAGCAAACCAGGATCTACGATGACACAGCTGAAGAAAGACGATGTACAAACAGAACCAAAAATGCTCCTATTCATTGCCATTATTATTAGATCTGAATTTGTGGGAGTAATTTACTCCCACAAATTCAGACCTAATTATAATTGTGTAACATTCCATCCATACATAATGGGTGGGCCAGGTAAGGACATTCCTGGATAGGTGACCATGTCTCTTCTGCAAGCACACCGTTGCACATCTACAAACTGTTTATTGGAACTACTTTGCAGCAAAGTTTAGTATTGGTCCTTATGGATGCTGCCCTTTTATATAACCCCCCAAAACTCTTCTCCTCCAGCACAGCCACGCCATAAACTATGGAGGCAAGAACTGTGTTCTGCTCACTGCTCTTCAGAAGACTGAACTTCCATTTGTTACTGAGATTAAAACGTGTAAATCCCCAAAACAAATCCAGGAGTATATTACAGTCGTGTGTGGTTTTGTTAGTAGCCTTGAAGTTGTCCCAGACTTCGTAGATGTGCAGTACATGGTAAAGGCCTTTATAGATTCTAGAGCTGATAAGATTCCATCAGTTACTGTAAGTTACAGAGAACCATTCAAGCAAGTCACATCTTTCTCCATGATTCCTTAGAAATCCCCACTTTCCTCCTCAATTTCTTGGGGAAGCACTAGCATCAGGGTAAAGAGGAAATATTGGCTTACCCAAGCTTGTGAGAAGATGGATTTTATCATTGCCCAGCCAGAACTCTGATGCTTGGTTCCCAAACCCTTTCTTGTAGGACTCCCAACCACAGTAGAAATCCACCGACCCATCTTGTCGCCTCTGGAAGACCTGGGTGGGGAGAGAGGGACAGGGAGAGATGGTACTTCAGTGTTGCAGTGGAACGGTAAGATGGTTTCCTATTCTAGACCCATGCTGGCTGTGCTCTCTCAGTCTGGCTTCAGGGTTTCCTATCTCACAACATAGAGAGGCATCCCATGCAGTTCTGGGGAGCGCCAGTGTGGTCCAGGATCTCAGGCCCAGGGACTAAATCAGGCTCTCGGGGGGTCCCAATCCGACCCTCTGGGATTCCCCAGAAGGCTACCCCCACTTCCTGTAGCCCCACCCCTTCCTTCCAAACTGCATATCATTTCATAGTTTCCAAACTTCTGTGCAGTTCCCCCCCCCCAATTCTGAAAGCTTGAAATGCCTCTCTGAAGGCATAGTTACAGTAAGAGCTTTAAACTATAATATGCTGGTATTTTCAGTATTTTGGGACATGCCTCTTTTGCCTTTGGCGATGCCCATCACTGGAGTGCGCCCCCTAGAGTTTCTCTGAAATGGAATTTGCCTTCTCGGCTGAAAGAGGGTTTGCACCCCTAGATTGAGGTAGTGGGCTGGGGGGGACCTGGGCTAAAATCCCCACAGAGCAACGAAACACACAGGATGACGGTGGCCAAGTGACTATATCAGTGTATTTCAAAAGGCTGTTGTGATAAATTAGTTGATAGGAGAAACAACCGCAAAAAGGTGGAATAAAAAGGAAATATATTCTTTTTATTCCACCTTTATATTCAGCAGGGTTTGCACACCAGACCTCCTCTACAAGACACAATGACTTAAACCAAAAGGTTGTAAGGGATAGATTTGCACATGTTCTCCCATAATGATTCAGATTGATATTCTGAATTCGGCAGGCATCAATTAGCTGGTTCTTGTTGTGGAGTTGGGGCATTTCTACACCATAAACCTGTATCCAAATTGGCCAGCTCTGTCAAAGCTTCTCCCAAAGAATACTGCAAATTTTAGCATGATGAGGTGCTCAGGGTTAACTTTTAGGGATCCCTAGTCCTCCCCCAGAGATCTACAAGTCCCAGGGTCTTTAAAGGCATGCTTATCATAACATGCCACTTGGCCATCGTTCACTAGGTTGCGAATGGATATAATTCTTCCTCTTCCAAGAGGTAAGGCTCACCAGCCAGCCTCCTCCATCAGTCTCCATGTCACAGTAGACCTTCATTGATTTCCCTGTGATGGGGTAGATCGTGTACCAGCCAGTCAGGGTCTCCCCACGTGTCAGGAGTTCCTTGCAGTCTCTGGCTCCTGCCTCTACGAGAAATATTAGGGGGAAAGTGTGGGCCAGTTCATGCCATCTCCAGGCTAGAAGTATGGAGAGGGCAACATGTCAAACACATGACTCCCTACTTTGTGGACAATGTTATGGGTGACGCAGGTGTGGCCATATACATTTGCATGCAACAATTCAGCACTGAGATCATGAGGATTCCTTATAAAAATGAGTGAACAGAGGGTGGCAATTGTATAGGAAACTGCTAGGGTGGAAGCAACCTATGTGTGCATCCAGGGGCCAACTGTGACCCATGGTGTGTAGCTGCTGTACTAATGGTCTACACCAGTGGTCTTCATCTGGTCCAGGCCCGAGACCCACCTTGGATTCCCATCCTGCATTTAAGGCCCCCCATTGGCAAAAGGATAAAAAAACATGCGATTTCCCAAGGCTCGGGAATTTGCGCATTTTTTACCTCCACTCTAATGGTGGCTACTCCCATGCCAATCGGGGCCTTGCATTAAGAGGGCTTTTAAGGCCCTGATTGGTGCATGGCTAATAGCCGGGGGAATTGCACACTTTCTGGTGGTCTCGGAAAATGCACTTTGCCGAGGGTTCAGGAGACTCTGAAGCCGTGGAACACCCTCTTTTTGTGGAGGGGATTTTCCCCCATGAATGGCTTCCTTGTGATCAATGTTTGCAGCCATGTTGTATTAGATTAGACACCAGCTAACCAAGCAGGGCTTAGAAAGAGGATGGTGGACAGCTACCAAGACTCCATGCTTCTCCTGTAAGACCTTTAAGCAAACATATGCTAGTACGTTTTACACTTTGGCACCACCCGTTTCACCTTTAGCCCCACCCATCACTGGAATGCAGCCCCTGAGAGCTTGCCTGAAATTGAATTCAGCCCTCAGGCTGAAAGAGCTTCAACACACCTGATGTAGTGTGTGATTGGTGGTGTTTGAGTCAGGCAGGTTTAACCTATGATCCATCTTTCAATGTAATTGTAGGTTCATTACCTGTCTCTTCTTTATCTCCCTTGGGTCCAGCTTTCCCAGGTGATCCAACAGAGCCTCTCTCACCTGAAGGGAAAAAAACAGTGAGATTTTAGGGACATTTAAAACACCTCTAGGAACACTCTTTCCAAGCCATGTAATATGTTAGTAAAATACGGGGGGGGGGGAATCTTCACGGGTGATTTACTGTGGAGGGGGAGCACTTTGAGGTAATTTGATACACATGACATCATGGCCAATCCACAGCAAAGCCTCCGCTTCCCTCTGGAAAAGGCATAGTTCCTGAAAGTCCTTTTACTGCTTCTTTTTTCTAAAATGCAGCTCTCACTTGGTTTTGCCACAGTGTGCCTTCCCCCCCCACATTAAACCCTGCCTCTGTGACCTTCTATGCATGTGTACTCAGAAATAAACCTCACTCTTTGATTTAGCTCTTTGCTCTTTTAACACTTTAGTGCTTTAATGATATATCGTGGCTCTGCAGGGGAATGAGATTTATTTCTAACTTCTGAGTAAACGTGCCCAGAAGGGGGTGCTTTACAGAGACTCTCAGACCCCCTCTAGAAGGATTCGCTTTGGCGCCTGCCTGCCCGATTATGCGCATATTCGCAGAAGTGCATTTACTCCTAATACCTCTGTACGAGAGGTGGCAAAGCGCATTACAGGACGACCGAAACGCGCTTTAAACTTGTTGACATGCGAAGAATTGCGAAGAATTGCATATTTACACGGCGGTAAGGTGCTTTAACTGCCGCTGCAAATTAAAACTTGTGGTTTAACGCGCATTCGATAATGCACATAATTGGATGTTTAAAGCGCCTCAGCCACCAATTTGCGCTCCTCTCTTGTAGAGGTAAAAATTTTAATCAGCCTTGAAAGAGCTTTAAACCTTTCTTGTAGAGGCAGCCTCATCCAGCATTGGGATATCTTAAAGATTCACTGCTTTTACTCTTTAGTGATATGGGAGTCTTGTTCCTGTGAAGAAAGACTGGCAAGTAGACTTTTTGATGGGATGCCTTTTTCCTGGATGCCTGATATCCATTACAGGACATTTCATGTCCCTGAGCAGGGGAAAGAGAGGGGTGGGGACCAAGCATCTCATATGTGGTTGATGTCATTCATTTCGACTGGCGGAACTCCACCCACCCCACCCCAAAGTAAGGTGGATTTTAATAATAATAATAATAATAATAATAATAATAATAATAATAATTTCTTACCTGCTTCTCCCTCGGGATTGAGGCGGGGAACAACAATAAATATAAATACAAAGTCCATAAAATAGAACATTAAAAACAAATAAAACTAATACATTATTAAAAACATCTTAAAGTTCAACTAGGTAGGCCTGCTAGAAGAGATCAGTCTTCATGACTCTCTTAAATTCAAGAAGACTGCTAAGTTGTCGAATCTCTCCCAGCAGGCGACTCCACAGTCTGGGAGTGGCAGAAGAGAAGGTCCTCTGGGTAACACTTATCAGCATAGTTCTGGCTGATTGAAGTAAATTCTTCCCAGAGGAGATGAGTGTGCAGGGCGGATTATATGAGAGAAAGCGATCCTGCAGGTAACCTGGACCCAAACCATGTAGGGCTTTAAAGGTAATAACCACCACTTTATACTCTGCCTGGAAAGAAATTGGCAGCCAGTGGAGTGATTTTAAGACTGGTGTAATGTGGTCACTCCTAGGTGTATCGGTGACCAACCTGGTTGCCATATTTTGAACTAGTTGAAGTTTCTGGACGAGGCACAAAGGTAGCCCTATGTACAGCACATTGCAGAAGTTGAGCCTCGAAGTTGCCAGCGCATGCACTACCATCTTTAGGTCTTCCAACTCTAGGAAAGGGCGCAGCTGGCATATCAGCCAAAGAGTTTAGAATGCAGTGTGACCTGTGTAAGCCATTGGTTTGGGAGGGATGTAGTCCGCTTTTTTCAACTTAGTGTGCTTCTGATGGACTGAAGCTGATTTCGAGAAAAAGTGGAGAACAGTTGAAAGCGATTCTCAATGTGTTTCCGTGAAGATTTCCCCAGGTTATCTCTTATTATTTATTGTATTGTATTTATTTGTTTCTTGCCTTTTTCTCAATACTGGGACTCAAGGCGACTTTACAAAATTAAAACATATAAATAGAAATATTAAAAAGTTTAAAAGCAGAGAAAAATTGAAAGTGATTCCCAATGCATTTCTGTGAAGATTCCCCCAGGCTATCTAGAGAGCAGAGCATATGATGAGAAGCTGAGAGAGGTGGATTTAGTTTTGAGATCATTAGTTCAATTTTAGCTAAAGGATTTAGAGACTCTAAAAGACCCATTTATGTATGTGGGAGGGGATCACTCAGGTGGTGAGTGAACAGAGTTGATCTTTCCCTCTCCAGCATCACCTGGTTCTCACGGAGGGACAATGCTGATGTGAATAGGGACATCTCATGTGAAGGAGTGACATTGTCCCCTTTCCTTAGAGATGTCACCAGAGCACCATGGGATCCAGCCACAGTAGCAGTTAATTGGCTAATACATAAAATAACCCTTAGGAATGTTCTTCTGGAGCAGAGATGCAGGGCTACCCTGGACACAGTCCCCTCTTGGCAAGCATTCTGGGGAGAGGAAATGTCCTTCCTCCAGCCAGCCATCTCTGCTGCCCCTGCCCCTGGTATCCTCTCTCCTAGACATGGGGTTTGTAAATGCAGAGCATAATGCAGTGGGCCAGTGAGTCCAGTTCCCCCATTGTTATGATGAAGCAGAGCAAAGCTGCTCCCAAATATTCCTGGCAGCAAAACTTCAAGGGAGAAGGGCATATTCTTACCTGGGGGCCCCTGGGGGCCTGGGCTGCCCTTAGCCCCCGGCATTCCACTTGTTCCTGGCACACCTGGAATTCCTGGTATCCCTGCCTGGCCCTGGAGGAAGATCTTGCTTGCTCCACACTCTGATAAACCCTTCAGCTCTAAAAAAGGAAAAAGAGCGGAAACAACAAATTACATGATAAGCTTGTGGGAGGCAAGCTGGTTTTCCTTAGGGAAGGGATGGGGAGCCTGTGGCCCACCTGATGTTGTTGGACTACAACTCCCATCATCTCTGTTGAATGGCCATGGTGGCCAGGACTGATAAGAACTGCAGTCTAATGACATCTGGTTCATTGGTTCCCCCACCTCTCCCTTAGGGACTAGAGCCCCATGTTACATCAAGATAGTACTGAGATGCTAGAAAATCCAATGTGGTGTAAGAGATAATTTTAGTTTTCGTGAAGGGAATGCAGGCCCAGGCCCTTCTGCACTGTATTTTCTCTGAAGGGAGTTATAGCCATCCTACATTTGTAGATTTAAATTTTCCCAAGATATTTCTTGGGAGTCACAATGAATTACAGGGATTTTCTAATTCAACCAAATTTAGAAAGTGAAAAGCCCCCTATTCCTCTGCAGTCCAGTTCTTATGTGAAAAAGTGGCAAAATTAAATTCTTTTGAAGCTGGAACAGAATTAATATCTGCGTTAACTTCTACTATGGGTTTAGTTAAGAGCAATTTCATTTCCTGGGAAGGGAAGCCAGATGGAGAATTCTTGGATGCCCCCCATTGTTGTCAAATTCGTCAATAACTCCAATCTTGTGAGAATCTTGCACTGTTCTGCAGCAAAGTCCCATAAGATTTAATTGTAGCCTCTTCTTCTGGAACACTAGAAATACTGTTTCCTTTAAATCATCTATCATCCCCAGGTTTCCAGATCTGATAGGATCAGTAATCCTCTTCAAAGAGATATATATTAATTTTGAATGCATAGGCAACACTGATTTCACTATCAGATTCCTGAATATACCTATAGGGTACACGTCCCTTTGGGAGAGCAGTTGCTTATTGCTTAAAATTTGTGAGGAGACTACTGTATCATTAAATATCAACAGTACTCTCCAATATCCTGGTGGGCTTTGCATCCAAATGACAGTGCTCAAGTCTATGGCTTTCTTTGCAATAACCTACTTAAATGTAGCCTGACCATATATTTAGAGTTTCTCTTTGTTAAGCAAACATCCCGCACCCTTACCAGGCTCTCTTCCTTACTTATGTTCACTGTTTAAGTTTAGACAGTAAACATATGATTAGAAATTGAAAATTTCCTTTCTCAACAATGCTCTATATGTTCAATGAAACAGCACCATCTAGTGGCTGTATTATAGTGCTGTGTTAGCATTACACACTGTCAATGTGGCATAATTTCCTTTTCTTACAGTTTATCTCATATCTTTTTGAAAGTGGGATAAAGAGGGGAAAGTGTGGAAGATGTCCTAGACATTGACAACATCATGTTGCAAACTTTGGTGAATGACCAATCACGAGCTTGCAATAAATTCCACCTTAATTAACTCCTCACCCATACACTCTTAGAAACCCTTCCTCTTTGATGACCCAGTAATGTTGGTCCCCTTTTTTGAGTAATCATGCTGCTGAAGTTAACTGTTCTATTTTTAGTGATATAATATTCAGTGATATAATATCTCCCACACTCCTGGCTCTCTATGGGGTTTCCTCCTTCCCCCCCCCTTTAGAGTCATGTTAACTTAGAACCCCAGATCCCTTACTTTTTCTTCCATTCCCCCATGTTCATTCTGTCTTAAAATCTCAAATCTATTAAAAGTAGGCATTACAAACTCCATAGAAGGGGGTAAACATTTATTGATAGAAAAAAGTGTCTACTCTACTCTGCTTAGAAGCTGGGAGTTAAGGTTGCTCCATCTGGACATGTATCCACTGACCTGTAATATTTTGCCATAAATTAGTATAACTCAATATATCTCAGCTTAAAACAATTCATACACACCCATACTAGAAAGAGGAAAATCCTATCATATTCACACGTATTAAAATTATATATAGATAGATAGATAGATAGATATAGATATAGATATAGATATAGATATAGATATGAATGAAAGACTAACAACAGAGTAAGTAAGTGTTTATATAATCAGCCAATACCAATTAAAAACAAAATAAAATAAGTCAGGAAAGCAATAAAAACAACAATCACTTATGAAAACCTGAACTGCCAAGAGAAAAAGAGGAAACCTAAAACAACTCTGGGAATCCATCTTATTACTCCTGCCTTACATTTCTCAGAGAATTAATACAGTGGGCCTGTTCAGACAACATGCTAAGCCAGGGTTAGGCAGCTAACCGTTTTCAGCAAATGGTTGGTGAGCGAGTGTAAACCATGGTTATTTAGCCACCATAGTTGGGAACGGTTCACATGACACACTAAGCCATAATGTTTAACTCTAAATGCTTAACCACCATAGCTTAGTGTGTTGGTGGACCAAGCACCGCTCTCTGTAATTTGCAATCACTCTGTACTTAGCAAAAATAAAAGTTTAAACTTCTTTTGGCTCTTATGTTGATGTTACAATCCAGGTTTTCTTCAACTTCACTCCCAATAGTGACACATTTCACACTCAGCTGAAGGAGGGCAGATAAAACAGTTTGCAGCCGTTTATAGCAACTTGGAGAAATTTGCGAGAGAGTTCGCAATAGTTTCACCTGTCCTCCCTACTCCAGCGCTCTATAGTTAATCAAAATGCAAATGGAAGCTTCAGTGTCCTCCCCTCTAACCACACACTCGAGACAAGGTCCAGTTAAGGTCCAGCCTTCCTCCCTTGCTCATTGGAGCTCCTATGACAATTAATAAAAATGCTTACATCTGTGTAATTTTTAAAGATCGATGAAACATAGCTCAGTGATAGGTCTTAAGGAGGGCTTTAGCCCTGCCAAGGTTGAACCAGAACAGTTCATCCCTTGAATTTTTAGGAATTTTAAAATTCTCCCCCTGAAAGCATTTCCCTAAAAATCCACCAGTGCGATATTCCATCTGTTTGCATTTGTGTATTTATGAGATTAGGGAAAGTCAACCCCTTGCATATGGATTCCTTCCTGCCCTAATTCTTATTTCCCCATTAAAAAAAATCAAAAATCTGTGCAAATGCAATGGAATGCAATTCTGGTAAGCTGAAATAGTGTAATGATACAATAGTGCAATGGTGTATTTAAGGGATTAAGGGATTAGGGAAAGTCAACCTATCCATGTTTCAACAAAGTATTGTTGCACTGTAAACCACCACCACCACCCCTGTCCCAGTGCATTTTCCACATTCCTTTTAATGTGAAAATGTACCCCTGGTCATGCCTACTCAGGAGTAAGACCATAGAGTTAAATGGTACCTCTCTCCCTCTCCCTTCACAGTTGAGCACAGAATTGCCCACGTTCCTCTTTTGTCAAGAGAGACCAAGACCAACCTTAGACACACCCGCCCCCAACAAAAACGGGATGGTCTGATAGAGTGCAAGGACAGCGATACATGGGAGGGAGGAGCACATTTATTTTGCATAGAAGAAGGGGAAAAAACAGACTTTGCCCATTCCAAAATGAAACAAAAAATGGAGGGGAAGAAGCAAACTGAGTGCAGAACAGGGACGAGGGCATGTGAGTACTGTGCTGCAAAACCGCATACCAGGAATAGCAAGTATGCGATAAATCACTGGTGTGATGGAGCTCTGAGTCTAGCTACCCAGCAGAAATTAATTTCACTTGTCATTCCCTCCCAGGTTACACTCACGTTCACAGCTGTTGGCTTCTGTCTCCTGTCCAAAGCTCCCTCTTTCCATAGAAACAGCCACCAAGAATGTAAGAGTCAGGGGAAAGCCAAACCAGGAAGCCATCTTGCCTTGTAGAACCTACTTAGCTGCCTCTCTCAGCCTGAGCTGTTGGGCCCCTTATATACATGGCAACTCCAAATAGGTCTGTAACAGAGAAATGAGGAAATGCTCACATTTCCTGGCTAAGGGGAATTTGTGCATCTCGGTTTTGCAATGCCTGCTTTCACAAGAGTTGGCCTACGTGCTGTTATGAATAAGGTATGTTTCTAGAGTAATGACTGAAATCCCTGAATTGTGAAATCCTCCCCTATCAACAGGTGTTTCATCAAACTGAAAAACATGCACCTTTCAGCCACGTTCCATTTGCTGCTTTGTTTGGCATAAGGATTCATCTTGAATTTCCATGCTACAATGTTTTTTTAAAAAAATATATAGTTTGTGGTATATAAGCAGTAGAGCCATAAATAATGTTGGATAAAAGTGTTTCTTCCTTATATCTACACAACCAGTAATTTCACTTTTCAGCTATCTTGCACTAATCATAACATTGAGACAATTGGGACTCATACTGCGTTTACATTGTTATTTCTCATTTTGGGGCACAAGGAACCTATGGCAAGAGTTTCCATCATCAGGTGTTCTGTATTTATTTTAAATAAATCATCTATATTTCTCCCTGTTATCTAATTCGATATTAATTATTAAGCATCCTGGATTGATTTAACAGGAAAACAGGGAAGCCTCGTATTCTACAAGAATAATTATGCTGTAGAAATATTTGTCTTACACTTTCTAAAAATAGAATGTTATTTGGCAGAGTAATGCAAAAGTTGGATGAATTCATACCTTACATTTTCCAGTCATGGGACTTTTTTTCACAAGGAATTTCTCAACTGGAAAATGAATTGACTGAGAGAGTAATTACTGCCTGACAATTAAAAAAGAGCTGATTCACTTTTCTTGTTGCGCATATGGTATATTCCTCTACTGGTATTGTACCCCTCGGCCTTCACATGAGTGCACAGTTGTTTGCAGGTGCCCCAGTGTCAAAACCTTCCTGAACACTGAAGTTTAGTACATCCATTAGAAGGTTAGGAGACAAAGAAGTGAGGAAAGCCAGCATGTTTGAATCCCTTGCAGTGGGCTATCAAGCTGAAGGAAGAACTGCAGGAGGGATGATCTTACCTCCCTGACAAGCCATTGGCTCCTGTCAAAGCCTCGTTCCCAAACAACTTCCTTCCTGATTCCTGCTCCATGAGAATGCCTGAAGGCATCATTTATTGATTTAGAACAACAGTCTTTAGCTTAAATAGGATGATGGTATGGAAAGGAGTACAGGGCTCCGATATCTTTAACTGATGTGATGAGGAGGGATTTTCATCAGGTGTTGCATGCATACAAATGACACTTGCTGAAATTCCCTTAGTCTATACAACTGTTAAAGATACAGGAGCCTTGTCCTCCTTTCCATATGGTCATCCTAGGCTTAAGATCCAGTTCAGAAGTATTCCAAAAGAAATTATCTAAAATCCATGTCATCATAATCTTTTTATGAGGCCAGCTCAGCAGTCGGAAAATACCGTGCAAAGCTTTTGAGTTTTCCCTTAATCAGGCAAGATGTTAAACAAAGGGGGGGGGGGAGCAGTGGGAGAAGGAAAATAGTGGCGGATGTTCAAGCCTCGGCGTCTGCATCTGATTACAGTCTTATGATGAAAAATGGGAGGAGGCTGCAGAAATTCAAATTAGGCTCCAGGTACAATGATGTTTTGGCGTTACACCTGAGACCCTGCCAAACGTTGCTTGGGAAGAATAAACAATTGGTGATACCCCATTTTTGAAAATATAAAATCCAGCTGTTACTCAAAAAATGTTTCCATCCATAATCACAACACAGTTTCCTCGGTGGTGGACAACTCAACTCGAGAAAAGCTAGACAGATTGGCCAAAAGAAGAAAACGAAAATCCTTATCATCACAATGGCTTGATCAGGCCAATTGAAAAGTCATGGAACGGTATGCACCAGATGCAGACTCCATGGCTTTAACAGCAGCCACTCTTCCCCCCCTCCCATCCCCAAAACTTTTTTTATGTCCTACCCAAAGTAAACTGCCTCCTCTTAAATACTAACTAATGCTATTCAGACCACAGTGTGCTAGAAGGAACAGGGTCACTGGGAGGGTTAGCAAATCGAAAATAAACTGGAGTCATCACATGTACATAAGATAGATTTGTTTTGCAAGAAGCTTCCTCAGATAAACTCGTTACTTTAGCTGAAAAAACAAAAATGATAACAGATGGACTTTTAGTTTTTAATTTTCCCCAGAGGGAGGTTACACATTGGCTGAATTCGGATGACACAATAAGCAACTGGGTGGGGGGAAACAATCGTCAGTTGTATTGACTATCATGTTGTCTGAATGCTGCCATAATCAACTCAGCGCTGATCCTAATCCACACCTAAGTTGATTATTTATTACCATGTTGTGTGGAGAGTACCCCCTAGATGAAGAACTGTAAAGTTGATTATTACCACACCATTGACTATCGTGTTGTCCGAATTCAGCCATTCAGTCTAGTTATTTGTTTATACGAGATATCCAAGTTATAAAGACTATTGTGAACTCACCACCAGCTTATAAACTATTGCCGTGGATAAAGGAGGGATTCACTCCTCACGTCATTATAGAAGTTATTCTGTAGAAAAGTAGATAGATAGATAGATAGATAGATAGATAGATAGATAGATACATACATACATACATACATACATACATACATACATACTGCATGGTATACTGATAACTTCAAATAAAGCAAATGGCAAAAGTCAAACCTTTGATACATCACCCATATCTCAGAAATTCCTTATTTTTGCCATACTGAACATTCAGTTAACCACGGCTTCAATCCTGCCCACAGTTTGGTTAATAGAAACCCATAAAATCAATAGCAGTCTAACTAATCTAAACAGGATTGAAAACTTTGCCCTTCCTCAAGGATGGGGTTTTTTTTGTTATTTGCCTGTGTGTGTGTGTGTGTGTGTGTGTGTGTGTGTGTGTGTGTGTGTATAATCTGTAAATGATGGGGTGGGGGCACTCATAACTGCATCACACTTAAAAAACCCTGATCCCTAAACTTATTATTAGCAATTCTCCAAACTATACTCCGATACCAGCAGCCAGAGCCAGCTAGAACACCCACCTATCCCATTCCCACAAAAACATTGACTGTCACTCAGAACTGTTGAAGGTTGCACAGTTCTTTTTTGCTGTTCCCTCCCAAAATGCTAATGTGGAATGTGTTTTCTCTCTAATGCAAAGCCAGTGGACAAAGGAAAGCAGTCTGTTCTTTCCTTTTCAGAACCAGCATTGTGCCAGGACAGCAAAAAGAACAACCTAAACTACCACAAAGAAATTAGTACAGCAACTAAAAATAAATGTTAATTTCAGATACATTGAACGCCTCACTTGTTCTTTATTTCAGTGATTTTAACATTAACATGTGAGATAAAACAGGTTTGTCTTAATTGTGAGCTGTAGAATCAGACATGTGACCAAGACCTAGAGATGCAAAATTCCCAGAAATTTTGAAGCCATAGGGAAAAAACATTTTTTTCCAAGGGGGGGGGGTCAGGGGGGGAAATGGAAATGTTTGGAAAAATTAAGATGCAATATTAGCAGTTTTTACAGATTGAAAGTCACTTTGTTACCTTAGGAACATAAAATGTAATTATGTATAAGTTGGTCTGGCATAAAATTATCACATTTGGTATATTCAAAGTACAGTGAATTCAAACAATTATTACAAACTGAATTAACTTTTAATTTTTTTTACTTTATTTGGTAACAAATGGAGCTACAAGCTCCTGAACTGTAAGGAATATCTGAACTGTAAAGAACCTCTTTGGTTTTGCCAGTTTATGAGGAACAGGCAAAAAAGTTTTTTTTTTAAAAAAACAGAAGAAACCATCAACATTAGTAACAAAGAAAAGCATGTCTCTGCTAGTCCTTCACAGTGTCAAGCAGATATAAAGCACCCATTCCCATAAAAATATTTTAGAAATCATTTGGAGAAGTAATATATGAACACCTTGTCTTAAACATTTTATTCATCATGCTAAAAGAAAACATTCCATAATCCATTTTTTTCTACATTTTTTTTCACTTGTTCCAATTTTTCGGAAAAAAACAAAAAAGTCTTCGAAAAAAATGGAAAACCCCTTTTTTTAATTTTTCTGGTTTTTTTTCTGGGCCTTCACATCTCTACCAAGGCCATGTCGGTATGGGCATGCCCCCCCCTTGGGGGGCTGTCATGTCAGGATAGTTAATTAGTTATGGCCCCTTGGTGGCTGGGCATGTTGTTGAGCATCGTTCTAAATTTAAAAAACCATTTATTAGAAGCACCACTAGTACAGCACTTTATCGACTATTCTCATTATTATGATGATTTCAGATTTCTGGTGATTGATAGGATCCACATGCACAATTACAATTGGTGTAATTATGACAATCTACTCCTAAGAAGAGAGTCGGAATGGATTTTCAGATTGAATTCAATGCAGCCCAATGGCTTAAATGCCAATACAGAATACTCTCCATATTTGGGTTAGTCACTGGCTGTTTTCACCTGAGTAATTAGCCTTTACTGATATAAAGTCCCTGCAATTCATTAACAACTATCAGCTGTATAACAGCTCACCACATCTGAGGCTTCACGATTTTGGCCAGGACTTCAAGGTTTGACTTTTGCCATTTGCTTTATTTGAAGTTATTAGTATACCATACAGTTTATATCAGTATATATGTACTTTTCCACAGTAAACATCTATAATGACTTGAGGAATGAATCCCTCTTTTATCCATGGCAATAGCCTTCATGATGGTGATGAGTTCACAACATTCCTTATAACTTAGATATCTCATATAAACAAATAACAAGACTGGATGTGTAACCTCCCTTTGGGGTCAAATTAAAAACTACAATTCCCTCTTTGACATTTTTTACTTTTCAGCTAAAATAATGAGTTTATCTGAAGAAGCCTGTCATGAAACGGGTTGATAACTGGAAGCCTGTACCTCTGCTTATTCTCGTTGTAAATATTAGCATTGTAAAAATGGTTCGTTTTGCAAAAAAAATTTGCTTATTCTTGTTGTAATATTAGCATTGTAAAAACGGTTCATTTTGCAAAAAAATATTTGCTTATTCTTGTTGTAATATTAGCATTGTAAAAACAGTTTGTCTTGCAAAAAATATCCACTTTGTTTTTGATCATTGACTGTTTTATTTAAATACTCTTCATTCAGCTGTGTAGCTTACTTAAATTGTAGAATTGTTTTTCACTAGTACACAGTTATTTCTGGTCTTAGCAATGATTCTGTATATATAGTTTATATAAATTATACAGTTGATAAAAAGTATTTGCTCACCCCAATTTTGAATATTCTCATCATCTGCAGTTGTGTGCCTTATGCATTATATCTGTTAAAATTTGTCAACTGCTGCCTTCCTTTTTTTGTGTAACATTCCATCCATACATAATGGGCAGGCCAGAGAGGGGCATTCCTGGTAGGGCTGTGCACAGATCCGGATCCGGATCCCGAATCCAAAGCGGCTTGGGGTGAGTCGGACCTCCAAAAACCAGATCCGAATCAGATCGGGGAGGTCTGAATTGATCCGGATCGGATCAGGGAGGTCCCAATCGATCCGGATCGATCCAGAGATTTGGACACCATTTTAAGTGTTTTTCCCCATAGACATGCATTGGGGGAAAGAAAGGGCTATAAATTCTTTATTTTTAAAGATATAAAAATGAAACTTGGGCACATTGCAGATGGGCTGTAGCATCTTAAAGTAGCAGGCCAGTGCTAGGCTCGAGTTAACTTTTAAACAAATTAAATTCATTTCTTTTTTTCCTCTCTCACCATCATGACAACCCTTCAAGGTAGGTCAGTCCTAGGCCTATGAGGTAACTTTAAAACAAATTAAATTAGTTTCTCCCCTCCCCCCCCACCCTCAATGCATGGCCAGGGCTGCCTTGAAGCTGTCATCATAATTTTCCTTGTCCCCCACAGAAAACAAAAACTACAACTCCCGGCATGCCTTTTGCTGTGGTGCCCAACTTGCCCATTGGGAGTCCTGCTGCTGAAGGTCATAGGAAGTGAAGTCTGGCTGAGCCAGTCCACACTACACTGTGCAATCGGTGCCCATAGGTAGGCCTTGAGGGAACTGGCTGGCTGGCTGACTGACAGTTAGCTTGGTTGCTGTTGGCAACGGGCCTAGAGCTGCAACCACCTTCCCTCCTGTTCTTGATGAGGCCTAGCAACTGAGGCAGCTGGCCCCAGGTGCTCTCCCTCCAGGCCCAGGAGGGCGAGCCACTACCAGATGATGGCTGCCAGAGCCTGATAAGTCTTCCCTTCTGCCTAAGGCATGCTGGGAGTTGTAGGCATAAGCCTAGGAATAATGTGTTAGTCTTTGAACTAACTGGAGAGCAGGCAACTGGAGAGCAGGCCTTATTAGTTGTGGCACCCTGCTCATGAATTTATTTTTCCCAGGCAGGCTGGCCAAGTGACTGCATTAATGCCTTTCCAGTGCCAAGTCAATTCCACCACCACCACCCAAGGCCTTTAACATGATGAGACTTTTTATGATGCATTTTTTGTTTTGTTTTGTCATAACTAAACCACAACATTCCAAGACAGATGCAGGAATTACTGAATAAAGTTCATGATTTTTATGTAAAAGCCTGACTATACCATTGAAACAGAAGAGTGAATGGAAGAATGACTGATAGCTGAGGCTAGAATGGAATGGGGGGGGGGGGTGAGTGACAGTTGGAGAAAGTCAGTTAGAAGGAGAACAAAGACATTTAGTGAGAGGTCAGGAAAGTGGGGGCTGGGTTAGGACTGAGAGATAGTGACCTGGTTTGCTAACCCCTACGTTATTTTAAATCAGCCATTTTACATGCTAGTACTACACCTCCCAGCATGCCTCGGGCAGCCTGTAGATGTCCGCATCCTCTGAGACATCCTCTTGTTGCCGATGCTGCTCCTCGATAGAGCATCGAGGATTAGCATAGCCAAAGAGGGGATGTAAGCAGCTGTCAGTGGACATGCCCAGCTCCAGCCAATCCTGCTGGGATTGCCTTGTCCTGCACTTCTCACCCATCAAGTACTCCATCTGGAGCCTGTACTGAAGGGGCAGGGCTGGGCCAGGCACTCTCCCCCTTTGTCAAGTCTGTTTCTGGGCATGCGCAGAGTGCTTCCCTTTCCTCTCTCCTTCCCTCTTAAGGGTGTAAGCTGTGTGTACACTTCCCCCAGTTTCTGAGAAAACAGTGATATCAGGACAGGGTGCCTTTGAGCATGTCCAGAGTTTGGCCTCTTAACGACACACTGTTGTATCTAGTTGTGATTTTAAAACCACACATGGCAGGTGGGAGGAGGCACCGCAAATGGTTGCAGCCCATTTATGTGGATTGTTTCCTTTTATGTGGAATTGGGTTGACTGCTCATGACTGACCTTAAGAATCACAATGGCTGCTAAAGGCCAGTAAGTCTGGCCTCCCACTCAAGGCATACTGGGAGTTCTGCACAAGGCATGCTGGGAGTTGTAGGCGTAAACCTAGGTTTTTATTACATTCTTTAAAAAATACTTAAACCCCCCAAAATCATGTTTTTAGTTTTTTTCAGATTCATGTACACGAAAATCTGTCTGGGTGAACAGTATTAAGGCAGTACCATATGTGGAAGTGGGTAAACATTTCCGGACATATGTGATGTACACATACCGTATTTTCCGGCGTATAAGATGACTTTTTAACCCTGGAAAATCTTCTCTAAAGTCGGGGGTCGTCTTATACGCCGGGTATAGGACGGACGGAGGGGGGCTGCAATAGCCGCCGGCGCCGGACGGGAGCGGGTGTCCCGGAAAGGTAAGGAGAGGGTGCACGGAGAGGAGGTGGGGGCGCGCGGAGGGGAGGAGGGGTGCGACAAACCCAGCAGCTAGTGGAGAGAAGTGGGCCAGGCGCCTGGGGCTGCCAGGCACGGGGGGGGGGGTGTTTCGGGCAGCATTCGCTGGAGGGACCCTAGAGCGGGTGGCGGCAGCTGCTGTCGTGTGAGGAACCTCGGGAAAAGGGACAGTCCCCCCCGCTCCTTTCCCCGCCACCTCCCCCCCATCCTACCCTATCCTACCCCCGCCTCCCCTTCCTCGCTTCCCCCCCCCGGCTTCCCACCACGGCCGCTCTCGGCGAGGAAACTCTGGCCTCCGCTTCCTCCTCCTCTGACTCGGACACCGGCGGAGCCTCCCCACCACCGCGGAAGAAAGCGCGGGCCTCCCCGGCAGCAGCGGCGGAGGGAGCAGGAGAGCCCGGGGCTTCCGCAGGCAGAGCAGGCCTCACTTTGTCCCCGTCCCCCTCGCTCTCCGCCGGGCTCGCCCCCCTTGCTGCCAACCCCCTCAGAGCCAGCGGCAGCGGCAGCGCCATACAGGCCAACGGGGCAGGAGGGAGTCAGCAGCAACAACTGCCGCCGCCGCCGGGTCCGGAGCTGGGCTGCCTCAGCGCTCAAAATGGCGAGGCCTCGTCGGGCTTGACCACTGGGGAGCAACTGGCTCACGCCAACGGGTTGCTGCCGTCGGCCAACAACAACGGCTGCGGTGGCGGTGGGCCGAGTGTCAACCACGGGGTCTCGGCCCCTGGGAGTCCTCTGCCGAGATGGGGGGAGGCAGCAGCGGCGGTGTCGGCGGCAGCGCCCTGAAGAAGAAGCGGCTATCGCAGTCCGATGAGGACGTGATCCGGCTGATCGGGCAGCACCTTCATGGGCTGGGCTTCAATCAGACTGTTGATCTTCTCATGCAAGAGTCAGGATGTCGTTTAGAACATCCTTCTGCTACCAAGTTCCACAATCATGTCATGGAAGGAGAATGGGATAAGGCTGAGAATGACCTGAACAAACTTAAGCCTTTAGTCCATTCTCCTCATGCAATTGTGGTGATGCACGTATGAATTGCAACAGGCATCTTCTGAAAAGCATTGCTATTCTCATTCACATGGAAGGGAGTGCCTCTCTTAAGATGGCGCTTGCCATCTCTGTTTTTTATAAATACTTATATTAAAAATGACTACAGTTTGTAAAACTGTTGAGCGATTAACTGGGAGTGAGCACCTTTTTAGTCAGTCGAAATATTGTTTTTTAATTCACCTAATTTATTTACTAAATGTTGCAACTGTAGTTAATAATCTCAATATTCATAGTTTGCACAATAATAAGTACAATGTCTATGACCTATTGTGTTAAACTTCTTATTTGACCTCAAAGGTTAGATTTTTGTTTGTTTGTTTTTAATGATGTATTTTTTCTTGTTTTTTAAATTTTAACTGTTTTGTGATTCTTGTGTTTTATATTGTGGTTGTTCCCCGCCTTGATCCGGAGGGAGAGGCGGGTTATAAATTATTATTATTATTATTATTATTATTATTATTATTATTATTATTATCAGGGACGTCCATGCACACCCCTAGCAAATTACCATATTGAAATCAAATCTGATGTTTTTTTAATTTTTATTTGGTGTGCGTTGGAAGAGGGGTAGTCTTATATGGCGAGTATATCCCAAACTCTATATTTTAACTGGAAAAGTTGGGGGTCGTCTTATACGCCCAGTCACCTTATACGCCGGAAAATACGGTAGTTTCTCTTAAATATTTCAATGAACAAATTGTAATACTTTGAGAAGTGACTTGCATTTTCAGACAGAAATATTCGGAATATATATTTGCAGCTAACTGCTGCAAATATAACCTAACTGCTGCTCCCAATGTGTCATCTGCAGGCAAAGAGGCACCCGTGAAGGCCTCCCCCAGCACCCACAAAGTCTCACCATCTCTCTCTCTCTCTCTCTCTCTCTCTCTCTCTCTCTCCATGCTGGATCAGACCAAGGGTCCATCTAGCCCAGCACTCTGTTCACACAGTGGCCAACAAGCCATCGGCCAGGGACCAACAAAGCAGGACATGGTGCAACAACAACCTCTCACCCATGTTCCTTAGCAACTGGTGCACGTAGGCTTACTGCCTCGAATACTGGAGATAGCACACAACCATCAGGGCTAATAGCCATTGATAGCCTTCACCTCCAGGAATTTATCCAACCCCCTTTTAAAGCCATCCAAATTGGTGGCCAGCATTACATCTTGTGGTAGTGAGTTCCATAATTTAACTATGCGCTGTGTGAAGAAGTACTTCCTTTTATTTGACCTGAATCTCCCACCAATCAGTTTCATGGGATGACCCCCAATTCTTGTATTTTGAGAGAGGGAGAAAAATGTCTCCCTATTAGGGATGTGTATCGTATCGTTAAAATGTACGATAACAATACGATAAGGTCATTATCATGCATGTGTTTAATGATGACGATATGATAGAAAAACCTACAATAATCATCAGAGACGATAATTTTCGGGCGATTTTATCGTATTATCGGACTGCCATATAAATATACCTATAACTTCTGTATTTTAAAAGTTAGAGGCTTGAAACTTGGTCACAGTGCTTATGGGGTATGCCTAAGTATGCATATGAAATTTGAGATCGATCTCTCAAACCCTCGATTTTATATGAATTTTTAAAGATCGTTTTCGTTCTGACAGGTCTGAATGAACGCACGTGGCGAGCTGTCATTCTGATCTGTCAGAACTGAAATGATCTTTAATAAATTCATATAAAATCAAGGGTTGGAGGGATCAATCTCAAATTTGGCATATATGTGTAGCAGATGTGTTAGTGACTAAAACAGTGCCTTCCATGAAAGAACCTTAAGCACCACCTTACACAGAAGCTCAAAGGGTGGGTAATAGTAGGGCACCCTCCCCACCAAGTACAACAAATCACCATGATATCCTGCCTTTCCATCAAGAAGTCCAGGACAGTGAACTTGATCCTCCTCCTCACCATTTTATTCCCACAACAATCCTGTGAGGTGGGTTATGCTGAGAGTCAGTGACTGGCCCAAAGTCACCCACTAAGCTTCATAGCCAAATGGGGACTAGAACCCAGAACTGAGTCCCAGTCCAATATTCTAATCACTGCACCATAATGATTCTTGAACCTTTGTAACCAAATGGACACATCAAGATTGTTTGGCCAGTGTTTTAGCATTGTATATTAACATTGAGGGGTGAAATGCCCACTGGCTGCCAGTATGTTTCTAAGTTCACTTAAATATTCTGATGGATCATCTTTAAAGCCTTTTATCCTGGGCCCCACATCCCTGAATTTGCAGTTCCTGGAACAATCCCGCACGCCAGCCTTAGTCTTCTTCACAGGCTCTGCTTTGAGTTCCTAACTTTTTTTTGATTGATTTGTACTACTTTCATGCTGCTTAATGTCCTGAATGCACTATGCAATTTACAACATAGTACATATATGAAACAGTATAAAAACCAATGTAGAACCAATGCAAGAATATAAAAAAATTCAAAGTGTTACAACAAAGACCACCATATAAATCTATATCTGCTAATACAAGAGAAACCATCTCTGTAGTTATTGCAAAGTTGGTATCTGACTCCTAGAAAATTGGCATGCGTTAAATCTGGTTCCTCTCCCATATGCTGGAGGGGATGCCAAGTGGTTGGCATGTAGCAGCACATGTGTGGGAATGTGCTGAGACTCAAAAATTCTGGACTACGGTGTTTTCTGAGATTACCCAGATTTTAAAAGTTGAAGTACATAGGAATGCGGAATTGGCTCTACGGAATTTATTTGTTGAAGTGAATATGAATTTGAAGCATAAAGAGCTAATTTTACATCTTTTGTTTAATGCTAGGAAAGTAATTGTGTTGCATTGGAAGGATTTTCAATTCACAGACTTGAATGAGTGGTATAAATTGCTTTGGAAGACAGCAATAATGAAAAACATTGCCATAAAAATTACATATCATGAGAGGACAACAAAAGTGTGATTTATTTGTGGCTGTTTGGTTACCGTTTCTTGAATATACTAATATGATAGAATTTGGCCGGACAGTACCAGAAAATTATAAATCATTATGATGGTTGTAAATGTTTTATTTTCAAAAGCTGAATATGTTTTATTTTCAAAAGCTGAATATGCTTCCTGAGGGATTCTGTATTTTTGTACTTTCTAACTCAATGTAGGGGTGGGAGGGGAGGGGGGGAATTGTTGTATGGTTTTGTATTTTGTAAAACACAATTAACATTATATATGATTAAATAATTCAGAAATAAATAAATACAATGAAGGCCATAATAAAATCAAGACCCACTTCCAGAATTAATTTCAATTAATAAAAAGTGGTGGGGAAGGGGAGAAGTCATTACAAGGAGTCTGGTTTTTATGGCATCCCCATGGAGGAGAGAAGACCTAGCCCAGCTCTCTCTGTGTAAAACATTCTGATTCAGGTGTTGTGAAGTGGTATAAAAGTTCTATCATTGGTATTTGATTTGCACATCCTTTCACATATCCAAGTCATTGTGACGTTGCACTCAGTAAAGAACAGCAAGTGCAGCAAGCAAGGTAGCTTCTTTTTAAGAAAGATAATGATGGCACCATGGTTTCCATTTACATCTGATGTCGAAGCCCTTTAAACTTTTGATCAAATTCCAAACAAATATAATGGCTTATATTTTTATTTATGCATACAAACACAACCAATCAAACACTACTTTTATGCTTTATAGCTTCTATTTTCATTCTTGGAATGTATAATTGGTGGATGTTTAATGATCTTGTATAATCTCTTTTGCAGGAACATAATCACTTTATTCATCTCCAAATGATTTCCCCTTAATAATAATAATAATAATAATAATAATAATAATAATAATAATATATTTATTTATCACCCGCCTCTCCCAACGGATCGAGGCGGGGAACAACACCAAACACAAAATACAAAAACTGATTAAAAGCAGATAAAACCAGTACATCATTAAAACACCAATAAAACACCAATAAAACACTTTAAAATTCATCTGTGTAGGCCTGCCAGAAGAGATCAGTCTTTATAGATCTTTTAAATTCCTGAAGACTAGTAAGTTGGCGAATCTCTCCCGGCAGGTCATTCCACAATCTGGGAGCGGCAGAAGAGAAGGTCCTCTGGGTAACGGTTGTCAGTCTAGTTCTTGTTGACTGTAATAAATTCTTCCCAGAGGACCTGAGCGTGCGGGGCGGATTGTATGGGAGAAGGCGATCCCACAGGTAACCTGGACCCAAACCATGTAGGGCTTTAAAGGTAATAACCAACACTTTGTACTTCACCCGGAAACTGATTGGCAGCCAGTGAAGAGATTTTAAAACTGGTGTAATGTGGTCACCCCTAGATGTACCGGTGACCAACCTGGCTGCCATATTTTGAACTAATTGAAGTTTCCGGACTAGGCACAGAGGTAGCCCTATGTACAGTGCATTGCAGAAGTCGAGCCTCGAAGTTACCAGTGCGTGCACTAGTGATTTTAGGTCTTCCAACTCTAGGAAGGGGCGCAGTTGGCGTATCAGCCGAAGCTGATAGTAGGCACTCCTGGCAGTCGCATCTATCTGAGCTGTCATTTGGAGCGACGGATCCAGGAGCACCCCCAAGCTGCGAACACAGTCTTTCAGGGGGAGTGTAACCCCATCCAGAACTGGTTGACACACCTCCAACCCCAGGTTGTGGCCCTTGACAGTAAGCACCTCCGTCTTGTCTGGATTCAGCTTCAGTTTGTTTTTCCTCATCCAGCCCATTACCGCCTCCAAGCATTCATTCAGAGGAGACACACTATCCTTAGCTGATGCTGTTGTCGAAGGCATAGAGAAATATATTTGGGTGTCATCAGCGTATTGATAGCACCCCGCCCCATGCCTCCGGATGATCTCTCCCAGCGGTTTCATGTATATATTAAACAGCATTGGGGATAGGATGGCACCTTGTGGTACACCACATAGCTGCTCCTTCTTTGAAGAGCAACTATCCCCAAGCATCACCATCTGGAACCTGCCCGAGAGGTAGGACCGGAACCACTGAAGCACAGTGCCCCCGAGTCCCAATTCCCTCAGGCGTTCCAGAAGGATACCATGGTCGATGGTATCGAAAGCCGCTGAGAGGTCCAGGAGTACCAACAGGGACACACTCCCCCTGTCAATACTTAAGCGTAGATCATCCACTAAGGCGACCATAGCGGTCTCAACTCCATATCCTGCTCTGAAGCCAGTTTGAAATGGGTCTAGAAAATCTGTATCATCCAAAACTGCTTGCAGTTGGAAGGCAACCGCCCTCTCGATCACCTTGCCCCAAAATGGAAGATTTGATACTGGCCTATAGTTATTAAAGTCCAGGGGATCCAGGGAGGGCTTTTTTAGAAGTGGCCGTACTACCGCTTCTTTTAAAATTAAAGCTAGATGGTTTCAGTCATTTTCACTTGCTATTTCTCATCATAAATATCTTGTTGAGACAAATGATTAATTGCCAGAATTAAAGTCTTCATCTCCAGTGTAGATCTTTATCACCACTCCAGGATTCTTCATCGCTGACTGTTGCCATCTTCGTTGCCTATCTCTCTTCCATTCACACTGAAATGGAAGAATTCAATTTCAAAGTATCAACAGCAGACAAGCCCTCAATCATGTCTCTGCATTGCAAGGCAATATTGTGTTCAAAAAGCTGATATGCAGCTCACAGCAATATGAACAAATGATAGTAGGAACAGAGCTTATGAAACCATTTTGCTTATCATCTGGGTTTTAATGACCTAAAATAATAGAGTGCAGAACCTTTTTTGGTCTGGAGGCCAGATTCCCTCCCCCCTCCAGGACCAATCAAAAGGCTGTATGAGATCAAGGAGCTAGGCCTCTTCCCAAAGCCCCTCCTCTGACATTATCATGCCTCTCTGTGCCAATTTCTCAATGGAGAAAGAGACTCGGACAGTGCTTGGAAGAGTGGCCAAGACAGGCACCTGCTTTGCATGCTGCCACTCATCCTAACTGGGATGGCAAGTGGCATACAAAGAGATTTGGCAGTACTTGCAGGCCAAGCACTGAATACCAGCCTCGGAATCACCACTATTATCTTTGATCACTGACTGGGAAAAAACAGTGGGGATTCCTGGAGTGTGGGGCCTTTATCACACCTACTATTCCCCCCCCCCCCGGGTTGCTTCTGCGGCTTCCCCCTCCGTTTCGTATTCGAGTCTAGCATTTTGAATCACACGTGGTCAGTATAGCTGCACTACCTCAGCTTTGGCCTATTGAACTTTGTCTGTTTCGGACTTTGCCCGTTGAGGGATGAATCGAAAGAGCAACTAAAACCTGTGACCTCAGGGTGAGAGAAGAGCAGGAGGGGGACAACATCATGTGAACCCAACGCTGAAGAAGTGGAGCAAAGCCGAGGTGGGTGTGCTTAAAACTGCCTGTGTGGTGACCTGGGAGAGGGGCATGGCCTCAGAGGAAAGCTCCACAGGCTGGATTGTCACCTTTGATAGGCTGAATTTGGCCTGTGGGCCAGAGATGCTGCACCCCTTAATTAGCATAATATATTAAATTTACCTAAATTTGCAAATTATCACAGTCATATGCACTGAAATATGGTGATAGAAATAATAACCTACTTAATTTCAGTTGCTTACAATTCTTATTACTAGAAGGGAAGTTAAAGTAGTATTACTGAAATGCCAAATAAATGCAAATTTTATATACAAAGTAAATATAAAATCCATCCTTTTAGATTCTTTTCCATAAAAATTGCAGTAATGGGGAAAGAAAGTCTGTGGAACCTGCACAATGGTGTATTTTTCAATTCCAGAGGCAAAATTTAATTGCAGTCAGAGCCTGAATTGTTGAATGTTTAAAGAGGGATATTATTTTTCTTAAAATGTAGCTGATGTCAGTGTAACCATTTTGCCCAATGTTTTTTCTCATCTAGAAAGGAAGATGGATTTGGAAACCAGATTATTGCCACTGGAGCACCTTTAGGCAACAAGTAACAACGGTGTTGTCTGAGCCCACTCTCTCTATGCTGCTGGTCATTGTTGATATTTTTTGTTACCGGTTATATATCATGCTGCTGTAGTAGGCTGGCTCTCTTGTTGTGTTTTGAGGTTGTTGAATTTGGTTGCATATTGTAAGCCATTCTACTCCGTTTTGGTGGAAGATGCCAGGTAAAACCGTTTTAAAGAAAGAAACCTAATACTGCTCTTATGGCCCAGCTGACACAACACTTTTTCCTTGCATGATGAAATTAATTCTCAGTACGTCTGTGATGTTTTAACAGAATTAATATTGTGTCCAATATCAGGACACAGTATATATGGAGTATCAATCTCACAAACGTACATATTTGTTTTGCCACAATTAATACATTGTAGCACAGAGTTCCATAATTCAGTTATCAAAATAATTTTATATTGATATCTAACATCCCTCTTTGGAAATTGCTAAAATCTTGTTTGGTTGGTTTTAAATGCAAGCGCAGTGATCCAGCCCTGGCTGCTGCTTTGGCCTCGTCCTGACGTCCTGCCTTGTCTCTCCCTGCCCTGAAAGCTTTGTAGCTTCTAGGGCTCATAATAAGTGTGTGCACACTAAAATATGCTGGAATTTGGGGCAAGGCTCCTTGTGCCTTTGGCAATGGCCACCAACCAATGTGGCCCCTGGGGGCTCCTACAAAATACAATTTGGCCCTCAAGCTGAAAGAGGTTTCACATCACGGCATTAACCAGTCAATCTGTGAACATACAGAAAGGACACACTGACAGGCTTGGTATCAGGAGAAGCTGGGTCTCGGGAGGCAGGCATTTTGGATTATAGGAGGGTATTGGATACACAAAATCTCCACAACACGCTCTATAGAAATATTTCCAATAAGGTAATAAACTCACTACTTTTACACGCATGCTGAGAATTAAAGTGAAAATGCTGTGGAGATTAAACTACTTGGAAGTGGGCTGCCTTTGACTCGTAGGGTGACCATATGACAGGAAAAAACAGGATTTGTCAGGATTTTTGCTAACAAATCTGAGAGGGGGGGGATTATGAAATTTGACGAAAAACCTGGATTTTCCCCCCCTCCCCAGCTAAAGGGCAGCTCTACTTTAATGAGAATTAACAAAAATGCTTACAGCTCCGCCATTTTAAAAGATAAAGAGATGAAACTTGGCACCATGATAGAGTTAAGGAAGGGCTTTAGCCATGCCAAATTTGAAGCAGATCCGTTCATCTGTTGAATTTTAGGATTTTTTTTTCAATGTTTGATATATATATATATATATATATATATATAGTCATTTTTAAAGGTAAAGAGATGAAATGTGGCACCATGATAATTCTTGGATAGAGCTTTAGCCTTGCCAAGTTTGAAGCAGATCTGTTGATCCGTTGATTTTTAGGAATTTTGTAAAGTTTGAGATTCTAATTTTTAAAAAAAACAAAACCTCTGGAGCCATATCCTTCAAACTCAGGTTATCAGACCTCCTCTTTAGGGTATTGCACCTTGAGAATTTTCAGCCCTTGGCATCAAGGGAATCTCAAGTTTTTAGCTAAGAAGTGCTGGGCAAGCAGGGAACCCTTCCTGTTGCAGATTTGGTGGGCAGTTGGACACCTGGAGCTCAGAAGAGGTGAGGCATCCACAGATCAAAATATGGGAAAGGAGAGGTCAGTCAAAGCAGCCCACAGGGCAAAACGGAACAGGCCAGAGGCTTTTTCTCAGGGTTCCACATCATGGGCAATGAAGGGTCATCCTTAGAGAAAAACTCTCACGACCAACAGTGAGGTGTCAGTCAAGAGAGAGGCTCTCATCTTTGCAGATGTCCTGTTGATGTGGATGTTGGAACCTGGCATGACGTTACTTTGCTTTGCTATCCCTTCCCTTCCATTTCACTTTGTTCACTTGTGAGCTAGGCTCTGTCTGCACTGCTGGCATGCAATACAGAACGTTTGAAGTGTGTGTCAGAGAAAAATAGATAGATTTGCGGATTGGGCTGGCTGGCATATCTCTTAGAGACAGAGTTAGAGTGAAGACACAATTCAGAGATAGCTGTAGCTGAACCCTGAGAGGCTGGCATGCCACACAGAGCCTTTCAAGAGTGTCTCAGAATCAAGTGTTGGTGAAGATGTTGGCTGGTTGGAGGCTTTCACTAGCATCAGTTTCAGACTGAGTTACAACTCAGAGACGGAAGTAGTTTAGCCCTGAGAGGCTGGCGTGCCACACAGAGCCTTTTGAGAGCATCTCAGAGTCCAATGTTGGTGCAGACAGAGGTGGCCAAGCTATAAGCTGGCACTCTAACCCCAGCCACAGGGTACAAGTGCACAGCCTGGCTGAACTGTTGGGAGACTTTGGCAGAGAGAGAGGGGGGATTGTTTGAGGTTGGAAACTGGAGATGTCAGCTGGCTGGAATAAGGCAGAGGTAGGCTGAAGGCAACCCAGATTCATCTGTAGCTTGGCCCTGAGAGGCTGGCTTGCCACCCAGAGTGTTTTAAGAATGCATCAGAGTTGAGCAGGTGTGCAGGAGAAGAGGAGGTGTGTTAATCTGATGCTAAATGGGTTAAATCTTGCTGTACAGAAGAGGCAGCATGAAACTAATATGGCCAAATGGATCTGGAATAGGGGAATGACCTCAGTGAGGGTTTTGGGAAGACTTATAAGACGACTCCCTAAAAGACCCCAGACTCACATTCAAATACCCCCAGATATCCATTCCAGACCCTTGAGCCAGGGACATGGAGAACTTAAGTCTTAAAACTGAACCATTGGATACGATGCTATTAACTAGGACTATAGCTGAAACTTACAGGACGGTCTGTGAAAAAAAGAAAAAAATGGAAGAGGCTTTTTCAGGTGGCTTCCATTCAAGGCCACAGACTGGTGAAGGCCACAGTGTACCAGCAGAGGAGTGAGATAGACAGAAGAGACAATATTGTTTTGTCTATCATGATGTGCACCTGCTGATAAGAAAATTTTCCTATGGGAAGATGGAACAGACAGTGTTCATGAGAAATCCCATGAGAAGATCTACCAAACCGATGTCCATCAATCAAAACAACGTGCCTATATGCAGCCATACACAATGATACATCCAGGTGTTCCCTAGACACATGAGTATAACACGTGAAATATTGGGAGGAGGGAGACACTTAAACTTCTGATTGGTGAATGGGTGGTCTAATCACTTATTCATCTCATTATCTGATCGGAAGATAGTGACCTCATCACTCACTGAGCCCCACCTTTGGACAGAGCAAGTGTATAAAAGAGCATACAGAGAGATTTTTTTCCCATCCTCGTTCTTGCCCCGTTCCCTCTTCAACTAGACAGACTTGAGGATGTAGGTAATTATGAAGTTCCCTTTCCTGACCTGGTAGAATTCTCTGACTTTTCTGATATAGATACTTTATCATACCTATCTGACCTAATTTCCCTCAACTGACTGACCTAGAATTTTCCAGCCTTTCTGATAGAGAAATTCAATTTCCTGTTCTTAACTCAGAATTCTCCAGTCTACCTGATGAAGACATCCTATCCCATATTTCTGACCTGGATAATTTCTTGCATCTTTCTGACCCTGGGTTCTCCAATCTTCTGGATGGAGAAACCTTACCTACCCTCTCTGACTCTGACTTCTCCAACCTTCTATATGGAGAAACCTTACCTATCCTCTCTGACTCTGATGTAGAATTGTCCAATCTTCCGTCTGACTCTGCCAACCTTCTGTATAGAGAAACCTTACCTCCTTTTCCTAACCTAGGATACTCCAGTTCTATGGAAGGAGAAACCTTACCTTCTTCTGATTTAAATCCTAACCTAGAATTCTTTAGCTTTCCAGAAGGAAAGACCTTACCACATTTTCTTGACCTAATCTGATTAAGTATACCCCAAGTAGTGTGTAGGAGATAGACATCATATTAGTTATTAATTATTAGGGTAAGTTAGTTTTGCTGTAAACCACAAGTAGTGTACCGGAGTAAAGAGAGAAGAAAAATCATACTAATGGTAGAAGCTCAAGCCATTATCTTGCTAGCTAAAATTATAATGCCTGTTTTGAATGCCTATTTTGCAACTGCAATTCTTGTAATTAACTTCATATTCGCATTGCATTCTCTTTTCCTGTAACCACAAAAAGAGATATTGTATTCCACCATGCTTCTGTGTATCTATTTAAGTTTGCGACTATCCTAAATAAATAGATTCTTATTTGCAATCATATCTGTGATGGTCAGTTCGTCTGTTTGGAGAAGCACTGGTTACCCACCGAAGTGTTCTGGACCCATTTGGTATAGGTTCTGAGGTTAAAAAAGACCAGGCGGCTGGAGGCGGAGTTTTTTAAAGTAAGAGTCACCAGACATGACCAAACAATAAGCAATATCCCTCACCACCAGTGTGCAGCCCTGCTGGACCATCGGGAGACTTTGGCAGAGAGAGAGAGAAAGAGAGAGAGAGGGAGATTGTTTGAGGCTGGAGGCTTTGGTTTGGCTGCAATGACTTAGAGAGACAACAGAGGCTACACAGACAACCCAGAGACGTAACTCAGCCCTATGGTGCTGGCAGGCAACGCAGGCCATTAGAAAGAGGGTCTCAGAGTCGCATGTTTGTGCAGGAGGTAGACAGGAGTTCAAAATCTGTATGTGAGAAGTGGTGTCAACTAGGGATGTGCACTGACGCCCCGGATCGGATCGGATAGCGGATCGGAATCGGACCTGGGGGGTCGGATCGGATCGGAGGATGGTCGGATCGGATCGGACCGGATGTCCGATCCGGATCGGACACCATTTTGAATGCTTTTTCCCATAGCCAAGTATTGTTTTACAAAAATGCCTATAACTTTTTCATTTTTAAAGATAGAAGGATGAAACTTGGGCACATTATACACTGGTTAGGGACAGTTATCTGTGAGAAATTTCAGAAAGATTGGTGCATGCGTTTTGTGGCAATTAATTTTTTAATAAATACCCAGGAATGCCTATAACTTTGTCATTTTTAAAGTTGCATACATGAAACTTTGCCACATTGTAGGTGGTACCTTGGGACCTATGTGTGTGAAATTTCAGAAACTTAGGTGCTTGTCTTGTGTGGCAATTAATTTTTAGAAAAATGGGTAGTAGTGGGGTAAATACTTTTACGCCTCCCATTTTTTTATTTTTGAAGATACAAACAGGAAACTTGGGCACATTACAGGGAACACTTCACTTGATATGTGTGTAAAATTTCAGAATGATAAGTCCAGGCATGTGGTGGCAAGGTGTCTGCACACACCACTTTGAAGACTGTAGAAAATTTCTCCTGTAACGATCCTAGCGAGAGAGAGTGATCCTAGGCTCAGCCGTTCTGCTTGAGTAAAAAGTGAAAGTATCAAAGCAGACACGAGCCAAGTGCTACTTCGTTTCTCCTTTTGTAATGGATACTAGCTCAGTTGCAGCCAAGCGTGCAAGGATCAAAGAGATGAGAGAAAGTGTTTCCTTCTTCTTCCCAGGAGGCGGGAGGGTGCAATTGACAGCCCCAGCCTCTGTGGAAAAACGTTTATAACTTTTAATCTAAAAAATTCGTAGCCACCAAATGCCTGGACCCAGCTTTCTGAAATTTTACACACATATCAAGTGAAGTGTTCCCTGTAATGTGCCCATGTTTCCTGTTTGTATCTTTAAAAATAAAAAATGGGAGGCGTAAATGTATTTACCCCACTACTACCCATTTTTCTAAAATTAATTGCCATACAAGGCAAGCACCTACGTTTTTGAAATTTTACACACATAGGTCCCAAGGTACCACCTACAATGTGGCAAAGTTTCATGTATGCAACTTTAAAAATGACAAAGTTATAGGCATTCCTGGGTATTTATTAAAAAATTAATTGCCACAAAACGCATGCACCAATCTTTCTGAAATTTCTCACAGATAACTATCCCTAACCAGTCTACAATGTGCCCATGTTTCCTGTTTGTATCTTCAAAAATAAAAATGTGGGAGGCATAACTGTATTTCTCAGTGGGAAAGTGCTTTCCAATGATTCCCTATGGGCAAGTACTGTCCAATGAATTCCTAAGGGCAAGTGCTGTCCAATGAATCCCTCATTGTTTCAAAAATTAATTGCCACACAATACAAGCACCTACGTTTCTGAAATTTCACACACATAGGTCCCAAGGTACCGCCTACAATGTGGCAAAGTTTCATGTGTGTAACTTTACAAATGACAAAGTTATAGGCATTCCTGGGTATTTATTAAAAAATTAATTGCCACACAAGGCAAGCACCTATGTTTCTGAAATTTCACACACATAGGTCCCAAGGTACCACCTACAATGTGGCAAAGTTTCATGTGTGTAACTTTAAAAATGACAAAGTTATAGGTGTTTCTTTCCTCATTGTTTCAAAAATTAATTGCCACACAAGGCAAGCTCCAATGTTTCTGAAATTTCACACACATATCAAGGCAAGTGGTACCTGTAATGTGCCCAAGTTTCCTGTTTGTATCTTCAAAAATAAAAAAATGGGAGGCATAAATGTATTTACCCCATTACTACCCATTTTTCTAAAAATTAATTGCCACACAAGACAAGCACCTACATTTCTGAAATTTCACTCACATAGGTCCCAAGGTACCACCTACAATGTGGCAAAGTTTCATGTGTGTAACTTTAAAAATGACAAAGTTATAGGCATTCCTGGGTATTTATTAAAAAATTAATTGCCACAAAACGCATGCACCAATCTTTCTGAAATTTCTCACAGATACCTGTCCCTAACCAGTGTATAATGTGCCCAAGTTTCATCCTTCTATCATTAAAAATGAAAAAGTTATAGGCATTTTTGTAAAACAATACTTGGCTATGGGAAAAAGCATTCAAAATGGCGTCCGATCCGGATCGGACCTCGTCGGATCGGATCGGATCGGATCGGAGGTTGATCGGATCAGATCGGATCAGATTTTCCCGATTTTGGGGCGGATCGGATTCGGATCGTGGATCGGATCCGATCCGATGCACACCCCTAGTGTCAACGTGCAAGCCTTGAGAAGCTAATGTATATAAGTGAGAAGTGTGAATGGGCAAAATACTGTCTGCCGCCCATAGCACTCACCCTAATGTTAGAGTAGAGAAACTTGTGACAATCATACACAAGGTTAAAAAAAATTGAGGTTAAAATTTTTTTGAAATTAAAAATAAAAAAGCCGGCCGGCAGCAAGCCCTGTTAAAAGCAGTAGCAGTTTGCAGCGGAGTGAGGATACAGTCAGAAAAGATATTTGAGGGAAGGGGAGAATGTATCACACAGAGTACAGCAAAAGCTTAAAAGTACAGCAAAAGCTACAAAAGTAGGAGTAAGTGAAGTTAATTTCAGATACGTTGTTCTTTATTTCAGTGATTTTAACATTAAGATGTTATGTAGAACAGATTTGTCTTAATTGTGTGCTGTAAAATCAGATATGTGACCAAGGCTATGTTCAGGTGGGCACTCCCCCTTGGTGCTGGACACACCCCTGAGATAAGACATGTTGGTGGGCATGCCGCCTTGGGTGCCGACTATGTTGTCCTCCTTTTTAGTTTCCAAAATATGGTCACCCTACCTTTGAGACAGTTTATGATGAGTGCTGGAGAACTAACAACACACACATACACACACACACACACACACACGTACTATTAAATGTTTTTCATTTAAGCATCCAAATCACATACTGAAGAACAGTCAAGAGAGACCAACATGAGTCACATCACATAGGAAGTACTGAGGAGTTACCGTAGCAGGTGTAGATTACACTTTGGATGTTTTAATCCCTCACATAGCAGCTTCACTCCTGTGTCTTCTATTTTATTCCCAGACAAAAATAACTTTTCCAGGCTCTGGTTTTCAGTGAGAACATCAGCAAGAGCCCCACAACAAGCTCCTGTCAAAGAGCAAATCATCAAGCTGCAGGGAACAGACACCAAGGGAGACAATGATGAATACAGTTTCAAAAACTACAATGAAGCATATAAAACAAAATAGTCAATTTTGTTAAAACAAGAACTGCCTTTCTATGTTTAAATTTCCCCAAGGAATTGTTTACTCAAGTCAAACTGAAAATAAAGTTCTTATGACTTACTTTATCTCCTCTAGTTTACAGTCTGGATGTTTTAGGCCCTCACACAATACTTCCACTCCTGCGTCTTTTATTTCATTGCCACCCAGAACTAACACCTTCAGCCCCTGATTTGCAGTGAGAACTTCAGTAAGTTCCCCACAAGAAGCTCCTGTCAAATGACATTGAGACAACCTGCAGGAAACAGCCAGAAAAGTAGACAGTGACGGATGTGATATGAATAGAATTTCAAACATAACAATAAACAATATGAATCAAAAGAATGGCAGTGAACTGGATGATTCCTCTAAAGCAAGACTGCCTTTTTTAAAAAAAATCACATTGAAAATGTGTAGCTTACCAAAAGCATTGTTGTGGATATTGATTCACATAGGAGTTTGGAATAATTTGTAGAAGGGGAAACTTGAAATAAGGAAATGTAAAGGTTTTACAGAACAAAAACACATCTGCAATTTAGGTAGAAGTAAGTGCTTTACGGCCACAAATGCTGTAAAATATGCCTATTTATGCCCATAATTCTCCCATGATAGGCTAATGACAGCCACCATTAGCCGATTGTGCCTTTTATAAAAGTGAAGAGCTGCCCCATGAACTCCAGTGGATGCACCCGGGCTCGGAAGAAATCTGTAGGGCCTCAAGCAGCCCAGATTTCTCCACATTGGATGGCCTCCAGACCAGATGTCAACAGGGGGGAATTCGTCCATTCATAGCCTACACATGTTGCAGGATTTTATGTTTTGGAGGAAAGTAGTTTAGAAAACACTGGCAGAGAGAGCACAACAGAATGGCTACATATATTTGCATTGCTTTCCCTTATTCCAGGAGTGAGAAACAGCCCAAAGGTCAGAAGCAAAAAGCACCATGGAAACATGAATATGCTAGAACTCGGGAAGACCTTCTTGCTCAAGAAGGGTTCAGCTAGAATAGGAAGCCCTTTATACTCCTTCCTGCTGAGAAGTAACCAATGGTAGGCAGAGTCAGTCTAGCAGCAAAAGATTCTTCACTAAGGAGGCTGCCACCTGGAGTTCAGTACTTCAACACACATGGCAGCTGCACACATATCCAGCAACTCGTTAAATACTAGAGCTGGGCAGAAGCGGCCTCTCAAAATTATCCTCCCTATTTTTGGGTAGAGAAATTGGGAGGACAATTTCACCAAATTTCTCCAAGGGATGGAGAAACTCTCCAACACTTTCTCACAATTAGGCATCACCAGTCTGAACAGCTTATTTCTTTTCCTTTTTTCAGATAGGTTTTTTTTTTGGGGGGGGGGGTTGCACTGCCATTATAAATGGCAAAAGCATCAACTGTGCTGGCAGCCTGGCCCCCATTTTGCATCCTTCACAATGACCCATATACCTAGCATCACTCCAGGGCATTTAGGGGAGGGAATGCAGCCACTACAAAAATAATAGGGAAGAAAAAAGTGGAGACAATTCTGAAAAGTGTCCTTTTATTTCTAGAAGGTAAGAAAAGAAAAATCTCAGGAATTTCCTGAAAGTTTTCTTTCCCAAGGAAAGGGGCTTCCATTTTTCTGCCTCATTCTCAGGGCAGTTTATAATTTATTTTGAACTAGCTGATATGCCCGGCATTGCTTGGGTATGTGAATAATGTTTATAACATTTATTTGATAAATAATAAATTTCTCTGCAACTTATTCATCGTTAGGTTGGTGTTTTTAATTTAGTTGAGTTACTAAATTGTTTTGTTAGAATCAATGGAAAATGTGTTAATAAGAACTATATTTTAAATTAGAGCTTCGTGATAAACCAATGTTTTGTTTTACCTGAAATGCCTACCCCTCCCATCATGCTTTGGCCAGAGCAGCCTGCTCGAGACCAACCTTAAGAGTCAGGTTGTACAAGACACGCAGCAGCCATCAACCTGTGCATTCAACCTGTGCACTCACAATGGCTGCCAAAGGCATGCTGGGAGTTCCACCCAAGGCAAACTGGGAGTTGTAGGCATAAACCTAGATTTTTATTAAATTCTTTAAAAATTCTAAAAAACCCAAAATTCGTATTTTTAGATTTTTCTGGTACATTGTACAGCCAGACCTATCACTGTGTCACTGTGTCAAGTTTCTAACTAATCTGGAAGTTGGTAAGCATTTCCAGACATACGTGATACACACATGCTTCCCGCTTTATAGGTAGAGATGTGTGTTGGGGGTGTTTTTGATATCAACGAATCCCTGTGAGGTGGCTGAGGGTACTGTCTATATTATTCTTTCTATTACACATCTCACCATTGCTCTATAGTCTCCCAGGCTGCCTGCACTTCCTGATCTGAAAAGACTCTATGTGAAGAATGAAATTCCATGATGTCTTCTCCTGAGCAGCAAGTGCAGGAAACCAAGGAGGCTACAGGCTATCAGAGAGATGGATGTATGATGAAAGACAGGACACATGAATGCACACACACACACACACACACACACGTAAGGCAAGATCAAGAACTCTGAACAAAACACATCAGAATTTCTCTGAAATTTCTTCACCTTTCAATTTCTTTTCGAAAGCAATTTCTTTTCTATTAAATTGAATGAAAATGGTCGAAATTTTCATACAGGAAATTTTCAGCACAGCACTATGAAATATACACAGGAGCATGGCACACACAAACTCAAGCAGCAGCCTGCAGGAGCATGACACATGTGAACACATGGAGAAGTATGTCACCTGCAAGCATGGGCATCAGCATGCCAAATGCAACCATGCCCAGGAGAATGCCACATGGGAAAATACACACAGAAGCATGTAGGAACACCACACATCACATCTACAAAATTATGTATTCACAGAAAATTCTTATTTGAAGCAGCCACTGTAGCATCTTGAAGAATAATGTAAGCACAGATTAAATAGTCAGGAGATGGTTACACCAGCCATACAGAAAAGGAAGCAGGGGTGACTTACTCTAGATGCTTTAGATTGTTGTTCGGATGTTTTAGCCCCTCACAAAGCAGCTTCACTCCTGTGTCTTCTATTTTGTTCCTACACAGTTCTAACTGTTTCAACCTCTGATTTCCACTGAGAACTTGGATGAAATAGCCACAACAGGCTGCTGTCAAAGAGCATCTGTTTAAGCTGCAGAGAACAGTCAATGATCAGCCACAGATGAGTCACAACTATACATGTTTCAAAATAAACAACGAGCTACAAGATTCAAAATATTTATAGTGAATAAAAGTGTTTGCTTAAACTAAAATTGCCTTTCTCTGCTTAACCTTCCTTAAAGGCTAAGCAGTTCAGGAGATGACTGAACAACTACTGAAAAGGAAGCTAGGTGAAGTACCGTAAGTTCTCCAGTTTACAGTCTGGGTGTTTTAGTGCCTTGCAGAGCAGCTTCACGCCTGTGTCCTTTAATTCATTCCAAGAAAGACCTAATTCTTCCAGTCTCTGATTTTTAGTGAGAACTTGGGAAAGATCCTCACAACAAGCTCCTGTCAATGAGCAATCATCCAAGCTGCAGGGAACAGGCAGAAAAGAAGCCAGTGATGGATGAATTACAAATGCATGTTTCAAAAACAATGAGCCATTTGATTCTAAAGACTTGTAGTGGATTTGGATTATTTTTTAAAAAAGAAAACTAAAACTGCCCCTTTCTACAACAAACTGTAATAAGTTAAATAGTCCGACTGAAAAGAAAGTACTGATGACTTTGGATGTTTTGGTCCCTCACACAGCAGTTTCATTTCTGTGTCATTTGTTTTATTGAAGGAAAGTTTAAACTCTTTCAGAACCTGGTTATCAGGAAAGAGTAGCACAAGTCCAAATGCAAAGGAGGCACTGATGACTTACCGGAGATCCTGTAGATTACAGTATGGATGTTTTAGCCCCTCACACAGCTTTTTCACTCCTCTGTCTTCTATTTCATTCCCATCCAGATCTAACACTTTCAGCCTCTGGTTTACAGTGAGAACTTCTGCAAGATCCCCACAACAATCTGCTGTCAAATGGCATTGATGCAACCTGCAAGGAACAAGCAGAAAAGGAGCCAGTAATGGATGTGTTACAAATACATGTTTCAAAAACTGCAATGAACCATATAAAACAAAATACTTACAGTGAATTAGATGATCAATTTAAACTAAAAGTGGTTGTTTTAATATATTTCCATATATAAAGTATCTCTTACATTTTTTAAAATTTGCAGTCCATACTTATTGACATAGGAGATGGAGGGAAACAATAGTAATGAATGGGGATATCCTTAATTTGGAATCTGCAAGCAACAGAGTAAAACCTTACAAAACACAAGAGTAAAACAGGTTGTTTACCTGTAACTGTGGTTCTCAAGTGGTCATCCTACAAATGTGTTCTGTGCCTGTACAGCAATAGTGCAGCTAGGGATGGACCTTGGAGCAGAGTTGCAGCCCAGAGGAAGCCCAAATGATCACTCAGAGAGTGGCAGGGAAGGAGTGCTTCCAGGCAGGAGAAACAAACTCCATTTTATTCCAGTTGTCAAAATTGTGCCATAATTTAAGTGAGTTTCAAATGCAGAACTGCATATGCTCAGAGTATTTCTTTTTTTCAAATCAAGGTTGGAAGGGAGTTTTGTTGTTGGGCTTCTCTACATTTAAAAAAGAAACCCGCTGCCTTACCAGGGCTTTCTGCTTCCATTTTCCTTCTGGGATTGCAATCTGCTCAATTACACAAGCAGCCACAGGCAACCACATGGTTTGAACTGAATACTTCCTATCTCTGTGTCCTCCAGTCAACCCAATAAAACACCGCCATCTACTGGTGGAATAATAGCAGAACACCAACTTTACACAGGTCCATTTTGCAGATATATATATATTTTTAAGCTGATTATCTCTGTGTTTTCTGACAGTGGGATATGGAAGGATAGTGCAGAAGATGTCCTGAACATTGACAACATCATGCAATAGACCCACATACTTCTATGATTGGCCAATCATTAACATGCAATAAATCACTTGCTTCAAGAAGCTTGTTATTTTTCGAACATATCAAGAATGTACAGGCAAATTGTAAAGCATAGAAAGTGGTTGCAGGATGAAGAGAAAAGTTAGTTGTTTTCTTCAAAACTGCATTAATACACATGGCCATCTAAAGTCCCCACCCCAAGACCATTTAGTCCAGGTTCTCAAACTTCCTCGCTACACCACTGCTGTGCAAAACAAAGTTTGGAACCTCCTAGAACTAGGTGGAAAACATTTTGGCAGGTAGCCCAACCTCAGCCCTCAAAACAACACTCAAGGGCTGTAGGTCCCACTTTCCCATTCACTTGTGAATGGACCACCATGTCAGTTATACAAATCACAACAATATCTGAAACAGGGAAGGAGGCTCGGTTGTATTGACTGCACCAATGACCCCTTGAAGAACCACAGTTTCAGTGCATCAACCTGTTTTTCTTCTTTGTGCACTTCCACATATGAGACAATAGCAAGCTAAGTCCCCTGGAGGTGGGGCAGGAGGCATTAAGCAACTGCCAAGCTCAGTACAGCCTGTCCAAAAGAAACACCCACTTGAGTCTGAACATCCGAAGGGTATTGCCTAACAAATATCAACAGTTGTTATCCAACAGAGGCATGGCACAGTTCAGGGAGAAAGATTTCTCTTAGGAAAGCCATGGAGGATGCAATGGCTCTCACGGTGTGTGTATGGATCCCTTAAGGGACTGAGCCATTTTGTAGCATAGCCTGATAGTGGGTGAAACCCAACCTTACAGGCAATGAGTGTGTAGGAGATATTATTGACTTCCCCTCCCCTGGTACTGTCAATGGTAATTCTCCTGAGTTGAACAGAAATGGGAGCAAGGAACCATGTAAGCAAACTGATGGACTTCTACCTTCTAAGGCCTTATATTATTTCAGTTTTTTGAAAAACAAAGCCTTGAGAATGGAGATGGGAGGCTGAGCTCATACTATGTATCAAGGATGCAGAAGATTGTTGGGAAAACCACAGTCCTCCCTCCCAGAAAGATGACACCTGGACTTGGCATGGAAAACCTACTAAGAACTGCACAGTCTTGCTCATGAGCCAGGGAGATAAAAGGAACCTGGAAAAGCAAACAGGAGCAGAAGTGCTGGAAAACCTGGGCTGTCAGTTTGTTAGGCCTGCAAGAGTTAGAGAGAAGGGGAAATGATCTTTGTAAACTGCCATAAGCTTAATGAATTTGAAGGAGAGAGACTACATTGCATTTTTGAGATTTTTGCATTTCTGTAATAATAGAAAAAGTAAGTGGTTTTGTCATTCTAATACCTCATTTATTTTGCCGTTGCAATGCTGTGTTTTTAAACTGAATGGAGTAAAATTGATATAAGCCATAATGAAATATATTTTTTCCCCATAAAGTTATATTTTTGTGCAAAAGAACTTATGGAAATGCTCTGAGTCCACACTTATTGGGAACAATAAGCCTTGCAATTTAAGGGATCCTTCTTGAGGACAGGGGGTTATTAGATCCAGCTTGCAGGGGGCTTTTTCTCAATTCCTTCTAAGTTGTGGGAGCTGATGATACTTCTGGTTGGGAGTGAGTGGTTCACATCAAGTGGACACCAGCAAACGGGATCCTCATAAGAAACAAAGAAGCAACGGTCATGCTGGAATGCAGGTACTTGACAACATAGAAAGGTAGAATGTGACACACATCCAGGACATGGAAAGAGCCTTCCAACCTCAGTGAGGGGTTAATTAGGGTGATCAACTATCAGGATTTCCCCAGATTTGTCCTGGTTTTTGTTCTATTCTGGATGTCAGGGGGGATTTTCTGTGATTTTCTATATTGTCCTGGAAAGACACACTTTCCCCTTTAAGGCCGCCATTAGCATTTTGGGAGGGAATGATGTGCTTTCTGGAGGCGCATCATTTCCCTTCCACTGCTCCAATCACGACCTTAAATGGGAAACTGTGTCATTCCCGGAGATTATAGAAAAGGCCCTGATTGGAGTAGTGGGGGGGGGGGGGCAGAAATGACACACTTTCCCCTCCTCCACTCCAATTGGGGCCTTTAAGGTGGCAGGGTGGGGGATGACGCTTTTTCCAGAGGCCCTGAAAAGTCACTTTCCTGCCCTGCCCACAGGTTGTCCTCTTTTTTGGTTTCCCAAATATGGTCACCCTAGGTTAATACAGAACACCAGGAAGACACAAGGCTTTCACTGTGATTGTACTCTGACCACTAGTGATCACATCAGATAATGCATGCCTATCCCATAGCTAATGTGACATTTTTGCCCTAAATGTTTTTTTTAAAAAAAAAAACATCTATTTGTGATGGATTTTCCCGTTACAACCCAAACAACTTTGGTCCTGTTCAGAGCATTATTCACTATGGTGAAAGCCATGGTTTAAGGTGTCTTCTGAACAGGGGCACTATTTATGATGGGTTTTCCAGTCACAGGAGCTTCAGTGCTGTTTGGGAGCGATGTGATCTCAGCTGGCTTCAGGGTGAGCTGGTGAAAATAGGACTGATTTGTGGAAGGGAAGGGTTGCATGGGGGCGGGGCTTATGTATACCTGGATGGGGATGGGACTCAGGTCCCCTCTACAAGGATTCACTTTTGCGCCTGGTTAGGCGATTATGCGCATAATCGCTGAAGTGCATTTACGCCTATTACCTCTGCACGAGAGGCAGCGAGAGGCGGTGAAGCGCATTAAGGGATGACCAAAATGCGCTTTACAAGTAGTTAATGCGCATAAGCTCTTGTTCACATAGGAAAAATGCGCTTTAACGGCCGGAGCAAAATAAAACTCGCTGTTTAACGCGCACTCGATAATGCGCATAATTGGAGAGATAACGCGCTTCTACGCCCGATTTGCGCTCCGTTCTTGTAGAGGTAAAAATTTTAAAGCGCCTTGAAAGAGCATTAAACCTCTCTTGTAGAGGCAGCCGAAGTCTGGTTGCTTTGAAAGGCTGCTGTTCAATTGTTGCACTCAATCGCTGCCTGACCCATTAAACATTCACTGAGCACAGGAGTAGGGAGGGGAGCATAACGGGGCTGTCAAGAATGGAAGTGCAAAGGTATGCAGAGCCTTACTGGTTTTAAAAGCTTCACTGAGCATGCAGGGGGAAGGGGAAGAACAAGCCTCCTGGCTTCCCCAAACCTACTCATTTGATGACCTTCATTTCTACTTGTGGCAGTCCGCCCACCTAACCCCCCTCAAACTAATGCAGTTTCAAGGGCCATTTGCCAATTGCAATTTTAAAAAAAAAAAAACATGCATGCACCACATTACTGGTTACCATTTCCCCCAGGATAAACTGACCAGATTTCATGAAAATCTGTATTTAAATGGAACTGCCTGAAAATCCATTTCCATGTAGATTGGCTCCAAGTTGACAGCCACCTGCTTTCAGGGCAGAAGTGCAGATTTCAAAAGAACAAATATCATCCCAAAGCATAGGCTCATTTGGAGGAAAACAAAGCACCTTTTAAACTCCTCAGCCCTTTAGCAATGCTTTGCACCTCCGGATAGGCCCAGATTCAGAACAATAGCCTCCCCACCCCTCTAGCCTTGCATTGAGAATTATTTCTCAGTAGACAAGATTAGCCCCATAGCTGTGAATGAGTGAGTTGGTGGGAAAAACAAAAGCAAAGGGGCATTCCATAGCAGTGATGTAAGATCTGAAGACACACCTAGGCACACTCACCATATCAAGTCGAATTTATTTCAAGAAATTGTGGCACACTCTGCATGAACCGCATTGAAGCCACAGCAAAAAGAAAACCCGGGACAAAATGCTTTTACAAAAATGTGGATTTTTATGCAGGAAACCACACTGTTGCTTCAAAGTGGCAGATGCATCATGTGTCCGGAGTAAATTGTTCAGGTAGATGGTCACTCTGAAATAATCCCCATTGAATGAGGGGGGAGGGAATAAAAGAAAAGGGCTTGGTTGGGAGACTGCTGATTCCTCCTCCTCCTCCTCCTCCTCCTCCTCCCAGGAAAGGGCCTCTGTGGAGCCTGGGCTGCTGCCACAGGAAAGACGGGTGCTGCAGATCCTCCATTGTGCTGCCTGCTCTCGGACCCCATGGTCGAGCTGCTCCTGCTGAGCAAGTTTGGGGACACTGGAGAGAGGAAAGTGCATACAACACACACTGCTCTCCCTTGATCTGGGCATTGACTTCCACTGCACTTAAGAGGGAGGCTAAGAGAGGGGGGAAGCCTATGGTTGGTTTTTGAGGGGGGAAGTTTGTTGAAGCCATGAGGCTCCATCTGTCTGCCATGCAAAAGCGCTTCTTTTGGGGGACATCCCACTGTAATTGGCTGTGTGTACTGTGGAAGGAGCAACTCCGTTTTTCTGAAAATGCAGTTCAAAATAGAATCGGGTACCAAAGCATTTTAATTTAGATGGCCCCCATGATACATGTTCTCCTAAACCTCTTCCAGCCTCCTTACTACCATCACTCCAACGCACCGTCATTAGATGGGCAAAAAGGGCCATTTTCAAAAAAATACAACAATCGGCAGACAGGTGGGTGAAGATCACCTCCACCGCTCCTCCAACCCTGCCAGCTTCAGCCCAGCAGGGCATCGGACACAGAGAAGCCTCCGGGTTCAGAGGCTTCTGTCTCATGAGGGTCCAACCCATAGGATTGTGCCCTAAAAGAACTAAAGACAATTCCAATAAGATACTAGACCTGTTGAAGGCAGCTGACATAAATGCCTCATCATATGCCATTAAATGAAATAGCACAGAAACACCTCTACATAGTGTCACTCTCCCAATGTCTCGGGTATATGCATACTCCCCTTGGGCCTATTTGACTGGCTGTGATGTTATACTGCATGCTTATAAACCTACAGCCTACAGTATAACGTGACAGATTTTGCTCCTATCCTAACTTCTGGAACAGTGCTGGAGATAGCGCGGGAGGCTGCAGGTGGGGGAATAACTGAAAATGCCTCCTTCCACCTACAGGAGTGTTCAGTTATAGAGCAGGACCCCCACACACACACTGGGTCAGCATCCCACCTGCCAATGAAGGGAGACCTTTAGATCCAACCATAGATTTTTCCATGTTTTTCACACTTCTCTTGAATGTTATGTTCTGGCCACACTTTCAGAAGGATATATCTGTGAACTTCCTTATTAGAGTCAGAACTCCCTGTTCTTCCAGGTGGGTTGCTGAATTCCTGGGCAGCAGCAGCAAAGGGGGAAAATTCATGGGGAGGCCTTTCCCCTGTAACAACTTTCTTTTATGCTCTTCTCTCCACAGATACTTACTTGAGCTGTTGAACTCTGCAGTTAGGGTGTTTTAACCCTGTACACAGTAGATGGACTCCAGAATTTTTCAAATCACATCCAAAAATACCCAGTTCTGTCAGGGTTTGGTTGGTACTAAGAACAGAGGCGAGAGCCTCACAACATGCTGCTGTCAACTCACATTGACAAAACCTGATGCAAACAGAAAGAAAAAGAACAAAAAGTGTTTTATTTACCGTCTTTTCCTTTTTCACTATTGGTCTCTACAGAGAGCCTCAATTCTGCCTGCATTTCCATTGGATTTTCACTGTAAGAACCAGGGGTGTTGTTAAGGAGTGCCAACCTAGGCATGGGCACCGAATCTTCTAAGCTGTGCTCCAGATCTTCTGAGCTGCCCCAATTGCCATCATCTGCCTTAATACAAGCCTGTTCCTTCCTTCTGAGCAAAGTAGCCTTGCAGTTACTAAGGAGACCTTAAAACCTCCTCTCTTAGCAGACCAATAAGGAGTGTAGTGTACTGCCACCTTTCCTTCCACAGTATACTCATTTTTTTTCTCGACATCCTACTGTTCAGCTCTTACCTACCCTCTATTGGAAGCTTGCTTGCAATGACTGTAAAACCCATTTAAAAGCCCCAGTGCTTCATGATAGAAGACATGCTGGGGCTTTTAAATAGGCTTTACAGTTTTAAAAAAGCAAGAAAAAGCCCTCAGCCACCTCACCTCATAGAGTTAGTTTAAGTATGTGTAGGGTGGCCATTTGAAAAAGTGGACAGGGCTCCTGTATCTTTAACAGTTGCATAGAAAAGGGGATTTCAGCAGGTGTCATTTGTATGCATGCAGCACCTGGTGAAATTCCCTCTTCATCACAACAGTTAAAGCTGCAGGAGCTATACTAGAGTGACCAGATACAAAAGAGGGCAGGGACATATAGAGAGAGAGATGGGGGAGGGGCTTAATACACTGCCCATTCAATTCCAGTCTAATGAATTGACTACCCTTTCAGCCCAGTCCTATGCATGTTTTGTCATCTGTGTTTTCTCATTTTGCATGAATTCTTGATGGAAAGGCACTTAATGCATGCTCAGAGTTTCTCCATAATTTAGTCTTAGGACAGACCTACACCAAGCAAGATATGACACTTTGAAAACTGTATGTGGAGTGTGTCCTGAACCCTAGACTCATTGCAGAGACTCCTGGGCAGGATCTACACTGCTCTTTTAAAGCGCTTTAAAGCGCTTTATAACAGTAGTGACAACTGTTTTGGAGTGTGTCCTGGGCCCCAACAGTTGTCACTACTGTTATAAAGCACTTTAAAGCGCTTTAAAACAGCATTGTAGATTCATCTTCTGACCCATGGTCTCCCATCACTGTGCTTTGGGGCAGGGTGTGACGTTTCACTGTTTTATACTATTTATTTGTGATGTAAATGCTTTTTAGACTTCATATGGTAAGGATGGTAAATGATTAATTCCGTTGGGAGGGTGTGTGAGTGAATGGAATATAGAAAATAATGTTGATTGGCTGATGGATTCAAATGTGTGAGGGGGAATGAAGGTTAGCAGTTAGAGTTGGAGTTCAGGATTGACAGAGTGAGAGAGAGTCTGGGTTTGTCTACTGAAGCAGTTAGAACAGTGTAGGGTCAGCGTTTTATTATTTTGGGTGAAAGCGGAGATATATTTGACTAGTGGGTAGTGTAGGCAAGGATACATGATACTGTATTGTAACAACCAAGTTTTGAAACATATGAAGCCAGACGATTAAGCCTGCCCAAGACTTGAGATCTGTTGGAGGAGCCCTCCTCTACGACCCACCAACACAAGACATAAGCTATGGTGGGACATGGGAGAGGGCTTTCTCTGTTGTGGCACCCCGACTGTGGAATGCTCTCCCTTTGGAGGCCCGACTGGCACCAGCACTGACTTCATTCTGGCACTAAGTAAAGACATGGCTTTTTAACTTGATGGCTAAATTCACCAAGCCTACACATTGTTTTAACTGTTTCAATTGGTTTTACTGCTTTTAAATTCTATACTGGTTTTAGCTTGATTAACGTTTTAATTTGTTTTTAAGCTGTGCATATTTATTGTTTTAAATTGTTTGTCTAATTTTATCTGTATGCTGCCCTGAGATCCTAGTGATAGAGGGTGGGATACAAATGTTTTAACAAATAAACAAATAAACAAGATTGATAAACTGCATGAATTTGCTTATTGTTAAATAAAAATTATTTTGTTTCACAAACTGGATTGGATTCTTAAAGTACCTGAGGTGAGGTACTGGGTTATATGGTGGTAGCGGTGAAGTATAAGGGTGAATGAGAGGAGCACAGAGTGCTGGGCTGGTTGCTGTGGGACCAAGAAGAGTCAGTGAATCACAGAACCAGGGTCCAGCAGTATACCGACTGTGTACATAGTTGGAATCCTTTATAAAGAGAAAGGTAAAAAGGAGGCCCAAAGGGAGCAGTCATGACACATGGCAAGGATGGGACCATGAGTTGTCCAGTCTTCCAGTGCTAGCACATTTCAATATAAAAAATCTTTAAACTGGTTTTCAAGCATCATAATTCCCTAGCCCCAGCTCCTGTCCTACTGAAACTTTGCAGGTTTCTTGACTGGAGGACACCTCTAATTTTCATACAAATTTTCCCAGAAACCATGGGGGGAGTGAAGGGAAAGGAAACCACATAACTCACACTCACACACTAATTGGTGAACTAACTCCCCTTCCACATGAACTGCTGCACCTACCCTTCTGAACCTTTGCTTGTTTCTTACTTAGGGACACCTCTGGGCTACCTGTAATTCAGAACAATGGTCCACAAGGAACATAAGGAGATAAGCATGTCCTCTTTTGGAGACCCTTCAAATGTCAAGGCTACCCTTGCACAAAACCCTGTGGCTATCATTCCATGATTTGGCAGACATGGGCCCTTTCCACACCAGGCGTTTTGCCTGGGATGGCCCCCGGCTGCTCCCTGTGCGCCAATGGTATGTATTAGGTACTTCCAGGATCGCCCTCCCTTCCTCTACACCCCTATGGTGTAGAAAGGGCCACGATCTCTGGTGGGGCAGCAATTCCTGAAATTTTCATCCAATTCTTCCAAGAAATAGAAATGCTCTTAGAAGTTCCTTTTGAAGGAAAATCAAAATATAAAGGCAAATGTATTGATACTGCATAGATGTAATCCGCTCCTAAGGGACCACTATGTCTGCAATTATCATCCAATTCTGACCAAGAGAAAAAAGTTACAGTGTTGTTGTTTTTAATTTCCCATTATAGTCAACAGGAAGTATAAAGACTCAGTTTTCCAACCCTTGACTCAGGTTTGGTACTGAGCTGCAGTGTACAGACTCCAAATTGTCCTGAGCAGAAGCAAGATGTTTTCCAAACAACTGAATCAGGATCTGAGTTGAAGTGACTGGAGGAGAGTCAATGCACACATCCAATGTATCTATCTATCTATCTATCTATCTATCTATCAATCTACCTATCTATCTACCAACACACACACACACACGTGTGTGTGTGTGTGTGTGTGTGGTGTGCGCTGACCCACTTCAACTTGATAAGCAAAGGCAAATTTGTGTTAAGGACCTGTGCTCCAGACCTTCTAAGAACCTAGCAACGCCCCTGGTAAGAACTACAGTTATATCAGTCCCAACTACTGAGAGAGAAAGAATTGTACAAATTGGACATATGCACAGATGCCGATGTCACACATTTCAGTGTTTAAGAATTGTGGGAAATGCACATGTTCTCAGTACACCACACACATATGGAGAAGCTCCATTGGCAAGCATGTGGCTCAAATATGCTTTCAGAGGCAAACATTTCCCCCACTAAAAAATAGGACATTACTGTATTAAAACTTTGTTTCACAGATGGTCACTCCAATCTCGCTTCTCACTTGCCCCATTTTTTAAAAAAATATGTATTTCTTCCAGCGGTGCTGGATGAATTAAGATACTCTGTTGCTGGAAACTTGTGGATCTAGATGGCTTTCTGACAATCCTTAGGGAGTTTCTGATGACTCAGCTCAGGTGAATTCAAGGGTATGGAGTGCCTTCTACCAACTTTGGCTGGTGGCCCAGCTATATCTCTATCTGGACAGGGATAACCTGGCTTCAGTAGTCTGTGCACTAGGAACCTCCAAGTTAGATTACTGCAATGCCCTCTTTGTGGGGCTGCCTTTGAAGATGGTTTGGAAGATACAGCTTGTGCAAAATGTAGCAGCCAGATTGACCAGAAGGTCCAAATACCAATTCTAGCCCACTTGCACTGACCGTATGTTTCCGAACCTAATTCAAAGTCAAGCCTTACATGGCTCAGGACCTCAATACCTGACGGAGCACCACTCTTGTGTATGAACCTATCCATACACTACAAACAACTTGTGAGGCCCTCTTCCAAGTGCCTCCTCCAAAAGAGGTTCAGAGGATGAGAACAAGGAAAGGACATTCTTGAAATTGGCCCTGACTGTGGAGTGCTCTCTCCAGTGAGCTCTGCCTGGTGCCAACGCTGTCATCCTTTCAGCATCAGCTTAAGTCTTTCCTCTATTCCCAGGCATTTGAACATGTGATAGGGCTTTTTAATTGTCCTGGGATTTCTTTGTTGATTGTAAAATCATTTTTGTATGTTAATTATTTTGTATTAGAGGATTATATTCTATTTTTAAGGTGTTTATCTTTGTAAACCTCCCAGAAAGCTTTGGCTATTAGGCAGTATAGAAATGAAATAAATGAATGAAATAAATGAATGAATGAATTCCTGATGAAGCCCTGGACAATCTCTAGAATACAGAGATAACTCGGGAGATGGGCACAATCACTGCTGAACAGATTCTACTTTTACTACTACTGTTGTTGAATCTCTTAGTCACCTTTCTCTTAAAAAATAATAATCAAGCACCTTCAAAAATTATTATTTCATAGAAAACATAAAATACCAATAATAATAATAACAATGCATCAGTAAAGACTATGGCCAAAACAATTGATGCATAAAAAGCCCATCATGTGCCTTCAAATACCTGGGAGTAAAGGAAGGTCTTGACCTGGCACTGAAAAGATGACAGTGGTTTGCCTGCTTTTATTTGCTAAATTTCCTCCAATCAAACTTCAGGAACCCTTTCACCCCATTATATGATTTTACATGACAGTTTTACTGCCACCTGTTTCAGGCTGCCCAGGACTACTTTCTCTCACAAGGAGGAATGAATCACCTCCCTGGCCTGGCTGGCTGTTCCCGCCTTGCCAGTTTTAATAAGCCAAGTCTTTGAGCTGCAAAAACTGAAAGTCATCCAGTAAAGCTGGACAAGACTGGATATCACTCCTGATTCACCTGCTACAACAAAGTCCCGATAGATGCAAGAACCCAAAAAGGTGCCAGAGATTTTATCTTGGAAGTGCCTTACAAACTAAACCAGTGTCTGCTATGGCTGAGTCAGGCTCAGCCCAGGGGCAAACCCTTTCAGCAAAGTCAGTAGCCCAGCAAAAGGTCAAAAGATCAATCTTACCAGTGCAGAAAAAGGGTAGTCCCCATTAAAGTCAGAGCTCTCCTTTCTTCCAGCTGGGCTGCTGAACTCCTGGGTAGCAGCAAAGGGGGAAATTCATGGTGAGGCCTTTTCCCTGCAACTACTTTTTGGCTCTTCTCTCCACAGATACTCACGTGAGCTTCTGCAGTCTGCAGTTAGGGTATTTTAACCCTGTACACAATAGACGGACTCCAGAATCATTGAAAAGGCAATTGATAAAGAACAGTTCTGTCAGGGTCTGGTTGGTACTAAGAATAAAGGAGAGATCCCCATAACATGCTGCTGTCAGATCACAATAGTTAAACCTAATGCAAACAGAAAGAACAAGAACAAAAAGTGTTTATTTATCATCTTTTCCTCTTCCACTATCAATCTCTAAAGAGAGTCTTAATTCTTCCTGCATTTATACTGGCATTTCACCTTTGGCATTTTTGTGCCAGCATCACAGTTTGCTGCCACAATTTGATGGCAAACTGCCAATTGCTTTGCTGCTGCCACCACCACAATTCATCAGTATGTATCAGGGATGTGGCTCCTGGGGTGTTCTGGGGAGTTGAAATTTTCCCCCAGAGACCCCAAACTGCCAATCTAACTATACAGCTTATTCTGTTGGGCTGATGGCAAATAAGGCTGGACTATTGTAACACTATCTATGTGGAACTACCCTTGAAAAGTATTCAGAAACTTCAGTCAGTTCAAACTCCAGTGATGAAACTGCAGACTGGAGCCAGTTCTAGGGAGCATATCCCTCCACTCCTCGATTGTCTTCAGTAGCTGCCTTTTGTTTCTAGGTGTTATCCATGGTGCTGCTTCTCAGCCTTAAAGCCCTAAAAGGATTAGGGCCAGCATACTTTAAGGAGCACTTCTCCAATGTGGTCTTGCCTGTCTCCTGTGGTGAGCTAAAGAGGCCCTTCTGCATCATGTCCCACCACTCCGCTCCACCTCAGCTGATGGGAACAAGCGAAAGAGCTTCCTCTGTGCGGTGCCCAAATCATAAACTTCTTGCCCCTTCACTTATAGATTTCTGACAAGACATCAAGACTTTTTTTTTTGCTTAGGCAAAAATTATTATTATTATTATTATTATTATTATTATTATTATTATTTCAGTCTAAAACACATATCCAGTGTTTAGTCACATTTTGGCAGGACATTTTGGGTGATGGGATGGATAAATCCCTGCTTTTGTGAAGGTGGAATTCCAGCCACCTTAAAAGAGGCAAAAGTGAGACCATTATTGGAGGGAAAGGGTTCTCTGGATCCTACCATACCATATATTTTCTTGTCAATCTCTAATATTCCATATTGGGCAAGATGCTTGAACATACAGTGGCCTCTCAGTTCTGGAGCTGTGGTCTCTCTGAACTGATTACATAACACTATGCATGATGTGGAGAATGTGGGTAGAGAGAGGATTTTCTCTCTCTGTCCCAAAATACCCAAGGTCATCCCATGAGGTTCAATGGCAGGATATCAGGACAACACAAAGGGAGAGAATAATCACAGGATGCTGTAATCGATTTTGTAGATGAAAAGTGTTTCAGCCTCTTTATTATTAGGCCTTCTTCAAAGGGCTGTAACAATACTTGGATAGAACATGTATGAGACAATACATGAATAAAATCTTTTTTTGGTCATTAGAAAAGCACATTGCAAGCAAGGTATGTGCATACATTTAAACAGTATAAAACTGTTACATTGCTCCATAAACAGCCTCCCATGTTTTTCAACATGTATATGAAACTGCTGGGAGAGTTTGTCCAGGGATTTGGAGTGAAATGTCATCCTCAGTGTCAGTGAAGTTATGAAAGGGTTTCTGGACATCGTCATGGACTGGATGGAGGCTGCCAAACTGAAACATGATCCCACCTGGAGGAAGAGCCAAATGCCCCCAAAACCCAAGGCACCCGAGACTAGGGGCTGCCACCAGACCCACAGGAGCCTGAGCCCTCAGGGGAGTTGGTTGCAGGACCATACCTGTCAGGGGAAAGGGATTCTGCCTCTGAGGTAGAGGCTAAGTTACCCCCTGCCCCTCAGGAGCATTGTCACCTCAAGCAACAGCCAAGTAAGGCTCCCGTGCAAAGGAGTACTCACCTCCAGAAAAGGTATCCTCATGAGAAAGTGACTCCTCAGGAGTTAAGCTTTGGAAGGGGAGGCTTGATTATGGCAGCTGAGCTCTCGGTGGGGTCCAGCAAGCTTTGGACTAAATAACCTTCACAGAAAATCCAGCCTCCACTGGAACAACTTGGTTCATCCTGCTTTTGCCCTGTCCCTTACCTCCTGAACTATGCCTGTGATTGATACCGTTTCCTGACCTTTTGGGCTGCTTAACAACTCTGCTCCTGGACTGTGTAATGTATATGACTGATTTACTGTGTTTGACCTCTTGCTTGTTATCTTGACCACTCGCTCCTGTTGTTGCCTGATCCACTTGTCTGATTGATTGCCTATGTTCTGATCTCTGCCTGGATGTGAACCACCTCTGTTATAGCCTGAATTCCATTGCATGTAGGGCCTGCTATACCCAAAGCAGGACAGGTGCTCCTAGCCAATAAAGCAGTTTATCTGGGAGTAGAAGTTCAACCTGGGCTGGATGAGATAGCAGTGCCCTTAAAATCACAGCTTTGTAGTTTGTGAGTACTTCTGGGCTTGGCAGTGACTGCCAGGTGTCAGCTAGAGGAGCTTTGGCCTTTCTTAGGCTTGTGTACCAACAACAGCCATTCTTGGAGAAGGCAGATCAGTCATGGTGACACATGCCTCAGTTAAACCAGGGCCCAATGCAAAATACTGGTTATGATCTATATTGTTCAGAACCAGGATAATTAAGGGACTGTCCTTTCCAATATGCCTGCCCAAGTAGAATGATCATCAACAGAGGCCCTCTTATGTGTTGGTTGACTGGTGGCCACACCCAGACTCTGGAGTTCTCCACCCATAGGCAACAGCCTTGCCCTCCTCTGACTGTCATCTGCCACAGTGTGAAGACCTTCATTTTAGGAAAGCCTTGGGTGGTTTGTGAGTTTAGTCAGCTTCGGTTTCCTTCTTCTGTGGATGACATATGGCCATCACCACCAACACAGCCCCTGATTGGTGGGCTCTGGCATTGTTTCTACAGAAGCTGAGAATGTAGCTGCAATTTTCACACCTTTTAGGGATTTCCCCAACATTGTGCTTTTCCCTCCTCTCATGGCCTGTGTACCTACAGGATAACAGGAATACAGAAGTACTCAGATAATTTTAAATCTGCAGTGAGGGGCATTGTAGGAATAGACTTTTGTGTAGACACGCAGATGATTGCACAGTAATTCTTAAGATGTTAGGGTATAAATCACAATTATGAGTTTTAAAAAGTCTTTACAGTTTTTTAGGTAGTAGGTGGGTGGTAGTATTAACAATTAAATTACTTTAAAAGTTTTTAGTACCATCAGGGTACATTATTATTATTATTATTATTATTATTATTATTATTATTACAGAGAATGTTAGGACAGATGACAACTCAAGGGAGAACAGAATGGGAGGGAAAGGGAGGCAGCAATGCAAAGGGGAAGAATATATGATTATCAGGGAAATCCAGCTTCCCCCGTCCCCACACTGCTCAGCTCTACTGATCAATCCAGCAAGTGGAGGAGGGAAAAAACCATCATGGCTGTCAAGCTCATGGATCTATGGGGCTGGAGTTGCATATGACTATAACAGAGATACCTGAGGTCTTATAGTACAGTTAAATGCAAGCAGTTTCTTACAGCAGTTTCCTTAAATTATTCCTTAGAGACTTCATTGCCTTGCAGAGTTGCTCCAGACTTTCTTTATGCTTCTGCCTTTCACTAAAGAGAGAGGAAAACAACATTCTTTGTCAATCTTTGGGCACAGCCTTAATGGTTCCTTTACTTTTAGAATAAAATAGCATTGTAGATTATGTAATTTATGTATTTGTATCTTAACCACAACCACTATTTCTCCATTTCAATTTGGTCAAAATACATGTCGTATGAACAAGAATCTTTTGAACATAAAATGGCCAAAGAGTCCGCTTGAAGCAATAAAGACTTAGACCCCCTCTACAAGAATTCGGTTTGACGCCTGGTTCTCCGATTATGCGCATCTTCTCGGAAGCGCTTTATGGCAAATGACTGTACGCGGGAGGTAATTGAGCGCACAACTGGTGGCCTTACCGGTTGTTTCAAATGCACTTTAGAAGTAGTTAATGCGGAGAATCGCTTGTTTACATAGTCAAAATGCGCTTTAACAGGCCACAGCAAAATAAAACTCGCTATTTAACGCGCATTCGATAATGCGCATAATTGAATAGCTAACGCGCCTCAACTCCCGATTTGCGCTCCGCTCATGTAGAGATAAAAATTTTAATGAGACTTGAAAGAGCTTTAAACCTCTCGTGTAGAGGCAGCCTATGTGCCATCATGTAGCAATTGTATCTTGAGTAAATTTAGGGCACAATCCTATGCATCTTCCAACAGGAAAAAGTCCTATAGCATCCAGCATTCTCCAGCAAGCCTGGCTGGCTAGGGAATGCTGGGAGATGTAGAAGATTATTCTGTCTAACCATGCATAGGATTGCACATTTAATGAATTGGATTTTGAACAGGGCCTTGTCTTCACGAGCAAGGGAGGAGCATGCATTGTTGTTCTCAGCAGTATCCATCATTGGTACACGGCAGAGCCAGCAGTCCCTGAAACCTAGCTTCCAGATGGGAGGGGGGGCCAAAGTATTACCAACATCATCTGGAGAGAGGCATGTTACCCACCCCTCTCCAGGTTCCCCCTGCAGTAAAGTTTAATGACTGGGAATGGGAAGTAACTAACGCACAATACTGGTGCCCCAGGAGAGCACCCCACCAGCACAAATAGCCCCCACTTGAAAAAGTATCACAACTAGGCCTAACACTACATCAGCGAACCCAATTGACACAGTTCCCAACTTCGGAGCTGCATAGCTCTGGAGCTAACACCACAGCACAGAAACCAATTAACACAGCCCCTTTGCAACTCTTGACCTCCAGAGCTAATAACACATCACAGAAGCGAATTAACAAAGTTCCAGAGTTAATTAATGCATTTAGTGCATAGATGTCTCTCAACAGGAATGCTAAAGGAGTGAATGGGGGAAGGGCCAGCCCATGTCTCTCATTTTAGCCATTTTCTGCAGTAATCATAAGAAACAGAAGTATATAAAGCCAGGCTTCCCTGTATGACTTCCCTGTATGACCACATGGGCCCATGGTAGAAATGAAGGACTTAATATTCTCCTTGAAGACAGGAAAGGTCTCTGGAGAAGATATAATTCCACCTGAAGTTTGTAATGTAGATATAAACTGGTGGATCCCATTCTTAAAAACAAATATACATATAAACTCATCTAGTGTAGTAGTTCCAGTCCTCAATACAGGTAATCCTTCTGACCCAGGCAGCTATAGACCTATTAGTTTTTGGATATAACCTCAAATTTTACACTTTATTTCTCCTTCAAAATCTACAACTGTGAGATAAAGAAAATTATATTATTAATGAAGACCAGGTTGGGTTTAGAACAGGACGGAGTACAATAGATCACTACTTTGTGTTACATCATTTAACTTCTAGGGACACAATCCTATTAATTGTGCTCTTGATGCTCGTAAGCCTTTGAACATTTTTGAGTTGCAGTGACCAGAACTCGACATAGTATACGAAGTATGGTATTAAGCAATACAGATATATAAAATACAGATTTAAAGCAGCACAGCTAAAAAATTAGAAAACTAAAATGCTCAGAAAATAAAAGGCCTTCACCCGGTGCAGAAAAGAGTACAATGTAGGTGCCAGGCAAACCTCACTAGGGAGCTCATACCACAACCAGGGTGCCACAGAAGAAAAGTCCCATTTCCTGGTAGCCTTCTGCCTCCCCTGAAGATGATCATAAGGTCTGGGCAGGTACATATGGGAGGAGGCAGTTCTTCGTGTAACCTGGCCCCAAGCCATTTAGAGCTTTGAACGTTACTATCAGCACTTGGGGCATTGTGTTATGGGGTCCACCTGGGCATGGAACCCAGATCTTCTGAGCTGTGCCCCGGATCGTGTGAGCTGCCCCAATTGCCATCATCTGCCTTAATACAAGCCTGCTTCTTCACTCTAATTTCAGTGGCCTTGCAGTTACTAAGGAGGCCTTAGGACTGCTCCCTTAGCAGAAAAAAAAGGGAGTGCATCCGCCTTTTAAACTAGAGGGGAGACTGCCATATTTCCTTCTACAGTCTGCTCATTGTTTTTTTTCCCCTCCATCTCCTTACTTTTCTGCTCTTACATACCCTGTGTTGGGAATTTGCTTGCAATGACATTTTGAAGAGGGAGAGAGAAGGGCAGAAAAAGACCCATGTGAAATACTAGTATTTCATACAGCATCTGATTTTATTGTGCCAAACTGGAACCTTTGACTAGTAGTTTCAGCATAGCAAAGGATTCAATCAGCCTCCACAAACTTCTTTCTCCTTCTCCATCTTAATTTTTCCATATTATTTCAAAAGCAGGGTTAGGACTATGTAACATAATGATTGAGGGTTAGGACTTTTAAATAGATTTTACAGAGAGAGAAAAAGCCCTCAGCCACCTCTCCTTATTAACTTAAGTATGTGCAATCCTTACAAATCCTGCACAGCCTCCTAAATTCCTCTGAAGTGCCATCTATCTTTCTGAAAGAATTCACTTGGCTTGGGGAATCCTCTCTCTCCCTATATCATTTCCAATCACCATTCTTCTTTACTTCTTCTTCCCTCCCCTAGCCTGGGTCTTTCTTTCTCATCTTTATTCCACCCAAAGCGTATTGTGGGGAATTCTCATAGAGATTTCTCTTTGATAGACAGGAATAGTTATAAATTGTATTGATTTTATAAAAGCAGACAAGAGGGTTTGCTTTTCTCCTTCTCCCCCTCACCCACATCTTCCAAAAAAATGGGCTCACGTGGTTGCAGAGGAAGGAATCTGGGGTTGCTTTGTTTCTCAGTTGCTATTAATCAACAATAGAAAGGGCTGTGATTTTCCCCCTTGGTTCTGCTGGATCTAATGCCTGAAGGGAGGTGAAGCGGAGCCTGAGGCCTCCTCCACACGAGACGTTTAATGAGCCTTGAAGGCTCATTATAAATTTTACCTACACACGAGCGGAGCGCAAAACGGGCGTACAGGCGCGTTATCTCCCCGATAATGCGCATTTTCGAACGCGCGTTAAATAGCGACTTTTATTTTGCTCCGGCCGTTAAAGCGCATTTTCGCTGTGTGAACAAGCGATTATGCGCATTAACTACCTGTAAAGTGCTTTTTGGGCATCTTTTAATGCGCTTCGCCGCTTCTCGCCGCCTCCCGTGCAGAGGGATTAGGCGTAAATGCGCCTCCGCGAAAATGCGCATAATCCCCGAACCGGGCGCAAAAGCGCATCCTTGTGGAGGGGGCCCGAGTCAGGGTTTCCCCAGACACCTTCAGGCTTTCTTGACTGGTTCCCCCCACCCTGCCGCAGCCATGGGGCACTCCTGGATATAGTCTACCACAAATGTGTGGTTGTCACCCAAGAAGCCAAAGTCCTCTAATTCCCTTGGCACTATATTGTTGGATGTTTGGTCTGATAGAGCATAGTGACCATCCTCCAAATAACACACAGTTACATTGTTACTTTCCTGGAATGTACACTTGCTCTGAACATTCAAGATTCAGGAGAATTAGACCTGATCTACACATGCAGCAGAATGAAGCAGCCGAAAGGACTGTACCACTTTTAACTGAGGAAAGAAGGCATTAGTTGTGAATGTTCCTTCATGTAAACAAAATTCCCTGAAAGGAGCAAAATCCTCACCCTGTCCACCCCCTTCTTGAATGTTTTCTGCTTCATTCTGCTACATATCGGTGGATCCACTACAGTGTGTTTTTGTTTTAGTCTGAGGACCGCCTCTTTGTGTTTTTTTTGTAGTAGAACATGAACATGTTTGCCTTCCCAGGCACACAAAACATGTGGCTAATGAGGAGTACAATAACTAATCCATCACTTCTAACGCAGAGAAAATGCTAGAGAGCATTTTGGTGACGAGTCATCAGTGGCTGACAAAAACATCAATCAGAAATGGAATGGCAACAATTTAGAATGTAAATTATTTATACTTATCTAACCATAGTTCTGAAAGGAATTCTTCTTCTTCTTTTGCCACATAATGAGAACCTTCTAAGTGAAGGTACTCCAGGTAACAACAGTGCTCCAGACAATATACTATAGCCATTGTTTCCATCTCTGATGAAGTATACCAGTATATTTCAGTTATATGATCCAATGCACGTGTCACAAAATATTTATCTTGTATCTCATACAAAAACCGGAAAATTGGTGCTTCTGAGGAAGACGTTCCAATTTTCCCATTTTGGGTGGTACTTTTCACCCATTCCAGTAAGGCTTCTTTTATCTTAGGTGAAATTTCCCATCCAAATATTTCTTTCAAGTCTTTCATTCTTTCCTCTTCGTTTAAAAGACCAAAGAGGAAGAGCACTGTTACTTCTAAATCACGTCTTGAACTCTGGTAGCTTTCTAACAGTATCCTCACATCTTGATTAGGTTTTTCAGATCTCTGCCCTTCTCTTTCCCCTAGTACATAATGTAAAGCAGCAAAAAACTCCTGGAAGCTCAAGTGAATGAAGCTGTAGGTACAAACACATTCAATGTCCCTTTTGAAAATGGTCTCATTGAGAAAGAGGGGGAGGGAGTCTTCCTGATCTAAGCCATGTTTCTTGATTTCTTCTTCCCAAAATAGTATTTTCTGTTTCCAGATTCCATCTGCAGCCAAAGAACATAAGCCTTTCATGTTTCTTTGAATATTTTGCTTTGATTGGCCATGGTGGTACTTGAACAAACTGTAGAGGTATTGCATATAGACTGCAGTGAGTGTATTTGATGCCTGCCCAAGATGCTCACCTCTTTCCATCTTTTGTTTCATCACTGTGCAGATTATCCAACACACAAGGGGAATTAAGCACATTGTGAAGAGTCTCTCATTTTGTTTTATATATCTGAAAGCTTGTGTAGCTCTATCTTCATTCTGAAAGAATTTGTGGAAATATTCCTCCCTGTCCTCCACTGAAAATCCCAGGATCTCAGCATAACGTGAGCAGTGCAAGTACTGATGGATTTTCTCCAAGGCTGTTGGTCTTGTTGTGATGAGCAGATAGGATTCAGGAAGAACTGTTTTCCGAAATAAACTGCTCAGGAGGACTCCCACTGGCTCCCTCTTCCAGGGATCAGTGCAAAGGCAATCTTCTGGCTGATCAATGGAAAATCTTAATTCATCAAACCCATCAATTATGAACAGGAGTTTCTTTGGATTCTGCATTATCTTTTTAAGTAAATCTTCAGCTATATTTTTAACTGCATGCTCATTGGGCCACTGTTTCAACATTATGTCTACAATACTTCTCTCCTTGGTACAGAAATTCATCTCTCTGCAATGAATATAGAAAGCATAATCAAACATGTCCTGATAGAGCTGTTCAGAGGCCCAGTCAAACATGATTTTTCTTGCTGTTGTTGTTTTTCCAATTCCTGCAGCTCCTTGTAGAATAACGACTTGTGGAATAAGTCCATATTTGTCAGGCTTAAATAGCTTTTCAGTGGTGGTAGAAGAACTGGCTCTCTCCTTCATGATTTCACTATGTTCCCATCCTGAGGCCTTGATTTCAAGTTCTCTCTCCTTTTCAGGACGGTGATGATCTATGATGATTAGCTTTGAATATCTCTCATTTAGGTGCACATATTCCCCAAGGCGAGAATTAGGGTCTTTCATTGTTTGAAATGTTGCTTTAATATGCTTTCTGTAATCTAAGAGAAGGACATACAGCGTTAGAAATATTAGAAAGCCATTTTGGATAATAAAACATTATTTATCTCTTAAATATTTCAATGAACAAATAGTAATACTTTGAGATTTGATTTGCATTTTCAGACTGAAATATTCAGAACCTATACTTGTAGTACTTAACTTTACTGCTATTCCCAATGTGTCACCTGCAGGTACAGAGGCAACCCTGAAGGCTTCCCCCAACACCCACGTAGTCTCGCCATTTCTCACCCACACACACATACACACACCACACACACACACACATACACTTCTCCTGCCTTCAGCAGTGGGAATCTCAATACCGAAAAGTGCATAGAGGTGGAAAGTTTATAGGTCTTTCAGGGTGGGTTCGCAACTCTCTTTCAGCCGTGGTGATTTATAAGCCACTCAGAGCAGCTTAGTATGAAAACAAACTACTACGATCACTCACACGATCAGACAAGTAAGCTATGCATCATGGTTTATTTTGCCCTCACCCCTCCTCCATCTATAGCCCTTCCGCTCTGCTGGATTGGTATCCTAGCTTCCTTTGCACTGGATGCCATATCCCACAGACCCTTGCACCTAAGCTATATATCCCACCATTTTTCCTCCAAGGAATCCAAGGTGGTGTACATAATCCTCTTCATCTCCATGTTATCGTTGCAACAACAACCCTGTGAGGTAGGCTGGGCTGAGAGTCTGTGATTGGCCCAAAGTCACCCAGTGAGCTTCCATGGCCGAGTGGAGGCTAGAACCCAGATCTCCCGACTCTCAGTCCGACACTCTAGCCACTACATCACAATTCACAAGTCAGATATTTAATATACTTGCAATATTAAATGGATAGTCAATGTGAAGTTCAGGCTAATTCTGATTAACTTTGTATGAATGACTAGACAGTGTAACACAATCCTACTCAGAAGTAAGCTCAATTGAGTTTACTATATTGATTTTACTTCCAGGTAACTGGGCATAGGATTGCAGCCTAAATAATTTAAAGGACGCACAAGGATAGCAACACGCAACTAAAGGATCAGAACATTTTTTTTTAAAAAAAATTAGCAGCCTAGTTTTACACAGTGCATAAGCCAGTCAAGTTACTTTGGCACTTGAGGCTTATTATGCCATAATAAAGTTGTGAGTCTTCAAGATGTCACAGGACACTTTATGGCTTTTGAACACAAAAGAAGAAGAGCTCCCTATGTTTCTTTTCAAATATGTTCAACTTTCTCTAGTAAATGCAAACCCTTCCTGTCAAGGAGGACTATACACCCACCACACCCTGACCTTGTGGATCATGTAATCAACAAGTACAGTCGAGAAAGATGCATTCAGAACCCAGGAAGTCCAGACACACTCAAACAAACCCAGCCACACTATGCACATACATTGCTGCTCACATCCCTTTTGGACATCAAAACCACTTCTGTCCCCCTATCCCAGATAAGGGACCTGGGCCAGCTTGAAAGAAGCCAAGGAAGGCCTCTGGCACTCCATTGAACATGTCAGCAGCCAGTGTACTTGCTCACTATGAAAAGCCTGCACTGCTGTGGCTCCACACCAAAAAGGGGAAGACAGCTCTAAACTATGGCTGTGCATAGCCTCTCGCCACTTGCCTCAGAACCATTTCAGAGGCTCTGAAATGGCCCCAATTTGACCCAGGCTACTTCGGGGCTTCACTGCCTTGCTTTGGCACCCACAACGCAGGTCAGCCTTTACAGGGTTCTTAGGTGCTGGCTGCGTGGCCTGCAACACAGGAAAAACAGGAGCAAGGCTGACTAGGACTCCATAGGACTCCCCCCTGCCTGCTTTCCTGTCTCCTGCCTGCTCTCCCCCACCCTCCCCCAAACCTGGAGCCACCGCCGCTGCCACTGGGACCTACCTTCCCATGTGTCCTCGTCCCTCAGAGCCAAGCCATGATTTAAAAGTAAGATCATAGGGGTCTCTTTTTTAAATAACTTTAAGATTGCAAAGTAAGGGATATGGCCCTTTACAGCTGCCATAATTTGTGGCCATTAGGCTGACCATATTTTGGAAACCAAAAAGGAGGACAATATGGTCGGCCCCCAACGGGGCATCCTCACCAACATGTCTACCCCCAGGGGGCGTGTCCAAAACCAAGACGGGGAGGTTGCCCACCTGAACATAGCCTTGGTCACATGTCTGATTTTACAGCACACAATTAAGACAAATCGGTTCTACAGAACATCTTAATGTTAAAATCACTGAAATAACAAGTGAGACATCCAATGTATCTGAAATTAATTTCACTCACTCCTACTTTTGTTGTACTTTGTTGCTATACTCTGTGTGATACATTCTCCCCTTCCCTCAAATATCTTTTCTGATTGCATCCTCACTCCACTGCAAGGTGCTACTTAACAGGGCTTGTTGCCAGCCGGCCAGCTTTTTTATTATTATTATTTTTAGTTTTAAAGTTCAATTTTGTTTTGAAACTTGCTAAAAATCAACAGATGAACAGATCTGCATGAAACTTGGCATGGCTAAAGCCCTACTTAAGATATATCATGATGCCAAGTTTCATCTCCTTATCTTAAAAAATGATGTTTTTATTTTTTTAAAAAAAAATTAAGAATTTTTTTTAAAAAAATCCTAAAAACCAATGGATTAACGGATCTACTTCAAACGTGGCATGGCTAAAGCCCTACACAGGAGCTATCAAAGTGCCAAGTTTCATCTCTTTATCTTTAAAAATGACATTTTATTTTAAAAATAATAATTTTAAAACCTCAAACTTTTAAAAAATCCTTAAAATCAACAGATGAACGGATCTGCTTCAAATTTAGCATGGCTAAAACTCTACCTAAGGGCTATCATCTTGCCAAGTTTCATCAATTTAACTTTAAAAATGATGGAGATGTAAGCATTTTTGTTGATTCCCATTGACTATGAAGAAGAGCTGCCCTTTGGGTGGGGTGGGGGATGGGAAGATCCAGATTTTTCTTCAAATTTATTTCATAATTCCCCCCCTTTCCTGGATTTGTTACCAAAAATCCTGACATGTCCTGGTTTTTCCTGACATATGGTCACCCTAGCTGTGATCTTACCATTAAATCACCGTTTGGTTCTCAGGGAGGAGGATGCATGAAAAGGTAAGTCCCGGCAGGGGCGGTGGGAGATGATCAGGGAGGGTGGGAAGAGAGAGGAAGCTGAGCCCAGTGAGTCCAATGGCCTCACATGGTCCTATGGCTGGTCTTGCACTGGCTTTCCTGTGCAGGTGGGCGGGGGGAGTGGCCACCACCACGCAGAATCAGCCTGAGGCACCCAAAGGGATTCAGCACCAACCTGCTTTAGCCATGGGGTGCCTTGGGCCGACCCAGTACCACCGTGGATTCGGGCCGAGGCTGACCCACCTCGACTCAGATTTGGGGTTTCAACCCAAGGTGGTGCACAGCCCTAATCTAAACCCTTGAAAGGACTGGAGCCAGATTTCATATGCAGCTGCCTTTTGTGGGTTTGCACCCGATACACAATGAACACCCTGTGTGCCTATGCCTCTCTGTGGGAAAAGTGGAGGTTTGACACTTTGGAAGTTTCCAGAGCACACAGCGGAGGGAGGGGTAAGGGCCGAGACAGCTGGCAAACGCAATCTGTTGCTTGGTAGTCTCCGAAACAGAGATTGCCTGAGGGGACAGAGAGGCAACAGTGGTTTTGACCACTCTTGCCAGGGTGACTCTGTAGGCAATGTGCTTAAACCACTCTGGAGCTCCAGACAACATGCTAAGTTATGATGATTTAAATAAACTTCACTGCATATTGGGGGCTTACCCGGGCAGCTTATTTTGGCTAAATAAGTTATTGTGTTTGGGAAAGACAGTGCACAGATGACACAATAAGCCATCATGGTTAATTTAAAAAATAACCATCATGGCTTAAAGTGTCATCTCTCTCAACTCTTTGTAGTTTACGAGGCTGAAATCATCCCTGAAGGAGAAAGCAGAGTGACTGGGAGGGAAGGAGGGGAGATTTATTTATTTATTTATTTTATTACATTTGTATACTGCCCCATAGCCGAAGCTCTCTGGGCAGTTCACATAAAATGCCAAATACAAGTCTTTCAAAAGACAGACAGAAAAGAAGAAAAGCAAATGGTCAGCTTTTGGGGGATTGGGAAGAATGTAGTGACTCTGGGGAGTGAGCAGGGGAGGGAAACAGCAGCGGGTGTATTTTTTCCCTCCTGCTCTATGTGTGTATCCATTGCTTTCCCCCCACTCTCTGGGTCTCTCTGTGTGTGTTTGTGTTTTCTCCTCTCTCTTCATCTAGAACTGTGTGTTTGTGTCTCTGTGTGTGTGTGTCCTGAGAGAAGGGAAGATAGACAAAGAGAGTTTGCATTTTGTGAAATGGGTTTCTGTGGCTTTGATGCTTTTATGTTTGGGGCTTCAGACCCCACTTCTCCCTTGTACTCAGTTTCTTGGGCAGGGTATGTCTCTCTCTGCTGCACCAGTTTACCTTCTGATAACAAGTGATCTGTGGCTGGCCATACCCACCATGAAAGCCATTTTGTGAATGGGCACAACCCCTAGGGCATTGAATTTGGATGGCACCTACATCACTCTCCCAAACTTGCAAATGTCCCCAGTGGCCCAAAATGGTTGGAGACTCCTGGCATATAAAATCTAGGGCTGAATAAAAATGTCAATTTCTAATTTGCTACTTTTTACACAAATTTCAAATTTGGTGGAATGGGTTGCAATGGGGCAGGGGGAGCCATTCTTTTGACCCCACTTCTTTTTAAGCTCCACCTCCCCTGGGTTGTCTTCGTGTCAAACATTTAATAGCTATCATCCCCCTGACTGGGACATAGTGTAACCCCTGCATAGTCTGTTGGATGGGATATTTCAGCCCTCACTGGTGGCCAAATTTTCCCTTGAATCATCCCCCCCCCCCATTTTTGGGGAGCTGAAATTTGAAATCTCCCAATATTGAGGTGAAAATTCTTAGGTGAGAATTGGTGGCTCAGCATTTGATAATCCTGTCACAATGATTCAAAGGAATTTAATTGATTTCACCTGCAAATATATTGCCTGAGCCAACAACTATTGAAGGGAAGATATGGCATTTCCAAGAGTATCACCAGCACTATTATCTGCCCCACCCATATGTAGGTGGTGTTGACTGAAGAGTGGCTCTTATTATTGCATCAAGGAAAATAAAATACAATACTTTATGGATTTGGTCCAAAACTTGTATTCCTGCAGAATTCCTGAATGTGATCAGTGGAATGATTCCTACCTGACATTCCAGGCACTTGGGAAGGACCAGCATCTGAAAGGGAAAAGCCAAAAATTACAGGAAATGAGCAATGAGTGTTTGATGTAACATCTTGGTTTTCACAATCTTTACAAAAGTTTCATCAGGAGGCAGAATTGGGCAGGTACCACACTCACAGGTACCGCCAGGTTTGAGGGGGCTCAGGGCAAGTTATAGTTTAGCAGGTTCCCCTGACATCCTTCCAGACACCCCTGTCCTGTTGCTCTTTATCTTGGCTCAGTGCAGCAGCAGCAGCTGCTGCTAAAGACTGCAGCCCTGTGGCACACCATATCAAATTCCATTATGTTTTTCCTAAGTTTGATAAGCAGTATGCTCAACCAATTCAGGTTTGCAGTGACCTCTGAATTTCTCCCTAACAAATCCCAGACAACATCCTAAATAGCTCAACTAACAGCCACATCTACACCAAGTAGGATATGACACTTTGGTCCCCTCTACAAGGATTCGCTTTTGCGCCCGGTTAGGCGATTATGCGCATAATCCCTGAAGCGCATTTACGCCTAATACCTCTGCACGAGAGGTGGCGAGAGGCGGCGAAGCGCATTAACGGATGACCAAAATGTGCTTTACAAGTAGTTAATGCGCATAAGCGCTTGTTCACATAGGCAAAATGCGCTTTAACGGCCGGAGCAAAATAAAACTAGCGATTTAACGCACATTTGATAATGCGCATAATTGGAGAGATAACGCGCCTCTATGCCCGATTTGCGCTCCGTTCTTGTAGAGGTAAAAAAATTTAAGTGCCTTGAAAGAGCTTTAAACCTCTCTTGTAGAGGCAGCCTTTGAAAACGGTTTGAAAACTGTACATGGAGTGTGAGCTCCGTCACACCTACTGTTTTTCCTGGTATGCACCCATGATTTCGACCTCTGTTTCATTAGCGCATCAAGCACTGGTCATTTCCACGTGTGTGTGTTGTTGTGCTATGTCACTTTGTCTCCCTTTTTACCCATGCTGGCTTGCGCTTCCTGGCATCACCACTGTACCGGCGAAATCTTTTTTCACCCCACCCCTTCTCCTCTCCCCTCCAGCTTATTGGTTCTTGTAGTGGATGGACCTTGTGATGGACATGGGCGCCTTCCCCACCCTCGCCCTGGTTTTGTTGTCTACTGTTTTAACAATCTAGCGTTTGATCGATTAGGTGCAGACCCCCTCTACAAGAATTCGGTTTGATGCCTGGTTCTCCGATTATGCGCATTTTCTCACAATCGCGTTTATGCCTAATTTAATATACAACATACCGTGAAGCATATAAACGGCAGTATAACCAGTGCTTTAAATTGGCTAAAATGCGGAGAATCGCTTGTTTAGCACTTTAATGGCTTTGGAGAAGAAAAACCGCTATTTAACGCGCATTCGATAATGCGCATAATCGGATAGATAACGCGTCTCAACTCCCGATTTGCGCTCCGCTCATGTAGAGGTAAAAAATTTAATGAGACCTGAAAGTGCTTTAAACCTCTTGTGTAGAGGCACCCGCAGTTTCTGCCTTTCGTGGTGATAAGATGTTTCCTTCTACGTGGGGTGTTTGGGTGTCCTCTCTCCCTCCCCCTTCATGGTTGGGCAATTGAGTTTCTTTGATCTCTGGTGTGTTTGTGTGTGTGTGTGTAGTTAAATGAGCATCTTCTTCTGTCTTTTGAGCTGAGATGATTCTCAGAGAGAAAAAGGGGGAAATCACAATCCACTACTGCTGAGATGCATCCTGTTCAGGGCGCTACCTTTCAATGCAGGAAAACTAGGCGTGTAAGTAAGACCCATAGAGTTGAATAGGACTGATTCTTGGACATGCGCGTACAGGACAGCAGCCTCGCTTGCTTTTGTCTCTCTTTCTCCGCCCCCCCTCACCCTGGCACCACTGGCCAATGTGCAAAGGTGGAGAGGCATAACCAACCAGCCAGCTCTTGCCTCACTTCAAACTTCCCCATGCCCAGGCAAGAGCCTGCGCATGCATTCCTGGAAGTAGGATTCTGCCCCACATTGATCGCAGCCCTCGGCTCTCCTGTCTTCCTTGCTTGCTTCCAAGCAGGGATGGAGAAAAGCCTGCCTGCTGTAGCAGCAACAGCATCTCCTCCCCAAAAGGATTAAATGAATAAGATCCAGGCTGCCTCTACACGAGACGTTTAAAACTCTTTGAAGTCACATTAAAATTTTTACCTCTACAAGAGCGGAGCGTAAATCGGGAGTTGAGGCGCTTTTTCTCTCCGATTATGCACATTATCAAATGTGCGTTAAATAGCGAGTTTGATTTTGCTCCGGCTGTTAAAGCGCATTTTGCCTATGTGAACAAGCGATTCTCCGCATTAACTACTTTTAAAGCGCATTTGAAACAACCGGTAGGTCACCAGTTGTGCGCTCAATTACCTCCTGCATACAAGCATTTACGATAAAGCGCTTCAGTGATTATGCACATAATCGGCTAACCAGGCGTCAAACGGAATCCATCTAGAGGGGGTCCCAGCCAGACAGGAATGACCTAGTGTTACCCTAACTCTCCCGTTGCACCCCCTGATCACTGCAAGTTGTGCTTTTCCTCCTCGGTTACTCAACTGCTCAACCCCTTCCTGGTTGAGCAGTTGTACAGACTGGAGGAGAACCACCCCACCCTCCTCTTTCGTCAGCAAGACCGCCTTTCTACCCAGGTGCCCCCAAGAAGGGAGGTTCTGCAATATAGCACGAGGGCAGCAATACACCAGGACAGAAGAGCAGTTTTATCTCCCGGGGGGGGGGGGGGGGAACAGACTTTCCCTGCTCTAAAAATCATGGAAAATAGAGGGGAATAGGTGAGATGACTGCTGGACAGGCATGACGTCATGTGAGTACTGCACTGCAAAATGGCAAACAAGGCAGGACAAAAGTGAAGTAAAATGCTGGTGTGATGGAGCTATAAGTCCTGGGCACCAACAGTTGTTACTACTGTTATAAATCATTTTAAACATGCTTCAGATTGAGCCTGAAATCCAGCTTTAAATAGGACCTTCCTTAAATTCAGATCTATGAATTAATGGGTTGGATCCAGAGTGCTTATTCTGCCACATGAAGAGCCCACAGTGAAGTTGCCCTGCAGTTTTACCCTGGCAAGAATGGGGAGGGGCAGTAGCTCAGTGGAAGAGCACATACTTTGCATACAGAAGGCCCCAGGTTCAACCCCCCAGCACCTCCAGGTTGGTCTGGGGGAAACCACAGATGGACCACCGGTCTGACCGGTCTAAAGCAATTTCCTGAGTCACAAAAGGGATGATGAGTCTCCCTCCTTTTGCCTGGAAGTGATCCTCTGGAACATTGGGGGTGGGGAGGTAAATAAAACCTTGTAACATACTAGGTTCCTTACCTTTCTGTACTGCTTCTTTGAGTTTTGCAGCAACATCTCTCACATTGATTTCTTCAAGGACACGAATACATACACTTAGAGCACTATCTTCTCCATAAAAGCTACACATGAGATCAACAACATCTTGTTTCTTAGCTTTCTCCAAAATACCTCTGGGGATTTTCCTTTTTCCACCATAGTTAATGGCTGGTAGCCTCCATTTAAATGTTTTAAACTGTTCTTCAAGGAGTTCTTGGAAGGTATCATAAAGGGCTTGTCTCACATTTTTATTCATGTCCATTGCTAGAAATTATAAATAATCTGAAAATAAAAATAGACGATTAAACTACTACTGTTCAAGAGAAAGCATTTTGTTGTATAGTAAACCATGAGCAGTACCCACGTGGCCTATTCCACAAGAGTCCGTTCTGTAAGTGAAGCCCTTTAGCTCTTCCTTTAGAAAACCCCGAAATGAGCGGAAACACTTGTTTCTGGAACGGGACAAGTTGGTGGAGCTACCTCATGTGATCTCTGCTGACCTCCCCATTCCAGAAAATAGCATTTCCACTCCATTGCAGTTCTGACCCCACTCCCCACCCTTTGTGGACAGAATGAAACTGACCAGAATATTGACAATGGGAATACATAGCAGATAGGCAGACTGGCATAAGGCCAAGTTAAAAGAAAAAATACAACCCCATTTGCACAAATTTAAAGGCCCGGAAGAAACACGCAATTCTATTTGCACACACTGAAAGACTCAAATAATGATGATTTAACAAAACACAATCCCATTTATTCAAATTATGGGGCCTGGAGGAAAATGTGTGCAAAAAGATACAAACATTTTCAGAACCGGGGGGGGATCCATTACAGCCCTCTGCATCTTATCAGAACAGAAACACTAAGAAGTTCTGTAGGGCTTAACTACCAGTTTCGCAGAGCTTCAAACTCAGAAAGGGCAAGAAGAAAGAGGAATAGGGGTGTTCCTGTTATGGGGGGAAATGAGCTATGGATCTGCTGAATCCAATGGTGTCTCAGCCCCCAAACCTGCCCCTGGCAGCAGGCATGAGTAAGATGGGCTCAGAGGCCTATGTGATGTAAAATGCATTTTTTTAAAGGATGGAGAGACTAGAATAGCCCCATTGCTCCTTCTGCCCTGCAGTGCATCCTAAGACACAGAGAGCAGAGGGAATGTCAGGAGAAAATATTATAAATTATGTTTAATACAGTTACTGATGTAATGCAATGGTACTAAATGTGAATGCAGGAATGAAATGAGCATGGCAACAAAAATATGGGGGGGGGGGGGTGAAACTTGTTCAACGTTCAATATAGGAGGAAAGAAGAAAGAATAATGCATGGTAAACCATCTGGAAAAGGAAAAGAAAGAAACAACACAGGGATAAATATCACACACAACTGTACAAAGACTAAATTCAAATTATCTAATTACTTTTTTTCTAATTAGATGAGGAGAAAGGACTCACAGCCTAATTCTACATAAAGACAAACAATCAGGCAGCCACACAGAACAACTGAGAAATCAAAGGATAGCTCAAAAAGAAAGATTTTTGCAGGAAAAACTCTGAGAACTTCTTTACTTAAAAACAAAAACAAAACATACACACTGCTTTCTTCTTCCATTTTTATCTTGTGATTGAAATCGGCTCCTTTCATTGGCAGCCACATGGTTTGAATGGAAAACTTCCTATCTCTGCCTTGCATTTGAACTTCCATTGAAATCAATAAAACATCACCATCTAGTGGTGGAATTATAGCACAACACCTCTAATATCTGGGGTGATTGGGGCAGTTTTTCTAAAGCTGATTATCTTTGTGTTGCTGACAGCAGGATAAGGAGGGGACAGGGAGGGATACATCCTGCCTGATGATGTCATGAAATCAACCCGGAAACTTCCATGAGTAGCCAGTCATGAGAATGGTATAAATCACTCGTTTAGAGACAGCCTCGTTTAGAGACAGCCTGAGAGAAGGATTGAGTTTTATGCTAAGCAGAAAGAATGCAATCATGAACAAACAAAACATGAAGCCAAGATGCCCCTATTTACTTCCTCCCAGCTAGTGTCTGCACAAGGGAGAAATGGAAGATGGCAAGGAATTTTTTTGAAACATTCACTAGACCTCAATCCCTTCTCCTTAACACAGCGATCGGAGCCCCTGATAAAACATGTTTTGGGATTACAAGGTAGACCTGCCAGTCATTCATCCCCACTCCCTCGATCTCCCTCCCCCCCTGTTCACACTCAGTGGTTAAAGAAACAAAACTTAGAGATGCAATTCATTTGTATTTTGCAGATGACAATAAATAAATACATTAATTAATAAAAATAAAATAAATCTCCACATCTCCTGTGACTCCAGAACATGAGCTGCCAGAAGCCTCGTTCTGTTCTGGAGTGGGTTGAGTTCTGTTGCCTTTGGAAGAGTGCCCACTTTGCATTGGAAGCAATAGAACTTGATGAATGTGACCTGATTTTGCTTGGGCTTTGGGCTTCATCCAAAACCTATGCCTGTCCACACCCCCACCAATACATACGCCAAATAGTGGTAGAAGGCAGACCAAGGTCTTGTGCCAGATTTCAATGGGTGAGCAGGAGTATGCAAAAGCAGGTAGTTCTTCAAATATCCTGGGTCCCAAATCTTTTAGGGTTTTAAAGGTCACTTTGCACAGGCTACAAGTAACAGTGGCTCCCATCAGCAACTTGGCCACAATATCCTGCATCACTTGGCATTTCAAACACTTTTCAAAGGCAGCCCCAAGTGGAACACATTGCAGAAGTCTGAAGACGATGTGACCAACGCAAGTGTGACTGTGGCCACATCTATGTTGTCCAGGATGGACGCTGTTGGCACACAAGTCAAAACTGGCTTGTTCACAGGGATAGGCCAGCCCTGGCTTTGCTTGCTATAAGGATCTAATATACTGGGACATTACACTTTTTTACCCACTCAGTAAAAAGCAAAACACTACACCGCATTTTAGCAGAAGTGAAAGCACCAGGCTAATGTGTTCATATCAAAACATATGTTGAGACCAATCCTGACGCTGAGTATGATGAAGTCTGGATCCAATATAAAGGCATTGCCTTGCTGGATCAGACCAAATGCCCCAGAATCCTGTTCACAACTGGGTGCACCCTGATGTTCCTAGAAACATACAAACAGGACATGAAGGAAATGAAGGAAATGACCCTGCCATGTTATTTGATCCCCTAATATCTGATATCTAGAGGTGTACTGTGTCTGTATATGAAGGTTCCATTTAGCTATCATGGCTAATGGCCATTGACAGGCCTTGATCATCCCTAAAAACTAACGCTGTGCTGAAAAAGACCTCCACAGTTTTTCAACCAGTCTCATTCAATTTGATAGAAAACAAATCAACTGAACAATCATCTCTGCAGCCTAGAGCCTCCCCAAATTCCTACGCTTGTTAAATCCCCCCCCCACCTGATCCTGTTTCAGATCAGGAAGTGGGGGGAGCCAAGGAGGCTGCAGAGCCACAGAGAGAGATATAATAGAAAGGGAAATAAAGTATGACACTTCTATTATTTTTACACACACACCACATGTCTGCTTTGCAATAGGGTGGCCACCTTCTCTCTCCCCACCCTGCCCCCACATTGCCCCAGGGTGATAGTGAAGACAGGGTATTCCCAGTGTACGAGGATGCAAAATAGAGGAGTGCAAAAACAAACAAACAAAAAGGAAATAGGAAATAGGAAATAGCTGTGCTACAACCATTACTAGTCTGGGTCCCACCTTACACTTTGATGTTAACATGTTGTTATGATGCTTGGAGAATTTCTCCTCCCCCTGGAGAAATTTGGCAAAATAGTCCCCCAATTTCCTGCCCATAAACAGGGTGGAGAATTTCGAGAGACCATTTACACACAGCTCTTACCCACAACCTCAGGAGCGTTTTGCCCTCCTTAGAATTACAACAGACGCTCCATGGTGAGCCAAATATCGGGCTCAGAGCAAGTGCCTCTCCCTGCACCCCACTCAGCTCCTGAGAGGAGCTTTCCTCTCCATGTGGAACAATGCTGCGTGAATCTTGAAATACCTTTGCCCTTAAGGCTGCAACTTTTTAAAAAGAGCCAATGCCTTAAAGAGAAGGCAGCAATATGTAAGTATCGTATGAGCAGGCACCACTGAAACTGATCTTCTGAAGTTAAGCTCTTCGATGTGTCTGCTGGACTCACCATTTTGCTGTGAAGAAAGTTGAACGCATATCATATTTTGAACTTGTTAGCAAACGGAAGAAACTTCTTTACTGCAGCATTGTGGAGAAACCTTCTGTTTTGAACAGCAACTATGTCCCTTCGATTGCATGCTCCATTTCCTTGTTCTCTGCTTGTTGTTCAGTATGAGTCACTTCATGGGTGTAATTAAGCAGGGTGCAACTAGGCTTGTGCCTCGGATCTTCAAGCTATGCCCTGGACCTTTTAAGATGTCCCAACAATATTGGCTGAGTTCGGTCGAAACAATAATCAAAGGAGTGGGGGAGAGGCAACCATCAGTTGTGTTAATTTCCCTTCCCTGCAGTGAGACATTGTCATTTGAGAGTGTAGGATACCCACCATCACTATAGAAAAGGCAACTTCTTGGTAATAACACTGCGTTAATCCTGAAATATGTTTGTCCTCGAGGCTGCAACTTTTTAAAAGGAACCGATGCCTTAAAGAGAAGGTAGCAATATGTAAATATTGTATGAGCAGACACCACTAAAACTGATCCGACTCATTCAAACCCTTCAGCGTATCTGCTGGACTCACCGTTTTGCTGTGAAGTAAGGATTCTGAAGGCATATCATATATTGAACTTGTCCACAAACTGAATAAACTTTTTTACTGCAGTACTGTGGAAAAATGTTGTTTTAAAAGCAAATATGTCTCTTCAATTGCATACCCCATTTCCGCTTTCCCTGCTTGTTGTTGAAATATATTTCTCTATGCCTTTGATTACAGTGTCAGCTAAGGATAGTGTGTCTCCTCTGAATGAATGCCTGGAGGCAGTAATGGTCTGAATGAGGAAAAACAAACTGAAGCTGAATCCAGACAAGATGGAGGTGCTTACTGTCAAAAGTCCCAACCTGAGTTTGGAACTATGTCAACCAGTTCTGGATGGGGTTACACCCCCCCCCCGAAAGGCTGTGTTCGCAGCTTGGGGGTGCTCCTGGATCCATCGCTCCAAATGACAGCTCAGATAGACGCAACGGCCAGGAGTGCCTATTATCAACTTCGGCTGGTATGCCAGCTGCACCCCTTCTTAGAGTTGGTAACTTTGAGACTTGACTTCTGCAATGCACTATACATAGGGCTACCTCTGTGCCTAGTCTGGAAACTTCAATTAATTGAAAATATGGCAGCCAGGTTGGACACCGGTACACCAAGGGGTGACCGTATTACACAAGCTTTAAGATCACTCCACAGGCTGCCAATTAGTTTCCGGGTGAAGTACAAAGTGTTGGTTATTATCTTTAAAGCCCTACATGGTTTGGGTCCAGGTTACCTGCAGGATCGCCTTCTCCCATACAATCCGCCTCGCACGCTTAGGTCCTCTGGGAAGAATTTGCTACAGTCGGCCAAAACCAGGCTGACAACTGTTACCCAGAGGACCTTTTCTGCCGCTCCCAGACTGTGGAATGGCCTGCCGGAGGAGATTCGTCAACTTAATAGTCTTTTTTCCTTTAAGAAAACCATAAAGATTATCTCTTCCGGCAGGCCTACCCAGTCGAATTTTAAGAGTTTTATCTGTATTTTAATATGTATTAATTTTATATGTTTTTAATCAGTTTTATGTATTTATGTTGTTTGTATCAGTTCCCCACCTCGATCCTGAGGGAGAGGCAGGAAATAAATAAATATATTATTATTATTATTATTATTATTATGAGTCACAACATGGCATAGTTGTAGCAAGGCATGACTGGGCAAGTGGCTCGGACCTTCCAGCTATGCCCTGGATCTTTTGAGATGCCCCAATGATACAATGCCTTAATACAAGCCTGCTTCTTCCCTCTGAGCTCAGCAGCCTTGCAGGGCCTAGGAGACATAAGGACTCGCTCCCTTGGCAGAACAACAGGGTTGTCGTATGAAGGCAGAAGCATTTTAAACTATAGGAGACATTGGCACATTTCCTTTCACAGTCTGCTATTTCATTTGTTTGCTTCTTTGTATCTCTCTACCTTTCTCCTTTTACATGTTAGGATGACTATATGAAAAGGAGGACAGGGCTTCTGTAACTTTAACAGTTGTATAGAAAAGGGAATTTCAGTAGGTGCCATCTGTATGCATGCAGCACCTGGTGAAATTCCTTCTTCATCACAACAGTTAAAGCTGCAGGAGCCCTACCTAACATGACCAGATACAAAAGAGGGCAACAACCCATGTCACAGCAACCCAGGGTTGAAACAAAAGGAAGCCTGAGTAGTCATCAGTGGGGGCAAGCCCGTGTGCCTCCCACTCCTTTTTAAGGGCTCATCAGAGTGACAAAAAACCCTGTTTTAATCTGGCTCTTCTGAGGTTGCACTATAAATTGCCCACAAGAGGGTGCTGTCCCCATTGAAATCTACAGGCCACATGGTCGCTTGTCTCTTCTCTGTGAAAAGTGCTTGTTTTGAAAGTGGAAGAGAACCAGCAAGAGAGCATGCGGTAAGGAAACACAATTCCCCCCGAATCTGATGAGGCCCTTGACAGACCTGGTGCCTGGACCTTATCTCCTCAGTCACCGGATCTACCAGAAATGGTAAACCTATTCTCTAATCTATCAGAGCTTTTTTTTAAAAAAAAAGGGAAGGTGTACACAAAATGTAGAGTTCATGGGGGGGGGGGGGGGGGGAAGGGCAGTCACAGTAAAACCTTTTATTGCAGTAATTAGCTATAAATCTTGAAAGTCCTAATAAAGATCCACATTTAACATATCACAATGTAAATCCTTGATCAAAGTCAGTTCATGAGCTGGGAGAGAGCAGCCAGCTGGGCCAGGGAGGTGATTAATCCCTCCTTGCAAGAGGGAGAGGTTCCAGGCTACTTGAAAGAGGCAACCGTGAGACCATCCTTGAAAAAAAAAATCCTCTCTGGACCAAGAAGATCTTAACAACTTTAGGGTGGTGGCAAAAGTTCCTTTCCTGGGCAAGGTCCTTGAACAGGTAGTGGCCAATTAAATGCAACATTGCACATTTTAAAAAATGGGAGTGTGCTGGTATCTGCTGGTAACAAAGGTGACATCCTAGTTGCATCCTAGTAGTTGCCTGCTTTGCGGCCCCCTCCTCTTGGTATATTTTTTATCTTTTGCTGGTACTATTTAATACAAGATTGGTAATTTTTTTAAAAAAACATCAGCTATCCCTAAATTACTTCTTGATAAAACCAGTCAGATGAAGTATCTGCAATCAAATTTGCCCTGATGATTCCATCTAGTCAAGATTTTTAACTTGGAGGGGAGGAAACAGCCTGAAGTTCACATAACCTATATTGCAGAGAGGGAGAGAGCTATCTGGGATTTGAAAGAAGGGGGGCAGGTGTCCTTTTTAAATCAGGACAGTCTTCTATTTTAATTTCTGTCCAGTCTCCTTTCTTTCCTTGTCTGGTAAAATCCAGTATTCCAGATGCAGTACATTGCTTTTGTTTTTCCTCTGGCTCATTCAGTCAGTCAAGCAGCTACAGGCTGAGATACTTATCTTACTGGTGACAGTAGAGGCAGTTACACACCATCAGAGCTGCTGGGAGAAGGAATGGAAAAGGGGAGCTAGCAAGTGAGCACCTCTCACAGCAGGCAGCAAAGGAGGACGAAGGAAGCATCCTTGCAGATGCTTTATTAGCCAAATTAGCTGCATCCTTTCTCCCTGGCACAGCCCTGGAACTAAGCAGATGGTGCACTGTCCCTTTTGCAGGAGAGCTCTTTGTTTGCTGTGGTGGAGGGATTAAATCTGTCTGGTCATTGTTGGAAAAGAATAGCGTAGTGCAATCCTTAGAAATAATCCCCATTAAGTTCAATAAGAAGCAGGAACAATTCCTGCTGTGTGAGAAGCAGGAAGAATTCTGTCCCAACATCTGGGTTCTCAAGTACTCTGAGGAGTACTTCCATCTGACCAGTAGATGTCAGCAACATTTTTACCATTTTAGGCCTAAATGCAGGTTTTGGGGAGCAAATAGCTCCATGACAGGATTGCTACAGTACCCAAACTGTGGGGAACTCATACCGCCAAGGCAGTTTGCCTCATAGGTTGAGAAATAGTGCATTAAATCCTAAGGCCATCAAAACATGCAAAGGGCTTCTTCAAAGGCAACCGCAGTGGCCTGGTAGCTGCTTCCACCTGGTGCAATCCTGCGCAGGTGCAGGCTGGACTGATGTGTGCAGGGCAAACGACAAGGGATTTTTCACATGGTCATAACCCTCACCCAGTTGGGCACTAGCTGTGTAGGAAAGAACCCTTGGATCATGCTCACCTACATGGGTGAACTCACAGCCTGGATATGGCTCCACACGCCACTGACTGTGTGTGAACGGGTGCAAAGGTAGGGCATCAAAAGCAATATTTAATGTGATATTTAAACTGAAGAGATGGGTGTGGGTGGAACATCAGAGCAGCTATGAGGAAAGCCAAGGTTGTTTTTAAGGGCCTGCTAGAATTTCAGGGATGGGGGTGGGGGCATCCAAAAGCCATAAACATCATGTATGGAAAAATGAGGGAAAGAAAAGTTGGCAGGAAATCTTCCCATCATTCTTAATGTGTCATCTTCTTTGGATAGACCCTTCAGTAATACCACTATTTATAATATAGCCAGTTGCAGACACAAAAGAGAGAGGAGAAAAACAACAACAAAGAGTCTTGTGGCACCTGAAACACACAGGCCTCCTCCACACGAGACGTTTAATGAGCCTTGAAGGCTCATTATAAATTTTACCTACACACGAGCGGAGCGCAAAACGGGCGTACAGGCGCGTTATCTCCCCGATAATGCGCATTTTCGAACGCGCGTTAAATAGCGACTTTTATTTTGCTCCGGCCGTTAAAGCGCATTTTCGCTGTGTGAACAAGCGATTATGCGCATTAGCTACCTGTAAAGTGCTTTTTGGGCATCAATTAATGCGCTTCGCCGCCTCTCGCCGCCTCCCGTGCAGAGGGATTAGGAGTAAATGCGCCTCCGCGATAATGCGCATAATCGCCGAACCGGGCGCAAAAGCGCGTCCTTGTGGAGGGGGCCTAAGTTCAATTCCAGCAACTCCATGTAGGTATGGAGAAAAACCCAGAGAGTCACAATCAGTCAGTGTAGCTAGATGGACCACCGGTCTGACTAGTATAAGGCACCTCCCTAAGTCACAAAGGAGATATTTACCTCCCTGCTTTTGCTTGGAGTTGATCTTCTGGAACATTGGGCGTGGGTAGATAATATCCTGTAACAAGGGGAATTGCCAAAGATGCGGAGGGAATGTAGGACCTGGAGGCCTGAGAGCGCCGAGCCCTCTGCTCTCCTCCTCCTCCGGCCCCGCTACCTCGCCAGGAAACTCCTTCCGCCTCTTTCAAACTAATCGCACTTTCTTGACGATTTCCCGTATTTGCTAGTAAGCGCTTCAAAGCGCCTCCGAGGACTGGAGTCCGCTCCGTCGGGGTGCAGGCAGGACAAAGCCACCCAATTCTAGGGGGCTTGTGCCATACCTCGGGGAAGGTTCCCTGAAGCCTCGCGGGTGGTGGAGGTGAGGTCGCCCGGGGGAGAGGGGGAGGAAGAACATCGCGAGGTTCCTGAGACCAGGAGGGAAGTGGGAATATCTTCTAATAAAACAAAACAGGGCAGCCCCCACCCCAAACGCAGGAGGACGCGATTCACTTCGCGTGGCATCTTGATCAGAGCTTCCCGTAGGCGTTCCCAAAAGCTGCGCCCTGAGCGTCGCTTTTTAAGCCGTTATATCCATAGAAACATCCCTTCGGGATACAAATTTCGCCGGAATGAGGTTGTCCTGGACCTTAGTGAGGAGTAAATTTTCCTTTACCTGGGAGTAAGCCCCTCTGAACCCCCTTCCGCTTCCTTCCGAGTAAACGCGCACAAGCCCCTTAGATGCATCCTTCCCTCGCTACTGTTTACGCAGCCACGACGTCAGATGCGGCTGTTTGGTTGACGAAAGAGGACTGGGCTCTCAGTTCTCCAGCGGGTCCCATGACACTTTCACAGAAACATTCAATACGCAATAGGGGGAGGAGAGAGCCTTCAGCTTTGTTTTACCAGAACCCCAAGATCTGTGAACCCGAGCCAGGTGCAACTTGGAATGCTTCCAGACGAGGCTTTTATTTCGCCATCGCCCTGCCAGTCACTGAATTTTAAAGGTGGGGGTGTCGAGACAGCATCTTCCACTCCTAACCTTCCCATGTTTTTCCAACTATTCTTCCATCGTTTTTCTTATCGCAGGAAATCCATTACGAAAGAAAAACGTGGGACAATGCCTGGCTTCAGGCTGGTAATGCTGGAGGTAACCATCTGGAAGCACCCTCAGAGTTAAAGAACAGTAGGCTGACCATATGAAAAGGAGGACAGGGCTCATGTAACTTTAACAGTGGTAGAGAAAAGGGAATTTCAGCCAATATCATTTGTATGCAATTAGTGCCTGGTGAAATTCCCTCTTCATCACAACAGTTAAAGTTGCAGGCACTATGCTAGAGTGACCATATACAAAAGAAGGCAGGGCCCCTGCAACTTTAACTGTTGTGATGAAGAGGGAATTTCACCAGGAACTAATTGCATACAAATGACACTGGCTGAAATTCCCTTTTCTCTACCACTGTTAAAGTTACATGAGCCCTGTCCTCCTTTTCATATGGTCAGCCTAAAGAACAGGATACCTCTGAGCATATGTAGAGCCTAGGAATTTGTTTTCAGTACCAGAACCAAACTGAGATAGGGCGATTGCACAATAAAAGCCACAATTGGAAACAGTCCTGGAGTAGCAGGAAACCTTCTCTGAACAAGTATCTTCCTTCAGTGGATGCCCAGATGCCAAGGAAGGCAGGATCCCTGAATCTCTGAAAGTTACATAGAAGAGGGAGTTTGGGCAGGTGTAGCTTGTTATCCTGAGATGAATAAAACTGTAGTTGTAAAAATTGTTATCCAGAAGATACAGAAGACTCCCTTTATTAAGACATTGGTCCCAATAAGACCTTATTGCCTAACTGGGTTTGGGGTTATTTTACTCATGCACGGGCACAGCTATCTGCTTTTTTGTTATTTAGGAGAACCCCTGTCCTCCTTTCTACCTGGCCAGCCTAAGCACATTGACACAATATGCAGGTGAAAGAGTTGTCTATGGCTTGTTTCAGCTTCCTTTTGCACCTGCATCCAGCTCTGCATTTGCTTAGTTGTGTACTGTGACCACGCAAATAACATTTTCCATCTGACAGAATATTCACCATGTGTGCATCGTGTCGTTTTCAGGTGGAACTTCAGCCCTTTCCCCCCTCTCTGCTGATGATACACAGCAATGGCAGAGGAAGACCCGGCGGTGTTCACGTCTGGCACTCTGCCTTCTGACCCCCGTCTCCTTGCAACAGTGACCAATGCCTATCTGGGCACCCGTGTCTACAGGGACATCCTCCACGTAAACGGGGTGTACAATGGAGCGGTTGGAGACACTCATCGTGCAAATATCCCCAGTCCTGTTAATGTCAGAATGAACATGACAGCTGAGGAAAGCCTGAGTGAGTCTTTCTCCTTGGACACCAAGACAGGTAAGGGGGCAACAATCCCATCATCCTTTGAGTATGTGTATGGCAAATACAGCAATGCCACCATGAAGAGGCTACTTTGTTAAGTTTACGCTGAGCATAGGAACTGGGGTTTTGTTTTGAAAGGAGACTCAGCACCTTACTTTAACAGAGGCCAAGGGATGTTTTGATAATCATTCTTTTATTGCGAGCTTCAACAAAACAAACTAACATAGCTACATATCTTAAAGATCTTCGTTTCAATTATTACAGCATTCTGAAAGAGAAATCAGATTTGAATACGCATAAATTGCAATAAAAATGGAGACCAAGAGGTGAACTGCACAGAGAATGTTTTTAATTTTTGTAAACCACTCAGAGAGCTTTGGCTATGGGGTGGTATATAAATGTAAATAATAATAATAATAATAATAATAATAATAATTTATTTCTTACCCGCCTCTCCGTTTGGATCGAGGCGGGGAACAACAATATGATAAAATACATAAAACTGATTAAAACATGACACACATTATTAAAACTGCATTAAAACATCCTAAAAACATCCTAAAAACATCCTAAAAACATTCTAAAATTCCACTGGATGTGCCTGCCAGAAGAGAACAGTCTTTATAGCTTTCTTAAATTCTAAAAGACCGTTAAGTTGACGAGTCTCCTCCGGCAGGTCGTTCCACAGTCTGGGAGCGGCAGAAGAGAAGGTCCTCTGGGTAATGGTTGTCAGCCTAGTCTTGGCCGACTGTAGTAAGTTCTTCCCAGAGGACCTGAGTGTGCTGGGCGAATTGTATGGGAGAAGGCGATCCCGCAGGTAACCTGGACCCAAACCATGTAGGGCTTTAAAGGTAATGACCAACACTTTATACTTTGCCCGGAAACTAATTGGCAGCCAGTGGAGCAATTTTAAAGCTGGCGTAATATGGTCACCCCTAGGTGTACCGGTGACCAACCTGGCTGCCATATTTTGAACTAGTTGAAGTTTCCGGACTAGGCACAGAGGTAGCCCTATGTACAGCGCATTGCAGAAGTCAAGCCTCAAAGTTACCAGCGCGTGCACTACCATCTTTAGGTCTTCCAACTCTAGGAAGGGGCAACAATTGCAATTGGGCCAGGGATCAACAGCCCACTTGGACATGAAGCTAACTTTGGACCAGTCTCTCTTCAAACTAATCAGTTTTGAAAGGAAGCTTTAAAAAATCTACCAAGGTTGGGATTCCAATGTGATTATCATTAGGGAATACAAAAGGGGATACATTTTTAATTACAATGCAAAGTGCTCAAGATCTGGAGAATGTTTTTCCATCTTCCTGTAGTAGCAGCCTGGGGTTTTTTTCCCCAGTTCTGCGGAGGGTATAATATATTTCCTAAAACATTCACAGAATAATAATATGAACAATTATTTTTTCACATGTATTATTTATCAAATAGTTTAATGATTATATTGTGGATCATGTTTAGATGTTCTTAGCCCAACTTCAGACCTGACTAATCTCCTTGTGTGAAATTGCTGTGGTTAGACTTTACATCAGAATTTAGAGGATGGCATTTGAGAGAATGAATTCACACTGATCCCTCTGTTTTGCCTGCAGGGACTTATATCCACACCATCCAGTCCTCAGGTTATACTGCCACTCACAAGATCTATGCCCACCACTCCCTTGTCCACCTTCTGGCCTTTAGCATCACCATCCAAAGGTCAGCTCTCAAAGCTCAGCCCATCACCATGAACCTCCAGGCCCAATTCACACCAGAGAGTCAAGACCTGGACTTGCACAGAGGGCCAGATTTCCAGGGAGCTCAGTGAGTATTATCACGTTAAAGTCTGGTCAGGTTTGTGTTGAAAGGATCTTTCCTTCCAAGTTGCTTTAAAGATTGTGGGTGTTTCTATACAGAGGGGTCCTAGCACTCATAATCACAAGGCGTGCAGCAAGTCCATATTTTATTCCTTAATGGATTTTCCTCAGTAAGGGCGTCTCTACAGTAAGGAAAAAATCCACACCCTTACCAGGCTTTTTTTTCTTGGGTCTTTCCACATTCACTATGAGCAGTGACCAACGGCAACCCAGTGATTTGTAATTGAGAACTTCCCCTCTGGGCAGTGGTCCATAAAGGTCAATGAAACAGCACCATCTGGTGACTGTATTATAGCACAATGCCAACTTTACACACTGAGGATATCCTGCAGTATCCCATGGAATTTTTAAATAGTACATTATCTCTGAACTTTTTAAAAGTGAGATTATAAGGGAAAGGCTTGCAAAATGGCCTGGAGGTTGACAGCGTCATGCAAAGGACCCACAAACCTCTGTGAGTGGCCAATCATAAGCATGCAATAAATCACTCATGTAGAGAAGCTCTAAGAAAAAAGATGGAAGAAGCTGCCAGACACAGACTGAAAGTTAGGGCCTGTCACTAGTAATCAGGGAGTCTGAGTCATTACATTTATTTATTCTTAGATTTCCGATGACACTGAGCTTCAAAAGTAAGGAGGACAAGGACTTTGTGCTGGATGAAGATAGGAAGCCAGTGGAAGGATTAATGACCTGGGGGTGAGATGGGGATTAGACGTGCTTCAGCTCCTTTTGTGATCCACTGAACTACTGACAGAAATATTAGGTCTTCCTACAACTTTTTTCTTTCTCTTCTAGCTATCTCTATGGAAAGACATTGGTCCCTGAAGTGGAGGGTGGCCCTCAGCCTACTGTACATATGATCTGGACCCCAGTGCCGCCTTCAGTGACACTCCCTAGGGAGGAGAAGGAGAAGAGTTGGGAGTTCCTCACTGCCCTAGCAGAGAGCGAAGAGGACGTGAAAAGGGACTTCAGTGAAGGGATGTCCCTGATTGGATCTGGTTCCTTGTATCTGTCTCACACTCAGGAATGGGCCACACTCTGGAAAGGATGCTGCATAGAAGCTGATGGGCCCCTTTCACTGAGCCAGGCCATCTACGGATGCCTCTATTACCTCCTAAGTGCCATCCCTCCTCTGGGTTCTTCTGACTTCCCATTCTCTGGAATCAGCCCTGGAGGCCTGTCTAATGGCACATGTGGTGAAGATTACTGGGGCCATGTCTTCTGGGACCAGGTGAGCTAAAAGGCATTGGAGTCTCACCAGTTTCTCACCAGTGTGCAGAGCTGGAGAAGTCCATTACATGCCAGTGAGGAAATTCTAGACTGCTACTGAGCTTACTCTTTGTCTACATGGGCAGAACATGGCTTTCTAGGGTGTATAGTTATAACATAGAAAGAACAGGAGGTGGTGTGGATTCTGCAGAATTCTCCCTCTCCATGTGCTTCCTGGTTTAATCATCATTCAACCAGCTCCTGGCTTAAATATCCCGATGATGCACACAGATTGTGGCAGGGTTTGAAAGTGGTAGGTGGTTGTGATGGGCTTGTTCTGCCACTGTAAATCAAAGAACATCTGAAGATGCCTTCCACTTGGTTGGGCCATTAGTTCATCTCAGCCACCATCTCCCAGTAATTGGGCTGAGGTTCTTCTCAGTCCCATATCCTGAGATCCTTTTAACTGGAGGTACCGTAGACTGAACCTGGGACTTTACACATGAAAAGCATGTGCTCTACCACTGAGCTATGGCTTCCTTCTAGGCTGGTACAGCATTACAGGATATACACTGCACTCTTTTTGCATAGTTTGCAAGAGACCTAATTATGTACCTATGCCCACTTCTCTTTGACAAGCCTTCCTCCCTCTGAATGAATGGCCACATATGCTTGTATAGCTTAACCTAAGCTTTGACAGTCTGCTGACTGCTTCATCAGATGCAGGAACCAGTGTCATTGACATAGATTTTCTTTAAAGCTGTAAAAGAGAGGATCTGGGGTCCTGCCTCTCTAGAAACCCTGCCTTCTAACTTGGATATAATTCCCTAGTCCTTGATCTGTGGGGACTGGCTGTGTATATTCAATAATTAAGGAAATCTACTCTGCACATGTTCAGTGGCATATAATTCTCTTTATTAAAAGTGCTGTTGTTATTAATGTTTCAGGGCCAAGTCCTGCCCTTGGCAACAGATGGTCATAAGTGAGTCAACAGAAGAGTTCCATTCCTGGGTAGTGGGGCCTGGAGGATTTCTGCCTCCTGGAAAACTCAGGAGCAAAAAGAAGGACTGTGTAGTTTTCTCTGAAATTCAGAGGAGATTGTGGGGGAATAGCACCTCTGTTCCTAATTCCCATTGTTTTCTCTCCAACACCAGTAAAAACATCTTCCTTTCTGGAGGTTCCTCCGTCAGAGATGCTGTAGCTGCACCCTGCAGAGCAGAACCTGCATTGAGAAGGGGGTTGGACTAGATGATCTCTGAGATCATGTTCAACCCTATGATTTTATTATTCCTGATGGACCTGTGCAGTCTCTCACCACCAGAGGGGAATGCCAACAGTGTGGCAGTCCATTCTGGTTTTTAACCCCAACACACTCCATCCATAGGCTTCAGAAAAATTGATGTGCAGGAGTAGAGATGGTCCTTCTGCCCTCGTAGCCAAGAGATGCCACCCCTGCCAAACGCTTGCCACAGCTCCTGATGAGGGAGAGCTCCAGGCAGTGTTCTTCTGGGAGGGTCCTACAGCATTTGTGTTTCCAGGGCCTCTGAGACAGAATGAGAAAGAGGAAGGAAGTACTTCTTCACACAGTGCATAGTTAAATGATGGAATTCACTACCCCAAGATGTAGCAATGGCCACCAATTTGGATGGCTTTAAAAGGGGATTAGACAAATTCCTGGAGGAGAAGGCTATCAATGGCTACTAGCCCTCATAGCTATGTGCTAACTCCAATATCAGATGCAGTGTGCTTTTGTATGCCAGTTCTGGGGAACAAGAGCAAGAAAGGGCGGCCTTGCCATCATGTCCTGCTTGTGGGAGTGTGCCAGAGGCATCTGGTTGACCACTGGGGGAACAGAATGCTGGACCAGATAGTCTGATCCAGCATGGTTCTTCTTATGTTCTTATGATATCCAATATACAACTGTTCTTCTGATCAGATTAGGAATATGCATACTTTTACAAGCAGAGCCTGTTAACCATCCCGGTTTTTATCTAATAACGATGTTTATATGTGTTGTTGGTTTGTTATTGTTGTTAAATTCAGGATACCTGGATGTACCCAAACATCTTGCTTTTCTACCCAAACGCAGCTCGTGCTGTTCTGAAATACCGGATCCAAACACTAGGAGGAGCTCTGTACAATGCACAGGAGCAAGGATACAAGGTAGAAGCAACATGTGAAGGAAATAAAGAGAGAAAGAGAGAGAGAAAAAGAGAAAGAAAGCGGCCCAATCCCTCCCAGCCCACCAGCACACTCTGCAGAAGGAATCCTCTTCATGAAAGCTGGGGTTTTGTGTGAAAGGGGCACCTGCCATTCAGGGACCCATGCAGAAGTGGCAATTGGCAATTTAAACTGGTCAGATGAGTTTTCATTTTACTCACTAGGCAGTTTTTTAAAAAACGGATAAATAAATGAACTTAGCAGTAGCTGATTAAAATCACACCACTTTACATATTAAAACAGTGCTCAAAGTGGGGGGAGGAAAAAGGAATTTGGATGGTTAGGCTTAGGCCAGTCCCCATCTGCCTGAATCAGGGTGGCTTCAGGTTTGCCTGAAAATATGTGGGAAGACATCTCACTCCATTTCAAGCACTGCTCTGAAGGCAGGTCAAGTGAATCGGGGTACGCCTCTGCTTCTGAGCAAGCATCACGGGCCAGCAGGGAGAATGGATACCATTTCCTGAGGCACCTTAAGAGGGGTTTCAGTGGGCAAATTCACCCAGCCTGAAAATAACTTTGGGAAGTAGGGGCAGCGACTGAGCCGGAGGAGGTTTAGTGTGGATTTCTCACTTTGTCTGGAATCCCTTAACTATAGTCCTCCACACCAGGGATCTCATACACATAATGGGTATGTGGCCCACTTGAGAATCTTGGAATTTACTTGGAGTAAGTTTCTAGTCCTCATGTTGTGAGAATAAGCTTGAAAATATAGTCAGTGTAAAAAGAAATGAAAAAGTTAACTAACTCCCCTGTATTGTATTATATTATCAAATCATATAGTTTCTAAGATCATTTTACAATTCTAAAGATCTGACTTGCTAAAAGACCCAAATATGCATATACTTTTGGTCATCCAGAATGCCACTGCTAGTATTGTGGTGATGTTTGCACACACTAAAATATTTGAATCCAATGCATTTGCGCATTAGCTTTTCTGAAAGTCGACATATATTGTTGAGCCTTAATATTAATTAATTTACACCTCAGTAAACTGATGGTAAATCACTGAGATCGTGGGTGAATCATTGTAAGACTGTCCACAGCCAAAAATACAAGTGTGGCATTATTGAAGAAGACCTATTTATTCACCCACAATGTCATTGCACCCTAACAGTGGCCATGGTATGACAGAGGATGTTCTGGAGCAAGCCAGTGGATAAAACGGGGATGGACAATTTGTAGCCCTCCAGATGTTGGGCTGCAACACCCATGATTGGCTCTCCTGGCTGAGGATTATGGGAGTCGCAGTCGAACAATATCCAGAGGGCCACAAATTGTCCAGCCTCCTAAGATGGAGAAAGGCAGGATCTGGAAGGGAGGGAGGCCTATTTTGCCAGGGCCTGAACAGGATAGAAGCTACTCTTCTGACTCCCCATGGGAAAAAAAACATGAAAAGCAGAGAGGAAGCAGGATTGTGTATATCACTTGCTCCATATATAGAATTGGAGTGCCCAAAGAAGCCTTATTTTCATGCTATAGTAGAGCTTAATTGTGCTTCTCATAACCATCATCTGGTTAACCTTCATACTAAACATCCCTATCGCAATGCCATTTGATTAGGTCAAAATCTTCAACAGTGTCAAGTGAAAAGCTGCTCATTCCTGGACAAGATATTCCTGGGTCTTAAATTACCTGTAGGAATGGAAAATCTCTTTTTGACTTATTAACCGTCTTCTTGTTATTGAGTGTGTCTTAAGCTGTTGAACATGGGATCCCCCCCCCCAACCTTGGCTTTTGATTGTGGCAGGGTGCCAAGTTCCCCTGGGAGAGTGCAACCACCGGCCGAGAGGTCTGTCCTGAGAAAGTCTATGGAGACGAAGAGATTCATATCAATGGAGATGTTATGCTGGCATTTGAGCAGTATTACTACATCACACAGGTAACTGTCATGCCCTGTATGGTGTTACTGGCTTGAGACTGGCATCTTTTCAGACCTCAAGTACCTGCTTCTGAAATTTAAGAGAGTTACATCACTCAGGCCCCATCCTATTATTCCTTCCAGTTTATGAATCTTGCGATATTTAGCTCTCAGATTTCTCTCTTTGTGCTTCCCCTTTCCCTTTTTCCCTAAAGTAGAGGTGGGCAACCTGCAGCCCCAGAACCACCTGGGGCCCTCGGCCTGATTTCAAACACCCTCTGCATGTGATCAGTGCAGACCTCTGGCAAAAGCCGTCTGTTATTTCCCTGGGAGTCCGCTGCATAGGAAGGAAGAGGGAAGGGGAGAAAAGGGAGGGGAAGGAGGAGAATGGGGGCGACCCACCCAGTTTTGGTTCTGGCCCTCCCCACCACTGGCTGCTGACCCAGATAGATTGTCCATAAGGGAATGCGGCCCTTGGCAGACAGAGGTTTGCCCACTCCTGCCCTAAACCATGTTATCCTGTTCTAGGACAGGAAGCTGGACCTGATGGTTCACTGAATGCCTCCTTCCTATGTGATTCTAGGACTTGCAGCTCTTTCAGCAGGAAGGCGGCTGGGATGTGATCCATGCCATTGCTCAGTACTGGTGCAGCCGGGTGGTGTGGAACTCAGAAGAGCAGAACTACCACATCAATGGTACGTTGCGAGACAGGAGCTCTTTGTAAGCAGCAACCCATCATCCCTCAGATGAAACTTTTGCATCCACGTACATCACACCCCTTTAGCCATATACAGGCTTTTGCATTTCATTACACTGTGTTCCCTCTTGATGTGCCTGCAGTCAGGTTCACTTCCACCACCCTCTTATTCAGAAGCTAGATGGTTGTCTTTGGTTTACTTGCCTCTTTTCTTAATTCACTGTTCTTGTTTCCTTTCTTCCTCCCCAGTTGCTACTGCACTGAATTCTTCCTACCTGGCAGCATGGCTGAGTTGGGTACTCTCCCTGACTAACCACGAAGATCAGTCAGTGTTCTGTGTTTGTATTCTGCACTATATCCTGTGGAAATGGGCAGGATAATCTGCCAAATGGCATCCTGGGGTTGTCAGCATTCATTTCTGTCTTCAGGTATATAGAGACTGACCCCCAAAGAGGGACAGGTACTTGAGGGGCACGATTTGCTTCCTGCCACTGCCTTTCCTCATAAGTTGCATGTACAACTACCAAATCCAATACTAATGAGCTTTCTTTCTTTCTTTGCCCCTCCTCCTTGCTTCAGGTAAACAGGAGTGCTTTTATTTGTTAAGCACTGCACATATTCAGGTGATCAAACAGATAATATTTTCATCAGTAGCATATTAGTATTAAACCAATGTGCTCTGAGGAAGTAGAGGAGGTGGCTTCGTGTATGTCACAAGGACCAGGCACTCAATACTGTGTGTGCACAGTTTCTTCCACTGCAAACCAGAAGAACAAGACTCCCCCCAAGCTCAATTCTAGGGGAGAAGATGGTCCGTCTGTGCGAATTGCATTGAGTGTGCTTTCGTTTGCAGGTTTAGCCCTGAAATTATGCATGTCGGTGTGTACATCAGCCTTCCCCAGCCAGGTAGCCTCCAGATGGATTGACCACAACTCCCACCATCCCCAGCCAGTATGCCAAATGGCCAGCCCACCACATCTAGAGGGCACCAGATTGTGGGAGGCTGGCATGCACCTTTTCATCAAGGCACCTTTCTAGGCCCTAAAGTGAAACTTGGAACTGCATTGGCAGTGACTGGCAAAATCTCAGGAGCTAGGGAGGGGCTAACCAGGGGGGCTTTAGTTACAGGCCTGTCTTCTTGCACTTTCCCATAACCTAAGAGCATAAGAACAAATTGTGCCAAATTGGCAAATTTATGCCAATAGGCTTAATCTGCACAGTTTGTTAGGTCACATAATTTAGTGTTACTTTGCGCTTCCTTGGCTCAACTTCTGAAAATTTGTTTAATTTTACCCATTTCTTCCGGCCATTCTTGGGGTGGGGGGATTGGAATGTAGAATGTGCTCCTATATTCTGAAGTGTCTGCCTTATCCTAGGTGTCCTGCCCCCAGATGAATATCATTGTGCTATAGATAACTCTGTTTATACCAATGCCATTGCTCAGAGGAGGTAAGAGACTCTCCGAATCTCAGCTGCTTGCTCTCCAGAATCTCTTCTGGTGTCTGCCTCCTTCCTGCTTAGTAATGGATCCAAGCAAAGGCCTACATGAATTCATGAATTGTATTTCTTTAAAAATGCATGCACTGTCTTTCCTCAAACAGCTTGAGAATAAAAATATAAAACGTCATAAAATACTCTGTACAAAATAGCAGCACTTTTTTTAAAAAAAAAAGGCACAAGGTGCAAGGATCAAACAGCAATTCAATAATTCAATAATAAATAAAATTCAGCTGGCTCCAAAATTTAGACCAAACAACCCAAAACCAAATCAAACAAAAAACAGATTAAATGAGACAACAAACATAACCACCAATACTAATTATTAATTCCAGAACGCTCTAAGAATTTAGTTGCATTTAGCAGTCTAGAATGTGTGCTGTGATTTCTTTCTTATCTCAGCAGTTATCAAATTAATATTTATTGTCTTCATTTTTATCTCACCCTTACAGCAAGGAACTTGGGGTGGTGTACATGTTCCCCCCACTGCTCTTATCTTCATAACTACCCTGTTGCGGTAGGCAGGGCTGAGAGATGGGGAATGGCCAAAGGGCCCCCAGTGAGCTTCATAGTTGAATAGGGATTTGAATCCGGGCCTTCCTGCTCCTAGTCTGGCATTCTATCCATTAAACTGTACTGGTGATAATAGTGGCTACTTCTACACATTTTGACTTTTAAAAACCCTATGTTTTGCTGCCAGAATGAGCTACGTGCACCTTCTCATGAGTAATTGCATATCCCCATCTGCCTGTCATCAGCCATCTTGGAAAATGGCAGCTACAGAATTCATGCATCAGATTGTGCATGTATATCCATGTTAAATGTGTTCTGCATGGGCCTGAAACACATACAAACTTGAAAATTCTCAGCACATCGTCCCTACGGTAGATCAAGGGTTATCACCCCCTTTCCTCTGCAACTTCCCAGCTTGAATTTTGCAGTTGACTTGGGCTGCGAGATGCACATCCCCATCCCAGCAGAGTGGAAGGAGGTTGCGAAGAAAATGAAAGTGCCTTTTGATAAAAGCAGGAGCTACCACCCGGAATATGATGGGTACTGCCCAGGTGAGTAGGTTCAGGACACGTGAGTGGCTGATGTGCCTGACCCTTTATACCAGCTCTCACCCACCCACCCCATTCATTCACACACCATTCACATATACACACACTTTTTTCCAGTCCTCCACCAAGCTGATCCATTTTCCCTGCACAGCCCTTGCATCAATGCAGAAAAGTCCTACAACTCCCAGCATGCCTTGCCAGGGAGGGAGGGACTTACCAGACTGGGAGTGACAGGCGCTCATGGCCTCACCACTGCTGTTCCCAGTGGATTGCCTACCCGGTCACTCGATTGGGGCCATGGGAGATCCTGCATGGCTTGCCACAGGGTCCACAAGTAGGGGTGTGCACGGACCCCCCGGATCGGATCGGGACCCGGATCGGGACCTCCAATTTTGTCCCGGACCGGTTCGGACAAAATCGGAGGCCCCCCGGACCGGATCGAGTCCGATCCCGACCCAAAAATCGTACATTTTTGGATCGGCCGCCATTTTTTTCCCCATAGACTTGCATTGCAATGCAAGTCTATGAGGAAAAAATGGCGGCGGGTGGGTAAGGGGGGGCCTAACTCCCTCCCCCCCCCCCGGGGCCGTCCGCTGTGGACGGCCCCGGCAGGTAAACCCCCTCCCCCGCGCTCCCTACCCCCCCTGGGGCCGCCTGCTTCCATCCGCTGGCGCCCGCGGGCGCCAGCGGATAGAAGCGGACGGCTCCGGGGGGGGGTAAGCCCCCTTCCCCGCCACTTACCTTCTCGGCCCGTCCGGCGCCGGCGGCTACTACCAGCGGGCTCCGCGGCCTACTCTCGAGTAGCGCGCCGGGTGATGACATCACCCGGCGCGCCACCCTGGAGCAGGCCGCGGAGCCTGCTGGTAGTAGTAGGCGCCGGCGCCGGACGGGAGCCGCCGGGCCGGGCAGGTAAGGGCCCCCCTCCCCCCTCCGCGCGCCCCCTCCTCCCCTCCACGCACCCCCTCCTTACCTTCCCGGCCCGGTGGCTCCCGTCCGGCGCCGGCGCCTACTACTTCCAGCAGGCTCCGCGGCCTGCTCTAGAGTAGCGCGCCGGGTGATGACATCACCCGGCGCGCCATCCTAGAGCAGGCCGCGGAGCCTGCTGGGAGTAGTAGGCGCCGGCGCCGGACGGGAGCCGCCGGGCCGAGCAGGTAAGGGCCTCCCTCCCCCCTCCGCGCGCCCCCTCCTCCCCTCCACGCAACCCCTCCTTACCTTCCCGGCCCGGTGGCTCCCGTCCGGCGCCGGCGCCTACTACTTCCAGCAGGCTCCGCGGCCTGCTCTAGAGTAGCGCGCCGGGTGATGACATCACCCGGCGCGCCATCCTAGAGCAGGCCGCGGAGCCTGCTGGGAGTAGTAGGCGCCGGCGCCGGACGGGAGCCGCCGGGCCGGAAAGGTAAGGGCCCCCCTCCCCCCTCCGCGCGCCCCCTCCTCCCCTCCACGCACCCCCTCCTTACCTTTCCGGCCCGGCGGCTCCCGTCCGGCGCCGGCGCCTACTACTTCCAGCAGGCTCCGCGGCCTGCTCTAGAGTAGCGCGCCGGGTGATGACATCACCCGGCGCGCCATCCTAGAGCAGGCCGCGGAGCCTGCTGGGAGTAGTAGGCGCCGGCGCCGGACGGGAGCTACCGGGCCGAGAAGGTAAGTGCCCCCCTCCTCCCCCCCCCGCTGTCCACTTTCATCGGCGGGCGCCCGCTGGCGCCCGCCAATGGAAGCGGCGGTGGGCGCCAGTGGGCGCCCGCCGATCCGCCGATCCGCCGAACCGGTTCGGAGCTTTTTCGGACCGGTTCGGATTGGATCGGCCGATCCAGCTGCGGGATCGGAAATCGGATAATTTATCCGATTTCCCACTGGACCGGACTCGGATCGTGGATCGGGTCCGATCCAGTGCACATCCCTATCCACAAGTACCCCACAGCCACTGGCATCCCCTCAGCACTGCCAGCTTCCCTCTGCTCCTTTCCAATGCTGGCCCTGAAAGTGCGCAGAAAGGATCTAGCCCATAAGGATCTAGGCATTTCCTTGACCTGAAATATGCTTTTCCAGGTCATCCCTAAGTGAGGCCTCTTTGCTCTTTCCTCAGGTGAGCAGGTGAAACAGGCTGATGTTGTCTTGCTTGGATTCCCCATCATGTATCCCATGGACCCAGAAGTCAGAAGGAATGACCTAGAGATGTATGAGCCCGTCACTGACCCTCAGGGGCCAGCCATGACCTGGGTAAAGAGATGATCTCAAGGAGGGTGGAAGGAAACCAGGTGGTTTCAGTGTGGAAAGTGTGGGAATCTTGCACGGGTTTACCGCTGTGATGCATCTCTCTGACTGTGGAGCTTTCATAGTACATTTGTAATGGGACTGGTCTCTCCCACCGCTAGAGTATGTTTGCAATTGGCTGGCTGGAGCTGAAGGAGACTGAGAGAGCACAACAACAGCTGAGCAAGTGTTTCAGCAACATCACTGAGCCATTCAAGGTCAGGCTGGGGGAAAGTTTTTCTTTCCTCTTGAAATTTCCTCATTGTCCCTTTTCCCCATAACATCCTTTGGTTGATCCCTTTTCCCTGACTTCCTCAGATCTGGGCAGAAAACTCGGATGGATCTGGAGCCGTGAACTTCCTTACAGGGATGGGTGGTTTTCTGCAAGCCATCCTCTTTGGATACACAGGGTTCAGGTACAAATTGTATTGATGAGTAACAGCTTAATGTTTGTGGGTCTGAAATCCATTGGAATAAAGACATAAGAACAGCAGAAGAGCCATGCTGGATCAGTCCAAGGGTTCATCTAGTCCAACACTCTGTTTGCACAGTGGCCAACCAGCTGCCCACAAGAAACCCACAAGCTGGACAGAAGTTCAACAGCACCCTCCCGCCCATGTTCCCCAGCAATTGGTATACATAGACATATTGCCTCTGATACTGGAGGTAGCAAGAAAATGGCAGCTTCTAGTAAGAAGGTACTCTGTACATCAGGAGCCTGAATCACCAATAAGCTGTAGATTCCACCTGGTGCCTCTGTTACGACCTGTTGGAGTCTGGAAGGATGCATCCCCATCCCCCTGCTCCTGCCACACTCTTGATGCCAGTGAGCAAGGTTGAAAGGCTGAGGAGTGACTGCAAATGGGTAAAGGGCATTTCATGGAGTGGGCTGAGTTTAGAGAAGTAGTCTTGGTGAATCGGTCCAGGGCCACTCTCTGGCCTGCTCCTGTCGAGTGGGCATGGGGCACCTTCGGCCTGCGGGGGCTCCCCATCCAGTCCACCAGCTTCTTCCCCAGGCCCCACCCCCTCTTCTTAGTCAAACTCTCTTATCTTTGTTCAGCTGCTGATTGGAGGTAGGATCTTTTCCCTGCTCAGTGCTGAGATGAGAGAGGCAATCTTACAGAACTGAGCAGGGAAAATGGATCAGATGGGGTGGGGTGTGTGTGTGAACAGATGGGGTGGGGTGGGGTGAACGAACAATCAGATGGGGTGGTGTGTGTGTGTGTGTGTGTGTGTGTGTGAACAAACGAATGAATGGAGTGGGGTGAGAGCATGGTGGCTGTTGGTCTCTGGACACACCTAATTCTGGCATGCAGCCTCCATGGGTTTACCTGGGTAGCCTTCCATCCCTCAAGCTGAGAACCGTTCCCCACCCCAGCTGTAAAGCCTGCACAGCCACTTTATGCCATCTTGTTTGTCCCCAGTGTGACCTTCATGCTGAGGGGAATGTTGTGATTGCATCACCAAGATTTCAGACCAAGACAAGCGAACGATGGATGGACATTGCAAGGAAGAGCTTTTGTCTGTGGAGCAATGTGATTTTGGTTCGGCTGTCCTAAGGTGGGAAGAAAAGCAGAGTCCTTTTTCTAATGTGAGGGTCTATTTGAAACCCACGTATGTGGAAGTGGGAACGTGGTTTAGCCACCGAAGTTGTTCCCAACAGCAAGCAGAAGGCAGCTGAGTCAATACAGAAATGGGGACAGAGCTATTGGCACTGTAGGTAGAAATAACCATGACCCCACTTCTAGGTTAAGGAAGAAGAGCAGGAAATGGCTAAAGCACCCGAAATAGGCCCATTGCAGAGAGTCCTTCATTGTGAAATGTGAGGAAGTGGAAACCTCTCCTCCTGAGGATGGTTCTTGGTTTGGCCTCTGTCTCCATCCCATTCCACCCCACCCCAGTTAATCCTTTCAATTATGCGTGGGAGTCCCAGTATTAAACAAGTTGTGTGTGTGTGTTGCAACTGGAACATTTGTTTAAAAATATTTATGTATTTGTTTTTAAAAGGCAGAAGGTAGTTGTCATAATAACAAATATTTTCAGAGGCCAAAGTAATGGAATGCGCGTGAAAAAATGTTCACTTCTGTGTTAGCTATGTTGGAGCACTGCCAGGTAGCTGTGTTTTGAATTTCCACTGTCCCTTTGGGAGGGCTGCTTCTGATGCCTGTGCTGTTCTCTGCTGGCTCCCACAACGGGCAGAGGCCCCAGCTGAAGTTCTCCAGTAGGTGTAGCTGGTTGGTTTCCCACCCTGAGCCTGGGGGAGGGTGATCCCTAGGAAGGCGTCTTGCATGCTTTTGCATGCTCCAGTGAGTGCCAAAGTCAACGGGGATGGTGCAGTCTGGATACAGCCTAGAGAGTGCGTGACTCTCCGGATGCAGTTGGACTGCCACTCAGATCAGCCGTGGCCGATGGGGAGGGCTGAGGGAGTTGCAGGTAACAACAGCTGGAGGGCCACACCTTCCCCATGCCTGGTCTACATAAAAACTAATTCTGGTCATCCCTTCTTACTTTCAAGAGTTGCCTTGAAAGTAAGAAGATGTATCTTGACAGTAAGAAGCTGACAGATGGGAGATTCAGGACAGATTTTTAAAAAGTACTTGTTTACACAGTGCTGAATTAAGCTATGGAATTCACTACGACAAAATGTAGTGATGGCCACCAGATTAGATGGCTTTAAAAGGGGATGAGACAAATTCCTGCAGGAGAAGGCTATCAATGGCTATTAGTCCTGATGGTTATAGGCTGCCTCCAGTATCAGAGGCAGTAAGCCTATATACACTACTTGCTGGGGAACATAAGTGGGAGGGTGCTGTTGCACTCAGGTCCTCCTTGTGGGTTTCCCGTGGGCAGCTGGTTGGCCACTGTTTGGGCTAGATGGACCCTTGGTCTGATCCAGCAGGGTTCCTGTTACATTTTTAAAAACAACTTAGGATAGAAGCATCTGGCATAACCTTCAGGTTGTAACCTCCTTGTAGTAGGAGCCTCTGTTTGGCTCCGTGAAATACCAAATTAAATATGCTGTTTTATGGTTGATTTTTGGTATTTAATATTTTATCAATACTGTAAGCTGCCCAGAGAACATGGTTTTCATGCAGGACATGTCATATATATTTAAAGTGAGCACCCGCATGAGCATAGCCTTCTGTGCAAGACTGAGTGGTAGTCAGAACTGGGCTGCTGGATGGGGCAGTGTGGCCTTAGACAGAGTAGTCACTTATAATTGTTGCTTATTTGGCTGTGTTGAAAATGATTGCTTTCAGTTTTTCAGTAAACTCTTTGTTTCTTTTTGGAAATGGCCACCTCCCTTTGTTAACCTGACACACTGCATTGCCCTCATGTCACAAATAAACACATCAAAATGTGCACTGATGGTGCAGCAAGGATTCTGTTGCCAGACACATGGGTCCTTGCAGGTCCCACACTGTCACCTTTGACGTAGCAACAGTTCTGCGGGATCTTGTGCTACAGTCTTTCCAGTCCTGCTCCATGACATCAGAGACCAGAGGCTGCAGGAAAGGTATAAAATCTGCTCTGCTGCTGAACTGTGGCCGAAACGAGCTTGTTTTTAGAGATGTCTGATGAGAAGAACAAAGGAAAACTTGAATGGTAGCAACCCAAGGTGCTGTATATTGGCAAATGCTTGTGTTCTCTGCTATAGTCCTTATTATTCAGAGTCAAGGAAAGGAGTCTATTGGGGTCTGTGATCATCCTTACCATGCATTATCTTGGCTATTGACTCATTTCCACCATTCCTAGGATCACCAAGAAGCACTTGAACTTTGACCCTGTTTGTCCTGATGATGTAAAGGAACTGAAGATCACTGGTCTGTGTTATTTAGGAAGCAAGCTGGATTTCACCCTCACCAAAGAAAACATCACTATCAAAGTGACAAAATCCTCCCCTAGCCTACAGTCATCTAGGCTGGAGGCTGTGCTGTCAGGAACAGGCAAGCACCTTCCCTTAAATGAAGGTACAGCATCTCCATCTATAGCAGGAAAATATATATACTATAGAGTTTCATGTGGATGAACTGGCATAGCACTCACTGTGGCCTTCAGTCACACATGCTTGTTGAGGCTGGAGCTGGTCCTGTCTGGGACCCACAAGCAGCTCTCTTCTTGTATTCCCTGTGGCAGAAAGCAACCAGGACCTCATGCCAGAATTTCTTAAACTGCAAGGAGGGACAAAGCATTGGATTGTGAGCAGAGAGCTTGGCAGACAACAAGAGCCACAATTCTTTCTCATGAGGGAGAGTCCCTAGACTCTTGTGCTCCAACCTCGTGCCCTTCAGATGTGTTGGACTACAAATCTCATCATCCATAGCCAACAATGGGGGGCACAAGGCTGGGGGAGGCAGCCATATACTATACTCTGGAGTTAAGCAACCTTGCACCCTCCAGGCATTCTGGACTACAACTCCCATAATCCACAGCCAGCATGGCCAATGGCTATGGATTCTGTTATGCCTCTCCTCCTCACTTCTCCTACAGTGAAAATGGCACTGTAATCTCTCGGCAGTGCCAGGCAGAGAAGAAGAGTTTCAGGCTGAAATCTATGTGGAAGAAAGATACGTGTGTGAGAGAGAATGAATGTGCATGTGAATGACTTGGCCAGGACAGCGGAGGAAAGCAGAGGGAACCTCAAAAACAAACAGAATGTTCCTGACAACGAGGCACACATCTATAGTGGCTTTTCCATCTTTTCACAAGACCAGGGCTCATCCACTCTGGATTTTCCCAGTGGAAATCCTGCCAAAGCAAACAAAACAAAACTCTACAAATAACACCACTTGGCAGGTGTTGTTGCTGACAAAATGTACCCAGTTGAAACTGCTATCCCAGAGACACAAGAAAACATTGCTCGCAGAGGGCAGCGCTTAGTTTTTAGAAATGGCATCTCTCTGGGTTCCAACCAACCTATTGAAGCTGCTTTCCTAAATATGTACACCTGGATTGACCTTCTAAAGTAGCCTTCCCCAATGTGGTGCCCTCCAGCTGTTTTGGATCAGAGGTCAGGAAGGCTGGGAGTTCTTATCCAAAACATTTGGAGGGCACCAGGTTAGGAAAGGCTGCTCTAGATCTTTATAGAAGTTTTTAAAAGGATGCTAATCTTAGAAAGGGTTATTAGTTTCAATGACTACCTTTACAGCTTGTATGACTTCCCCCTCCCCCATTCTTTTCAGGAGAGAGTGTCTCCTTCCCTACGGCTGATGGTTGGATCCAGAAAGCACCTGCTGGAACATTGTAAACCCATTTTCATTTTTAATTTCATGGCGAATATGAAAACTACAAAGTCTTATTGATTGGAAGGTAATGGCAGATGGCCAGTGTCTGAGAGCTCCCTTCTCTGTCAATGTTCAGCATCATGGAGGAGTTTGAACCTTTGCTGCATTATTCATAAAAGCAACCTGCTCAAGTTCTCCACCAACACTTCATTGGAGATGTAGCTTCCTTCCTGACCACTGGGTAAATTTTCAAAGGTTCATGCTTTGAGTGGGAAGGTAGTCCTTGAAGGAGTTTTAAGATCTATCCTAATAATTTCCTTATTGTATGCCATGATTTGCTTATTAAAATACAGCTGTTACTTCCCTATAAGCCACAGCATTTTGTCAGGCTGAAAAAATGGAATTCTTCTCCTAGCCAGTATTTTCATTGCAGTTGTGAGGGCTGTGAAGCCTGTGAGTATGTAAGTGTCAGGCACTAGTGGCTAGTGCCAGTAACATTAACCTAGAACAATCCATACACATTTTTGCTGTAATACTATTGATTGAAGATATTGTTCATTTACTTCTAGAATGCTCTTTCTATAATGACCTTAGAACCAAATATATTCACCAGATTGCTGAAGGGAAGGTCATCCGTTCTAAAGTTTGTTTTCTGTTGTCTAATGCTGACAAATAAGTATCTTTCAGAACATCTAAATTCCTTGTCAGTGCTTTACAGGTGCGTGTAAAGTTTAAAGACTGTATGGAAAATTATTTGCCAGTGGAATATCAGATGTCCCATGTTATCACATCAGATGCTATGATGAATACGAGGAGATACTTACCGTATTTCATCGATTCTAAGATGCACTTTTTCTCTCATGTTTACATCTGTAAAAACGGGGTGCATCTTAGAATCTATGGTATCTTATCGCAGGATTTCTCCTATGTTTTGCAGAAGGCACTAGGGCTCTGCATGCCCCCCCCCCGGCGACTCGCCCTAGCAGGTCCCAAGGAACCCCACAACGCTGGTCAGAAGTCCCCCCTCCCCATTTACCTTGATCACTGTTGCCTCGGCCTGGGAAGTCTTCAGTACTGGGAAGGAGGCCGCGATCTCGGGAGATCTCACGACATTTCAGCCTCCTTCCCAGTACTGAAGCCTTCCCAGGCTGAGGCAGTAGCAGTCAAGGTAAGGGGGGAGGGGGGACTTGCAGGGCCATAGCCCTAGCCCTCCCACCTCCAGACTCACCTTGATTGCTGCTGCCTCAGCCTGGGAAGGCTTCAGTACTGGAAAGGAGGCTGAGATGTCGCGAGATCTCCCGAGATCGCAGCCTCCTTCCTAGTACTGAAGCCTTCCCAGGCCAAGGCAGCAGGGATCAAGGTAAGGGGGGAGGGGGGACTTTCAGGGCCCTAACCCTCCCCACTCCCCACTTACCTTGATCGCTGCTGCCTCAGCCTGGGAAGGCTTCAGTACTGGGAAAGAGGCCGCGATCTCGTGAGATCTCAGCCTCTTTCCCAGTACTGAAGCCTTCCCAGGCTGAGGCAGCAGCGATCAAGGTAAGTGGGGAGGGGGGACTTGCGAAGGGGAAGGGGGACTTGCGGGGCCCTAACCCTCCCCCCTCACCTCCATCGCCGTCGCCCATCCTCGCTGCCGCCACCACTGCTCCGCGCCACTGCCAACGCTCGCCTTGGCCTGGCAAGACATCGTTACTGGGGACTAGGCCGGATTGTGGCCCAGTTCCCAGTAACAACGCCTTGCCAGGCTGAGGCGAGTGCTGGCAGTGGTGCGGAGCAGCGGCAGCGGTGGCAACGAGGACGGGCGACAGCGATGGAGGTGAGGGGGGAGGGGTGCTGAAATTAAGGCACATCTTAGAATCGATGCAAAGCTTTTTCCCTGTTGGTGGCCCTGAAATTAAGGTGTGTCTTACATTCGATGATGTCTTACATTCGATGAAATACAGGTAAGCCAATTCTATTTCTTTGGTAGTATATTGGAGAAGGCTCCTTTGGGCTTTCACAGTTCATTCTTCCTCATAACCAGCTGCAATCACTTTGAGAACTGATCAATATGAGGAGTTCAGGAACAGAGAAATCTGTTTGGATTTCTCCCAACAGTCCATGTAGGGTTTGGATTTCTGGGAGTAGGGACCAATACAATAAGTCTAGACAATACAATTAACCGGACAAAATTACGTGTAATCCCATCTGGGAATGTTTCTTGATCCATCTCTGACACTTGAAGCCCAGGTGGCCTCAGTGACACGGAGTGTCTAGTTTCGGCTAATATGCCAGCTGCAGCTACTCTTCGGCCAGGATAGCTTGGCCACCATGGTCCAGGCATTGGTAACCTCAAGGTTGAATCACTGCAATGCTCTTTATGTGGGGCTGCCTTTGAGGCTGCTCCAGAAGCTGCAGCTGGTGCAGAATGCTTCGGCTAGGCTGCTGTGTGGAGGAAATACTCTGCCTGCCTAACTGCTACCAGGCCAGCTTTAAGGTTTTCTTGCTAGTTTATAAGGCCCGAAACAGTTTGAAACCTGTTTTTCCAAAGGACCACATTCTCCCCTACAGGCCCATTTCATCTTGAAGGTCATCTGGTCAGTCCCTCCTGATGAAGCCACATACTCCTGAGGTCTGCAGTGGCTTGGAGCAGGGCATTTAGCAGGTGGGATAATCTTCCTCCTGATATCAACATGTGCCAGCAATTCTTACTTCTGCCACGTGTTAAGCCAGCCTTGCTGGTGTAGTTTAGCTTGCTCTGTATTTTATTCCTATTGCTATGTAGATAAAGTATATTAATTCTATGTATTGGTTGTAAATGTTGTTGTGAGGGGAGTTATAAGTTGTGCTTTGAAATCTGTAGGTGCAAGCGGTTTAAATACTCAAAAATAAATAAACGGAAATGATTCCATGGTATGTTGGAACTTTACAACATTGCCTACTTAGTTGCTGGATAAAAAAATATTTTGCTATCATAGGCCCCCTCCACAAGAATGCGCCTTTGCGCCTGGTTCCGCGATTATGCGCATTATCGCGGAGGCGCATTTACTCACAATCCCTCTGCACGGGAGGCGGCGGGAAGCGGCGAAGCGCATTAAAAGATGCCCAAAAAGCGCTTTCCAGGTAGTTAATGCGCATAATCGCTTGTTCACACAGCGAAAATGCGCTTTAACGGCCGGAGCAAAATAAAAGTCGCTATTTAACGCGCGTTCGAAAATGCGCATTATCGGGGAGATAACGCGCCTGTACGCCCGTTTTGCGCTCCGCTCGTGTGTAGGTAAAATTTATAATGAGCCTTCAAGGCTCATTAAACGCCCCGTGTGGAGGAGGCCATAGTAACAGTATCTAAATGCTCTTAGTAATTATATGGCAGTAACTTTATTCCTCAAGGCCAAAGACTACTATAGTAATATTAAAAAGTATCCGATCTTCTTCATAACTATTGAGGCCTTGTACCCTCTCTCCTCAGCCTAAAATATTTACAACTAGAGAAGTAATTAGCTAGCATGAGTTTTTGTGTTCACATGTGTATGTGCCTGATTTTCTGTATGCTTTGTATTGATTTTTCTGCCTGGTTTTCGCTAGATAAATTAGACTTCCCCAACCTGGTGTCCTCCAAATGTGTTGGACTACAGCTCCCATTATGCTCAGCCTTTCTAATTGTATGGGTTTTGTTCTCTGTATTTTAAAATTCTCTCTCTAGTTTAAGCCCTGAGTAACCCTCCACCACTACATTCCCTAGATTATAACCTTCATTAGGAGCTGGTCTCCTGGATTGAGTCAAAAGGCACCAGTCAGGAACTCTGGATTAATGTTACCAAGGACCTTTACCTGCCCAGATTGAGATGCATGCTAAAGTTGTGTTGCAACCTCCCAAGTCAGGTTTTAATGTGAAATGTCATTAGAGTAGCCAAGCCTTGTCCAGTAAGAGTCTCGCTAGGACAGAGCCTGTGTGTGGGAATCATGTTGGCTCCGCTTAGTTCATGTGAGGTGGCTCTGGAAGCTGTTTGTGTAGGTTGCGCTTTCCACATTGGTGGTGCTTAATATTTAAAATGAGGTGCCAGAGTTGAAGCCCAGCTGGGAATCACATCCTCCAATTTGAAAGTCTAGCTTCTTAACACCAGATACTTTAGGATTGGTTTGTAGTTACTCAGTGTAAGGAGAGCCTCTCTTTGCACATGCTGAGAGAACATAAGAAGAGCCCTGCTGGATCAGACCAAGGGTCCATCTAGTCCAGCACTCTGTTCACACAGCGGCCAACCAGCTGCCGATCAGGGACCCACATGCAGAGACTTACCACTTTTGTGAACTGCATCCAGTTCCTCCACTAGTTACACAGGTTCACCTCGGCTTAACGTTGTTTTGGGGAAAGCAATTGTTGGGCCATCTCTGAATGAAGGAATGGGGGTGTCTGTGGGCAGAGGGAGGGAATCAGTAAGTTCCAGGGTCAACACAGGGTGCTAACAGTGATCTTTGGCTGGAATGAAGCAAAGCATTCATTTTCTCCAGAGAATGGAGCACTGTCTGAGGTATGCCCTGTGGCCTATGTGAACAGGAGTGGGTGAAGGTAGAGGATTATTTAAAGGAACTCAGGAGGCGTAGCTTGCTTCCAGTTTTAGCCTTTGAAAGTCAACAAAACAACCACATGATGGCATCAAAACCACAGGCATACTGGGGAAGAAGAAGCATTTGAGGAAGTGGATCATCCTTCCCCAACCTGGTACCTTCCAGATGCTTTGGATTCCAGCTTCCAGCATTCTTGACCATTGACCATGCAGGCTGGGGATGATGGGAGTTGAACTCCAAAACATTTGGAGGGCACCAGGTTAGTGAAGATTGGAATAGATAATACTGCGCATGGCCTTGCCATCCGGCTACCCTGAACTGGATTGTGTAAATCAACCTTGTCTTTCCAAATGTTGGACTATAGCTTCCATCATCCCTGACCTGCAGCCATGCTGGTTGGGTATGACAGGAGCTGTAGTCCAACATCTTGATACCCAAGGTTAGGAAAATCTGGATTGTAAACACTCTGAACTGGGGCTGCAATGAAGGAAACGTGAAGATGCCTTTTGCATTTTCCAGGGCAGAAGATGGGCAGGCACAGCTTCTCTTGTCTGTCCTTTTCCTAGTCCTGATGTCTCAGACACCCTTTGCTTTCCTGCTGTTCAGCACACCTGGAATTCTGCTTATTAGGACAGATCGTGTTGGACAGGTGGGAGAAGCTCCAGTAACCTCCCGCTTAGACTGTTGCGACACCTTGTATATATGGCTACCTTTAAAAAGGCTCAGAAACTATAGTTAATCCAGAAGGCTGTCAGATTATTTTCTGGGACTGGAGGGTTTGACCGCATTCTACCTGTGCTTTGTCAGCTGCTCTGGCTCCCAGTCCATTCCTGGGCCCAATTTTAATTGCTGTTTTTAACTGTTAATCAATACTCATTACAGCTTAGAACCAGACTTCATGAAAGATCACTTTCTCCGCTATATGTCTAACCAATCTTTGAAAAGCTCTTCAGAGGCCCTACGTAAGTAAATTCAATAAATAAATAAATAAAATATCCCAACTCCTGCTGAATCAGATATTTTAAAGGCAAGTGCATATTCTCTGGGTTGCAATCTTACACAGAACAGAGCATATTGCCCTTTGGTTGACACTGCACTGGTTACAGAGCCCTCTCTTACATTCCCTATTCCAACTTTTCTTCTGGAAAGACTGTATCCAGTTGATCTGAATGGAATAATGGGCTCAAGTTACAGGAAGCCAGATTCCGGCTGGACATCAGGAAAAACTTCCCAATTGTTAGAGCAGTACATGAATGGAACCAATAGCCAGGGAGGTCGTGGGCTTTCCCACACTAGAGGCATTCAAGAGGCAGCTGGATAGGTATGCTTTAAAGTGGATCCCTGCATTGAGCAGGGGGTTGGACTCAATGGTCTTCTAGGCTCCTTCCAACTCTACAATTATATGATAAGCCAAATAATTCAACCCTTTTGCTACTTGCTCACAGTCAGATGTGCCCCAAGTGGGCCATGATTTCAAGCAGGAGCTCCCAGGAAACAGTGTTCTCCAGGCACTCAAGAGTGGCCCCCATGGAGCATGAGCCACTATGGGTATTTATCTTCTCCATATGCAATTTGGTATTCCCAAAGACAGCCTCCAGTATCCTTTCAAGAGCTAAAGGCTAGGACTGTAGCCCAGTGGTAGAGCTTGAATGGAGAAGGTCCCAGGTCCAATCCCCAGTATCTCCAAGTAGAGCTGGGAAAGGCTCCTGTCTGAAGCCTTGGAGAGCAGCTGCCAGTAAGTCAGTAGAGACAATACTGAGCTAGGTGGATAAATAGTCTGACTTGGTATAAGGCAGATAGATGCCCTTGTTCCTGATTATGCAAGCAGGCCGTTTTCTCCTCTGAATATTAGCAATTGGAGACTTTTGCAGGGCTGGAATGCTTCCATGAGGTCTCTGTTAGGGTGGCCAGGTGAAGAAATGGACAGAGTGAGGTGAGTAACTGCTTCTCGCTCCATCCGACTAGCTTGTTTCCCAAACTTCAGCAGGCGTATCTGAGATTCACCAGATCAATTGAGAATGCAGCAGCCAGCTTTAAGGACATATCCCACTCAGTGATAGATTTGCAAATCTTTACCAAGAGTTTTGGGCTTCAACAATTAAAGTATATGGGTAGTGGTCCCTGAAACTTCCCTCAAGACAGAGAACACAAATATGATATCAAAGGATACATTTTTATTGCTCAAACAATCTAAGAGAATGACAAGCTTTAGCTAAGACGAGGCAGTTCACAAACAGTCCCAAATACACACAAGTTACAATCACTAGAAGTGCAATGAAGGTAGTAGCAAGTATATTGGTAAGATAGTAAAATCTAGGTTCCCCTCAAACTAATAGTCAATATCAATGGTTCATATTTACCTAAATGGAAAGCATGATGGGCAAAGACAGCCTAAGCACATGTGGCAGATTTCTCCCAGGATCTCCCTCCCAAACCAATCAAACCCTGGCCTTTTAAGAACCCCCATGATGCCAATAATCTCACTCTTCATTTCAGACCTGGTCATACCACCATTCTCATTTCTCTCAATGTAACCACATCTGCCACTGATACCAGTAACTTCCTGATGTAGGTATCCCTGCTGAGTTAAACTACATGCTTCTTCCAGCGCTTGACCGACTCATTCATGACAAGGGCTCCTGTACCTTTAATAGTTGCTTGACAACTATTTAATTGCATGAAAGCTACACCAGCTGAAATTCCATCTTCTACACAACTACTGAAGATGCAGGAGCCCTGTCTTCTTTTCCATCTGGCCATTCTATGACCAGATCACATGGGTGAAAATAGTTACGCTGTCTTTTCAGAATTGTCCTGTTTGTTTTCAGGGCAAGAGTAGGCAACAGGGTGCCTTCCAAATCTTGTAGAACACAACTCCCATAAACCATGGAGAATGGCTATGCTGGCTGATGCTGATGGGAGTTGTAGTTCAAAACACTTAGAGGTCACTAAGTTGCCTACCCATGGTTTAGAAGCATATGAAAGGGTCAGGATCTCAAATATTTTCCGGGCTCATCAGAAAGCATAATCACAACTAGCATGGCTCGTTTCTGCACTTGACAGCTATCTGCTTTCTTTCTCCCATCCAGCTGGTATCATGTTTCTCTACAAGGCATTGAAACACCACTCCCTCCTTTGCTGAGATTCAGTTTTGTCCAAACAAATTCCAGGAATCTCTCTCTATATATATAGTTCCAGAACCCCTGCAAGCTTCAAGTCAGCATGTGGGAATGTTTAAGGAGGGAGAGAAGTGAGGTTTTCTGCCTTGTAATTAGGCTGGCTGAGACTCAAGACCTATCTTTTAAAAAAAAAAAAAAAAAAAAAGTACAGCCCCCTAATCACCAGAAGACCACAATGGTTGGGTGGGTCTGTGGAAGGGATTCCTCTCCCCAATTTTGTCCCCAAGACCCTTATAGCAGATTTGAGGAATGTGGGTTTCATGTCACACTTACTCTGCAATCTTATGTACATACTTTTATGTATGACCCTTTGAAGTAAGTGGGATTGACTACTGAGTAAACCTGCATGAGACTGAAGCTGTTAGAGGTGTAGGAAAGCATTGGATGGGGTGAAAATAGTCTGATTAAAAGGGAATTTTCACCTCCATCACACCTAATTCCCTCCCAGTTTGCCTCCGCATTTTTTGCCTCTGATGCAGAAGCGCATAAAGCTTATGATCGCTTTCACCTGAGTAGCTGCTCTTTCGCTCGTTTGCTCTTCCACTCTACTCTACTCCACCCCTTCCCTTCTCTTTCTCCCTCCAGTCAGGTCCTGGCAGATGAGTACTTCAACCAGACTGCCTTTCTACTGGGCAAAAATGGAACGACCCTTTAGTCTGGCTCTTTGGGGGCATCGAGGGAGTACAATCCTGTCTCTGCAGAAAGTCAGACGTTGTATGATTTTTTTAAAAAAAAGCTTTTGAGCCTGGGATGCAAGGTTAGGGTTTTATATTGAGGTTGGCAGCTGGCTGCTGGGAGAAATCCCTTTTCCCTGTCAGGACCTGATGCAGTCCATTCAAGCCAACAGCAAGACTCCAGGCACAGCACACACACCCAATTCCTTTAAAACTACACAGAGGCTTAGGGCACATTACACACAGAGAAAATAATCCAGACTTTTAGCATTCTAGGAAAAAACAGAAAAGGCTGAGGAAGAGGCAGGGTGTCAGCAGGACAGGCATGGAGTCATGTGAGTACCATGCTGCAAATCCATACACCAGGCATGGCGAGAGTGCACTAAATCGCTGGTGTGATGGACCACTTTGTGATCCAGAGCAGAGATCCCTGTATAACCAACGAAGTTCTTCCATATCCAAGAGCCTGAGACAGAGTGAGAGGGGGGATATGGACCCCTCCTTTATGTGGGTTCCCCAGGAAAAGCATTTCTGATAGGCTCCCACCTGTCAGGATGAACTTCCTGACACAGCCAAGTCTGGCCAGCTGCTTGGGGAGTTTCTGAGTCCTCTTGCCCAGGCCTCGGGGAAAAGAAATGTTTTTTAAAAACCCTTTTAAAAATTCTAAAACACAAGCAGTAGCTTTGTAACCATGCAGTCTTTCATGTGGGGAAGAGTTCAGTCAGAACTCCCTTTTAAACAAAACAACCTAACGTTCAAATATAAAAAGGAGTTTATTTAAGAAAAGAAAGGGGGAAAGTGGTGGGGGAGGCAATAATTACAAACACACAAAGAATTCCAAATAAAATAAAAATGTCAGTCTAGTGTATCTAGTCATATCACCCACTTGAGTAGAGTCTTCAGTCCCAGAGCCTATGCAGAGTATATTGCAAAAAGGATCTGGCTGAGTGAATATTTCTTTTTATGGGGCTGTCAGTTCAGTAACAGCCAATCCCTTTGCATATATTCATGGTTGGTCTCTCTAATAATGTGATGGCCTCCATTTCTGAGGTCAGTTGTCTAGCCAGCAAATCAGAAACTTACTTAGTGGCTGGACCTACCTTCTTACTGACTAAACACTTACAAATCAAAAGCCCAAGGTGGAGCTAGCCATCCTATTCAATGAAAGGGATTAAGGTTTTGGTCCACCTTTTGGAGGACAAAAAAGTGAGTTAGGGCTGGATAAAATTATTCAGGGTGCCTGGCAGGGTGCCAACTATCCACATGCATTAGGGGCCAGTCTGAATCTATATCAATAATTGGGGTTTGTCACACTTCCAAATATGGTTTCTATTATACAGTCAACATGCTTCAACTTAAAATGTTTTCCAGTTTCTTCTGTCTATTTCTTTTCACACACACACACACACACACACACACACACACATTAAGGAAGAAAAAATGGAAAAGGTGCACAGTGTCTTTTAATCAGCAGTGCTAGGAGCCTTCAGTCTGGAAGCATCCAGAGATGAATGCTGGGCACAATCCACCCCAAATAAGCACTTCCAAGTCTCATTGATTTCCATGAGAGACAGTAAACATGCTAGAATCCATTCTTTATTATTGCCATTTCTTAAATGGTGCCGGCTAAAAGTTGCCATGGCATAACTAGAAATCTTATATTTCTTTATTTAAAACATGTCTTGGCCATGCTTCAGGGCAGAAGCTCTCCCAAGAGGCCTTATAGCAATAAAATACATAAAAACAGTTAAAATATTTAAAGCAGTAAAACATAAACACAATAAAATAGCAATAAAAAAATAAAAAAATCCAACAAAATCATCAGCAACAACAATAGCAGCAGCAGCAACAGCAGTCATATCAAGAGGAGGTCATAGTAAAATAATATGTTTTCAAGGTCTTCTTAAAAGACAGTAATGATGGAGCATGGCAGCTTATTCCAAAGGTGTGGGGCCACTGCAGAAAAGGCCCTCATGTGATCACGCACATAATTGCTCTCATAGGTGGAGAGATGAGAAGGGCTTCTCTTGCTGATCTTAAAGGGTGGGCGTCTTGCACTTATAGCATCATCAGATGGGTGGATTTTCACGTTTCCCTACCGTTGCTATGGCCTCTTGCTGCTGCCCCACTATAGCGACACAAGGAGAGAAAGAGGAAGCAGCAATGACCGTGTGGCCCATTCAGGGGCCATTTTTATCATGCCGCTTTTCCTGCACACAGCAGGAAATGGTGGCACCTTCCACTGCAAAAAAAAAAAAAAAAAAGATGGATTAAAAGGAGTCTATTTTGAGACGGAAAAACAAGTGGAAGATGTGCGGGAGGCAGACGACAACATCTAAAGGACACGTGAACATCCGTAAGTGGGCAGTAGCAAGTGTGCAATAAAATGCTTGTCTGATGACACAGTTATTGGGGAATAAGGCTAATGGAATGTGGTGATGGAACTTATGTCTGAGTAACTATGAATAGAATAAAGTAGGGCTGTGCATCACTTCAGCTCCAGATCGGAATTCCAAGCCAAAGCAGGCTGATTTGGACCAATTTAAAAATGGTGACTCCTTTGAAGAGTCCCAGGCAGCTGCAGGTGCCCACAGCAGGTCCTGGTAAGGAGCAGGGGACTCAAACGGGGAGAAGCTCAGTGGGTGCCCTGGGTAGCCAGGCACCATCCATCCTTCCAGCCCGTCAGATGTCCGAATAATTCAGACATCCAAATCTCGCTCCAGATCTGGATCAAGACTGGGGCAGAACTGGGCTGAGACGGTCTGAGGCAGATTGAGGCCGATTCGGAAGCTCCAAAGTGTGTGTGTGGGGGGGGTCCATGCACAGCCCTATAATAAAGCTGTAAATCTCACTGAAACCAACAGTCCAACCTAAATTTCTACTAAATTCAGTCCCATGATTTTCAATGTGGCTTTAGCTAGATTGGGTCACTGATCTCCTAAGAACAGTTAGCATTGCAAAAAGCAACCATCCTAAGCATGTTACAAGTAGCTGCAAGTAGTTGTGTTCCCACTGTAAGAAACTGACCACTCAATCCTTTGCATGTTTACTCAGAAACAAGTTCCACTGTAATCAGTGGGCCTGTATTCAAAGATAAGTATGCCTAGAATTTTCCCCTTAATAAGGGGCTGGAACAGGAACACAGCTTCTCTAAGTCTTAATTAATAGACAGAAATAAGTCACGCACAAACCAGAAATGGCCTAACCAATCAGAAATGGGAGGATTAGTACTCCAGCTGAAGGTAAAAAAAAAGGAGGTTCATTGGACATTCTGTCCACAGAATCCAGTTGGCATTGTAAAGATGCCCATGAAAGGGTTCTATTAGCAGATGCACGTCCCATTGGTTTCCCACATGGGCTGCAATATTTAGCTGATAATAACAACACTGTTGTTATCCCAAGGCTTTGAGTGGTGCTCACCATTTCATGCCACCATCCAGCAAAACAGCTGAAAACACAGTGCAAGATGTTAAAGCAACGCCGCAAAGTACTTAGCCACCAAGGCTTCAAAGAGCGGAGCCTCACTTGCTATTATCCCTGATTAAAATAACCTTGTTTTGTGGGAAACCTGCAGCCCTGGCAGCCAAAACGAGGGCAGACAATTGGCGTGTGCAAGTGTGACCAAGATGAAAGCTGCCTTTTTATTCCAGGGAGCTATTTTAGAACAAACAGCAGTACATGTGCACTTGACAAGAGAAGAGAGAGGCAGGACTGGTTAATTACAGAGCCCTGCCCTGCCCTGAATCCCTGCTCCTAAGTGCTACCAGAAACATAATGATGGGCCAGACTCAGAGGAATGTTAACCAGGGCTTGTGAACCAATAGACGTTTAGCGGAACATCATCTGAGAAGTCCCAGATGGCAAAGTGAGGAATAGCCTGGTATGTGAGATTTGGGAGATTTTTCATTTATATACCGATAGTGTGTCAGAAATAGAGGTGTACAGACAGCATTGTGATAGTATAGCTCGACTTCTCTTTTATTTATTTTTCCTGAGTGAAATGAGGATGAGCAGACACATTGCAGTTACCAGGTGGTTAATGTAAATTGACCCAATGAGAGGTAATATCTGAATGTGTGAAAGCGCAGGCATCAATCCCTACTTGGCGATCTCTACAAATCATTCTCTCTAGGGCAGGGGTAGAGGAGCGTGTGGCTTTCCAGAGCTTGTTGGACTGCAACTCCCATCATCCCTCATCATTAGTTATGAAGCTAGGGCTAATGGGAGTTGCAGTCTGACGATATCTGCAAGGCCACGCGTTTCCCACCTCTAACAGCTCCAGTGTGGGAGCGGCTGCCGTAATCAGGGACTTCGATCAGTGGGGACAACCTGGCTCGAGTTGATCCAGTGCCAATGTTGCACAGCACCATGTGCAAACAGCAAAGGAACAATGACACGCGAAGGACTCTGCATTTTGCCATTTGGATTCTGTGGGTCTTTTTGAGTATTGGCAGCAAGCTGGTGCAAAATGACCCAGAGAAATATGTGCTGAGTCAATGCCTTTAATGACTTCTTAAAAAGGAAGCCAAGTGATGAGAAGCCACCATGATAGGGTGACCAGATAAAATCCAGGTCAGGGCTCCTGTAACTTTAACAGTTGTAGAGAAAAGGGAATTTCAACCAGTGTCATTTGTATGCAATTAGTTCCTGGTGAAATCCCCTCTTCATCACAACAGTTGAAGTTGCAGGGGCCCTGCCTTCTTTTGTATATGGTCACTCTAGTATAGTGCCTGCACCTTTAACTGTTGTGATGAAAAGGGAATATTACCAGTAGGCTGACCATATGAAAAGGAGGACAGGGCTCCTGTATCTTTAAACAGTTGTAGAGAAAAGGGAATTTCAGCCAGTGTCATTTGTATGCAATTAGTTCCTGGTGAAATTCCCTCTTCATCACAACAGTTAAAGTTGCATGCACTATACTAGAGTGACCATATACAAAAGAAGGCAGGGCCCCTGCAACTTTAACTGTTGTGATGAAGAGGGAATTTCACCAGGAACTAATTGCATACAAATGACTCTGGCTGAAATTCCCTTTTCTCTACAACTGTTAAAGTTACATGAGCCCTGACCTGGATTTTATCTGGTCACCCTACACCATGACCTCTGGTGACTCCTTACATGCAGGTGAATGCTAACCATTGTGGCCTTGCCCTAAGTGTGCCTTTTGCACAAGTAAAACTGGGTGGGAGGTGTAAAACTATTCAGGCCAGCTCTGATCATGAGGATGCCTGAATTTATTCAAAGTTCTAGATAGCTTGGGGTGATTCTTGAGATGAGGCCTGCACATCCAGCTAGGACAAATATCTCTAGAGATGTTTGGGGTGCTTCCAGATAGAGGACTCCTAGAGCTGCCCATCCAAAGGCATTGTACATCTATTCTGTCTTTTTTTCCACTTGCCTTTTTCATGCTGCTTTTCTGCAGCAAGAAAAAATATGGAAGAAGTAGTGGGAAAACACAGGAGGGCTATGAGTGGTAGGCAGCATCATCTGGACCACTCATAAACTTCCATGAGCGAGGGCAGGACAATAGCATGATAAAAGCTTCACCTTGAGGCAGCGCTGGTCTAAATGCCATTTGCATCAGATAATATTATCTCACCCTTCCTCTTTGGAACAGTCTGAGGCTGCAATCCCATGCACACTACGAGGAAGCCTCATTGACTAAAATGGGGATACTAGAAACCAATGGCTAGTTCACTTCTTTCACTGTCCTATCTTTTACCTCTCCTCACCATGTGAATTTCCATCTTCCACTCGCTGTTCTATAACATTTCATACCATGTGTTTACATTGTGGCAGGGATCTTCAATAGGCTGACCAGATAAAATCCAGGTCAGGGCTCATGTAACTTTAACAGTTGTAGAGAAAAGGGAATTTCAGCCAGTGTCATTTGTATGCAATTAGTTCCTGGTGAAATTCCCTCTTCATCACAACTGTTAAAGTTGCAGGGGCCCTGCCTTCTTTTGTATATGGTCACTCTAGTATAGTGCCTGCAACTTTAACTGTTGTGATGAAGAGGGAATTTCACCAGGAACTAATTGCATACAAATGACATTGGCTGAAATTCCCTTTTCTCTACAACTGTTAAAGTTACCTGAGCCTTGACCTGGATTTTATCTGGTCACCAATCTTCAAGGCATAGATTTGGAGCCAGGCTAGTATAAGCCATGGGCTATCTAGAAAGCCTTCCCACAGGCATATCGTCCTTTTAGAACTAGGTGGCCGCCGTCAAGCTTTTGTTTTTTTGTTAAGATTAAAATGAATGTCAAGTTCTTATTCTTATGAAGTACAGGTTGAAAACATGACCCAGGTGAAAACAACCCAGAGTGACCCTGTTCAGAGGACACACTAAGCCACAGTGGTTACGCATTTTGAGCTAAACGTTATGGCTTAGTGTGTCATGTGAACTATGCCTAACTATGGTGGCTACATAACCACAATTTAAAGAAGCTCACTAACCATTTGCTGCAAAGGGGTTAGCTAGAGTGACCATATGAAAAGGAGGACAGGGCTCCTGTATCTTTAACAGTTGCACAGAAAAGGGAATTTCAGCAGGTGTCATTTGTATGCCTGCAGCACCTGCTGAAATTCCCTCTTCAACACAACAGTTAAAGCTGCAGGAGCCCTGCCCTCTTTTATAGAGTAACCATGGCTTAGTGTGTCACTTGAACAGGCCCAGTATTTTTATTAACACAGAGATGCACAGCAGACTAGTTAGTTGTAAAATTGTTTAATTACATAAATAGTAACAATCAAAACAGACTGGAGTCACTGTTAGAGAAGGAAAGTAGGAAGGAAACATTGAGGGCTCTGTGGAAGATTCTAATGTTGTTCCTCAGGAAACAAAGAAGATTCAAAGGCCTTGTTCACCTGATTTCTTAATACAAGATCAAATAAGAATTGAACTGTAACAAGCAATATGCACGAAGTGAAAATACAAAACTGCAAAACAGAGTTGGGTGGATGGGGAGAAATTGGGAAAGTGTAGTTAAACTTGTTTTAAAAAACGCTGAAAATTCAGAAATAACATTTTAATAACTAAATAAGACAAGGTGAAATATCTTGGATGTACCATGCCCTCTCCTAGCTAATAAATTAAAGTGAAGTCTATGCATGCCTACTCAGAAGTAAGAGCCACTGAGTTCAATGGAGCTGACTGTCAGCTAAGTGAATGAGACCAGCTTTCCCCAACCTGGTGCTTTGCAGATGTTTTGGACATCAACTCCCATCAGCCCCAGAGGCATGGCAAATGGTCAGGAATGCTGGGAGTTGTAGTCCAAAACATCTGGAGGGCACCAGGTTGGGGAAGGCTGCCATAGACAAGCCACCACATGTTTGAACATCAGCTAGCAGTCACCCTGGAAATGGTTAATAGTTTATTAACTATTCATTACAAGATGGCTTGTGCAGGGACCACACCAACAGGGAAACTACAAAAGAAGGTGTGATTTCTAAGATATATCTGCCCCAAGTATGTAAGCGAATACAAATCCAGAACTCCTGTACTTAGAAACTGCACTGAAAACACATTAACGAGAATTTTTAAAGGTCACAGGGGCCCCCTCCACAAGAATGCGCCTTTGCGCCTGGTTCCGCGATTATGCGCATTATCGCGGAGGCGCATTTACTCACAATCCCTCTGCACGGGAGGCGGCGGGAAGCGGCGAAGCGCATTAAAAGATGCCCAAAAAGCGCTTTCCAGGTAGTTAATGCGCATAATCGCTTGTTCACACAGCGAAAATGCGCTTTAACGGCCGGAGCAAAATAAAAGTCGCTATTTAACGCGCGTTCGAAAATGCGCATTATCGGGGAGATAACGCGCCTGTACGCCCGTTTTGCGCTCCGCTCGTGTGTAGGTAAAATTTATAATGAGCCTTCAAGGCTCATTAAACGCCCCGTGTGGAGGAGGCCAGGGATACGTTTGCATGTTTGTAAATGCAGGAGGCAGTTTCCACAAGCATATTTAATAGCCTTGTTAGCATATCTTGGCTGTACTCTTTCTGTGTGGTTTGCTAAGATTGGGTGCGAACCAAGTGGCGAGAAGTAGAAGACAGAAAGCTGGAGAGAAAAGCTCGCAACGAAGAAGAGAACAGTCTGGCATGGCAGGTGGAAAGCACTGCGGCCGACAGCCTGGCCGTGGGTCAGGACACTAAAGCTGCAATGCCCATAGCTGCTGCAATGCCATGCGGTGAGTTCCAGGGCGCATGAATGCATCCGTGTAATGAACCAGACGAGCTGAATTAGAATGAGCCGAGGTTTCTGTATTGTACAGTTGTTGGGTTAGACCGGTTGACAGTCTCTTAACGATAAAAACAAAGACATTTCCAGGAAGGCTCAAGGCCCCCACCTCACTTCTTGTCATCTTCCTCATTAGGGAAAAGTCTATAAGCCAAGTAGTCCATGGACTCCTGAGCCAGCTTGGAGAGGTGGAGGACGCCCGTGACCACCAGGGCAATGAGCACAAGCGGCAGCACCACATTCCACAGCGTGGCCAGGACGTTGTAGCACTTGGCTTTGGAGCCATAGCGGTGGGCAGCTTCCAGGTCGCCAGACACCTTCTGATCCCGTGCCTTGAAGAGAGAGGAAGGGGGGAAACACTGAGAATTAGATATATGACAAAGGAAGGATGGACTAGCATAGAACGCCTCCTGTATAGAACAGAACGATGCAGTTGTGAAGGGCAACACATGAATCAACGCCAGAAATTGAAGCCACAATATTAGAAGTAGCTCATAGCCCGAATCAAGTCATACCTTCTCTCTCACCCACATATGTGAGTGAGAGAGAAGGCATCAAGCCCACCACTTTGGGCTACAGAGTCCTTGTGGCAATTGTGCCAGGGTATAGTCTGAGGGCACATGTTGCAGTACACTTTGCTGAAGCTACACAGGTCTCCATTGGCTCAGTGCCTGGATGGGAGACCACCTAGAAATCCTCATGCATGTCACCTTCAGTTCCATGATGGAAAAAAGGCAGGATAGAAATGTATATCAATATATCAATAAAGCCCCATGCTGTTGTTCTGTACACCACAAGGCAAACTGGGGAAATTGGGTGGCTGGCACACATGGCACAGTTCATATGAAATCAGGCGCTACAAAAGTCCACAAAGCATGGATGGCACTGCTGTAGAGTGAATGCATGTTTCTGCATTTAATGTGCATTCATTTAGTGCCAAATGACAGCACAAGAAACTCCAGTGCGCTCCTGGGCTTAGCCTTGGTAGACCAGTGAATGTGCAATCTGGAGCTTGAGTAGGAACATGACGCGCCCGACTTGAGAAAAAGCACACAATGTAGTCATTGTTCTCTGGAATTTGAAGACAGTATCAGATAAATAAATGTTACTTCTGCCTGTGTTTTCACCACACAATCCGGAAGCCTCACAATCTCTTATTCCACCCCTGTCTAGACAGATGATGTCTGCGCGCACATCCTTACTTCTGCTTTCATGCTGTGTTACATGCCGGTCTCATAGAATTTTCACAAACCACAGAGTGGTGCTTCCCAAGCATAATCGATGGCCAGGCCACAGATTCACTAGAAGGTCCAGAGAGACAGGAAAGTAACAAGAGACAGCTGATTAAAAAAAAAAAGTTTGGAATAGCTTCCTCACGAATCCTTCCGTCTTTCTGCTCTGCAGATTGACCATTTGCAATACACTGGCTGAGGTGTGCTGGGAGTTGTCGGACACTTTCTGTCTAAACGTGCATCGGGTTGCACCCTTAATCTGACAATAAAGGAGCCTGAGACAGTGTCACTGCAAGGAAACACATGACACATCACCTCTAAAATTAACTCTTATCTTTTCCAGAATAACTGCTTCATACCAAGATCACTAACTTTTTAAAAATTGACTCTGCTCCTATGCTTTTTAAAAATTGACTCTGCTCCTATGCTTTAACAGCCTGATACCGCAGTTTGTACTAGCAGGTAGTTTCCAAACTCTTTTCAAAAAGTAGGGTGACCATATGAAAAGGAGGACAGGGCTCCTGTATCTTTAACACTTGTACAGAAAAGGGAATTTCAGCAGGTGTCATTTGTATGCATGCAGCACCTGGTGAAATTCCCTCTTCATGACAACAGTTAAAGCTGCAGGAGCCCTGCCCTCTTGACCACATAAAAACAGGGCAGGCTCCTGCAGCTTTAACTGTTGTGCTGAAGAGGGAATTTCACCAGGTGCTGCATGTACACAAATGACACCTGCTGAAATTCCCTTTTCTGTACAAGTGTTAAAGGTACAGGAGCCCTGTCCTCCTTTCCATATGGTCACCTTTGCAGCAGGTGAAGCTTCCCCATGCCCTGCTTGCTAATCTCCATACCCTTGGACCTGGCATGGCTCCTGGAAGGGCTGCTTTGACTGGTAGTACTTTTGTCCAGTTTCCATTAATTACCTCTCATTTATTTTCATTATTACATTTCATTTATTTAGTACATTTGATCGAAACCCTCTGGGTGGTTCACAAAACATTTACGCCACATTACAGTTTAGATGGCTGTGATGTGCTCTATGTGGAACTACCCTTGAAAAGTGTTTGGAAACTACCTGCCAGTACAAACTGCAGCATCTGGTGTGTGCTAGGCTGACCATATGAAAAGGAGGACAGGGCTCATGTAACTTTAACTGTTGTAGAGAAGAGGGAATTTCAGCCGCGTCATTTGTATGCAATTTGTACTTGGTGAAATTCCCTCTTCATTACAACAGTTAAAGCTGCAGGGACCCTGCCCTCTTTTGTATCTGGTCACTCCAGTATAGTGCATGCAAATTTAATTGCTTTGTTGAAGAGGTGATTTCACCAGGTACTAATTGCATACAAATGACGCCAGCTGATATTCCCTTTTCTCTGCAACTGTTAAAGTTACATGAGTCCTGTCCTCCTTTTCATATGGTCAGTCTAGTGTGTGCACCACCATTTCGGAGCATCAGCCCTGCTTTAATAAGGCACAGCACCAGGGGGAGTGAATCGGGAGACAAATGTCGATGATAGGGAATCACTGCTCATTCTGTAAAGATTTTTCCAGGATTCGGTCAGGCAGATTTGGTTGTGTTGTTACAGAAGGGATGGTGATGCAAAAAAAAAAAAAAAAGCACAAGGGTAATGATACTGCTGCCATATGACTTTCAAGACTTCCAAAAACTATTGTCTCTCCAGCCTAAACAAAAGCAACTCTGCTGCACTCTCTCCAAAGGACTCATCCCTTTCTTTTTTGGTCTGTTTGTTAATAAAGGAATTTCCAGGGCTTGATCCCTGAGCTGAAGCAGTAAATACAATTGCAAGCATGATCTTGCCCTAAATGGCTACCTGCCTACATTTCCTAAGACTTGCACAGCAACAACAGAGACCTGAGAGCTGAATCTTTCTTCTGGAAGTCCTCTCCCTGTATTTTCATTGGAAGTTCCACCAACCAGAATATTCCATCAGTGGTACCACCACGGTAGGATTCTGGGACAAAAGTCCAGGTCCTGACTCAGCAGAATGAACATGACCCCTCCCCACACGCAAACACAACAAGACAGCTTGTCACATTTTGAAATAACCAAAAGACAAAACAAAAAAACCCAACAAGTTTTTTGAAAAGTGAACTAACACATCTTACCATCTAAAGAGTGGCCTCCCATAAGACCATTAAGGATGCAATCTTATGCATGTTTAGACAGAAAAAAGTTCTGACTGGCTGGGAAATGCATGAAGTTGTAGGACATCTTTCTTTCTAAACATACACAGGATTGCTACCTAAAGTCCCCTCTACAAGAATTTGGTTTGGCGCCTGGTTGTCCAATTATGTGCATCTTCTCACAATCGCGTTTACGCCTAAATCCTGGAAACGACATGCAGTGAAGCGCATAACCGGCAGTATGAAACACGCTTTAAAGTGGCTGAAACGTGGAGAATCGCTTGTTTACATGGTCAAAATGTGCTGTAACAGACGCGGAGAATTAAAACTCACTATTTAACTTGCATTCGATAATATGCATAATCGGACAGATAAAGCGCCTTAACCCCCGATTTGTGCTCCACTCTTGTAGAGGTAATTTTTTTAATGCGACTTGAAAGAGCTTTAAATCACTCTTGTAGAGGCACCCTAAGTCTCGTAATTACCTAACTGCATCTTTGTATGCCACTTTTCTCCTGCAGTGTGCAAAGAATTGTGAAGACTGGACTACATAGGGATGTGGAGTGATATTTCTACTCCACACCTCTGCACAAAATACTAAACATTCTGTTGTCTCTTTGTTTGAGGTCCAGCAGATTTTAGCCCAGATGACCTAGGCCAGCTGGATGAAAGCAAGTTGTTTGATGGGAGCTGCACAGGGATATGTTTCACAATGTTTAGCAGCTATGTTATGATTCCTGAAATCATATCTGTGGGCTATGTACAATTTTTTGTCTGAATCATCTCTGCCTCTAGTGCTTGAATGTTAAACAAGCCACATTTACTTGGAAACTGAAGCCTGATGTTTTCAATTTCTCGCTTCATATGTCAGAGTGCAATGAGTTCATAGTATTCTCTTGGTTCCCTACTGACTGCACTTCTATTTAATCATTTCCTGGTTTTATTGTTTAAAAAGTACTTCGCATTTCAGGGGTTAGAGAGGAATAAAAAATTCCAGTCCTTTGGAAATGGATGCCTCAGTCCCCTGGAGAAAGTCAGGAATTTAACATTTAAATCCACAACCTTATTATTCTTAGCAGAAAAACTATGGAAAGGAATCACCATATGAATTTAGCTACAAAGTAGTTATATGCAAGCTTTTGAGTTTCACTGGACTCTTCCTCATGGCATCTAGATCTGTCTTCTACACCTATGTAGACTGAAATGGTTTCCTCCTTTTCTCTAAGGTTCCCAAATTGATTCTGTGTCGCTGCTGCCACACAACAACACAGCTACTATCTGGGGATTGTATATGGCCCCAAGACATAAGAATTGTTCCGAAGAGTCAGCGCTTGCCCAGAAACTTCCTACCTTGACAGAGTAGGCAAGAGCTACAAAGCCGAGGCAGCAGAGGTTCATATAGATGGAGTTGAAGACGGACCAAATCATGTAATCACGCGGCACTACAGGCGGCCTGATGGTGATGATAGTTGGAGAAGGTTCCTTCTTGTGGGACATCATAGGCAGGTAGTCTTCACGAGGATACGAGGTGTCCATGATTCCAGCTGGTCGAAATATGCTGTTTCCCAGTAGTGGCAGCCTATGAGGGAAGCTGGGCAGGGACAGCTCTTTATATAGTGCCTGTCTGGGGCATATATTCATCTCCATCTATATATAAAACAGGGAAATTACAGCTCTAGGTTAAGTGTGGTTATCAGAAATGCATTGCCAGGGCTAAGAGAAATATTTGGTTTTTCAAACCTGCCCTCGCTCCTTTGGACAGGGAGTTCTTTTTATAACTGTGTGGTTGGTGTTGGCCTACCTCCCAGCCTGGAGAACTGGTCCGTAATTCAGGCATGTGACTTCAAAGGCAGCCAGGACATGTTTGAAAAGAAGCAAGGTGCTACTTACACTGCAAATGCTCTCATATGCAGGAGACTGTCGGTTACGGGTACAACACTTGTATTGTGTTGCTGATTGTATCCTGTGTCTGTAGAAATGTCTCCTTGTTATTACCCTATCAGTTGCAGTGTCTTCCCCTGCACACTCTCAGTTCCCATTGTCAGTTTCCCTGACAAGTTGAACAGTCGACATCCGTTTAATATTTACTGTCAAATGTAGGCGAGATGGTGGGCAGAAGATTTGTAATCAGATCTCTTTATTTTAAAACACACACACTTTAAAACAAGTACAAAGCATTCTGACTCAGTTTAACCCTTTCCCTCTATCATTTCTCAAATTTAACTGACTTCCCCAAACTTGCTATTAGCTCTACAGATACAACAGCTACACCTGAATGTTCCCATGTGGGGCTAATGGCATCTCTGGGGGCAATTTAGATCAGGGAAACGTATCAGACGCAGTCAGCCTATGTACACCAGCTGCTGGAGAACATGGGTGGGAGGGTGCTGTTGCAATGTCCTGCTTGTGGGTCCCTAATCAACCACAGGTTGGCCACTGTGAGAACAGAGTGCTGGACTAGATGGACCCTTGGTCTGATCCAGCGGGGCTCTTAAATGAGATTGAGGAAGGATGCCTTAGGCTCCCTCTACAAGGATTCGCTTTTGCGCCCGGTTCGGCGATTATGCGCATTATCGCAGACGCGCATTTACTCCTAATCCCTCTGCACGGGAGGCGGCAAGAGGCGGCGAAGCACATTAATAGATGTCCAAAAAGTGCTTTACAAGAAGTTAATGTGCATAAGCGCTTGTTCACACGGGGAAAATGCGCTTTAACGGCCGGAGCAAAAATAAAACTCGCGATTTAACACGCATTCGAAAATGCCCATTATCGGGGAGATAACGCGCCTCTACGCCCGATTTGCGCTCCGTTCTTGTAGAGGTAAAATTTTTAATGAACCTTCAAAGCGCATTAAACCTCTCTTGTAGAGGCACCCTTCGATACCTTCTCCCCATTGCCTCAGTTCCAATGAAATTTGGCACAGCCTGCACACCTGTTTTATTTTAACTTTAATTTTTTTAATGACTGCCTCTCCTACATTGTATCCAGTTAACTCTGTATCCGTTCTGTACAGCCACTAGCACATCACTGGCACTCATGTATCACTACTGCTGCTGCTACTCTTACAGAACTGGGAAAAATTGCCTGGTAGCCTAGCCACTTGTTATGCAATAACAATGAAATTGCAAAGATTATCAGGGTATGTTATGGTGCATTTGACAATTGTGGAGGAGAGGTACCTCAAAAACAAAGATGGAGAAACAACAAAGAATAAGCCCATGTTTCCATTTTTTATAGACAACAAATAAATACAAAGAAAATACAAAGATTTGTGGAATAGATCAGCACAGCTCAAACTCCCTCTCTCCTAGATCCATCTTTGTGGGCTGGTGAGGGCTCTTAACCCATGCAAACCCCCCCCCCATTCTTCCCTACAATGGACAGCATTCTCTGGAATACTGGAAGTTGTAGGACCCTTTCTACTAAACATGCATAGGATTGCACTCTTAGAGCTGGTGTGGAAAGAAAAGTGCCAACTTCCCTCTGAGATCAGAAAAGCAACCTCAGAGGAGAAGGAAAGGTGGCATTCCAGTGAGTGGCAAGGAGAGAAGACTGGAGACACCAGGCTATGGAACATCCTGAGCCTCCAACCTCATTCCCTCCCCCTCCAAAATGCCCTCACTAGTTGAGCTGAAAAGCTCTTTAACCTAAAATCATCAAAGACGGAGGACATGGAGGCAAAAATCACCTCCATTACTCCTGCTGACTTGCTGACTTCAGTCCAGCAGGGCATAGGAATCTCGGAAGCCTAGCAGTGAGGGGACAATTGATATGATCATGCCCTTAGTGTGTTTAGGACTACTATAGTTTTAGTGCCTGAGCTTAAGCATAAAGTAGGGCAGGGATCCTGTGTAGGATGCTTTAGTGGGCTCAACTTTTCCCATCCCTACATGGCAAGCTTTGCCCACCCCTCCTGTGCAGCTGTTACAAGTCAAGGAGCCCTCTATCCTCATTTACATTTGTTCACTGTATTTAATAGGTTTAGATATGCACCTAAGAACCTAGAGCTCCATCAAACCAGCATTTTAATGCACTCTTGACATGCCTGGTGTCCAGCTTTGCAGCGTCGAAAACACGAAGAGGCGGTCCTCACACTAGAACAAGAAACCCCATGGTGGGTCCACAGATAAGAGTCTGGGCGTTTATAACTGCTATGTGTGCAATATCTCAAAATGCTACATCCATGTAAGAACTCTCTTTACATATCATATACAAATTCTGCATGCTAGAAGGACATATATAGTTTCACAATGAATTTTATTAATTCCACCCTGGAAATAAAGTATTCCTAATTCAACAATTTGTTGAAAGCACTAAATAATACAATCATTAATAGACGTGAAACTAGTAGTGTTAATGACTGTTCAATACACAACACTTTCGTTATATTCACAAAAATGAGTATTCTAAAGAGTTGGACACATAGAGGAACTTGTTAAACAAATAATAATTAGCTTGTTGAATACACAAAGTAATGTGTCCACAATACAATACACACAAATGATGATCAGCATGTGGAATACACAAAGTAATGTGTCCACAATACAATACACATACACAAACGGTAATACCGGTTTGTCCTAAACCGTTTCTGACTCCTTCCTCAGTGGCTGTGTATCTGATCTTCAACAACACTCATAAATAATAATTTAACAATGATGATTTAACAAAAGGTTTTGAAAGAACTCAATGTCCAAATATTAGAATATAACATAACACTGTTGAATGTCCTTTAATCCACACTTCATTTGGAGTGACAATCTTAGAATATAGCGTAACAGTGTTGAATATCTTTTAATCCACTTTTCATTTGGAGTGACTGACTTTAATCCCCATTGTGGACTGGACACCAGGTTGAATCTAGAACGAATATGGTTGAACATATTTACATTATGCAAACTAGTGTACCATAAATTTGTACAAGGTATTGGCATTATTGTCTGATAATCATGATAGAATCTATTATACATTGTATATTCAAATTGATTCTTAGATCACAAGCATCAATCTACAAGCACATTAATTACTTACTAAAACATTATTCCCTAGCAAGGATGAATGTCGTAACACTCAACAACGTTTTTTTCAACTAGACACGTTTCCACGTCGTTCCAGTTGCAATCGGGACAAAGGCGCCCAATATTACGGCAAGCCTCAAAGAAGGAGACGAACTTAATAATTAATCTATCCTCTCTTCACCTCACTAATGAACAGCATCGGATCCTTAACAAAGGTCTCTCATTTGTTCCCACTCTGCGGTATAATTCTTTCAAAACTAGGATAGATCTCTTTAAATTGATCAGACTTTTGAAACTCAGACTACATTTTGGAGAAACATCCACCCTTATTTCACCAGGTTTCAGGAAGCAGTCAAAATTCATTCCCATGATCAGCAATTCCAATATCTCCACCTTTGAACATGTGGTCCTTCGGGATTTGGACTCCTTAGAACAACGTTGTCATTCGACTTGGAATAACATTTCCAACAAGGATCGGGATATCATAAAAGATATTGCTAACAATAAGAATATAATAATTAAACCAGCTGACAAGGGGGGAGCCATAGTTATTTTGGACATCAAGGATTACTTACAAGAAATTCACTGTCAACTAGCAAATCGGTCTAACTATTCAGGGACACTACCACAGATATCCAATTCACCATACGAATTGTAGTTCAAGAGGCTTTTTCATTGGGATATATTAGTGAACAAGTTTTTCAATTTCTGACCACAGAATTCCCTAGAACACCAGTATTTTACATTTTACCAAAAATACACAAACAAGGTTTCCCTCCACCAGGCAGACCCATTGTCTCCGGCTCAAATTCCATTTTGGAACCATTAGCACAATATGTAGATTCTTTTCTGTTACCGTTTGTGTCACGATCAAGATCATACATTAAAGACACCAGCGATTTTATACAGAAAGTAGAAAGATTAGCCATCAGAGAACACTTGTTTGGTCTCTATGGACGTCAATTCTCTATACACAGCAATCCCACATGAGGGCGCCAGAGGCGTTATATTAGATACATTGTCAGCAAGGAGTAATTGTGACCCACCTACCCATTTTCCAATGGATTTGGTGGACATCATTTTAGAAAAGAATTATTATAAATTATTATTTAAGAATGTTATTGAAGATCAGATACACAGCCACTGAGGAAGAGTCAGAAACGGTTTAGGACAAACCGGTATTACCGTTTGTGTATGTGTATTGTATTGTGGACACATTATTTTGTGTATTCCACATGCTGATCATCATTTGTGTGTATGTGTATTGTATTGTGGACACATTACTTTGTGTATTCAACAAGCTAATTATTATTTGTTTAACAAGTTCCTCTATGTGTCCAACTCTTTAGAATACTCATTTTTGTGAATATAACGAAAGTGTTGTGTATTGAACAGTCATTAACACTACTAGTTTCACGTCTATTAATGATTGCATTATTTAGTGCTTTCAACAAATTGTTGAATTAGAAATACTTTATTTCCAGGGTGGAATTAATAAAATTCATTGTGAAACTATATATGTCCTTCTAGCATGCAGAATTTGCATACGATATGTAAAGAGAGTTCTTACATGAATGTAGCATTTTGAGATATTGCACACATAGCAGTTATAGACGCCCAGATTTTTCTGGCCTGTTGGCCGCAATAAAGTTGATTGATTGATTGATAGACGCCCAGACTCTTATCTGTGGACCCACCACGGGGTTTCAGGTTTGCAGCGTGGCACTCACATGATGTCGTACCCATCCTGCTTTGATCGTACTGTTTCCCCCTGTTAGTTTTATTTTGGTATGATGCATGATAACATCGCTGTTCCATTCCTGTGTAATTTCCTTTTTGATACTATTTTGGATCATCCCAATTTTTCTGCTGGGGGTGTTTCTGTGGAATGACGTGTGTGTAGGGCAGGATCGCTGATGAAAGCAGAGGGTGGGGTGGTTCTCCTCCAGCACTCCATTTCAATTTCCTTTCCTCATCATTCTCCTTGGGAACGCATGCTGGATCATTGGTACAGAATTTGCAGGTCTAGTATTTTTAGGATGTTTTAGGATGTTTTAATGCAGTTTTAATAATGTGTGTCATGTTTTAATCAGTTTTATGTATTTTATCATATTGTTGTTCCCCACCTCGATCCAAACGGAGAGACGGGTAAGAAATAAATTATTATTATTATTATTATTATTATTATTATTATTGGGCTAAACCAGCTGTTCTCATGAATGCCTAATTCACCAATGCAGTTTATAAGGATCATAGGGAAAGCATTGTATGTTCTTTTTCTCCCTCACTTTCTCCTAAGTTTTACAGTGCAACAATACTTTGTTGAAATGAGGATAGGTAGACCAGTCTGTGGATATGCAAGGGGTTGACTTTCCCTAATCCCATAATCCCTTAAGTACACTATTGCATCGTTACACCATTTCAGCCTACCAGAATTGCATTCAATTGCATTTGCGCAGAAATAAAAAAAATAAAACATGGGAAAGTAAAATTAGGGCGGGGGAAGGAACCCACCTCCCACATCCATCTCAAAGTCTCTCCCAGCCACAAAAACCAATGAACTGCAAGGGAAAGGGAAAGGGAGGAAACAGGACAGTATGTTAGCAATGCGAGCCTGCACAGGTGAAAGCATGCATGTGCTGAAATAATGCGACAACGCACACACGTGAAAGTGGTCAGCGCTTGATGTGCTGTCAAAATGGAGGTTGATAATGCGTGGACAACCCTAAGGGGAAAAACATGGTGTGATGGAGCTCCTAGTCATGGAATGATTTGCCAACATCTTCTGCAACTGGCTTCTGTTTAATGCTCTGTTTTCCTGACAGCTGTCACTCCATTCTTGTAATTCTCAAAGTCCTGTTGATCTGGCCAAATGAATTGTAGCCCTTTGGTCAAAACCATTAAAAGGAAGAATGAAGCATTATGGTGTCAAGTTGTAAAATACTAGGATAACCAGAGGCAAAGGAAGACAGAGCTCTTGCACAGAAGAGGCATTTTCTCTCTTCCATACTGTTATAAAAAATACAGGAGCCATTTCTTCTATTGAACATGGAGGCGTATATACCCAGGTCTCTGCTATAAAACCAGCCTGAGAAAGAAGCTCGGAAGAAGCTACTAAGTAAAGGTTATTACTATGCAAGTAGATTTTAAAACTTTATGCTCCACTGCTCTCCATTCTTTTAACTATGACACCACCATGTGTCTATGAGTAGAAATGCAAGAAGTCTATCTAAAAAAAAAAAAGAGTCTTGTAGCACCTGAAGACTAGTAACAGATATAGGCCCTGTTCAGAAGACATTTGAAACCACGGCTTTAACCACAGTGAATAAGGCAAAAAGCCTTATTCACCATGGTTAAAGCCATCTTCTGAACAGGGCCACAGTACGGCATAGGTTTTTGTGGACTACAGTCCACTTCACCAGATATATGAAGTGCTATTCTCAGTTGGCAGGTTTATATACAATTGAGTAGAACCCAATGTTAAAGTAGACCCATTACTCATGTTAGTCATGACAACTTAAGTCCCATCTGTTTCAATGGTTGTACTCTAACATTGAATTCAACCCCACATCTCCAGAGAGAGAAAATGTAAGCAGTGAGGTCAGAGTGAAATGAAATGCAAAAACAAACAAACACAGAATATGACAATGATGTTAAACTAAAGTTTAAATGTATGTAGATTAATTAAAGCAACCATTCTCAAAGCAGTGTTGATGATAACTCAAACATCCTGGCATTAGTAAGCTCATTAATGCTTGTAGTGGGAGTAAAATAAAAACCTTGTTATTTGATTTAGGCCACAGCTGAACTTATTGGTAAATAGCAATTCTGTGGTTCATGCTGGAGTCTACCTTGGAAGTTCTTTTATTCAATAATAGCAAAGGGAGCATATTCGCCTTGTGCTCAGATGTATAATTGAACTCATGTTTCCATTGCCAATGAGACAATGTAGCTTTTTACATTGCAGTTCTTCCCCACAATCCCATCTCCCTCCTTCAAAGGAAATATTTCCACCTGTAATGCTGATGTTGGCGCTTTGATTCCATTTTATCATATTCTTCCATCTTTGGTCCACTCATATGTCTTCTGTCTTTTAGTTAGATTTCTCTCCCTATTTTTCCACAGCATCTTGCTCCCCTGTCCAAGAGTGATTAATTACAGGGCCTCCGTGCCCTGCCGATATGCACAAATGGATAGCGGTAGGAAGGGATACGTGCGCATGACACTGTCAAGGACAGCACCATGCAAGCGTCTCCCTTCCACTATCCATTTGGAAAAGGAGTGAGGGGGATGCTTCCATCCCGCCAACACCATTTCCAAATGGATAACCCAGCACGGCAGAGGGAGACACTCGCATGACGCTGTCAAGGATATTGGCAGGGATCGGATGTACACACGGCACCCCACCCAGGGACAGGATGTACATGTATGTCCTGGGAAACATGGGGGTGCCACAACTGTCCCATCCAGTGCTGGTTCCAATGAGAATGCCCCTTCATGCCAGGTCACCCCAGCTTCAGAATAGGAGGAAGAGAACGTGGCACCAGGTACTGATGGTAGGGGGACCCAGCACAAAGGAGAATTCTCATGGGAACCAGAAACGCTATTTGGTTGGGAGGACCGAGAGAGAGTTGGAGATGGGCAATAATCAACCCTTTGCTAATATTCAACTCCACGGATGACTATTTAGGGGGGTACTCAAGGCAACATGATAATATAATCCGTGGAGTTGACTATTAACAGAGGATTGACTATTGTGTCGTCTGAACATGGCCCATGTCTAGCTGACTGCCCCTTGATCATAACATTTTTTTAAAAAAAAATAAGTAGGTAAGTGATACTGTGGTAAACAGTCAACCTCGGTGGGCCCCAATATACCTATACTGGCCCAGATGCTGATATGAAGCCTGTTTGGGACTGCCCTCATCTCCTGCCACTCTCTGGTCATTTGGGGGGGGCTGAGTTGTGGGGCCCTGGACTTTGGGGGCCAAAGATCTAGCCCTGGCTCTACCACTGTGGGCGAGCAGAGAGGATAGTTACTTCATAGCTTTACAACAACTAAGGCCTTCCAAGTAAGGCCACAAAGGATGGGCAAAAGTACCATCCCCTCTCCCTGGCCCAACATACCTATTGCTACTAATTTGTCTTAACATCTGTAGTCTAAAAAGGGAAGGAGAAAAAAGAATCAACTCTGTAACTCCAACCCTGCAAGGCCAAAGGAATAACTGAATTCAGCAAAAACCAGAGCACCCATGACGGACTAAAATGGATGGCAGTGACGGCAAAGGCCACCTCTGTGTAGGGTGACCAGATAAAATCCAGGTCAGGGCTCGTGTAACTTTAACAGTTGTAGAGAAAAGGGAATTTCAGCCAGTGTTATTTGTATGCAATTAGTTCCTGGTGAAATTCACAGATCTCTCCCGGCAGGTCATTCCATAATCTGGGAGCGGCAGAAGAGAAGGTCCTCTGGGTAACAGTTGTCAGTCTAGTTTTTGTTGACTGTAATAAATTCTTCCCAGAGGACCTAAGCATGCGGGGCGGATTGTATGGGAGAAGGCAATCCCGCAGGTAACCTGGACCCAAACCATGTAGGGCTTTAAAGGTAATGACCAACACTTTGTACTTCGCCCGGAAACTAACTGGCAGCCAGTGGAGAGATTTCAAAGCTGGTGTAATATGGTCACCCCTAGGTGTACCAGTGACCAACCTGGCTGCCATATTTTGAACTAGTTGAAGTTTCCGGACTAGGCACAGAGGTAACATAACAAGCCAGCTTTTGTGGCAAGTGAAGCTAAACTCTAATGAAGTCTTCCTCCCAGCCACATGGGAAGAGAGAGAAGTGTGCAAACCCAAGGATTATGAGCAATCCCTTCCTGCTCATGCAACTAGTGCTATCCCATGATTTAATGTTCCGGGAGAACCAGGCCATGAAGGTCATGGAAAGACTAATGGATACAGTTCTGAATAAACCTTGGAAGTGCCACACCCTTTTAGCAATTACACCTTCAATTAATAATAGACGTAAACAGGTACCATCAGCAAGCCTTTCTTAGAAGAACGTGGTTGGCTACAGCTGGAGACAGAACAACTGATCTCATCCAGCAAGGCATATCTTAAAAGGCTAGCCTGAGTCTTATAAAGGAAAGTGGAGGATTGAAGTCCCCTGTGCATTCTGAGAAAGGGGAGCTAACACACTGGCTGCATTCGGACAACACATTAGTCAATGGTGGGTTGAGTAGCCAACTCACAGTTGGTTATTTTGTGGATACTCCCCACACAACATATTCCTACACAAGTGTGGGTGGTTGGGTCTGGCATTGAGTTGACTAATAGTCAACCCAGCATTTGACTGACACAGCCCCCGCCCCTCTCTCCATCCTCCCTCCTCCCTCAGTCCTCCCAGTTCTATTCCAGCAACCTCTGCAAGTTGCACCAGTTGTAGCAGAGTGGCAGCCGCCGCTTTGGTCGCTCTTGCTGCCTGCCTCTATGGGCTTGTGTTTTAACCCACTCACCACACGCCATTAACACACTCACCCCTCCACACAACACTTTAAACAACTGGCTTTGAGCTAAACAATTTGCAAGCCAGTTGTTTCTCTCAGTTGCTTATTTGGGCAGCATACTGTCAGTAGTTTGTGAGCGGCGTGTTACCCTCCACACAACACAATAAGCAACACAACTGACGATTGTTCCCCCCCCCCCCCCGTTGCTTAATCTGTTGTCCGAATTCAGCCAGTAAGTCCAGTAAAAGTAAAGCAGTAGTCAGAAATCATATACTTATGACATGGAGGGCTGAGGACATGGGGAAAAATCTACAGACACCTGTCTCTTTACACTAACAGTAAATGATTTCCTCCACTCCAGCTTTTTTGCAGATGGGCTTTCCTTTTCTATTCTAGCAGTCCGGTTTTCAGTAGAGAAACATCTGAGAAGGAAAAGGTGAATCACCTGCTCTCCCCAGCCACTCCTGTCCTCTCAGCTGCAGCCTCCTGAGCTTCCCCTGTCCCATTTCATTTTCAAAGCATCCTGTAAACATGACACAGCTTCTTTGCCTGTAACTTCTAGTTTGGCCCTGGCAGGAATATGAAGCAAGGACTACAAAATACCGTAATGTTGAGCTGAAAATCCTCCAATGGGGAGCTTGAATGTTTCTGTCCTGAAAAGTTTCAAGTACTTTTTCACAAATGTACAAAAAACTATTTATAGAGAATCAAAGTAACAGGTTTTTATTTGTTCAGAATTCACCCCAGTCTTCATACTGAAAAGCTCTAATACACATATTGTGATAAACTTGCCAAAATACTTAAAAACAAAACAGAAAGAGTGATGGTTCCCATGAGCAACAGGGACTGGAGGGCTACCAACTCCGGAACAGAGGAAATGCCATTCATATAAATATTGTCTCTCTGTCAAGAAACTTCTCAAACTGGACAGAGAAGTTGAATCTGATCAGCGCAGTTTCTCATCAATTGTTGTAGGCAAGCAGGGGTTATAGAGCTCTAGGAGACAGCCTCAACTTCTGTATTCCCCAGAAGCAGGCATACCTGCTTTGTGAAACGCATCATTCTGGGCAAGCGAAAGAGCCAGGCAGGTACAATCAGAGCAGGAGAAAGTGTGGCCAAGGCTTACGAAGGATATAATGCTTAGGAGAAGATCCTGGATGAACAATCTGTTTACCATTGATTTAGCCACCATCATTACTGTCCAGCACTTCATGCTCCTTCACCAGTGAAATCCATGCCGAGAGGATAACAAGGAAAATCACAATGCTCAGTATCAATGTAGTGATATTCAGGCATCTGGCTTTCTTGCCATAGCGAGCTGCACCTTCAGGATCTCCAACAACTTTACGATCCCTTGACTGAAGGGGAGAGAAAGTATTTTTTTTTCAGAAATGAGAATTAGCGGCAGAAACATCTTTGCACATTCTTTGAACACCTCAATTTCCCAGAGTTTCCCATTCAGTGTTATTGGTAACCAAAGACTGTGCAAGTTATAAAATCCTTGCTCTGAAACTGTTGCATCCTATTCTAGCCTTAGCTTTACCAGTCTCCATTCATAATTTGCAATAGTAGCCATCAACCTTTCCCCTACAGTTTTCCCAAGGCAATGTAATTCTGATTATATTACCACTTATTTTGTATTTGTTGAGAGACAGATAATGGGGATGGGGGACTTCTTCTCAAATGCGCTAAAAAACCACCACTGCAGCATTCCTATTTGCACTGCTTTTTCAGTGCAAAGGATGCGGGGAACATGAAGATCAGATAGACTTGCCTATTATCTAGTAGTTCCAGTACTTGACCCAAAGGCTTTCACACAAAACAATTCATATGCCTCATCTTTTTTCATTTGTTGGTGGAGGAATAATATAAAATTAAAATCTGTGTATTCCAGGTCTCCTGTGGGAATTATAGAATTATAGGAGATATGCTGAAACATCTCTTCAAGTCATTGGCCCATGTCATCTATATTACTGCCATGCAAAAGCAGAAAGACAAGATGAAGCATGTGATGGCAAGGACTAGGAACATGTTTAACTCAGCAGCACCCCATGCTCTCACAAATTTAGTACACAGGCAAACCATGCTACACGCTGCTACAGGCAAAATTAGAACCCAAGAACTCCTACTTGGAGAAAAGATTCTAGTATGTGATGAGCTAGATGGCAGAGGCTTATTAGCTTGGTTCATCCACATGTACCTAATGTAAGAGCTTAATTAGATGCTTTGTTAAATGTGTAGCAAGTAGTTAATCCTAATGTGTGGTTGTTGTTGCTGTTGTTTTTACTGTAGTGTAAACAGGTGGCTGCACATGAGTAGGAAGGACTGTGCATTTCGCTCAGCCATCCCCCTCCCCCCCAAAAAAAGTTCATTCCCACAGAGGCTAAAGATGCACAGGGATTAAAGAAAGAGGGAAAACCTCAATTGGCACCGATGGAGTAAGTTCAAGTCTATACCCCTCAAGTCCTTTAGAAGAACAGAGGACTGCAAAACGATAAGAGATGTCCATGGTTGTTGTGTGTGAAAAAACGGACCACAAAGACACAGCAATTTTGTTTCACCTACCAAGGGTGGCAGATGTTTAAGTACAATAATGGCTGAACTCTTCAGCCAGCATTCCCTGACTTTCATCACAAGCATTTCATGTGCATTGTGCCCCACAGAGTAGCATGGAGGGAAGCGAGATAGAAAGTTCATGACATAAAAACATGTCAGCCTCACGTGTACCATAGATCTGTGGAGAGGGGAGGCTGCAAAAGACTGCCATGGCTCCCGCTTCAACATTAATCATATCAAATGCTTACATCACCTTATAAGCATACAGTTAAAAGGGCACCAGACATCTGTCTTGTTACAGTTCTGATTACAGGCAAAGTGTGCTAAAGAACTGCTAACTCCACTGAGTGATTTTACATTCTAATAGCCCCTAGTTGCCACAATGAACATGGGTGGGTGGGATTATGACTCCTTAGAAGGGGGTGGCGGTGATGAGAGCTAGGGAATCCATTAGGTTGGCTCCAGACTGAGTCATACTTAAGAGTAGAGCCATTGAATTAGGATCTTAAATCCTACTGATTTCAATGGGTCTACTCTAAATGTGATTCAGCCTGGATGCAATCTGTTAAGTGTTAGCTGAGGGATAACACTTTTTTTGGAAGGGGCTCACACCCACATAACAGCTGTGCAACACGCAAAATTTCAGCCAAGTGTGTATTTTCCAGCATAGAAGAAATGAGAGTAAAGCTGCACCTGTTGAATGATTACTCATCCAGCAAGCCAATAAAAGCACGAAGACATCATTACCACCCCAGGAAAGCGTGGGGGAATGGTAATGGTCTGAGGATTTGAGTGGGAAACAGAGAGGGGGGGGGGGGAGGTTACGGCAGAAAAACAAGTGACATTCCCCACGCGTAGCAAGTAAGGAGAGAGAGAGAGAGAGAGAGAGAGAGAGAGAGAGAGAGAGAGAGAAGAATTGGGAAGTTTTCCCAATTCCAAGCCTTTGGGCGCACTCACCTTGATGGAACACATAAGGGCGGCGAAGCCGAGGCAGCAGAAGTTCATGAAGAAGAAGCTGAAAACCGACCAGAGCACGAAGTCTTTGGGCTGCTGCACGTCGACGCCGCTCGACTGAGACACAGAAGAGGGCCCGTCGTAGGGCTTCATATCGATGCAAACTTGCGCGTCGGTCTTCATGGCGGCGTAGAGTCCTGCGCGCTACCAGACGGCGAAAGGGACGGGAGAGTGCCGCGGCCGAGCCAAGCGGGGCGCTAAGTAATGGGCGGCGAGGGCAGATCTCCGTCTCCGATTGGGCCCGGGGTGGAGGAGGTGTGCGTTGGCACTCGCCGAGCCTCTTCGGATTCCGCGAGAAATGGTCCGGATTCGGGAAATGAAACTCCGAGCGAGGGTCATCTTGATGGAGTAGCCTGGGCGGCGGGTCTTTATCTTCCGAGGGGTGAGGCGGAAGTTGGCTGATTAGCGCCCAACTCACTTAGCCCGCTCAACGTTTGGAACAGCCCAGCCCGTAAACTTCATAAAGAACTCAAGCGTAGATGTCGCTGCACTACCATCACCCCAAAATATGCTTTTATCCCATCTCCGTGACTGGGGGAAGCAGGAGGGGCTGTCCCCCTTCGAGATCCAGCGGATCTCTCTCCTGTCAAAGCCATATACTTGTTTGCGCAATGCTCTTTAATGAGATAATTACAAATAAGAAACTGGGAGTATGCGCCGCCCCAAATTAAGTCATCAATCCCCCCCCACACACACAAAACCCGTGCAACACCCAGGGTGTCTTCCACTAGATGGCGTTGCCCCACACTTCGTTTTGGTCCAAAGATGCTGTCGACCAAGGAAGCCTCATGCCAATAATATGTGAAATGTCTAAAAATTAACAAGGGACCGGTTGTCGACCCCAAATTACGCTTTGGGCCACCTCAGATCATACACCCACGCCACCAGGAAGGCGCCCTCTATGACACGGAATGCAATTGCATCTGGCCCAATACTTTGTTTGGCACACAAAAAATGCCCACGCCAGTGATAGCCAAAATATGTATTAAAGAATAAGGAACTAGGGGTGTACACCCCAAACTAACCTTTGCATAGGGTTGCCATATTTCCATTCCTCAAACGCCCGGCAACCTCATTTGTATATTATGCATATCATTTGCTAATTATACAAATCATGTGGCAAGAGGAAGAATTGAGTAAGTTACACCCCTCCATACTAATTTCCCACCCTAAGATTGCAATCCTATAGATACTTATCAAGGAGTAAATCTCATTAAACTCAGTGGGACTTACTGCTGAATAGGCATGCATAGGATAGGAGTAAAAATGTATAAGATTCTATGTAAGTAACCTTCAATTCACTTGAAAGGGTGCAGTAGTCTTCATTATGGCTACCTCCACAAGAGAGGTTTAATGCTCTTTGAAGGTTCATTATAAATTTTACCTCCACACCAGCGGAGCGCAAAACGGGCGTAGAGGCGCGTTATCTCCCGGATTATGCGCATTATCGAATGCGCGTTAAATAGCGACTTTTATTTTGCTCCGGCCGTTAAAGCGCATTTTCCCCGTGTGAACAAGCGATTATGCGCATTAACTTCTTGTAAAGCGCTTTTTGGACATCAATTAATGCGCTTCGCTGCCTCTCGCTGCCTCCCGTGCAGAGGGATTAGGAGTAAATGCGCCTCTGCGATAATGCGCATAATCCCCGAACCGGGTGCAAAAGCGCATCCTTGTGGAGGGGGCCTATCTGTCCTTTTCTTTCTTATGCATGGACATTCCTACTTACATTCATCTCTGGTGCTTTCTTTTGATCAGTCATGACACTTCCAAGTGGTATTTTTTTTATCTCTGATAGCATTAAATAAAATAATTAAGGGCACAATTCTATGCATGATTGGACAGAAAAAAGTCTGACAACTCCTAGTTACTCCAATGCCTGGAGGTTTTTTTAAAAATAACTTTTTGTTGAGTTTTCAAAAATATTCAGAGAAAGCAGAAACAAAACACATTAGTACCAATTCCCTCCCCTAGCTTGGTCAATTTCAAGAAATTTCTACTTCGGTCTTTTATTTTCTGGTTCTGTTCCAGGGTGGTATATTAATTTATCCTATTTCATTCATTTATAATGTTCTTTTCATGAGACCCACAAATTTCTATAAGCTTCTGCCAAAGTTATTCTGTTCGATTCTTTGTTCATATAGTCTATGAATTTTCGCCAGTCCTTCTTAAAAGTATCTCTTTTATTTCCAATGCTAGGAGTTGTAGGGTTTTTTTCTGCCCAAACATGCATAGAAATGCGTCCTTAGCCTTTTCAAAAAAAAATTCTTTGCACAGAGTTTTGCTGCCTAATGTGGATCAACAAGTGGCACTTCCCCCCCACTCCATTCCGCTCACCCTCCCTTGCATTTAGTACCCAAGGTTGGTAACATATTTTGGCATTTAAGTCAGAGAAACCAACAAGTGCCTGTATCTATCCCTGGCAGTACATAATATTATTAATAATAATTTGTAGTTTAACAAAGTGGAAAGGTGCAAAATTGCTCTGGGCTACAATGTGTGCCTTTAAACCAAAAATAAGATTTCAAGAAGGAAGGAGAGCCTTTTTCTAAGCCACCCGCACAGACACTATCCATCCACACAAACATGGGACTCCATCACACCTACTTTTCCTCCCAGTTTGCATCTGTGGTTTCCCCCTCCGTTCCTTAGCAAGTCAAGCACTGGGCACTTTCACGTCTGTGTGTCGTTGTGCTATTTCAGCTCATGTATCTTTTCACCTGTATCGCTACTATGTTGGTGAAATCTCCTGCCCTGCCCCTATGTTCTCCTTCCTCCTGCAGTTTTTAAATATTTTTAATACTTTTTTTATTTCTGCACAAACATAACAGTACGGCAGCCTGAAACTGTGCAATTATGGTAAAACAACACTCTATGCTTTCCCCTAAGATCATATTAAACAATACAAGTGAAGAGAAAGTATTACAATTATTTTTTGGAGAGGTTTGTGGTCAATGTTGACATGGCAAGGGGAACCCAACATTGTTCTGGTCAGGAAACCTATACATGCCTACTCAGAAGTAAGAACCTTAGAGGTGAACAGGACTGAGTTCTGGGCATGGGCGGCAGCAGTATCACTCGCCTTCTCTGAGAGGTGTTCGGGTGGCCTCTCTCCCTCCCCCTTCATGGTTGAGCAATTGAGGGGAGAACCACCCCACCCTCTTCTTTTGTCAGTGAGACTGCCCTTCAACACACATGTCCCCAACAAAAAATGGTATGGTCCGATATAGCGCAAGAAGAGCAATACATAGGAGGAGCGGTTTTATTGAGCACGGAGGGGGAAAAACAGACTTTCCCCACTCCAAAATACGATGGAAAATGGAGGGGACGACGTCATGTGAGTACCACGCTGCAAAAACACATACCAGGCATGATGAAAGAGTGATAAATCACTGGTGTGATGGAGCTCACACATGCATACACCACCACATTAAAAAAGAAAGTGGAGGGCAAAAAACCCAAAATGCACAATGAAAACAACAGTTGAAGAGGAGCGGTGACTGCAGAGAGGATATAAAAGCCCAAATGCACAGAGAACTGGAAAGCTGAAGACATGGAGAGAATGGGAGTAGAGAAAAGTTCACACAAAAGAAAAAGCAGTAACAAAGCATAGACAAAGTAGGGTGGAGCTGCCAAAGGGAGCCTTAGGTGAGCTATGAGATTGAATGAGAGGATGCGACTAACAAATTGGAGGCTATGGGCCAGACTGAAAGGCTCTGTGAGACTCTAAGGTAGCCTTCCCCAATCCAGTGTCTTCCAGATGTTTTTGAGTACAGCTCCCATCAGCCCTAGCTAGTATGGGCAATGGTCAAGGTTGATCAGAGTTGTAGGCTGACCAATTGGCCATTTGACACCATGCTGTTGACTTGTTTCTCAGATTGAAACACATCATGCTTCAATTCAAAGAAAGCCACAGCCAGCTCAGAAGGCACTCGACGTGCTCTTCAAGCATGGGGCAGTAATGATGGGAAGTGAGCAGGACTGTCAGCAGCAGCAGTGTGCAAGTGGGTGGGGTGGTTGGCAGCAGTGGTACACTCACTCCACCCCCAATCCAATCCAGGGACAAGGGGAGACCAGTTCTGCTATACTTTAGGGTAGGGAGTTAGGATTAGCATTGGGGAAGTGAGATCTGGGAGTAGGAGGGAAGGGCTGCCTCTACAAGAGGAATTTAAAGCTCTTTCAAGGCGCTTTAAAAAATTTACCTCTACAAGAACGGAGCGCAAATCGGGCGTAGAGGCGCGTTATCTCTCCGATTATGCGCATTATCGAATGCGCGTTAAATCGCGAGTTTTATTTTGCTCCGGCCGTTAAAGCGCATTTTGCCTATGTGAACAAGCGCTTATGCGCATTAACTACTTGTAAAGTGCATTTATGGCCTCCTCCACACGAGACGTTTAATGAGCCTTAGAGGCTCATTATAAATTTTACCTCCACACCAGCGGAGCGCAAAACGGGCGTACAGGCGCGTTATTTCCCCGATAATGCGCATTTTCGAATGCACGTTAAATAGCGACTTTTATTTTTCTCCGGCCGTTAAAGCGCATTATCGCGGTGTGAACAAGCGATTATGCGCGTTAACGTCTTCTAAAGCGCTTTTTGGACATGAATTAATGCGCTTCGCCGCCTCTCGCCGCCTCCCGTGCAGAGGGATTAGGCGTAAATGCGCCTCCGCGATAATGCGCATAATCCCGGAACCGGGCGCAAAAGCGCATCCTTGTGGAGGGGGCCTTGGTCATCCGTTAATGCGCTTCGCCGCCTCTCGCCGCCTCTCGTGCAGAGGGATTAGGTGTAAATGCGCTTCAGCGATTATGCGCATAATCGCCTAACCCGGCGCAAAAGCGAATCCTTGTAGAGGGGACCAAGGGCAAAGAGTGGGGCTGGGGATTAGGATCAAGGGGTCAGAGATATGGGATCAGTGATTAGGAGAGAGATGGAAAGTATGGGGTTGACAACCATAGGCTTATCTCAGGCATCTGAAAGTCTGGACTAATTTGGACTCACAAGAGGGGTCTCTGGCTGCCTTCTTTGCAGTAGATGCAGCATGGAGTTTATGTTCTTCTAGTTCCAGCTGAAAACTCCTTACCTAAAAGTACATTTATAGGACCTTTCCTCTGGCATTCTCTGCTTTAGGATGGGGTAAAACAAAGGTTGCCCCATTGATAAGTGTGATGCACTTTTGCCCCTGGGAATGCAGAAAGGCAGATTGTAGGATTGCAGGAAACAAACACCAAACAGAGACTTCTAGATGATATGCAGTTTCTACAATTTGTGTGTGCTCTAGTGGTATTGGAAAGAGGTCCATTTTTCAGTGGGGAAACACCTGAGAAGGAAAATTTAAGCACCCTCTCCCAAGCTCTCAACTGCAGCCTCCTGGAATTCCTCCCCCTGCCTCCATTCATTTTAAAGAGTCTTGAAAATACACAGCTTTTTGTTTGGAACTTCTAGTTTGGCCCCTGACAGGTGTATGAAACTACAAAATACAGCAATGTCGAGCTGGAAAACCCTCCAACAAGTAGCTTGTATGTTTCAGTCCTGAAAAGTTTTAAGCACTTTTTAACATACAAAAAAACCCCATAACTATTTACACAAAAAACCATAACTATTTACACAGAACATATTTTTATTTGTTCAGAATTCACCTGTCTTCAGACTGAAATACAGAAAAGCTAAATTTGTGTAAGTTTATATCATTTTAAACTTTTATAAGTATAATAACAAGTGATAAACTTGTCAAAATACTAAAAACAAGAGAAAACCAGTGATATGAACAACAAAGATTAGAAGGCTACAAATCGAAACTTCAGGATAGAGAAAACAGCACTCATATAAACATTGTGTCTCATTCCTTGAAAGTGAAAGAGCGGGGAAGGTTCAAATGGGTATAAAAAGGGTAAAATGTTGGCTGCATTATTTATTTCCCATGTTCATCCAGTACCACTTCATCTTTATTCAGGAGCTCGCGGAGTCTGGAATTGATGAAGTGACCACTAGAGGCAATCCCAGTGATGATTGCAAGGAAGACAATGACACCCAGTACGAACGCAGCAATATTCAGCAACCTGGCTGTCCTGCCATACCTGGCTGCACCTTCAGGATCTCCAAGAACTTTACAGTCTCTTGACTAAAAGAGGGGAGAGAAAGTAAAAAATAAATAAATCAGAAATGAAAATTATCAGCCAAAACGTCTTTGCACATTGTTTGAACACCTCAATCTCAAATGGACTATTCATGGCTATTCATAGTTGTTGCAAACCTAGAATTTCCCATTCAGTGTTATCAGCAAACAAAGACTGTGCAAGTTATAAAATTCTTGCTCCTAAACTGTTGCATCCTATTTTAGCTTAGCTTCCCCATTCTCCGTTCATATTTTGAGATAATAACCATCACCCTCCCCCAACCACAAATTGCCTGTGGCAATGTAACTCTAATTCTTATTAACACTCATTTTGTATTTGTCAAGAGACAGATAATGGGGATGGAGACCACAACAATTTCTTCTCAAATGCACCAAAAAGCATCACTACAGCATTCCTAATTGCACTCCTTTTTCAAATATACACACATGGGCAATTATATTCTGAAACCCATCCATGAAGATCTGAAGTTGCCTACTCCTTAAGTACCATCCAGAAATTCCAACACTTGACCCTAAAAAGCTTTCCCATAGAAGCCATGTGCCTCTCAATTTCTGATAGGTACTATTCATTGGTTAGTTGACGAAGGAAGCATAATGAAAACCTGCGTTAATTCTGTGGGAATTATAAGGGTTGAGGCGGAATTAGTCATATACTGAAACAGCTCTTCAAGACATTAGCCAAAACATCACCCATGGCAGAGGTTGGGACCCTGCGGCCCTCCCAAATGATGTCCGCCTCCAACTCCCACCTGTTCGCGCTAAGCTGCCTAGCGGGTGCGTGGCAGTGGCCCTTGGATCTGAATGCAGGGCGGAGGGAAAAGGTGGCTGTCCCCGAAAAGCAGGCGAGACTCCCATGTTAAGGTTTGGGGGAGCTTCCTCGCTCTTTCTGGGGACCCTTCACCTTGATGGAGAAGATGAGGGCGACGAAGCCGACGAAGCAACAGTTGAACGCGTAGAAATTGAACAGCGACCACAGGACGTAGTCCTTGGGCGGCTGGATGACGCCGCCTATCACGTGTGAATAATAAGGGGCGGGCCCGTACGGCGGCCTGGCCTCGTAGGGGGGCATGTTGATGGTGTGCGAAGCCGGCTGCATGGCCGCCGGCGGGGCGAGTCGTCTGCGCTCCCTAACGTTGCTCAGGCGAAGCAAGGGGGGGGGGGGCGCTGGCCAACGGCGGGTCCTGGTCTCTGATTGGACAGGGAGGGGAAGTCGAGGGAAGAACGGAAAGGGGCGCGCGACGGACGGTTTCTTCGAAAACCCGCTTTCGAACGTAAAACGTCGGCGGGAGGACCCGCGTGGAAGGGTCAGGATTCAGACTCTTCCACCGAAACCTCTGGGATTCTAGCCGCGTTTGCTGGGGAAAAGACCCAAGCGTTGCAAGTGGCTAATTTTAGCTGCCTCAGCAAACAAAAGAAAGGCAAAACTTATTATTAGTGTATTATTATTATTATTATTATCATTACGTTTTATAGGGTGACCACCAGATACAAAAGAGGGCAGGGCTCAACTGTTGTGATGTAGGGGGATGTCACCAGGTGCTACATGCATAACAATGACACCTGCTGAAATTCCTTTTTCTATGTAACTGTTACAGATACAGGAGCCCGGTCCTCCTTCCCATATGGTCGCCCTATAATTTATATCTGCCTTTTTTTCCTCATGCAAGGAACCCAAAGCGGTTTATCTGGTCCTCCCCATTTTATCCTCACAACAGCCCTGTGTTGTAAGTAGGCTCAGAGCCACTGACTAGCTCAAAGGCCCCAAGCGAGTTTCATAAGAACATAAGAAGAGCCGTGTTGGATCAGACAGAGGATCCATCTAATCCAGCAGTCCGTTCACACAATGGCCAACCAGCTGTCAACCAGGGACGCACAAGCAGGACCCAGGCCGGATCTGCACGTCGTCCTCGATGCGCCCTCCCTGCGCTACAAGCCGCTTTGGAGCGCTGCACTTCGTCTAGTGTGGCTCAAGCCTCAGAGGCTCTGCTTGCGCTCTTGCCGCCGCCGCCCTTTCATCCCGGCCGGTCCCAGGGAGGGAGGAGGGAGGGTTGTAAACAAAAGCTAGCAATTGGAAATCCTTCTCCCAATTGCTGGCTTTTGTTTACAACCCTCCCTCCTCCCTCCCCAGGACCGGCCTGGATGAAAGGGCGGCGGCCGCAGCGGCGCGGACAGAGCCTCCGAGGCTTGAGCCACACTAGGCGGTGTGAAGCGCTCCGAAGCAGCTTGTGGCGCAGGGAGGGCACATCAACGACAACGTGTACATCCTGCCCCAGTAATGACGGTCACATACCAAAACCAATGCAATGATCTCCGAAAGACCGTTACTAGGGAGAGAATTGTAGCAGGCCCTTTCCCAACTTGACACCCTCCAGGTGTAGGAGGATGCTGGGAGTTGTAGCCCAACATGTCTGGAAGTCACCAGGTTGAGGATGGGAAGGGCTGAGGACAAACAGTGGCTTGCTTTGCTGTAATGATGTTGCTTCTGACTAGCTCCTGCAAATCTTGCAAATCTGGACATCCCGTAAATACAAAGATGTAAATATACATGCTAGGATATAAGCTTGCATAAATATTCTTAAACCTGATCTACTACAATTTAGCTTTTGTCTCCCCCTCTGGTAATGGGGTTTGTTACAATAGCCCACTCCAAGCTGCCCTTCTCTTTGTTCAAGCTGGAGCAGTTCAGGCAGAGGCCTGAGGATAAAGGCCAGAAGAGAGATGTTTCAGGCAGGGGGTGAGGCTGGATGAGTGATCATATACTTGTTCCTTAGGTGGAGGGGAGAAATGGAAAATGAAATATGACTTCTGAAAGCTCATTTACGTAGCCTTTTTCTTAAAAGTAACAATTTATAAATCAGATATTTTTGTATTTAAACCAGGTTTTTTTAAAGCATTTACTAAACTTTTCTTTTAAAAATAACTTGGTTAAAAATTAATCTGAATACAAGCATGGTGAACCTACAGCTATTATTTTTAAAACTGAATCATTTATCCTATGCGAGATACATTGGCTCCAGTCTAGCTAAAGTTAATTGTACATAATTCCCATTTAAAACCAATGAGGCAATTCAGTTGTGATTAATTTAAATCCCAATGCTTTCAGTGAGACTTAGCAGGCATAGGATTTGTTGACTGTTCCATTGGCGTAGAGGCACAGCCAGCCTACTGTGAATATATCTGGAGCCTGCATAATGGGAGTGTTGGATTGCTAGGGTAAGCAAGGGGGTGTCTATATGATGCCACTTTGCCTACTGATTCCTCCAAAACCCCACAGCATTGCTGCTGCAAAGCTGCAGCAATAGCATAACATGGCAGGAGTGAGTGCAGGCTATCCAGCCAGGAAAAAGTGCATTGCCATTGTCACACAGTGGTAATGGGCAGCAAATATTGAGGGACCAAAAACCACGAAAACCCTTTTTTGTTTTGTTTTTTGGCAGCTCTGTGGAACTTTGAAAGCCTGTAGCAGTGCATCTACGCTGCTACGGTTCATTGAATGTATGCGCTACACATCATAACTGCCCTTACTTTCGTTCTCCAGACTTTAATATCACCATCACGGCCTTTACTAGGCTTGTTGAGCCCACCCCCTGCCCTGAATTCCCATGCCTACCTTGCACTGGGATCTGTCCCTACCTATGCCCACTCTCTTAATCTGAACTGAAGCCACCACTGACAGACAAGAAAAAAACATCAGAGCAATGTAAAAAGTCCTGGTAAAATGACACATCGAAAAGCGCAGCTTCATGGGGAATAGCACGATCCGGATGAGAGTTGGCAGTTGCGTCGTATAAACAACAGAGCGCAACTGTGCATCCACGATGGCCATAACTCAGTGTGATAGAGCACATGCTTTGCATGCAGAACATCCCAGGTTCAATGCCCAGGTTCTCCAGGTAGGGCAAGGAAAGGAGTCTGGCCTGAAACCTTGGAGAGCTGCTGCCAGTCAGTGTCGACAATACTGAGCTAAATGGACCAATGGTCGCACTCAGTATAAGGCAGCTTCCTATGTTCCTATATTCCTACATATTGAGTGTATAGACAAGCCTGAGCTGCAAATGAGCTTTGGCTATTGTTACTTTTGGAGGAGCTCAGCCAAAGTCTCCTGATCAAGATCATTTCAGAAGGGTTCTCTGCAGGCCTTTCACTGAGGGGTTATATGGATACTGTGTTGTGTGTGCTCTCCTTCCTTCCCTTTATGTGTTTTGCTCCAAAACATGTGAGAAGCATATAGGAAATTGAACGCCTGCCTTGAGGGATATCTGGAAACTAGCAGTACTGCATTCATTGCTGTTTGTGCCATGGGGCTGATGCTGTAAAGAGTGCTGTGGAATTCTTTTGCATGTTGTATAAGTTATGCATGGGTGTATAGTGGGGCATGTCCTCATCGTTGTGAGTTTATTTGTTGCTCCCATGCTTCCATAGCATGAGGGCATCATTGCTGGCCCAGTCCCTAATTGGTGGGCTGCGGCACTGTTTCCATGAGAGTGTGTCTGTCATTCACTATTTTTAAAACATTGTATTTCCCCCTTTTCCTTGGGGGCTAAGCAGGCATAGGATTTGGCTACCATTTTGTCAGTTTAGTGGGAGCATTACAGTAGCAAGGGTGTAAAGTACATCTTGGATGGTGCCCTTAGTCTAGGAGACTAAATGGAAACTAATGGAATATAGTCTCTCAGAAACTCAGCCCAGATGCAGAGCTAGATACATTGAACTTTGGCTTCAAAAAGTAAACATGATGAATTCAGTAAAGTCAGTAGGATTCCTGCTCTCAAAGGCAATATTTGTTCTGTGAGTTATGGGGAAAGCACAGGAAACCCAGGGACTTCCTCTTGGAGAAGGAAATAAGACTGCCTTTTTGCATCTGACCTTATGACAACCCTCTGTGTCCTATGCTTCTGACTTAAATTGTCAGTTTCAAGGGGCTGGAGAATAGACTCCTTTGTTCATCTATGAAGACTAGTTCTGTGCTTGCAGCAGCTTTGCAAATTGTTCCCAAGCTTTGCGTCTGTCACTGCTTCCTACCCTGCTTTCATGGGAAACCTCTGAGGTGAATACAAACAAGGGACAATCGTTGAGCGTAGATGAGCACGCCCGTTACTGAGCACTCACAGATTTTCATTGGCCCTATTCACAACACCGTCTGCTTCCCTCTCGTCTCCTGCGCCTTCTGATCATTTTCCCATCTAAAAAAAGACCCAGCAAAATCCATTTTTTCCTTTAGCAAAACATGCTGCCATTTCCTGCTGTGTGCAGGAAAAGCAACACACAAAAATCTCACAGAATGGGCCTTATGGTCTTTGTTTACTTCTTGTCACAACTACCTCCTCCCCCATCTGAAGAAAGAGGAAGTGCTTGTCCCTATTGTGGGACAGAAGCATGATTCAAAGCAATAGGAGGGAAATGCGATCCCCCCCATCTGAAGAAGCTCCTTGCCATTTGATGCATCTTAAAAGCTGAACCCAATGTTTTAATATATTGTCTATGTCCCTGCTCAGCAAAAAATGGAATGAGAATATTAAACAGGCTTCATGTGGTCATTTTGTCCCATAGAAAAGTGTGGAAATAGAGTAGGTAGAGGATCTGGATTAATTGCAGCCTGCTTTGGCACCCATCAGATGGCTGTTTTGTTGTGCTCGCTCAGTAAGGCTTCCTTTGGATTTGACATGGTGAATGATTTGTACTTTTTTTTCCAGGATCTGGCTGATTGTAACACTGAAACTTAGGAATGCATATTTTCTCCTATCAAATTGGTCAGAGGTCTTCCTAGGCTTGTTGCATTCCTTCTGCAGCATTTGTTTTTGGCTGGTTTCCCCCCTGAAACTGTTTGCTATACAGGCACTTTTTGATGGTTTTGATGGCTGATCCCGCCTTACGTCATGGAGCTGGGCTTGATGATCTTTTGGTCCATTCCAGCTTTGATTTGCTCATTATACTACTTCTACACCAACATCACCTATCTATCGTAGGGAATGTGGCACTACAGTTGCTGCTCCAGTGCAGTATGAAACCAGACAATGCAGAAATTGAAATCATGCTGCACAGGTAATGTATGAATATTCCATAGTCATTTGCCTATACAGCCATACATTTCTCTGATTTTGCATTTCAGTAAATGAAATGTACAATACTCAGGTAACTCTAGCTGCAGTCCGTAGCTCCATACCTCTCTCTGCATGATGAAAAAGACTCAGTTGGCCACTTATCATTCCTTTTAGGACAGTACAAGGCACGTGAAGAAACTCAGGCGGTGCTTGGCGGATCAGTTCTTCCAAGCGCCAGCCAAGTTGCTAGCTTTGTATGCCAATCCCCTTCCCAATTGGGAGGACAGGCAAGACACAAAGTGGAATTCCTGCTGTCATCTCCGATCACTGATCAGAGAAAACAGGAAGGATTCCTCTCCCTGCTAGCCTCCAAGAGGTGGGCTTGGAGGATTGGGAGCCTCCATGTGTCAGATAGAGATTCTCCATCCACCAGCTGGCAGTTCCCCATCCCTGCACTATGAAATATAAACTAACAGCGGAGTAATTTCAATATATATTTAGTACTAAACATTTCAGCTTCTGCCGTGATCAGTAGCTGAGATGTCAAATGGATACCAAGGGTGGAAGTATGAAATGCTGAGAAATGAACATTCCTAAGGAGAAAAACACACACACAGAGGTATGAGTGGTATAAAGCTTATGAATTATCCTCCAGGTTAAGACCATACAGTTTAAGAGTCCTGAGTCTGGTGATCCAGGAGTTTTCCTCTCTGTCAAGCATCTCAGACCTGCATCACACCTAATCCCCCCCCCCCCCGAGCAAACGTGCATCAAGCTTATGATCCCTTCCACTCCCCACCGCCCCTCCCCTTCTCTTTCTCCCTCCAGTAAGGTCCTGGCAGATGAGTACTTCAACCAGACTGCCTTTCTCCCAGACAAAAATGGAATGACCCTTTAGTCTGGCTCTTTGGGGCATCGAGGGAATACAATCCTGTCTCTGCAGAGATTCAGGCATTGTATGATTTTAAAAAATGCTTTTGAGCCTGGGATGCAAGGTTTGGGTTTTATATTGAGGAGCCGGCTGCTGGAAGAAAATGCTTTTCACTGCCAGGACCTGATGCAATCCATTCAAGCCCCCATTTCCTTTAAAACTACACGGAGGCTTAGGGTGCATTCAATGCGCTTAGGGAAAATAATCCAGACTTTTAGCATTCTAGGAAAGGCTGGGGAAGAGGCAGGGTGTCAGCAGGACAAGCACAGCATCATGTGAGTACCATGCTGCAAATCCGCACACCAGGTATGGTGAGAGTGCACTAAATCGCTGGTGTGATGGAGCTCTCAATGTCCTTTGTTTGGAAGCAATTCAATTGGAATCAAGCAGGATATAGCGGTATGAAAGCGGTATATAAAAGGCAGGAGCCACACCAAGCAGGATATAGCGGTATATGGTATGTGTCAATGGGCCCCAACAGTTGTCAGTGCACTTCAATGCCACTATAAAGCAGTAGTGTGGCTCCTGCCTTTTATATACCACTTTTATACCGCTTTCATACTGCTATATCCAGCTTGGTGTAGATCTGACAATGCAAGTAAGTTAAAATGTCTTACAACAGGCTGCTCTAGTTGTTTTTTAAAATAAGAATTGCAGATTTGAGGCTACAGAATCTTACTCATAGGTCCCTTGCAATTTTTCCTACATATTGCATGTAAAATTCTTTTTTTTAACATTCAATTAAATAAATTACATTAGTGGAAGTGCATGTTACTGATTATCTAATGAAATAAGTGCTCTTACAAGTGGTTTCTTGAAGGTAACTGCAGGTTATATATGTGAGTGTTTTGTATTATAAAAGTATTAAGTACATACACATGTACATTTTCATAAATAGAAATTTATTTTATCAACAAGAAATATTGTGCATGTAAGATTAAATGTCCAGAATTTCACATAAATCTTTCCAGCTGTCGTAATCATATAGGAAATCAATATATGATAGTTTGATGGCATATAAATTATAAATATAATGTAAAAATATTGGTTGATCCAGTGGTAGCTTTACCCTGTAATTCTCTTGATCACCATGTTAGTCTTTATCAAAATTTTCTTTGCTTTTGGGCAAGTCCACTACATATGAAAACAGTTATCTTCCTCTTGTTGATACTTTCAACAACAAAGTTGTTGACCGTTAAGTCAACAACTTAAAAAGCAATTTCGTGACACATGAAAAGTTATTATGTATCCATATGTAATCCCACAAGTCAACATTAAAGGGGCTTTCAAGATTTTGTCTCTTGCTAATCAAAACATTCTTAATTTGTTGTATTTCACAATGAAAGACCCAAAGTGCCCAATAACAGGGTGGGATACTTGCACCCCCCCCCCCAGTTGATCTACAACTCCCTTGATCCCTGACCATTGGCCCTCTTGGTTAGGGCTGATAGGTGTTGTAGTCCAACAACATCTAGAGGGCTACGGATTCCCCACCCCTTATAGAATCTAAATGCTTTCACTTCTTGAAACAACAACTTTCTCTAATATGAACCAAGCTATCTTTTTTTTCTAACATGTGTTGAGATTCATAAAAACTCATACTGCAGAAGTCTGACTGTTTGTCAATCTTTTTAAATATATCTATATATATATATTGTGAAATATCAACAAAATACACACACAGAGATTTGTATATATACATGTCAATGAATACATATGAAATGCATATATAGGAAAATACAAATTTATAGCAATTATACATAAGCATCAACAAAAGTGAACCAGGTATCCAAATAAGATTTGAAGGTGGTGTCTATATGACACCCATTCAAATATTGAAGGATTGTAAGGTCCTCAATCCATTGCATTATAGGAGATTAGCATTTATCCTTCCAGTATTGAAATATCAGTCTTTTAGTTGTCAAAAAGTACAGAGAATCTATTTACACTGTCTATTCATTAATTTCCAAGGAGCAGGTAAATAATTTCAAAGATCATCTTCGTTAAAGATGGTTCTAATACAAAATTTATATGAATAATAACCTCCCAAAAGAAGCTACTACTGGACATTTCCAAAGCATATGTTTAAAAGAAGCATGAGCTGCATTGCAATGTCAGCAATTAGCTAAATTAAGCTCTTATCAAAGAGACATTGCAGCATCCAATAGACACAAAACTGTTTTTGCTGAATAGGACACACGCAACAGGTAAAGATACCAAAGCTGTGATCCATTGAGTAGACAAAATGGGACAATCCAGTTCCATTCCTACTTCAAACCCCATATATCATATTTATGCACCAACAGCAAGTACTTATAAACATGGATTGTGGGTCGCTTTGCCTGACCAGCCTCAATAATTTTTTCCAAAACAACAGAGGCTCTGATGCTGTAAAAGCAGCAGGGCCAAACCTAGATATTAACAAATGCTACAATTGCAAGTATTGCCATTCAACCATAGCTGGAAAATCGTATTTGTCATACAGAACAGAAAGTGAAAAAAACTCATCAGCACCCACCAGTTGATCCAAAGTAAAAATTGTCTTATCTGTCCATGTTGCTACTAAAACATTTTCTTACCAATTTTTAGATCTGGATTATCATATCAAGTAAATCTAGCATGAGAAATTGGATCAAAGAGTTGATGTGTTTGTTTTTTTAAATAATCATTTTATTTGGTACACAGTAGTAACAACACACACACACACACACACACACACAGGAATGAAGGGGGAAATCATATCATGAAACATATCAATATATAGTAATCATTACCTATAGGAAGAAAAAGGGAAACACAAGGAGGGGAAAAAAGGATTAACATTTCCACTTCACACACACACACAAAATATATATTAAAACCAGTCTGTATATCTAAATAAGCATCCATACGACTTTTGTCAGTTGTAGGAGATATGCTCAAATGTAGCAAGAGCAGTAAGATCGTCAATCCATTGAGTGATATGTGGTGGGTGTTTCTCCTTACAGTATAAATCTCCTTGCAACTGTAAAGGCTCAGAATTTGCATTGAGTTGTCTATGTTAGAGGTACTGAGAAAGAGGAGAAAGGTCTGGCAAAATCCTGGTATTTTGGTGAAAAAAACAAAAACCTGGAACTATTATTCTGTTGATAAAAGATAATCATAATAATGTATATACAACCCCAAAAGAAATACATTTAGAGTTTCACAAAAATATTCTGAATTATATAAGAAAGATAGGGAATGTACAAATCAAGAATTTGGCCATTTCTTTTCGGATTTGCAGCAAAAACAGCTGCTTGCAGAGACTTTGCAGGGTGAAAAGGTTAAGTGTGTCTTTGAGAATATGAGGAACAGGAAAGCTCTGGGCCCAGATGGCTGGACACCACAGCAGCTTGTTTAAGAGGAAGTTGTCTAACTCTGCTAGATGCTGGTGATGTAATGAGGACAATGCATCATTGAGGCATATGATGTGGGTGTGTCCTGTAGTGGCTTCTTCTTGGTTGGAGGTCATTGCTTGTAAAAAAAAAAACTTTCTTGAAAAATCTGTGATAATAGCACTTTTAAACTACATCACTGTTATGTGGGGATTAACAGATGGACAGCAAAGGTGCATACTGAAAGTGTAGTTGACATGACATTATACACCATCTGTAAAAGTAGAAATGGTGAGAGCAACCCTATCCACTCTTGTATGCCTAATACTAAAAGCCGTCCACTTAGAGTGAGCAAGTAGACAATAAGATTCCAAAACCAACTAAGGCTGAAGATCCTATATAAACAGGAAAGACCAAAATTCAGTACAAATCAACAGATAAGCCCAATGATATAGAACAAAAAACCAAATCCACATTCTTTAATAATGGAAGTTGCATCCTTTTCAAAGATAATCGATCTGAAGAGGCCCCCTACCTGCTGCATTTTATGTTTTCATATGTCCTGGTTTGAATTTGACCTAATAAATCCTTATATGTATATAAATTATATAAAACATGGCAAAGAAAAGAGCAGTTGAACCTGGGCTTGGGAGATCAACGCTTGTAAAATTATAGTAAACAGCATTCACACTCGTCTTCTAATGGTGAATTGGAGTTAAAATACACAACAGATGAATCACATAACCCCTTGCATGGGGCAGCATAGGACTCAGTTTTGGTACAGAAGTAGAAAATGCTGATGACTTACTGGCAATGGACTCTTTATAGTGGTTGCATAAGACAAACAACTCCTGGGGACGTTTTGGAAAGTGTGCAAAGAAATGAGGAAAACAGCGCCTCTCACTCGCGTCACTGCAGAGCACAAACAGAACCCCCCTCCTGCATCCTGTTCTCAGCTTATCTAGCAGAAGCTTGCAGGGTTATAGTAACTACTTATTATTTACCACAGTTGTAGAGGGCCCAGCCCTGCAACTTGGATTAGGCCTATGAAGTGTCCCTAGCCCCAGCCCAGAGAGGCCTCTGCTAAGGCTCTGCACCTTCCCCAAAGTGGCTCTGCAAGTCCCTTGTCTTTCCTCATTAGGAAAGGTGAGGGAGGCACATAGTTGGCTCTCTCAGGAGTGTTATCCAACAACAACATTCTGTTGGTGGTTTACACTAGGGGTGTGCGCGGACCACCTCGGATTGGATTGGGATCCAGATCGAGACCTCCAATTTTGTCCCAGATTGGATCGGACAAAATTGGAGGCCCCCCGGACCGGGTCCAATCCCAATCCAAAAATCGGAACTTCCGATTTTTGGATCAGCCGCCATTTCCCCCCCCCCCCCTCATAGACTTGCATTGGGGGAAAGAAAGCTTTCCCCCAATGCAAGTCTATGAGGAAAAATGGTGGCGGGTGGGTGAGGGGGGGCCTAACTCCCTCCCCCCGGGGCTGTCCGCTGTGGACAGCCCCGGCAGGTAAGCCCCCTCCCCGTGCTCCTTACTCCCCCCGGGGCCGTCCACGTCCATCCGCTGGCGCCCGCGGGCGCCAGCGGATGGACACGGATGGCCCCGGGGGGGTAAGCCCCCTCCCCCTGCTTACCTTATCATCAGGTGATGATCACCTGGCGCACTACCTACTGGCAGGCCGCGAAGCCCGCTCGCAGTAGTGGCCAGCGGCGAACGGGAGCAGACGTCCCCCGAAGGCAAGCAGTGCATGGGGGGGCCCTCCCCCCTCCCCCCTGCTTACCCTTCCTGGCCGTCCACTCCTGTCCGCCGCTGGCTGCTACTGCGAGCGGGCTTCGCGGCCTGCTCCTGAGTAGCGCGGCAGGTGATGTCATCACCTGGTGCACTACCCAGGAGCAGGCCGCGAAGCCCACTCGCAGTAGCGGGCAGCGGCGGATGGGAGCAGATGGCCAGGAAAGGTAAGCAGGGGGGAGGGGTGCCGCGCGCGCCGCTTACCTTCCGTGGCCGTCCGCCGCTGGCCGCTGCTGTGAGCGGGCTTTGCGGCCTGCTCCTGAGTAGCGTGCCAGGTGATGCCACGGAAAGTAAGCGGCGCGCGCGGGGGGCCCTCGCCCCTGCCCCCTGCTTACCTTTCTTGGCCATCCGCTGCTGGCCACTGGCCGCTACTGCGAGCGGGCTTCGCGGCCTGCTCCTGAGTAGCGCGCCAGGTGATGACATCACCTGGTGCACTACCCAGGAGCAGGCCGCGAAGCCCGTCGCAGTAGCGGCCAGCGGCGGATGGGAGTGGACGGCCACGGAAGGTAAGCGCGCCGCGTGCCCCCCACGCCCCCCTCCCCCCTGCTTACCTTTCCTAGCCGTCTGCTCCCGTCCGCCACCCCCTGCCCCCGTTGTCCGCTTCCATCGGCAGGCACCCACTGGCGCCCGCCGATGGAAGTGGACAGCCCCGCTAGGGAAGCCCCCCCCCCCACTGTCTGCTTCCATCGGCGGGCGCCCGCTGGCGCCCGCCAATGGAAGCACCGGCGGGCGCCCGCCGATCCATCCGATCTGGATCGGAACCTTTCCGGATCGGATTGGATTGGATCGGCTGATCCAGCGGTGAGATCGGAAATCGGATAAATCGGATAATTTTATTCGATTTCCCCCTGGATCGGATTCGGATCGTGGCTTGGATCCGATCCAGTGCACACCCCTAGTTTACACTACCAATTAAATATTAAAATGCAAAAGTCAACTATAAAAACGCAGATGGAAACAGAATTTAAAATATTAAAAGATTTAAGAGGTCTTGAAAGGTCTTAAAAGGCCTGGGATTTTTTAAAAAAAATCTCTTTACCCTAAAATGGGTGTCAGTCGAACCTCTCTGGGAAAGCATTCCACATTACTCAAAACTATTATACCACTGACTTACAAATGAAGCAAATGGGTATTCTTTCCTGCTGATGTGTTTCCTATTAGTAAGGATAATCTTACATGGATTAATGGACTAGCTTTCATAAGAGCCATGTTGGATCAGACCAAAGGCTTAACTAGGACAGCATTCAGTTCCCTACAGTGGCCAATTAGGGTTTCAGTTTATTGGCATTCACTCAGTCATTACTGATCACAGATACTGATTTGTCACCTCTATTCCTCATCCGAATCAGAAATAAAAGAGAGGGTTGGGTGTCATCAACATATTGATGACACTTTGCTCCAAATCCTCAGTTGACTTTACTCAGCTGTTTCATGGAAATGTAAAAAATTGTGTGAGACAAGTTCAAAAACAACAACAACAACAACAACAACAACAGTAGCATAAATGTGATGAGGTGGAGCTGTAGTCCCCCAACACCACCTTCTGGAACCAATTCTTTGGACAGGAGTGGAACCAGCAGAACATCTTGTCCCCAATCCCCAACTCAGACAGCATATCCAGAAGAGAACTATGGTTGATGGTACTGAGAGCTGCTGAGAGAATGATTTTTCATGCACTGTCATGGAGCACATGCAAAGGACCGAGCTCTTTTGTGATGAGCACGGGGCACTAGTGCATCCCTGCCCACAACAGCTGACTGCAGACTTTTCACAAAGCCATCATCATATGGCCTGCCTAAGTTCATAAGACCGGGCATAAGCATGTGCAGCACATTTCATTAGGTGGTGCCCCCAGGGATTTTTTAAGGTAAACTTGGGAGTAAATTCCATTCTAGGGTGACCATATTTTGGAAACCAAAAAGGAGGACATCATAGCCAACCCTCAAGGAGGCGTGCCCACCCCAACATGTCTAGCCCCCAAGGATGTGTGCCCATCCTGACATAACCGTCCCCAAGGGTGTGTGACCTTGGTCACACGTCTGATTTACTGAACTGTAAACCAGAATCTAAAAGTCAATAAAATATGATATCATCGAGCATCTCTGAATCCTACAACTAAACCATTACTGTTGTGAAATGCAGTCAGAGCTTGGAAAAAGGGGGAAAGGGACAGAACTACAACATCACCACTTCCCATGTTTATTTTACAAACATGTCTCTCAAAAACAAAAGTGGGTTACATCACCATCAAAGAATACAAATGCTGAGATTTCAGCAGGCATTATGACACACTTCCAATTACATCTTTGCAGCCATAAAGGCTAGAATCCTTTTTTAAAAGAAAAACTCAGATTTTCAGGTGGCTGAACTCTGGGTCCAGCAGTATTAGGCTGACCATAAGAAAAGGAGGACAGGGCTCATGTAGCTTTAACAGTTGTAGAGAAAAGGGAATTTCAGCCAGTGTCATTTGTATGTAATTAGTTCCTGGTGAAATTCCCTCTTCATCACAACAGTTAAAGTTGCAGGGGTCCTGCCTTCTTTTGTATATGGTCACTCTAGTATAGTACCTGCAACTTTAACTGTTGTGATGAAGAGGGAGTTTCACCAGGAACTAATTGCATACAAATGACACTGGCTGAAATCCCCTTTTCTCTACAACTATTAAAGTTACATGAGCCCTGTCCTCCTTTTCATATGGTCAGCCTAAGCAGTATCACATTCTGCATTTCTGGCTATTACAGAAACAGATCAGATCACCAGTCCAATTGCTAGTCCCCACCAGAGCAAACACATTGAAGCAATGAAACTTAGATAAGCGTGGACTTAACAAGTTCCCATTGATTCACTGTGTCTATTCTAGTTAGGAGTAGCAATTGGATTTAGGCCTCCAAGTTGTATGCATCCCTCTTGAAGTGTGGTGCCCAGAACTGGATGCAATATTCAAGATGAGGCCTAACCAGTGCCAAATAAAGGGGAGCCAGTACCTCATGCGATTTGGAAGTTATACTCCATTAATGCATCTCAAAATAGCATTTGCTTTTTTTGCAGCCACATCACACTGTTGGCTCATATTCAGCTTGTGAACACATGCAAGTGAAATGATCCAAAGTTATTCCCTTGTCTGAAAAGCTATGTAGGAACATTGAGTAGCTGTAAAAGGTACGGGGTCATATGTACATTTTGATATATACATGAAAATACTTGCAGGTAATATATAAAAGAACTGGCAAGAAAGTTCAGAGACTTGGGCACCTGGGTAAGCAGATATAGGAGCAATAAGCAGAGGTGGAGTCTGAACAACCAAAACACAAAACTCTGTGTCCTTTGAATCCACATTTGTTTGCTCCTGCAGAAACCCATTTTTTAAAAAGCAAAGTGAAGCATATTGGCTGGTAATTAGACCGAGGTTCTGTGTGCAAAGCAGAAAACCACACCTTTGAGCCTGCAGTTTGAGCCCCCACCTCACCCCTCGCACCTTCATCCTTAGGCTTCCTGCTGCTCAGCTGCCAGGAGCCTGCCTGCGCTGCCCGCCGCCTGCCCACCTGACCTGCCCGCTACTCGCTCACCCACCGCTCGCTTGCTCGCTCAACCGCCACCCGCTGCTCGACCGCCCACATGCCCTACCCTCTGCCTGCCCACACTGTCCGCCCGCCCTGCCTTACTTACCCCCAGGCCCACGCTGCTGCTGCTGCTGCCTCCTTCTTTTTTGCCGCTCGTACTCAGACACCGCCTCTCCCACAAGTCTCGCGAGATGGGGATGAAATGTCAGAAGTCTCATCCTGAAGTATCTGTGACTGCTCCGTTTCCCCCCCCCCCCGCATCTTTCCCAGTATGAAAGGATCTCTTAACACTTGAAGTAAGAGGCCGTTTCATACTGGGAAAGGTGGGAGGGGGATAGAGCAGGCCACGTGTTCTCTCGAGGCGTGGAGATCACCTAACGCATGATCTCCACACTTTCCGGAGCTCTGGAGAACGTGCTGCCTGCTCTGCCCCATCCTCCACCCCCTCCCACCTTTCCCAGTGTGAAAGGGCCTCTTAATTCAAGCATTAAGAGACCCTTTCATACTGGGAAATGTGCGGGGGGGAGGGGGCAGAGGAGGCCACACATTGTCCGAAGCTCCGGAAAGTGCAAAGGTGGCCTACGCTATTAGCGTGTTAGTCATGCTAATAGTGTAGGCCATCTGTGCACTTTCCATAGCTTCAGACAACGCACGGCCTGCTTCCCACCCGTCTCTCCGTGCCGCACCTTTCCCAGACTTTTCATTAGGTGGTACCTGTGGGCACGCCTATGAGACCGGGTCAACCTGCCAAAATCACCAAAATACATTCTCTTTCAGCTGACCACCATGTTTGTTTTTTTAAAATGTCCTGTGAATCAGCCTGCAATCCAGTTTTCCCTTCCCCACCATCCTTCCCCACCATCTCTCACAATATCTCATGTTACAGATTGTTGGCAGGACAACCAGTGAATTCAACCTAGCTTGGGAATGCTCCATCAGTGAATTTGCTCAGAAAGCAAAGAGAGAGTGATGGAAGAACAGGCTGAAAGGCCGTCACAATAGCATGCTTAGGAGAGAAGCTGGGCCATGCATGAGGAATCCAACCAGGAATGAACCAGATAACCTAGCAATCCTTCATCCAATCTTGAAATCCATAAATGAACTTCTCTCTCTCTCTCTCTCTCTCTCTCCGTCAGGCTATCTCATGCTCACTTGAAAACCTAATTAACTTTTAACTCTTGTACTTATAATGTATGCCCAATTTGAGGCAGGTCTTCATATATACTATCTGCCAACGGGGCCATTTCCAGATACAAAGGGATAAAATAGTAGAGTAGACAGGTCATTTGTCAGCCCTTTTTGAAATAGCCCTTCCTACCTTCCTGTTTTGGGTGGCTTTGTGTGGTTTGATTTTGCTCTTTTAGTTCAATGTTCGGTTTTCATGTGGAAGCTAAAATGGTTTACCAGAACCCCAGCCTAAAAAAACTGATTCATTTATCAGATGTCAAAAAGACATTGTTTCTGCCAATATAGCTGGATGTGAACATGTGCTTCCTTGGTGAATTCCAGTATCACTTTGCAACTAACAGTCTGCCTGCTTCCATGATCAGTAAATCAAGAGTTAAACATAACAAGCCACAATGACTGGGTTCGCACAACACACTAGCATGTGCTACACACTCAATGGTTCATTGTGGGTTGTTGTTGAACTGTGGGTTAGCGTAATGTCTGAACCCAGGACATTTTCCACAAGGTGGCTTGTTAACCATGCAGTGTAGTTTATTTTTCTCAAACAAGCCAGCTTGAGAACTCATGGTTTGTTGTTAGGTTGTTTGTTGTTGGTTGTTAAGAAGCCAGACTGCATGGTTAACAAGCCACCCTGCAGAAAATGTGCTGAGTTCAGATAACGTGCCAACCCATAGTTCAACAAACAACCCACAGTTCAACAAACAACCCACACTCAACTACTGAGTGTAAGTTAGCATGCTGTGTGAACAGCCCCAGTGTATGGTCCGGGCATACGCATAATAGTTGTGTGCACAGAAGTCAGTCTCATAGGCTGAATTCGGACGACACAATAAGCAACTGGGGGTGGGGGAAACAATCGTCAGTTGTATTGACTATCGCGTCATCTGAATGCTGCCATAGTCAACTCAACGATGATCCTAATCCACATCACAGTTGATTATTTATTACCATGTTTTGTGGGGAGTACCCCCTAGATGAACAACTGTAAAGTTGATTATTACCCCACCATTGACTAGCGTGTTGTCCGAATTCAGCCATAGTTTGGGTTTGACCTATGGCATATTGCCCAAAATGTTGGCCACTACTGAATTAAAATCTGAGCACATGAGTCATCCAAAGAGTGGAATAAGCTTGGATCTATAGAGAAAATTTTCTGGACCCATTTCCGTGCTTTTTTGTGTATGCTTGTGCTGAAGACTGTAAATTGCAATCCAATTAAAGAATAAACTTTGTCTTCCTTTTACAGAAAATATCATTTTCTGTACAGTTTGCTCCTGGCTGCTTCACAAGTATATATTGAGGAAGGAGAAGTGATAACAATTAGGGGTGAGAGGAACAGGAAAGATTTGTTGGAGAGAGTGGAATAAATCCATTTGGTTCCACCCAAACTCTGCAGGAGATGTTGGCATCGAGAACGCAGTACACAGTCCACTTTAGGAATGCACAGCTCTAACATGCCTCTGCCTTTCTGTGCATGCTCCAACACCTCTAGGATGGCAAGGAAGAAGATGGCAATATTGCAGACCATGGTGTGTGCACAGAAGATCTCACAGTGGATGGGAATATCCTAGTACAGTCCTCTAAACCACTCTGGTTTCTCCTAATCTATTCCAAGTCCTTCGGTGTGTTGAGGGGTAAAGATATTGCCACCAACTCAAGGGAGTGTGACGAACCGATACCAGATGTATCCTCTTATGCTTTCTATTTTTCTGTCTTTTGTTTCAATTCTATTTTGTAATTGCTTGCTCTAATAATTGCTTCAGAATGTGAGAATAGAGGTGGGGTTTTTTTTTCCCTTTAGCATGAGGTCTAAGACCTTGAGAAAAGGTTTGCATTAGGGTTTCAATCAAGCTCCAAGATGAGGAAAGTTTCAAGAGGAACTGAGAAATATAGGTCACAGGCAAATATGCCAAACAACAGCATGTGTTCAGCCAGAGTTGACCTTGTGAAATAATGATCCGATACTCAGAGCTGGGAGATGCAATTCCCCAAAACTGGTTTATAATGGCTATAAGGGTGTAGAGAGGGGGAACGATCCAGGACTTACCTGCTTCCGGGATTGTCCTCCAGAGTACAAATGGAAGCGCGATGTCCTGGAAGGCAAGAGGGATGTTGCACCCGTCAGGTTTTTTAAAAAGCTACAGAGGAGCCGTGCATGCCGGAAAAGGTGCCACCCACCCACTACTTGCCATCCTGGGGATGGCGGAATTGCTTTCCCCCACCCCCATGGGCACAGAGCCATCCCGCGTAGCTCTGTGCCCATTTCACAACCTGGGATAGCGGGAAAACTGGAATATCCACAGTTTCCACTATCCCAGGGTTTCCCCAGAGGTCATCCCTGATTGCCCCTGGGTCATCCCTGTGTATCATTTAGATGCATATGGGATGACCTAGGAACGAACCCGGGAAAAATCGCTGCTGTAGACATGGCCTATGAATTACATACGTTATAGAAGAACAAAGTAAAGCCTGGAAGAAACAGCTCCGGACTCTTAGGGGAGAATAACCCTTACATGAGAGAAAGCAACTTGGAGAATACAGTAGAATCTAGGGCAGCATGTGCACGACAGAACAGCCCTTCACCCCTATGTTACCCCCTGGCATGGCCAGTTTTGCGTTGAACTTATGTGAGTACAAATGAGTAGTTAACTTTGCTACTGCATTTCTTTTAAGATGTGGGCAGCATTCCCACAACATCTGTCTTAGAAAATAAAAGTTTTGAATGTGAAACCTTGGTGTGCTCTTCCAAGTCCGCCTTTAAGGTCCCAGGAGTTTTAGCCTGATTACCTGAGACTCCTGCCTGAATTAGTAAGACCTGTCACAGAAGGATATGTGTAACCAGGGAATCCCCCAGGCTGATCTAGATCTCTCTCAACTGCTCAGAATCCTCCGATACATTATGCAGCTGCAGCAATATTGGTGCCCACCACCAGAGAAGAGACCTCCAGATATGGGAAATAGGTGCAGCAGGGACTGGGGATGTCCCAGGTTGTGCTATGCCAAGGGGTGGCCCATTACTTTGTGTGGGCTAGGCGGAACCCCTCCCACCTTTCTGACCCAGGCTTCAGTGAGAGCAAATCACACATCCTTGGCCAGCAAATTACTTGCTTTTCCAGCTGGCAAGCATCCACATGATTCTGCTCTGTATTCAGTGCTGTTGTTACTGGCTGGATTGGCAATTGCACATGCGTGGTGGGTGCACATGCTCAGAACATTCCCCTTGAATACAGTTAGCAGTGGGGGACTGCTCCATGAGGACCACTCAATCTGCCTCCCAAATAGGACCATGATTAGTGGGGTGTCATCTTTATCTGCTTTTACTATGGCTTTGTGAATGGGGGTGTTTTTAGTGTGGAAGAATTCTCTGAGTGATTTTGTCTGTTTAGCATAAATTGTGTCAATGCCCAGCAGATCTCTTCTTCCTTCTTTCCTGCTGATTGTTATTCTTTCAATGCAAGAATTGGGATGGAGCATGCCATGTTTTGTGAGTTTGGTGCGATTGAGTCGATTTATTTCTTCGAGTTCAGTGTGTGACCAGTGTATGATTTCAAATGAGTGAGGATGGGTATTGCATAGGTGTTGATAGCTTTGAAAATGTTTTTAGAGTTCAGTTTGGATTTTAGGAGTTGTGATAGGCAGATTTTATATTGCATTCTTTGTTGAGTTTTTACTGTGGAGTGGTTGATTTTTGTGTTTTGTTGGAATCCTAAATATGTGTATGTTTCATTTTCTTCCATGTTATCTAATATTTCATTATTTAATTTTCTTCTTTCCATTTTCCTCTTCCTATGTGTAGCATCTTGCAATTCCCTATTCTGAATACCATTTTCATGTCTGTCATCAGTTCTTCAATGATTCGCAGGAGGCCTTTTATCTGTGAGCCTATCTACACAAGCAGGATATAACACTTTGAAAACATTTTGAAAACTGCATATGGAGAGCCTATTTATACTACTGCTTTAAAACGGTTTAGAGAACTGTTGGGGCCCAGGACACACTCCATATACAGTTTTCAAAGTGTTTTCAAAGTGTTTTATGCTTCGTGTGTAGATAGGCTCAGGGTGTGTCCTGAGCCCCAACAGTTGTCACTACTGTTTTAAACTGTTTTAAATAGGGGTGTGCACGGACCCCCCGGATCGGATCGGGACCCGGATCGGGACCTCCAATTTTGTCCCGGACCGGTTCGGACAAAATCGGAGGCCCCCCGGACCGGATCGAGTCCGATCCCGACCCAAAAATCGTACATTTTTGGATCGGCTGCCATTTTTTTCCCCATAGACTTGCATTGCAATGCAAGTCTATGAGGAAAAAATGGCGGCGGGTGGGTAAGGGGGGGCCTAACTCCCTCCCCCCCCGGGGCCGTCCGCTGTGGACGGCCCCGGCAGGTAAACCCCCTCCCCCGCGCTCCCTACCCCCCCTGGGGCCGCCCGCTTCCATCCGCTGGCGCCCGCGGGCGCCAGCGGATAGAAGCGGACGGCTCCGGGGGGGGGTAAGCCCCCTTCCCCACCACTGCTTACCTTCTCGGCCCGTCCGGCGCCGGCGGCTACTACCAGCGGGCTCCGCGGCCTACTCTCGAGTAGCGCGCCGGGTGATGACATCACCCGGCGCGCCATCCTAGAGCAGGCCGCGGAGCCTGCTGGGAGTAGTAGGCGCCGGCGCCGGACGGGAGCCGCCGGGCCGGGCAGGTAAGGGCCCCCCTCCCCCCTCCCCCCTCCGCGCACCCCCTCCTCCCCTCCACGCACCCCCTCCTTACCTTTCCGGCCCGGCGGCTCCCGTCCGGCGGCGGCGCCTACTACTTCCAGCAGGCTCCGCGGCCTGCTCTAGAGTAGCGCGCCGGGTGATGACATCACCCGGCGCGCCACCCTAGAGCAGGCCGCGGAGCCTGCTGGGAGTAGTAGGCGCCGGCGCCGGACGGGAGCCGCCGGGCCAGGCAGGTAAGGGCCCCCCTCCCCCCTCCCCCCTCCGCGCGCCCCCTCCTCCCCTCCACGCACCCCCTCCTTACCTTTCCGGCCCGGCGGCTCCCGTCCGGCGCCGGCGCCTACTACTTCCAGCAGGCTCCGCGGCCTGCTCTAGAGTAGCGCGCCGGGTGATGACATCACCCGGCACGCCACCCTAGAGCAGGCCGCGGAGCCTGCTGGGAGTAGTAGGCGCCGGCGCCGGACGGGAGCCGCCGGGCCGGGCAGGTAAGGGCCCCCCTCCCCCCTCCCCCCTCCGCGCGCCCCCTCCTCCCCTCCACGCACCCCCTCCTTACCTTCCCGGCCCGGTGGCTCCCGTCCGGCGCCGGCGCCTACTACTACCAGCAGGCTCCGCGGCCTGCTCTAGAGTAGCACGCCGGGTGATGACATCACCCAGCGCGCCACCCTAGAGCAGGCCGCGGAGCCTGCTAGTAGTAGTAGGCGCCGGCGCCGGACGGGAGCCACCGGGCCGAGAAGGTAAGTGCCCCCCTCCTCCCCCCCCCGCTGTCCACTTTCATCGGCGGGCGCCCGCTGGCGCCCGCCAATGGAAGCGGCGGTGGGCGCCAGTGGGCGCCCGCCGATCCGCCGATCCGCCGAACCGGTTCGGAGCTTTTTCGGACCGGTTCGGATTGGATCGGCCGATCCAGCTGCGGGATCGGAAATCGGATAATTTATCCGATTTCCCACTGGACCGGACTCGGATCGTGGATCGGGTCCGATCCAGTGCACATCCCTAGTTTTAAACCATTTTAAAGCTGTAGTGTAGATAGGCTCTATGTCAATGTTGAACATAGGTTTTGATGTCATCTATGTACTTGAGGTGATTGATTCTGTGCTTTGCTACTTTTTGGTGTTTTATGTCAATGCTGTAGGTGGCGGTGTTAAGGGGGTTGGATAGTGGATTGAGACCCAGGCAAAATCATAGAGCACTGAATGTGTCACCTTGAAAGATGCCACATTTGATATTTATTTTTTCTGTCTCTATGTGATCCTTGTCTGTTCTGAGGTGTACCATCGTTCCTCATGTCTCCATTACTGTCATCAGAAAGTTTTGAATTGAGGGGTGCATTTTGTATACTTCGAATACTTTTTTCAGCCAACTGTGTGGGACGGAGTCGAAAGCTTTTTTATAGTCTATGTAGCAGGTGTAGAGGTTTCTTTACTGTTTTTCTGTTTGCTTCATGATGACTGTCTATTATTAACTGTTCTTTGCATCCTCTTCTGTTCTTTTTATATCCTTTTTGTTCTTCTGTGAATTATTATTATTATTATTATTATTATTACTATTACGACATTTATTTGTATCCTTCCTTTTTCCCAATACTGGGACTCACGGCAGCTTTACAAAATTAAAACATATACAATTAAAGCATATAAGTAGAAACATACAAAAGTTAAAAATATAATTAAGCCTGGTGCAAATTTAAAACATTTAAAATACAAATAACAATTTTTAAAAATTCAACACATAAACAGAGATCCAGACTATTCCCCAAAGGCCTGCCTGAACAATAAAGCTTTTGAATGCCTTTGGAAGCATAGCAAAGAGGGAGCCAGTCTAGCTTCCCTGGGAAGGGAGTTCCAGAGCGCTGGAGCAGCCACCAAGAAGGCCCTCTTCCGCATTCCCACCGGGCATTCCCCTGAAGATCTCAGAGCATGAGCTGGCTTGTAAGGGAGAATACAATTTTCAGATAACCTGGACCCTTTCGTGGTGTGGATTTCTGTTCTTGACTACATAAGCTGGATAACCCTAGTCAACCCTTACGCTGACTAGCTTATACACATGTCTACACAATGTATGGCACATCAAGCAAACCACAAGCCATTAGCCACATATTGTGGCCTGTGTTTGGCACCCACTCCTAGTTTTGCAGTCATAAGAAAGCAGCAAAAGATTCATCAAGTCCGTTGGGCTACGATACATGGCTGGTGGACTACATTTGGCTTAGTGGGTCCCAAGCTTTATAGTCATGCCATTATGCATCTTTAAGTCATGCCATTATGCATCTCCCCCACATTCTGCAGCTTGCTTAAACTTCCTTATCTCTTATTCTCTTCTCTGTTTCCTGCTGTGCCGATCTGCATTCTTTTCTGTCCATGGGGATAAGCTGATAAAAGGTTTTTTGTAGGCTCCCAAACTGGCTAATACTGGGTTTGGGTTTGCCAGATCAAACATTAAAGAACATCACTCTATTTGGCATCTTTTCAGCTAAATTCAATAAAGTTATGTTGTTTGGAAAAGAAGTGATTTTCTCCGCCTCCATTCTGTGAATCTATGTTGTTTATGAAATAAGGGCTGCTCTGGAAAGTAAAGAGATACTGAAAATTAACACTCCTCCCCTGTCACTGGCCCAGTTTCAATCAGTTGTTTGATAGCCTGGAACAGTTCCACTGATTTACAGAATAAGATTTGAGGAATGCTGAGAAAGGTTCAGCTCACACATGCAGGGGTATAACGTGATTCTACTTCACAACAACTCTTGCTGACACACAGATGAACGTGTGAACGGATTCCATTGAAAAGCATTGTGCCCGAGATGGTGCAAAATTTCTTATCAATGGTGTTTGATCTGGGATAGCTCATTCGCAGGTGCAAGTCAAGGTATGAACACAGCAGGTGTGAATCAGCTCGAAGGGTGACACAATATATCCTCCTACACCATGAGGTTTATCAGACAAGCGTTTTATTGCACACTCACTACTGCTCACTTACGGATGTGCATTTTATATGACGTCTGCCTCCCGCTCCTTCCACTTGTTTTCCATAGCAAAATAGACCCCTTTTAATCTGACTTTTTTAAAAAAATGAAATGTGCCACAATCTCCTGCTGTGTGCAGGAAAAGTTGCACGATACAAATGGCCCCTGAATGGGCCACATGGTCTTTCTTTACTTCATCTTTCCTGGCCAGGAAGAATGAGGAAATAATGAGGGACAAAAGCAGGGGCATAGAAGCAATGATAAGGATTTTACTAGCATCCACAGGTATTTATACATTTCCTCCGTGAATAGTATAAGTTTACTTTGAGCTGGCAAACAAACTAAGAACAGAAAGTTTGTAGCTGAGTTTTACCTATCATTGCAGATCAGAGTTCAATTTGGGTATACATTTGGATGTATTTCCCACCAACTCTCATTCAGGAAGGTAATAAATTATAAATCATTAGTAGCATGAACAAATTGGTTGTATAAACTTTTGAATCAAGTTGTTGTATAATGTTTATCCACATCTATTTGTTTCAGATCTATTCCAGTGGCTCAACCACAGGGTTCAGAGTCCATAAGTCTAAAGTCAAGCCTGTTTGCTTATATTGTGAAGAAACCTTATCTCTCAAGAATTTTGAAAATGTTCTCTTACTGATGAAGGGTGAAACGGTGTCTATATCCGGAATTACCATTTAATTTAATGGGTTAAAAAAAATTCAAACAAATTTCTTAATGTAAGGCTGTTAACGCCCTGTGTAAATTTTCTGTCCTACATGTATTGAGGACATTACTTTGTATATCTTTAAAATATGTCCAGCATAATGTTTCATATGGTGAATTGTGCTCTGATACACTTCAGAACTTATGCAATTACCAAGAATTTCTTCATGTATGTATGCATGTTTGTAGTCCATTATTTGGGGGCTTAAAAAATTCTTTTAAGCTTTCTTGCCCCAGAGGAGTGTTATACTTTCATTATAGCACGTATATGCAATTTATGAAACTTTGCGATATATTAAATGATTGTTGACATTTTAGTCTGTTTAACAGGATTGCATTTATGTTAATAGTACACAGGGAAGTTTAGTCACTGCATCAGGCACAACAAGGCTTGTCCCTATACGTTGGATCTACTTTAGTTTTCCATGTTTACTACCAGCATTATGCTTGCTAGCAGCACACATAAGTTTTACTACACATTACAGCAACTGAAAATTCAACACAGGACTACCGTGTTTACCACAATGAGTAAAGAATTTAAGAACTCTGCTAGATAGGTCAAGAGCCCAGATCAAGGGCTCTAGATAGTTCAAAGGTGGCCAGAGGGAGACTAACAGGTGTGTGGTGAATATCTTCTTACAAGAAGGCATTTTTCAAGCTTGCTGTTGTGAACCCCCCGGAGAGCTTCAGCTATTGGGCACTATAGAAATGTATAATATAATAAACAAACCAGTTTCAAGCCAGTTTATGGGACACTGACAGCTTTGGGCACCTTGGTTGGCAACGTATAATTGGAACTGGTCAGTTGGAGTGCAAACCTGTTGGTTCTGTTGAACCGCTCAGCACCTATCGATACCATTAGTCTTCTAGATTGCTTGATGCAGATGGGAATTGCGGGCACCCTTTTGCAGTTGTTCTGATGCTTCCTGCAGGGGTAATTCCAAAGGGTGGTGATGAGGGTTCCTGTTTGCTAACTTGGATGGAAAAGGTGGGCATACGATAAAAGTGGGCAAGACTTGGGGATAAGTCCACAACACACATGTCCCCTGCAGGGGATGCTTTAACCTCAGCCCCTCTTGATCAGGATTGCTGGAAGGAACCCCCTCCCCCCCAAATGATTGTGGTCTCACCTCTCCCCATCCCCACCTCAAGATCCCAATGCAGACAAAATTGCTCTTTCCATCCTATTAAGTGATCGTGATCCAAATTGCTTGTGGATAGAAAGAGCTTAAAGCTTCTCTGCTCCCTCGGGATTGGGAGGGCTTTAACATCACCCCACCCAGTGATTGCAATGCAGAGAAGGTGCATAAATTAAAGCCACTCCACCTCACTCCCCATCCAGGGATCCTGATCAGGATGCTGGGGAGGACGGAGGGGCTCTAACTTTGCCTCTCCGCTCCCCTCAATGATCCTGATGAAGTTGATGCTGGGGATGCATGCATGGGCATCGGGCTGTCGGGAGCGCAGTTGTGCTGGGGAACAGGGCACACCGTCATCCCCACCTGCCCGTTGGTTCAGCACAATGACAACAGTACAGGCCAGGGGGAGAGATACCGTGGCAGAGCTGGCAGGCCACAGGTCAGCCATCCCTGATCTGTGGTGTCCCATTTGGTCTATTGCTTTCCCCATGGTATTTAACTGCTGGGTGGAGTTATCCAGAAATTTGGGGTCCAGTACAGCAGCTACTATGGAGCACCAAAACGGTCAAAACAGGCTATTTTGATCCTTTTGGCACTCTGCAGCCACTCTGTGTGCCATTTTATTTCTTTTTTTTAATGTATTTTTCTTTTAGCACCATGGAAGGGGAGGTATAACTGGGGGAGCAGGGTCTGTGGAGCAAAAATGCCCCTGCTCTGGAGGCCCACTGTAAGCTGCTTTGGTGAGTTACTCTTAGGACATTTGTGTTTTAACAACCTTAATTTGATGTCATTGGCAAACTTGGCCACTTCACTGCTCACTCCTAACTCCAGATCATTTATGAACATGTTGAAAAGAATTGGTCCCCATATTGATCCCTGTGGGACCCCACTATTTACTTCTCTCCATAAGGAGAATTTACAATTTATTCCTACTCTCTGCTTTCTGTTCTTTAACCAGTTACAGATCCAAAAGAGGACTGCCACCATCACAGAGGTGGTGGCAGTATTTCTGAGGAATAGAGGCAAAAGGGTGTCTTGCAGCCTCTCCTACTACCTCACAGGGTAGTTGAAGACATACAGGTTTTTCAGACTTTCCCAGCCACCATGGCCACCATCTCAAGTTTGCACCATTCAATTGTTTCCCATGATACCAGCACAAAAACAGTCTGTACAGGAAAAGAGCTGTGATAACTACACTTGCTCTTCACTAATGTTCAAACTGTGAGCCCCAAGTTGTGGGAAACTGACTTTTTTCTTCCAAGGGCTATTTTTGTTTTTTCTGAAAAATTGAACAAACTTTGGATTATGAAATATTTTCTTTAAGAATTTAAGACCAAGTACTAGGAACACTTTAGGTTCCTAAAGCAGTCCTCCCCAACATGGTTCTTATCCAGATATTTTGGACTACAGTGCCCAGCATTCCTGACCATTGACTATGCTGCCTGAGGCTGATGGGAACTGAAGTCCAAGATATCTGGGGGACACCAGGTTGGGAAAGGATGTCTTAAAGCAACACAATGACTTTAGATCTGTAAAGAGCACTTAAAAAGCAAGTCTTGCTTATTTTTGCATTTTCCCAAAATTTCTAATTCCCCCCCCCCCCAAAATGAAGACCCCTTCTGTCATGGCCCCATCTGAGGAATCTTCCTCTGAGGAGGAAGATGAAGCTCCAGAGGCTGCAGCTTCGCCTGTGACTTACCAGAGGCAGCATTGGAGGAGGAGGAGGGACAGACAGGTTCCTCAGAAAAGCCCAAGGAAAGCCACCCTCTTCCACCCCCTGTCTCCCAACATGGAAGATTCTGGGCCCAAAGAAGTTCATCCTTTAACTCCTTAGCAAAGGTGGCGTCTGAAGCATGCAGAGCAGATTCGACCAACAAGATGGAGTTTGCGATTACAGAAACACAGCGCAGCAGACAAGAGCCTTAAATAGATTACTTCAGTAATATGGGACCGCTGGGGAAGGGCGAGTACAGGCTCAGGCGAGGCATAGAAGGCTCAAAGGGGGAGGCAGTGTTTTTGCTGGGAACAACTGACGTAGATGACTTCTAGCATCCCTGCCTGCTTCCAGTTCCTAGATCATGGACTGACTACCTGGCTTGAACCTTGACTCTGAACTTTGGCATTTGGACTTTCTGCCTACTTCATTTGACCCTGGATTCTGGACTTGGACTTGTTCTCTCTCTGGCTGGCCCTTGACTGTGGAATCTGACGTTAAACCCTGGACTGGGGATTCTGGAACTTGCACTCGGGCTCTGTGAGTTGAAGGTTTTGGCACTTCACTCTCTACCAGGATTAATAAACAAAGGAAACCTCCAGTGTGTCTGCTAACCTTATTCCCAGACATTCCTGAGATAAGAACTGTATTGGCTGGTTTCCCAGAAAAGAACCAAGTGAAATACGACACCCCCTCCCATTTCCCCCCTCAAATTTCTGAAAATTTTATGTGTCTAAATCTAAGTGATCATATCAGGTGAATTCCATGAGGTATCTGGCTCTTCAATAATCACACACATCTCAAGAAGATGTCTCTATAGCTGGAAACCACTTTTTGAGGTGTTCAGATTAAAGTTACTTTGTTAACAAAAACATGCTCAAGAACAACAAAAAAAGAACACATACTTCATAAGTGGGGTTTTCCCCCTACAAATGTATTAGAATATTTGTGCTGATAAAATCAAGCTCTACAGTTGATGGTAAAGCATATCTTAGTACAAAAGAGATAGGAAAAAACATCTTTTCCTGGCATCAGGAATTGGAAAACCCTCCCTTTACTGAGTTCTCATGTGCACCAAACCCTGACCTCCTCTGAAGGAAACATCCTGAGAAAAGTGTTGTAGGGCAAACCCTGACGCTTCCTCTCACCTTGTTCTTTCTCTAATCTCTTTCCGCTACATGCAAGATGTTCCAGCTTCCAGCTTGCCGGCCTCGGTTCAGGAACAATGTTGCAGTAATGATGTAGCCTTCTTATTCTGTGCTCTCATACTATGTTCTATTGTATTGCTCTATGTGTGTGTGTGTAATCACGCTGTGTCCTCATGCACAGCAACCTTCTGTCCTCATGGACAGCATTGCTAAAGATCTATATAAGCCATGCTCAGAGACAATAAAGATTCTGCATTCTGCTGCTTGCTTCCTGCTAACAACATCTCGGTGTGTGTGTCCTCATTCCTTCACTCCTCCCCAAAGCCACATAATGGCTTTTTGTATTGGTTACATTCAGTCGAAGCTAAAGTTAGCTGGTTATAATCAGTAGAAATACTAACTCAAAGGGTGCAGAAAGGGCAGCAAGGCCATATGGGATATGAAAAAAAAAAGTCAACTGCGTGACAGCTCTTGAAATGGACAAATGTCCACCTCCATCTTGACAAAGACAAGAGTGATGTCACAGCGAGTGCCATACTTGATTGGCAAGGCAAAGCAAGGGCTGGTCTTTGGCAAACTAGACATCAGTGTCTACGGAAACTAAATAGGGAACCAAGTGGAAACCTATGAAGCCAAGGAAAGGAGGTGAAGGGTTTTTCAAGGGAAGTCAGTTTGCAGCCTGCTTCAAAGAGGTTTTTATCGTTTCCCAAAGTAGACAACACCCGTCACCATCAGGATGATGAAAACGATGATGACCAGGAGGCTCAGTATCAAGGCCATGATGTTCAGGCATTTGGCCGTAGAACCGTAGCTGCCAGCTCCACTGTGATCACCAAGCACTTTGCGATCTCTTGCCTATGAGGAGAGAAGAAAGAAAGATCAACTACTGAAAGCAAACAGGAATAAATGCTGCTGATGCATTTGTAGAAGTGTTAATCCCAGCTACTGGACTGGAGCTTTAGCACTAAGTGAGACAGGAAAAGTCTCCCCTGCCCCCCCAAAAAAAACCAACAACAAAAAAAATGGGGAGAATGTAGCATGTAGGAATCCTATGCTTGCATTTTGTGCCTCACTGTGCCTTCTCCTTTATGCTATGGATAGCAGAGATCAAAACAAGCCAAAAAGCTGGTCTTGTATCATTTGTAAGGCTAAGATAAGCAGAAAAGGTGTATCTAAGCCCCAAGAAAGTTTCCCTCTGAAGGCATTACAGCAACTGTGGGAGGGAAGAATGGCAAAGAGTCTAGTGAGCTCCCACGGCCCGTGTCCTGTTCAGCATAAAGACATGTATTGCCTACATGCAGTTTTGCAGTTATCCAAGCAGGCTCCCCCACAAGGTATTTTAAGCTTCACATGTAAACAACCTTGAAACTGCTTGGCGTCTGTCAAGTTACCTCATCCTTCCAAGATAAGGATATTTTGCCCTGTCTCACCGAAAAGCTGAGAAACTCCACCTCCCTAGCTGGATAGCTGGGACCCTGCTTTCCCAGGGAAATGTGATTTATTGCCCAGCCTGTGATTTTTTGGCCACCTTCTGGAACATGGGAGATAACTATATATGCTGATGCTAAGAGCAGACCAATTTGGTCTCACTCCGGGGGTGGGGGGTGAATGCACAATGCCAGCCTGGAGGAATTTGTTGGTCCAGGGGGCAATGCTCTATGTGCTGTGGGGGCCCAAGTGCAGTCAGCTGTGATGGAGGTTTGCTTTGATTGATTGAAGGGATGTGTGAACTATCTCTGCATTTCTTTCTGCAACCATTTATCACCTTTGTATAATCAATAAACTATTAATTTGATGCATCTGTGACTTTCATTTTGGCAATCCTCCAATCTGGTTTGACTGGGACCTGAGTAGTTCAGGACCACAGAATACATACAGCATACAAGGTGGCTTGTTACAGAGATCTATCCATCAGGACCAACTGGGTGGGTGCTTGCACAACTCTGGAGAGTTGCTTTTGGATCAATCTGCATGTTTCTCACTGCTATTCCCCACTGCTATTCCCCACATTTAGTAAACAAGACTGTAGACTAGAAGAGATACGCAGGAAATACTTCTCTTTTTAAAAAAAAATTGGAGAAGTGGAAATACAGTTGGAGAAATGTCATTCTGGATTAGTGACTGCATTTACTAAGAGTTGCTGCAAGTTTACAAGTTAAGGAAGTGCAAAGGGTGACCTGATAAAACTCTGTAGGCCTTTTTATAACACTGGAATCTAGTTAGGGACAGAAAAGTTTTTAACATGCACCCCTATGCATGTCTATTTATACAGGTCCCATTGAATTCAGTGGAATGTACTCCCAAATAGGTTCAGAATTGACCTTTCCCTACAAAAATAAACAAACATGAACTGAAATTATTTGACCCATTATAGCACCCTCTTAACCTTTTGCTCTTCTCCATGATCTTTTAAGATTTCAGTTCCTTGTTTAAACAAAATGGAATTTCCTCACTTTGATAGGATGATTACAGAATCCTCAGAACTAGGATTTTCTTACTTTTTTAAAGTCACGGTTTGTTTCTTAATAGCTTATTTCCAGCCCAACACTACGTGGCTAGGCAGAGTTCAATCCACTGAAATCCCAAAACCCTTGGCATACAATTGAATTGCCTACAGATACTGGGCTTTGTCTCTAACAGAGAAGAAAACTGACACTCACAGACATAGGTCCCCTCTACAAGGATTCGCTTTTGCGCCCGGTTAGGCGATTATGCGCATAATCGCTGAAGCGCATTTACACCTAATACCTCTGCATGAGAGGCGGCGAGAGGCGGGAAGCGCATTAACAGATGACCAAAATGCGCTTTACAAGTAGTTAATGCGCATAAGCGCTTGCTCACACAGTCAAAATGCGCTTTAACGGCCGGAGCAAAATAAAACTCGCTGTTTAACGCGCATTCGATAATGCGCATAATCGGAGAGATAACGCGCCTCTACGCCCGATTTGCGCTCCGTTCTTGTAGAGGTAAAATTTTTAAGCGCCTTGAAAGAGCTTTAAACCTCTCTTGTAGAGGCAGCCCTGGTCTCTCTGGATTATCCCTGTAAATAAGTCTTCATCTAGGGGCTACTTCACACTTCCATGTTTCATCACTAGATAACAGCAGCCTCAAGTACTAACTTGCATGTTTGTATGAATGATCTGTGGCAGATTAAACACTATGGAGATAGTTTTCATATCAACACACAGATCTTTTTGATTAAGACATTCTAGCCCAGCCAAGAAGCGTTTAGTCCATGCATGCCTAAACCTGTCCTAACAGAGAAGGAAAAAAACTGACTCCAAATAAGGAAATGGTTATTAATACTTGTATTGTTGACTGAGAACACTAGTGGTGATTTATCTGATCATCTGTTCCAAATTAAAGGAGATTGGTGAGCTATCCCATATACCAACCAAGCTGCAGTTGCCCGTTTAGTCCTCAATGTTGCCTTCCTCCATTGTATTGCAAAGGACCAAGCTTAATAGAACAGGGCAGCCATACCCAGGCTTCTTCAAATACGCCCAAGCTTTGCTTTGCTTCACTGCACTCCCTTCCTTGAAACTTTCATCCCCGGCCAGCTCACACTAGAAGAGAGCCAACTGGGGACAAAAAGACTTGAAGCAACAGCAAGATAAGAGGGGAGAAGGCTTTGTTTCCCTCACACCATGCTCTTTTTCTTGCAAAAAAATAAAAATACAAAAATAGACACCCCCAATTTAACCACGAATAGGGCAGACACATGGAACTTAATGTGGAACCCTTGTTCTCCAGCTGATGTTTGTTCAGCAAGATGGAAGAAGGGCACGATTACAACCACACTATTTGCAAGTGATCACACAGGCACAAGCACTACACCCACCCCCGTGTAATTTGAACCCAGAACCCAGTTCTGGGCCACGTGAATAAATATAGCCACCTCCTAATTCGACGCCCCTGAGAAGGCATAGTTAGTCCACTACGCAGCCCCTCAGGCGCTAATTGTATGCATACTTCTAATAAAGCCCCACTTAAGTCAATGGGGCTTACTTTTGAGTAAAGATGGCTAGGATCAGCGTCTTCGAATGGCCAAAGAAGCTTTGAGGCACTCGAACTTTACAATGTAATCCCCGGCTACACCCCGCAGGTTTTATGCTGTCTCTCTCCCTCCCCGCCCACCCTTCATCAAGCTGCAAGGGGAGAGGGGCGGAGAAGGAAACGGTGCAAATAGATCCCATTCACAAAAGGGCCAGCACAGCCACCACGCAAAGCCGAGCGCGTTTTCTCACCTTAACGGAAAATGCCAGGGCCATGAAACCAAGGCAGCAAAAGTTGAAGTACAAGGTGGTGAAGAGGGACCAGAGGAAGTGGTCGCTGGGGGGCTTCACGTAGAACTGCTGCTGCTGCATTTGGATCACGGTGGAGTGGGACGACACGCCCGTGCCGCCGACTATCGTCATATCGTTCTCGTCTTTCAGCTGCTCGTAGCGCGGCAAGTCCCCGCTCACCTGCATGGGGAAAGGGTACTGAGCGCTGCTTGCCATCTTCTCGGCAGGAACGGGTCGATCGGCGGGACTCGCTTGCAGGCACGCTTGGCGCGGGGCAGAGAAAAGCCGTGGCCGGAGGCGGGGCCGGTGAGCTTTTGTACTCGAAGGCGGGGCCGCGCTCACGCTTTCCGGGAATGAACAAGCGCAACTGGCAAGAATCGAAACTTCCCTTTACACGCAGCTCGTCCTGTGGAGGGAGCTCCGGTTTTATCCGCGCGTGCGAACAGACTTCATTAGAAATGGTTGAAAGTGATTTGAAATTTCCGGCTGAGGTGTTTGGGATGTGGTTGGGATGTGGTTGTAGGTGTTATCGTGCGGTCTCTCAAGTATATATTTTCAATATTAATTAACAATGGCTTAGTTCGGACGACACTTTAGGCAACGGAGGGGGGGAATGTCATTTTTGGACTGCCCTCCACACGACATGTTTCCCCTCCCCCATCGCACGGCTGGGCCTCATAATAAGCAATGGGGCTTCGAAAACAAAGCAGCCCGTTGTTTTTCCCCTGCTTAATAACGTACCGTCAGTTGTGTGAGCGTGTGTGTCCCCTGACACATGACACACTAAGCAACACAACTGACGGTTGATTCCCACTCCGTTGTCTAAGGTGTCGTCGGAACTAAGCCAATAATATGTCAACATTACCTCAAAACAAATCCGTATAATATTGATACAAAATGGCTACTGAAATCTACTGATCCCATACATTTAATAGGCTGACCATCTGAAAAGGAGGACAGGGCTCCTGTAACTTTAACAGTTGTAGAGAAATTTCAGCCAGTGTCATTTGTATGCAATTAGTTCCTGGTGATATTCCCTCTTCATCACAACAGTTAAAGTTGCAGGCACTATACTAGAGTGACCATATACAAAAGAAGGCAGGGCCTTTGATGGCCTCCAGGCACATGCCCAAAACAGGAAGTCTGCTATTTATTTTCGCAAGTTATGTAACTGTGGTTTGTTCGCACATTTTAACTCATTTTTAAAAACAATTATAGTACTTCCGAGGCACTTTACAAGAACAAAATTGAATACAAAAATTAAGCTAAAATGGAATACAGCATTTCACAATAACATTTAAATGCCTGGGAAGATAAAATATCCTTGGGCACTGAAAAAATACTACGGCTGGAACCAAGTGAACTTCTTTGGGGAGCGAGTTCTATTAATGGCATCATCTCTGAAAAGTCCCTCTCTCTGGTGGTCATCCATCTCATGTCAACTGGCAGGAGCTTCTGAGTAGGACTTCTGAAGATGCCTTCAGCTTAATGCACGCATGCAAGGATCAAGTCACCACATGATCCTGCAATCTTCATGTGCCATGGTGAACCAGCTCTTACTTTCTAGTGGTAAATAGACAGGGGTGGTGCCAAGGGGGGGGAAGCGCACTCCCCAAACAAGGAGCTTGCCACCCCAGTTGCTTGAGTGTTGTAATTATTTGAAGGAAAGGCACTTTACTTCAAAGTATGAGTCGTGACCCAGTTGCTTTCCACTGGGTTGCATGGTGGCAGGGGGATTTATGCACTTCCTTGACACTGGGGAGTTGTCCCCCCACCGCCACTCTCAGTGAAAGTTATCACCCAGACTCAAAGAACAGCCACACCACACTGTCACACGTGCGTGGAAGGCCCACTCCCCTCAATATGGTGCTCACGCAGGAGGCGGGAAAAGCACTCTCACATGGTTTTCACCTTTGTTGGGGCGAGTAGTCTCCACTCGTTTGCCTGGCTGAGGGGCTTGCCAGTTGAGAGTTGAGCTGGGCAGAGCTGATACGACGGCAGCTGTGCAAGGTGTCGTCGGTGAGCCGCCTGCTTCCCTCAGCCAGGCTGTGGGGCCTGGGATGCACCGTCAGGGCTCTTCTCTCCCTGGGGAAACCACCTAGAGAAGGAGGCAGCGGTGAGGTCTGGTTCCTGGTCAGCACCACCCACCATCCTGAGGCAAAGTACCAGGTGAGGAGGCAGCACCACCAGCGGCAGGCATGGATGGTGGCTGGTTGTTTGGAGCCCTAAAGCCTTGTTGCAAGGGGTGCCACGGGCACCTTTCCCCATTTGGCCCTGCTGAGGAAGGCTGCCTGAGCTGCCCTCAGGCGCGCCTGGTCCTCATGAGGCTCCTCCAGTGCACCCAAGGCAGAGCGAGGGTTGCCCCCTTGAGTTGGATCCAGGCCATCCTTGGAATAGACCTGTTGAAATAAATGGGACTCAGCCAGCTGGAGCTGTGTTGATTTCACTGGGCCGCTCAAATATGATGAACCCTGATTTCGCCAAATGTGCTATTTCATATAATGTTTAGAAGGGCTTTGCTGCTGCTGCTATAAAATATTTTAACTAGCATTGTTCAGCTCTGAACAATTTTGAGACCTCAAGCCAGGGGAAGTGAATTGTCCCAATGAAACAAATCAATTGTGGCAAAGTGAAATCCCATTGCTTTCAGTGGGACTTTGTCAAATCACTTAACTGCGACTGGATTCACGTCCCATTGTTGTACATCCATTTAATAGGTATTTCAGAAATTGATGAGATATCTTAAATATGGAACCTGTTCTTTGAAATTAGAGTGATCTGATCATGAGGAGACAGTGAAGAAATTAAAGCATCCATGAACTCCGTTTCCCAAACTTATTTATTTAAATCCCCCGCTAGTTCTGAAGGCTACACTAGTGTTTCATTATTGCCTGTTTACACTGGTCCACAAACATGCTATTTAGCTTGCCCATTCTATGCTTTAATGTGGATTTCTGCAATAAGCAGGGGGTTGGATTCGATGCCTTATAGGCCCCTTCAACTCAACTATTTTTTTATTTTTATTTATTTATTTATTTGTATACTGCCCCCATAGCCACAGCTCTCTGGGCACTTTACATAAGATTAAAACACTTAAAAACAATATACAATAATTAAAACATACAATATACACATACAATTAAAACCACTATAATAACTTAAAAAAAAACAACTATGAGCCTAAAAGCAGACCCAGGCTTATCACATATTGCTAAAGGCCTGAGAGCAGAGGAAAGTCTTGACCTGGTGCCAAAAAGATAACAGTGTTGGTGCCAGGTGGGCCTCATCAGGGACATAGTTCCACAATTGGGGTGCCTCTCTCCCTTGTTACCATCCTCTGAGCTTCCCTCTATGATTCTATTATTATTTTTTAAAAGCTGATCAGATTCTACCCCACCCACCCCATGCTATTCCCCAATCTTACATTAAGGCTCAGAAGGTAATATCTCAGTGAGTGACAATCTCATCAGCCAGAGATGGCTATCATTTAGATACACAAAAACATGCATTGGGTTTCCTAGGTGTAAGGGGCCCAGGTGTCTCAGTTTACTCTTACTTTCCTTACACTAAGAATCTACCTTCCTTCTGCCTACACTGGTTGAAAAGTAACTGTTTTGTAAAGAAAGTGTTTTGTCTGTCTAATCTGTATGTCAAGGAAATGCTTGCATAGTGACTCTACCTTGTTCAAAAGCCTTTTTTCTTACCATAATTTGAATACCTAAATTAATTAATATATGACTTACTTCAGAATATATGATTAGGATAGCAGTTTTAGTGTGAGATATACCATTATTTTTCTTTCAGACATCTTAATATGTGGGACACAACTCGCCCACCTAGAAATATACTTTGCCCCTTCTGTGCCCCCCCTCAAATTTTTTTTGTGGTGCCACCACTGTAAATAGAGCTAAGAATGCAGCCATACACTGAAATAAGCCTATAGTAATCTGTGAGACTTATTTCCAAATAAAGGACTAGGGCAGGGGTCCAGAACCTTTCAGCCTGAAGGCCAAATTCCATTTAGGAGAAGCTTTGGGGGCCACAAACCCCCCCCCCCAGCATATTTTATCTTAAAAGTACTTACTACCTGTAACTAAGAGCATCATCACGTGGGGAGAAATTGTGTTTCCCTTCCGTCGCTTCTCCGCCCATGTTTTTGTCCCTCATTACTTCCTCTTTCGAAAGAGGAAGTAAACAATGTGCATGTGGTCCATTCAGTGGGCCGTTTTGATCGCGCTGCTTCTCCTGCACAGCAGGAGATAGCAGCAAGTTCTGTCTCAAAAATAATTCAGATTTACCCGGGTCTTCTTTTGTAACATGAAGAAAGGGCGGGAGGCGGGTGGGACACAGAAGACGTTGGGAATAGGACCTGCAAAAATACATGAGTGCCCAGTAACAAGTGTGCAATAAAACGCTCACCTGATTCTGCCCTAAACCTTTAGGAGAGGCATTTTGATGGAGGGCGGAACTGCATAAAACCCAGAAATCCATCAAACCTTCAGTGGCTGGAAAAAAGGGAAAGTCTAGAGAGCTGGGGTGGCACCAGGAAAAGAGGATATGAGAAATCTTGGATGTTTACCACTCATGCGGTTTGATGCACACCCACCACGACTTTGATCCACTTTTTCACCGCTGGACTCGCATGACGTCGTCCCAGCTGTGCTGTTCTCTCGCCCTGAGCCTGCAGTTGCTCGTTTCTCTTTCGATTTATCCCTGAACGGGCAAAGTCCGAAACGCAAATTTAGAACTGGACAAGCTGAGGTATTGCAGCAAAACTGACCACGTGTGATTCAAAATGCTAGACTTGCATAGGAAACGAAGGGGGAACCAGCAGAAACAAACCGGGGGGGGGGGGGGTAGGTGTGATGAAACTCCTAGAGAGCCAGATTGGGAACCCCAGAGGCCTGGACTTTGCCCCGGGGCCAAGGAATCAAGGTAGTATGGCCACACGCAAAAGAAGAGTGGGTCCTGCACCTTCAATGGTTGTGTAGAAGAGGGCAGTTCAGCAGGTGTATCTTGCATGTCAAGCAATTGACACCATGACAAGCTACAGCTGCTGGAATTTCCTCTTCCATACAACCATTAAAGGTGTAGGAGCCTGTCCTCTTTTGCATCTAGCCATGCTTGATCAAAGTGTTCATACATATATTACAAGCTAACAGTGCAATCCTATAGATCTTGCCTTAGAAATAAGCTCCGTTGAGTTCAGTGGGATTTACTCCCAGATAAGTGTCTATACTGGATTGTAGTGTCACTAGAGCAGGCATAGCTTTTTGGGCTTCGGCCACATTTGACAATTTGAGAAACTGCCCTGTGCTGCCCTTGCAAAATGGCTGCCATGGTAGGTGTGGCAAAGGACAAGTAACCCAACACACTGGCTGAGTTTGGATGACACTTTCGGTAACAGAGGGGGAAAGAGGCAACTGACAGTTCGTTATTTTTGTGGTGCCCGACACATGACACATGGCCCCTCCCCCCATTTCGCAACTGAAAATCCCTGCTTCAGGATAAGCAATGGCTCTCCAATAAACAAAGGAGCAGTCCATTGTTTTCCCTGTTGTTAAATAATATAGTGTCCATTGTGTGTCCCCACACACATGACACAATAATCAACACAACAGACAGTTGCCTCTTCCCCCCTCCGTTGCCTAAAGTGTCGTCTGAACTCAGCCACTAAAGAACTCCTTTGAACACACAGTTTTCAGCACCAACAGAAAACCATTTCACAGTGATCCCAGCTGCTGATAAGAAAATGTGCTAATTAAAGAAAAAAGTGGGAGGGCAGCTTGATGAGCCCCAGGAAGTGTCTAGGGGTGCATTGATGCCTACAGGTTCCATGTTGCCTACTTCTGTACTATTTATTTTATTTATTAATACTTATATGCCACTTACAACAATACATTCTGTAAGCAGGCCAACTGGACATAGCGGGAGTTAAGGAATGTTTCTGCATTCTAAAGGGGAATGAGATCTGTCATTTCTGTTCTCCGTTATATTTAGGGTTAAAATATTTGCATTTCCTGTCTGTCCTCTGCCTCCATTAGCAGGTTTAAGACAGGCACAAAATCATCAGTTGAGGCTTTTCCCAGCATCTGCAGACATGGCTGGCTTTAGGAGTGGGTGAGCTATGTGGCCCCCCTGCGCACTGAGCTGAGTTGGACACTGAACTGAGCTCAGTGGCTGTGTGTGTGTATATGTGTGTTTATGTACTGCCTGCATTGAGTTATGGTGGCAAAACGTAAGCGTCTGTAATCTGTTTTTTTCAAGGTTCTACAAGGTGTTTGGGTACTAACTACAAAAAATGATCTTCCTTAAATTAGCTTTGAAGTATGTTCCTTTTTCAATTTCTACTTTGTTGGAGGGGGCTCCTTATTTGCTAGACCTTCAGCCCAACTATAAGGGAGTCTAAACCAATCACAGCAAGCTAAAACCTTTCTTTATGTTTGGGCAGCAATAGAGAGAAGATTGACCAGGTAGGCTTATGATTGTAAGGAGAGAAGGAACAGGGAAAGCTTTCAGAAGGTAGTCTGTGGCAGAGCAGGTGGCCTGTTCTGGTCACAGAAAGCTCAGGCCCTCCAGGGAAAGAGTTCAAGAAGTGAGTGAACTCCACTAAGATTTCAAGTAGAGTCATTTTCTGTGGCAGTTACCACTGGGAAAGACACAACCAAAAGTCCTTTGAGCAGAAAGAAGCTCTACCAGAAGAGGTTTGGGATTTGGAGGAAGTACTTAGAAGATGTACAACCTAATCTCTATTGCCTTATCTTTGTGTAAGAAAAAATAAAGTGCATCTATCATTCAAAGGGAGAATTATTATTATTCTGCTTGATCCCATGGCAAGGAAGAGCTGGGGAGCAGAATTCTCATATGTAGTCCATGCATGCAAGAATTATTGTGTGTGGCCCCTGGTTTTGTACACATGTGCTTGTAGGGGGGCAGCAGCAGGGCTGTCAACACCTGCACTGGGCCCCATAAACCCTCTGAATGGCCCTGCAAAGCTGATCACGGGGGGGGGGGGGGGTGGCAAAGGCACTTTTCGCCCAGGATACTATTTAACCAAGGATGCAAAAAACTTCACTTGCCGTTTTTCAAGTTGTTGTGAGCCGTGAAAGGCACAGAAGCCATGCCAGAAATCAAAGCTTGCAATCTGATTCGACTTGGTACAATCCCTGAAAAGAGATATTGGAGCTGGAGCTCCAAATAAAAGAGAGTATTACTTTCTAAACTAAAGCCTGGATTAAGACGAACATGCCCCTCCCCCCCAAAAATGCCTGTTTTCTATTGAGAAAGAATTTCGAGGAAACCGAAAGTACAGCTTTTCCCTTCTCTCTTTTATGGCCTTGCAGTTTTAAAGGGGAAGGAGTCAAACTGTCCCCAGGCACTGATGATCCAGTTAATCACATTGTTGTTTTTCTCCTGATGAACAGCCATTAGATCTTCTACTTCACCCGGCCATCTGTCTGCCCACTCCTTCCTTTTATATTTTTTATTCACCCATTAACCACCCCTCTCTCTTCCCTTGGACTGTATGTTACCGTCCAGGGAGCTTCAGCTATTGGACTGTATATAGGCTGACCAGATAAAATCCAGGTCAGGGCTCATGTAACTTTAACAGTTGTAGAGAAAAGGGAATTTCAGCCAGTGTCATTTGTATGCAATTAGTTCCTGGTGATATTCCCTCTTCATCACAACAATTAAAGGTGCATGCACTATACTAGAGTGATCATATACAAAAGAAGGCAGGGCTCTGCAACTTTAACTGTTGGAAGAATGGGAAGCAGGATAGAGCCCACTGAGCCTCACCCTCTGTTAGGATCAGAAGTCCCAATTTCTGTGCAGAAATCGGGAGTAGATCCAGTGGACTTAATCCCACCCTTTCATGTGTTGGTTCTTCTTCCTATATTGGTTGTGAGAACTGGGCTATAGAGTCTCTTTTGTAAAGTACTTCGAGTATTGCACATCCTATTTGTATTGTTCTGTGGATTTAATTTAACATTGATATTATAAATATATATGTTATTAACCACCTTCCATTTTTCCTTTCCCCACTTTGAGGAAAAAAGTGTCTTGTATGGAGCTGGTCAGACTTCTAGCTTCCAAAAGAAAAAAAAAAGGTGTTGTATCCTGTTAACAATGTGGTGTTTGCATGACACCCACCATTGGTTATTTAACCACAGGGAGGATGGGGGGGATCTCCATTTTGAATGTCCTGTGAACCTGTGAGTGTGGATTATGTATGGGTTAAACTACCCTCACATAACCCATGGTCTGTTTTAGGGTTAGGCAAGGGTTGTTTAATTCATCTGTGACCTTGAGAGCCAAAACAGATGTTACTTTAAATAAGTGTCGAGTAGCTAAGGGCAGTATCCATCACTGCTGCTCCACTTATGCGCCTGCCATCATGCTAGAGTGAGAAACCTCTAGGTGAACAGCATAGCATATGTTGGTATGACTGGTTTCCTGGGAAAACCCTTTATGCCAGCACATACACTATTAACATTGAGCTAGAAGTTGCTTATGCTAGCTCTATGTCAATGCCAAAAGCAGAGCAGCAACGTTGGGTACTGCCCTATGTCCTTTTATTCTGGAGAAAGTGGGAGGGGGATCCAGATCTTATAGGCCCCCCTACCCCCTATGATAGTGTCCTGATCTGGATCAGTGGCCCTGTGCCTATTCTAAAGGGAAAAATGGGGGGGGGGGGAGATGTCACTGCTAGATGCACATTTAAAGTAATGGCCATTTGGTCCTGTACTAATGCATGAGCTTTTTTCCGTCTATGAAGCTCTTTTCCATCTACCCAGGTAGAGTGGGTGTGTCTTGAAATATTCAGACAACAATCACACATTCAAGCTTGGAGTTAAGAAAATGGACGCTCACAGTTGTGGGTGGGAGAGGACCTCAAATTTTCTGGTTGTATTCTAGTTCTGTTTTGGTTCTGAAGGAAGGAGTGCTTTTCAAGACAGGGGAAGGGATGAAGTGGCCAGCTGGCCAGAAAAGGCTAGGCCCGCTCTTGTTCTTTTAATATCATTTTGGTATGCAGAAATTAGCACAGAATGGAGATCACCATTCTCATCTGTCAATGTCTGCAGATAAAGCTTTTGTTCAAGGCACAGGAGTAAGGGCTATTAACATTTGGCAAATAAGCAAGGGCAGGGATGTAAAGAGGCTTTGTGTGGGGACAGGTGGCTGGGTGGGGTGGAATTCACAGAACTGACTTGTTCTTTGATATATTCAGCAGTATTGTGTTTTCTAAAAAGCATTTCAAGGCCATTTGTTGCAGTTTGTTGCCAAACAACACATTCCAATGGCATTCTATGTAACTTTCCTTCCAACCTTTTTTTAAATGTTTAATGAAAAGCAGATGCTTGAAGCTGCAATCTCCAGTGAGAGAAGGGTAAGTGGGGAGGGGATGCTTGACTAGAGTCCGAAAAATAAAATAAAAACAGCCTGGCCTGGTTTTATGTCTTTATTTGACAACAGCTTGCTATGCATGAATTAGCAGGTTAAGCTTTTCATGCAGATAAACATGATTACTTGGTCATTGCTCCAGAGTAAATGGCTGTTAGGGGTCCAGCTTGGATGGGGGTAGAGGAGGGGATTCAGCAGTTGGAAATCCTACATTTTATCCTTTCCCTGCTGGTCATTTGTCCCCTCAAGCCCCACCTCACAGCTGCTGCTTTTCTTCCTGCAGGGAAAAACAGACTAAGGGCCTGTGCCTTTCCCCTTGCATAAAGCAAAACTGTTTTTACTAGTTGGTTTTGCGAGGAAAAAGTCCCAATAGGAAATGGGTTAATTATAAGCACATCCTCATTCTACCTTTACTTGAAGCCTCAAGCAGTTACTTCTGCTTCCCCCACCCCTTTTAATCTTACAGAGGGCCTTTTCAGATGTCGTGCTGAGCCTTCATGGATCACTCAAAAATGCAATCCACGGTGACTTAGCACGTCATGGGGGGTGTTTCCCCACCATGGCTCAACTACCCAGCTCCATAACCATCTTCTCCAGTGGGGATAATAGGCCCCAGGGGATGGGTACTGTGTCATGTGATGGGCTCCTCTTGGGTCATGCCGGCTGCACGGACGAAAAAAAATGGCTGACCACAGTCAGCCAGCAAGAGTGAGCTTCTTTAAACGAGTGTTTTATAGCACGCCCATGAGTGGCTAGGAGTTGTGCTCAAGTGCTGGAAGGGATGAGCACACAGCTTCTGGAAAAAAGCAAAACAGTTGAGGTTAATGGCGAGGCATTCAAAATGGTGCACGTAGGCAAGAGGAAGCATGGTTTCTTGCCTTGCGGTGATGCCATTGGCACAAACGGCAAAAGAGACATAGCAGTTGTGGTTGCCACAGGCACAAATCACTGTTTAGTTGCTACCTTGGGTTAGTGGTTTGAGAGCTGAGAAGCAGCAGTGGCCTTGGAACGGAAGCACTCGCTGGAGCAATGTCATTGTCGGTCATTCAGTGTTGGTTGCACAGCCTCTTCTGATGAAATCCCACCACCTTGCAATGGCCTCAAATGCTGAGCTAGAAACGCACTTAAATAGGAAGACCCGTGTAGCTTTCATTGTTTTGGGATCCGTTCTTGTTTTTGCAAAAATGTGCAATCCCTTGCATGCTTATTCTGAAATAAGCTTCATTTTATTCTGTCGTCCTTCTTCCCAAGTAAGTGTGGATAAGATTGCAATCCTATGCACACTTACTTGGGAGTAAGCTCTATTGAATAAAACGTGGCTGACTAAATAAAAGTGCCTAGCTTTGGACTGTTAGAAGTACCTTAGCTTTGGCTGGATTATATCCATAGTTACTAGCAGGGAAGGCCATTTGTCTGCATGGTCAGTCAGAGCTGGCCCAAGACAATTTGCTGCCTGCGGCAAAGAACAAAATGGAGTCCCGTTCCATTCCACATACAAAAGCCAATGGAACTGGTAGGTGAATCTGCCTTCAACACGCATGTTGGGACAGCATCCTTCACTGCACCTGGAGACATCAAGCTAACTAACATCGCAGAAGCAGAGCAAGCCATATGTCACACTGGTCTTTCTTATAGCACACTTTGCTGTCGCCTCTGGGCATTTGCCAGCTCTCTACCATTAGGTAGAGTGAGGTGACTGGTTCACTCTACCTAATGGGAGGGCCAGTCTTGCCCCCTGTAAAGGTGAAATCCACAGGCACTGAAGTCAGTCGGACTGCCAGTGAGCTGAAGGAGACTGGATGGTACTCTAAGGTGAGATTACCTGTTGACTCCTTTAGATTTATAGATATGTTCCTCTACAACATAGCAACATGGAAAACTGATCAAGGGGTGGAAATCCCCTGAAATGAAAGTACCTGTTTGTTTAGAAGAGCACATGTTGCTACGAGCCCTAGCAGGTGGTAATCACTATTTGCTTTGTATTTTATGTTGCTTATTCATATCCGGCTTTTTATATTACTCTCTCCTGAAGGCTCTGGGCAGGTTTACAATATAAAATCATCTCCAGAAGACATGCAGGGCGAGGTGCTGACTTATCAGAAAGGGATTGGCCAAACTTGCTCCTGTGCTCTCAGCTTTCATAGTGGCTGTTATGCAGAAATTGGCACATGCAGTGGGGGCTGGTGACTCCGATGTCAGTGGGGTGGTGAATCTGCGCCACATTTCACTCAGAACTCTAAAGCCCCACTGATATCAGAGCCACCAGCTTTCACTGGGCACATGAACTTTTTTTGTGTGTGTGCAGCAGGGTAGTAAACATGGTCCATCCTGGCTCAGTTCGGATGTCACAATAATCAACGGAGGGGAGGGAATCAACCATCAGTTATGTTGTTTATTTTGTTGTGTGGCAGGCAACACACAATGCAGACACAACTGACAGTATGCTATTTTGGTGAATTAAACAACGGAGGAAAACAACAGCTGCTCAGTTGTTTATCTCGAAATTCGTTGCTTAAAGTGTCATGTGTTGGGAACCTTCCTCTCTCCATGTACTATTCCAGTCAGTCATAGAGTTTCTCGGCAGGAGCAGCAAAAAAAAAAACCCAGCCGCTCCTATACAGCCAGCAGAACTTGCAGTTCTGCCGTATCATGGGATACGGCCGGATAACTGAGGGAGGAGCAGCCCTGAAGGACGCTGGGATTTTCAGCCGCACAACAGGGGGAGGGGCAACATGTTGTGTGGCAAGCACCGGCAACATAACGCACTGTGAGTATGTTATTAACCTAGGCTGACCATCTGAAAAGGAGGACAGGGCTCCTGTAACTTTAACAGTTGTAGAGAAAAGGGAATTTCAGCCAGTGTCATTTGTATGCAATTAGTTTCTGGTGAAATTCCCTCTTCATCACAACAGTTAAAGGTGCAGGCACTATACTAGAGTGACCATATACAAAAGAAGGCAGGGCCCCTGCAACTTTATTTCATCAGGAACTAATTGCATACAAATTACACTGGCTGAAATTCCCTTTTCTCTACAACTGTTAAAGTTACAGGAGCCCTGTCCTCCTTTTCAGATGGTCAGCCTAATTAACCCCTCCGTTGCCTAAAGTGTCATCCGAACTGAGTCCCTGTGTCTGTGGATGAAGCTGCTGTTAGAGAGTTAATGCTTCTCTAAATGAGCTATTTCTAGCACGCTTGTTTGTGGTCACTCATGGAAGTTTCTGGGTCAATTAAATGATACTGTAAACAAACAGGATGTCTACCATGGTTTCTCCCCTATTCTGTTTTAAAATAGACCAGAGAAAAGCTGGAATAAACCCTTAATGGCACAAAATCAGCAGCATGTAAAGCTGGCATTGTGTTATGAAATTGCCAAGGAAGGAAGGAAGGACTTTAAACAGAGGGAGAAGAGGGTAAAATGTCTACGTGAAAGAAAGAGAGGCACATCTGTTCCCCATATGTCTACTCAGAAATAAGTTCCATTGTGTTCAATGGGGCTTACTCCCAAGTAAGTTTGCAGAGGGTTGCAAACCTATAGCACAATCTTACTTCTACTTAGAAGTAAGTCCTGGCTTTCCTGGGGGCTGCGAGTAAACAGATGAAAACAAGACTCCCCCTCCCTCTCCTTTGCACACAAGCCAGGAAGGGAGGGAGACACTCCCTTAGCAAGTGTAAAGTGATGCATGTTGGGGCAAAAAAACTCATCTTCGAGTAAAACCTGATGGGATCTGAGTTACTAGTGATTGACCAAGAAAGAGATCTTGGGGTGGACAGCTTGATGAAAATGTCAGCCCAGTGTGTGACTGCTGTAAAAATGACAAACCATGCTAGGCTAATTAGGAAAGGAATTGAGAATAAAACTGCCAACATCATAACAACATTGTATGGCCATTACATAAATCTACGGTGTGTCCACACTGAAAATGCTATGTACAGCACTGCCCTCTTTTGTATCTGGTCACTATATTATGGCTCCTGCAGCTTTAACTGTTGTGATGAAGAGGGGAATTTCACCAGGTGCTGTATGCATACAAATGACACCTGCTGAAATTCCCTTTTCTATTCAACTGTTAAAGATATAGGATCCCTGTCCTCCTTTTCATATGGTCACCCAACAGTAAGGTGGCATGATGGGGATCCATAACATAATCAAGTTTGAGCCACAGGGACTGACACCTATTGGTTTTGAGCACCACCCCATCAGCTCCTCTTCAGGGTAAGACAAGGAAGGGGGAATGTACAGCCCTCCAGATTTTGTTGGACTGCAATTCCCCTCACCCCTCACCATTGCTATGCTGGCTGGGTTTGATGGGAGTTGCAGTCCAATGACATCTGGAGGGCCATACATTCCCCATCCCTGACATAAGGGATGGTTTCTATGGATGCATATGTGGGAAAATGAATCAGCAATGGGCCAGCTTCTGCGAAGGCTGTGTGGTTTTCCTGTCCAGCTCAGCAATATTTCAGTGCTTTCACAAGGGAGATCAAGAGCTAGATTTTGTCCTTTCTTCGTCATTTATGATTTGTGATTTGGGGAATGTGGCGCATGACACCCAAGGAGTGAGGCATCAAGGGCGAGCTATCCCACCTGCTCCCCTATCCCACCTCCCCCCACCCCATGCCTGGAGACTTTAAAAGCAAGACTGGTGGTGAAGTTTGGGAGGCGCTGCTTCAGATGGAGAGATGTTATTCCAACCAAGTTTTTTTTAAATCTGTTCTGTTTTGCTGCAAACTTGTACTTAGTATATTTTTGAGTATTATTGTGATATTGTTGTTTAGTAAATTGTAAAATATTTTTGTGATATTTCTGTTGTAAACTTGCAGTTTGTAAACCACCCAGACAGCTTCAGCTATGGGGCAGTATATAAAAGTAATAAATAAAATGAAGGAGTTATTTTTGATTGAAGAGACAGCTCCGAGAAATGTGGCTAATGGAAACAATCTGGTGGGTGGATGCTTTTCTCACTGCTGAGAACACACGTGTGTCCTCAGTTGCAGACTGCCATTTCAGGCCATGGAGAAATAGCCTCTCTTGCCGTACGCCAAAGTGCTGTGGGTGGGAATACCCGAACTGAGAAAAAATGAAATTGGCACATATTCATGAGAAGCTCAAAAATGGTGATTGAGTCACGGGCCTTGTTGGCATCGCCTCCCTCCTCAACTCCACGCTTCCCCTCTCCTGGGGTGGCATCAGGTAATCCCGATGCCGAGGAAAGAGCGAGGAATTTCTGGGTGGCCATCCAGGCCTTGGAGCTGCCCCCGCACTCTTCCTGGTAGAAGGCGACGAATCGCTGGTTGGCCCCAGAGCAACATTACATGGCAGAAGCCCTGAGTTGATGTCGCTCCCTTTGAATAAGTCAGGGTAAATCCCTGACTTTTTCAAAACACAGCATTACGGGAAAGCCTGCGAATCTGCGCCTGAATCATCTAACCAACGGGGCGCAGTCCCACAGCCACTGCGGGGCTTTTCCCATGTGTAGACAACGCTTTGGAAGGCCTGCTTTGAACGAATTGGCTGAGGGCGCTTCTAGGCGAGGCTTTAACTGTGAAATCTCCCTGTGTCATTCACAGAATGTTATGAGGAGTGGGTGCAGTCTGGATGTCATCATCTTTTATTTGTAACCCTCCTGTGTTTATTTTGTCTTTTTTGTCCTTAACGGGAAATCTGTTAAGGAGAAAATGACAGAATAGTTGCGCAATGCCTTTGATCGCTAGCACTAGGAGCCCTCCACTCAGAAGTGAGGAAATCAGTGAGGACCATCCATTCTGATTAAAAGCCAAGTACTGCCTCTGGAACTCTTTTGTTGTCTTATGGCGCCCCCTGGTGCTGCCAATTATGCATTACACACTTAAAGCTCCACAAGGGACATTTTTGGTCAAGGTAAAGTTTCCTCAAGGTAAAACTCATTTGATCCTAAGTCAGGACACTCCCAGACTAGACTTTTGTTGTGCAGCTGCCCTGCCTCATTCACAAAGTTTTACAGGGGTTGCAATTTATAGCCTCAGTGTTTTTCCCACTGCTTCCATCATTTTTCTTACACCCCTCCTAGCAAATCCATTATCAAGGAAAAGACAGTATAGCTGCACAATGTCTTTTGACTGATAGCACTAGGAGCCCCCCCCCTCCAAAATATCTGGAAGCACCCCAATTCAAAACAATGTTCTAGTACTCATTACAGCTTGGCTTGTAAACGAATCTAAGGAAGAGGAAAGAGATAAGACCACTTGAGAACACTGCAAGTTAGATGGTTCCCAGGAGAGACAGGACCGGCCCTCCCATGAAGCAGGGTAAAAGCCCCCACCTCAGGCAGTGGAGCAGGACATTATGCACTGCCCCCCATGTGGTGACGACTGCTGCTGAGGGGTGGCTGCTCCAGAGAGCCCTGCCGGTATTTTGCTGACGGGTATCTCTGGAGCTGCTTCCCAGTCAGTGACTACTCCAGAGACCCCGACAGCCCCCTCTTCCACTGCAGCAAATGCCACAGGGAGAGAGCAACCAGGCAGGGCTCTCTGCAACAGCCATCCGCCCACCCTCTGGCTTACCTTGAGGATGCTCTCATGGCAATCTGGAGGGTGGGCAGGTGGGTGGTTTCCCTAAAGAGTTATGGCAGCTGTAAAAAGCACCCAGCGTAGCATGGCCAGGTCCAATAGCTTGTTCTGAAGGGTTCTCCCTTAGAGCCAGGCATTGTGGGAGTGAGTGTCCCTGGAGACCACCCCTACCATGGGCAATTTCCAGGGACACCTCCTCCCACAATGCCTGGCACTTAGGAAGAACCCCTCAGAGCCAGGCATTTGGGGCTGACCGTCTCTCCGCAGAGCCACGTTGGCTGCTTTTTACGGCTGATGCAGCTCTTCTACAGCAATGGCCATGGCAACGGGGAGATGGCTGGCATAGCAGGGGGGGAGGTGCACATGTCCTCTCCTGCCTCAGGTGGCAGGAATGCTTGTGCTGGCGCTGAGGAGAAAGCATTGAAAGGTTTAAAAGTTTCACAAAACAGTGTTCCTAGTTAGCTGACAGTACCAAAAAGCAATACAAGCGTATATATTTAAACTTGCCATTCTATATGCACTTACTTAAGAATAATGCCCTTTGGGATTGGTGTATCTGTCTTCTGAATAAAATAGACAGGATTGGGATGAGTGGTATGTCTAATTCACACATTACATTGTTGCCTGCACCCCAATTTTCTGAGGAGTGAGATTTCTGTGAGTCCTCTCCAATCAGCCTCATGCAGCGCCCCAACTGTAAATGCCAGAAACAGGGACTTTACTATGATGGCTCCAAACTCATGAGATGGTCCTTCCTCCCCCACCCCCCCAAGGCACAGAGTATCTCTTAATTTTCCTTCAGAAAAGGTAGTAGAGCATCTCACTCATTCAGGGGGCTTTTTCGTTTAGCTTGTTAGGAATGTTGTCAAGTGATGGTTCGAAATCTATGGCTGCCTCTACAAGAGGCATTTAAAGCTCTTTCAAGGCACATTAAAAAATTTACCTCTACAAGAACGGAGTGCAAATCGGGCATAGAGGTGCGTTTTCTCTCCGATTATGCGCATTATCGAATGCGCGTTAAATAGCGAGTTTTATTTTGCTCCGGCCGTTAAAGCGCATTTTGAATATGTGAACAAGCGATTCTCCGCATGTCAATAGTTTAAATCGCATTTCGGTCGTCCAGTAATGCGCTTCGTCACCTCTCGTACAGAGGTATTTGGCGTAAATGCGCTTCTGCGAATATGCGCATAATCGCCTAACCAGGCTCATGATTTCTTTATTGTTGAGGCAACCTAAAATAGGTTTTAGCCCGATCTCACAATCAGCATCCTACAATACACATATTACAGAATAAAATGGAGTAAAATGGAGTAAAATACACATATTACAATACATATATTACAGAATAAAATGGAGTAAAATGGAGTAAAATGGAGTAAAAATATATATAAATATATATGAGTACAAAATAATTTCTAGAAAATCCACAGTTATAGACCCCCCTTTCTTAGGTAGCGTCAAGGTCTTCTAGGGCTTCCCTAATTCGTGCTGCTTTCGCAGCAAACCTGGCCACATGTAGCATAATAGGTTTAGCTGTATTTGAGAGTAAATATATTATTTTATCCATATCTGAGAGGTTTGCCCTCGGCATTAAAAATCTCGACAGATGTTTATCCCTAGGAGTTTTGTATAGTTTACAATATAGCACATAGTGTATGGTATCCTCCACTACCTGGCTACCACAAATACACAGGCGCTGTTCTCTAGGAATATTTTTATATCTCTCCTCTATGAATTTAGTTTTCATTGTCTGAAAACGCAGGTCTATAAATGCTTTACGGAGGAAGGGGGATGCTATTTCTGACAATACTTTTCTTCCTCATGAGTGGACTTTAAAGATGGATAGCTAGAGGAGAATCTAGCTATCTAGCTTGGCAAAGTGGTGCTGCAACCGTTCTTTAATGGATAAGCGGTTATGCAGTAAATTACTTACCATTAGCACTCTCGGGTCGAATCCAAAGTTCTTTAAACTTGTTTCACATCGACGTAGCCAATTATTTCTGAGAGGGGAGTTTCTCTGTTCATTTATGCAAAGAGTTATTAGTCTATTAATTGTATATTTCGTTTTAACGTAATAGAAGAACATTGTCCTCCAGATAAAGTAAATTATTGGCATTACTCCAAGTTCTGCTCTTATATAGCTGTTAGGTGTTCCTGGTGGGAGGCCCAGCAATAACCTTAAGAACTTGTTTTGCACAATCTCAAGTGAACATAAACTTGAGCTTCCCCATATCTCAGCTCCGTACGATATCTGTGGGATAACCTTTGCCAGGAAGACCTTAATGGCCGGGCTCACTAACTGACCTCCCCGGACCTTGGCAAACCTCAGGACTGTCTGCACTGATTTTTGGGCTTTCAGTTTCGTGGCTGATATATGGCGTAAAGGCGAATTCTTGTAGATGAGGCCTTTGAATGCTGTTTGCAAGCAGCTTTGATCCTTGGGAAAGTAGCCTGGAATGTTTTGAAGCAAGCCTCCCCTTCCCTCCTGCTGCCTCACTGCACCCTCCTTCCCTGAGCTGCTTCCCTCCCAGCCAGAGTTGTATGTTTTATACCTCTAGGGGGAAAGTGGCTGGGAGGAGGAGGTTGCAGGGGGCGGAGTGGTGGGCAGAGAAGCCCCTTCTTGCCTCTTCACTGCAAATCACACCCTCTCCCTCCATCGCTTTGTAGCCCTTCATGGGTGAACAGGGTGAACAGGCGCAACCAGCATCCTAGTTCAGCTCTGATTTAGCAGAAAATGGAAATCGCAATCACAGGATGGTTAACAAGCCACAGGGGCTTGCTAAACCCCTACACATGCTGTGTGCGTTGCCAGCTGATCTGCACTATCATCCTCACTGAGTGCGGTTTCTTGTGTCATCCGAACCTGGCGAGGGTGACTTGTTGGGAGGTAGTTTGTCAACCATTTCAACAAGCCACCCTTGCTGGGCTCAGACAATAGCAGAAGCCACATCAGGAGGGGAATGAATTGGCACCCTCACACCCACAGGTGCTGCAACCCACCATGGCTAATAAGCCATGGTAGGCTGCAGTGATCATGTGAACCAGGCCATTTCATTTCATTTATTATATTTCTGTTCCACCCCATAGCCGAAGCTCTCTGGGTGGTTCACAAAGACTAAAAAGCATAAAAAATATACTATACAAAGTGCAAAACCATTTGCATGCAAACGTATGAATAGACAACATATGCACACCCAACATATCAGACAACAGGATAGTGTTTAAAAAGAGAGAACAAAGATGAAAGGAGACACTATTTGGAGTCTGTTCCTAAACAGGTTCTGAGGTTAAGGTTTTGGAGAAATGCCACTAGCCTTCACACTTGTGTCCTGCCTGTGTTGCCTGTTCCCCCTGAACTATTGAATTGCCAGGTATCCTCTTTTACAGAGGACTGTCTCTATTTGAAGGAGTCCTTTGTTTGATTCCAGTTTAAAAAGAGGGAACCCCTGGAATTGCTGCCCATCCACAGTTAGCACCTGGAGAGGCAGGCTGGACGGGCAGACAGGTCAGCCTTCCAGAATAGTGTTTCTATTTAAATTATAATAATGTCTAAATTTGCATCTATATAGCACATGTCAAAGAGGGCAAATCCCTATCTGCTTTTGCTCTCTTTTTGGGGTGATGATTTTCCTGTTCTTTGACAATTCATAAGTGGCCACGCTACTCCACACAGATGCTGGGAACCTCACCAATGAATTTACAGCAGATGTGTTGAACTGCAACTTCCATCATACCCAGGGGCACCTATCCTTCAGCACTTGCCAGGAGCGTCCATCATTTCTGCTCAGGGAGGCTTGAACATTGCTCAAGGGCCACCATATAAATTTCCAACAATGCCCCAGAGTGATGCTACACCAGGGATGCTCTAAGATGTTGTAGATTTTTAACAGTGGGTCCAGACTGACCCAGTGCTAACGGGACTGCTGCTATCTGTCACCAGGTAAGCTCACCAGGGATCATGGAGGGCCCCTGGTATAGGAGGCCCACCCACTCTTGGAACCTGCCCTGATATGGTTATGCATAGCTCCCTAACAGGGCTCCTAACACAGACTTGCAACAGGGTATGTGGTATATGTCTCCTCATCAAAGGGAGGCTGGATTGTCCTCAAGAGTACAATCCATAGTTACTTCAGTGACAGTGAATACAACACACTTTTTTCACACCCTTCACTATTCCAGCCCCCCTCCTGTCAATGCCTTGTAGTACTAATTAACTAGGGTGACCATATGGAAAGGACAACAGGGCTCCTGTATCTTTACAGTTGTATAGAGGGAATTTTAGCAGGTGTCATTTGTATGCATGCAGCACCTGGTGAAATTCCCTCTTCAGCACAACAGTTAAAGTTGCAGGAGCCCTGCCTTAGCTATACTAGAGTGACCAGATACAAAAGAGGGTATGGCTCCTGCAACTTTAACTGTTGTGATGAAGAGGGAATTTCACCAGGTGCTGCAGGCATACATAAGATACCTGCTGAAATTCTCTTTTGTATACAACTGTTAAAGATACAGGAGCCCTGTCCTCCTTTCCATATGGTCACTCTAAATTAACAAAAGATTGTTCAGAGGCTCAAACTGCTAAGAATTTATAATGTGATTCTGTTTGAGAGGGTGGGGGCAGGAAGACCAGATAGGTGATGGCACATTTGTTACTATTTTGATTTTATTCAATATTAATTGTAGGAGTTGTGCCAGCCTTAACAAAAGGTTAATGGCGGGAGACATTCATGAAATGGAGGGAAACTAAACGTTTCAAGTACGTAGTTACTCTTAATACCCAACAGATGGCACTAATGCTCTGTAATCCAGCAACCTTGAACAGCTCATGAGATCAGCAGCAACCTAAAGGGTTCTTTGCCCCACTAGCAGGCAGAAAGACCAGACATAAAGATCACACCTTTTCTGAGACTGTACAGATGGCCCAGTTAACTGTTAATCTTTCCAGGCATTTACACAACCCGCCCAACAGAATAGGCACACAGGTGTTGTCAGAGACAATATCATCCTTCCTTTGCCTTTTGGGATTCTGGCAACTGGGCTGTACTTAATGGGACGGTACACATTCAATTCACTGTGCCTGAATTAGGGTGACCATATGGAAAGGAGGACAGGGCTCCTACTTTCCATATGGAATTGAAAAGGGAATTTCAGCAGGTGTCATTTGTATGCATGTAGCACCTGGTGAAATTCCTTCTTCAGCACAACAGTTAAAGCTGCAGGAGCCCTGCCCTAGCTATACTACAGTGACCAGATACAAAAGAGGGTATAGCTCCTGCAACTTTAACTGTTGTGATGAAGAGGGAATTTCACCTGGTGCTGCAAGCATACATAAGATACCTGCTGAAATTCTCTTTTGTATACAACTGTATACAAGATAAAGGAGCCCTGTCCTAATTTTCATATGGTCACCCTACCTGAACACAACACAAGGGACATTCCTATGTGGCTGCAGATTCATGTGGGCAGAGGGGGTGCGGCACTATCTCACAGCCTGAGTTCCCCAGCTGTAAAAATGGAAGCATATTGGAAGGCTACCTAAAGCTGCCTTCCCCAACCTGGCTGCTCCAGATATTTTGGACTTCAGCACCCATCAGCCCCAGCCAGTATGGCTGGCGGTAGGAATGCTGTGGTAGGAATGTCTGGAAGGTTCCAGGTTGGGGAAGGTTGGCCTACAGCATATTGGTGCTTCAATGGCTATTGACAATAGTTCCACTTGTACCGTATTTCATCAATTCTAAGATGCATTTTTTCTCCCATGTTTACATCTGTAAAAACGGGGTGTGTCTTAGAATCGATGGTGTCTTGCAATCGCGGGATTGCTCCCGCGTTTTGTGGACGGCACTAGGGCTCTGCATGCCCCACCCCCTGCGACTTGCCCTAGCGCAGTGATGGGCAACCTTTTGAGCTTGGTGTGTCAAACTTCGCCAAAAAACTGAACATAACTCAGGTGGTGTGTCACTTTGAGGGAAAAACATTATTTCGCGATATTTATAGTTTAAATAACATAAATGTATAATTGTTATTTAATTTGCGACTAGAGTCTTAGTCGTTAGACTCTAACTCCAAGATTCTAGTCGCAAATGTTTCATCCTCAGGAGCAGCAAATGTTTCATCCTCGGCTACTGCACTTGGCCGTGCAGGAGCCGAGGATGAAACATCCTTCATTAGGGTGACCAGATTTTAAAAATAAAAATCCCGGTCCGCCCCCCCCCCACCCAAAACAACCCCCCCACCAAGCCACCCCCCCCCCAAAAAAACCAGCCTGGACCTACCGCCGGGTTCTTCCTCTGCCGCCCGCGCGGGGTCCTCCGTCGCCCGTGCGGCCGCGCGGGGTCCTCCGTCGCCGCCCGCGCGGAAGAGGCAGGGGAGGGCCGGATCCAATCGGCCCTCCCCTGCCTCTTCCGCGCGGCCGCTGGCCTTACGAGCCCAGCGGCGCTGGTAGACCCGGCGGCGGTGGCGTGGAAGGAGCCCGGGAAGCGGCCGCGCCCCCCCCCCGCGCCGCCCGCCCCACGGCGCGCTCCTTACCTGGGCGTCCGCTTCCCTCCGATGCTAGATTCTACTGAGAAACAGGCTGCGCGGCCTGTCTCTCAGTCTCAGTATCGCGCCGGGTGATGACGTCATCACCCGGCGCGATAGTGAGACTGAGAGACAGGCCGCGCAGCCTGTTTCTCAGTAGAATCTAGCACCAGAGGGAAGTGGACGCCCAGGTAAGGAGCGCGGGGCGGGCGGCGCGGGGGGGGCGGCCGCTTCCCGGGCTCCTCCGCTGCCACTGCCGCAGGCCCGGGTCTACCGGCGCCGCTCCTAGCTTGCTGCCACCCGGGCCATCTGGTCACTCTATCATGCGGCCGCCTCAGCGGCCGCGTGTCATCAGAAATGGCTACGCGTGTCAGTGCTGACACACGTGTCATAGGTTCGCCATCACTGCCCTAGCGGCTCCCGAGGAACCTCACAAGGCCGGTCAGAAGTTCCTTGATCGCTGCTGCCTCGGCCTGGGAAGGCTTCAGTACTGGGAAGGAGGATGCTGAAGCCTTCCCAGGCCGAGGCAGCAGTGATCAAGGTGAGTGGGGAGGGGGGACTTGCAGGGGGAGAGGGGATTTGTGAGGGGGGAGGGGGGACATGCGGGGCCCTAACCCTCCCCACTCCCCTCCATCGCTGTTGCCCATCCTCATTGCCACCGCCGCTGCTGCTCCATGCCGCTGGCAATGCTCACCTCATTACTGGGAATGATGCTTTGCCAGACTGAGGCAAGCGCTGGAGGTGGTGTGGAGTGGTGGCGGTGGCGGCGGCTAGGACGGGTGACGGCAATGGAGGTGAGTGGGGAGGCGGGAAGGGGTGCTGAAATTAAGGTGCATCTTACAATCGACGCAAAGCTTTTTCCCTGTTGGTGCCCCTGAAATTTAGGTGTGTCTTAACTCGATGGTGTCTTACATTCGGTGAAATACGGTAAATGCTCTACGCCCATTGACGGATTGTTACTTTTATTTTTTTGCTATTTGTGATCACAGGTGGTGCTTCCGATGGACAATCAAGCTGGAGAAACACTTCATTGATGATACATGATTTGGCCGTTTGAGAAATGATCTTCAGCTGACTGCAAACACGTTGTCCTTGGGAACTGGAAAGTAGGGATGTGCACTGGATCGGATCGGATCCACGATCCGAATCCGATCCAGGGGAAATCGGATACAATTATCTGATTTCCGATCTCACTGCTGGATCGGCCGATCCAATCCGATCCGAAAAGGTTCCGATCCAGATCGGATGGATCAGCGGATCAGCAGGCGCCCGCCGGCGCCCACCGGCGCTTCCATTGGTGGGCGCCAGCAGGTGCCCGCCGATGGAAGCGGACAGCGGGGGGGGGCTTCCCTAGTGGGGCTGTCTGCTTCCATCGGCTTGCGCCAGCAGGTGCCCGCCGATGGAAGCAGACAACGGGGGCAGGGGGCGGCGGATGGGAGCAGACAGCCAGGAAAGGTAGGCAGGGGGCAGGGGGGAGGGGGGCGCGGCGCGCTTACCTTTCCTGGCTGTCCGCTCCCGTCCGCTGCTGGCCGCTACTGCAAGCAGGCTTTACAGCCTGCTCCTAGGTAGCGCGCCAGGTGATCATCACCTGATGATGATCAGGTGATGATCATCTGGCGCGCTACCTAGGGGCAAGCCGCGAAGCCTGCTTGCAGTAGCAGCCAGTGGCGGATGGGAACGGACAGCCATGGAAGGTAAGCAGGGGGAGGGGAAGAGGGCTTACCCCCCCCCCCGGAGCCATCCGCTTCCATCCGCTGGCGCCCGCGGGTGCCAGTGGATGGAAGCGGACGGCCCCGGGGGTAAGGAGCGCAGGGGAGGGGGCTTACCTGCCGGGGCCATCATCAGTGGATGGCCCCAGGGGGGGAGGAGGGAGTTAGCCCCCCCTCACCCACCCGCCACCATTTTTTCCTCATAGACTTGCATTGGGGGAAAGCTTTCTTTCCCCCAATGCAAGTCTAGGGGGTGGGGGGGAATGGCGGCCAATCCAAAAATCGGATGTCCAATTTTTGGATCGGGATCGGACTCGATCCGGTCTGGGGGGCCTCCGATTTTGTCTGATCCAGGACAAAATTGGAGGTCCCAATCTGATCCGGGGAGTCCGTGCACACCCCTACTGGAAAGAGTGTTTGTAAGATCCTCTTGTGTCTTAAATCTTTTGATAATACGACATTACTGATTCCTTTGAGGTTTCATGGGATTAATATATGGGCTGGATAGGATTTTTAGCTGCTTTCTCTCCTCATAGGGTGGCCAGAGCAAACGAGGGCAAGACTCCTGTACCGTTAATAGTCTTGTAGTCAATGGAATTTCAGATGCAGCTTCTCCTGCTGAATTTGGTTCAACAATGTTAATGTGTTGTGTACAGCCCCAAAGTGTCCTGTCGTACCAAATTTATTATTGTTTATGTCATAATGAACTTGCTACTCTTTAAGGTGCCACAAAACTCTGCTGTTTTGCTGCAGTAGACTTAACATGCCTACCCCTTTGGAAGTTATTACTGTTGGATTAAGTCTCTTTACTTTCAGGCATGAAAGGGGAGATACTGGGTTTCCTACTGGATACAGGTGGTGGGCACCTCTCTGGAGCAAGAGCAACATAGCTTCCAAAACCAAGTAGAAAGGAGGAAAGGAAGCCAATTGATAGACTCTAGCTATACCCTTCAGCAAATGCTTAGAGGGCATGAAACATGACATTCCACCACAGCTATTCCAAACCATTCTAAAAATCACAATAACAATGGCTTAGTTCGGATGACACTTTAGGCAACGGAGGGGGGGGATCAACCTTCAGTTGAGTTGATTATTGTGTCATGTGTTGGGCGACACTCAACGCACGCACGACTGACAGTATATTATGTAACAACGAGGAAAAATAAAGACTTCCCATTCTCTGCTCACAGCCCCCTTGGCCCCAATTTGCAGCCCCCTTCCCCCTCCCCTCAACCCAGAGCCGCCGCTGCCAGGACTTACCTGTAAATTGTGTCCACCTCACATAGAGCTGAGCCATGTTTTATAGTTAAGATCATGGTGGTTCTCTTATTTACTATATCTATGCCCAGAAAGTACAGGGGCCATAAAGGCAATATCTCTTTATGTTCACTGTAGTTTGAGGCCATAAATACATATAGTAAATAAGAGAGCCACCGTAATCTCAACTATAAATCACAGCTCGGCTTTCTGCGAGGAGGCTGCGATTTACAGGTAAGTCTGGGTGGCAGTCAGGGGGCAGCATGGTGGCAGGAGGTGAGCAGGGAGAGCAGGTGGAGAGGGGAAGGTGAGTCCAATGGACTCATGGCTGGCCTTGCGCTAGCTTTCCCAGGTGGGCAGGGGGAGGGCCCAACACTTCTCCAAATTGCCCAAGTCGCCCCAAGGCTTCGGTATCAATCTGTTTCGGCCTCGGGCCAACCCGGCACCGACTCGGATCCTGGCCAAGGTGGGCCAAATCAGTCCGCCTCACCTTGGGTTTGGGGATTCGGCCTGAGGCGGTGCACAGCCCTACTGGAAATATTCCTGCCTAAAACCCTAGCGAGCCATTGCTACCAGTCAATGTTGACAATGCTGGGCTAGATGGACCAATAGTCTGACTCAGCTTCCTATGCTCCTATAGTTGTTTTAAACTGAATTCTGCACTGAGCAGGGGGTTGGCCTAATTGGTCCCTTCCAACTCTATAATTCTAGAAGTATAGATTCGATGGAAAACTCAGGTTTGCTGCTGCATAATGTTGTAGCAGTGGCAGGAATGAAAACCCAAGATTCTTGGTTACTGCTCTCAATTCTTGAATATTAAAGGCACATTGTTTGAAACTAAGAGGAACAAATCAAGTCACACTGCTGAGTTTTACTAACTCCCATTTAATGCAGAGAGCATGTAAAAACAATTCAGGAGTGAGAACAGAAGAAAAAAACACAACAGAATGTCATGGGAGTAATGGGGAAAATCCACTCAGACTGCTTGCTTCTTGCCAACTTCTGTTTTTCTTCTACATCGATAGAAAAGCTGTTTAAAGAGAGGGAGAAATCTTCAACATTCCCAGAAAAATCTCTAGAATGATTGAACACAAAAGACTAATTACTCTTTCTCTAGATTGACTGATAAGCAGCCTCAGCATTCCATCCCGCTGGTTTTGCTCTTGCAGGTGGGCGTTTGGGATGTCCCAACCTCATCGATTTGTCTCAGACATCAATACAAAATAACCAGAAGCATATGCCCTGGGCACAGAGAGAAAATGCCCTGCATTATTATTTATTTCATTTTATTTGCCTACAATACTTCTATACCGCTTTATATATTTAAATCCCTAAGCGTTTTCCATTAAACTATGATACAACAATATAAAAACAGATAAAAATAATAATTAAAAACAGTGAAGAACATGTAAAAACATTACACAACAAAAAGGTTATTCTGTAATTGGCCTCAGGGTTTGGGGGAATGTGACTGCCTGGAAAAGCTTCTGCTCCGGCAGTCTTCTTCCAGATTGTTGGACTACACTTCCCAGCATCCCCTACTGAATCCTCCACAGCCTGTAACAGACAACATTAAACAGGGCGATCTCTCCCCAGCCAATCCTTTTCCACTACTACTGTAACTGTGATGACGTTGCAGCAAAGGCTGCCCCAGGAATTCCACACAATCCATTTAACATGCATGCACGCACACACACACACACACACACACACACACACACACCATTGCGGTTCCAGAGGCAAACATTCCTACATGTCACTTTGGCTGTACTCCAGTTTCCCTTTTAACAGACTGTGCTGCTGCTGTAGTAGCAAAAACCACTTATAACCAAATGAAGCCCTTGTCATATAGCAACAATAGTCTAGGCTGACCAGATAAAATCCAGGTCAGGGCTCCTGTAACTTTAACAGTTGTAGAGAAAAGGGAATTTCAGCCAGAGTCATTTGTTTGCAATTAGTTCCTGGTGAAATTCCCTCTTCATCACAACAGTTAACGGTGCATGCACTATACTAGAGTGACCATATATAAAAGAAGGCAGGGCCCCTGCAACTTTAACTGTTGTGATGGAATATCACCAGGAACTAATTGCATACAAATGACATCGGCTGAAATTCCCTTTTCTCTACAACTGTTAAAGTTACAGGAGCCCTGACTTGGATTTTATCTGGTCACCCTACAATAGTCCCAATCCATTTAAAGTTAGTTTTAACTAAAGCTGCAATCCTACACATACTTCCTAGAGAATAAGCCCTAATTAACAAAATGGGACTGTCTTCTCAGTAGACATGCATAGGACTGCACTCTTGGGGTGCTTCCAGGCAGAGGGCTCCTTCTGCTACTAATCAAAAGGCACTGTGCACCTCTTCTGTCTTTTCCTCCCTAACTGAAAAGGTGGAAGAAGCAGTGGGAAAACATGGGAGACAACCTCACCTAGAGACACCCCACCCCCACCCCATATAATAGTACATTTCAGGCAGGGTGATTACACAATAAAAGTATCTTCTGGCAATACTCATACTCAGATTTAACCAACAGAATGGGTTTGTTGTGATAAGCTTTAGTCTCATAGCCAAGGGTGCAATCCTATACACACTTGTGTGGGAGTCCTATTGAAAATCAGAGGGGCTGACATCTGAGTAGGCATGCATAGGATCACACCGTAAAGCTGCAATTCTATGCACACCAAATACAAAAATAAAAATGCTTAGGATTATCGTTAGTCAAGGCTAAACTTTTGTCAGATAAGGGACAGAGTGACACCCATCCAACCAAAGTTATTTGTGACATGGGGCGATCCTAAACTTATTTACTCAGAAGTAAATCCCTCTGTATTTAATAGAAAGCCCAATTCTATGTGTGTTTACAGGGAAGTCAGTCCCATTGTTTTCAGTGGTTAAATTCGCATAGCATTATAGTTTATTATATCAGTGAATCTATGCCCCAGCTGCATTTTAGGCTTTGCACAATAGAGTCCCCATTCAAAAGCAATGGTGTGATATCTAATGGCTGTGTATGGAAAGAGAGAGAGCCTGTGTGTGTGTGTGTTTTGGGGTGGGCAGGTGAGAGCCATAATGCCTTTCATTACTCTTTTTTGTAATTCAAAGCAGATGTACTCTGCAAAATGGGGAGAGGAATTCACAAGCCTCTAAGAATAATACAACACTAAAAGGTACACAAATATGTTATTCCTCTATGATATTTATTTATTTATTCATTAATTTTATTCCATTTATATACCGCCCCATAACGGAAGCTGTCTGGGCAGTTTACAAAAATTAAAAACATTGAATATTAAAAACACCGATATACAAAATTTTAAACCATAAAGCATAAAAACAAGTTATAATTACAATATCCTTTAAAACAACAATTCTGGGTCAAAGCACAACAACAACACAAAACCCTCATTATATGCTGTTAAATGCCTGGGAGAAGAGGAAAGTCTATGATATGTTTTGTTCATTGCCTCTGGTGTTTTAATGGAGAAAATTTATCAATATCAACATAAATCAATGGCAGCATATGGCTATGTGGCAGAGGGAGTTGTCTTGCTGGTGTTCGCCACTAGGAAAAAAGGCCAAATATTTATTTAACACATTTATATACTGCCTTTTATCAATATTTCAAGCAGGTTTACAAACATTAAAACAAGGCAAGAATAAATAATACAAATTAAACAAAGCGAGATTTTAAAAAGCTCAATTAAAAGCAGAAGAATAGATGATAAGTTTTGCATGATATAGTAGAGAGTACTGAATTTCTTAAGAGTACAATCCTATGCATGTTTAGACAGAAAAAGCCCTACAACTCCCAGCATGCCCCAGCCAGAATGGCTGTCGAGGGCATGCTAGGAGTTGCAGGGCTTTTTCCCCCTGTCTAAATATGTTTAGGATTGTGCCCATAAGCATTTTATTAACAGCACAATCCTATTTCCACAGAAATAGACCCCGTTGAGTTCAATAGGACTTACTCCCAGGTAAGGGTATATAGGATTGCAGTCTAAAAGTCACAAAATGGCAGAGGCATGGAATGGTGCAGACAATACTGAACAGATGTCTCATCTTTGTGATCACTATCGTGCTCCATGCAGTAATAGCAATAAATATGCTACCTGGGAAGAAAAAAATGTGTTTCATACAAACAAAATACAGTTGCACAGCTGAAGAGCAACCTGAAGGGAAGACATCAGGGCTGCATGCAATGAAAAGGCAACAACTGATAGTGCATTTAATGCTCTAAACATTTCCAGGGCTGTTATTTTGGAATTCAGCAGAAGGAGTCAGCAAAGCAATTTCAGTAGCAGGGGCAATCTTCTGCATAAAGTCTTCTCCACCCCATGCTAAACAAACCCCAAGATCCTCTTTTGAGGAGAGAGGATGAATGTAGGGAAGTGTCTGAGCCGCCACACAGACTCCTGATCACATCATGGTTTCCTCCCTCTTCAACAATAATGTGGGCTGTCATGGGCAAACATTGCACATATTGGTAGCATTCAGACATCACTTTAAGCTATGATGAGCTAATAAGCTACTGTTATCCTTCACACGATCAGACAAATAAGCTACTATGAGTAGCTTATTAAGCTACTGTGCCCACATTCAGATGACACTTTAGGTTGCCCCTCCCCCCGTTGTGCAGCTGAAAGTCCTGGTGTCCTTCTGGGAAGCTGGTGGTCCTCCCTCCCTCCTCCCAGCCCTATCCCATCATGCATTGCAACTTCTGCTGGCTGTACAGGAGCTGCCAGGGTGCTTTCGGCCGCTCCTGCCAAAGAACTCTATGACCTTCCAGAATAGTGTAACCGATGGGGGAGAGTACACAATGGAGCCCATTACACGACATGTTAATCAATGGGTCTCCAGATAAGCAATGGAGCAGCCCTTTGTTTTTTCCCGTTGTTAATTCTAGAAAATAATGTACTGTGAGTTGCGTGCCCGTTGTGTGTTGCCCCCCAGATAACACAATAATCAACACAATGGAGGATTGCCTCTTTACCCCTACCCCCATTAATTATCATGTCGTCCGAACCCAGCCAGTGTGTAATCTGACTCACCCCCTGTCATGTTCCAGTCCTCCCGGCTGAACAGTTGCACTGTTTCACCTCTAAAGCACTGGAGGTTTGTAGGATTAGGACAAAACCTCATACACAGCCTCCCCCAGTCAGGTGGCACCCAATCCACCATCAAACCCCTGTGCATTCACTCCAGAGGAACAAAAATCCTAAGTGCCACCCAAAGGGGGAAGCAGCTAGAAAACCTTAGGGCTTTGCAGGGTCAGGACCTAACCTCACAGGCAGCCTCCTCTACTAAGAAGGCACTTGATGCACTATGAAAACCCAGCACCCTAATTCTGAAAGCAGTGAAAATCCCAAGTGCACCAAAAAGGGGGAGATGCTTATAGCACCTTGGGGGGTTGCAGGAATGGGACCAAAACTCATAGCCTGCCTCTTCTACACTGCTGGCACAATCCCTTTAATGTGTTCCTAATCAGTAAGCCGGTGAACAGTAAAGTGGCAGCTGTGTTGACTGCTCTTGCTGCACAGCTCTGCAGCCAGCCAAAATAACCAAATGTGAATACCACATGACACAATAACCCATGGTGGGTTAAACAACCCACTCTGTAGACTGTGGGTTATCAGACTAGGTTATTTTGGCCAAATAAGTCATCATGGGTTAAAAAAAGCTCCTACCAGATGACAAGATAACCCATGATGGCTTAATGAAGCCATCATGGCTTAATTAACCTATCTTGGCTTATCATGTTATCTGAACCCAGTCAATGGGTCTGCAAGCAGCCAAGCATTTTTGTCTCTGCACAAACTGCTTGAGCAGAAACATATGGGAGGAGGGCAAAGGAGTAGCTATAAACCTCCTATACATCCAGAGCCCGCCCTGAGCAGCCTGTTCTCAGTGGGCTACCCTGACACCCCTACTTGGACTCCTGCCTGCAGATAAGCCTACTTGAGATATAGGGATGGGATGGCAGTTGCCAGCCTCCCTCTTGTGCTTGCTTGCAAGCAGACTGAGACCCCCTCTACAAGAATTCGGTTTGACGCCTGGTTCTCTGATTATGCGCATCTTCTCGGAAGCGCTTTATGGTAAATGACTGTATGCAGGCGGTAATTGAGCGCACAACAGGTGGCCTTACCGGTTGTTTGAAATGCGCTTTAGAAATAGTTAATGCGGAGAATCGCTTGTTCACATAGTCAAAATGCGCTTTAACGGCCGCAGCAAAATAAAACTCGCTATTTAACGCGCATTCGATAATGCGCATAATCAGATAGATAACGCGCCTCAACTCCCGATTTGCGCTCCTCTTATGTAGAGATAAAATTTTTAATGAGACTTGAAAGAGCTTTAAACCTCTCGTGTAGAGGCAGCCTTACCCAGCAGCAAGGCTGTAAAGCGCTGCTGGTGTTGAGCAAGCGCACACACTTGTGAATGCAAGGGAGAAGGTTGGCAAATGCAGGAGGGCTGCTATTAGGGGCCTCAGTGCTCGGTGCTAGAGGTGGATCCAGCCCAGGTGTCAGCCCTGTTAAGCCCTACCAAGGCAAATGTCCCAGTATGCCAGATGTTGACACCAGGACTGCATCCATTCATCTGAAGGTGGGAGTCAGTGGCATGATAAGCTGAAGGCAGCCACTAGTAGGATGTAGCATTATGCTTAAACCCTGTACAATTGTCACGCAGTATGAATATAACATGTAGAATTGGTAGGAATTTTTGGTATCTTGTAGGTGTGACTAGTTCTATATTGTGAGATAACTATGAGTAATAGAAAAATATTCTTGGAAATGGTGGAGGGAGGCTGCCATGAATGGGTTGGTCAAGTGTTGGAAGCGGTATGTAGCTTAACTTAGCAGGGATACCTTCATCTGGGTCTTACTGGTATCAGTGGCAGATCTAGCTACATTGAGAAAAATGGGAATAGTGGTATGATCAGGTCAAAACAAAGGATGAGGTCACTAGCATCATGATGGTTATAAAAGACCAGGCTTTGATCAGTTTGGGAGAGAGATCCTGAGAGAATGAGAAACCTGTGCTTAGATTGACTTCACCCACCATGCCTTAAAATAATGAACTTTTGATATTGACTGTTAGTTTGAGAGGAACCTAGGTTTTACTATGTTATCAATACACTTGCTAGTATCTTCACTGTACTTTTAGTGATTATAACCTGTGTGTATTTAGAAATGTTTATGATCTGCCTCATCATAGCTAAAGCTTTTTATTCTCTTAGACTTTTTGAGCAATAAAAATGTATTCTTTTATACCACTGTGTGTTATTGAGAAGTTTCAGTGACCACAACCCATATAAATTAATTCTTAATGCCCAGAACACTCAGCTGGATGATTTCCAAGGTCCCCTCCAGTTCTACAATTGTAAGATTGGGGGTCTGGAGAGGAGGAGGGGGAGGAGGAGGAGTGCTAAAGGGATCAAACTGGTTGGATTCCTTTGCTAGCAAATTCAGATGATATGTTGCCATGGGAACTAATTGTTAGGCCATCTTCTGGGATGACTGGGAAACAGCCAGAGAATGATCTGAAGAGGAAAAACCCATTTGAAAAAAGTCATGCCTTTCTTCCTCCCTCCCAGCTAAGAATGTTGTAATCCAGTTGTCCTCTATCAGGGCAGACTGCAGTTCCCAGTCAGGAGCTGAGAAAGACAGCTGAGTTTGGGCTCTCTGTGAAAGCATCTTTGGGGGGGGGAAGGGGGGGTTGGCAATCCTGCTACAGATCTGATGTGGACTCTGGGTGTCTGTTAGAGTGTTTAAGCTGTACCTCCACCTATGCTCAACCTGTATCTTTGTAAATAAATTCAAATCTAACAAAATGCCAATACACCTCTTGCAATTTCATTCCAAAGGAAATCCTAACTCAGCTAAACACTGTGCCCCTGGCACTTCTCTCACTGCTCAGAGAACTGGGGTGAGCATAACAATTTGTAGAGAGGAAGGACAGGGAAGTTGAGAACTCTGCCTTCTGTCTACTGCCAGTATAGTACAGTGCTTGAAGCGTGTGGGACAAGGACTGGGGAGACCTGAGTTCAGGGGAAACCCGAGTTCATATCCCCACTCTCATCCATGACGCTCACCAGGTGACCTTGGGCCAATTACTCTCTCCCAGCCTCTCCTAACTCAGGGTTAGCCTCTCCTAACTCAGGGCAACTTAGGGTTGCCCTGAGGATTACAAGTGGGAGGGGAGAATTTTCCTTGAACGCCTTGGAGAAACTATGGGATATAAATGTCATAAATGAATCAAACTTTGGGTTACTGTCAAGTCCCTTGTAGTCTGTAAGAGGCAGACTTCATCCCAGAGAGGATTTACTTTGTGTTAGTGTTTCCACTTCAAGGTGATTTTGGCACAGAGCCATAAGGCTCTTGGAACACATGAGGATATCTGCCACAAAGTGACTGCAAATGAATATACCTCACAATGAAAACAAAAAGGTTATATTTGGCTATGTGAATCCTTGCAAAGTAAGGACAATCCATGGTACTCTTCTAGGTTTTATATGCAAGCACTCCAAGAGAAATCTGTGTCCCTTTTGCTGTTCTCTGCTGCAAGGCAGAGGGAGAGAAAAAAGAGAAGGCATCAAGTCCAAGTAGTTTAAATATGGAGCAGACTCTGGAGAAATGGCTGTTCAATCAATTAAGCAACTTAAAATGTCAACAGAAAAGAAAAGCAACCAAAAAGGAAGAAAAATCCCTTCTAAGCATCTATCCCATGCATTGATTTCTAGCTAGAGGCGGATAAGTGCCAATTGAGAGTAATTTCACATGATCAGGGGAGGAACCAGTTCCCACTTGGTTAAATGAAATCATAGCAGGCAGTGACTGGGGGGGCTGATGGGACGCAGAGGAAGAGGCAATCCATTTATGGCAGGGGCAGGTGAGCACGTGCAAAGGCCCATTTGGAAGCACAGGGAGTGTTGGCCCTGAAATATAGGTTAAGGGCACAATATTATGCCTGTTTAGACAGGGAAAAAAGCCTTACAACTCCCAGCATCCCCTAGCCAGCAAAACATGCATAGGATTGCACTCGAAGGGTGTTGCCATCACCAGCTTCCATAATAATAATAATAATAATACTAATAATAATAATAACAATTTATTTCTTACCCGCCTCTCCATCTGGATCGAGGCGGGGAACAACAACATGATAAAATACATAAAACTGATTAAAACATGACACATATTATTAAAACTGCATAAAAAATCCTAAAACATCCTAAAAACATGCTTAAAACATTCTAAAATTCCACTGGATATGCCTGCCGGAAGAGAACAGTCTTTAAAGCTTTCTTAAATTCTAAAAGACTGTTAAGTTGACGAGTCTCCTCCGGCAGGTCATTCCACAGTCTGGGAGCGTCAGAAGGTCCTCTGGGTAACGGTTGTCAGCCTAGTCTTGGCTGACTGCAGTAAGTTCTTCCCAGAGGACCTGAGCATGCGGGGCGGATTGTATGGGAGAAGGCAATCCCGCAGGTAACCTGGACTCAAACCATGTAGGGCTTTAAAGGTAATAACCAACACTTTATACTTCGCCCGGAAACTAATTGGCAGCCAGTGGAGCGATTTTAAAGCTGGCGTAATATGGTCACCCCTAGATGTACCGGTGACCAACCTGGCTGCCATATTTTGAACTAGTTGAAGTTTCCGGACTAGGCACAGAGGTAGCCCTATGTACAGCGCATTGCAGAAGTCGAGCTTCGAAGTTACCAGCGCGTGCACTACCATCTTTAGGTCTTCCAACTCTAGGAAGGGACGCAGCTGGCGTATCAGCTGAAGCTGATAGTAGGCACTCCTGGCCGTCGCATCTATCTGGGCTGTCATTTGGAGCGACGGATCCAGGAGCACCCCCAAGCTGCGAACACAGTCTTTCAGTATGCATCCATACTGACATCACTTTCACCATGACGTTGATTTCGCCTACTACAACAGGGTTCATTCTTGTATGGGATTCTGAGCTCTTCTGCTCCTTCCATGGCAATCAAGAGCTAACAGGCCACTCCGGATCCTGCTACTGAAAGATCACCTGATTATTTTAAAGTAAATGTTAATCATCCATATCCTCCACATATGGGATATTGCTCTCTAAGATTTTTTTAGAATACTTTTATACCCTTCACACATTAGATGATGAAATGCTCATGCAGTGAGAAAAATTACAAGAATTCACACAAATTCCTCCAGCTCTAATAGCTCCCTTGACAAAAAAAGTATTTAAACAACACCTACAACAAAGAATTGTCTGCAAAAGAAAAAGAATATACTATATTGCCTCAGTTCTTGCTTTTAATAGAATATTTTGTGCTGTCTTAATTAGTGATGCTTATTAGCAAAGTGCCTTCAGCACTCTATAAATGAAAAGATGTTACAGAAAGTTATTTTTCATTATACTTTGTTCTTTGTGCAACTCTATACTCATTCACCATTCAGTGTCCCATATGGGTGCCACATTATATTATAGGCTCTACTTTTAAGAGTTTAATTTTCCTTGTTTGCTTTCAAAATATTGTTATGCATACTTAACCCGCAGGGTAGTGTGTGATAAATAGGAGTGCAGTCCTGCACCAAATCTGCTGGCCGAAGGGCTATGCAATTCAGCAAAAGCCCCATTATGCCAGCAGAATGCCAAATGCACCACTGCCATAATACAGCTGCTGGTGGAATGGCCAAAAGGGGGTGAATTTGTGGCTGGGAAGTGGATGGACCCGGGGAAGAGCACACTCATACCATAGCCTATTATACCCCTTCAGTCCATGGCCATGCCTCTGTGAGCAGCACAACTTCACTCCAGCCCCAGACCTGGCATGGGAAATCTCCCATCCCATTGACTTCAACAGGAGGAAGAAATTTAGAAATAGCTGCTCCTGCCTTGTCTGTGAGGAGAGAGCATAGGACAGCCTCCTGCAACCTCCTGGTGTTTTCCGGATGTGTTGGACTACGCCTTCCAACATCCCCATAATTACGATTTATTTATTTGTTGATTTGTTTATTTATTGCATTTATATCCTGCCTTTCTCCCCACCCCCAGGAGGCATACATAATCCTCCTCCTTTCCATTGTATCTTCACAACAACAACCCTGCGAGGTAGGTTGGGCTGAATTCAGACAACACATTAAGCAACTAAGGGGGAGGGGAAAAGTGTCAGTTGTGTTGCTTATTGTGTTGTGTGGAGGGTAACACGCCGCTCACAAACTACTGACGGTATGCTATTCCTCCCAAATAAGCAACGGAGAGAAACAACTGGCTTGCAAGTTGTTTAGCTCGAAGCCAGTTGTTTAAAATGTTGTGTGGAGGGGTGAGTGTGTTACAAGTGTGTGGTGAGTGGGTTAAAACAGAAGCCCATAGAGGCAGGCGGCAAGAGTGACCAAAGCGGTGGCTGCCACTCTGCTACAACTGGTGCAACTTGCAGAGGCTGTTGGGATAGAACTGGGAGGACTGAGGGAGGAGGGAGGGTGGGGAGAGGTCAAATGCTGGGTTGACTATTAGTCCACTCAATGCCAGCCTCAACCACCTACAGTAGTATAGGAACATGTTGTGTGGGAGTACCCACAAAATAACCACCTGTGAGTTGGCTACTCAACCCAACACTGACTAATGCGTTGTCCGAATTCAGCCATGTGACTGGCCCAAAGTCGCCCAGTGAGCTTCCATGGCCGAGTAGGGACTAGAACCCAGTTCTCTCAGTCCGACACTCTAACCACTACACCACACTGGCTCTCTTAAGCAATTTAACTCAAAGTAATGCTTTATATGAGCCTTTGGAAGCCAAAATCCATAGTCCCTGATCTGACTTTTCTTACCCTGCAAATATGATCTTGCAAACTAGCATAATTTGGGTTATCCGACACAAAACATCTTTGATGACAGACTGAGATGGGGTGGGTGGAATCATAGGGAGTGATGTGTGAAAAGCTTTTGTCACAGTGGGTGGTAGTCCAGGAAAGTCTATGTCATAATAAATGTGTTAATCTTTAAAGTGCAGCAAGACTCTGGGTTGTCTTTGCTGCAGCAGACTAACTTGGTTATACCCCACTACAAATCTTATGACATGATAACCTAACAGGACTGAACTTCATAAACTTCCTTTCAACTTTGTTAAACAATAAAAAGTAGGCTGACCATATGAAAAGGAGGACAGGGCTCGTGTAACTTTAACAGTTGTAGAGAAACAGCAATTTCAGCTGGCATCATTTGTATGCAATTTGTATCTGGTGAAATTCCCTCTTCATTACAGCAGTTAAAGCTGCAGGGGTCCTGCCCTCTTTTGTATCTGGTCTCTCTAGTATAGTGCCTGCACCTTTAACTGTTGTGATGAAGAGGGAATTTCACCAGGAACTAATTGCATACAAATGACACTGGCTGAAATTCCCTTTTCTCTGCAACTGTTAAAGTTACATGAGCCCTGTCCTCCTTTTCATATGATCAGCCTAATAAAAAGTAGGGTGCTGCTTCCAAGGCAGCAACTATCTGGTTCCATAAATACCAACACACACAAACGCAGCCAATCTCAATTTCAGGGGGAGATAATCACAGAAAGGAAACTGAGAAAGTCCGTGCCAAAGTCAGCTCTTGCCTGAATATAGACTGCCAAGCATTCGCCTGCAGCAGTCACAGACTGGCACCTCTCACTCATACTTAGCTAATTTTAAGAAAACAAAATTAGGGAAAACAAAGAGACGAAGAAGAGCAGAACAGAAGCATTAATGTTACTGGTGATGTAACAATGGGAATGCAACATTAGTTAGAAAACTACATGACAACTAGCAAGGCAGAGGTCCCTTCATTCCAAAAGAATTCATTTCCACAAATGATGTGAAATGAAGACCCTATTCAGATGACACGCTAAACCATGGTGGTTAAGCATTTGGAGTTGAACATGATGGTTTAGCATGTTGTGTGAACCATGGCTTAGCATGTTGTGTGACCCATTCCTAACTGTTGTGACTATAACCACAGTTTAAACATGCTACTAAGCATTTGCTACAAAAGGGTTAGCGGCCTAACCGCAGCTCAGCGTCTGAATAGGCCTAAAGAGTCTTGCTGCACCATATCCAGCCCTGCTACAAGAAAGTGTGCTGTATTTATGTGTATTCACATGGCTAAGTAAACATAAGATAGGATCAGGCATCTTGCCTGGTCTCCAGAAGTGCACATGAACTGAATTGGCAGCTTTACTCCCAAAGTGCAAATACAAGCTGACCACTGCTCCACAGCAATGCATTAATCCATTTAGGGAAATAATTGTGGAGCTCTTGCCACTCCTTAGACAAGATTTAAGTTCTTCTTCTCTTCATGGTTGCATCATCTGGAGATGAAGAGTTCCATACAACTAGCTACTTCCACCACATCCCCAACGATGTTTAGCTCAGAAACACTTGTTAAAGGAGTTCTGACTCACGGTGGCCAAAAGGACTTCATTCTATTGGCCTAAACAAAATTAGTCCAGTATTGTTCAGCCACTGTGTGAACAGAGTGCTGGACTAGATGGACTCTTGGTCCGATCCAGCAGGGCTCTTATTTTCATAAAATAATAAAACTCAGGCCTCACAGTGGGGAAACGTAGTTGGAATCCCCAACATTTTAAAATGTGATCTCTGTCTGTATGTGTTTTGTTCTCTCTCTTTTTTTCCTCTCCTTTTGGAGGCTGTACACACAGTTTCTCCAACACTGGCTGATATGCCTCTGACAGTGTAAAACTCCAAACAAATGCGATTCTATCACCCTGCAGCAAGGCTAGCATTGTGTGGAATGGAGATGCTTTAGTATTTCTGGTGCCAGTAAAGCAGCAAATGAAAGTAGTGCTTGGGCCAAAGCAGATGAGACACCATTCACACCATTACCAATTGCGTGAATGGCTTTTTAAAAGTAAATTGAAGGCGCAGGGACCCTGATCTGGATTGGAACCATGGTGTAGGGAGATAGGGGGGCTTTAAACTTACCTAGGCTGACCATATGAAAAGGAGGACAGGGCTCCTATATCTTTAACAGTTTAATAGAAAAGGGAATTTCAGCAGATGTCATTTGTATATAAGCAGAACCTGGTGAAATTCCCTCTTCATCACAAAGTTAAAGCTGCAGAAGCCCTGCCCTCTTTTGTACATGGTCAAGAGACAGGGCTCCTGCAGCTTTAACTGTTGTGATGAAGAGGGAATTTCACCAGGTTATATATGCATACAAATAACACCTGCTGAAATTCCCTGTCCTTTGCAACTGTTAAAGATACAGGAGCCCTGTCCTCCTTTTCATACGGTCACCCTACCTTACCCCTCTGCTGTAGACCCAAACCACTTCAATGGGATATCCATCCCCAGTGCAAAGAACAGGTGCAGGGGACCCTATCTGGATTGGGACCACAGCCCACCACCAACTACCGTAGTGTCCCAATCCAGATTGGGGTTCCTGCACCTGCCATTTAATTGTATGAGGCAATTCACAGACCTACCAATGGCATGAAAGGTGTCATGTCTAGTCTGGGGCCCCTTTCTCTGACGGGAAAGCCCACCCTAGACTTGAGTGTTCAGAATAGGTAAATAAAAAGGATTGTATCCATTGCAGGCAAAGGGTCTAAGGCCACCACAGCAGAGCTGAGAGCCAAACCAGAGGCTTTTTGATTCGCAGCTCACTCTTTTTTGAACAGTGATACAGAGCTGATGTAAAGTAAGGGCTAAGAAGCAGACTTGTCCCCTATGTTCATCTCACCCAACATCTCACGAAGACAATGCATAACTAAAAACTCAGCCATGTAGCCTCCTCCTATGCTGCAAAGGCTAAGGTTAAGACATCAGCTCTAGAAGCTCCCTAGTATCAGATATCTGACTGGAATTCTGCTGTGTTCGTTCCCTGGTCCCAGAGATGACACTGGTTTCTGTGTGTGTGACTTTTCTTATCTATCTATCTATCTATCTATCTATCTATCTATCTATCTATCATATTTCTATCCTGCTTTTTTTCCCTCTTGCAAAGAATCTAAGGCAACTGACACGGTCCTCCTCCTCTCCACTTTATCCTCACAACACCCAGTGAGGAAAGTTAGGTGAGAGTCAGTGACTGGTGGGGACTAGAACCTGGATCTCCCGAGTCCCAGTCCAACACTCTAACCATTATTGAGATATCAAGTTCTGAGGGAATGTTTCCCAAGCTTAATGGAGATAATGTCATCACGATCTAAAGGGAAAGCATTCCTAATGCCAAAGATTTGTACGGCATCTTGAATAAGCTGAACTGTACTTTAGAACTTGCTTTAAAATAACCCATCAGTCATGACTCAGTCAGATGGAAAGCCAGGATTAAAAAAAAAAGACTATGTGCAATATCTGGAATACAGTGCCATCATTAACACAAACAAACTGTTCTCTTCTTCATCTTTGCATCAATTTATTATAGTGTCAGGAATGATGCAACATTTCCTTGGTAAATCCCACTGGCAGCTGATTCGAGCATGTCTTTATCTGGCATGTTTCTTCTCAGGCTAAAGGATACCAGATGCACTGCTTCTTGCTAGAAGAGTCAGGGAGTTTGAGGAGATTTAAGGGAGAAGGATTTGGTAGACCACTACTATCTCGCCAAATGAAAATGAATGAACAGACAGAAAACCAATAAGTAAATGTGCAGATGCTATTTTGATATCACTAAGGACTTGGAGCAGCCCCTCTGCTTTGCAACATTTAATATCTAACTAGATTTAGGCTATGCTGTAGGTGTGCAGTTAAAATACGAATGAACTTTAAATAGGCAAATAGATAAACTTTGTGATATTACTGGAAAATGCATGCGGACAGATCCTACACATCAGGGGTTCCCAACCTTTTTAGACCCATGGGCACATTTGGGAATTTGAGAAACTGCTGTTGAGGGGGCACCACATAATGGCTGCCATGGGGACCTGGCTAGTCAAGGAATGGTGGTGGGGAGAAATAGAGAAGAGAGAGGCTGGGACAGAGGGGGAAATGGAAAGAGTTGCTTCCTGGCCCACCCATGAGTTGCTTCCTGGCCCACCCTTCCTGGGCGAATAGAATCTTCTTCCATCCACCCAAACCTTTCCTCTTTGTGCACTGCCAGTTTCTAGATTGCTATTTCTCTCTCCCGCCCTCTTTTCTCACTATTTCTCTCCCTTTCCCATCCCTAGGCTTCTTCTTCCTCTCCCTTCCCAGCCCCTAACCTTGCTCTTTCTCTCCCACTCACCCTTCTAACTTGCTGTTTCTCTCCTCTCTCAGCCTCTAATCTCACTATTTCTCTCCCTCCACCTTTACCTCACTGTTTCCTCCCATGCCTAACCTTGCTCTTTTTCTTCCCTCTCCCTCTCCGCCTTGTTTTCTCTTCCTGACCACTGAACAGCTGATCAGTGGCATGTTCAGGAACAAGAGAGACAACCTGATGCTGTAACTTTTTGTCAATTTTTTTATTTTAAAACTTAATTTTTAAAAAAGCTAGCACCATCCACTATGGTTTGGAATTCACTTGTTTGGAACTAACATTAGCTAATATCAACTATGGTTTGCTGGGAACAAATAACATGGCAAGCTGTTATTAAGGATAAACAGAAGCAAACATTTCAGTAGTCTTTGTAGCCATGTAGCCAGAGGAAGGGGGGGAAGGGGGACTCATAAGCACAAGGTTCGCTGAGGATGGTTCCATCTGAGTGTGGTCATTCTCAAAAATTGGTCAGAAAAAAGAGAAATGGGTTCGCAGGATGCAAATTATTTATTTTCACAAAGTCCAGCACATTTTGGCCTGTACTTTATTCAAAGGCTTTCCTTTAATCTTATGTAAACCGTATACAAATATAATAAATAATAAATAATAAAATAATAATAGGGGGTTGTTAGGAGATAGTGCCTGCAGAATTTCCTCTAGCAAAATAATTGACTCCTGGGATAATCTATGGCAACTGACATGTTTCGTTTTGTTTTTTCATTTTTTCATCCTCAAAAATGAAAACAAAAAGAAAACAAAATTGCAGGGGAGAGGGCAGGGAGTGAAGAGCTTTGCAGGTGCCATTGGATGTAGCTGTGGGTGCATTTTTGTTCAAAAGTAAGTCCCACTATGTTAAATAGGGATTACTACCAGGAAAATGTGCACAGGATTGCAGCCTTAAGTAGAAGGGGGAAGGAAGATACGTTGCTCAGTGAAAAATCAGAAGACAAATTCAGTAATTGAAGGGTGGATGGGTATCTATCAAAGAATAGAAATGTCCCCAGTTCTTCATTCAGAAACCCTCCATGACTGGAGAGAATGGATTTTTTCTGACAGATAAATTAAGCTTTTGAAATCAAATAAATGAAAGGGCAGAAGCAGAGGAATGGAGGGATGAGTAGTTAATGGGACAGAAAAAGAAGAAATTGTGCAAGAACCAATGAGTTTGAACACTCCTCAGTTCAAACCTCTCAAGTCTTGACTGTACATGACACTTGAAGTACTCAAGTTTTTATATTTCCCCATTGAACCCAATGCAATTCTGCTTGTCTTTTGACTCAGCCCAGTACTTCTACTTCTCATTTGACCCAGCACCAGAGGAGGCTTAGCTCTTATGGACATGGGATTGAAAATGGGGTTTTCCTCTTGCAAAGAGTTCCAACCTTTTGAGAATTACTGTCTCTTTGCAGGTACAGTTAGAGTTGAATAAAACAATATCTAAGCTGTGCTGGGGCCACATTGTGAATGATATGAAGGGAGAGCAGCAAGCCTTGCAGCAGATTGCTGCTCTCCCTTCATGGTGCCACTTTAGGCTCAAGTGTGGGAATATAGGAATGTAGGAAGCTGTCTTATAGGGAGTCAGACCACTGATGGTCCATTTAGTCCAGCATCGTTGACTAAATGGCGGCAGCTCTCCAGGGTTTCAGGAAGGAAATTTTCCAGCCCTACCTGGCAATGCCGGGCATTGAACCTGGGGCTGTCTGCATGCCAAGCACCTGCTCTACCCTAGAGCCATGGCCCCTCCCATCTTGGTGGGACAGGAAACAAAATGCTCTAGCACTCTGCCCCTGGATTCAGCCAAATGGCCACCTGGGGATGCTGCCGAGTTGTGTCTTAGCAAATTCACCCCTTGGATTTTAAAGTGCAAAGGAACACAATGCACTTTAACCTTCAACTGCAAGCCTCCAAGTGGCAATTTTTACTGAGACCTCAGTAGCAAGCAGGACAGTGGTGAGGGAGAAACTGCACATTGGAGGGGAGCGTGGCCAGGGTGGTGTGGGCCATCCTGGAGAGCATCTTCTCCAGAGTCCCCTCTATCCTGGCAGTGCTCCTCAGTACTAACGACATCATACTTAACACACCTATGAGAGCATCTAGAACAAACTGTAAAAAGGAAAAACAAATCTCCAGTGTCAGTTTGAGGACAACCTCTTTAACCGCCCCACCCCGATTTGCAACAACTTGAGATTGGAAGTGGATTTCCAAAAAGCACCATCAAAACCATTTCCCTTCACATTAGTAGACACATTCATCCTGCAGTACTTTTCTCAAGCCCTACTAGATCATGCTCAACTCCCACTGGGTTCCTCCAGAGTTTGGCATGAAAGGCAGCCAGGAGAGAAACCCGAGAGTCTCCACATACAAGCCTGAGTTCAACATCTGGACTGTTTGCGCACATATCGGAGCTTCCTGCCACAAGTGAGCCCGGCTATGCAATTCTACCTGTGGCCGCCTCAAAGTACAGCAGCGTCCCTCCTTCCTCCTCAGTCCTAACCATCTTGGAGCATCCTAGCTGCCTTCTCAGTAGAGTATCAGTTTGCATCAGTTGGGAAGGTACCATCCCCAATGAAGGGGGAGGCTCCCCTACTATTGCCACCGGCTTTGCAAGGAACAAGCCACAACATGTAAGAAACGGGAGAGCTCCCTTTTCGTAGCCAAATTTCTCTCTCACAAGCCACAGCCGAGCCCTATGAGCTTTGCAGACAGCGGAAGAACACCCCCTTTTCTGGTGTGCCGCCCCCCTTTCCCAAGGCATCCACTGGGTCCGCTCCCCAGGTGGATGTTTGCACGTTGGCGTGGAGATGAACGCCGCTCACAGCCAAACTCGCCTTCGTCGCCGCCTCCTGAGGTTGGCGATTGGACGGGTGGAGAAATTCGGGGCTCCGATTGGGCCCGGTTGGGCTGTCGATCCGACTGCCCCGTTTCAGGCTCGGTTGCGTCGCAACGTGGGGATGCTGCTCTCTTTGAGACGCGGCAGAGCAGCAGCGACGAAGAGGCGATGGTGTTGCCAGAGCATCGCTGCAAGCCGCGCGCGCAGGACGGGCGTAATAATAGCAGCGGCAGCAGAGGCAGCAGCAGCGGCTTCGCAGTCCTACGGAGGACAATGTAAAGCGCGGGCCATGCAGCCCGTGTAATGCAATAGCAGCCCTCAAAGCCAGGAGGAGGAGGGGGAGAAACTCCGGGCTGCTCCGCTCCCTTCATTCATTGCCTGCCGTGGTCGGATTATCATTGTTGCGGAGAGGGCATTCCGGGCTGCTTTGCAGCGCGCAGAGCCCGGGGGAAAAGGGAGGTGTCGGCGGTGAGGGAGCGGGCGAGCCATAGTACCCCCCCCCCCGCCACCTCCCCTCACGGCGGCCGGGAGTCTTGCAGATGTCTCCCCGCCGTTGCCTGGATGCCTTTATCCCTTCCCGCCGAGAGCTGGCGGGAGGCGGCCGGGCTCCTTTCCGGGGCGAGCGCTAGGAGCGCCCCCCTTCCCCACATCCTCGGCGGGCACCTCGCGGCGCCCGCGTCCTCCTCCTCCTCAGTTGGCGCGCCCTGCCGGACAACGCCAGACCGAAGTTTGCGCGCCAGCCCGGAGACGCCAAAGTTGCCGCCGCTGCAGGTGACGGACGACGGCCGGTGGGGAGAGGGCGTAGCTCCGGCGGGAGCGGCCCTGGGGGCGACATGAGCTACAAAGGGCCGAGTGGGCGGCCGGGTTAGGCGCGGACTCCTCGCGCTTGTCGTCTCCCCCCATCCCTCGCCGCCTTCTTCCTCCTCCTGCGGGGTGCCCTTCGCTCTCCCCCCGGGGGCAGGCTGACCCCCCGGGAATGCTGCCTGGAGGATGCTGTGGTTCCCGGTGAAGAAGATCCGGAAGCAGTTCAAGCTGCTGCTTCTCCTGGTGCTCCTCACCTTCGCCGTGTGGTTCACCTACCTGCACATCAGCCTGGTGCGCCAAGGCAAGGCGCTGCGCCTGCACTTCGCCTATGGCAGGGGTAAGGATGGGCCGGCCCGCGAGGCCCCGGAGTAGGTGCTTCGCCACCCTTCCGACTCCGGGATGGGGGGGGGGGCGGTTCTCACCCCAAAGGGGGTCTTCTTGTCTAGCCCTTGTGCCTCCAGGTTTTAAATCAGTCAGGGCATCGTCTCTTTCTTTCCTCCCTCGCCTACTTTTGGATCCAAACTATGAGTACCCTGAACAACACTTGCACAACTGCTTGCTCTCCTGCCCTGGAGTAATTAGTCAAGAATAATCCCCCCGTTTTAAATATTGATATGTGCTAATGTATCCGAAAACCCATAATGGCATATAGAAAGAGGAAGGGCAGGTTGTGATAGGATAGGACAATTAAGCTGTATGGAACACACTTTCAGAATGTGTGTGCTTCATGCCTCCAAAGAGTCTAATTTTTTTGTACTTCTTGCATACAGGTTGCCAGCCCCTGAAAGGCATTTCATAGATTTTCCCATGTTTCATTTTCAATGACTTCCTGCCCTGGAGGGAATATTTGTAACATCCTTGATAGACTCTCAGACCCTCTTTGTGATGTCTGGCAGCTCTGAACTTTTAATTCCTGAGGCTGCACACAGTGGCTGTAAAACCCCATTCGTACAATGGGACTTGCTTCTGAGTAAACTGCCCAGAGAGCTTCGGCTATGAGACGGTATATAAATGGAATGAAATAAAATAAATAAATAAACAAACGAACAAACACATACAGTGTCAGGCTTTGAAGCCTTAGCCTAGTATGTGAGAAAATCATTTGGTCCCTTTTCCCATAATGCTTGGATGGGGACGTGTGGCCCTCCACATGTTGTTGGATTGAAATTCACATCATCAACTTCTTCCATCAGCAACACCTATCTGTCACTGATGCCGTCCTGTTGTCACTTGAAAGGTGGAGCTCTTGGAGTTGGGGGAGGTTAAGATCTCTTCACCCTATTCCATTTTGTAATGTCTTCATGCCGTAAGATTTTGTTCTGTAACTTCTAAAGAGGTGTCTGAAAGAGACCATGTGCTGGTATTCATAAACACAATCAGTGATTATTTGAATTGATCTCAATTCAAGGATAACTGCCAAGCCTTTATTTTGTGCCAAGCCCTTGATCTCTTAAGGGGCTCACATTCTCCCAGTTACTCAGAATGTCCCCTTTTTAGATGGAGAATAGATGTTGGAAACTGTGCAACCCAATCCTATATGCATGTTTGCTTTGAAATAAGCCTTGCTGTATTCAATGGGACTTGCTTCCAAGGAAGTGTACCTGGGATTGCAGCCTTCATCTTGCCTCTCTGGACCCAGATTGCCAGACAGAAGAGCTTCTGTGTAGTTAGCTAGCTTCCACAGCTCAGGTCAGGCACTTGGTTATAATTGCCAACAAACTGTCCAAATCCTCCAGGTCTTTAGTCTTTGTGGCGAAGTGTTTGTAGCAGCAGCTCAATATTTCTTTAGAGCAGGGCGATGTAATCATTTCTGAATCCAGCGCACAGAGCTCCACTGTATATGCTGGGGAAAGAATTCCAAAGTACATGGAAAATCCAGCTCGCTCTCTAACCAGGTCAGTTGCCAGGTTTTGTACAGGCTTGTTCAAAGAGAGTCCTTGTAGCAATATAGCAACAACTTGTTCTTTATGCCAGTGGAATCTTGTGAGTGACAAATGGGGTGGGGGGCTTGCACTTGTAGTGATCGAGGCAGGATGGTAGAGCGCATCTTACTGTGTTGATAGTTTGCTGGCTCGTGCTGGCTAACATGTGACGTTTTATGTCAAATCGCATGGAAGAAACAGTATAAAGGCAAAAATTAATCAAATGGGTTGGGGAACATCTTGTGTTTCATTTCAAAATGTAATTTTAAAATGTTGCTTTCGATCTTTGACTAGCATGAACAAGAATCTCACAATTGTATATTTCCAGTTACAGGTGTGAGTGTGATAATTTGTACATATCTTGCCAAACAGGAAATAATGCTGAGCCATGCACAGCTGGCAAATTTGCAGTATTCAAGTCTTATTCTGGAATTGCTAAATCCAAATACAAGGAACTCAATCCTCCTTTCACAAATCCTGCAATGGGCTTTGAATTGGTTATATATATTGAATAATACTAAAGGAAACTTTGTATATAGCTTTTGAGCCTGTAGAACCCTCTGAAAAGGCATTTTCAAGCTTAGATTAGAGACAGACTAAAACATGCTTTAACTTTTTAAATGAAAGCTAAGTTTTGGAGCTTTCAGAGTGTCCAGGAAAGAAACATGAAAGGCTGCATGCAAAAGCTGTATGTTGCTTTAGCCAAGAGATTTTTAGAGCCCATTTGGAATTCCTTGCTGATACTGAAATATCTTTGTGTGAGGATCACTATTGTCCTCTGTAGTAGGGCAACCTTTTTATCTTTTATTTTAATTCGAGGTCTCTTTTGCAATGGAAAAAATAGTGCATTCGTGACAACTGCTTCCAGCACACAAGATCTCAGACACTACAAAGCACTGGCTGTGGACAATTGCCTGTATTATAAGAGCAAAATCATACCATGGAAGGTGATGGAAATATAATTTAGCATATTTTGAATTTTCAGCTCTTTTCAATTTTTTAGGTACCTTGAAAAATATGGGGTTGTTTTACCTCCATATAGTTCTCTTGTAAAAATAAATGCTTTCTTTCTTGAAGGGGAAATGTGATTTGATAGTATTAGATTTGGTTATCCTTTTCTTTCCACTAGTAAAAACTTCCAACTTTGCTGGTATTACTTAAGATATTTTATGCCACTGTGGTCAAGAAGTGAATTAGGCATGTCAAACTCTGACCTTCCTGTTGTTAAAGGACCCTTTGAAGATTTTTTTGGTAAAGTATTAAACCCTATTCCTAAACAACAGGTCACTACTCTTATGACCATTATAAAAATACTTGTTTGAAATAATCAAGGGAGAATTGCATGTCTAAAGTTGTACATTAATAAAAATCAAACATGCTTTTTTTTCAGTCCTTGGCTGAAGTGAGGATATGTGAATATTTCCCAGAATTGCTTTTCTTTCCATTGCAGATGGAGATTTGAGTCTAGGAGGATTTTTAAGCGGAAGTTGTAGGTTTAAACACTGAGCCTATTCTAGAGATGATTGTTGGGTTTGTACCAAAATTCTCAACAAACCTTTTATTGAGCAACCTAATGAATGAATGTTTATTGAACTGGCATCCTTGTTTGTGTGTGTTGTGCTGGATTTTGGGATCAATTTAAAAAGTGATTTCTTGAGTAATCACTGGCGAGTACTTGAGAACCCTGTTCCTCCTGTAGGCAAGCATAACTGTGCTGTAGTAGCTACAGAACTATCCTACATAACAGATGTGGGGCCAAGTCTGTTTTGCTATGGTGCTTACCAGTGCAAATCCCATTAGAACTGCTCCATATAGTTAAAAAAATGCATAGAGTTGAGCTATTATAGGCAGGTCAGTGGAGGTCAGAATGCCTCATTTGGTAGTAGTGAATCTTGGATCAAGATGGAAACATCCTTGGTCACCCTGATGGACAATGGATGCCAGGGACTGGATGTGGGGGTGCAACCCTTTTGGACCTATGCTCATCAACCATGGTATCTTCCTGTTCCAGCGGTCTGCCCAGGGCTTAGGAAGCACGGCACCATAGTGGTTCCAGTTTGTTTCAGAAGGCAGTGTTGGATGATTTCTATTCCTCCCCTTGACCTTTGGCTTGTGGGGTGCTACGGGATTCCATCTTCTCCCCAATGCTCTTTAAAGACTATTTGAAGCTGTTGGGAGAAATCATCCAGAGGTTCAGGTTTCAATGTCATCAATACGCTGATGGCTCATAGTTCTACCTCTCGTTTCTACTCAACAGCTACAGGGGAGGCTGCAGTACTCCTGAACAGGTGTCTGGCTCTGGGACAGAAATTGAAAAGATGGGAGGTTCTGTGGGTTGGGAAGCTTCCTGATCTGGATAGTGATGTACAACTAGAACTGGTTGGAATAACACTCTCTCCAAACGCCCTGATGTGCTGCTTGGGGGTGCTCCAGGATTTGTCGCTGCCACACAGGTGGCTGCAATGGCTGGGATCATTTTTTATAAGCTCCAGTATACACAGGTATTCAAACTATGGTTACCTCCAAAGTAGACACCTTCAATGTGCTTTATGTGAGGCTGCCTCTCAAGTTCGTCTACAAGCTTCAGCAGGTGCAAGATGCAGCAGCCTGTATGCTGATGAGGATCCAAATAAAAGTTCTGGTCTTCATTTTGAAAGCCCTTAGTGCCTTGGGACCTTCACCCATACAATCCTGTCAGTATGCTACACAGGGCCAGCAGTACCAGTAGGCAGAGTACGGCAGCTGTCTCTGGGAGCAGATGCTGGGGAGTAAGGTATTGGATGACAGAGCTATGTGTGTCATGTGGTTTGCCCTGTGCCCCCGAAGCTAGGCCGTTGCCCTCAGGAGGATACTGTTCCATTACCAGTGTTGACATAGGATTCAACTGCCAGTCTAGCCAACATCTGTACATGGAATTGTCCTTTGCCTCAAGCAAATATATTGCATTGGCCCTGAATTGCTAAGATCTCCCTTGGGGTTCCTTTTCAAGTGCCTGCCATTAAGACCAGTAATTATGACTTGCACTAGAAACAGGGTCTTCTCGGCAGTGCTTCCAAATCTTTGGAACTCCCTCCCAATTGACCTAAATTTTACCTCTTCAGTTCTGGCATTTAGGTGGGCCTTGAAGACCTTTCTCTTTAAATTGATTCCATATGTTGATAGAACAGCATCGCAAGCAATTTCTGGACATCTTTCCTGATGTGATCACCTGTAATTTGTACCTTATTGCTAGCTTCTTCTGTTCATTATTTTGTGTTGAGTGTAGCCCTAATAACTGGCTGAAAATGTTTAAAATAAATAAATTGGTGGTGTCATAAAATCAGGGTTGATTTGATTTAAATAATAATTTCAATCATGATTTAAATCGCTTCTCTGAAGGACTCAATTTTAGTGATTTAAATCGCAGTTTAAATCACTAGTGAGGAGGATTCTAGTTAATCACCATTTTTTTAGTAGAAGCACATTATTGTTTAATATAACCTTAATACATATTTAGAGTTGTAGGTTTCATTAGAAGATACTGTAAGTACACATTAAGCATTTATTTTGAATTGTTTTCAGATTAATTTTCATCAAAAAATGGGATAATAATTTGGTCATTTTAGTACTAAAGCAGGATGAACTTGTGAAATCATTCAGGAGATGAACCAACTCCAACTGTTCAATTAATCTTGCTATTTTTATCATTATGTGCCAAAATCACCACCACCAAGCAGGTTTTTAAATTGTATTAATAATATTGTTTTTATTCTTCTGGTTAGTTTTCTTCTTCAACAAACAGTAATGTTAACAAAACACACACATAGATTCTTGAATGGTTAACTATTTCAGTGTTTAGATAAATGTAAAGTTCTTTAAAACTAAAATAAAATTTAGGAATAAATAGGGTGACCAGATAAAATCCAGGTCAGGGCTCATATAACTTTAACAGTTGTAGAGAAGAGGGAATTTCAGCCAGTGTCATTTGTATGAAATTAGTTCCTGGTGAAATTCCCTCTTCATCACAAAAGTTAAAGTTGCAGGGGCCCTGCCTTCTTTTGTATATGGTCACTCTAGTATAGTGCTTGCACCTTTAACTGTTGTGATGAAGAGGGAATTTCACCAGGAACTAATTGCATACAAATGACCCTGGCTGAAATTCCCTTTTCTCTACAACTGTTAAAGTTACATGAGCCCTGACCTGGATTTTATCTGGTCAGCCTAGAATAAAGACATAAGAAAGGCCATCCATGCTGGGTCAGACCAAGGGTCCATCTAGTCCAGCATTCTGTTCACAAAGTGGCCAATTTCAGCAAGTGCAGAAACAAACTTTCCAAATGGGGTCTCTCTTATGGCCTGCTGCTGTCATACTAGGTATTTCCCTTCTACAGTGAAGGATACATGCAGCAGATGTTTCCTCAGGAGTCAGGACTGCATGGATATGTTCTGTTCACTTCTGGTTTCACTTTCTATTCTCCTCCCCTATCCCTTGCCTTTATATCCAGACTCCTCCTCCTTGTTCAGACCTACTCCATCTCCCCAAATTATCTATTCATTGACCTTCTCTATCCTTGCACTTAGAGAGGGGGAAGAGGGAGAGAGTGCATTCACTTCTGTAAATCACCTGCAGTGCAGAATAGGACTGATCAGGTTACCTCCCAGCTCCATAAAGTGTTGTTGACATATTCATAGAATGTAATTAGTATTATTCATGATGATAACTTTGGCCAAGCTATTTTTTTACTAATTGTTTTAAGACTTTTTCAAAATCTGATTTTTTTTTTAAACGATCTTTGAACATTAAAAAAAATCACTGATTTTATCAGCCCTGCATAAAATTGACCTATGTTGCTGGCTGCATCAATGCAACACCTTGAGTACATTGCAGTATTGGTAGTGCCATGTGTTGTAATGCTTCCCTGGCATTACTGTTCTTGTATGTAATCCTGTGTTGTGATCAGTCATATATAGGATTAGACTTTAGTCTAGAATGTTTGAGGTGGAAAGGAATTGAACTTTCACTTGTTCTTGCAAGCTGTAGAGAGAAAAGATCCCTACAGAAAATAAATACATTGTTGTTCACTAAACTGCCATGAATGTCAGCTACTTAATGATGCTCTTTACCAAAATTATTTGAATTTTAAGATTATGTATTTTGATAGTATGTGTGTTCAAATGCTTGTTAAGTTGTTAATTGAATTTGGCTTATGCACATCCTGAAATTAAATGTGTTTATTTTCCCAGTACCTGAGTCTTTCAACCAACATATGGGAAGAGGTGGAGGAGAGAAGGAAATTAAAAATGCTTTTGTAAAAAGCAGTGAGGGCACATTTTCCCACCACTCTGGGTGAGCTATCTTCTCAGCTTCAGGATCAAGTATAAATGACAGACCAAAATAGCATGCAACTCTACCTAGAGCCAAAGTTATCAGCTTGATCTCTTTTGAAGATTTTGTTACAGCTTGCAGCCAAATATATGTACTCAAGTTGGCCAAAAAAAAAAAAAAAAGATATGGGCCTAAACCATGTTTCTCAAAGCCTGCATGAAGATGGCCAACTGCTAGAGGAAGCTCAAGTTTTGCTTCCCCCCTCCCCTGACATCATTTTAATAGATGTTTTTAGTGAATCATAAAAAAGATTCAGCAATAGAAGATATGGAAGCTGTCATTTTTCATCTTCACATATTCCTTTCCCCCACCAAAACCTTTCTAGGCAATATCTGTGTTGGTCTCTGCTGGTCCCACTGAGATCCAGTTCTCATTTAGGATATACTAAATGAAGGACGTTTGAATAAAAAGTGGAGGCTAAGGATTAAATTGTTTTGCAGTGTTTAAAGCAGTTAGTACGTGCAGTAGGAAGAGTAACTTGGTACAGGACTTATTAGCTTTGGATGTAACAGAGAGATTTGGGTGCAAAAGGGTTACAAGTAGGGGTAGGAATGTTGCCTAGCAACTAGGTACAGCCAAATAGCTTTCCTTTGCTGCAGCTTTATTGTTGCAGTTATTGTTATTATTTACTGCAGCTTTATTGTTAAACTTTTGATTGACTCCTTAACGCTGGCCAAGCCCTTCACTTTCTGGATGCAGTCTGCATTATTCAGTCACTGGCTAACATTCAGTCACCATGCTAAATCAGACCAAAGATCCATTGAGTTGAGTGTTCTATTCACACAGTGGCCAATTAGCTGCCTGTGGAAACCCACAAGTAGGTCATGAGTGCAACAGCATCCTCCCACTTATGTTCCCTGCAACTGGTGTACATAGGCACAGTGACTTTGATGCTGGAGGTAGCATATAGCCACAAGTCATTCAAATTGGTGACCATCGCTACATCTTGTGGTAGTGAATGCCATAGATTAACCATGCGCTGTGTGAAGGAATGCTTTCTTTTATTTGTCCTGAATCTCCCACCTTCATGGGATGATCCTGTGTTCTAATATTATGAGAAAGGGAAAAAATGTCTCCCTATCCACTTTCTCCACAACATTAATAATTTTGTATACCTGTATCATGTCTCCCTTCCCTCACCTTTTCTCTAAGCTAAACAATCCCAGTGTGGTGTAGTGGCTAGAGTATTGGACTGGGACTCGGGAGATCCAAGTTCTAATCTCCTCTCTGCCGTGGAAGCCCACTGGGTGACTTTGGGCCAGTCACAGACTCTCTTCACAGGGTTGTTGTTGTGAGAATAAAATGGAGAGGAGGAGGATCGTGTACGCCGCCTTGAGTTCCTTACGGAGGGAGAAAAAAAGCCAGATATAAATGTAAATAAATAAAATAAACTTTCCTCATAGAAAATTTGCTTCAGCGTCTTGATCATTTTAGTCTGCATTTCTTACAACTCTAAATACCCTTTTTAGGTGCAGTGACCAGAACTGTACACGGTATTCCAAGTATGATCAACCATAGATTTGTATAAAGGCAGTATGATATCAGTAGCTTTATTTTCAGTTCCTATCCTAATGCCTAACATGGAATTTGCTTTTTTCACAGCAGCTGCATACTGGCTAGACATTTTTATCAAGCTGTCCACAACAACCTCAAGATCTCTTTCTTAGTCAGACACTGCTAGCTCACATCACATGTATATGCAAAGTTGGGGGGGGTTTTGGCCACCATGCATTACTTTACATTTGCTTACATATTCATCCAGTTTTGAGAAATCCTTTTGTAGCTCTTCACAATCCCTTTTTGTTTCAACCACCCTACATAATTTGATCTCATCTGCAAACTTGGCCACCTCATTGCTCATTCTTAATTCGAGATCATTTATGAACAATTTGAAAAGCATTGGTCCCAATACAGATGCCTGTGGAGTCTCACTATTTACATCCCTCTGTTGGGTGAATTTGCCATTTATTGCTACTCTCTGCTTTCTGTTCTTTAACTAGTTACTGACCTTTCCTTTTACTCCATGATGGCTAAGTTTGCTTAGGAGTCTTTGGTGAGGAACTTTGCCAAATGCTGTCTAGGCTATACCACTTCAGACTGCTGGTGCTGTCTCAGGTGACTGAATGTTTATTCATGCAAACTATTCTCTTTGCATAGAAAACAAGATGTCAGGGAGATATGTGGAGCAAAAATATTTTTTGAAGGAGCATTTGGTCATGTGACAATACCCACACATACATTCCTTCTGCCATCTGAAGTGATACAGCCCAGACACAGATTTATAACCTCCTTAAGAAGTAGGCCTTGGTCACATTTTATGATCTTTTTATCCCTTGGGAACCTTTAAATATGGGTTCCGTATAGCCAGCATTCCTTCCATCGATCCAGAGATGAGTAAACACCATCTATTGAGCCCATTAATTACATATTTGGGGCTTTAGTTGTCTTCATCTTGATTTATAGAGGAGACAGTGACATTCGTTTAGGAACTGGTTTCTTAGTGATGGTCAGTGGAAGTGTTTTGATGTTGCCATTTTAAACTTTGTGTGCCAGCTCTTAGACATGGGTAGAGGACATTCAAATGTACTGCAGCATTTTAAATGTGATTGGACCCTTACATGGACCCTTATCTGTGTAGTGAAACGGAGTGTCCATTGGAAGACATAATGGAATATTCTGTAGAAGTCAGAGCCATTGACATCACTGGGTTTCAGTTCAGCTGCTTCTACAGTGGTTTTGTTATTGACTACATCTGCTGCTATGGAGAAGAGGATGTGGATAATCAAACACCCATTATTGCACGTACTCTGCACACATCCTGTTCTTAGGCATGCAAGTGTTCAGAAAGAAACACTGTCAGTGTTTCTCATAACAAAACTTTGCTTAGTAAGATCTTAGAATTGTCTTCCAAATCTGGTAGCTGGTGTGCTTCTTTTACTCAAAGTGGTACCTACAGTGGTAAGGAAACACCACAGCCTGATTTAGCTTAATGATAGTGCAACTGGATGAATTATGATTTCAGAACTGCGTGTAGCTCAAATGTGATCCTTCCCTTTTTGACCTCCCTTTATGGCATAAAGTTAAGATTGCGCTGGGGCTTTGCAAAAGTTCATCCTTGGAGAACAGGGATAGATACAAGGCTGGGACATCTGTTGATCAAATTTGCAAGTAGCACAAAGTTAGGAGAGCTTGTAAACACTCTGGGGAATAAAAATAGCATTTAAAATAATTTGGAGGGAATTAGTTTGGAGCGAAGACAAAATTTTAAAAGACACATCTAAAATATTACTCATGGTTAAAAGCAATCTAACTTGTAAACTAAAAAAAATGGCCCATTTTCTCCAGCTGTCTCTCTAAGTAGGAATAAGGCAACAGTATCATGCTATTGCACCACAAAAAAAGGTAGTAATTCATGTTTTAAAATGTATTTCTGAACATTCATTATCAAGAACATGCCATGTCTCTATGATTGTGCTTAAGATTAGCCAGGCTTCTGCAGGATCACTCTTGTTTTTGTTTTGATTGTCATGCAACCATAAGAAATGTTTGTAAACAGTAAAGACTGTGAGGAGTAATGGCAGAGTAGCAAAGAGTTTGTAATTCAACATTGTGAAGAGACTAAATACTTTTAGCCCAGATGAAAGAGAGGAATGAAACATGATTCAAAACATATCCTCTTGATAGAACAAAACTACCAAGGCCTGGCCTACATATGCAGCAGAATGAGATGATAGAATGGACAGTAGTACATCACTACTGCAAATGTTTTAGTGTACATTAAAAAAAAATCTCCCTGCAAGCAAAAGCCCAAATCCTAATACATCATGGAGAATGGTACTAGCTCTGCATGCTTCCTTCCTATGCTATTCCCACCCCCTTCAAATTGCAGGGAGTTCGTTATACACGAAAACATTCAAAATCGTGATCCTCAACTGCAGTATAAAATTTACTCTACCACTTCATTCTCGCTTCATTCTGCTTCATGTGTAGACCAAGCCCAATTGTTTCCCTTGTCTCTAAAGGTAGGAGTGATTAAACTGATGGAAGAAAAAGCAAGTCAAATCGAAGAGGTTATGCTTGAATTTGGAAGAGAAAAAGCTAAATGAACAGCTAGTTTAAGTGAGTACTCTACAAATGGCCATCCATCTCAGTGTAAAAGGTGAGCTTCTGCTGGTACTACCTCAAGACTAGTGATTGCCAAATGATACAGGTGAATTCTACAGCAGACTATTTTCAAAAAGGTGAATTTGCCCACCACAAAACTGGACCCAATGATCTAATATGGGGAGCCTCTACTTGGGTCTATTTGGTTCTTGGTTCCAATAGGAAGTTCTGGAAGCAGGTTTATATGCAACCTACAAGCAGGGAAAGAAAATCTGAGTCACTTCTGTTTCATCTTGCCTTGTTAAATATGTGAAGCAGGACTTCAGGTGAGATCCATGAGTCCTGGTTTGCATGTTAACTCAGAACCAGGCAAGGAATACATGGACACAATTCCTGGTTCCTTCCTTCCTTCCTTCCTTCCTTCCTTCCTTCCTTCCTTCCCAGCTTTTAGAAAACTGCATGAATTGGGCTATGAGAAAGTAGTCTATTGCTTCTTCTCTAAAGCGAGGATTCCAGGAGCATCATCAGACCAGTGTTTTATCACATGCTTGTTACTGGCCACTCATGGTTTTTTTGCGGATCCTTTTGATGCTACCGTTCGCCTTCCATGCGTCTCCCATTCTTTCTCTATTTTGTGCATCAAAATAAGACGTGGTAAATCTGTTTGGTTTTTTATTAGGTGAAACTTGCTGCCATTTCCTGCTGTGTGCAGGAAAAGCAGCAGGATAAAAATGCCCACTGAATGGGCCATGTGGTCATTGCTGCTGCTTCTTTCTTTCCTGTGTGAAGAAAGAGGGAAGCTGCTTGTCCCTACTGTAGGACAGAAAAGCGACAGTAGGGAAATATGATTCCCCCCTCCCCAACTGATGGTGCTCCAGGACTTGAAAGGTGGTGCAGGGATATCCTGGTTTGACAGAAACTCAAGATGGCTGTTATCTAAATATTGGATATTTTGGTATATCAGCAGATAAACCCCAAAAATCTGAGATGGCATTTGCAGGCAAGTAGAACAACATATTTAGCATTTAAAAGATACTCTGAAGTGGGGAGTTATAGCTGAATGAGCCTCTTTCCAGGCCACTTTATTTCTTTAGCCTCTTAGCAGAAAATGAGGGATCATAAACAGAAGGGAGGGATTTGGGATGGAGGTGGGAGAGGTTTAGAGAAAATGCCTTAAGGCAGAGGGCAAACACGTATTAAATTGTGGCAAAGATGGAGTTGCAAACTAGAGGGCCCCTCTGGGATTCTGATTTATGCAAGTGTGACAAGAATGGCTGTTGTATGGGTTCCACAGGCAGGTCAGAGTGGCATCTACTGTAGCTCTTCCAGGGTATTGCTATTTAAATAGCTTGTCCTTTCATTTCCATCCAATGGGACTGTGAGGGCAATTGTACATAGGCTTTAAGTTGGAATGGTTGAAATAAAGAGAAGGAGCTGTTAAAATTCACAATTGAGGACCAGAGGACCTTCTCTTCCATTGCTCCCAGACTATGGAATGGTCTGTCGGAGGAGGTTAGACAAATTGACAGTCTTCATGAATTTAAGAGAGTCATGAAGACTGTCCTCTTCCGACAGGCCTATCCAGATGAATTTTAAGATGTTTTTAATGTTGTATTTTTCTCTTGTTTTTTTAATTTTTTTTTAACTGTTGTGATTTTTATGTTTTATATTGTTGTTGTTCCCCGCCTCGATCCGGAGGGAGAGGCGGGCTACAAATAAATATTATTATTATTATTATTATTATTATTATTATTATTAATTGGTGTGAAACTTTAGCCTTGCTAAATGTGCTAATTGATCCAATTTTGGAATCTGCTTCCATTTAGAGCTGAAATCTGATTTTATTCCAGTTTGAAGAAACTAATCTGATTGGCAGCAGCCTGGAGACACCAGTAGGATGCTCTGTCTCCCTGACTGCTACCTACTTCTATGCATGTTATTTGCCTGAGGCAAGTAGCAATCTACCATGAATGAGCAGTCAAGTTGCAAACTTCTCCTTCTCCCCATCTTCACTGCTAACCCTTTCTGTTCCTGCTGTCTTCAGAGCCTTTCCAGACAGAACTGTCAATTATTGAAGTAGGATCTTGTCTATCTTTTCAGATGAGGATCCAGTGGCCTCTTAAGGGCAGAAAATATGACATTGAGAATGATTCTCTGTTTCTAGTTAAACTTGGGAGGTGTGCTGCAGCACAACCGTATAGATAATGTCTGGGTTCAGATGACATGATAACCAACAGTGGGTTAAATAGTCAACGGTAAATTAAACACTCAACGGTGAATTAAATACTCAGTGGTGGGTTAAATAGTCAACTGTTGGTTATTGTGTCATCTGTCAGGACTTTTTCACATCTCGGTTGGTTATTCGGCCAAAATAACCTACACAAATAACCAGTGCTGTGCAGAGTTGATTACTTGAACAACTGTTGGTTATCGTGTCATGTGTCAGACACCATTGTCTATTTTGTCACACACAGTTTAGTTATTTTCAGTGACTACAGAGCCCCCTGGCAAGAGCAACCAAAGCAGCAGTGGCCACTCTAGTCCAGCCAACAGAACTCACAATGGCTGATGAGATACCAGTGGGAGGACTGAGGGGAAAGATAGGGTGGGGGATGTGTCAATCAAACATACCATTGACTAATAGTCAAGTCAATGTTGGCCTTACTCCATACCACAGTTGATGATTATGTTGTGTGGGGAGTACCCCCTCAATAATCAACCATGGAGTTGACTATTAACCCACCATTGACTATTATGTTGTCTGAATGCAGCCAGAGTAGTTGCGGTCAGATAACATGATAATGGTGGGGTAATAATCAACTCAACAGTTGTTTATCTAGGGGGTACTCCCCACACAACATGATAATAATTAACCATAGTGTGGATTAGGATCAGGGTTGAGTTGACTATTAGTCCACGCTGAGTTGACTCACTCATCTCCACCCTCTCTCCCCGCTTCAGGCCTCTCGCTAGTATCCCATCAGCCATTGCTGCTGAAAAATCTATCCTGCCTGCTGGACTAGAGCAGCAGCAGCCACTTTGTTGGCTCTTGCCTCGCGACTCCTGTGGCTGATGAAGTAACTAATGGTAGCTAAAGAAATAACCAGTGGTGCCCTCCACCCAACATGATAACTAGCCAACTCTGCACAGTGTTGGTTATTTTGGCCAAATAACCAACCATTGGTTAAAAAACTCCCTCCACACAACACGAGAACCCATGGTGGGTTAAATAATCCATCGACTATTTAAACCACCATTGGTTATTGTGTTGTCAGAACCCAGTCAGTGTATCTGTGCCAGTGATGTGGTTTTTCTGGAAAATTCTTAATTGGAAAATTTTCCAATCCAAATTAGGTTCATTTGCACAAGGTCATTTGCATAGGACAATTTTCAGTTTGAATCGGAAAATGTTCTGATGCCCTATTATTATTATTATTATTATTATTATTTACGTTTATATTCCGCTCCACAGCTGAAGCTTTCTGGACAGTTTACAAAAATTTAAAACTTTGGACATTAAAAATCTATATACAAAATTTAAAACAATAAAAGCATAAAAACAGACAACATATAAAAACAGTATACGTTTAAAACAGCTGCGAACTCTCAGCCAGGCCTAAATATAGTTCTGAGGTTAATTAAAAATGTAGTATTTGTTGTCTTGGGAGAAGAGGAAAGTCTTGACCTGGCACTGAAAAGATAACAATGTTGGGACCAGGCAAGCCTCGTCGGGGAGATCATTCCATAATTGGGGGGCCACCACTGAGAAGGCCCTCCTTTGTTGCCATCCTCCGAGTTTTCCTCGGAGTAGGCACTCAGAGGAGGGCCCTAGATGTTGAGCGTAGTGTATGGGTAGGTTCATGTCGGGAGAGGCGTTCTATCAAGTATTGTGTTCCTAAGCCATGTAAGGCTTTATAGGTTAAAACCAGCACCTTGAATTGGGCTCGGAAACATACAGGCAGCCAATGCAAGCGGGCCAGAGTCGGTTTTATATGTTCGAACCTCTTGGTCCGGGTTATTAGTCTGGCTGCCGCATTTTGCACAAGCTACAGCTTCTGAACCATATTCAAAGGCAGACCCACGTAGAGTGTATTGCAGTAATCTACCGTTGAGGTTACCAGAGGCATAGACAACTTAAACCAGGTTATCTCTGTCCAGATAATAATAATAATAATAATAATAATAATAATAATAATAATATATTTATTTATTATCCGCCTCTCCCAATGGATCGAGGCAGGGAACAGCATTAAACATAAAATACAAAACTGATTAAAAGCACATAAAACCAAATACATCATTAAAATACCAATAAAACACCAGTAAAACACTTTAAAATTCATCTGGGTAGGCCTGCCAGAAGAGATCAGTCTTTATAGATCTTTTAAATTCCTGAAGACTGGTGAGTTGGCGAATCTCTCCCGGCAGGTCATTCCACAATCTGGGAGCGGCAGAAGAGAAGGTCCTCTGGGTAACGGTTGTCAGTCTAGTTCTTGTTGACTGTAGTAAAGTCTTCCCAGAGGACCTGAGCGTGCAGGGCGGATTGTATGGGAGAAGGCGATCCCGTAGGTAACCTGGACCCAAACCATGTAGGGTTTTAAAGGTAATAACCAACACTTTGTACTTCGCCCGGAAACTGATTGGCAGCCAGTGAAGAGATTTTAAAACTGGTGTAATGTGGTCACCCCTAGATGTACCGGTGACCAACCTGGCTGCCATATTGAACTAGTTGAAGTTTCCAGACTAGGCACAGAGGTAGTCCTACGTACAGCGCATTGCAGAAGTCGAGCCTCGAAGTTACCAGCGCATGCACTACTGATTTTAGGTCTTCCAACTCTAGGAAGGGGCGCAGCTGGCATATCAGCCGAAGCTGATAGTAGGCACTCCTGGCAATCGCATCTATCTGAGCTATCATTTGGAGCGACGGATCCAGGAACACTCCCAAGCTGCGAACACAGCCTTTCAGGGGGAGTGTAACCCCATCCAGAACTGGTTGACACACCTCCAACCCCAGGTTGTGGCCCTTGACAGTAAGCACCTCCGTCTTGTCTGGATTCAGCTTCAGTTTGTTTTTCCTCATCTAGCCCATTACCGCCTCCAAGCATTCATTCAGAGGAGACACACTATCCTTAGCTGACGCTGTTGTCAAAGGCATAGAGAAATATATTTGGGTGTCATCAGCGTATCGATAGCACCCCGCCCCATGCCTCCGGATGCTCTCTCCCAGCGGTTTCATGTAGATGTTAAACAGCATTGGGGATAGGATGGCACCTTGTGGTACACCACATAGCTGCTCCTTCTTTGAAGAGCAACTATCCCCAAGCATCACCATCTGGAATCTGCCCGAGAGGTAGGACCGGAACCACTGAAGCACAGTGCCCCCGAGTCCCAATTCCCTCAGGCGTTCCAGATAGGGGCGTAGCTGGGCCACCAACCGAAGTTGGTAGAAGGCACTCCGTGCCACTGAGGCCACCTGAGCCTCAAGTGACAGAGATGGTTCTAGGAGAACCCCCAAGCTACAAACTTGCTCCTTCAAGCGGAGTGTAACTTCATCCAGAACAGGTTGATGACCCTCCATCTAGTCAGCAGAACCACCCATTAACAGCATCTCAGTCTTGTCTGGATTAGCCCTCATCCAGTCCATTGTCACAGCCAAGCACCAGTTCAGCACATCCACAGCCTCACCTGATGAAGATGAGGAGAATTAGAGATCTAATCGAGCATTTTTATTTTATTTATATTTTGTAAAGAATGCTAAGAAAAAGTACGCCATGTTATTTTTTTGTCCCAATACACCACAAGTGTATTGTGGGGAAAATTAAAGCACACTTAATCTTATTTAAATGTTATATTAAGTCAATTTTTTTATTGGAATACCTGTAAAAAGTTAATGACAATAGCATGTACTTCCATTATATTGTTGAAATTTAACAAAAAGCACACACACAGGTACTGAAAACTGTTGACACACGAATTAATTTTAGCAACCCAAAGAACTGTGCATGATATACTGACAAGGACTCCTTTATTTCAACAAAGTGCAAATCTTGTCCACTACGGTTGTTGGGGCACCTTCAGTTTCGCTGTCACTATTTATTAGTTCCATTTCACTCAAAGATGTATATGTATTCCAATGACATGTATGTATTTTCTCACATACTTGCTAAGGGTAATCACCTGAAAAATATGAATTACAATTTTGAAACTGATAAGCTTGCTTAATGTTGTATTTGCAATGAGCGTACATTTATATTTAAAAATTAATTTAGGAAATGGAAAAAAAATCCATGGAAAAATAAAGCACTGGGGAAAAAATGGCCCTGCATCACTAGTTTGCACTCTTGTTAGGAACATAAGAATGTAAGAAGAGCCCTGCTGGATTAGACCGAGGATCCATTTAGTCCTGCATTCTGACCATCCGGTGGCCAACGAGCTGCACGTGAGGAACCCACAAGCAGGACATGAGTGCAACAGCACCCTCCTGCTCATGTTCCCCAGCAACTGGAGTACATAGGCATACTGTTCTCCTGCCGGGAGTGAGACAATCAAACTGGCACAGTTGGTGGCTGCCAAGGCACTGAGTGGCATTGCCCTGGCGAAGGAAGTGCAGCATGGCACTGTTGTGGCTGTGCATGTCAAACAGTCGAACAGTGTCTTGTCGAAAGCCACTTTCTCTCAATTTTTCTTTCCTACTGAAATGGTGGAGAAACTAAATTGGCTGGTGCCGTAGAGCTTCCCTGAAAATGCAGCACAATATTATCATTTATACCAGCAAAGAAAGAGAGAGCACACACAGCAGAGGTGGGGAGCAAGAGGCTGCTGGTGCGGGGATAGTTTGGGAGAAGGGGGAAGGCAAGTGGACCAGAGACGAACAACCGTCTCCTAAATGCTAGCAAGACCGTGTAAATGTGGTTATTGTCTTTCCAAGTTGAGCTTCTCTCTTTTCTGAGCAGCCTGGAGCCTTGCAGTACAGAGGGGACTAAAGCCGAGTGCTTAGGTGGCAGAGCAGCTCCTGGGCTGCCTCTCCATGTCTGTTTCATAGCTGATCTTGTGCCAATGCCAGATGATGAAAAGCTAACCTTCCTCTGACCTCCAGTTCTGGAGGAAGATGCTGATGGCCATCTGGTGCACCAACTGGGTAGCTTAGTTGTTCAGTTGAGGCTGGCAGAGAGATCAGTTGTCAGCTGACTATAGTTGCAGAGGGGAGGATATTCAGATCTGGCATCCATTTAATTTAGTACTAATAGACTAGAAGAAGGGGGTGGTCTTGGGGGTGGGGGTGGGGAGCGGAGAGATTCTGAGCCAGTGGATTGTAACATTGTTCACAGGTTGTCTTCTTCAGACATTGCAATGCAGTGACCCTGACCAGTTATTCACAGAGTGACTTCTATCTGCATTGTCTCCCAAACATCCGCTCTTCACCTACCATGCACACTTATGCCTCATTCCTAGTTCTTAAAAAATTAGACTTGTTGGGTGCCCATGATGCTGGGGTCTTTCAAAAGCCATCCCCCAGTGATTTTTTGATCACAAAAAAGATGGCAACCCTTATCCAATCTTCCCTATTGCTGATTGCAAAACATCACAGAAGCTGGAATCTTCTTTTTGTCTTTAGGGAACTGAGTGACAGTGGAAGAGGAAATGCTTGGTGGTTAGGGTTATGCATGGGTGGGCAACCTGTGGCCCTTTGAATGTTTTGGCCTACAACTCCCATCAGCCCTAGCTGGCATAGCCGACAGTAAGGGATTATGGGAGTTGTAGGTCAAAATTTCTGGAGGGTCTCAAGTTGCCCACTCCTGGGTCATGGGTAGAATATAGCAGAGAATAGGGAAGAAGTGGGAATAGATAACACCAGTGCCGCATTTGACCACTAGAAGCATTACAGCCTATCTGCTAAATGTCCAGAAGAACAATACAGTTCATGTCTTGCTTTATTTAAAAATCTTGGAGCCATCCTTGCAAATATGATTGCAAGGGTTAGTAGACACCATTTTTACTAGCTCACCTGCTCCACACAAACCTATATTAGCCATTTATCACTTACAACAAGAAGAAAACAATTTTGTATATATTTTCTATCTAGGGTGACCAGATGGAAAGGCGGACAGGGCTCCTGTATCTTTAACAGTTGCATTGAAAAGGGAATTTCAGCAGGTGTCATTGTTATTATGCATACAGGAACGTCCCAGACTGCAGAAGAATGTGCTCGCCCGCCCCGCTGCTGCCGCGCTTACTTGCAAGTAAGTGTGGCAGCACAGATGGCCACGGAGCTGCACCGCGCAGCTCTGAAGCCATCAGGAGAAGGGGAAAGCAAAATCTCCATCCCCAGGATGGCGGGGGGGGGAGGGGAGGTGGGCCGGATTGTGCAAGGGGTTGGGTTTTTTTACTTACAGTTTTTAGCTGGAGTGCTCATGCGCTCTTCTTGCTTTAAAAAAATGGCTGCTGCGACTTGCAACAGCCCGGGAGCAGCCCAGGCTGCCGCATTTTGCATGTATATTGGGTGCGCTGATCCCCGAAGTAAATACTTCTGGGATCCACTACCCTGAGCCCTCTATACCCCTCCGGTGTAGAAAGGGCCTAAGGTAGTTCACTCACATATAAAGCTAATCCATGGTTTATTTAACCCATAGGTTGCTGAATTCTGGGTTGTTGTGATGTGCAAAGCCAGATACACTAACAAACCATGGTTTGGTAGCCATGAACAACTGAGAAAGAGAACCCATGGTTTGTTGCTGGATTGTTTAAACCATGGGTTGTCATTACATATGAAAACAGAACCATGAGTTGTTTTGCCAGCAGTTGAACATGCCAGTACTGCAGTGCTGCAAAGGCATTTGGGAAGCATGGGAACTGGCAAAGGAAGAGGGAAACAAACAACCCAGGGATTGAGAAAGAAAAGTGCAGTTTGTTTAATCATCTGCCAGACAAACCCTCATACCATGGCTTAACATTATGTATGAACCAGGTCAATGTACAATAGTTTATTTTTTAAAGCAATAAAATAAGATTTTCTCCACACTGATGAGAGCTAGAAACACATTGATTTGTTGTAAGGTAATGTTTAAAATAACCAGATCATCATCTTTACAAGGCAATTGTAAAATTACTGTGCTATTTTTAATGTCTGTACATCAGTTCTCTTTTTGCTTACTGCATAAGCATTGAGCTTGGATGACACACTGGTATTTCTCTGATACAAAAAGTTGTCTTCAGACACTTGGATGGCATACTGACAGGTCATATGAACAGCTGTGGGAGGAAGTGGAAGTTGTCTTGGCTCATGGGTTAGTTAGGTTCATGATGCTAATGCTCCAAAGAGGGGCTGCTTTTCCGAGAATGTTCAACTTCTTCAAAGCTCTTCTCAGGTGCAAGGAAAAGATCAAACTCTTTAACGTTATATCCAAAGTTGCTGACGTCCCTTGGAAATTATCCTTCCACATCAGCTCTGTTTAAGGTTTTGCATATCTAGGCCCAGTTGAAAGTGTTGTAATACTTGGAAACTTCCCCCGCTATATAGAGAGATGGTGGCAGAATGTCATTATTTATGCATGGTGGGATCACAGTTGTTTGTTAATTAGATTCCTTTTGTGAACTGCAGTGAAGGCGGCCACACTTTTGTTTTTTCGAATTTGAGCAGGGAGTGGTGGTGAATCCCTTCCTAGGACTTTGCTTTTGGCTTCAGACTCAGGATAAAAATAACCATAGTAGGAGGGATCCACAAGCGTTGGTTAGCCAGCCCAAATGTGTGCTTGCCAAAATGCATCCCTTGCTCTACAGAGGGAGCGGGCAAAGACTTATTTGAAATCACGCCACGTTCAAGGCCCAGGGCAACGGTGCTGTTGGGGGAGCTTCTGTCTTCCTTCCCAGTTCTGTGGTGGGAAAGGAGGGCTCATCCCTGTTGTGCTGAGTCTCATGAACACTAGCAATGTAGCACACAAGTGTCCAGTGCTCAGCACACATGGCAAGGAGAGTCTGGGCTCAGGCAAAGATGGACAATTGCCCCCGATTCTGGTTAAAAGATGTGCTCGCCAACGGCAAGTGCATTTGTGGTCTGTTTATAGTAGTAAGAGTTCAGCCCCAAGGAAAAACCTATGACTTTGCAGTGGAGCCGGGGAATAGCTGGATGCTTTGTGTTTTTGAGTGGGAGGCTGAAGTATCCTAGGGCCCTTTCCACACCAGGCTTTTTGCCTAGGATGGCCCCCAGCTGCTCCCTGTGCGCCGATGGTGTGTATTAGGTACTTCTGGGATCGCCCTCCCTCCCTCTACACCCCTATGGTGTAGAAAGGGCTTCAATGTATACTGACTAAAGCAGCATTAAGTGGGCAATGTGCTGAATAGATTCTATGGAAGCAGATGTCTCATTCCAGTAGGGTAGGCTGAGTAGGCTGCACACAGTTTTCAAGAGAATCAGCAGCATCAGGACCCCTCAAGAGTTGCCCTTGGTGCACTTGCTGCCAATAGGAAGGTATAAAAAAAGAGCTGGATTTGCCCATGCACAAAGGTTTCATAGGTCAGTGGAGAAGCCCATGCTTTGCATGCAGAAAGGCCCAGGTTAAGCCCACAAGAGTTAAAGAAAAGAATGAAAGGGATCAAAGAGATTAAGGGCTAGGAAAGACCTATGCCTGAGACATTGGAGAACTGGTGCTTGTCAGAGGAGATTGTACTGAGCAAGACAGGCCAGTGGGCACCAGTTTGAAGGTCCTAAGACAAGGCACCCTCCATTCCTCCAAAGTACAGCCCTGGCAGCCTCCTCTTGAGCTTTACTGGGTTATGGGGGTGAGCAGCAGCAGGGACAAGCAGTAAGGTGGAACCCCTTTAGCTGGCTGGCCCAGTGCATCTCTCAGCCCCAAGCTCTTAAAAAGCCAGACAAAAGTCAGGCCGGGTAAACTTGCCAGGAGAGCACTTTGGGGAGTTGTGGCGCTACACAATTTTTTCTGCCTTTCAAGGACCTGGCACTGACAGTAGAAGCACTGGGCAAAGTTGCTGCAGCGGCCACCATCTTCTTTCCCCCAAAGGCCCTCGGGAGCAGGGGGAGATAGCGGCCGCAGCACTTGGCCAGCTCAGCGCTTCTTCTTTCAGTGCCGGTGCCTTTACAATTTGCTGTAACATTATAACGTCAATAAAATGCTGCTGGGGTCAGCTGCGGAAGGCGCTGCGGGGCCCATGGGCATTTGCCTCACCATGCCAGGTGCTGATTCCAAGTCTGTCAGGGGTCTCGCCCAGTGGTCTGGTCAGCAGAAGGAAAGTTATGTATCAAAATCAGGTCATGGGGACAAATGGTTGGACTGTAAGAGGGATGTGATGGCACGGACAATGTGCAAGTTGTGATCCCAGGGAGGCATCTCAAGGATGAACACTGAGGATGATTCTTAATGCTATGAGATACAGAAGAATCTATTCAGAGTTTCTAAAGTGGCCAGAGGCAGGAGCACACTGTCTACTCCCCTTTTGTTTTTGAAACCAAAGATGGACATCGGTTCTCGGGAGTGTGGCATGCACATTTGCAGGCACCTAGCATGACTGATGGGCTTCTGCTGCACTGAGGCGCGGTCTAATTCCTTCCCTGGTTATGGCTCACATTGCTGATCTCGGATCAGCCAAGAGGAGGATGTACAGAAAGGTTAATTACTTGTTAAATTAGCCGGTTCTAAGCAGATGCACTTTATATAGGCTGAGGGTTTGGGCATGTGTTCTATCTCCTGCTGTCAACTGAATTGTTTCGGAAATGCCGACACGCAAAAGGTTATGATAACTAGCAAATAAGATTCTGCCTTAAGGGCTGGGCTGGGGAAAGGTTTCATGGAGTTCTGGCACTTCTTACATGTTAAACTCCTAGTGTATGTTCTCTGCAGGGGTGCTTGTGAATCAAGGTGACTAGGTGTGTGCATTTCACTACACGCCACATGCAGGGGAAATGCCAGGCTCCCCTATTCAGCATTGTACAATTTGGAGAGCTGGATTCCAACCAGAATAGCATTATGTTCCTGATAAAATAAACCTCTTTCTTATCTCCTACAAGTAGATAATTACCCTTCTCTGCCTAATTTAACACAGAGATTCCTCAGCTGAAATAATGAGGCCATTACGGTACTCTCCAGGCTGCAAAGCGCACCAAGTCAATGGGGTGGAAACTGTAGCATGGGCCAGGTAAAAAATACAATTAAAAAATAAATAAAATGACTCTTAATGGGGGATGCCAGTGCTTTGCTAGCTGGAGATTTCCCTGGCAGGCGCCTCGCTGAAGGGAGTGATTTAGCACTTAGGTTATTGCAGGAGTCAAACAGGAGACGGGTTTTATTTGTGAGGAGCTGTAAACAGCAGCGTTAATAGGTTCACATGCAGAATACTGATGTCCTGGCTGTCAGCAATGGGGTGAAGGGGCATGGATTTAGGGAGGGGAGTTCTGCCAACATATGAATGAATGCATTTTGAGAGGTACTTGTTGGAAAGCAGGAAAACACAATGAGGTTTCGGTCTGTAAATTGAAGTTGGAGCAGCAGTCTCTCTAAGATGCATCCCAGGCAGGTGGAAAACTGAGAACCTGCATTCTTTCATGCAATTTGTGGCTTGCAATTGACACACAGAAGGTGGGGACTTGATCTACAGTGAGCCTTGAGAACTGTCACTTGTGGCTTTCTTCCTCCCCTCTGCCCTTTTTTCTTCTTCTTGTGAACATAGGAAGGTGCCTTATGCAAAGTCGAGTCCATAAGTCCATCTAGCCCATTCTTGTCCATTCAGTAGCAGCAGCTGTTTATAATCTTAGGCAGAGGTCTTTCTGAAACCTGCTATCTGAGACCCTTTAGCTCAGCCTTCCTCAGCTGGTGCCTCCCCAATGTGTTGGACTACAATTCCCAGCATCCCTGGGAGTTGTAGTGTAACACATTTGGAAGGCATCAGATTAGGGAAGACTGCTTTAGCTGAAGATGGTAGGGATGAGCATGGGACCCTGAGCGAACAGACCATGTGCTCTGCTCACTGAGGTATGGCCTCATTAAAGACTTCTACACAAATGTTGTGTAGACTAAGGATGGGGGGGAAATTCATTCAGTTCGCATTTCAACCAGAATGCAGTTGGATGTTGAAATTGGTAATTTCCCGAAGTTTGTGATGATGCACTTTGCAAATAAAAGGAGTGTGTATAAAAGCTGCATGCATTTGAAAAATGTGTACAAAAATGTGTATATTTTGAGAAATTAGCACAAACGTGCTTTATTTCATGGGGGAAGTTGCTTGCAAAAATCCATACATTTGAAAAACAATGTGTACAAAAACTGTATTTTGTGAAAGGCACATGGATTGTCATGTGGACTAAAAATAATAATAAATTATAATCCTGTATGAAAATGGGATGGAATGAACTTAAGTGGAAAAAGGAGAACCCGAGCAAAATCGAGTTTGACAAGTTTGCCCCTCCCTCCTGTAGACGAAATCTTGCATGGAAATCTTGCTTCTTCCTATCCACTACCCTGCTCCTCGTTCATTGCTATCAGAGTATCTTACTTTATTTCTCATGTTGTGGGTTATTCCGAGGAAGTGGGGCTGCTCCTAACGATATGTTGGCAAGGCTTCGTTTCTGTTGTTCTTCGAGATCTCATCTCCCCTCTTCAACATTAATGAAATGGCACTTGTGAGAATTCTTGCATTGGCAAGCAGCAATTGTGCCTACTACTTTTGTATTTTCTCTTTATTTCTCCTCATGGAGATTAAATTTGAGCAATAATACAAAAAATATAATCGTCCAGAGTCCTACGGGAAGTCTTCACAATACGAAGTTTAAACAGATGATATATGTGATTTTAGCAATGGGGTGAGAACATTTGCTCCTTCCCAGAGCCCTCTGTGTGCATGTTTACTTCATAACTGCCAACAGTGTCTGCCTCAACGAATGCTAGATGCCTTCTTCAGTAGGAAATTGGCATCATTTTTGACAGTTCCTCTACTGCCCACTGGGCATTGAGTTGCAGCTGAGTGCTGACTGTCAATCTTCTTAATATGTCTCTGCTCTTGCTGGGCAAAAATATGAGCGATAACAGTTGTTGTTATTGCCTGTTGCTATGCGGAAGAAGGGTGTTGCTACATTGGAGCCCATTTAGAAGATAGCTTGAGTTTGGGGTGGGGTAAGGGATGTTTTGGCAAAAACAATCACAATCCTTTTTAAATGCTTTTTAGAGCATGCCTGTCCGAGCTTTTGGAATGGGGGAATTGATTGTTGATCATTTCCTTAAACCAGGGATGGGGAAACCATGACTATGTTGGGCTACAATTCCCATCATCTCTGCTCATTGGCTATGCTGGCTGGGGCTGATAGGAATCAGTTTAAAAATATCTAGAGGGTCACCCCTGCCTTAAACCATAGCAAGCAAGTATGTTTCAGGCTTACTGTTGATCAGTAATTCTTTTGGCCTGTGGGAAGAAATCTCTTCCATTAGATTGCTTAAAGTACAAGTGTCAGTGGGTAAATTGGTAAATTGTGAACAGGGTCAGTGATGGACGAGATATGCAAGCCATGTATGCTGCTGACTGATAATTTGTGAGATGACTAAAACTTCTTTCCCAGAAGAAAAGCCTCCTTGTGCCACCATAAATCTCCAGAATATAAAGTGCTTCATCTTTTGGCCCAGCTCTCTGCCTGCTCAGAGTTCTGCATAGTTTGGAACCCATTGTGGCTTGCTAAAAGTAGAATGACGTGTGTGTGTGTGTGTGTGTGTGTGTGTGTGTGTGTGAGAGAGAGAGAGAGAGAGAGAGAGAGAGAGAGAGAGCATATGTGAAGGGAAGGAAAGAAAAAATGATGATGATATTGACCCAGTTCTCGCTTCCTTTGCCTCTGAAATGTATTGAAATGTATTGGTGCCCACACTTGCAGAACATCAATCCTGCCCCATCCCTAGGAAATAATTTGAGCCTTTAGTGGTAGTTAAGCAGTACAGGAATGTTCAGAAAATCAGAGTAAAATTTCATACCACATGATGATCAGGCAGCCCTTAGAGCTGTAGTTACTTCTGAAGCCTATGTTTCTATTGTTAGATCTTGGAGTGTGGAAGATGGCTATATCTGTACTTACCAGCTCAAATGTTTTTACATAAGCTTCTGGTCATATGGCTGCCAAGAATTTGCAGCTAGTATGTGCTAAAGATCCAGAAAGAGAATTTCTGTTAGCAGGTCAGTGGGAAGAAGTTTTGTAAATTCCTCAGCTTCTTGTCTATCCTTATTTCTTCTCCTTAGTTAGCTGCTTCTGTCCTCCATGGTTATCCCACATTACTATGAACCCATGCAAAAAACAAACAAAACCAATACAATATGCATGATGCTCAGAAATATAAATATTCCTGACCATGGGTGAGGCTGCATTGGAAACATTATGCGCCGTTATCCCATGTTGGCAAATAGTACTTCTAGTAGCTCAGATAATAAAATGGCAGTACCACCGGCACGGCAACAAATTAGCCAATTATCCCAGCAATTGTGAGGCTTTCTGGCATGTTGAAGGGTTGGTGGGCTGCCTGAGGCTTCCAGGTGTCATTTTGTTTCTTGCGCGCTTAACCTTTATCCCTTTCTGCCCTGCCCACCAAGGATACCTGCATGATAACTCTGCCTGACTTCACTCTTCTCTTCCTCCTCTTCTCTGCTGTGACCTACTTAGTTCCTACCATTCTGGCTGTTTTTTCCATCTCCCTGATACCTCTGTATTTGTTTAGCTCAGGTTTCTCAGATGACATGCTCCCATGGATTGGCCTTCTGTAACAAGCCCTAGGCAGTATCTTGACATTGCAGATAAAGGGGCAGATAGGTGACAGGGAGGTGAAAGCACCATTCTTTGAGGGAATACATGGAGGTCGAAGGCAACTCCACCTATGCCTGTGATATGGCAGTTTCTGTTGTTTCTACAAAAAAATGAGATGGGAGAGCTGACATTAAAGGAAGTAGATGTCTCATTGCACATTGGCCAAATCTGGGCAACATTCTAAGCCAAAATTAATCAGAATCCTGGCTAACTGTTGACAAGCAAGTATTGTTGATACATGTTCCACTTGGCTCCTCCTGTACATGGAAATGGATAAACTAAGCAGGAACTTATCAGGGTGGAAAAGCTTATCGTTGCACCTGAACTTGTCATTTCTCTAATAACAGTATTACCAGAGGATCCCACTTCAATGCAATGCCAGTTGGTAAAAGAAAATATTTCATCACTCTCACCCTCCAAACATCCTTAACGTCAGGACAATATCCCCATATGTTCTGAAAACCAGCATCATTGACATATTTCTAACTATGGGTTGCATCCAATTAGTGTCCCTCTGCTGACAGTGACAGAAGGCTCTTGGATCCAGCAGAAGCTTCTGTAAGTGGAACAGGGATGGAGGTGAATTTCAGCAATTCTCCCACTCCCATGCAGATCAGATTTTGGGGGGTGCATGGGGGGGAAGGAGGCAAGTTTTGGTGATTTCCCCTCCCTCCCATGCACCACCCAAAATCTGATCTGCATGGGAGTGGGAGAATATGCTGAAATTCACCTCCATCCCTGTTCCACTGACAGAAACCTCCACTGAATGAATGAGCCTTCCTTCAGTGGAGGTACACTAATTAGATACAACCCACTGGAATGACATCATTTTATAAATCCTATTCAGTCTCTGGTGTGAAGTACCATCTACACATAACTTTGCACAATATTTCTTTCAAATTAAATGACAAGAAGTACGAGGCAATAGATTCATTTCATCTGTCAATCTGACCTATTTATGTGGTAGAGATTATTGGGTAGGAGTTTGGAAACTTCCTATATAAGAGGGCCTGTGAACCAAATGAAACCAGTTCTGAAAAAGTAAATTTAATCCACCATGAAGAGCTCCTTAATCATATGGGGGAATGATGGCTGCTTGTTCTGTAAACCCGGTCTGAGAGAGAGGAAAGTAGTAACCAGTGACATAAGCTTTTGCCATGAGCAAACATAGACCTAGACAGGCGGAAATTGTTTTAGGAATTACCTATTTTCATTTTGTACAGCCCTATTCTGTAGACTGAAGGCTGGAGACAGGAGATAGGGGTGTCCCCCACCCCCACAGTTGGAGCTGGGAAGAGGGTTTGCTACTTGCAGTGTATACACTAATCCCACTTTCACAACTGATAAACACATTTTGCAGGGGTTTGCCTTATTTTTTTTAAAAAATCTATTCAAGCTGCTTGACCAGACAATGGTCCCCTCTACAAGGATTCGCTTTTGCGCCTGGTTAGGCGATTATGCGCATAATCGCTGAAGCGCATTTACTCCTAATCCCTCTGCACGAGAGGCAGCGAGAGGCGGCGAAGCGCATTAACGGATGACCAAAATGCGCTTTACAAGTAGTTAATGCGCATAAGCGCTTGTTCACATAGGCAAAATGCGCTTTAACGGCCGGAGCAAAATAAAACTCGCTGTTTAACGCGCATTCGATAATGCGTATAATTGGAGAGATAACGCGCCTCTACGCCCGATTTGCGCTCCGTTCTTGTAGAGGTAAAAAAATTTAAGCGCCTTGAAAGAGCATTAAACCTCTCTTGTAGAGGCAGCCAAAGAGATTGTGACAAAAGGCTTATGTGGCGTGTGTGCGTGCGTGTGTGTTTGTAAATCATGAGAATCCATACCTCTGTCAACACACTTTCAATTCTCTTTAAAAGGTTGCCTTTCTCCAGCTTTAGAATAGATCAGTGCTTGCTGTCTTACTTGGAAATTGACATTGATGCTGCCAGGGTTGTGGCTATGGGTGTGTCTGAGCAAAATGCCCTCTGGGCGCACTCAGACATATCCTCTTGAGTGGCAAGCCCAGCACAACGTCTTTGGTGTTCTTTCTTTCTCCTTGCCACCTGGATGCTGATGCTCCTCTTCCATTTAACAAGCAGCTTTCTAATTTAACATTTCCACCAGTTCAGGTGAAGCTGCAGTTGTGCCCAGCAGTCTTCTTTCACCAGTGTGCCTCTGGGCCCAGGTAGCCATCTAGAGGCCATCTGAGGAAATTAAGATGCCGTGACTGCAGCTTTCACCACTGTGCACCCGATCTATTCTAACTGTTAAAAAGGAATTAAAAAAAAAAAAGGGGGGGGGGGGAGATCCGTCTGACTGTGGGGAAGTGAGCAGTGGAGGAAAAGAAAGCAAAACTAGCAGAGGGGCCCACATTTGGGGGCCCTGGACCTCTTCCTGATAGTTTGGCCTTAGCAGTGCCATTGGAAACAGATTTCTCTTTTCAGGGTTCTTGGATTCTGGCAAATAAGTTTTCTTCATCTCTAGTGAGGCCATCATAAACGTGTACCAATTACACGGAATCATAAATTGTGCTCCTACACCCAGTAAATATTTACTCTGTTCCGTTGACATCAATGGATGTAAACATTTGTAACGGGATATATGATGGCAGCTGTGTAGTTAGAAAGGAACTAATTGGTCATCTGGTTCAAAGTTCTACAGGCTTGAGGTATCCTAATTGCAGCATGTACTATCTGTAATGTTGTGCCTTGGATGCATACTTAATACAGGAGCATACTTTCCAGTTGATTTGTTCATTTGACTGATAGAATACTAGCTTTCCTTGGTACCAGATTGAATAACACTGATAGTGTTTATACAGTTAAAATCCTCAAAACAGTAATATTTAATAGCTAGGTATGTATAACAAGCGGATATATGGTGTCAAAATATTGAAATGTGTTTCTGGGAGATAAGAAAAGGCACATTTATACAATTAAGGTTTCTGAAAATCTTTAGTAGGACATGGATTAACATTAGATCTCATCAAAGCGACTTGTACATGCTGCTTGCTTTCACCAACCATTATGCAGAGCTGTACTCTTTTGCCTTGAAAAGGGAAGGGTATGTTATCAGGAGCTGCCGCACTGTTGGCCAGCCAGTACTGGCAAACCTCAAGCTCTTTTGAATTAGGCACATGCACAACGTTGTGTTGAACTACTACAACTCCTATCACTTCCAGCCAGCACCAGCCATCTTGGCTGCAGATGATGGGAAGTGCAGACCACACATCTGGAAAGCACTAAGTTGAGAAAGGCTGCTCTAAGCACATTAGCAGAGCAATTTGGTAACAAACCAAGCAGAAGCATCCACACAGCATTTGGGTCACCTATGAATTAGTCCATAGCCAAACACCTATTCCATTGTTCTACTCATTAAAGTACATTAAAGTACATTAAAGTACATTAAAGAGCTGTCTGTTATGGAGTTTGGTCAGTGTTTCTTGTATGTTGGGTGGGGAATGTTTGGTCATCTAGATGTTGTTGGACTGCAACTCCCATCAGCCCTAGCCAGCACAGGCAATGGTGAATGATGATGGGGGTTGCATCTGTAGAACCATACATTCCCCAATGATAATATTCATATTTGCCTGTCAGCAGCACTTGAACCCAGCATTCTAGCATCTCTATCATGGATCAAGGCATTCACACTCCCAACACTGAAATGCCAGTCCTGTTATGCCGCTGTGTCTTGTGGGTTCTGTATTACTTATCAACTCTCCCTATGGCATTTCATCATTCTACCCAAGGGAGGAGGCTTTTCACTGGCACAAGTGAAGAGATTTTTATATAATCAAAAGAAATTGTTTTGTGTGCTGCAATGATAGCATGCTGTGCAACAATGATAGCAATTTCAAAAACAGCAGAAGAAACATCTTTTTGTTAAGTTGTTACCTTGTCCCTGCCTTCATAGTTCCAATGCAATTAAGATTAAAAATCACACACTTAGGCCTCATCTACAAGAATTCGGCTTTACGCCTGTTCCTCCGATTATGCGCATCTTCTCGGAAGCGCTTTATCGTAAATGCTTGTATGCAGGAGGTAATTGAGCACTCAACAGGTGACCTTACCGGTTGTTTCAAATGCGCTTTACAGGTAGTTTATGCGGAGAATTGCTTGTTCACATAGGCAAAATGCGCTTTAACGGCCGGAGCAAAATAAAACTCGCTATTTAACGCGCATTCGATAATGCGCATAATCGGAGAGATAACGCGCCTCTACGCCCCATTTGCGCTCCGTTCTTGTAGAGGTAAATTTTTTAATGCGCCTTGAAAGAGCATTAAACCTCTCTTGTAGAGGCAGCCTTAGGAAGTGCAGTGAAGCTCTACTCTGGGATTCTTTTCTGCCCTAAGATATCCAACGCTTGTAGCTTTAGCTACAAGATATTTGTGTGCTCTCTTCCATTGCAACTGAAGACAGTGCAGGTGAAAAGTCCATACAAATAAGATGCCCTCTCTCTTTTGAGGACCTTGTAGCTGCCGTTAATTTAATTTCTTTTTATGTTTGTGTATGTATGCTGGAGCAAAGAATGAATGCAGTGTAGTGCATGTTTACTGCCTCTTAACTCTTTATTTTCCAGTCACGCATGTGTGTGTTTAGCTTAAAAGGGTAAAGCAATAATAATTCCTTCTGCCACTATTTTTGGGGTGTGCAAGCATCTCCCACGGTACTTTGAGTAGTGCAATAAGAAGGTAACGTATTTAACCTGATCCCTGCAACAGTTTCTAATTTCTGTATGTAATATTTAAAGCTTGTTCATAATTACTGTCTTAAAGCTGTTCTGTATTTGGAGAGCATCATCTATCCACACCTTGGACACCTTGGGCTACATGGGGACTTGTCCAGTGGCAATTCCCTGACATAGGCAATTGCCTACTCAGATGAATTTTAAGTGTTTTATTGGTGTTTTATTGGTATTTTAATGATATATTGGTTTTATGTATTTTTAATCAGTTTTGTGTGTTTTATGATGATGTTGTTCCCCGCCTCAATCCGGAGGGAGAGGCAGGTAATAAATAAATAAATATATTATTATTATTATTATTATTATTATTTGTCTCCAAAACACACACACACACACACACACACACACACACACACACACAGAGAGAGAGAGAGAGAGAGAGAGAGAGAGAGAGAGGAGGTAGTGTTCCCAAATGAGAAAATAATGTCTTTACAACTATGACAAGAGGAAAGTATGCAAGATATAAGAATGGATAATAAGAAAAGGATATGGAATGCTAATGGTTAGTGTAGCCCTTGGTTTTGCCTCAGGCAGTCATTCCTGGATTGTCTCCAATCTCTGGATAATTTCTATGGTTAACTTATCTCTGTGTGAGCTGCTGTTTGTGATCTGTCTTGGACATACCACTTTGTCAATCTCTTTATCAGTCACTATGCTTGAGAAATCTGGGTGGGGCCCAGAAAGCCAAAATCTGTGTTTCGGCTTTGCAGTGGGTTGAAATCTAGCCTTTTCTGCTTTTGGTCTGCCTAACCTACATTAGCTCTCTGGCTGATGCTCAGTATTGGCAAATAGGATGAGGCAAGATTTGAAGCAAAGAGAAGAGTTTGAAAGATAAAGGGCTTTCACTGAAACATGAGCTCTCTCTCTCTCTCTCTCTCTCTCTCTCTGTATGTGTATTAAAGCAGCAAATTCACTTCCCGCACTCATCATATCCAAGAGCTGATTGTGGCGGTTAGAGCAGATGGAGTGTGTGCGTGCATGCGTGTGTGTGTGTGTGTGTGTGTGAGAGAGAGAGAGAGAGAGAGTGAGAGAGAGAACAATGAACAGACTTATCTGTGTATGAAAATTAGATTGAGAGCCATTGCCAAATTACAGAAGAGTAGCCAATAAGGTCTGTTGATCCATAGGCTTTTGTAAGCAACATCCTTCTTCATCATAATACCCCTTAGATATCCCCTGGTGGGTGGCTGGGAAAGGGGTCAGGCATTAAAGCATACAAATTAGGGCTGAAAGTATTAACATTAATTGCAGGTAAATAATGTAGGTTTGAGACCTTACTTTAAACATACCAGTCCCTTATGAGAAAATGTTCAGGGCTAATGCTATTTCCTCAAACAATCTGTGTACGGCTGCCTCTACAGGAGGCATTTAAAGCTCTTTCAAGGCGCTTTAAAAAATTTACCTCTACAAGAACGGAGCGCAAATCGGGCGTAGAGGCGCGTTATCTCTCCGATTATGCGCATTATCGAATGCGCGTTAAATCGCGAGTTTTATTTTGCTCCGTCCGTTAAAGCGCATTTTGACTGTGTGAATAAGCGCTTATGCACATTAACTACTTGTAAAGCGCATTTTGGACATCTGTTAATGCGCTTCGCCGCCTCTCTCCACCTCTCGTGCAGAGGGATTAGGCGTAAATGCGCTTCTGCGATTATGCACATAATCGCCTAACCAGGCGCAAAAGCGAATCCTTGTAGAGGGGACCTACATCTCTTGACTCAGAAATGTATTGAAGATAATTTACCAGACAACACATGGTGTCTTTTATATATTACTCAAGAGATACTTCTATTTTAAGTAAGTGCCCTCAGAATATCCCTTGTATTAAGCTATTGCAAGTGTAATATTTATTTTTAATTGTTCAGTGTAACTGGCTAAAAGCTAACCAACTAGCTAAAAAGATTTTAGCACAACTGCTATTCAGTTCAGAACAGATAGATAGGCATGTAAGTCTTTTTTCTCAATAGCAAGTGCCTCAGTTGTCACTGACCAAATAAATTTCAAAGCAGGTTTATGTTTCCGTTGTAGTTGAACTGGCAAAATAATGTACATGCAACAAAATATTCTGGTTCAGGTTCCAGATCTGACTAAGAAATTTATTTTAAATTAAGACCACAAATTAATGAAAGCTATCTATTTTGTTGCACGTGTCAGTGTTTGTCACATGATTGTGAGCATGCTATTTCCTAAATGGAGGTGACTCCTATGTAGAAAATCTAGATTGTATCCAACAGTTCATATCCAGTATTAGTCTAACTTAAGTCCCATTAATTTAAGTAGCTCTGAAGTTGGAAACAACCCAATGTCTTATGTAAAATATCAGTTATAAGGTTCCATAATAGCAATTTTGATTTCATTGCCCATCAGCATAGTGCCGCTAGCCTTGTTGAGTGAGCCATACTGGAGTCAAATTACAGGTTTTAACAGGAGGCAGCACAGGTCGTTGCTAGGACAGATAGATATAAAGGCCCAGAAAAAAACAGAAAAATTCGGAAACAGTTTTTTTTCTGAGAAGTTTTTTTTCTATTTTTTCTGAAAAATTGAACAGCTTTGGATTATGAAATATTTTCTTTTAGAATGTAAGACAAATGTATTTATATACATATTTTACCCAGCTTTTACTCCTCCCAAAATAATTTCTAAAAACTATGTAATAACAACACTTTGATAGAATGACTAGAGATGTAAAATGTCTGGAAATAATGAAGCCATGGGGGAAGGTTTTTTTTTAATCCTCTCTGTAAGATTCCCAGCATAGATAGTTCTTTCTCCTTTATTAAAATTATTGATCTGACGTATATTTTAGTGATAAACATTTATGCTCAGATTCCCAACATGTGAGCAGAATCATCATTGTGCATTCTTGAAAATAAATGTACATTCTTGATAGTCTGGGTTTTGTTCAATGGAGTCCTGTGTTTCTAATCATGTAGCAGGCATTGAATGTAGTTCTAAACTATTCAAACAATAATTACGAGTTTACTAACTGGACGTGTCCAACAGTTTCGGATGTGTGCGGGAGTGGGTGTTCGCCATTTTTGGCATAGTTTTTGATTGGTTATTGGTGTGTTTTGGCACCGACCGTCCACATTTTTTTAAAAAAAAACATATTGATGTGCAGGAGCACTTCTTCAACACAGTACCTATCCCCCCAACATTGCTGTGTGTCTGCACTGGTATGCATCTTGGAGGTATGTGTGTGTATGTGTGTGTATGTATATATATATATATATATATACCGTGCCCCGTACCCATCTGTCCAGTCCCTCCCACTTCTGCCGATGCACATTTGAAACCGCCATCATGGGGCACATGTCATCCTGCAACGGCTCTCCTTTATTTGTGGGAAACTTCCCTCATGTGTTCCTGATGAGCGACGATTGTGGAAGCGGGGCACCTCACAATTATCCCTTCTCCTTTGTGAAAGGGCTGTAGGTGTGGATTAGGCCCAGGTGCCCTCTGAATATTTTGGACTACAGTCCCCAGCATTCCTGACTATTGGGCATGCTGCCTGAGGCTGATGGGAGCTGAAATCCAAAATGTCTGGAGGGCACCAGGCTGGGGAAGGCTGCCTTAAAGTAACAAAGCGACTTTAGATCTGTAAAGAGCATGTTAAAAAAGTATTGCTTATTTTTCAATCTTTCCAAAATTTCAATTTTTTACTGGGAAAAAAACCCTTCCCCCCCTCCCCCCCTCCCCCCCCCCCCCCCGGCCTGGTCTCAAAATTTCTGGAAATTTTTACATTTTCAAGAGCATGTCCATGGTTTTCCATGTCCCAATCAACACCTTTCTCTTCTCTTAAAGATCTTGGCTGAAATGAGGACTAGAGAGATTGGGAAAAGGCAAGAGAAGCAATCTGGGCAACACTTTGGCTAAGAAATGAGCTTTCCTGTTACTATGACCCTTTCCACACCTACGGGTGTGGTGGACCGGAGGAGTTTGGCACGATGAAGCTGCACCACAATGCGACAGCCCGGGCTTCTCCTGGGCCGTCACATGTCGCAGCGGCCATTTTTTAAAAAAAAGATCCGCAGAGGAGCGCACAAGCGCTCCTGCACAAAAGTAAGTGTGTTTTCAAAAATGCCGCATGATCACGCCCCCTTCCCCGCCATCCTGGGGATGGAAATTTCTCTGTCCCCCCTCCTGATGACCTCAGAGCCGCACGGTGCTGCTCCATGGCCATCGGTGCAGCCGCACTTACTCACGAGTAAGTGCGGTTACACCCAGGATGGGCGGGCACACCAGCCGCCCATCTCGCTGCAGTCCTGGGAGCAAGGAATGAACTGGGATAATAGCGTTCCCTGAACTCCCGGGAAAATGGAGGGCTGGCCCCTGCCTGCTTGCGGGATGCTCTGTGCGCAATCTGGACTCTCCGGTAAAAATGGCAGGTGCAGAAAGGGGCTATGTTTCTTTCTGGTAGTACAATAAGACAGGCTCATGGGATGGAGCTTATGTGAAAGTGATGTCTGGAATGGAAACGTGTGTGTGTGTGTGTGTGTGTGTGTGTGTGTGTGTGTGTGTGTTTATGTGTCTTCCACTGGAGCCAAAAGAGATTGGTGGTAGTTCAGAAATGGACCGTGGATGCTTGCAATGTGTGGATTGCCAGGTTCCACCCCAGTTACTCTGTAGTGGAGTGGAACTTCTGGGCTCCTCTCCCTGCCTCTCATAAGAATGCAGAGCTTTGGCCGCTGTTGGAGCGCTGTGTCTAGCTAGCGTTTTGTTTCTGTTCGGTGCTCTCCTTAGCAGTTTTCTTTTTAATCTCCTACTGGAGTAGATTTGCCTATCAGCCAGATGGCCTGTATGCGTAAATAGTAGCAATTGAAACACAATTAATATTCCATATGAGGAACCTTGTCTCTCTCTCTCTCTCTCTCTCTCTCTCTCTCTCTCTCTCTCTCTCTCTCTCTCTCTCTCGTTCCTTACTGAATCACTGTGAAATGTATCTGCCAGAACCCCAAAACTGTTCTGTTTACCCTGCATGCTGACTAGGAGTGTTAGTGTATGTTATTAGCTGGGGGAAGCTCCCAAGCAGTCCAGGAAAGCATTTTCAGCCCCTTATTTGTAGAGCTAAAGTTGCAGTAATATATAGCTCTTGTCATCCTTTTAACTTGTCTTTTATTTTATGGCTTATTTGTTCTCATGCCACAGCAAGGAGTCAAAACAGTGCTCATTTGTTGCCTCCGCTCTTTCACAAAACACTTGCAGTCAGACAACAGAAGATCAGGTTTCTGTAAAGGGCTGAGAGAGCTTCAGGCTTGGCCTTAGAGTAGGATGACCAGATAAAATCCAGGTCAGGGCTCATGTAACTTTAACAGTTGTAGAGAAAAGGGAATTTCAACCAGTGTCATTTGTATGCAATTAGTTCCTGGTGATATTCCCTCTTCATCACAACAGTTAAAGTTGCAGGGGCCCTGCCTTCTTTTGTATATGGTCACTCTAGTATAGTGCCTGCAACTTTAACTGTTGTGATGAAGAGGGAATTTCACCAGGGACTAATTGCATACAAATGACACTGGCTGAAATTCCCTTTTCTCTACAATTGTTAAAGTTACATGAGCCCTGACCTGGATTTTATCTGGTCAGCCTACCTTATTGGTATCATGGAATGAGTGGAAAGCCTGAATCTTGATATGCATGGTAGGAAGGGGGAATTGAGACAGAAGCAGCGACTTGTCTATGACCATTTTTGTTGTTGTTGTTGTTGTTACTATTATTATTACACCATCAGTGTGCATGGCGCTTTACGGGCCCTATCTAGGTCTTGCACTCTAAAATTTAACACAGGGAAGGAAGTGATTTGGCCCTATGCTGCTGACCTTACCTAGCTGAGGCACCCATTAATGTCTCCCAGGACTTTCCACCGAAACCTATAACAATAGAAATTTCTTTATTAGGCAAACCCCAGAATTGGTACATTGCCTTGCTTTTCAAAATGAATGGATCTATCTTCCATCCAAATTTGTGGTTGCTATATCTAGTGGCAGTGAATTCCATACATTGCTGGTTTACAGGTGTTCATAGTCACCAGTTGGCTTTATAAATTGGATTTTTAAGTTTAAATTTAATTCTGACTCTGCAAGCCCACCAAGAAGACCCATCTCTTCTCCAGTTGCCCGGCATGAGGTTTGGCCCCTTCCACTCCCCTCGCAAGTTCTTCCACACATCTCAGAAAACCTGGAGAAGGGATGGTCTCTCAGTTCATTCTTGGTTATGAGACAGGCCTATTCCGCACCAGCCGTTTTCCCTGTGGCTGCCCCTGCCTGCTCACAGAGAGTCCCCATGACGCACAGGGACTCCCGCAAGCAGGCAGGGGCCAGCCCTCCATTTTCCCGGGAGTTCAGGGAACGCAATTATCCCGATTCGTTCTCTGCTCCCGGGACAAGGGTGAGATGGGCAGCTGGTGTGGCCGCACATCCTGGGCACAGCTGCGCTTACCTGTGCGTAAGCGTAGTTGCAAACTGGGCACGGAGCACACAGCGTGATTCCATGCCCAGCAGGGGAGGGGGTGGCACCAGGTTCGCCACCCCCGGGAGGGCAGGGGGATGGGGGGCCGCGCATGTTCTTTTTTTTTTTTTTTAAACTAACCTGACTTTTGTGCACGAGCGCTCCTGCGCTATTCTTTGTTGTTGTTGTTTTTAAAAAAATGGCGGCCGCAAGTTGCAACAGCCTGAGAGAAGCCTGGGCCGTTGCATCCTGGTGCAGCCTCAGCGTGGCGGACCTGGAAGTGCTCACTTCTGGGTTTCCCCGCTTCCCACCCTCTCTGCACCTATGGTGCAGAAAGGGCCTCAGTTGCCACCTACATTTCTCACACCTTCTAGCATGTTTGGAAGCAATGAAAGAGCTGCACACTGCTTTTGATGTTCTTAAAATGTATGTATGTATTTATTCATTTATACTGACTGAGTTCAGACAACACAATAATCAATGGTGGGGTAATAATCAACTCAACAGTTGTTTATCTAGGGAGTACTCCCCACACAACATGATAATAATCAACCGTGGTGTGGATTAGGATCAGCGTTGATTTGACTATTAGTTCATGCTGAGTTGACTCAACCATCCCCTGCCCTCTCTCCCCCGCTTCAGTCCTCTCGCTAGTATCCCATCAGCCATTGCTGCTGAAAAATCTATCCTGCCAGCTGGACTAGAGCAGCAGCAGCCACTTTGTCTGCTCTTGCCTTGCGACTCCTGTGGCTGATGAAGTAACTAATAGTAGCTGAAGAAATAACCTGTGGTGCCCTCCACCAAACACGATAACCAACAGTGGTTCAAATAGCCAACTCTAAACAGTGTTGGTTATTTGCGTTGGTTATTTCAGCCAAATAACCGACTCTTGGTTAAAAAAAAAAAAACTCCTGCCATACAGCACGATAACCCACAGTGGGTTAAATAGTCCTACCAAACCCAGCCAAAATTTATGGAGCCCTGATTTTTATATATAAAGAAATACTTCTGATTATTTGTCCTGAACTTACTGCCAGGTAGGAATACACTCACAGAATTAGTGGGTAAGGAAAAATGAAATGCCTTGAAATATTAAAGGAGTACTAAAGAAATGTTTGAAGGGTTGCTAATTGCAGTCCATCAGCAAGACTGTCCATAACCAGGAGTGACTGGCCATTAAACCTGGGTGGTCGCTATCACTAGACTGAATGTTCAGCTGGGTGATGATGCTGTCTAACCTAACACAACAGTTCTTATGACATCTTGAGCCTTGGTTGGCTCTGAGCTTTTAGCTTCATTCCATATATTAGTGGGTCTTTTGTTCTTATATTTTTCATGCCATTTGTCTCGCAACATCTCTGCCTTCCCCGTCTCTCTCTCCTTCCTTTTTGAAGAAGAATCTCTTCAAGAACTTCTCTTGTAAATTTTGGGATCTTTTCCCAAAACATTCCCTTTCATGCAGCTTTCCCCTAGTTTTATAGCCAGAAAACTCTGCTAATTGCATGCCTGAAGTTGCCCTATGTGGCATTTGGGTAACTCATGCTGTCTAAAGTTACACACAGGGGAAGAGTAACCACAAGGAGGTGAACTCCTAAGCAGCAGCCAGCCTGTGGTTTGACCTGTTTTGTAATAAGCAAAATATGGGAATCCATGTTGAGACAAAGGTTGACTGTGATCCTTGAGAATGTGAAACAGATATTAATTGAAATGCAGTTGTAATCGCAGTTTATCCACTGGATTCATGAATGGTCTGGAACTCTTTTCAAATGCTTTTAAAAGACAACTTTATTTGTGAACTTGAGAAGGGCAGTTCGATGTGTGGGTGGGAAAGTAAAACTGTGATTAGTTAATGCCCTAAAGATTTGGATGTTAGCATTACCTCTAGTGGTACAGGTAGCCTGATCATAAGCATCTGTTCTGTCATATGTTTCTAACATTGCACTGGCACAGCTATGGGGTACACCTCTTTGGAAGTATTTTCTTTTGGTTTAGCAGGCTTTAGGACCGGGATGTAAATCAGGTTGAATCCATTTGAGTTGATCTTGGTTGTGGGGTGAGTGGTAAATCAAGGGGAGAAGAGAGATTTAGAAGACGCCATGCCTCAGCCAGGGCGGGGGGAGGTCTGCATTTCCATTATGAAGTTTTCCTCCTCCCCCCCATGTCATGTGATGTAACAGAAGAAGGGGATAGATTCAGACATAAGCTGGGAAGAAGGAATGTTGTTTGCATTAGCTTAATGTTGCACTTCTGAGGCACATAGACCCCATACATCTGGAAGTGCTTGAGGAGGGGGCGAACACTTTCCAGAACACAAAGTATCCTGCTCTGCTTTCCAAAAAGCTTGGAGTCTTTGCATTAAAGCTCAGAGTTAGGTGATGGCAAAGGAGAAAATGGAGGAATTAATATGGGTGAATAAAGCTGATATTCTTCTACAGGGATGTGATATTTGCTGATACCATATTTAAATTTGGTTTACTCAGTAATGAATAGAGCTGCTAAGGGCCAGTGGATAACACAAGATTAAATTTATTCTCTGCTGCACAGTGATTTGTCATCATTGAGTATGACATTGCCCACATTCAGACAATCGGTCGTGGCTGAATGCTCTTTGCTCCCTTGATCATGCGCCAGTTTCGGTGTCAAGATCCTGGTTTGCATTAAGCCAGAGTTCCTTGTTATGATGTAATCAGGAATCTGTAAAACTGGAGTAAATTTTAGTGCAATCTATTGCACAGAATTGTTCAGTGGTCATGAAAAGTGTTACATAAAGCATGTGCACAGCACACTTCGAAGTACAATAATCATATTCAGTAATGATGGCAATGCAGGTGTGCCAGAACATATCTCCTCTGGTCAGAAGGACTGTGACTAGTTGTGAGCCTTGAATGGCTTGCCTCTGCTTTATTCCATGCTTGCTTTATGTGCAACGAATAATTTGACAGGCTCTGGGGTGGAGACTGACAGAGGGGTATGGAGTGTTGGCAGATGGACATTTTCATGCATGATACACTAAAGAAGTCACTGTTGAAGAATTTCAGGTCTCTGCACAATTACTTCTGATACAGGGATGGAAATTTAATGTTTTCTCTTTGTTGACATTCTTTCTCAAAGAAAGGTGTCAGCTTGAATTTTGATTTAACTTTTTATAGAGATTCTCTCTCCTAGAATGCAAAGCCAACACAAACCACTCTCTGTGCCTATAAATTCTGATGGAAGTTGTTTTACAAGAAGCCTGCTGAAATGCCCAAGAGCTATAATCCCCAGTCCAGCCAAGGCTGCAGTCCTATAATCCTCAATCCAGCCATGGCTGCAGTTTGCCTCTGAGTAGGCTCCATTGAACACAATAGGATGGATGTACAGCTAAACATTTGCAGGATTGAGCTGCAAGTTCTATTGAAAGCAATGGGAGTGTTAGTTGCATTTAATGGGTTTTAATCATGCCTATTTTAGCTGGATTGGGCCCTGTAATAAACTCAAACATATTGGATTCTAATGCCTTTTTGATTTAAGTGGAGTTTTTTTATATTCTTGTTGAAGGTTAGATTAGGAAGTATAACACTGGTTTAAGCTATTGTAAAAGAAATTCAAAAGGTGCAGATGGGATGGTTTGCATACGTTGACCTTGAAATGTGATATTAAACTTGATCCCATAAATTTCCACCTTTACTTCTCATTGGAGGAGATGTAATCTGGATATAGCTGATGTGGCCCATGATAAAAAAGGTAGCAAATGTCTCATGTTGTTCTTCAAATACTTCCATTACTTTTGAAATGGAAATTAGTAGATTCTTGTAATCAAATAGCAAATAGAGAAACTGAAAGAAAAACATAATTTTAGAGGATTTGTCTCAAAAATACCTTAAGTAGTATTTATACCAGGTGTTCCTTTCATGGCATGCTGAATGTGAAATAAATCAGGCTTCCTTCAAGATGTTTGTTTTTAATGGAACTTGCTTCTAGATAAATGTACTTAGTATTGGCATACTGACTGTGGCCCTTTTTTTAAAACAAAAAAATGCAAACTATAAGAAAAGGTTAAATGTTGTCTGAGATAGTTCAGAGACCAGGAATATTGGGTTTGGACATGGGAGATTGCATTTTAAATCCTAGATCAGCCATAAAATTCACTGAGAGGCCCTGGGCAAATCATGACCTCTCAGTCTGTCCTATTTTTATAGAGTTATGAGGATTAATAAGGCAGGAAAGGAAAAGCCTGTTCTCTATTGAAGGGAACTATTTACGTCCAAAATATTGGTGTGATTCAGACGTAATACTACCACTCTAACAAACTGGCTTGTTCTAGCTGGAACAATGAGCCTATAACATTTCTTGTTGTAGCTGGAACAATGAACTAAAGCAGTTCTTCCTCCTTGCATACCCAGCTTGAAAGGAGACTTCTTGAATTGTTAAATCACAGTTCAGTTTGAACTGCTAGGCCAGGAAACTCTGGTTTAAGTGATGCCTATCAACAAGAACTGCAAAGGATGATACTGCGATTTTCAATTTTGATTTGTAGGCAGCACTTAAACAACAGTTTGCTCATATACCATGCGAGAACTATGGTTTAACAACCCATGAATTCTCCTTTCAAGCCAGACTTGCAGGAAAGGGAACACTCAAACTCATTGCTCTCTCTGGCTTCAACAGCAGAAAGAGAAGGAGCAGCAACATTATGTCTCAACTAGGCCATTGAGTTGATTTATTTCCTCGTGTTTTTGTTTTGTGTTTTGTGTTTCTTTTTTAAAAAACTTTTTATTGTAAAATTTCAACAAAAGAAAAGAAAGAAAACATGGCTAACATAGATTTGAAGATATCAATTTCAATGCCTGCATTTAATGATGACGTATGTAGGGAGAGAGACAGGGGAGTGTGATTCTCCTGTTGATTCTCCTTGTTCTCTTGGTAGCTTTCAATACCATTAACCATGGCATCCTTCTGGGAGTGGGAGGTACTACATTGCAGTGGTTTTGCTCCTACTTGGAGGGTCAGCTACAGAAGGTGTGCTTGGTGAATATTGCTCAGCCCCATGGATTCTCCAGTATGAAGTTTCAGAGGGGTTGGTTTTGCTCTCTGTGCTATTCAACATCTACATAAAACCATTGAATGTGGTCATCAAAGTTTTGGATTGTTGTCAACAGCATGTTCATGACAAGCCACTCTATTTCTCCTTTTCATCGTCATCAGGTGAGACTGTGGATGTGCTAAGTTGTTGCCTGGCTGCAGCAATAGACTGAAGTTGTATCCACAAGACTGAGATTCTTCCGACTGGATGGAATATGCTCAGTCTGTTCTGGACAGGATTGCACTCCTCCTGAAGGAGCAAGTTCATAGATTGGAGTTTCTTCTGGAGCCATCTTTGTCACTTGAGACTCAAGTGGTCTCACTGGCATGGTCTTTTACCAGCTTTGGTTGGTGGACCAGCTACACCCCTATCTGTTCAGGGATAACATTGCTTCAGTTCTGTATGCTCTGGTAACCTTTAAGTTAGATCACTGCAATCCACTCTATAGGAGGCTGCCTTTGAAGATGATTCAGAAACTGGAACCTGTGCAAAATGTGGCAGCCAGATTGATAACAGGGATAAGAAATTCCAAAGATATAACACCAATTCTGTCCCATTTGCAGTGGCTGCCTGTATGTTTCAAAGCCCAATTCAAGGTGTTGGTTTTAACCATTAAAGCCTTACATAGCTTGGGATGACAGTACCTGACAGAATGCCTCTCCTGGCATAAACCTACCCATACACTGTGTTCATCATCTAAGGCCTTCCTCCAAGTGAGGCTTGAAAAATGGCAACAAGGGAGAGGGCCTTCTCGGTGATGGCCCCCAATTGTGGTGATCTCCCCGATGAAACCCACTTAGCATTACCGTTTTTATGTTTTTGGCTCCAGGTTAAGATCTTCCTCTTCTCTCAGGCATTTGGCAGCATATGATGAGGTTTTAATCAACTCCTGGGTTTTTCTTATTATTGATTCTTTAGATATATATGTGTCTGTTTGTGCGCTGTCTGTTTTTATGCTTATATGTAAAAAAATTAAATACATGTATAATGTGTTTTAAATAGTTTTTAATCTTTGTAAACCACCCAGAGAGCTTTGACTATTGGGTGGTATAGAAATGGAATGAATGCATATGAGGTGTGTGAGTGTATATCTGAAAATACAGGTTTCTAAGGAAAATACATAAACTTCAACAAAAGCAGACAAAATATCCAAATAAGTAATTCATTCACAGGTAGTGTCTGTACACCACCTGTTCAAATGCTGAAAGCATTGTAACATCTTCTGTCCATTGCATTATAGGAAGTGAGTGTTTATTCTTCCATTATTGTAATATCAGTCTTTCAGCTGTCAGAAGGATGCAGAGAATCCATTTGCACTGACCATGTGTTAACTGCCAGGAAGCAGGGAGATAATTTTAAAGAGCATGTACAGCAGTAAATATTAAGGAGTGTTGCAATACAAAATCTCCTCCCAAAAAGGGGGCAACTACTGGGCATTGCCAAAACACATGCTTAAAAGAAGCATTAGCTGCATTACACCTCCAACAATTAGACAAGCCCTTATTAAGGAGACGTTACAGCATCCAATAGACACAAACCAAACTTTTCTTGATGAATAAGATGCAATCTGAGATCCATAGATGCATCAGACACAGACGGTTTCTTATTTTAAAATATTACTAAGTAGTCATGCAAGAGGCTGTTAGTCTAAACGGAAGACTATTGGCAGTCTTCTCACTGTCAAACCTAAAGGCCTCTGCTCTGTTTTGATCTGCTTTGGCCTCTTTCTTGGTAGAGCCAACACCAGAGGAGAGGTGGCAGTGATGTACATCTCCACTCACTTTTCACCCCAACTGGGGAAAATCAGGGGGCCCTTTACATGCAGGATGGTGTCAAGGGGAGGAGCTTGCAGGAGCCAGGTCTTCCCCATCTGAGGAAGGGTGCTCCAGAATGCTGCCCAGACCAGGGTGAGCCTTCAGGGTGGCTGGAGAGAAAAGGCTTCAGGCCCTGCGCAATGACGCAAAAAGGAGGCAGAGGAAATTTACTCTGTAGCTCAGGGAATGGTAGTATGCAAGGAGATTTCCATGGCTAGATCCAAGGAGCGAGTATGCTCAAAAGGCAGGGCTGCAATATTGAGCACGGCAATTCACTCTTGATTTCAGCTGAGCCTGCAGGCGTTGTCCCAGAGCTTGACTTAGGGGGAAGCAGCCACAGAAGAAAAGGACATGGGTGGTAATTTGGCAGTGAGGACAGGAGAGGCATAAAGCAAAGCAGTTGAGGCAGCAACAAACAGGCTAGCACTGTTGGACTCCAGAATAAAGCTACATGGGGGTTTTGTTGTTGAGGGTGGTGGTTACCTAGCACCACCAGCCCTCATACGCCTTTAGGATGCACAGACCCATCTGGTGGTGACATGTCATCTGCATAGAACAATCGGAAATGTCTCCTTCTGAAACCATCCCTGCTGCGTGCAAGTAGCTGACAGGGCTCAGCTGCTGAGCCATGCTCCGTCCACTCATGTTTTCTCCTTATGTGTATATGAGTTTTCCAGTTTGCACAGCCTTTCCTTTTATTGTTGCTCTTCGCTTATTTTATTGGAAGGGTTTCTGGTGCCTGCCACTAGTTATCTGCTGCGCTCAGCTGTCACCCTGAGAGAGCTGGAAGAAGTGCGACTGGAAACACCTCGTTGACATGCTCAGGCGAGAGCCTCTTGTCGGAGGAGGAATTGCTCTAGAATGAGCCTCCCAGCAAGTCCCTGATGGGGCAGCCGCATTCCCTTTAGGGAGAAAGGCTGGCAGTTTTGAGCTGAACTGGATCTCTTGACGTTTCAAAGCTGTTGGGCTGTCAGTTTACTCCAGTCCTTACTTGCTCATTGGAGAGAATTCTAAATACGTATTCCTCTGGGGTAGTGAAGGCAGGAGCCTATGGGTTTTTGAGCAATGACTGGGAGGGGACATCTTATGTTTCCTTGTTTTGCTCTGTGTTTCTGATAGCATAGTATTACCACAGGCTGCCTCTGCAAGAGAGGTTTAAAGCTCTTTCAAGGCACTTAATTTTTTTTACCTCTACAAGAACGGAGCGCAAATCGGGCGTAGAGGCACGTTATCTCTCCGATTATGCGCATTATCGAATGCGCGTTAAACAGCGAGTTTTATTTTGCTCCGGCTGTTAAAGCGCATTTTGACTGTGTGAACAAGCGCTTATGCGCATTAACTACTTGTACAGTGCATTTTGGTCATCCGTTAATGCGCTTCGCCGCCTCTCGCTGCCTCTCGTGCAGAGGTATGAGGCGTAAATGCGCTTCTGCGATTAAGCGCATAATCGCCTAACCGGGCGCAAAAGCGAATCCTTGTAAAGGGGACCACAGTCTGTTGTGAAAGCAAATGGGTGACTGTGCTCGGCTCTAATTCTAATGATAAACTGCAATGGGCTGCTGAGGTTTTCTATTTTATCACTTTCTCCTATTGCCTACAGAGGTGGGCCATCTTTACACAGTTCTGTCACACCTGCCCTTCAGATGTTACGTTTCCCACAAATCCCATCCCAAACCACAGTGTTAGCCTGTTCGTTGCTGCCTCACCTGTTTTGTTTTACACATCTCCTGTCTTCACTGCCAGATTATCATCTCAGGTCCTCTCCTTCTGTCCAGACCACCTTTCCTTGATAAACTGGTATGGGGCACAATTATTTTTATGTCTTGTATAGCAGCTACCACAGAGATAGTGGCAAATTGTGTGTTTTTTGTTTGTTTTTATTTTTAATGTGCCACATCACATGCAATGGACTGGCTAGTCTTGCAGTATTAGGCATCACTGGAATTGAAATCTTGGTCTTCACATTTGTAAAGAGCTCTCGTTGCATCACTGTACCATAAAATCTAAATAAATATTATCGTTGCTGTTGTTGTTTTTACATGTCTTTCTTATATAGCTGTCTGGGTACACTCTGTGTGCACTGCTCAGCATGACAGGAAGCACCTAGTTCAGCCTTCCTTAACCTGGTGCTCTCCAGATGCGTTGGACTGCAACTCTAATCATCCCAAGCTAGCAAGGCCAATTGGTCATGCTTCTTGGGAATGATGGGAGTTGTAGTCCAACATATCTGGAGAGCACCAGGTTGGGGAAAGGTGATCTAGGTGCAATTGTCATATCAAAGAATTCCCAGAATGGGCTGCTTTATTCTGAGAAGGATGGAGAGGCGAAGTAATAGTTCGGGGGATTTTCAAATATTTTGCTCTGTGCCTGCCAGCTTGGCTGAAAATATATGAATGGAATATCTGGTGGCAGCATGAAGACAAAAGCCAGCATTTATTGTTAGCCATGCAGAGAACATTTTGAATGTGAGCTTGTGGGCTTTTGTCTCCCAGATGAAAAGGAATTTAAAAACTAGGCGCAAGAAGTGCCTGTGAACCTTCACAATGGGGTATAATCAGCATTAGTACTTCATCATGTATTGCTGAAAGACGGTCTCCTTAGGTATTTTAGAACTTGATGGGTGTTCCTGTTACATCACTGAGCAAAGAATGAGTGATGGGGTAAGTGCCTAAATGTCAGGATTAGCCGCCAACAATGACAAGTTTTTCGTGGGATCTGTAAATACCATGTAGCAGCAGACTCGAGATCTGTGACTACACCAGAAAAAGCAAACAGGTTAGTTCACACTGCTAAATGTCATCACATGGTCATACATGTGGGAATATAACTGTATGGAGAAAGTTTAGTGTGAATTGGACTGTGCATATGGTAAGCCGTCACTGCAGCTGTTGGCTCATTGTGTGAATGGCTGGTTTAATACTACATTTTTCTCTACGCAATTGTGTCCCTGCGTATACCATTGCAGGTGGAACTGAGCTATGTTTCCATTGGATTAAGGGCCTCCCAGAATTTGTGTCTACACATGCTCATACTGCTTCATTCAGGGATGAAACCCAACAGTTGCAAGCGAAATAGATACTCTTCTCCATGGCCACTGCACCTTCTATATGTTCTGCTACACCTCCCACTGTAAGGGAATATTTTGTTTTGCAGCAACTCCCAAACTACCACTGTTGTTCATAAACTGAATTAAAATATACCCCTATTGCACTGTATTAACCTTAATATAATGTAGGCAATAGTCTCTCAGTTTCCCTTCATTCTGTTAGCTGTGGGTAATAACATTCTAGAGATTCCAGCAAGACTTTTTCTGCTGCCCTTTCACTTTCCTGAATTAATTGCTCTGCAGATCCCATGTGGCTGAAGATGCGCTGCTCGCTCCACTTTGGTAGAACATGTATATGGAGTTGAAGTGCTTTCATGTTCCAGTTGCTCCAGTGTAGTTTAGGGATGAGGGAGACCTACATGCTTTTGCTCTGTGGAGTTTTGCCAGTGAGTGGAGTGGAAGCATCCCGCTCTGCCGAAACTCTAGAGCAGAACATAGAAATTGTGGAATGGCTTCTGCAATTCACACAAAAAAGTGGTATTTTATTCACCCTTGCCTGGACTGGAGGACCTTTGCGATATGAGGTGGGGTTCTAGTGATAAGACTAGAGCCTTACAACTTGATGAACCTACCACAGTGCAGACCTTGAGTTCTAGGGTTCACATCCCAGGAATGGAGGTTTATTTAGGGGTAGCCAGCCCCCTCTCCCTAGTTGGATCAGGGGGTGGGGATGGGGTAGGGTGCAGCCCTTTAATCTCCCATACTTCGTGCCCTTCTGATCTAGTGGTCTAGGGATTTGGGTTGTGTTTTCAACCTACCTGTCACTGGGCAGTGCAATCTTTCCCCCGTATAAAGTAAAAAGGTATTTATGTATCAAGAGAAAATGGCCTGATTCAGAGATGGGTAGGTTTTTAAAAAAAATCTCTCTGGCTCTATCATGAGCATTGAAATTGTGGGGAGTAGATTGGCTCACTGTGGCAATCCCCTTCTCTGTTCCCCTTCAGTCCAGTAAGAAGGCTATAGATAGAGGCCTTCAGCATGTATGGGGTCAGAAGCACTTGCTCTGTTCTCCAGGCAGCATGAGGTCTTCCCTTCTTATCCCAAAGCTCTCTGATCCAGCAAAGTGGATGTGTGTGTACCTCAGGGGTGAGGACCTTTTTGTGTCTGGTGCCCTGATGATGTCAGGATGAGGCTCCCCATGGTCCCATCCCCTCCAGTTTCATTTTTCTCTATGCAGAGATGCTCCTCTGTGAATGGAGAAAGGGACTCGGCCAGTACTTGGAGTCATTGGGTTCATGCACCACTTGTTCAGATCAATGAGTGGTGTATTGATGGACTCAGCCAGCACTTGGGGTAGCCAGGTCCCTTTCTTTGTGTAGGGAAAAGCATGGAGAGGGACATGGGAGTTCTGATGTGGGCCAGGTTGGGAACTTCCGTGTTCTTTTTTTCAATCAATTTTTTAAAAAATTTCACAACACCAACAGACTAAACAAACAAATACCACAAAGTCTAAAAAGAGAAACAGCAGCAGAAGAAACAAAGGAAAAAAAGAAAGTTTACAAAATTAAGATAGACTTCCGATTTTCTCCACAGCAAAAATATGTAACAATATTTTCTCTTGCTAATAAGTAAAAATACATTTCCTCTCTTTCTTTTATCTTAACCATTTTTTCTTATTCATTGAATCCCCAGACAAACAGATCATTTTTTTCTTGCCCCTGCACAAAGTCTATTAGAGGTTTCTATTCACTTAGGTCCCCTCTACAAGGATTCGCTTTTGCGCCCGGTTAGGCGATTATGCGCATAATCACTGAAGCGCATTTACACCTAATACCTCTGCATGAGAGGCGGCGAAGCGCATTAACGGATGACCAAAATGCGCTTTACAAGTAGTTAATGCGCATAAGCGCTTGTTCACATAGTCAAAATGCGCTTTAACAGCCAGAGAAAATAAAACTCGCGATTTAACGCGCATTCGATAATGTGCATAATCGGAGAGATAATGCGCCTCTACGCCCAATTTGCGCTCCGTTCTTGTAGAGGTAAATTTTTTAAAGCGCCTTGAAAGAGCTTTAAACCTCTCTTGTAGAGGCAGCCTTATAAACCTAGACGTTGACTTTTTTCTAATTATTGACTTTTTTCTAAGTTTTGCCATCTCCTCCAACTCCAATATCTTCAACATCCATTCGTCCATTGTAGGTAGCGCTGAGCTTTTCCATTTTTGTGCATATAATAATCTCGCTGCCATTATCATGTATAAAAATAAGGTTCCACAGTCCTTTTTCATCTGATCATCCATTAAGCCCAGAAGAAAGTATTCCGGTTTCAATTGTATATTGGTCTTTAATACTTCTTGGATTAAGGAATGAATTTGTATCCAAAAGGTTTTTGCTTTTTGCAAGTCTACCATGTTCTTGAAGCTCCCTGCCCGTGGTTTATCTCCTCCTTGCTGCAGCAGAGACCTTCCTCTACACTATGTGAGGAGGAAAAGGGTGCACACACGCACATATACACGCACTGTATTTCCAAAGCTGGAACATATTGGGCCCTTGGCCCACTTTGGGAATGCTTGAGTTCTCACCAAAAGCTGAGGTTTGGGACCGGAAACTGGCAATGGTGAAATTCTGCCCTATCTCTAGTATAGTTGCCCTGTCTTGAGTTGCTGAACTGGTGCAGTAAACATCACTCAGTGGTGCTGTTTGCACAGAATGACAACTTATCTGTTTAAAAACTGATGAGATGTTGGGGAAGAGTAGTAGAGAGCAGGCACGCTGCCAGCAGTGTGCCTGTCTCTTTTGCTTTTACTCAGCAACCCATGGTCAGCCCCTGCTGAGCATGAAGCCTGGGGCTAAACAACCCAGTGGTTAACCCAACAACAAACCATGGGTTAAATACTGGGTTGTTTATCCCCTAAACAACCCAGTGGTCTGGATTTGGACTCATTCTAAGCAGGAGCTGGTCATGGGTTCCTGAGTGAAGGTGGAAGAGGTGGGCATGCTGCAGGCAGGACACCTACTCTCTCCCTATTGTGCATGGCAACTCAACTGATGGGTTGTCATGACATGCAAGCTAGGTCATGGTTGTTTTGGTGAAAGGGCTCTTCCACTACATCTCATCCACCTTTCTGCCATGTACAACCAAACATGTTAGATTGTGATCTTTATCCCTTGATCCTGACTGCTACGTGTACAGCCTTAAAGTAACTCATAGGAGCCCAAGAGCCATGGTAACTATCATTTTACTCAACCAGAAATTGAATAGGAAGTAAAAGTGCAAAGTAGGATAAGATTGAAAAGAATGGTACATCACACTATCCATGTTTACTTAGAGGAAGTCTAAATTGAGGGGGTGGGAAATCAGTATTATTAATACCCCTCCCCCCCCAAGGGACTTCCTTGCAAGAAAACGTATTTAAGGCTGTGGTCTGTTTTAGAAGAAAGTTCCACTGGAATCAAAATATGCTCTTCAAATAAATGTGTTCTGGATCAGAATTTTAGGATAGTTGAAAGAGCCGGGAGTGTTGCAGCATTTTATACAGTAGTCTGGTGATGTGGGTTTCTCCAATGATTAATGTGGTGCTAATTGAAAACCATCAGTACTTTCAGGGTTCAAGAATTTAACTGTCCCTCTCTGTAGATGATCACTTTCTGTTAAACTGTTTTGACAGGGGGGATGACAGACCAAGTGGCTTTTCTTGCCTTTGGGGCACCAAGACAATGGCCAAAGTATTTTGATACCCATGTAGTTGACGGTAACCTGGATTATTGAATTTATATTTAATTTTAAATTTTATGCAAGTAATATTTTTCCAGGTTTGCATGTGTTTGTCTGCATCCATTTACTGAAAAGGCCTGAGATTTGGGGCATGGGAGGCATTACCGCCTATAACCAAGACAAAGAAAACCATGCCTTATTTTACTCTCTTAATTGTGAAAGGATTTATGCTTTCCTGAGTGCATCAAGTGTGGCAGAATCACACATATGCAAATAGAATAACCAGTCAAAATGCAGGAACATTGAGGATTGGGCCATATTGGATTCTGTTTCCACCGAGAATCATGGATGGTCCCCTTTATATTCCAGTGTGGTGCTGCCTTTGGCTGCAAGGGTAAAATGTGGTAAGAATATATTGTAATCTGTCCTCCCACCCACCCACCCTCTCTACTAAATGAAGCTCGTCCCAGATGTGCAAACCTGCAGAGAGATGGAATATTCTGCAAACGTGACAGGCACTGGAGATCTTCAGTGACTAAGGCAGAGATCATAATAGCTGCCTGCTGTTGTATTTGCATAATATGTGGAAACACAAAGGTGAGAACTGTAATGAACAGCGTCACAAGGAAGGCAGTGAGTCTTGGAACCACATGTGCAATTAAGCAGACGTGCTTTGTGCTGTCAGCTATGCACTTAGGGTAGCATGACCTCCTGCCTGCATTTAAATTATGACTGGTGTCTTTAATTATGCTCCTGCGTGCTAATTTCCTTCCTTCTGCCCTCTCCTGATGATGATGGAGGCAGCTCCAGCTACCTCAATCTGTGATAGAGTTGCCAGGTCCGGAACCCCTAACATTTTAAAGTCTGGCATAAAATTTGCACCTGGTGTGCCTTTTTCCCATCGCATGGCCACCATGCCAGGAGAAGCCACAGTTGGCAGTGTTTTTTCCTCTCTGAATCTCTTTAAGGTAGAGGATTAGGGTTGCCAGATCTCTGAATCAAACTACCTCACAGGGTCGTTGTGAAAATAAAATGGAGAGGAGGACCATGTAAGCCACGTAGGGTTCATTGCAAGAGGGGGGAAAGGCAGGATATAAATGTAAGAATAACGCCCTTATATTCAGGAGGAGGAGGATCGGTATCCCAGAACAACCCAGTTAACAGCCACATTCAGAAGACAGGTTCAGCTGCCTAGGCATACTCACCGTTGACTGAGAGCAGCACCCCAGCAACTTCCTGCAGGGATATAAGTGGGTAGCACGCAAGTACACCAAGCTCACACCAGTGGCTGGCGGCACCTGGCAGTGATGTAACTTATCTTTGTGGGGCAGCATTGAGCTGGCTGCACAAAGATGGGTAATCTGGAATTGATGGCAGGTATGGCTGTTCCTCTATAGAAAGCAGTTACTAAGACTTGGTGCCCTGATGAAGGGTTGAGCTGGGTCTCTTGCTGGAGATAAGGAGACATTGTAGCACCTGGGAGCTTGTGACCAGCTCATCTGGCCAAACAGAGTGCTGGAGTGCAAGAAGATCGTAACAGTGGCAACAGAAGCTTTGAGACTCATCTCAAACCCATTTCACCCACATGCCGTGCCTAATGTCACTCCTACATGCCAGCTGTTTCCTTGACAGTAAACCAGATTTCCTTCATCCATACAAATAACCCATGGGCCGGGCTCTCCCTCTGTGACTCAAGGGGTGCAATGGGCCTAAGGGAGGGGAGGAATCTTGGTCATGTTTAACGAGTTTGCTTGACTGGTGGTAGCTGGACAGCATAGCACAAGGTTAAAAGGGTGCTATGGATGTGGAACATAGAGCTCCTGCAACAAGGATCTTGTGATTTTGCGCTGCTATATAAGGTGTGCCACCTACTTCCCTTCAGAGTGAGAAGGGGAGATTGGGTAGGCTTGCCCCCATAGCATGGAGCGAGAAGCATGAAAGATGTTGTTCACCCGTCAGAGCAGCACTGGGACACGAAAAGCCATGTGCCCTCAGTATACTCTGTGGTTTAAATTAAAACGAAGATTGTGTGCCAAGAGGAGCTGAATCCTACGTTGCGTATAAATTATGCAGATGAAGCAAGTTTGCATGAAGTCGCTTATTTGGCATAAGCCTGCTTCTGCTAATCATAAGGGATTGGGGGGGGGGGCTATACAGGGCATTGCATTTGACAACTGCCTCTTTCAACAAAATGTAGGGATCCAAATAAATGTGCTTGCCAAGTGTGGAGAGTCACGGCACTGTTGTTGTGCCTCCATTTCTTCTGCTGGCTTTGGAAAGCATCTGAGCAATCCAGTATTGCCATTTCAACTAGAAGGCTCTCAAGATTTCTCTGCACTACCTATTTCCTTATTCATTGTGGTGTGGTTATTTGTTGCAGATTGTTTTGTTTGTTGAATTGATGGAGCAATGATTATTGGCAATGAATGTTAGGAGGAGCATATTAGTGTGTTTATTTTGGGGGGAGGGTTTGGTGGTGTGATGATATGTTTGAGGGTTTCTCAAATTCTCTCATCATAAAGAACAGGAAATGTATGCAAATTACACAGACTCCTTTCTCCCCTGAAACTCTGTAATAATATACAGATAAATCTACAGAGTTCCCATGCAGGATAGAAGAATGGTTTGAAAGTGTGGCTCCCTTAACCACCAACAAACTTTAATAAAGAATACTAGAGATTCAAAGTTCAAAAACTAAGGAATCCTATATATATATAAAAACACCCATCCTATAGTAACTAGTGCTAATTAGGGGTGTGCACGGACCCCCCGGATCGGATTGGGACCCGGATCGGGACCTCCAATTTTGTCACGGATCGGATCGGACAAAATCGGAGGCCCCCCGGACCGGATCGAGTCCAATCCCGATCCAAAAATTGGAAATTTTTGGATCGGCCGCCATTTCCCCCCCCCATAGACTTGCATTGCAATGCAAGTCTATGAGGAAAAAATGGCAGCGGGTGGGTGAGGGGGGGCCTAACTCCCTCCCCCCCAGGGCCATCTGCTGTGGATGGCCCCGGCAGGTAAGCCCCCTCCCCCATGCTCCCTACCCCCCCGGGGCCGTCCGCTTCCATCCGCTGGCACCTGCAGGCGCCAGCGGATGGAAGCGGACGGCCCAGGGGGGGTAAACCCCCTCCCCCCTGCCACTGCTTACCTTCCAGGGACGTCTGCTCCCGTCCGGCGCCGGCTGCTACTGCGAGCGGGCTTCGCGGCCTGCTCCAGGGTGCACCCTGGAGCAGGCCGTGAAGCCCGCTTGCAGTAGCAGCCGGCGCCAGACGGGAGCGGACGTCCCTGGAAGGTAAGCGCGCCATGGACAGCCCTGCTAGGGAAGGCCCCCCCCCCCCGCTGTCCACTTCCATCGGCGGGCGCCCGCTGGCGTCCACCGATCCGCCAATCCATCCGAATCGGATCGGAACCTTTTCGGATCGGTTCGGATTGGATCGGCCGATCCAGCAGTGAGATCGGAAATCGGATAATTTATCCGATTTCCCCCTGGATCGGATTCGGATCGTGGATCGGATCCGATCCAGTGCACATCCCTAGTGCTAATCACCTCCAGCAGATTAACTACCTTTAGAGAATTTATCCTTGTAAAATAAAAGTTCTGCAGAACTAAGTTTCACATCTGGACTCAGACGTATGGTCTTCACCAGCACTCTCAATCTTTTGCCTAGAGGAAATTACAGAGCATACACAATCACAAGAATAGGCACAGAAATGGAAGCCCAACTTCAAAGCAAGGTGCAAATGGTCCCTTTTCAGTAGCAGAATCCTGTCTATGGAATACCTTCAGGAGGGGCTTACAGGGCACCCACTCTGTTACCTTTTCAGCAAAGACCTTTTTCTCCCCCCCCCCCCCCAAGCTTTTTATCATTGCTAACTTTGAAAAAGTTTTTAGTTCTTCCAGGCTGCTGTGAGGTTTTATTGAATGGAATTTTATCTTCTGCTGTGGTGTTTTGCATTTTATTTCTGCTTCATAGTAAGCTGCCCTAGGGATTTTGATTGGCCACTGAAGAGCAGGGTATACATTTCAGAAATAAATAAAATAAAGTAGATATACCAGAGTGCAATAAAGAACTTGCTACACAGATAACTGCAATTGGAACTACAGCAAAGGAAGTTTGCAGAACGGTTGGAAATCTGCAGCCCTTGGCACAGCAGGTCAAACAGGAATCTCATCTCAGATTCAGAGGCATTCCATATACAGCTGGGCCAAGCAACTTGTTTTCCACTTGTGGCCCTCCAGTTGTTTTGGCATACAACACCCATCAGCCTCAGCCTGCATAGCCAATGGTGACGTATTATGGCAGTTGCCGGCCAAAACATCTGGAGGGCTAGAAGTTGCCTATCCCTAATATACCATGTGGAAATTGGATGAGAAGTGGCAATAAGACCAGTGTGAGGATCCAGTTCTAGAGAGATTGCTCCCTGACAAGAACACAACACATCAGCATGGCTACCCAGTCCTGGGTTCATTTAGACATTCTTTTGAGAACCATCCAATAGGAAAAATGGTAATCTCTTGGAGCCATTTCTGTCACTGGGGCACTAGACAAAGACGCCTTTCCCCCTCTAACATTTGAATTGATGCCCATTGCCATAGGGAAGGAATCCATTGTGGATGCCCATTGCTATAGAGAAGGAATCCATTGTGGAGCTGCATTCTTCCTCATAGAAGGGAGGGATGGAAACGTGTGGCCTGCCAGACGTTGTTGGACTGCAACTCCCATCATCCTGCACCATTGGCTATGCTGGCTGAGGCTGATGGGAATTGCAGTCCAACAACATCTGGAGGGCCAGATGTTTCTTCCCCCATCCCCAGATTTAAATGGAATAGCAGGATTTGCTAGCCTTGGGCGGCTACATAATCGAAACATCACCCCCCCACCCCACCCCCGTGGGAAGCAGGACGCCCTATCTTAAGAATCACTTGGGGCACTGTGTGAAGTACCTGAATTAGAAAGGGAGAGTCTGCTTTTTTTTCCTTTGCTTTTTTTTGGAAAAAGTGATTTATGAATGAAAAGTTTATTTTCATTTTGAGTATGACAGACCACACACACACACACACACACACTTGTTTTAGCTAACATTTGGGAACCTCTGGCTAGATTCGTACATTTCTTGAATGGCCTGGGAGCTGCAGCTGTGCTGCTCTATCCTAAACCCATGGGGCAATGTGAGAAGCTTTGGAGCACCTGGGAAGGGGCGCATACTGCAGCTCCACCCTGTGCCAAGTCTAATGACTCTTCCCAGGCCTCTCTCATTACTTTGACAGCCTGGGAAGGAGAGGTGTTGCTGCAGTTCCTAAGCTGGTGAGGTAATGTGAGAACCTGGTGCTAGACACATCTTTATTAGTCTTGTTATGCTGACAGAAATGGGCTCCCTTCCTACTAAGGGGTGGAGAGAGAAAGAAGTGCCCTCTGCCCCCAGAACACGAGTGCCAGGCTTTTGACACTCGCTCTATCAGGCCTTCCTGGATGAAGCTACTGAGGCTGTGGGGCCAGCGAGGACTCAGATTAATTGGCGGCTCTGCTAAATGTCTAGAAAAGTATTTGATGTCTGCCAGACAGCAAGATGCGGAGGTAATTATCCCTCCAACCCCCATGGCCTGCATTAGCCATACATCACTTTGCTGTCATAGCACACGGAGGACTGTTTTTCATACATTGGAAGTGTGAGCCAAGAGGACAAAAGCATCTACTTTTTCCAAGAGGCAAAATAGGCGGGTGGGGAGATGGAAGGGAAGACAGCTCAGAGTCTCAGCATGTTCTGATCCCTTCCCCTGCCGGCCTTTCAAATCTCACTGTGTTGGCTGGAGAGCTGGAAAACTTGAAATGTTTTCATTGTATAAGGAAATTGTCACTATATGTAAATGTCCATCTGCCCAGCCATGCCTCTAATAAAAGCCAGATGAAGTGCTGAACTTGGACCTGAGTTCGGATGACTACCCAGCCATGAGCCTGCTGAACGTTTTGGGAGAAATCCTGCTCTCCCATTAGTTTCCTATTGGAACAAAGTGCAGTTTCCTATTGGAACAAAGGTAGTTATGCGGATGGATCAGGTGAAATGCAAATTACTGCACTTTCTGGGCAAAACAAGAAGTTTACAAGAACATGAAGTTATTGCTGAAAAACATTCCCCCCATCACATCTTGTTAAATAAACTTGTGATCTTATGTCCACATTGTGTGGGTTCATTTCTCCCACTCCCCACCAAGGCAACCAATAATGTGGAAAAGGATAGGGGATACGCACAAAATACTGATGTCATGTTACAAATTTCCATAACATGACATCATGCATGGAGAAGGAAGCACTTGAAGCAAAGGTTTGTTGTTTTGAGTGGCAAATCCATGTTTGCCATCACATCACTCTAGCCTTTAACAGTGCTGTGTAAATGGGAAACAGTTATTGTAAACATTTTAATTCCTACCTGGCCAGTATTGTCTGTACAATTGCCATCATTGGAAGAAGCAAGCTTTGTTAAGTTCAATGGTGTTTTATTTTCAGAACGTTATATACCATCTTTCCCAAACAAGTTACAAAGGATGTGGCTACAATAATAAATCAATGACACAACAGTTGAGTTAGCACAGAGAATATAATAATGGCAGTAAAAACCTTAGGATTTGAAACTAAAGTTAAGCATATGGGTAGTATCCAGCAGTGTCCCAGCAGTAACACTAATGATGTTGCACTCACATAAACCAATGCTTGCACAATGTAACTAGCAACTGCTAGCGCAACGGGAGAGTGGCTTTTCGCTGCTGAAATTCAGTGTTATGACAACAAAAAATAGTCCTGGGACGTTGTTGTTTTTTGGCAACACAAATTTAAGAGTAAAACTTGGAGGATTCATTCATTCATTTAAGACATGGGGCAAAAATTTTAACTCTTTGTAAGAAGGTTCAAAGCAGAGACTTCATTGAAGTAGCCATTCCACAACTTTGACACTACGACAGTATGCCTTGCTCAAAACACTTGGGATTTTACCTTCCATGGATTGGGGCCCCAGTGCATAATGATGCGCTTTGGTTCTTGAACTGATGATGGGTGATGTAGGTAGGTCATAAAAGGCCAGCCTTGAACTTGCAGTTCTTTGGCAACAAAAGTTCATAATTATATTTGGGCTAAACTAGATGAAGTGCTGGAGATTTGTGGTTGAATTTCTCATCTCTCCCTTGCAGAAGAAACTTGCACATCCAAAATTGTATTGGAACTATATTACAGGGGGAGGGGGGTTTTTGTCTGCCCCCTGTGCCTTTTTTCCTGATCTAACACTCCCCCACCGACCCTGATCTGCTGCCTGTCCCATTAGGACAATTATACATATACAAAAAGAAAATAGCAATAAAGGGTCTGAAAACTGTGCATAGGGAAGGGTTACGTCAGCTATCCCATCTTTTCTTCCTTAATCAATTTTTTGTGGTAAAAAAAAAGACAGAAGAAGCAGTGGGAAAACACAGGAGGGATCCAAATGAATGATGATGACATCTGGACCCCCTGTAAAGTTCCATATTTGAGGCAGGGCAAATGCAGGATAAAAGCCTCATCAAGAAGTACCCCAAGATGTATTACAGATGGCTGAATGTCCTAGAGGCAACGCAAACTTCCTTCTCCCTCACTATACTAAGAGCTTCCCCACACAATCAATTTATTGCATGCTTGTGATTAGTCATTCAAGGAAGTTTGTGGGTCCTTTTCATGACATCGTCAACCTCCGGTGCCTCCCCTGCTGCTTCAAAGCAGGAATTCATCATTTTATAAAAACCCTGAAAATGCAGTAATAAATGGAAAACGAGCTATAAAACCGCACCATCTGCTGGTGGTAGAATTTAAACATATGGGAAGGAACTGGTAAAAATGGGGTGGAGGGAGCACGTTTATTGTGTCGCTTGTTAACCCTGTGAAGACTCCAGAAGACAAAGCCCTGGTAAGGTTGCAGGATTTTTTACTGAATCTGGAGAAGCCCTCTAACTCTAGTCTTCCCTGCCCCTGAATTGTGAGCAAACGTGGAAAGTCGGGGACAAAGCCCCATAGCTGACACATGGACTGGAAAGGAGAGAGAAGGTTGAGCTTGCCACTTCAGGATATACCCCCCACTGAATTTGATAGGGAGGAGGGTCTGAGCATCATTAATTTCACTTAGCAAGTGCCTGCTTCCTTTTAAGAAAACCCATTTCACTGTTTCAGAATCTGAGCTACTGTCATTTTTATTGTGCCATCACATTAAGGAAAAAAATAGGTACCTTTATGTTTTTGACACCAAAAGAAGGGATTGGTTGCCTCGCATTTACAAGGTGAAGAGCAATGTGAATGAGGAGTGATAGTTAATTTCCTTCCCTCTGAGCCAAGTTGAATCTTGGGTGAGGCTTCATCATTGGAGCCCATGAATTTGTAGCAGGCTTCCAAAAATATTCGGAGCCCGGCATTGCAGGAAAATATAATACTCTGGCCTGAAGTCTTGATTATTTGCATCCTCTTCCCTTTTCTGATGGAGACATTTTGCAGAAAACCACCAAGTGTTGCTGCCTCCTAGTCTCAGTGGGATGAGGAGGCGAGCGTGCATAAAATACAGTTTATGTGGTGTGAAAATACTTTATTAAGCCTGTTCTTTCCACTGCCAGCACCACCAATGCAGTGTATCAAGTGAGTTTGCCAGGGATATTAACCTTCATTTATTTGCTTTTCCCCAATGGTAGATAGAGAGTCTGCTCACTGGGCCATAAGTAATTGGCCTGAGTTGTGTGTGAGAAGAAATCGGGTAGAGGATGTTCACCTCCTTTGAGGACCTAATGCATAGCTAGCCAAGTGCTGGTGATAGCCCTTCTGCCACAAGGCATCAGGTTTATATAGCAGAAAAAAGAGAGGTCATTGGCAACTTTTGAGCCAGTTTTCTCTATTGTTATTCATATCTTGTCACAACCAAGGGGGAAGCTATTGCAGATAACATTGTGATTAGCAGGAGGCCAGAATAATTGTTATTAGTTTTTTTTTAATGAGAGCGAGCGAGCGAAGCCTTAATCAATCTGTTTGGGTAAAACGTTGTTATGCTGGGAGTATTTATATGTACTGCTCTTGAAATGGCAGAGACCTTTCAGGAACTAGATTTTCAGAGGTGTGTGTTTATATGTGTATATGCATGTGGGTAGCGTGTGTGCACTTGTAAGCAATGGGCTTTGCAAAGTATTCTTGCCCTTGAGAAGTTCATGGCATGGATGTCATTCTGCTGTAAGCTCCTGTGCATGCTTTGGTGGTGATGGGGCTGCATTAGCAATGAACCAAGGCAGACTTCATGTGGGAATAATCACTGGAAGATGCTTGCTAACCAGAATTTGCCCAGCTCTGCTATTAATTATTGCCGCACTGAGACACAGCTAGCTTATTTTTAAGCCTTCTAACACCTTTGGGAGAAGCTGAAATTTCTTCCTCAGCTTCTCTGCTTGGATCCATTTTTGCTCATCTGAGTCTCATTGACTAGAACTATCTGGGGTCATTCTGTGCACCATTGACCCAGAATGTCTCCTTCCTTGCATTGTTGCCTCTTCCCTGGCTACATGCTGTTTAAATTTGTATTTTAAATCCCTATTAATTTCTGCATGGCTGCTCGGTTTTTATCCTGGCTGTGCTTTTATACTGTATTTTAAATTATATTTTTATACTGTCATTTTATATTTTGAATGGTTTTTATGGTTTTAATTTTTGTAAACCACTCAGAGAGCTTCGGCTATTGGGCGGTATAGAAATGCAGTAAGTAAATAAATAAATAAATAAATAATAAATAAATATACCTTTAATAAATAAATATACCTATACCTTTAAGCCTCCTTAGGAAGAGAAAAGACAAGCAAGGACCTTTGCCTTTCCTGGCAAGGAGGCTACAGTAGGCAAAGTCCCTGACTTCCTGCTTGTCCCATATTGCTTGGGGTAGCTAGGGACACTGAATAAGATGGGGACAAAGGAGTCTTTGTCCTCTCTATCTATGCTCTTCTCCATGTTCATAATGAAATTTGCTTGAACCCACCTCTTTCAGTGTATACCAACTTACACTCAAGTACCCCAGCTTTCCTAAAGTGCACTGTTGACTATTGAGCATCACACATTAGATGAAATGGCATAAGCTTTCAAAGGCAGCAACCTGCGAGAGAGAATAAACTCATTGTTCCCTAAGGTTTCATTTCACCATTGTCTTTGTGCTGTTCCTGCTGCAGGCAGATAATGATGCTTCTGGGAAGAAGAGGCCCTTGATGGTGGGATAGTGGTCCATAACAGAGAAGGGCTGATATCAGCACAAGGTGCAGATTTTGAGGACTGCGGCCCATAAAGACCCATGTTCAAAGATGTTTAGCATTTAAAACAAAAGGAGAAGCCAGTGCTGCCTGCCCAGCATTTCTGGTACCATCCTTTCTGCTTATTTGGTCCTAACAACTTGGTACATATTAGATGATTAAAAATATGGTGACCATATGGAAAGGTGGACAGGTCTTCTGTATCGTTAACAGTTGTATTGAAAAGGGAATTTCAGCAGGTGTCATTTGTATGCATGCAGCATCTGGTGAAATTCCCTCTTCAGCACAACAGTTAAAGCTGCAGGAGCTCTGCCCTAGCTATACTAGAGTGACCAGATACAAAAGATGGCATGGCTCCTGCAGCTTTAACTGTTGTGATGAAGAGGGAATTTCACCAGGTGCTGCAGGCATACATAAGATACCTGTTGAATTTTTTATTGTAGAGTGCAATGGATGTGATGCCCCCCCCTCCCCCCCGTGATAGTAGTTGCTGACATCGGGAGTAATTGTGCCTTAGTCTTAATAAGCAGTCCCTTGCTGTTTTGGCTTATTTGCTGCATCTTTGTGTTCACATTCTAGCAAGGGAGTCTCTCTGTCCATCCTGTAATCCTAGCCTTTTCCGCAGTGCTATTCACTTGGACAGTGACTTGGAATCTCTGGATTTTCCCAGCATCTACTATTGTGGAAGCTGGTGCCTGCTCCTGGTCAGGCCATTACCCAGGACAACCATGGGTGGAGTCGCTCTTCCTTTACTTTGCATTTCCTGATTTTTCTTTGTGTGGGTTTGCAGTTGTGGTTTGCCATTTTCTCTAGCGGAGAATCACATAATAGAGCCACTCGAAGATCACTAATGAGTTTAATTTTATGGCCCTTCATTGGCCTGTTGCTCACTGTTTGATTGCCCTGTTTTATTGCTCTAATTATATTGTTAATCGTGTTTATTGCTTGTTTCCCCCTCTCTCTCCTTTTTTGATTAAATGTAGATTTATGTCCTCCTCACCATCCACCATACGGTGCGTTTCGCTCTTTCCATACTGCTGGCCATGAAACCAGGTTTCTGTGGGTTGCCAGATGAACATGTCAGAAATAAGGGTATCTTTAAAATAGCTGACATACTTTCTGCTCTGGGTAGGGTGGTGGGGGCAGAGAGCTCAGGGTTTCTAGGAAGCAGGAGGGGTGTGATCGTTTCCATTTTAAGTTGGGCATAACCAGCCAAAATCCTTTTGGCTGTAGATCCTTAGTATTAATTAAAGACTAAGAGACTTTCTGCTGGCCATAGTTCGTCTCTCTGCTTACAATCAAGAACCTTACAGTAGGAAGAAGAGATCTGCATTAAGACCAGTGCCACTAATTAACTTGTATGAACTACCTTAGATAACAGGGAATTCCAATTCTTTTGAAGTTATCATTATCCACTCTGGGCAGTTATTTGGTTGTAGGTCTTGACTATACTAATTATTTACTGCACATCAGTCTATTTTTAATGTCCAATCTGTACTAGATATATCTGGAAATTTATGCTGAAAACTGTTATCGTTTGGAGTAGGCTAGTTTTCCTGGTGGTTCCACATAGACCTATGGCCTGATTGGAGTTCACCAGGAGAAGAGCCTTCAGTGTGGTGGCCCCCTTCCTATGGAATTCCCTGCCTTTGGAGGACAGACAGGCACCAATGTTGTATTGTTTTTGGCGACTCCTGAAAACATTATTGTTCCAAGAAGCTTTCCCTGAATGACCGGCCATGGTTTTATCTGAACCTTATTCTTAAAATGTAATAACAATATTTTTGTTCAGTTTTTATTCTTTTATTTCATTCAGAGCCTATCTACACATGCAGGATAAAACACTTTGAAAACATTTTGAAAACTGTATATGGAGTGTGTCCTGGGCCCCAACGGTTCTCAAAACTGTTATAAACCATTTAAAACACCTTTAACCCGTTTTAAAGCAGCAGTGTAGATAGGCTCTTATTCACCACTCTGAAATCTTCAAATAGGGAGCGGTAAATAAATATTGTAAATAGAACAAATAAATAAGTTTTGCCTGCTTCAGCTTACTATTGCAAAAATGATTGTGTGCGGCAGGTTTCATGAATGGGTTATGATAGCATGACAGGCTCCAACCACATCTGACTTTTATTGCCCTCTGCATGCTTGCGTGTTGCATATTGCATTGGCCCAGACACTCCCTCAACTGTTCTTTAAAGGCCAGTAGAGAGCTGCATCTGGCATTCTTGCAATTCCACTATTTTATTTTTCATTGGATGTGCAAAAACTGTACAACAGTTTCATGTGTGGAAAGGGCCTTAGAATGGACTAGCTTCCTGGATTGGGAGCACATTATGCTCAGACACAACAGGAAGCTACTGATAGAATACTAGTTTAAGGATGTAGAGCCATTCTTGCTAGACCTTGATATTTCAGGGAAATGCGATACTCTAGAATAAAGTCTATTAATTCCACTTTTGGAGTTTGGGGACCTGAGCAGACTCTGAGAGGTCTGCCACCTCTGCTATCCCACACGGCACTCCCTTTGGCTTTCGAGTTGCTGCCACTTCAAACGGGACATTCCCGAGGTCTCAGTGTATATGCATAAGCTTTGCCTTTCTGATGAATAGATGTTTCTGTGCAAATACTATTTGTGTTCAAAGCCAGCCTTGCAAAGACTTCCTTTCCTGCTTGTTGGGAGAAGCTGCTTGCCAGTTCTTTCATACAACCGCAGTGCTTCATTCCTGCCACCTTCCTGGACAGAGGTGGCTCAACGCTCTGACTTCTTTCCTCAGAGCCGTAGACTGGCACAGTTCAAGGTGAAGGAGAGTCTTTTTTCTCAAGAGGGTGAGTGAAATGCCAGTATACATCCAAAGGTAGGGTGATCATATTTTGGAAACCAAAAAGGAGGACAACATGGTCGGCCCCCCCAGGGGGCATCCCTCCCAACATGTCCACCCCCAGGGGGCATGTCCAGCACCAAGGGGGGGTGCCCACCTGAACATAGCCTTGGTCACATGTCTGATTTTACAGCACACAATTAAGACAAATCGGTTCTACAGAACATCTTAATGTTAAAATCACTGAAATAACAAGTGAGACAGCCAATGTATTTGAAATTAACTTTCCTCACTCCTACGTTTGTAGCTTTTGCTGTACTTTGTTGCTATACTCTGTGTGATACATTCTCCCCTTCTTTCAAATAACTTTTTTTATTGTATCCTCACTGCGCTGCAAGCTGCTGCTTAACAGGGCTTACTGCTGGCTGGCTTCTTTATTTTTAAAGTTCAATTTTTTAAAAAAAAAAACTTGTGTGTGATTGTTACAAGTTTCTCTACTCTAACATTAGGGTGAGTGTTGTGGGCGGGAGACACTGCTTCGCCCATTCACACTTCTCACTTATATGCATTAGCTTCTCAAGGCTTTTGCATTGGCACCACTTTTCACATCCAGACTTTGAACTCCTGTCTACTTCCTGCACAAACACACGACTCTGAGACCCTCTTATTAATGCCTTGCGTTGCATGCCAGCACCTTGGGGCTAAGTTACAACAGGTGTCTCTGGGTTGTCTATGCAGCCTCTTTTGTCTTTGGCTGCCTCCACAAGAGGCATTTAAAGCTCTTTCAAATCTCATTAAAATGTTTACCTCTACATGAGCGGAGCGCAAATCAGGTGTAGAGGCGCGTTTTATCTCCGATTATGCGCATTATCGAATGCGCGTTAAATAGCGAGTTTTATTTTGCTCCGGCCGTTAAAGCGCATTTTGACTATGTGAACAAGCGATTCTCCGCATGTCAATAGTTTAAATCGCATTTCAGTCGTCCAGTAATGCGCTTCGCCGCCTCTCGTACAGAGGTATTAGGCGTAAATGTGCTTCTGCGAATATGCGCATAATCGCCTTACCAGGCGTAAAGGCGAATTCTTGTAGATGAGGCCTTTCTAAGTCATTGCAGCCAAACCAAAGCCTCCGGTCTCAATCAATCTCCCTCCCTCTTCCAAAGTCTCCCAACGGTCCAGCCGTTGGGAGTGGTTAGGGGTAGTGTGCCAGCTTATAGCTTGGTCACATCTGGTAATTCTTACTTTTAAAACCACCTCCGCTGCCAGCTGCCTCTGCCTGCACCAAGACTGGACTCTGGGGTGCTCTTAAAAGGCATTCCAGCCTCTCAGCACTTAGCTACAGCCATCTCTGAGTTGTATCTTCAGTTGTATCTGGCCCTTTCCACACCAGGCTTTTTGCCTGGGATGGCCCTCGGCTGGTCCCTATGCGCCGATGGTGTGTATTAGGTACTTCTGGGATCGCCCTCCCTCCCTCTACACCCCATAGTGTAGAAAGGGCTTCTGTCACGTAAGAGATATGCCAGCCAGCCAAAGCCGCAAATCTATCTATTTTTCTCTGACACGCTCTTTAAACGTTCTGCATTGCATGCCAGCAGTACAGACAGAGCCTAGCTCATGTGAACAAAGTGTAGTGGAAGGGAAGGGGTAGCAAAGCAAAGAAACAATGTGCCAGGTTCCAACATCCGCAGAGATGAGAGCCTCTTTCTCAACTGACACCTCACCGTTGGTCATGAGGGCTTTTCTTTAAGGATGACCCTTCATCACCCATGATGTGGAACTCTGAGAAAAAGGCCTCCAGCCCATTCTGTTTTGCCCTGTGGGCTGCTTTGACTGACCTCTCCTTTCCCACATTTTGATCTGTGGACGCCTTGCCTCTGCTGAGCTCCAGGTGCCTGACTGCCCAGCAAATCTGCAACAGGAAAGGTGCCATGCTCACACAGCACTTCTTAGCTAAAAACCTGAGATCCCCTTGATGCCAAGGACTGAAACTGGTCAAGGCGCAAGAACCCAAAGAGGAGGTTTGACAACCTGACTTTAAAGGGTACGGCTACAGTGTTTTTTTTTAAATAATAATTTTAAAGCCTCAAAATTTAAAAAAGTCCTAAAGATGAACAGATCAGCTTGAAATTTGGCATGGCAAAAGCCCTACTTAAGACCTATCATAGTGCCAAGTTTCATCTCCTCATCTTTAAAAATGATTAAAAAAAAATAAAACCCTCAAATTTTAAAAAAATCCTAAAAACCAATGGATGAACAGGTCACCCTACCACTGCCTCTTTACACCTCTTTCTCTTTCTCTTTCATGCCTTTATGCAGAGCGCCAGCTGGCTCCTGGCCTCAGCTTCATTCCTCCTGGCCTTTCATGGCTTAAAATAACACCATTCCATGAACATTCCCTTCCTTGGGGTCACCATTGGCTTAGGATATAGGCAGAGCTGTCTCTTTGCACACATCCATTCTTTTTCTCCCACCCTGTTGAGAAAGAGGCTGACATGATAGTTGGAAAGGATGGAAGAAGGAGCGTAGGCAGCTGCCCTCCCTTCCCCAAAGGGATTTTAGTGCAACCTTGCAAAAATAAGCCTCCAAACATTATTTGCCCACTAAAATGTTTATTAGCCCTTCATATTTTGTCACCTGAAAAAAGAGAAAAGAAAGCCACTTTGGTAAAAGCTCCTTGCCTGGAGGCAATTCTTTCCTGACAGAGGCATCCAGGCAAGAAACTACTTGCAGGTCAGGCTTAATAACTATTCCCATATGATTGCAGTCAGCCATGTCCATGTCAGGGAGCCACAGCCCTCTTCTGAAAGACCAGTTTCTGCAGAATTTAGGCTGGCGCAAGGGCTGCCTTGTCTTGACAATTCTGATCTTAGCTTCCTCTTGTCTCTTCAGGTTTCTTCTGCTAAACATGCAGTTGGCAGATGCTATTGTTCATTTGATTTGATTTATTAAATTTCTTAAACGCCTGATAGAAAAAGCCTCTGTAGGCATTGCACAGATTAAAAGCACAATAAAATAAAATACAGTCCACAAACAATTAAATACTGGCACAGATAAAAATAAAAGTTCAATAGGATGACCCTTCATCACCCATGATGTGGAACTCTGAGAAAAAGGCCTCCGGCTCATTCTGGCTTCCGGCCCATTCTGGCCTCCGGCCCAATCAACGCATACAGGCATAATACCATTAAACTTAAAATTACAAAAACTAAAATAGCCAACAGGAATAGGAGTTGAAAACCAAGCCACAAGGACTAAAATGCAGATGTTAAAAAACCTGAGAGAATGAAAGGCCTTTGCCTGGCACCAAAAAGGCAATCATATAGGTGCCAGGCGGGCTTCCCTAGGGAGAATATTCCAAAGCTAAGGCAGGGGACAACCACTGAGACAGACCTTTTTGATAGTCATCCTACAAACTTTTGATGGAAGGAACACACCAAGAAGAGCTCATTCTAATGCCATTTCTACCCTACAACTGCTAATCAGTTTTATATCCGTTTAACTGTCATAGCTTCCCCCAAAGAATCCTAAGACATAATTTGGTAATGATGCTGAGACTTCATTAGAGATCCCTCCCCTACCTTCCAAGCCCCCTTTCCCTATGTTTCCTAGAGTTCTCTGGCAAAGTAGGAAAGTTGAGTAAAGACAGACTAAGGCAGTTTCTGCACCGGCCTTTTGTCGTGGGATTGCCCCTGGGTAGTCCCAGCGCATCCAAATGATGCATAGGGACTCCCAGAGGCAGGGTTTTCCCAGGGATAAAAATCCCTGGGAAAACCCGATTCTTCCCCTAGTCCCAGGAACGTTCCGAGACAGTGGGAGGTATGGGCGCCTATCCCACCTGGTGCTCGCTTACTCTTGCGAGTAAGCGGGCACCAGAAATGGGCACAGAGCCATGGTGTGTGTCTCCATGCCCATCAGGGGAAGGGTGGTAGCAATTTTGCCAACCCTGGGATGGCAAGGAGAGGGTTGGGGGGCCAATTTCAGGTGTTTTTATTTTAAAGGCTTACGTTTTGCAATGGAGCTCAAATGCACTCTTCAAATCCTTTTGTGGGGGGAGGAAATGGCAGGCGTGACATTCCTGGAGGAAGCCAGGATGTCGCATGTCCTTTGTGGAAAGAGGGGGACGATCCCAGAAGCTAGTAAGTCCGGGATCGTCCCCAGGCCCTCCCTCTACACCCTTAGATGTAGAAAGAGCCTAAGTTTGTAGCATAAATATGCCCAAAGAGTCTTTTCTTGCGTCTTTTCTTCTCCACACTTTAGTATCTATTCCCCTACCCTTGTTCTATATGCTCTGGGACTAGGGGTGTTGGAGAAATCCACAATGGAACCGTATGAGTTTGAATATTTAAGAATCCAACCTGCAGATTCTGCAGCAGACCAGCTTTTCCCCTGTTGGGCAGAGTCTGTGGACTTGTGGACTGTTTTTCTAACTTTTGGGAATTTTACGCAAATTTTGTAGTAATTAAATACACCAAAAAATTTAAATGGCCAAGAATGTGCATTTCTCCATAGGCAAAAGTGTGGACATGTGCATTTGGGGAAAATTTGTGCATGTGAGCACATGTGAATTTGCGCAAATGCAAATTCGTGCAAAGTTGGAAACTAAAAAATAATCTGATTCCATCGGCGGGTGGACGATGAAATGAAAGGTGTCTCAAAATCCTTGAAACGCAGAGAGGATGGGTTTTACACGATCTGTACATCCCTGTCTGGGACCCTCCATCTCCTCCAGAAAGTGCATCTGTGATGATTGCCTCTTAGGCCAACAACTGGAGGTTAAAATGCCTGGTTACCTGCTGTCGAGCTTTCCAAGCCCCAACATTTGGAATCGTGTGTTTAGTAGTAGTGAGTAGAGCCATAATCTGTGCCTCAGGGAGTGAGAAAGCTGCAACTGGTGTGCTGTAGTTGACAGGCCTCTCTGTGAATGAGGTGCCAGGGAAGGTTGAAAGGGGATGGTAATAATTTCTGGCACTACGTTTTCTTCCAAGGAAATGAAGTGGAGGAAGCAGGCTTCCCGTGTGACTTGAGAGCACGATACTGACAGACAAGGGACTATTTATGAAAATGTCCTGAAGGAAAACAGGGGCTTATAAAGGGAAAAGATGGATGCAACATGTATAGTGTGGTGGAGCCAGACTGAAAGTGGCCCTCACCATGTTCAGTTGAGGTGTACTTCCATGTATCTGGAGATGGGATGGGCACTTCTGTAAATTTGCAGCAGAAGCTGGTTTTTACATTGGATGAAATTTGTCATGTTAAGAATGGACCAGAGAATTGTTTTATCGGTCTTTAAAATGAGATCTTTTTGTGTGTGTGGAAGAACAGGATATATATCAATCAATCAAATTTATTAGGCAACCAAAAATAGGTTTTAGCCAAAATCATAAAAAATATACGATAATAAATAAAATTAGTATAGGTTAGCAGTTGTGTGTTTTTAAATTGTGTGTGTGTGAAACAACGCCCCCCCCCCATGGGAACAGTGGGAACAGCCCTGTTGCAAGATTGAAGAAGGCCAGACTAATGACTGAACTACATGGTTTGATTTACTGGCATTTAACATCAGTCAAAAGGCAATGAAAAATGTATGCAGTGAAAATCAACAATATCACAAAAAATCATGAACAATGCAAGAAGGTAAACTTACAAAATCCTGCTGAATATTAAAAGTATTAAAAACAAAACAAAACAGTTCTTCTGATTCATGATTCCAGTCTTGCATTCTGGCCTCAGCCTTATTCAAAGAAGTTTACCGTATTTCATCGATTCTAAGACGCACTTTTTCTCCCATGTTTACATCTGTAAAAATGGGGTGCGTCTTAGAATCGACGGCAACTTAGAATCGCAGGATTTCTCCTGCTTTTGCAGAAAGTGGAAGGGCTCTACATGCCCCCCCCCCGCAACTCCAAGGGTGACCGGTCATGCTCTCCTCTAGCCCTAAAACACCCCCTGCCACCCCCCACCCCTGAAACAAACCCCATCACCTAGCCACCCACCCCCCAAAAAACCCAGCCCGGACCTACCGGGTCCTCCGTTGCGGCCACCGCCGCATGACTCCTGGAGCCCCCTCACCCTTCTTGCCCTGCTCGTGGGCTCCCTGGAGGCGACTGAGGAGCCACAGCAGCAGCAGGAGGAAGAGGAGGAGATCCAGCTGCAGGCCCTGTCCGCCGCTTGTTTCCCGCTGCTGCATGGAACAAGGAGGGGGGAGAGAGAGAAAGGCAGGCAGAGCGACGCTTGGAACAAGGAGGGAGGGAGGGAGAGAGAGAGGCAGGCAGAGCAACGCTTGGGTCTCTCTGCGCTGGAGCGACAGCGGTGGCGGCGGCGGGGGCTCCGTGTAAGACGCGTGTGCCTGTGAAGCATCAGAGCCCCCCGCCACCGCCACTGCCACTCCCGCACAGAGAGACCCAAGCGTTGCTCTGCCTGTCTCTCTCCCTCCCTCCCTCCCCCCTTGTTCCACGCAGACGGGGCCTGCGGCTGGACCTCCTTCTCCTGCTGCTGCTGCTGTGGCTCCTCAGGCGCCTCCAGGGAGCCCATGAGCAGCAGCAGGAGGAGGAGGAGGAGTAGATCAGCCACAGCGGTGGCCCCACCCAAGCAACTCACCCTTGCTGGGACCCTGGAGGCCGACAATGACTGGCAATGGAGGGGATGGGACGGGGAGGGAAGGGAAGGGCCCCGCAAGTCCCCCTCCCCCCTCACAAGTCCTCCCTCCCCCTTCACCTTGATCGCTGCTGCCCGGGCCTGGGAAGGCTTTAGTACTGGAAGAAGGCACAGATCTCGAGAGCAATCAAGGTAAGTCGGGAGGGAGGACTTGCGAGGGAGGAGGGGGACTTGGGGGACTTGTGAGGGAGGAGGGGGACTTGCGAGGGGGAGGAGGACTTGTGAGGGGGAGGGGGACTTGGGGGACTTACGAGGGAGGAGGGGGACTTGCGAGGGGGGAGGGGGGACTTGCGGGGTCCAAACCCTCCCCCTCCCCACTCACCTTCATCACCGTCGCCCGTCTTCGCTGCTGCCACCACTGCTCCACACCACCGCCAGCGCTCGTCTCGGCCTGGCAAGGCGTCGTTACTGGGTTCTCAGTAACGACGCCTTACCAGGCTGAGGGGAGCATTGCCAGCGGCGCGTAGCAGCGGCAGCAGCAGCGAGGTAAGAGGGAAGGGGGAGAGGGGAGGGGGGACTTGCAGGGCCCTAACCCTTCCCCCTCCTTTCCATTACACATCCTTGCTGCCGCCGCCACTGCTGCTCTGTGCTGCTGGCAACGCTCACCTCATTACTGGGAACAACGCATTGCCAGGCCAAGGCGAGCGCTGGCGGTGGTGCAGAGCAGCGGAGGTAGCGGCAAGGATGGGCGATGGAGGGGAGGGGGGAGGGGGGAAGGGATGCTGAAATTAAGGTGCATCTTAGAATCGACGCAAAGCTTTTTCCCTGATGTTGGCCCTGAAATTTAGGTGCGTCTTACAATCAATGGCGTCTTAGATTCGAGGAAATACGGTGGTTCCCACACAGTAGGTATGTAAAAATCCTAGCTGGAAAACTTTATATATACCTTTTGAGTCCAATGCACCAGTTGAATCAGTTATAGCCAAATGGATATTGACTGGGTTTGGACGAGCTGTGGTACCCACATTGCAAATGCAGTCCCCACTCGAGGGTTGTTGGGTTGTGTGAACAACCGTCACATAACCATAAAAATAGACCATGGGTTATGCAAGGGTTGTTTAAACCTTGCACAACCCATGCTCACCAGGTTCACATGATACGACGACCCCCAAGTGGGGGTTGCATATTCAAAATGGTAGGTGCACATGCCCCACATATGTGACAGCCTCACCATGAGTTAAATAAGTTCTTCCTCACACTGTGGTTGTTTAAGTAACCTAATATTCAAGGGTAAAGATCTCTTCATTGTTAGATATTATTACTGATACTCTTCATATGAAAAACAGCATTGTGGTCTAGGATGGCCACGTGTCATACTTTACAGAGAGCAGTTCTCTATTTGAAGGGTTGTCCAATCCGGGTTTGATCCACCACAAACCATTAGAAGGTTGAGCAGGGACCTTGAAGTTCCATCACAAGGACACATGACACCTGGTCAGAGCTTCCCCACCGTGGTGAGATGTGTTGCAATGATTTCTGAATTTGCATCAATGCATCTAAATGAGCATATGCACATTTTATGTACATCCATGTTGCCTTCCTCTTCTTTTTTGGTGGTGTACTTGCACTCTCTCTCTCCCCCCCCTCTTTTTTTCTTTTTTGACAATGCATATGTGGCCACCTTACCCCGTTTGTGTAAAATCTTTCCATTCCCTTCTAAAAAGCAACTTTCTTTGGAACAAAGATGATTCGCCTGGATTTTGGAGCCCAGTTTGCAGCAGCGGGGGGAGCAGAGAAAAAGGGGCCAGGAGGAAGCAGAGGGAAGTTTCAGTGCCCCCCTCACATATATATGCACACAGATGAGCACATACACACTTAACATTACAGGGGTTGGAGCTCCATGTTTGCCTCATATGTGTAATTATCCGTTATTGCAAAGCTTTTGGGAAGAAGGGTTATGTCCTTTACTCATCCTTTCCCAACCTTGGATCATCAGATGATGTTGAACTAGAACTTTCACTATTCAAGACAATTGGCCATGTTGGGTGGGGATGATGGGAGTTGCAGCCAACAATCGGGGGACCCAAGATCTGAAAGGGCTGCTTAACTCTCAGGTTAGCATCTTGCTCCTTAATAGGCAGGGCAGGGCAGGTCGCATGAGTGGACATGAAAGCCAAAGGATTTGTACCTGAATCATGTAAACTAAATTGCCTGATAGTTTTTTGTACATTCATAGGAATATGACAAATTGTGTTATTTGCGTGTGTGAGGTAACCTATTATTGAGTGGAATTGAATTTAGAGTAATCGAGATGGGAAATGCCATAATCATGCGGCTTCAGAAAAAACAAATTGACACTTCTGGAAACACTCCATGGGGAATCCCTACTGCAAAAATCCAATCAAAGGAAGAGATTGTAATAAAATGAGAGCATTGCACTATTAGCAAACAAAAGGGAAAAACCAGGATAGGAAGTAGGTAGAAACCTATCTATAGAGAAGGTGGGGGAGGCTTTCTCAGCGGTTGACATGGGGCATATATATGAATTGCTAGGTTGCTGTGTTGCATCTTTGTTTTCCCTGCCTGATCGTGGTAATGGAAAGTAACTCCGAAATTTGGCTGAGAGCATTGCAGTCTTCATGGCATTTCATTGCAATTCCAGTTTGAGCATCCCTTGCTCTTGCAGCTTTGCCTGCCATTGTCTTGAGAGAGCTGGCAACATGGACGTGTTTGTTGAAACTAGGGGCCTTGGTAACCAGCCATAATTTGCGGTCACCACAAACCCTGCTCCCCCTCCCTGAGATGGAGGGGCAAGATCTTGCCTGTGATATCATGCTGAGCTTCAGGAGTGCTAATGCATACCTGTGTCCCAGCACAACTAGAGGAGCAAAGCCCTTGTCCTCCTCTCACATGTCAGGTGGGGTGGGGTGCGGGACCTCGTTCTTGTAAGCATTTGGCTGTAAGGGCTTGCAAAGCACTGAATGTTGCCCTGCTTTGAGTCAGAGGGATTCCTCCTGGCTCAGAAGAAGCACTGTGGAGTCTCCCAGAACTCATGCTGAGCCTCCAAGAGGCTTGGAACACAGCAAAGTGTCTTGTTTGCTTTGCAAGCCTCTCTACAACACAGTGTAAGGACTAGGAATACAGGAGGGTGCTTTATACCTAGTCAAAGTATTGGTCCATTGCTCAGTATTGTCTGCACTGACAGGCAGTAGCTCTCCAGGGTTTCAGGAAGGAGTCTTCCACAAACTCTACCTAGAGATGCTGGGGATTGAACCTGGGAGCTTTTGCATACAATGCCTGTGCTCTACCACTGAGCTATGGTGCATGGGGATATTGCCAGAATAAAAAGTGCAGTTGCTAATTGCGATCTGGTGAGTACATTTGTGGAAATGCGATGAAAATGATCCCAGCCGGGGGGGGGGGGGGGGGGTTAAGTTGCAATTGCCCCCATTCTTTTTAAATTTCCCTTCTATTTCCACTGTCTGGGAAGTGAGAGAAATAAATGTAGGTTGAGATAAAGATTCTTCTTCTTCTTCTGAAACTGTTGTTGATGTGAATGTTTTAAAAAATACCAAGCACAGAACTAGTATCCTCCACTATTGAGAAGCAGGGATCATTATATTATTATTATTATTATTATTATTATTATTATTATTATGCCACACTGCAATGTGAACAAACATTACAATATGTTGGAGCACTGATTCTTGAAGCACAAGGCAGGTTCTTTCCTCAGGATACCTGGATAATTGCTAGGTGATACACAAACAGCTCCTTAATTTCCTCCCTGTGTATTTCTTTGTTTAACTGAGAAGTAGAGTAGCAATTGAAGCTATCTAGGCCCGGACAGTGCAATAAAACAAGCTTGTGCATGTTCAAGTTGACTGTCAATGCTTGGATGCCTGTAGGGCAACTATCATTGTGGGGAAGGTCTTCCATATTACTCACACACACACACACACAAAGAATATTTTAGGTTTGTGTGCCACCCCTTTTTTATTGATGATCTGCTCTTCTGCAGGCTGAGGGCAAGAATGAACACTGACAGCCAAACTGCCTTCTTAGTTACTCTTGGGTATGCTTCAGCCATTGCTTTCTTAGCTAAATATAACACAGGTTGAGAAGCCAGAGTTAGAGTGTTTCTGTAATATTCCTTCTTTCCTTGTCAACTATAGAATTATCACTTCTGTAGAGCACATGGGAAATAGGAGACATAAGAAAGTAGGAACTGCTAGTTTATAGAAGGACGTTTCAAATGCATCTTTGTTTAATTTCTGATAGTTTCATTTTTTAAAAAAATCCTCCCAGTGTTAAACTATGAATGAAGTGTGTTTGCAGCCTTTCTCAGTATACAGATATGGAGGACATCCCTTCTTTGCAGAAGTGAGAAGTAAGAGTTTTAGTCCAGTACTGAAATTTTTGAACAAGTTTTACTGGATACCTAATTAACACATGTTTTATTGTTTCTATATGTGTTTGATTTGCTGTGTTTACAATAATAAACGACTAATTAACAAATGTGCACCAATCAGCCACTGAAAACTTCTCCACCCTCGCTTCCCCTCTCATGCTTAGGCCAAACCACAGCTGATTCTCGGTCACATTTGTATCTCCTTTTTGAGACAAGTCAAAAATGACTCATACATTTCCATGTAACAGTCATAGGTATCTTCATCTGCATTGCTGTTTCATTAATTGTTCACTTAAGATGTTTCTTCATGTTTCCTTCAGGGGTTTTAGATTCAGACACACATCGGATTGTAATTGACAAGAATTGCTTGGTCCATCCTAACCACCTAAGGACAGGGAAGGATCACAGTTAGTCAAATTGCCTGGAATTAAATTCTTGAGAGCAACTAAGGAAACTAAATTATCCCAAATCTTCATGACCGCATCAATTTCTGAACCAATGTACTGCATTGCTTGAGCAGCCAGCAGACACTGTTCAACCAGACACTCTAATAAGAAGAGTCTGCAACATAGTTATCCACCAAGGGATAACTACCTTATTTTTAGAGGTGCAGACATTGCCTCAACCCATCACTGACACTTCAGCATCCACTAAAGATGCAAACCTATTTGCTGTTGGGATTGAATAAATAGTGTGTGAGATGCATCCACTTGATTACAAAGTCATCTATTTTGCTTAGTTTAGGACTAGGTTGGATACTTAAATCTGATGGTCAAGATTTTTTCTACCTTTCATAATGATGGCTATCCTATTAAACAGAAGTTAAAACCAAATGAAAATGCAGTCCAACTTAAACAGGCTATGCCAGGGGTGGGGACAGGCTATGCAGCATTCTTGAAACTTCACATCCCCCTCCATTGAAGCTAAATGGAATAAAAAATATGGCTTTAAAATAAATAACAATGCTTTAGTACGAATAATCCATCCAAAACTACATTAGACTCCAAAGACTGTTGCTTCTGCAACCATGAAGTTTCCCTGTTGTGCTGATTGAGGTCCCACTGTTGCCTCCTAGCTGAGAGCCCTTGTGTTCTCAGCCTTCAGCTTATGCCTCACACTTTTGGTTTGTACATCGCATCAAACAACCCGAGAAAGTGGATGCAGTCCGGATGTGGTGAGCTGGCAAAAGGCAGCTCACTCGTTCACTCACTCGCTTGGGCACAGCCCCACAAATTAATGGGTCAAACAACCCATGAATTGGCATTTATGTGCAAACGAGGGCCCTTTCCACACCAGGGTTCTTGCCTGGGTTGGCCCCCGGCTGCTCCCTGTGTGTCCCAGGGAGTCCAGAGGGTGGGGGGCACGGAATTTTTCCTGGTTCTCAGGAACCACAAAAATCCTGATTCTTCTGCGGTCCTGGGAACTTCCCGGGACCTCTGAAGAATGTGCCCGCCTGCCCCGGTGCTGCCATGCTTACTCGCGAGTAAGCAGAGCACTACAGATGGCCATGGAGTTGTACCGCGCAGCTCCATGGCCATTAGGAGAGTGGGGGAGAGCAAAATCGCCATCCCTGGGATGGGGGGGGGGGAGAGGCCGCGATAATGCCTGCGATTTTTTTTAAAAAACAAACCTTCTGCAAGTTGAAACAAAAAAAATGGCGGCATCGGCTGCCAGGGAGCAGCCGGGATGATCGCAGTTTGCACAAGAGCGACGAACTTGGAAGTGGGTACTTCTGGGTTCACCCGCTCCCTGCCCTCTACACCCCTGTGGTTTATTTATTTATTTATTTATTTATTACATTTGTATACCGCCCCATAGCCGAAGCTCTCTGGGCGGTTTACATAGGATTAAACCGCCCAGTTTCCCAGTTCCCTTCCACTTCAGCCACAACGAGCGTTATGAGATGGAACACCTGGTGTCTTCAAATCATGTTTGCCCATTTTGTCCAACCAGTGAACTGTGGCTTAATCCCAGTTTATTGGCCAGGATCAAATTGTGGTTTTGGAGACATCAAGGAATTGTCATTTAAGGAGACCACAGTGCCAAAGTTGGTGTGGAAGGGACGGATGCTAATTCCTGTCTTCCTAAACCACGCTGGGATAACTATGTCTGTCTGGAATGATGCTGATGCATGAAGTTGGATGGCAGAGTTCAACCTATGCTGAAGTGTTATGGATAGCAAGAAGTAAACAGTTGTAGAAGTGGTTTTGTACTCTGGATTTTGATGATGCTGGGGCCCAGCAAGGACGGAGTTACCAAGGGACAGATCGCTTTGTCACCTCTTTCGTAAATCTCTAAAAGGGTCCAGCAAAAGGCTGCAATTCTGCCAGACAAAGAGCTGCTAATTGAGACCCTGGGCCAATTTCTTTATTCTGCCCCTTTCCCCTTCATTTGCCAGGGCTTGACAGCTAAATGGCTTGCTTCCTGAGGCTCATCCTGGCTGGGCTTGGATAATTACTGCCTAATGAGAGCACAGATTGCATCTTTGATGGGAAGAGAAACATTCTTGAGGTAGATAGTAAGCGTTTTTCTCCCCAATGGATTGCTTAGGGGGCGGATTTCAGGCTATTGATTAGTGTGATCTTCAGCACTGAAGAAACATGTGGCCAGGATGTTCCCTCTGTGCATATATCTTCTGTATTTAGTGTTCTTTGCTTGGCCTGCTGAGTTATGGATAGAGAATTAAGGCTGAATGCACATCACAAAAATATGTTTCCAAGACCATATTGTCATATTAGAGGGATTCATCAGATTTGATATATTTGCAGAGTTGGGCAATGGGTGGCAGATGTACCATTTTCAGAGAATGAATTCGGCCAAAAAGGACTCAATCCAGAATCTGGATGTGGGTCAGCTAGTTCTTGTTAGAAATACAAACTCAAGCCTACATTTTGTCAAGTGTGGTGATTGGAGGGCAAAATGCTTAATTTCCCTCTCCTTTCCCATAAGAAGTGAGTGTCTTGGCAGCAAGTTGACTTGTCTTGATTGAAGGTACGGTAGAAGCAATGTTAACATTCCCGAGCTCTTCACAGGCTTTGTATCCCTTCAGTCCTGCCAAGGATATGCATGGCAGTGTTCCTTCCATTCTGTATGGCTCCATCTGTTCCTAGATGATCTCTACTTTTTAAGTTGGGGCTGCCATTTTATCTGCTCTTCCCCTTTTGGGCTTTTCCCCCACTATGCATGTGCCAAAGGCCATGGTTATAGCAAATTCATAGGTCCATAGTTTTCATCCCACTTTTTTTCCAAAAGCCAATTCAGCTTGGGAATTTGCAATATGGCTTATGTGGAGACTTGTGTGTGCACTGTGGGGTTTATTTAGGTGCTCAGCTAACTATGGCTCTGAATAGGGCTGTTCATACATAACAACAGCATTCGTTGGCAAATCATGAGTTAATTAATTCAGAATTTGTGGGGATGTATACTGCATGAGCCACTTCTTGTCTGCAGCAACAACCTATGACTACCTCATTCATTGGTGAATAGTGTGACATCCAAAATCAGACACTTTTGAGTTATTCATGGGATAAAGAACACAAAGTTCACCTAAGAACAAACCATGGGTTAACATTGGGTTGTTTAACCCAGTAATATCCCAAAGCGTCTGGGTTCAGATATCATACTAACAACCTACGAATGGGACATTTGTAGGTCGTTGCTACAAACTGGAAGCAGCTCACGCACAGCGTGCACCCCCACTAAATGATGCTGTTACGTGTGAATCAGGTCATTGCACTCAACTAGTGACTCACCTCTGTCTCAGTTTGTATTCTGATTTACTAATGTCTCTCTGTGTATGCGCGTGTGTGTGTGTATGAGAATGAGAGAGCGAGAGACAGGTGTAGGTGAATCTGTTAGATTAATACCAATAATTTCCCTAAAACCTATGTTGTATATGAAGATTTGTCTGATTACTACAAAATGGACTGTATGTAGCACTTAACAATGCTGCACAGCGGGGGGGAAAGCATGATATGAGCATTCATTCCCATCTGGCATTCTCATGAGGTCTTAATTTTTCCCTTCCCCTTGGCCATTTTGGACTGATTTGATGCTTCACCCTGAAGGATGAGAATAGACTTGCAGTACCTACACATTGGCTGCCAAACCTATATACCTATTAAAATGCATTTGGGGATCTAGTGGGAGTTGATTTGATATCTGTTATTTTGTCTTTCAGATGCAAATCCCTGGATGTTTCTGGAAGCTGTTTCCTAGATATCCAGGGGGTCAACTGCTGATAAATTCTATCTAGACTTTGTTGCTAATTGTAGTTTCCTGCCTGTGATACTTTCATGTAGGAATTAATATTTGCTCAGGCATCTCCTTAGTTAAATATGTTTAGGGATTCAGGAAAGCTAGATTAGTCCCCTACTGTGTGACCAATCCTCTCCTCCCGCCCCACACTAACGGAGTTAGCTCATTGCCGTTTGTCACAGCCTCGCAGTACAGAAATGTTTAATATAAGAGTTTCAATGGAGTGGCTTGAGAGTGCAGTTTGAGAGGGCTCAGCTTCCTGTCCCTCAGTGTGGGGGTGGTGGGAAATCTCAGTTCCTAGAATGAGAACATAACTTCATAAACTTTGTAGATTAAAGTACTGGTGCTTTCATGCACGGCAAAGTGTTTGTTTTAATGCTTTCTTTTACTTGCTATGAGTATCTCTGTCCTTCCTTTTTAACATATTTCTCTCCAGCAATTCAATAGACAGCAATTGCCCTCTTTAAAAGATAGCATTACCACTTGGTTTTATAACACTTTAAATGAGGGCTCCACACACCTCTTTTTCCCCCCTGGTTTGCCTTCACTTTTTTTACCTCAATTTCAGAAGCGCTGCAAGCGCTCCTCCCTTTCACAGTCCTAGCTATACCTGTGAACTCTGGAAGACCTCAGAAGTAAGCATAGGTTTGCAGAGAACTCCTTTACAGTTTGCTGTTTTAGATTTTTTTAAAAAAAGCTTCTGAGTGACCACACTATTAAAAGTCAGTTCTATACATGTTTACCCAGAAGAAGTCTATTTCTGTTCAATGGGGTTTACTCAAAGATAATTCTGCATCAGATTTTAGTATGACTTGGGTGTAAATGCAGTTGAAATCAATGGGATTTACTCTGGAGTAAGGAAACAGCAGATCTCTATTTTATGAACTGGAGATACACAGCTTCACATGATCAAAGGAAAGGAAAAGTGATCCTTCACAAATGCAAAGAGGTGGAAGAGCGCACTGGTGAACTATCAAGAAAAGGTTTTAAAGGGGGAATTAATTTTTTAAAAAATAATCAAGGGATGAACCAATCTGATTCAAACTTGGCATACCAAAATTTATCCTGGAGACCAATCATCATGCCAAGTTTCATCTCTGTATCTATAAAAATTACACAGATGTCAGCATTTTGGTTAATTTGCATATAAATAATCCTAAAAAACAAGGCATGAACCTATCTGTTTCAAACTTGGCATGCCGAAAACTCTCCTGGAGACCTATCACCATGCCAAGTTTCATCTCTTTATCTTTAAAAATGAGGGAGCTGCGGGCAAGGAGAGTGGGGTTGGAGCAGTAAAAAGTCTATCATTCGAATGTTCGACACCAAGGAGTGCTGGAGGAGGAGGAGAAGCCCCCTGCCCTTCCCTTTCCCCTTTTGTCAGCAAGACTACATTCAAAGCACACACACCCAACAAAGGAAAGGCTAGGCTTTCAGTTGCATTGAAGTCGCTTCAGGAAAATAATCCAGTCTTTCCCCACACTGAAATAATATGCAAAACAGAGGAAAAGAGATGAAATGGGTGCAGGACAGAGACAACGTTATGTGAATCCCATGCTGCAAAACCAGATACCAGGCGTGGCGAGAGTGCGTTAAACCGCTGGTGTGATGGAGCTCTGAGTTTTCGGCCAACCAGTGCAATTTGGGTTCCTGGTGAGTTCTGGACTAGAAAGGACATTGGATTGTCCATAGATTCAGGTACGTTCTGCCAATTGTACATCAAGTGTTCAGATTCAGGAGATGGCAGCATTGTAATCCAGAAATTGAGACTTTGTCGATTGCACAAGGATTGTTCCTGTGAGATATGGTGGCCAACCTGTAAAAAGAGTGCTGGGAACTGTGTATGAGTTGTGACCTTAGAAGTTTAAGACACTTCTGTTTTTGAAGACAGAAGTCAGTTATTCTCTTGCCTGGTCTCTCTGAAAAAGTAATTGAGTACTGCTATTCTAGTCAATGACCTCTTCTGCTCTCAGGGGAGCAGAGAGAGCTTTCACGCCATGCTGGATGTGCCGACTTAATGTGATCAGTGTCACTGCCTTGGCATTACTTAAACATCACTGCTGGTGTGTCTTAATTGAGATGCAAAACTGTGCAATTAACTCTACCCTAGTAGCTTTACAGAATTTCCGCAGCCTGTTATGGCCAGCGCATAGCAGGTGTCTCACAACCTGCATGGCCAAAGGGGTGCCCAACTGTAGACGCTACTGGTAGGTTTGCTCCTTGAAGGGGTCATGTCACTTGTATCCCTGTCCTTCACTGTTAATCTGCCATGCTTCTAGCTGAAGGGTGCTCTTGTAATGTCTTTCATGACCTGCTTCAGCTCTGCCACTTCCGTAGCTTGACAGCTGTCCTGCTGGGTTAACAACAGTCTCATTAGTGCCCTGCCAGCCTGTAGAACGACTTGGCCTCGTGCCCTCTCAAGATTGTTCCCTTCTTCGTCTGTCCCCCTCCATTAGGGCAGCCTTGCCAATAACTGCTCAGGATATGGTGGGCCACCCCCTGCTCCGCTCACCCATGACAGTTCTCTGCCGTGTGCTGCAGCCACCGCCGCTGCAATCAGTTCCCTTCCCTTGTCACTGTGAGGCTACCACAGTTGCCTGTGAGGCCAAGCCAGTCAGGACTGACACTAGACAGAGCTTAACAAAAGGCAGCATTGCAGAAGCCTCATGCTCTGTTCTTTCTTTCTCCCCAACGGCTTAAGGACAAGTTGCTCCAAGGCTAAGAGGGGGAATCAAAAAGCCATGCAAGCATCCATCCTAACGGAGCCCTTTGTTAAAAGGGCTGCACTAGGGAGACTGCGTGAAGTTTCTGTTTGGTTTTATTTGTCTCCCTTCTAGCCTTAATGAGCCAGTACCTCTTTGGGGCCAGAAGGGAGAATGAGAAAGCTCCATGTGCAGTTGTCATGGATAGTGCAGCCCGTATAAAAACCAGGCAGCAATGTAGTGTCTACAGGTATGGCTCGCTTTCCATGACAGGTACTGGGGATATATCTCATCATCTGAAAAATGTTGTTATTTACTACAGGGAACCAGGCAGGAATTAAATTATAAGGCTATCAATATCAACAGCAAAGTGATTGGAGCTTGTAAAATAATGAAGAACGTAGAATGGCAGTGACTGATTCAGAGCAGAAGAGGGGTCAGCTCTATCCTAGGTCAAAATGGGGGCTGTAAGTGACCCTGAATCCAATTAAGAAGGATATAAGGAAAGAACCGAACATGACTGTGTCATAGCTAATGGTTAGGCATGTGGAAGGGTATGTGTGTGTGTATTTGGGGGGAAAGTAGTAATGCAGTGTCCTTTTAATTAACTCTTAGGGCTGGACCACTCATTAGCCTGTTCAGAAGGCTTACCAGAATGTTTTGTGAGCCTCTTTCGCATTGCAAAACAACACCAGGGCAAGCAACCATTGCTTGAGAGCACATCAGAACATTTACTCTGGATCAGATTGAATGAGGGAACCTCAGGCAGCAGATGTTGCAGAGTGTTGGAGAACACAGCTGTATGTGTCCTAAGCTAGACTGCATTTCTCAGGCGTGGTGGTGGACACTGTCCTGCTGCCAGTGTTGAAATAAGATTCAACTGTCAGTCTGGTCTGCTGCTATATATGAAATGGGGGTGGGCATCATTTTGTCCTTTGCCTCGGGCTGGCCCTGGCACTCATGCACACAATTCTAGATTCTTGTAACTTTAAATCCAATAACACTCCTATTTACCCATCCTACTATGCCATATAATGGTACCTTCAGCATGACGTCTAATTACATGGAGCCATTTCTGACATTGGAGACTGCTCCAAATGTGACTGAAAAAGGAATCACATGTGTGCTTCTATGTGAAATTGTTATGTGGAGATTGCAGTGTTTCCAGGTGTATCTATGTATATGATGTCACAGCTCTGGAAAAGTTGCATGGGTGACTAATACCCACAAAACACAGAAGTGCTCCCATGATTGCTTTAAAAAAATGTCTTGTGGCACCTTACAGACTAGCAGATTTATTGTTAGTCCAAACTGTTGTGAGCTAGAACCCGCTTCAACAGAAGCATGAAATGCTGTCCAGTCGGGCAGATGTATACACAAAGAGTAGACAGCGGAACCAAAAGGCCATAAAATTCAAGAGGCATGGACTATGACAGTTCGATACAAAGCTCTCTCTATAATGATATGTATGAAAAATAAGTGAGCATTCGCAGCAACAGTAATTGACAATATCACAATTTCTCAGGCCTTGCCATTCTAGTTTAACTTTGTAGTGGGGAGAAAACCCAGGGTTCAATTGAGTCCTTTGTGAATAAAATCAAACTTACTGGCAAATCTTTAGTTCAGTGATTTCACACTGAAGTCTCCCTTTAAAGGACAATGCTTCCTTCCTCTGATGAAGTACTTGCTAATCCATAAGACTTCATGCCACAACAAATACATTAGTTTTTAAGGTGGCCATATTTTGGGGGTGTTTGCTTAACAAAACTTAGGTTGGCTACTGTGCTGGAATACTTAAAGTGTGCCTATGAGCCCTGGCTGTTCTGTCAGAAACTACCTTTGGTCTGGTATAAAAAGGATTGGAGCTGCCCACGGCAAACAGCTGAGTGTGTATGTTGTTGGCAAAGAACGGCTGGATAAAATCTTGACCTAAACTGAATTGCTAAATGAGTCGCTAGAAAGAAGGCAGCAGATGTGATGCATCAGGGTGTTTGAACACACATAGGATGGTGAGTCCCATTGAACAATGCAAGCTCATTAATCTTGCTAGGAACACTTATGATGCTGACTAGGAATGGAAGACAGACTTTAAAAAAGAGAGGCAAATGGAATAGGCAGGGTTGCGTGTCTTTTGCATAGAAATCTGTCTCACAAAGAAACACACCTAGAATTAAATTGTTTACCTATGTGTACAATTGAATTATTCTGCTTCTAAGATTGAAATGATCAAGACTTCTTTTTTTTAAAAAAAAAAAGGCCGGCAAGGACTGTGATGATTGTAGGACTGGAAGGTGGGAAAGTAGCAGAGGGGTTAAGCTTAGACAGTCAGTAGAGGACAAGAAGAGGAGCTGCGGAAATATGGCATGAGGGTATCAGGGGTTGCTGGTAAGAGTGCAAATGGTCTACTTGGCATATGGTGTTATATAGTGGGTAGATAGTTTAGAAGCCGAGTGGGAAAAGGGGTCGATGTCATAACAAATTAGCACAGCTGGGTCCTTAAGGATTTGGAGACTGGTCTTCCATAGGGATTTGAATGACAAGCGTACGTAACATTGCACTTGCTTTGTTCTGCCCTGAGTCCTCTCAAATCCCAATTCTGAACCAAGCAAATGTGATTTATTTGTATAATTTGAATAAATTATACAACTCAGCAATATTCAGTAAAGTATATTTAGGGTAATGTTATCAATTTGGATACTTTGTTTTGAACGTGATACTTGATTTATTTTTTACGTAATGGGGGTAGCAGTGAGTGGTGCTTCCCAACAAATACTATTCTTTAAAATTGTTTACATATATGTGTCTGTGTGTGTGTGCTGTCTGCTTATGTGTTTGGATGTAAATCTTTTTTTTATACTATGTATAATGTATTGTAATGTTTTTTTAAAAAAAATTCTTGTAACCCCCCAGAGAGTTTCGGCTACTGAGTGGTGTAGAAATGAATGATCACCGCATCTCCATGATGGGTGAAACTTCACCTGTTGGATTTCTGCCTGTCTTTCAGCTGCTAGAATGGGTCTGGAGAGCTTTTTTTCCTGTCAAAGGCTGCATTCCTTCCAGAAATCATGTGGGCGCTGCATGGTGGTGGGTGGGGAAAATGCCTCTGCCAACATCTTTTGCGTTTCTTGCTCTCAGCTACTTCCTCCCTGCCCAGTGGGCTGCTGGAGGAGGATCAGATCATTCTCATCAGAGGTCTGAACTGATCCCACTGGTGAGCCAGAGTGGTGTAGTGGTTAGAGTGTTGGACTGGACTCAGGAGATCTGGGTTCTAGTGCCTGTTTAGTCATGAAACTCACTCTCTGACTTTGGGCCAGGGTTGTTGTGAGAATAAAATGGAGAGAAAGAAGATCATATATGTTGCCTTGGGTTCCTTTCAAGAGGAAAAAAAGGCAGGATATAAATGCAATCCCTTACTGAGGGCTTTTCAAATTAGGCCAAGTTTGTCCACCCCTGTTCTAGAGGGACAGTAGACCTATCAAGAAAAAGGACTTAGCCTCAGTGATTTAAATCATGATTTAAAGCATGATTTAAATCAAATTGATCTAAATCAAATCCACCCTGGCTTCAAGGGAGGGAAATAGCCATGCCAAGCATGAAAATTCTGCCCTTTAAATTCAAAAGCCTATTCGAGACACAGCCAATGCATTTTCAAACACAATTTGACAATAATGAGGGCTAGAAACTGGCTTTTTAAAGGGGAAATTCTCTGGAATCTGTTGTGACGAAACAAAAGCAGAGCGCATGGAAATTCACTGTAAGCAAGCAACTCTGATTCTAACTCGAGGAGACGGGATACCTTAGTGTCTAATAACGCAAGGAGTTTTGTTTGCAATTGTGCTACACCCACTTCCTACCCGTGAGTAAGGCAACACAGGACAGGGCTGGTAGCTTGCCTTTGTGGCACTGAGCTGTGGCTGACATTTTGAGCACTGGCTGAACAGAAAATCCTGCAGGAACTGAGGGTCGAAGACAAATTTGTTCCTTCATCAGGCAAGCTCTGTCTGCTTCATTACTGATTGGCAAAGCGTAACCTGGGGAAAAAAGCCAACAAAGCAGTCAATCACTGACACACAGTGGTGGCAGGGTGGTTTGTGCGTGCGCATAAATCCAAGCGAGCCTGGCATGCAAGACAATTGCTGCCTCTGATCCACAGGAGCAAAATGTCAGGTGGCCTCAGTGGGAGCGAGCTTCGTTTCCCTCACAAGCCAGGCAGTGCTAGTGATGGGGGAGGGGCGGCTCCTTTTGCCTTTTGTGTTGAACCGAATAGTTGTGGGGAATATTATGCATGCTGTGAAAAGCAGAGCTTCCATGCTTGCCACTGCAAGAAAGGAGTCCTCTCTTGGGAGTCAGGAACTGACCTGATGCTTATTTCATCATTGTTTATGTGTGAGATTTGGCATGGCAGGATAAGTGTGTGTGTGTGTGTGTGTGTGTTGATTCTAAAATGCAAATTTAACATGATGACTGGGAAGTGTCAAGGGAAGTATGAAACCTTCCAGTTTTGTCCAAAGAAGTACCACAGAGAACACAATCCATAATCCTTTAAAATGTAAATGGCATCAGAGTATTAGCATTTTTTCTGGGTAATAAAAAAAGGGGGTGGGCAAATGTGAAGCAATTTTTGCCTTTTCATTGGTTTTGGTTTTGGGGGTTTTTTTTGTGTGGGGGGGGTGCAACTGTTTAGTTGGGAATTGCTATGTATTTTTATAATGTCATTTTAATTTGAACTGCATGACTTTATATAAAACAGTTCTGCTTTTATAATGCAAACAAGCTGTGCAGATTTTTGTAGTGGTGATATCTGGCAACTGCCCTGATATCTCTTTCTTATTGTTTTATCCTCAGTTTTCGGGGGTGGTAGTGGTGGGAAATATTAGCATGTTTTGTTTTGTTTTGTTTTTTTGGCAGGGGGAGCTGCCTGTGGACTTATATGAGTGGCCTGTAAAAGACATTAGGTTTTCCCTCCCAATCTTTAAGATTGCACGGTTTCCATCGAGCCAAATTTTCATTCTTGTGGCCAGTTGCCAGAACAGCAAGATGTAATGCCAGGGTGTTGGGGTATGGGGAGGTATATTTAGTGTTTCCGCTATTGTTTTCCTACATTCTGCAAAATGAGTTTTAAAACAAGAAACCAATAATCAAAACATGAAAGAGGATACCTACGTGGGTGCACATCCACAGGGACACCATCTCCTTCAGTTCATATGAAATCAGTATCAGTGGCTGATGTCCTTCATAAAGGAAAGACACTCTGCACAGACACTCTTCTCCCAGGCATTTAACAGCATATGTGGAGCTTTTTAACTGACCCCTGGACAGTTTTAAATGATATGTAGTTTGTTTTTAGGCTTTTATGGTTTTAATTTTTGTATATTGGTTTTTAAATGTTCAATGTGTTTAATTTTTGTACACTGCCAGGAGAGCTTCAGCTATGGGGCAGTATATAAATGTAATAAATAAAAATAATAAATAAAAGGAGAAAAGATAGAAAACAGCATGTGGGCATTGTTTGGCGAAGTCCCTGAATGAACTGGGCAAGAACTGGGCAAGACTTCATTGGCCAGGGTGCAAATGTGGCCCATGCATAGTGAATCCTCCCTCCGAAATTTGCATGTGGCATAGCCCTGCCCATGCACCCTGATTGGCCACCTCCATCCCTTCTTCCTTCCCACTGGTTGTGACAGCCTAACCACATGGCTGTGCCCCGGGGGCCACCTTTGTACTACAATGATAGGCCAAGTAGGGCTGTCTGTCATCGCACAGGCAGGGCATCTGCCCTGCCTATTTAGTGCAGATAAAATTAATTACGGTTAAAAATCAAGCATTGAACTTTTTTGAATTTTCAAAAATTGCTGCATTTCTGCACTGCTCAAACTTCAGTTTAAAACAAAAATGAGCAAAATCAGTCTGCTAGATCTGCAGTAGTAAGCTTACACTACCGTATTCTTATGTAAGATTTTGAAATTCTTTGAAAATCTGAAACTTAGAAGCAGAGTAAATGATACAAAATAAATACATATATGCAACTTTAAAGTATTATAATTTTACGGTAGATTATTTGGACTTTGTAAGAATTTGGGTTAAGTTTTGTTTGCCTGTAGTATGTATGTCTGCATGTCCCTAGAAATAACTTTTAGAGGAAGAGTTGGTAGTTGTTAAACTGTAGCATGCTTGGCAAAATGGTTGGCCTCCTTAAATGGAGATGTTAGGCTAGGTGGCTGTTTATTTCTATGTCCCCTTTCAGCCAAGAAGCCTCCAAAGCAGCTCACAAAATAGATAAAATATATGCAGCTGCTGTAAAGAAGGCAATTTCCATGTTAGGCATAATTTAAAAAAGAACTGAAAATAAAACTACCAATATCATACTGCCTTTATATACAAATCTATAGTGTGACCACACTTCGAATACTGTGTACAGTTTTGGTCATCACACCTAAAAATAGATATTGTAGAGCTGGAAAAGGGCAGCTAAAATGATCAAGGGAATGGAGCATCTCCCCTGTGAGGGAAGGTTACAACAGCTGGGATTGGTCAGCTTAGAAAATACAAAATTATGCATGGTGTTGAGAATGTGGATAGGGAGACATTTTTCTCCCTCTCTCATAATACTAGAACCCGGGGTCATCTCATGAAGCTGATTGGTGGGAAATTCAGGACAGATAAAAAGAAGTACTTCTTCACACAGCACATAGTTAAACTATGGAATTCACTACCACAGGTAGTGATGGCCACCCATTTGGATGGATTTAAAGGGGGTTGGATAAATTCCTGGAGGAGAAGGCTATCAATGGCTATTAGTCCTGATGGCTAAGTGCAACCTCCATTATCAGAGGCAGTAAGCCTGTATACACTAGTTGCTGGGGAACATAGGTGGGAGGGTGTTGTTGCACCGTATCCTGCTTGTGGGTCCCTGGTGAACAGCTGGTTGGCCACTTTGTAAACAGAGTGCTGGACTAGATGAACTCTTGGTCGGATCCAGCATGGCTCTTCTTATGTTTTTATAAATACAATATTCAAACAATGCAATTAAATTCAATGGCTATTTAAAACTGAAGAGCTGGAGGTTACTTTATAAGTTTTCCCAGGCAGGGGGGTAGGGCAAAGCAGATGGAATAGCTCACCCTGGATGGAACAGCCACTCTTCACATGAAGCAGTGCCTGTCAAGCTGCAGCTCCAGATGTTACTGCCTCGGTGTATTCCAAAAGCTTGTGCATTTACAGTGAATGTGTCATTAACATTAGTGATATTTGGGTTTCATATTTGTGCAGTTTGCTTTACAGTCATATTCCATTCATTTTTACAACGTCCCTGTGAAGTAGGCTACTACTACCCTTTTGCAAATATGGGAACAGAAGCTGTGAGAATGACTTGCTGAAAGCCATCCAGTGCGTCCATGGCTGAACTGAGTCTTTAACCCACATTTCCCAGGTCCAGGTCTAACATTCTATCTACGCTAGCTGGCCATACCTTGAAAGGATGGTCCATTCTCATACGCAGTAATGATGATCAAGTGAGTAATTAACTGGGATCGCCTGCATTGGCTGGTTGGCCCTGCAGTCCAGCATGTGATGTCTGGGGCTGGGGTTGGGGCGGGGGGGTGAGAGCACTGCAGTCCGTGATGGATTGCTTATCTCATTCTTCCAGGCTAGGGGGAAAAGAAGCTCCTCCTGTCTGTCACATTAATGTGAAAACTATTGGTGGCACTGGTGCATTTTTTAAATCCTTTTAAAAGATATGTGGATTTAAGAGCTCCCCTGAGCAATGGTAGGGATTGCTGGCTGTCTTGTGCCTGTCTTTGAGTGGAAGGCTGAAGTAGCTTGAACTCGTGCATAAATCAGAAAATATACATCTAGATATTGCCTCACGCATCTCTTGCCTTTAGACCCAATCACTGTCTGACCCCTGAGATTTATACTTCATTTGGGTGAATTGCAGCAGCTGCTCTATTGCTGGAGACTACAGTGTTGTGTTTGGGGATTTCCCCCCCGCTCCCAGTCTGTGGTAGTTAAGGCTATTTCTTACAAAATGGTGCCCATGTTGCATTTCTAGATTTCGGCTCTATAATGGGGTGGATGCAAAGGTAGCAGGTCGGAAGACCCTTGGGTGAATGGTGCATGAAATATAACATGCCATTGGCTTTTACAGAAATGGTTTCATGAAAGGGCACGATAATTCTTTGAGGATTTCTGACTGGAGTGTTGGGCACCTTCCAAGATGCATACTTAGTTTGTGTAGGGCAACAGCTAAGCATCCTGCAAGAATATTTGCACCTTAGAATGCACTCCTGAATCTTCAGCATGCTGGGTTTCCATGGTAGATGCATAGATTCCTCGGCATACTTTGAGAAGTTTGAAATCCATTATGCTAGGGATAGACTAGATTTTCCCCGCTTGCTTTTGGTGAATTAACACTCATTGCAAACTAGAGCTAAACTTGCAGCTATTTAGAGATAACCTACCAATTACCTCTTGATAGAACAGTCAAAGGTGGGGGGAAATGCAATGTTTATATACATGGCATCAGATCTGAGAGATTGCAGAAACACTCCATTAAAGTCTTGTCTATTGTGCTATTCCTTGGAAGCTTCTGGTCCTGGCTGCTGTCCAAAAGACTACCTTGGATAAGGTGGAGCATTAATATGACCAAACAGAATGTTGCTTGCACATAAATCAATTTCTCAAATGCCACTGCTCAGAAATGATGGGGTGAACTGAGGATAGTAGGCAATGGTGTAGCCAGGCCATTGCTTCAGCCTCAGAGCTCTCTAGAGCCGTGTTAAACTTCCCAAACCTGTCTCATGGGGGTTGAGTTGCATTATTATTTAATAACACAAATGTGGAGTAACCACAAATCCTCAGGCCCTGGGGCTAAGCATTGATGTAATAGCATGCAAAATTTCTATATCCAATGGTGGATGTGAGAGGGAAATAAATACTTCCACAATAATATTTTTTGCCTGCTCCCTAATGCATGTGCCACCACCTTTTTGCTGGGATGGATGAAGAGGATGTTGGCTCCAGGTAAACCAGCCATATGCTTTATTGATTCTAGAGTAAACCCAAAGCCCCTGATAGCCTTGGCGCCTAAGACATACAAAGCTATTATAAAACCTATCTTCTAATATAGAACCCAGGAATTGGATGGATGGATGGATGGATGGATGGATGGATGGATAGATAGATAGATAGATAGATAGATAGATAATCTTTGTCACAGCAAGCATGACCTTGTAACTTTCCGTTTAGATTACTGCAATGTGTTGCGGACCTGCCTTTGAAGACAGTGGAGAAACTTCAATTGATACAAAATATGGAAGCTAGGGGGCTGACCGGAATGATCATTTTCTGCCACTATTGTATCATTTTCACGGGCTCCTAGTTCATTTCCGATTCCAGTTCAGAGAACTGGTGTTAACCTATAAAGCTCTTTATGACTGGGGGCTACAATATTTAAAGGAACACCTCTTCCCATGTATTCCTACCAGTGATCAACATAGGAAGCCCTAGCCAAGTGCCCTCGCATATGTAGGTAGGGCCGGTGGGTGGCTATCAGGAGTGGGCCTTTTCAGTAGTAGTCTCCCAGTTATGGAATACTTTCCTCAGACAGGTCCACCTGGGGCTTACTTTGTTGTCTTTTCAGTATCAGGCAAAGACCTTTGTATTCAGTCAGGTCTTTTAATTCTCTTGCATTTCTGCTGCTATGTTACATGTTCAGTACTTTTATCTCCACGGTATTTTTAGATGTTTTGTGGTGGTTATTTTAGTCTCTACTACTTTTATTGCTTTTTAATTTGTTTTTACTGGATTGTTTTATTATTGTTTTGATCTGACTTATATGAGTTGCATTTGAGTTTGCTATCATATGTCATTCCGAGAGATATACGGCAATTAACACAGTTTTTGAAAAAGGAAAAAGAAACAATAAAGAAACTGAATCCAGAGTGGACCTGGGCTAGGTTTCTGGTGAGAACTGTCAGACAGGCTCACTAAATGGGCTGCAGTAAGGAACATAGTTGCTCCCTGCTGCAGGAGCTGCCAATCCATATAGATAAACTAGGTGGGGCACCAAATTCAAGGAAAGAAATGCTAAAATAAAATGCATGTGCATACAGAGCGAATATGACTGAGGCTGCGGAGGTGAGCAAAGAGGTACTGGATATCCTCCTGCTCCACTGCTACTCCCAGTCAGAGGCAGGGAGTGAGAGCCCCCCCCCCTGAGAGCAGCCGCTTCTTTTGCCCTTGGAGGGCTGAGCCTAGGGGCTGGCGTTTAATACATTTTTAGCTGTGTGCATTATTGTTTTATGCTGTTTGATTTTATCTGTACGCCGCCCTGCAATCCCAATGACCCTTCTTCCAGGAACCTCCCTTGGGCATTGTGGATGGGGCTTCTGTTCCTTCACTGAGAGTGGATGACTGTGCTCATCTCCTTTGTTGTTTTTATGAAAAATAGGGGTAAAATGTTTCCCAGATTACCAAAAACCTCACCCTAGATCTGCCCTTGGGGTTTGGGGTTACAGATGCTGATTGCGTGGTTCACCTACAGCATCAGTTGCTAGCAGCTAGGCTAGGGCCATCCCTGCCTTGCACCATACACAGTGGTCACCAATGTACATTGCTTACACATTACATGCTTGAGCACTGCCTGCTTTATTTTTCCCCAAGAACAGTCAGGATAGTCTACTGACTTACATGTGACAATTGCGAATTTACAGGATTGGGAATATGTTCAACCACCTCTGCCAGCAATGTCTGTGGGCAGAAATGCACAATTGCACTGTAGTGAATAAAAGCTGTAGTGCTTTAGTGAATGAGCAAGAAAGCCCAGCCCCATTGCTCTGTATGAAGTTTGGTCCTGATCCCTTAAACCTCCAACATTTTATAGCTGCACCTGGGATTTTGAGAGTACTTGTGCAGGGTTTTGATGGTGTATCAGTTACCTCCTGACTAGGGGAGGCTGTCTATAAAGTTTGGTCCCAGTCCTGCAAACCTCCATGGTTTTATAGTATTACTCCTTTTTTGGTGCACGTGGGATTTTTGTTCCATGGTAAGCGTATGGGGTTTTCTTGTTGGATTGGATTCCCCCACCCCCCGAGTGAAGGAGGCTGTGCTTGACGTTCAAACACTCAAGGCTTTCTAACTGCCACCCCCTTTGGGTGCATCTGGGATTTTGCTCTCTGTAGCCCCTGTTGCGATATAAACAGCACAACCACTCAGGCAGGAGGACTGCAGCAGGATGGGGGCAGGGGTGGGATCAGATTAGGCACAGTAGTTTATTAGCTCAGTCGTGTGGCGCAACCTCGTGGACTAATTCTAAAATAAACTACTATGCCAAGCTTATTAAGCCATCATGGACTAAAGTGACATCCAAATACAGACTTAATGGTCAGAAAGTTGACTTTGCAGCAAATTTGAGACCTGCACATCTTTTTTTTTTGGGGGGGGGAAACAAAGCACTGCTGATCTTCCTCATAAAAGCTCTCATTAATTCAGATGCATAAAGAAAATAGCGCTGGGCTTGCGCCAGTGAGAACCCATCCTATTTTTTCAGTTTCCCTTGCCGCAGAAGCTTTCTCCCATGTGGATAATCACTTTCCAAGTGGCTAACCACTTTCCCCACTTAAACCACTTTTCCCATGGGATTATTAATCACTGTTAAGAAAGTGAAGACAGAATAGAAGGGAAAATGAAAGAGAAAGGCAAAGGCAAAGGGGACTGTTGGTCTTGGAATGGGCAGGGAATATTCTGCCTCATTGCAGCACTAGTAACATTTGAATTCCTGTGGTGGAGTGCACTCGGAGCTTTCCCCGGCTAGCTGCCAGGACTAAACTTCTGTCAAAGCCATCTCTAACTTTAGGCAGAGTGAGGTAGTGTGACCATATGAAAAGGAGGACAGGGCTCATATAACTTTAACAGTTGTAGAGAAAAGGGAATTTCAGCCAGGGTCATTTGTATGCAATTAGTTCCTGGTGAAATTCCCTCTTCATCACAACAGTTAAAGCTGCAGGAGGAATACTAGAGTGACCAGATACAAAAGAGAGCAGCACATATTGTCACCCTAGAGTGAGGCATCTGCCTCAGGCAGCTTGTATCGGTTATCATGACAGGGCAGCACATTAACAATAAGATTTTTTAATGGGTCCTGGGATTTACTGTTGATGTTTTTTAAAATAGTTATATTTGTGTACGTTGCTTTTGTATTCTGTGATTTAAGGGTTTTAATCTTTGTAAACTGCCCAGAGAGCTGTGGCTATTGGGCAATATAGAAATGTAATAAATGAAATGAAACATATTATTGTATTTCCCCCCCCCCCCCAAGAATGTTGCTTGTGGATCTTCTGGCTCAGGTGCCAAAATAACTTGACCAGCCTTGGGTATCATATGGTTTGACTGTGGGGAGAGGTGGCATTTGCTGCTGAACCTCAGGCAGCAAAATATCTTAGGCTGGGCCTGTGTATCTGTGAGCCCCTCACAAAGGGTATTGGTTTGGATGCAGCCTAGTAGGCTTGAATATGAGTTTTTCAAATGGTTTACAGCTACTGGATAACATCTTAATTAATATTCAACACTATAACTTTTTACCTGATGCTCTTCCCTCTTCCCTCCAATTCAATTATGAAGGCCCCCAGTAGGTTTAGGACTTGCTGTTACAGGCCACCTATTCTGAGAAAAATCTGAACCATAATTATTTTATCCTCCCCTTGTTCATTGTTTAAAAAAATAAATCAACAAATAAATAAATCCTGGTGCCTGACCTGTAACTTCCTGCAGCCACCCTATGTTGAACAGTTTCATAGCATATTTTTGCAGGGGAGGAATGAGAAGAATTGATAGAGGGTTAAGTGATACAGACAGTGGCCAAAGAGTGAAAAAAGAAATCGGATTGTCAAGGCTCAATCAATGATGGCTGGGAACAAAATGAGGGAACTTTAAGACTTAATTTCCTGTTCCTGTTATGCAGGTCTTATGTGGATATTTCTGCTTTGGTCTCCTAGGAGATGGGGCTTAGGGGGGTGAGGAAGTGGGTTGCTTCTAGAATACTAATGGCATCAGAACCATGGAGGCACGTATGGCTGCTTGGCAGAGAAGTGGGACAGGGGCTTTAAATATGAGGAGCATTCCCCCTTTTTGTTTTGTGCGTCGGGGACATGATAATCAGCAAGTTCCAGGACTGAAACATATTGGTGTGTTTTCTCTCTCTGCCCCCATAGTCGTAGTTATTCCTCCCTGAAAGGATCCTACTATTTGAACCAGCCACAAAACTAAAATGTATTGCTTTTTGGCATATTCAGCGTGGAGCTATTACTTAGTTGTTGAGGTAGATACAAGTGTTGTTCTCCAAGTATTTCCATTTCAGAGAAATTGCATTTCTCCAGTAGATCAACTGCAATACTTTGATACATGTGTGTGTGTGTGTGATTTTATGTCCCAAACCCCCCTCTGCACAGCTGGCGGTGGCAATTTCTGCAACGGGTGCTGGGTGGAATGTGGTTGTGTGTTGGTGAGACCTCTGTGGAAAAGCTCACCATGCCTATACCATGTGTGAATGCTTTATTATGTTATTAGTATTATTAGTATTATTCTAACTTGAAATTTATTTTATGGAATATAAAAACTACTGTTGCATCAATAGTACCATGATGCTTTCATAAAAGAATCTTTGTGCATATGTTTTGCAACATTCAGTAGAGGGATGTCTTCTCCCACAGAATCATTCAAACCAGGAGTTTAAAAATGGCTAATATAAATAGCAAGGCTACTCTGCCCTTCCCCAGGCAGGATTGCCCTGTCATTTTCAATGTGTTGCTAAATTAAAAGGGGAAATCTTGTCCTTTCTCTCTTTGGCCTGGGAACAAAGTATGAAGCTGCTGGTAACCTGCAAGGTTCTACTTGCATGCTTCTCAGAGCTCTTGATTCCTTACTACAGCAATAGCAATCTGAAAACTATGTTCCAAGCATTTAAGCACACCAGATTACTGTTGAATTGAGTAATTATCCTCATTAGGGCATATGGGTCCCTAATGCAATTCCGGTTGAAGTAGTGAATAGGTTGGTGAGAGATGCATCAGATAATCAATCCCTGTTCTTATTTGGAAGCGCCTAGGTAATAGGATCAAAAGGAAGTGTCCCTCTCCCCTCAAACTCTTCATTTGGATTAAGGATTGATAGCTTCAAATGCTACTTGTTGTAGAAAAAGGTTAGCTATTAGTAACTAAAGCACTCTGAAACAGAGGTGTAGATTGATGAGAATGCTCTAAAGTGGTAGAGTAGGAAGTTGCCTGTATAATGCAAGGAAGATCAGAGGGAGAGACAGGTCCTGGAGATGTATCTCCTGGGGTGAAGCTGGACAGAAATTGGACTTCCTGAATGTCTCATGGGAAGTTTTATTGCTTCCTAAGGGAAATAGTCCTGTATGACACTCATAAAATACAGCACTACCCCAGTATATATCTTCTACTGTCTCATGCCTGGAGGATGAATCACCATAAACATAAATCCATCTTTCCTATTTAGCCTCCTCCAGCCCAATTCTGAAAGAAATGTTTTGGGGCTGTGTGCTGAATAAGAAGAAAGCAAACTGAAGGAAATTGTTCTTTCTCAGCTAGAGAAGAACCAAAGTAACGTAACGGAGGGGAGAGGTTCTTTGTTTCGAAAGAAAACAAGTCAGAGCACCAGCAATCTTAGACACATGCGCACCTGAAAGTTTTTTGTGCTCCACTTCCAACCCTGCACAGGACTGGTGCCTGAACATGTAATGCTGACACTTAGGAATCTGAAATGTTTTTTCAGCCCAGTAAATGGACACTTTAGCATCATGAAACTAAGTAGAGTGGGCTGTTGAGGAAAGAGGTTTCTTTATGCACTGGCAAAGATAGTTTAAGAAAGTGTGTGTGTGTGTGTAAGTGTGTAAGAGAGAGAGAGAGAGAGAGAGAGATTGTTTTTCCTGTTTTTACCAAGCTGCTCCCCACCCACCCAAGTACCATTGCTCTAATGGTTAATTTTCACTCTCCAGTTGAAGGTCTGTTTAATGCACCTACTATACTTTCTATATAAAGTGGTTGTTGAACTCTTTTTGGTGTTTGGTATATTCACAAAACGTAGTGCCTGACTCAATTTTATATTGGCAAATGCAACTTTAAATGTCTTTGTCCCTATGATATTTCTCCACAAAATGTCCTAATGGTTTGGTCATGCTCTTGGCCTCTCCTTCTCTCTATTTGCAGAACAAAACTCTGCTTCGTTCTGCCTTTTCCCCTCCGTTCTGATCAAGTCAGGATAGAGCGGGCATTTGATTAATGGGAACTGCATTCTTGCAGTTTCCCTGACCATTCTGCCAAAGTTGATTTCATAGCCTTACCGCTCATTTGAAAGGATTTTAGGTGTACATTTCAGAAAGGAAGCAGAGTATGTATCAGTTAACAGCTGATACATTTTAAATTCCCAGCTTTATTATTTTGGGGGAGTAGACCATTTTAATGCTGAAAGTAAAGTGTGTGTGTGTGTATAGATAGATAGATAGATGATAGATAGATAGATAGATGATAGATAAATAGATAGATAGATAGATAGATAGATAGATAGATAGATAGACCTTACAGCAGAATAGAAGGATCAATGTAGTAGGATTTGAGAGAAATTCTTGGATTAGGAATAACTACTCTGGTAAATTCTAATTAGAGTAGCCTCAGAACCCCACTGTTAGAACAGTAGTAACAAGATACCTGGAATTAGACTCTTTAATAACTACTAATGATTTTACCTCTTCCTTCCATGCTTTCCCTCCAATTATTGTTCCGTAACACTATGATCTTAGCCTGAAGTCAAGATCACCCACTGGCTTCATTGGAAATTAAAAGGAAGCTGCAAATCATCTCAGAGCTGGCTAATAACATGCAAATCAGCTCAGAGCAGGCTAATAACATTCTAATAAGTAGGCCGAAAGATCTGCATAAGCGGTCAGCACACAATCTAGTTATCCTTAGTTCAAAATGTCAGGGAAAAGGCAGAAATAAAACAAAATCTTCTGCCTTTTAAAAACAAAAGCAAGTTGCGAGCCCCTAGAGTCATTGCTGATAAGCTTGAAGAATGTGCAGTCAGTACTGGCTAAAAGCTCAGAGATCATGAGGAGACTTATGTATGTGGCAAGGTTTTTGCAAATGTTGCAAAAGTTGACTCAGGCAGCGAACATGATAGTTCTCATTTCCAGCGGGTGGCTTTATTAGTCTATTGCAGCAAAAACAACAAAGAGGCACCTTGTGAATGACAACTGTTAATGTGATTGTCATCATCAGTACTGTCCGCATTGAATTTCCTTCTAACTTCATTGTTTACAATCCTACCACCACCACCACCATATTAAGAGACTCACAGTTGTGAGTTAAGATCACTCAGGAAAAAACACATTCCACCATGTTAAAGGGGTAATTGGGAGGGTGATCATTCTAACATTCATAAAATTGAAAATGTTTCACCAATCTCCCTGAAATTTACATGTGCCAGAAAGAAATGTTGGTTTTACCTAACCTGAAAAATTCAAGAAGATCGGTGAAAGACTGAGGGAAGGAGGGCAGTTTAAAGTCAAAAGGGGGGGGAACCTCCCCAGCTCACTTTGGTGTTTGAGACTGGGCTGGCGATAGTTTTTGTTGAGGTCCCCTTACGAATTGACAGGTTAAATAATTAAAATTCCAACAATGTCCTCTTCCTTGAGTTGATAGAATAGGCGTTCTTTTCTTTAAATTCCCTTTAGTTTGTTTTAATTTCGATTTATAAACTCCCATGGTAACGAATGGAGCTCCCTCTAAATGAACGCAAGCAGAGTAGCCTCTCTCTCTCCCTCCCCCCTCTCTGACTGGATTAGAATGTTGAGAGGCCAGGGGGAGTGACTGACTTCTGGATTCCCTTAACAGTGCTGGCAGTCTACTGAGAAGTAAATTCCATTGAATGCAATGGGTCTTACTCCCAGGTAAGCATTTAGATGATTGCAGCATTTTTAAAATTGGAGCTTGGGGTGTGTGGGGTGGAGGGGGAATCCTGGAAGTAAATATTTCCTTTTCATTCCAGCACAACAATACTCCTACAGTTAAAAACTTCCTTGCTTGCTTGCTTTGTGTGTGTGTGGATTCCCTTAACAGTGCTAGCAGTCTACTCAAAATTAATCCACTGCCTGCCTCGTGGATTCCCTTAACAGTGCTAACAGTCTACTCAGAAGTAAGCTCCATTGAATGCAATGGGTCTTACTCCCAGGTAAGCATGCAGATGATTTCAGTATTTTAAAAATTGGAGCCTCGGGGGTGGGGGTGGAAGGGGTAAAGATTTCCTTTTCTTTTCAGCAGAATAATAATCCTACAATTTACAAGTTATTTTCTTGTTGGCTGTGTATGTGTGTATCTGTGTACTCTTACTCCACTGCTTGATTATCTCCATATGTCACGGGCTCTCAGTGGGGGCTAGATACTATTTCTGTTGTGATTTTTGTAAATATTATTGTGCCCTTTTTATCCTATATTGATCTTACATTTTACTTCTGGTCATTTTAAGAACATAAGAAGTGCCATGCTGGATCAGACCAAGGGTCCATCAAGTCCAGCACTCTGTTCATACAGTAGCCAAACAGCTGTCGACCAGGGGCCAACAAAGCAGGACATGGTGCAACAGCACCCTCCCACCCATGTTCCCCAGCAACTGGTGCACACAGGCTTACTGCCTCAGATACTGGAGGGAGCACATAACCATCAGGGCTAGTAGCCACTGATAGCCTTTCCCTCCAGGAATTTATCCAACCCCCTTTTAAAGCCATCCAAATGGGTGACCATCACTACATCTTGTGGTACTGAATCCATAATTTAACTATGTGCTGTGTGAAATAGTACTTCCTTTTATTTGTCCTGAATCTCCCACCAATCAGCTTCATGGGATGACCCCTGGTTATAGTATTATGGGAGGGGAGAAAAATGTCTCCCTATCCACATTCTTCACACCATGCATAATTTTGTGCACCTCTATCATGTCTCCCCTTAGCCTCCTTTTTCCCAAGCTAAACAATCCCAGCTGTTGTAACTTTCTCTCATAGGTGAGGTGTTCCAGTCCCTTAATCATTTTAGTTGCCCTTTTCTGCACTTTTTCCAGCTCTATAATATCTTTTTTTAGATGTGGTGACCAGAACTGTACACAGTATTCTTAGTGTACATAAACTTGTATAAAGGCAGTATGATACTGGCAGTTTTATTCTCAATTACTTTTCTGCATCACCTTACACTTGCTTACATTGAACCGCATCTGCCATTTGGATGCCCACTCTCCCAACTTGGAGAGATCCCTTTGGAGTTCTTCACAATCCTTTGTGTTTTAACAACCTTAAATAATTTGGTGTCATTGGCAAACTTGGTCACTTCACTGCTCACTCCTAATTCCAGATCATTTATTAACAAGATGAAAAGCATTTCTCCCAATACTGATCCCTGTGGGACCCCACTAATTGCTTCCGTCCATTGGGAGAATTTACCATTTATTCCTACTCTCTGCTTTCTGTTCTTTAACCAATTACTGATCCATAAGAGGACTTCGCCTTTTATTCTGTGACTACTAAGTTTGTTCAGGAGTCTTTTACTTTTTGTAAGCTGCTTTATACACTGCAAAAAGTGGGGCAAAAATATTAAAATAAGTGCTACGCTTTTGCTCATACTTCCTTTTCCTTTTTGTTCATATGGCTTCTCTTAGTATTCCTTATGATGGTTGGGTTTTGGTTTAACCATAAGCAGCGTGGTTTCCTCAGGGGTGCTGCAGCCTTAAACAAATTGTGAATAGAGGAGACATGATAAAGGTATACAAAATTATGCATGTTGTGCAGAAAGTGGATAGAGAGGCAGTTTCTCCCTTTCTCATAATATTAGAATGAGGGGGGAAGTGGACATTGACGGGGTCATGATACCAAATTATTTAGTCTTGCTAAAACAAAGGGGGATTGTGAGGAGCTCCAAAAAGACCTCTCCATACTGAGAGAATGGCCAACAAAATGGCAAATACTGTTCGATGTAAGCGAATGTAAAGCGATGCACATTGTGGGAGTATCACAATTTCACATATAAACTGATAGGATCTGAGCTAACTAGTGGTGACTGACCAAGGAAGAATTTGGAGCAGGGGAGGTGGATACCTTCATGAAAATGTCAAACTGGCTGACTTGCAATGATGGGAGTTGTAGTCCAACACCTTTGGAGAGCACCAGGTTGGGGAAGGGCTACTCTAAACAAAAAAAGAGAAGTAGGTGACCGTAAGTTGTTTGTCATGAGTTTTCCACAACCCCACAGTCACCTCTGCATATCATATTCTCTTTTTTTAACTATATTTTTTATTCTTATTTCAAAGCAACACCTATTTACATCTGACAAACACCATATACAAAGAAAAAAGAACAGAAAGAACGAAGACAAGACCCTGAAATACAAAATTAATATTGACTTCCGATTTTCTCCATGTCAAAATTATGTAATCGTATCTTATCTTACTCCATAGTCACAACAACCAAACTCCCCCTCCTTCTTTTATCTTACAAAATTATCATCTTAATCTTTGAATCCACAGATAAATACATTATTTTTTTCTTGCCTCTGCAGAAAGTCAATAAGAGGGTTCCATTCCATTAAAAATATAGGTGTTGATTTCTCTCTGATTATTGATGTCAGCTTTGCCATTTCCGCCAACTCCACCATCTTAACTAGCCATTCCTCCGTTGTGGGCACTATTGGTCCTTTCCATTTTTGCGCATACAATAGTCTCGCTGCTGTTATCATATATAGGAATAAAGTCCCATAGTTCCTTTTCAACTGGTCCTCCATTAGTCCCAAAAGGAAATATTCTGGTTTCTGCTGTATATTAATCTTTAATGTCTTCTGAATTAAAGAATGCATTTATATCCAAAAGTTTTTAGCTTTTTTACACCACCATATATGATAAAATGTTCCTTCTTGTTTCCCACATTCCCAGCAATTTCTTGAGACACCTTTATACATTTTAGATAATTTCGAAGGAGACATATACCATTTATACATCATTTTATAAAAAAAAACTTTTTTAAATATTTTTTTATTTCCAAATTAAAACAACATAATACAACATAATACAACATACAATAGAATACATAACCTACAACCCCCCTGTGCTCCCCACCTCCCAGGAGACCAACATTTTCCCATTTATTCATCCTTCCAAAATTGTAATGATTCTTTTGAAGGTATTTGCCCCTTCCCCGTTCTTAACACATATTCCAAAAATGGACTCCATATATTTCCAAAATCATTCTTCCTGGACATTCCCCTCATTATTTTCATTTTACACGTTAACTTATCATTAAGTGCCAAATCCCATATTTCTTTATACCATTCTTCTATTGTATAAATCCCTTGCCCTTTCCAATTTTTAGCTATCATTATTCTAACGGGGGCCAGGAGGTTGTTTATCAATTCTCTCCTACTTATATTCACATTCCCTTTATCCCATATTGCTAGTAGAGCCAGCTTTGGGCTTAATTCCAATTGACTTCCCATTATTTCACTTATTTCTTTAAACACCCTTTCCCAAAATTTTTGTACATGTTCACAGCTCCACCACATATGAAAGTGAGTTCCAACCTCCTGACACCCCCTCCAACAATTCTTGGACACTTTTTTATCCATCTGATGAAATCTTACCGGCATTAAATACCATCTCCATACTGTCTTATAATAGTTCTCCTTTATTCTAATCAACAAAAGCTTTAACATTCTTGCATCCCATATCCTTCCCCAGTCATATTCATTTATTTGTTCCTTTAAATCATCTTCCCAAATACCTTTAAGAGAGTCTCGATATTCATCATCCTCTATCAAAATTTTATATATTTCACTAATCAAACCTTTTTTAGTTTTGTTTTCTTCGTTCTTTCCTCTTGAATCAATTAAATCTTTAAATCTTGTTATTTTTCTACATTCCTTATTTTTCTTTTTCCACTCCTGTGTCCATTGTTCCAATTGCATACATTTGAACCAAGCCATCTTTTGTCCTTTTAAAAACTCTCCAATTTGCTCCTTATTTATCATTCTTTTCAACCAATCTCCTAATTTAATAATTTTCTGATCCCTCAGACCCCTTTCCAACTCAGCTTTTAAGTTCTTTGGGAAGTTCGCCATTACTACCACTTGGTTAAGAGGAGAATCCGCTGGTATTACCTTCGCTTTAACTTTCTCCCAGATCTCTATTATATTTTCCAACAACGGGTTGTCCAGTCCCCTCAATTCCTTCTTCTGAATTTTAATAAAAAAAATATTTTGCAATTTATAATCTTGTTCTCCTGTTTGCGATTCTAACCATTCTAAATCATCCTCCTCTAATATACTATTTATAACATATCTTAATTGATTAGCAATATAATACTTCTTTATATTTGGAAGTCCTAAACCTCCTTTCTTTTGTGTCTTATACCATAACACTTTATTAATTCTTGCTTTTTTATCTCCATTACAATAGGCATTAATCATATTTTGCCAACTCTTTAACTCTACTTCTGTTATTTTAATCGGTAACATTCTAAACAAAAAATTAATTTTAGGTAATATCTTCATTTTAATAACCGCTATTCTACCAAACCAAGAATGCTTTAATTTTCTATATACCTCCAGCTTTTCCCCTATCTGTTTTCTTAAACTAGCAAAATTAATTTCTTCTAACCTATCTAAATCTTTTACAATATTAACTTCTAAATACCGTACAGTATTTTTAAGCCTAAGACCTATTTTATATTTACACTCCTCCATTTCCTTCTTGTTATAATTAAATAACATCATTTCTGACTTCCCCCAATTAATTTGTAATCCAGTAATCTCCCCAAATTCTCTCAAATGCTTTTTAATCACATCCCCACTCTCCAGGGGATTTTTTAGCGTCAGTAAGGTGTCATCCGCAAACATATTCATTTTAATCTTTTCTTTCCCTTCTATCCCTTTTAATCTTGTATCCTCCCTTATAACATTCGCCAAAATTTCTATCACTATAGCAAATAAGATCGGTGAAAGTGGACATCCTTGTCTAGTGCCTCGGGCTAGTGTAATCTGTTGCGTTAACCCATCATTAACCATTATTTTTGCTTTATTATTTGCATACAACTGATCAATCACTCCTATAAATTTATCTCCAAACCCAAAAGTTTTTATAATTGTTTTAAGTGCTGGCCATTCCACACAATGAAAGGCTTTAAATATATCCAATGCTAACAAACCCGCTTTAATATTCCTTTTTTTAATAATATTAATTATATTTAAAACTCTCCCAATTAAATTAGGCATTTGCCTTCCTGAAATAAATCCACATTGGTCTTTCCTAATATATTTACTTATAAAAGTACTCATTCTTTTTGCCATTATTGCCGTAAAATTTTTTGCATCTTGATTTATTAAAGATATTGGTCTATATGAAGCTGGATCTGTCAGGTCCTTATCTGGTTTCGGGATTAATATAATCAAAGAATGAACCCACGATGGTGGAGTCTTTCCTCCCTCTATTATACCATTAAACAATTTTTTCAATCTTGGTATTACTAATCCTCTAAAAGTCTTATAGTATTCCGACCCCAAACCATCCATCCCCGGAGATTTCCCTCCTTTTAATTTATCAATAATTCCTTCAATTTCTTTTTCTGTAACCAAACCTTCCATATAATCCCTATCTTGTCTCTGCAATCTTATTTTCCAATTCTTCTCTACATATTCCAATACTTTATCTTGTGGACCCCTATCTGATGCATATAATTCTCTATCTTTAAAAAAATCTTTAAGACTAGCACATAGCGTAAATTTTAGACCTTTTAGCCACATATATTCCCATTGTTCCGTTAATATATTATATCCAAAATTTTGACTCCATTTTATCATATAATTCTTTACTTGCTCTTCTTCCGTCTCATATTTCAATTACAATTTATAATTTTTTGCAATGACATGTTCGTCATTCGTACACAATACCCTTTCAAATTCTGACTTTGTTTGTTCCAAATCCCAAGTTTTCTTATCTACTTTGAACCTTTCAGACATTTGTAAATATGCAAACCATTGACATACATAGTCTTCATTTTGCAACTCATCTCTTGACTTTAGTTTGTATTCTCCTTGCTTTAGTTCTAATATATCCCTATATGTCAACCAATGGTACCTACTTATCATTTCTCTTCTATAATGTGCCTCCTGTGCTGATATCCATAGAGGTATTTTTGGACAGAACCTAAGTTTATATCTATTCCATATTCTCAAGATGGCCTGTCGTACATAATGGTTATTAAATTCTACGTTGACCTTAACTTTATCATACCACAAATATCCATGCCATCCGTATCTCAACTCATGTCCTTCTAATTCCAGTAACCTTTTATTTTCCAACAAAATCCACTCTTTCATCCATACCAGACAACAGGCAGAAAAATACAGTTTTAAGTCTGGTAAACCTAGACCTCCTCTTTCCTTCACATCTTGTAATATTTTATATTTCACTCTTGGCTTTTTTGTTTTCCATACAAATTTAGCTATGTCTTTCTGCCATTGTTTAAATGGTAACGCCGATGCCACAATAGGTATTGTCTGGAACAAAAACATCATTCTTGGTAAAACATTCATCTTAATCATAGCTACTCTTCACAACAGTGACAGTTGAACCTTGTCCCACCTTGCTAAATCCTTTTTAATCTCATTCCACACCTTGACATAATTGTTATGAAACAGCATACAATTCATATTTGTTAAAGTAATGCCCAGGTATTTTACCTGTTTTTCTATTTTAAAACCTGTTTTTCTGTCAGTTTTATTTGCCCTTGAAATTTCATATTTTTTATTAACATCTTTGTCTTCTGCTTATTCACCTTTAAGCCTGCTACTACACCAAATTCCTTCAATTTACTCATCAAAATTTCAATTCCCTTTAAAGGGTCTTCTAATGTAAAGATTGAATCATCTGCAAAGGCTTTCAACTTATATGACTCTTTTTTAATCTTTACCCCTTAAATTCTTTCATCTTGCCTTATATCCCTATTCAATACTTCCAATACCAGAATAAATAACAGCGGTGACAATGGACAACCTTGTCTTGTTCCTTTTTGTATTTCGCATGGTTTTGTCAAATCTCCATTGATTATTATTTGTGCGTTTTGTAAGGTGTAAATTGATTTAACCCATTTCATAAAGTTTACTCCAAAACTCATTTCTTCCATTACCTTAAGTAAACAATTCCAGTTAAGATTGTCAAAGGCCTTCTCTGCATCCAGGAATATCAGCGCAGCTTGTTTTTCTGGGTGTTTTTCAAAATATTCCAGTGCGTTCAATACAGTTCTTACATTATCCCTCAGTTGTCTTTTAGGTAAAAAGCCACTTTGATCCTCATGGATAAATTACTACAGAATTTTTTAAAGTCTTTCCGCCAATATCATCGTGAACAACTTGTAGTCATTATTCAACAATGATATTGGTCTGTAATTTTTTGTTAACGACAGGTCTTGTCCTTTAGGTATTAACGTTATGTATGCTGTCCTCCATGTTTCTGGTATATTTCCATTATTCAGGATAGAGTTCATTATGTTTTGTAGTGATTGTATTAGTTCCTCTTCAAAGTTCTTATAATAAGCCCCCGGCAACCCGTCTGGTCCCGGTAATTTTCCTTGTTTTGTCTTTCTTATTGCCTCCGCCAGTTCTCTTATTGTTATAGGTCCATTCATAATCTGTTTTTGTTCCCCTGTAATTTTAGGCAATTTTTGTTTTTTAATATATTCCTCCATTTTTCCTTCCAAAATTTCATGTCTTTTATATAGATTTGTAAAATATTGCTGGAAAGCTCTTTGTATCATCATATTATCTGTTAGTTCAGTGTCACCCTCCTGAATTTTGACTATAATTTTATTTTCTCTTTCTTTTCGCAGTTTATAAGCCAACCCTCTTCTTGGTTTATTTGAAAATTCAAAGTTTCTCTGTTTTGCATACTTTGGTTTAATTTCCATTTCTCTTACTGCTACGATAGATAATTGTTGTTGTAATATTTTAATCTGTTGTAGAATATTTGTCTTTCCAGGAGACTTTTTAAATTCTTCTTTTTTAATCTCTTTCAGGATATTTTGTAATTTTTCTTGCCTTTTTCTCTTAAATTGAACATTTTGTTGTATAAAGTATCCTCTGATAAAGGTTTTACTTGCATCCCAGACCATGCTCAGATCTGTACCTTTATTCAGGTTCAGTTCAAAAACTTATTTTAATTTCTTTTTGCAGTCTTCCACAATTGATTCATTTTGTAGTAAAGTTTCATTTAGTCTCCATCTAAACATGTTTGCTTTTCTTTTATAAACTATACCCAAAGGTATAGTTTATAGTTTATAAAATCTGAAAGGATTTTAGGTAGAATTTTATTTTGTACACATTTGTAACAAATTCTCTGGTTGCCAAGATCATGTCTATCCTTGACAGATATTTATGCCTCTCTGAAAAATAAGTATATTCTTTTGACTTGCCATTTTTTTGTCTCCATACATCCACCAGTCCCCATCAAAAAAAACTTTTTGGGAGTTTGCCCTGGTTGCTTTTAATTCTTTTTTCCGAAGTTCTATCCACTTGCAGTGAAATCACTCTATTCAGATCTCCCATTAAACACCAGCTCTCATAAGGCAACTCCGTTGTGCTTTCCATTAGCCTTTTATAAAATTCCACTTTACCCTCATTTGGGGCGTAAACTCCCAGCACAATATTTGTAACTCCATTTAAGTTGATTTTTACTCCTATAAATCTTCTCTGTTTATCAGATAATACTAGTTCTGGCTTCAGGTGTGATTTGATTTAGAAGACAACTCTGCTTTTCTTTTTTTTATTTGCTGCAATGAATTCTTCACCCAAATTCTTCTTATTCACCAAATATTTTGTATCTTTTTTCCTAATATGGGTTTCTTGCAAACAGATTATATCTTGTTTTAACTTTTTCAAGTAATGAAATGTTTTTTTGTAATATTTGTAATCCATTTTCTGATTGTATGCCATGTTCTCAGAACCTCCTTGTGGCCATCCTGTCCTCATGGTTTGTCTGCTTTGGGAGAATGAGAATTTCACTTGCACTTTCTGCCTCTTTAGGGAGGATGTGGCTTTAAGGCTTGGGAGCCTTAACTCCCAATTTCCCTGCTTTTTAATACTTGGTTGGAAACTGTAGAGCCTTAACGTTGCTTTTGTAAACTGTAGGTTTTTTGTTTAATGAATATATTGTATAACAGAAACTCTTCATAATACCCAGTGCAACTGATGAAGTGGACTATGGTCCATGAAAGGTTATTATGCTAGAATAAAATTGTTAGTCTTTAAAGTGCCACAAGATTTTTTGTTATGTTACTTCTAAGGCACTCTCTTCCATGGGCTAAAGTCTATGCATTCCTAATATTCCAGGGAGCTGAGACAATTAAGTAGCAGGGATGATGCCTTAAGAGATAGAAAACTTAGGATGCATCTAACTGAATGCAAGTTAGAGCCCATTTGAAAGGTTACTCTGTGTCAGTGATGGTGGCAAAGAAAACTTCTCCACCATTATTGCATTCACACAGTACCATCCAGCACTGCTTTTGAGAGTAGTGAAAGTCTCAAAGTTTTATCAAATCCAGCCCTTGGTCACATGCCTGCATGGCACTTTGCAGATGAAATAACTTGTTTTCATTTTGAATTAGACATTGCATTGAGCACAGGTCCTCACCAGGAGCTCTCCATGGTCTCTGTTTTTCAAGTTTGCTTGGATGAATTTCTGTAGGTAGTACCTGAGGATGTGGACAGAGTTCTTGGAGAAGTGCTCTCAACTATATATGTACTCAGTTTTTGCCTTTTCTGGTTGATTCCTGCCAGCCAAGAAAGGCTAGTCAAGATGATCCATGTTATGGTAAATTCATATCTTTGAGAAATGGTGGCACCAGACCAAATGAAGGAAGCAATTGTAAAACCCCTGCCAGTTTTTTAAAATCTCTATCTAGACTCTCAGGATTTAGAGTTCTAACCATTCTTGGGGAAGGTGATTGAACAGTAGCAACACAGTTGCTTCAAATTATGCTTGATCCATATTAGTTTGACTTCTGACCTGCTTTTGAAATTGAAACTGCCTTGATCAACTTGGTGGATGAACTGTGCAAAGAGATAGACAAGAGGGAGTCTGACCTTGTAGATTGTCTCAGCATTTCAGCTGCTTTTGATACCACTGACCATGATATCCCTCTGGATCACCTGATAAGATTGGGAGCTGGAGTTAATAAATCTTGATGGTTCCACTCCTGTTTGTCCAGAATGTGGTGCTGGGAAGGTGATGGTAGGGAATGACCTATAGAGTGCTACAAGGAACTATCTTATATCGTATGTTCTTTAATATCTGCATGAAACTGCTGGGAAAAGTCATCCAGAGATTTGGGGTGATGTGTCATTAGTTTAATTGTTCTATGTTCCATCTTTGTCAGAGGTTAGATTAATGACAATTAGTAGCAATGCCTTTTCAGTCATGACACCTCCCTCCCCAAAGGAGGACACCAAGCTAACCCATTTTTTACCTTTAGAAGGATTGTGAAAACCATTTTTCCCCAGCAGGACTTTGTGGGGTGAAGCTTTACTGGCTATATGAGCTGTCATTGGTATTTGTCTTGAATCTGCCAGACAGATGTTTCTGGTTTGCTTTCCTGATAATACTGTTTTTATGGTTTAAATGGTTATATTATTTTAATTGGTTTTGTATAATATTATTGTATTGAGGGCTTTCTAGAGCCATGTTTGGTGGTGGCACACATGCTGTGTAAGCAATTCTTGGATCCTCTCTTAGGCTTAAAAATATAGCCATCCTGTTTATGTGCATGTGAAAATCTGATACAGATTTCAGGATTAATTTATCGTTTGGGAGTTGGGTTTTTTTGCTTTGCTTTACTTTGTTTTGATGCATGGAAGGAAATGACTCAGCTACTTCAGTGTATATCTGGGGGAGCTGCCACCTAAATGTTGTCTGGATCAGCCATGCCAGGCTGCAGGCCCTCCGTTTTGTTCAATCCCTTCAAGGCCAGAAGTACCTTGTTTATGCCAAATTGTAGGTCAAGATCAATACATGGAGTGGATAGGTCTTTTCAATCCATTTAGTGTGAGTGAGGGCTCTGTTTGCAGCATCTTCCTCCCAGAAGCAATTTATTGAGTCCTTCCCTCCTTTCAAGTGTGGTAAATGTGAGTTTGAGCGATGGGAGCTCTCTGGCAAAGAGATTCGTATTACACAGGAGAGCAGTCTCCTGCCAATATACAATTAAGATCCGTCTGTGATGGATGCAGCCCAGCTAAGATCGGGTGCCCTAAGAAACCTTTTGACTCTGTCCATCCCAATTTAGTTTGCTAAGTTGACTCTTCTAGCCCATTTGGAACACATGTTAATAGCTAACATGAGTGTGATCAAAACCAAGCATAATTTCCAAAGAAGGCTTATGAGCAGATAGACACAATGCTGGCACTTGCCTTCAGCAGGCATGAAGAGTGAGCAAGGGTCATGCACTTGTATCCCATCCAAACTCCCTCTTGGAGCCAGAATTCTACCTCAGATATGCACCCAAGAAAATTAAATTTGGCTATCACAAGGAGAAGAGATGTTTTAGCTTTTTGGGAGAATCTGCTGAGTCGTTCCCTATCTGGAGCTGGAGTCTGTGTCCAGGCAGCAGTTTTCTACACTCTTAGATGTGTGATTCAGCAGGAAGCCAAAAATAGGACCCAGGAAAAAGGTGTAAAGCTGAGTGTTCTTTTGCACGTCAGTCTCTGCAGAAATGTTCTTTTGCACTGAGAGAACCATGCTGGTCATGCTAGCCCACAAGTCTGCTGCTTTAGACAGGATGAGGATGTCAGGACCGGAATACACACAATTCCTGTGTAGTTTGCTGTTGTTGGGTGCTCTCTCTCTCTCTCTCTCTCTTATCTATCTGTGTGTGTGTGTGTGTGTGTGTTATTTATAGGTGTGTTTATATGCCCCTTTCACTATTAGAGCATTGTGATGTAGGGAGCAGTTCTATGGCCCTTAGACAGAATCTGGGGTGGGTGGGGCATAGGATATTTTGGATTCCTGGATCCAGGGTCAGAGACAGCGCTCTGACCCTGGATCCAGAAATCTGTGCTCCCCTCGCCCTTGCAGCCAGTGCAGATAGAACCACACTGGCTGCCTCTCTGAGCTCGCAAAAGTATCCCCGGGCCTCTCCAGCCTTCTCCCCTGCAGCACCCCAGCTAGATGGGCGAAAAAGCCTATCTAGCAAAAATGCAGAACGAGAGGAGTGGGGAGGCAAATATGGCCTCCACTGCTCCTCCCATTCTTCATTGGATGTTTATAAGCCCCCAAGTTTGGAGGCTTATGAGCATCGGGATAAGATTGCATGTTTAATCCCCTTTCAGGAAAGCACAATGTGACACAGACAGTTCTCTGACATCCAATGCCATCCCATTGGAGTGGCCCCAAAGAACAAGTGTCATAAATGGATTGTCTTTATGGAGAGAGTGATAGGGGGAGCCAAACTTTGCTCCTCTGACTGAAACTCTCTCTGGCTTTTGATACCATCTATCAAGGTATCCTCCAAAACCAGCTCCGTGGGATGGGTACTGGGGGCACTGTATTTCCTACCTAAGGGATTAATCTCAGAGAGTGGTGTTGAGGGAGTACGCATTGGTCCCCTGGCACTTGTGTAATGGGGTCCTACAGGACACTATTCTGTCCCCAATGCTGTTTATCATCTGTATGAGGTCATTCATATACAGAGTGTCATCAGTAAGTGGAGGACATCCAGCTCTCTTTCTCCATAACACCTGAATCAGGTGTGGCCATGCAGGCTCTGCTGGTCCATGGACACAGTAGTGGGTTGCATGAGGGCCAACAAACTAAATTTGAATCCTGGCCAGATGGAACCACTGTAGGTAGATGATCATGGGTTTGGGGAATAGGTTAGGTGCCTTTCCTGGATGGGGTTGCACTCCCTCTGAAGGAATGGATGCATAATTTGGGGGAGTGGTCCTAAATCCATCTTTGGCACTGAAAACTCAGGTGACCTTGGTGGTTTGAAGTGCCTTTTACAAGTTCCAGCCAACTATAGTTGTTCCTGGACTGTGATATCTTAGCCATGGTGATTCAGGCATTGGTAGCCTCAAAACTGGATTATTGTAATATGCTCTATGTGGGTCTACCCTTGGGCCTGGGGCAGAAGCTGCAGCTGGTGGAGAATACAGAGGTGAGGCAGCTAACAGTGGCCTCTTTTTGATAAAGGAATTGCATTGGCTGCCAGTGAGCTGCTGGGTCAAGTTTGAGGTTCCGTTATTGAACAAAAAGCATTTCTTCTTCTTCCCATCTCTTATTTCTATATATTCCTCTAATTTTATCACTTTTGTCATTTCCCATGCTTTCAATAATGAGATTTTAACAGTAGGTATCTCATTATTTCTCTTATTAATATTTTGGTTGCCACAAATAAATTCTAAGTTAACTCCTAATGTTTTTTAACACAACCTTTTTCATACAACCTCTAACAAAACCTTTTTCCTGTTAAGAAAACAATTGAGTCTAATGATATATCATAACCTAACATAAATTTAATTGTACTTCCTACTTCTCCCAAAAAATATATCACAGAATTGTTTACTTTTTGATTTATTTTACAAATTGCCGGTTTGCTGACCTTTTCTCTTCATGTTTTATCTATAAAATAACCTGTTTAGTTAAATCTCAAGCTTCGTACAGGTCTGTAAACTCAGATGTAACCAATAACCACACATACCTAGACAGTTAACTATCATTAATGGTCTGAAGAAGAGTGGGTACTGAGCTAGCTTTGAAAGATCACAGTGCATGGGTATACACACTCAATCTTTAGAAGTCCAAAGAGGAACTATACTGTGAGGGAGAAGTACATGTTGACAGGTCTTGGGGCACCTACTTCTACCTCTGTGGATAAAGCCAGAGAAGATTTTTTAGAGAACATAAGATCTTGTATTAAAGGGATTCTTAAACTTCCTGAGATGCATGGATTTGTGGCATCTGGATCCCATATCAGGCTTCCAAACCTTTCTTTGAATCAAATTACTTCTGTTCTAGAACACAGCAGTTGTCTAGAACATAATGGATGTGAATTTATCATCCCCATAGCACTGTGTAGGCAAAGGTGGTAAGACTCCAAACATTCCCTTCATCTTCTGAAGTTTTGATTTGGCAACCTAATCCTATAGCTTTTTCTGAATTTCATGCCATGCTGTGGCAAAGAGAACAGAGAAATGCATGGGGTGCTAACCCTAAGGGAAATGTCATGCAGAACACAGGCTTCTTGTGTGAGAGACCATCTTCGGAGTATGAACCTTTGCTAGCAGCGGCCAATGAGAAGGGAGAGGGTTATTAGAGGATGTTCTCCTGTTCTCCTGCCCTACCCCTGTAGTATTGCAGGGCTCCACTGTCACTGAGCATGTGGCCATGTGTTGGAAGGGAGTTCTTAACAGTCTCTGTTATGGCTGGAGTTTATCCTTGCTCTTATGTAACTGTTGCATTAGATGTAATTAAACATGGCACTGATGAGCCAAAGCAAGCTGCTTAGCGCAAGTGTAATGAGAGAAGCTTTTACAAAAGCAGTGCCTTTTCCCTAAAGCTGGGGCAAGCCCAACTGTCTACAAGCTAACGGCATTCAAGGCCCTCTGCTAGAGCAGCCCCTTCTTGCTGGCTCACACCCAACCTCTGGAAAAGACATTCTCTCTCTCTCTCACGATATCTCTCTCTCTTTCTCCCCCCATCTACCCTGAATCTCAGTGACATTATAATGCTTTATCTCTGATTCAGAATGGCTTCCATCAAAAAGTGGCATAGAAGGTGACAACTGATCTGCCACTTGAATAGACACAGGAAGTGGTGGGGGCTGGCCAAGAGAATGGGGAGGGGGAAACGTACTGCACCAGGTCCTATGTTCCCAAAGAGGTAATATAATATGGGTAACATATGAATGCCAGGTGAGGGACAGGGATGACCACAGCATGGAGCTGCCATTCCTTTCTGCCTTCCAGTCTCTTGTATCACTGTAGAATCATGATGAAAGATAGGAGTCATTGCACAATTAGTGGGCAAACAAATGATATCACCTAGCAAGTGTTTGATCGTTTTAATATACCCCATAAAATGGGCGCTAGTATTTCAATAAATCCTGACACAAAGAATGAGATTTCCTAATTTGTACATGTGTCTTCATAAAATGCCAAAACAGATAAGTGAATCTGGGTGGGGTGGGTGCTGGTTTATGCAGCAGAGGGATGCTCATGCCGCATCTAAGCTCTTATGGCCCATATGTTGTTCCGTTGGCATTGTCTGATATGGAAGATTGGACGACCACTACTCAGTGAACTAAGCAGCAGATGCTAACATGAAGTTGATGATGGTATCATGTTTTCTCATTAATGATTGCAGCATCCGTAATTCCTCCAGCTGGGCTAGTTTAACTGCTAGGATCTAGGGCTTCGTATCCCTGTACCAAGGGATGCAAGGATGCTTGGGAGAGAATGAAGCCAAGAATGTTAATTGGGCAGATACTATATGAAACAATGTCCTAACAGGAGTGTGATGACATTCAAGTAAAATTGCTTTGTTGTAGTTGTTATGATATGAACACTCTTCTTTTCCCCTGCTTTCTCCATCTAGTGACCTTCCAAAGCTATCATCTTGCAGGGACGTTCCAGTCTTAGTATTTTACTCACACCAGCCCCTGTCAAGTGACAATAGCCTAATATCCCATCCCCATATTATACATTTGGGGGGAGCAGGAAACTTTGCAAAAGAGACTCTGCCCACCACTTCTTCCCTCTTCCCTCCCCTTTATCTTCTTTGGCCATTTCTACACCAGACAGGTGTAGAGGGAGGGAGGGGCAGCGATCCCGGAAGTACCTGCTTCCAGGATCATCGCTCTAATGCACATGATAGTGTGACATGCCGGGAAGAAGGAGGGACATCACCCCGTCGTGCCCCCCATTTCCGTCCCCCCAACTGATCCAGAGAACGCACTTGCGAAAAAAATCCTGGCTGAAATTGGGGTCCCTCTCCCTCCATCATCCTGGGGATGGCAGACTTGCTCCCCCCTCCCCTGATGGGCACGGAGCCACGTGGTGTGGCTCCGTGCCCATTTCTGCTGCCACACTTACTTGCAAGTAAGCGCGGCAGCAGCCGGGATGGGTGGCCACATCTCCCACGGTCTCGGGCTGTTCCCGGGACCGCGGGAAGAATTGGATTTCCCCAGGGATCCCTTATCCCAGGAGAAGGCTGTGCCCATCCCCCGAGTCCCATTTGGACTAACAGGGACCACCCAGGGGCAATCCCATGTGCAAAGGCCCATGTAGAAACGGCCTTTGAAACCAGGAGAGATGGGCACTCTGGGGCTGGGAGAAGGGAAGTATACAACCATGAGAACATTTTCTAAAACTCTGAAAATAAAGTTAAAAACAAGTTAATGGAATACTGGAGCATTGCTGAGGAGGAAGAGAGAAGGCTTGTTTTACCACTTGTTTTTAAAAAGCAATATATTTCTTAAGTGGCACACTGGGGAGCACTCTACCTTTAAGAAATTTGGAGGACAACAAACCTTTACCTTCTTTGTTAAAGGTGAGAAAATATTGGAAGCATTGGGAGTGGGGCAGGGGTTGCCACATGTCACTAATGAGGGCTAAGGACAGTGTGCAAATTAGGGACCATGACATTTGTGTAACAGAAGTCTACACACGACTCACAGCCTCAATAAGTGCCCAACCTGGGAAGAAAAAACACAGTCTCCCGGCAATAAAATATTGTGGTTGGGCTACTGGAGAAAATGTGAAATCCCCACAACAAAGGCCCTGCTCGGAGGGAAGATGTATGTGGCTTCCAAACACCAAATGAGTAACTCAGTGTTTATTGGAAAGAGGCTCATGACCCAAGCATTGGAGCCAGTTTCAGGAATAGGCAGGTGTTTGTGGGCTTTGATTTGGTTTTACCTGTTTAGTTCTGCAGTTTCTTTTAGGCCCCAATTTCAGGAAGGAGGAGAATAATGTGAGCTGCTAGCTCATGACCTGATCAGTTCCAGTGTCCTCTCTGAGGCATGAGGGGGTTGAGCTGTTCTAATGATGAATCTGAAAGAGGGTTGTCAGACTTTGATGGCTGTGGGGTGAGGGCTGGTAGAGGCATGGCCTCTGTGCTGTCTTCTCATATCCTATGGTGCATCTGCTTTTTCTTTTGCAGATGGTGAGCGACTGGGCGAGGTGACAGACCCTGGCAGGCAAGCGGTTGGGGCCCATGCGTCCTCACCTCAGAGGAAGGCTGAGGACTCCAGCGAGAGCCGGGAGGACGAGCAGATGGTAATCTCACTTGCGCCTGGCTTCTTGCTGTGTGTGTGTGTGTGTGTGTGTGTTTGTCTGAAGAAAGAGATACCTCCCCCCACCCATATCACTGGGATTACTATGCACGCTAGGAGAAGGGGTGTGTGACTCTTCTTAATCCCAATGTCCTTGGGGGGCTGAGACAGTGCTATGCTGAATGGCTTTTGAGATTTGAACACATTATTTTTAATGCCTTTCACAACAGCAAGCAGAGTCACCCTTATCAATATTGCATGGCAACATACGTTAAAGATGTCTAGCCTTGATAGCCAGCCCAACATTTCCAGACGGTTTGCTGGGTTAGTCTGTTGCAGCAAAACCAGCAAAGAATCTTGTGAAACCTTAAAGCAGGGGTGCAGAACTTGTAGCCAGAGGAGCAACCCAATCCGGCCCATGCAGCCTCTTGGAGTTCCTCAAGGGGAAAGGGCTTATGCTCTAAACCCTGCCCCCTGGGGGAATCCCTTCAGAGGGCATTCCTGCTGCAAATGGGAGATTACAGTGGGGATTCCCCGGCTGGCACACACCAAAAGCCACCCCCACCCCCCCCCACACACTGTATCTCTGATCTTAGCTTGAAGGTATCAGTGGGGATGTAGAACAACAGGTATTGGGATTTGCTGTTCAGGGGAAGTGGTCACTCTCCCTGCATGTGGGAGAGTCCCTGCTGCTAAATCCAACTGGAGATCGGGAACAGTAGTAGGGATGGGTGGGGTTGAGTCCCCTACTGCTTAGCCCATCCCACCTCCTTCCTGCAATGGGGGAAGCAAGCAGGGCACGTGAATCTTGGAGAAGCAAGGGGGACTTAGCACTTCGCCTTCATGCACCCACCTTCTTCCACCATTGCAGGAAGAAAGCTGGGCACACACAGACTGGGTTGAGCCAACCCAGTCTCCATCGTTTCCTGTCAGAGGAACATCAGTGGCGTTGCTGTATGCAGGACTTCCCTAACCAGGAAAGCCTGTTTCCTGGCCCAAGTGCCGGGTGGAAGATCCACCTGGCGCTTGGAGGGGGGGCAAATAATCTCAAGTGGGCACTATCATAACTGCCGATGTGAGGACTGTGGCCACGCCCACCTCACATGCTGCCTGCAGAGGGCTGGGTGAAGGGTCATCCAGGCCCCCCACCCACCCAAAAGTACTTCACCCCTCTTTAAAAGCGAATGACTTTATTGTGGTATAAACTTTCGTGGACTAGAATCCACTTCATAAGATGCATGTTATCTTGAGCTATACACATGCTTTAGAGATTAGGAAGAAAACAGCGAGGTCAAACTTCTTCATATCAACCTATTTCACATGACACGGCAAATCACAATTTGCCACCATTGTTTGGCTCAGGGTGGCTTGTTGTGACATCTATTCAGCACGGTTTCTTCAGCAAGGTTTGGTAACAATGCAAAAGCCACCCCGAGAACCCATGGTCTGTTGGGTTGTTCAGGAAGCCTTGTTTTCAGAATGTCTTGTTGTGATGTGTAAACATGGTAGAGTGGCTTATGTATGGTTTGTCAGAAAGCCGCCTGGCAAAAAACCTATCCCTCCAGTCTCATTAGTGCCACCTCCCACCACCATCTCCCTCCTCCCTCATCATCTGCACCTCCTCCAATACATTGTCATCTCACTATACAGTGACACCCTCTCTGCCCCTGCTTCGGGGAGAGTTTAGCATATTTAATATTATTATTTTCACCTTCAGCGTGATTTGTGAAAATTTAACATTTTAAAAACTCTTGGGGAATTTTGCATAAAATTCACAGTAACTACAGTGCTTATTCGCAGTAATTAATGTGCATTAGTGAATTTGCGCAAGTCTCCCCGAAGGTCTTTTGTTTTTTTTTAAATAATATTAGATATGCACAAATCTCTCCAAAGATGTGGGGGGATCTACAGAATAAATTCTACTCCGCTAATGAATGCATTTGTGCTGATTAGTGTAGCAGGCTGCTGAGGTTGTATTTCCCATAGGATATGTACTGAGAGCGGTCGGGAGGACTAACAGGGAAACAAGCTACAACAACCCACAGAGTGGCTGATCATCTGCTGGGAGTAACATGGGTTAGCGAATGAACAACCAATCCACCATGGCTTATTTTCAGGGTGGCTTATCATGACATCTGTACTGCCCCATAGTATAAGCTCATTATCACATGCAATATATATATATATATATATATATATATCCAAATTCAAGCTGCAGGATAGATTTATTTATTTATCACATTTATATCCCACCTTTTTTCCTCTTTAAAGAACTTGAGGTGGCATGCATAATCCTCCTCCTCTCCATTTTATCCTCAAAACAACAACTCTGTGAGATAGGTTGGGCTGAGAGTCTAGACTGGCCTAATGTCACCCACTGGGCTTCCATGGCCAAGTGGGGAATAGAACTTGGATCTCCTGACTCCCAGTCCAACACTCCTGCCACTACACCACACTGCCTTTTCAATCAAAATTTTGAACCTCTTGACTCAACAGTTTCTTACTACAGTCTTCCTTTGTAGTTCCTTTACTTCACAATGGGAATTTTAAGATCAACAACAGAGCGCCCTAGGAGACTGAAATGTCACTGACTTTTGAATATTGCTATTTTCATGCCAAATTTGTTAGGGTGACCATATGGAAAGGAGGGCAGGGCTCTTGTATCTTTAACAGTAGTATAGAAAAGGGAATTTCAGCAGGTGTCATTTGTATGCATGCAGCACCTGATGTAATTCCCTCTTCCCTAGATCTGTACTATGTTTTGTTCCTGTGGGCACATTTGGCAATTTGAGAAACTGTTATGGGCACCACCACAAAATGGCTGCCATGAGAGGCATGGCTAGTCACAAAGGACAAGTAACCTTCCCAAAAGACTGAATAGAAGGTATAGGTGAGGTCTGAACACCCCAAGATGTTAAACAACTTCCAACCCAGTTTTCAGCACCAAGAGAAAACCATTTCACAGAATGCCAAGTCTTTTTCTCACCCTCTCCCCTTGCCAGCCAATTCATTCCTACCTATCTCTTTTTCTTTTCCACTCTGGATCACCTCTCTTTCTCTAGATATAGATTCTCTCTAGATAGACACTCTCACCCTCCACACACATACCACGTATCCACCATGCCTGCCTGCATACACACATGTCCCTCCCTTCTTTTCCTTATTGCAAGCACATGAAAAAAACACGCTCACCCTTTTTCAGGATCCCTCTAAAAAACCCCTTAAACCTACTCTCTCTCCCTCTTTATCACATATATGCAGCCCCATCCATTTAGAAATACAAGCACACAGCCCTTCCCAATCCTGCCCTCCCCCAGGTTGTTCCCAGCTGGTTCCCCCAGCCCATACTGGTTCCTGCTGCTCTCCCTGCCCACTCCCCACCGGCTTTCATGACCGTCCCCCAGGCTGGCTTACTGCTGCCTCACCACCACCACCACCACCACCACCACCACCACAACTGCTCCCTTTAGCTTTTCTCCCAGCTTACTAGACAGGAGTGACAGGGAGTCCCTCCCTCCCCCCTTCTGTTTCTTGGTGGCTGGGTGTTCTGCAGGTAAAAGCATCAGCCTGTACCTGCCTGCCATCTTCATTTCCTAAGACTGTCTCTGAGCCCCACATGTGGCCCAGAGGCATTCATGGGGAGGGAAGAGGGTAGCAGCTGGAGTGGTCCTAATTTTATTTGGAAGTTATCTCAGCTGCTAGTAAGAAAATGTGTTAATGCTGTTTAAAAAAAAAAAAGTGGGAGGGAGTAGGGCACCTCAGTGGACACCAGGAAAGGTACCCCCACGCTGGAAGGTTCTTGTCTCTTATATCATGCTGAATTTCTCTGAAGCTCTATGTAACTGTATGGAGGAGGATGTTCCACACAGGACAGCTCAGGAAAGGGGAGGGTGTTTGCCATGAAATACTTCAGAAGTGTTTGGAATAACTACAAGAATAGGGCCTCGTGTTCCTCCCTAGCCTGGAACTGTGATGGGAGGTAGGGATTCACCACCACCCCACTCTGGCAGACCCAGCACAAAGTCAGTAAGAGGCCCTGCTTTTCTCTGGAGTCTAGAAAAAGACAAGGGCTCTCCCTGACCTCGCATGGCCTTTGGAGACTGTTGGAAAGCAGTGAGGTGCCTTGCTACTCCCCAAGGGCCAGTGCAACAAGCTCTGGAGGATGGCAGGGGTTGTTACCAGGCCAAAATATGTGCTCACCACTGGCAAGCTGGCAGGTGAAACTGCAGACCCCTGTCATATCTTACTTTGAAGAGTATAGACTAGGATGCCTTGTGGTCTGAGATACTGATTTGATCTTTGAAAGACCATAAGAAGTGGTAGATTCTGTTATTTAGACCTTTACCCATCTTATCCCAAAGGCACAGGATTGCTTGTAAAAGACTGTGACATCTTTCTGTTTAACTCAGTATAGTTCAACCCATTTACAAAATCTCTACAGAAGCCACCCCACCGTTAGTCTTCCCTCCCAGTTCCACATCTCTTCCCAGTTCCAGCTTCTTCCATCCTGCTCCCTTGCCTAGGGTGACCAGATTTTGGAAACCAAAATCCTGGGTCCCCCCTGCCACCCCCCACCCAAAACAACCCCCCAACAAGCCACTCACCCCCCAAAAAACCCAGCTCAGACCTACCAGGTCCTCTGCCGCCGCCAGGCTCGTGCCGCCGCCGCCGCCACCGGTCTCATGCCGCCGCCGCCACCGGGCTCGTGCCACCGCCGCCGGGCTCATGCCGCCGCCGCCGCCGGGCTCATGCCGCTGCCAGCGGTGCCGCACGGCTCGTGCCAGAGGCTGTGAGGAAGAGGGCCGATTCCAGAAGTGATGTAATCAGCCTCCCCCGCCTCTTCCACGTGGGCATCCGGGCTCCTCGGGGCTCGTCGCCATGGCGACAGACCCCGAGGAGGCCAGAGGCCACACAGAAGAGGCGGGAGAGGGCCGATTTCATCATTTCCAGATTCGGCCCTCTCCCGCCTCTTCCATGCAGCCTCTGGCATGAGCCCTGCAGTGCCGGCGCCGGCAGCACAAGTCCGCCGGCGGCAGCTGCACGAACTTGGCGGCGGCGGCAGCGGTTGCATGAGTTCGGCAGCGGCGGCAGCGGCTCCATGAGTTCGACGGCGGCGGCAGCTGCATGAGGTCGGCAGCTACGGCAGCGGCTGCACGAGCCCGGCGGCGGCACGAGCCCATAATCAGCCATCTCCCGCCTCTTCCGCGCAGGCATCATTTCCCCTGTTTGTCCCCGCTGCCCCCTGGTCGGCCCAGATCGCCCCAGTTTTCCTGGTTAGGACCGGGAAGCCCCGGGCGATCTGGTCACCCTACCCTTGCCTCTTTCTCAGGAAAGCCCCCTCATTTCCCCAGCCCATATCACCCCCCAAGACCAGATAATGGTGTGGGGATCTGGAAGAGGGGGAGGAACAGAGCCCAGATGAAGAGGGTATAAGAGTGGTTGCTAGGATGAATTAACAATGAATAACATTGTAACAGCAGCAAATGGCTGCCCCTACTGTGGGAGGACTTGGTGGTGTTCACTCACAGGGTCTTGGGGAGATGTCCCTTGAGAGATCTCATGGTGAATTTAAAGGCCTAGATTGCGGTGCAGCACATGGGACATGGCTATTTATTTCTCTATTTAATTATATTTGTGGATCACGTATATTAAAGAAATTTCTTAGCAATGTGCAGAGGGCAAGATTACCTTCCCAGGAATGCCTGTTGGAAAAGGTATATTTTTAGTAGACGCCGAAAACCTAGGACGGTTGGCACCTGTCTGATTTGTACTGGTAAGCAGTTCCAGAGAGTGGGCATTACACCACTAAAGGCCCTGTGGTCTAGGGGCCATAGTTCAGTGTGATAGAGCACTTGCTTCAATCCCTGGCCTCTCCGGGTAGGCAAGGAAAGAATCCTGCCTGAAACCCTGGAGAGCTGCTGCCAGTCAGTGTCGACAATACTGGGCTAGATAGATCAATGGTCTCTCAGTATAAGGCAGCTTCCTATGTTCCTATTCTGAGCCATGATGGACCGAGCCTCTGAAACTTTTGGTACCACCAGGAAGATGTCTCCTGATGAGAGCAGCAACCCATCAGGCTGGGTAGAGGATCAGGCAATCTCTTATGTATCTAGGTCCTGATTTGTTTAGGGTTTTGTGATGAAGTACCAAAACCTTAATCCTGACCTGGCAGCATCAAGGCACCCAATGCAATTCCCTCAGCATAGGAGTAATATGCTGGTGACAAGCTGCTCTCACTCCCAACTTAGCTGCAGCATTCTGCACCAACTGCAGCTTCTGAACCAACCTGAAGGGTAGCCCCACATAAAGCGCACTGCAGTAAACCATTGCGCTAATTGTTATGAATTGTTTTGGGCGGAGAATGATTGCCTTTTCAGCAGTGACTCATTGGATTTGGCATCTCTTTGTTAAGATAAGGAGAAATTAGCAGTGCCTCTGTCTGCTGAAGGTGCAGAGCTGCCCTGTGAGCTCCCTCATAATGCTGGTTAGCAAGACATTCATGTTCGCTTTAGACTATTGTTTTATGATGGGGCTTTGGCTATGCCCAGCATCAGGTCAGTTCCCCAAGCAGAGATTGCAAATGGTAAGAGGGCTGGCTGGCTCTAGTGCCAAATCTGGAAGGGAAACGAACATGTCAGCATCTGCTGAAGTTGCTTCCCACATGATGATAGGAGTGATTATGCGAGGTATTAGCACTCTCAGAATGGTGCAGGAACTATCCGCAAAGTTGGGCTAGAAATAATGCAGAACAATTAGCATAAGCTGATGAGAGCGTGGCATGTTACACGTAGATACACAAATGCTAATTGAGACCCGTGCAAGAACAATAACTCTTAACATTTAACAGTGCCTTGATTATATGACCTTAGAGACTAGGGAAGAGCAGGTCTTAAAGAAACGTACGTGTTCATGCAGAAGCCGAGCCCATTTAACTGTTGCAGACTCCCTCTTCGGGAGATCAGCATGAGACGCTCCAGCCGCCACTGTCTCACTGGTAATTCAGTCATTTTCTGTTGCCCCTAATTTTGACCCACATACTCTGGTTGAAGTCTTGAAACATATGGCTTTCAAACCTGGATCCTCTTTGCCATTCTGATGTTTTCTCCTTTGAAAATGTCCTACATATTGGGCAGGTGGCATCACTGCTACACTTAATCAAATGAGGAAAGCTAACTGCAGGCATAGGAGCAGTGTCTTGGCTAAGTTGGCCACCGAGCTGCGAATAAAAATCAACACTCCTGAGAGCCATTTCTTTCACCAATCACTAGATAATAATTTTTCTTTTGTGTAATTCCAGTTCCCGGGGCATCAGCAGTAATTTGCTCCAGTGGGTCTCACTAGTTCCTTAATAGCAACATCAAATATTTGCAGACTATTTAGGATATAACCCCAGCAGTTTATTCTAAAACAAAACAAAACAAAAATCCAACTTCTGCTGGAAGGAAATGCATTTTTTTAATGAATTAATTAACCAAAATTAACCTAATTTGCCAAGATGTGTTGATATAACTGGATTTCCATAGAACCTGGAATTTTGTTTTCATTCTGTTTTGTTGTCATTTGTGTTATTTTTAGAGCTGGGAGGCTGGAGTTTAATAAGAAATCAGAGAATGGGAGTGGAGCACTATGAAAGAAATGTTCAGGAATTGAAAGCACACATTCTTTCCTGACTCCGGAAGGCATTCCAAAGCCTTTCCCCTTGATCCGCAAGCAGGATCAGCCAACTTTAGTTGCTTCTGAAGAGGTGGAGCCTCCCTCCACACTCCTAAAACAGCTCTGCCTACCGTCAAAGATACAGACCCAGTTCGTACATAATGACAACCCATAGGTTGTTTAAACCATGGATTGTCGGAGCTCTGAGCAACAGAACAACCATGCTGACTTCCCACATGCTTTCCACTTCCATTTTGAATCAGCTTTCATCAAACATCCAGGAACTGGTTGTTTGATGCAGTGTCCGAACACCAAGTGTTTAACTCAAGAATGGGGTTGTTTGCATGACATGACAGCCCGTCATGGGTTATTTAATGGCAGGGTCGCCATTTAGAATATGCAAACCCCATTTAAATGTTGATATGTCCTCTGATTCCGGCGAACATGGGTTGTGCGGGGGTTAAACAACCCTCACATAACCCATGATCTGTTATAAGGTTATATAAGGGTTGTTTAAACCTGACATAACCCACACTTCCTGATTTCACATGACACAACCCCCAACAGGGGTTGGATTTGCAACATAGTGCTGCACCATGTCGTCTGAACCCAGTCAAACACTAATGTTTGTTATTGGATTAAACTCTGGGTTGTTTAATCCTATAACAATCCTACAACCAGAGTTCCAGGATCAGATGTCACAATAACAACCCAGGAACTGGCTGTTCCTGGATTATTGATGAAAGTTGGTTCAAACCAGAAGTGACAAGTGCGCATTGAGGCAGCTCATTTGCCCCCTTGCCCGTGACCCACCAATTCATGGGTTAAACAGGATCACAGTAGAACTCCAAAGAACTCACTCTTAAAAAGAGAAAGAAATGGGGATTTGTTAGCCATTTTCTCCCTTCTCTGTTCCCAATATAGTTTAATTATTCCGTTTCCAGAGACAAAGCTATTTGTGCAACCCATGGAGGCCTCCCTCCTCATGATAACCAGGGACAAAAAGAAGGTGCTTTTTAGAGGAACGCAAGCCCAAAGTTCAGCACTCCTTTCATCCCTTGAGACAGCCTATGCAACACTCCTACAGGCCCCCATATGTTCAGGAAAGGAACACTGGTCCTCTAATTATTGCTGTAGCTGTTTTAAATTTCATTATTAAAGTTAATTGAAAACTGCCTTTCTAGATAGATGCTGAAAACATCCCCCCTCCCATTGGCTGGCCAGATTATCACATCACTGTTCTGTTCTCCCAGCAGCTGGTGAGAAAGATTGCAGTATTCTGTTGGGTTTTCACACTTTTCTGCCTTTTTTGATCACTCTGATGTCATCTGTCAAGCCCTTAAGAAGAGCAAGTTGAAGTCTTTTTTAGATGGGAGGAAGATGGGGGCTCTGTTTCTCCAGCTACTACTACTGAGCTGGACTCTCCCTGAGCCTCTCCTGCCTTTCCTGATCAACCTGCTGTCACTTTCTGTAGGCCACAGAAGTCTTGCCTTGACACAGCGGGCCTTTTGAGGGTGCCACAGTTGCAGCCTTTATTTTGATAGGAGGTTGGGGGGCGGGTGGTGTGTCCAGGGCCTTGGGACCCTTGGAAGCAAGAATCTGGATTCACACAAAATTTAGGTGATGAATAGTTTGTTTATTTTTTGCCTTGCCAGTCTAGTATAAATTCTGGGGTGGAGTATGTGTGCTTATCCCTGGCATTCAGAAATACTAGCCTGGCTCAAGGAATGGAGCTATCACAAATACTATTAGTAGACCCTGAGGATCTTCCTCTTTTCCCACCCTCATCTCTGGAAACTCTGGGAGTGGGGAATGAAGTGGTGCACAGAAGACAGGATAGTTTCCAGGGAGCAAGATTACTAGATTTGAATGAAAGGATTACTAAATTTGAGTGATATTACTAGATTTGAGCGAAAGGAGAAACCATGACTAGTGTACGGTCTGATGTCTTGACTGTCTCTCATGTTGCAGGGGGAAACCCCTGGGGTGGGAGTCAAAGGAGATGGGAGCAGAGCAGGAGAGCTGCCCATGAACTGTGAAGAGATGATCATGGGGGTGGGATTGAAGCTCCTTTCATTTGTTAGCTTAATCCCACTTATGGGGAGGGGATTTTCATTTTAGGGAACTTCAGTTGGGGCCCAAAAGAAGTTTCAGACAAACCTCTGAAGGTGCTTGAATTTAGATAGTTATTCCCTCTGCCAACAGGAAGGTGCTGTTTGCACTGAAAGCTCTGGTTCTTTTCATCCTAGGTATGTGGGGACTGTCTACGGTTCTTGGTGATGAAGGGAAGCCATACTGCACTTGACTTGGCACTATTCTTAATTATGGGCTCAGCCCAACAACAAATTCTGGGACTCACCAATGATAGCAGAACTATCTAAGAAAGAAGTTTAAAAAGAGAGTGGAAGCTCCAAAGAATATTGTGAAGTGATATAATCCTGTCAACCAATGGAGGGCTAGATTAATTTTAAGGACATTTCCTTGAAAACAATAATAGTTACAGCAATGATTGTTGTTCCTTTACCTATTCAGTATGTAACTAAATGCAATTCTGGAATAATATTGAAAATTGAGAGTTAGGAAAAGTCCCCATTGAAGTTGAAAATAGGGGATTGCAATGTCATGCTTCCTGTGTTAAAACAAACACACACAAATAAACAAACAAATCCCTCCCTGCATGAAGCAAATTGGTATATCAAGAGAGAAGGATTCTGACCTTGCCTTGCCTTCTCCCTAAAATGCTAGTTTCCTATATACGAGGGAGTTTTTATGTAGACAGTATTCCAATGTGCAATTCCCCACCTGCATTCTGAATTGGTCCAGTTCTAGGAAGCCCCATATGGTGTAATCTCTCTGAACATGTTGTCTGCGAAAGTCTCTCTTAATACTACAGCTTTGTTTAGATGTATACAAAAAACATTTTTATCTCTATTTTCCAATTAGATTGCCTATTGCTGCACAAGGGAAAGTAATTGTTAGAGAAAATAGCTTCCATATGGATTGTTTGAAGACCATTTTAAAGCTGTTGTGCTGAGTAAAATTCCAGAAAATAATTCAAAGCTAATTTGTGTTGGTTCCTTTTTCCTGGGGTAAGATACACATGCTACAACAGGACATCATTCTGTTGTCATTTGGCTTGTCTGGCCACCATTCTTCACAGCCCTTGTTCATTACAAAATGTAAGCCTGGTAATTTTCACTCTCCTGGTGCCAATATCCACCAAACATCTTGGCATTGGATCACTGTCTTCCCTGCATAAATTTGAGAATTGGCCCATTGTCTGAGTGGAGGGACTTTGCCAGCATCTCTCTACAGATGAGCAGCATCTGTAGGATCACAGTCATCCAAGGCCAGATCTACACCAAGCAGAATATAGTGGGGTGAAAGCGATATGAAAGTGATATATAAAAGGCAGGGGCCACACCAAGCAGGATATAGCGGTATATGGTATGTGTCAATGGGCCCCAACAGTTGTCAGTCCACTTCAATACTGCTATAAAGCAGTAGTGTGTCTCCTGCCTTTCATATACCACTTTCATACCGTTATATCCTGCTTGGTGTAGATCTGCCCCAATTTGGAGGTTAAAAGGGGAGAAATCGACTATTGCTGCAGAAAACCATCAAAGATCAGATGATCTGTTAAAACGTTCCTCAGTTGCATTGACATAGGCCGGCAAGCCAAGGTGAAAGAAGAAAATGCATGATTGACTCAGTAGTTCCCTAAGCACTGTTGCTGCATGGCTGCACCCAAGCTTCGTTAAAATGAAATGAGAATGCACAGTGTTTAGTGGATTGGAACACTCTATTTCTGCTAAAAGGCTGGGAACAGTAGAGCAAGCAGTTAGTAACAGGAGGGGAAAGAAACCATGAATTGTTCTCATCCTGCAGTAAATTGCTTATGCTTTCAGTCTCTCTGTCTTGTCCACGCACAGATATACTCAAGAGTTAAGAGCCTCTTATCCAGCACTGCCAATTGGAACATTTTCAAAACTACTATTACAATTTTGTTTTTTTGTTTTGTTTTATTTTACTGGCACCAGTGTTTTTCTAGCATATAAAGCAAATAAGGCTGCTAAATGCCAATAGGCTACCCAAAGATCCAGAAATACTACTAATGTTTGGTTTTCTGGCATCCTATTTCTTGGCATTGACTATGGTTGCTGTATACGTTGTTGCTTCCTACTGCTATTATCATCACTATTATTATCATCACTTTATTGTTGTGATTTCAGTCTTGGCAAATAGAAGGTATATCATTTTAAGATGGTTGCACATATCTGTACCTCATATCTTTTGCGTTGTGCAAGAAATGATATTCCATTTAACATAGTTTATCAATAAAGGAATGGATACATGATAGATTTCTTTCTGTCTGTGTGTGTATGTATAAAATAGCATCCTTTTTTAAAATAAATACTTCAGAATTGCAAGAAAGGAAAAGGCATGTATTTTCTGTATATAAAGTAGGCAAATCACAAACATCTTTGATAGGCCACTCTTCTTTTGTATAGAATTAATATGATATTTCCATGGAAAGTGAGTAAAGAAATAATCTCATTTTCCTAGGAACAAAATGTATGGGGGTACTGCAATATCCTCATTGTGGAATGGGCCTTCTGCCTTTCTCTACATGAGCAAAGTCTGTGACATGTCATCCCAGTACACACCACCTCAATGTAGATTTAAGATCAAACTAGACATGACATTAATTGCATGAAAAGAACTAATATGCAGGCTTTTTGATATGTAACTAGCAGCAGGACCTGGACAGAAGGAGTTCAACTCTTTTTGGCGGTTCACACAATCAAATGGCCCACTATGGTGGGTTGCGGAATATGCCGATGCAGGTATGCGCCCATTTTGAATATTTAACACCTGGCTGCATCTTGTCGTGTCATGCGAACCCAGGGACTGTGGGTTATGTGAGGGTTAAACTCTCGCATAACCCATGGTCTGGTTTTGGGTTGGCTCTTTTGATCATGCAACCTTAGCTGCTCAGGCTTGTCCTTGCCTGCTATTTACATAACATAAAACTTACAGGTTAATTGCATTCACATCTAGTGTGGCCTCAAGTGCATTTGCTTTTGCAAACAAGTCTTGTATTCCTCACGAATAGTGTGCAGCTATAATGAGCTGAGATAACAAAACCAGGTACCACTTTTTCTAAACTTATTTAGCCCCAAAGACTTTAGCCTTACTTCTTTTCTCACATGGAATAGGCGCCAATCCTGTGATCATTTTGGTTCTGTACTTTTCCCAGCTCTAAGATACTCTTTTGAGATGGAGCAACCAGAAGTGCACTGCACATAGTATTCTAAATGTGGCTGCACCATGGATTTATGTAAGGGCGCTATTACAATGGCCAATTTATTTTCAGTCCCTTTCCTGTTAATTGCCAGTGTGGCATTTACTTTCTTCATTGCAAAAGCACACGGATCTAACTCTCCACAAGTCCAAAATCTCCTCCTTAATTATTTATTATTTTATTAAAACCATGTTGTCATCTGAACCTGGCAAGGGCGGGTTGTTGGTGTAGTTAACAATCACCCACAACCCTAAAAAAGCCCATGGGTTGTGTGCGGTTTGTTAACCACACCAATAACCCACCCCCACCGAGTTTGGACAACACAATAAGCCCACCACAGCCTGAATATTCAAAATGACCACTGGCATGTGCTGCACTCCTCCATGGCTTAATGGTGGGTTGCCGTGATTATGTGAACCAGGTCAGTGACCACTTGCCAGGAAAGTCTTCGTATTGCAGTGGAACGTCATTTGAGAAGGGAGCAACATAGCCTCCCTAGTAAAGGACTTCCATGGCTTAGGTGTATCCACAGAGAAGTTCCTCTCCCTTCTCTGGTGGTTAGTCACTGCTACTACAACCTCACCAGTGTCTATGTGAAGTTAGGATTTTTTGACTGAGGGTGCATCACTTTACTTACTTTGAACCTCGTAATATTTTCATTGCTTGTTTACCGAGTTTGAGGAGCTCCTGGTGGAACTCTTCCTAGAGGCTGATCCAACGTAATGGCAGCCTAGCAGTTAACCCAACAACAAATCATGGGTTAACTGCTGAATAGTTTAGCCCTTTAACAACCCTGCAGTCTAGGTTTGGATCTCACGCTCCACAACCTATGAAGGAGCCAATCGTAGGTTGTGCAGTAAAAACTAAAATGGTAGGCATGCAGCAGGCAGCATGCTCGTTCATCCTTGCTCATGCATGACAAACCATGGGTTGTTGAACCAATGGCTTGTCGTTACATGATAACGAGGTCATAGTCTGCTTGGGTTTTATCACCCTGAATAATGTGATGCCACCCACAGCCTTGGCTTACCTCCATTGCTCACCCCTGACTCCAGATAATGTATGAGCAAGTTAAACAACACACAATCTACCCACAGGAAGACCTGAGCTGCGCTAAGTCGTTGGCACAGCCCTAATGCCTGCTACAAAGGGCTGTTTTTTCATTCAGGAATTTGAGGTAATTGAATATATTCAAATCCCAACTAGATTTAAAGAAAAAACTGTTCCAAGGCAGCCGCATGGAGGGATGAGTCTGGGGAGGACAGTGGCAGTGGTTGATAATAAATGCTGTAAACAAAAGGGAGCCCATTAGGATGCAGACTGCCAAAGAAATAATTAGCCAACTTTGTGGAAATGAGCTAATTAAAGCCCCAGAGGGAAGGAACACAATGCCCTCTGAAGGCATTATTAGGGAGAAGGGATAATAGTGCTGTGATTGTTTCAAAACGGAAGAATTTCTTCCTCCGCTGCCTTGGAATATTAGCTGTAACTATAAAAGAGGTTTGCCTCGAGAAGTCATCATTGGGATCTCGAGGGGATCTCAAGGGGCAGGGGTCTCTCTCTCTCATACACGACATATTTTAACACCCCCCTCCCCAGCAGTGGGAGACAGCTACATACATGTGCAGCTTCCTACAGCACCGACCTCGAAGGCCCCACCGTGACCCTCACCAAAGGACCAGACCCGGGGGTTAAGAGTCCTATGTTCCTCACAACCTAATTGGTGTGCAGTTTACAGCTGGGCCTCAAAAAGCGGAGGGCGAACACAGGCTGGGTAGAAGCTGAATAAATTAACTCCCCCTGCCTCACTCTCCCACCCCCTCGCCCTCCTTTTCCAATGTGCCTGAAGCAGCGGCAGATTAAAAAGCCTCTCTGTTCTACAGCAGAAAAGACCAAAAGCTTCCTCTGCAGCTGCCAGGAGAGACCAGAGTGTGTGAGCTCTGCAGGAGGAGGTGCAGCCGGCCCAGGCAGTTCCTCTATGCCAGAGCTATTATAAGTTTGTTCCTTACAGGGCGGCCTCTGCAAATTAATGCTTCACTGAATTTAGTAACTGTAGGGCAAATGTTTCCCTCTCTCTCTCTCTCTCTCTCTCTCTCTTTCTCTTTCTCTCTCTCTCTCTAAGGTATATTTATTTTGGACCCTGGGAGTTTGCTTTTAAAGCAGAGAGAACTTTCCCCGCTTCCTGAACTTACAGAGGAACCTATTCAGAGCTAGGGCTGCTCAGATCCAAGTACATTCTCAGGTTTTGTGGGATCCCATTTGTTTGTTTGTTTGTTTGTTTGTTTAAGAGGGAGGAGCAAAGGAGGGAGCAGTTCTTGGATGCTGAGGTTTTCTGTCTTAGGGTGTAGTGGCCTTGCTAGGGCCAGTTCAGCCATCTCTTGCAGAGCTCATCCGTGCCAGCTTTGATTTTCCACACACAGAGCGATAAATACAGAGTTGCTACTCATTTGTAGCAGGAGATCCACAGTTTTCTTCTCAGCTTGTCTATCTGTTATGTGGAAGCTGCAGTCGTTTTGACTTTAGGGACAAAGCCTTGCAGTTTGTCTTCAGGGGAAAAACCCTCCAGCTAGTATGTCCATTGCAATTTAGCATCAGTCGTGTGTGTCGTGGATACACATATATTTTGGCCACCTATTATAGAGGGTGACCATATTTTGGAAACCAAAAAGAAAGACAATATGGTCGGCCCCCAACAGGGCATCCTCACCAACATGTCGGCCCCCAGGGGGCATGTCCAAAACCAAGGGGGGGAGGTTGCCCACCTGAACATAGCCTTGGTCACATGTCTGATTTTACAGCACACAATTAAGACAAATCGGTTCTACAGAACATCTTAATGTTAAAATCACTGAAATAACAAGTGAGACATCCAATGTATCTGAAATTAACTTCACTCACTCCTACTTCTGTAGCTTTTGCTGTACTTTGTTGTTATACTCTGTGGGATACATTCTCCCCTTTCCTCAAATATCTTTTCTGATTGTATCCTCACTCCACTGCAAACTGCTGCTAAAAGGGCTTGCTGCCGGCCAGACCACCGGCTGGCTGGCTTTTTAATTTTTTTTTAGTTTTAAAGTTCAATTTTGTTTTGAAACTTGCTAAAAATCAACAGATGAACAGATCTGCTTGAAACTTGGTGTGGCTAAAGCCCTATTTAAGATCTATCATGATGCCAAATTTCATCTCCTGATCTTTAAAAATGATGTTTTTTTAAAAAACAAATAATTTTAAAACCACAAATTTTTTACAAAATCCTAAAGATCAATGGATGAACAGATCTGCCCCAAACTTGGCATGGCTAAAGCCCTACATAGGAACTATCAAAGTGCCAAGTTTCATCTCATTATCTTAAAAAATGATGTTGTTTTTTTTAAAAAAAAATTTAAACCTCAAACTTTTAAAAAAATCTTTAAAATCAACGGATGAACAGATCTGCTTCAAACTTGGCATGGCTAAAGCCCTGTCTAAGGGCTATCATAGTGTCAAGTTTCAACTCTTTATTTTTAAAAATGACAGAGCTGTAAGCATTTTTGTTAATTCCCATTGACTAAAGTAGAGCTGCCCTTTGGGTGTGGAGAGGATGGGAAAAATCTGGATTTTTTCTTCAGATTTCATAATTCCCCCCCCCCCTTTCCTGGATTTGTTACCAAAAATCCTGACATGTCCTGGTTTTTCCTGACATATGGTCACCCTTGTGTTCATTAACTCACAAATGATGAGTGACACACACTCACACTTCATTTTGAGACTTTAAAAATGTTTTCTTGCCTTTATTCTCACAAAAGACCCTGATTGGAGGAGAAAACCAAGTGGACACCAACAAAACCACTCCCTCCTTTCCAACTGGCCCATTCTTTAATGTATTTTTTCTTTAAAAATGAAACTAGTTCTAACTTGTGTGTTTTTCTGTCCTTAGCATTAGAATACATCACTCCCTTGTTTAAAACAAACAAAACCCCTTCCCCTAACGAAGTGGTCATCCTTGCTTCTAGGCTACACACACTTTCACACACAAACAATATCCATTAAATGAGGATACAGAAACAATATCCATTGTAAGAGGACAGAATATTGAGCTGCCCCACTTACAAGGAACTGGATGAAAATTCTTATCAGATATGATTAATAATACTGAATGTGAGTTTTGGCAATAACTTAAGAGATGGATGGTAGGTGACAGACCTGCAGCAATCATGCAGCTTGGTGTATAAACATAATATATTTAAATTTCACCCAGGGCAAACCCTGCCATGCAGTAAGTTGAAGCAACCTGCTTAAGGCAGCATCTGCAGGAGGAGAACACAAGACCCAGTCTGCTTTGTGTGGTCACTCAAATCTCCAGTAAATGCTGTTAATAATAGCTTGCATGATTTATTTATTTTAAAACATTTATATCCAGCCTTATCTCAGAAGACTTTTCTAGGTGGCTCACAACAAGCAAGTAATTTAACAATTTAAACCATTGCTTCATACTTAACAAAAAACACAGAAAACAGCAGCAGAAAGACACAGTGCCACAGCAAGTGAAAATATTTAACAAGTGGAGACTTGATTAAAACAGTAAATTAAAGTTACACACTGAAGCCTTCCTAAAAATGAAGTTCTTCATCAACTTCCAGAAAATTGTTAACGAGGAACTGAGACAGGCCTACTTTGGCAGGGAGATCCAGAACCTAGGGTCCGAAAGGGCTCTCTGTCTAGTCCCACCTAAATGCATCTCAGGGATTGTTGAGATTTACAAGAGGGCCTCCAAAGAGGATCTCAATAGGCAGGCAAGTTAATACTCAAGAGAGTGGTTCAAATATCCTGCTCCTAAACCTTGAAGGGCTTTAAAGGTCACCACCAAATTTTTGAATGCTACCCAGAAACAAAATTGGAAGCCAGTGATGTTTAGATTAGGATGTTTAGGATTAGGATTAGGATGTTTAGAACAAGCATACTGTTCTATGTATCAAGCAAACATAGAACATTTCCAATCGTGTTGTAATTAACGTTTGACCTATAGGACAATCTCTAAGAATATGTATTCACTTTTTGCAGAGATCAAGAGTAAAAGTAGTAAGACTCTGGGAAAATCTTATATATATTTACTTATCATCTTACTATTTACAGAAAGGGTTTACATGCCTGTTAACCCTTACTAAGGTTTTTCATATATTTTTTTCTATTGCAGAGTCAGGTATGCACATCTGGTCACCCTTTGACAAAAAATTAGCTTTCAAGCTTTGTAAAACATCCGCTCATGCACATTTCACGCACAGAAATCTTGACAAACAAAATGAATGGGGGTATCATTAAAATTGTGATTACATACAAAACTTGTGATTGCTGCAAGTCTATCTCCTGTTTCCCATCTCATGAGGTATAGACATTTCCAGAAATCATGCTCAATATTATTTATCACATATCGTGATGATTCGTGCTTTTTGTTGAGGGGCTCAAATTCTAAGTGCTGAATCCAGGCTAGTGTTTTAATCTTATGTAAACCCCCCAGAGAGCTTCGGCTATGGGGCGGTATACAAATGCAATAAATAATAATAATAGTGCTACTTTCTCCTCTCCCTCCCCCATGCCTCCCATATGCCTGTTTTCTTGAAAAGACCCTTAGATCTATTCCTTTCTCTTGCAGAAATGCCGCATGGATTTCACAGGCATGCTCTAAAGCAGGAAAGGGGAGGAATGCATAGGTTGTTCCTGTGGGAGCTTTTATAGCCTCCTGGAAATGTCCTGCAATTCAGTCAGGTTATGTTGCAAGGCTAAGTAGCTTCACACCTTGCACTGTCCCACAGTTAATGCAACACCGTGTTTCCCTCTGTGACCTACAATAAAATGCACTCCATAGATCCATTACTTAATCTCCCATCCCCACTCCTGACAGCTACTCTTGCTTATAAAACTGTGTGCCTCATTTGGCCTTCTTCATAGCAAAAAGAGCCATTCTTAGAGCATCCCAGAGTGCCAGTCCTTCAGGACACACATCTAAGGCTTCAACACCTAAGGACAAATAATACAAATCACATCTGTTCTTATTAACTGCTATCATCTATGGCTGTATTCTTGATATTGCAGGTTAAAGGAAGGAACAGATGAGGGCTTGGGTGGTTCCATCACTACTTCTCTCGCGCGCGTGAACACACACGTTAATTTTCTGCATGGCAACATTGCAGCCCACTTTCTTCCTCCATGAAAACAGGGGCAGTGAAGTCTTTCCTGACTCCTGGAGGCACAAGTGGTTTAGACCATCAATGGTACAAAGCATCCTGACAATGTCAGTTGAAAGGCGATGTAGGAGTTCATAAAGCATTTGCTTAGAGGTAGCTGTGTAGGGGAATGTACAATTGTGCTCCTTCCACTCCAGAGCATTTCTAAAGTCGCATAATGTACAGTGTGTCTCTGAAATAAAAAATCAATAGGAACTTTTGCATCCAAAAATGGGTCTGCTTTGTCCCCTGGAGGCCTTATTTCTGCACACCGTTCAAAAATGACAGAGCTTCGACAAAAGAACCATTTCTGCTTCTCTTAACATTTCTGATTTTCAAATGACACACTTTTAAGCCAGGGCTACTTCCACCTTGATATAATGTCAAAGAAAACTTCTATCTGGGTCTATTTATTCCCTGTGCTGTAACAAACCAGTGAACCAGGGGCACCAAAGCTTGATAGGAGCAGAGGTCAAAGACAAGATGGCAGTGCAAAGGACCCAACCTGTGACCCTTATACATCAGTGACTCCTAGCTGAGAGTTCAGGAGGTTCAGCATCAAGGACAGGCACATTGCTGATTTTAGTCTCAGAGAGTTAGGGATGAGCTAATAGCAAAAAGTGCTTATTGGTATTCACCTGTGGCGTAAGGTATAAAGATAGCCCATTGCTTGAGACATGCATCCTGAGGATACTGCTCACAAATGAGAGACACAGTCATGATTAGAATGACTGCTACGACAATGCTAAAGCTCCCTGCTGCATTGATCCAGAACACAATGCCAAGGACTGCAAGTAAGACAGCTCAGAGTTCCTTGGAGGAAGAGCAGAACACAAGTGCAACAAATAAAAATGATTGATGTCTGTGAGCATGTGTGTGAGAGAACTGCATGACCTATGCCATCATTGAATTTGGTCTTCATTGAGTTCTGTGGACTTCCAGATCTATTTTTATTTGGAAGGAATCAAATTAACTAGGGTGGGGTTTTTTGCATAGACATTTTGTAATTTTCTGCTGCAATTATGTGTGCAGGGTAGGTAAACAACCTAGTGCCTTCCGGATGTTTTGGACTACAACTCCCAGAAGCCCTTACCATTAGTCATACTGGCTAGGGCTGATGGGAGTTGTAGTCCAAAATATCCAGTGTGTACCAGGTTTCTTACTCTCCCCATACACGCACAAACACGAGTGTTTGTGTATAAACACTTTATACCTTACATCAAGACTTACACTAACTGGTGCCTGAAGTTTTAACGTTTGGGTTTTCATTTCTGTTTGTGTATATCATATGTGATGTACTCTGTTGAAAAATGAGCTGCGCATTTTTGAACAGGACTAGCTCCAACCAGCAGAGGGCAGAATATATATATATATATATATATATATATTTAAAACAAAATCCCATCCAACTAGTTCTAGTCTTAAACACACTTTCTAGGAAGTAAGACCCATTGAACACAAGCATGCATAGAGACTGCCCTGTAAATATAAAATAAATTCTAATTCTAATCCCACCATGTTTGGATATCAAAAAACCCTACACATTATACACATGCTTCTCTGGTGTTATCTCATGTAGCTCTGTGTGTGTGTGTGTGTGTGTGTGTGTGTATCACACCCACATGAACAAGGCCAGTGACCATCAAGTTTGTTACCTGCTGAACCAGATGGCAGGAGGTATTTCTTCCACCTAACCTTGCATGAGTGTACACAGTAGTCAAGTGGTGGTGGTGGTGGTAGTGGGGATTGTGTGTATGCTTCCCTCTTGCCTCAATGTGACTCAGAAAGCTGCAGTAATTTTTTAGTGCAGAGCTATGTTCTCTCCCTTCCCACACAACATCTGGTAATGGCAGTCCTTGTATTATGTACTCAGGTATTCGATAGCATGTTACCGCAGGCCATTCTTCAAGCAACATTAATTAGGGGTGTGCATCGGATCGGATCCGATCCACGATCCGAATCCGATCTGACCCAAAATTGGGAAGATCCGATCCGATCCGACCAACCTCCGATCCGATCCGATCCGATGAGGTCCGATCCGGATTGGACGCCATTTTGAATGCTTTTTCCCATAGCCAAGTATTGTTTTACAAAAACGCCTATAACTTTTTCATTTTTAAAGATAGAAGGATGAAACTTGGGCACATTGTAGACTGGTTAGGGATAGTTATCTGTGAGAAATTTCAGAAAGATTGGTGCATGCATTTTGTGGCAATTAATTTTTTAATAAATACCCAGGAATGCCTATAACTTTGTCATTTTTAAAGTTACACACATGAAACTTTGCCACATTGTAGGCGGTACCTTGGGACCTACGTGTGTGAAATTTCAGAAACATAGGTGCTTGCCCTGTGTGGCAATTAATTTTAGAAAAATGGGTAGTAGTGGGGTAAATACAGTTACGCCTCCCATTTTTTATTTTTAAAGATACAAACAGGAAACTTGGGCACATTACAGGTAACACTTGCCTTGATATGTGTGTGAAATTTCAGAAAACTAGGTGCTTGCCTTGTGTGGCGATTAATTTTTGAAACAATGTGGAAAGAAACACCTATAACTTTGTCATTTTAAAAGTTACATACATGAAACTTTGCCACATTGTAGGTGGTACCTTGGGACCTATGTATGTGAAATTTCAGAAACATAGGTGCTTGCCTTGTGTGGCAATTAATTTTTTAATAAATACCCAGGAATGCCTATAACTTTGTCATTTTTAAAGTAACACATGAAACTTTGCCACATTGTAGGCAGTACCTTGGGACCTACGTGTGTGAAATTTCAGAAACATAGGTGCTTGCCTTGTGTGGCAATTAATTTTAGAAAAATGGGTAGTGGTGGGGTAAATACAGTTACGCCTCCCACTTTTTTATTTTTAAAGATACAAACAGGAAACATGGGCACATTACAGGTAACACTTGCCTTGATATGTGTGTAAAATTTCAGAAAGCTAGGTGCTTGCCTTGTGTGGCAATTAATTTTTGAAACAATGTGGAAAGAAACACCTATAACTTTGTCATTTTAAAAGTTAGAAGTCTGAACATTGCTCACTTTGTAGATGGGTTAGGGGTAGATATGTGTCAGAAATTTCAGAATGATAGGTCCAGGCATTTGATGGCTATGGAATTTTTAGATTAAATGTTTCAAAAAAAATTCCACAGAGGCCGGGTCTTCCCCTCCTTCCCCTCCCACTTCCCGCGAAGAAAAGGAAACACTCTCTGGTCTCGATCCCTTTGATCCTTGCTAGTATCCATTACAGGGCTCGTGTCTGCTTTCCTACTTTCACTTTTTACTCAAGCAGAACGGCTGAGCCTAGCTGAGTTTTGCAGCCATGCGTGCAAGGAAGGATCACTCTCTCTCGATCCCTTTGATCCTTGCTAGTATCCATTACAGGGCTCGTGTCTGCTTGAGTAAAAAGTGAAATTAATTGCCACACAAGGCAAGCACCTATGTTTCTGAAATTTCACACACGTAGGTCCCAAGGCACTGCCTACAATGTGGCAAAGTTTCATGTGTGTAACTTTAAAAATGACAAAGTTATAGGCATTCCTGGGTATTTATTAAAAAATTCATTGCCACAAAATGCATGCACCAATCTTTCTGAAATTTCTCACAGATAACTATCCCTAACCAGTCTACAATGTGCCCAAGTTTCATCCTTCTATCTTTAAAAATGAAAAAGTTATAGGCGTTTTTGTAAAACAATACTTGGCTATGGGAAAAAGCATTCAAAATGGCGTCCGATCCGGATCGGACATCTGGTCCGATCCGATCCGACCAGCCTCCGATCCGATCTGATCCGATCCGACCCCCCAGGTCCGATTCCGATCCGCTATCCGATCCGATCCGGGGGGTCAGTGCACATCCCTAACATTAATGTGCTGCTGATACAACCCTCCAGTATCTCATGTAATAGTTCTAAAAGGCAGGACAGTTTTAGAGCCACCATCATAGCTGAAATATCCACTTGGTTGGTCTTCGCACAGAACATACGTTTCTTGGTTTAAAAAAAAAACTTGCAAAGATTCCTTTCTGTTGAAGAAAAGGCTGGTCAGCCTTCTAATCTGATGGAGAAAGAGCCTGCAACTACTTGGGAACTGAACCAGAGAATCTCTTTTCTTTAAGCCCTTCCGAAGAAACGGGGCTGACTTTGCCACAAGAACCCCACAGACACAGACACTAATCTTGGCTGTTAATAAGCTTTTACTGTTTCATTTTTATTATTTCCCAGAGAGAAGCTTAGGAATTATTTCTGTGTACTCTGCAAGTAGCCCAGTGAAATAATGTGCATATTTGCCTCTCCGTATTTATTGCATAAAGGTGAACCGCAGACTAATACACCTCCATTATGAGAGGCATGCTCCAAATCAGATTAATATAATGCTTTTTAAAAGAAGGGGAACCTAGGAAGGCACTTTGCTTCCCTACACGTTCCGAGCTTTGCAATTAATGGAGGCTTGGGAAGCATTTGCCCATAGAGCTGTAGCTAGTTGGGGCTCCATAGGCTGCTAGCTTTTGCTGGATGATGCTTCACCTTTTGACCACATCTTTTGCTTCTAGATGACAAGTTTACAACAGAATTTTTTTTCCTTTGGGTTACTAGAACTGATGGCAGAATTCAAAAATAAATTTCAGATATCTGCAGATTGCGGTAGCTTCTGCATACTGTAATGCTGAATTTCCTAATGTTAATGATCATCACCACAGTTCGTTGAAACTAATTCTGTAGTCCTCAGGATCACAAAGAATACGCAAGTTGGCCAAACATCCAGTTCAGATTTTTTTCCAGCAATGAACAAGCTGCTCCCTCTGAAGTTAAAGAGAATAAAAAGGCTTTTACTTGTTTTTTTTTAAAGCATTTTTGTTTGCAAAAAACACAGCCGCACACAACAGAAACAATAAAATACATTAATAATTATAACACATGTTCTCCATATGATCTTGCAGGGAATCTCACTGGGCCCATATTTCTTTTTGTTTATGAAATTGGCTTATCAATAACACCCTGACATAAACAAGGGTTCCAACAAGCCGCACAGCAGAGTATATTGGCATAGGAAAATCCATGCAATAAAAACTGTAAAAATCAAGCCTTAAAGTGCCTAGAGCTACTGATGTATCCCTGGGGATGTGGCCACCCACTCAAGAAAGTAGGATGCTGCTAGTGACAGCTAGTTGCATGACAAGGTGAAACTTAACAAAGAGCGTTTATGCGATTAGACTGTGTGAGCGGGTAGTGGAAAGAGTGAATGGGTGGATTACCAATGTCCTTTACTAGTCATTATCAATTATCACCGAGATTATCAATAAGCCTCTCTTCAGAACCCAATGGTTATTGAGCAAATCAGTTTTGAATTCAAAGCTAGAAAGGGAAAAATGGTGAAAGTGAGCAAAATATTGAACGTTATCCTGCTCCTTGGTTTATTTTCGAGCGCGCAAGCACTTGGTTTCAGTACAGCAGATCTCCAGATGTCACAGTCTGCCCCAGCAGTGTTATAGCTCTAAAGAAGAAGAGACCCATGTTTTGTACTCTTGCTGCTTGTGTGCACTTGGAGAGATGCTGCAACTTTGAGTCCTTTCATTATCTCAGTGGTGTAGGAGCTGCAATGGCATCATTCGTTTCTGCACCACTGACATAACATGAAAATGCCTGTGCTGTACTGGACGAGCTGTTTAACCAGGGGCAGCTCCAGGTTGGAAAGGGCCCTGGGCATAGTGCGCTCTTACATGGATGAGTCCCCACAAGCTTGCCTGAGAATGGTGGCAGTTGCAACACCTCAAAGGTGGCTGTGAGCCGCCATTTTTCTTTCCCACAATTCCCCAGAGGTGGCTGGGAGCTGCTATTTCAAATTCCCAGAGTGCCTGACAGAGTGTCCCTCCGGGACAATGTGGGAAATTATAAGGAAGACTCATGTACTCAGCCATTTAGCTTGGAGGCTCGAGGGCAACTGTTGGGCCCTACCTAGCAGGTGTCCTAGCATGCCAAGTGCTGATGCCAAGCCAGACATTAACACTGTTATGCTGGCATGGGAAGGAACCACAGTGTGGGCTCTTCTTGCACAGTCCCAGATGTCTTTCATTACCCTGGCATTGCAGAAAAGAGCAGCACGGCTAGTGCATCCCACACCACTGAGATGATCTGAGTACCCAGCCGTAGTGGTAAACCATGTGCATTTTATGTACCAGGTTCCAGATTTAATCCCTATCATCTTCAATGAAAGGTTGTGTTAGGTTACAGGGGGCAGCGGCAAAGAAATGGATTCTGCTTGAGTAGGGTGACCATATGGAAAGGAGGACAGGGCTCCTGTATCTTTAACAGTTGCATAGAAAGGGGAATTTCAGCAGGCGTCATTTGTATGCATGCAGCACTTGGTGAAATTCCCTCTTCATCACAACAGTTAAAGAAGAAGGAGGAGGAGAATGTTCAGTGGCAGGGGAAAAGATGGAAGAATCACTGGGAAAACAGAGGGATTGGAAATGGATGAAGATGGCATGTACTCCCACTGGAAAGTGTGTGTGTGAATTTTCTTGATCCCAACAAGTTCCTTCCCTGTTAATGAGGGAGGGAAGGTGTTTTGGTGTTATAGATATTGGGTTGGATCCAGATTTAAGCCAGATCAATTGCACTGATGGAAGTAGACTTCCCCACCCCCTTGTTCCCATGGCAGCTGCTCCAGTCCCCTGAAAATATTACACAGAGAGACAGGAAACCCCTGCTGAATGGGGTGAGATGTAAGGGGGGAACAGGACCTTGCCCAAAATTGGGCAAAGTGACCTTCGCAAGTGGATCTGTTCCTCTCACAAAGGGTCTTTTTCCCTTTTGGAAGGCAGATCCTGGATCTGAACTGAAATAGGTAAGCATTACATCCCTGTCTTCTATAGTTTTCAACTTTTAGGGAGATAACAATATCCTATAGCTCATTGCAACTATTGAAATGGGTGACTGTTTTAACCCTGAACTAAAAAAAATGGCAGTTGTGTTCACTTCACAACAACAGCTTATGTTTTGATTCACAAAGAGAGAAGAGGGCTGCCAGTAACCCCAGTAACCCCAGTCCCGATCTTCATATCACAATGTTTTGTTCCTACATAGGAAACAGTAATAAATATTATATCACTAAATGACGTACACAATATTAAAAGCACAAAATAGCAGGCACACTGTCACATCTCCTGAACGTGTGCACTTTGTTTTGTTGCATGTGCATGTGGTGACAAACCAATTAGCACTGGCTGCTTGCAGCAGCAGGGACATGTGATTTGTTCTTGCAGGGGACATGTGATTTCTTCCATAGAAGTGAAACGACCTCCAGAGTATTGTACCAGAGCCTTGTTCTTTGCTAGAATATGACCGGCATTAGAGTGGAGTAGGCGTTGATATATATTCTAACAAACTTCCAAGACCCTATTTTTTTAAGGTCTGCTGGCACTAATCTCCATGAATAATAGGAATAGAGAGTTCTTGGTGTGGGTGGATGGTCCTAATCTATCAAGGGAAAAACAATAAAATATACCCTTTTCTCCTCTCTCTGGCCCTTTCTGCACCTATGGGTGTAGAGGGAATGAGGGGGGACGATCCTGGATGTACCTGCTTCCGGGATCGTCCTCTTTCTAAACCAGGAAGTGTGACATCCCGGCTTCCTTCCGGGACGTTCCCAGGACCGCAAAGAAAAATCGGGTTTTCCCCAGGATTCTTTATCCCTGGGAAAACCTGTGCCCATCTCCCCACCCCGCCCCCTGGAGTCCCAAGGACGATTCTGGAATAAAAGGCTGGTATAGAAACAGCCTCTCTCTCACACACATACACACACACACACACACACACACACACATTAAGGAAATAAAAGTAGAACAGCTGATGTTTGAACACTTGAAATGGGAGTTCTTATGGCCTCAGTTTTCTTGCATAGCTCCATATAATGAAGGAGAAGCCCAGACTAATTCAGACATAGTTCCAACAAACAGAAGATGAAGTGGTTTACCTGTTCCGGGACTGTACCAATTCAGATTGAAGGCTGAATGGATCGAATGCTTCTCCCTACCAAAAAAACTAATAAATGGTATTTTAAAAAATGGCTTCACAGTGAATATTAGATGGCAGGGAAAAGAGGTTTTGTCATGCCTTCTCTCTGCTATGCTTCTTTTCTGTGGCTCAATTTGTACGACATGTTAACCAATGGTTGTTAAGTTAAACAACCGTCAGTGGGTTAACCAAACGTGTTGTCCGAATTCAGCCACACAACAGTTAACCAACCCATGGTTGTTTAAGTTGCAGTTTTAAACAACTGAGTTAAACAACTCGCTTGCGAGTTATTTAAAAGTTAGTCAATTGACTAACGTGTTGTCTGAATTCAGCCACTTGAGGTGCGTTGGATAAACAACTGAGGTGAGTACGTTAACACAAAAGACCATAGAGAAGAGCGGCAAGAGCAGCAGACAGCGGATGGGAGCTCAGGCATGGATGAAAGAGATCGCTGGTTTTGCCGCCATAGCAACCAGGACGCCCGTCTCCCCCACCAGGCAGCCGGCACGGAGCTCAAAAAGGAGCCAGCTCCTGCAAGCACTTACGCAGGGTGCCCAGTCAGCTACCCAAACGGACAGGGAAGCGCACCAGAAGGGCACTACGGCAAAGGGGGGAGGGGGAGACAGAATACGCAACAACCCCAGGCGCCCTGGAGCAAGGGGAAGCCACCCCCCCACACCAAGAGGGAGAACAACACCCCATCCAAAGTAGACCCCTTACTGCACCGCCACCGCCACCCTCGCATCACCCAGAAGGACGAGGGCAGGGGAAGCGACGACCAGAGAGCCCCCCCTCATCCGCCCAACACGGCTGGACAGTGAGCCTTTGCCAGGCCCCGAGAATCCCGTTAGGGATCGTCGTGCACGTGCGGAGGCATCCCGGGTGCATGAAAGCATCAGTGCCTGGATCTGGCTGCGCTACCCCCATCCCGTGTGAGCGTTGGCTGTGGAGTCCCATCTCTGGACTAGCATCTCTCCCTGGCATGGCCCCCTCTCCACCTCCTCCCCTTGGCACGTTCCGTGCTTGGCTCCCTGGGGGTGTGGCGTTGGCCATCCCCTCTTCACCGCTGTGCCTTCCAGCCTCCTCCTCCTCCCTTCCTGGGGGCGCCTGTCCTCTCCGTAGGTTCTGCCCTGGCATAGTGGTGCCCATGTGCCTTATTGCCCATGTCTGATTTTCCTGCTGAATAAAGATTTCCCAACCGCCCCACTCTCGCCTTCTTTCCTGTGTGTGCGGGTGGCTGCTCTAGGAGGGAGGTGGGAGGGGGCAGGAGGAGGTGGGTGACTCTCGCAGATGCCAGGTCTCCCATATAGGGTGGGCGGGGGTGGCTCCCTGGGGTGTGGGTGCCAACGTTTGGGGAGCATTGCTGGTTGTTACTCTTGTGTAGGTGCTGCGGTTCCTCCTGACTGCCTCTTTGCCCGAGGTTGCTGAGTTCCGCCCAGTGACTCAGGCGGCCAATGGGTTTTGGGAGGCGTGTCCTGCATCGGCTTCAATGGCGGCGGCCGTGGTTTTCGGCCGCAGTGCCTTCTGGGATACCTGCTGGAGGACTAACGAGGTTTGGTAGGCGGGGAAAATGGTGGCCAAGCTGTCAGTCAGAACGGAGTATGTTATTAACCACCAGGGTGGTTAACTTAACTTTGCATCCCCTGCTGCAGCGTGTCATCCGAATTGAGGCCGCCTTTTTAACCCACTGTCAGTGGGTTAAGTCCTCTCAGTTGATTAACGTGTCGTCCGAATTGAGCCTATGTGTAGGGTTTTTTTCATATGGAGGTGCATTCACTCAGCTATAGAGCTCACTGGGTGACTGTGGGCAGTCAGTAAGCTAGCTTACCTCACAGGTTTGTTGGGATAAAATGGGGGTGGGAGAAAGAACCATGTGGACCACCTTGACCTCACTGGAGGAAAAGCAGGATATAATATAATCAATAAATCTTGTTTTGAGAATTAGAACTGGGTCCTTTCCACAATTGTTTGGGTTACAATGGCTGCTGCCTTTGGGGGGCCTAATGGCTTGGATCCCGAGTGTGTGTAAAATCCAACTCAATAATTGGAACTGGACAAGTTGGGCCAACATGGACTGTGAAGGGCTTGGTGTGTGATGAAAGAATGGTCCTGCTCAGTTCTGCTATGTAGCTACAATATAGATCTTTGAGATTAAAACAACAGCAACAGTGACTAACTTGAACCTAGATTGTCTGACTGACACCTGCAAGTACAAGAAAGCCATTAGGCAGTGATACTCTTTAGTGCTTTCTCCATTGGTTGTCTAGGGAGAAGCTGTGGCAAGAGCATTCAGTAATGACACATTCGCTGCATTTAGACATGATAGTCAATGGTGGGGAAATAATCAACTCGACAGTTTATCTAGGGGGTACTCCCACACAACATGATTATAATCAACCGTAATGTGGATTAGGATCAGCATTAAGATGACTATTAGTCCACACTGAGTTGACTCGTTCATTTCCCACCCTCTCTCCCCCCTCAGTCCTCCCACTAGTATCCCATCAGCCATTGCTGCAGAAAATCTATCCTGCCAGCTGGACTAGAGTGGCAGCCACCACTTTGACCACTCTTGCCTCGAGACTCTGTGGCTGACAAAATAACCAATGGTGGCCGAGGAAATAACCAGCAGTGCCCTCCACACATCACAATAACTAATGGTGGTTTAAATTAGCCAACATTGCACAGCATTGATTATTTGTGTTGGTTATTTTAGCCAAATAACCAACTGTTGGTTAAAAATCTCTCGCCACACAACATGATAACCCATGGTGGGTTAAATAACCAACCATCGACTATTTAAACTACCATTGGTTATCATGCTGTCTGGACCCACACATTCTGATACTGCTTGTTAAGATAGCCATTGAGGCCTAGATTTGTATCACTCTTGAGGACCCCAGTGACTGTCAAAGTATTTCAACTGTTGACTATGAAATCCTTGGCCTAATCCACACCAAGCAGGATATAGCACTATGAAAGCGGTATATGGTATGTGTCAATGGGTCCCAACAGTTGTCAGTGCACTTCAATACTGTTAAAAAGCAGTAGTGTAGCTCCTGCTTTTTATATACTGCTTTCATGCCACTTTCATAGTGCAGTATCCTGCTTGGTGTGGATTAGGCCCTCATCAGCTTCTTGTGCTGGGCCTATGAGTCACAGTTTGCTGGTGCAACATTAGTGACTGCAGTTGTGTCTGGCAGGGGGTTGTGTAGCAGCCAACCACAATCTCAGTGCTTGAGAGATCACCCCATTTCTTCCTGCCATGCTCTCACACAACTCACTTTTCCTCTCTGCCCTTTTTCGGTTTCCCCATAAGTGTAAATATTCAGGAGTGTGTGCTTATCTGCCATGCATTTTTATGCTGAGAATCCCTACCTGCTTCCATAACGGAATTATACTAGAATTAGGCTGACCATGTGGAAAGGAGGACAGGGCTCATGTAACTTTAACAGTTGCAGAGAAAAGGGAATTTCAGCCAGGCGTCATTTGTATGCAGTTAGTTCCTGGTGAAATTCACTCTTCATCACAACAGTTAAAGTTGCAGGCACTATACTAGAGTGACCATATACAAAAGAAGGCAGGACTCCTGCAGCTTTAACTGTTGTGATGAAGAGGGAATTTCACCAGGAACTAATTGCATACAAATGACACTGGCTGAAATTCCCTTTTCTCTACAACTGTTAAAGTTACAGGAGCCCTGTCCTCCTTTTCAGATGGTCAGCCTAACTAGAATGCTGCTTAAATGGCAGAAGGTTTTGTTGGGTTGGAATAAGCCTGTCTCTATTCCATAGTGGAATACATGAAATGGATATTTTCAGATTAATCCCCACTCCCACCCACTCCAAAACCTTTCCAGGCAAATAAGTCTTTGGCCTCTGCATGAGAGGTGACCCCTTGCTTGCTTCTGAGGAGATGTCTGAACTAAGTGGAAGTCGGCTCAGAAATAATAGTATTAGATGCGGATGCCATCAAAGGCTCTTTTGTTCCTTGCCCTGGCTGGATGATGCTATAATCATCTCTGCTGCCTGCATGTGTGAAGATTTCTCTTTTGGAGGTTTGATCGCATACTTGAGACCGAGAGGGAGGGTGCAGAGCAATATTTTGGGAAAAGCTCACAGTGTGCAGCTAAGAGCCATGCTGAGAAGCAGAGGCTATTGGAGCCATCTTGCTACCAGATAACTGCAGGGATGAGTCGTGTACAGAGAGACCTTGAGGTTGGGATAAAGGACACAGCAGACCGATATTTCCACCAACGTATAACATTGCCAATAACATTCTTGGGTACGTCGCAGCTCAAGTGCTGTCCAGCATTGGGGAGAAGGCCATGTGGCACCCTGCTCATCTCAAAGGTTCAGAGGTAGTTTAGGCTTCCTCTCATCACTAGTTGCAGCTGGCTGAGAATTAATTCTGCCAGAGGAGGAATTTGACAAGGACTCATTTATCACAGGCTAAGGCTTTTGTTTCCCTTTTCTGAGTACCCTCATCGCCTGAGTAATTTGTCTCTTCGTAATGAGGAATGGATGGCACAATCTGATTTGGGCAGGCCTGACTCATTTCCTGTTGGCCTCTGCAATGCTGGAGCCTTGGGAACGACAGCAGCGTGCACGCAAATAGGCCCAGGAGAGCAAGAAGGCACTCCACGTCATCCTTTCCACACATGTTCTCCAGCCATTTTTGTGCATCCTCCTTATTTGGCATTGTTGTTTTTATGTAGGGTGACCATATGGAAAGGAGGACAGGGCTGCTGTATCTTGAACAGTTATATAGAAAAGGGAATTTCAGCAGGTGTCATTTGTATGCATGTAGCACCTCGTGAAATTCCCTCTTTATCACAACAGTTAAAGTTGCAGGAACTATACTAGAGTGACTATATACAAAAGAGGGCAGGGCTCCTTTCCATATGGTCACCCTATTTTATGCATAAATACCAAATGCACACCTTTGTGCTGTTCCTTGACTTCAGAATGACTGTTGTTTGTTTTCTCTGATAAGCCACATTCTATCAAGTCATGTTCTCTTCACTCTTGCCCTGAAGCCCCAATCTTGATCCTGGGATTTCTGGCTCTAGTTCTACATGTTTCCATTTGACTTGACTCTGTGGCCTGGTTCGCACATAATGCTAATCCGGGATTTATTTAACCCATAGTTTGTTGCCCTCCCTCAGGGTTTATCTGGCAGATAGTTAAACCGTGGTTTGTTTTCTCAGTCCCTGGGTTGTTTGTTTCCCTCCTCCTTTGCCTACTCCTTCCCTGTATTCCAAATGCCTTTGCGGCACTGTAGTATAGTCATGTAAAGTGGCTGGTATTGGGGGGGGGGTGTTACTCCTGCCCACCTCCTCTCTAGCCTGGCAAAGCAAGTCATGAACAACCCACAGTTCTGAGTTCATACATGATGATAACCCATGGTTTAAACAAACCAGAGTTCACATAGACTCTCTTTCGGGTTCATTTGTGGTTAACATTGGTTTGTTAGCATGACCACATTCACACATCATGATAACTCAGAATTCAACAACCCAAATCATGGGTTAGCGTTATGTGTGAACTAGTCCTGTATGTTGTGAAGTTCAGAAACAAGCATTTTAGAAGCATTATAAAACAGTATAGGATGCAGAGTGTCCAGTTGAGAAAGTGGTAGAAATCTTGCAAAGTAAGATATTTCTAGGAATGCTATTGTAGCTGTAACACAGCCGTCTCTTACCTGGTGCCCTACAGATGTATTAGATTAAAACTCCCATCTTCCACAGCTCCACCAATGATGTATATCCGTCCCTTGTTCTAGACATTCCCTCCAACAAATTTATTTATTTATTTATTTATTGCATTTTTATACCGCCCCATAGCCGAAGCTCTCTGGGCGGTTCACAAAAATTAAAACCATGAAATCATTTTAAAATATATAAAACAAGGCACAATCTAAAAACACAGAATAACATGCGAGAATTGCATAAAAAAAGCACCTTAAAGCTGAGTCCTAAACATATTTACTTGGAAGCAAGTTCCACTTTTTCCAGTACAAATTTCCTTCCAAATATGTAAGCTTAGTATCATAGCCATGTCACACAGGCTTAATCATGTTTACTCAGAAATACATCTCACTGGTCTCAGTAGGATTTACTCCCAAATTCGTTTGCATAGCCTTACACCTGCAGGCTGAAAACAGACATAACATTTTGGAGTAGTGAGTCCAATAGGGAAACGTGCTCACTGTGTTGAGTCCAGCCGTAGGCAGCTTTCCTCTCCATTTTGAGCTGTGACAAAAGGAGGTTCTGTAAGTGCATAGCAGCAGCTGAGTTTGTGCAGTGCAGATTTGCTGACACCCTGGGATGTCACCAAGAGCCCCACCCCCATCCCGACCAAATCTCAAGGGCAGATTCATGTTTATTTTCCCCTCTTATTAATAAAATAATGGATGAATGTATAAATGCATACTAGACATACTGGTGGCACTTGGAAACATGTTTTAGAAATGGGCAGCCCATCTAAAGCATGGGGGAGAGGCAAGACTCACCACAGAACAGCATTCATTTTGCTGGTATGTATGTCTGTAATTCGAACTGTGAAGATAGGAGGAAGCATTCCCACAACTGAGGAACAGGCAGGCATGGGCTCTCTTTCGATATTAGTTCTGTCTTATGCCTTCTTTTTCCAATATGTGATACTTGATCTTAACTGCTCCCAGGTGACAGTGAAAAGGACTAGTCCAATGGCCAGTCCACCCCACAAACAACACTCTCAGTCTGTTTTGCCACCAGATGGTAAATGGCTGGTTGAATCTTCCTTGGACCCTGTATTTTGAATCTGAAATGGGATTGTTTAGCTTGGAAAAAAGGAGGCTAAGAGGAGACATGATAGTGTGCAAAATCATGTTTGGTGTTGAGAATGTGGATAGGGAGACATTTTTCTTCTTCTCCCATAATTCTAGAACCCGGGGTCATCCCATGAAGTTGACTGGTGGGAGATTCAGGACAGATAAAAGGAAGTACTTCTTCACACAGCACATAGTTAAACTATGGAAATCACTACTACAAGATGTGGTGATGGCCACCAATTTGGATGGCTTTAAAAAGGGGTTGGATAAATTCCTGGAGGAGAAGGCTATCAATGGCTACTAGTCCTGATGGCTATGTGCTACCTCCAATAGCAGAGACAGATTGCTGAGGAACATGTGGGGAGCGGTACTGTTGCACCTGTGTCCTGCTTGTGGGTCCCTGGTCGACAGCTGGTTGGCCACTATGTGAACAGAATGCTGGACCAAGCTAGATTGGAGATCTAGCTGCACAAAATAGTAATTATCAAACTAGACACAGAGCAGCACTTCTTCTAAAGGCCAAAGTCTACGTTACATGCTACCACATGTAATAGTACCCTATCTCCCCTCACCTTATTAATAAGGGGAAAAAAACTGCTTTGGGAAGGGACAATTGGGAGTGGGGGAGGGAGGTGCTTAATCCTTTCTCCACCTATCCTTTTTTCAATCTCCACCCTTTCCCCAGTAATATGTAGCTAGGCCATAAGACCCCACCCCACCCCCTGCTCCCCCAATTCATTGAATGCAATGATATATTTATTTATTTAATTTATTTTATTACATTTGTATACTGCCCCATAGCCGAAGCTCTCTGGGCAGTTCACATAAAATTAAAACAATTAAAAACAATATACCAAAATTAAAACAGCAAAAACATACAATATACACACACATTTAAAACCACTATAATAACTTTAAAAAGCTATAAGCCTAAAAACAAAACAAACCCAGGCTCAACAGATATTGCTAAATGCCCGAGAGAAGAGGAAAGTCTTGACCTGGCGCCGAAAAGATAACAATGTTGGCGCCAGGTGGGCCTTGTCGGGGTGATCGTTCCACTATTGGGGGGCTACCACAGAGAAGGCCCTCTTCCTTATTGCGGACCTCACACACATCTACATATAAACAATGCCTAGGCTGACCATATGAAAAGGAGGACAGGGCTCATGTAACTTTAACAGTTGTAGAGAAAAGGGAATTTCAGCCAGTGTCATTTGTATGCAATTAGTCCTTGGTGAAATTCCCTCTTCATCACAACCGTTAAAGTTGCAGGCACTATACTAGAGTGACCATATACAAAAGAAGGCAGGGCCCCTGCAACTTTAACTGTTGTGATGAAGAGGGAATTTCACCAGGAACTAATTGCATACAAATGAAACCGGCTGAAATTCCCTTTTCTCTACAACTGTTAAAGTTACATGAGCCCTGTCCTCCTTTTCATATGGTCAGCCTAACAATGCCCTTATTGCACATCATTATACTCTCCTTATATAACATAGGAGGAAAAAAGGAATTTGAAACACGGCTTAGCACATTGACCAGTACAATCTCCCATTTGTTGTATTTTGATCATCATTCTCATCTCATATGTGGGAGCACTAAGGATCATGTATCACATATTGGAAATAGAGGGTACAAGACAGCGCTAATAAAGAAAGAGAGCCCCTCCCTGTTCCTCAGTTGTTGGAAAGTAACTTGGTGCAGCAGAACCTGTGGCAGTCTTAATAGTGTTCTGATCATATGGCCATTTAGTAATTGTGTTCTCCTATTGTTTGTATAGATATAACACACACACACACACACCCTTCCTATCCCAACATACTGGGCTGGGATAATTTTAATTAGTTGCACTATTCTACTTTGGACAGGGGGACATGTTCTATTTGACATTAATAGGTGAAGTGATATAGCGGGTGTTGGGATGACTTCAGTGACTACCCAAGAATTTACTGCAGTAGATAATTGATCCTGTCAGTTGGAGAGCATGTTGTTCTGGCAAAGGCTAATAATAGCAATGACATTAGTACTTTCTGTATTGTTGTCTCACCTTGGACCTTTATGGGATGTATCCCATTTATTAGTGCTGCGTTTGTGATTGTTTCTTCTTCTTACAGGTAGAAGAGCAAGAGGTTGATGGGTGGTTTTCAAAAAGACGTGGCTTTGACAGAGTTGGAAGACCCCCCAAACCAAACATAACCAGACATGTGCTGCCATGGAATGAACAGGTAAGCTGGACAAGCCACATCTGCAAAGAAGGAAGATAATCTGCAAGTGATAAATTTCAGGCAGAGTATTTGGAAAGCAATACTAGGTGTTCACTTACTGGTTGTGCACAGAGGTGAAATCATTGGGCATTTTGGACACAACTCAGTAGGCTAGCCTCCCCCAGCCTGGTGCCCTCCAGATGTTTTGGCCTTCAACTCTCATCAGCCCTAGCCAGTATGGCCAGTGGTCAGGAATCCTGGGAGTTGTAGTTCAAAATGTCTATAAGGCACCAGATTAGGGAATGCTGCACTTGGCAGTCTTCTTGTTTACATTGCAGTGAAATGAATGAGAAGTGTGTAGGAGCAATACAGACCTCTTGCACAGTTCTCATTCATTTCAGTGATACTTTCAAAGAACAATTTCACAATTTAGTTTGTCCTTTGACATCAATTCCACTTTGCCCACCCCCTCCCAAAATAGTGCAATTACCAAGGATGCTTTAAATCAGATGGGCGGCTGTGGAAGGTCTGGGGTCTTATTTGGCCCCTGTCCCTGGGGCCACAAACACCCCCCTCCTCACACCTGCCCCCCCAAAAAAAGATGGTGTCCAAATTAGTTTCAGAGTGGCAAAAAGGTCAAAATTAGCTTGTTTGCCAGCCAAATGTGACACATTTGGCACTTTGTAGCTACTACAGATGCCATTTTTAAAAATCCCTGAAATTCGGTGGGGGGGGGGCATGTGTTGTCCACCAACCACATGTTGCGCACTGCTGTTTTAAATAGAGGTGATCCTGTCTAAGGACAGGAGACGTGACTGGATGATCCATTGAGTCCATTCATGTCATGATTTTATGGAACTTTAAATTTAAGCATTGATCAGGGGGTTGGACTTGATGGCCTTATAGGCCCCTTCCAACTCTACTATTCTATGATTCTGTGAATCCACTGTGAAGCAGTTCTCCACTCACTGACAGTATTTGAACACTTCATTAACTTCATGCTCATAATGGTTGGATACAAGCCTTCATTCTTGATGTAGGGGACTTTTCAGAAACCCCCAATTAGCCCAGGCATCCAAGGCAGATCAGAGATCAATTAGCATTTTATCCATTCCGCTCCGCCATCTTTGGTCCAGCTCACTTCGCGCTGATCCCCCAGCAGGGTTTTATTATACTTGGTTTGGGGATAAAGCGCAAGACTGCAACCCAGATAGCTGAACGCCTGTGCCCCAGCACCTGCCTACATAATGAACTCATGCATGATTCAGCCAGCATTTGGGCTGCGACCATGACAGGCACAGGGAAGCCCCTGGAGAACTAGCGCCATGGCGGAGAAGCACGGTTGTTAGCAGAATGCGTTCAGATGACTGGCGGAGTGGGAGGGGTGGCGCTCAACGATGCTCAAGGGAGAAGGAAGTGGTTTGATCACAGAGCCAGACTTGGGAATTGCATCACAAATGAGCAAATCCTACAGATCAGTAAGCACCATCAGCAACTGGGCAGAAGAAGTCTGGGACATGCTGCGGCGCATAATAGGCTTTGTTCATTGATTTGTCAAGTGCTTAAGTTTCATTACCAGTGAGGTTTCGCAGGAGGCTCGTCAGCATCCCACAGTGGCTTTGTGCAAAGTAATAAGCCCGACGTACACGACACCTATTGAAGAATTGGTCCTAAAACATTTAGCCTTCGTTTCCGAAGAGAAGCTTCCCTGGTGCCTATGAGGAATGTCTTTCACTACAGATTGGTGCAATGCATACTGATGGGGCTACAAGATAGCTTTGCAGGTGGGGAGGTGGGATGGTCCTCACCTTGATATCCTTCTCAGCGGTTTCTTTTGTTCCCAGATCCTCAGCTCCTATGGATTAGTTAAGCACCTTTGACTTTACTGAAGCAACATATCTGCACCGGCTGATGATCCAGCCCCCATTTGAAGCGTCACAGTAATGCCTAGAGAGTAGCAGCCGAGATGTGTCGGGTTGTAATTTGCAGGCTTGAATCTGGGAAGCAGGCCAGGCCATTAATCACTGTTTGGTTGAGGACTGTAATGTGATTACAAGAGGAAGAGGAGGATTAAGAGAGGAGAGGTCCCTTGTCAGCATCCCAGAAGGATGCAGATTCAGGAGTCACTATCTGATGGCTCACATCTTACTCCCTTAATGATGAAAGATTTCCTAGATCTGCCCGCCCTGCCAGCTTTCATAATCATAATGGCACCATAATCATAACGGCACATGGGTGCCAGAATTTTTGGAATCAAACATTAGGCTATGAAGGGGAGAGATGGATGGCAGCAGCAGCTCTTTCTGTGCCAGGAGTATGTTGCAAGGCTAGGAAAGGACTCTCCAACAGGGCCAGCACAAGACGCTTTGCTGCCTGGGGCAGCAAAGGACAAGATGGTGCCTCTTCCCCCACCCATTCCATGTACCAAAGATGCCTGGCCCGGCAGTTGAATTTTACTTCAACATTGGTGACAGGACAATGTCCTCTACTGCACTTGAGGTTAGCAGGCTAGCTTAAGCGACACAGGGCAGGTCACATGACACAAAGAGCAGTGTCCTCACTGCCACTGTCTGCTCCCTACCTTATCGTAGGACTGGCTCTTCTCTCTGACCAGATCCAGCTCTATACACAGACTGGAGTTCGGATACTTAAAGAAACACTTCTGTCCACATTGACTACAAAGTAGAAAGCCCTGCTTTGTATCTCTTTGCCTTTAGAGGCAAAACTGGTTACCACAAGGAGCAGGACCTCCTCTGAGTTGGTACCAACCCTCTGGAACCTCATCACAAAAAAATGTTCAACAAGTCACTATGATTTTTCAGAAGCTGCTCAAGATCTTTCTATTCTAGGCATTTGGGGCTGCTGACTCATTTAATTTATATGATTATACTGTTTTATGATGATGCTGTTATCTATGAGACATTGGATATTATTTTTGTAGTGGGATTTTTAGATGTTTTAATTGTTGAACCATTCCTTGGGGAGGCTTTTTATGCTTTATTGTTGTAAGTTGCCTTGAAGAGTTATCATGGGCAAATGGGTGGCTTAGAATTTTTAAATGAAAAAGTGATAGAATGAGAGGGCTGTTACAGAGAACTTCAGTTCGTATGGTCACACATTATGGGTGCAGTCCTAGGCATGTTTAGACAGAAAAACATGCAGGGAGTTGTTGGCCTTTTTTCTGTCTAAACATGCATAGGACTGCACTTTAAGATGCTGAATGATGAACTTGCTCTATGTCTCTAGCTTGGATGTGTTCCTTCATTCCACCTTCTGTAAATGGATGCCAAAATAGTGTGAACTGGAATATTGATGCCTGCAGATGGTGCTGTGTCATAGGCCATACCAAAAGTGTAGCTTATCTATTCTACCAGCAATGGGCTAGATGGTTTGTAACATACTCTACGATGACCATATGAAAAGGAGGACAGGGTTCCTGTATCTTTAACTGTTGCATAGAAAAGGGAATTCAGCATGTGTCATTTGCATCCATGTAGTACCTGGTGAAATACATACATGACTGCCCATGACAGAGTTCACCTTCACAGGATGTACCACCTCAGTAGCCACATAGAGGACCACTGATTTGAAAGAGTCTGCACGTCAAATCCCCTTTGTCTCTAAAAAGCCAGCATGTCACAAAATATTATTCTTGCATTAGTTTTCTCCCTGAGATCCTATGCGGGGCATATGAACTCATAAACATGCATTCCAAGTTTGTGTTTCCGTAGGCAAGCTGGCTTGCTCGCAAGCACATTTAATTGTAACAAAAGGCCCCAGCCTTCATTTTCAAATAGCAGGCTGGAGCAACTACGCAGTAGAGGACTTACTCCTGAATGAATTCCGCAGCCTGCCATTTCTCATTCGTTGTATCTCTTTAATAATTCCTGCACTTTACTTTATACATGAGTACTTCAAATGTGCAAAGAGAAGCACAGAATATCAGAGCTTGATCAGGGGCAAAGCACCGTGTTTTTTTTCACACCAGCCTAGACTAGAAAGTACAAGCACTTGACCCTGATGCAAGTTTGACATCCAAAATGGAGACCTTTCCATCTGAAAATGGCAGCAGTCTTACTAATGTAATGCCAGTGTATTTCTGTATGTTCATTATACTACCATGTATAGTATAATCAGTCCCATGTTTCATTTCATCCTGCAGAAAGGATGACCGATAATAATAATAAAAGAATAAGTATATTGCTTGTATGGTCACATAATTAGGTGATTGTGCTTGACCAACAGAATAAATCTCAGAGGGTTGTAAAAATAGTGAAGAAGAAATTAAGAAATAATGAGGCAAAGGTTTTGGCAGGAAAAAGCAGCCTGGTAGAATTGGGACATATCTTCACTACAAACCTAAATCAATTAAAGTGCCTTAACTCCCCCCACTCCCCAGTGAACTCAGGAATTATAGATCTGTGGGTGGGCTAGGATTCTCTAGCAGTATATTCTCAGCATCCGAACAAAACTATCATTCCCATAGGTCTTTGAGAATTACAGTAAGAATTAAACAGTTTTAAAACCAACATATGTTTATAGTATACCGGTTTCTGGTTTGATATGGCAGTATTTATTTATTGTACTTTTAATCATCCCAATAAACAAAGTTCTCTAGGTGGTGTACAATACATTAAAATAATACAAACATTAATACAAAAAAATAAAAACAGCAAAAAAAATCAAGATTTTATTAAAAGCAGCAAAAGATAAAACCATTCCAGTGTACAAAACCAAAGTAAAACCAGCAGTAGAACAAAGTACTAAAAGTACTAAAAACACTTCTTAAAATGTATGGGAGAATTAAAGAGTCTTCACCTGGCACCAAAAAGACCATAAAGTAGGTGCCAGGTGAGCCTTTCTGGGGTGAGCATTCCACAGACATGGTGCCACCATTGGAAAGACTCTCTCTCTCTCTCTCTCTCTCTCTCTCTCTCTCTCTCTCTCTCTCTGCCACCTGCCTAACCTCATTTGGCAGGGTCTCAGAGATGTCCAGGTAGGTACATATGGGGGGAGACGTTCCTTCAGGTAACCCGGACTCAAGCCATTTAAGGCTGAAAGGCCAAAACCAGCAGTTTGAATTGGGCCTGGAAATGGACTGGCAGCAATTGTTGATGGAGAAGTACTGGCATAAATATGATCACACAATAGCTTCCACTATTGAGCAATATAGGAATTAAGTAAATAAATAAAATAAACATGTAAAGTATGGATGATATGCCCTCATCTTTAGACACACTTGTACATGCATGTGTACATATGTACACTAAAGGAATGACCAGAGAGCTGATGTTTAGCCTGAATTCTGCCATTTTGTTCTGCAGTACAAAGGGAAAGCAAACCTGCATGTATTTGAAGACTGGTGTGGAGGAGCTGTGGGACACCTAAGGGAGAACCTGCATTTCCCCCTCTATCCTCATGTGAGTACAAACGGGTCTGCAAGAGGAAGATGCTATTTCTTGCACAAATTCCAGGAAGGCAATTTCTGTTTATCTCTCTGTGCAGTAAATATTTTAGCCACTATTGCACTGAATTTGCAATTTGCTAATGAAATCGATAGAATTCCTTCCACTGATTGCAGCAGACTGGTGTGGTATCCATACCTATAATCATGTCTATGGGAACCAGTTCTGCCTGTAGTCATGGATTCAGACGGACTACATCTGGAAGCTCTCACAAAAGCAGAAGCTGAGATAGGAACTTACTTCCATGTCAGCATGGCTTCCGTGCTCACCTTTAATGGTTGTGTCACTCTAACAATGGCCCCTCTGCTGAAGGCTCATGGAACCTCTGAATGGATGCCTGAAAGGGTCACTGGCTCAATTCAGACGACACGATAGTCAATGGTGGGTTGACTAACCCTAACCCTAAGCCTAGGGGGCACTCCCCACACAACATGGTAATAAATAATCAACTGTGGTGTGTATGAGGATCAGCGCTGAGTTGACTATGGCAGCATTCGGATGACACAATAGTCAAAACAACTGACAATTGTTTCCCCCACACCAGTTGTTTATTGTGTTGTCCGAATTGAGCCACTGAGTGGGAGGGGGAATTTGAAGAGGAGGCTTGGCGTAGATAAAGTATTCTCTGCTTTCAGGTGTGCAAGCATGTGCACAAGATGTTTAGGCAGTGTTTGCCCAACATCTGTGTTATGGAAAGTTACACACAAACGTTCTTCCCCTTCCCTTCTGGTCCTTAGACCCGCACAACAGTGAAGAAGTTGGCTGTGTCGCCCAAGTGGAAGAATTACGGGCTACGCATATTTGGGTACATTCATCCTTACAAAGATGGTGAGTAGAATTACCACCCCCTAACTCTGCCTCTAAGGGCTGTGCTTCAAAGATACATTGCTGGGGTCCCTCTTACTCCCTTTGGGCAGGGATATCTCTGTCCTGTCAGAAACTCCCATATGGTTCCCCCTTCATAATGGGAGATACTAGGCAGCTGCAGAGTGAGCCAGTCTCTGTCAAGTATGATTGTGTAGCAAAAGTTGCTCCTTACTGCCTTCCCCAGGTCAGGAGGCTTTATGCCTTTAGAAAGCCTCCAGTTGACTGTCCCTGTCTGGAGTGATCGTATGAGAAAGCAGTCTCTTCTCTTCACTTTTTAAAATAACCAAGCATCACTCGAAATATGCTGAGACCCACAACACTTAAGGACACTTGACACAGTGATTTGCAAAGATGCATCCAAGGCAGCCATGCACACAAAGGAAACACTTCACCAGCATAGGAAACACTTTTCACTTTCAATCCACCCTCCTGTTCTTACGTGGTACTACTGTCCTTCTCAAAGCAAAGTAATGATGCTTTTGTTTTGTTTTGTTTTACTAAGAATCAGAGGTGGCTTTTGATGCCATAGAAATAGAGGAAAAAGGATGCAGACAAGCTGGAATGTGTTCAGATGAGGGCAACGAGGATGTTCAGGGGCCTGAAAACAAAGCCCTATGAGGAGAGACTGAAAGAACTAGGCATGTTTAGCCTTGAGAAGAGAAGACTAGGGGGAAATATGATAGCACTCTTCAAGTACTTGAAAGGTTGTCACACAGAGGAGGGCCAGGATCTCTTCTCGATCATCCCAGAGTGCAGGACACAGAATAATGAGCTCAAGTTACAGGAAACCAGATTCCAGCTGGACATCCAAAAAAACTTCCTGCCCATTAGAGCAGTATGACGATGGAACCAATTACCTAGGGAGTTCGTGGGCTGTCCCACACTAGAGGCATTCCAGATGTAGCTGGACAGACATCTGTCAGGGATGCTTTAAGATGGATTCCTGCATTGAGCAATGCAGGAATCCATCTTATAGGCCCCTTATAGGCCCCGTCCAACTCTACTATTCTATGATATGATTCTATGATTCTAAGGCCAACACACACTTTTGCTTGTTTGCCAAGATGCATATTTTAATGAAGCTTAAAAAGCATCTGCTTAAAACAGGAAATGTCAGTAATAAAAATTGTGGCCAATCTCATGTATAGCTTTTTTTCTTTGTCTTATAGGGGACTTCCAGTTTTCAGTAGCTTCAGATGATAACTCTGAATTTTGGCTCAGCTCCGATGAGACTCCAGCCAATGCACGTCTGGTGGCATTTGTGGGCAAGGTGGGCATTGACCATCACGTTCTCTTAGCACTCTATCAGGAAGACCAATAACAGTGGCATGGTGGCATCTTGCCATGGATAGATGCTATTCTTGCTGTCTTCTTCCAGGCAGTGCCATCTGGCATCCTCTCCCTGGTTCCTTGCTGGGATAGTTAAATGTAAATGGAACCAATAGTATTGCCATTGGGAGCCATATATACCTCGAGCCAACTCAGCTGTGATCCTTGCATCTGGAGGCTGCATAATTAAAACCTGGGTCTATTACACAAATATGTGTATATACGAGTCTGTTCCAAATGCTCTCATGTTGTGATAGTGCTGTTTTATGCTGAAACCCCTTTTTCTGCAGCTGGGGCTCACAACCTGAGCCAACCTGGTTTGCTTACTAACATGCGCAGGTTATGCGCAAATTTGGTGGCTATTTCTCCAATTTGTTCAGAATGGAAGGTAAAGCTCTTATTTCTGTATTGGGTGTGGAGAGAACCTGTTTACAGAGAGGTTAGAGAATAAAGAAATGATGGGAGCAAAGGAGCCCTTTTTGGCATATAAAGGAGGGGTTGGCCTTTGCAGATTGATGGCTGGCAAAAGGGTTTGGATTTAAAACATTAAACTCAGATCATACTGTAAAATGCTTAGCTCGGCTGAGAAGAAATGGACTAAGAACTACAGCTAGGTATTAATGAAAATAGCATCAGGTAGACAGTTCAGCAGTTTTTCAAAAGTCCTTTTAAGTCTTCCCTCTGGTATGCTGCCTTCAAAATGCTTGAAAGCTGCTCAGCACCTTCACCTACATTGCTTGCAATCCCCTCTGGTTTTGCTCTGGGGCTTGGACTTTTCTGAGTGCATTCCTGGGCCATATATAGACACAGCAATGGAGATAATGGCTACAGAGAGAACTGATGCAGATACACAGGCTGTTTTGATTCTTAGCACTCTTTTGCCATTCAGCAAAATCTCCTTCTTTGACAGGGACAGCAATGTCTCATAGGGGCCTCAGGCTATCCCTTGCTCAATATTAGTGGTGCACTTGTGTTTAATGCTAACAGCATGCTGGAGGTGATGAATAACCAGCAAAAGATTTCAGACGGCCAGGTTATAGCTTTGTCACAATTCTTCCTAGTCCAGCAGGGGCTGCATAAATCATAAATGCCTGTGTGCCATGAACATAATGAATCTGACCGTTCACACGTTTCACCAGGCTGAGCTGCTGGGTTGTTGGATCTTACTGTTAGCCCCACCTACTCACAAACAGGGGGTGTCTTTGCCTGTAAAATGTTGGAAGGTGTATTTTAAGACTTTTAAGTAATAGGCATTGAGCGAACTATTTTATGCATTATGCTGTAAAAGTACATCCCCCTCTGCCCAGATGCACGACCTTAAATCTGATTTGAACCCAGGACCTCTCTCAGACAAATTTGAAGACAGTGCTCCTAGATCAGAGGTGGAAAACATCATGCTTCTCAATGCTATTGGACTACAACGCTCATAAGACACAGAAAGCATGGCCAGTGGTCAAGGGTCATGGGAGCTGTAGTCCAAAACATCCAGAGGACATCAGGTTACCTGCCCTACCCTAGAACAATAGGCTTTAGGCCCAAGATCACATGCCAGTGGCATGTCTGAAACTAGGACCAATCATGTGTAAAGCTAGCAGTGCAGTGCTACTTAAGCCCCAAAGAGATATGCAGATAGAATTTCACACACACACACAACCACACAGCTGCCATTTTCCCTTCCACAGCTCTCCCCCCACCCTGATGATTTTCTCGTAGCCCAAGTTCAGTTCCAGTTTCAGAACCAGGGAGGGAGGGGATTGTGGCGGATAGATTGTGGGTGTGTGAGTGGAAGGGACGGGAGGAATTGGCACCCATACACACATGCACACACTCCTGTGTACCCCTTGGCACTTTACATCCGCACACACGCCTTAATGTGCGATTTGGGCAGACCACCTTTGAAGACGTTGACCCCCTGCTATGCATTTTGAGCCTTGCTTTTCCTTATTGCCACCTGCGCTGTCACTTCTTCCAGGTCCTTCGCTATTTGTACCAAAAGAAATGGCAATCCAAACTGTCATGGCTGACGGCTTTAGTCTAGACTCCTCAAGGTAGTGGCCTCCCTGTCCGGTTGAAGTGGCAAGCCTTGGATCCCTTTGTCCAATAAAGAGGAGAAGACAAGTGCAGTGGAGGGGCTGTTGAAGCCCTGCCTGCCGTTTGCCCCAAATCCTATTTGTTTTCCCACCAGCAGAGGAAAAGATACAAGAGCACATTGTTTTGCCTGCAAAGAAAGGAACAGCCCAGGCAGGATGATTTTGTGCAGAAAGGTGGCGGGATGAGAAAAGGTTAAGATGTGCCTCCCCTGCTGCTCTTCCACCCCTAATCAGGGCCTCTAAGGGTGCAACCCTATGCATATTTAGAAGGAAAAGTTCTACAACTCCCATATTAATATTTGCAGGACTTTTTTCCCCTGTCTAAACATGCATAGGACTGCACTCCAAATCTGTTTTTTGGTTTTTTTTTTAAAAAAGGGAAAGGTGGGATGTGGGGAGAGAACCATTGGGAGAAACAAGCATGCAACTATGTCTACTGTATGGATTGTCTTTCAGACATTAGGAAGTAGATACTCACTAGGAACACTCTCAGTAACTATGCTGAGCATCTATATTTCCATGTGAAATTGTAAAGATTTCCCATCTGTTTTCGCTTTCTATGGACTGTTTTCAATGCCAATCCCAATATTCTTCAAAGGCTGCCTCTCAGATACCTGAAAAGGTTGGCAAATAGACTTGATAAGTGGGAATAATCTTCAAGCCGGTTGTGCTGAAACCCATCTTGATCATGATTTTCTAATAAACTTTAATCAGCACGATTTTGGGATTTTCTTTACTTTTGGGGGTGGGGGTTGATTTGCCCTTGTCAAACACTTAATTTGGTACCAATATTAATGCCCTTTCTGTTTTTCTTTAGCTGGGCTCTGAGTGGACTGCCCCAGGAGAGTTCACAAAATTCAGCTCGCAAGTCTCCAAGCCAATCCGGTAGGTACTGCTGCCACATCCTTCATGACAACTGACAGAGCAATCCTAAACATGGGGTGAGGAGAGTTACATGGCATACAGCCTGCCACATCCAAAGCCCTGCCAATACACCACAACCAGGGCATGAGTTGGTGGAGCAACTTTTCCCCTGGAAGATCTTTTTATCTCCTACCATTGAATTGGGAGGGCAAATGACTGAGTCAGACTCAAGCTGGTACAGTTCAGGACTTGGGGCTTTCAATACCAACAGATCCATGGTCCCCTGCATTGATAGGAACACTGGTGGTGGTAGATCTATACCTGTGGAGTTTTCCACAGGCGTACTGGGGGCCTCTAGACTGAATGTGCTATCCCGCTGGTAGAAGGGCACTTCCATGCCATCCTCACCTTCTTCAGCCAGCCTCCAGCAGGTGGGGCTGGGGGCTGGGATAGGATTGCTCTCTTATCTCACTCCCTCTCCAGATTTTCTTATAGCCTTCCACCAGAGCAAGCATTAGCTTATAGGGAAAAGAAGCATGTACAGTGTAATTAGCAACCTGATCTAATCAAGAAGTCATCTCTCTTTTATTAGAAGATTTGCAACCTTTTGTGACCTATAGAACAGGTTGGTATGCTTTAACTATAAGGAAAATCTGGGTCTGGGCGAAAGAAATGGGAAGGACCAGGATAGTCAATGTAGAGGACGCATATATATATATAAAATGTACTGGTGACTTGCTTAAGGCCACACAATGAGTTCTTGGCAGATGGTGAACTTTGAACCCAGGCCTCCCAAATCCTTGACCACCTATATCCTTTGGGGAAGCCTAAGTTGGCAAACAGATAAACTTGTTCCTTTGATAATCCTTTCCTCATTCCTTCCTTCTCCCATTCCATCATTCCCTCCCATCCTCCAACCTGTTTGACCTTTTTCCAGGCATGTCAGTTTGAAGCTACTTTCTGGCTGGATTTGGAGCCTGTCAGCCCCCCTCCCATTGCTATGCCTCCTTTTTGACACAGCTCTGGATGGAGTTGGCAGCCCGCTTCTGGCTTGTCTCTGCCTGCTCCATCAATTCACTGTCAAGCAGGAACCTCCTTGGTGCTTTGCAGCGGTGTTCTTTCCCTTCCACTTTGCATCCCTGTTGTGTTTCCCATTTTATATTACATGATGCTGTAATCATAGCATTTCAGAGTTGGAAGGGACCTTGGAGGTTATCTAGGCCTTGGTCAATGCAGGATCTATAATGCAGGATGCAACTACAACATCCCCATCAGATAGCCATTCAGTCTTTGCATGAAGAAGGCATACCTCCAATACAACCCAAGGCAGTCTTTTCTACTGTTCAACAGCTGCTACCGTTAAACAGTTTCTCCCAGTGTTTGGCCAAAACTTTGGTTCCTTGGAATTCCCATCCATCAGTTCTAGTCCTGCCCCCTGGAGCAACAGAGAAGACATCTGTTCCATCTTCTGCATGACAGCCCTATCATGACCCCCTTTAAGACATTGCACAAGATTTTCATGCAGTAAATGACTGGGCCAGTGCTCTTTTCACACATGTAGACCCGTTTGTCCTTCACCAATGAGCTTTATGCAGAACACAGCTTCAGTGTGTTGTAAACAGAGCATCTGACAGAGGTATTCAAGTCAGCCATTGAGAAAGATTGCTCTGGGTTATAAACTGCTCCCTTCCTGGTGGTGGCCTGTGGCCTGTTGTCATGTGCCCTGTATAAATATATTTGCGTGCACCTTTGGCATAGCCTCTTGTTTCTCTGTGATATATCCTGTGCCATGCCCTCAGACTGGCAGAAGGACAACTGCGAAGAACAGGGCATGCAGAGTTCTCTTGCTAGGGTCAGGACATGAAGAGCTCCAAAATAATAGTGACGATGCATGCTGAATGCTTATTGCTTCCCCCAGCTGCTGGAGGAAAGAAATGAGGGAAGCCATCCAAATGCAGAAAAGGAGTATGAATGGGCAAACACCTGCCCAGATAATAGAAAGCCCAAAACCCAATCTCACTACTGGACATATGGGCAGATTTCCAGCATGCGTGTCATCATGCCGGTGCCTCAGCAAAGCTAATAAGCGAGGTTTTTCTCCCTGTCTTTTCAGCGAGATGCCAGAACTTGAAGCAGTGAGCTTCTTAATAACTAACTGCTGCATGCTGGAAAAATCTTTTGCCTTCTTAATAGAGGTGCTCAGTACTTCAGTCAATGAATCCAGAGGTCTCTGTCCTGTGCACCTCTGTGTAGCATTTAAAGACACAGGGTGAGAGTAAGGTTTGGTTTCCCGTTTCAGCTCTAAAAACCAATGGGTTTAACTATTTCTTTTCCTCACTGGTTTCTTTGAAATAGGCAACATAAACACCTCATATGGAGCCGTGGAATTTGGTGTAATCAAATCCCATCTATTTTCTGGGTTCATTTCCCCCGCCCTCCGTATGCCCCATTCTGCTGAGCAGCCATAACGTGTTCTGTAGGTTCTGAAGCACTTTAGAGACAGGAGTGAACTGAGCCTAACCATAACCCCACACGTAAGTGGAACTGTTAATGTAATTTCCTTTTGGCATGTGAAGCAGAGCAAAATGAGGTGCCTTGTCTAGCTTATCTCAGAGAATCCCAAAGTAAAATCCGGAACAGACTCTACAGAGCGGTGCTTTTGCGGCATGATTTGAGAAATGGGAATTTCACTCGATCCGCACAACCCTTTTGTCCCACGGCAAGGTGACCTTTTTTTTTTTTTAAGTTTCCGCATGGAGGATACATACATACAACCATTTCTTGCCAATCATTCAGTGTGTATTTGGAAGACTATTGAAGATTTCTGAATGCAGATATGTCTTTTATCTGAATGTATGTGATCCGTTGCAGACATTGTTCCTTTTTGGTATCTTACAGTCACCCAAACCTTCATAATTGGGGGATGGGGTTGGCTAACTGCATGCTTCCAAGATGGGGGTAACCATGACACTATGTGAGGATCATGCAGAAAGAGGAGTAAAGTAAAGAGGGAGTGCATTTGTGGGGGCAGAGGCCGTGCGGAAGATGGGTCAGGGCAGTTTTTTTCCATTTGTCTGGTGTGGTGTTTCCATCTTGTGGGGAGCAGCAGCAATAATGATGGAAATGAACTGTGAAGAGTAGAAATGTCCAAATGGAAAATGTAGGCTGCATTCAGTCCCCACAAAACTCTCTCTCTCTCTCTCTCTCTCTCTCTCTCTCTCTCTCTCACACACACACACACACACACAGGGAAGGCTGAGGAGCAGCTGAGCCAAGAAGTAATGCACTGAACCTGAGCACTGGAAAGCCTGAGAGTCACACAAGGCTTCTGTGTTGGCCAGCTCCTTCTCCTAATACTGAAGTCAGACAACCCATCATTCTTCCCTTCCATGCTGGGCAGGGTGAGGGGAGCTGGCTGGCTAGCTCAGAACCAGCATCTCTCTCTTTCTCTCTTTGGCTCTTTCTACACCATAGGGGTGTAGAGAGAGGGAGGGCGATCCCGGAAGTACCTAATACCCACCATTGGCGCACAGGGACCAGCCAGGGGCCATCCCAGGCAAAAAGCCTGGTGTGGAACGGGCCTCTCTCTCTCTCTCTCCTGCCTTTTTTTCTTTCTTTCTCTAGTGTGCAGCATTCCGGCAGAGCCCAAGTCCACAGCAGCATGTCTGAAAGTCCTGCCTTTGCAGCCCTGAAGAAAGAGATGCCCCAGTGGCCTCTGCAATAGCACACATCCCTGTGAAGTTTCACTTTACAGCAGAGATGGGGAATTTGTGGTCCTCCAGATGTTGCTGGACTCCCATCAACCCCAGCCAGCTTGGCCAATGGTCAGGAATGATGGCAGTTGTAGTCTAATCACAGCTTCCCCACCCTTGCTCTAGTGCAACTACCCCAACCTGGTGTCCGCTAGATGTGTTGGACTACAACTCCCAGCTGCTGGCTGGGGGATACTGGGAGTTATAGTCCAACATATCTGGAGGGCACTATGTTTTATCAAAGGGGGTGTTAGTCTCTCATTACAAGAGGTGGCCATTTCTTTGGGCTTGAAGGTGGAGAGCCTGCATGCCATGAGGTGGAACTTCTCCCCACAACCCCATAGCATTTATTTATTTATTTATTTATTTATTTAAGCATTTGTATCCCGTCCTATAAAACTAGGATCTTAGGGCAGCATACAGATAAAATCAGGACAATGTAAACATAAGTATACATAGCTTTAAAAAGTATTTAAATGTTAACAAATTAAAACCAGTAGAATTTTTTAAAAGCAATAAAAACAATTAAAACTTTGTGTGACCATGGCAAATTTAGCCCTCATTTAACCCAGAGCCTTTCCCCCTTTTATGTGATCTGCTGTGAGGTGTCTTAAAAACAATGCAAAAAGGAGCCTTGTGGCATCGGAATGCTTCATACATCTACTGTGCCTTTTATGCCACAATAGAACTGTTGGCCTTTACAGTGCCATAATACCCTTCATTGTGTTTGCTGAATCAGAGTAAAATGGCTACCCCTTAAAACACTGACACAGAGAGCGAGCTTACTTTTGGAATGGACATTTGTGGTGGCATGGGCTTCCAGTCGAGTAAAATTAAAAGCAGAGCAGAGAAGGATTGGACTCTGGTTCTCAAAATGAATCAATCTACAAGCCATTTTCTCTGAAATCCTGAAGCTTACTTTGTAAACTAATTCCAAACAATATTCCTAAAACCAGATTTCTTTGCCCTTTGAAATTTACCCTATTTCTTACCCTTTCATTCCTTTTGTGGGTAACTTCAATCAATCTAAACCTTGTTGGATTCCAACCCAAGGTTTCCTTCTAATTGCTGTTATAAATGGGAGGAGCTGGTTCCTAGAGGCTTGCGATTGGTTGACAAAGAAGGCATACATGGGACTTACAAGAGTTCTGGCACACCAGGAGAGAGGGGTTACCATTTAAATGCGCTCAGTGTGGGGCATTAATACACTGCAGATTTCCTTGCAAATGATTAGGTGGGGACAGTTACATGCAGTAATCTAATTAGGGAGCCAGTGAAAGAAAGTGGGAGGGAAGGGTGGGAAGTGTTGCTGGTGGTGAGAATAGTTTGGGTGCACTTGCCATACACAGTTCAATGAAGCAGCTGATTGGAGGCCAGCCAGTTTAGATAGCAAGAGCCTGGTTATACTTCCCAGAGTTCCCAAGGGAAATAAGAAGAGCTTCTCTCTCTCTCTCTCTCTCTCTCTCTCTCTCTTCTGCAATTGAACTACAGCTGTGGTGAGCAAGCCTTGATGTTCCTAGTTTGCATGCCCTGGTTACACATAGCAATGAGCACACATACACATGACGGAAGGGACAGCCAGGGGGAGAGAACAGATTCCCTTCATCTTCCTCACTAAATGATAAGATGTCATATGGTGGGAAAAGGTTATACATCCCATGGGGGGTAATTTTTAAATTTTTTACTTTTATAGCATTGCTGCAGCCTCTCTTCCTTCCAGCAGTCCTAGGGGCAGCTCCAGGTGAAACCTGAAACCATCACATCACCTGTTAGAGCCTTATTTCGATGTCTGCAGACCCTTCCTCTTCCATTCCATCTCAATATTGTGACAAACACAAACATCCCCGCTGCTTATTGTAATATCTTGCCCGATGAAGAGATCTGGAGAGCTTGAAAACAAACTTTCCCATTTTTTGCGATCTTTGGGTTGGCCTAATAAAGGCATTGCACTCATATGGGTTTGGGGTTTGTTTGTTTGTTTGTTTGTTTTTCTTCCCCCCCTTCTGGCCAACACAGCTAACTTTTGCTTTTTATTTATTTGTTAAATAAAATACTTCTCTATTGCTTAATTTATTTTTTGTAAAAAACCAAAACAACAATGTAATAGACCAGATAAAATAATAAATAATTTAAACATCTTAAAACATTGCAAAACATTGCAAAACATTTTGCTAGATTTGTTTAGTTTTTCTAGACAACTCCCTTCAGGGGTCTTGCCTGTAATCGTCTGTGTCTCTGGAAGTACTTGTCTTGCATCAAAGCTCTTTCCAACAGACAGTTGCTGGATTGCAGAGATGGAATGAAGTGAACATTCTGGTTTCCTCCCCTCTTTTCAGTCCCTATAAAACAGTGTGGTTTGAAGATAGGGAGCTGTCCATCAAGCTCAGCATTGTACACTGGCTGGCAGTGGCTGAGGCAGAGCTCCTTCTGAGCGCTTGATACTGAGAAAGCAAGGCCACAAGCCTTGATATACCTGCTTTGTGTGTAGGTGTCTGTATGTAGTATGTAGTGAACTGCAAGATAGGATTGGAATGATGTATGTGCCTGAATGTGCTGTAATGCTGAAACTGTTTAATTAGAAGGAAATGCTTGATTGGAATTTCTAACTGTCAAGACCTTTTGATATAGTATAAGGGTGCCTCTACAAGAGCAATTTAAAGCTCTTTCAAAGTGCATTACAGATTTTACCTCTACAAGAGCGGAGCACAAATCGGGGGTTGAGGAGCTTTATATCTTCGATTATTCGCATTTTCGAGTGCGCGTTAAATAGCGAGTTTTAAGTTACCGTGGGAGTTAAAGCACCTTATGGCCATGTAAACATGCGATTCTCCGCATGTAAACAACTTTAAAGCGCGTTTCATACAGCCCGTAATGCGCTTCACCGCCTCTCGTGAATAGGTATTAGGAGTAAATGCCCTTATCTGTATATGCGCATAATCGGGCAACTGAGCGTCAAAGCGAAATTTTGTAGAGGTGACCTAAGACAAATAAGCTAGCTTGATAAGGAGGACCGACCATCCAGTTCAGTCTGACATTGCTAGAAGTGTTATGGGCCGTCTGTTGATAAGGAAGAAGTTTTCTTTGATCTGTCTTTGTTTTGCTTTAGAATTTTGCCAAATGCTAATTGGTTAAGATGCTACTATGTATAAATATACCTGCTTTTCACACTGCCAGGGGAGAAATTCTTTGTAGGATTCTCTCCATACAGCTGTATTATGCTCAATAAACCAGAGTTCCCTTACAACCAAAGTGGATTTTTATCCTTGACAATACTTATCTATTTGGCTGCAAATACCAGGAATTGAACCTATGACCTCTTGCATATAGAGCATGTTCTCTTCCAGGGAGCTGTGGCCCCTCCTATTCAGAATACTCTTTGATGATAGGGCTGTCCCTCTCCTGGCTATTGTATTGGAGGTAGATTCATTCAGGGTGCAATTCTATGCATGTTTAGATAGACAGAAGTCCTGTGGGAGTTGTAGGACTTCTGTCTTATCTAAACATGCATAGAATTGCACCCTAAAGTCCATGTTCCCATTACCTTTGCCAGTAGATTTATGGATCAGCTATTTTCTCACTGGTATGAAAGGCTTCCGAAATGCCACCAGTTCTTTAGGCTGTTGCTGTGGTGGAGTTAGCAGGCACCAGCCGAAGTCCTTGGCCACCCACCACTTCCCCGTTCACCATGTTTCCTTGAGAACCCGGTGCACGTGAAGTCCCCAAGTCCTCTCAGCCCTGGGGCGTTTGTGCTGTTGTGAAATGAGCCCAGCGTTCCAAGCGTTTGGTGTCTTGGGCACCTTAAGGCAGAGAGCCTTCCGTCTCACTGTAGTGAGTGAGATGGATATGGTTTCCATGGCAGCAGCAACATGCAACACACCAAGCCAGCGAATGTGTGTGTGAGAGAAGGATTTCAGGAGCCCTCTGCTCTCGCTGATCAGGACTGACAGGCAGCAGTGACAGAACAGCAGGGGCTCCGCTGCAACTGCAGCTTCAATGCCTTGACTCTGTCAACTGGGTGTGGGCATCTATTATCTCCAGAACTGTTGACAGCATTCTCTTTGTGTATATGTTCCTTTTCAGCTTTGGCTTCTTTTATCCTTAAACCCTTCCAGCTTTTACTTCTGTTACTTAGGCCTTCTCCTTTTCAGCAAGAGCGATTGCTTTCCAAAGAATTGAAAGTTTGCCATAGCCCATCATCCCATTTTGCTTTTTACTTGGGCTGAGAACCCATCTTCAAAGCTGTGTGTCACCCTATTTTTTATTTATTTATATTTATTTATTTCATTTCTAACCCGCCTCTCCATCTAGATCGAGGCTTGGAATCTGGCACAAAATTTCACATCTGAATGTATTCAGATTTCAGTTGGGGGTGGGAGGAAAAGAGAGGGAGAGAAGACATGTTTAGAGCCATCGTAATTGTGCGCAACCTAAATGGGCAAAGAATCAAACCTATATGGGCAGTGTCTAGTTTAGGCTGTATTTCCAAAGAAGGCTGCACTCAGGGCTTCCGCTGTGCACTATATATGTCTGTACCCTGTTCTCTCTATAGCACCTGACAGTGGAGGCTGGTGGCTTCAATGTCGGTGGGCTGTGAATCTGCTCTGGGTTTCAGTCAGAACCAATCAGAACTATCCATGCTACTGAATTCATTTTGGGGATTGGGTTCAGCACTTTGAATAGCTCCTTTAGAGTTCTGACTGAACCCTAGAGCGGATTCACAGCCGCATTGACATCAGAGCCACCAGCCCCCCCCCCCCGGCCCCTGCATCTTGCTTTCTCCTCCTTCCCACCCGAACCCCCAATTCCTGCTGTCTGTAATAATATGAATATCACTGAGGGTGAAAGTAGGCAAGAGAACATCCATCACATTTGTTGAATCACATGAATGCCCTGTTCACACATAAAGGGGGGGGGGATTGACTTTTAACATCGGGAGAGGCCTATAGGCAAAGAGAATGGGAACCTCGCCCGCATTACCTTGCCACAGTCCTTTGCCTCAGGCAGTTCACCTTCAGTATTGGAGCTGGGTTGGGAGAACAGTGCCTCAGGCGATGGACCACAGAAGCTAAGGTGGGGAAGAGTACAGCTCCCCTCACCCGTATGCCTCTTTTGATATTATAAGCAGACTTTCCCCAACCTCTTGCTTTATACGTAACATAGGGCAGGCATGTGATTAAAGATCAAGTCTAGTTTGGCTCTTAACATTTATAGAACTTATTCAAGTGTTCAAGCACTTTGCACACTATGGTTTGATAATCCTTACGACAGCCCTGCAAGGCAGAATTCTTATTGAACTTCTATTGCAGAGTGAGAAGCAGGAGGGAGCTGAGACAGAGAGAGAGGGGATCGGGTAAGGGCGCCCGGTGGGTTGATGGCCAAGGTGGACTTCAAATCACTGACTTTGCCGGTCACAGCTCAGCCACTGCAGCACCATCTCTTCCTCTTGCCTTCTGTCACACCAGCTATTGCCAAAGAATCCCTAACTCTGTGAAAATGTGAACGTTGCCATGATAACCTATTATGCAGACCAGGTGATTTTACACACATCTGTGTGCCATTTAATCTGTGAGTGGAAGATTTCGGTATGCTTTGCACAGAACTGACAAAGGGAGGGAAAGTACAGGATTTTGTTCAGAGTGTAGATTTAAGCCAGTTTCGGACACAGCCACTTTCAGGTGAGCCTGCTGAGAGGACCTAAGGGAAGTATAGCATTTTGAGTGATACTGGGAAGAGGGGGATGTTGGCTACAGACTCCTTTCTCCCCCTCCCCTCCCCAATTATTCCTGTCCGGTACCAGCTGGATCACACTGAAGCTTCCTGTGCTGATACAGTCTTGTTTGGTGCTTCCGAGTGAGGAGATTGCAAAGTGAACAGCAAATAGCCTCATTCTCCCGCCTGCCTTTCTCTGGCTCTGGATTCACACATATTGCTGGAGAGTCAACGAGAAATAGGGTGGGTGGCAACTGGCTTCACCAGTATTATTTATGAGCTCCCACTTCAAAAGTTTCTACTACTTGCCCTTCCCGCAATCCCTGCCAGCATCTCCTGCAGCTGAGAGATCCCCAGCAATAAAAGCACGGCAGTCCTAGAAGTCCTGTAATCCTGCAATTTTTGTTGTCTAATGATCTCCTTTGTTTCCCACGCAGCGTCCTTTCCTCCAGGCGCTATTACTTTGAGCTCCTCCACAAGCAGGATGACCGTGGATCAGACCACGTGGAAGTTGGTGTAAGTAAATCCTTTTGGACTGTTTCCCCCTTCAGGTACAGTCAACCAGTAGGAAAATTAAACAGGGTTTGAAAATTAGAAAGCACCTCTGGCCTTCTGTTTTCTGGTCTCTGACTAAAAAAATCTTGCCAGCAAATAAATCTTCCATGTCCATCAAAGAACCCTTTAGAGCCAAGCAGGCATTTTCAGCAGACATTCGCCCGTGGACCCTTATTAATGCAAGCCTCGTTTGCAGGTTCCCAGATAAGAAAACGGTATCTGGCCATGGCCATGGGGTGCACCAAAGGTCCATGTTAGTCAGATAAACCAAGTAGAAGGAAATGTGTGCTTTTTTCTTAACCTCCTTAATCAGTTTTACAATAAAGCAGAGGAGAGAGAGAGAGAGAGAGATTGGTCCCCAGGCCCTTTTGCTCTTGCTGCGGAGCTTGAGAATGTCTTTTCTCCTTAAAATTAATTGTGTCCTTCTCTGGGGAAAAGAGCCAGAGAGAATGTGAGCAGGATTTCCTAGCTGGTAATTTCTTAAACTCTTTTATTCTCAAGATAAAATGTCTCCCATCTCCTAGAAACTTTAAAATAGCCTAATTTCCATGCCTCTCAGTGGGGCTGTGTTCCCTTTACAGAAGCCTTTGCTGCACTGCAGGCTGCTGGAGGTGAAATATTAGTCTTTTTAAAGAGGCTCCATTCATCCCACTTCTAAATTAAAAGGAAGAAGAGCTGCTCAGTGTAAATGCTCTCCCCTCCCAATGGTTGCCTGTCCCTGCTGAGAAGTCTCTGCCAAAAGATTCTAGGTCACCCGAGCAGGTGTAACACCCAGAGCACAGGAAATATGAAAAATGCTGCATGGGCTTATTGTTGCTTTAAGATAATCTGCGCCAATCACTTGACTGCTCTGAGGGGTAAGAAGCACATATGCATGCAAGGTTGTTCTCCCTGCTCATCAGCTACTTAGCATGTCTGTGTAAATACTAAATTTGCAGAATGAACAGCATATGGGCCTGTCTAAAAGCAGGCGTGTAAAATAGATAGATGACACATTAATGTTTTTTGTTGCTTTGCACGATGTCCAGAAGCTTGTCAGTCATCACAGAGGCCCTCCCAGCATCCAGATTAACATTTATAAGTGTCCAGTCTGCAGTGAGAGAAAAAGCAGTCGTCTTTATTACAAACCCAAAGTGGCTGGTCCTGCTTTGTGTTCAGACATTTCAAATTGTAACATAGCAACACCATAGCTCAGCCCAGATATAAAAATACTAGCAGTGGGACTGAAGAGCAGCTCTTTGACTGTCTTCTGCTAAAATCCTGATTATATTCCTCACAAGGATGGCATGTAAGCTCTCTTTCTCTCACTCTTTTAGGGTACGTACAGACCCTTATAATTTTAGTAGAAGTGCATAATTTTGTTAAATGCAACTTGTTTTCTCCTAGTCAAGCTTAGTGGAAACTTGTTCTTTGTGTTGGCAGCAGAAGCTGGCTATGCAGAGCTCTGATTGGCTAGAGCCAGTGACATTATGCGACCACCTTCCCATACCCAGAGTAGTTTTTCAAGTATTTTAATGAAATAACAAAAACTAAAACAATACACATTGAATTCAAGAAGCATGCATGCATTTCTTTGAGGGGTGGGAAGGTGGACAGTTGCATGAGCATCAGAGGAAGGCCAGTACAATCAATTGAATCAGTATTCGGTTTTCTGATTAGAATACCATTCTGAAAGCAAGAGAAAGCCAGGTTCACCCTTCTGGTGGAAAATGTGCTGCAACTCCTGTTCTTTTTAGGAAAAAGGGTTCTGCTAAAAGTCAAAGAGCACGCAGACATCACCCAAATGATTTGGAATGGTGGGGTTGTCTTCTGCAAGGTCTGTGCACTTGGCACATGGATTTCCATGTAGCTGGGAACGTGCTGAAAACAAACCAGCTTACAGAAATAATGCTGTTGCTCTCGCACCCTCAAGGGACAAAGGTTCACCAAATGTAATGTGTTGGGCAGAGGAGGAGCCATTCATAACAGCAATGTCACAGGCACTATCCAGTAGGTAGCTGTGACACTTGGGCAGCCGTGTCCCACACATGCACTCACTCCTCATTTTTTCCAGTAATAAAATGTTGCAGCCTAGGTGCTCAGAAAATACAGTATCAAAAGCGCTGTAACAAAAGCACTAATAAGTGAAAAGACAGTGGGTTCCTGGCAACAGCTGAGTAACAGCTGTTCAAGTTGTTTGCAAGTTTAAACAATAACTGAAAAGACTGTTGTCTGGAAATTTGCCAGGCCGATTCAACAGAAGTGCCCACTCTTGCATTATCAGTGCCAGGATGTGGCCGGGCCTTTTTTGTTTCGCTTGCTGCTGCTACTGCTATTAAAATGCAAAAGGAAGCTGTAATGATTTCATATTCCTTTATAATCACACCTGTATTACAAAGGCCAGAAGCTGCACCAGAAGACATACAGCTAGTAGGGAGAACTTTGAATTGTGGGCTGTATCTTGCCCCCTTTTTCTTCTTTTACTTCTAGACGTGGAGCAGATCTGCCTAATCAAGCTACCAGCTCTAGGGTGCTTCCAGATTAACCTTTTATTGTGCAATCATCCTGCCTCAAACACATACTTTTACAGTGAGGGTGGGCAGACAATGCCATCTTCCACTTGTAACCCTCCTGTATTTTCCCATCACTTCCCCCACCTTTTTCTTTCCACAAAACAATCCGTAAAAGGGAGAAAGATGAAATAGTTGCACAATGTAGTTTGATCAGGAGCACTCGGAGCTTTCCCTCTGGAAGCACCCTGTGTGTTGGGTCCAGACCAATAATGTCCAAGAACAACAGGTTGGGAGTGGAACAGACGCTTCCTTCATGCAGCTAATTCTTCCAAGGAATTACTTAGGAGAACAGATGAAGAGCCACGGGGGGGGGGGGGGGGGGGACATTCGCCATTGTGAATTGACAATGAGTGGGACATTTCACAACCATCTTCTGGACCCTCCTACATTCCTCCCTGTTCACATTCCTGGCAGCTGCTCTTCCAAAGCTTCCTATCCCCACATGCACGGGCACACAAATATATGCACGTTGGTTGACTTACTGCTCTCCTGTCTCTTTCAGTGGCGGGTTTTTCTTCCCAGCTTCAAGTTCGAGGTGATCGATTCCCTCTACGTCTCACTCTATACAGGTAAATTCTTTCCTTGAGGCTTTGGAGCCTTACACAAGTCCTCCCTCATCCCAGCAGGTTGGACTGTAGTGTATGTGGTTGAAGTATGTGTGAAGGAAATAAAGAGCAAGCATGGTAAGGAGCCATCTGTGTTCATAGCCTGCAAGATCCAGCACCATTGATTTGTCTTGCCTGCATTGGGCCCTCTTTTTTCATACCAAGGAGCACCAGTGTGCCAGGCAACAGGCTCACATTTTTAGCATAATGTGTTTTGAGAAGTGTGCCTTGCCACCAGTGGGATAGTAGTACCAAACACACACACACACTCAAAATCCCTTGCCTCAGAAATGAGGAGATCTACCACACCCACTACTTCCTATGACCTATTAAAATAACCAGGAAGCCAGCATAACTGTGTTGCAGCCTGATTAAGAAACTCCTCTCTAGTTATGCTTGCCAAGTGTGCTAACCTGAGCTTTTGGCATTTAGTATTTTCGTGGTATAACTATTGTGAGTGTGTGTGTTTAAATTTAATTGATATATAGATCTAGATATGTGCTGGTGGTTCTTTTTTTTTACTGTTTTTTTTAATTTGATGAGCCTTGCTCCTTGCTGGTTTTATTACTGCTTGATTTGATTAGCTTATTTTTTGTTTGTTTTCAGTGCTGCTTCAATTTTATGCTCTCTAGCCTTTTATTCTTTTAATCATGGAACTTCTGTGGTTCTATTATTATTATTATTATTATTATTATTATTTTATAACGTCTATTTATGGAATATATAAGCTGTGTTGAAGGCCACTCTTGTAAAAAGATGGGGTAGAAATCCTTCAGATGCATTCATTTCATTAAATAAACTCCCCCTCACAGAGTGTTTTCAGGGCTCTCCCAGCTGCCTTGACTGGCTTCCTCCTTCCCCAGACATTGCCCTCAGATCACCTCACCAGCTGCCTGCTGTCTCTCTGTAAGAGGGAGAACTGGGCCAGCCTGGCAGTTGCCACTCCTGGGCTTTGCTGGGGGTGCCACCCTGCCACAATTCTCTGACCACAAGTCCCTCTGAAGGATGTGGCTATCAGCTTGATAAATTTGTAGCATCCTAGGACATTCCCTGTCTCACAGGCATAGAGCGAGCTGTTACTATCCATATTGAGGGTGTATTTTGGCTTTTCTGAACAGAATTAGGTAGGTGCAGAGGCACCAGGGTGTATTTATTTGCATTCTATCTACAACCAGGGTGAATAAAGCTGCAGTCCTGTGCACACTTACTTGGGACTAAGCCTCACTAAACACAGTGGGAATTAATTGTGGATAAACACATATAAGACTGGGGTGTAAGTGTACTTTGTTTTATTTCTTTTGAAAGAAAAAGGGGCAATATCCAATTTGATGCTGGTGCTAACATAAGTTATGTTGTGCTAGCGTAAGCGACCTCTAGCCAATGCCAAAAGGACACCTGTCATGCCAGCAAGCACTATCAGCATTCTGCTGGAAGTCGCTTGTGCTGGCACAACATAATTTCTGTTAGCACTATAGCCGAATAGGATATTATCCATAGAATAGAAATTCTCTTGAAGTCATTTAGTCTAACACCCCTTATGCTGGAGCTTCTTTTTTTGACAACCTTTGACAACTCAGCCCAGAATGTTCATGTTATTGTGGGGCATGAGCAAAGAGCTGGGCCGTTGCTCCATGCTTATAGGGTGGGGGATACACTTGATAAAAAAATAATAATGCCAGGTGGATCAAGCAACTGAGCTATGAAAGGCAGGCAGCCATGGCCTTTGCAAAAAGGAAAACAAAAACAAAGAGGTAAAAATAAAATAGCATGTAGTCGTGACCCTTCGCGAAAAGGCAGTGGGGGGTTAGGAGTCTGTGTGTGTGTGCGTGTGCGTGTGTGTGTGTATGTGTGTAGACTTTCCTGGGCAGTTTTTGTCGGTGCCCTGTGTAAGCAGTCGCCGTGCTCTTCCTCTCCCAAGGGCTCCCACTGCCCTTTCTCCTTGAGTCTTCCTTCGTCTCAGAGCAAAGAGGAAGAGGCCGGCACAAAAGCACCCCTGGCAAAGGCCCATGAGCTGGTGTCCCAAAGCTGAGTTATGAAGACCTGTCTTGTAAGCAGGGATGGATAGTGTCGGGTTTAATTAAATCCATAGATCTTATACTTCCTTCCTCATAACCTGGCCTGGCAGCAGGAGGCACTTGATGAATAGATCCCTGCCTGGCACTCAATACACAAGGCGCCTGTAATTAAGTATCCCATGGAAGGTGGAGATAAGGTGGAGGGGTTGGACAAGGCAGTCTCTTCCATGCAGCCACACGAGGACTCGATTGGCACGAGAAGGATAGTGGCAATTGGGATATTGACAGAAGTGCCTGCAAGATAGATGGGCTGCGGGACGGTATTTCCTTCTGGATCCATCAGTCGTAGCGAGTTTTTCCCCCTACCCTCTGATTTGCTGCTTGCACCCCAGAAGGAGTGATTTTCTCGTTATCTCACTCTCTGCCCGCGATTCTTTTCTGTGCTGAGCGACAGTTATTAAGGGGGAATAATTGCAGTTGGAGTTGCAAGAGACCATGTCACCTTTTGAGGGAAGGCTAAAAGTTGATCTCTTAGCACTTAATATATTTTCATCCACTGCACAGATAATCATCAACGCAATCCTCAACATATGATAATTCTTCAATATCAAAAGGGACTCTTAAAATGTGTCCCACAAATGCATAGATGGGTTTCACACTGATGCATGCAGCTAGCCCGTGCAATCTATATTGCAGCTCAGTCGTACATCGGCTGCATGCAATATTTTATTTTATTTATTTTACACCACTTATATTCCACTTTTCAAAAGTAATTGATGAAGAAATTTAGGTATAAAAGCAGCATAATGCAACAATTAAGAGCAAATTATATTCGGAAAATGTAGCGGAGGTAATGGTCAATGATGGTATTACAGAACAATTGTTGCTAGCCCAAGGAACTAGGCAAGGTTGTCCTCTTTCCCCAATTTTATTTGCAATGGTTATAGAGCTTTTGGCGAATGCAATTAGAGAAGATATTACTATAAAGGGGATAGGGAAAAAATAAGAAATTAAAATAAGTTTATTTGCAGACAATACATTACTTTCAATTCAAGAACCGATTGAAAAGATGGGGAGACTACAGCATTATCTGGAGGAGTTTGGAGAGATGACGGGATTACAAATAAACTGGCCCAAATCAGAGATGATGATGTTTAATTACAAAGAAGAAGGGAAGCAAGAACAAGTTAAAAGGGAAATGAATATTAAATTAAAGGAAAAATAAAATATTTAGGAATATATATAACAGAGAATTTGGATAAATTGGAAGAGGAAAACTATAATAGATTAAGGCAGGAGGTTAAAAAGAAATTGGAGGAATACCAGAAGATAAAACTTTCATGGTTTGGTAGAATAGCATTATTAAAAATGAAAATATTACCTAAAATTAATTTCTTATTTAGGATGTTGCCAATTAAAATATCAGAAACAGAGTTGAAGAAATGGCAAACAATGTTTAATAATTTTAGTAATGGAGATAAGAAAGCTAGAATAAATAAGAAAATGTGGTATAAACAACAGGGAACAGGAGGGTTAGGCCTTCCTAATTTGAAGGGATATTATTTGGCTAACCAATTAAGATATGTAGTGGAAGGTATTCTAGGTTTGGGAGAAAAATGTTGGTTAGAATTGGAATCCAAAGAAGTAGAAATGTAAATGGAAAATATATACTTTAATAAAATTAATAAGAAATTTTTACAAAGAGTTAGGAATCCAATATTGAAGAATATTTTGGAGATTTGGGCTAAGAATAAGATTAAATTAATACCCGCCGTCACCCATTAACTCCGGTAGAGATGATGGACAGCTTCCCAGAAAATCTAAAAGAAGTAATGGGGAAAATATTAAGAAAACAAAACATAAATAGATTAGAAGGAGTGATAAAGATGGATAATTTAAATCAAATAAAAGAAACATTAAGGGAAGAGAAAGTTTCATGGATTAATTGTATGCAGTTGGAACAGTGGATAAAGAAGTGGGTAAAAGAAAATAAAAAATGTAGAGAATATACGATATTTGAAAAAAATGATAACACAAAGACGAGAGAAGGAACAAAATATGGTATTAAAAGGTATAACAAGTGAAATTTATAAAATATTGATGGTAAAAGAACAAGGGGATGGTTGCAAATTGGGGTGGGAAAATGACATGAAAATTTTAATAAGTAATCAGAATTGGGCGAAGTTATGGGGAGCAAGGAATTTGAAAACTTTATCAGTAAGGATAAAAGAAAATTATTACAAATTAATATGGCGATGGTATTTAACACCAATTAGATTGAATCAAATAGATAAAAAATATTCGGTATTATGTTGGAGAGGATGTCAACAAACTGGCATGTATGTTCATATGTGGTGGTCATGTAAATATATACAAAAGTTTTGGCAAATGGTATATAAAGAGATAAAAGAGATAACGGGAATTGATTTGGAGTCATCCCCAAAGATTGCGTTATTATCAATATATGAAGGGATGAAATGTAATCAGAATACTAAGGATTTAATTACTATGTTACTAACTGCAGCAAGATTAATAATAGCAAGGAAATGGGAGATGAAGGATAACTATTAAATGGTTGAGTGGTATAAAGAGGTATGGGATATTGCTATTAATGACAAACTAACATGTAATACTAAAGTAGAAAAGGGAATATGTAATAGAAATGAATTTGAAAATATATGGAAATTATTTTTAGAGCATGTATTGTTGAGAGGGAAAGGACACAAACCTGTGCAAGAAGTATCACAATTTTGGAAAATGTAATGAAGAAGAATTGGTCCTGGTGAGGGGTGCACTTGGTGTATAAAGAATGGAAAAGAATGGTATAATTGTAGTTAAGAGCTGAAATAAAAAAAAAAAATTTTTTTAAAAGAGCAAATTACAAACAACCAGAATTAGAATCGGTCCAGCGGCAAGTTTATCAACCAACAACAAGTTCAGAGATTAGATGGATGAGATTCAGATTTTGTTAGCTTTCCAAGAAGAATCAATCATGAGGTTGAACGTGCCTGTTAGGGGAGGGCATTCCACATTATTGAGGCAACCCCTGAGAAGGAGCAGCTCCTAATAGTTGCCAGTCTTGCATCACTAAAAGATGGAACCATAAGTAGAGCTTTTCCCAGCAGATCTTTTAGCTTGGAGCAGGGTTCTCCAAATAGATGTAGAAGATGTTCTCTGAGTTACTTCAAACCTAAGCCAATTAGAGGTGGGCAACTTTGGTGGGCTGGGATGCTGCATTACACCCTGGAACTCACCACAACCTCCACACACACACAGCCCGCCGCTATCAGAAGTAGCTGCATAGCTGGATTCCAAGCACTTCTGCTGGAAAACAAGGCGTCTAGGGAGCGTGCACCTTGCTTCCCAGCAGAGTCACAATTTCTCTGCAAAATCGCGCCCCTCCAGCCAACCAAACAGTTGTTTGGCAGGCAGAGGATAGTGTGATTCAGCTGGGAAACCAGGTACATGCACGCCCACCCCACCCACCTTGTTTTCCAGCAGCAGCACTGGGAATCTAGTGGCGGGGGAGCAGGAGGAGACCCTGTGATCTAGTCTTTTCTGTTTTTCCTTATCCCAGTTTTACCTGTCCATTCTCTTGCCTCCTTGCCTTTCCACCACAGCTCAATCCTTTATTTTCTTTGCAAAGAAAGAAAAAGTTACTTTCTGGATTCTAGAAATCCCAAGATGATTTGCAAAGTTTCAGTCATCAAGTCTAAGCACTGTTCAGCATATCTGAAATCCCCCCTTTTAAAGATATATAGATATATAGGTGTAGTTATAGATATAGTTGTAGATATATAATTGCTATCTCCAGCCTTGGGCAGCAAGCCACCAATGTATGTAACATCTGCATGTTTTAGCAAAACAAATATGTTGATAGTCACATGGGTTTCCCTTGGGAACATTAGCAGCATGATTGGAGCACAGATCATAGGACATGCACCATGGTTACTACCATGTTGCACTTTCCCTAACATGGGTCAGTGTGGTTTGGGGATGACTCTCTGTACAGCTGGCTTACATTTGCCAGGGCAAGGGACAACCTGTCTTACTATGCCACATATTTCCTGAAGGGATGGATGAAACCAACTGTGGCCAGACCATAGCTAGATTGGTCCTGCATGATGGGTGCAAAGAACTCACCGGAATGCAAATGGCTCAGGCAGCTGCTATTAAGATTCCTTACAGCAGCCTTCCTCAACCTGCTGCCCTCCATATGTGTTGGACTACAACTCCCATAATCCCCAGACAGTTGGTTGGGGAATTCTGCCCCAGAGAAAATCTCCCACATAAAGAGTGAATAGCTTCTCTATGAACTTTTCATGCAAAAATGAAAATTTCATCCTTAGCAATTCCCAGATGAGGCCTGGTTCCTCTTCTATTTTCATTACTTAAAATGTATTAATTTCTCCTTTAAAAAAAAGAATGCACATGCATTGAGTCAACATAAAATGATAATAAAACGTAATGATAATCATTGATCAGCCATGGAATATACTGAAGCATTATTTTTGTTGGTCTATTTATATTCTGCTTAATTCAATTCATTCAAAATCCTCCCAAGTCTAATTAATTCACATGTCACAACAATATAACAAAAGTGTTCTTTCCAATACCTTACATCATTGTTGGTATTTCTCCTGTGATATTTTCTTGGAATCTTATCCTGTTCTAAAATCTAATAAAGGATTTCCATTTTTTTTCCCGGTAATGAGAAGCTCTTCTTCTAAGACCCATGATTGAAAGTGCATTCATTTATTCACTAATGTTACTTGCCAAGTTCTTTGCCTAGCATGCAGTGGCATTACTCTTCTCACAAACCTCCTTGATTGCTTCATCTTGAATTTCTACCAATTCAGGTACATTTCCTCCCTCGTCACGTTGGGAAGAAGGGCCTCCAGTCAAGTTGGAATTAGAATTGAGCGGGCTCAGTTGTTGACATGGGAGACTGAGTGCTGAAGCTGCCTTTTGCTTTGCTGTAGCTGTATCAGCTCCACGGTGACAGGAGTGAAAACCTATGCTGTCAGTGAGCTAAGCGGATGTGACTAGACACGTTTTATAAATAAGGTTGAGGTGGTCTTTGAGGTTGTCTTTTTGGTGCTTCAAAACACAAAGGCTTTGCTCTCATGTTATAGCATCAAGGTTCTTGTATCACACCCTTTATGTTTGTGTCATTAAGTGCTCGTGTGATATTGCCTAGCAGATTTTAGGGCAAATGCCCCAAAGAGGAAAAGCAAAATAAGTATTTTTTATATTTGTGTTCTGTTTACTCCAGGCTGCCTGGGAAAGGGGTGGAGAGATATTAAGCATTATTGAAAGCTTCTATTACAGCCTTCAACCTGGGGAAATTAAGAGACTGGGGTTGCTTTCATTGTGTTAAAAGCATCTTTTCTCACACATTAGCTAGGAAAGCTTTAATCACAGCAAGAGGTGAATGCTTTCAGAATTGTTGTTCCAGTTTATTGTGATGCTTATTTGGTTTTTTTTTTATTATTTATTTAGCGTTGTGCCACAAAGGCTGAAGTAACTTGCAAGTAACTTATTATTAGCAGCCTTGGAACAACATTGATGAAAAAGAAGAAGGAGCAAACATTTGCAGAAACAAGCAAGGAGATGCTTTAACCAGATTGTGTTGGCTTTGATAGGACCTGCTTGGCAGTCTTTTGACTCCTGAGCCTACCCATCCATTGGCTTTTGTGTCTCCAACATCCCACTGTCAGTAATGAGGCAACCCACCTTCAACCCTCTCACATTCCCAGGGGTGAATGAGTTGGTCTCCTTCCAGTCTGTGTCACTTTTTGCATGCGTTCATCTACTGTTGCACTCCATACTGCTTTCGCCTTAATCTGATATTTTCATTTTAATCTGCAGAAATATTTACATCAAATTCAAAAAAATATATAATGTATTTTACTTCAAACTGCTCATTCAATTTCTAAATGTATTCTGTCTCAAAAGCTCTGGTCAAGCTGGTTTATGTCAGCAGAGTCCTTTTGTCTATAATGGACAGAGGCAGATGTCATCTTTCAGGCTTTGTTAGCTAAGAATGCACTGAATTTCCCCTTTCTGCCTGGCTCTTTTTATGCAAAAGCACAATAGTAGAACCAGCTCCGATTTTGGTGAGGCTGTGAATCTATTCGGCGTTTCAGTCAGAAACAGATGGAACTCTAAAGGAGCTGAAATCAAGCCCCCCAAAATAGGTTCAGCACATTGGATAGCTTTTTTAGAGATCTGTCTAGTTCTGACGGAAACCTAGAATGGATTCGCAGCCCGCCGAAATCGGATCCACCAGCCTCCAGTGAGTAAAGAGGATCAATCTCAATGTGAACACAAGATAGAAAAGTTTTGTTCCTAAAATAGTTGTGATAACTGCCAGGAAAAGTGGGCATCTACTATTTTTATTAAACATTGGATTAGTATCATTTAGAAGAGAGTCTGCTGAAGATGGCCCAGGGGGAGCTGGTTTTAAAGCTGGGAGCTGGTCTTGACCAACTAGGGACATGATGAACGACCTTACGTCACCTTCTCTCCAAGTACTTCTGACCTAATGTTCCATGCTTGCAGAGATATATTTTTAAAATAAATCAAGACTCTGCATGGAAAGGCTATGTGTCGATTGTTTATTCACACAATGTTTCTGTCCCTGCTTCCATGAACAGAAGGTCCCTGAGGGGCCTTTTTGAGATGTTTCCATTTTCTGAAGCAATATTCTTCTGCATAGAGCTGCTCACGTGTTTGCGTGAACAAGTTCATTCATGAGCCCAGAGCACTATGTAGGAAGCAGAGATCAGGTTTTGTTCTCCATCTGTAAAATGGGAAGTAGCGTAGACTCCTTGACAAAGGCTGTCATGAGAATAATAGATAGGTAAGGCTTTATACCACTTGGCCTATATATTCTTGCCTTCCTGCACTGAACAGTCAGAAATGCCTTAATCAGTTCTCTGGCCAGATCGTTTAGTAACAGCAGCTTTTTGAAACCATTGTTTCTACAAAGGTGGTTCTCTGAAGGCATTTTTCATGCTCTTTGTTGCAAGGACAACCACGTGTGCCTCTATTCCTGGAGAGTTGAGGCGAGCCAGTGTTTTAAACACAAGCTGTCTTAGCACCAGAGAACCGCAAGCTGGTGAGCACCACTGTCCTTAGTGATGGGTGCATCACTAAGGCCATGCACAGACTCTGGGTGACACAAAGAAAGGATGTTAATATCGTAATTCCTCTCCCACCTCCCAGGCTGTGTGAGCAAACCGTTGCTCTTTCAGTAGAATGATACACAGTGCAATTAACTTCCCCAGTGTGTGCTATATAGTTTCCTCTTTCTCTTTTCTCTTTTTGTTTTTAAATAAGCTTGGTTTATTTATTGGTCAAACAAAGAACCAGACCACAATCCAGAGGGTTCAGTATGACTGTGTATCTGTCCATCTCCCTGGCTTTGCAATATGAGGCAACGGTTTGAGCCTGGGCTGTCCTTTGCCCTGCCCAGATGTGAATCTCCCAGCAGTTTTCACAGAGAGAGAGAGAGAGAGAGAGAACCAGAGAACCAAGTTGCCAAGATGACTGTTCGCTGTGCTGGCTACAACCCTGCATCACTTGTTCAGGAGGAATCACAATTGCATTAGGTGCTGACAGTTGCTTCCAGATAGGCAGTTTTCCATCTGAACTCCTTCAGACCATGACACAAGGGAATGGTGTTGCCTGCTCTGCACGCCATAATCAATCAGTGTTTAGCACTCCACTGCTGGGGGAGGGAGGCGATTTTTCCCCAAACTAAAAGTTGTGTCTCATTAAAGATGCCCAAACTCTTCCATAACAGAATTGTCAGAAGTCCCATGGTGTCCCATCTTCCTGGTCATTGTCCCGACCTTCCTCCTTCATTCTGTTTTTAGGCAGAAAGGTGGAACCTAAGATAAATTAACTCAAGGAACTTAACAGAAGGAAAGTTTTCTATCCCCTCTTCTCCCCACCCCCAAGCTACCTGCATCCCCTGAAAATGTACCTGGAGATTCAGGGGCCCTCATGAACAGCAATCTGTTGGAGTTGCTTTAGTTCTAGATTTCCTCAGCAGGGGGTTGGACCAGATGGCCATATCTAGGACAGTCATGGTCAACATGACCTCCTCCAATACCATGAGTCTAATGTGAGATGGAGCATAAGTATAAGGGGTGGAGAGATTGTCCAAAACAGTGCAGGAATCCTGAAATGAAATAACTTAGGGCACAATCCTATGCATGTTTAGATAGAAAAAAGCCATACAACTCCCAGCATTCCCCAACCAGCATGGCTGGCTGGGGTATGCCTGGAATTGTAGGACTTTTTTGGTCTAAACATGTATAGGATTGCGCCCTTAAGGGTGTTCATGAAAATAAAGTGTCCTGTCTCCTCTCCTCTGCAGCCAAGCAGTGTTGGGGATGATCCCCATGACCTTCGGAGAGGCTTTTCAGGGCTGCAGATGGTTGCAGGGGGGAGGAAGGGAGGAAACATTCCTTCCATGAACTTCCTTTAGATAACCTACCTTAGAATCTAATCTGAAGTCTTTAAAGAAATACTTGAATGTGCGCTATTAGACGCAGTCATCACAGATACCTTGCTAGTGTCACAATCTCAGAACCCAGTTGTTTTACAGTCCCATCTCATGGTGCATGTCATTCCTCCCCCCCCCTTTTTTTTTTTTGGCAGATTGCATTGAATTGGAAGTGCGTGTGGGGAGGTATGGAAATAAAAATGAAGTATCACCAGAGCGTTGATCAAGATGTAACCTGAGTTGCATTTTGAAAATTGACTAGTTGTTAATTAACTTACTATCCCTCTTAGGGAAATTCTGTTTCTCTAAATGCACAGCATGTCTCCTTGCCTTACACACCAGTCTAGCTCCCATTTTTCTAGGTAATCAGTCATTATGGTAGTTCTGATGTGCCTGTAGATTGCATGGCTTACTAGTTTTGAAAGACTTTGACAGGCTAGAACTCAGTACCATCTTCCTGTATGACAGCTGGGGCTTGTCTATATGCCCTGGTTAGCCCGTGGTGGCTGCAACATGGTGCTGCATTATGCATATGATGCAACCACCAACTCACAGCCATCACGGCTTTCCCCCCAAACCTGCACTTTTTAAAAGTTGCTGACTTATTGTGACTTTTTCCTTTGTGCCGAGGTCACCACCTTCTTTCCTCCATCTGTTGGTGGTGACCTTGCTTCAGGTTGAAGCTGGGGGCGTTCCAGGCATAGGTTGTGGGATGTGTGGGAAGGCCGGGCAGAGAGCGGGGGGCAGGCTGGACGAGCCAAGTCATGCCGTGGCTTTTTCAGCCAAAAAGCCCATGCTTCCTCCTGCCATGGAGATTTGCCGTTCCCACCCCACAAGGGTTTTGAGGGAACGAGCGGCCAAAGCATCGTCATCAAGTCACCCTCCTGAAATCTGCATTGCCACAGATCTGTTTGTGTAATTGGGGTACTGATGGGCGGTTCCCATGAGTGCTTTATCTGGGCTGTCCATTATAACTACAGCTGTAGAGCCTTTGGCCAGCTCCCTTTTTTGTGGTCCAGCTCTGACGTGTCAGGTGTTACCCACTCCCCCTACCCCACTTATTAGGATTGAGTGGGAAGCAGATGAGAGATAGCCATGGACGGCAGCACTTCTAATTTCTTACACTTCTGTGCTCGCCTTGCTTCAGTTACCTAGTACTGATCTGTGAAAACAGACAGCCTCATCTAATAAACATGACATTGGAGGCAGCCAGCGCTTAATTGATATGGCATTTTGTTCCTCCCAGACACCGATGATGTCGTTCCTGGCAGCCTTACAGGTTGGGGGGGGGGGAGTAGAGGGGAGGAGGAGCTGTGCTTTGCCTTTCTGAGCACTTACATCCCAGGATAAATTATTCCTTGCTTTGTTTTCTGTTTGTTCAGAAGATCAAATATTTTCAAAGTAACCCTGGTGGAGTATTTATAAGTAGGTGAACGAGAGCCCAAGTGCATGGCAAGATGTGAGGCATCTGTGAAGATCTGTGAACTGCCAGGCCTGGTATAGCATTAGCAGCTTTGAATGTTGCTTGGTAAAGTGTCTGTGATGATATAAGGGACACAGCAGGTGCAGGGTCCTCTTGGGCAATGGAGGGTGCAAATTCCCTCTGGAGCAGAGGCAAGATTGGGAGGCCAGGTAGAGATTTCGTGCCATTTCTGAACGTTGTGTAGCCTGTGCTTGAAGGGTCCCTGCATGGAGCATGGAGTGGCCCTGATACGGCTAGATAACATGAGGCTTTGTATCTTAGAAGTATCATAACTATTCAGCCCCAGGCTTGGCTCCTGGGAGAAGCTAGGTGCCTAATCCAAAACACAGTCACAGTCATGCTTCCAAAAATCAGGTGTTCATCTTGAAGAATAGGCCAATTAAAACTGGGGTCTGGCCGCATACATAGATAGTGCATGTATGTGTGTGCACATGTGCGCACGCACATGACCACTACCACCCCAAGCTCTAGGGTATTGGAGAGGGAGGAAGCCATGGATGAGAAAGGGCAAGGAGAATCAAGCCAAAGTCTGGAATGCCACCAGGCCAGATCGTGATTACTCAGATGGGAAAAGCCTGCCAGAGAAGGAAGTTAACAGGGAACATGGGAAGTGGAGAACCTGCTAGGGATAGAGGCCATTAATCATCCTTGAGAGATTGCAGGATAGGTAAGCTGCTGCCATGAGGGTGCTAGGAGTCTTCCCAGGAGGTACTTCCTTGTTCAATACCTATATCTGACTTATGTGGGAAATCCAGGAGACATGGGCTGCATGGGCCTTTGCAAAAGTCCAGGACTTCTGGCATATGATTGATTGATTGATTACATTTATATCCTGCCTTTTCTTCTCCAAAGAACCCAAGGCGGTGTACATAATCCTCCTGTCCATTTTATCCTCACAACAACAGCCCTGCAAGGTAGGTTGGGCTGAGAGCCTGTGTTTGGCCCAAAATCACCCAATGAGCTTCCATGGCCGAGTGGGGACTAAAACCTGGATCTCCCAATTCCCAGTCCAACACTTTAGCCACTACAACACCACACTCACCAACCACACCTCCTCTCTTCTTTCCTCTCTTCCCCTTTCAGATGAATCCAGTCTGAAAATGAATGAGGTGGAACATGTGCCTCAGTCTCTCGCCAGCCACACTGGCAGCTACCTCTGGGGTGCACGGAAGGAGGAGCATGGAGCAGATATGCTGAAGCCCGACCCTCGAGATATTTTTTTCCTTAGTAAGTAGGAGAGGGCCTTCTGGTATCGTTCTTTTGCTTGCCACTGGGGCATTTATGGTGAAGAAAGTGGGGTGGGGGGAAATCTCAAGCATATGTGATTCTGTCTGTATGAAGTTGCAGGTGTATTGGGTGTTTTTGTTCTTATGCAGATAAGTGATATTAGACTGGAGAAGAACCTTAGAATTTAGACCTCCCATCTTTCCTTATTCTTGCTCTCCTATCCCATATTCTACATTGAAGTGTCTACAGAGATCGGGATGGAGCAAGTTTGTTAGGAAGCAACTTGGCCCAGGCTGAATCTACACTGCTGCTTTATAGTGGTATTGAAGTGCACTGTTGGGGCCATGATACATATACACGAACCAGGATATAACACTATGAAAGTGGTATAAATGTGGTATACATTATGTGTCAGTGGGCCCCAACAGTTGTTAGTGCCCAAAATCAATACCGCTATAAAGCAGTAGTGTAGATCCTGCCTTTATATACTGCTTTTATACCACTTTCATAGTGCTATATCCTGCTTGGTGTGGATCCAAGAAAGAAACACACTTGATCACTGGAGAGCAGTTCTGCCCCCTTGCTTTCAAGATGACAAAAAAGAGTTGGCACTTGGAGGAGAGCGAGTAAATATTTTTGTCAGCAGCAATATGTTGAATGAAGCGGTCTTGCAGGATGTTTATACTCCATCTGAAAGCATTAAGTGGAATGATCACTTTTGTGTTGGCCCTTGAGATTTTGGGAAATGGAGACGGGGTGTCTATTCCTGCAAGACTGGATTATATTAGAGGCGGATCTAGCCTTGGAAGAAGGCTTTTTGGCCAAGAGAGTTTTAAATCTCCAGTAATTTTTAGCCACACGGTCATGGCCTCTTAGGGAGAATGTCGGCCACAATTTAGGTCAAAAGCAGAAGACCACCTTGAATGGCAGACCATACGGTCAAGGCCACCGGCAATACCTGCGGGTCTGTCTGTACTCTCCACTGACTCTAATCCAGATTGGGTGCCAAGAACAAGTCAACGTTTTGCAAATTAAAAGAAACCGTGTATATTTGCTTATTTGAAATAACATGTTCCACGAATTTTACTAGTTTGCACAATTTATTCTGGTTTGCTAGTGGTGGGGAGGAGAAAGAAGCTATTTTGGGCACCGATGCCCCCTACCCCACATCCCATTCTGCTCTCAATCTACGGAAATCTTAGGCCTGTTTCTCTCAAACAGCAGGTGAGGCAGTAAACTTCTGTCCAGACTGTATCACTTCATACTGCAGACAAGGGCTCACATGAATGCGTTCTCTTCCTCCATACAAAAAGAAATCCCTCCTCATAGAATGTTAGAAGCCAGGAAGAAGGGGGTGTAGAATGCGAGATAAATCTAGGGCAGGCGGTCAGCCAAGTTGAATTTGAGCAGACTCCGGAACCTTGCGTAGTCTGGGAAGGTCTCCTGGCTTGATCCTGTGGCTTCCTCTGACTTAACTGCCTTTATCTCAGCTCCCCAGATTGAGCCGTCTCATGTCGAGAATGTGTTGGTGCCCTGTGCTTACAGCCCCACATATGTGGTGAAGGACTTCCCCATTGCCCGCTATCAGGGCCTGCAATTTGTAAGTGTCCCATAGACTTTAGTGCCCCCCTTCTTTGTCCATGGAGAGGTATCTCCACTCTTTTTGACATCATTTGTCGCTATGCATCTGTCCAATGGAATGAAGAGACAAAGTCTCAAATATATATAGTTTTATTCCTTGAAGTAGCCTAAGGCATTTCAGCCCTGTATAGTTGATACAGGCCTTCTTCACAGGCTAAACCAAAAGCAGAAAGGGACAAAAACACATGGGCATATGTTTTAAAATAAAACATAGAAGTCAAAAATCATTATAATAATAATCACACTGTGATAATGCAAGGACAGTGATGGTGAACAGTTGTTTAAAAAGCACAGCAAACAAGATGCACTGCACCGATCTCCTGAAAAAACAGAAAGCATCTTTTAGCTAAAGTGTAGTTTAACATTTAATCATGTGACAAAACAGTTTGCAGGGGAGCATTAAAAATAATTGGCACATTATAGAGAACGTTAATGGTTGCCAAGAAATGCCTATGTTTCCTTCAAAAGAACAAGGAATATCAAGGACATCAAATAAGAAGTGATTTTAGGGAGTGTTAAGCAGATATGCTACAATGTCCAGCCAGGTGCTATGCCACCCACCAGACATCATCCATGTGGACATTGTGGATATTGTAAATACACTTGCAAGATGGCGGCATTCGAAGATCTGACTGACCTAAAAAAAATGCTTGAAACGATTTACCACTTGAACTACACATCATGAGATTTATGCTATCTGGTGCCCCTGTAACAAACTCTGTGGGAAAAATGACCAGAGCTCTTAAATTATGGGTAGGAGAGCATCTGTACAATATTAGAAATAAGAAGCAGGGCATCCCTTTAGTAGGACATTTTGTAGAGCAAAATCTCTCTGCATAAGATATTAGGTTTGGAGCTTTGCAAAGAACATTCTACAAATGACAGTAGAATCCTACTAAAAACAGAGAACTTGAATGGATTTTCATGTTGAAAACTCTGACCCCTTGGAGCCTTAATGAAGTAGGGTTTCTGCCTCTCGTAAAAGTCAGGACTTTTGAGATGCTCCCTAAGTATATAGTGCATGTCCAAAGGTAGGAGAACTTGAGTCCAATCAGTAACAAAAAGGATAAAGCTGAAATGTTTCCACATATACCAAGTGGCCCAAAAGTAGGTATACAGTTGTTTAGAATGTTGATGGGAGGGGGAGAGAATGTGTGAGGAGAAGATGTGTGGGTGGAGTCAGAATGACAGTTGGGAAGAGTGATAGGTGTGGTGAGTGAGGGGAGTGAGACCCAAAAGTAGGGACAGTTGTTTAGTTTTTTAGTTATTTTTTTTACTGATATTGTGAATGATGGCAGCGAACTTGAGTCAAGAACAAAGAAAGTGGATTCTAAAGCAGTACTGGAAGACTGAAAATGCTGAGCAAGTGCGCACAGCGTGGCAAGAAGCATCTGACACTCCTCCACCAACACGTCTGACAATTTATCGTCTTAGAGATAAATTTGAAGCAACAGGTGCAATGGCTAATGCACCAAAATCTGGACGTCCTGGGACGTCTATGACAGAGGAAAATGAGATGAGAGTCGCTCTGACATTTGTGAACAGTCCGAAAAAGTCCACACAACGTGCGTCTAAGCAACTATTCATACCTAAAATGTCCTTGCAACGCTTAATGCGTAAATTGAAATTGAAGTCGTACCGTCCAAGACTGTTACATGGTCTTCTGGAGGACGACCCAGACCGTCGGTTGCAATTCTGTGAGATGATGCGTAACCAGATCTCTAACGAACCAGACCTTCTTGATAAGATCATCTTGTCAGAAGAGGCTTCTTTCAAGTTGTCAGACCATGTGAACAGGCATAACTGTGTGTATTGGGCAGATGAAAATCCTCATTTGACTATCACATCTCAACTGAACCAGCCAGGCGTCACAGTATGGGGTGCATTGTCCAGCAAAGGTGTTGTAGGACCGGTTTTCTTCCATACAACTGTGGATAGTAACAATTACCTAAACATGTTACGCGACATGGTAGTGCCACAACTCAGAACCAGGGCTAACTTCGCCAAACTGCTCTTCCAACAAGATGGGGCACCTCCTCATTATGCTTCTGCAGTAAGGAACTATCTTGACAACACCTTTCCACAGCATTGGATCGGACAACGTGGCAGCATTGAATAGCCGCCGTGTTCACCCGACTTAACACCAGTAGACTTCTTTTTTGCGGGCATAGTAAAAAATAAGGTTTTTGAGAGGAATCCCCAGACATTGAACGAATTAAAAGAGTTCATCTCGTAAGCATTTATGGACATTGATGCAGACCAGAATTTGTGTCGTACTGTGTGTCGCAGTGTTCTGAACAGGTTCAAGGAATGTTGCAACGTTGATGGAATACATTTCAAGCACTTATGAGATTAAACAGTGTTAAACAAATGTAAATGTAATAAACAATGTAATGAAATGCAAATAAACTATACTGTATACCTAATGTAATAAAATGCAAACAAACTATACTGTATACCTACTTTTGGGCCACTTGGTATGTATATAAATTAATGCATGTCAAACATGTCACCAGTTGCATGATTCATCTTGGGGACATACTTTTTTCAGAGATCTCTACAAGCATTTTCAAAAATATTGAGTAAGCATACAAAGGCGTTACTACATTATAATGATTTTTAACTCATATATTTTATTTTAAAATGTACATTCATGTGTTTTCGTCCCTTTCTGCTTCTGAAAGGGCTGAAACACGTTGGCTACTTCAAGGAATATATATATATTCAACACCCTGAGGCTTTGTCTCTTCATTCCATTGGGTTATTTTGAATGTTCTCCAGCTTTGCGTGACCTTATGCATCTGTAAACTGGTACATAGTGGGGAGGGCATTATACCTGTAGTGTTCTGTAAACCAAATCCAAAAGGCATCATGGCTGGGTTCATGCTGGCCAGCTCCAATAGTCGAGATCAGAATGTGTTAGCAGGGATGGGAGAAATACTAGTGACCCAGGAAAGATGGAGAGGGGGCAACTCAGGTTGGAATAAAGGGCACAGGGACAAAAAAGGGGGAAAGGATGGGGAACTGCGCTGGGTGCCACCTGAGCACTAGAAATCTGTTTTGGTTTCTGTGCCTAAACAGGCACAGCATGCTGCAGTGGAAACTTGCTTCTGCTTATACATAGGCAGGTGTAATCCCCCAGTTGGGTGAGCTTGTGCACATGGGCCCTACTAGGATGTGCCCTAGGAAAGAGCCCCTGCACAATGTAACACATCCCTTCCCTCTTCCTCCTCCACCCTTTCTGTAGACACTGGAAAACATACCTACTTTGCTGTGACTCTTCTCACCAGGTTGCCCCTCCCACAGGTCTACCTCTCATTTGTTTACCCCAATGATTTCACCCGGCTCACGCACATGGAGACTGAGAACAAATGCTTCTACAGGGAGTCCCCGCTCTACCTGGAAAAGTAAGTGCAGAGCGAGAGGGCGATAAAGGAGGTGGCTGCCTTACTGCTAAGGGAACTGTAGTCCACCTGTCATGGCACTTGTGTTGGGATGCAGAGTCTGTCCTCTCCTGGCAGATGAAGTGTACACCTGAAATGCAAAATGTGGGTGTGACAAACAAGTATTTGGCCCTGGGCCCTTTGCTGTGTATGGCTGTAGAAGGGCAGGTGGCAAAGCTGATCTTCCGTCACATGGACAGACACTATTGTTTGGGGCTGGGGCTGGGAGAGCCATCCAGCCACATTTTACAGGGCTACCAACTAATCAACTTAGAGCAGGAGCTTTCAGTCATTGATGGATTAGAAATGGCAGGTGGGAAATGCCACTCTTGTTCCCTTGGCCCTCTTTCCCTTCCAAAGTATCCTTAGCGTTCCTAGCCAAATTTGTACAGCCACCCTGGATCTTGATCCTCTTCAGGAGATGTCAAAGCCAGGTGCAAATTCCTACTTGTGAGCTGTTCTGACTTGGGAGCCAGCTGTGTGGCACCAGCATCGAGTTCCTGCCTCTCCTCCACTTTCTGATCCCACTATATGTCATCCACGAGCATCTATAGCAAGCACAGCAAAGGCAGAATTTGTGGCCTCTGCTACTTGGGGGCTCTAAAGCTCAATTTCAACAATAGCCTCTATCCATCTGTGTCTGTGTGCACAGGTGTTTGATGAAGCAGACTGTGGACCACAAAAGCTTATGCCACAATATGTTCACTGGATGTTGTTGTTTTTACTGCAGCAGGCAATCCCTCTGGAATCTGCCTTTGTGAAAAGTCACCTTACTGCCCCTTAACCATGCCCTCCTAAGCTAAAGGCCACAGGCGACCTTTGGGCAACACAATCCTGTATTACAAAAATTAAAAGATTGAACATTAAAAAGTCAATCTACAAAATTTAAAACCGTAAAACATAAAACAGCTGATGCGCTTGTCTTGCATCTGAGATGTCACTGCTTGTCCCTCCAGATTTGGCTTTTATAAATACATGAAGATGGACGAAGAGGAGGAGGATCTGCGCCAGAGAGCCTTTCTCTTCCTGAATCCAGAAAGTAAGTGGTCCCTGGGAGATCCAGCTTCCTCTAGCCAGGCAGGCAGCGGCTGCTCAGGAGCATCTCTCTGTCCCTTTTGTGAGCAGCGCTGGAACCTGCGTGCATGTTGCTTGTGTAACAACCTGGAAGGCTGTTGTACCATCTGCTTGCAGAGTTTGCATCTCCAGCTTTGGCAGGTTGTGTCCCTGGGCAGGGCTGTGCAACAGATTGCTGGGTGAGGAAGGGGAAATAACTGCAGGCAACTGGAAAGACATGGAGGGAGAAGACATTAACTCATCTGAACATTCTGCAAGAGCAGGGCTGCCTCAAGTTTTTTTCTCCCTCTCCCATAATACTAGAACCCAGGGTCATCCCAGGAAGCTGATTGGTGGGAGATTCAGGACAGATAAAAAGAAGTACTTCTTCACACAGTCCATAGTTAAACTCTGGAATTCACTACCACAAGATGTGGTGATGGCCACCAATTTGGATGGCTTTAAAGTAGGGTGGATAAATTCCTGGAGGAGAAGGCTATTGATGGCTACTAGTCATGATGGCCAGTATCAGAGGCAGTAAGCCTGAATACACTGGTTGCTTGGAAGCATGGGTGAGAGGGTGCTGTTGCATCGTGTTCTTCTTGTTGGTCCCTGGTCAGCAGCTGTTTGCCCACTGTGCTGGACTAGATGGACCCTTGGTCTGATCCACCATGACTCTTCTTATGTTCTACGTTAATTCTTCACAGAATGACCTCCTGCCTCTATTCTTAAGTTTCATCCCTTTTTGGCTCAAGCAGTTGTTCAAATTAAAGTAGTATCCACCATTCCCTACAACTAAGCACCATTCATATATTCACAACACGACTGACTTCAGAATGCATTTACATGAGTACTTCCCTTATAATAGCCTTCCCGACCGACTCCTGGTAGCTGCTCTCGTTATGCCTAGTGAAATAGACTTGAGATCATGGGGGGGCGTGGGGTGCATGTGCTCCTGGCTACCTCTCTAGAGAAGGACATGGACAGTCCCCTCCTCCCACCGGCCTTGAAGCCATTCTTTGCATGGGCAGAAGAATATCTGACTCTTTGGGGAGTTCCTTGTCTCTCTGCTCCTACCCATAGCTCTGCTACAGTTTTCCAAAAGCTCAGCCTGGCAAGCAGCTTCTGCAGTCCAAAGGCAAAGTTGCCCAGAACCAATTTGTGCTGAGAACAACCTTGTGATTACCTTAAAACACAATCAATACTTTCCCCATTCTAAATCTTGTCTGTAGCAGCAAGACTATTAGCCCTTCAACACCTTTGGCATGCAGCCTTGACTCTTCTCAGTGAATTTATATGGCTTTGATAATTAGTATGGGGGAAATTCTCTCTTGATTCATCTGGTTGAAATGTTTGAAGGTTTAGGGCAGGACCGTGCTACCCAAAATCCTAATTCTTTCCCAAAGAAACCGACGTTCTGCATTTCAAATTAATTATGCAAATGAGTACTGCATGTACACATTTTCTCATTTTGCATGATGCAGTTTTGTTAGCCTATTTAATTTTGATTCCATGGGATTTGCTGGCCAGGGCAGATTAGAGGTACAAGAAGAGTTCATAGAATCATAGAATGGTAGAGTTGGAAGGGGCCTACAAGGCCATTTAGTCCAACCCCCTGCTCAATACAGGAATCCACCTTGAAGTATACCTAAAAGAAAGCTGTAAAATGGAGGTCATAGCAATGTGTAGCTTGGGGAACATGACCAAGGCCCTGGGGAAAGGACAAGTAGCCCTTCAGGAGCAACAACAAAAAAAACCTTCACCCCCTAAATACTACAGAATCATGAAGTCCAGGAACCTGTTTTTTTTAAAAAAGGGTTAATTTCCTTGGAAATGTGAATTGTGTATAAAATTCTATGCTTGCAGAATTACAGAAGAGGAATCAGCTTGAATTAAGGCAAAAAGGTTTTCAGTGCATCACTAAGCACCTTGCCTTGCAGTCACAGCAATGGTAGTTGCTGATCCCAGGAAATGGTGGGGTACAAAGTCTTTGCCTACCAATGCCCTGCACTCACCCTGAATACCTTTCTCCTACTTTCTCCCTGAGGCCTCCTGCAGCCCCTTCCTTCCTTCCTTCCTCCCTTCCTCCTTCCCTCCCTCAACCGCCTCTTACAGTCCCAACCAACTCGATGCTTTCCTTCCTCGCCCCACTGCCCTGCAAACCAACCTACTAGTCTCCCTAGCAAGCACACACACAAACCCCAAGATTTCATCTGCTTTGCTCATTCTTATTTCCTAGATTTTCTTGAAGAAGAGGAGGAAGGAGCTGACAGTCCTGAGCCCACTGACCCACTCCCTGATGCCAAGGACAAGAGGCCCAGTGCGCTGGATCCACATATGTTCCCCGGAGTGAAAAGGAAAGAGAAGACCCTAACCACAAAGGATTATGGGAACAACATGGACTACTATACCTTCCACCAGAAGCAAAAGAGGTTTCAAGAAGAGGGAACCCTGCCAGGACGGCCTGCCCCCACAGGCACAAACAGTGGGCCTAGCCTGAGTCCTGTGGCTCCCTCCAAGGGCTTCCAGGCCTATGAGAATGCAGCCCCTCTTGGAGAACAGGTGGTGGTCCATGGCCGGTCCCTCCGCTGGGCACAGAATGAAGAGGATGAGGAGAAGGGAAGGAAGGAGGGCGAGCTGGGGCTGCTGTCGCCATCCAAGCGGGGCAGCTCCCTCGTTCTCCAGCCCCACCTCTCTGTGCCCTTCTTTGCTGGGAAGGCCAGGCAGAAGGGCCTGAAGGAGGAGAAGCAGCCCAAGAAGGAGGCCAAGAAATCCCCAGAGAAGGTGTATGTGACACGGCTGCAGCCCAACAAGAAGAAGGCCCCAACCCAAAAGGATGTTTTCCCTGGAGTCTTCCTCTACCCCAGGCCACCAAGGAAGGTGCACTTGAACTCCAGAGTCCTTCAGCGGCGCCCCGCTCCCTCCAACAAACTCCATGCTGTCCCTGGCCATAGGACACCTTGGCTCACGGGCAATGCCTCCAGGGAAACAGACCCTTCGAAAAGGAAAAGCCAGCGGGGCAGCCGAAAATGGGATCAGCTGTACAATCGAGAGGCCCCCAAGAAAAGGAGTAAGCAGAGGATGCGCCCCAGTGCCTCAACACTGCCTGAGGAAGGGCTATTCAGCAAAGAGACCTTTGAGGTCACCACCCCAGCAAGGACAAACCTAGACTACAATTCCTCGGAGGTGGTGCTGTCTGAAGGTGTGCGAGTGACATCCTTCCTGCAGATGTCAGAGATGACAGAATCTCAGCAGGAGGATGTCGAGGGCCCGGAGAAGGCCCAGGAGGAGGAAGTGGAGGAGGAGCTGTCTGACTATAGCTATGAGAACTCTGAGCTGCAGCAGAGCTGGCTAGAGGACTCCATCAATTGGCAAAGGACGTTCAGCGTTAGCCCCGTGGACTTTGAACTGCTGCGCTCGGACTGGAACGACCTGCGGTGCAACGTCTCAGGAAACCTGCAGCTGAGCGAGAGTGAGGTGGTGGACATGGTGGCCCAGTATATGGAGAAACTCAACGAGAAGAATGGCGGGTAGGAAGAGGGAATTGGGAAGGGGAGACGATATGTAGGGGCTGGAATGAGGCCCTCCTGCCCCAGTTCTGCTCAGGAGTTGTGCATTGGTAAAATCCTCCATTCACTTTTAGGTAGCTGGCAGCTACTTCCAAACATTTATTTATTTATTTATTTATTTTTGCATTTATATCCCGCCTTTTTTCCTCCAAGGAACCCAAGGTGATACATAATCCTCCTTCTCTCCATTTTATCCTCACAACAACAACCCTGTGAGGTAGGTTGGGCTAAGAGAGTCTGTGACTGTCCCAAAGGCACCCAGTGGGATTCCATAGAACCCAGATCTCCCGACTCCCAGACCAACACTTTAGCCACTACACCACACTGGCTCTCAAAAACATGGTGATGGAGAAGCCACCAATGTAACTGAATTGAATCTGCCAGAGTAACTGCACTACCACTAACTTTGGAACCCAGAGGGGCAGGTAGGCTTGTATCCAGTGTTGGTCCCATTTAGAGTAGACCCATTGAAATGAATGGGGCTTATGTTAGGCTAACATTGGATACAACCCATCTTGGCGTAATTGCCATAAAATATACTTTTTTCCAGAAGAGCTCAGGCAACTCAGACTTACACTGAACCCTTCTGCTCCAAGGCAGTGGTCAACCCCCAGTTTTATTCAGCCAGAACAAGTACCAGCACAGCAGGTCCTCTTCGGTCCCCCTCCTGAAAAGCCTAAACCCTTGTTCCTCCTACCATACGAAGACCAGCTGGTTTGAGGAAGACCTCGCCCATTCATTGGACTGCTGGCAGCAGCCTTCCCCCCCCCCCAACCTGGTGCCCTCCAGATGTTTTGGACTTCAGCTCCCATCAGCCCAAGCCAGTAGGGCCAATGGTCAGCAATGCTAGGAGTTGTCATCTAGCACATCTGGAGGGAGCCCATCGTGTTGAGAAGTTGGGTCACTGTGGTGAACTCTTCAGGATTGGACATGTTGGATCAGGGCCTCTACGAGAAGGTTGTTGTCACTCCCGTTAGCAGTTTCTGGGGAGCATCCTGCGTATTTCAGGGCCGCTTCTAATTTACCCCTAAAGGTCCTAAAGAAGGAGGAGGGTTTCTGGAGGAGGGAGGAAGGACAGCTTTGTAGCGGAGCACATGTCTTTCATCCAGAAGGTCCCATTGCCAGTTAAAAGGGTCAGATAGCAGATGATGTGAAAAGGCTTTCTGGCTGAGAATTGCTGTTCACCATACAGGGCTGGGTGGACAAGTAATCTGACCAGGTGTAAGGCAGTTTCTTATGAAGAGGCGGTTTCATCTGGCCCAGGACTATGTCCGCTTTCTATTCTTCCACCCACAGCATCTACACCCTCCTGCGGATCATCAATGTGGAGAAACGGCGAGACACAGCCCGGGGCAACCGTTACCTGATGGAGCTGGAGCTGATGGAGAGAGGCCAGAGGACCGTGCGGCTCTCGGAGTACATCTATGTCCTGCTGCACCAGGGCAAGCCCGAGGACAGCACTGAAGTCAACCCGGAGGGGCCTGCAACTGTGTCCGCTGAATCTCAGCCACCACCTAGTGCCTGGAGCCTGCTCTACGGAAAGCCCATCCTGTGCCGGCCTCTGCGGCTCAGTTGGAGGCACGACGTTATGGTGCATTTTGTGGTGCCAGGTGAGAGACTGTACTGTGCATCCTGGGAATGGACAGTGACTTTCCTAGGCGCTAGACAGGTGGGGCTGGGAAGGTAAACCAAGCCTGGAGACCAACAAGAGTGAGTTTCATTAGAGAGTTGGGAATGGTATGGGAGAGCATTCATTTTCCCTGGTGTACACATACATTTCTTTTATCCTATTGTCACTTCTGGTTAAACAGGTTTTGCAGGTTTTTCCTGCAGTAGAACAACCTGCAAAGCCTGTTTGCCAGAGAAGAAATTGAGAAAATTTTATATCTCACAGCCAGTGATCCTTCTTTCATACTGCCTTCATCTATCTGAACAAACAAGTGTCTCTCTCCAGGCCAAGAAGGGCTTTGATTGAGATGTTGGCCCGATTCACATGATTCCCAAGTGGCTGGGTTGCTGCTTTCCCATTGTTATTTCCTATGGTGATCTGATGACATATGAAATGAAAAAAGTGGGGAAGCTAGTACAGAACTAAGAACTGTGCCTTCTGCAAGAGTTCCTCATTTCATAAGTTATCAGAGCAACATGGAATTCAGACATGGGGAAATCAGCCACTTGACATGGGTACTTCCGAGATTTTTTTCCAAGTATAAAGCCAGAAGGAGGCCAAGGTTTATTTATCTCCTGCTCTGTAAAACTTACACTGGCTGCTTTATCCCATAGAGCAAGTAAATACTACAAGCAGGGCTGCATATACCATGCAAAAAGAGAAAAAAAGGAAGAAAAAAGCCATGTCTTGCATCTAAAATGATGAATTTCACAACCTGTATTAGTTCTAAAAATGTACTTCTGTTTGCAGATAAAGAAACCATATTCTGTGGTGAGAATGTGAAAGAGCTCAATATATCCTGATAAATAGGTGATAAGGAAATGACACTGGAGCTTAACTTTACATTTGCATCCTCTCGCTGTATAATTATTTCCTTCTTCTGCTGGTAGGATACTGATTTGTTGTAAGCTGAAAACCTCTGAAGTCTTGGCTATGTATGGCACACATGTTGAGAACACTTATTCTCTTGCCGCTGCTGATGTGTGTCCAAGTCAATAATACAAGCCCGTCATGGAGATGCTGCCCCATGAATAGCTTTCTGAATGTGTGTTGACATGCCAACGGTCCATGCTCCTGTCTTGCAGTGAAGAACCAAGCCCGCTGGGTGCAGCAGTTCATCTCAGACATGGCCAGCCTATACTTGAACACCAAGGATGCCAACTTCAATGTTATCCTGGTGGACTTCGATAGTGAAGACATGGATGTGGAGAAGGCACTTCAGGAGGCTCACCTGCCCAGGTACCTTAAGCATTGATGGAAGCTCTGGAGCCTTGTTCAAGCTCAATCTTGAGGCTGCCCAGCTGTCTGCTTTCTCATTGGACCGCTAATGCTGTCCAAACACATTTCTTTGCATTGTACAGTTGGGTACAGACAACCACTGGGGAGATGACTAAGGCTGCTTAAATAAAACCTAATGCTTGATTTCTTCTCCAGATTTTCCAATCAACATGCGTGACTAGGCTGTTTTCCCCCCAGTTATGTGTGAGAATGAGGCTTGAGTACCAACTAGTAAAAGCAGAAATGCCCCAGCACATATGTGTGTAAGAAAAGAGGAGCCAATAATAGGATGGAAACCAGATTTCCCCCCTTAAACATGAAGCGTATGTGTGCGCACATGAGTAAGAGTGAGTGAATGAGTGTGTATGTTTGTGTACCTAGCTACAGCCACTTCTCCATTCAATATGTGTTTTGATGATACCTTTGCTTTATGAGCTGTTGCCAAATACCAAGCAGATGACTTAATCTGCAAATCATATTCTTATGTTTGCAAGTTTTAATCAGCTTAATTGGTGGATTAAGGCTGTAGCCCTAAACACACTCACTAGAGAGTACACCCCACTGAAAACAGGAGAACGCTTTTGAGGAAGCATGGTTAGGACATCACTCTGTGTGTGTGTGTGTGTGTGTGTGTGTGTGTGTGTGTCTTTATTTATAGCGTTCCACCACCACTCTCCCATTCTTCAGCTGAAAGGGCTCCCTGAGCAGCTTCCATTAAGATGCATTTATTGACTCATTCAAAAGGGAGCCCGAAGCAAACAATACATCAATAAACAAGGGAATAATAAAATACGTCCAATATTTTAACCATATCCCAGCAGCCAGAGACTAGCCATGCAGACATACTGTTCAAGGAAACAAAGCCACCCTAGGGCCAGCAGAAGCCAAGAGAAGAATTGGCATAACTGATTTCTACAGTGGGCTAAATTCAACATTGCACAATTGGAGTTTCCCTTCCCCCTCCTTCCCCTGCACCCCCCCCCCACACACACACACCAAATCTAGTCCAGCGGAGGCTACAAGTAAGAATGCACAGACTTTGTTAAATTCGTTCTGTCCATGCTTCTTGGATTGTCAGGCATTTTTCTTTCCGTCATCCGCTTAGTGATGAAATTGGATTTTTGGCAGGGATGTACGAGAATTTTGTTCCGGTTTGCACTTGTGCAAATGCACACTTGTGCAAAAACGTTTTTTAAAAACAGTACACAAGTTCTCACAGTTCGCAAGAAGCCAGTCCGTTGCGGAATCCGCAGGTCAGATTCATAGAAATCCAAAATCATTTGAATCCATTGCTGATTTTTCCGACATCCCTAACTGCAGAGGGGAGGGGAAGTCCAATCCACCAGCAGTACCCATTGTGCTGCCAGAAGGACATTGTTGGATACAACCCAATTACAGCACAGGGAACAAAGAGCCACCGTACTCTGAAATCCCCTCATGTCAAACCTGCCCTCTTATCACAGGATAATATAGACACAGAAAAAGAGGAGGCAGCACACACTGCTCTCACTGCAAATCAGCAATGCCTCCAGCAGTGGTTGTGACTTTATAGCCCATTCACATGGTGCTAAGGGCACACTTCTTCCAGGTTGGGGGAGGGGGGGCAGCACAACAGCCTCAGCCACTCACAAGGCTTGATGTTCCATGCAGGTCTCCTCAAGAGTCAGCTGGACTCCTCGGGTGTAAAAAAAAAGTCGGAGCAGTCCCTTACCTTGCTCTTTCACTGCCATTGTAATAACAAATAAGACCGTCCTTGCACACAGGCTTACAACTGAAAAGAAGTAACGAAACGGAGGGAAAGGAAAGAGGGAAATTATAACAACTAGGTAGAATAGAGAGGAGGAGCCAAATGGAGCTAGTGTCTCAGCAGAGCTGATGGTGCAGCCTGTAATTGACTTAAAACTGTAACAAGGACCTATGTGTATTTACTTGGAAATAACCCCACTGAGTTCAGTGGGGCTTATTCCCTGTTAAGCAAGCAGCCTTCATCGATAAGAGTCCATCTTAATTGGTGGGCCTGTGAATTAAGGAATAGTTACTTTCTTATTTTCTCTTGGGGTTCAGGTATGTTGCTGAAATAGGTAATGGAACAAGAAAACAATAATAGCCTTAAAAATGAGCAATAATTTAATTTTGTTCATTGTAAATTATCTTTACTAATAATTCAAAAAAGATATATGTGGTGAGAATTGGGTAGTATACAAATGTATTTAAACTAAAAGGCAGATAGTTAATCAATTAAAATGTTTTAGCTGGTGGACAGCCCTAATTCTTTCTTGTCTCTACTCAGCCTAGATGGTAGCTAACTGATCTCGTTCAGCTGGAGTACCTATATCTGTCTCCACCTTCCTAAAACTGGGAAACTCCTGGTGGTTAGAGGCAACTTATAACCACATAAAGCTTTGTTCTTCACCAGCTCCTCCAACCCCCTGCTCATCTCCACACCCGCCCTTCCTGTGAGCTGTTACTGGTGTGTATCTTCTCCACAGGTTCCAATACTTGAAGCGCACTGGGAACTTTGAGCGTTCAGCAGGACTGCAGGCTGGGGTGGACTCCATTGAGGTGAGGACTGAGGGGAAAGGGGTAGCTCTTCCCACAGACCTGCTCAGCATCTGATTGGACACCCAATCACAGCCTGTTTGTGCTGCTCTTTGACCCCTCAGGATGCCAGCAGCATTTTGTTCCTGTGCGACCTGCACATCCACTTCCCCCTCAACATCCTCGACAGCATCCGGAAGCATTGCGTGGAGGGGAAGCTGGCCTACGCGCCCATCGTCATGAGGCTGGGCTGCGGGAGTTCTCCGCAAGAACCCAATGGTAAGCCACATCGGCTGCGAGGGAAAGCTAGGTTGAATGGAGCTGCTGCCATGTGAGGCTGCATGGCTGGACCCCCTGTGCAGCTAACTAGCATTGTGCAGCTGAAACAGGTGAAATGGCGGACCTACTGGTTCAGCCGTTGTGCCCTGGGTCCTGTCTAGGTCTCTCACAGGAATGCTACGGCCATCGCTCTGGCAGGCACAAAACCTCTTACCTGAAACCCTCCTTCAAACTTCCCTTTCTCCTCCTCTGCGAAGTGCCATGACTCACAACTCGCTGCTCTTATGCGAGAGCAGAAATAATGCACAGCAGATGCTGTTTAATCAACGTCAGCTCAGGCTTGACATAGCCCCTGTCAGGAAGGTATTGTGTCCCCACAATCCAGCAAAGAAAGGCCAAACAATTTGCCTGAGGGCTGCACAGCAGGTTCACAATAGAGCCCAGGAGTCTTGGCTCCTGCGTCCCTGCTGGGAAGCCCGGCTTTGCTGCGCTTATCTAAATGGCTTTGACATGACAAGTCCTAAATGGGAACCCTGCCAAGTGAGGCTGTTGAGTGGGGAAGGGGAGTGACTCAGCCTGCGTGTGGATGTTTTAGTGGAAAGCAATAGGGAAGAGAGAGAAAGTGCATATTTTTAATATGTCATGCTACTGTGCCTTTTTATTATATCAATGGAAACATGTACTTGTTCTCTGAGGTCTTCAAGAGGCATGAGATTTGTGCAGTAGGCATTCCCTTTCTGCCAATCATTGTCACCTGAAATTTATTCCATATTTTTGACCGTTGTGTTGAAAACGTGAATTGGAATTGCACTGGGAGGGATGCCATCCAGTTTTCCCAGTGCTCCGCCTTTGCTGGGGAGAGAACTTGAGGAAAATGTGACTGAGGCAGGATCTACACTCCTGCTTTATAGTGATATTGAAGTGCACTGACAACTGTTGGGGCCCATGACACATCCACACCAAGCAGGATATAACTATGAAAGCAGTATATAGAATGTGTCATGGGCCCCAACAGTTGTCAGTGCACTTCAATACTGCTATTAAACAGTAGTGTAGATCCTGCCTCCATATACCGCTTTCATACCACTTTCATAGTGCTATATTCTGCTGGGTGTAGATCTGGCCTGGGAGTGGCTGAAGGGAACATTTTTAGTTTTATTTTACCAAATACTAGAGTTCCCTACCCAATTACATGTATGTTTCCATCACAGGGCTGGAGTAGAGATGTACGATATTGAAGCCGGGCTCGGGGGTCATTCCAAAAACCAGAAATTGGTGGGATTTGTACAAAACTTACAACATTTTTAGTGCTTTGGTTTTTACAGATCTAAAGTTACTTTAGGGCACAATCCTATAGGTGTTTAGACAGATTTCACCCTTGGGAACATAAAATGTGATATGTATAACTTGGTTTGTACATAAAATAATGATTACTATAAAAAACATTTAAAAGCAAACCTAGGAAATGTGTCATTATTGTCTGAATAAATGATACTTTTAATATATCAAACAATCATTTAATGAGCAAACCAAGTTCTACATAATACATTTTGGGTTCCCATCTTATGTCTGACCAGAGGGAACTCCCTGAAACATCTGAAACATCCTGGAAGACAGAAGAAAAGCTGAAGGCAGAGGAAGGCTGGTGTACATCATCTGTTCCTGTTTGTGAGGAATTGTTTGGTGTGGACTTTAGGGAAATCTGGACTGAAGGAAAAGCTATCGAGAGCTTATTTAGATGAGAGGAAACTCTCTTACCTATTAGGAATGGTAACCTAACCAAACATATTTAATTTAAAAATCTCAACCTACTATTTGAAGTGAGTTTTTTCCCCTTTTGTAAGTAATTTCCCTCAATAAATATCTTATTTTTTGTTCATTTTGAAAGATTGTCTATAGTGGTGGTGTCAATCCCATGCCTATGCCATAGGAACAAGGCTACTAAGTTTCTTTTAGGTAGAGAGGGTTTATTTTAGTCACAGCAGCTTTTAGGAGAGTCACGAGGAACTATTCAAGACACCATGATCCCTGAAAGTCCTCTGATCTCTCTCTCTCTCTCTCTCTCTCTCTCTCTCTCTCTCTCTCTCTCAGACACACATTCACACATTCCTTTTGGCTCCCGTTTTGAAGCCTATCTTTGCAACTATAAGAACAACAATTTAAAATTTGGAATTCTGGACACATAGCAAATTTCACATGTATGGGGCATATTCTCAGTATATGTAAGAGCCCTGCGTGAAGGATGAAACTGACGCTAAATAAGACAGATAGATGGTCCATCTAGCCCAGTCTTGTCCACATTGACTCTCCAGGGTTTCAGGTGAGTCTTTGGGTGCCTCTACAAGAGGCATTTAAAGCTCTTTCAAGGCGCATTAAAAACATTACCTCTACAAGAACTGAGCACAAATCGGGCGTAGAGGTGCGTTATCTCCCCGATTATGCGCATTATCGAATGCGCGTTAAATTGCGAGTTTTATTTTGCTCCTTCCGTTAAAGCGCTTTTTGACTGTGTGAATAAGCGCTTATGCGCATTAACTACTTGTAAAGCACATTTTGGACATCCATTAACGTGCTTCGCCGCCTCTCAACGCCTCTCGTGCAGAGGGATTAGGCGTAAATGCGCTTCAGCGATTATGCGCATAATCGCCTAACCAGGCGCAAAAGCGAATCCTTGTAGAGGGGACCTTTCTCAAACTTACCTGGAGATACCCAGGGATTGAACCTGGGACCTTTTTACATGCAGATCGTATGCTGCATCACTGAACTATGGCCCTTTCCAAATAGAGAGGTTGGAGGAATTTGGGGTGTGGAGCTTGGCATGTTTTCGCGGGCTTCACCCACCCACCCCAGACTCCCATCTAATTTTCTGCTGCTGAAACCATACACACTCCTCCCACTCTTCCTGCTGGTGCTGACACTAAGAAGGAGAGCACAACGGGTGTGTCCCTTGTACTCTCCTTGCTAGTCTCAGCATTGGCAAGGAGAGTGTGAAGGGTCGCATAGGAACTCCCCACCCCTTTTGTGGAACTACAGTTTGTAGAACATCACGGGGTGGGGTGGGAATACCCACGTTTTGGGAACAACTCCCCAGCTCTGCTCACAAAGGCAAGCCGAGCCGGGAGTGTTGCAGGAATCTGTCAACCCCTAAATGGGCCAGATTTTTTCACGATGGACATCCCTATTTCCAAGCCTATAGCTCTCGGGTATTGTCAGAGAGTTTCCCATCAAAGTACTAACCTGGCCTGACCCTGCTCAGCTTTCATAAAACTGGGTATATTCAAGGTGTATGGCTGAAAACATCATGGATAGTTGTTTTGGCCTACAAGTCTCATCAGTCTTAGCCAGACTAGTCAATGGTGAGGGATCATGAGAATCGTAGGCCAAAACATCTGGAGGGCCACAGGTTGCCCAGCCCTGACCTAGGGAGTCCTCTGTTCCTTTCCAACCTTCCTGGTTGGAAAGGAACCTGCAACTTCCTGCAACTTGCTTCGTTTGTGAAAGCTTCCCTGAGATATCTGGCTGATCTCTTTGGAGACTGAACTGCAGAGGAAAGTGCTGAAGTCCGCATGGGAGGGTTTGACCCGAAAAGGCGACTTGCAGAGTAGGCTTTGAAACGTTCCCTTGCTTCCATAACAAGATCTGAGAATCACTTTTGCTTTGTCTTTTCTCAGGCTACTGGGAGGTGAATGGCTTTGGCCTCTTTGGGATCTACAAGTCTGACTTCGATCGCATTGGGGGGATGAACACAGAAGAGTTCCGGGACCGCTGGGGCGGGGAAGACTGGGAGCTCTTGGACAGGTGAGGCAGCTGGATGGGATGGCCTAGAGCCCCAAATCCCCTTTCCTGCTGGGGAGAGGTCAGAATTGTGTCTGTTGCAGGAAAAGAAGACAGGGTTCTTAATCTGGTTAGGTAGCTGGGAATATTTAAAGGAGAGCCCTGTTTTGAGGTCTCACGGTGCAGTGAGGGGATAGCAGCAGGGAAGAACTAATCCACCCCATGCAAAAATCTTCCGTTCACAGACCTTAAATACTCCTGCGTACATGTGGTGTATTTAGGAACTGTTCCTAAATACACCACAACCATTCAAGGAAGCAAATGGAGTTTTCCAGCAACTCTAACCTAGCCCCTTTCTTAAAAGTAAAAAGTAGTGGCAAACTGCAACAAAGGTAACCCTTTCCTTCCCCTGTGCCTTGCTGTTTTTGAATTACATTCTTTGGAGGCTATGTGTTCTCCTGCTATTGTCCGAAAGCACACATCTAGCTCCCTAATTTGCCTGGAGAAGAGCAAACTGCAATACAGCTCTCTCCTGCTCCCCCAAAGCAAGGCTACGCCACCTCCATGTATAATATGTGGACAGGATGTTGTGCCATTGACTTTGAAAAGGCACAGGGCTTTCATGCAAAATCTGAAATGTGATTGGAGCCTGCTGTGACTGTGCCAAAATGCCCTTAGGCAGTCAGTCGCCTTGAAGATTTTCTTTTCAGGAGGCGTACACCATTTCCCAGCTCCTTGTTGCAGGGTACAAATGGCGAGAATACTGTATTCATCCTTGATTTTAACCTCTGCTTAATAAAGTGGAAACCAATCTTTTGCAGCAGGGTTTTGCAGCAGGCATCTTAGAAAGTCGTTCTGTCTCTGCCTTGCATTGGGGGGATGAAACTTTCACAGATCTTTCTTAGTCATTGGATATGTCACCCTTCCATTACTTCAGTCACGCATGCTGACTTCCAAAAGTAGCCGAAGACCCAAATCCTAGATTCCCAAGTATCATTTATTTCTTTTATTTCTATGCTGCCTTTCGACCAAATTGGCAGGACTTTCCAACGGTCAAAATATTTTTGGCAATTTCTTTAGGAGAACCACTGAGCAATCCAAAGAGAATCCAAGGTGGAAGAAAAGTCAAATCCAAAGTCCTTCTGTGGGGCATAAGATGGGCTTGGGGGGACTGCTGTGGGGTGTCCTCCCTCTCAAACCCTCCCCTGGGGTGATGCTGGGTAATCCCAATGTCAAGAAGGAAGCATGGGGTTTCTGAGTGGCCATCCATGGACTGGAGCCACCCCCATCCTCTTCCTAGTGGAAGGTGACCAATTGCAAGTCGCCTTCCACCAGGCACCACCTGGCCATGCCTCCGCTGGGACTCTGAAGCAAGGGGCAAAGCTGTCTTGATGCCATCTTGCGTGTCCTCAACTCGCTCCAGAGAAAAAAGTCAGGTTAAGTCCCCACCTTTTTGTCTCCGTAGCTTCAGCGGAAATCCCCAGGGTAGGTGCGCGATTGCAGCAGCGTCATATAATCGATGCCACGCCACCACACACACACCCTGGGGCTTTCCGAGCATTTAGACAGCCCCCTGGAGGGAAAATGAGTATTCCAGCTCCAGGGCTGGCATACTTCCCCCACTGCATTCCAGGGGTATGTTGGAAAACAGGATAAACCTCCCAAAACAACTCCTTTCTGCTGCTAACAACAGCAGGGCAACAGTGGTTTCCATGCCTACAAGGAAGAGGCTTCTGAAATTGGATCCCTCCCCCACCCCCTGTGCAGGTGGAGAGGAAAATAGAATGGTCCATGGGACACCCTCCCAAGGACTATGGGATTGCAGCCTAAACGGATGAGTAAGTTCCCATAACCAACATTAGAGTCACGGCACTCGACTACTTCCAAGATCCCTTTGCTGAAGTTGCCCTTCCAGTTTGCTTTGGTCCCTTCTGCTTTGCCGCACAGTAAGACTTAAAGAACAGAAAAGCAACGTTGATCATTTTCCCCCTTTATTCTTTAGTCTTCCTCTCTCTTCATTTACTCTTCATTTATTCATGCATACATTCACTTATAAAACCATTTTGCAGGACATAACGGCCCTCCCAAGGCGGTGTACAAAATTTCATTAAATATAAAGAATCAGAAAATAGAACCATCAAATGAAAACCACAATACACAAACAGAAGAGAAGCAATCCCAGCAATTAGTTTTTTTAAAAAAAAGTGGACTGAAATAAATTTTTAAAACTGTTTTCAATTTTTTTTAATATTTACGAGAATGAGGCCACACACATTTCCCTGGGGAGAGAGATCCTTAGGTATGGTGACACCACCCAAAAGCCCTGTTTCGTTAAAGCTGTTCTGTCTGTGCATTTTGCCATAGCCATTCTGCCTGTTTCGCAGATTGTAGGAGGGCTTTTGTTCCATCATCCTCTCATTGACGAAATTGGATTATTTTTTTTAAGGATGTTCAAGAATTGTGTTCCTGCTTGCACTTGCCACAAATGCAGTCTTGCTGTAATGCACATTTGTGCAAATTTGAACTTGGGCACCTGTGATGTTTCAGGTTTCTATAACCAGGATGAGGAGAGGCAATAACTCCAGAAACCAACAAAATATGTATCTAACAGAATTTACTTTAAGAAGGTTTAAGAAATACTAGCATAAATAAAACAATTAACACAACTATATTCAACTCTTTTCTTTAACCCTTCTCCCCAGTTCTCTTTGAGATGTTAGTGTCAGGTTTACTGGACCAGCAAAAAATGTGTATCCCTTGGCTACTTGTCCCCCTTGTGGAGGTGCCCTCTTCAGCAAACTGCAGCCGGTCGCTTCCTCTTCTTCTCCTTCCGGCTCTCTCCCTTGATCTCCCCTCACTCCATTCCATGCCCCTCCCACTTTACTCAGCCAACATTCCAAGGCACTCAAAGACAGCCATTGCACACACACCTTGCCCAAACTTAAAAACTGATCTGCAAGTCTGTGGAAGCTGCTCGACCAGGAAAAAGCCAGTTATCAGTAGAATCCGCAGGTCGAATTCATAGAAATCTGAACTCATTCGAATCCACTGCAAATTTCTCCGACACCCCAATCCCTGGTGCTCATCACCCATCATCTCTTATCAATGGACCAGACAGCAAGGACTTAGCAGGCTTATACAAATGTAGGCAGTCCTTCAGATAACCTGGACCCAAACCATTTAGGGGTTGAAAAGCTAAGATCAGCACTTTAAATGAAGCCTGAAAACAAATAGGCAGCCAGTGTAACTGGTACAGAATTGTAATGCTTAGTCATTTAGCCACTACTAACACTTTTCCTGTTTTATCAACTGAAGTTTCCAAACTATCTCTTAAAGTTTATCTGCTCTGCAGAACTGACCCAGGAGAACAATATATTTACCCTATGGTAGCTTCCCCCATAGGGCAATTATATTGAGAAGAGCAAAAAGCAGCACTTGCAGGCCGTGCCCATATGGTAATGTCCCTTATGGCTGGTTCAGCCTGCAAGATGGCTGGGGAAAGTGCCACCATACCACAATTGCTGTTTGGATTTGGCCCCCAGAGTGATTCTGCTTCTCCAGGAGGTAATCTACACCAGCGATTTAGTGTAGAGGGGAGAGCAGTTTGAGGTCTTTTGTGGCACATTATGTTGTTGCCTAGCTACAGCCAACCAGCAGCTTCCCTCTTGAAAAGTTTTTTAAAAATTTCTCAAAAGTCCTTTTAGTGCATATTTTTCATGGAAGTTGTAGGCGATTTCATTGCAGTGTGCCCCATCCCTCTGCATTAAACCCTGGGGATGCCTCTGTGATGTGGCTGTGACCTGACAGTGATGTGGTCAAGGGGTGGGGCTCCCCCCATTCATTCCTTTTTCCCCAATAGCACTACTGTTGCTAGTCATAGTAACTAGCCCCGTTTCCCATTCATAAAAGTGCTAAAGTGCTATTCCTAGCCTCCACAATTACACAATTGTAGCTTTCCCCAGGGAGATCATCTAGCCCCCATTTCCCATTCATAAAAGCACCAGAACACCTCTGGGCTTGATGACGTTCAGCTCTCCTCCCTGTCTTCACCCCGAAGTTTCACATCCGATCTACTCCGCTTTTCTTGCTTCATGTGCCACTGACAGACCAAAGCGATTTCAAGAAAATTCAGATATAAACATGAAGCGCTTCTGATTCTGTTGCCATATAGATCACCCCCAGAGCTTGTTGGCCTAATAGCAAACAGCCCAGGGATTTCCGTATTGCCTGCAGTTGTCAGGCTCTCTAAAAGCTGGTATAGCTGTTAATGCAACTTGCTAACGCGCACAGAGCCCATAATTGTTCACACAATTTGAAGTTCTGCTTATGTAATCAGTAATAGGTCAGAAGGCCAAGCTTAGGGTGACCAGATAAAATCCAGGTCAGGGCTCATGTAACTTTAACAGTTGTAGAGAAAAGGGAATTTCAGCCAGTGTCAATTGTATGCAATTAGTTCCTGGTGAAATTCCCTCTTCATCACAGCAGATAAAGTTGCAGGGGCCCTGCCTTCTTTTGTATATGGTCACTCTAGTATAGTGCCTCCAACTTTAACTGTTGTGATGAAGAGGGAATTTCAGCAGGAACTAATTGCATACAAATGACACTGGCTGAAATTCCCTTGTCTCTACAACTGTTAAAGTTACATGAGCCCTGACCTGGATTTTATCTGGTCACCCTAGCCCAAGCTCACACCAACAGCTATAACCAGAACAATTGCAAGTTGCTACTTTTGTGTTCACAGAAGAGCCATGACCTTCTGCAAGTTTGCTCTTCTGATGTTATGCTGCTTGTGAAGATGGACCACTTCCCGGAGCAATGAGCAGGCTGCAGTACCAGCTGCATCCACTCTAAGTCAGCATGTTCAACTTAACTGCCATCTGGAGGCAGGTCCTAATGACAACGGCTGAAGAAGGCAGAGTTGGTTGTTAATTAGAGTTCTTTACTTTGGCAGTCTGTGGCCAAACCGTTTCATAGGAACACGCTCGCAATGTGAAAAACATATGAATAAAATATGCTACTAATAACAAAGTCCTGCATATCCATGGGTATTAAGTATTTGCCCAGTCAAAAGAATTTCCTTTGCCCTCTGGTTCATGTTCAGGCTTGAGAAAAGAAATTCCAGAAATCTGGAATAGCCAGTGAAAATACCTCCCGAAACACCATGCAGAGCAAGTCCCACAGAGTTTAATAAGACTTGCTTCTGAGTAAGTGTGCATAGGATTATAGCCATAGTTGTTTGCTTCCAATGTGCTGGTAATGTCCTCAAGGGCGTGCTCTTAGAGATGTAAAGGGGTATAATTCAGGAGGCATTCTCTAAAACAGGGATGGGCAACCTGTGGCCCTCCAGATGTTTTAGCCTACAACTCCCATCAGCCCTAGCCAGCATCGCCAATGGTGAAGGATGATGGGAGTTGTAGGACAAAGCATCTGGAGAGCCACAAGCTGTCCACTCCTGTTTTAAAGGGTGTTTTCACATGCCCTGACATTTAAAAGGGGGTTGTTCTTCAGCCACTAAACAGATGTAAAACTTAGATTTCCTAGAAGGGATACTCCACTTGTCTTTCATATTATATATATCCTTCACCAGCAACATCCGCACATGGCACAAATAGTGTGTGAGAGCCAACACGTGATTTTGTGTCATGTGAAAATGGTCTAAATTCCTACGTTGGAAGGCTCCATTATAAATGCCCCATGTCTTTCTCTTGATTCCCTTCTGTTTGTCTTGTTTACTTCCGTTGTTCCAGGGTGCTTCAGAGTGGGCTGGAAGTGGAACGTTTGAGACTCAGGAACTTTTACCATTACTACCATTCCAAACGTGGCATGTGGAATTCGCGTAGCAAGAAGACACCCAAAGACTAAACACCAGCCCTGCCATCAGCCGAACCCCATTTCGAGCCCTCCTTAAGAGGTGAAGAGAAGCAGTACACAGCAGCAGCAGCCACCGTGGCTTTCCTGCCGTGACTCAGCACAGTTTCCATGCTGCTGCAGGGACGCTTCCGGACACCACATCAGCCAGTCTTGCACACGGGCGCTCAGAGTTGAGGGTTTCTACTGAACTACTTAAAGCAAACCATGTTTACTTTGGGATTTTTTGTGACTTTTCTTAAGGGATCTAATTTCTTAGACAGAAATTACATTTATTAACTCAGTAGTGCTGAAAAGTGAGGATTCCTGCTAAAGGGAGAATGGGATGCACCTTCCAGTATTACTACCAGCCTGGGAGGGACTGGGGCAGCTAACACAAAGTTCAGACTACTGCCAGGGAAAGATTCTGTGGCTCACTTGCCTCACAGTGGTGTCTCCTAGCTTTAGCATCTGAACTGGGAGCCTCTTTAGTGTGACAAGCACTGTTCACTCTTTGAGGTACCTGAGCCCCACACGCGTTTATGTCAAGAGGGAAGCTTAGGAGAATTCAGTGTCTGGAAAGGAGAGGTTAAAGACTAGGGGGGTGTTTCAACCTTCCTAATCCAACTCTGCTTCTTTTGCTGTCCCAGCCCTGCAGTTCTATCCCACCTCTGGCAGAAGCAGCCCCAGATTCAGGGCCTGGGATCTTCTTACCTATGCCTGCTTCGATGGCTGATGGAAGAGCTGAAAACAGCCATTTCCCATACTGGGGAAAAGATGTTCCCCTGAAAAGGGAGCAGGAATGGTCGTGACAGTGCCCTTCACAGCTCTCAGATGCCAGCCGGTTCACGTGCAATTATCCTACCAAGGGAACTGGGAGGGCAAGTGCCTCATGCTCCCTGTTCTTCCACATCTCATCCGAAACCAAACTGGCCCCTTGCCCCTGTCTGGGAGATGTGCAGCTTCCCAATGGGATGGGCATCTTCCAGTTGGGAAAGTTACTGCAGCTCTCTTTCGGACATAATAGGAATGGCAAAGGAACAGGAACCATGAGGCACTGCCACTTCCTTTCCCCACCCTAGCACTATTGCATCTGAATCAGCTGTTCCTTCCTCGTTCGCTTCCTTATTTCATCTGTTGTTTGGTGCTTGTTTGTTTATTTTAAAGTGTGGAACAAGAGTGGCTGAAATGGCCACAGCAGGGGAGAGGGTGGATGAGTTTCAGCACAACTGTCAGCAGAAGAGAAGCAGGAATTAATGAGGAACCCTGAGAACCCATGAATGCTGAGTTGCCAAGTTAGCCTAAGCTAGTTATTCCTGCCCACCCTTCACCACTCACTCGTGGATGTGAATGGGGGAAAGGCAGCCACATCTTTTTGCTTGAGCACCACCACCACCACCCCAAAAACAACCCCCCTCAATGATTTTTGGGGAGTGGGCGCCTAGGAAACGCAGAGCAAGGGATGAATGAGTGGACCTGACAGGAAGCTGCTCATGTTTTCTTGCAACCATGACTATTTCTGGAGCAACCTCTTCCCTTTACGCACAAAACATCCCAAGCGTGGAGAATAGGTGAGATTTCACCACCTTCTGGTTTCATCTTTGGTCTGCTGTGGGTTGGAGTATCAAAAGAATGATGCAGGAATCAAAGGAAGGGAGGGCAAAAACAATATTTCCAAGCTAATTTCTGTGAAATTATGAGATAGAAAGCTGTTTTCAGAAAGTTATGTCAGGTTTTGTTTTTTTTATTTTTATTGATATTGTTATTAAAAAATAAAGTAAACGTCTTGGTTCTGATTTTCCCAGATTTGTTTTGGTGCTTTGCAAATGCATTTGAAGGCATCATAGTGGCAGCCTGCACTGTTCCTCTCCTAGCTATGCTTGCAGTAGTACTGGAGAACTGTGTTATACTAATACTGGCACACACAACTGAGGCCTCACACAGATGATCAGGATGACTTTACCCCAGAATGGAATGCTGCATCGTGTGATTGACAGGTTTAGACCACAGTCTTATATTCATTTACTTGGAAGCAAGCCTCATTGAATACAATGGTTTTTACTTCCAAGTAAACATGCATTCAGCTTCAGGTAATATTAGGACTGTTGCTCAATTAATGAAATCATATTCAATTAATCATATGAGTTGGTTAGTTAATTGATTAAATTTGCTTGTGAGCATAACAATAGATCAGGAGGAGGAGGAGTCATCCTGGGTGAGAGAGAAGTGAAGAGGCCTCTTCTAAGATGGTACTTGTCACTAGGGTTGCTTGAGAAATCCACAAGAGAAATGAGTTTGGATGTTTATGAATCTGCCCCTCGGATTTCGCAGCAGACTGGCTTTTTCTGAGTCGCATGGATTCCACGGACTTGTGGACTCCTTTTTTTAACTTTCAGGAATTTTACACAAATTTAGTCATAGAAAAATCCGTAAAATTTTAAAAATATGGCTGAAAAGACACATTTCTTGTATAGGCTAAAGCATGAATATGTACATTTTGAGGGGATTTGTGCATTTTCAAAACTACAAATTTGTGCAAATGTGAATTGGGGGGAAATCCAATTCCGCCAATGAGCAAACAGTGGAACGAAAGGACGATCTCTGAAATGGAGACGTACCTACCTGTCACCTGAAGTTCTTACAAATATTCTTAATGCGAATATACTTTTAAAAAATTGGCTGTGTGATTAATCAGATACACCTTTTTCATCCAAAAGTTTTAAACAGATGAATGTGTTAGTCAAGTAAATGTTGAAGGCAGCCCTATCAAAATATACAGCAGGGCTAAGGGCCTGATTTCGGCTTGAGGGCCGGGACATCAGGGGCTGCAGGCCAGCAGTGGGTGAAGCTACTACTAGCTACAGATCAGAGGTAAGTTTTTTCCCTGGAGTGGAGATAGGGCAAGGAGCGTATATCTGAATTGCTGCCCTTTCTTTCCTTTCAGTGCTAGGGCAGGTAAAAGGAGCAGGGCCTGGGGAAAAGGCTTGGCCAACTGGATGGGAAACCCATGGGCTGAAGGTTCCTCATGCCTAATGCACAAAATATTGCCCCAGTCTAGCTCTAGAGATTTGTATCCCCTTCTGCATCAAAATGCAAATCCAGTCAGTTGAACAACCACTAGAGGAGCAACGTGGGCTGGATAGGGGGGCACATCAGAATGCACACCCGTGTCAGCTGTGAGTGTGGAAATCTGCTCCTACATGTGTGTTTCATTTAGGATCTCCAAGAGAAAAACAACTTGTGGACTAAAAACAGGCATTAGGAAGCAAATGTCTTCAAACCAACAGTCACTTCCAGATTTTATTAACTTCAATATTACTATGCACTGTCAGAAAGGTTTCTTCCTGCCCTGCTAGTGCTGGGTATGGTATGGCCACATTGAGACTAGTATGCTTTTAGGGCTATTTTTAGAACAGGGAGCGAGAGAGAGAGGAATGAGGGCAGGCAGCACTACTGAGAAGAGAGAACAAGGTGACAGGGCAGATCTCAACAGGTGCTAGGCAAACAGTTCATTACGGCTAAGTGCATTTTGGGTAAAAACACTTCTTCAGGGGCAACTCAGTTTATTTCTGTCACTAGATAATGTTGCTTTTTGCAGTCTCTGGAGAGCCAACTAAGGCTGCTTCCAGATGGAGTTTTTTTCAGGCATCGAACAGAGATTTAGAGCTACAGCCTGCTAGCAGCACCTGCAAATAGCGCTCAGGCAAATGCGTAAGCCAGGGAGAGACAACCTGGTGTCCTCCAGTTGTTTGCACTGCAACTCCCAAAAGCCCTAGTCAGCGTAGTTAATGGTCAGGAGTTATGGAAGTTGGGAGGGCGTCAGGTTCCCTACCCGTCATAAGCAGTGTAATGTCAGAAAAAAAAAACCTTGAAAGCTGACTGCTCTTCTGTGAATGACAGTGTCCCTGATTCATGCTCACTTGGCATTTTGTTACAGGAAAGCCAGTATCTCCCGGAAGAGGTATTAATTTCTTGCAATATTCTTTTCCAATTTTGAACATACATGATGAAAAACAGAGCCTCCTTTACAATGGGTGCATGAAACCCTTCAGTAAGTAAATCTATTTGTGCATAGGGTTATTTGCCGCCTATTTGAGTAGCAGATGGTTATCCTTGAGAAACTCAAAAGTAAATGCTCAAGACAGTGGCTTCCCTGTGTCACAGGTCCCCTGGGTAATGTCCCCTTTCTTCATAGAGCTGAGCCGCTTTTCTCCTCCAATTCATCTTCAGTTGCACCAGGTGTACACCGTCCATTCTTTTAATGCAGCCTGTTCTGTTTTCAAAAGCTGGGTGTCAGGTTGAGGTCATTCCAACCCACACTGTTCCTGGCAGAAATTGTAAAATTGGCCTCTCAGATCTCCCACAGCCACTGCATCTAACTTGCAGAGCCTACAGCTGAGACCATTTGAAAGTTTTATGAAACCTTTGTTCTATCATTTAACACTCCAATGGCCTGGGCCCAGGGCTCTTGATGGTGGGCTTCCTCTCATACGTTCCCTTGAAATTTTTAAGATAATCGGGAAAAGTCCTGCTTTGAGAGCACCACCCTCACAGTTTAGGTGGAGGGCTACAAGGAGTCAGGCCTTCTTGATAGTGGCATCCTCCCTATGAAACTCAGGAGGTTCATCTGCCCTACTGGTTATCTTTCACAGGCTGGCCAAGGCCTTTTAAAAAAGTGTTCCTGACTTCATCTTGGAGATTTGACTAGTGTGGTACTTTGGAATTGCTTATATTGTGTTAATTTCGCTATATTGTGATTGTATTGTAAGCCTCGAGAGGGCTTGTAGGTGGGGATCTAAATCTCTATATAAATAATCCCAAGAGGTACCACCTGTGCACCTTCCACTACAGCAGAAAAAATGCTCACCACCATTTTGTTTTACATACTAAACTCAACAGGTAAATGAGAAAGAAGGGAGTGAGGAGAGATGTGAAGCAGATAGCAGCACTACAAGCATGTTGTCAAATACAAATCTGTATCTGCCCATGAAGCTGAGCTCACCTACTCCCTCCAGCAATGCTCTGCAGGAAAAATGATGCAAGCAAGGCTGAAGCAGAAGGGAGAATAAACGGTGAACAAATGTAATATAATATGACGTGCAGGATTGCATATTTTAAGAAATGGGGGCCAACAAACAAGTGTGGTTCACAATGGTGGTGTGAAATAGTTGCATGTGAGACCCAAGGAAAGTGCAATTCCTTGGGGGGAAATCAGAAGGCAAGGGAGTAGCCGAGCAAGATATCCATGGGGCTCCTTTTCCCACCTATTATATGTCCATCAATTGGAGGCTACTGCAGCCGCATGGAAGCGAAGCTGCTGCTGCTGCTTCTTGCTTTTGGCTTCTGATTGGTTTGCCTATTGTTCAAAGAAAAATATTTAGTGGGTGAGGAATGTTTTCAAGGTGTGTGTTGCAAGTCAGTGCTAGGTTGCACAACTTCTAAAGGCAGGCGCACTTACTAAGCTCATCCACCCCACCCATTACATTCACACACACACACACACACAAATATGCACCTTGCAGGCTCTTCCACGCTCCATAAGATACCACCATGGGTGACTTGCAAAGAGCAGTACCAAAATAAACCTGTCAGGCTGAGACAGGGAAATGTCTTCTGACTGGTAGTGGCAGGAGCCTTCTGTCTGGATCCACCCCGAGTCTGAAGACAGCTAACGAAGGGGTTACTACTTCTCTCTCTCTCTCTCTCTCTCTCTCTCTCTCTCTTTCTCTCTCTCTCTCTCTCTTTGGAAGCCTGAGTGAACAAACGAGATAGTTTTTGCCTGCTAAGGTACAGGCACAGGCCCGGGCTTGACAAAAGAATCAGAGCACCCCCTGGAGCCATGAGCACCACCCAGTCAGACACACCCAGCCCATTTCTTGCAAGCACGGTCTGCAGTTTCACCATCAAGAACACCTTCCCAAGGCTGTCAGAACTCCCTGTTGTCATCACTGCCACCACTAGATCTGGCAAAACATCCAGCGGCTGCTCTGATGAAGCGCCTTGAATCAGAGCCAGTGCTGAGCAACGGGGGAGGCTCCTCAGCCTGTGCACGAGGAGGGCAGATATTTATCATCTAAGATCCCTGTTTCTGAAGCATTGTCTGCAGTAGTTTTTACTTCGGGGTCAGGATCTATGAATTCACTCGCTTGCCCACTCACTATTCATTCTAAAACATGTGCCTCACCTTTTTGTCAGGTACTCATGGAACTTACCTTCACAACAATGACACAGCAAAGCATAACATCTCACAGTTTAAAACCAGAAAAACCATTCATTTAAAGTAAAACAACAAGCAAACCGCACTCAACCCCGGCTCCTAACACAATTAAAGACTGCTGTTTAATTGATGCTTTGGGGATCATGTTGGTTTGTTTTATGCATTTTCCTGTTGTAATGTGTGGTGTTGAATTGATAGTTTACATTGTTAGCCTCATTAGAGCTCTTGGAGCCAAAAGACAGACCATCCCTGAAGGAATTAATATAAAGTAAAATAAGAACCTGCTAAAATATACTGCCCTGCTAAAACCATAGAAGGATCCTACCTATCTTGTGAAGAGAAAAGGAAGCAGTGCTACATCAGATAACCTCAAAGGGTAGGGCAATTCATATTTGAAAAGGCATCATTCTTACAAGCATGCTGGGCCCAAGCCATTTATAGCGCTTTAAAGGTCCACCTTGTCATATCATGCCAGAAGTAGGCTGAAACTATTGCAGGCAATCAAGAGAACTGATATTTTACATTATCTCTACCCAATCCTCTCCAAAACACAGCTGCTGCACCATCTGAAGCTTCTGAGTAGTTTTTAAGGGCAGCCCCCCATAGAATACATTGCAGTAATCTACCCATTACATTACCAAAGCACAAATGATAGATGCAACAATCCTACAGTCCAGGAGAGGGAGCAGTTGGTGTATCATCAGGTCTAAGTGGTAAATGCCTTCCACAGTCTTCCTGGGCCAGTCTTAGCTGGACTTAATTTGAGTCCGCTCGAAGCCCAAAGTGTGGTTTCAATGCCATAAGAAGCAATGATAAAGGACAGAGCCTCCAAGCATATGGAATGAACACCTTTCTTCCTTAAATGTGTAACCACAGGAGTTTAATAAGATACACAAGATACTAAGCAGCGCCGCCCCAATAACTCGGTTTTCTTACTTGGTTTTCACTCTTCAAGCATATATTTGCAATCATAAGGACTAGAAACTTGCTTTTTTCAAATATGAAAGCCACGGTTCTGTGGAAGCTGAACTCTGCTCACAATAGCACACTGTGGGCAATTTTCCTGCCCTTTATGATGTACACATGCTATGTGATATTTGTCAGCACTTACATATAATATACTCAGATGACTTACAAGAAAACATGATTAAAGCAACCTTAAAGGATGAAATGATGGCGAGAAAGTGAATATGTAACCTTATTGTAACTCTGTGAGAAAAATTGAGAGAAAATGGTGTTACATTTTAAATTCCAAGTAACTCTTTGCTGTTACTCTAGCATGCAGTGACAACTCCTGGCTAAAGCCTGACTATGCAGAGATAAATTTTGGCAGTGACAAAAGCAAAGTTCTGCAATATACATAGTCCTGCACACAGGATATTAATACTTGGTGTTTAGTTTTAATTAGTGTTATCCATTTTTTATTGGAATTGTTCTCATCTGTTGCACTCATGTCCAGATTGTGGGTTTCCTGTGGGCAGCTAGTTGGCTATTGTGTGAATAGAACGCTGGACTAGATGGATCCTTGGTCTGATCTAGCATGGCTCTTCTTATATTCTTATCTATTGGTGGAAGCCTCCTTTTGAAGACATTGTCCTAGATGTTCAAGGTATCAATATTTAAAATAAACAATAAATATGTGTTACGAAGTTCTTTGCATGCATAGCTGATCCTGGCCATTCTCCTATGTCTTTTGCTGCCACTATACTAGAGTCTTGGGAATTCGATAGTTCTCATGTGCATCTATCGAAATAGCTGGCATAGGTAAACAAATATGGCAGCTTTGAAAGGTGTGTATATGTGCATTAGAGTCCCAAAGATAGCAGCAATACATAGCATAATCCCAGAAATCGGTACGGACCCATGGAGCAATAATAAAGAATCACTTTCAGATTTTTAAGTCTGTTTTGGGTTTGGAGAGATTCTGGTCCAAGACCATGAACAGCCCAGTTTGCCTAATTTAGATCTTAAGAAAATGGCCTATACCAGGACGGCCTATCTGTCCATCTCACCCAGTATTGTCTACTCTGGTTGGCAACTAGCGTCCAGGGTCCCAGGCAGCGAAGTGTCATCCGATTATGTTACCTGAGATTCTCTTGGCTGGAGATGTCAGGGCTTGAACTGGGACCTTCTCTATGCAAAGCATGAGCTATGGTGTATGGTCCCACCCCATATTTTCTAGCACACCTTCGCAGAGACAAAGTTGAGAGACACAGATGCCATTTTTTAACCCACTTTCTTTTCATATTCTCAATAAATGCACCTCCAGCCACGCAATCCTTGCTTCATAAGTCGATGCAAGTTTTAATGACCCTGTTGCTTCAAAGGTTCTTCTCCATGCAATAAGATGCCATGACTCCCCAGCAAATAAAATAAGTGTCCTTAACTACAGAGGGAGCTTAGGGAGGGCATTATTAAGAACAATCTTTTGTTCAATGATCTCATGAGTCCTAACCTTGTACACTTTTCATCGTTGAGTTTTGTGTGTTTACATGCATGGGATTAATTAAGAGTAGTTTAGAGACCACTAAATTGGAAGAAGGTGTTTAAACATGCCAAACCAGTTTGAGACACTAAGCTAAACAGTCATCTGAATTGCTTGTACTTAATCAGCACCTTTGCTATGTTTTCCCACTTGAGGTTACTTTTAACGGCATGCTTATGGAGCAGGCATTGTAAAATGAGAATAGCTATAAGTGCAATGAAACAACTACTCAGTTTCATTTTCTGGTACCTCGCCCACAAACCTGGCCCAGCTGCTACTTCTTGGGAAGATGCACAATTCTACAAAGCAATAATGATGATGATGATGATGATGATGATGATGATGATGATGATGATGTATGATTCCTTTAAAGATGGTGCTAGCAGCCAAGTGTCCCTCTCTCCATTTTTACTCTAGAATAGGCTCAAGGCCTCCACTCCAGATTAGGGGCAGGGGGACTAGGTTTTTTTAACCCCTGCTATGTGCCTGATCAGGATTGAGCCTTTCATTCCTATTGTGGAAATAGTGATCCAGAAAGCAAAGGTTCAGTGGGTTGCAGAGAAGGATTCTAGAAAGCCAGTGCATGTGCATATATTTTGCACCAGGTGTAGCTTCTCTTGAGGAGGTCCTAACTTACCTAGTTGTTCTTCCCACGCTTGATTGGCATTGAAAGCTTCAAACTTGAAGGTGCAAACTAAGATGTTCTGTCCTGGGAGATACGTTTTCTTCCATTCATGGCTTCCCTTCCAAGGCTGGAGATCCTCTGGGGCAAGAAGTGTGTGTGTGGGGGGGGGGGGAAACAAGTTGTTTTCAGACATCAAATGTGAGCAGGAAGGCTAGAGGGGTTTGGGTGGGGAAAAGGACTGAAAAAGCAGTCCTTATAACCTTCTTTATTCTGCTGTCCCATCTGGAGGGACATCAGAAGAAACCTTCTCTGTATTCCTAGACTTGCCTGGGCTGGGCTGACCATTAGGTAGAGTGAGGTTGCTGCTTCAGGCAGCTGAGTTCAAGAGTCATTTGTGCAGCAAATCATTAACTACTGAATTTATTAATGTATTTTTGCTGCCAGAGATGATTTTGGCACCCCTGATGATAAAATCATTTCTCTGTCTTTGGGTACTATGCAGGGCCAACCCAAAACATCTTGCTGCCAGAGGTAAAAGACAAGATTGTCTCTCCCCCCCCCACCCCACTTGCATTCCATGTACAACTGGACTGACTTGCATCTTACTTCAACACTGGCCATGGGGTAATGTCCTCATCAGCACAGTGCCTCTGAGGGCAACAGGCTGCTTTAAGGGGTGCAAGCCAGGCTGTGTGTGACACACACAGCTGTCTTCAAACAGTGGGGAATTCCCGAGGGGACTCAGGAGAAACAGTTGGGGAGGGGCTACTACTGCTGCCCCCAGTATCTGCCGTCTGAGGCCATCACCACACTTAACCTAATGGTAGGACCGACCCTGGTACTATACGGTTTGACTGATGGAGGTGGCACCATTTTCTGCTTGGGTTGGCCTGGTGACTTATCTAGCATTGCTGTCATTTTCAGTAAGGCTTTTTCTTCACAAATGGATCTCAGCCAGGTTTGTGTTTGTTTTTAATTTCAGTGTAGCTTCAGTGTTGACCAAGCAGGCAGATTACATTTGCATTCATTTAAATGAATTAATATATAAAAATGGACACTGGATAGAATTTTCCCTCCTCCCTCTGGGATACTCTTCAACTTCCCTTTTCTACAAAAGATTTGTGAAATTTGTATATTATCTCTGCACAATGAGGAAATACTCTCCAGAGTTCTATTTTGCAAAATGTTGTTTTCTGTAAGTTAGAGCGAAATGCAAGGGGGGGGAGCGGAAGTAAGCTGGGCACACGATTCCAAAGTAATTTGTGATACACTGGCAGGTGTAAAAGCTAAATAACAGAGGAGGGACCTGAGCCTGGGGAAGATAATCAAATGCTAATGTGGCCCACCACTGAGATCTGATCCACATCTGAATAATTTCCTATGGCTGACTATTTAGGTGTCACTAACAGGATCAGCACCAGTTCAGCAGCTGCAGTCATTCAGCTTCACTGAAAGAGCAGAACATGCCTATGCCATACTCAGCGCTTCAAGGGCAATTTGCTTCAAGGACTATTTCTCCACTACCGCATAACAACTTGTGGCCCTCCAAACCCCATCAGACCCAGCCAACATAGCCTTTGTAACTTGATCTACATTTCATACAAGTTAATATTTTTTTAATGCTGTCGAACTATTAATCCAGAATATGGTATGGACTAGTAGCTAGAGTGAGACATTTTAAGTAGAGAGACGTGATGGTGGAGACAATGAAGACCTACAGCCGATTTACACTTCCATTTGAAATGTTCCAAAATCTATTTAATTACGATGTAAATTGCTACGTTTAACAACGTAACAGGTCACATGAGTAGTCCTTACCATTGGTGACTATAGTTTCTTCCATTTTCAGGTCATTTTGTAAGGGCACACTGACTCTTTGCTTTGTTTCTTTCTGTAACGTAGCTTCTTCTCCCTGTTCTTGACAGGCCCACTTCCTCCTTTTTCAACCATCCTGAGACTTAGGCCCCCTCCACAAGGATTCGCTTTTGCGCCTGGTTAAGTGATTATGCGCTTCATCGCTGAAGCACATTTACGCCTAATACCTCTGCACGAGAGGCAGGCAGGGAGAGGGGAGGGGGGAGGGGGGAGGCAAGTTCGAACCCCAGGGAGGGACGGAGCGGGGAGGGGGGCAGCTGATGCAGGACGGCTACATCGGGGGCCGGGAGTGGATCAACCCGGAAAACTGCTGCTGGCTTCCAAAGAGTGACTGCAGGGGGGGCGGTGTGCGGTGTGCAGACCCCCGGAGGCAGGAGCCGATCTCGGCCGGGGAGCAGCGGAGGGGGCAGCGAGAGTCCTCCGCCGGCCTTTCTCTCTGCAAAGGCAAGAAACTGGGGGTGGGGGGGGCGCTCAGGGGAGCCGGGAGGAGTTGTCACTGCTGGACGGGGAGCGTCTCCTCCCCGGTGGGGGTGGCGGCGGTGGCGGGGAGAGGGGGGGCGGCGGCAGGGCGACCCCTTCTTCGGCCACGCGAAGCTCTCCCACGTGCGCTGGCTGCAGCCTCAGCGCTCCGCTCCATTGCCTGTCTGCGTGCCTGGCTGCTTCGCCCTCCCCCGCAGGAGAGATGGAAGGAGGGGCTGGCCGAGGCCGGCCGGGGTCTCCCCCTGCTGTCTGCCGAGGGACGTGGGTGGGCGAGGAAGGCAAAAGACGGAGCCAGAGGAGCCGGCTAGGGAAGCCAGGAGCCGAGCGGGGGAGCGAGCAGCAGCAGCAGCAGCAGCACATCCCGCCGCAAAATAAAACTCGCTATTTAACGCGCATTCGATAATGCGCACAATCGGAGGTATAGCGCGCCTCTACGCCCGATTTGTGCTCCCTCCTTGTAGAGGTAAAAATTTTAAAGCGCCTTGAAAGAGCTTTAAACCTCTCTTGTAGAAGCAGCCGTACTTTCAGTTTTGATTTAACTATGTAAGAGCATGCCTGGATTTTCAAATTGTTCTGGATGCCAGAGGTTTGATTTGAGGTGCTTTGAAACGGTAAATAAGGACACATTACCATTTTAAAAACGATTTATTAAAAGAAAAAAATGTTATAAATCATAAAAAACAGTGCAAAAAAACCCTAATATAAAACAACACAGTACTCACGTCGTGTGCCCCAAAACGTCCTCAAAACCAAACCTAAACGTTTCAAAACTTATGTGTAGATTGGCTCCTAGTCTAGCCTTCCCCAGTTGGTTCTCTATAGATATTTTGGACTTCAACTCCCATCAGCCCCAGCTAGCATGGCCAGAGAATTGTAGACTAAAACACCTGGAAGTTGCAAGTTGCCCACCCCTAGTATAACCATACAGTTGGCCTTGGTCTGATGATGATGATGATGATGTATTTATAGAGCCTCCCCATAACTGTAGTACTCTGGACAGCTCACAATACAACAGAAAACAATACAAATGATAAAAAGGTAAAATGGAATTAAAACTCACATTACTGAGAGACCCAGACCATAAGTTATTAAAAAGGTGTCGGTGAATAAAAGAACTCTTCACGTGGCACCAAAAAGACCATAAAGATGGCATCATGCGAATTTCTCTTGGAAGGCTATTCCACAACTGGGGTGCCACTACCAAAAAGGCCATCATCATCCCTGGTGGTCACCAATCTCATTTCATTTGGCAAGGGTGCTCAGAGCATCAGAGAAGTGAAGTAATGCAAATATCAGAGAAATGAAGTAACACGAGCATCAGAGAGGCGCTCAACGGGGACAGGCTGGGAAACGGAGAAGCCAAGTAACGGAAGTGCCAGTGGGGAAAAAGAGTGAATTGGGGTGGGGCGATCATCCCTTGACCACATCACTGCCGGGTCACAAAGGCATGCCCAGGAGTTAATGTGGAGGAACACAGCACACTACAGCGGAAATGCTGGGAGCCACTTTAACGAAAAAAACTGGAATAAAAATATTTTCTGATAATGTGGCTTTTCAAGATGGAAGCTGCTGGTTGGCAGTGCGCTGGCCATGATGCCATGTGCTGCAAACGACCTCAAAATGCTCCCACTCCCTGGGAAATCCCCTGTAAAGACAGCCCCCTAGTCCCAAGTTGGGTTGAGATTTAAACTCAACACTTTAAATTCTGCCTGGAAATGGACTGGGAGCCAGTGCAGCTAACAAAGTTACAGGCGTAATGTGGTCAAAAACACTTGGTCTCAGGTAATAATCTTGCAACCCTACTCTGAGCCAACTCTAGATTCTGAACTAATTTTAAAGGCAGCCCAATGCACAGACACATTGCAATAGTTTACAGCTCTCCTGCAAGGTACAGTGCAATTGGTGATGAAACCCTTGAGACCAACAGACGATTTTCTTTCAAAGCTAATGCTCGATGGGCTCTTGCTTCCATTATTGGCCTCATATCATATTGTGTTATTGCTATTATGTTGTTTTCCATTGTTATTTTGTAGCTGTTGTGGCTTTTTGGCTGAAGCAATAATTTGTTAAGTGCTTTTCTAGTGCAGACACTCTAAAAGAAGAGAAAAATGTGAAATGAACTAACAGCTCTGGATTGTAAAACTGAAGACAAGTCTCACTGGCCATAGCTAAAACAATATATTTTCCTCTGGGATGAGGAAGAATATAAATACAGCAATACTCTCCAAGGCCAGGGGCTGGTGCCAACCCTGTGGGTGGCAGCTGAAAAATACCCTATTCTTTCTCATCAAAGTGAATGAGTGGAGGTGAGCGATGAAGCACCAGAAGGTGAAAAATACAGAGAAACAAGCCTCTGTTGGGAATATTGCAACCTCGTCTGCAAGTTACAGGAAGGGGCGATAGAGGCAGCAATACCAAATAATCCCGCCAGCCTCATCAAGCTGCCACTGAACAAGGAGATATATTCCTGAAGAGAAGCAAAAAAGCAGTTTCTTACTATCCTTTCTCTAGAAGGCTGTCTCTCGTTATAAGAACATTCTTTACAAGAAAAGGACATTAGATCTGTTTTGTTGCCTTTGAGGAAGATTCTTATCAAAAGGCATTGGGCTTTTTATATCTTCTATGCTTCCAAAATAAATCTTCTTATTGGAAGCAGCTTGAGGCCCATCTTTCTTCCTCTGTAGCTATTTATAATATGTACGGCCCTGGAGTACAAAAGGTGCCTCATGAAACCATCTTTGTCTCCTTCACCTGGGCCTGCCAAATTGTGGCTGTGAAAGGTGCTCAGGTGCCATTAATTAGCTAGATGGCAGGTTGGAGATTCAGCAAGAATGGCTGAGTAGACTGGCTCTTCAGCCATGCAAGAAGTGGAGGGGGGGTGAATTTGTCCTGACTGAACTATTAAAAAATCAGGAATAGGCAGTTGCCACAACTGCCTAAGAGGGAGATTGTTATTATGTTAATTCCTGATATAAAGTAACCTTTCCCTGGCACTCTTTCCTTATCACTTCTAAAACTCCTCCCCCTCCAAAAATTACTCGCAAAATCTAACTACTCATATGATACAGATCAAAGAAATCACCCTGCTTCCTCCTGGATCCAAGGCTACGCTCAGAGTTTTCTAAAACATACGGAACTGAAGCCCCTCTCTTAGAAGAAAATCTGTTGATGTTTACTCTCCGCTGCCTGTTTAGCTGGAAAGCAGGAGTAAATGGGCTGTTCAAATCCACCATCAGGCATTATGTTAAAAATAAAATAAAATCTGGTGAACTCAGAACTGAGCCTCTTCAGGCAATTCACAAAACAATTTTCTTTGGTTTGTTGGTCAACATGTACCATGCTTTATGCACTTGTACGTATTCTCTAAGGCAATTTGTTGTTTGGCCATTTTGCATATCATACTTTGCTACAATTATTTTGGTACTTTGCCACCGCAGATTTTAAAACTATGGTGTTGGGTAGTTTTGTTCCCTCATCTACATTTCAAATACATGTCAAAATATTAAGACATAATGTGGCATGGTCTAGTAGCTAGAACATCAGTCCCCAATTCGGTGTCCACAGATGCCATTGTGCCTGCAGGGACCTCCAGTAGCATCCAGAAATGGGTCCGCAACATGGTGCTTGTGGGCATCTGAATAGTTTTTTTAAATTATTTCCCCCTCCCCCCGTTTTTGAAAATATACAGACATGGATTTGTATGAAATGCAAACAACGTTTTAGCAATTAAACATGGTTTCAACAAAAGTGGACCAAATATTCAAAAAAGTATCCATTTGTCACCTGTTCAAATATTGAAGGTGTTGTAAGGTCCTTAATCCATTGTATTATAGGAGATGGGTGTTTATCCTTCCTATGTTGTAATATCAGTCTTTTATCTGTGTAAAGGATGCAGAGATTCCAATTATGCTGATCATTTATTAATTTCCATGAAATAGGTACATAATGTAGAAGAGCATGTTCATCAGTGAATATTAAAGACTGTTTCAGTACAAAATGTATCTGTGTAATAACCTCCTCTCAAAAAGAAGCAACTACTCGATAATGCCAAAACGTATGTTTAAAAGAAGCATTAACTGTATTGCACTGCCAACAATTGGCCAAATTAGACAATCCCTTATTAAAGAGTCGTTGTGGTGTCCAACAGACATGAAACAAGTTATTGCTGAATAAGCGGAACAGGTAGATGCCAAAGCAGCAAGCCACTGATTAGACATTTTGTGGTGGTGCCCACAGCATGGTCTCAAATTCCCAAATGTGCCCAACGGGCCCAAAATATTGGGGACCCCCAGAGCTAGAGTGAGAGAGAGACTAGAGAACTTGCTGATGGAGACTATGAAGGCCTAGTCTAGCCTTCCCTAACCTGGTGTTCTCTAGACATTTTGGACTTCAATGTCCATCAACCCCAGCCAGCATGGGGAAGTTGTAGTTTAAAACATCTGAGGGGTACCAGATTAGGGAAGGCTAGCCTAGTCAAATCCTTCTCACAGTCCTCAATGCGTTCATGTATATTATGGGACTAGTAATGAATACTACATAGGATTATTTACTGTAGCTATACCAGCTAATGTCTGTTACAAAGCAATACAATGGGTCTTGCAGACCAATATTATGCATGCTTACTCAGATAGAATTCCCACTGAGTTAAATGGGCTTTAGTCTTAGGTAAATATGCATAAGATTGCATACTGAATAAACATGTCACAATAATTGCTCTAAATGGGACTGACAGCATGATTCTATATACATGTTTAGTAAGAAATAAGTCCCACTGAGTTCAGTGGGACTTACTCCTTAGGCAGCAGTTCTTGGTCACAACTTACTTTTGCTGGATTTTATCCATGGATTGCAATACACTTTAGATCCTAAGGCTGCAATCTTATCCATACTTACCCAGGAGTAAGCCCCATTGAATGCACTGGGGCTTATTTCCAAGCGAAGATTAATAGGATTGTGCTGTAAAACTACCACTTTATTACTGGTATTATTTACACAAGAAGCAAGTAAACTGAGAGAAAATTGAGAAATTTATAAATTGAGAGAAAATCATTAGGGTTTTTTGTTGTTGTTCCGACCCAGAAATAATAACTCCTGTCTGAAATGAACTGAATCTAATAAATCTGAAATTCAGTTGAAATAGTTATTTCATGCGCCTGAGAAATCAGTGTGGACAACTCCTGAACAGAGGTGTTCACACCACACAATCACCACAGTAGGGCAAGCATATGCTTAAAAACCTTTTTTTTCCAGGCAGAGTTTCCATGGCATGCTGGGTGGAGGCCCCTAAACAAAGCATTGTGGGTAGGGGAGAGAGTTGGCTGGTTTTTCTTTATTTCTTTTTCTTTACTGTATTCTGTTTTGCAACTAAATCAAGGAGCCATCTACCTCAGTGCTGTCAACTTGGCACCTGCTGCTCATGTTAGTTTAATGAGAAAAAAGAGAAAGGTACCACAGATAGTGCACATGTAGAGTAAAACATTTTGAATTTCTAGGTAAATAAGCTGTCAGAATAAGCTGAAGCACATCTGGGAAAGGGCCAGCAATGTGTCAAATGCACAACTGTTTTGTAACCTATCTGGCAGGGTGCGGTGGTGTGCTAGTTTCACTGTGTAGGTTCTTAGCTGCTGACTGATCAGCAGTGCCCAGCATGAGCACAAGGCCTGACGTCAGATTTAGCAGCTCCTATGCCTTTTCTATTACCCTTCAACCCCATTGATTGGTTCTCCCACCAGTTGCCACTCAACAGTGGCGACCTCTAACATCCCAATGCACCACTTTACCCTTGCCATGGGATCTATTAGTGATCAAAAGATTCCTGTGATGACCTCACATTTTGCCTTGGAGACCTGAGGCTTCCTTTTTGCACTCAAACAGCAAAAGATACACAAACTTCACCATGAGGAAAGTTTAGTTTCTTCTTCACAGTTTCATTAATGTGCAAGCCAACACTGCAGTCAAGCCTCTTCACATTTCACGAGGGCTGTTGACTAGGCTGACCAGATAAAATCCAGGTCAAGGCTCATGTAACTTTAACAGTTGTAGAGAAAAAGGAATTTCAGCCAGTGTCATTTGTATGCAATTAGTTCCTGGTGAAATTCCCTTTTCATCACAACAGTTAAAGTTGCAGGCACTATACTAGAGTGACCATATACAAAAGAAGGCAGGGTCCCTGCAACTTTGACAGTGTGATAAAGAGAGAATTTCACCAGGAACTAATTGCATACAAATGGCACTGGCTGAAATTCCCTTTTCTCTACAACTGTTAAAGTTACATGAGCCCTGACCTGGATTTTATCTGGTCACCCTACTGTTGACCCTTGCCAAGCAGTGCATGCTGTGTTGCCAGAAGTGTAGAAATGCTCAAAAAAGTACACGCTTTGAGGGCTTCCATTTGAAGAACAGAATTAAAGGTTACTCAGCACAGCAGAAACTTTGGCATAAGAGTAGACATTCCCGGTGCTGTCAAGAAAACTCAAGCAAGAACAAGGAAGTGGGAGAATGTGCTGTGTAGGTTTTTACTGGCTGGGTTCAGACAACACAATAAGCCACACTCAAGAGTTGATATGATTTGCCATTGAACTGTGCGTTGTTGATACACGGGTTATCATGTTATCTGAACACAGCCGTGATAACAAACCATGGTTTGTTAGCCACAAGCAACTCACAGTTCACAACCCACTAATAAACCATGGGTTCTCTCGCTTTGTGAGAGGGCTCAGAGTGAGAGATGGCAGGGCAGAGGAGGCAGCTGCTTCTCCTCCATGGAGACGTGCTTGCCATTCTCCTGCTGTGGCATTTGCTGCAGCGGGTGAGCAGGGTCATTGCTGCAGCAATGCCCAAACAGGTCTCTTCTGGCAAGGGGAGGGAGCGCAATTTTCTGCCCCTCCCGATCTGCTGCCTGAACAGAGGATTCACGCTGCCTCATGGGAGGGCCAGCCATATTGTCTACTCTGACTGACAACAGTAACTATTTTGGACTCTCCAATTATGAACCATGTTCATCAAAACCTGCATTTTATTCTACTGAGAAAAAACACAGGGGGGATGGGGGGAACTTCATTTGGTAATGCATAAATGGTCACCCTAGTTAGAACTAATTAACTCTTGAACCCAGTTATTTTTGAGTGGGCTTGAAATTAGGCCAAACTGGTTTGCCCCTCCCTTTCTATTATGATTTCTCCTGACATTCCCTATTTCAACGCCTTCCTGTCTTTTTTTTCCTTCTAGAAACCTTATGACACTCCATTAAACCAGTGCCAGGGATGGCTTGGGCCTAAAATCACACCATCATTAGTCTGTCATACTTCACGGGAGTGGCCTTTCTGGTGATGGATCCTCCTGTTATTAATTATGCTGCTGTTCTGCAAATGCATTGCTCTATTGATGACTTGGCTGTGACAAAACTATCCTGTTCTAAAAGCTGAAGACGATGTTAACTCTGGCATTATTTAATGCCACTGGTGTTACACGGTCTAGGATATGGGTTCAATGTTGTTTTATTACTAGTATATAGCCATGGTAATAAATAAGTGGCAGAAGTAGAAGTCAATGATGTTGATGGTGCATTATTTGGTTCAACTAATCAGATGTATGTATATATACTACATGCATCCTGAAAGATCATCCTGAGAGTGTAGCTGTCATAGGGATGCAGATTTCTACACACAATTAAACTCAGACATTGGGAAATCATAACATACGAAGTGGCCATCAGCCTTATGGACAGACCAATAAGTGCTTTGATTTTCAAAAGAAAATATTGTCTTATTAGAAAACCATTCTGCAAGAGTTACCTTGGAAGTGAAGCAATTGCCCCAAAGCACTTTTGAAAATCTTGCTTCAAAGGTTTGATGCAAGTTTTAATCAGGCTGTTTCTTAAAAGTTTTTTCCATGCAATCAGAAGCAAGTGACTCTGCAGCTTAGGTAAACTTGTCAAGGCACATTTAAAGGATCTAGCACAGCCTAGCATACTCACTCATAGTAAAATTTCCATAGTAAAATTTCCATTTTTCCTGCCCTGGATTTCTGTGTGACAGAAGAGATAAGCCTAAAAACAACATTAGAGAGTTGCAAGAAATGTAATAATGCTAGCTGGGAATGATGGGAGTTGCAGTTCAACACGTCGGAGGTCACCAGGTTGGGGATCACTGGACTAGAGAATGTTTGCGTTTAGAGGCAGGAATTTCTAATCCCTTCTCAGCCACAAAGCTGAGAAGGCAGCCCAACATATTCCTATCATGTATACATGCTTGTAGTCTCTTTCCATCAACAGATTGTCATGTCAAGCAGCCCACCTGGTAAGTATATACCAGGCTCGTACGATCATCACAACGCATGCCACCCAGGCTTAACCCTTATATAACACACCACCCAGGTTCACACGACAGGACAAGCCATGTCGTGGCTTGCATATTCAGACAGGCAGCTGCCATTCACTGCGAAATCCTGCAGGTTAGTTCGCTCACGGTGGCTTAGCCCCATAGCCTCTCAGTTCACTCTACCTACCCAACAGAGAGCTGATGCTACTGATGGCCCATATACATGGTTCCGACAGGTCAGCCCTGGGCCTCAGGCTGCCTTATGTTCTGTTTTTCCTTTGGTCTCCTGTCATGGGCACCCTAAACTGTATTGTATTGGACATCCTTATGCACTGGGGCTTCCAGATCTTAAAGCCCCCCTCATTCTTAAACTATTCTATCCTGCTTCATTGTACCTTTCCTCCAAGGAGCCTAAGGTGGTATACACGATCCTCTTCCTCCTCTTCATTTAATCCTCATATAAAATCTGTGAGGTAGGTTAGGCTGAGAGTCAGTGACTGACCCAAAGTCATCCAGTGAGCCTCACTACAGAGGGGGGGAATTAGAACCTGGGTCTCCCCATTCCTAGTACAACACTCTAACTGCTGCTACACCATACTGGCTTTGTATGCCAAACATGTGCTCCACCGCTGAACTCTGGTCCCTCCTAAGCTTGTATGAACTGCTGCCAGTAGACGAAAGGGGAGAAAGACATGAAATGAGAAGCAACCATCTTCCCTTTTTCTGGCTGTGTATGCCTGCATATCTGAGCTCTGGGAACCAAAGATGGATGAAGATCCATGTGAACAACAGGCTATTCATAGCCATAGGCATGCGCAAGGGGTGTGCTAGGTGTGCCCAGGCACACCCTAATATCTCAAGCAATAAGCACCGAAATGAGGGGGCCAGTGAATAGGTATTCAGAGGGGGATCGAGATCAGCAAGAACGGTCCTCCAGCTGCTCTGCTGCCACCGCTTGAATTCCTCAGTGAGAACCACACAGATGTTAAGCGGCTACCAGCTTTTACCTCCCCTTCTTGTTGGTCTGACCAAGTTTCATCATTTTCTTGCAACTCTCTGCCCCAACAGCAGGTATTTAAATTTGGCTTCTATGATCTCTGAGGACATCTGTCTCTGATGATATCTTGGTCCCCATCTCCTCCCACTTCCTCTAATTAGCCAACTAATTTGGCTTAATGACTTTGCATCTTTCCTTTACTCCCAAATAGGGTAGCCACTTACCCAGGGCCAAAAAAAGAGAGAGAGAAAAAGTGGACACATATTTGCATAAAGTTTGCATGTGCTAATTTATATGTATAGGTGCACATTTGGAAACAATGACTATAATTTAAACAGAAATGCACATCTCACCAAAGTGGGGAAGGCTGACTAGGTGATGCGTGGGTCTGCTCAGTCTACTGTTGTGTTAACTGCTGATGGACAGTTTCAAGGCCCCTGATCTACTTTTTTATGGTTCTGTATCTTTAAACTGGGTTTGTACCTGAAAGTCCTTAAAGTAAAGGATACTTTCAGACTGTTGTATGTCCTCTGGAAAGCAGGATATATGACATCCCTACTTCTGAAATGTCAGGGATCCTATCTCTTCTACTCAATGTCTTCCCAGTCAGAGGTAGTAGTACAGTCATCTACACAGACACCTCTCCCACCCCACATGCCCTGGTCTTCCATATATGTTTATTTTTCAGGAGCACCTATATCTATAGTTAGAGTGCTTCCAGATAAGGCTTGTATTGTAGGCTGACCAGATAAAATCCAGGTCAGGGCTCATGAAACTTTAACAGTCGTAGAGAAAAGGGAATTTCAGCCAGTGTCATTTGTATGCTATTAGTTCCTGGTGATATTCCCTCTTCATCACAACAGTTAAAGTTGCAGGGGCCCTGCCTTCTTTTGTATATGGTCACTCTAGTATAGTGCCTGCAACTTTAACTGTTGTGATGAAAAGGGAATTTCACCAGGAACTAATTGCATACAAATGACACTGGCTGAAATTCCCTTTTCTCTACAACTGTTAAAGTTACATGAGCCCTGACCTGGATTTTATCTGGTCATCCTATTGTGTTGTGCCATCATTCACAGAATTTTACGAGGGCTCTAGACGACCATCGTCTTCACTCCTAACCCTCCCCAGTTTTCCCACCTCTCTTACTCCAGAAAATCCGTCGAGGAAGATGGAAAGGCTGCACAATGCCTTCTGACTGCCAGGACTTGGGGCCTCCATCTGGAAGTACTCTAAAAAGTACCCTAGGTATGAGGTTAAACAAGGGAAAGAATTAACACAACACATGCTCTTAAAATACACTGATGTTTGCAATTTAATCCTGCATGTATCAGAGAGCAGGCCTTTGAGTCTTACTGTGAATTTTAAGTCTTCCCCATCTACACACCCCAATTTTTCAGCTGCTGAAATCTGATATGGTGCCCTGAATGACAGGGTGGATGAAGGGGGTGATGAGGAAAACAAGAAAGGAAAGGAATAAAAAGACAATAAAGTAAAGAGAGAAGGAGCAAAGGTGTGGGAAGGAAGCAAGGGCAGACAGACACCCCGCCCAACAAGGGAAATTACTGGAGGAAATAAAAGTATTGGTTCTGTTGGTGTGGCAGTGATTCAGCTCTTCCTTAATCCAATAGGTTATTTATTTATCTGAATCTTGGCCCTGCCCTGCTAAGAGACTGTTGAAACTTGAACTGAAGGCGAAGAGAGCTTTTGATGGAAAGGCTGGGGCAACTTGGAGACACGAAGACAAAAAGGAAAAACACCATGCAGCGTGGGTGTAAGGAGAGATAAACTATGGTGTTTATGAAAATACTCTGCTCAGTTCATTACGATTAATGTTACAATGTCCACGTGCTCGACGTTTCGGATACCAATCCTTCGTCAGGAGCTGGACAATCCACGGGCGTTGCCCTTGTGTTGTTCTTACTGTTTGTTGATGCCTGTTAAGCTGTTTTTTTGGTATCCTCCGTACTGGTGCAGTAAGGAGGATACCGAAAAAAAACAGCTTAACAGGCATCAACAAACAGTAAGAACAATACAAGGGCAACGCCCATGGATTGTCCAGCTCTTGACGAAGGATTGGTATCCGAAATGTCGAGCAACTTGGAGACGGCCTATTTTCCCTCCTTCTACCTCCTGGAACCTCACCAAGGCCTGGTTTGCTAGCAGGAGCTCAGACTGTAGCCAAGGCTCACCTAGAAGCCAGCTGTTGTTGCTGCTGCTGCTCTGCAAGATGAGCTCCTTTCCCTGGCCTAGAGAGTACAAACTTGTCTTAACGGTTTTTTAAACTTTTGTCTGTTTTTTAAAAAAATCAACAACAAATGAAAATGAACCGGTTGGGTAACATCAGTGGGTGGGACTCGTTTTTATGGCCCAGCCCAGCCTGTTGTAGCACTGACAGTTACTCAACAGTGAGAGTTTAATTGTCCCGGTTGCTTGAAGAAGGAAATATCTACCCAGTCGTCTGCCTGTGGGACCTCAGCAGCCCTGGGCCAAGGCACGTGGGAAATTGCCTCCATCATCATTGAAAAGATGCTACAGGGGAACAAACGGTCCAGGATGCCAAGCAGTGTAGGTCTCCATCTCTCTCTGTCTCTCTCTCTCTCTGTCTCACCCCTTGCTTTCTTTCAGTCTAGGAGAGGTTGATAAGGAGAAATTAAGACAGCTAGCGTTGGCATACGATAAGCAAGTGCTGGGCTGCAGTGTGGAATACCCCTGGACTCTGCCTCTAGTAAGAAGTGTAGCAGTTAAATTTGTGTTCCCGGGGGGAATGTATAAGCCTATTTGGGAAATGGCACTAGGGTTGCAGTCTGAAGCATATTTACCTGGGAGAAAATCACATTGAACTCCATGGGATTTAATTCTATGTAAAAACACCCGGGATCAGGCTGCACATGACTCATGGCTGCCTCACAAATTGTAATCAGGCAGACATCTTTGGATCCTGAAATGGCTTATAACCTGCAGACCATAGAGAGAGAACGACTCGAAATCGCTTATTGAGATGATCTGCATAAGGAGATGGGACAGGCACAATGAGAGTTTCATTCCACTAAGAACAAGGGGATTTCATGTTCTCGAAGATTCTGTAATCCTGTTTAGAGGTTTTGTGATCTGGCAGTGTCGGACCTGAACCTGGATTAAACAGTCCCACTTCAGCCATAAATGCAATGGGTGGCTGCATGCAAGTCTCAGTTTCCCAGTCGCAATTCCTCTCCTGTCAAATGAGATAATGTCTCTCCACACAATGTATGGAATTCACTGCTATGAAATGTGGCAATGACCCTTAGTTTAGATGGCTTTTAAAATGGATTAGAGAAATCCATGGAGGAAGATAGGTCTACCAGTGTCTAGTACTTAAGCCTTCCCCAACCTGATGTCCTTGATATGTGTTCAACTGCAATTCCCATCATTTCCAGCCAGCATGGGCAATAGCTGTGGGAGTTGCAATCCAACACATCTTGAAGACATTAGGTTGGTGAAGGCCACCTAAATGGACTTCAAGTGCAGATGCCATATGCCTCTAAATGCTGGGGGAAACAACATGGTTTGCCGCCATGGTCATGCCTTGCTTGTGTGTTTCCCAGAGGTGGATGTTAGGAATGGGTGAGAAATTTGTTCCATTGAGATTTTTATGTAAATTCACCAAATTTGCACCTCATGAGCCAATAAGAGACAGCCTCCCAGCCGAAATCCGCACCTTTTTGAGCTTGTTGATTCATTGTCAGGGAATAAATGCACACAAAAATGTACATTTTAGAGGATCTGCGCATAAAATACATACTCTAAAGAAAAGTGCATACAACTCCGCATTACATCAATGGAAAAGTACTTGGGAAATGCATGTGTTTGAAAAATGTGTGCAGAAATGTGAATATTTGGGGGGAAATGTGCATTAAAAAGCGTGAATTTCCATGTGGATTTTTAAACAAAAAGTTTGCTAACTTACATGGAAGTGGCTCAGAACAAGCTTTATTCTGACAATCCGACAATCCCTGCAAGAATGAAACTAATAGATCTGTCCATCCATAACATGTTAGAAACAGGCTGGCTGGATCTAGGGCTTGATCCAGCAAGTGAGTTCTTATGTTTTTAATACTAGGTCTCAGAGGAGATGTTGAGAGTTTGTTTGAGATGAAAACAGAAATGTATTTTATATACACTTACAAATTTTTGTATAAAGACACTTGATATTGTAAAGCCCTTATTCAGACTGACAAGTCATTTTCAACATCAGTAACACCACTTACTCTGACAGATAGTTTATATAGGTGAAAATGCGGAGTTAGAATTTTCTTTTGAAAGGGAGAGTATGAGTGTACACACACTCTGCTTTGCCACACTCAGAATGGTGGCAGTGTCAGGAGTGACAGATTTGAGAAGCCCGAGGCTCAAATCACTGCTGAACGTCACACTCTCTCTGCAGACCTGGGCAACCCATTCTTTCTTGGCCTCAATTTCCCACACATTGCATAGAACTGTTGCGCGGATGAATAAAATAATTACTATCAAGGCTAAGGAATATGATCAGAAAGAACAGACCAAAGAGATGTAGCAAGTTTGGAGGGTATGGGCATTGTGTTTTTCATAACTACTACAACACGCATTCAGTAGGAGCAGCTGGTCTAAGATTACATACTGAACTCACTCTTGACTGGTAAGGGTGAGGGAGAAATGGTCAAAGAAGTGAGGGAACTCCTGCTGTTGAGTGATATTGCCAGATATAGCTTATGCTCAGGAATAGACTGGCAAATATTCATTAAGCCGAAAAGATTTCATGACAAGTTGGTGCTCCTCAAACTTGTTTACTGTTACATATTCTGGAATTCGCATGTGCCACCGGCTGTATTAGTAGGTGTGGGTATGAAGGATTTGTTCATTCTGGGTGTTCTTTCCACACCCTGGCAACGTGGAATCCCAGCCCTGCTGGGCAAAGCCCCTCCACTGGAGAGTTGCAAATCTGGGGATATCAGCAGCAGGGGGGTATCAAGTGCAGATCTTTCATTTCTACTGAGATAACAAAGGTATGGGGGCTTATGCAAGGTATAGATTATAGATATTCTTTATCAATCCTACTGGGAGCCTTTCCACAAGGCCTGGGAGAAAAGCCCCTCCCCTTCTTTTATTGCTATGATAGGTGTCTTTACATTAAGAGGAAATTGAATTTCTTGACCAGGGTGTTTGTGCTTCCTGCTTTTATGGCGAGATTGTTATAGGGTGCATTACATGGATGGAAAGTGGCAACCGCATGGTTTGAATTGAATATTTCTCCATTCACTTCCATTGAGACAATCATTAGTGTGCAATGAGTGGCCAATCATTAGTGTACAATTAATCGCTCATGCAAAGAAGCTTGATATGTGTCCAGCATCCTCTGTGTCGTCCGTCCTCTATTTTGGGGCAGAAAAGCCTGGGACACTGAAGATAAAGGCTGTGGCAGAGTCTTAATGCCCAGAAATCTGGGTATTATCCAAAATCCAGGTTTTCCATCTGGTGTTCTGGTATTTTATCACCTGCCCCAGAATCTAATCTTTAATTTTAAAAAGGAAGTACCTTTCTAGAAAAATAAATGGGTAAATGTTCATGAAATGTGTGTTCTTGGTAAAAAGCAATCTTTTGCATTGTTCTGGCCTTTGAGATAAAATCTCTGGCCTTATTGACAAACAAAGGAAAGAGGATATTTCCAATTCACCTTGCTATCACAGCTTCCACATTTCAGAGACAAAAATAGCCTCCTAGATAGCACACAAATGAGGTGTGCTATTTTAACACATCTAATTTGTATATCCCCACTCTTCATAACCCATCCAATCCCCAGACCTCTTGTTCTTGGCATTGTCTTCTATTTTTAACGTCTTTCAGTGGTAAACCTAATATAGTTCACAGAAAATATTGCTCTCAGAAGGGAAGAGTCCCTATAAAGTGAAATAAAATAAGAGCTTTGGTTTAAAGTAACCTTCCCTGACCTGCTATCCTCCAGTTGTTTTGAACTGCAACTCCCAATAGCCTAAGCCAGCATGGCCAATAGTCAGGGATGGTCATTGTACTCTAAAACATCCAAAGTGCAAACAAGAACTAGGGCAGGGACTTGACCAAACAACTCATGGCCTCAGATCTGCTGTCCAACACTGTGGGAGATGGCTAGTCTAAACAGTATGCTACAGATGCTGCCAAATTCCAGAACAACTGGGACTCAGTGATGAATTTGTCGTTCTGTGGCAGAATTCCTCTAGAATAGTCCTGCCTGGGTTCTGTCAAAATTTTGGCAGTTTCCCTGGGTGATCATTAGCACTGTGCTGAATTTTTAAATCTATTTCTTTTTGACCATTCATTGGGAGGGAGGGGTGAAAAGAAATTGCACCCAAAAATTATCGGGGGGGGGGGTGAGGATTTCAGATAAATTTCATGGTGCAAAGCTTTAGTGCTTACCTTAGTGTAAGGCGGTGGCAAAGGGGTCTTTCTTTTACTATTTCCCTCCATTCTGTCCTTGCAGAAGCTGCTTGAGTTTCTTGGAAAGCCCACTAGAGGACTTCCTCACTTGGGGGTTTCCGTGTGCTGCAGCCTGATGAGTGCCTGAAAGCTGAGTGAGAGGCATTTTTGGTTTTGCTTGGTTGTTATTAGAAGTCTTTTTAACAACAACAAGAAGAAAAATAACAACGCCTCACTCAGCTCTCAGGCACTCAGCAGGCAGCTGCGCAGTGAAGCTCCAAGGGAGGAAGTCCTGGCTAAGTCCTCTATCGCAGTGGTCTTCAACTGGTCCAGACCCGAGACCCATCTAGCACTCTCAACCTGCAACATGGGAACCACTTCCACAATTTCACAGTTGTCCAACATGGTGGCAACAGCTATACTGCCACCCATCTGGACTGATCGCACGACCCACTTTTGGGTCACGACCCACAAATTGAAGACCATTGTTCTAGTGGTCTTTCCAAGAAGCTCAAGCAGCCAGAGATGGGGAAATAGTAAAAGAAAGAGAATGCCCAACTCTCAGCCACCTCCTTTACTCTATTTTTATTTATTTATTTATTTATTTATTTATTTATTGCAAGGTAGCCTTGCACACTGAGAAATGTCGCCAAAACTCTCAGCAATCCATCAAAAGAAGGAGAAAAACAACTAACTCATTCACAGGGAAACTAAGAGGTTGCGAAAGGGCTGGTGGGGTTTTGACATGGCAGTGTGCATATAACCACTTGGTAGTCTGTAATTGTCCTGCCCAGTAGTGAGGAGAATCTTCTCACACGCCTTCAAAAGCAAAGGGAGTGGTAAAGGTTTCCTCAGGACAATACAGGTACTCTGTATAACAAGTCCGCAGTTATCCAAAGTTGTGCATGGGGTGTGGCATGCATAGGGAATCCTTCAGAAGTGCCCAAGCTTATATTGTCTGTTGAACCTTTATTACTAGATCCAGGCTCCACACAGAAGATGGCCTAACTGCATTTTTATATACTTCTTCACAGAGCTCTTGACACAGGTCTGCTGCAAGGTTTCTCCTAGGCCAAGAGAAGAAGGAGGAGAAACTGGGTTGTACTTAATTCACTGTGCCCAAATATAACATAAAACCTGCTAGTTTCCTGTAAAACCTGAATCAGTACACTAAAGATAAGAAAATCAGAACATCAGACTTAATCCAGAACAGAACCTATAAATTTCACACCCTATCAAACTAGTTTTCATAACCTCCCTCAAATGAATTGTAGCTTCGTACTTAGCATACTTAGAATTATCTGATAGAGCACTGTAGTTAAGTCACAGAGCTATGATTCCCAGAGTTCCAGGCCGGGGGGCGGGGCGAGAGAGGCGGAAAAAACATGACAGTTAATCTAGTTTACAGTATGGAGCAGACATGCCCTATATTAGGCTGACCAGATAAAATCCAGGTCAGGGCTCCTGTAACTTTAACAGTTGTAGAGAAAAGGGAATTTCAGCCAGTGTCATTTGTATGCAATTAGTTCCTGATGATATTCCTTCTTCATCACAACAGTTAAAGTTGCAGGGGCCCTGCCTTCTTTTGTATATGGTCACTCTAGTATAGTGCCTGCAACTTTAATTGTTGTGATGAAGAGGGAATATCACCAGGAACTAATTGCATACAAATGACACTGGCTGAAATTCCCTTTTCTTTACAACTGTTAAAGTTACAGGAGCCCTGACCTGGATTTTATCTGGTCACCCTACCCTATATGAGCAAGCATCAGGCCTGGCATCACAATCTGGCATGGTAGGGCAAATGGCAAGGACCCTGGAGGGCCCACCACAGCTGAAAACCACATCTCTTTTTTAAAAACTTTGTTTTAGAGCCTGGTGCTTTAAAGACAACTACTGGGCCAGGCAGCTGCAGCCATCTGCATTACCCCCAATGCTTTCCATCCATAGCATACACTGGGAAAACTAAGATGGTGCCACTGCTGCATCCACTTCTCCCAGCTCTTCTCTCCTTAATGCAGAGCTGACTGCTGCCACCTGTTCCCATCTGTCCCCACTTCCCATCCCCTCCTGGTAAGCTTACTTTGGGCAAGCCACTAGGGTGATGCAGAGGGGTAGGGGGCAGAGGACACCTTCCCCAGGGATCCCTCAGACCTGGCCAGCACATCACCAAGCAATTTGACTCTCCTTGTTAGGTGAAAGCTTGATATGATGAGATAATTATTTGTGACAGCAGTTTCACCTGTGCAGATTATCAAGTGATGGTTGCAGTTATGGCAAGGAAAGTCACTCTGAGGTGCTTCGTTAGGGGTGCAGTGCAGATGGAATAGCAGGGTGCAATATAGACAGGATTGTCTTGTACTGGAAAGAAAACTCACCCAACCGCAGTCTTGACTGAAAAATCTGCATTCTTCTCCACATTCCTCTTGCCAGGGCAGAAAAGGCTTTGCTTTTATAAGCACTATAAATTTACCACAAATTTAAACTGTAAAGTAAAAAGGTCTGTAATTGGCCTTTTAACCTCATGCAGTGACAGTTCTGGTGCTCCCCATTGCCTCCATCCATGCATGTGTGCCCCACTGTGACATGTGAATTTCCTTCTCAGCTCAGTTTTCTCCAGTCCCTCTAAATGTATTTTCATAACTTCCGATTATGCACAGATTATACTGCCCTTCAATGACCTTCTTCAACCATTTAAAACATTACTAGGGGAAATTGCTTTGATCCCATCAAAATTGTCTGCATGCTGACCCTGCTAGCAGAAGGTTTCATGAGGTGGTGGCTTGAGTGGACAAGCGTAATAGTCTTGAACCTGCCACTGTACTGGAGGGACGAGATGGCTTCAGGATCCACTTTATATTAGTTGGGAAAGTTCATTAAGATTTTTGTGCTATCAGGTTTCACGGTTTTCGTGCTATGGTGCTGATAGACAACTATACTCTTTTATTATTATAGATTGTGTTGTTTAGAGTCTGCCTTTTTGTAACACATGGTGTTTCCAGACATTCAGCTCCTAGCACTACAAATCAAAAGGCATTGTACACTTTTTTCTTTCCCCTGCCCTGACAGATTTTTTTGGGTAGGAAAAAAGGTGGAAGATATGATGGGAAAACCAGGAAGGTGACAAATGGAAGGCCAGGAAAACATCTAGACCCCTACACCCACACCCACCCCATAACATCTCATGTTTGAAGCAGGGTAATTGCAGGATTTAAAAAAAAAAAACTAGTCTGGAAGCCAGGCTCTCTCTGCAGTTGAGAAAGGCCTGGGCTACATCTATTTTTTGATGCTCTTTGGTATATTAAAAATAATAATGAAGAAATGCCAAACAGGGTTACAAAAATTGTGGTATATTTGAAATGTTTACATTTAACAAATTGATGCTTTTAACACACACACAATCCAATTATTTGTAATGTTCTTTTTGTTATTTCTTAACAAGTGCTTTTCTAGCTTTTTCCTGTGCAAATTCTGTGTCACTCATAATCTATAGACCTCATTCTGTTTTAAATGTTCCACCACAGATAACAATGCCCTACAATATAATTGTGCTATTCACAAGATAATTACAGGATTTATAAAAATATTAATTTATAGTGTATTACAGGTAGGGTGGCCTGGTAATAGGACACAAGTTTAAAGTAGTATGAAGAACATCTTCTTTCAAGTCTGTCAGTTTATCTCTTTGTCTGTATGTCTAATCTCATTTGCAGAGAATGTCAACTCTAAATTTGAGGACCTCTGTGATTGTGAGGCCCAGGCCAAATGTCCCAACCACCCCCCACCCCTGCTGTGATAGGCCCTACTGGAAGTGCCCCAAAGTAAGGGATGGGGTGACTATGTTGTCACCTGAAGAACATCTCCTGTTTCTTTAAGAGCCCCGCAACAGTGTTTTTCTCCTTCGCGCTGTCATCCATCCTGCCACCATACACTGTGGAGACAAAAGAATTCTGATGGCTCTGTTTTGTGTTGAGAGAGGGAGAAAGATGAGCAATGGGACTGATGGAGGAGCTGGGTGGTTGAGAGAGTTCTTGTGACCAGGAGTCAACTAGAGCTTTTGCCAAGAGGACAGAGTGGAAGGGCCAGATTTTTGCAATTTTTGAAAGGGAGACTTGACATGACTGGACTACAGACTGAATATGGGAAAGAAAGGAGAGAAATGCCTGGGGACCGGCATTTTCAGAAGAGAATCAGCAGACATGAGAAGGGTAAAGCAACCCTCCTACCTTTCAGTGCTTTTCAGCAAGGCCCCTGCGCTGCCCCCACATCCATATTATCTCAGTAAGCACAGATTTGGGAATTTGAGTTTGCAGAGATGATGCCTGCTATACGACAGGCTCCTTCACACTGAGATTATGTAGTATGATCCAGATCAGTTACTCACTGAAGTTTGCAGGTCCTTTTCACAATGTCATCATCCCCCGGTGCCTCTCCTGCCATTTTTAGCTTTATTCTGCCATGATTTAACTCTCTGAAAATGCAGTAATAAATGGAATAGTGGAATATTGTTGTGATGTTACAGCACTATTTGCTGGTTGTATAAATAGAACATATGGAACCTCCCCACAAAGGAAACTGCCAAAAAGTAGGGAACAAAGAAAGCCTGCAAGAAGAAAACCTGTTAAGGGTGTGGGATTTTTGCTTAATGTAGAGAAGCCCAATGTCCCCAGCTTACATGTTTGGCATTGTGCCTTTTTTAAATGGCAGACTGTGCTAGTGGATAGCAGAACAGGACTAGCTGGTCTGGGGAGAATGGTGGGAGGAGATTTGAATCAGAAGCAAATTTCATCAGAAGTTACTTCTGCTAAAATCCTCCCTGCACTGGAAAAGGAGGAGGAGGAGCTGCTGCAGATGCAACCTTGGCAGGCGTTAATCTAAGTCTCAGCCACCCTACTTGCAGAATAAGCATTGCCCAAAGTAAGTGGGCCTGCCAGCTGTGGTCTACATTCATAAGGTTCCATGATGGTGTGGAAGTACTGCAATAAGCTGCATGCTGAAATGTTCACGTCTTATTCATTCATTCATTTTGACATTTGCTGCAGTGGTTGATGGAATCTTCCATTAGCTGACAAGGGACTATGGCCTGGCAACCCCATTTTAAGGTCTCCTTTGGGCACGACCTTACTCTGCAGTCCCATCCAGAGTGTGCTGCTGCTCCCCGTGCGGTTTCTCCTGCTTAGTTCACACACTGGCCTTCCCCCATCTGCTTTGAGGGGATGACTGCACGGTCAAAATGGTTTTCTTTGCATTTCAGGCAGGCATGGGAGTGTTTTCTTTCTACTTTGGAGAGTTCTTAAGATAACCTTATGATACCATAAATTATATTAGAGTTAAATTATCTATTTAAAGATGAGGTACAGACAAAATCACAGGGGGGCGGTACTAAACGGGTGTGGTTAAAGGAGGTAGGGTGAGGCTACAAGCCCAACAGTAGCAAAAGATTTAGGCTGCTTCCAGATGAGAATTTATTGTGGAATCGCCATGGCTTATTCACTTACATTTTACAAGATGTCCACACAGTGTTAGCATCCATTTGTAACCATCTTGTATTTTCTAAATGGCACTGCCATTAGGCAGCAAGGAATTTGAGGAAAGGGCTCTGAGCCACACCGTTTCACTTGTACCCCCCTAAGCTAGCCTGTGGTCTTCAAGTGTGGTGGAGGACAATGTCCCATCATCAGTGTTGAAGAAATATTTAACTGCCAGTCCATTCAGCTTCTATACATGGAATGGGATGGGGTGCCATCTTGTTCTCGGCCTCAGGCAGCAAAATGCCTTAGGTCATCCCTGGCTAAAGACTTCTGTCTTTTTTCTTACTAGAGGAAGCCCAGTGTTTTTTTAGAAAGATGGAGTAGTAACACAATCTCCACAGGTGTGGATGCTGTTCTTTTTAAGAGATGTGGTTTTGAGGTGGGCAGTGACCTGTCAGGTAAGTGAATCTATCATAGCTCAGCACACATTATGTATAACCTTTGTGGTGAGTGCCATTTTGATCATAATGCTTTAGCACTACTTAAAGATAGATTTAGAAAAATGGACGATAAAAATAGCACCCACAGCAAAGAGAATAGTGAACATGTGCTGAGCTGGGATATGTTCCGTGGTCTGTAAAGTCATTACCCATTCAAACCCTGGAAGAGTAGTAACAAGGACTACAATTCCCTTCATCCCCAGGGGATGAAGAAGACTGCGTTAAGAGTACTGCTGAGGACAGAATGTTGTGGGATATACACACACAAAATGCACTATCCTTTTCATCAGATGAGTGTTTTATCACATGCTTGCTACTGGCCGCTCATGGATTTTTGTGGGGCCTTTTCACGATGTTGTCTGCCTCCTGTGCATCTCCTGCTCCTTCAGCTTGTTTTTCCGTCACAAAAAAAGACCTAGAAAATCCAATTCTTTTGGCTGTGACAAAAGAAGCCACCATTTCCTGCTGTGTGCGGGAGAAGCAGTGCGATAAAAATGCCCACTGAATAGGCCACATGGTTGTTGCTTGCTTCCTCTTTCTTCCCTGTGTGAAGTAAGAAGAAGTTGGTTGTCCTTATTATGGGACAGGAGCAGGAGGCAAAGAGACAGTAGGGAAATGCAATTCCCCCCACCATCTGATGACACTCCAAATCTCACAGTAGTGTGGAAATTCAACTGCACTTCTGTATTGTGGAAAAGCGATGTTTATTAGCACTATAACCCATTTGTTTGAAAGAATCCTGTCATTACTTATATTACACACACCACTAAGAATAAAGTTAGATGCTTCCCAGGCACCCACCTGCTGCTTTGCAGCTATGAGTTTCTTTAGATATCGGGATGGCTGGAGGAAGGTTCCCAGACCCTGTGGCTGGGTGTGGCCAGCCACAGGCCTTGTACACAAGACTTAACTTGCATGAGGGAATCTTAGCCACTGCCAAGCTTGGCCGCATTTCCCACTGGAGGGTACATTCCCAGAGCATACTTGGCACCTTAAGTCAATGCTGCATGTTTTATTAGGATATATCTACAGCTATCTCCAAGCCACACTAGAGGAGAATGGTTTGGGGATTCACAGCACTTGGCCTACACGCTGCAAGCTTCCTGCAAAGAAAAGCATGGATGCTGGAAGAGAAAATTCCATAAGCTTTTGTATCTGGTCAAGAGGGCAGGGCACCTGCAGATTTAACTATTACGATGAAGGAATTTCACCAGGTGCTGCATGCCTACAAATGAGAAGGTTTAATGTTCTCCCTTTGAAACTGTTGGAAGGGAGATATTAAAAAATACCTATGGGAAAAAGATATTGCCCTTGTAACAACTCTGAGTAGAGACAGAGGGGCCCCCTCTACAAGGATTCGCTTTTGCGCCTGGTTAGGTGATTATGCGCATAATCGCTGAAGCGCATTTATGCCTAATACCTCTGCACGAGAGGCGGTGAGAGGCGGCGAAGCGCATTAACGGATGACCAAAATGCGCTTTACAAGTAGTTAATGCACATAAGCGCTTGTTCACACAGTCAAAATCCGCTTTAATGGCTGGAGCAAAATAAAACTAGCGATTTAACGCGCATTCGATAATGCGCATAATCGGAGAGATAACGCGCCTCTACACCCGATTTGTGCTCTGTTCTTGTAGAGGTAAAAAAATTTAAGCGCCTTGAAAGAGCTTTAAACCTCTCTTGTAGAGGCAGCCTTACACATGTGCTCCTTGGTTGTGATTTTATAATGGAATTAGGAACGATCTTCTGCGACCAATTCTTAAGGATTATTCTGGCCACTCTAAAGAGGCCCTGACTATCATACCCTTACAGGCCAAAGACAAAACAGTTACAATCCAAGTTGCAAAGTTTCTACACCTTACCCTTTGTCATAGAACTCAAATGGTGGGTACCTGAGGCGGCTGTTATGTGTATTGTTATATGTATTGTGCAATGTTTGTATGTAATGACAAACTGCATGTACGCTTTTTCTTTATGGTCTATTGACTTTAATAAACATGGATGGATAGATGAATACAAATGACACCTGTTGAAATTCCCTTTTCTGTACAACTGTTAAAGATACAGGAGCCCTGTCCTCCTTTCCATATGGTCACCCTACGATGAGCTGGGAGGAGCCTCCGACTTGAATCAGGGCCAAACCAGACACATGTTGCTAAGCATGCGCTTGCCAGTTTGACTATAAGGAATGGTGTGTGTGCAGAGGATAGGAGCAAAACTTGTCACCCTCCTCCACCTTATCTCCCCATGATCCACTGCTTTAACTCTTCCCTACCCCCACCCCCCATGACCCCAGGCTGGCTCCAATACCAGAAATGACTTGAGCTGACTGGGGGAGAGGATAGGGGCTTCCACACAGGTAAGGCGGAAAAGGGTTGGATTGAATTCCCATCCCCCCTACACTCTATATTTAATGACTCACACCCCTTCCTTTTAGCCCAACCAATGAGTGTGTGTTTACCAAATATACGCACATCTGTTTTGGCCCTTAGTCTCCCCTGAGGAGGAATCTAGTTATTGCCAGAAAATCAAGGCACCTGGGATACTAATGAATCTCAGCACTGCCAGCAGCAGCAGCAAGCAACACAGGTCAAGTGTAGACTTGCGCTGTTGCGGTTGTCCTCTGCCAAGCCAATTCACATCAACACCCTCTCCTGAGGGGGAGGCTGGGACAGGAGTCACACACTCCCAGGCCTTGTAAGGGCTAGAGCAGGATGAGAGAGAGTAATGTGTTGCATATTTTCTACTAAAACCTGCAAACTTACCCTTTTCCAGGCAAATATCAGCTTTTTTTTTCTCCCAGCACATGGTGTTTTGTTTTTGTTCAGCTGGAACACTGAGGATGACTCTGTTGAACACAGTGAGGACTAGACAAGAGTGGGCACCAGAACACAGAATTCCTCCATTCCTTTTTAAAGAAGAGACCAGTCCCTGACTTTAAATGTACAGCCAAATTCCCCTCTCCCTTCCACATGCACAAATTTGTGTGTCTTGACTAGTTAATGGGTACGAAATCTGTTTCTTGCCTTTTCTAAGCAATACAATGCACGAAGTGGTGGCACCCACTCTTTGGAACCAGTGGAGGCTGCTGGCTCCAATTTCGATGTGGATGTGAATCCATTTGGTGCTTCAGTCAGGGGGCACATGCACATAAAAAGAACCATACCGGATCAGACCTACCGTCCATCTCATCCAGCATTCTGTTCACAGTGTGGCCAAACAGCTGCGTTTGGAAACCAGCAAAAAGGGCATGAGTGCAATAGCCCAAGCATTGTGCCCGCTTGCTCTCTGTATGCAGCCAATGTTTCCTTACTCTTTGATTCTTCTTTTAGTTTTCTGAATTCCATTAAGTCTCTTTCTATTTCTGGCTACTGCCCTGGCTGGTTTCAGGCCCTGCTCAATGGAAGAGATATGAAAGCAGGGGGGACTTATCACAGTAGCAATAAATCAACAGAAGCAGGTTGCTTTGTGTAAAATGCACATATGGTCTTGGCATCATTAGTGGTCCACAATATGCAATCAGGTGATCTGCAAGAACACCATGGCGCAATAGGAAAAAGTAGAAGGCTGTTTCCATAGCAAAGATTTGCAAATACTGAATGCTGAAACTTTGACAAACACTGAATAGGAACTCATCTCCTTCTGCACTCCAATGGAGCTGTAAACACACTGGAGAAAGGAAAGGCAATGTGTAGGTAGTGGGTAGGCATTGTTAGATTCTGTATTATCCATATCACTGAGATATTTATCAGCCAAGGTTCTACCATCGATTGGCATGTTGAAGGAGTTGGCTTTTCATTTATAAGCCCTTTGAGCAGTTCCAAATATGGCCATTCTAGTGTAGGGAAATGTAGTCAACTGCAAAGGGCAAGCAAATCAGAATACAGTCTAAATACAACAGAGTTCAAGAAATGTTGCAGTAGAAGGAACTCAAGAGTGTCCTTGTGTTATTCAAGCTTTCCAGGGGCCACTGCTTCTTGAAATGGTATCCCAGGAGCAACTCTAAGTCAGTACTTTCTTTGAGGATTAACTAGCTGCTCAAGGAAGAACGCAGCTGTTGGCATTTATGTAGTAATTCATCTGGATAATAATAACAGCACTTTTCTCTCCAAGGATAACCTAGCATGTGGAGAATCACATGTGTGGGGGGAAGGGTTGTCAACTGTATTGTGAAACTATAATTAAAAAATTAAAAGAAAAAAGAATGCCAGCCAGTTTAAGCCGAGGGAAGGAACATTCTTTCTGAAGGCGTCTTCACTGCATAGGAAGTTTCTACACATCATTCGGCCCCAAGCCTATCCTTCCTGTCTCTTCACTCACTTATCCCCTCATGCCTCAAAATATCTGAGTGGCTCTGTGATAGCAATGGAGAGGTGGGGGTAGGGGTTCAGTTATTTTGTATCCTGTGAAAGCAGCAGTTGCTGATCAGTAATACTGTTTTAGGGCTTCTCTACACTGAAGCAAAAATCCCTCATCCTTACCAGAGTTTCATCTTCTGGTGTCTTCACAGGATTACAATCAGCATAATACACACACTTCCCCCTTTTCCACCATTTCCTTTTGTGAGCAAGTTCCATATGTTTCATTTATACTGCCAGTAGATGGTGCTACAATATGACATTGTGAAAAGGACCTCTGAACTTCCATGATAAATGCCCAGTGTAGAAACAGCCTTAGTGACAATTAGTTAACCCAGCCTTGTTTGGCTTGGTGTCCTCAGATGTGTTAGATTATAACTCCCACCATCCATGGCCAGCTTTACTTAGGACTGCATTAGGAGTTGGATTATCCTGGACACTAGGATGAAACTACAGAATTAAAGCACTATTTGGACTTGCAGAATTCAGCTTAGTATAGAGCAACTGCTTTGCACACAGAAGGTCCCAGGTTCAATCCATGGCATCTCCAAGTAGGGATGGGGGGAAAACTCCTGCCTGAAACCCTGGAGGGCTGCTGCCAGTCAGTGTTGATGATACTGGGCTAGATGGACCAATGGTCTGTCTCAGCATAAGACAGCTTCCTATGTTCCTTTTCCTTCCCAGTTTTCCCAACACATGGAGAGCCCTGAAATATGATGAGGTGTTGTGTTCCTGTGAGTGGGACTCAGCACAAAGAGCTTTCTGATGAATGTGGAACTTGGAAATGTCTTCCTTAGAAGCAGTAGTTGAAGTTTCTCTTCCTGCTGCTTCTCCTGGAGGCCATCCATAAAACTCAGACTGACATCATTACATCAAGTTACTTTTTTTTTTTGTCTATTTATCATAGTCCCCATAGCACAGGCCCAGACCTCATCATATTACTCTGGGAAACATGGGTCTCAGAAAGGTACATCTTTGTCTCACATGCATTCCTTGAGCCAGCCCCGAGGTGAATCCAGTCAAAGGCATGTCCTTCATAGCATCTTTCCTAGATGTCAATAGCAGAGTATGCCGCTGATTAACTGGGCAAGGTTGTTAAGATTCATGCTCCGAAGAGCTTATGACAGAAGAAATCAAAGTGTAACGAAGGTTTGATGAAAATCCTTCTCTGGAAGGATTTGAAATGGTTGGATAGTCAGTATACATTGTTTATGAGGAAACGAAGCAGTGATAATCAGAGTGATGGGTGAATGGAAGAAATAGATAGGCTGGAAGCTGAAGTGGAGTGAAGAGTTTGGAGCAGAATCATGGGGAATTAAGAACAATAATAACTCCCTGTATCTGACAACTTTCATCTGCAGATCTCAACATGGTTTGCAGAGGTGCATCAACAGCATTCCTTTAATTTACACACTTGATGGAGTGATTATAATTCACTCATTACAGTTGCATATGAGATAGTAAATGAAATTGTGCTACATTAACTTGCCAGGCAACTCGATCCTACAGAACCATAATTCCTCCCTTACGAAGCATATGATGGTGGTAGTAGCTGAAGCAGCTTAAGCAGTTGGCTTATGCTGTTTCAGCTACTACCACCACCATATGCTTAGTAAGGGAGTAAAAATCTTTGGCGTTACATTGGCTTTCCTTCAAACATTAGGGTTCTTAAGATGGTAAGAGAATGGGGCCATCAGTGCCTTTGCTCCCAACGATACATCACACGTGCTCTGATGCAGTATTACTGTGCTATGTTGGGAACAAGGGGACTACTGAGAGCACAGAGTGCTACTGGTGCACCAGAATGAAATTTGGCTCCTTCCAATGGCACTGGGTCAAAGGTTAACCACAGCTGGTCAAAGGTTGTGGGTTAGCGGGAGATAAAACCCTTGGGGACTGACAGAAGTCACATGGTGGTAGCCAGGAGGCAACAGATAGTGGTAACTAGGGCTGTGCATGGATCCGGAGCCCAAATCCCGAATCCGAAGCGGATCAGGGTGTTCCAGATCTCCCGGATCCGAACCAGATCGGGAGAGGTCTGGATCGTTCCAGACCGGATTAGATTGTTCTGGATCAATCCGGAGATCTGGGGCCCATTGACCTTCCAGGTCCCTGGGTGCTGGCTCCACAGCCGACACCCAGGGACGCCAGGCCAACGGTGAATCCATTGGACTCACCACCCTCCCCCCTCTCCCTGCTTACCAACTGCCTCCTTGTCGCCGCCGCCATCCGCCGCTGCTACTGTTTCCTCTCTACTGAGAATCAGGCTGCGAGGTCTGGTTCTCAGTAGAGAGGAAGCAGCAGCAGCGGTGGATGCCGGTGGCGACAAGGAGGCAGCAGGTAAGCAGGGAGAGTGGGGGGAGGGCAGTGAATCCTTTTCCCCATAGACTTACAAGCCTATGGGGAAAAGGAGGTTCTCCAGATCTCGATCCGGAGACGCAGATCCAAATCCGGACTGGAGCTTGTCCGGATCCGGATTGGATCAGGGGGCTGTCTATAGCCCTAGTGATAACCCATAAATAGGAGTCCTTAATTAGAACTAGTAGCTGCCAAGGAGCCCTCCAGAAGGAGAAACCAGAACAAAGAGATGGGATCAGTCAGCCAGTCCCTGGGATCATGTAAGAATATAAGACAAGAGCCATGATGGATCAAACCTATCTAGACAAGCATTCTGTTCCCACAATGCACAACCAAATGCCACTGGGAAGCCTACAAGCAGGGCATGAGTACAATAGAAACCTCCGGCTCATGTTCTCTGGGAACTGGTTTTAAGGAACATACTAATTACAGGTTATTTATGCTGAAAATCCCAGGTACAGTCTATGATATATTCAGTTGAAAGGATCTTCTGTAGTTCAAATGTCTGATGGGTCGGCTTCTTCTATACAACACAGATTATGCTTGGGTCCCCTGGGAACAGGTGTGCTCTCCATGTCTTCTGAATCAGCATCTGTTACTACTCAGGGCTGGGGCTGAGACAGTATCCTCTTCTGAGTCGATGTCTGGGTTGCCGGTCAAAGCTATGGCAATTTAGACCTTGTAATATGTGGTCCTACAATGCTTTGCTGATGCAGCATTACATAAGATTGGGCAGTCTGGATGCAATGGTTATAATTGTATGTCTATAGCTGCAGAGGGAAAAGAATCTGCAACTTTTTGCTTTCTGACCACTATAACTTATTTAGGATTAGACAATTAATGGAGGATGAGTCTATCAAAGTCCATTAGCCAGATATGATACCAAGATGGAACCTCCATCTTCAGATGCAATAGGTCTCTCAATACGATGCTGGGAACAAACATTGGCTCAATTCGGACGACACGATAGTCAATGGTGGGTTGACTAACCCTAACCCTCACGCTAACCCTAGGGGGCACTCCCCACACAACATGGTAATAAATAATCAACTGTGGTGTGGATGAGGATCAGCACTGAGTTGACTATGGCAGCATTCGGATGACACAATAGTCAAAACAATTGTTTCCCCCACACCAGCTGTTTATTGTGTCGTCTGAATTGAGCCATTGTCTTTCTTATCACTGCTACAACTTGCTTGCTTGACACACAGAGAGCGAAGGAGCAAGTAGGCAGTAGCACCTTCTGCTCCTCTTTCTCACCACCACCATTGTTGGGGCCAGAGTGAGAGATAGTTGACCAAGTAGATTACAATGGCAAAGAGGAGGAGCACATCCAGGGGGCTATTTGCAGTGGGCTCTGCTGGGGTGTGGGGCATTGGCAGATGCTCAACCATGACTACTGTGGACACTGGCCCTGGCTTTAAGGATTTCCCAGAAGCATTGGGATGGCTAATAGTTGAAACAGGGCATTGGATTAGAACAGAGGTGGGGAACCTGCATGGCAAATGGTTGGGGCTGATGGGAGTCGTAGTCCAATAATATCTGGATGGGCCCGGCTTCCCCACCCCTGGAATAGATGGATCCTTGGTCTGATACAGAAGGCTTCTTATGTATTAAGTACATGTTTTGCATCCAGAGAAACCCGAATAGTTTATGTTATTTTCAGTTAAAAGAGGGGTGGGAACAGACCTCTTCCTGAGAACGCCACTGTCAATCAGAGTGGCTGAGATAAACCACATGCCATCCTCAGTAAGGCAGCTGCATGTGCTCATCTAATAGTCCGCTTCCCCCTGCGTCCCTGATTCCTTGCGAACATGAACTTGATATAAATTACAAAGCACATTACATGTTAAAAGTGCTATCAGAATTATTAGCAACCAGTCCACAACATTCATAATATTGATTCAAAATGTCTCCCATCTGTAGCTTCAGTTACCATCTGTTAGAATGTTGCTGCATTCATGTGTGAAGTAATCTCTGCCGATGATGGTTCACAGCTTTTCACTAGAAGTAGCTCTCACGCTTCCCCTTCTTGTGTTTCCCATTCATAACAAGGCTGCTTTGGTGCTTGGGTGGGGACAAAAGTTTATTGAACAGCGTTCAAGAGTAGGTTTCAATGCTTTTGTGGCTGACTGTGAGAAATTTGAGCTGAAAGAGAACTTAAACCCCAGCAGGTGGAAAGGCATGCAGGTGGATTTCCAGAAGCTGCCACTGATTTATGGCAGCATGGGCACTTTTATGTGGAGGGTCTGACTGTGTGTCCCAGTGTCCTGGGATTAACCTGTTATCCTGGGCTACCTTGCCCCTGTATAAGACTGATGAAAGGTAAGATAATAAGCATAGCTTTATCAGCTAAGAGCAAGAGCAGACTAACATGAAAAGTGGATTCGCACGTACTTTATCACACAGAATTTAGCCTTATATGGTAGATGGGTATGCATGGCTATGCATACATGGACGCATCTAAAAGAGTCATTTCTGGAAATTAGAGTTGGAAGGGACCTCAAAGATCATTGAGTCCATCCCCTGCCAATGCAAGACAGTTACTGCTACAGCATCCCTGAAAAGTGGCTATCCAGCACCTTCATTAAAACCTCTTATGAATAAGAGGCCTCCACTTTCCAAGGCACTCTTGTCTATGCAGACTGTATATGTTTACATATACCACGTCACTGAAAAATAGTCACATCTTGGTATTGGTAGGTATATTCCCAAAAATCAGCCCTGTATGCATTTGGTGGAGCACCACACATATAAAAACAGGCCAGGACTAGCCCAAGACATTTTGCTGCCTGCAGCAAAGAACAAGATAGCACCCTTTCCCATTTCATGTATAAAAGCTGACTAGGCCACTTCTTCAATTCTGGTGATGGGACAGCATCCTCCATTGAACCTGAAGATAGCAGGCTAGCTTAGGGAGCAATAGGGTGGGCCATGAGGCACACAGCTCTGTCCTCCAAACTCTTGCTGCCACCTCCCAACATCTACCAGCTGAGGCAACTATTGCCTAATGGTAGAGCTGGCCCTGAAACAGGGACTTCTGCATTAAAAATAAATAAATGTGCAGATCCATGTTAAATATTCTGTCTGCCATTACTGTTCTAACTGAAAACTGAGGAACTCCAGGATCAGCCAGAATACATCTGAAAACACTGCGTACTGCATTACACAAATTTATCTGGGCATCTCTACTAGTGTCTCTTCTAACATTGCGGAGAAAGAGCCTATATTGAGCAAAAGGTCAGAATAGATCAGGGATGGGCAACTTGCAACCCTCCAGATGTTTTGGCCAACAATTCCCATCAGCCCCAGCCAGCATCGCCAATGGCAAGAGATGATAGGTCAAAACTTCCAGAGAGCCACAATTTGCCCACCCCTGAACTAGATGATCTTCACATTCCCTTCAAATTCTATGATTGTTGAAGTCAGCTCAGATTGGTTTTTGAGACACTACTGCATTTCCCACATATACCTACTACCTTTTGGGGGGATTGTGGGCTCAGGCCTTTTATATTTTTCTAAAATAATGCTGTGTTGTGCAATACAACACATGAAGCTTCCATGAATACAAGTAACTTTGGCTGTGCTATGCCAAAAGAAAAGTGTGGGGGAGGGGGTTACACAAAGTCAGAAACTACAATTTGCAGAAGAAATTAATGAGGTGGCAAATGCTGAGCCGGTACATGAGTGGAGGAAGCTCCAAGATTGAACAAAATGCATCTGAAAAACACTGCACTACAAAAATTTATCCGGTCATCTTTACTACTATCTCTTCAGGAAGACATTTGTGAAGCATTTGTGCAGATTAATTGTGGGAAGATTGTCTCTTGCTGATGAGGTTCTAAGGGCACCCTCAGATAAAGGGTTTTGTGAGTTTCAGGTGTGATGATCCCATAACCAAGGCAGGGCCTGTGCTGATCCGCATGCTGCATACTGTTAATCCAAATGGACTGACAGGATCAACGGCACGCAGGTGGTACAAACCAAAACAGTTTCTCTTCCTCTATGCCCTCACCATAGTTATTACAGCAGAGGGATATGTTTTCTGCTACTTCTGGTTTAGCACTACAATCAGGAAGTGGGCAGCAGCAGGTTACAGAAGCCAGTGTGGACCACAGTGGCTTCTTGTGCTCTGTTCTGTGATAGATTACAAGAAAACAACTTGCATAAGCTCATCCTGATTGGTTTTATACTGCATTCGAAGTCTGGCAAGCTCACTTTCTCTAATGTCAAGGGGTTCAGTATATAAAAATAAGGACACACAAAAGTCTTTGCACAATGTTATTTATTTATTTATTTATTTATTACATTTGTATACCGCCCCATAGCCGAAGTTCTCTGGGCGGTTTACATAGGATTAAAAACAATTAAAAACAGTATACAAAAATTAAAACAGCAAAAACATACAACATACACACAATCTGTACATTTAAAAACCACTTCAACACTTCAAAAAACTACAAAAACAAAACAAAACAAACCCAGGCTCCTCAGATATTGCCAAATGCCTGAGAGAAGAGGAAAGTCTTGACCTGGCACCGAAAAGATAACAATGTTGGCGCCAGGCGGGCCTCGTCGGGGAGATCGTTCCACAATTGGGGAGCCACCACAGAGAAGGCCCTCTCTCTTGTTGCCGACCTCCGAGCTTCCCTCGGAGTAGGCACTCGGAGGAGGGCCTTAGATGTTGAACGTAGTGTTCGGGTAGGTTCATGTCAGGAAAGGCGTTCCATCAGGTATTGTGGTCCCAAGCCGTGTAAGGCTTTATAGGTTAAAACCAGCACCTTGAACCGGGCTCGGAAACATACAGGCAGCCAATGCAAGCGGGCCAGAGTAGGTCTTATATGTTCGAACCTACTGGTTCCAGTTATCAATCTGGCCGCTGCATTTTGCACAAGCTGCAGCTTCCGAACCACCTTCAAAGGCAGCCCCACGTAGAGTGCATTGCAGTAATCTAACTTGGAGGTTACCAGAGCATGGACAACTGAAGCCAGGTTATCCCTGTCCAGATAGGGACGTAGCTGGGCCACCAACTGAAGTTGGTAGAAGGCACTCCGTGCCACTGAGGCCACCTGCGCCTCAAGTGACAGAGATGGTTCTAGGAGAACCCCCAAGCTACGAACCCGCTCCTTCAAGGGGAGTGCAACCCCATCCAGAACAGGTTGAACACCCTCCATCCGGTCAGCGGAACCACCCACCAACAGCGTCTCAGTCTTGTCTGGATTGAGTTTCAGTTTATTAGCCCTCATCCAGTCCATTGTCGCAGCCAGGCACTGGTTCAGCACATCCACAGCCTCACCTGATGAAGATGAAAAGGAGAAATAGAGCTGCGTGTCATCAGCGTACTGATGACAACGCACTCCAAAACTCCGGATGACTGCACTCAACGGTTTCATGTAGATATTGAACAGCATGGGGGACAAAACTGACCCCTGCGGAACCCCGTACTGGAGAATCCACGGGGCCGAGCAATGTTCCCCAAGCACTCAGTCTCATAGCCATTTGATATTGGGACGGTTTGCACAACATGGCAGGCTATCATGGGTTAAATAACCCCTGATGAGCTGCAATGTGTGCCGGGCACATGCAGCCACCATTCTGAATATGCAACCCCAGACTGGGTGATCGGGGATTTGTGCCATGTCATATGAACCAGGCTACCGTGGGTTATTCAAGGGTTAAACAACCCTTGCATAATCCTACTACTAATTGAGGGTATGTGAGGGTTGTTTCATCCTTGAATAACCCAGTGGCCAGGTTCACACAACACTGTGAACCCCTGATTGGGGTTTGCATATTCAAATGGCCCAATGTGCACCCACAATAATCCACTGTGTCATGTGAACTGAGTTATTTTTTCATTTTCTTTTTATTCATTTCATTATATATAGGCCACCTTCCGAGGCTGCTCATGGCCAATCCTACCTCTATGACTATCTTGCCTTGCCTACTTCCCCACCCCACATCCTGCTTCCTGTGGAGATTTCACATGGCAGCAGAAAAAGAGCAAGGAGGCAGCAATATGGGTGGTGGCAGGGGAATAGAAAAAGGGTTTTCTACCTTTTTCTGAGGTCCCCTCTACAAGGATTCGCTTTTGCGCCTGGTTAGCCGATTATGCGCATAATCGCAGAAGCGCATTTACGCCTAATACCTCTGCACGAGAGGCGGCGAAGCGCATTAAGGGATGACCAAAATGTGCTTTACAAGTAGTTAATGTGCATAATCGCTTATTCACATAGTCAAAATGCGCTTTAACGGTCGGAGCAAAATAAAACTCGATGTTTAACGCACATTCGATAATGCGCATAATCGGAGAGATAATGCGCCTCTGCGCCCGATTTGCGCTCCGTTTTTGTAGAGGTAAATTTTTTAAAGCGCCTTGAAAGAGCTTTAAACCTCTCTTGTAGAGGCAGCCTGACTCAAATTTTCTGCCTGAGTTTGGGGCAGTTCTCATCTGTCTCCTCACCACCTAAAGTAAACAGAAGGTAGTGTGGAGATACTGTCCTGATAGCAACTTTCCTGGTGGTTTCTTTATTGCTATAGCATTAAGCTGGAAGGGTGGAGAAAGGTACAACAAGGAGAGGTCTCTCTATTGGACCGTGTCATCTGCATTGATCTTGCAAGACCCTGCTCTCCCATTTCAGCTAGGGAATGGGGTTGTCACAATCTTGTGTGGCTCATATATGTAAGAAACACTGAATCAGCACACACAACACCCAAAGCAAACTTTGCCTGGAATGAACCAAAGATGAATCAGAGATGTTTTCCCAAAGACTAGAGTCTAAGCTGAATCCATTATTGCAAGGCATGCTTATGCATGGTCACCACTGGATGACCTCTTATCAGAAGCTACCTCCCACAACACCAATCACCACCAAAGATGAATCATGAGCAAATGACTTCATGGGAATCTCTTATTCTAAGTCAGCGGACATATCTTCTTTCGTGGGGTGGGGCAGACAACATTTGGCCTCTGGATGTTGCAGGCTAGTATGCAGTATGTTATGTTGAAATCTACTTCCTAAATAATCCAGCATCTGCCAGGAATTTCAAATTTATAGCATAAATAATTTTCCTGATCAAACAAGGAAGAATAAAAATATCTATTATTACCTCTGCCCCTGTTCTCCTATTTAGGGCATTATTATTGATTAAAATGAATGAGGAACCTCAGCTACAATTACTGTGTTATCTAGGTGTACAAGAGGGCAAAGGCCCAATTCGGCTTGAGCACAGTGCTGGGAAATGTTTAGTAGTAAGCTTTGGCCTGCTTCTGACTGTGCTGCATGTCTCAGGTTCCTTCTAGTTAGCAGAAGGACATACTTTCTTAATGAGGTCTCCTTAATTTGGGAGTGCTTCCTTAACCCAGAGGGATTATTCATATTTAGTCACAGAGGGATTAATAGTTGGATACTCAGCATTGTGCTGTGCTGCTCTGTGCAGAATTTAAAAAGCTAAGCAAGGCTAGGCCTGGCTATTTCTATGATTAACGCTATGCATGTCCAGAGAGTCTTTCATCTGGACATCTGACAGTGCTTCACAAACTCTAGTTAATTATTATTTGGCTACAGGAGACCACCAAAGGGAAAACCATCTTATGGAAAGTCGTGTGTCTTGATTATTGTCCTTTGCAAGCCTCAGGCAGGTATATTTACAAGAAGAATATGCTGCTTCCCTTAAAGATGAATAAGCCAGCTTGGGACTGTGCGAAACAAGAGCGGAGGGTTTGGTTCTATTAACTGCTGGTCAGATTTTATTGTCAGCATTTGGATTATCTTCATGTCCAAACATCTCATTGCACTTGGTGTCGTTCACATACAACGCCGAAGGAACGCTTCTGAGTGGTGCATCTAGCCCAAACCCCAGGTGTGGGGAACATCAGGCCTGTGGCCCAGATCCAGATCCAGCCCTCTAGGATTTTCCAGATGCCGACGCCCCATTTTCCCCAAACTACTGATTGTTTCCCAGCTTTTTGTGCAGTTTTTCCCCATTCTAAATGCCTCTCCTAAAGCTTAGTTACCAGGACAAAGAGCATTAATATACAATATGCTGGCATTTGGGGCAAGGGGATTGTATTTTTGGCTTCAACGCTTTTGCCTTTGGCCCCTCCCCCTTTTGCCTTCAGCCCCGCCCTCCACTGGAATGTGACCCCCCAGAGCTTCCCCAAATTTGAAATTTGACCTTCAGGCTGAAAAAAGTTCTCCACCTGTACCAGGTACTTTAAAGGCTGAAAAAACCAAGCGTAATTTAGCAGTCCAGCAAGTTCAGTTATTCAAAGGCTTTTGTTGACATAACTAGGGTCGGGGAATATCTTTTGACTGTTCCTAGCTACGCAAATATGTGCAAGTGGCTGAGTATAATATAATCAAATACAGAGCAACAACTTTGAAGGGATGGCAGCCATACATACACAGAGCAACATATGGACTCTTCTTAGGTACATTTGTTATTAAATGGCACATGCTGTTTACTGTCAAGTGAATCTAGGAGATTGTATAGGGCAGCCTTTTTCATTTTCTATTTTAGGGTGCAGCAGTTTAGTAGAACAGATGGGATGTTCCCTTGTGAGCATAGGCATAGTCTGTAGGCATTTTAATAGTCATTCCATTAAGCCACCAGGGGTGCAAACATGAAGGGCTGTATACTAAACAGATGTTTACCTTGGCCCCCTCTACAAGAATTCGGCTTGACGCCCGGTTGCCCGATTATGCGCATCTTCTCACCATCACTTTTACGCCTAATTCCTATAAACAACAGCCGGTGAAGCGCATAACCGGCAGTATGAAACGCGTTTTAAAGTGGTTGAAATGCGGAGAATCGCTTGTTTACATGGTCATAAGGTGCTTTAACTCTAGCAGAAAATTAAAACTCACTATTTAACGTGCATTCAATAATGCGCATAATCGGACAGAAAAAGCGCCTCGACTCCCGATTTGCGCTCTGCTCTTGTAGAGGTAAAAAAATTTATGTGCCTTGAAAGAGCTTTAGATCACTCTTGTAGAGGCACCCCAACACACACGCCTACATACACCAGGTCCAGTAATAGCCAAAGAATCCCATCAAGTTACAGAGGAGGGTGTAAGCATGGAGTCTGATCAGCTTGGGTATATATGGATAAGTAGCAGCTACCTGTGGGGTGAGTGCGACTCCAGACCACATCATGGGATTATAATTGGCTGGGTGCTAGTGGTTATGGAAGAGGGTGGAATCAGCGAGTGTTAAGGCCCTATTGAAATTTGGCAAATGGTATGACCACAACAGAAGGGTGAAGAGAGAAGTGTATGTACACTGTACAGTTTTATTTTTCTGCCCAGGATGCAGTTAATGTAAGGTTAGATGGAGGTGGTAATGTCTCCCTCCCTCCACTGGCTTCTCCCCACATTCTTCCAAGACTGAGCAAGTGCTGTATATTTTTGTTTTCTTATTTTTTATAAACCATGTTGGGTGGGTCCAAAAAGGCTGTATAGAAGAAATGCAATAAATAATCATTACCGGGCACTACACTCTACAAAATGTGGTGTACCATCCAAAACAGTGCTTTGCCCTTCATCAGCCTTTTGCATTCTATGTTTTAGTGGGCAACTATGACACAGTGATCTATGTGACCCAGTATGGTACATGGGAAGAACCCCTGCAACAAAATCCTTCCGCCGGAGCCACCGCCGCCGTGTATGCATTTTAACCTCACCCGTCATCAGATATTTGGAGAAGAAAATGGCTGTCGCTGATGAAAGGACAACAGGCTTGTCATGGCACCCTCCTCTCCAGAGCTCGTTTTCACAAGCTCTTCTGCTATGCCGAACTACTACTTTGTAGGGAAAGGAGACTGCCCTCTGAGGCGCCTCCTTCTGCTGGCCTCTGGGCGAGGAGAACGGAGGGCGACCTCGTGGACTTTGCCCTGCCCCTGGTCGAGCGCCACCCCTGCTCGTCTCGGCGTCCATGACCGCGTAGTAGTCGGAATGTATATTCTGCAGTGTTGGCCTTTCCCAAGCTGGGAGGGAACAAAGCTGGGTTGGGCAGAGGGTGCTCGCTTCTTCTCTCTATCTTTCACTCCCTCCAGCATTTCTGCTCTTTGTAGACGCGGAGCTCAGCCCGGGCCAGAGAGTCAGGGCAGCTCAACTAGCCGGACGAGGCGAGAGAGCAGAATTTCTACACAATTCAGCTCTGCTTACAAACAGGGGAAGAGGTGGAAGGGGGATGGCTCCGCACACAGCCTCTTCTAGCCCTGGAGGCTGCGCCGCACCCATAACCACTTTGGCTAGTTTACGCAGCAGCTGACGAGGGGCAGGGCAGGGCAGGGCCAGGCCGATCCTTGGCTTGTATGCATCTTTGGAATGCCACCTTAAAAGTCACTGCTTGCCAAACGCCTCACCTGCTTAAGGTGGAACTAGCTACTCTACCTTAACGCCTGCCTCCCTGCTGATGTCAGTTGCTAAGGAGAGAGGGGTGTTAACCACGTAGGTGTGAGAGTTACCAGTAGTACGAGGGAGGGAGAGTCCTGTCCAGGAAACCAAGCGACGCTTGGAGGATGGCGTGGATTAGGAGGAAGGCGCCTGGGTCTGTGTGTGCGCGCCCTGAATGGAGAAACTCTTTTGACTAACCGAGGCAGAGGGAGGGCCCGGCAGGCACGCACCTGGGCTTACCTGTGCAGAAGCACTCGCCATTTGGCCTCAGAGAAGAGGCGGCGCGGGAGGAGCTGAAGGGCTGAGAGAAGCCCCTGAGGGACTTAATTGATCCCTGGTCCAGACGAGGCCTCCTCAGTGCGTGACAGGGCCAACCCGAGGAAGAGCCACTAGGCTGCGTGAATGTACCCTTGAACCTTGCCCAGCTGCCGCTACTATGCAGGAAAATAACTTCTTCTTGTCGGCTCTGCAGCCGGAGAACGGGGTGTGCTCCTTGGCGCTGCCTTCGGACCACCAGCTGGATAGGAAGAACAGGGAGGCGCCGGAGAGCGAGCTGCTCAAGAGTGCCCGGGTGCAGGAGCAAGTCCGCATGAGGATGCTGCAGAAGAGCAACTCGGGCCCCAGGACCAACGGAGCAGCGATGTTTGACCACGCAGAACTGAAAGGTAGGCAACTGTGTGTATGTGGTGCTTAGGTGCAATGAGGAAGCGCGTGGAGGGACTGTGGCTTCCTTCTAGGCCAAAGGACGTAAAAGGGGGCATCCACTCTGAGGTGTCCAGCAATGCCCCTGTGGTGCAGGTGGAATTGCACAGGGACAGAGAATCTTGGAAAGAGGCCCTTGGATTGAGTGTGTAAGCGTTGTTAACAATAATAGTAGTTAACATTCCCCCAGCATCTGATAAAACTTTGCAACAGCCTTCTCCAGACTGGTGCCCTTCAGATGTTTGGGTCTTCAACTCCCTTCAGCAGCATAGCCAATCAAGGGCCAGCAATTCTGGAGGTTGTCATAAAAAAACATCTGGAGAGCAAAAGGTTAGGGAAGGCTGCTTTACAACACCCTTGTAAGGTAAATGGGTATTCATTTCCCCATTTGGCCCACGGGGCTGAACCCCCCCCCCACCACCAATGGTTTGCTAAAGGCCACGTAGTGAGTTCATGGGTAAGGTGAGATGTCAACTGCGAGGCCTCCCAGCTCAGAGATGACACATTTAAGCTCTACACTACACCCTGTTCTTGAGTGAAGTCTCCTAACTTTCGTCTCCTACTCAAATGGACTGTTTAACATGGCACACAGAGAGAGAGATGGTGACTGTGGAGGAGTGATTCAAATACTGCTTCCAGGAATATGCTATACTGGAGGTGGCTGGCTAAGGCGCATATCCTATCCCTACTTATCTGGGAATGAGCCTCATTGAATCAATGGGACTTACTTCTGAGTAGGCATCTGTTGGATGATTGCACTGTAAGTGTCATGGGTGTACTCCAAATATGGTGGTGTGCCCCAGACAGAAGGAGAAGCTGTCGCCAGTAGTTCTGGAGGGCTCTGTTCCTGAGGCCTCTTCCAGACTAGGCTTTTATTGTGCAACTACCCTTCCTCATTCACCAAAGTTTGCATGAGGTCGAGACAGCTGTTGTCTTCCATTTGTAGCCCTCCCATTTTTCCCACCGCTTTGTTCATCTTTTTTCTTCTTCTTGCTATAGAAAATCCATTAAGGAGGGCTTTTCAAAATACAAAATAGCAGCACAGTGACTTTTGATTGGTGGCCATGGGATCCCTCCATGTAGGAACACACCGGGACACTTTTCTCTTTGGAAAGGTGGTTCAGATCTTTTTGAAGGTTTACTTTGATCCCAAAGACTAAAAAAATCTAATCCAGTCAATACTGGGGATGATGGCTAAATGAGATAGGAAGAGTAATCTCCTCTCTACCAATTTGCCCCTTTTGTCTTGCGCCATAGATTCTGTCAACTATGGGAGCCCTCCTCCCACCCTGCAACATCTTTGCACTTAGCTGCTCCCAACTTTTCCAGCCATTGCAAGTAGTTTCACTACTGTTTTGCCTCCTTCTGTCTGCAAAACAGTAATTCTGTCAGGCTCCACTCTGCCTATAATTACATTACGCTAGTTGTACCAGTCTAGCTTGGATTATCACATCCCAGTTTTAGGGTGAGGGAGCCCTGTTTGTTTGGACAATTGAAATGCTTTCACATGAAACAATGTATCTGGGTTGTTAATTGAAAACAGAAGTGGCGAGCAGTGCACTCACTCACTCCCACACCCAATTCTTGGGTTAAACAACCCAGGAATTAGCCATGATGTGCAAACCGGATGTGAATCAAAGGAGAGAAATTCCTTTCTCATTAATGAATAATATTGGCACTTTTCTGTTGCTAACTGAGGCTTTGTGACTTTCACAGCTATCTGGCAGGCAAAAATTCAACAGGTGCAGTATTCACCAGCACAGCATCACTGCTCTAAGGAGAGTTGCATCTGTTTAACGGCTGCCAATTAGGCACCCATAAAGGACACAGAGGCTGAATTCGGACAACACGATAGTCAGTGGTGGGGTAATAATCAACTTTACAGTTGTTCATCTAGGGGGTACTCCCCACACAACATGGTAATAAATAATCAACTGTGGTGTGGATTAGGATCAGCGCTGAGTTCACTATGGCAGCATTCAGACGACACGATAGTCAATACAACTGACGATTGTTTTCCCCCCACCAGTTGCTAATTGTGTCGTCCGAATTCAGCCAGAGCCTCTGCAGGGAGAATAAAAGAAGGCACCTTTCTTCAACAGAAATGTAGTCTTGAAATGCTCTAGTTTTCTAGATAGCGCCAGTCATAATTATGCTGCAACTAATTGCTGGGCTCTGCTCCATCACACCTGAAAAAGTTATCAGTGCCAGAGGAACCAAGTGGGCATCTTTTTTGCATGTAAGCCAGGCATATCTTGCTTGCATTCCCACTGCTTGTTTGATTGCCTTTCAGAGATTAGAAGAGGTGGCTTGTAAATTATGATCACTTATCAGATTAAAACTATTCAAATCGTGGACACGCCCTTGTCACCAAAACCAGGGCAGGGTTCCAGTATTGTACAAATACTGGCTTAGGGAGTCTGGCTATTTCCTCCTTAGAGTACTGGCTGCACAGTAATGACTGGAAGTTTCTCTTAAGAACCTGATCCCTAGTTTAGGTGTTTCTTCCTGAAAATCCTCGATATACTGCCTCATCAGCACCTATGGGTTTAACTATATGGAAAGTATTCTTCATTAATCAATATTTATTTATTGCTATTATTACCTTCTTAGTATATAATGCATCTGCCTAGATCAGGGATGGGAGATGTGTGGCCTTCCAGATGTTGTTGAACTGCAACTCCTACCATCCCTCAATGTTGGTTGTACTGATTAGGGCTGATAGGAGTAAAGTCAAAGCACATCCACATGATGAATCCTCTAGATTAAGTCAAGAAAGCCATCCATTGATCTTTAACCTTTGTGTTGCTTCAGGGGAGTTCACATGGGAAGTGTTCAATTCTTAAGACCTTGGTTTGCCTTTGTGGTGCCCCCATGATTTGACCAAGTCTCTCATTTCTTATTGACCCTGTTGAGATAACATGCTAAGACATGGTGGTTAAGCATTTTGAGCTATACATTATGGTTTAGCATGTCATATGAACCATTCCTAACCATGATGGCTATATAGCCAAGGTTTAAACACGTTCACTAACCATTTGCTGCAAAAGGGTTAGCAGCCTAACCATGGCTTAGCATATTGTCTGAGCAGGATCATTATTTCTCAGCCTGCAGAATGGGAATAATAATAATCCTGGAATCAGAGGCACAATGACATTTCTCAGATGGGTGGTTGGTGGCAGGTCCACAACACGGGATTGTGTTTCCGTATACATCCTTTGAACCGCACTGAGATTAATGGTTCATCACCAGAGGGTAGGGAGCTCTTGGGCACACCTGGAGCTCACTTTCTTTGTGGCTGCACCCTCGCTTTGATCTGTCAGTCTGATTCTAATTATAGGGTCTAATCGCACACCCTGGCCTGGTATGTCTGACCTGTCCCATGGCCTGTCTGACAAGAGAATGATGGGACTATGGAAAGGAGGCCCCAGTTCCTGCCAATAATCCCATCCAAGTGCATGCCTCAGTGCAAACCCTTAAACTGCATTTTGAGCTTAAACTGGGTTGAAATCTAGATCATCCATGAATTCGGAGAGCAGACAAGGCACTTTAATTGGGAGCCAAAGTGTTATTCTGCTAAGGCCCTCCTGAATAATCTACCTCATCCCTTTCCTGTATCAGTTTTTTTTAGGACTTAAATAGGTATTCATTTTATTACATTTCACATCCTCTCTTTCTTAAATGGAGCTTAACGTGGCATACATAGTATTCCTGGGTATGTGTAGCTTATCCTGGGTTGAACCTGGGTTAGCTCCAACAAGGCGGCAGCTGCTGCATCATGTGCCTTTAGACTGTGCTCTGGGTCTGACAGGGATCTCTGAGTTTTTATCAGATGCAGGAACACAGAAATTCAGTAGGGTCAGGTTTCATTTATTTATTTTATTTTATTTCAGAGGATTTCTAAACCACTTTTCATTTTATTAAAAATAAAAATCCTAAAGTGGTTTACATGATAAAATCATGATAAAATACAGCAAAATCAATCATTAAAACAATAAAATCCCATTAAAATAACCAGAGGTAGCTGACAATGCAAGCAGTTAAGGAAACACCTGGGCAAAGAAGTGTGTCTTCAGTTGTCATTAGAGGTAGAGAGTCAGTTCAGGCCAATAATAATATTTCCTAGTACTTGGGGATTGTACTGAAGCTTCTCACAACAAACGCTCACCTTTCATTGCTTGGATGACTCTTAAATATGTTTTACTGTGTAAAGTGATTTTATAGCAAAGAGAAGCAGGCTGCCATTATAAGCTGGCTTACTTGGAGGTAAGCCCCATTCTGAGTAAACATGATTAGGCATATGCTGCAAGACTGCAGGTGTCTAACCAGTTATGTGGATCCCATGAAGCTGAATGAGACATAGGTAATTTTGCAGATTGGAATTCTAAAGCGTTGCATAATAATTAATGATAAAACTAATTAATAATTTATAATCGTGAAATAACAACAACAACAACAATTTGGGGAAACAAGGGACAGGTCTGGATTTGTAAAAGTAGGTCTGATTGCGTCCCATCCCACCCCTTTCTCAGCCTGAGACAGTGGCCTCAAGAGATGGACAGGTGATCAGATTCAGAGCATATCAAATGCTGGGAATTGGCTTGGGAAGGGGATCAGTGGTGTAGTGGAGCCAGGGCTCACAAGGTTGAAGTGGCATAAGTCTTTAATGGGCATGGACAATGGTATCATCAGCCACCGTACTCAGACTCCCCTCTTCCCTCTGAGTTTAGCTGCAATCCTCACAGATTTTGCCAGCAACAATATATTGTTGTGAGCTATCCCTGTTGGCCAGCATGTGACCGTCATGCATGGTGGACGAAATAAGCCACTGTGGGTTATTTCCCTTGCTGAGAGTATGAGCATTGGTCCAGAGAGAGAGAGAGAGAGAGAGAGAGAGAGAGAGAGAGAGATGGATCCATACAGCTGCATGTATTTTTGGACTCCCCTTGGGGGCATGGTTCTGGGGATTGTCATTGTGAGTTCCTGCACTTCAGAATTTACCATTACACCACTGGTGGGTGGTGTAGGCAGTGTGTCCAAGGCGCATAGTTTCCCAGTCCCTCAATTCAAGAGAATTCTTGAATTGAATTCCTGTTGGTGGGTTTGGAGAATGAAGTGTTTTGCGCTTGTTCTCTCTTCCCAGCAGTGATGGAGTTGGGGTACCATGACACTGGTTTAGCAGAGAAACTGGAGCCAGTGGTGAGGAGTTCCCCCTCCCCGTCGCCTCCACTATCAGTCTTGGGAAGTCTTCACGATGTTGGTGGCAGTAGCAGACTACAGAGCCAGTTAAAACCCTTTAGGGAGGTGCCACCTTGAACTTACCTAAGAGAATACCAACCAGATGGTGTCAGTGGCGGCAGCCGTGATGGAGCCAGGGGAGGAGGTGGTTGGGAGAAGTGGGGTAGAAGCTGCTGCAGGGGGTGTGGGTGGGGTAGGCACAAGAATGACAGTAATGAGAGGATGAAGAAATGGAGCTTCCTGCTCCCCCCACTATCCCCAGCCATGCCTGCGAAATTTCGCAGGCAATAACCTAGTAAATAATAAAGAGCAAAATAGGCTTAGGAGGCGCATACGGGCATGGGAACAGTACTTTCCTGACCGTGCACTAGCGTCTTCAAACACAGCAGCCTTATTATTCACAGTGGTATTAGTCACATATGCCTGTGGCTGCTCATAATGTAGCACAATTCTAGATCTGTAGAACATGTAAATGTTAGTAAGGAACACTTGCATTTTTTGCTACCTCGCCCTTTCCTCAGGAATCTCCAGATCATTGTCATGCCAATGTAAACTTGAAAATCGGTTTATAGAAATGCTTTGAGGAGAGATTGTGTTCTCCTGCCGTGATTCTCTTCCTTGCTTGCTCTCTTGTCCTTCTGTCTCCTTTCCTCCTCCGACAGCCGAGCCCCACCCCGACAGCCGAGCCCTGGTCAGAGGGATCCTTATTCTGAGTCACTTTTCTCAAGAAAAGAGTCTGCCTCTTGTCTGATCAGCTTCTTTTTTCTTTTCTTTTTTTTCTTTTTCTTTTTTTGCAGTGCTTCTCAATCAGATCCTGGAAAAGAGAAAATCAGTTTCTCCTTTTTATGACTATATGATTCCAGGGTCTGTAACCAATTCTTCCTCCAGGTCAGATAATGTGAGCTAGAAATCTCTGAGACTCTTGCCTCCTTGGTATTAGAATTTGCCAGGAAGGGAGAGGGCGGTGAAGTTGGATGATGATTCAAGCATTGTAGAGAATGGGACTGGAAGGAGGAAATGGTTGCAAGTAGAATTTAGTAGTTCTCCAAGGATCCACAACATTGTTATTTATTCATTCATTCATTTATTCTATATACTATACAGACTAGCTTACCATATCTAAGAATAACTCGAAGCTTAAAATTAAAAATTTAACAAGTGAAAATCCAAGACATACATCAAAAAGAGAGCATCACAAGATATACAAAGCTCAGACTCATAAGTCCAAAATACAGAATACTGGGTAGTACATATATAGACATATGGAGGAAGTGTGATATAGTGGTTAGTGTGCTGTGTCCTGGTGTGCATGCACATCTTGTGCAGATGAAGTGGACGCATGTAGCCAGATTTTTTTTAAAAAAATATTACATTTATTTATTTATTTCATGAAACTCACTGGGTGACTTTGAGCCAGTCACCTAACCTACCTCACAGGGTTGTTTTGAGGATAAAATGGAGAGGAGGAGGATGACCATGTAAGCTGCTTTGGGTTCCTTGCGAGAGCAAAAAAAGGCAGGATATAAGTGTAATACTAATAAAAAAATTAAGAGCAGCTTGATAATGGAGGGGGGGGGGATTAGCAGGGCAAGCTTTTTGATGTGAAGTTAAGCACAATCGCTTGTTGCAGATCAAATGGATATTCAAGGCCCAGCTAGAGGGGGTAGTTCAAAACTTAGGATGATGGAATTTAGAATGGGGAAGGAAACTAGAAGTCATCTCCACCCTTCTGATTAATGCAGTGTCCACAATGCAGGTTGCAACTGCAGCACCCCTGCAGCATCCAGCTTTTGTTAAACCCTTCCAGTGATGGAGAGCCCACCTCTTCCTGAGGCAGTCTGTTGCACTGTCCAACAGCTCTTACCATTAGGAGGTTTCTCCTGCTGTTCAGCTGTAATCTCCTTCCTTGCCATTTCTAGTCCTGCCCTCTGGAGCAACAGAGAACAAGCCTGCTGCATCTTCTGCATGTCACTTGGCAACTGTCCCCCACACTATGACTTCCCCATCCCCTGTCTATTCCCTGCCTTCCGTTGACATTTAGTTAAAAGTTCCCTGGGAAATGTGCTGTCATTTTTGTTTATGTTACTCTGTAAAGTGCTTCGTATATTGATGGTGCTATACAAATAACAAATATCCTGTTATGCATGGATCGAATATCACGCTATTGTCATCGAAGTCACTTGCAAGAGTTTTGTGCAGTAGTTAAACTGCACCTGTGGCATGCTCCCAGTGGTCATGTAGAAAAGTCCTAAGCCCATGCATTGGCTGACTCCCTCTTGCCTTCCACATTCACTTGGCTCAAGCTCTAGGTATTACTTCTAAGGCTCTCCACACGGAATAAATTGCCTGCCGCCCCCTTACTGCCTTCTCTGCAACAACATCAAGCATTCCCAGCTCTTTGGTTTCTTTCCTTCTAAGCTAGCCTTACCAAGGCTGGTCTTACCAGCCTTTCTTTATATGGCTGGTAAAATGAAGCAGTTCCTCAGGTACTGGGCACCTTTAAATGGCAAAAATGTGTCATTTTTGTATATAGCAAGTGGGAACTGCAACAAAACATTGCAGTATGAAATATTTCTGTACACTGTTCTATACAGTCAGCCAAGTCCTCTCCCCAATACCCCATTCCCTCTCTCCCATTTGGTTTCTTTTTTTTCCTCCAACAACCAGTTAGCATTCTGTGGCTGCTGAGCATGGTTGGTCCTCATTGAGCTTTTTGGGGGGTTTCCCTTCCTCTGCATGTTTAGACAGAAACAAAGTCCTACACCCCCCAGCATTCAATCCCCCTTGGGACTTGTAGGACCTGTTCTGTCTAAACATGCAGAAGATTACATGCTTAGGGGTGTTTTAGCAAAAGTTCAGATTCTCCTAGGTCTGCTGATAAACTCTCTCTTGTGTGAGTGTGGTACTGTTTCAGCTTCATCAATAATGGCACTCATACCTGAACACAGGAAATGGAGTAAATATTATAAAATGTTATCTCGGGAGGGCTGTGTGTGGATTTTTTGCTTCAGACACCAAAATATTTTGGCATCCAGTCCTGAGGATGATCCTTCACCTCTTGCAATTGTCCCCTCTCAAGACCCACTTCCACAGAGCCTTTCCTGACAGAGTGAATCACTAGAGATTTTCCTTTCCTCTTATTGCTACAGACTTTCCTGTAGTCTGCTATTGCTTCCCTCCCTTGCATTCTGGGAAATAATATGAGAATGGCCCATTTGATAGCCTGAGTAAATGACACCCCCACTTTCCTTATAGCAACAATCATCTTTGTAGATGAAGATTCTGTTGGTGGTTTACTGATTTAAACTAGAAGTGGGGTGGAGGAAACCATGCCTATCTGTGATTGTGAACTGTATAGGTGAAAGCAAGTGGCAGTGACCCACCTACGTTACTGTTGTGTTGTCCCAGGAGGGTCTTTTCTGGCTTGAGCTTGTCATGGGTTGAGGAGTTAAACTACAATCCTGCTGGACTCCAGTGATAAGGCACTGCAGTCGGTAAGAGGGTACATCAGGTGAATGCCAGAGTGCTGTTTACTAGGAAAGCCAGCCACACGATGAGAGCATTCTCTAAACTGGAGAAACTAGGAGGATGTATTCTAGGCCGAGGAAGAGCTGCAACAGCAACTGTGTGTAATTCACTCTTCCTTTGTAGTCTGGCACTCCCGCCTCCATACAGGATAAGAAAGAAGCAGTAGGAAGAAGAGAGAGAGAGATAAGTGGAGCTATGCACTATTGTGGGTGCCGGAATGCTCATAGAAATGACTATATCTGTCTGGAGTAGCTAGAGGCAAGTATAGCATGATTTATATTTCCTCTGTGTATATCTCAGTTTTCCTGACATTCAACGTTCTGTGTTCAGGAAGTTGTACGAGGTTGTAGGTTTCCCCAGACTTCTGTTAATGCATCTCAGCACTGCCTTGGGCTGTTAGACTAAATAAGTAAGCTACAAGGTAATTGCCCAGTAGGATAGGAGAATGAGGACCTAGAGACTGAACTGAAACTTAAGCTGTTTACCTGGCTGTGGCTGCATATGCACCCATGTTCCAGAGAACACCTGGAATCAGTCCAGTGTGCGTGCATGCACACACGCAAGCTGGTATAGCAAAATGGCTAAGAGACTGAGCTATAAAGCAGGACGTCTTCAGTCCAGATCTCATCTCTCCTATGAACTCACCTAGGTGGCATTAGGCAAGCCACGTGCTCTCAGCCTTGGTTGCCCCATCTGCAAAATTGGGTGGGCATAATAATGACTTACCTTACAAGGTTGTTGTAAGAACTACAACTAAATATATGTGAAGCGCTTTGAACATTGAAAGTGCTTTACAAACATAAAGTATTATTATAGGCAGAGAGCGAGCGAGCGAGAGAGACCAAATGTCATAGAGAGCACTACCAGCAGGCAATCCAAAGGAAGAAGAAGCCACTGTGGTATGGGGTGATATCATTAGGTGGGGCACCTGCAACTTCATACCTTGAGTTGCCAGTTCAATCACGGTTCGATCCTGATCCTCCCAGAACTGTACACACAATACTTCTGTTACACAACATTGTTAAACAAATTCCTGTTATAGAATTCTGTAATAAACCAGAATCCAAGTATGACAAAGCTCTGAACTCTCTGATATTGGAGGTTGGGTTTGGGAAAAATCCTTCAGTTTTATCCATGCTTATTTCTGTTCCATCTTGAAAACGGTAGTGTATGGCTAGTAAATGCTGCACATATATTCCCTGTGCATGTGGCTCTGTTGAAAATTTGGGTCACCCACAAGGCAATGGGCAGCTGCCCACACACCAAGCAAACTGTGACATTCTGCATTTCCCGTTCATTTGTGAATCAGGATCAGGGTCTTCTAGGCAAGTTCCTTTATATGTGTGTATGCAACATCCTTGCAGTGAGAGGGCTGTGTGGAGCACCCAGCATAGCAAAGGCAGCCTGATCCTCTCTGGAACTTCTGTGTGGGTAGCAGAGAGTGGAAACAGCATATGGTTGGAACAGTTATTGTAGTAGCTGTGACATACTCAAAGCTTGGTTTATTGCAGGGCTCTGTAACAGCAGAGACCTCCATATTACTGCATTCATTTTCCCCACACAAACCTAAGTTTTCCTGCCCCAAGTTTAATTTTTATTTGATTTTGGCTTTCGACCTTGCACTTCAGATTTTAGCCCTGTCTTGTGGTACCTTAAAGATGAACGCGTTTATTCTGGCATAAGCGTTCTTGGACTATAGCCCACCTCATGAGATGTATGGAGTGTTTATATATAGTACACATGGTGGGAGAATTGTAAATGGTAAGGTGAGAAGGAAATTAATGCAGGGAGTGCAGGTGGAAACAATCACATTACTAACAGTAGCCGTTCACAAAACAGTTGCTGCTGATAACACAAATATCCTGGCAATAGGTAAGCTAATCAACATAGGTAGTGTGAAAAAAATCCTTTATCCCAATTCAAGCCTCTGGTGATAGAATAGAACCTGTTGATTAAGTCTACCTTGGCAGTCTCTTGCGCTTAGCTCCCTTTGAAGTTTCTTTGCTCTGCAATGGCCACTCTAAGGGCAGTGAGTTAACTTTGTTAAATTGGGAATACTTTACCCAGTATGATTGATTTTTACTCCACTACAGTGGAGTAGTCTTTTAGAGTTCTGACTGGTTCTGACCGAAAGCCAGAGCAGATTTACTGCCCCACTGACGTTGGCTCTACTAGCCAAATGAGTTGCTGAATATCATGTGCAGGCTACACAATAACTTTGCTCAGCTGCAGTTTGAGGCCACCTTCCCCCTGGCATTGCAACTGAAACGTCAGGTGGGCACTCTGCCCCTCGGCTGCCTTTGTCTCTGTTCTCACTGTCTCAGGTGGACTGTCTACCCTCACAGAAAAATGGAAGTGCCATGTGTACATGTATTCATTAATTCTTCCATGTATTAAATTAAAAAGAGAGGATCTTTTTTAAAAAAAAGATGAACAGTGCAAAACTGCTGTAGGGAAATGAAGTTTATTTTGGTTTTGGCGACATCACCGATAGCATCACAAGCAGCTCACATTTGCCACAAACTTGAAGAGCTGCTTGTTTGGCAGCGTGACCCTTGATAAGAGAGGTAAGTTTGAACTGAATGCAGGAAGGGCATTTCCAAATTGGCCCCACTGCTCAAAAATGCTCCTCCTGTCTTCACTTAGTGTGTGGTCTTCGTGTGAGCTGATTTGGAGACAACTGGAATTTTGCAGAAACACAAGATGAGGCAATGCCTACCCTAGTCTAGATGAGCTGGAATAAAATGTCAGGGGACTTGGCACCAACAGACTGAAGGGTTTGGATGTAGTTTATAATTTCCCCACGGAATTCCTTATATCCTGCTGGATCCTACCAACAAAAGAGTACTGCTTCTTTCTAAGTCAATACTGTGGGGTGATCTTTGAGTTGGAGAGGGCAGAGGCCCCACCTCCTTTCAGTTTCTGAGTCTGCATGCTCTGCACCACAGAGCTATTCCTTGGCAATACCTCAGGGAGAAGACCTCAGGGAGTTGAAGCGGAAAGGACGATGACTGGAGCGCCGACATAGAGAACATCTTCGTTTCTATGGAGTGGCAATACGTGCAGCGAAGAAAACTTTCTTCTCTGCACGCATTGCATCTGCGAATTCACGTCCAGCAGAACTGTTCAGGGTGGTGAGGGGTCTAACTCAGGCTCCTTCTCCCCTGAATCCGATTTTAGAGACTTCGGTAGTTCGCTGTGATGCTTTTAACGATCATTTCTCAGATAAAATCTCTCGGATAAGAGCCGACTTAGATGCCATTGTTATAGCAGAGGCTGACAGTGGAGTGTCCAGTGACTCCGCGAGTAGGATTACACTTGATCAGTTTCAGTTGGTGAGTACTGAGGATGTGGACAAGGTACTTGGATGTGTGAGGAAGACGACTTGCCCTCTCGATCCCTGTCCTTCTTGGCTGGTCATCCAGGGAGGAGATGCAGTTAGATCACATCTACAACATATTATTAATGCATCTCTCAGGGAGGGGAGCTTTCCATCATGTTTAAAAGAGGCGGTGGTAAGGCCGCTTCTAAAAAAGCCCTCCCTGGATCCCCTGGACCTTAATAACTACATTCCAGTATCAAATCTTCCATTTTTGGGCAAGGTGATCGAGAGGGCAGTTGCCTTCCAACTCCAGGCAGTCTTGGATGACACTGATTTTCTAGACCCATTTCAAACCGGCCTCAGAGCAGGATACGGAGTTGAGACCGCTTTGGTCGCCTTAGTAGATGATCTACGCCTTAGTATCAACAGGGGGAGTGTGTCCCTGCTGGTACTCCTGGACCTCTCAGCGGCTTTCGATACTATCGACCATGGTATCCTTCTGGAGCGCCTGGGGGAATTGGGAATCGGGGGCACTGTGCTTCAGTGGTTCCGATCCTATCTCTTGGACAGGTTCCAGATGGTGATGCTTGGGGATAGCTGCTCCTCAAAAAAGGAGTTGCTATGTGGTGTACCACAAGGTGCCATCCTTTCCCCAATGCTGTTTAACATTTACATGAAACCGCTGGGAGAGATCATCCGGAGGCATGGGGCGGGGTGCTATCAATATGCTGATGACACCCAAATATATTTCTCTATGCCTTCAACAACATCGTCAGCTAAGGATAGTGTGTCTCCTCTGAACGAATGCTTGGAGGCGGTAATGGGCTGGATGAGGAAAAACAAACTGAAGCTGAATCCAGACAAGACGGAGGTGCTTGCTGTCAAAGGCCCCAACCTGGGTTTGGAGGTGTGTCAACCAGTTCTGGATGGGGTTACACCCCCCCTGAAAGACTGTGTTCGCAGCTTGGGGGTACTCCTGGATCTGTCGCTCCAGATGACAGCTCAGATTGATGCGACGGCCAGGAGTGCCTACTATCAGCTTTGGCTGATACGCCAGTTGTGCCCCTTCCTAGAGTTGGAAGACCTAAAGATGGTAGTGCACGCGTTGGTAACTTCGAGGCTCGACTTCTGCAATGCGCTGTACATAGGGCTACCTTTGTGCCTAGTCCGGAAACTTCAACTTGTTCAAAATATGGCAGCCAGGTTGGTCACCGGTACACCTAGGGGTGACCACATTACACCAGTTTTAAAATCGCTTCATTGGCTGCCAATCAGTTTCTGGGCGAAGTATAAAGTGTTGGTTATTACCTTTAAAGCCCTACATGGTTTGGGCCCAGGCTACCTATGGGATTGCCTTCTCCCGTACAATCCGTCCCGCACTCTTAGGTCCTCTGGGAAGAACGTACTCAAGCCAGCCAGAACTAGGCTGGCGGGTGTTACCCAGAGGACCTTCTCTTCTATGGCTCCCAGACTATGGAATGGTCTGCCGGAGGAGGTTAGACAAATTGGCAGTCTTCATGAATTCAAGAGAGTCATGAAAACTGTTCTCTTCCGGCAGGCCTATCCGGATGAATTTTAAATGTTTTAATGATGTGTTTCTTTTGTTTTTTAAATTTTTAACTTTGTCATGCTTGTATTTGCATTGTGTTCCCCGCCTCGATCCGTAGGGAGAGGCGGGCTATAACTAAATATTGTTATTATTATTAGCTCACAGTGAACACTGATGTGTTGGTGGGTGGGGGGAAAGGAAAGGGTAAAGGAGGAATACACAAACTGACTCTTTGAGCCAGTCCCAGAATCTTCAGGAGGAGTATCAGATCTGACCCAGAACGATTCACTATCTCTGTATGGTGTAATAAACAGAATTGCAAATACACTCAGTGATCTGTAAAGGATTTACTATCCCAATATAATGCTTCCATTGTGTTGCATTCAAAACTTAGCACCCTCTTTCTATTCATGGTATATGAAAGCCATAGAAAAGCTACAAGTGGTAGCTGTCATCCAATGGGTGCCATAAGCTCACAGCGGTGGGGAGGGGAAGACTTCACTGGCTGTGGGATGGCTTTTTTGAATGAGATCTGCCCTTCTGTAGCCTTTAGTACACAGATGTCATTGGACTAATCAGCACCAGCCAGCATAGCCAATGGTGAGGGATGATGGATGTTGCAGTGCAACATCTGGAGGGCTACACATTCCCCAGCCCTGCTTCACTAGATTATAGTTGGGAGTCCCTTCCACACACACGCAGTTGCTACTTGCCTGAGTTCTAAAAGCGAGCACGAGACTTGTATGAACTGGCTCTGAGGGGACTTTAATTTCCACATAGGCCTGCTTTATGAGTAAAGGTCACAATATCTGGGATTGTTTAGCTTAGAAAAAGGGCTAGTAAGGAGAGGCCTAATAGTGGTATACAGAATTATCCATGGTGTGGAGAAAGTGGATAGGGAGACATTTTTCTCCCTGTCTTATAATACTAGAACCCGGGGTTATCCCATTAACTTGATTGGTGGGAGATTCGAGAAAAATAAAAGGAAGTACTTTTTCACACAGCGCATAGTTAAAGTATGGAATTCACTTCCATAAGATGTAATGATGGCCATTACTTTGGATGGCTTTAAAAAGGAATTGGACAAATTCATGAAGGAGAAGGCTATCGATGGCTACTAGTCCTGATGGCTATATGCAACCTCCGGTAGTATAGTAAGCTTATGTACACCAGTTGCAGGGGAACATAGGCAGAAGGGTGCTGCTGCACTCCTAATTGTGGGTTTCCTGTGGGCAACTGGTCATCCACTGTGTGAACAGAATGCTGGACTAGATGGACCCTTGGTCTGATCCAGCAGGGCTCTTCTTATGTTCTTATGTTGGGATATGCTCTCTTGGTATATGCGGGCAGCTAGACACATCACGTAGTACTAGCAAGAATAGAGTAAAGTGCAAAACTCACTCTGAGGGCTTTGTAAATTGTACTTTGCCCCTGATGTTATCATTCACATGACGATGTGAACTTACTGATAAGCAGGCTTTCCACCTGTTGTTATGGCCAAATGAATTCTGTCTCTGGCCCCTCCACATCAGCCCTTCATAAAACTCACTTGCTTACCACAAGAGAAACAGAACAATGGCTGAAGTTCACCAAAGTAAAGGGTCTTATATGGCAGTGACAAAATTTTCTTAGATTCTTGTTGTAATTCATATATTCTATGAATGCTCTAAAAATGCACATTTGAAAATAAAAGTTGTGAAAGCAGCTGCTATACCAGCCTTTCCCAACCTAGCACTGTTCAGATGGGTTGGACTGCAACTCCCATCATACCCAACCAGCATGACTGGTGGCCATGTTGGCTGAGGATGATGGGAATTGTAGTCCAACCAATCTGGAGGGTGCTGGGTTGGGGAAAGCTATGCTATCCTGCCCAGGACATGATTCCATAATGTGAAGTCCAGAAGCCTAGCGATAACATCTCATTCCAGAAGATATAAGAAATCTACTGGAAACCGATGGAGTGAAATGTTTGGCAGATTCTTCTTCATCACATACTGTGGGACCCACACAAACACCCCCCACCTCCTCACCCCTGCACTGCAATGAATCCAATAACACATGCAACACCCTCTCCTCTTCCAGCTAATCCACAGGATCATCTAGGAAATTGTATTCCATAGGGCAGTGTTTGTCTCCTGTCATCTCATGCTGCTTCTTATGCACCAGCTTCAAAGTTTTACAGCATGGACCCATGAAAGAGTCTTGGCATACTTGATGCTTTCCTTTCTTGATAAATTCCTCTTAGCTCTTGGTGGCACAATCCTTTAAAATGTCGAAATGGCACTCAGCCTGCCCTAACTGATCATAAAGTGAATTGCACAAGAACGTGTAGGTGGAATATTTGCTTACATAATTTATTTTCCCACCTCCTGCATCTGCACATGCTCACAAAGGGGGGGAGGAGAGGGGAGGTGACAGTGTGGCAGAGTTTGATTTGGGCCCAAATTCAACTCAATCATTATGAATGGCCGTGAACAAATCACAATCTCTTTAACCTATCCCACGGTATTGTTGCCAAGATCGATGACCACCAGGTATGCTTCCCTGAGTTGCTTGGAGGAAGTGAGATGCAAAAATAACAAACAAGGATTAATGTAAATTTGGAAGGATGTGGTGGTTACAGAGGGGTTAACTTAATGACTTGGTTTGCATGATCACTGCAGCTGCAATGTCGGCTTGTTGTGTCGACTGAACCCAGTGAGGGTGGGTTGTTGGTGTGGTTAACAAACTATCCAGGATTGTTTTAGGATTGTGGATGGTTTGTTTACCATACCAACAACCCACACTCACCAAGTTCAGAATGTGGTGCAAGCCTGCCCGCTTGCACCACATTCTACCATGGGCTACTTAATTGTGCAAACTGGCCCACATTGTGCTATTTTTTCAATCATGGATGTTCCAAGCATTGGTTTGGAGATTAAAGGCAACATCTAGTAGAACATTTTGTATCTACATGATAGCAAAAAGAAGTTATGTCTGGGTTGTGTGACATCATACTCTGATAGAATGAGCTGTCTGGCTTTAATAATGGACAGCATTGTAACATGTGGGTTGAATCCGGACTTAGCCATACTTCAGAGTAGACCCATTGAAATCAATCGGACTTAAATTAGTCTGGATCCAACTTTTTTTGGAGTGATTTTCAGTAGAAGACCATCAAAGCTAGCCTATTGAAGTGGCCTCCAAACAATTCACTTGGATTCATAAGTAATTGTGGAACAAAAACAGTCACAGAAAGGAGAGCCATATATCCATCTGGAGATATTAATGAGAGATGCAGAAAGATCTGCAGTTTCATTTGCAGTTTTGAGCCTGGTTTGTGTCTCCTCTTTTGTTGGAAAATAAATCTCATCTGTCACTAGGTATGTTTGGCAAACAGCACCTAAATGTTTGTTCTTTTCATTTCGGGTCATATTTGACAACAGTACATGCAGTTGTCCAGTAAAATGGGAGGATTTTGTACACTGTTCTCCAAACATACTCTATGAAGCTTATCTTGTTTAACTTAATGAATTGAAAGCATCTGAAGCAGAACTGGTTTCCTAATCTTCTGGTACGAGGAGAGATATATGCTCCCCACACTTGCATTTTACTGTAGCTCCAGCATGTGATTGCCTCAACTTTATTGCGGTGGTCCCTTAGGAAAGTTCACACATACTTTTAGTGCTGAGGTCAAAAGTTTCTAAGCAGTGGTTTCTTAGACGTAACATGGACATATCAGGTTAAGTCTGCGCAATCTGTTGGTTTTTTACTCCTGTGGCAACTGCTTTGCTTTAGTTTCATCTGCATGCTATAATTATCTTGATTTGTATGACTAAATTGATTTATTACATTGGGCTAAATCCAGTGTAATGTAAGCAGACTTCTGTTCACACAATGGGACCTCCCCTTCTTCTACCTCCTGCAGTCCCCCCATGCACCACCCAAATCTGCTCCGTAGAGTCCCCCAACCCCTGGAGCTGATTTGAGGGGCATGCAGAGGGCTGCAGGTAGGAGGGGAAATCCATTCCACCACCAATTTCTGTTCCACTGGTGGATGGCATTGGATCCAACCCATATTAGCCCTTGCATCGTTTTCCTTTCAAAAGCATTTTCTGTATTCCCTCCACAACGTTGTTCCCCCACTTTCTGTTCTCTTGAATTTTGTAGATGTACTACTCCATATAAGAAATGTATGCAGCATGTTCCAAAACACATATGCACAGAAGTATGTCCCTCTGATTTTCTAGAAAGCATGGATAGGATTGCAATCTATATCAAGATTGTTTTTGCCTTGAGAAGTTAAACATGTATGTATTTATGTAGATAAAAGTATCTACATCTATAATATAAGCTATCAGTCTACATAGCACTTTGCAGAAAAACATGAAGAAAATGTGAGGTTCCTATCCCAAGGACCTTATAGCTGAAATTCTAAAAGTGGGGAAGAAAACAACGGGACAGGGAGGAAATGAAGAAAGTGTACAAAGAGATGGATGTAAGATGATAGAGTTACTTACACTCAGTTGGGAATGAGGACAAAAGGGTTAACTCAAAGGTAAATGATGATTCTTGGTAGCGGTAATGAGAAGTAGTTACTCCTTGTTCTGGAACTGTACACAGTGACCATTTGTACAGGTTCTCCCTGGGTGTTCGAAGCTACCATGGTGGGATTTTTAAGCATTAAGTGATATTTAAGCTTGTGCACTAGCAAATCTATCTGCGATGCCAGTGTAACATGATGTCTTATGAGACTGCATTAGTATGACAGAGAGCTTCGGCTATGGGGCGGTATATAAGTGTAAATAATAATAATAATAATAATAGGCATGTGCTATGCTGTGCCATGCACTTAAAAGTACTGGTGCAACATGTCTTAGGATCCAGCTGTTCTCCAATATGAAAGCAAGCAAGCAGGAAGCTGTCTCTGGGGGTGTTAAATTCTTCAGTGTTAGAGCCACCTCTCATAGCAGTTTCCACATATTACATCATCAGTCAGTAAACTTCTAGTGTAAACTCAAGCACAAAGGCTAAGATTTGTGCCTCAGTCTGGTTCAAACATCAGTCAGGAGAATGTTTTATTCATTCAAGTTAAGTAGTAAGGCTTGTTTTACACTGCTTCTAAATGAAATGGTTTCTTCTACAGACTCTCACAAATGGGAATCCATGGCACCTAGCTCCCCACAATCACAAAACCAGTTGCGTGGAACTGAGATAACACATTAAAATACATGGACTACATCTGAGCCCACCAAGACATTCGGCTTACGTTGCTGGGGTTTTGGCTCAGGTCCCCACTGATGATGCTGCAGCTTCTGAAATACAATCACTCAGTAGCGTCCTGGCTACACTGATAGCCGGTCTCCTCCCTTCAGTTCTCCAGGAATTGTGCCAGGTTACAGCTTTCTAAATAGGGCCTTTGTTAAGAAACCATTTAAAAAGTGTTCCAATATTTGTACAAAGGGAAAGGATGCCTGGGAAAGAAGGAGTGGAGAAGGTTAATGGGGAGGCAGCATAGGAGCTGATGCTTATTCACTTTCAGTAATAAATCCATCTGTGGGATATTCTTGCATGTGTACTTGTCAGGATCTGTGCAGCTAGCAGAAAGAAAGCCAAGCATCTTCTAGATAGGAAAGTGGGAGGACAGCTGTACAACAGCTTCCCACCACACTCTTGGTTTGGCATTAAGTTGTGAACTATGAGTATGGGATGCCTCTGGGGGGGAAACATGCACATTGCTTTGCTTTGGAGGTTTCTTGCAACAGCATTGCAGATTTAGCCATGCAACTGACCTAGTCAATACTGTTAATATGCTGGTCTTCCCATTTCTCCCACCCATAGTATATAGATTGTGAGCAGGGTCTGTGTTTGAGCATCATACAGACACCACAGTAGAGGAGTACTGCAGCAGCTGGGAGAACATCCAGCATAAACCCAACCCTTGTGTATGAAGCACAAGAGACTGCTTCTCACACAGAAACAATTTCCACACAGAGATACAGTTTCTGTGGTGGAAAATCATGTGTACATATGTACATGATCATTTTAGGAACTGAAGACATGTTCATTTCATCGTACACACACAAAAGCCATCTCCCTGTGTAAGAAATTGTGTGTGAAGCAGCTGAAAGAATTGGAATTGACAATGGCCCAACTCAGGCAATGTGCTAAGCCATGGTTAGGCCGCTAACCCTTTTGCAACAAATGGTTAGTGAGCATGTTTAAACTGTGGTTATGTAGCCACCATGGTTAGGAATGGTTCACATGACATGCTAAGCCATAATGTTTAGCTCAAAATTCTTAACCACCATGGCTTAGCATGTCATCTGAACAGGGTCTGTGAAGGATAGAAGGCCTGATTTGTGAAATGGATGATGGTTCTCAGAAATCATGCTTATTCCACCTCCATAAAGTAATTGTGATGTTCATCTAGAGCAGACTTTTCCAAACTGGTGCCCTCCAAATGTTTTGGACTACATTTCCCAGCATTTTTGACAGTCTGGGGCTGATGGAAGTTGTAGTCCAAAATATCTAGAGGACGGTGGGTTGGGAAGGCCATTGATATTCTGCCTCCACACTCTTTCAAGGGCAAATTTTCCTGTGTCATTTTTCCTTCTACTTTGTAGTCCAAGGAGTCCTTCTGTACACACCTGAACAAGGGCATCTTTAATAATGACCACAATTATAAATTTTAAATATGATGGAGTAATAGATAATCTTTTCAGAATATGTAGCCATTTCCAGTGTTTTCTCAAAAAGCAAGTGGAGGTGCCATTACCCACAAGGCACCATGCCAAGTCCCAACACAGTGTGTTCTGGGACATCATCCAGGAATTCATGCGTAGGTGGAATGTGAAGTGCCAGGATATTACAAACTGATTAAAAGAGCATCGAAAAACCATCGTAAATAAATGGATGATGGGAAAGGGAAAAGCCAAATGCACTAGTATAGGATGAAGGATAATTCATACTTCTCAATTTAAAATGGAGGACAGAGCCTCTAAATGAGGGTCAAGCAAAGAGAAACATTGGGTGCCTCTACAAGAGGCATTTAAAGCTCTTTCAAGGCGCATTAAAAAAATTACCTCTACAAGAATGGAGCGCAAATCGGGCGTAGAGGCGCTTTAAACATACGATTATGCGCATTATCGAATGCACGTTAAAGCGCGAGTTTTATTTTGCTCCGTCCGTTAAAGCGCATTTTGCCTATGTGAATAAGCGCTTATGCGCATTAACTACTTGTAAAGCGCATTTTGGACATCTGTAAATGCGCTTCGCCGCCTCTCACCGCCTCTCGTGCAGAGGGATTTAGGCGTAAATGCGCTTCTGTGATTATGCGCATAATCGCCTAACCAGGCGCACAAGCAAATCCTTGTAGAGGGGACCATTCTTACATGAGAGATACAAGTGGGGAAATCAAGATTTCCATAAAAATAAAATGAAGTAATACATAGTTTAGTGGTGGAGGGGAAGACAATTAAGGGAAGAAAAGCTAAAGGTCTATAAAATCACGAACGAATGAAGAGAGTAAAGCAAGAATTTTTCTGCCCTCTCCCCAAATAATAGGAAGATTATTGAAGATGCAGTCCTATGCATGTCTAAACAAAAAACAAGTCCTACAACACTCAGCATTCCCCAGCCAATTGACTGACAAATGCTGGGGGTTGTATGACTTTTTTCTGTCTAAACATGCATAGGATTGCACCCTTAGGCTACAATCCTATATACTTTTGCTTAGGAGTAAGTCCCAGTGAACACAGTAGGACTTAATTCTGAGTAAGCATGAATGGGATTGTACTGTAAGTAGCCCAGTGAAATGGATTGATATTTTGTTGAGCAGCAGGGGGAAGCACTTTACACAATGTTTAACTAACTTCTGGAATTAATCATTACCATGAGATGTGGTGATGAGCCCAAACCTAGATCGTTTTTGTCAGCTGCTGTTACCCATGGCAGCAAAATTAAGCGTCCATGGGTTTTTCGGAGAGGGGATAGTATATATCTATGTGAGTGGTAGGCCTTGGGGACAAACAACAACAGATTACCTCCAGGTGTTTTTATCCCATGGGTTTGTCAGACACCGCTGGTTGGCCCCTCTTGGAGGCAGAATGTCAGACTCAACTAGACAGCCCTTTGATCTGAGCCAGCAAGGCAGTTATTATACTTTTTCATTCCTTACAGAAAGCTTTGGGTCTCTGTACAGGGTGAAGGTGCCTTTGGAAGGACTGACAAGTTCAGAAGTGTAGAGGAGCAGTGTTTAAAGAGTGCAAGCTAGGTAGTCATTTTGAAGGAAGCAAATATGTTTTAAAACAAAGGGCATTCTACAATGATAATTTACTCTCCAAAAAGCATAGGATACTTTGAAATGCTTGCAAGCTTTTCACTATTGTTTTGGCAGGTGCCACAATGGCCTCTAGGAGCCATAAGGCATGATTGGAGGCAAATCCAAATGACTGGTAACGTATGGTGGAAATTAGGACATTGCAAGGGCAGTGAGGGAGAGCTTTAAAAATTAGGTCCGGGTCAGGGACCCCTGACAGCTATAGGATAATTGGCTCAGCAGTAACAATGCCAACAAGCATTTGGGGGCTATAGTGGATAGCAAACGGAGTTAACAGTGTCATGCAGTGGAGTGAAAAGGAGGCCATTGTAATTTAAGATGGAATTAACAGGAACATTTATATCCAGGAACCTATTAAGCAATAAACAGTAGTGTACAACTCAGCAGTTCTTAAAACTTAAAGCTGAAGTGGTGCTAGGATGTAATTTCTGTCAGGGCTCATCCCTGGGATCTGTTTTCAGTGTGCAGGCTCAACCCTGAAACAATATGGAGTAATTCAAAGTGCTGGTACTAACATTTAAAGCCCTAAACGGCTTGGGGCCAGGATATCTAAAGGAACGCCTCCTCCCATATGTACCTGCCCGGACCCTAAGATCATCTACAGGGGTCCTTCTCCGTGAGCCCCTGCCAAAGGAAGTGAGGCAGGTGGCCACTAGGAGGAGGGCTTTCTCTGCTGTGGCACCCCGGCTGTGGAATGAGCTCCCCAGAGAGGTTCGCCTGGCACCTACTTTGTACTCTTTTCGTCGCCAGGTGAAGACCTTTTTATTCTCCCAGTATTTTAACAGTTAAATTAACTCAATTTTAATCCTTGCTGTTTTAAATTTGTATTTTAATCTGTATTAATTCCTGCTGCTTGGTTTTATTCTGGTTGTGTTTTTATATTGTATGTTATTCTGTGTTTTTAGATTGTGCCTTGTTTTATATATTTTAAAATGATTTCATGGTTTTAATTTTTGTGAACCGCCCAGAGAGCTTCGGCTATGGGGCGGTATAAAAATGCAATAAATAAATAAATACATTACAGGCAAAGATGCACCTGAGCAAGTGCACAGTGCCTGTCGGACTAAGATCCATAGGTGAGAGGTCCTTGAAGGGGGGTGCCCAGGGAGAGTGGTTAAGTGAATTATGGACACAGCCCAAAAGGCAGTCAAGAGAACAAACAGGTTCATGTAACATCACTTTGCAAAGGTCTGGGTAGGTGAGAAAAAGGTTAAGGCAATTCAGAGACATAAGCAGCCATTTTCCCAGCCAAAATGTGTAGGGCTAAAAATGTGCCATCAATCATTTAGGAAGTTCTGAAGACTGATAAAACCCTGAGTAAGCCTAGTCCTTATCTGGGACTCATAGGGTCAGAGGTTCTGTGGCTTTTGCTTCTCTGGATCCCTTGGCAGCTGCAAGGTTCATGACTGTGTCTGCAGGCCTACATTCTACCTTCCCAGACAGCAGATGCAGCCTTTCAGCGTACAGGTTGTGGGATCTGTTCTGCTTGCTCTAAAGTGCATCTCTCAGGAAGTCACAATAGCTAAATGAAACTCCCACTTCCAGAGGCACTATACACTGATGAATAACAGGCTGTGGTGGACAAGCAGCTCAGCCATTGCTTTATGTCCTGCTTACAAGTTTCCAGTGGCATCTGTCTGGCTATGAGTAGAAACATAATGTTGGACAAGATGGATCTCTGGTGAAATGATCAAGCAAGGCAATTCTTTTATAGCCTCATCCCCTGGAGCACCATTTTAATTTCAAGGAACCCAGTCTCCGTGGTGAAAGGTATGAGTTCTATGTTTCATGCCCTGGGCTCAGTCCCTGACATCTGCAGTGACAAGGTCTGACCTTGCAGGCCTGGGATGGAGAGCTGTTACCAGCCTTAGGAGACAACGCTGGGCTACATCAACCAAGAATGTGACAGTGTAAACTGGTTGCCATTTTAGAACCACATAATTGAAGTCAAGACCTTTGCTCTGATTAAGGTAGAGTCTGAAGCCAGTCACAGCTGCAGGACCCGTGGCCTCTTTCCCTGGTATTTGAGGGATGAAGTCTGATGTTCTCATGCAAATAGTTCTTCTCCTTCTGTGTTTAGTCAGCTTCCTTCAGCTAGTTGCTGCCCTGCTGCCCCATTGGTTGAGTTGTTTGCCAAACGTCATGTTCCTAATGAAGTACATTCATGGTCCTGTCTCTCCATTTTCTGCTCCAGGTGGAAGCTCCTCCAATGGCCAATACAGCACTTTGCAGCCATCATTCAGCTCCAGATCTCAAACCAATGGCACAGACCACAAAGGCTCTGTAAGTACAAAAACATCGCTGCCTGTCTCTGGTGGTTGTTACTGAAACTGGGTTACATGTTAATATTGTTGTTACTGTTGTTGTTTATTACCAGTGATAAGGGAATTTGACTTCCTTTTATGTCCTCCCTGCAATCTTCAAACCGGCCCCCATAGTATGATGCAGTCTTGAAGTGATGATGTCAGTAACATATGACATCCTGGTTTATCCAAGGGAAGGCGCCAGGGCCAGTGATGTCCATTTTAAAGGTTTGGCTTAGTGGAGCACAGATTTATGAAGAGCAAGCAGAATGTGATGTGGATGGTGCTCATCAATGATTAATAAATAGACGGTGCAAAAAGACCTTAGCTGATCTTATAGGTGGTGTTGGGGGCAGTGACATATTTTTTTTCTATCTCATATACCCAAAATAACATGTGCTCCTTTTATATGCTGTATAACTTGTAGTTTCATTCTTTCATTAGATATTGAGCTCCTACTTAGCCTGTTTTACTGTAGATGTTTCACAAGTGTATCGGTGATAGACTAAGAATTATAATGAGTGTATTCCTTTGTTTCTTTAGTGGTCTTGTTATATTATTCTGTATGTTCTTCTACTCGTTTATTTTTTAAACAATTTATTTCAAAGTAAAATGAAATTTCATGGAAAAAGATATAATGTGTTATTTGATAGGAAAGTCAATCTGCTTTTGAAAATAGACAATCTGCTTTTGAAAATAGGCATCACTCTACCCTCCTTTCTTTCCTGCTCCCACCCTGCAGCTGTACCAGCCAATCGAAAAGAAAGGTTACAGCACCGTGAAGTCTACTAACTGGTCCTCCCGCTCAGCAGTGGACCTCAGACCTAACAAGAGAGTGGCCGCCGTCAGCAATGGCAGTGGGCCAAAGGGCCTGGCATATGGCACAAATTACGTCTTGTCTCAAGCTGCCAGCTCCGCTTCCCGCCCCAGGTCGTTTCATGAGCGGAACTACCGGCCCCGTCAGAACTATGACACCATGTCCCTGCACTCCTTGCGCCTGGCGGACGGGCCAGTCAGTCCTGGAGGTGCAGATGACCACTACAGCATCGTCTCTGAGCAGTTGGACCCCCTGGCCCAGGCAGCTCTCTACAAAACCCGAGGAGGAGGCGCCTTCAACAGATCCTACACCTTTGAAAGGCAGATGAGTGCTGGCTCTAACGCTTGCCCCAGAGGGCCCGTCGACTGGATGGATGGCTTGGAGGCACCCCAGAACAGGACTGTCATCCGTGCCCCAGCCATGCGCACCTTGCAGCGCTTCCAGAGCAACAACCGCACCCGCTTCTCTGCCGGCTCCTTCAGTGGCACCCAGGCCTCTCAGGGAGGGGTTGGAAACTCCTATGCAGGAATGATGGAACGCAGTTCCCGTGCCCCCTCTGTGCGCAGCTTGGTGGACTCCAACCACCATTTGCAAGACCTGCGTGCCATCGATGTGTACAACGGCCACAACACTCTGATGAATCAGCAGTCCTTCTCCGGCGGGTGAGTGTGCTGCGAGGAACTTGCGGGATGATCTGCTACCCACTGAACTGACCAGAGGCAAGAGGAAGAAGCAGCCCTACTCCATTTCCCAAACTGGGATCCCCTGGTTGTTGGACTACAACTTCCATCAGCCCAGCCATTAACTATGCTGGTTGGGGATGGTGGGAAATACAGTCCCAACAACAACTGAGGACTCTAGATTGGGAAGGCTGCTTTAGGGATGTGGAGCTCTTGGATTTTTTTTTAGCATACTGTTCCTCCTCCCTTGGTACATTTTTTTGTGTTTGAGGTAGCTGACCTTCACTTGTTGCTCAGTTCTACACAGTGGAGCAGGGAAATGTTCTCACTCTCTGGATCATGCCTTTGCTGTAGCACCAAAGTAGGGAGAAAGCAACCTAGCACAGCTGGTTGTGCTCTAAGGGAGACAATAGGCCTTCTCCTCTATATGCCCTGTGGTTTCCCAAGCTTCGTGTTTGGATGCTATGAATGTATGTTACCGCCTGAGGTCAGAGTGACCTCAGGTGGCAGCCTCTGACAGTCTTGATTGTATGACTTTGGTGACCAATTATGTTTCTGTAATAGGTCTTTTTTTTCTTTATGTGTTTCCCTGGGAGGAGTAATACTGTGTAGGGTTCTCTGTATTTTGTATATCCACTGTGAATGCACAGTATCTAGAGTCCATCCAGAGTTTTGCATTCTGAGATACTCGAGTGTCATAATTTTGAAAAATTAAGCACGTTTCTAGTCCTCATGGCCAAGGAAGAAAAGCATAGAAATGGGAGCATTGAACAGCAACACTTCAGAAGTCAGATTAAGGCTGGACAAAATTTGCAGTTGTTGGCTTTACTACTGTGCAGGACCACCTACACTTCTTGCAAGTTTGCCGTCTTCTGTCCCCAGCCCTCAAATCCTAATTTCAAAACTCTTCTTCTGTAATTCTCCCTTCCTGCTTTTGTATGTGTGTGGTGGGAGGGAGGGGTTTGCATTATTTATTTCTTTATTTGAGTATGTATTTTGACAAAAAAACAACTTTCTTTATATACCTCCAGTCTGCCAACGGGATAAACTATGCAAAATGTATTTGATTAATATATATTTGGATCATTATTTCCCTTGAGCACAGAATTCAGTGGGTCTTTAGTAGAGCTCTGTGTAAATGAGGGAAGATGGGAAATTGCATACTGCCTTCTAACTTGGCCTGGGTTTTCAGGTTTGATGACATTGACCTGCCCTCTGCAGTGAAATACCTGATGGCCAGTGACCCCAACTTACAGGTGCTCGGAGCTGCTTACATCCAGCACAAGTGCTATAGCGACAGTGATGCCAAGAAACAGGTGAGGTGGATGACTGCTGGGGATGTACCCGCCCGAGGGTCTGAGCCTGTCTCTCAGGGGAACCAACCTTGTCTGCAGATTTAGTCACTGCTGTGTCTCACTGAAGAATTATGGCATCAGTCAATGCTGCCACTGCTGATGAGCTGGGCTCTTGCACCTGGGGGTGGGCAGGTTATCTGGACTGAGAAAATGGCATGTTGCCTGAGAAGGGTGACATCAGTGCCACACAGGCATCTGTTTCTCTCTCTCTCTCTTTCTCTCTCTCTCTCTCTGACAAGTGTTCCACTCTTCCATCTTGTAACAGGCTCGCAGCCTCCAGGCTGTGCCCAAGTTAGTGAAGCTCTTCAACAACTCCAACCAAGAGGTGCAGCGCCATGCCACGGGTGCCATGCGCAACCTCATCTACGACAACACTGACAACAAGCTGGCTCTGGTGGAGGAAAACGGGATCTTTGAGCTGATGCGCACGATTCGTCAGCAGGATGATGAACTGCGCAAGAATGTTACAGGTGAGAGACCTTTGCGTAGGGCAGGTGGTGGGGCAGAGGGTTTGAGGTGAGGGCAACAAGCTCTATCCTACCTAGAAGAGAAGGAAAGAGAAAGGGAGCTTAGGTGGAATGGTGGAACTAAGATGTCCTCGCTATTCTAACCAATGTGAAAATAGCATTCCCCCCCCATACCCCCAAAAGCCAAGAACAGCCATCCCTAACCTGGTGCCCTCCAGAAGTTTTGGACTAAAAATGCCAGGAATCCTGATCATTGGCTGTGCTGGATGGGGCTAATGGGAGTTGGAGTCTAAAACATCTAGAGGGCGCCAGATTGAGGAAGCCTGGCCTAGAGTCTAAAAGCTACCTAATATTACAATTCAGTCGCAGGAATATTCCAGCTATGGCAGAGACAGGCTGTGCATTCAGTTTGCCACAGGAGATGCTACCAAAAATAGCCTCTCTTTGGAGAGTCATCCCCTTCCCAACTGTTACATCCAGAGGCACTGGTCTTGGCAGGTCCAATGGTAGTGGGTTATTTCAATAGATGGTTCACTGTTACAGATTGATATCTAGAGCCTGCCTTCATGGCACCACTTTGACCCCACTCAGCCCCTAAACCCCGCAGTTTCACTGCTGTGGGGTGGCGGCACATAATACAGATTGCTGGAGGGAGCATGGGGTTTTCCAGCGGCCATCTGGGTACCAGAGCCCGCCCCCACTGACCTCTTGAGCTTCCGGTAACCAATCAGCTGTTGTCACCCACCTGAACTGCCCCCCAGCTCGACACTGGAGCGAGGTCATCCGGCAGAAAGGCCATGGTGACCTCGCTCTAAAGAAAATCAGGGTAAGTCCCTGACTTTTTTAAAGTGAAACATTGTCTCTTTTCCCCGCGAGGGCTGCAAATCTGTGGCTGCGTCATATAACTGATGCAACGCTGATTCGCAGCCACTGTGGGGCAAAGACGACATCTAGACAGCCCCCTAGAGGCACTCACTGCATCTCTGGTTTTCCTTCCATGGTTTTAAGACACCAATGAGAGGGAATTCATAATTCGATGGCACTGGATCCATGATCCTGTGGGAGGAAGTCAATATGTTTTGGGGAGAGTTCTTTTTGGTAGCTTCCCCATGGCAAATGAAACACGTAGCCTGGCTCTTAGTTGGATGCTTAAACAAGTAAGAATTATTACTTCATGCAACTGTCTTTGAACCAGACCCAGCAACCACAAGGCCATGAAAATATGTTTTATTTTATTTTGTGTATATGCACACTGCCCTTCAGCCAAGCTGTTACCAGTGCAATTCACAATAAAATACAAGCCACAAGTATCTAAACTGGGAGACGATCATACGGAGGATGAAGCCTCCCTCCCAACAGGGTTGCCAGGTCACTACATATCAATTCTACCTGTACGATTGCATGGCAGCTGAATCTGGAGGTGTGGTGTCTCAGTGTTACTTCAGAGCCGGAACGGGAGGGGCAAACAGAGGGATGGGGACTGAGTATGGCAGAGGGGCTGAGGGAAGGAACCACAGCCACCTGGGCATCTGATTCAATAATGAATCTAAAGGTACACGGGGCATCTCAAGGTCGTGGCTTGGTAACCCTATCACTAGCTAAAAATTGGCTTGCAGTAGCTGCTACAGTTCATCAATCTGGGTCAGCGGTGTTTTTTTCCCCCAGGGGGGCGGTTGTATTAATCATGACAGCAAGGCTTTTTCAGATATAGCAATGTTCTGTGGGGATGCTAATATTTGTTTAAACTGGTGTGCTGAGATTGGGGAGTGGGATGGATCAAAAGAGGTGCAAGAGAAAGGACAGAGATTAAGTGCCAAGACAAGTGAAGTGGTTTGTCAAAGTGACTTCTTTCACATGCTCCATTTATATGCTGTATAATTTCTGTTTTTACTTTTCATTAGGTATTGGGCTCCTATATAGGCCGTTTTATTGTAGATGTTCCATAAGCATCGGTTATAGACTGAGAATGTTAATTAGTGAATTCCTTTGTTTCTTGATTTATTATTATAAAGGTTCTTCTTTTTGTTGCCTTTCTTTTGTTGACTTTGTTTTGAAATAAAATAAAAGTTTATTGAGTGGGGGGAGGGGGGAATTTACAGGGCAGATTGTTGGCAGAGCTGAAACTAGTGACTTGCACGGAACCCTGAAAACACGCTGCCAGTCAGTGTTGACAGTACTGGGCTAGATGGACCCATGGTCTGCCTTGCCCACAAAGGGCCAAACGAAACATCATTAATTGCATGAATACAATCAATGTACATGTTTTTAAAAATGGAGCTGGCAGGTGTATTGGGGGCTGGGGCTGAGTTAGGGAAGGAGAGTTTCACCTATTCCGCCTGATGTAGTTCTGATGAAAATCCCCACCCCCCCACCCCAGCTTCTTTTTGCATCTAGAGAGCGCCTTCAAAAGCCATGTTAATTGCATGCACACAACTAACATCACATCTACTTTGGTCCATAGACCACATTGCCTGCGTTTATGTTCTCTTTTGCACTGCACACAAGACACATTCTCATCCAGAGCTTTACTCTGTGCTGCCTCCCCCCTTCTCCTCCAGGTCTCCTTCAAAACTAGCCATTGTGTTGCTTTCCAAATGCTGGCTTGTTTTCACAAATATCTGGAAGCCGCACTGGCCTGTGAATGGACAAAATCGATGAAACACCAGCAACTCCCAAACACTGCCAGCTTCCTTGAACACTCTCCTAAACTGAGGTTGGAATCCTGGCCCAGTCACAAAAGAGAATTTAGATAAGAACCAGCAAATCTTAGTAGAGAAAAAGCATAATTAGGAGGCAGGTTTTGGAGACGTATGTGGGCTGGGGAAGGGGAAACCAATTCCCATAGACACAGTTCTTGGGCTGAGAGGAATAGAGTTTTGTGGGGAAGAGCTGGGGGGGGGGTTGACATGTCTCTAGGCAGCTTGCAACCATCTTTGCATAGAGGGAACTTGGCCACTGAATAGAGAGATCCAGAAAACAGGAGAGATTACATTAGCTTCTATTACAAAGGGGCCTTCCTAATCCTGCCCAACAGGCTCTGATTGTCTAATCTAATTCCAGGGCTAATGGGAAAGTGAAGCCCAGGAGTTATGATGCAATGAGCTTTAACGCTTTTTACAAGCGTGATGGAGTCTGTGAAAGTGGTTTTAGTGGAATACAATTGGAGGCTGGAGAAAGTAATCCCCAGATATTGCAGCTCTGGGCACACTGCATTGTGGACAGGCCAGCTTTCTCTTGGCCTGCAGCTGTGTGTGTGTTTGTTTGTGTGTGTGTGTGTGTGGAGACGGGGGCAGGGGTGGGGCAGACGATCTCCCACTTCTCCCACCTTTGGCCTCACCTCTTCTATGTACAAGATATTCTACTGAACCACTTAATATGCAAATTAGTAAGCTGACAACATCCCTAACAAACATTGCATTCATGTATTTACTGATTTATTGTAACCCTGTAACATGGGGTAACTCGTAGTCTTCTGTAAGGCTCATTTTCTAAATCAGACAATCATCCAGTAGTTTTCATCCAATAGCTCCCTTCCCTTTCCCCCTATAAACCAGAATCTACTCCACCAAAGCATCATCTTAAAATAGATAAACCCCCAACCAAATCTGTAACCGTCCCTTCATTTTCTCCTGTGTGTATGTCAGCTGATCCAGGCCAAACCTCCCTATCACATGTCCCCTTCGTTCCTCTTAGGGGAATTTCCTATTTCCTTACACACACAACTTCCTTTCTCTTCTCTCGACCCATTGCTTGTCCAGTCCCTTTCATACTAGGAGCTGTGTAAATACAAAAGCTTCCTTGCTCCAGAACCACAATATCTTTCTCTCAGGTGTGGTTTAGTGCAACCACCCCTCATGTGTAGTGTGAGCAAATAGTTTTGTTTCATGAGCAAATGAATATTGGCTGTTGGAAGTACAGACTGAATTCTTGTTCCTTGACCCTTGATTCCTCATCTCCATCTACTGGGTGACCCAGTAACTCCAACTCTGTGAGAGGAACCATGCTGTCATTTCTCCTAACTTGGGGTTGTCTACAGTTTTAGACAGAAACTCCCTTAGTTGAATGTTGATGTCTTGTGTTGAGTGCTGTTACAGTCTGTTTCTCTAAGGGTGTAATCCTATGCATTTTTAGACAGAAAGAAGGTCTACAATGCAGCAGTAAAATAAAGTTTTTATTGTTTCAACCAACAACAACGAGCATACAAGAGACATACATACCAGTCTCACAAATTTTTAACATTCTGTGAGATCAGAAAATTTAGAAGCCCTTTAGAGTAAAGGGAAATCGCATTTGCTTACGTCACTTTGCTTCCTGCTTCTCTTCTGCATTTGAAATGAGCTGAATTACACTGGAGGAGAGCAGTGATCATGTAGTCTGTAAATTAAAATTTCCTAGCTCATATAGTTGAATGGGGACAGCGTTCTCTAGTGGTTATTTTGTAACACAACTTTGACTGCACAGGTCAGGAAATCCCGAGACATTTCAGAAGAATCGGGTTTTCAAGGTTTATTTTTTAGCAGAATAACCAGGAAAAGGAGCAGGAGATGTGCAGGAGGCTTACAACATTTTCAAAATGACCTGCAAACTTCCGTAAGTGGCGAGTCATGAGTGTGAGAAAAAATCACTCATTTAAAAAAGCCCTTATTGTATGCTTCTGGGCTACAAGAGCAAAATTGGTCGATGCCAGAAGAATTGTCTTATTATAGCATGGCATGGCTGGGGAATCCTGGAAATTGTAAGACTTTTTCCTGTCTAAACTTACATAAATTTGTACCCTAAATGATGGTGCAGCTTACTCTTTAGAGTTTGAATATAAAATGCAGAGATGGATGTTTTGCTGCTCCTTTGAAAAAGTGTCTGTTGATCCTACCAGATGCCACAAGGGAAGAAAATAATTTGAGCCTCTTGGGGAAAAAAAATCGGGCCCAGTGTAAGCACAAAGCATTCTGGGGCGTTTAGCATGGCCCACACACCCTGGTAAGGCTGATGCCAGTCCTGTACTGCCACTTGAGTGCTGTGGCCGCAGTGTTTCCACTGCCGCCGGCTTCCCTCCCACCCCTGCTCACTTACTTAGAGGCTTAGCTCTAGCCCATTATTGCACCCGCTCTACCACCGTGGAGTAAGCCTTGCTCGTGAGCATGAAGGGGAGACTGGACATCCGGAAATACTTTCTGACTGTTAGAGCAGTACAATAATGGAACCCATGACCTAGGGAGGTGGTGGGCTCTCCCACACTAGAGGCGTTCAAGAGGCAGCTGGACAACCATCTGTCAGGGATGCTTCAAGGTGGATTCCTGCATTCAACAGGGGGTTGGACTCAATGGCTTTATAGGCCCCTCCCAACTCTACTATTCTGTGATTCTAGTGGCTGGTCTTACCTGGTGGCTGTACTCAGTAAGCCAAAGTGAGGGGGTGGGGGAAGTTGGCAGCTGCAGCAGTGATACCACCTCTAGTGGAGGGGGCAGGTGGGGGGCACTGGGGGGCCCAGTTGGCCAATGAGGGCAGCCTGCTGAGCTCCTCCCCTCCAAAACAAACCCTGAAAATATTTGTCATTAAGGAGCATCTGTGTTTGTTTGTTTGTCTATTACATTTCTAATCCACTGAATAACTAACCTTGTCAGGGCAGATTACAAGGAAAGGATTACAACAGATTATAAAGGAAAAGAGAAGAGAGCAAATTGGTCTGGTGAAAGCGAAGCAACCTTAGAGTCAGCCATTAATTTGTCAGCCCTGCAGTGGCAGTCCCCCCAGCCTAAAGACCTGCACAGAGAAGGGATTAGATAAATTCCTGGAAGACAAGAGTTTGACACATAGCAGAGCCTGCAGGGTTATCGTGCTCCAACAAGTCCATGTGATTCAACCTCTCCATTCTTTGCAATAAAACATTCAAGTAATGCCAAAGGTTTTACAGGGCTTGGATTCATACAAGTTTCTACATGGCCTTGACACAGCTAAAGTCTCTCTGCGTCTTTCTTGCTGTCAGAATTCGATGTTTCTCAGGGAGCTGCTAGGGCTGCTTTTTCTTCTCGCCCTATTATTCAGCCAGGCTGATTCAGATGGTTAACAGACAACAGCTCAGCACTCTGATCATTTGCATCTTTGGAGGCCGCAATGAAATTAGCAGGGTTCCTGCAAATACAGGCCAGTTTGGTGAATGGAGCCTTACGTTCTTCTTCTTTATAGCTTGGGTTGCACTTGGCTTATAGTGAGTGGTCATGTGAAGCCTCTATTGGGGATCCAGATTGGATTTAGATATGCTGGATTGAATCCAACATTAGTCTAACATAAATCCCACTCATTTCAATGGATCTAATCAAACTGGAACTAATAGTGGATACAACCCACTACCACAACCTTCAAAGGTTGCAGTCTGGGCCTGGGATGGAATCTTCAAATGTCCCATTCATTACAAGGAAACAGCAATCCAGCTTCCCACTCCCAACAGTAGCTATATGCATACTTGGAAGTCGTTTGAATAGGTGCCTAGAGGGAGGTCTAACTACCACAAGGAGGTCCGGGTTTGAGCCAGCAAGGGGCCACATCTAATGCCTCCCGCATGGAGGGGGAGTGCAATGTATTTTTTTTTGTTTTGGAATTGCTGCAGTTTTGGATTTGAGCTTTGAATACAGATTGGAACAAATACTTGAATAGTTCAAAATCTGATTTGAATTTAGTACTTTAACATTTGCAGAGTGGACTCTTTATCCCTTTGGAACCAGTTAATTGCTTAGCAGGTTTTCAAGAAGGTTTTGGAAGTGGTAGATTGATATTTGCTTCTTTACATTGATTTTCCAATTCACTTGAGCTGTACTTTAAACGGCAAAGTGTGGGATGTTGCTTACTTGCTAGTGCAATGGTTAAAGAGATGGCTGTGTGGAGATGTGGGCAGCTTCAGGGAAATGCCCTGCCTATACGTAGATCCCCTGCCTATATGTAGATACCCAAATCAAATGAAGAGGTAACCTTTATGACAGTACAGGAGTGCCTGTGAAATCAGGAAATAACAGGCCTCATGATATTCAGAAATTCAGTGAAGAAAATGTTGCTCTGGGATTAGGGCTGCTTTTGTTCACAGCCCTGCTCAGCCATAGGCTCATTTAAGGGGCCTTGGGAAAGCCACCCTAGGTTGGCGTGGTGACATGGGAAAGCCACTATTTTTTACTTTTTGTATTTATTTAAAATGATACAAAGAAATGATAATAAGTACACTCAATCCCCTACAAAATGATATCAAACCAACAGTTATTTAGTTATACAGTATATAGCATAAAGAGAAGAGAAAAAGAGAAAAAGAAAGGTTGGTTGATACAACTTTTGAGGGAAGGAAGTTTAATCAAAGTAAATAGGAGAACAAGGATTAAAAATAAAAAAGAAAACCAAAGTAAAAGAGAACCAAAAGAAGGAAAAAGGGAAGGAAAAAAGAAAAAGAAAAATCATAAATGAATATGCAATTAAACTAGATTATAAATGTGCTATGTTTCCTTCATTTTTCATTACAATGTCCATATACTCAGAGCTGAAGCAGGCATACATTGTTGTACTTCTGGTTGCAATGCATATTGAACGAATCTCCCCATATAGCTTCGAACGACACATTTCTCCTTTTCCTCACGGTAACTGTTCATGTGAGCTCTCCAAAATATCTTTTAAGTGTAGGTTGATCCAGAATGTTGCAAGTCACAATCTCAAGATACGTCAGGGCATTCATACGACTGATCCCTACAGCCTTGCCATTTTGCTGGCACAGAGGCTTCATCACATGTCAAAAATGTTACTGTGAACTGGTCGTCAGTTACCTGTCTGTAAAGCTGAAATGTGACCCATCCCACAGATTTATTGTGAGGTTGAAGGAGAGACGGACTTTGAAGCACTTCACACACAAAAATTAGTAATATTTTTAAAAAATCATATGATGGTGAATTAATAGAAAAGAGAAGCCACCTAGGGGTTAAATAGTGACAATACTATTATTTAAAAGCCCCTGAAGGTATTGTGAGCCCTCCCCATCTTGTTGAGCAGTGAATTTTGCACTGTTATCTTACTTCTCCTGTCTCATTGCTTTGTAGGCATCCTCTGGAATCTGTCTTCCAGCGACAGCCTCAAGGACCGCTTGGCTCGGGACACTCTGGAGCAGCTCACGGACCTGATCCTGACCCCTCTGTCTGGCTCAGGCAGCGCTGCTATTATCCAGCAAAATGCCTCTGAGGCAGAAATCTTCTACAATGCCACTGGCCTCCTCAGGTAGTCTCCTAACTGAGGGAAATGCATGTTTCATGGTCATTGGCTCTTGATGAGACCCATCTAAGAAAGCTACACATGGAAGATGAATCCTGAGTGTAGCAATATTAGAGAAAAATGGGCAAGAATGGTTTTTAAAAGCTTCCCTGGCACATCAAAGTGGCCCCATATTGTCAACTGGCACAAAAGTTCTGGGAGAGTCATTGATGCACAGCCTTTTAGTGCATCATTCACAATGTCTTAGTCAGCAGCATTCAACTGGTGCACATCTAGATCAGAATAAAGGAGTAGAAGGAGCCTATTAATCAGCACGTTGCACTCCTGTCCACATTGAATCAGCACTTTTGATTTAAAGTAGAGAATAACACTCCTATTAGAAGTTTCGTCTATGAATGGCTCCTGGGGCTTTGTGTTGGATTGTAAAGTGGGTCATATTGATTGACAGTCCAGTTCCAGTTGTGAAAGTATTCCTTCCTCTTTGCATGGATCTAATTTGGCTGCCACTTTGCAGACAGACTCTGTCAAGATGATGTTCTCCAGTCCAAAACGAGCTTCTAGGTCAGAGAGAAACATTTGCCTGAGAGATGCTGTTTCCCGCTGAGAGATTATGCTTTCTTTTTTTAGCGTTTGAGGGGGCATCACAATGAGTTTGGACAAGGTGTGATGGCAGGTGTCAGGTAGAGGGAAGACTGTCTTGCCTAATGATAGGCCTTTGTTCTTCTCCTGCAGGAATCTCAGCTCTGCCAGCCAGCAAACCCGGCAGAAGATGCGCGAGTGCCATGGGTTGGTGGACTCCATGGTCAATTACATTAACAGCTCATTAGAAGTAGGGAAGTCAGAGGACAAGGTGAGCCTTCTCCTTGATACTAACATTGAGCAAGGGCTGTGGCCGGGGTGGGGGTTACTGGGCAGTATCCAAAGGTGCTAACACTCTTGATGATGCACTAGTATAGGTTACACTAGTGCAATGTAATTTTCATTAGTGGTTTTGCCCCATTGGATACTGCCCACTATCTTCAAAGGCAAAGTCTTTGACTGCTTCCAGTGGTTATGCTTTCCCATGTACACAGTTGTAATGTGGAGCCATTTGTCCATATCCATAGGCATTTCACTGTATTCTCCGCCATAGAATATCCATCACACCTTCTTGGGCTGAGGGTGTCATTTAATTCTCCAGGGTGGAATTATATACTCAAGCATAATTGCTGGATGAGGCTTTTATTTCTTGATTGAATGATAGGTTCAATCTCCAGTTTCTCCAGGTAGGGCTAGGAAAGGATCCTGCCAGAAACCCTGGAGAGCTGTTGCCCCTCAGTGTTCGCAATACTGGGATTGGTGGACCCATGGCCTGTCTCTGATTAAGCAAGCTTCCTAGGTTCCTAGATCTGTCCTTATCAGGGGGTGGCAGAGAGGAAGTTGTCTTCTAGACTCTGGCCAATGTTCTAATCATGGGCCAAAACAAATGTTAAAGCTAGCAGAATCAGGCCCCTGCACCTACTCTAGAGTAAAAATAAAAGCAAGACGTAGCTGCTAGCTACTTCTTTAAAATAATGCCTGTTTTGGCCCAGATTAAGAGCTTCAGGAGACAAGTGTTTTAGCACACGTTCGTTACTCTCCATTTATGGATATTTGTGGGTCTTTTCACTATGTCGTCTGCCTCCCTTGCATCTCCCACTCCTTCATGCCTTCTTTCCGTCACAAAATACACTCCTTTAAAACCAGTATTTTTTTTAAAAACGGAATGTGCCGCCATTTCCTGCTGCATGCAGGAAAAGCAGCGCAATAAAAATGCCCACTGTGTGGAGAAAGAGAAAGTATCATGGGACAGAAGCGGGGGTAGTGGGGAAGCGACAGTAAGGAAATGCAGTTCCCCCGGTCTGATGACGCTCTAATTCTGTTCTGGAAATTCTCAGTGGCAGTTGTTGTGATTTATGGTGATGGTACAAAAAGCACCTGCTTCTTAAGACATATTAATTTTAATATTAATATACTGTAGGAAGGGCAAAACGTACATCAATTATCTAGAGACGTTGCATAATCATCAGTTTATTTGTATGCCAAATTTGTCATGGTAAAACCATATTCAACACGGCTTACAGCAGCATCAGAAAATAATATAATTATAAAAAAAAACATTTCCAGAGCTTACAGCAGCATCAGAAAATAATAACAATAATAATCCATTTCCAGATAATTCTTTACACAATCCTAGATGTGTCTATTCAGAACCCCATTGACTTCAGTGGGACTTACCCCCAAGTAAGTGTGTATAGGATTGCAGCCTGACATGCTGGGTTGCCACTCAGTAGAGAGCTCTTGGTAATCTCCTTCTACATCCTTTCTTGTCCTTGGCCAGAAATGCAGCATAGATATCTCCAGTTATCGAAGCACCCCATATCCTCCATCTTGAATCCAAAAGCCAATGTGGATTCTTGCTGTAAGCTGCCTCAGGTAAAAAGAAAGGAAGTATAAAGTATGCATAATTAAATACAAAAATATATTTTAAAGAAAAATATTTTTTAATACTTTATATCTGAGCCTCTTCCAAATTTTTGTCTCAGGCAGCCTGCAAGGAAAATCAAATACAAATCAAACCACATAAAATACCACTACAAAAACCTATACAGTACATTGTCTTAGACTACAACTCAGGTTATTCACTAAAAATTACCCCCAAAATGTCCTGAAGGGGCTTGCCTAAAGAAAGAAAAAGAAATGTTTTAATGTATTGTAGGTTGTTGCTTTTAAAAACAATCAGTCATGTTGTCCCTGCAGAGTGTGGAGAATGCAGTCTGTGTGTTGCGCAACCTCTCCTACCGCCTCTATGATGAGATGCCTCCTTCCTCACTCCAGAGGCTGGAAGGCCAGAAGAGGAGCGATGGGGTAACCATGACCGGCGAGCTGGTGGGCTGCTTCAGCCCTCAGAGCAAGAGGGCCCGTGAGGTGAGAGTGTGGGAGGGAATGGAAAGCAGGCTCCATGGGACAGGTTTGTAGCCATGATGAAGCCATGATTAAACTGAGGTCTGGGTGAGGTATGAAGGAGATGATATGTAGGTTGAACAAGGTTCCCCAGAGACTCCCAGAATGGCCATTGAATAGTCTCTCTTTTTCTCCCCTCAGCTCCACATGAACTCAGATATTGTGACTTTCACAGAAGTCTCTAAGGATCCCAAGGGGATGGAGTGGCTCTGGAACCCTCAGATTATAGGAGTCTACAACAGGCTGCTGCAGAGATGTGAGCTAAACAAGCACACCACAGAAGCAGCCTCAGGGGCACTTCAGAACATCACAGCAGGAGACCGGAGGGTAAGAACGGCATGGAACCGCCCACCTGCCCTGGGGGTAAACGAAGGTGTGAACTGGAGGATGGGGAAAGCTCAAGACAGGTGTCCTCAGTCTGCCACTTCGTTTTTTAAGATAGCAGGTTCTGAAGATTAGCAAGAAACTAGAATTAGGCCTGGAGGATGAACTCGCCTCTCAACACGGGTAGCCCATTTTATCCCTTGGTGGCGTATTGTAGGGAAATTGCATAGACCTGCTCAAACAATGAAGGGCCACAGACCCCAGGGCTACCAGGAGTCTTTTCCTATCTCTCACTTGTACACCGAAGCTCTGAGGATTTCCCCAAATTGAGTTTGCTGCCATGATGCTGCCATGTCCTAAACGTTTCTAAAATCATGTGGAGATGAGATGTTTATGAAGGAATATTCCTTTCACGACTCAACCTGCTTTGTCTGGCTTGGGATTGAACAGTGTGTGCGGTGAGAGCGTACACTTCCTGTTGCAGAGGATGACAAGTTTATGGGGCCCATTGGTAGAGAATAGGGGGAGGAGAAGTTTGATCCATCTGTCACAGCGTCCAAATTGTGGACATACACATATGGAAGTTTTAAAATAGTTTAGAAGTGCATTTTATGGGAGAAAGATCAGGCAGGTACCAGTGCCAGTTTTTCACTCTGCCATGACTAAGTTCCAAGTGGGGAAGAAAGCTTCCCCCTCCTCACACACAAACACTTTTTCTTTGACCAAAAAACTACCTTGTGCTTGCTGTGCTGTAGCACTAAATCAATATGGAATGCTGCCATACAGCAAGGCTTTTGGCAAATACAAGCGTATAGCAATAACTAGAGGAAATGCGGGAATCTCCAGACATTTTATTGGCTTGGCTGTTGAGTCATCTTCTTGTGGGCTCACCCTCTTCCTCTCCATCCCTTGCAGTGGGCTGGTGTCCTCAGCAGAGTGGCTTTGGAGCAAGAGAGGATCCTGAACCCGGTGCTGGACAGAGTCCGCACAGCAGACCACCACCAGCTTCGCTCATTGACGGGACTGATCCGCAACCTGTCCCGGAACGCACGCAACAAGGATGAGATGTGTGAGTGCTATTCCTATGCAGCCAAGGCCACCAACCCAGGGCCTGGCATAAAGGTGTGGGGAGCTGCCCTCTATATGGAATGAATATCTTACTTCTTCCATGCTGAGATGCTGGAGCTTTGCTTGTGGCTTCGCCTTTGGGGACCTGCATTGTTGATGGTTTTTGCTTTTGATTGACAGCGACCAAGGTGGTGAGCCATTTGATCGAGAAGCTCCCAGGGAGCCCCGGAGACAAGTGGCCCCCAGTAGATGTGGTGGTCAACATTATCGCGGTGCTGAACAACTTGGTTGTGGAAAGCCCCATCGCTGCCCGTGATATTGTCTACTTTGATGGCCTGCGCAAGCTGTTCTACATCAAGAAGAAAAGGGACAGGTGCGAACGGCCAGGGATTCCCCTTCCCAGCCCCATCTGCAGGACCCACCAGTTGCGCTCCCAGAACTCCACAGGGAGATACGTTTTAGGCCGCTTGACCTCCATACCCACCCCACCCACCCAATATCTGCAGCCTCACCGGTTGAGCTTGAAGCTTGTTAGAACCATCTAATCCAGGCATGGGCAACACATGGCCCACAGGCCGCAAGTGGCTCCCGCTGCCACCCCTCCCCCATAAAACAAAAAATTTAATGAACAAAAATGGCACCTGTAGCAGCTGCTGAATGCCACAAGAGCAAAATGTATCTTATTAGCAAGCTAAATTTATTTATCTGTACCTTTATTATTACATTTATATACTGCCTTTTTTCCTCTTGCAAGGAACCAAGGAGGATCTCATGTTCCTCCTCCTTCTCTCCATTTTATCCTCACAACAACCCAGTGAGGTAGGCTAGGCTAAGAGTCAGTGACTGGTCCAGAGTCACCCAGGGAGTTTCCATGGCCGATTGGGGTCTAGAACCTGGATCCCCTGAACCCCAATCCAACACTTTAACCGGTACACCACATTAGCTCTCAACACCACACTGGCTCTTCCAAATTTGGCCCTTCTGTTGTTCCATAGTGGGTACTGTGGACCAAAAGGGTTAAATTCAGCTTGTAGCATTCTGTAGCACTACTGAGTGGTATGCCACCAAAGTTTAGGAGCTAACGGGGAAAATTTAAAAAATAAGATTGTAGGGATACTCCATGATCTGGGCAGTGCCTGCTGATGTGCCTGCTGATGTGTGTATGTGTTTCCAGGGGCAAAAATGATCCCTGGTCCTCCCACAATAGCCTCCCCCCCCCAACCTAATAATTGAATCCACTCCTGGCAAATCTGATGGCCAAGTTCAGTCTGCGGGAGCAGATTCCTCTTCATGCTCAGGCAAGAAAGCAAGCCTGACTGCACACTTTATATGTGTACCTGGCTTTATCATACAGCTTTCTTTCAAACTTTCAAGAGGTTTCTTTGCTAGTCTGGCTTGTGAGCTCTGCGGCTCAAGCTGATTGGTGGCACCCAAGCTGAGCCCCTGCCTCTTATCCTTCAGGCCCTACCTGAAGGCCTGGCGCTCATGAACATTGTGAGAACCACTGCCTCATCACAGACCATGCTGTCCCCCTGGAGAAGGCCACTGTGCCTTGTGGGAGAGGAGTGGGTGGCATTCCTGTTTCTGCCACTGGGCTCTGCCATCACAAGAGCATGGCTAGGCCTGCCTGTCACTATGTAAGCACCCTCTTGCCCCAAGTCCACTTAATGGTGCCGATGATTTCTGTGGCTCTGCAAAAGTGTGAGTCTGTTCCCATTTGTTAAGAGAGAACCATTTCCTTCCAGCCCAAGCCTATCCATGCTTACTCAGAAGTTTGTTTCATTGAACTCCCAAGTTAGTATGTCTAGGGTTGTAACCCTAATGATGAAGTCCTTTACATGTCTACTTAGAAGCAAACCCTATTGAGTTCAGTGGGATTTACTCCCAGGAAGGTGTGTAGGGGACTCCAGATGGTCATTGGTGGACATGATGTACCCTGACATGCAAGAGTGGGTGTCCTTGTGCCCCGTTGCACACTTGCAATGTGTTATGTCTGTCTTTCCTTCTCTAGCTCAGACAGTGAGAAGTCCTCCAGAGCTGCTTCCAGCCTCCTGGCCAACATGTGGCAGTACAGCAAGCTTCATCGGGATTATAAAACGGTACGTTCCTTCTTCCCCTTTCCCCTCTGCTCCTCCATGAGTTTGTAAATGAAGAATTGACGTCTGCTCAGTGCAGAAGAGGAAGCATTATTGCCCTTCAAAACCCTGCAGCACATGTCTGCACTATTCCAGTTCTCCTGGAAGTCCGCCTCACAGGAAGGGGATCAGCTTTATGAAGGTGCCTGAGGTGCAATTTGCATTTCTGATGCTAGAATAGGGAATATTTATTTTTTCTAGGATGATCAACTGCAGAGGATAGCTCCTCTATAATCCTTAGTTTTCTGGAAGAGGGACATTTCAGCTATTTCCATTTGTCATGCAGGGTTAAGAAAACATGCACCTGCTCAAAGGCCCTCTTTTGCAAATCGTTATTAGCCTGTCACTCTTTTGCATCTGGTTAACCTAGTACCAATTTTACCAAGAGATGCTTACTGGGGATCTGCTGTGTTTCTGGCTTAGCAATTCAGGACTAACACATGTGCCCAGTGTTTGTTCACAATAGCAAAAGGAACCACAATTTTGGCTATGCCCAGGGATGGAAAGGAGACCCTACTGGCTTAAGCGTCTTATTAGATTATAGCGCATGGCCTTTATTTCAGACCAGACATTTCACTCACTAGACATGGGCTCCTCCATAATCAGGGATCCTCGGTTATGGGGAAGGCGCCCCCTGCTGTGGATCACGGTCCTGTGCGGTTTGGCCTCTACATTGGCTCTTTTGAGAATCTGTGCTATTTTGGCCCTTAGATATGTGGTATTTGGTGTCCCCGTGACAAACCTTCTTTTCTTTGTTTTTACAGAAGGGCTATCGGAGAGAGGATTTTGTTGGCCTGTAAAGAAAAGGGCAAGCAGAAAATGGACTGTCCAGCCCCACCTGTTCTCCATGAATTTTGTTTGTAAAGTGCAATTATGGACTGCGGCTCTACTTCATGAAACTCCCTCCTTGCAGCTCCCTCTTTTTATAGATCTCCGGCCACTTTGGCTGATGTGCCTTATTTTTGCATTTATTATCGTTTCTATTTCAAGCGTGCTAAAAGGTCGTCTTCCTCTGCTGGCCATCTTATCTTATAAAAACATCTTAACTGTAAAGACATGAGTCAGCATCCAGGCAAATTCTCAGGACTCCTCCGGTCAGCACAAAACTTTCCTTCTTATTCACATCGTGTACTTGGATGCCCACGGATCCCCTCCGGTGATTCTTTGGAATTCACGAACACTGATGTCACAGCATGACTTCCAGATCTTACAAAGGATACTGGAGGAATGCTTATGAGGGTGCTTGTACCGTTCATGGGTCCTTCCATCTGCTTTCATGCTTCTGTCTGTCTGTCTGTCTGTCTTTCTTTCTCTCCCTCTCTCTCCTCCTATTGCTCATGCTTTCCCACCCCTTATGAATCCCAGAAATAATTTGTTTGCTTTTAACTTTGGCTGCCTCTACAAGAGAGGTTTAAAGCTCTCTCAAGGTGCTTTAAAAAATTTACCTCTACAACAACGGAGCGCAAATCGGGCGTAGAGGTGCGTTATCTCTCTGATTATGCGCATTATCGAATGCGCGTTAAATTGCGAGTTTTATTTTGCTCCGGCCGTTAAAGCGCGTTTTGACTGTGTGAACAAGCGCTTATGCGCATTAACTACTTTAAAGCGCATTTTGGTCATCCGTTAATGCGCATAATCACCTAACCGGGCGCAAAAGCGAATCCTTGTAGAGGGGGCCTTTAAAAGAACCAGGATATCTTAGTTTGAGGCATGAATAGTTTTCATGGTAAATATAACCCTCCACATAAGGCACTAGGAAAAAGTCCTCTTGGTTCGGGTGGTACTGGATCCCTGTTGGTTGAACTTTGAGGGATAATGCAATGTGCTAGAGCCAAGTTTACACATACTTAAGCATAGGCCCATTGAAATCAATGGGCCTTAAGTTGGCCATGATTCATTTGAGTGGCATTGATTTCCATGGGTCTACTCGGAATATAAGTACATATGGATTAAGGATGGTGGAGAAATCCACAGTGGATTTAAAGGAGTCTGGATTTCCATGAATCTGACCTGCGTCTTCTGAAGCAGATTGGCTCTTTCTGAGTCATGCAGGTTCTGTGGACTTGTCGACTGGTTTTTCAGTTTTGGGGGAATTTGTGCTAATGTGTGTTAGCGCTAATGCACATTAACTAATGCAGATTAGCGCATTTGCACAAATGTGCATTAGTGCTACAGTGAATTAGCACAAGTTGAATGCAATTCTGGTTAAAAAAAAATCCAATCCCATCAATGAGCAGATGATGGAATGAAAGATGCTTGACAATCCGTGAAACACAGACAAAGGATATTTAAATCTATAAATCCCTAATCTGGATCCAACACGGTGTTTAAACTTGCAGTGATGAAAACATAGGGTCGTGTGTTTTGAAATATAGATCTATGGTTGAGTTGGGTGGTGGGTCCTTTTGTTTTGTTAGTTCATAAGAAGCAGTGGGGATCCTGAAGACAGAATGGTTGGGAGTGATGCCTATAGTGATTCGCTCCTTTTGTGCCTGGCTGATACAGAGCCTATAAAGTAAGGGGAAGGAAGAATTATGGAAAAAGAGCACTAGCAGGTTTAGAACCTACTGGCTGACCAGATTCTGAAGCTGGTCTTTAACCAACCTTGCTGGTTGGTACAGAATTTTACTTTTGCCCCTATTCCAGGAGGATAGTCTTGGTGAATGTAAAGACAAGCCTGGGACTGACCCACAGAACTGTATTTCACTACAGAGGAATGTCAGAGGCTTCAGTCCAAAATACCTGGCATGCAGTACTAGCCTACAGACTCACTGTTGCACACCAGATTGTCTCTACTGCCAGGTTATTGGCATCCACAGCATCCAACAGCATTAATGTTCACCCTGTTAGATGAAGGGATCCTTTAGATGCCCAGCAACTTGGCTGATCAGTGCTGTCAGCTGTTCTAGTACTAGTCATCTGGTGGGAGATATACATGGAATGCACAACTCTCCTGTGTGCATCCCAGCTGAATGTGCAGCTTTGTCATGTCACAGCAGCCTCTTGTTTAGACAAGCCCATCTCTAGTGAGTGATCAAGCTGGCAAGCACTTTCTCACCTGGAATGTTCTCCTTAGTTGTCAAAATCATGAATGTAAGTGCTTGTGGAAATCAACTAGTGTGAACTTGTGACTGCAATCTTAAGAGTGTACCATCATGTTTGTATTTAGTAGTTCCCTCTCATTCTGTGGGGAAAGTATCCAGGTATTTATATGAAGCACAAAAATGTAAGGTGGGAAGACAGACTGGCTGTATGAGGCTGAGTCTTGGGATGATTATTAGAACAGGCACATTCCATTTGGTGGGAACAACCTGAAAAGCACTAGGAGGGTTTGACTATACGAATATCCCCTACAGCTAGTACTTCCATCAAACTGGTACATAATGCATGGGCTATATTGTGTTAAGCAGAGAGCATGATCAAACAAAGAGGAGGATGCTTGGCTCTACATGAGGAAAGTTATTTACTAACTTAAGAGTTCAACTATCTTTCAATCAGGTGTGAATCCTTCTTGCACTGTATTAATAGCGATTTACTGGAATGTTTCATCAAAATGCTGGTTCAAAGGAAAACTGCTACAGAGCCTGTCTGGGCCATTTTTATAAGCCAGAGAAGAAATGGGGTGTTGCAGGATCTGATGCTAGACCCACTATAGGCCAAAGGCACTGTGACTTAAAAAAAAAAAGTGTGCCTTAGCTACATCAGCCCGACAGTCTTTTTTCCTGCCTAGCTGAGAGCCACTGATAAAATTTCTTACTCCAGTAGTTGCTCTCTTACCTGTGCTGTCTTTCACATAAACCAGTAGCAGTTCTTGGCAGCTGTTCAGATCAAAGGCAGGAAGGCTAATAATGTGCCTTGGGTCAGGGCCCTGCTAGACTGGCCTTTGACTATACTATTGGGATGCTGGGATCAATATTTCTCCGCACCCCTTTCCTCTAATGTTCTTGCTGCAATTGTTAAAATTTGGATCCAGCATAGATATGAAGCCACAGTGGGAAGTCAATATGGTCTCATGGGGCAGCAACTAAGGGGTGGGCGGGCTCTCCTGTATATACTGTATATAAAATGCTTTGTGTTTTATTTTGCCCCAGCTCTGTTGAAGATAGGCTGTGTGCACATGCTTGTTCCCCCCCCCACACTTTGAAAATGGCTTCTTCTCACAGCTCGCTGAGGTTCTGATGCCTCAGCTACCTGCATACTTCCTTGGAAATCAGAACTATGCAGCTGAAAAGCAGAACTTGCCTTAAGAAAGGAAGGTAATATCTAATCAGGTGGCATCTTGCATTTGCAAAATATTGGCTTCCTTTGCATGGTGCGTCAAGGTGCTGTTTCTTGTCATCATCTACCCATGGATTCCTCAGACACCTAACTATCAAACTATTTTCACAGGTGATTGTATATATAAAATTGGGAAAACATCTCCCCCAATTTCCTGGTTAAAATGGATGCACATGTAGACCTAGATATGGTATATGTGCACTCCATATACGTAGTATGCATGAGATCAGTGCCCAGAAATGCAGTTGTTAACCCTTTCGCTCTCCCACCAGCCCCTTGAAGGCAAAAGAAGGAAGCTACAGATCCACCCTGGTGATTATTGCAAACTATAGATAAAACTACTGCTAAGTTGCCAGCCTGCTCTGTTTCTTAAGAGGCCTGGCGCTGCTCCCCATCAAATGAACACATTGGATGTAGGATGTGCAGCCTTTTCTCATGTCTGCATGACAAACTGCACCTGCTAAAATCCCATATTCTATACAGCTATTAAAAGTATAGGAACCTTTGTCTTGCTTTATACATGTTAACTTCATGGCATGACCCAAGTAGGTCTTGCTCTGATTGTCATCAAAGTATGACCTCCCTGCCACCTCCAAAGAGAGGAAGAACAAATATAATTAGAAAGCAGAATTTGTTGCCCAGTTAAACATGCTCAACTTTGTACTCATCTCAATGCATATTTTCTAATTCTGAGCAGACTTATTTGTGTTACTAAATAAAGGCTGTGCCCATTGATGGCTGTTATTTTTTCCCTTTTGTACTGCTTTAGGTGTGTCAATGGCATCTCTACATCATATACTTAAAAAACTGGTTTAAAAATTCTCACCTCCAAACATCCAGACATGCTGGGGGAGGGAAAATACTACTTACATGTACTTGTTACTTATTACCGTAGTTCTCTAGTTATACACGTTGGGTCGCTGCCTGTCAACTTAACAACAAGTTCTCGTTCAGCAACTTCCCCCATCAATGCTTGGGGTGGGTTGTGTTTGGCCCCTTTTCTGCCCTTTGCAAACCAAATGCCTTCTTAGATGTTCATCGTATCACATTTGCCAGGACCTTTAGCTAAATTGCTTGTGTTGCTACAAATGACTTGATAGTACATAAGAAGTGTTTTGATACAAGGCCAGGCCTAGCCCAGCCATCTTGAGTGTCATTTTTTTTTGTAGAAATAAATACTGCAGCAGTTCAACAAATACATTCTCATCACTACAAGTTGAACCATGTGTTAACAGAAGACATTCTTGTGCATGTAAATACTGAAGTACAGAAACAGCATGGACAAGAGCAGCTGCTGCTGCTGCTCCTTGGATAAGACTTTACTCTTAACCCAAGGAGGGTGGATCCAGATTTAGTCTCACCAAGAGTAGACCCGTTGAAATCCATGGGATTGGAATTAATCATGACTAACTGGATTTGTTTTCCGTAAGTTAAATGGGCGTTCTGTGAAGAAGTCTGTCTTGAATCTACTGCCAATCAACTTATAGTTTTGTTGCTTACTCACCCAGCTTGGTGAGATAGTTTAGGAGCTCTTTGCCATCTGCTCAGTTTTTTACCATTATTTTATATCATTGCCATGTTGGCCATTTCCCAATGAATTGAACAGTATTGGTCTCAATACTGGTCTCCATCATGAAAGCGTCCCATTTATTCCTGCTCTCTGCTTCATATTTTAACCAGTTGCTGATCCATAAGTGAACCTGTCCTTTTATTCCCAAACTGGCAAATTCACTCAGGAGCCTTTGATGAGGGACTTGCTAAAAGCTTCTTGGAAGTCCAAAAACAAACCAAATGTGTATTGTATGTAAAAACGAATGCATTTATAAGTAGATGGTGCTCCTTAGAGCAACTCTATATGCACATTGGCTGACATGCTCAAAGAATTTCAAAAGTTTGATGAGACATAACCACCCATTTCAGAAGCCATGCTGATGTTTCCTCTGCAAAGCTTGCCTTATATAGCCTTAATAATCCTGTCTACCATGCCTTCGATGATTTTACTGGAAAAGATGTTCAGCTAAATGGCACCTAATTTCCCATTAACCTTCAGGCTTCCTTGTAAAAGAAACCTGGCATTGGCTATTTTCCACTCCTTGTTTTTAATGATGAATATATTTTTGTTAGGAAAAACAATTTAACACTTAACATTTACTTTCTTTAAGAACTCTTGGGTACATGATTTCTAGACTCAAGAAAGTTGCTAAATTTTGTCAGTTAGCCCTGAACCTTCATCTATCATTCTCTCTACTTGACTTAGCTCTTCAGACATCTTCCTGACAAAAAGCAGTTCAGGTGTGAGTCTTTAACATCTTCCTCAGTGATTACCAATGCAAAGAAATCAGCTTCCGTATCTTCTTTTAGTAATCCCAGCACTCCTGTGTTGTCTAACAAACCAACTGCCTCCTTGGCTGGTTTCCTACTACTTATGTGTTTTAGACATTGTTTATAGCAAAATGCTCTAATTCTTTTTCACTTGCCTTATTTTCACTTGCTTTGTTGTCAACTTATATGAAATAGTGCCAACTCTTAGCCAGCATTTGCCTTAGTAACTAATGCTAATAACTGCATTAGTTATCTAATGCATTATACTACTAGGCAGTCCACACCAAACTCCTCAGGACAGGAAAAAAATCAATTTATTGCATGCCAAAAAGTTATGCTTGTGGCCATGGGCTGGGACTAGCACAAGTTATAGAAACCAATATTCAGCAGCATGCTGATTAAAAAGTGTGATTGAAGACACACACACACATACCCTATGTTAATATGGGGTTCTGATCTTATCAGGTTCCTTATCAAAATAGAATCGGGATAAGCCAAAGTTAGACAAAATAATGAATGGATCAGTTCAACAGTTTGATAGTAAATGGATGAAAGAATAAAGCAAAGCAAAGAACACACGGCCCTTGTGCTGATGGAAGCTGGTGACTTCCCCCACAGCCACACATATAGCGGGGGCCCCAATTAAGAGTCTTTGCTTTATTTCCTCATCTATTTACTATAAACTGATTCACTGGTGATTTTGTCTCACTTTGGCTTATCCTGACAAGATCATGACCCCAGATTAGCATGCACGCACACCATTATTTGTAAAGGACCTAGGCTTCTTCCTGTCCAATTGCTTTCGCCATTGCCAAATGTTGTTTCTTCATGACCAAAAGTATTCATGGATACATCTGATGATCTCAGTTTATATGGTTGTGGATCTTCAGTTTATACTGATCAATCCTGCCCATCTTTGCAGCCAGTGAAAAACTATCCAGGCATGATCTGGACCACCTTGCTGTACACTATATATCCTTTTTTTAGGAGACATCTCCCACACATCTTCTTTGACCTAAAGGGCTGGACTCAAGGAAGGATGAATCCCAACACAAACCTTAATTAGGCCTTTCTATTGCTTGAGGGAAGTGAGGAGCAGCAATAGCCATTTTAATTCGATACAATGCTGCTCTCTGAGTAAAGAGCTCCAGTTTGGCCTCAACTTTACCAGCATACTGCCCTATTCTGGATGTTCAAAGAGAAACAGATGACCTAGAGCAGGGATTGCCAACTTGTGACCCTACAGATGTTTTGGCCTACAGATGCCATCAGCCCTAGCCAGCATAGCCAATGGTAAAGGATGATGGGAGTTGTAGGCCAAAACATCTAGGGGGCCACAAGTTGCTCAGACTAGACAATGCTAGTGTTCGCAAGAGAGAAGAAATATTGGTATGTGAACTCCTGGTATGTGCGAAGATTGTGAGGCTCTCAATTTTGACTGCCAATTGTAACCTTGTTATTTTTAACATGTCTCCCAAGGTACTTTGCAGCTTCCTCCTAGTCCTGACCTGGGACACAACTCAGTCCTGATATGCGGAAGCTTGTTTTTCCGAGTTCGTAACCCTCTTATAGGTCATTAACATGAGGACATCAGTTCTTTGAGCCTAAAGTCTGATGGCCCATGAACTATCATCACCTTATACCACAGAACTGGTGGCAACAGACAGGGAAATAGGCACAGCTAGCTTAAAATGGCATTTTTTTCAAGCAGAAACAGCTGCTCAGGCAGCGAACAACATCAACAGTTAAACTCAGCTTACAAAAGGCCTGTTGAACTGCTACTATTGCAGTAACGCCTTTGTGTGCCAACCTTTTCTAATAAGTTTACAGGGGTTACATTTGCTATTATACCAACTGGACTATAAAGTAACATTTGACCTGGCACCACCACCCTAGCCTTTCAATGTCATTGCATCACAAAGCCTCTCTGTGGCCATGGTATTCTTGAGGTTCAGTTAGATATTCCATCAACACCCCAAACCCTCCTTCCCTATCCTAGGTGCTGCTCAGCACCCAGTGGCAACAGTGAATGCTAAGGCTGCACTCCCAAAACTTTCTTACATTGATGTACATCCAAGTGTATACCCTGAGATTTACATCCACAGAAATATGGTTAGGAGCAGACTGTAAAGCTAATATGTGTATTCAGGAAACAATGATTCCTCAAGGAAACGGTCTATTGGTGTTCATTTTCATTTGGATATCATATTGCCCTTCCATCTGAGTTCTGATTATGATGTTAACTCCATTGAACTGGTGCAGCTTTGTGTCATTTTTATCCCAAGAACAGGATCCCAGAATTGTTGCTATTTCTCTCTTTGTAGTTCTGGGTTACCTCTGTGCTGACCACTTACTGATGTCCATTTATGAAATCACAGGGCCTATCCAGACATACGAGTAATAACTGAGAAGCCCAACAAATCTACTGCTGGGATAAGTCCCAGCATGGTGGTCGAGTGCAAGAACAGCTAAGAACCTGCCATACTACCACATTTGAGATCATCATCTTTTCTCAAAACATCCCTTGATTCTGAACAGTTTTTAAAACTAAACATTCACCTTATAAATATTGCTGTAAGGCACTATTGTCTGTAATATAGCCAGGTATTCCTCGAGATTAGAGAAAATTCCCTGCAACAATCACAGCGAGGAAGGGTTATAGAACCAGAGTTGGACAGGACCTCGTGGGACTTCTAGTCCAACTCCCTGGCTGGTGCAGGAAATCCAGAGCTACAACATCCCTAACAGGTAGTTGTCTAACCTCTGCTTGAAGACCTCCAGTGAAAGAGCCAAACCACCCTTAGATAATTGGTTCCATTGTCAAACAGTCCTTTCCACAAAGAAGCTTCTTCTAATGCTTAAACATAATCTAACTTCCTATAACTTAAGCCAATTCAATCTAGTTCCGCCTTTAGGGCAGATAACAAGTCTTTGCCCTCTTCTATATGATAGCCCTTGGGGTATCTGAAGATGCTATCATGTCCATCAATAGTCTCCTCTTCTCCAAGCTAAACACCCGGTTCCTTCAACCTTCCCTCATATAACGTTTTCCCCGTATCCCTGATCATTTTAGGTACCCTCCTCTGAAAGCATTCCAATTTGTCTACATTCTTTTTAAAGGGCAGCACCCAGTACTCTGGGTGAGGTATGACTAGGGTGGAATAAAGTGTAACTGTGACTTCTTGTGACTTGGAAACTATTCTATTAATGGAGCTTAATATTGCATTAGCCTTTTTTGCATTTGCTTCACACTACTAATATTCACTTGTGATCACCTGCAACCCTGAGATCCTTCTCACACTTACCACTGTCAAGCCAATTATCCCCCTTTCTATACTCGTGCATTTTGATTTTTTGCAAAGATATTCTGATTTTTATTCCTGAGTTTTTAGCAATCCCTCTCAGCATTGTATCACCTGCACATTTTGGGAAGAATTCCCTCCACCCTTCATCTAAATCATGGAAAAACATGTGGGAGGGGACCATGCCCAGAAAAGAGTCCTGTGGCACCCCACCTGGTGATTTTGGATTGAGGAAAATAGGCAAACAGATTATCCTTGTCAAGCAATATCCTAAGAATAAAAATGGTCAGTTTTGCAGCATCGCTTATATATCATCTTCTGTAACCAAGCAGTAGAAGTCTGTCCTTGCTCCATAGTTACGTGATCCCAAATCAGAGATGTCTATCTCACTTCTTTGGTTTTCTCCAAGCTGTACTTCTTCCATCGCACCAAGTGGTGGACCGTCAGGGCCAAGCATATAAAGCGGTGGTGGGCCTTTGAAAATGGGACCCCGAGTAGCTGTAGGGTGGGAAGGAGAAGGTAACAGTTAGTGGGGGGGGAGGGCAATGAGGGAACATTTACACTAGACTAGTTGCAGTGCTTTAAAATGAGAACATCGTAACTCCTGCAAAATATTTACAATAGGGACATGTCTATAATTAAAACTTATTTAATACTAGTTTAAGTATCACAGTTTCCCACAAACCATCCTGCAAATTGTCCTTTGCCCAGGATGCTAATAATTCTGTTAAAGACCCCTAGCCTTCCTCACAGCACTATAGTATCCAGGCTTCCCTGTGGAGAGGAAAAGCTATTAAGCCAATGTAATGAGTAACCTGCAGGAGATGCAGGAGATCTGCAACTGGGGACAATTTAGATTCAGGAAATGGCATGGGCGAAAGGGTTAAAAACCCTCCCTCAGGGTCACTGCTCCAATCAAAGCTGGAGCCCCCATGGCTGCTTTTAACTAAAAATAGAAATGTCAGGAGAACCAATTACTGACCTCCTGCATCTCATGCAGTTTGGTCCTCAGCTGGTGGTTTTAAACTTTGGATGTTTTATATTAGAGCATGCCTTGACAGGCTGTAGACAAGTGTAAGGGGGCCTGAGTATTTCAACACCAAGGACACTGGAGGAAGGTTCAAAGTTAAAAGGCACTGCTGAGTCAAACCTGGACCTCGGAATTCCGTTGCTCTCTTTTCATCGCTGAGAGCTAACAACTTTTTGACTGAACCCTGCAGTTATACTTTGAACAGCGGCCTTATATGCAGACATTAGCAGGTGGAATGTTTCTCTCCATAGGAAGAGTTGTGCTGGATGAGACCAAAGGCCCATCTCAGGGCTGGGGAACCTATGGCCCTCCAGCTTTTATTGGACTCTAATGCCCATCAGTCCCAGTTAGATTGTGCAATGGATAAGGAAGATGGGAGTTGTAGTCCAACACCATCTGTGGTGGGTGGGGACAAAGGTTCCCTATCCCTGGCCAACTAGATGCTTACAGGGAGCCCTCAAGTAGGAAGTGAGCGCAGTGGCACCCTGCTCCGCCACGCCATGAAGACTTTCAGCTGCTGATTTCTGGGCAATCCTATTTGGGTCGTGGATGCTGGGTACCATTAAGGGCAACAGAGTGGGAGGCAAGACACAAGCTGCAAGGCGCCTTCCCAATGGGAAGCTCTCTTGTGCAAGCTCCACTGACATACTTATTCATAGCTCTGATTCATTCATTAAAGTGGGACCTGTGCAGGAGAGCTTCCCATTGGATGGTGCACCATGTTATTTAATGGAGGGAAAGGGCTATCTGGATTTCTCTTAGCCATCCTGCAGGGCATCACTTTGTCCCCTCATTTCTCTTTCTTATTGTGCTCAAAACCTCTAATTTCATATTCTGCCCTTCCACAGAAACCATTTCATATTTCCGTTCTATATGTGGCTCATCTTTATAACTTCTTCCAGGTTTTGAAGAAAATAGTGAGTGTAAGCAGGCTTGAATATCATACAGCATTAAAGTTGCAGGTGCACCAGGGATCATTTTCCTATGTCTTTCTTCTTTTTCCCACACTAGGCCCTAAACCACTGCAACACAGATGCTTTCAGCAAACCCTAAGATCTCTTTCTTTAGAGGTGCCAGCTCCTTTATAACCAGTACCTGAGAAGCATAAATACATAATCATGTTTCTGCTATTCATAATTATTATGTGGCATACAAGTATGTCTAGTTCCTGATACTTGGCAGTATTATGAATCAAACACTCCACCTGCTCCCAAGAAGTTCTTATCCAGCATGGATAAATGAAACTCTGAGTATCCATAGTCAGCATTCAGCAGGCCTGGCTCAAAAAGACACCTGCTCTATAATGTTAATCCCACTCTGTTAAATTTTTGTTGCATGAAACAATTGCTGTGAAAGATGTAACCAGACCAGCCAACCAAGCAGTCTTTTGTTTGGTGAATTGTCTCGTGCACGTTTTTAAATGTAATGTTGTCTCCCACCTTGGCCTAAAACCCTCTCTTGTTCCCGGATGTGTTTATTTTGCAGGGTGGTTTTTGAATTTCCAGGTAGTTCTTCACCAAGGCTGCTGCTAAGGGTAGATGTAGGGCAAGTGAAACCAAACTACAACTCCCAAAGAGAAACACAACAACAGTATGACCCTTGCATATACCCCAAAGAGCATAAGAAGTGCCATGTTCGATCAGACCAAGGATCCATTTAGTTCAGCACTCTGTTCACACAATGGCCAACCAGCTGTCAGCCAGGGACCAACAAAGCAGGAATATTACAGGTAGGAGAAAACTCAAAATATACTGAAACAAACATATCTGAATACTTGCTGAGAAAGCTTGTAAATTCCTGGCTGATTCTGAATCATGCCAGGGGGAATTTGCCCATATAGTTCAGCTTTTGAAAGCTGGGAGAAGGAGAAGGAAACCTGGCTACCAAAGCCAGTGGCCTCTCCATACACAGCATAGCAATTCTGAAACAGGCACCATTTTAGACCTCAGGAGAGAAACTGGGGAGAGAAGCAGAACACACCCTTGTAAATTGGGCGAAACGCTTTTAATCTGTATTACATCCTCCAGAACGGAAACATTAAAAAAAATTAGGTACTCTTAGTAAGAACGGCATATCTTCTAAGTGACTATTCCCTTTAGAAACTAGAGAATGAGAAGCCTTGAGCATCCCGGGATGCGGCTGCACAGAGCAGCCAGACTAATGAGGAAAGCTTCCAATAAGGTGCATGGCATGATGACGCAAGGAACAATGCCTATTAATGACACCGAATGCATGCCCTCAGCAAAACAAGCCAATGCTGCTGTCTCAACTAAAAGAAAAGCCCAGCCAAACCCATTATTTTCTCTGTTCTTCTCTCGACAATAAAATCACAGAGTACAAGCAAGCTGGGTTTTCAGTTGCCAGATGCTCGTAAATCTTTTATGACCACTGAACTTATTTTGCTCCTGTTACTAAAATTAAAATGTATTGCTCTGCAAACTCAGCCTGTGTTAACAAATCCCCATTGCCAGGACTTGTTCTTCAAAACCTCTGGGACCGATACCCATAAGTGCGCTCTTCCCTTCCATTGATCCAACGCACAGCTGCAGTCCCATAGGCCTAAGAAGAAAGAGCAAGAAGTAACCGTGCTTGCTTCAGTTCCATGCTTCAAGGATTGAAAGCTGCCCTTTGGCATATAAAACTCCTTCCTTTGCTGAGCTCTTGGTATGTCAGCACATAAATAGTAGAGAAAACTGATAATTTATTTAAAAGATCCATAGGCCAGCCTGCAGTATCACTAGTTGCCAGTAAATATACCACAATAATTACAATATAGTATCTTCTCCCTGAACATATACACACACATCAATCAAATCATGGCTACAGCAGCATGCTCTATATGAAAACTGTTGCCTTACTCTCTGTTCAATATTTGGAGTGAATGGGCAAAAGCTTCTGAATTAATCGCCATGCTGAAAAACATGGCGGCACAAATGTGGGTGTGCCGGTCGCTCCATGACAGTGATAGTTCCAGCTGGATTGGGACCAAAGGCGCTCATCTGATGGTGGATTGGTTAAGCAGGTGGCACTCTAGATCGGCCAAAGTGGAGGATCTGTTATGCCATTTGGGAGCCCCAGAAGACACAGCATGTAAGGGTGGGGCTGAGGCCAACATTGGTGGTCAGCTACAGCAGCCAGATGCTGCCAGGTATATAGCACACTACTGTGTAAGAAAAGGCAACGGTGTCTTGGCATAAATATAGTGAAAGGTGGCATATAAATGCCCTAAATAATAATAAGCATTGCTGTGAGTTGACTATGCTACAAAGGCTTAAGCTGAAGGCAGGCAATAATTTTTAATAAAGTTGAAAGTGGTTAGAGAGGCTTCGCTGCCCATGGTATACACACTTAATTTGTTTGTCCCTACTGTCAGCTCTGGTTAAACAGGTTTTGACATTTTTTGAAATAATGAGGAAACACATTTACTAGAGGCAAAACCAAGATGAGTGTACAAAGCATGAGCTATGATCGCTTTCAAACCATCTTCAGCTCTCACAGAAAACTATTGTCTGACTAACCTTAGATCTCTTAATCAAACATTAGACCTCATCCTATGCATGTTTACTCAGAACTTCAGAAGTTAGTCCCACAGAGTTCAGTGGAACTTACTCTAAACTAAGAAACTGTAGGATTGCAGCCCAAGTCAGTCAAAAGTAGACAAATAGTTATGCAGATACAGGCAGGTTGGAGTTCACAGCAGTGTGTCGGAATGGGAAGACAGTGGTAGAGTCAAGGACACGTTTACATCTTGTAGAAAGGCTCACCTAAGCTCTGGCTAACCTGTGGTAAATTAGTAAGCTGTAACACACCGGCCAAGATGTGTAATTTCATTTGGTCACATAGGCAGGCAACCGTGTATTGCACATATTAACTCATTGGGGGAAAGCAGAATGATTTAGCTAACATAGCTTTCTGCACACATGCATTTCCCTAGAAGATGAGCCTTCAGTAGTTTAAGGACTCTCACCTTGGCAACCACCTCGAATTGAGATAGTGTTTTTCTGATTACTCAAAAGAGCTGACTAAATATTTAGACACCAGTTTTCTCCCTCATACCCTCACCCTCATACCCTGAGCTGAGAAGTTCTTCTCCATGTACCACTACCTTTGGAGAACGGAATAGTGGTGAGGAGCAGGGCCTTTCATATGGTGGTCCCATTTTTGTGGACCTCTCTGCTTAGAAAAGTTCATACGTCAAGCTTGCTGAGTTGGTTTAGAACATTGCTGAAAGCTGTCATGTCTAGAAAGAAATGCTGCTGCTGCAGAATACTTTTGATAGTTTGGCAATTTTAACATTTTTCTGTCATGTGAATTCTTTGTTTTTTAACTTAGTTGTTAGTTGAGAATCTTTCTGGCTGACTGTGGGATGACTTTGAAACAAATAAATCACTAAAACCTCAAAGAAGTATTAGTAGGGTCAACAGGAGCAGCCTGTTATTAGTGGAAGACGACTATGCAGCTAGACTCACTTACTTCAGAGTCATTTCTCTAAGAAACGGCAGCAGAGCTAAAATTAAATGGGGTCATTACCAGCATCTCCTTCAGGGTGGGAGTCCCCCCGGAAATCCAGGTAGTTGCTGTTCAGGATCAGCATGGGGTCCTTGTCCTCATGGAGATGGGTTTGGGGGTCTCCCCTGAGGCCTTGATAGGACACTTTCCGTGGAAGGGTGAGGCACAGTTCCTTCCAGAAATCAGACGAAGGCATCTAGGAGCAACAAAGAGAAAGGAGCAACCCTCTGTCACATGCTTGCCACTCATAGCTAATCCCTTCTGCAAAACATCTGTGGGTAGGGCCCCAACAGCTCTGACTGAGGGAAAGCATTTTCACAGGCAGCCTCTGGAGTGCAGGCACCATGCCTGGCTCCTAAAAAATTGAACAGAGGGAGATAAAGTGTCTGTTAAGGCAGAGGGACCTAGACTTCTACCAGTAGTATCGCTATTCAGCTTTGATTCATCTCTGAGATGAAACACACTGCAAAATCTAAGAGGTATTAAGTGGCATTACTCCTGATAGAAGGCTTTTATGACTAGATAAAGCAAAAGCTTTTGCCTTTCTTTTAACCTAGGATTTCAGTGCAGTTGTAAATGTGGAATGTTTTCTTAAAGCAAGGCCTTTTGCCTTTATCACTGTGGAGAAAAAGGAGAACATGTGGGCAGTATATCCAGTCAAAGCTCAAAAACTGGAAGGAGACTGGGCAGGGCCTCCACAGATTCCTTTCCCAGTCCAACTATTTCCTGACCATCAGACCGTATTGTGAAGCAAGACCAGCCTCACACAGTCCTCTCTGTTATATTCCTTTGCAACCCAGGTCATTGTGAAAACCTGGGAAATTGGTTACACACAGAAAGTCATTCCATGCAATTATAGGGAGATATTTGTAAAAAAAATATTCAAAGCGTATACCTCTGTAGGAGAAAGTGACGTATAAAAGCCATTAAAATGTATTTTTGAGATACGTACAGAGAACTACCTGCCTACAATTCTGTATTGGCTATAGACTGTGTGTGTGTGTGTGTGTGTTTGTGTGTGTGCGCATTTGCGTGTGCGTGTGTGTGAGAGAGAGGTGTTTATGAAAGAGGCAAGCACTAAATAATTTGAGTACATGATTAGGATTTTGTTTTGAAATGAATACATGAATGAACACTAAACAATGCCATGAGTGTTACAATTCACCTGCAATAGATATGCCCATTGTGCAATTTGGTGCTGAGACAAATCAAGGATTATTACACAAGAGCCATTATATAGACACTTCCCTTCCTGTGCTGGGGGAGCAAAAAGAAAAGCAGACATGTTTTTTGTCTAATGAATACAGATGGTTTCGAGCAGTTCAACCTGTACTGGAGGCAGCAAATGTGTTAATGCTTTCCCTAGAACTTGCATGCACATCCCAAGAGAGGTCTGGATCCCACTTTGAGAGCAACAGCTAAAGTAGTCTTAATGTGCAAGTATGAGTCAAAAGCAGGTTACTGTCCATTTTATCACCAATTTGAAAACAGAAATCACTGTAAATCAGAAGTTTCTAAACTGCTAGAATGCTCCTCTGTAAATTCCCACTTTAGGGAAGGCTTTTTCATCGTCTCCAATCTATAACTTTCCCCTCCCTTTGCACAGCCCTTGCATTAAAAGAGCTCTCTGGGTGAAGCCAAGGCTATACTACCAATTCCCATTTCTCAGGTTCTGGTGCCTCCCTGTGGCTTTCCAATTGCTTCTTGAAAGCCAAATCATTACAGTAGTACTCAACTTTCTTATCTACATTTTCTGCAATGCTTAGGGCCAGTTCACATTTACTCATGGCCTCCACGCAAGAGCTTTGGGAAAACATGGGGCTGCTTACATTCAGACCATATCCATCTAAAGCAGGGATGCTGAACCTCCAAATTGCAAAGCTTCCCCACCTCTTCTGTGGACACTTTGGCTCCCTCTCTGGGCCCCGCCCAATCCTTTCTCAAGCCCTGCTCCTGGGGGCTGCTAGGGCTTGGGGAGGGGAATCCCCGTTACCTCTGATAACTGATTGGAGATAACAGTGGGATTTCCCTTACTTAGCATGCTATACATTCTCCCAATTGGGTAGGGAAGTAGCATGTGAAGTGCCTTCACCCATTGTGGAGGATGTAGCATTGTCATGCTGCCTTGGTTAGTGCCGCTTTGCTGTGTGCAAGCTGCCCCTCAGCTGGAGAAAGCCCATGTGCAGTGAAGCCAGTCCCATGTGGTACTTCGCCCAGGGACCAGATGAAGGCAAGGGCAAGCCCAAGCCCATCATGCCTGGGTGTGCAGCTATGCCTCCTAAGCGCCCAATGATGCAGAATATATATGTTCCTGATATAAAGGTACTATTTGCATATCACAGACAAATACTGACAAATCTCTGGAGCTGACCAGATTCCCTAGCCAATAGGTAAGTAACAGAAAAAAAAACCAATAGGAGGGCATGTAGAGGTAGAAGAGCAGATAGACTGGGAAATTTCTACAACCTATTTGCATGCCAGAGATACAGGTCTGTTCAGACAACATGCTAAGCCATGGTTAGGCTGCTAACCCTTTTGCAGCAAATGGTTAGTGAGCGTGTTTAAACCGTGGTTATGTAGCCACCATGGTTAGGAATGGTTCACACGACGAGCTAAATCATGGTTCACATGACATGCTAATTCATCATGTTTAGCTCAAAATGCTTGACCACCGTGGCTTAGCGTGTTGTCTGAACAGGGTCATCTTATCACTGACCCTAAGGACCATGACTTTGGTACATGCTGTTGCTAGATCAAATAATTGAAGGGGCAGGTCTTAGCCCGTTTCTGAAAAGAAGCTACTCTACTAATCTGTGCTTCGTGCAAAGCTTCAAGTGCTTGCTATTGAGAAAAAGAACCAAAGTGATGAGCCTGTCATCCCACAATTTACCATAGAACCAGCACGCCATATCAGCAGGGTCACAACACTCTTGTGCTGCTTCAGCAAACTAATGGCCGGATGTGTTATTTCCCGGTACTGGCTCTCAAAGGCAATGAAGATTGGCATCTGGGACAGTTCCAGCAGCCGCCAAAGACCTTCCCTGCAAAACCAAGACAACTAGTTTAGATCCATAAGTGAAGCTTGTTTCTTTAGGGTTGCAGAGCATTTCCTCATGGCCCAACCAAAGTGTAGGAAAGACCTTGCACCTGATCCAGTCACCCAAAGTATTAATTTAAAGCTCTATTGATTTTAGTGGCATTCAAACAGTTCAAACTTCAGAAACTGGTTTGAAGAGTACAGACTTCAGATTCCTGTACCTCACTTTGAGATACATGAGAGTGATTTTGGATGCTCTGGATAAGAGATACAGTAGCTCTGCCCAAAAGCCACAGCAATTAGCTGCATTCAGGTGTTACATTTTCTGATCCTCCAGCCATAATTTGAAGGATCAAGAATGAGTCATAAGCATACAAAGCTTAATACAATGCTTACGGGTGTGACAAACCATAGTTTTCCATGAGATCGAAACCAAAATATGGTGTTTTGAGTGACCCCTCCAAACCCGGATTGTGAATCAAAATCAAGCTATGTTTTTGAATCCAGGTTTGGGAAGATCACTCAGACCACAGTTTGCTACTTCAGTTGTCACAGGAAAATGTAGTTTGACCAATGGGTAAGTATTCTATTAAGCAATGTAGATAATGGGAGATGGGTGAAGGTGCATACATGGATCATTTCAGAACCTCCAGACCATAGTTTGTAGAATCAGAGAACTTGCCTCTCTTGTTTGCTGGACCTCTAGTTACCTAAAATTATTGTTGCACCATTCTTGTTCCAGGTACGCGTTAGAGAGAACCACTATGAGGCGTCGGCACCGGCTGACATTCATAATCAGATCTGCAGAAGGTTCTGAAAAAGAGGAGGAAAATACAGACTCTTTTTTGAGGAGGCCCATCCCATTATTTCAATCCCAGAAGTAACACTAGCCCAGCCTCTTTACGGTTTCACTATCCCTCAGATGATACTATTTGCTTTGAATGAAATGGGTGCCAGTGGCTTCCACAAGGAACCAAATATCAGAATACATCATATTATGACTGAGAGTACACTCAGATAATTGGGTTTTTGATTACTGAATATATTGTATACAGCATAATACACATATAATTTCTTTCAGCTGGTGACTGGCTTACTAGGTTCATCCCATTTCCATAGCACTATACCGTATACCTCAAAAAGATCATACAATTGGTGAGAATACCAATTTTGTACCGCATTGTGGAGTCCTCTTGTTTAACTAGCACTGTCTATTGCCGACATAATCATGGTTGTACCTCCTCATTTGAGGAATTTTCTCCCTCTCACTCCTGCCATGGTCAGTTCATGCTTGCAGATTGCCACAGTCTACTTCTGGTACAGTCTGCTATGTGTACGCCCATGTAAGAATGTACAGGAAGCAGAGTGTCAATCAGGTTGATATGGAGGAACTGCATTTTGTACACAGCTGTTTGCATTTCCATGTATACCAGCACAGCACACTTTCCCCCACAAGATGTTTAAGCAAATGCAGTTGAAAAATAGAACCCCCTAGGACACCCTGAGCATTTTGGAATAAGAGGAAACAAATTGTTTGTAAAATAAATAAATAAATAAATAAATCATCAAGCCTAAAGAATAAGAGTCTGATAACTTGGGAGTCACAGGGAGAGGCAGGAGATCAGCAAAAGGAACAATTCATTTGCACCTTTTCTGTGAAAAGCATATCTGTGAGGTCATACAAGGTAAGTGGTATATCATACAACACACTTTGAATACTTGTGGGTAGAGTATTCATGAGAAAAAACAGATTGTGGAAACATTAAACCCAATAAGCAGATGGTACCCCAAGTCCCGTGGTGATAAAGTGGAATCCATTGTTCTTTGTGACACACAGAGCCTGTTGAAAAACATTCCATTCCTATTTCACGTAGCCTTAATGCTACTGGTGTTTACAATATGAAGTATTTTAAGAAGTGCTCCAGATGCAGAAAATTGACTACTAATATTTTGCAGAGATATCTTTCTACGGCCCCCTCTACAAGGATTCGCTTTTGCGCCCGGTTAGGCGATTATGCGCATAATCGCTGAAGCGCATTTATACCTAATACCTCTGCACGAGAGGCGGCGAGAGGCGGCGAAGCGCATTAATGGATGACCAAAATGCGCTTTATAAGTAGTTAATGCGCATAAGCGCTTGTTCACACAGTCAAAATGCGCTTTAACGGCCGGAGCAAAATAAAACTCGCGATTTAACGCGCATTCGATAATGCGCACAATCGGAGAGATAACGCGCCTCTACGCCCGATTTGTGCTCCGTTCTTGTAGAGGTAAATTTTTTTAAGCGCCTTGAAAGAGCTTTAAACCTCTCTTGTAGAGGCAGCCTACTGCCTCATTTCAGATATTCTACTACATGTTTATGGCATTTTCGTCCCATTTGAAAATTGGTGCACGTGTTTAACTGGGGTACATAGTTGATATGCACAATTGTGACCTGAATGGACACACCAACTTGCATTCTGAAATCAATGAGAGATAGCATGGTGGTGTATGTTACATATTTCCTGCAAGCCTTGAAAACGTGTACAGCAGTTGAGCTAGTAAGGTCGTCCTTGAAACACAGAATGCTGTCTTGAAGATGTAGATCAACTTTTATTTTGTTGATTCAATTATTAACAGAAGCATTGTGTTTTGGATTTACAACCTCCCATTTGAAAATAGGTGCAAAGGTTGAGCTGGAATCCTAAAGTAAAATGTAGCATCCTGAAAGTGTATACCAAATGTCACTGTGATACTCAATGGCACAATTCGGACGACACGTTAAGCAACGGTTGTTAAATTAAATAACTGTCAATTGGTTAGCTCAATGTGTCGTCCGAATTCAGCCACACAACAGATAAACAACACACGGTTGGTTAAGTTGGAGTTTTTAACAACGGAGTTAAACAACTCGCTTGCGAGTTGTTTAAAAGTTAGTCAATTGACTAACGTGTTGTCCGAATTCAGCCGCTTGAGGTGCGTGGGTTAAACAACTGAGGTGAGTACGTTAACGCAAAAGACCATAGAGGAGAACAGCAAGAGCGGCAGAAAGCGGGCGGTCGCTCAGGCACGCTCGCAACAGACTGCTGGTATTGCCGCCATAGCAACCAGGTAGCCGGCACGGAGCTCAACAAGGGGCCAGCTCCTGCAAACACTCATGCAGGGTGCCCAGGCAGCTACCCAAATGGAAAGGGAAGCGCACCAGAAGGGAACTATGGCAAAGGGGGGGAGGGGGAGGGGGAGACGGAATAACCAAAAACCCCAGGCGCCCTGGAGCAAGAGGCACCCCCACACACACACACCACGAGGGAGAACAACAACCCATCCAAAGTAGACCCCCACTGCACCGCCACCTCCACCCTCGCATCACCTAGAAGGACGAGGGCAGGGGAAGCGGCGACCAGAGAGCCCCCCCTCATCCGCCCAACACGGCTGGACATCGAGCGAAGGCCACGCACATCCCCAAGACGCACGAAATGCCTAGGCAATGGGTGCCCATGGGCGACAGCCAGCCACCTGCGGATGTTGTGGAAAACTAGCGAAGGTATGCACAACAATCCCAAGGACACAAAGCGGCCCCGGCCATCAAAGACAACAACGCCTACGCACAGGGCACATTCACAGCAAGCACAATAGCCCACCAGCACCCACCAATACACAACCACACGGGATGGGGAAAGGCAGCCCACGACAAAGACCACCGTCACCACCGAAACACACACACGTCGCCAACATGGAGCCAGAGGGAGAGGGGGCTCGGGAAGACCCGGCCGAGGACTCCGGCTCACAATCTCCTGAAGAGGGGAGCAGCCAGGACCCCCAGGTAAGACGCAGAGCGCAACGCTGGTCCGAGGAAGAGATCGGGCACTTCATTGAGCTCTGGGGAAGCCCGGAAGCCAGGAGGATCATGGCCACAGCCAGGCACGATCACCTCTACCCCTGGCTCACCAAGAAAATGCAGGAACGAGGACACGACAACAACGGCAAGCAACGCAAGGACAAGCTCCACGGACTCAAAAAGAAGTCCAAGGAGATCGTCACCCACAATAAAAGAACCGCCGCCCAGCCACGCATCAAGCCCTTCTACGACGAACTGTCAAGCCTGCTGTTGGAGCGCCACGACGTCGTCCCGGGACACACGGCAGGCAGCGGGGTCGCCACCAATGAGCCGCCGCGCACATGTCAACGAGCACGGCTGGACCAAGGGGCGAAACAGGAGGAGGGCCCCCCGCACAGAAACAGGAGCCGCCAGCAAGGACGGACACCCCAAGGCCAACCCCCCCTGCCAAGACAGCCGAGAAAGATGCGCCCAAACCCCCTGCCAAGACAGACCCACAGTCATCAGCCGCGCCCTCCCCAAGAAAGGCCCGAAAGCAGCAGCCGCGCCCCCCCCCCCCAAGAAAGTGCTGAAGGCATCAGCCGAAGCATGGCCGGCCAAGACGAGGCCAATGAGCCGCCCCGCAGCATCCGAAAGCCCATCGCTGCTTGCGAGGCTGCCACCCATGCCGCCCAGGACGGCCACCACCTCAAGGAGTATCTCCCCCATGCCAGCCTCCTCCAGCAGCAGCAGCAGCCCCACGGCCTTCCTACGGCTCATCTGTGCAGACATGCAAGTAGAGGACCCTGCACCCGACCCCCTGGTGCCAGAGTCCCAGCAGGAGGAGCAAGAGCCAGGACCATCCCATCCGAGGGCTACTCTTGCGAAGGGGAGCGTGGCCGCTACCGCAGGGCGAGTGCCACGGCCAGTTCCAGCACCACGTACGCGGCTGGGGTCCTCGAAACATGCAACTACGGTGCAGAGATGTCATGACGGAAATGGGGCCAGTGTCACAGGAGGACCAGGACGAAATGGAGCAGCTCGTGGAGCAACAGGTGGGCGAAGTGCTGGAGCCAGAACTGTCACCGTCGCAGGAAGAGCTGCTGGACATCGACACACAGGCCACCGATGAAACCTACGTAGAGATGGCGGCGATGGAAGTGGAGGCGCTGTCAGATGCGGAACTCGAGGCCGAGGAGGCCGTGCTCGAGCAGGAGATCGAGGGGCCTCCACAGCCGGAGGACGAGCCGATGGAGGGTGTGGCCCCCCTGGAGGAGCCGCCGCCACCGCACATAGGCGAGCACGGTGCAGCTGCGGCCGAAGAAGCCCGTCCCCTGACCAACGCGCAGAGGTGAGTCCGTATGCGCAACAGGCGCAGGGCAGACCGGCTGCAGGTGGCGAGGGAATTGGTCATGGTCACGGAGACAACTGGGGAGCGCATCCACTACCTGTTCACATGCATGGCGGCTGAGGAAGAGGCCAGGCGCACCAAGGAGCGCGTCCTTACCGTGTGGGCCAATCGCACGGTCACTCAAGCCGTGGAAGAGTGCGCCCAAGCCACACAGGAGACGGGGAAGGACATGCGTATAGGTCTAGAGCGCCATGTCACCGGGATGACCAAGGCCATGGCGGCCACCGATGCCATCATTGACCAAGGCATGCGGGAGCGGCACAGCAGCCATCGACCGCCAAACCAAAGTGCTCAGGGAGCTAGCCCAATCATTCCGGGGCACCTACCATGGGCCCCCGCAGCCTGCTCCCTTCATGGGGCCGTATGGATATATAGCGCCGCCGCCGCAGCAGCAGTACTTGCCCCCACCAATGGCCGCACCATATCGGGCCCCATGTTCGGCGTCGGCAGCAGCAGGTGCCTCAGGGAAGACAGGGGGGGCAGCCGGAGGGCAGGAGCAGCGGAGCATAGGCGGCCGGCTGAAGAGGGGCCACGACATCCCACCTGACACCGACGAAGAGGGAGAGGAGGAGGAGGCAGAGGAGGAGGACGAGGAGGGGGTTATCAGACCCTCCCAGGATGACATGGCCTAAGGCACAGTCGTCCTACGTGTCCCTAAACCCATCCACCAAGAGACAATAGGGATATGCAGTTGTAGGTTCACCCCCACCCCTATACTCGATAAGGCCCCTTTAGATCCCCGTCCCTCTGGCCGGCGCCTCCCTCGGCCCGGTCTAGACACTCAAGGCTATGTCCATTAGCATCCCTATGCTACAATGTTGCACACCCTGGATGCCTCTCGTTCCTGGCCCTATCTCCCCCCATTGCAGCCACAACCAGTCGAGATGGCAGCACCCTACAGGTCTGACAGGCACCGAGCAGGGCGCATTGTCCGACACCTAAGGTCCCTTCGGCGTGGAGGTTGGTTACGGGGCTGTTGGGCGGGATGCACTGGTGTTGCTGTGGCCTCCGTGTCACTGATGGCAATCCCCCCTCCTCTCCCCCCTTCTGTTCTCACCTCCCACGGAAACTACGTTCCCTCCACCGTGCCATCCACAGAAGGCGGAGAGCCCAAAAGGCATGGCGTCTCCACGCTCTGGAGGTGGCCCTGCGAGAAGTCATACGTCGCATTCGACGTCTGGAACGAAGCCTCCGGCGGCGGCCGATCCATGGCCAGCCGTAGCCCTTTTCGCCAGCATGGAGGCTCACGCCCATCCCCCCTAGTCGTAGTGTAGACTTGGCCTGCTTTGCCGATTCCCCATCACGCGCCCCACTCCGGCCGCTTCCTGTCACTCCCCTCTATGTAGCAGGTGCGCTTCAGCCTAAACAAATCCTCTTGCCCTCCCATTCCCACGCTACCGTAGTTGGCAGTCCCATGCTCCCAGCCTTGCCCCACCTCCCTCTGCCCTCCTGCTCTGTCACGCCCACCGCTCCTCCCGTTCTGCCCGCCCCCCCCCCCGGCCCGGCCAGCGGTGGTGACTATGTCCCGGAGGGAGCTCGCAACGGCCTGCTTGCAGGGGGCGATCCAGGCGGCCACGCAGAACTCAGCTCAGGCGGCTAGGTGGAGCCATGCCCGCGACGCCTGTGTTTGGGACAGAGTCCTTCTGTTGGCCCCTCGGAGCAACGGAGGCTGTGCCTTGTCTCCGGGCTGCCATCCTGCCATTGGTTCGACTCCGTGAGGCACCCATGATGATCGCGGAGAAGTTGGCCGGAGGTGCGGCTGAAGGAGCCCTGCACCGCGCCCCCCCCCTTGACATCGGCAGAGCTTCTTGCCGAGCACGAGACCGTCTGCCGCTGGGTGCTTTCCCGCACGGAAGCCGTATGGACGGAGATGCAGGACCTGGAGGACTGGGACGACGAGTGCTTCTGTGGGAGCTTCCGCATGTCCCATGCGACTTTCGAGGTGTTGGTGGCTGAGGTGACACCTGTCCTGCAACGGGAGTGTACAAACATGCACCGAAGTATCCTGATGTCCCGTTGCCTCGCCCTCACGCTGTACAAGCTGGCGTTCAACGTGGGCTACTTGCCACTGTCAACCATCTTCGGGGTGGGCGTGTGAGATCTTCCGTGAGACGGTGAGCGTGCTGAACGAGCTGTACCTGTCCGACGTCATTCGGGTGGGGGACGAGAAGGAGAACATGCATGGCTTCCGTGCCCTGGGCTTCCCACGGGCGGTGGGGGCGATGGACTCGACCCATGTGCGCATCCTGGCCCCGCCCACCCCTGGCGAGGAATACTACAGCTGTAAGCATTTCTACAGTATGGTTCTCCAGGCGGTAGTGGATGCCAAGGGCCGCTTCCTGGACGTATATGAGGGTGTGTCCGGGCGGAGCCACGACACAGCTGTCTTCTGGAACTCCCCCCTGGCTGCCAAGCTGACATCGGGATGCTTCCTGAAGTCTGGCCCCGCTTCCGTGTGCAGCCGTGTGGTGGGTCCGCTCCTCCTAGCCGACCAGGCGTTCGCCCTGCAGCCGTGGCTGATGGCCCCGTACCGCTACCCGCGCATCAACGTGCAGCGTAAATACAACTACTACCATCGCCGTGCCCGCCTGCCCGTGGAGCGTGCCTTCGGGCGTCTGAAGGAGCGCTGACGCTCCCTGTTCAGCTTGTTGGACTTGCAGTCGGACATCATTCCGGACATGATGGTATGCTGCTGCATCCTGCACAACATCTGCGAGTCCCGTGGGGATGTGTTACTGGCCGAGCACCCCGACCTCCCTCAGGCGGGCGAGGACGCCGACACCATCCCTGTGGACGGGCGAGACATCGAGCCTTTGCCTGGCCCCAAGAATCCCGTTGGGGAGCGTTGCACCCGTGCGGAGGCATCCCAGGTGAATAAAAGCATCACTGCCTGGATCTGGCTGCACTACCCCGACCCCTTGTGAGCGTTGGCTGTGGAGTTTCAAGTGTGGACTGGCATCTCTCCCTGGCAAGCCCCCCCCCCTCCACCACGTCCCCTTGGCACGTTCCGTGCTTGGCTCCCTGGGGGTGTGGCCTCGGCCGTCCCCTCTCCACCGCTGTGCCTTCAAGCCACCTCCACCTTCCAGTTGGGGGCAACTGTCCTTTCCGTGGGCTCTGCCCTGGTGTAATGGTGCCCATGTGCCTTATTGCCCATGTGCCTTATTGCCCATGTCTAGTCTCCCTGCTGAATAAAGTTTTCTACACCACCCCACTCTTGCCTTCTTTCCTGTGTGTGTGGGAGATACTCTAGGAGGGAGGGGGGGCTGGGGCTGGGAGCCGTGGGTCTTCCTCGCAACTGCCCCATCTCCCGTATAGGTTGGGTGGAGGGTGGCTTCCTGGGGCGTGGGTGCCAACGTTGGAATTGCAGTGCTGGGCGCGGGGTGCAACTGCTGTATTGGTGCTGCCATTCCTCCTAGCAGCCTCTTTGCCCGGGGTTGCTGAGTTCCGCCCACTGACTGAATCGGCTGCAATGGCGGCGCCCATGGATTTTCGGCTGCAGTGTGTTCTGGGATATCTCCTGGAGGACTAACAGAGTTCGGTAAGCGGGGAAAATGGTGGCCGGGCTGTCCGTCAGAACCGAGTACGTTATTAACCACCAGGGTGGTTAAAAATTCTTTGCAGCGCCTGCTGCAGCATGTCGTCCGAATTGAGCCCACCTTTTTAACACACCATCAGTGGGTTAATTCCCCTCAGTTGATTAACGTGTCGTCCGAATTGAGCCAATGAAGTTACATATTATAGACATACTGCCAAATGGGCAAGTTAAATCAAAGATTCCTTTTTGTCAGCCAAGTAATTAATTTCTGATTATTAATCTATACCCTGAATTCAATAGCAAGGCTGACTGTCCAGGTAAATATTAAGAGAGGTGTTAGACAAATTCTTTACCTGAGTTGGGCAGAATGTCTTTATCATCTAAGAAGAGCTTGTAGCCATGACGATTCTCCAGCTGCGGCTTCACTATGAAGTTCACAAATTTCCTATCATCAGTTGAGTTAGCATAAGACACATAGGCATCATAGAGCTTTCCATCTGTGGTAAAAGTATCAAGAAGAGAAATTTAGAATATTAGCTGCATTAAAAAAAAAAAAACCATGACTGAGCAGCCAGAATAAGAGGGCATATTTCTTGTAGAATTTCACAGTTAGGGTGGGGCTGACTTTGAAATTTTAGCTTGGAATAACTCTGGAGGTAAATCCCATGAAACAGATGAAATGGTAGATAAATTAAATTAATTTTTTTCCACTATAAAAATGCAAAAACACAAAAGTAAAATAAACTGCACATGCATCTCCTTTATCAAGAAGAGGCAGAATGTCACTTCAAGGCTAGTCTCTGACCACTTCCTGCTTTGGGGAAGCTACAGAAGACCATCAGCTTGACTAGAGGGATAGGATTCTACCATGCAACCATGCCCTGCTCAAAGTATTCTCAAAATGTTAAATACTCTAAATCAAGAGGAAAAGTGATGGCCAACACTCCACCCGAAGCTGTACCATTGATCTCAGGTTCTCCATATCGGTTCCGGTACCAGAGCAGCACATTCAGACGGCATTTCACGTACATCACAGCAGTTAATAGCACCAGGGCCACAATGACAAGTGCAGCTATCACAGCACCCAAGTGCCCAGCTGTTTCAGCTGTAACGGGAAAAGGCATTTAAAATAACATTAATGAAAGGCAATCATACATATAATACAGGAATAGAGAAAAGAGGAAGACAGGTTGTGTTGGACTGGGAGTCGGGAGATCCGGGTTCTAGTCCCCACTCGACCATGGAAATCCACTGGGTGACTTTGGGCCAGTCACTGACTCTCAGCCCAACCTACCTCACAGGGTTGTTGTGAGGATGAAATGGAGGAGGAGGATTATGTACGCCACCTTGGGTTCCTTGAAGGAAAAAAGGTGGAATATAAATGCAATAAATAAATATATAAATATATTATCAAAATCATCATCATCATCAATGATGTGCAGGATATGCCATTCCTCAACAAAGAGCAGTAATCAAGAGCTTAATGTGTCTATCAGAACAAACAACTATGATAATTAGGGGATGAGCAGAAGCTAAAAAGCTCAGAGACAATTTTTTTGTACTTTGTAAGTCTCCCCATTCATAAGATACAGATGCAGAAATAATTAAAAGACCTTGGGTCTAAAGATGGGCATGAACTAAATTATTAACATAATTCAAATTCACATAGTCTCTTCAGGATGTGCACATGGGAACCTCCATGTAGGTTTTTTGCACAACAATCTGGGAAGATATTTAACTGGGCCATTTGCAGAATTTTGTCTTTGTTTTTTAAATAAACTGAGGCTTTGATCTCCAGGTTGCTCCATCAACCTAAGGAGCTTCCAGAATGATGGAGGAATTTAAGTGTTCAGCGCATCAAAAGGCAGCAGAGAAACACTGCCTGGATGGAGCACAATGCTTATTTGTTTTGGAGTGGAATCGTTTGAGCCTGTGTTGGAGTAGAACAGTTTCCATTGTCTGTTGATGCCATCGTGTGGCAATTTTCTGTCATTACAAGATTACTTTTGCAAACAGCCTTTAAAGCCAGCACCAAGTCTCACTATCAGGTCTGAGTCTAATTTTCCCATTACATTGCCATAGACCAGGAAAATCTAGCTCAGAGCCTTTAGTCATCCTAATTCAATTAGATTATAAGCATCTTTTATGGTTGGATACAATCAGGCCAGGCAGGTTCAACGAAGTCTCTTAAATTTAAAAACAAAACATGGTAACTTATTTAAAAAAGAAGAGAGCAAAAAAAAAGCATAAAAGCAAATACTCTATCTCCACAGCTAAACTCTAGCCTGTCAGATGGTCATACATGGGCTAAGGCATGTTTCCTTGAGTAAGATTTCTATGGAGAAAAGCATAAGACTGGCTTCCCCCTAAGAGAAGGAAAGTCTAGCTGAGATACCCAATTCCTAAGCTTTTCAGAGGGTCATGCAACACTTCTGTATTTTGAAGTCATACAAGTTGAAAACTACATTCTTCCCAAAGGACGACTTTTCCATTCTACAGCTTCCATGATTCAGCTCACTTTTATTATTATAAATAGCTAAATGTAGGCTGAGTTAGGAGCGGAGAGAACAGTGAAACTGTCATCTCATCAGCTCACTATGAGTCAAACTCTGGACAATTCCATGCAACCCACAACCTCAACAGATCAAATGCATTGGGTCTGCATGTACATTAACTTTAAGAAAGTGATTTCCTTTACACACACATATTCCCCTGTGCCATTCCAGGAAACATCTGAACAAACGGGAAGGAATTAGTGATACAGAGTGCATGCATGGATGCTACTGAAAAAGAAGCATATTCACATCGCCTTCTCCCCTCTCCCCTGATAATGACTAATAAAAGAAAATGACCTGGTTCAGACAATAGAACAACCCACAGTTTAAACAAATCATGAGTTGCTGTGAATGAGTGGAAGCGAAGTTTACTATAGGTTTAACCATGGGTTACAAGCCTGGGTTGTTCCTCCTCCAACAATTCCAGATTCACACATGCTGCTAAATAACTCAGGGAAGCAACATTCCTGGGTTATTTATCACAGCAGGAGCAGGCAGGAGCTGGCATGCTTGCTCACTCCTGAACAACTGACAGTTGGTTTAACCAAAGTTGTTTGTTGTCCAAATTGGGCCAGTGTGTAGCAGAGTGGGTTGTGGAAACTCAACACCATGATGTCAAGTTATGTGCTTTCTTTTACTAATTTTACCAGGGAATGGTGAGGAGGTGACAAGGAGATGTATTTTGGGCAACATCCAGAAGTTCTCCACACTGTCTGCTTCTGCTCTCAGAGGAAGCAAGGTAAGGAGATGGCTCCATCTGGGGATAATCTTCAGGGGTGGGAAGGAAGTAGATCACCAGATTTTTTGGACCAACTCCCAGTATTTTTGACCATTGGCCATGTTGGTAGGGGACTTCTGGGAGTGTAGGCCAAAACTTCTGGGGATCTACCTTCTGCCCACTTGTTTTAATCATTTCTGGGGAGTCAAAGAGGATCTCACCAGATTTCCTCCAGCAATTTGGAAGTCTCATACTCTAGTGAAAGGAGCATTTTGTCTCTATTGAAACCTTTCTCACCAGAGCTAAATTAGATGAGATGCTAAATGCAGAGCTGCCATCCTTCCCCACCTCACCTATCAACTAGGAGAACTACCCATATCCTGATGCCATGATGTTCTGTTTCTCCTCACCCTTGCTCCATATCATTGGCGGTAGAATGTAATGAAGTCAGAATATATACTTATAGGCCACATTCTATTAGTTGTTACAAAGCAGAAAGTGGAAAGTAGACATGTGACTAGTTTTGGTGGCAGCTAAGCACGTAGCATTGCTTCTAGTTTGGCCCTCAGGTGGACGGGTTTGGCCTGAGCTTAGAAACCCTATGAACTGAAGAAATATAATTGTGCCTGAAATAGAGGCATCTTGACAACAGTACATGCATTTATGCCAGTGATGGAGAACTTCTGTTCAGCTCTGGAAAAGAAAGTGATGTTTGGAGTGAATGCCATGAGGATGTTTCCAGAGCAGACAGACTGCTCTAAAGAAGTGTTATGTCAATCTTCAACCCACATTTCAGAAATATTACTGGGATTTTCATCCATGAAGAACACATTCAATGACTGGAAGAATCTATTTGAAGACTTTTTAAAGAGACTGTCCTTTTAAAAGGGTGCCACCTCACTCCAACATGTACATTACCTGATTTTTGCAGTGTGAAAACAGCTCTGCTGTTTCTAACCAAGCAGGCAAATGCTCCATAGTTTTCACTGGTAGTCACATTCACCTCCAATGTGCTGGAGACAAAAATCTCTGTTCTATTATCAGTGAACCTGGGGAGCAAGAAAGATTGAGGTTAGCATACTTCCACATTTTAGAAGAAAAATAAAGATTTTGGAATTTCAGTTACAGCTTGACTGAGAAGAAACTTAAAAGGGGTTTCACCCTATGTCTCTTTTCGGTTTTACAAAACACTGAGGTCTCCATCACACCTACTTTTTTCCCTCCAGTTTGCGTCCATGGTTTCGCGCTCCGTTTCCTTAGCAAGTAGAGCGCTGGGCACTTTCACGTCTGTGTGCTGTTGCGCTCATGTAACTTTTCATTCTTTTCATCTGTATCACTATTATGCCGGCAAAATCTCCCACCCCACCCCTTGCGTTCTCCTTCCCCCTGCAGTATATATATATATATATATATATGCACAAATACAAACTGCACAAATATGGTAAAACAACACCCTATGCTTTCCCTAAGATTATATTAAACAAGGTAAGTGAAAAGAAAGTATACAATTAGTTTTTGAAGAAGTTTATGGTCAATTTGGCATGGCAAGGGGAAGCCAACATCATTCTGGTCAGGAAACCTAGACATGCCTACTCAGGAGTAAGAACCATAGAGTTGAATGGGACCGAGTCCCAGGCACGGGCGGCAGCCTTGCTCACCTTCTCCGTGAGATGTTCGGGCACCCTCTCTCCCTCCCCCTTCACAGTTGAGCAGTTGAGTGGAGAACCGCACCGCCCTCCTCTTCTGTCAGTGAGACTGCCCTTCGACACACACGCCCTCAACAAAAAAACAGGATGGTCCAATATAGGACAAGGACAGCAATACCTGGGAGGGAGGAGCGACTTTATTGCGCACGGAGGGGGGGAAACCGGACTTTCCCCACTCCAAAATAAGATGGCAAGAGGAGTGCAGGACAGGGACAACATCACGCTGCAAAAACACATACCAAGCATGTTGAGAGTGCGGTAAATTACTGGTGTGATGGGGCTCCAAGTAAGTGCAAGGGATAGGCTATGAATGGGTAACAAACTATCCCATTTCAGTATCTAAACTCTTGTAAGATTCCTTGCTCTGACAATACCATCACTGTTCAAGCATGTCGGTTTTGGTAATTTTTTCTTTCCACAAAAGTGATTTTACACACATCAGTAGAAATTTGGGGGCTTGCCAAATCATCTTTTGACTTCTTTTTAAGTAGTGAATGAATTGTAGTTGATTGGTTGTCATGGGAAATACTCTTATCTTTAAAGTGCTTCTACTGTGGAATTATTATTATTTTATTATTATTTATTACATTTATATACCGCCCCATAGCTGAAGTTATAGTAGCAATGTCCTATAGCTTTTAAAATAGGAGTCTCCAACCTTTTGTGGGGGGGCAGCAGCAGGCACATATGGATTTTCTGTTGTGGATGCAACCACAAAATAGTTCCCATCAGGTATGTGGCTAATCACAACATGTTGGGAGCTTTGCTGCTGTGTGTCTCCGTGAGCTTTTTCTGTGAGTATATGCATGCGAGAGAGACTGCGCACACAAATAAGGACACAAACAAAACACACACAGATATAACAACACAGAGACAAGCCATCCCCCAAAAGTCCACTCTTGCTGCCTCTCAGAAAGAGACATTCAAAGCCCCCAAAAGCCCTCTTAAAGACTAATTGTCTAGAAAGTCTGCCATTATCTTCACAAGACCTTTAGAGATTCAGAGACATTTTAGTTTATTTTTCTTCCCGTTGTCTCTAGTTAATTTAGCCAATTTAGCTTTTATCTTGATTGTACATAAAAACCTTCTTACCACTGAGTAAGAGAAGCATGGGTCTCGTTGCCTAACCACTGTTCATCTTTCATCCAGTGAATGTCAAGATCACAGTTCCTACTGTAGGGCAGCTGCACTGTGCAGTTCAGTGTTAACTGGCTTCCCAAGCCTTGCTCCAAAGTCAGATTGCTAGAGGGGGAGAGGAACTGGGGAAGCACATGGCAAAGATCTGTGGAACGGGCAAAAGAGAGGTTTTTAATGACAGCACTGAACTTCCAACTTGCATTCTGCAAATCCTATGCCAATTGTTCATACCTGGCTACTCTTGACCCTGTGATACTGCATGCAAGCACAACACCCTCACAGTAGTTTAGCTGATGAGCCCTGCCTCCATTCCCCACTGAATGGAAATTGACAGACTTCACTGCGGATATTCTTGGGTATAACTCCCCACCTTACAAGGCTGATCCTGCAATTTTGGTTTGACTTGAAAAAATAATGCAAAATTGAATAGGGATTATAGCAAAAAAGACACAATGTCTGAATTCTCTTGAAAGCATTAAATCCCCCACAATAAAGAAGTGTCCAGGATAAAGGTGGTTGGTGTGTGTGTGTGTGTGTGTCACAGTATACAACTATATGTCGCAGTTAAATATGAGATCTGGCATTAATTATTAACTTAAAGTACTGTCCAATTGGCAGTACTTTAATTATTCCCAATGCCTGTTCAGAGTCCAGCAGAGCTCTCTTTCCCAGCTCTCTTTCATGCTGACAAGCTAATCCATCCATGTTAAACTGAACTGGGGCTTCTACACACTTTCAGAATTCTTTTTATGTAAAATGATTTCTTGTTTCCCATTGTGGAAAATATCTGAAGTCGAAAGGTATGTTACAGAAACATATAGACCACACTGCATGAAACAATGAACTTTGCCTTAGATAGTTGTCTAATTTTCATCTCTCTTTAAAGCCCAGGTTCCCTTAAAGACTCATTAATAACCTCAAGTTCTTAAAAGGAGAACTAGATAATCATTTTTAAAAATGTAAAGATCTTATGTTTGCCAAGAAGTCAAAGCAGTCCATAAATACTGCAGGTCAGATGGCAAACTACACAGAAAACACTGGCAACTTCTTACAAAACTGTGGCGGCTCAAACAATCCATGCTTAGTGGTAGGAGGAACACTGGAGCACATGTACAGTGGTCAGGGTTGCCACTTCAGCTGGTAATGTTGCGTAAATCCATATCCAAACATTGCTCTTATTTCAAAAAATATTATAGAAAAATGTTCATTTCAGTGTCTATATACAATCCCCAGGCAAGTCAGGATGCCTTTCAGTGTTTTTAAAGAAACTGACCATCCTCATCTTAATAAATCAAAATGCTTAAAAGAACTTATGCATGTCTACTCAGAAGTAAGGCACACTGTGTTCAATGGGGCTTACTCCCAAGAATGTGTGTATACTAGGATTGTAGCCCCAATGGTGCCTGTCCTTCCTCAGGCCGTTTTAAGTGGATTCATATTTCTAACACCATAATTAAGTGCTCCATAAAGGTTCATTCTAATGTGCCACACAAAATGATGGGGAAATGAAGGCACACTTATGACTCTCAATTGTTCTTTTAAACTTTTCATTCATAGCCACAAAAATAATTAAACCCCATCTTTTCCCACTTTAACTTTTCTGAGTCTAACAACATAGCTAGTTCTAACTTGAGCTGCAAGTAATTCTGAAGCTATAGTGACTGACACATGAAGGCTGGGCAGGTGGAGAACCTAGAACAACATGCATATAAGCTATCAAGCATAATTATTCTTAATAATTCATTCTCATAAAGCAAGAGTAAAACGGAGGAGGCTTGTCCTGGCACTCTTCTCAAAAGCTTCAGTAATCTCTGTCCACATTTCAAGTTCCATTGCTCATTATTACAGAGAAATCTAATGTCTTTCCGCACCTCCTAAGTTGAATCTCTGCAATAGTGAAGTGTTCTTCAGGTTTTTTTTATTAGCACTAAAATTGCAGCAATTAGACGGCAATCTGTTCTTACAGTTCTGTATGTCATCCTAGGTACAATATAAAATCAATAAAAGGACTCAAACAAAGAGATATAAGTATGTGCCATTTTCTCATAGACAGAAAGACGTCAACTTCTGTAATTTACACACTTCAGCATACAGATAGGCTGGAACTAAACGTTATGGCCAATGCATGACTGCTGTCATACTGCGTCTGCATCTTCTCTTTCCTCTGTTAAGTTTTAGTATGCAAAAACACAAGGCATAATATCATCATGTTCCAAGTTTCCCCACCATTGCAACAGTAGCCAAAGAATTGGAAAAGACAGGGAAACCCTCAACATCATGACATCATATCACATATTTTGCCTTTCAAAACCTTGCACAAGAGCTAGGAAGTGTAAACACAGGACATCAACTTTCAGAAGCCACACATCAGCTGTAACGTAATAGTTCCAATCACAGACATCAACTGCCTGCATGATAAAAATGCAGCATCTAGATCACAGGATTTGATGGACTGTCTTAGATCCCCAAAGTCTATTTAGTGCCATATCTATCTTCAGTGTGAGACTAGTACTTGATGATGTGGAGAAAGGGGGGGAACACCTCTGCCCTTACATGTTAGATAGTTCAGTTGTTCTGTGCTGATGAACCTAAAATTAGATAGGCAAGTGACATATCTTTAACACTATCAGTTCTCTGCCTCCTGAGCACTGATACTGTTAAAGAGGCTTCAGTGTTAGGCTTGGGCTCCAGAAGTACATTTGTGGTCACTTCCCCCACATCTTTCACTCACCTGCCATATTCAGCCGAACAGTGAAGGAAGCGTTTCTTTGACCATTCAAGTAGAGTGTGCAAGTGTAGTTGCCTGCATCGCTGGCATTTGGGTGTTCAAAGGTGAGGTATGCAGTTGTGTTCTGCAATGTGCTATGCAGGTGGCCTGAAGCACTGAGGTTAAGCAGGTGACAGTCTTTGCTCCACTGGACGTTAAAGTCAGATGTGGACTGAAGGAGCTGGAGGGTCTGATTATCCAAAGGACAGAACAAATGATTAACAGACTCTTGGCGGGTCCAAATGGTGTGATCATAGAAGCGATCCGGATCCACACAGGATAAATTAGGGGCTGATGAAAGGAAACAGAAATAAGTTAGAAACAAAATACACCAGTTAAACTGCAACTACTCCTATGATCCATAACTCAACCACATATCTACAGCAAGCAGAGCACAAGCAACTCCAACAGCATTCACACAATTCTATTGCTACAGGAGCCATCCAATGGCAAGACAGTTTTCAATGGATGTGTTATAAAGAAGTGACACAAAGATTTATCATCCAGATAGGCAGGGCCAGTAAAAGGTGTGATTCTAACTTCAACTGTAGGGACAAATAGTTAGAAGTTAATTGGCTACTCCACAGATTCCTTATCAGTCCTTAAATCGAGCCGTGATTTGGCCATCTAAGTCACAGTGACGGCGTTAACTCTGTGGTCTTCTTCTGCTATTATCCCTGTAAATACACGGACGCCATAACAAAATGCCACAAGAGATGAGCTTAAGCAAACACTATAGAAATGGAGAAGAGGGACAAACTTCTCAAAGAGGCAATTAAATACCACTAGTGTAACATATAGCATTCATGATATTTTGTATTCATTGGTTATTTAGAGATCTGGAAGCTTTCTTGACAGATGCACACTGATTTTGACCATCTCTACTGGAATAACAGTGGACATAAATATGTTATTCTGCTAAAGTTAATGCCAAGATCCATGATTAAATGTGCTCGGTACTGGTGCCATATACACATTATGACTGATGTTCTACCAGCAGTGGCATTGGCTTTAATACATTCATCACAGCTAAAGTACCACTAACTACTGTGACGCTTTGTCAGGAAAATACTACAAATAAGCACAATCGCTTTACCAATAGCTGTTTAACAAGTCATGTTTAGGAAATCCAGCAGAGGCAAACAGAAAGGCTGGCTGATTATAATGGAACACCAACTAATTCCCGTAAACCAAAATGGTACTCGAGTTTGCAATACTATACATACTTGCAAGGGAACAGTGAGCCCCATTGAACTCATTGGGATTTGCATCCAGATAATCCTGCATGTAGCCCATTCCTAGGGATCTTTTGTTGCTCTTGATAGCACAGTTAGGGCCAGAATTATTCTACCCACCGCTAGAATAGTCCTAACTGATACATACAACTTCATTTCATAACTCCACCCCCAGCCCTTCTATTCATAAACTATGAATGAAAACAAGCAAAACAGCAGCAGCAGCAGCAGCAGCAACAAAACCCATCATAGCTCCAATGAAGCAAATTTCAGGGCCATTACTATGACTGAGCTGGGCCACTCCTAGTATGTAAACATGTCACCTTTGCTGGCCAAACACTCCAGTACCTGATCAGGGAGAGGCTGCAGGAGGAAGCACTACTCTTTTTGCTTACACAAAGGAGCAGTTGAGCATACACCCAACCTCGGAGAGGTGGGGAGGAGAGAAGAGGGCAAACTGCAGACTTGACGACAGAGAGGTGGATCCTAGGTCAAACTGCAGCATTAAGATACTTCTCAAATATTTCACATTGCAACGCAAATGTCAGTTTACAATTGGCTCAATCAGGCCACTCCCCCTTCAATCATGGCCTATTCAAGGCTCTTCCACATGATCAGTTATTCTGCTTTTGGGATAATCACTCAAAGTATGGTACTGTTGCCTGAGGGAAAATCCAGCATGTTTTCAATTCATTTAGGGACTTATAACTTTTCTAAATGGAATGCACTGGATTGTATCACTTGAGGCATGGGAACTTTGTAACTGGATATCTCCTTCCTGCTTCAGAACATGACCACATGCTGTATGGCCCCTTTTTCCTGCGTTTTAGACTTTCTACAGTGTTCACTGGGTTTATAGGAAGCCCAGGGGAGAGGGAGACAGATGTAGCTGCAAGAAAAGGATGGAATTAACTGTAAAGAGTAGAAAGTGGTTTGAAAGATCACTACTCATATGTATATGTTTATGTATCCCATTTTCACCTCTGGCAAACATGTTTTTGTATTGACTAAAAAAACCTGCAAGACACGTTTGACAAGAGGTATAAAATTGTAGAATGAGATTAGAGTGAGGTTAGTTAGGGATCTTCCTTTATCTTTGCCCGAATTAACGTGAGTCAGACCACAGTCCAGGCATGCTTGGACTGTGAGAAAGAATCTGTTTTAGAGGTTTGTATATTTCAGCCTTCATGACACAAGCATCCACTTCCACGTCGCACAAATAATATGCACATACATTCCTTAAAAAAGAGACTACAAGAGTCCAAGCAAATCCATATGTAGGGCATTGAATATTCCATATCCCAAGACCAGACTAGAGCAGATTGAGGCATTAAAATAAAAATATATTGTTAGTTCCTGCTATCTTCTAAAAGCATACTGGAAACCTATCCTTTTTATATTGTAAATGGTTTTCAGTTATACATTGGTACATTGGTACATCAGGTTGTGCAAGAAGCAAGACCCCAAGATTCATACTACTTGTATGGTCATAAAGTACGCTAAGGTTCTTGGCCACAATCCAATACAGATTTATTTCAAAAAGACTTTGGCCCAATTTACAGGTAAGTGCACCACATTGTTGCTCATATTTTGCCTAACCTAGTTAATAAAATTTAATTTCTTTTTCTTACATTTACTCTTCCTTTACCCAGTAGGCCAAAGCAATATATCTTGATCATACATTTCATTATAGCTGTTCTTTTACCACCAACAATGATGTTGAGATAATTCCAAGTGTATGTATATTTTGGACAGTAGAACTATCAGCCTACACACTGGATGAGTAACAGAGCTTATCCAGACAATTAATGAGCACATACCCTACTCCATAGAGGGTGTACTGCATCCTAGCCGTTGCAGAAAAGACAATGGCCCTTTCAGAATAAAAATCCTTGCAAGAGAGTTGAGAACAATAAAATAAAATTAACTGCTTCAGAATTTTTAAATGGAAGTGGTATATTTTTTAAAAAAAAAATTACCTGAAGAAAATCCACACTAAAAGTAAACATCACAAAATATGAAATAAATAAATGCAGCAGTAAAAGTACACAAAGCCAACTTAAAAACAATTCAAAAAGGACTTGTGGACTTTTTTTAAAAAAGGCTTCATTCCATGTCTAAAAGACCCGCAGAGCGAGGCTTAGCTCCTGAAAAAGTGAATTCCACAACTATGGGTTCATAGATAAGAAGGCCCCATTCCTAGTAACTGCCAGCCTCACCTTAATCAACAGTAGAATAGAGAGCAGAGCCTCCAAAACAGACCGTATTATATGGTAGGTAGATTCATATGGGCATAGGCAGTCCTTCAAAAAACCTGGTTCCAGACTGTTTAGGGCTTTAAAGGCGACTACCAGCACTTTAAATTGGGCCCAGGAACAAACTGCTAATCAGTGTAACTAGCACAAAAACAGTGCAATATATGCTGACTGCCTTGCCCTGCCAGTAGCCTGTGGCTACATTTTAAATCAAGTGTCAATTCGGAACCATTAGTCTAGTCTACATGGAACAGTGTATGGAAAACTTCCCTCTCCTGATGGGGTTACAGCTGGTGAGCCAGCTAAAGCTGATAAAACACACTAGGTCCAGAAGAATGCAGTATAGAAGCACTGATATATGTCACTTTGGGGGTCCGCTGGAGCTGTAGTAAACGCATTTAACTTTCAAGCAAATCCTCTTGATTTCTGAAACATACCTCCCAGTAACTGTGCTTAGGATCAAAGCCCAAGCAATTAATTACTCAGACAGCTTAAGTGAAAGGGTACAGGGGGAAAAGACAAGGAATAAGGCTTCATTATGAGAAAAAATATTCTAGTAATATTCTGTTCACTAGTTTCCTTGGAGCAAGAGAATGGTCCTAAAAAAATCCTGCTGATGCCCAGGCAAGGGCAAGTAAAGGTATGGAGATCCTTCTCTCTCTCACAGGACTGGTCCTATCATTTGGCAGAATGAGCTGCCTGCCTGACATGGTGAATATTTGGGGCTGGGGGCAGGCAGGATGATGATATGTCCCACCTTGCTGATCCCTCTGAGCTTCGTGGCCATTCCCATCCTCTTGAGCAAGTGTCCTTGAAGCATGAATGATTGTTTGTTGTTGGCCTGGGTTGGGCAGGTTATGTTGCTTCATCATCTTCTCCAAATACAACCTAGGTAGTGTCATTTGGAAAGCCCCCTGACTGACTATGCAGGCAGAGAGGCAGCCAGTCCAAGCCATACATTTCAATGGATACAATGCATGTACTGCTCTGCTCTTGTCACATATGCTGGTGTCATTGCTTCATGGCTACATTTGATAGAGTGAGCAAAGAGCAGACACCAGACCAAGAGTTGAGCGAGCAGTGGCAAGATGTTAAGAGGGCAGAAGTGTCTGTGTCTAACATTTAAAGCCCTAAACGGCTTGGGGCCAGGTAATCTAAAGGAACGCCTCCTCCCATATGTACCTGCCCGGACCCTAAGATCATCTACAGGGGTCCTTCTCCGTGAGCCCCTGCCAAAGGAAGTGAGGCAGGTGGCCACTAGGAGGAGGGCTTTCTCTGCTGTGGCACCCTGGCTGTGGAATGAGCTCCCCAGAGAGGTTCGCCTGGCGCCTACTTTGCACTCTTTTCGTTGCCAGGTGAAGACCTTTTTATTCTCCCAGTATTTTAACAGTTAAATTAACTCAATTTTAATCCTTGCCATTTTGAATTTGTATTTTAATCTGTATTAATTCCTGCTGCTTGGTTTTATTCTGGTTGTGTTTTTATATTGTATGTTATTCTGTGTTTTTAGATTGTGGTTTGTTTTATATTTTTTTAATGATTTCATGGTTTTAATTTTTGTGAACCGCCCAGAGAGCTTCGGCTTTAGGGCGGTATAAAAATGCAATAAATAAAATAAAATAAAATAAATGCCCTGTCCTGCACCCCATAAACTAGCCTGCTCCCGTCAGATGCAGTAGAGGATGCTGGGCCCATCAACAGCATCAAAGTAAAATTTATCTGCCTCTCTGGTCAATTTCTGTATGTGGAATGTCATATTGTTCACCTCAGACAGCAAAATCTCCTGGGTCAGCCTTGCTCTTTGGATCCTAAACATCAATCTACTACCTTTATAATAATATATTACAGGTGCGAGCTTACAACAGAGCGGGTATTCTTGCGAGTCTGCAAGATGATAAACTGGTTTCACCACATAATAAAATAGTGAAACAGCCTAGAAGGGAAAATTAATTATTTCATCCATTATTTAATTTCCACAATAAGCTGAAATTAGTAATTGCTGTACAAAATGCTTCCTTTTAATTCTGTAATGAATTCTAGTGGTTAAGTCAACATTAAAGCACAGCACCAGCAGCCTTGCAGAATATTCTTATTGTGTTTCCACACATACAGCTGGTTCAGAAGCAATGCCAAACCATAGTCTGGTTCTACAAGAATGAGTCTTGGGCTCCTTGCGCAGAGCTATGCCCTCCCTCTTGACTAGGGTGACCACATGAAAAGGAGGACAGGGCTCTTGTATCTTTAACAGTTGTAGAGAAAGGTTAATTTCATTTGTATGCATGCAGTACCTGGTGAAATTCCTTCTTCATCACAACAGTTAAAGCTGCAGAAACCCTGCCCTCTTTCGTATCTGGTCACTCTAACATTGCTCCTGCAGCTTTAACTGTTGTGATGAAGAGGGAATTTCACCAGGTGCTGCATGCATACAAATGTTACCTGCTAAAATTCCCTTTTCTATGCAACTGTTAAAGATACAGGAGCCCTGTCCTCCTTTTCATATGGTCACCCTACTCTTGACTTATTGAAGGCAAGCCACAATTTACCATTTTGCCCAAATCAGTAAACTATGGTTTGCGCTTCCTCTGCATATCATCATGGGAACACAATTTGAGCCTTTGTTTTCAGTACTGCATTGGAGAGCAAGGGAAAATATAGAATTGCTGGTTCAAATCAAACAGTAAACTATTATTTGCTCAACTGAGTAAAGAAGAGAGTAAATTACTCTGCATGACAGAGCACAGGGAGCACCCAAGTCTCCTTGAAGGCTTATTCTTTCAATGCTAACCCATGATTTGGTATTATGCTGGAACCACCTCAATAGTGTAACCTGAAAGATGCTTGTAAATAAATGCTCTGATAAAACAAGTGCAAATTGAAATAATTTAAGTCTTCATGTGATGCATGCCAAAATGTGCTTCCTAGGAGATTAACAGAACAGAATCATTGTTATTAAAGAGAATTTGTGTGCATTGCAAATTCCCAGCTGTTAACAGAAAAGGAAACACCACAATGTGTTGTATGCAGATATATAATAAGGGAGTGCAAGAATAAAGTAGTCAAAAGCCCAATCTTGGGCTATATTTGCCACGTAATCAGGAGTTTTCCAGATATAGTAGTATAATAAGTGGGCTGCTGCTACTCAATATGATGTTTATCCAATTCAGGTACCATCCCTTGAGTTAGGGATGTCGGAAAAATCAGCAGCAGATTCAAGTCAGTTTGGCTTTCTATTAATCTGACCTGCGGATTCTGCATTGGACCAGCTTTCTCTGAGTCATGTGGACTTGCAGATCATTATTTTATGGGGGGATGTGCACAAATGCACATTTACAAACAGAAATATCCCTAAACAACAAAAAAACACTTCCGTCAATGAGCGAATGACAAAACAAAAGACGCCTGATATTCCACGAAACACAGACATAATAGAAAGATTTATCTCAGCTTCCAACTGACCTATAACTTTGACATTCCCAGCATAAGTTGCTTTGGACACTGTTGGTTGGGTGTATTGAAAGTCCAGGCCTTTCAGAAGCAACCAGTGACTGCTGAAAGCAACTAAAAAATATATCTCCAAATAGGGTGAATGGAAAATTAGATTCTCCTTGATAAGCCACATTACATTTTTATGAGACAGAAAATGAAATGAGCCATTGTTTTGAGAGGTCAGATCAAAGCAACATAACATCTTGTATTCTCTTGGGAAATAGGTACAAGACTTACCGCATTACTCACCATGGATATCTAGAGGTAATTTAAAAGACAGATTGTTTTGGGGTAGGGGTGGGGATCCAAAAAACATTAAAATTAATGCAGTGCTTCTCATTCTTTTATGCTGAAGCTTCAATTAGGCCTACTCAGATAAAACAAATTATATGAACTCAGAGGGACATAAACGCAAAGTCTTTCAGAACTACAGAAATCTGTCATATAAACAATTTCTTATACGAACAAAATTAATTTTCACCAATACATTCAGCAGAAGAGTCATGTTTCATTATACAGTTTTCTATGAATAGTACTTCTTATTCCACCTAATCACCACAGCAATAAGAATCTTTGCACATTAACATATTCCACTCACGCATGACAAGATTGTTTGCTTAAACAAAGGCCCCAACCTGGGTTTGGAGGTGTGTCAACCAGTTCGGGATGGGGTTACACCCCCCCTGAAAGATTGTGTTCGCAGCTTGGGGGTACTCCTGGATCCGTTGCTCCAAATGACAGCTCAGATTGATGCGACGGCCAGGAGTGCCTACTATCAGCTTCGGCTGATACGCCAGCTGCGCCCCTTCCTAGAGTTGGAAGACCTAAAGACGGTAGTGCACGCGTTGGTAACTTCGAGGCTCGACTTCTGCAATGCGCTGTACATAGGGCTACTTTTGTGCCTAGTCCGGAAACTTCAACTTGTTCAAAATATGGCAGCCAGGTTGGTCACCGATACACCTAGGGGTGACCACATTACACCAGTTTTAAAATCGCTTCATTGGCTGCCAATCAGTTTCCGGGCGAAGTATAAAGTGTTGGTTATTACCTTTAAAGCCCTACATGGTTTGGGTCCAGGTTACCTGCGGGATCGCCTTCTCCCGTACAATCCGCCCCGCACACTTAGGTCCTCTGGGAAGAACTTACTCAAGTCAGCCAGAACTAGGTTGGCGGGTGTTACCCAGAGGACCTTCTCTTCCATCGCTCCCAGACTATGGAATGGTCTGCCGGAGGAGATTAGACAAATTAGCAGTCTTCATGAATTTAAGAGAGTCATGAAGACTGCCCTCTTCCGGCAGGCCTATCCAGATGAATTTTAAGGTGTTTTTAATGATGTATTTTTTCTTGTTTTTTTAAATTTTAACTGTTTGTGATTCTTGTGTTTTATATTGTTGTTGTTCCCCGCCTCGATCCGGAGGGAGAGGCAGGTTATAAATAATAATAATAATAATAATAATAATAAATCCCATTAAAAGCAATAACAGCAAACACACTGCAATTAAATATGCTTAATTTTCTCTGAATTGCACCCATTGAGAACAGGTTTAGAAGTGTTTGGAATGACATCAAAATGACAGGAAGACTCCTCCAAAATATTTTTTTATCTCATTTTAAGCCTCTGTGTGTCTGCACACATGGGTGTCTTATTGGTGTGGGGACTCCCTGATCTAGCAAGGAAGGTGGAAGCAGCTTATGCACACTGGTTCTCTTGCTGGATCAGGAACCTGTGTACACAGAATGGATAAGAATGAGCATCTAAATGTACATGTGCAATCCTGCACACATTCAATCCAAAGGTTGAGCATGCATTTCCATCCACACTGCAATGTCAGTGGGAACATGAATCCCTAAATATGTGATAGGTTGTGCAGGCACTGTAGCATGTGATTATATTTGGCTTGGGGCCCAAGTCTACAGTAATCCAAAATAGTTATATAATCATGCACCCAGTAACAAGTTATTTAGCATAAGATATTGCTGTTCTGACTTGGATTGAGGAACCCAAGAAGTGTGTGGCCTTTTCAAAAAGCTCTGTCATCCAAAAATTTCCAAATCATTTGCTTTTGAACTCATGCACTCCTTTCAAATGCCTCAAAATTAGTATGATATACACTTTATTATAAAGGTATATTGGAATATATAAGACTATGCTGTTTTGTTTACATTAGAATGTGAGAAACTATTGTCATTAGATATTTTAAGAACAATAACATGGGGGGGCATGACACCTTCCACTGAAAAGAGCTATTTATCTTCCACTCACTTCATTTGGTGACTAGACACTTTAGCTATTTAAGATATTTATAAATATATCGTCCTTTATACAAATATATCAAAATTTGTATTTTACTGTAACTTCATACAATTATGTAATAAAACACTAAAAAACCAAATTAATACAAAATCACTTTCCAAATTCACAACTTCAAAACAAATACAAACAACAGAATGGATGATTCAGTTATAATAGCCACTGCCAAGTTACAAAGTGCCACCATGACTCAAACTGTTAACTTACTCTATGGTGGCTACCGCCATGGTGGGTAAGCAGTTGTAAGTAGTGTCTAACCAGATGGTGGAGCAAATTTTATATGTCTTACTACTAAGCACAAATGTGAGGTAGAAAGCACATGGCAAACTTTGCCTCACCATTTTGCCAGATGCTACAGACACCTGCTTTTGTAGCTGCTCTGCAGCAAATTTAGAATAAGCCCCATCTACATATACAACCTGTATCACACCACTTACCATCCATCATCCTCATGTGACTAATTACTAAACTGAGAAGAAACAGGACAGTTCTACCACTAGGTTTCAGAAACAGGCAAACACCTGGAAGATATTTGGGGCCCCTCTCATGGATCAGGTTTAGCACACAAAAATTCGCAAAGAGGAATTTTTAAAAAGAACAGCAAGGCTATTTCCTGTTCTGTCTCCACAATCCATTGGGGAGACACAATGTTATGTTATTGAGACTTTAGGGAGTATTACATCAAAAGTCAAATGAAGTTGAGGCACACTTTAACTGCAACTTCTCAAGTTTGTGTAAGGAGTCCTTTCCTGTGTTCTGTCTTTGACTCTTCTTCCTATTCAGGAATCCAGTGTTCAATTATTTTTAAAGCCCAGGATGTCATGTCAGCAACTGCTTTATTAGCCATCTATTTCCACATGGAATGTTTAACATAGCACAGAACTCTCACTCAATAAGAGCTGCAGGTTGGTCCCCATATGGTCATTTAAGGGAAATGGAGCAAGGCAATAGGCAAAAGCTCAGCATCATCAGGCCCAACTGAGTGAGTGAATTCCACACAATTGTACAGATATGGGATATTAGCATCTTTATCTCTGCATTAGGATTTGTTATGAAACAATAATCCATCTCTGTACCAAAGCTATGTGGCCCAAACACGGGGAAAGCAGGTTACTTTTGGAAGGAACAGAAGAGAATTCCTTCATTTGCCACACCTGTGCACATTGTAAGCAACACTGAAAATGAACACTCAGAAAGTAAAACTCTTGAAAACAAACATATATAAAAGCTATAGGGTAGCTTTGTTTGTCTCCTAATGTACCACTCAACTATTTTTTAATATTCTATTTTATTAGATTTAGGAAAAACAGGAATGAATGTGCCAGTTTGACCTTCAGGTGACCTGGTACTTCAAACCAGACCACATACTGAATTTGGTTCACAAGTGTCCAATTGTGACACAACTTGCACAGTGGCACAGGCAGCCAAAGTGTATGGCACTTCTGGACTGGAGAATGAGGACCTATAATGGCAGACTGAAATGTATAGTCTTGCCTGCCTCTTCAGCACTACACTGAAGCCCACTCCTGAACTCAGTAAACTAGAGGCAAAACCACCTGTACTTCACACAGACACTAGAATACATATTAGACTGGCATAACTGCCTATTTTGATGAACAAAAAAACAACAACTAGCTGGCCATCTTTGATTTATTTAAAATATTTATATTCCTCCTTTTCCAAATGTATAACAAGATGCACAAGATATTCAACAGCAATACAATTAACTAAGAACAGAAAACGACTAAACAACCAACATTCATATCAGATAAAAACACAGTTGGTTAGTAGACAAATTTAAGAGCTGGTCAGCCAACAGGGAGTGTTACTGTTACCTTTAGCATATAACAGCCACCCTGTATATCCAGAAAAGAGAGCCCTAGGCCTATGTCATAAAGATCCTGCTTGCTTTGGGGCTGGCTGTAGGGGCGGCATGGGCAGAAGCCAGAGTAAGACTTGAGCAAGAGGTATGCTGGCTGCATACTTTTGCCCACCTTCTAAAGTCCCATGCAACCCTGCAGCAAACTTTATGGAAGAGGCAAGATGGCCTTCATGGATAGACAGATGTGGACTTCTAGGATAGAAAGGCCTCACAGGATAGAATTCAGCCATAAGAAGCATTAATAAACTATTGTGACATCTGCAGCAAGCTGGATATATCTATCAGTGGAGACCAGAATTAAAGTGAAGAACAACAATCAAGATCAGCTCCTATGATCAGGCAACAGGTGATAGACATTAAATTCACCAAAAGATCTCACTGACCACAGCACAGTAACAGAAAAATATTCTCAAATTAGGAAGGAAGGCCTCGGGAAGACCACCATGCCAATCTGTCAGAAATAGACTTGCCAGATTAAAGATTCAAATATTCCCTCAAAATACTGATACTCTCAGAATAAAGGGTATCTCTTCTAAAAAGAGATATCCACTATTACTATATAGAGGCAAGGGTACTGGGTCAAGCAACAGGGACTACAAAAGCAGGAGGTCTGAATCAGGTCAAGCAACAGGGACACAGAAAAGTACTGGGGTCAGGCTGTGTGCTTTTATTGCTAAGCACCGCAAGCCTGTGTCAATTCATAAAACACACTCACCCATACTATGAAACCCCCTTTTCTTAGAGTCTCACCTTGCAAAGCTACTGTCCTTTCCAGCTCATTCCCTGTGGCAAGACAGAAAGCCAAGAGCACAGATGGCACAAACAGAAGAGAGAGCAATTTCACAGTCATTTTAGCTTATTCATGAACAGCATCCTGCAAATTGGAAAAACACAGGGAAACACGTTACCTTTCTGGACTTCCAAATTCAGGCAGACACCTTCAAAGCCTGAGACATTGTGTGTGGTGTCCTTGTTGCGTACGCCCTTATCACAGCCCCATTAATCACATGACTGGCTTTGCCAGTTAAATATCTTTCTCCTCTCACTTTTTTTTTGTTCACTCCATATCCTCCTTTAATGACTTGTTCCCTTTTCCACTCCCAATCACAATCTTCCAGGCCTGCACGACAGAGTCAGATCCTCCCAACTGCTATCAATGCTCCTCCCACCTTTCCACCTGCATACTACTGAAAATGAAACTTGGACACTTCTAAAAACAAAACCCACCCAACCTGTTAGTGGCAAATCAGCTAAGAGTTTGCTCAGTGAAGAGCTGGGAGGCAGGTTGCTCAAGAGCTCTGCAGCTGTGAGGACTGCCGCTCTGTGGCACTAAGCCAGCCAGCTATCCTGGACTCCGGCAGAGGCTGCTCTGAAGCTGCTACAATAAACAAAAAGAAAATACCCCAACAAGTAAACAAACAAACAAACAAAAAACAAGGTGTAATCAAGGAAAATACACCAAGGAGAGATCTGCTGTCATATAAAAGAAAAACGTGAGACTGCAAGACAAGACCAAACCTGCACAGCTATACCACGTGCAATAATTAGTATTATTGAATCTAACTGCATTACTACAGGCTGAATTCTTTCATTCATTCAAATTCTAAAATGCGTGGGGTTTTTTGCTTTTGCATATACTATAAAATATACACACTGTGAGACACTGCACACAACCCTGATAAAGATATGGGGCTGATGCTCACTTGTGGCATAACTCTCTGATTACAGAGAGACATTCAGAGACTCAAATATGACTAATTTGGAATAGCCATTAGGCTCCCAGGTCCTAAATTCAAAATAATTAGCTCATCAAAACTGTCAACACATATAAATATGCACTGAAAAATATTTAGCATTCCTTAACCACACTGACCATATGAACAGCAGGGAGGTGTTTTGTGTATTAAGACGTATCTGATCTGTTCTAAGTAATCACACGCATAACCAGGGAAGGCTCAAGACATTTTGGTGCCTGGGACAGAAAACCCAAATGGCAAGCCCATAGTAGTAAAAATAAAATAAGGAACTAAATACCTGGAAATGTACTGCCTTTCCCCAAACACTGCCGCCTCACCCTGCACAGAGCTGCTGTGCTCAAGGTGGGCCAACACTTAAAAAGTACACACTTCCAGTTGGGTTTCCATCAATTGCATTTTCTGTTTTCCTTTTGAGCTGTTGTCCGTGGACATGGGCATGTTTCTGTGATGGAGTCCAGGGCAGTGCCCAATTGTGGGCCAAAGTACTGTGCATCTGTACCTCTGCTTTGGGAAGAACTGAATTATTGGCCCTGGCACTTAGTATTTGTTTTGTATTCGTTATTTAGCATTTAAGCAGCACTTCCAACATGCAAGGTGCTTTACAAAATTAACTTGTTTAGTTTTAATGATTCTAATTTGTGTTCATCATACTGCAAACAGTGCTAAGGTGGGAAGTCCCTTGGTTCTTCTGCCATGAGGAGGATTGCACAATGGTGCAACTCTCCTCCACCCTGCACATATCTGACTTTTGCAAGACCTCACACAGAGCAACTGCCTGCTCTTAGTAGATATATCCATGCAATGTCCTCTGAGTATTTTGATACACTGATGAAACTCAATGTTTCACCAGCATAATTTTCCTCATGTTCATATCTGGTTTTTGCCTTGCACAACAGGCCACAAGATCAGGTTATGTCTCTTAGTATCATGTTTCTCCTTGCGAAATTGAGAGAGTAATGAGAAAAGAGCTACTCAGTATATGTAAGAGCGTCTATAAGACAGCTCAGTGATAGAGCACATGCCTTTGATGCAGGAGGTCTCAAATTCAATCCCGAACATCTCCAGAATCTCAGGCAGCAGGCTGGGAATGGGACCTGTGCCTGGGAGCTTATAGAACCACATTCAGCTGGCAATATGTGGTTGGGTTTGTCATGGCGTTGCTTGAGTAGATATTAGGAAAGAGTTGGCACAAGGATTTATTGCAGGTGCTATACTACATTCATTCATCTTCAATGTGTAGCCCTCGCATAATCCTAAAATTGGCCATGGGCTGGTTCACACACACATCACAGTAAGCCACCATGGGTTAACTGACCTGCAGGACACCATGGTGTGCATCGGTCACCATTTTGAATATGCAAGTGGCAGTGTGTGTGTACTGTGGCTTGTCGTGTCATGCGAACCCAGGCAGCGTGGGTTACAATAAGGTTAAACATTCCTCTGATAACCCTAGAACCCATGGCTTGCAGATACTGAATCGAGAAACATGGAAATATGTATATTAAATGTTCTGATGTATATTTTATACATAATTTACCAAATATTAAATATTTTATATTCTCCAGTTCCCTTGATAAATACTAACATCGAAACACATTAGGAACAACCAGTACAGCTCTCTCTTGTTTGTTTTTGCTCTTCAGCTTTACAGCTGTTTTTCTGATCCCTACTGCTATTATTGGCTTTTGGTGGTCATGGTCAAGACTTTAATAGGTGTGAAGTTGAGGGATATACTTTTATTAAGTCTGATTTCAGTGGATATTTTATGAGAATGGATTTTAAACTAGAGTCCACAGTAAGCTATATGGGTGGTTGTATGATTTATGGATTATAGTACAAATGTTTATAACCTAAGGATATTGACTTCACAAATATCTGATTTTTCAGAAGTCACAAAAATCTTTCTATCGCTAAAACATCTCAATCAGGGATAGGCAACGGGTGCCCATCAGGTAGTCAGGGTTTATGGGAGTTATAGTCCAAAACGTCTAGAAGGCAGCAGGCTGCCTACCTCAATCTAAATCAATGGGCAATTTTTGCTTCCATTTGAGACTTTTATTGCATCATCTCTCTGCCTCCTTCATGGAATTTTACAGAAGGTCCAGACAAAGTCATCTTCACATAACCCTCTTTTGTTTTCCCACCACTTCTTCCACCTTTTTTCTTACCAGAGAAAATCTATTAAGGAAAAAATGGAATAGCTACACAATGCTTTCTGATTGGTAGCACTAGCATCCTTCCATCTAGAAGCACCCAGAAATATCTGCACGCTCCCGAGAAGCTCAAAGGGATACTTTTCAGGGAATGTCAGATATGCATAGCTTATTAACATTTATAATTTTAGCTCATTTTTGACAGCTTTAATTTGCCAGGACAATCCATAGAACTCAAGAAATCAGGGTAGAATCTTACCAACAGTTGTGTCCTTTTATGCATCGTTTCATTCATCAAAAACAGCTACAAAGAAATCTGTTGCCCTAGAAATTAAGCAACACAATTTCAGTAGTTTCCCCAGTGATCAATCACCTTCCAAACATTTCCACTACGTTCCAATTATTCTTGTTGTAGCTAATAAATTGGAATTCAGTTTTTAAAGGACAGCCTCAACGAAAATGACAGATATCTAATATAATCTCCTAGTAATAACATTCTATTTTCAGGATTTTTAGAACTCAGAAGCAGTAGTACAGTTGTCTAACGAAGAGTAATGACAAAACATAAAGGCCAATGTAACCAAAGATAAGCACTTTTAAGTCCCATTTATTTCAACAAGAAATTAAAGCTTCATGTCACAATTGTAAACATGCATATTCAGAAGCAAATCCCACTGAGTTCAATGGCTTTAGGCTGCAATCTATGAACACTTAAGCAGGGAGTAAGCCCCAGTGAACACAGTGGAATTTACATTTGAATATACATTATATAGGATTGTGCTGTTAAAAGTGTCTAACTTTGGCTAGATTGTACCTATATTTTTCTCAATTAAAATCAGAAAACTTAAGTTTAAGGATATGATCTTAAATACTCTTACCTGGAAGAAGTACCACTGAAATCATTTTGATTTGTTTCCTTGTTAACAGAATATGCCACATACACCCTAGCTTAATTTGAACTCAGTGGGGAATGTGCAGCACAATCCTATGTACGTTTAGTTAGAAGCAAGCTCCATTTTGTAAGCCAAAAGCTACAATCCTACACTGAAATACTGGGGAGTAAGCCCCAATGATTTCAATAGGAATGACTTCCAAGTAAATATGCCTAGGAATAACTTAAGGCCCCAGGGCTTTTAGACAGAGAAGTCCATGGTTTGGTTAGGAATCCCAAGAACCCCCCAGTTTAAACAGAAAACATTATTGCCTCAACACATGGATGGATGAAACCCAAATCCCACACTTTACATCAGAAAAGGATAATATAAGATTATTCATACACTATTAACCAACCCTCATACTACAGATTTGAGCTCTGTTCCATTATGTACAAGCATGATTATCATCTGAGAAATCTCTGCAAAATAACACTAAAAACACTATTGGAAAAGAGAACACATTCACCTGTGATACAGGCAACAATCCTAGTATCACCTGAATTGCCAAACTCTTGCTTTGGAACTTCAGGGGAACACCATAAGGAATGTGAGGCTCCCAATTCTTCTCTTATTATCTAGGCCCCAGCCCTGGAGCTCATGTGAATTAAAAACATCCTACTACCCCTTTTTATCTGAACACAAATTTAAAAAGTGTCTGTGCCTTGTTTACTGGGCCATAGAAACTGCATAATACACGGTACTTCAATTAACAGGAAATAATACCAACCTTCATTCAAGAACCATACCCCAATTACCCAAAGACAGCCTCCTGCCCGAAGCTAACCTTTTTAGTTACTGAGGATACAGGGAGGAGTCTTCATAACCTCCTTCGCTGTTGCCATGGGAACCCCTAGCCTGCGCTCAGGTAGGCAAAGGGCGGTTCCTCGCACCTTTCTTCGCAGAGATTTCTGGGCTGTGTAGTGCGGCGGCTCCCCGCTGCTGTGATTCATTGCGAGAAAAGACTACATCCCCCAGCAATGCGTCAGTCTGGCTGTATTGCCCTTAGCTCACACATACCTGAATAAGGCGAGTTTTCAAAGTTTGTTTACATTCTGCAACACAGCCAGAAGGAAAAAGGTGATAGTTTGGTAGCATAAATAACAGATCTAGGCTCCCTTTGCTGTTTATTTGGGCTGTAGTGCTGTATCCACTTGTCAATGGGACTCATTTCTGAATGGACGTGTGTAGGATCGCACTGTTACTTACTTAGTGGAGGTGGCTTTGGAAAGAGTTGTTTAGAGCTTGCATTTAACGCAATTGTATTTGGGTGGGTCAGATTGTTTCCTCCTTTCTTTGTTAGCATGTGTGAGGAACAAGATTTTACTACCATTCGGCGCTAGCCAACATTCAAGTCCCAGGAATGCATGCAAATGAAGTGTGCAATCCTGTGCATGTTAAAACAGAAAAAATCCTATAACTATCAGCATCCCTGACGTTTTCTACCTAAACATGCATAGGATTGCACCCAAAATATCTTACTTTGGTAAGATGTGTGTGTATATCATTCCGGTATGATACTGGATTATTTATGTGCTTTGCTATTTCTTTTCATTAAATCTGTCGAGCTGGATGGCAATGTAAATTGCAGAGGAAACAAGAAGTGAACATATAGAGAGACTTAAGTAAAATGCAAGTATTCTCAACTTCTTGTGTCAACAGGGGGAATAGGAAACAAGGGCCAGATCTACACCAAGCAGGATTTGACACTTTGAAAACGGTTCAAAAACTGTATATGGAGTGTGTCCTGGGCCCCAACAGTTGTCACTACTGTTATAAATCATTTTAAAGCAGTAGTGAAGATCCTGCCAATGACAGGATCAGACATTCCATGCTGTTCAAGTCGTGATTGTAGGCATGCACAAGACTAGATACACTGCTGCTATACCTTGCAGTTTTCTGCTGTGGGGTGACGGCAGGTAATCTAAATTGCAGGAGGCAGCACGGGCTTTCCAGTGGCCATTTGGCTCACCAGTCTCGTCTTCTGCCTGTCTTCCGATGACCAATCACTGGCCGCCATCCACCTTGGAAAGCCCCCAGTGAGTTCGACACTGGGGTGAGGTCACACAGTGGAAGGGCCCTGATGACCTTGCTTCAAAAGGAAAAGTTAGGGTAAGTCCCTAACGTTTCTAACGTACAGCTTCAGGGAAAAGCCTTGCAGTGGCTGTGAATCAGTGACTGCATCGCATAACCGACGTAGCGCCGATTTGCAGCCACCACAGGGCAAAGAAGACATATAGCTAGCCCCCTGGTGGGTGGAGCTTTCCTTTAACTTTTCTGTTGTAGATTCCAAAGTAGGCTGGACTTTGAGCATTTAAAATAAATTCACATCTCCTTGAAAAAAAGTTGATGTTCTTCTTTGATATATTCATATAAGTGTACAAATAGTTTCACAGACATTACATTGTTATAATTCCTACAAGAGGCCTGTAAGAATGTATGCATTACTATTCTGCAACTATTGGGTCTGAGTGGCTTGTCTTATGACCAGTTGGTGACTTAATGCTGGGGTGAGATTAAGTCTGGAAGCTGTCAAATAATCAAACTTTCCCAGCCTGGTGCCCTCCAGATGTGTCAAGACTACAATCCACATCATCCCCAGCCAGTATGACAAGGCTAAGTTGGGTAAACTTGTTTCTAATTCATAGCTTAGTCTCTTAGGCACTAAGACACACCAGACAGAGGTCTCCTAGAGCAACCAATTAGAAGGAATTTGGAAGTACCCCAGGTCTCAGTATTCCATCCTTATGTGGATACCTAAATACATTTGGAGACCTGCACTTCTAGATTTTTGTAGAGCCTAGCTGGCAATTTATGGTGAACAACAGGATATTGATGGGCAGCTTCCTGTCAGGAGGAGATTGAAGCTAGTCTTACACGGACTGTTGGGCTATCTGTTCTTTCCGGCAGGGATCATGTGTCGTTTTACATCTATGTGAGAAGCAAAAATTAACCAGTGAAAGTGTTTCCGATCATATGGCCTGCATCCTGGGAAAAGCTTGGGGACTAATGTTTGGTATACTGGAGTCCTCCCAGAAAGGAAGTTGGCAACCCTAGCTAGGAGGGATTGTTTGGACAGTCTTGAGGTTGAGGAAAAGGAACAAATTGGATTAGGGTGCAATCTTAAGCATGTTCAGGCAGACAGTGCTGGAAGTTTTGGGACTTTTTTCCCCCTGTATAAATTTGCTTAGGGCTGCACCCATAGATTGTTAATGGTATGAATCTCCAAAGATGAGCCTCGTGCCTTAGAGGGAAAGGATGCCTGACCACTCAGTTTGCAACATCTGCTTGATTACAATGCAAAACACATTTTACATCTTCCATACGTTATTTTCCAAAGGAAAGTAACCTTGGAAAACTGCCCTGAAACTTTCTGCTCAAGGAATTAGGGGACTTGAGGAATAGTTCTGTAGCCTATTGTGAAGATCAGTGTTAAAGAGTCTAAAATGCTTAAGTATTATGCAAATTGAGACTGAGGTCCATCTACAAATTAATGGTATTCAGGGAGAAGATAGGTCATAAAGTGCTAATGACTGAAAGGTAGCCTAACTAATGTGGCCTCTGTATTATTAGTGCTCTCTACAGCATTGGCTGCTGTGAGAAAGAAAATACTGAGCAGAATTAGAGTAGGAAAGGAAGTAATAGCAAACATTAGACAAGCCTTGGAATCAGTATTAATGATGTATGTAATTTTACTTCCCTGCCTCTACACTCCTCAGCATAAATTACTGTAATTTACAGTAATGAGCCCATCAAACTAATCCTGTATATGAGGAGAATTTACTGCAACAGTAAAAGCTTTGTGTTCCAAAATAAACCACTTTTTATCATGTATGCTGCCAGTACCATAAAGCATCAAGAGGCACAAAGTAGTGAGTGTCTTTCTACAGCAATTCAGATGCAGGTGCTAGGATGTTCCTTCTATTGAATGTGCTGCAATAAAATTCTGTCTATATTAGATGAATCCTTTACTAGGAGTTGCCATACTAACCCGGATACAATGAGGATGAACCTCCATTCCATTCATTCCACATACACTGCTTGAAGTCAGGGTCTCAGCCATTCAGTATAATGGCTTTAATTCAAAATGGAAAAAGTGGTGTGAAGGCCAAAACACTGGGATCTATTACATCACGACAGAAAAGAACGCTCTTTGACATATTCTGCTATAATTCTTAGCCAACTTCTTTTTTAAGGGAGCACCTCAGTTCTTGGAATGTGGGTATGAAATCAAATCCTTTGCATTTTAAAATGTTTGAACTTCCTATAATTTACTTTCATTTACTAGGGAGTTTATTCTCAGTAACAGAACTGAGGGACTGTTATATTTCCAATTTAAAATATTATTTAAACCTGCCCCTTCTGCTATTTGAGATAGCTAGCAGTTTTACATGCTATTTGAGATAGCTAGCATAAATTTGTAAAACCTACGTAACTAGAAAAAGAAAAAAGCAATAAGATTCAGCAATTTTTATTAACCCAGTTAAACTATGAATTGCTTGTAAGAATAAATGGAGCTTGCATTTCCTCCAGAAATTTAAGAGAAGCATCACTACATTTCTTCTCAGACCATGTTCCTGGTACAATGCTTACCACTGGTCCCCAAATGCTGTGGCATTGCAAATTGTTCAAGAAATAGCAATCATTCATTATGTTCTGGAATAGAATCAAACTTCCAAAAAGCTATCACAGAAGTTATTATACAGAGAATAGGGGAATATTGTTAGTCCTCTTCAGAGGGGAAAAGACTTGAGTTTTGCATACTCTCACAAAAATTAATGTAAGCAGCTGCCTTATACCGAGTCAGACAATTGATCTATCTAGCCCGGTATTGTCAACACTGACCCACAGCAATTGCTCTCCAGGGTTTCAGGCAGGATTTTCCCCAGCCCTTCCTGGAGATCCCAGGGATCGAACCTGGGATTTCCTGCATGTAAAACACAAGCTCTGTCAGTGAGCGATGAACTCTCTGCAAAAAACGCAAATTAAAAACTATCTCCGCTTCCCCAGGTTTCCCCTTGGAGGGCATTTCGAATTCAGTTTAGAGACTATGATTGTAGATTTCCCAAAAAAGAAAAATACAATCCCAAACCTTCTTTCCCAAAAGTGATGAACAATATGATTAGATACAAAGCACAATAACAATAATAAAATTATATTATACACCCTTCAATCTGGCACCCCCTCTAGGCTGGTGGACACTGGGAGCTGTAGTCCAATGCGTTTGGAAACTGGCAGGTTCCAAAACAGCCCATCTTTCCAAGGTCACGCTTTAGCTTCAATGCCACCATAGGGAACCCTGAATTGGGACCTCGGTGGCACCTGCGTTCATTTTTTCCTTTGCAACCTGGGTACCCTAAACCCCATCCTGTCTCTTTGGCCCCTGGCCCATGTCTGCCATCCCATTCATGGTGGATATCAAGGCAGAGGGTTCCTGCCTTCCTTTCGGTGACATACCTCCAGAGGGGCCACCTGATACCTTTAGTGACTAACACCACCACATTTGGAAGTAGGAAGGGGAGAGAAATAAAAGTAAAATGGAACTTCACAGGAGACCACTAGTCCACACATGTAAACTCTGAGAAAAATTGCAACCACATAATGGGGGAAGAGAGGAGAAAAAGATCACAAGGTGTAGTTTCCCACTTCCCGGTAGCACTAATTATAGCAAGTGTGAGGAACCCATGGCCCTCCATCAGCCCCAGCTAGTATGACCAATGGTCAGGGATAATGAGAATTGTAGTCCAGCAAAACTTGGAGGACCACAGGTTCTTTACCCTTAATCTTTGGTCATTGCAAAATTGTTGTATTCTCTCTCCAAACACAGGATTCCTGTCAGCTCTTTCCCAACTAAAATAACACTAGCTCTCTTTTTGCTTAAAAGTTGTAGTTTTTTGTTTTTTAAAAAGTTTATTGTATAAAATTTCATTAAAAAAAATTATACATTGCACAGAATTTCAGAATAATTGTGTGTTTTCTTTAAAAGTACAAGTCTAAACAGAATGAGAAACACAAGATTAGAAGGCCCAAGGAGTTGCAATTTGATTTAAGGCTCCCAATTCAGTAGGGCTTCCTGCTCAAATAATCCACAGAGCCACTTCATATTGTTTTAAGACACCATTTTAAAGATTCCCTAAGCAAGATATTTCTAGGATTAAGACATTACACAGACTTGTGAACATACCTAGCTTGAATCTGTCTCATTGGATTTCAATGAAAGTACTTGGGATTGCTGACTTGACTTAATTTGCCATGAAATTTAGAAATTGCAAAAGGAAAAAAGGGAGGAGGGAGGAACCATAGGTGCCTAACATCTCTTGTAAGTCCATGGATGTTAGGCAGCTAAAAGTTTTTGGTTTTGCATGATATTTTGAGTCAAAAGTCTGAAGTCCAAAAATGACTTCAGAAACCAGAGAGTATAATTCTGATCACTGAAATCAACACTTAAATTCCTTACAGAAAGTCAGGATTTTGCTCAGGGTAAAAATAATATAGAAGTATCATTTAGCATAAGCTGCACCGTTACAACTTATGATTTGTTTCTGATGCAAGTAATTTAACAATGCATATAACATGTAGTAAAACTCGCATACAATGAAAAATGAGAGAATTTGAATGTCAGGATGATAAAAGTTACATATCAACTTCAACATTCATTCAGTTGTTCTACTCAATCCATGTAATACAAGGCAAATAATTGTTACTTATATGTAAAAGATAACCAGCATTTGCTGCTTATTTTTCTCACTGTACTTTGTTTTTCAGCATTATTAGATACTTGATTGGAAGGGAAGCACAAGGGGGTGTTTTATATAAAATGGTTTATGTAAAGAAACAAAGAACAGTGAACCACAGAACTCGTGTCTTTAATAGTTGTGCAGAATATTGAATTTCAGCAGGTGCAGCTTTTGTCACACTTCTAGCACCATGATGCAATCAACTGCACTTGCTAAAATCTTCTTATTCACAACTATTAAAGTTACTACTGCCCTTTTGTTTTTCTACATCCCAGGTTTATGTAAATACACAATACTATGATCAGCCGGCTTCTCTAGGATGAGTGAATTAATGATGCAGCTTCATTGTCCTTGTAACATGTATATAAGTTTCTGGACAGGGCAGAAATGCTGTTTATGTATTGGATTATAATTGGGTTCTAACAGCATCACAAATATTGAATCCAAGGATAATTTTATCCTGGTCAGGTTTGTGTGTGGGTGCATCTATACAAATACAAATTGTATGTGAAAAAGTCAAGTGAGGCAAAATTGTTTCCTTTGAGGGACTTTACTTGTAGCTTGGATGACAGCATCTACCTCAGTGGCTCATGGGAATGACAAAAATCAATACAATATAGACAAGGCCTTAAAGTGCTTTTTAGATCTGGATTGAGCCTCCCATCATTTAGTGAGGTAGGTAGTTAATTCGACTCAGTTTAGAAACTGATACACAAGAAACCTGCCCTATATCAAATGCCATGTCATTAAAAACATCAAGGGGGGTTGATCCAAAAGGCATAAATGCAGCACATATAGGAGTTATTTTGAAGTTTCCCTATGAACTCTAGGTTTAAACTTTAAAGAGTAGTTTGGGGGCTTTGTTGGGATTACTGTCCAGAAGCAAACTCTAAAAATAAACTTTAGGTGAACAGTGCACATGCGCCTCTGGATTATGTTTAAGGAATCCACACTATACAAACAATGTATTTCTATCTAAATCAAGGGATATCATCAAGGAAAGAAGAAAAATGAAAATGAGATACTGAGTTAAGAACTTTCCTATGGGCTTATGAGTCGTGCTTATGATACATGTAAGTTTGAGACAGTTATGTGTGAGTTTTGTGGATGTTAAATGCCAGATGTGTTGTGGTGCCAGCATGTGTCAGTTCTAAGATCCTGCCTGCCACTAATGGTAGAAGAGCAGGGAAATTAGCAATGTGTTATTTTATTGACTGTGTAAACATTCCCACTTCTGCCTCATGGCATTGTTTTCACCAACTAGTTTTACTTCCCCTGGGAACACGGAAATATTCAAAGCAATCGTACCATGCAAAGCTGTCTTTGCATTTCAGTGAAGAGGAAAAGTCCAAGAACAGAATAGGTAATAGATCAAGCTCGGCCTGCAGATTTCAACTGGCATCTTCAAAGCCTGTAGCACCGTTCTGCTAGGCACTTGGTTCTAGGATTTCTTCTCTTGATCCCAGCACCCTCCTCAGCATTTCGTTATACTTCTGTGGAGTCGTCCATTTCTCTAAAATAAATAGAAGTAGCTCTCATTATTTCAGGTGAATTCTTTATTTTAAAAGCATCTAATCCTAAAAACTACGATGAATCTAAGGAGTTGTAGATTTGATTAGTGCCTAGATGGGAAACCACTGAGAACACTTCATATACCACTCTTAGTTTTTTAAAAGAAAAATGAGATACAACAATATTAATGGAATCATCTAAGAATGGAATCATTTAAGTTGGGGCCTCAAGATTAAATTAATTGAATACTTGGTGAAAGGACGCCATCTTACCAAATGATACATGAAGGATTTACATGTTCATTTAACAAAAATGTTCTCACAGGTTATTCCCTAGAGGCAAAGTGTGTTGCGGGCATGATACATCCCAATGTTTGTGTCACATACAGAAATCACTGTCAACTGAAGACCTATTTGGGCATTCACTCAACATGATTAACTGTAGTGTTGAGTGGATATGTGCCCACTGGCCCCCCCTCCCCCCCGTATGTACATTGAGAAGTAATGTATATAGAGAGAAGCCTGCTGTATGCACATTTGGAACCCTGAGTGTTCCATATCCTGGGGAAAGCTTATGCATTTACATCAGGCTGCCCTCTACAGATGTCCCCCTCCCCAACTGTGTGATCAGGGCTTATGCGCATAACTCTTCATTGCTTTTAAGATTTTAGTTTGTTACAAGAGTGACAACAAGTGGTATTTGTCTTGCACCAATGTCAGCCATAGTAGTGGCAGCATGGAAGAAATAGTCTTCTGCCATAACATCTGCTGTGTGCTGTCTACTTCAACTGTTCTAGCTGTCTCCATATAGTTATTTAACCTTCCTGTGACCACGATGATGAGTTTGAAAATTAATTTGCAGAAAAACAATAACTCATTTGCTTTGATTTGGGGGTTACTACTTTCACAACTAATGTCTGAAGTTGGCATACCTACTGAGGCGCATGCTGCTACCGGGAGCTCGTCACCAGAAGCACCCTGCTTTTATTCCTGTTGCTTGTCCTCCCTTTCCCTCTACTAAGTGACAACAGCAAGAAGACAGTAAAGGAAGAATTCTGCCAGGAAGAGTATTTAAGAGCGAGCACAATGAAACCTGTGGTCCCCCTCTCAATTGCAGGGCCTTGTTAAGGACTGTATTGCAAGAAGGTTCCCTTTGCTGGCAGAAGAAGATCCCCTTTCCTAGTAAAGTACAGGTATGAATGGTGGCCATCCAGCTGCAGGATTTATGAGTATGGTCAATAATACACCAGTGGGTATTACACCAGTGCCTAGATAACTGAGGCAAGATCTGTTCTCTAAAGAGCTCCCTCAATTATCACAGAGTTCAAGAGGACTCCCAAACGGAGCACTTGGGTGTTCAGGAGGAATACAACCTCATCTAAGACTAATTCTAAATCTCCACCCAGAGCAGTTGTTTTTTCTAGCCACAATATGTTCATCTTGTCAGGATTAAATCTCAGCTGTTTTTGTCCCATAACCAAGTCTGTAACTGGATTGGAATAATCAATATCATCCAACATTGCCTGGAGTTCAGAGCCCACCATATGCTCCAATATCCAACCCAAAAATGCCAAATTTGGAACTGTGCAGCAGTTACCCAAAACCATAGGATCTAACCTTGGTTTCTTCAACAAAGGCCTCACCACAGCTTCTTTCAAGGTCATCAGAACTTGAAAAGTGGGACACTGTCCACCTCTGAGGTCCAACTACCTAGACCATTTCAGGCTGATTTCTCAGGTCAGGAGGGCAATTGTCTAAAGAACTAGTGGTAGCAAGGGTCTAAACAGGAAGGGTAGATTTCAATCCTCCAAGCAGTTTGTTAACATCCTCAGGTTAGACAAGCTGAAACTTATGCATAACATGACTAAAAAGTGCACTCCAACTCCATTGAAACAATAACATCAAAGTTGGCACAGATACAAGCAACCTTATCCACAAAATGTCCAGCGCATTACTCAAGCAGCCTTTCAAAGGTTCATGCTGTTGTATTCCAGTGCCTACACCAAGGAGGCCTTTAAATACCTGACAAAGCTCAGCTGAATATTGAGAAGCACTGATGGTGGAGAAGACTTTTTTCCTGTCATCACTACTACAGAAGAAGATCGAAGATGGATTCATACCTGCATTTGATCATATTCATATTGTCTGAGGCTGAGGCACCCAAAACCAAGGAGAGCACTGATTCCTTCAAGTGCCTAATCACAGTCTGAGATATCAGAGGCCCTGTCTTGTTCCATTTTGTTTGGAACTGTTTGAGTCTGTTTCATTTGCCAATGCATAAGGTATGCTTCACTCACTGGCAGGCTAGAACTAGCAAAAAAAGACTGGATCCTTTGCTGGTTACAATCAGTAAAGCTCTGTTTGAGAAGGGCAGAGTTTTAGATTGCCTCCAGTTGATGAAAAGTCAATGCAAAGAAGTAGAGGGAACAGAAAAAAATAACTTCAAGAACATGTATAAGCTTGGAAGAGTCCAATTGTCAACTTGCAGTCCGACCATCTGTTGCTTGGTCTCTCTAGAGAATTATACTTAATACAAATCAAGCACCCACCTGAGTCTTTTCAGCAGACTTTCACGTTTTTCTGTCAGATTTGAATTCTTAACCGTCCTGGGGACATCAGGTACAAACCAGGCTGCAATCAGTTTGATGCACAGAGCCACATGCTGCAAAGGACCAATTGGTGGATCAGATTTTGTTCTTCACAGAAAACAGGTTGTAATTGCCATCTTCTAGACCAAGAATGGCAATTTGTTCCTCTCTAGATCTTTTGACTTACATCTCCCATCATCCTTTACCAGTGGCAGGGCAAGCTAGGGCTGATGGAAGTTGTAGGCCAAAACAGCTGGAGGGCCACGTTGCCCATCCGTCTATCTAATGACCAACAGTAGTCAACGCAATCTACTCCTCTTAATGTGTTTCCAAAGTTCTTTTGAACACTCAACTGTTTCATTACATTGTGACCATTAAGCAACATGGGTCCAAATCAAGCTCTTACTACAATTAATCTAAATGCTTCCTTTGGCTGTGAAGGGACAGGACTGGCAGCATTATAAGCCCAAGATTTTGCTGTGTCTAGAGGCAATCTGAAGTGATGTCGCCATCATAATTCAACACATGCCTGCTATTTAGTCCGTAGCCAATACTAAGCATGGTTGCCCTTTGCTAATTGGCAAAAGGGTTCCGTTCCTGGACTCTGATAACAGACTGAATACACAATTCCATCTTCACAGCCATGCAGGTCTGGCCTGAACAATACCTGGATGGCAGACAACATGGGAAACCCCATTTGTGTCCACATCCTGGGCTCTGTAGACCAAGGGCAGAATGCAGAGGTTACAAATAATAATTTAACAGCTCTGCAAAAGAGAAGGTTTAGGCAGGCCAGTTTCTCTTGCCATGCAGCTGTGCTCCAATCGCTATGCCATCCTGCCTGCTGCAGTGCAAAGTCCTAGCTGCTAGCAGAGTTATCTTCTCTTGCTATGCAGCTGTTTGTTTGTAGATCTTGTTTCTTCTCATGTATGCAATAAAGCCATCAATTAAAACATTTATATTGGCTCTACTGAAGTCCAGACCTTCAATCAACTTTTGCTTATGCTGGTGCAACTGAATGATTTTCCTGATTAAATTTTTCAACAATAAGGTGGAGGGCTTTGAGTCGCTTTTTCCTGAAAGAGACCTAAGATGCTATCAGTGCAATACAACATGTTGCAGTAAGCATGTGACTAATAAAGCGATACCCAGAAGCAGCCTTGTTTAATCACTCTTACAGTTTGATTCAGCTGAAATTAACCTTCTAAGGTTCAGCCCGCTAAAGGAGACCTGATCCACTGCTTTTCCAGCTAAAACACTTACTTCAAACAAGATAAGGAAGGCAAGGCGTGCCGCAAGAACATGCCAAAACTGGGTAGAGTAACCGTAGTCATCACTGTTCCTGTAATCTCGGTACCTGCAGGAAGTGGTAGAGCAACACATAAATGCTGCAGCACTGCCCGGTCCAAACTTCTGTTACTTGGCATTTTTGTCTGTTGTTTCAGTAACAGGGTTTTTGTTGCGTTTGTTGCAATAGATTACCATGCCTACCCCTCTGAATGTACTTTTAATGTTTTCTTTTAGTATTGTTCATTATTTACTGTAATTGTGGGTTTTTTTTAAAAAAAAAAATTGTAAGCCACTTTGAGTGCTTTTCTAAACAGAAAAGTGGGATACAAACAAAATGATTACTGTACACTTTTCAGAGGCTAATAATGGAGATGAGAAAATAATAACCATCGTCTAGTACCAAGAGAGTATTGGTCTCTTTACCAGAATAAAAATGCTGATAGTTAGGGTCTCTTCTGTTACTGGGCTAATGGAAGCCCTTAAACTATGGGTGCTTCCAGATAAGGGTTTTATTGTGCCATCACCCTGCCTTATTCACAGAAGTTTCTGGGCAGTAGTCTTCTACTCATAACCAACCTGTGTTTTCCCAGCACTTTCTTCCATCTTTTTTCTTACGTGGAAAAGCCGTTAAAGAAGAAAAGTTGGAATAAATAAATAAATAAATATTTTTTAAAAAATAGACAGCTGCACAATGCCATCTAATTGTTAGTACTAGGACCCTTCCTGTCTGGAAGCACACTACATACAGTTGAATTCCTTGTTCAAGAGGAGAAAACACTTGTCCTGCTTTGTGCCTCCTCCTAGAAAGTTCTGAGCTTGTATTTTGTGGATATGCAGTTTGCATCCACAAAGAGGAGCAGAAGAATTACTAATCAGGTGGAGTTCTCCCCTCACTAGGCTGTTTTAGGAACATGTGCTAAGATTTGTGAAATTATTATATAAATGAGGGGGGGGGACACTTCACCATCGTAATGCTGACCAGATAAAACATGCTCTATTGGAGGGAAGGAGGCTTACAGCGATACATTGCTTAATGGATTGAGCTGTGACATTCTCATGCTGGGGCAAAGGGTATGGAAACAACACCATGCATTTAATACCTGCAGTGTGTTGTCTTACTTCCCATGGAGTCCTGAAGTTCTACTAGTTCTGTGTGGTTCTCAAAGTCCTGGACATTGAACACGGAAAGGCTGTGGTTGATATAACCTGTCAAACAGCTACATGCAACAATAATGGTAACAATTAGTTGGGCTGCAAATATGGTCCCGGTCAAATTATGAAGGTTATAAGCCCCCCCCAACTTACGATAGAACTTATTTGTATACATTTTAACAAATAACTTCAGTTAGATCCTTATATTCTCAATGCTGGACTTTAGAGATGCATACTGAATTGTGATGCTTATATTTACTAGTGAACAGTCTCAACTTTACATGAGTTAGAATACCTTTGTTTAATACATCAATGCCTTCATGCAAAGTTACACAGCTGTCAGAGTTGGACACATTGTGCCCACCCCATCTGAATGAAGCCATAGTGATTGGCACCCATTGAGTAGACATGCCACCTACCATGGTACACTCCTATAGACCCTTAAGAGAGAGGTCTGTCCACTGCATTCTCCTGTGATGGGACTCAACTTATCCCTCAGCCTATCCCTCAGCCTATTCTCTCCTAGTTTCAACTGTATCAGCTGCAAAACTATGCACTGGTTAGGGAGGTCTGCTACCTAGTGACTGACAATGGTACCAGAGGCTTCAAATACATGGATACATTTAAATTGACTACAATTAATACTTCTATTTCAAAACCAAAATACCCATGAGGGGCACACCTCTAGCATCCCCTTTGTATGCACGCCAAGTTTCTGGTGCCTATGTTTTACAGTCTTAGTGCTATGGTGCTGACAGACTGACATCCCCTTTTATTAGTATAGATTACCTTAACTCTTTTCTATTTCATGTTAGAAAAGGTGGGAAACATGCTGCATTTCAGATTTCCAGTTACATGTGAAAATATTTAGACTGATCCTGTGCTTACTGGAAGAGCCTCCCCTGACTTCACTGTTATATGAAAAAAGAAGAAAAGGTTTGGTGTATATCTATCTCAATTAAGTTACAAAGCACTTTAAAGACATGAGGTTCTTGGATGTTTTGATAGGAGAGGTACTTTTGTCCAGTGCAATACTTTTTGGGCCCAATACGTTAATATAATATAATGAAATCAACTGAGAAAATAACTGAACATTATTAGTTATTTCTGTAGGGAAGATTCATGACAGAACATTTTTTATTCTCTCTCACACACACAATTCCATTAAACACATCTCACTTTAAAGGGGACTTTTAAATTTCCTCCTTCCTTATTATCATACTTTGCTCTATTTTAACCAATAATAAATTCTTCCTTTGTCACAACTCCCGCATCCCCACCCCCACAAACTATGTATGACACATTGTAGTCTCGTACAAAGAGACTTTTAGCAATAGGAGTAGTTTCAGACCCAAGATTATAAATTAATTCTTACAAGTTCCACAGTGAAGAAATGGTTCTTGAGGCCTAATCATATTCCTTATCTCCTACCCTGCTAGCCTTAGCACACTTTGCTATTTGCCGTCAGTCATACACATCCAAGGTCCATAAGGAGAATTGATGAATGACTATATGCTGTGTTTTACAGTCACCTAAAGTTCTCTATTGATACTCACTTTATGCCAGTGCTGTTCTTCTGGATGCACGGGCTGTATATGTATTTGTACACCTGCATGGGGACGAAGTCTGAGGTGAGAGCGATCACTAGACCATTGCCAATTACAGCCAAAATGCCGATCGCCTCCAGGACATACAGCCAGATCCCTGTAAAAGGAGAGGAAGCCAAAAAGAGACATTTCCTTGGTCAGTTTGGTAGAGCAGACATTTTGCCCTAACTTTTATAAACACCCTCTCCCTACCCTTCACACCCTAACAATATTATCTATTTTCTGTGAACAACTTTGAGCACAATGTATTTAAGCAATACATAAACAGACTATGGTCTATAATATCTTCAACCAGAGTGAAAGAGGCTAGGATTCTTGCACCCTGATAGGGAGACATAATGTTGAAGCATGTGGTGACCTGCGTTCTGCCTGAAACTTTGCAAACGGTGGGGACAGGATTCAGTCATATCCATTCCCTTTGCTTTCATTCTCTAACCACCACCTAACTGAATTCCTGTACTGGGGGCTAGTGCCAGGACCAGGCCAAGGTCATAGACAAGCACACCTAAATCCAGACCTGGCAGGGTGTGCTTTCTAGCTCAAGGTCCTGGAGATCAGTAGCCTGGGCCCAAAGAGCTGGGGTCAACTTTGCTGACTAGGCAAAGGCAGAAGGACAGTCGGCAGGTTGGCTACACTGTGTGAACAGAATGCTGGACTAGATGGATCCTTGGTCTGATCAAGCATGGCTCTTCTTATGCTCCTGGTAATGCCACCATTTCCTTTTGCAGAGCTACCTCTTCATTCCACTCCTTGTCTGGGTAAATTATCACTTCAAAAAGAGTTCAATATTACCAATTATAACCTCAGGGTTAAAGAATAGAATAGAATTTATTACGGTCGCAAGACCAGCAAAGTAGAGCAGCACTATAAACACAATCATATTCACAAGGCCAACAATATAAGGTGGGGCTATAGGTACAATAATAAAAAGAGGTAATAATTAATTAAAAATACAGATAAACAGTAAAAAAAATTAAAATTAATTAATTGAATTGTACATATCCTGCTCATAATAATATAGGATTTAAAACGTTAAAAATTAAAACATTAAAACATTATCACAGTCCAATGATATCCCATGCTGGCATGCAATTACAACGGCACAGAATCTAGCCACCTTGGGAGTTATTTGACAATTCTGGTTGGCCAGGAGATAATCTGTATAAAACACATCAGTTCTGCCTGGTATACATTGTAGGATAGAAATAATAAAAATGTACCGAAGATCACAATAGAAGGAACAATAGCGCAGTACATGGCCCACAGTCTCTACCATGCTAGATTATATGTATATAAGATTTTATTACAATCATAGACCAGCAACATTTGCACATTCAGTTTCAGATTTTACCGCATTCATATCATTCCTTACCATATAAGTGTCTCATTTTATGCAATTAAAAGTAGGTACATATATCAAATCATTCCACTCCTTGTCTGGGTAAACTATCACTTCAAAAAGAGTTCAATATTACCAATTATAACCTCAGGGTTAAAGGATAGCCTCTTCTAAGTGGTCAGTTATTGAAGCCTTTCCCAATTCTCATCTTACCAATATCGTTGGCTTTCCTGGGCACCATACGCCTCTGCAACCTCACCATCTTGACAGCATCTATCCGAATCTCAATGATGTTGTTAATAAAGGCCAGCAATGGAGCAAGAGGGAAGGCAGCCACAAAAATAGTGGTGAAGCTGTATTGGATCACTGCAGATTAAAAAAAAAAGAAATATGATGAAAAGAGGCAGCAAACTAAAGGCAAAGTTCTAGCACTGACTACACATATGTGCCAAATTTCAGAACAATCCCTCCAACCGTGTATTTTATATGATTTTTTAAAACATCGTGCACCTTTTTTGACAGATCTCTGAATGCACGTGGCGAGCTGTCATTCTGAGCTGTCAGAAGTTGCACGATCTTTCAAAAATTCATATAAAATACACAGTTGGAGAGATTGTTCTGAAATTTCATACACATACTTAGGCATACCCCATAAGCACTGTGACTAAGTTTCAAGTCTCTAACTTTGAAAATACAGGAGTTATAGGCCTTTCTGTCTTAAAAAGCAACTCTATAGGGCAAAATAAGGCTCCGAAATAAATACTGGATTTCCGATAATTATCGGAAATCTGATACGATTCGATATGATTAACCTCCAATATAATCGGATCTGAATTTTTTTAAAGTGATTTCCAATAACGATACGATAATTTCGGGCGTGCACACCCCTAATTACAAAACACACAAAAAGGGCACAACTCATCACAGTGGCCCACAGTAAACAGAATCAGGGCCCATTCTGGAAGGCCTCTGCAGAAGAGAAGGGCTGTGCAAGCTCTCTTAAATGCCTTCACACAGAGGCATTGAGCACTACTAGCCATGGCCAGGAAAGCCCCAAAATCAAGGCCACCATCCCAAAGGCCCTGCCTCAACATCAGCAAATGTAACCTCTGTCAAAGAAGGGATGGAACGCAGGACCCTGTGCCCTGATCTGAATGAGTGCACTGGGCCTCTGAAAGGTCCTAAAATGAGGAGGATCAAATCCTGTATAATACTCACAATAATTCCCCTCTCTTTTTCTTCTCACCTCTGAAAGGCTCCCTAATTTTAAGTTTCAGTGTATCCCAACACCCAGTCCAACAGGAGTAATTTAGAACTGAATGAAGTTTACTGATATTTTGACATGCCAGTAATAATGCCACAAATTTAACAACTGTTGGCACAGTTTCTTACAATAAAAAAATCACACAGTATTACTTACAGATATCGATAAATCTTAAGTAAATAAAGATGTCCCTGATAGCTTAAAAGGAAGAAGTGGGCTTAAGAGCTTAAACCAGGGTAAGAAAAAGTTCTGTGTCAAGGGTGTTGAACCTCTTTCAGCCCATGGATTGAATTCAAGTTTGGAGAAGCTCTTTGGGGCCATGTTCCAGTGGTAGGTGGGACAAAGGCACAATGGAGCAGGCACAATGGAGCAGGCCCAAAGGCAAAGGGTTGGGGCCAAAATAGCAGCATATTTTAGCTTCAAGCTCTTACTCTCAGTTACTAAACCTCAGGGGAGGCATCTCAAGATTTTAGAACAGGGAAAAAAACTGCTCAAAAGCCAGGAAAACTACCAAAAGATCAGTGGTCAGAGGAAAGGGGCATGGCTACCTGTCGAAATCCAGAGGGCAGGATTGGGATCACAGGAGGGCTGGATTCAGCCCCTTGGTCTAACACAATACAAGCAGTTAGGAGGTTAAAGATTTTAAGTGAAAAAATAGCTAAAAGTAGGTGCCTTAACTATCCCAAAGAGCTCCAAAGTGGCCGAATCAAACTGCCCAAATCTGCAGTAGTAAATAGACTATACAAAGCAGCAAACGTGGGAAATTTTTGCAGAATTTGGCTTTTCTTGATGCAAATATTGTTGCTGTTTAATTGCACAGAGTATATGCAACCCTGATACAGACCTTAACATTCTCAGTGTAATGTAGGGCTAGAACAAGATGTTTTCAGCAAGTTGAAGATGATAGAAGAATAACTGGGCTAGTAAGAATAGCTGGACAGCTCAGATAGATGCGACTGCCAGGAGTGCCTACTATCAGCTTTGGCTGATACGCCAGCTGCGCCCCTTCCTAGAGTTGGAAGACCTAAAATCAATAGGTCTTCCAACTCGACTTCTGCAATGCGCTGTACATAGGGCTACCTCTGTGCCTAGTCCGGAAACTTCAACTAGTTCAAAATATGGCAGCCAGGTAGGTAACCTGGACCCAAACCATGTAGAGCTTTAAAGGTAATAACCAACACTTTGTACTTTGCCCGGAAACTGATTGACAGCCAGTGAAGAGATTTTAAAACTGGTGTCAATCAGTTTCCAGGCAAAGTACAAAGTGTTGGTTATTACCTTTAAAGCTCTACATGGTTTGGGTCCAGGTTACCTACGGGATCGCCTTCTCCCATACAATCCGCCCGCATGCTCAGGTCCTCTGGGAAGAATTTACTACAGTCAACAAGAACTAGACTGACAACCGTTACCCAGAGGACCTTCTCTTCTGCCACTCCCAGATTGTGGAATGACCTGCCGGGAGAGATTTGCCAACTCACCAGTCTTCAGGAATTTAAAAGATCTATAAAGACTGATCTCTTCCAGCAGGCCTACCCAGATGAATTTTAAAGTATTTTATTGGTGTTTTATTGGTATTTTAATGATGTATTGGTTTTTAAGTGTTTTAATCAGTTTTGTATTTTATGTTTGATGCTGTTCCCTGCCTCAATCCATTGGGAGAGGCGGGTGATAAATAAATATATTATTATTGGTTATTATCGTTCCACCTTCCCCAAAGCCTTTCCACTCTACATCACTTACTCATCTCCAAATATTCGTCAAACAAACTGAAGACATTGACTTCATTAAGCTGATAGTTCCACAGCCATTCCTCCTTGCATGGGTCCTGGGCCGCCTCCTCCATATGAACCCTGCTGTTGATTTTGTTTTTTCCACGCAGCAGTTGGTACCTGTATCGTACATAGCTGCAGGGGCAAATATATAACATTAAGCAAGACACATCAAGTTTCAAAGTATAATATCTGTGAGCTGCCAAAGATGTTCATGAACATCCACCTTTAAGATGGCAATAATAGCTGTCATCCTTGCCAGGGCTCCCTTTTCTTGAAGACCATGCTGACTACTGTCCTCTGGTGAAGGCCAGAATGTCTCTTCTTTGGACACTGCATCAACCCATCTCAAAAATGGTCATGTAATGTTTGGCCCCCTCTACAAGATTTTGCTTTGACGCCTGGTTGCCCGATTATACGCCTGATCCCTATACATGAGAGGCGTAGAAGCACATTACTGGCTGTATGAAACTTGCTTTAAAGTTGTTGACATGCATGCAAATGTTGCTGAAAGTAATGTACTTTGTCCCGGGAAACTGCCCAAACAGGTTTTCCACCCTTTATTCTTCCTGCCTACCAGAATCTCCCGCCTTTGGTTACCTGCCGGGAATGACGTGGTTAACCTGTTCAGCTACTTCTCTCCCCCCCCCTTTGCCCAATTGCCATTTGAACTGAACTGCTCAGGAGTAAATGGGAATGTGCCTTGCACACAAACACACCAAAACAGACAGGGGGATGCTGCTTCGTTCCTTCCCCCTCCTCTTCCCAGCGAGCACACACACTCATACAAAGCTCATGTCAGGAACCCAGCAAGAAGCGAGGGGATGATATGTCTAAGCTGATCGCTAATTATGCGCACATCCACACATCCTTCCTACCCCCTTTACTTCTCGTGAAACCACCTCCATCTGGCCCCGTGTCTCCATGAACGAAATATTCCATCAGGGGAGTTAAAATAAACTTTATTTTCAGTTCACATTAGGTCTCATCTTCCTGGAGCTTCCATCCAGAGAGACAGAGAACAAGGAGGAAGTTGCCAGGAGGAGACAGGAAATAAAACTAAACGAAAAAGTGGGAGGTTTTCCCAGCGAAGTGGCAGTTCTATGCATGACATCACGTCCACAGTCCACCCACTCTGATCCTTAATGCGCCTCTTCAGAAAGTTGTTTACTTACTCCCGCGGTAAATTAAAACTCACTATTTAACGAGCATGCGAAGATGTGAATAATCTGAGATAAAGCGCGCCTGGATCCCTGATTTGCGCTCCGCTCTTATAGAGGTAAATTTGGCAATGCGCCTTGAAAGAGCTTTAAATCGCTCTTGTAGAGACATCCTTTGAATGCTTCTGTGCAAAAGGAACTGTTCCTCACAGACTTGATTCACATTTGAAATGGGCCATACAAGTGCTTTAGGATAAAGTAAGACCTTATGGCTGGACCCCACTTCAGAAGAGGCACAATATCTAAGAACTAGCATCTATACTTGAGCAGTATATGTGCAGCAACGGCTGCAGTTCGTGTCATCAAGGTGGCCTGAAAAAAGGATTATCACAGTGATGCTTGTCACTGGAACCAGGTGGACAGCCCCTACAAGAGAGCCCCAGTTCTCACAAAAAGCACCTGCTAATTAGTAGTGCCTACCATCACCCCTCCCCACATGTGCCCAAGGTGCTCATGTAGAAGGTGATACACATCGTGAAATCACAGCCCCACCCCAAGAGAATATCTTTCTCATATTAGCTCCCCAAGAGGTTGTTCTGCATAGAAATACAGGCCAGCACATGCCAGAAGACTGAGAAGATGCACTTCAACAGCACTCCCTAACTTGGTGCCCTCCAGGTATGTTGGATCACAACTCCTATCACCCTAGCCAGCACATTCAATGGCTATGCTGACTTGGGATGATAGGAGTTGTAGTCCAACACATCTGGATGGCACCAGGTTGGGGAAGACTGCACTACACCAAGGTGCCCTATCCTAGACCTAGATGTTCAAGCAAACGAGCCAAGTCCCATCTTGCAGAAGAAGAGAATCCTCCATGGCCCAGCCATACCGCAAGTCCTTAGCCCAGTGAAGGAACAAAAAGACTTCCTAGCCCCAAATGCAACTGTCTGTTATCTTCCTCAAGGCCAAAGCACAATTCACCAAATGTTCTCCACAGAAGCAAGTGCTCATGGTGCATGGGCCACCCACCCACAATATCCTTACTTCAATCCGCAATGCCCCAAAGAAATAGGAGGACCTGGATCTGATGCCAAAGACCGGGTCATGCAAGTTACGCTGACTTACGGAAGCATGTACTCCACGAAGTTGCTCATGGTTTGCTTTAACGTCATGATTACAGCCAGCTGAATAAAGAGGTCTATGAGGCAGCCACTAGGATGGCACTGGAAAAAGCAAGAGAGAGGAAGAGATGCTTTGGATCTGAAGGCTGCTGCCAGTGTCACTCTTTGGGGTACTCTCACTCTGTCAAAGGCTCATGGGGAAACAACCAGAAAAGGCTGCACATCTGCACCTTTGTTTTATCTGTTACAGTGGTACCCTTCCTTTCCTCTCAGGAGCATAAAATGGCATGTACAGCCCTCTCCCATTTTATTCTCACAACAAGGCATAGAGCTAAGAAATGGGATGCTTTTAGACAAGGCTTCTGCCATCAAGCAATCACCCAGCCTCATTCATGGGATTTTACAGGGGGGGGGGGTGTCCAGATGTCATCTTCCACTTGTAACCCTTCTATGTTTTCCCATTACTTCTTCCTTGTTTTCACACACAAAACTCTTTGGATTGGTAGTGTGAGGAGCTGTTTGTCTGGAAGAACCCACGGTGATTTGCCCAAGATCATTCAGAGAGCTCTATGACCGAGTGGGGATTTGAACAATGCTCATGCGTCTCAAAGTCACATCTGCCCATTTATATATTATAGTCATACATGCCTATAGCCATTTTCTGGGGATTTCAGAATGCAAGTTGACAATAATGGTGAGCTTTGAGAAAGAAAAGTTGGTCAATTTCCACTTGATACCAGGATTCCCTGCAAAATGTGCCAAGAAGACGAGACGGGCAGGGAAATTATTTTAATGGAGAGGCAACCAGGAGAGGAGGTGGAGAAAAGGAGCCAACATGGCAAAGTAACTTACTTCTTCCAGTCTCCACTTGCCACTAATACGTACATAGCTTCCTGGACGACCATTAATCCTAACAAGAAATGTGATATAATCAGTTCCTAATACTAGTGATCGTTTTAATAATCATGCATTTTGGAAGATAACAATCATAATGAGTAAAGAGATGCAGTAGGGCTAAAAAGCTGCTAACTAAAAGTTAGATTGACGAAGAGCAAGTGGGGAGGATAAACAGAGAAATGGGATGGGGAGTCACCCCATGCTGTCAGAATGCAAGATCCCCAGTTCTGTGAAAGATGTACTTTGTAATAATCCACTGCACCTGTTTCCCCATCCCCGCAGCAACACTGATAATTTGTATAGGATTTTGTCAATCTCTCTATAATTAAAAATCCATACATTTGTCCTCACATCAAATGTACGAGGAAGGTCACCATTGTTTCCATTTTACAGGTGCAATTCTGAGACTAAAAATGGTAGAGATTTAACTCTAACTCATTTCTCCCGATTCAACCACCTTTACCAGTGGGCCACACTGAACTCTTCCTAGTTTGCTACTTGCTGTTTACCTCCCTAGGAAGAAAGCAATGTAGATCAGAGAAGTGAAATGGGTGAAGAACTGGAAGGTGAAGAGTTTGATTGTGACATTTTTCTCACGTTCGGTGAACGTCCTTGGCTGCTCTGGAAAAAAGAGCACAGACACTGAAGTTAGTTGTGGCACCCGGCACCTCCATCCTTGTTCTTATGGATGCCTTATCTTGCTCAAAATCCCTTCATGAATGCATTTTGGGACTTCTCTATGGGCAATTCTTTTATCCAAATGTATCCCCTATAGCTACTTGTGGTGTTACCCTACAAGTGTTTATCTTGTATATGTCTGGTTTAGTATATCTGGTAAGTATGGAATGTTGAACTGAGTGGGTGTGGTTTATGATGTAATAGGTAGGGTGGGGGAGGAGTATTTAAGATGTGCCTGAGTGGAGTGAGTGGGGAGTTTAGTTGTGTTAGGGACTTAGGAAGAGTGTGGAGAGTTTAGTGTAGGCAGGTTTGAATATATTACATTCAGAATTAAAACTTTGTTAACTAAAATAAACTTATTATTATTTTGTTAGCTACCAAATACCACGTGTCAGCTTGGCTTTATTTACCTGCCCTACTGTTATTCAGCACACAAACCCACATCTTAGTTTAGTTTACCAGAAGATCCTGAATTAAACCTTTTTCCCTTATAGCTAGGGGGAAGGTTTTATTTAACCCTCCCTCAGGTTTTTCATGTGGTGGCGCTTGGCCTGAGAAGGGTTTATGTAACGTGCCTGATATAGGGGTTACTTCACACTACTCTATCCAAACACATTTCATGTGGGTACATTCATGTATAAAGCATCAGGTTTTTCTTACCTAGATCACAAAGGAACAGTGCTACGTGCCTGTTCACCTGCAACAGACAAGAGGCAATAATAATAATAATAATAATAATAATAATAATAATAATACACAATGGAAAACATCTGCAAGTCAGACAGCTGGAAAATACTACACATGACTCCATACCTTGGTCATAATGACGATGGTCAAGTAGTGCAACACAGCCCCTGTTAATACCGCCATGGTAGTTGCTCGTTCTCGAAAGAATTCAGAGTTGGACTGAGTAAAGATAACAGTCATCACGACCCGGTAGATGACAAGAGCATGGGCAATGCCAATCAGCACGCAAATCTAAAAAAACAAGGGTGGACTGATAGAATTCTAAGGAAGATATGTAGGATTCTGGAGGGAGAATAGGTGGCAGGACTGTTAGCTTCTTCACAGAAAAGGCAAATCTACACTACAAACATTTTGGTTTTCTTCCACTTTAGTGGTGATGGCTTCCCCAAAGATTCCTTTGCAGAGGTCCACAATTCTGCTCAACACACTCTCACCACAGCAAGTGTCCCGCCGCCCTCTGGTGTGCATGAAGATCCTGCACTTTGGAGCACATTTTGGAGGTGCTTGGTGTGAAGAAAGGGGCCAGAAAGGCTACAGTCTGGTTGTAGTGGCCTACCTTGCAGGAGTGGCCTACCTTGTAGGAGAACTGAGGCCTTTGAGTTGGGAGGGGGGAATTCTAAGGAGAGTTGTTACAAGATTTGGAGTTGCTGGTTCCCAGTGCTTTCCACCTGAGCCTCTTACCCTTATTTTGGGAGGGCCAGCCAAGGCCAAACTCCAAGGTCAAAATTAATTGGAAGAAGCTGCAAGAGTTTTCAACTGTGGGAAACGGCCGTCCGAATGGAGGGGGCTGGTGGCGTGAGAAGGACGGCTGAGGATTGGTGTGGGCTAGTCACAGTACCAGCTAACCCCAAAAAGGAATAAAGGAACTACCCACTGGGTGAAGGCCATCTTCTCCTGGACCAGTGCGTGTCTGGAAGGATCCCTTTTCCAGCAAGGTGATGCTGGGGGATAGTTAGAGTTTTTATTTTCAGGTCTGGCACATTCCAGGGAAAGCTTGTCACCCTTTGGGTGTGTGATTTAGTGTGGGTTAATGGTATTGTTTTATCGCTTTGCTGCTAACTTCTACCTCAAACCTTATCCTACCCCCCCCCCACTCGCTACCCCCCACTTTCTTCCTAGCTCGCATTTTACGATTTATTGTCTCGGCTGAAGCCCCACAAGATTAGAAACTAGATTCAATAAACCGCTTCGGTCCTTAAGTGTGTGTGGTTATTTCTGATGGCTGGCTTGGGGCTAATTAGCTCAGGAACCGGGAGGTGGGTTTGTGGGGAACTCAGCTGAGAGTTCCGCACCTACCTGGGAGAAAAGGTGTTTATTTGCTTCACACTTGAAACTGAACAGTGGATACTCAATGTGAAGGTTCCTTCCTGTTCAAAGGAAAGGAGGCATCCATGTGGGTGGGGTGGGAGGGGTGCGAGGGAGGCAGCATAGCCCCGTCAAGTGCAGCGCAATGGCAACAATGATTATCACCCCCTGCTCCAGCTGGAGAGGAAGGCTGGGGTCAAACTTTTGCTACTGTATTCCTGAGATGCTCCAAGGGCCGTGGAATCACAACGCCAAAAATTACAAGCTCCAGCCCTCTTCTTGGGCGAAGTCAACTAGGGCTTGTTAGTTTTGCACTGCCACTGCTTGGAGCACCTTGGATGTGTAGTCTCAAAACAAGCCCCAAACCACCCTTTCAAGCCACTGAAGCGAAGTGCAACTCCAGGGATGATCTCTATCTCTCTGTGGAGGGGAGGACTGGAGATTGTTTCCACACTTTGGAAGGGCAGCACAACTGCCAGAATGATTTTCCCACCCTCCCTAGCTCCAAACCTGGAGCTGGGACTTGTCCCTGGCCCTGTACTGAGCTTTGGAGCAGGATATCCTGTGCTTTAGGGAGCAATAGAGCCCTGGCAACTGCAAATTCTGTCTAGCTACCAAGGCCAGCCAATCTTTGTGGACCCCTGACCCTGGGAATCGTAGATTGATAGTGGTGGTAAGAATTCTGTTAGAAATCTCCCAGTACCCCTCATAAAACAACTCCTCCCAGGGTGTCCAAGGGAGAGGGAAAGACTATTAAACAAGTTCAAGGATGGAAGATAGATGTGCCTGTGCCAGAACAGAATTGCAGGCTTGATATGTGTGGGATGGGGGCTGAACTTCTATATATGTACCTAAAAACTGTTTTGTTCTATCATGTGAAAGTCACCGGGCATGTTAATATGCCTGCAGATAGCATTAACTAACACTGGCTGGAAAAAGAATACTTGAGCCCTTAGACTGCTGAGGGACTGTTGATTGCCCTTCCATGGGTAAATAAGCTTGGACCTTATTTACCCATCCAATTTCTGCTCCGCTGACCCATTCTCTCATTTTGGAGGTGTCTGTCAAAGCTTTATTGCCGGTTCTTGTAGTAGGACAATGAAAACACCAACTGTGATGCTTACTGTGCTGAGTTATTCTCGAGGAACATGACAAGCAAGAAATCCAAAGCATCCTCTGAACTATCTGCTTTTCCAGGCTCAACCCGGGTGCTGTGCCTTGTGCTAAAGCATACCAGAAAAACAATAATTACATACCATGAACAGAACTAAGATGAGCACAACAGTGCTGCGCATGTACGAGTGATGGTACTCCTGGGTAGCATGCTCTGGGTTACTGATGAGCTCCATGACCACTTCCTCCTAAAGACAAAAATATAGTCACACTGATGAATCCTCGTTATGTTTTTCACTGATGTGTAAATATTCTCAGGATGCAGTTAATTCATTTTCACACCATAGATTATCACAGGAGACAATTATCCTGCTAGAGGAAATTCTGCAAACACTATCTTCTAACAACCTCCTGAGGAAGGCCTTTGAATAAGGTATTGGCTGAAACGTGTCGGGCTTTGTGAAAATAAATTATTTGCATCCTGAGAGCCCGTTTCTCCTTTTTTTCTGACCTGGGCTGGCTTGGATGCTCTCTTCCTTTTGTTTTTGATTTTTTCAAGACAAACATTCACCATGCTTTTTTGGCTCAAAAGACAGGTTAAGAAGGCAAAGGTTTCATGAACATCATCCCTCTCGGCTCACCTTTTTTACTGTCACATATTTTGCAATTCTGACAGCAACAGCCATTGGGGTTGGGGGTGAGATGGCGGAGGGTTACCTACAAGTTGCCAAAGACAGGAGATGAGAGGAGCCATTGCCCTGACTCCAATATGGCTTCATCAGGATGCTCTGTAGTAAATGAGATCTGGCTATGTGATTAGGACCGAAGACAGCATTAGAGTGAAGGCACTGTTCCCTCCCCTCACTCTGGCATCTTGCAGGGGGGGAAAGAGAGGACCTCAACAGCAATGGGGCATGTGATTGTCACTTCTGAGAAGTTTGCCTGTGACCTTGCCCCTGTTTGCAAGGCCCCTCACAAACTGGCTGAAATGCCCTCTGTCCCCAACTTTACAGCCTGTAGATAAGGTGGTGAGGATGGGGAAGGGAGTATTTCAACTCAGCCCTACCAATGAGATCCACCATCCTTAGTGCCAAATTATTCTCAAGAGTTTACCGGGACATATTTTCAAATGAATCAATTTTTAATGTTACAATTGCAAAATTATGATGATCTCCGTTAACAACTTTTGTAAACAACTCTGTAATGAATTCCCTCATAAAATTTAGGCATATGCTATCCGTGGGCCTTAAGAGATAAAGCATATGAACACATGGAGCTCTGTTATCTTATGTTAGCATTTTGGTCCGTCTTGCTCACCACTCTGACTGGCAGACTCTCTCCAAGGCCTCAGGCAGAGTCTACCTGCTCACAGACATTCTACCTGAGATCCTTTTAAGTTAACTAGAGCTGCCAGAGATGCAAAAATGTACTCCATCACTTAACTATCAGCCTTACTAGCTAAGCATTGAACATATGAACCTTATTCTGAGTCAGGCCATTGATCCACCTACCTAAATATTCTCTCCTGGCCTTGCTACCTGGGACCTCGTACATGTAAAACATGGGCTCCACCATGGAGCTAAGATCCCATCAAAAGCAGCAGGTGTGACCATTTGCCTCCTTTACGTTAGTTACTAGCCTTCTAAGTTGCCCTATTGAGTCAGCACTGTTCTATTTTGACTGCAACAGCTCTCCAGGCAGTTCTTCTCATACCTCATACCTAAGATCCATAGTACCTCCCTAAAGACCCATCTATGGTGGAAATGCTGGTTTCTCAACTACAGAAAGAATACATAAGCTTGCAAGTGGAAGAATAAGCTTCCCTGAAGATATTAAAGAAGCAGCTGTACACACACGGGTAAGTCCTCCTTCCCCAATCTAGTGTCCTCTAGATGTTTTGGACTACAACTCCCATCATGCCCAACCACTGGTCATGATGGCTAGGGTTGATGGGAGTTGTAATCCCAAACGTCTGGAAGGCACTAGGCCGGGGAAGTCTGAGTTAAGGTATATAGTCTAGTTAGTGATTAATTATACTGAAAGGATACTCTGAAGAAGTGGGGGGGGGGGGTAAAGGATGATGGGCTGCAGCCCTCCCTAGAAGTGGTCTGCCAGAGCATCCCATCTCTAGCATTGCTACCCCCGCCATATACCTTTTCACCTGTGGGGTGGCAACTTGAGGACCAGATGGTATCTCTCAGGAACAAGGCTGAGCAGTTACAGACCTCTATTTGTGATACCTGCCTCAGCGTAGACTTGGACTAGAGGATTCTCGAAATGTCTACCAACATTGTCAAGAAGCATCACAGTTGAAGTCTGCATGCCAAATCTGCATGTCAAGCAAGACACCAGTACACTAGCATTTTCATGGATCTACTTATACTAGAGTTGTTAAGGGAGAGATTTTCCTTGCACCCAGAGGAAGCAGCGCGAAGCTTCCTTTCCATTTAGACCAAAAGTAAGACTAGCCTAGTGGAGAACAAAAATAAAGACAATAACAGGTGAAAGTTAAACTTTACCTCTTCTTCATCCCACAAATACAGTTTCCAACAACTGACAACTCTAGCTCTTTGCCTCTTCCACAGCTCCAAAAATACAGTGGCTATAATTAGGTACAAGATATAGTACATAATATTATATATGCAGAAGGGAATGAGGAAGTCAACCTCTCACAGGGATCCTCCACCCACCAACTACTCTGAATAGGACAGTCCATTTTATAGTGTTCAGCAAGTGGAGAAAGTTTGGATCCTAACAAGATGCACACATAGATGTGATAGTTTGAAAGTCAGCCAGCCATTCCAAACAAAAGATCTCAGAGAGTGTGAGCCATGATGAACCTAATCCTAGAAGGACCCCTATGGATTTCTGAGGTAATGTAGCAACTACCACTACTGTGTATTCTATCAGATATCTATCCTGTATGATTGCATCCTTAAAGAAGTGCCAAGGATAACATGAAGCAGACATATATTTAAAATCCCAGAGTTAAACTGGCCTCAATCAACAGTAATAAGAGTATTGACTAATGAGCTATCACATTCACCTTCTGCAGTCAACTAGGCAGCCTTCATGCAGAGCGCCAAGACTGGATGAAAATGTGACAATTATAGCTATAGAGCACAAGAAACGTTGATCCTGTTTAGATGACATGCTAAGCCATAGTGGTTAAGCATTTTGAGCTAAGCATTATGGCTTAGCACGTTGTGTGAACCATGACTTAGCATGTCATGTGAATCATTCCTAGCTATGGTGGCTACATAACCACAGTTTAAACACACTCACTAACCATTTGCTGCAAAAGGGTAAGTGGCCTAATCATGGCTTAGTGTTGACTGAACAGGGCCATTGTCATTTATCAAATAGGTTTACAAGCCAGAATTCCTATACACAGTCTCACCTGTCCCTCCCTCTCCCATGCAGGCACAGCCCAGTTTTACTCTTCGTAAGTGTACATCATTCTCCATTATGGAAGTGGAGGTCTAGATATCAGTCCTCAAAACAAATTAAAACGTATCCCATCTGATAATTCACATTCTTCTACGGGAATACAAATTGCTTAATGTTCCTTGGGGGTGGGGAGATTGTATTGGGTATAGAAGAGGGGCTTACACTTGAGAAGAATGGGGCTTCTCATCAACCCCAGAACAGGCTGTAGATCAACCCACGTTGAAGCTTACCCCAGAGAGCCATGAATATTGCAAAGAAAACTGTCCCTTCATTGTCAAGCAAATGGGTGACCTAAAGTGTCAAGGAAAGAAGAAAAAGAGTCACGCTTGCAGGGAGAGTCCTAATGGCAAAAACCAAAGTCATTGGGCGTGCGGCAGAGGACAGTTTGTGAAACAATAACTTTTCATTGAAGACTTGTGTCCATTGAAAAATTAGGACATAATGAAAGAAGCATAAAAGGATAAAAGCAGGACTGACACAATGCCCCTGCATAGGTTGTGAGGGGCTCTTTATAACTTCCACAAACAGCCATGAGTATTTTGTCCAGATATACAATTAACGTAGATTAGTCTTACCTTGGAATACGTACAAGTGTCAGACAGTCGCCAAAATGGGCACTTCTGGTCACAGAGTGGACACATGATGGTCGTGTTGGCTGCACAGATCTCTTTGCTAAATCAGGAAGGGCAGCAAAGTGCACAGAGATTGGTTTGCTATCCCACTATTAGTCCTATTCAACGAAAGGGCAAAGGCAGAGCTGTACCCAGAGCTAATGGAATCAAGGCCTACATAGTCAGATAGACGGAAGATGGACACATACAAAGCAATCTGTTGTCCCCAAATGCAATTCCCACTCCACCTCTACCCCTGCAATCTGCCATTGCGGACTGGCACACTGAGTGATACCACATATAGTGAAACCACAGGTAGCAAATCAACATTAGGGCAGGAGTGATGTCCAACAGGATGGATGTTATTTATATTTATCAGCCACCTTTCAGGCAAAAAAAACCCCACGCATGATTTCGCTTCAAAGGTGCACACTCCCTATGCACCTCGCTTTCAAGCAAAATTGCAGTTTTTTGCTTGGAAATTGTCAAATTTGGTGGCAGGGGTGAATGCCAGGGGGGCCTGCATGTGGCCCACGGGATGCATGCTGCCCACCCCTGCAGTACTGATACACAAAAACAAGCAGCAAAGCATAAAGAGTCCAATATTACAGTCAAAGCAAGAGGAGACTACAATCACATGTTCATTCATATTCTCCCTCAATTGTATCAAGGCAGAATACACTGGTAGCTACCATGCAGTCTCAAATCCAGGTGCTGACCAGACCCAGACCTGCTTCAATTCAGCAAGGTTGCTGCATCCTTATTTGGCAAGACAGCCCTACCACAATCTCACAAGCAGAAGCAAAAGCTTTACAAACTGCAGGCATACAAGACTGAGAGCTGTTAGAAGAGTTCCACGCAGACACAGACCAGACAGAATAAGCCAAAACATATTTCAGTGACATGAAATTATCCTGCATTCTCTAGGTGCCCTCCCAGATTCATGCATCCTTTCACCAAGAAATGCAAATGTACATACAGCTGCTTTGCACGTAACTCAACAGCTTCCATTAACAAAGCTGTTTCATCATGTTTACCCACCTGACGGGACTGAAGCTGACGAAGCCATATATAAGAAGGATAATGCCTGGCACAGCAGCTATGAACAGGATGCAGGTGTACCAACCCAGCCAGGCAAAATAAAGGGCGATTTTCTCCCCAAAATACGTCCTGAAAGGGAAATACGGCAGACTGGAAACTATTCTCCCAAAGGAGTGCTCTTCCCTTGATATAAATCCTCTTGCTTCAGATTTGGGAAGAGTTTCTGCAGGATGAGGCTGCCTCTACAAGAGAGGTTTAAAGCTCTTTCAAGGCGCTTAAATTTTTTTACCTCTACAAGAACGGAGCGCAAATCGGGCGTAGAGGCGCGTTATCTCTCCGATTATGCGCATAATCGAATGCGCGTTAAACCGTGAGTTTTATTTTGCTCCGGCCATTAAAGTGCATTTTGACTATGTGAATAAGCGCTTATGCGCATTAACTACTTGTAAAGCGCATTTTGGTCATCCGTTAATGCGCTTCGCCGCCTCTCGCCGCCTCTCGTGCAGAGGTATTAGGTGTAAATGCGCTTCAGTGATTATGCGCATAATCGCCTAACCAGGCGCAACAGCGAATCCTTGTAGAGGGGACCTAAGACTGCTGTCCAGTTGCCTGCTGCCCAGCTGATGCCTCATTTCCCAAAAGCAATTGGTGTCAGTGGTGCAACTAGGTAATTTTGACCCTGGATTTAATAATCTTATGGGGCAGGGGGCGGGACCTTTGGACTGCCAAGTAATTACCTCTGTTGTGAAACACATAAGTAACATTTTCCTCTCCCCACCCCACCACCATTCCATGCTTTACAACTGCGTCTACATTCCTGATACGTAAGAACATTTGTCAATGTAGATTAAAAAAACAATACTCCAAACACGTACAGTTTTGCATTTTAAGCTCAAGGATAAAGATTTTTTTATAATCTTTCCTTTACCTGATTTTTCCAATTGGCTGTCTATATAGGATGTCTCTCCATCGGGCCCAATTCAGCTTCAGAAATTTACCCAGATTTTCTCTCTGGATATAATAATATGGTTACATACATTACAACTCCTGACAGACAATACATTCTATGAAGTACTTTTCTAGACCTGAGCAGCAAGCCCTTATAAGATACTGAACAGGAATGCTAACACATCTACCAAGTTCAACTATTTACTAATTTATTTTCAGACACATTTAGTTTAATCTCACCCACCCTCCATTACCCATCAATGGGGTCTTCCCTACTGGTACAGATGGCAGCTTTTGGTAATTATGGCTTTTTACTGGGACCATAACAGGGGGAGCAAAGGGTTCAACTCTCCCAGCTCCACCCCCCCATGGTTTAAATGCTGCTTAGGGCCCCCATAGCTATTTGCTTTTTTAAGATGTGCACTTTAATTACATGGATGAAATTCAGGTGTAGGTCTAGTTTGGCCCTCAAGGTTTTCTCACCTCATGTAAAGGAAATGCCGTTTCAAAGACTTTCTTCTTTATCAGGTCATCAAGCTTCTCTAATAGCAGAGCAGAAACAAGAAGACAAAAACACATAGTTCTTCCAACATACTTCTGAACCTATAAACCAAGACCTAATATGAACGAGACACTCAAATCTTTGGCTGTCCTAAAATTAAGTAGCAAAAGCAAACCTCCCATAGAAGCATGTAGTATACATGTGTGAATAGAGGGCGATTCATATGTGGTTTACCCCTTAGCTTATTCTGCTAAGGAACAGAATGGCATGTTAGCTACACAACCATCCTGTGACTTAGGTTAGGCCAAGAGACAGGGACTTTCTCAAGGCCTGCCAGTAGGCCTCATGGCTGAGAATCAATTCATACCTTATATTTTATACCTGGATATAAGTAGATACAGTTCTCTGAGTTAAACAAAGATGCAATTGTAGTCAATTGATAGGAACTCAGCTTGCTTTGAATGGCGTAGCCTTCCCTTGAAAAAAACAGGTTTGCAGCTTAAGAGGTGTTCCCAGATCTGGAACTACTTTAGGCTCGCAGGTGACAACAGTGGCCAGGAGTCAGTACTTTTGCCCAGCTTTGGCTGATGTGCTGGCTATGCCTGTTTCTGGAGAAAGCGGATTGGACCATGGTTACACAGGCCTTAGTGAAAGAGACTGGAGTATTGCAGCCCACTGGACTATGTGGAGCTGCCTTTGAAGAGAGTCTGGAAACTTCAAACAGTTTAAAATTCAGCTACGAGGAGGGCCACAGAAGATTATCGTAATGTCTGGATAGGTCGTTGATAAATATGATAGGAGACATTCCTTCAGGTAACCTTGCCCCAAGCCATTTAGAGTTTTAAAGGTTAAAACCAGCATTCTGAATTGGGTCCAGAAACAGTCCAGCAACCAGTGCAGATGGAAAAGTACTGCCAAAATATGATCACACTGTCCAGTCCCAGTTAGCAGTCTAGCCACCCTATTTTGGCCAAACTGAAGTCGCCAGACCATTTTCAAACACAGGTGCCCCATGTTACAAAATAGCTCTCTTGTGAGTGAGCAGTACTGACTCCATTTTGAAGCAGCCAAAAAGCCAAGGTGTCTTCATTCCCCACAGGAATGGGGCTGAGAGCCATCACACAAGGCTAGATCAGACAATTGAGTTTCTAATAGACCTCCTAAAATACATTTCCCAGAGGCAAAGTTGGGGGTAAAATTGAGCAGAATATGTATGCTGGTTGGCAAGAGTGATATCTGGTCCTGCACATGCTAATGTGTTCCTGTTGTTGAACTCCAGCCTGGACACCAGTCTTTAAGACATTCATTAGTATCTATAGTCACCTTTTGTTAAAAGAATAGAAATAGTAAAGCTTTTATTTCTGGAAAGACTTTTGTTTCCAGCAAGTTCAGCCATCATCCCCAAGTACCCTCTTTTGTTATCTGAAATGAAAGGCCAGCTCAGGTCCCCTCTACAAGGATTCGCTTTTGCAGCCGGTTAGGCGATTATGCGCATAATAGCTGAAGCGCATTTACACCTAATACCTCTGCACGAGAGGCGGCGAGAGGCGGCGAAGCGCATTAACGGATGACCAAAATGCGCTTTACAAGTAGTTAATGCGCATAAGCGCTTGTTCACATAGTCAAAATGCGCTTTAACGGCAGGAGCAAAATAAAACTCGCTGTTTAACACGCATTCGATAATGCGCATAATCGGAGAGATAACGCGTCTCTACACCCGATTTGTGCTCCGTTCTTGTAGAGGTAAATTTTTTTAAGCGCCTTGAAAGAGCTTTAAACCTCTCTTGTAGAGGCAGCCTATGTCTTTCTCCCATGACAAGTAGCATCATTTTCCAGTGCTTATGACCAGTGATGTCACTGCTTTTCTCCAGATTGTATAAAAACACTCAGGTTTTGAGAGTCAGGTCCCCCCCTTCTTAGAGGCATGGGGCCATGCTGCTGAAATCACTGGGTGCCTTACCCCCCCTTTGGGGTAAGGTGCCACTATGCTGCTGAAATTGCTGAGTCTCCTCCCAGAGGAAAGGCTCCTGCTCCTTTCTTCCTCTCCACTGAGACCAGGAGCTGCAATACATGCTAGTTGCTGTCTTCAGGAAAAGGCTTCAGCCCAGGGAAAGGTATATTGCGTTTAGAGATTCCCTCCCCTCTTTCCCCTGCTCTGTGTGTGTGTGTATGCTCTAAGTCTCAAGAAGACTTCTTGACACTGTCTTGAAACTACTTTTATGCCTCCATTTGCTCAGCTAATTTCCTCAAAACTAGCTTGTGCATTTGAATTTGTTTCAACCTCAATAAATGTGCCATTGTGGCATTATCTTCTTCAATGGTGTGGATTTCTATGAGTAAGAATCGCCTTACTTAGCCCCAGACACTCTATTGCCAATGTCTAAAGATTCCTTATAAGTGGGTGTGTAGGTCTCATTAGAACGTGTGCAAGTTTGTACACGGGTCTAATGAGAGCACATCACGTAACACCCACATAAAAAGGAGGTTCCCTGAGTGTGGATAGCTATCGCTAGATTGGATACTGAAAACTGGAAGGGAAAGATACATCGATCACATTATATAAACAAAGAGGAAGATCTTTCCGTACCTTTGGTACCTTTAATTTCTGTGTTCTGCAGGACAAAGCTGACAAGACGTATCCTAAAAATACAAGAACAGAGAAGTAGCAATGGCAAGGCAAACTCTTCAATGGACAGGAAACAAGTGCAGCTTTCATAATCTGTGCCAAGAAACGATTTTACCTGTTATACAGTGATTAAACAATATAGATCCTTTAAAGGGCTGCAACCCTAATCTGTCCTGCCCATGCAGGGGAAAGGCAAGGAAGGCTATGCAGGGTGGGATGAGAATTAACCCACTCAACATTGATGCTGTTATCATGTGCTCTCACCTTCATCTGGCAATAGTTTACCCAGAGTCATAGGGTGTTATCAGATGGGTGTTTTATTGCACGCTCATTACTAAGCCCTCATGGATTTTTGCGGGCCCCTCTCATGACATCGTCTGCCTCCCGTGTGCCTCCTGCCTCTTCTAGCCTTCTTCGTGCAACAGAAAAAGCCCCCAGTAAGTCCGTATTATTTTTAAAGACAAAAGTTGCTGCTATCTTAGGCTGACCATATGAAAAGGAGGACAGGGCTCATGTAACTTTAACAGTTGTAGAGAAAAGGGAATTTCAGCCAGTGTCATTTATATGCAATTAGTTCCTGGTGATATTCCCTCTTCATCACAACAGTTAAAGTTGCAGGCACAATACAAGAATGACCATATACAAAAGAAGGCAGGGCCTCTGCAACTTTAACTGTTGTGATGAAGAGGGAATTCCACCAGGAACTAATTGCATATAAATGACACTGGCTGAAATTCCCTTTTCTCTACAACTGTTAAAATTACATGAGCCCTGTCCTCCTTTTTATATGGTCAGCCTATGCTATCTCCTGCTGTGTGCAGGAGAAGCTGCCCAATAAAGACAGCCCCTGAATGAGCCATGTGCATTTTTTCATTTCAAGGGTGACCATATTTTGGAAACTAAAAAGGAGGACAACATGGTCGGCTCCCAAGGGGGCATGTCCACCAACATGTCTGGCTCCAGGGGGCGTGTCCAGCACCAAGGGGGTGTGCCCATTTGAGCATAGCCTTGGTCACATATCTGATTTTACAGCACACAATTAAGACAAATCTGTTCTACATAACATCTTAATGTTAAAATCACTGAAATAAAGAACAACGTATCTGAAATTAACTTCACTTACTCCTACTTTTGTAGCTTTGGCTGTACTTTGAAGCTTTTGCTATACTCTGTGTGATACATTCTCCCCTTCCCTCAAATATCTTTTCTGACTGTATCCTCACTCCGCTGCAAACTGCTCCTGCATTTAACAGGGCTTGCTGCTGGCTGGCTGGCTGGTTGGCTTTTTTGTTTTTAAATTTCAATTTTTTAAAACCTTGTGTATGATTGTCACAAGTTTCTCTACTCTAACATTAGGGTGGGTGTTATGGGCGGCAGACACTACTTCGCCCATTCACACTTCTCACTTATATACATCAGCTTCCCAAGACTTGTGCGTTGACACCACTTCTAACATACAGATTTTGAACTCCTGTCTACTTCCTGCACAAACATGCAACTCTGAGACCTTCTCTCTAATGCCCTGTGTTGCCTGCCAGCACCATAGGGCTAAGTTACAACAGGTGTCTCTGGCTTGTCTGTGCAGCCTCTGTTGTCTCTCTCTCTCTAAGTCATTGCAGCCAAACCAAAGCCTCCAGTCCCAAACAATCTCCCTTTCTCTGTCTCTGCCAAAGTTTCCCGATGGTCCAGCTGGGCCACACACTTGTGGCCAGGGGTATTGCTTATTGTTTGGTCATGTCTAGTGACTCTTACTTTAAAAAACTCCGCTGTCAGCCGCCTCCATCTCCTCTCCTCCTGCACACCTGCTCGACTCTGATGCACTCTTAAAATACTCTGAGTGGCACGCCAGCCTGTCAGGGCCAAGCTACAGGTGAATCTGGGTTGCCTTCATCCTCTCTCTGCCTTAAGCCAGCCAGCTGACATCTCCAGCTTCCAGCCTCAAACAATCCCCCCTCTCTCTCTGCTAAAGTCTCCCAACAGTCCAGCCAGGCTGTACACTTGTACCCTGTGGCTAAGGGTAGGATGCCAGCCTATAGCTTGGTCACATCTGGTAACTCTTGTCTTAAAAAAACTCAGACACCATCCACCTCTGTCTGCACCAACACTGGACTCTGAGATGCTCTTAAAAGGCTCTGTGTGGCACGCCAGCCTCTCAGGGCTAAGCTACAACCATCTCTGAGTTGTAACTCTGTCTGAAACTGATGCTAGCCAAAGCCTCCAACCAGCCAACACCTGCACCAACACTTGATTCTGAGATGCTCTTGAAAGGCTCTGTGTGGCATGCCAGCCTCTCAGGGTTCAGCTACAGCTATGTCTGAGTTGTGTCTTCAGTCTAACTCTGTCTCTAAGAGATATGCCAGCCAGCCCAAGCCACAAATCTATCTATTTTTCTCTGATACACACATCAAAGGTTCTGCATTGCATACCAGCAGTGCAGACAGAGCCTAGCTCACAAGTGAACAAAGTGAAATGGAAGGGAAGGGGTAGCAAAGCAACGACATGCCAGGTTCCAACATTTGCATCAACAGGACATCCACAAAGATGAGAGCCTCTCTCTCGACTGACACCTCACTGTTGGTCGTGAGAGTTTTTCTCTAAGGATGACCCTTCATCGCCCATGATGTGGAACTCTGAGAAAAAGGCCTCTGGCCTGTTCCGTTTTAACCTGTGGGCTGCTTTGACTGACCTCTCCTTTCCCACATTTTGATCTGTGGACACCTTGCCTCTGTTGAGCTCCAGGTGCCCGACTGCCCACCAAATCTGCAACAGGAAAGGTGCTGTGCTCACCCAACACTTCTTAGCTGGAAACTTGAGATTCCATTGATGCCAAAGGCTGAAAATTCTCAGGGTACAATACCCTAAAGAGGAGGTTTAACAACCTGAGTTTGAAGGATATGGCTCCAGCGGTTTTTTAAAATATAATTTTAAAATCTCAAACTTTACAAAATTCCTAAAAATCAATGGATGAATAGATCTGCTTCAAACTTGGCAAGGATAAAGCCCTACCTGAGATCTATCATGGTGCCAGGATTCATTTCTTTATCTTTAAAAATGTCCATTTAAATATATATATATATATATATATATATATATATATATTTTAAAACCTCAAACTTTAAAAAATCCCTAAAAATCAGTGGATGCACAGATTTGCATAAAACTTGGCAAGGCTAAAGCCCTGTCTATCATGGTGCCAAATTTCATCTCTTTACCTTTTAAATGGCCGTGTTTTTTAAAAATATATAGAGAGATATAGATATATATATTAAAACCTCAAACTTTTAAAAAATTCCTAAACATCAACATGCTTCAATTTTGGCATGGCTAAAACCTTTCCTTAAAGCTATCATGGTGCCAAGTTTCATCTCTTTATCTTTAAAAATGCCGGAGCTGTAAGCGTTTTTGTTCATTCTCATTAAAGTAGAGCTGCCCTTTGGCTGGGGAGGATGGCAAAAATCCAGATTTTTCGTAAAATTTCATAATTCCTCCCCTTCTTGGATTTGTAACCAAAAATCCTGACAAATCCGGGTTTTTCCTGTCATATGGCCACCCTATTTTCCTCTCCCTGAGAGAAAGAGGAAGTATCGAGCAATGAAAATGAGAGTGGAGAAGCAATGGTAGGCAAGTGTGTTTCCCCCCCCCCCCCATCTGATGGAGCTCATAGCCATGGGAAAGGCTGTAGGGGTCTGGCCCCTCAGGGACATTGCAGTCGCCTTCCCTAAATTCTCAGCTTTCATGTATGTGTGTGTGTGTGTGTGTGTGTTTTAAAGAGTAAGTGTCTAGTCCTTTCTCTTATAGAGAAATAAACAAAAACATGTTGCTCAGTGAGCTGTAAACCTTCTCCTAGCTTCCAGTGTTCTGGCTACTGAGGGAAAAGGCACTGCAATAAATGACAAAGATTTCTGCATCTATTTTTTATTTACTTTACAGTTAAATAGCTTTGAACGTATTAACTAGTTATAAGGCTTTTGTTGTTTCACAGTGGCTTACAAAGCCACATCCATGGTACCCTTTACCCCTTCGCTGATAAGATTCTAGAAGGAAGCTACAGTTGGGACAGTCTTCTCTCTGTGCCAGTGCAAATCTTTCTCCCCACCGTCTTAACATTTACACTGCTGTGGGTGAAAACCATCTTAACCATGTGGTGAGCTACTCCACTTGAATGACAAATCGTGTGATAGCAGTTGCCACTTGGAGCTATTTAGAAGGGCCCGTACATAGTGGCTGGCACATATCAGGTATCGTAAAGTTAGGCAGGAGGAATACTATTATTCCTCCTACCAGTGTGGTGTAGCGGCTAAAGTGTTGGACTGGGAGTCGGGAGATCCCGGATCTATTCCTCACTCAGCCATGGAAACCTACTGGGTGACTTCAGGCCAGTCACAGACTCTCAGCCCAGCCTACCTCACAGGGTTGTTGTTGTGAGGATAACATAGAGAGGAGGAGGATTATGTATGCCACCTTGGGTTCCTTGGAGGAAAAAAGATGGGATATAAATGCAATTATTATTATTATTATTATTATTATTATTACCTTATTACTGAAATGGGCAATTCCTGCTGCTCATCTACTTGCTGTCCATACAGGTCTTCCAATTCATTATCAGGATTCCTCAGAAGCCATTGGTATTTTCGGACGAGTCCACTTGGGGCATGAATTCCATAAAAGAGCTTTTCGTCCTTAATCATCTAAGAATCAGAGAACAGAGTGAAGGAAATAACCCTGCATGGATTGGGGAAGAGCATGGGCAGGCTTTTTCCAGTGGCTAGCCTAATGAAGCAATACCTAGGAGGATGTTAATGAGTAAAGTACTCAAGAGACTTGTGGCATCTCAACTTGGATGAAACTGATTATCTGGATCCACTCCAGTCTAGATTCAGGCCTGGTTTTGGGACGGAATTGGCCTTGGTTGCCCTAATGGACAACCTTCTTCAAAACAGAGAGATGGGGAATGCGACCCTGTTACTTCTTCTTGAGCTCTCAGTGGCTTTTGATATTGTTGGCTGTGGTATCTTCCTGGACCAGCTCTGTGAGTTGGGAGTTGGAGGCACAGTTTCCAGGGAATAGCATTGGCTGAAGGTACTTCAGCCCCATGGCAGTTGAACTGTGGTGTATCAGAGGACACCATCTTGTCCGCAATATTATTTAATATCTATATGAAGCCATTGGGAGCAGCCATCAGGAGATATGGGGCAAAGGGTCACCAGTATGCCAATGACACCCAGCTTTATTTATCTGTTACATCTGAACCAGGAGAGACCGTGCACATTCTGAACCAGTGCCTGGATGCAGTTATGGATGAAGACCAATAAACTGAAACTGAATCCTAATAATAAGACAGAGACCCTATGGATTGACAGTTCCCAGATCCAGGAATCGGGATGTTTGCCTGTTCTGGATGGGGTTGCACTTCCTCTGAAAGAGCAGGTCCATAGTTTGGGAGTGCTCCTGGATTTATCTTTGTCACTGGAGGCCCAGGTGGCCTCGGTGGCCTGGAGCACCAATTACCAACTTCAGTTGGTACGCCAACTATGCCTGTTCCCACATAGGGATACCCTAGCTGTAGTGGTCCAAGCACTGGAAACCTCACAATTAGACTACTACAATGTGCTCTATGTGCAGCTGCCCTCATGCATGGTTCAGAAGCTACATCTAGTGCAGAATGCAGCAGCTAGGCTACTCACTGGGACACTTAGCTAGGCTCACGTAACACCTGTGTTAAAGAACTGCACTGGCTGCCTATTCTCCATCCTCATTGGTTTCCCAGTTAAGAATTGCTGAAAAAATAACGTGACCAGTGTGTTCTCAATGCTGGGCAAAGGACATGTTAGCTGGACACCAGGGTCCATTGTATTTAAACAGTGTTAAACATCTCCCCATGTGTATGAGTGAGTTACTTGCATCAATTCTATCCTGGGCAAGGGAGAGCAAGAGGTTGCTTGCCAAGAAAGGCCCCTGAACTCTGGTGTCTGCTCCACAGCCAAAGAGAAGCTCAAGACCCTGGTGCTAACCTTGCTTGAGGAAATATCAGCCTTACCTTGATAATGAACCCTTTCCTGCGCAGTTCTTCCAGAAACCTCTTTTTCGTGTAATCCTCCTCACTGTTGGGGCTGTGATCGTCACAAACTAGGACAAAATCCCACTTGTTTGGGAACTGGTCAAAGAAAGCAACCAGTTGAATCAACTAGTAGAATGTCACAAACAACGCCTCTCCCTCTCACATGTATACACATTGCATATTCACAACACACACATTGTATGTACTATATGTATTCACCTCCCCCTGAATTCCACCCCCACCCCCCTTAGTGTACTTTTCATCTCAAACACACAACAGTTCTCCTGTTCTGCATTCGCACTTCCATAATTCCATTAATCTCTGTCTGCCATGGATAAAAGGTACAGCTCTCCATTCTATCTGCAAGAAATCTTTATGCAAAACATACTACCGCAGCCTCCACATGTATACTTGATAGGGAGGCATCTATAGGCAATGCTATCTCAGCTAGCCTCCTTGGGAACTCTGATCATCATTTAGCTCTTGCCACATAGACGCTCATAAAGTTGAGACAATAGTTTCAATTTTATAACCATTAGAATTCAGGATTATCATCCACTACAACCATTGTGTTAGAGAACTCAAGACTGCTGACAAGTAATTAGAAAACCTACAAACAGTAACAGTCTAAAGTCACCATGGGAAAAAATATTTCTGGCTGCCTCAAGCTATGAGCTTCATGATTTCAAAATGCAGTGGTACTTTACCTTCATGAAGGAGGATTCACTGCCATTCAAGCTCCAGGTGGTGGTGATGATGTTCAGACTGCTGTGGAATTCTGAGTTCTCTAACACAATAGTTGTGGCAGAGAATAATGCCTGAACATTCCAATCATGATAGAATCAAGATGAGCCCTCTTAGCTTCATAAAAGTTTGCAAGGAAAGTCAACATGGAGAGAACTACAAGATGGCCAAATTTCAAAATGACTGGATAAGAAATTGCCAAGTTACAGCCATTTAAACTTGCACAAAATCTTGAATAAAATTTCACTGTTATGATGCCACCTTTCAGGATACAAATTCTATCAGGTGTTACCAGAATTTTGTATGGAATTTGTTCAGAGTCACTCTGCATATTTACCATACTAAAGCATTCCCTAAGGAATGGCAGAAAAGAAGGAACTGAGGTCTGGGAGCTTTTACTCATTTTTAGTATTTTAAAATTGTAAACCCCCTTAGCAGCTTGACAGAAATAGAGTATAAAAACGAAATCAATTAATCAATAAATATATGTACAATAACTCTTAAAAGTTCAAAATAAATAAGTCTAAATGTCTCACTGGACATAGTACATTGGTCAAACCTGACTCAAGATACTCTTATTTAGGCACCAAAACATCTTCCTTGGGCTTCTACAAGGTAACTTTTTACACTTTGAAAGCAACCATCTTGAATTTTTTCAACTTGCCAAATGATCCTCAAAATCTTTGGACTACTCTGGCCTAATTTATTCTCAGGTAACAAAAGGGCTGTTGAACGTGTCCTAGTATAATGCCCAAAAAATCTATTATTTTTCCCCTATTAAGAATTTAAGATGGTGCTGGATAGACTATGGCCCCCTCCACAAGGATGCGCTTTTGCGCCCGGTTCCGGGATTATGCGCATTATCGCGGAGGCGCATTTACGCCTAATCCCTCTGCACGGGAGGCGGCGAGAGGCGGCGAAGCGCATTAATTCATGTCCAAAAAGCGCTTTAGAAGACGTTAACGCGCATAATCGCTTGTTCACACCGCGATAATGCGCTTTAACGGCCGGAGAAAAATAAAAGTCGCTATTTAACGCGCATTCGAAAATGCGCATTATCGGGGAAATAACGCGCCTGTACGCCCGTTTTGCGCTCCGCTGGTGTGGAGGTAAAATTTATAATGAGCCTCTAAGGCTCATTAAACGTCTCGTGTGGAGGAGGCCTATCTCATCCAGTGGCAAGGTGCCTACGGAAAGCTGATGAGCAGGACATGAGAACAACGACATCCTATCGTATGGGAGGGCTGTGCTCATGTACAGCCCTCGCACTTGCTGTGGGAGGGATTGGTCTCCTTTTTGCTTTTCATACCTGAAAAGTCCTTGGAGTATGCAGAAACCGCTATCTTGTTTGTAGGTGACCCTGACCCCCTCTACAAGAATTCGGTTTGACACCTGGTTCTCTGATTATGCGCATCTTCTCGGAAGCGCTTTATGGTAAATGACTGTGCGCAGGAGGTAATTGAGCGCACAACTGGTGGCCTTACCGGTTGTTTGAAATGCGCTTTAGAAGTAGTTAATGCAGAGAATCGCTTGTTCACATAGTCAAAATGTGCTTTAACGGCCGCAGCAAAATAAAACTTGCTATTTAACACGCATTCGATAATGCGCATAATCGGATAGATAACGCGCTTCAACTCCCGATTTACGCTCCGCTCATGTAGAGGTAAAAATTTTAATGAGACTTGAAAGAGCTTTAAACCTCTCGTGTAGAGGCAGCCCCTATTTCACTGCCCTACAAGTTTAGTATGAGAGGGAACAACCTGGAGGGCCCCAAGGAATGGAGGATAGAATAAAACACCTGGGAAATTCCACCCCCACCCCACCTCCACCCCCACTTATGTAAGACTGCTAGGCTGGATGAATAGCTTTTTAGAAAATGTTTTTAGATCTTACATGTTGTCTTGAACTTGTGCTGAAGTGAGAGAGAAATGCTTTAAGTAAATGCCTCTGGGAGAATTTGAAAGCTGAGTTTAGCCCAAATCAAGTGGCACACCCTTGTCTAACAATGGACTAAGAACCCACTGTTCCTTCAGACCCAATCCTTTTGAGCTAATTGCCTTTTTGATTGCTCCCCAGAGCAATCAAAACCATCTATTTCCCGTGGATTCATCTTTTGCCAAACTTCTCTCCAATATTTTGTCCATTTAAGAAAGGATTTAGAAGAGAAGTTCAGTATCTCGACCATCTTTCTAGCAGCCTCCCACTTTCAGATGAGGGTGAATGTTAAGGAGCTCAGAATATCCAAACACTCTCATATAACCAATCTAGCATTTTACTAAAATAACACACAAAACCCGCTAATCTAGTGAAGCCTGCTGTTTCCTAATTTCTAGCTATCCCAACAGCTTTAATTCTCCATAATATATAAGATTTACACCTTTTTTTAGGAATTGTGGGGAGAAGTAAATTTAGTAACAATTTGTTTACATAGAATTCACTTTGGCATGTGCAAAAATGGTCATTGAATAATATGAGAGTGAGCTTTGAAAAAATACAAAAACATTTAAGAAATACAACAATCAGAGTCAGTGGTATTGGGACATATCACATTACTTCATTGTTTAAACTTTAGGCTAAGCAAGTCTCAAGTTGCCCAGAGCCTACACAGGATGCCGCTTGGGGGTCCCATGTAAAGAAAGAGCAGAATATAAGCTCCATACAATTATCAACATTCTACAAAGCTTTCACTGCAGTCCTAGTTTAACTTACACAGAAACATTAATGTGACATTTTAAATAGGTGGGATATTTTCCAAAATAAATGTGTTCAGAGGCAAAGTGTTTATCTAACAATCCCTATATTAGCAAATTACATAGACATTTGCCTAGCTTATGCATCTTCATGTCTCATCAGGTTGACCACCACTCCATATCCTACTGAAGCCATGTCTTGTTGGTTGTCTACACGCAGGGAAAGCCCTGTGGTGGCTGTGGATCTGCACTCCATCGGTCAGACAACGCAGGTGTAGGTTTGCAGACACTGTAGGGCTTCCCCACGATGCTGCATTTTGAAAAGTTGGGGATTTAGCTCAACATTTTCAAAGGGAGCAACGTCAACACAGCACTTCTGCCGTGTAATGTCTCTCCATGGCCAATCTGGGGCCAACCCAAGGGCGGAGCCTGGTAGAAGACAACCAGCAATCGCTCACCTTCCACCAAGAAGAGGGCGAGGGGCCTCCAGGACCTAGATGGCCACCCAGAAAACCCATGCTCCCTCTTCTTCATCGGGATTACCTGATGCCGCTCCAGGAGAAGGAAAGCGTGGGTTGGAGGAGGGAGGAGGTGTCAACCTGGTGCCGTGAAGACATCCCCCTGGAGGATATTCACCATCACAAATGGAGAATGTGTGCTCATAGGCAGGAAGTGAATATGCATTAGCTGACCCAGTAAACACCTCTCCCCATATAAGCCCCTATACAAGTTAAGATCTTCATCACAGGCTTGTTCTGATTATCATCATAAACAGAGGTGAGACATTCACTATAAGGCGTAGGTCCAGCCTTTACTGCTGTTGCCCTAAGGTACTGGTGTAACCTTCCAGAAGAGAATTGTTTAAGCACATACTTCCTGGCCTTTAGGAAAGGCTTCAGAAATGCATCCATTTAGAGAGTGCTTGGCTATCTGGTGGAGTTAATTTACTTCTTTTGTCTAGCTGTCAGCATTTTACTTTTCAATTTTATGTAAGTTTTAAGATGTTGTTTTTAGATGGTGTAAGCTGCCTTCCTTGAGCTTGTGGCAAATCAAGACAGACATACAAGCATTTAGAAGTAATGCTAAAAAAAAAACCTCAGTCCAAGTTAAGTAACTGACATGGCAAACTAAATAATATTGGATCCGGATTGAACTCTGACATATAATGGAACTTTGAAAAATGAACTTAAACTGTACAGATGGACTAACTAAGGGATCTCCATAACATGACCCACAGGTTGCTGTAACAAAGGACTATTGATGCTGGCAATCCAATTGTGTAACAGGAAAGTATGAATGAATTGTTTATTTACGGTCAATAAACCAACACAAACAGGAAAGTAGCACATGCTAGCACAACTCAGGGAGGGGGGCTGCCTTAATGGAGCTGGGTTGCCACTGCTTTTTGGGAAAACCCATGTTTTCGCTTCTGTGGAGTGGCAGCGGCTCATCCCAATGCAGAAAGCAGTGCAGGCTTTCCGGTGGCCATTCGGCTCACTGGGCCTGCCCCCTGCCCTCTGTCCAGTCTTCCGGTGACCAATCAGAGGTCGCCATCCACCCGGGAATGCCCCTGCCTTGACGCTGGAGCAAGGATAGACAGTGGAAGGGCCGTAGTCAACTCACTCCAGTGAAAGAAGTCGGGGTAAGTCCTTGACTTCTTAAATTTGAAGCTCACCGGGAAAGCCCCGTGGTGGCTTCAAGATGGCTGCTGCATCGTATAACCAATGCAGAGCCACCTCACAGCCACCGTGGGGCTTTTAAAATGTATAGACAGCCCCCAGGAAGTCACAGCTTCTGGAATGAGACAAGTCAATGGATTTCCCTTCCATGATTTCCATTGACTTGTCCCATTCCAGAAGCAGTAGTTTCCAGCTGCACTAATGAGCATTACTTTCCGATTGTGCTAGCGTCATTCCATTAGTGAAGCAGCAGTATAGGATCCCACCCACAGGTAGCGATTATGACATATGTTGGTCTGAAATAATGATTTTAGCAAGTAGGCTAGTAACATATTATTACTGCAGGTTTAGGGAAATAAAGTTTGCAATCCTAGATCTATTTCCACTTCATTACTATTTAGAATTAGAGTGAGTATAAGCCCTAGTTTTGATATAAGACAAGGGCAATCGTAGTCTTGACTTTTAAAAAGTCCAGCTCAAAACAGAAGATATGTAACTTACTGTGATCAGAGTCTCACCATCTTCTAAGGGGGATAACGGCATCAGTGCAATTTCATCCTAGAGAAAGAGATTTATAGAGTTAAAAAAGCTTTTCTTATATGACAGCACAATATAATTTCACATACCAAGTTTTGTTCTAATGTAGTTCCTAACCAACATCACCAACCTTTTTTTTTACTGGCCTTGCTCCTTATAGTTCATTTCTCCACGCCTGGTTATTATTAGGCAGGGTTCATCCAATACGACAAGCCACAATGTGGATTGAGTATGGGTTGTTGTTTAATTGTGGGCACAGATCAGAGTATGGGTTGAGTGCGGGTTGACTCGTGGGTTCTTGTGTTGTGTGAACCCAGCTGCACTAATAAACCATGTTAAACACAAACAACCCACAATAGTTTGTTGTTGGGTTGAGAACTGTGGATTGTTTGTAGTTAACAAACCATGTTTTGTTAGTGCAGCTGGGTTCAGACAACACAACAACCCACTATTCAACAACAAACTGTACTCAACCTGCACTCTGGGTTGTCATGTTCTGTGAACAAGGTCTATATATCCATATCAAGAAGTTTCACCTGCTAAATATCTAGATAGCAGGCTACCCTTAAAGGCAAAGGAGCAGAGTAAACAAAAATGTAGAGAACTCTAACATGAAATTAGGCTCAAGGCATATGGAGAAGCTGGCTGGAGATAGATAATAGTTTTCCCCCCATGAAAGGGCATGATGTGTATACTTACTTCACTTTTGTAATGTTTCAAAAACTATTTGTCCAGACGCAACAAGAGAAATATGTGCACACACACAACAGGAAGCACAGCCTCTTTCAAATCACTTTTAGTTTTCTCCAACCTCAATTACTGCCTCTGCTAAGATAAGGCTAGAAACCAATGTGTCAAAGTAAACTGCTTAGGAACAAAGCACAGAAACAAGGAACAAAGATTGCTATTTTTCACTGTGTTAAATATTAGCAACTGTAGCCGAAATATTGTTTTGTCCCAAACAAATATAGGAATGGTATGAGTTTTCAGGATCTGAACTACGTAAATTGGGTTCAGAGTCACAGGGTTATAAATTAAAGATTAACCAAGTAGAGGTAGAGATGATAGTATTATACTCACTCACAATCAGGTATACATTATCAGATTAACTACGTTCTATAAAAACTCATTCTACTCAGGGAAACATAGAGGAAACCAGTTTAACAGATCCGCTTATCTGAAATATTTCCTGTCTATCTTGTGGATGAGGGCCAAGTCCTGTTCTTGTTTGAGCATTATAACATGTACACAGAGTGAAGTCCTGTAAAAACTACTTATAAACTGTTGAATCTATAAAGCTTTAATTAAAGACAGAATTTAAGGCTAATTAGGCACATTAGTGGTGCAAGACCTCGTATCGATACCATTTCAAGCCCTGTGGCCCTTGGAAGAATGTCATTGCATCGATAGTGTTTTTGGACTCCCACTTCCCTGAACAGCAAGAAATTCCAGGGCAGGTTCTGTGGAGGGTGAAATGGAGTTTTATGACATTGTGCCATTCTCTGTTATTCTACAAATATACAATTGACAAAGTACTACAGGAGGGGAGCATAGGAACAATCACACAGTAGGCCTGGGGTTCCCAACCTTTTCAGATTGAACAGCACATTTGGAATTTTGTGAGAGTATCATGGGTGCTCTCACAAAATGTCTCCCATGGTGGGCCTGGCCAGCCATAAAACACTCACTTTCCAGAAGACAACAGGTAAGACAAAAAGAAAAGTAACTTCCCCAAGAACCTAAGTACAAGGCAGAGATGGGGCCTGAGCTACATCCAGTAAAAATGGTACTGGATACTAGCAATTTGCTTTGCAGCATGCTAGTCCCCAGTTAAAAAAAAAAGTAAAAATCAGGAGCAGCACCAAGAGCAGTATTCACTGGCACACTGGTGCCCACGGACACTACGTTGGAGTCCCCAATAGTAAACAGCACCAGTTTCATGACATCAGATCCAGAGTCACAGCACCACTTCTAAAACCCACACCGCTGCTTCTTCCAGACAGTTCTAAAAGCTTCGCAGTGCTTTCTCTTGGGGAGGGGGGGGGACATGGGGCACTTCAAAGTGCCCTCCTTCTTTTCGTGCACACTCCTTCTCACAACCTCCTTCCATGCAGCAAATGGTATGAGCTGACCTTCTATATTATGATATACTGCCCCATAGCCACAGCTCTCTGGGCAGTTTACAAAAATTAAAAAGTATTAAAAATACAGTATAAAATGATTAAAAACTATTTACATAAAAACATAACAAACCAACGACAACACACAGAGTCAACATATATCTAAAAATAACGTTAAGCAATCGCCGATAAAACAAATCAAGAACCTGATTAAAACTCATCATATGCTCCCAAATGCCTGAGAAAAGAGAAAGGTCTCAACCTAGAGCTGAAAAGATAACAACGTTAGTACCAGGTAGACCTCACTGGGGAGATCGTTCCATAATTGGGGGGGCACCATCGAAAAGGACCACTCCCTTGTTGCTCCTTTCCAAGCTTCCCTCAGAGAAGGGGTTTGATGTTGAACGGAGCTCCATTAGATATTGCGGTCCCAAGCTGCATAAGGCTTCATAAGTCAAAACCAGTACTTTGAATTAGGCTTGGAAACATACAGGCAGCCTGTACAAGTGCGTCAGAGTCCGTCTTATATATTCAGATCTTCTTGTCCCTTTTATTAGTCTGGCTGCTATTTTGCACAAGCTGCAGCTTCTGAACCGTCTTCAAAAGCAACCCCGCATAAAGTCCATTGCAGTAACCTAACTTGGATGTTACCAGAGAATACACAATGGACCTGCTCTTTCAGGGGGAGTCCAACCCCATTCAGAACAGGTTAAGCACCCACCATCCAGTCAGAAGCACCTCCCGTTAATAGCATCTCACTTTTGTTTGGCTTGAGTTTCAGTTTATTAGCCTTCATCCAGTACATTGTCCCAGCCAGGTAATGATCTAGCACATCCACAGCTTCACCTGAAAAGGAGAAGTAGAGCTGTGTGTCTTCGGCTGCCTCTACAAGAGAGGTTTAAAGCTCTTTCAAGGCGCTTTAAAAAATTTACCTCTACAAGAACGGAGCGCAAATCGGGCGTAGAGGCACGTTATCTCTCCAATTATGCGCATTATCGAATGCGCGTTAAATCGCGAGTTTTATTTTGCTCCGGCCGTTAAAGCGCATTTTGACTATGTGAACAAGCGATTCTCCGCATTAACTACTTGTAAAGCGCATTTTGGTCATCCGTTAATGCGCTTCGCCACCTCTTGCCGCCTCTCGTGCAGAGGTATTAGGTGTAAATGCGCTTCAGCGATTATGCGCATACTCGCCTAACCGGGCGCAAAAGCGAATCCTTGTAAAGAGGACCTTCAGCATACTGATTACAAAGCACTCCAAAACTCCAGATGACCACAGTGAACGGTTTCATGTAGATGCTGAATAGCATGAAGGACAAAACTGACACTGAAGAATCCCATTCTGGAGAATCCACAGGGCCGGGCAATGTTCCCCAAGCATCACTTGCTGAAATCGATCCTCTAAGTAAGTGTGAAACCACTGCAATGTAGTCCCTCCCACTCTAAACTCAAACAGCTGTCCCAGAAGAATACCTTGGTTGATGGTATTGAAAGCCACCAAGACGTCAAGAAGAATCAACAAGGTCACACTCTTCCTGACTCTCTCCCATCATAGGTCATTATGCAGGGCAACCAAGGCTGTTTCTGTGTCAAAATCCAGCCTGAACCCCGACTGAAATGGATCCAGATAATCAGTCTCATCCGAGAGAGTCTGGAGCTGGTTTACATCCATCCACTCAAGCCCTTACACAGGAATGGAATATTTGCCACTGGCTTATAGTTATTAAGATTTTCTAGATCTAGGGAGGATTTCTTCAGCAGTGGTCCCACCACTGCCTCTTTCAGGTGGCCTGGAACCTGAAAGAGTCCCAGGCCACCTGGGACTCTTGCAAGGAGGTAATAATCACTTCCCTGGTCCAATCAGCTGTTCCATCCCTGCTAGTTTTTACAAGCTAAGAGAGGCAAGGATCCAATACAGAAGTGATTGCACATACCTGTCCAAGCACCTTGTCAATGTCTCCAAGCTGTACCAACTGAAACTTCTCCATCGCCCATCTCCTATTTTGTTTCTCAGCTCTGGGTTTAACACAGACAGTATGAGCTCTAGAGAGAGCACTGTGTCAACTGCCCAGGTCATTTCTGTATTCTGCAGATCATCCAGAGTTTAACAAGAGAACCAGCCATACCTGTCGGAAACTTCCCCAGAGCCCTCTGGAAACCATCTGGATCCATTAGTCTCTGGGTAGGTGGGGGGACCATCTTAGCAGTTCCTCTAACTAAATGCTGCCTAAAGGTGCAGTCCTATGCATGTTTAGTCAGAAAAAAGTCCTACAAAGTCCATTAACTAGAATTCACTGTTAGCAGCCAAGCTATACCAATAATAAAAGAAACCATGATCCATAAACATATGGTTTTAGTGTTTAGCTTGAGAAAGTAGTTTCATCTTTGCCATTCCTCTCACTTCATCTACATTATAATAATTATCATCATCATCAACAACAACAACAATAATAACAATATGTTACTTCCCACTGTAAAAAGCAGTTTTGGAGCAACTTACATACACAACACAGAATTCCTTAATTACTATAATAGGGGAGAAAACACCCAAAATCAATTTAAACCATAATCAGCACAACAATATAAATAAAAATAAATACCATAAACACATAATCTAAAAACAATACAAAATGAAAAGTGTTAATCCAAAAATACACAGCCTAGAATGAACATCACAAAAGCAGCCCACAACCTGAATGAAAAATATTTGCCTACATCTAACGCTATATCAAAAATCCCATCATGTAGATCCGAAGCTACATAGGCAACTTCCAATAGGTGTATACTCAGAAAAGTATACACCTATTGGATGAATAGGTGTATACACATATGCCATTTCATCATGTGACAAACTTCACAAGGCACCCATCAAATTTGTACAAGGGATTGATTTACATGTAAGAACTTCATTTTATAAGCTGCCGCCTTCATATATAGTCTGTGTATGTGTGTGTGTGTATGCTTAAGAACAGGAAACAGCCCATGGAGTGGGGGAGAGAGTTAGGCTGTGATTGCACAGTGTTTCACTGGTCGCATTTATTCCAAACATGCCACTATTATTTGTAACCAGGGTAAATTAAATTGGTTCTAAAGGCTTCCAGTACCACTATTAGCATTGGATGCCTGTTTTGATTGCCTTAAATCCAGTGATTTATGCTTCCTGCTGCTTTCCTGGCCTGATATATTGGAGAGCTTGTGTGAAATGACACATTCTCATAAAAGCTCTTGTTAGACTTGAAAAGGACAAGTACAAAGATAAGCTTCTGCTGAAGTATGCCTGTAATGAGGAAAAGGATGAAGTTGGTCTATATTTGAAGAACTACACTGACTCCACACAGTTACACTAATCAGCTGAGAGCCTACCTCCTCTAAGAACTGCATTTTGAAGTGCATGGAAAGAAACCAGTTGCAGGTATTTTTTTACTGCATCGATGCCAAAATGAGGCAGACAACAGATTTTGGTTCAAGTTTTTTGGCTCTAGCCATTTCAAGTCCTGAGGGGAAAAATGCTGCCACCCATTCAATAAACCTGCTGTACTTTTAATAAAATTACTTTTGAGTCACATTTAAATGAACAAGTGTTATGCACTCTTATTGTCTTCATTTGGCCCAGGCTGAGAGCTCCCACAATGCTAGGAAAGGTACCAGAGGCAGTAAATCAATCAGAGACCTCATTCTAGGTGCCTCTACAAGAGCGATTTAAAGCTTTTTCAAGGCGCATTACCAAATTTACCTCAACAAGAGCAGAGCGCAAATGAGGAGTACAGGCGCATTTTATCTCCAATTATTCGCATTTTCAAATGCGCGTTAAATAGTGACTTTTAATTTACCGCGGGAGTAAGAGTGCCTTATGTCCGTGTAAACAATTTTGTGAGGAGGCGCATTAACGATCAGATGGTCTTGATGTCATGCACAGAACTGCCCCTTCGCTGGGAAAACCTCCCACTTTTTTGTTTAGTTTTATTTCCTGTCTCCTCCTGGCAAATTCCTCCTTGTTCTCCGTCTCTCTGGATGGAAGCTCCAGGAAGAGGTGACCCAATGTGAACTGAAAATAAAGTTTATTTTAACTCCCCTGATGGAATATTTCATTCATGGAGACACGAGGCCAGATGGAGGTGGTTTCATGAGAAGTAAAGCGGGTAGGAAGGATGTGCGCATGTGCGCATAATTAGCAATCAGCTTAGACATATCGTCCCCTCGCTTCTTTCTGGGTTCCTGACATGAGCTGTGTATGTGTGTGTGTGCTCGCTGGGAAGAGGAGGGGGAAGGAACGAAGCAGCATCCCCCTGTCTGTTTTGGCGTGTGTGTGTGCGAGGCACATTCCCATTTACTCCTAAGCAGTTCAGTTCAAATGGCAATTGGGCAAAGGGGGGGGAGAGGTAGCCGAACAGGTTAACCACATCATTCCTGGCAGGTAACCTAGGTAACCAAAGGCGGGAGATTCTGGTAGGCGGGGAGAATAAAGGGTGCAAAACCTGTTTGGGCAGTTTCCCGGGACAAAGCGCATTACTTTCAGCAACATTTGCATGCATGTCAACAACTTTAAAACTAGTTTCATACAGCCAGTAATGCTCTTCAACGCTTCTCGTATATAGATATTAGGCGTAAAAGCGATTGTCAGGAGATGCACATAATCGGGGAACCGGGCGTCAAAGCGAAATCTTGTAAAGGGCGCCTAAGGCGGCAAAGCCGCCTGGACTTTTCTACTTAATTCTCCCATAATTTCATCCATATCCTGCCCCCTCCCAACAAAATCTCTGCACATAGCAAACTAGTTTAAATTGTGTGCGTAGGATTCTTCAATCATGTGAACCCCAACATGTAGACTGAAATGGTACAGCCCAGACCCAGAGTACTAGGCTAGGACTGCAGTTGCCTGGGAGTAAATTACACTGAACTCAATACCTCTTAGTTCCAAATGAACATGTACAGATTCCACTGTAGCACCTACAAGAGTTTGCAGGAATATCAGATTTTGCTCCAGCAAGGTCCAGTGTTGACCTGAGGACTTCTATAGTGAAACAGGCCTGATGAAAGCCTGAACTCCATTCTTCAGTTGGCCTTGGAAAGCAATGAAAAAGAGCAGAGCTCTAGTGTTGAGCCATACATTGCCTGCCTCAAATCCTGCCTTTTCCTTTGTCCAACTCTGGTGAAATTGGGCAATCTTCCCAACCTGGTGCCTCCAGGAGTTTTGGACCAACTCCCATCACCCCATCCAGCATGGACAATAGTCAGAAAACTGGGAATTGTAGTCCAAAACATCTGGAGGGCACCAGATTGGGGAAGGCTCTGCAAGTAGACTGAATTATCCTTGGGAGTTAAATTACCCCTGGGTCAGAATTTGGCAATCCTTCGTTTATGGGATACTTTAACCCTTATTATGCCACATATAGTTTATATAATTTTAACCCTCTCACACCAAACCATCTTTGTTTGTATATGTGAAGTATAAATGTGGATGAGCCAGACCATCCACACTCATCATATTTTATTGTGGATGCAGATTCAGGCACCGTGTGCTCCAGCTGCTTTCTGTTGCTCATTATTCCCCCTCCCTTGGCTCTCCACATGCTGCTGCCCTGCAGGTAGAGGATCCATCCTCCATTCTTGATTATAAGGGAGTCTAACCCAATGACTGATAGCAGTAACCAGGATGTTTTCAACTGTTCCTCTGTGGGGTTGTTAAACCTACATGCTCCAGGCAGGCTCCACTTTCCTTGCAAGCTTATGATAGACAGTTATGCAACTGGTGAAGATGTTCCTAACATGGAGCTGGTTTCACAGAGAACATTGCACCTGCCACCCTACTACTTTTAGAGCCACTATCTGAGGTACAGCACCCCTACTGAGAGGAGTGGTTGGTAACCCTGCACATGTGTCTTTTTCATTTTCAAATCTCCTCTATCCTGGATGTTGTTCAATAAAGGCTGTCACTTTGCCACATGTGTCTTTGTTTCTAGGGTGTGGTGGTAGCTAGGGATCCCAGTCCCCCACTCTAATTTGATTTGATTTCAAGATGTGAAGGCAGTGACATACCGCCATTAAAGCCTCCACCAACATTGCCACATATCCAGACTACATTGCCTCCAAACGTTGCTCTACTGCACAGGAACCCAAACCACACCCCAGCTTCGTGTTCACTGATCTCATAGAGGAGAAGCCTTTCGAAAGAGACAATCGGTCTGCTCTGTTGATTAAAAAGTCTTGTGGAGGGCTCTGTTGAGTGTAATAATAATAATAATAATAATAATAATAATATATTTATTTCTTACCCATCTCTCCCTCTGGATCGAGGCGGGGAACAAGAATAAATATAAATACAAAGACCATAAAATAGATAAAACATTAAAAACAAATAAAACTAATATATTATTTAAAACGTCTTAAAGTTCAACTAGATAGGCCTGCCGGAAGAGATCAGTCTTCATGGCTCTCTTAATTTCAAGAAGACTGCTAAGTTGTCGAATCTCTCCCAGCAGGCTGTTCCACAGTCTGGGAGCGGCAGAAGAGAAGGTCCTCTGGGTAACACTCGTCAGCCTAGTTCTGGCTGATTGAAGTAAATTCTTCCCAGAGGAGATGAGTGTGCAGGGCGGATTATACAGGAGAAGATGATCCCGCAGGTAACCTGGACCCAAACCATGTAAGGCTTTAAAGGTAATAACCAATACTTTATACTTTGCCCAGAAACTAATTGGCAGCCAGTGGAGTGATTTTAAGACTGGTGTAATATGGTCACCCCTAGGTGTACCGGTGACCAACCTGGCTGCCATATTTTGAACTACTTGAAGTTTCCGGACTAGGCACAGAGGTAGCCCTATGTACAGCCCTATGTACCGTGCGTTATTTCCATTGGCCATAGAGTTCTCCGGCAGGAGCAACCGAGAGTGCTCCGGCTGCTCCTGTACAGCTGGCAGAACTTGCAATCTATAACGGGATAGGGCCAGGAGGACTGACAGAGGAGCACCAGCCACCTGGAAGGACGACGGGAATTTCAGCCACGCGATGGGGGCGGGGCGGGACAATGTGTTGTGTGGGGAGTACTGACAACATAACACACATTGGCTCAATTCGGATGACACAATAAACAACTGGTGTGGGGGAAACAATCGTCAGTTGTTTTGACTATTGTGTCATCCGAATGCTGCCATAGTCAACTCAGCGCTGATCCTAATCCACACCATAGTTGATTATTTATTACCATGTTGTGTGGGGAGTACCCCCTAGATGAACAACTGTAAAGTTGATTATTACCCCACCATTGACTATAGTGTCGTCCGAACTGAGCCAGTGAGTTGCCTATTCCCCCCTCCATTGCCTAATATGTCGTCCAAACTCAGTCGCTGCCACCATTGCCTCCTCCTCTGTGCCATCGCCAGCTTCCTGGCACGATCGCTGGCTACCCTGCAAGTTCAACTGCTGCCGGCACGATTCAGAATACTCCATTGACCCTGGAGGGTCCCCGTGTGTTCTGCAAGTGCCCTGCAGCCGCCTGCTTCCTCCAAGAGGAGGTAATGGTGGCAGCGAGTACACGTATGACCTCTGTTCCTGGGCCCCTGTGAGTATAGCCCTCCCAGGCACTGCATGCTGGGAGTTGTAGGCTGTACGGGAGCCTAGGGTTGTGCAAAGAAATGGCAGATCCATCATCAAATGGTGGATCCGCCATAAAATGGCCTCCGTGATTCAGATTTTCATATCCAAAGCTCGAAGCTTGCATAGCCCTAGTATTTACCTGCATTATGATCGAGAAAATTCAAGCATTCTAGAAAATATAGGATGAGCTAGGTTGGGACAAAATACTGTATCAGAAAGTCATGGATAAGGCCCTAGTATCAGCTGTTGGGCACAGATAAACATGTGTTAGTCATAAACAGGCCTTTACCTTCATACATGACAGCCCCAGATTGGCATACAGCCCGTGGATAAAGACAGCAATCACCCCTGGACATCTGTTATTCTTGACTAAGGGCAAACAGTGCCTCATTGCCTAAGCATCACTGGTCATCAATCACCAGTCAAAAAACCCAGGCAGAGCAAGCCAACACATGTCGGTGGGTGAAGTGCAGCCCAGCCAGGACCCACCCTCTGTCCTACATGGTAAACAGCATCTTATCACATGGATTATTATCTAGGAAGGAGTATCCATGTGTGCAGTGTTTTAATTCTGTGCATCCAACATCCAATAAAGCATAAGTGTTTATCTTGAGTCTGTGTTCTCTTATGTTCTGCTTTTAACTGCTTTAAATGTTGTGAGGACGTTATACATAACTTTTGTTGAAAGAAGCATACATGTGAAATAAAAGCAAGCAAACACAGTCCTGAATCTCCAGCTAATTCCTAAGCATTGTTTTGCAATCATACTTACAGCCACACCATTTAGGGTGGCCAACCTGTAAGCATGTGTGTTGTAGGATGGGACTAGGAGAAGAAGGCTGTGTGAGTATGAGCATGTCCCATTGGCTGCAGATAGAGGCTTCTCAAAGTTTTCTCCCCTGAGGCCCTCTTCTACTCTCTCTTTTGCATCTATGCCCCTCTGGATGTCTGCCAGAAATGTCTACACCTTCCTGTGGTCTTTTATCGACTGGCACCTTCACAGTCTCTTCTGTCTTGGTCCGCACCCTTCAGCTTGTTGAAGTTTGCATGATGTGATCACATAGTTTTAGTTCTTTGTCCCTGCCGCAGTTCTTTGTGTCCTTCGGGGTGCCTTGCTATTTATGAATGTTCAGTATTGCTGGTGTTTGAATTGTGCAGATAAGCCCCAGAGCCACCGGGGTTATCGTGTTGTCTGAACACAGTTTTCTGCAGTATGAGTTATTGGGTTGCCTGAACACAGAGCATTTCCGTAACGTGGAATGTTAACCATGCAGTGTGGTTTATTTTTCTCAAACAAGGGACCTTGAGAACCCAAAGCTTTTTGTTGGGTTGTTCAGAGTGGTTAACAAGCCACACTGCATGGTTGACAAGCAACCCCACAGAAAATGCGCTGCGTTAAGGCAACACAATAAGCCATTCTGTAGAAACTCGCTGTGTTCAGACAACATGATAACCCATGGTTCAACAACAACCCACACTAGATGGGTTAGCGTGTTGTGTGAACCCATCTCATACCTGTAGACCTTGCAAAAGCTCTGTCTTGTTTACCAGCTTCTTTTCTATTTTCTATCTTTAAGGTTTGTTTTCAGCCATTTTACACTCATCCATCCCATTCATTCTCTTTAAAAAGGCTAATTATGCCGCTTGACGTAACTTATCACCAACTGTAGGCCTCCAGCCTAACTGGAGCTGGGTTATGACAGTTCCTTTCAGTCAATCCATCCACATCTTTGAGCTGGATGGAACTAAGAGGTGCTTGCAAAAGATGAGACACCAGCAGCAGCCACCTACATGTAGGGACAGGTAACTGTTAAGTGTACGAGTTTAAAGAGATGCTTGCAAGGGAAGAGACTCTGCCAGTACGGGGTGATGTCTTGGGACATGCACCTGCCTGTAAAATAGGCAATCTGTTAAGGGTTACAGCTGAAACCCTGAATAAAAGCACTTCATGCTGCAACATTTTTTGCAGGTCCCACTTCTATAGATTAATAACAAATGCATTCTCCAAGTGCCTATCCTTATGTAGCCGAAATGGTACAATCCACACACAAGTTTGAAAGCCTTGCAGAATAACTTTTTAAAAAGAAAAAGAAAAAGCCCTAAAGGTAGTGGGGAGAGGAACCTCAAATTGGTCAGTGGGTATTGGGTGGAAGAGAAAAGGAGAGGTGAAATGAAGTGAACAGAAGCAGCTCATACAACAATACTTTATTACAGGCCCCAATTGTAAATTTCTAAAGCATCACTTGCTTTGGCGATTCTACAAACCCCCTCCTCCTTCAAGGAAACATTCCTTGAATATGAATGTTCAAAAAATGTCAACAGCAGTCAACGTCCTGACAGGGGTGCCTAGGGAATTACTAGTCGAGACTACTATATTAGTAGTCTTTATCAAACTTTATGAAGCCAGACATTGCAAAGGTGCCACTGCTAGTGCAAAAAACGAAAAACCAAGGGGAGAAGAGTATCCACTAAGTCAAAAAAAGGAGAGAGAAGCGTTTCTCTGAATGCTGAATGCTTTATTATTATACGCCCAACGCGTTTCGGCCTGTAAGGTTTTACTTAGAAGGCTTTCATCAGGGGGTTGATAAGATATGTCTGCAGAAGTTTCTTAACAAAATGATAGTCTCTCGTGATGTTCACGGCCGACTGAGGAGTGCAACCATCTTTTTTTTAGACTTCTGAGCACAATCAGCAGTCCTCTATTGACCAGCCAGGTTGTAAGATAGTGCCTTGTAACATTATCATCTGCAAATACCAATTCTCTCATGTATTTAGTGAAAGCTTTTAACTCAAAAGTCTCAAATAGACAATACATCATCATTAAAGATCATTACTGCAATAAACAAACAACATATACTGCGGCCATTTCATGATATAAGCTTGCAAAGTGAATGTTGTCTAGCAGGTTGACCTGTTAAGTGGAACCCCTTGAATACTTATCTCCACTTACTCATCACCGGTCACATGATCTGTGATTAGAGAAACAGTTAAATCTGGATTCTTACATTCGGAGCTTTTCTACATGAGGCCTACTCCAAAGAAAGCTCGGAGGATGGCAACAAGAGAGAGGGCCTTCTCAATGGTGCCCCCCCCCCCCCATTATGGAATGATCCCCGATGAGGCCTGCCTGGCGCCAACGTTGTTATCTTTTCTTTTCTCCCAGACATTTAACAGCATATGCTGAGTTTTAATTGACCCCAGAACTATATTTAGGCCTGGCTAAGAGTTCACAGTTGTTTTAAATGTATAATGTCTTTATATGTCATCTGTTTATGCTTTTATGGTTTTAAATTTTGTATATCGATTTTTAATGTCCAAAGTTTTAGTTTTTGTAAACGACCCAGCAAACTTCGACCATCGGGCTGTATATAATATAATAAATAATAATAATAATAATAATAATAATAGAAAGAATAATAATAATAATAATAATAATGTGTGCCTGTCATTCCCTATTCACGGTTGTTTACAGGCTCTTTAGATGGCATCATGACCCACCAGTTTCACTTCTGTTTTAAAACAGCACTTTTAGGGCTTTTCTACACAAGGCTGTTAACCTGCTGTATCTGACTCTAGTTATTTCCTTACTCGTAAACCCCATGTAGCTCTCCCAAGCACTGATTAGAATCTGGTGTATTAGGTAACTGCACAGTCAATCACTCTGCTGACAACACAAAAACCAGAAGAACTTGTCTGGACTACCAGGTTCACGCCGGTATCTCCTGTGCAACTGGGATCATGCAAGACCAGTTTGTTTTCACAAACTAAAACCTGTGTATTACTAATGCAAATGGGAATGGACATATTTAGTACCTCTCACCAGTATCATCACAAGGTAGTACGACATGCAGCAATGCATCTCACTGTGTTCAGAGGGGCTAATTCCCAATAACAGCTTCATCCTATGCATGCACGTTCAAGAATCCGGCTGCTATTAGTGGGAATTTCTTCCAAGTAAAGACACAATCTAATGCATGTTTAGACAGAAAAAAGTCCTATAACTTCCTGCTGGCTGGGGAATGCTGGGATTGTAGGACTTTTTTCCCATCTAAATTTGCATAGGATTGTACTCAAAATGTGCATTGGGTTGGGAGAGAAACAGGCAGGAGGACTGTTGTTCTTATGGTTTGATTATATATTTGTATTTTAAAATATGTTGTAATCCACTGTATGAGGGTTTTACCCAAAAAAGTGGGCTAGAATTTTTTTGATGATGATGTCAATTTATGAATCACCCTAGACCTGCAGCTCTCAGGGTGATATACATAATGAAAATATATAATAAGACAAGTGATAAAATACATTACAAAAAGAATTTAAAAGCAGCAACAAGAATAATTTAAAACAACTCTAAAAGGAGGCAGCTAAAACATGGAAAAGGCTAATTTTAAAATGCAGCTTTAAAAAATCATTAAAAATAAAACAAGCAGCAGTTAATTTTTTTAAGGGCTGGTAGAATAAAAAGGGTTTACATGATGCTGAAAAGATAACAAAGCAGGTGCCAGGTGAACCTCTCTAGGAAGGGCATTCCACAATTTGGGGGGCACCAAAGAAAAGGCATACTCAAGAGCAGCCACCTGCCTATCCTTCGGTTGTGGGGGCCGTCATAGGAGGGCCTCAGATGATGATCTCAGAGCATAGACAGGAATATATGGGAAGAGGTGGCCGTTCAGATACTGTCGTCCCAAGCCATGAAGGGCTTTTTAGGTTAAGACAAACACCTTGAATTGGGCCCAGAAATGAACTGGGAGGCAGAGAAAATAGTACAACACAAGTGCAATATGGCCTTATCGCCCAGCTTCACTCAGTTCACACTACCTGCCATATTTTGTACTAGCTGACCATCTTCAAGGGCAGTCCCACATGCAATACATTACAGTAATCTAACTGGGAGGTTACTAGGGCATGTATCACTGAAATTTATTAAATAATAATAGTAGTAGTAGTGGTGGTAGTAGTAGTAGTCATTCAACAAGGGGGAGGGGGCATCAGATTTCAGGGGAGTTTTCAGAGAAGGGCTAGATGTAAACCCCTGATATTAGTACATGGGTCCATTTAATTGTTTATAACAGTAGCCAGGAGTAAAGATGGTCAGTTGTCAAGTGGTATTAGAGACCCTGAAGACTAACTTAATTTGGTCAGAAACACAGCTGGGGGGCAGGTGCTCTCTTTCAAGACCTCCATATGTGACTCCTGAAGTATTTCTCCTAACATCATCCATATTTCCAGACACACACATGGTCAGGAGACCAAGATGCCAGCAAGCTCTGTTCAGGAGGCGTGCTGGTGTGCATTTGGAGCCTTGACAATACTAATCTGCATCGTCTTCTTTCCAGGCTTCTTCAATGCCATTGCTCCCTTCCTTTCCAGACCCATCAGAACAGAAGTGAGAAAGCAAGGAGAGTTTTTTGTTTGTTTTTAATAGAAGGGTAGTCTGCAGTCTGTGTTATGGAGAGCCATGGGACAAGGCCAGGTGCATGAACATGCTGCTCCCACTGGCATAAGGAACCAAGGGGGAATGATGGGGTACGGTGCATGAAGACCTCTTCACTGTTGGAACCTGATCTTGCCAGCCCAGGTACTAGCCTGTAGATGTGCACAGAGGGTGGGTGGGTAGGGGAACCACAGGGAGGGGTAACAGAACCATGACAAGCAGGCCCCCTACATGATCGCGGAACAATACCACGCTCCATGGTTCTGCTACCTATCCCCTCCACAGACACTGCACATCCTGCCATCCCCCATGTGCCAAACGAGAAGGTGGCAGGCACTTCATTTGGAAAATGGGGGGTGGGGGAATGGCCATGGCCCATAGAGTGTTGCTGGAAGTGGTGGTCACTCTTGCCGGTGGACTCTATGGTTGCCACCATTTTTTCTAGTTTTTTGCCAAAACAGGCTGAAAAAAATACAGGACCCACCATGGACACCCACTAACCATCTTGCAGGAGATGGTTAGTAGGCATGGGTAGTCTGCCCACTGTGGGGAGAGAACTCTTCCGCCACATAACATACTAACCCACCATGGGTCACGTTTTTGCGTGATCCACAGCGGGTTAGCGTGTTGTCTGAACAGGGCCCCCTCCACAAGAATGCGCCTTTGCGCCTGGTTCCGCGATTATGCGCATTATCGCGGAGGCGCATTTACTCACAATCCCTCTGCACGGGAGGCGGCGGGAAGCGGCGAAGCGCATTAAAAGATGCCCAAAAAGCGCTTTCCAGGTAGTTAATGCGCATAATCACACAGCGAAAATGCGCTTTAACGGCCGGAGCAAAATAAAAGTCGCTATTTAACGCGCGTTCGAAAATGCGCATTATCGGGGAGATAACGCGCCTGTACGCCCGTTTTGCGCTCCGCTCGTGTGTAGGTAAAATTTATAATGAGCCTTCAAGGCTCATTAAACGCCCCGTGTGGAGGAGGCCCAGGTCACCTGAATATCCGACTGCCTAGCAAAAGTAAATAAACACAATAGGTATCTTTGGGGCAACTAGTCCCCATTATCAATAAATAATACCACACAAGGTATTAACAAAATACGTAAAGAGTTTGACTGTTTTATTTTTGTAGGTACTTCCACCATGTAGCAACATTTACCAGAACATTTTTATAGGTCAGCAGCAGACATTCAAACTTTGCTCTGATCCCTTTCTCCTCTATATCCTGCTTCAACATTATCCCATCTTCCACCACAAAAAGAAGCAAAATTTTGTCCCATGATATAGGCTGTATGTAAATCCTCCTGAGCATTTCACTATCCCAGTAACATAACTGTCCTTTTCCAGATAAAAAAAACCTAGGGAGGTGTCATGAATTGTTCCAAGTTGATACTTGTAAAAATCCACCAATGTTATTGTCCTGCCTCATTTTGTTTAGCAACTTACATTATTGAGACCCATGTGCGAGGCAGTGTGTGGATGAGAATGTTCACCTCCAAGCCAATGACTCTGCCTTAGAACTTATGCTTTGTGACTCATCACCACCTTGAAAAGGGGTTACCAGTTTAGCTCTTCATCTGAGTCCACTTTCTATGCAGGGATAAACAAATCTTCCCATCTGTGACTCAGCTTCCAAAATGAACAAGTGCTGCAAAAATGCATTAAAATCACACAGATTCGAAGTGCAACCACAACTAGCATGCAGTATGGCTTTGTTTTCAAATGTCTATGGAAAAGCTGGAGAACAGTTCATTGATCTGTACCCAAAATGTCTTCATCAGTTAATCTGCAATTCTCTCCTAATTAACTGCTCAAAGTATTACTTATAGGTAAAACCAGTACTTAAGATAAACATTGTAAAAGCAAAACTGAACGGGGAAGGTATTCAGTAATTGCTATATTACAAGTGAAACCACTGTATCACTGTATCTGGTATTATCTTACCCAAAGTCCATTCTACATCATACAGGTAATTTGCAAGACGGTTGAAACCTGAAGGGCATATCTATTCTATAAATCCATGTCTGTTTTATACCAGTATGTTGTAGTGGTTAGAATGCTGAACCGGCACTTGGGAGATCTGGATTGTAGTCCCCACTCAAACATGAAGCTCCCTGAATGACTTTGAGCAGTCATTTACTTTCAGCCTAACTTAACCTCACAGAATTGCCATGAGGATAAAATTGAGAGGACTATGTATGTCACCATGGGTACCTTTCAAGAGAAAATATGATGTCATAAAAAGTAATAATGCCATTTAATTTTCAGAGCTTCCCCAAAGTATCTTGAGAATTTTACTGTCAGAGAACTAATAATTCTGTTAGCTCTCTAGTCCTGCTCATAGAAAGATGGTTCCCAAAGTTACCTGGGTAAAGGGAATGGTTGTGGCTATTACACTCAAAGCTGAAGTTGGTTCCTAGATATTTATTCTTGGTTCCCAGTTTGTACATACACTGGGCTGGATGCACAAACTGGGTTGTATTCAATGTTAGCCTCATTTTGAGTAGACCCATTGAAATGAATGGGATTAAATTACTTATTCAGACTGGTCATACAGCTCTGTATCAAATAAAGAATGGGTAACTGGGAACCAACTTAGCCTCATCTGCCTTCCACTGTTCAGCAAATTGTACACCACCACCCTAGCCTAAAGAGATATGAAACTCTTGGGAAACTTTAACTGCACTAGTAGGTAAATATATTTTGCATACATTTTCCAAATGTCAAGCCTCCCTGAAATTAGAGGTGTCAGTCAGTTCAAGAACAGTTAATTAGCTAATCAAAAAGCAAAACAGTTAATGAACGGTTAAGATATTATTGCATCTCATCACAATTAAGGCTGAATCCTTAACCCCCACTTACTTGTAAGCTCCACCTGATGGGACTTTTTCTGATTAAAGGTGCAATCCTATGCACATTTAGACAGAAAAAAAGTCCTACAACTCCAGCTAGCTACACCTGGTTGGGGCATGCTGGGAGTTATAGGACTTTTTTCTGTCTAAACATACATAGATTGCACTCTAAATTTGCATAGGATCAGGCTGCACAACAATTTCATTCAAATTAAATGCAATCTCTAGAGTCTAGATTGCAACCAAGGCCCATGATGTTTATTTTCTGTAGTGTCTCTGACAATTTTAGGTGCTTTATAAAAAATAATGAGCAGAATTTTTTTTCTTAACTGAATACTGGTTGATTAGTTGACAAAGTCACACAAATGCATTACCCAAATCAAAGGATATATGACAATTCTATCATCCCAAAAGCACGTTTCTGAACCTAGCTCATGCAGCCAACCCATCTAGTCCCACTGTTCTAGATTCTGAAACAATACCACCAGTAAAGACGTCCAGGCTCTTAGTACCGATTAACTAGTACCAATGGAAACACTGATTATACTTTCAACAGTAACTACAGCATCAGCATCAAAGTTACTTTGAGAATTGAGTTTCAATTTACAGAAATAGTTATTAATCATTGTTATTATCTCTTTAGTGCATGGACAAAAAACACAGGGGTCTTGTATCTTCATCAATCTAACAAATCTCTAATACATGGGAGTTTTATATTAATATACATTTATTAATCTTTGCAACGGCAGAGAGAGAGAAAAATACCCAAGTTAAGGTCGGGACACCTAGCAGAAAACCTGCACGTCATAGGCTGGTTACATACATGAAAGTCTGGGAAGGATCTGGGAATGCGCTGCTCAGTGGTACTTCTGGGTTCGTTCCTTACTTCTATTCTAGTCAGAAGAAAGCCCCATAGTTCAATGAAACTTACTTCTGGGAAAGTGTGTATAAAATTTCAGCCATAATCCTGGATTTTAAGGTTCATGTTGTCACGCTGAATATTAGTCATATGTTTTTCCTGCCAAAAGATCTAAATCGATATATCTCACTGCTTTACACCAGATCTACACCAAGCACGATACAGCACTATGAAAGCGGTATGAAAGCGGTATATGGTATGTGTCAATGGGCCCCAACAGTTGTCAGTGCACTTCAATACCGCTATAAAACAGTAGTGCAGCTCCTGCTTTTTATATACCGCTTTCATAGTACAATATCCTGCTTGGTGCAGATCTGGCCCAGCTCAAGAGCCGACCAAGCCTCAAGCAATATAAATCGTTCTAGCTGAGTTACCCACCACCACTTTCGCTGCCTTTCTTTTCCTCTGCACTGATCATCTCATGAAATCTAACCCCATTACAGTTGACACACGCAGCAACACCTGCTTCAATTATACGCTCGCTTTAGCCGCGATCAAAAGCACTTCCCAAGATCACTCGAGACCGAGCGATCGCGCCGATTTCTCCTTCCAAGAACACACGTGGACTCAACCCGACGAGCGTTCAGAAGGCCATGCCGCCCCCCGCCCCCCAAAACCCTGCCGGACTTTGAAAGGCAACTGGAGCCGTGCGTGCGAAACACCGGCTTTTCAAAGACCTCCTTCAAAAGACTTTTCTTTTCCTTACCTGCATGGTGGAAAGAAATCGGTGCTTCTCCCTCCCGTCGTGCAACAAGATAAGGAGACGATCCCTCCTTTCTAGCAACTAAACCCGATCCTGCAGCCGTCGCCCGTTAGAGGGATGAACCCCTCGGCATGCTTCATGTAGGTGTGCTCCCCTCTGCCTCCACCTTGGATGTAATCGCAGCAGCTCGAGAAGACGGCACTTCCGCATGAGGTTGCCTGGCTGCGCTGCGACTCCTTCCTTCCTGACGAGGGGAAGCCGCCTGTCGCTGTTACCCAGGGATGGAGAGAGCGAGAACTGCCCGTCTCCTCAAACTTGTTAGGGAGCAATCCTATGCATGCTTAGACGGGGGGGGGGGGGAATCCTACAACTCCCAGCATGCCCCAGCCAGCAAGGGAGTTGGAGAAGTTTTTCCTCTCTAAACACGCATAGGATTACGCCCTTACCAGGGCAGGACAATAAAGTTGAGAAGTAGAAGGACAAACCAGGCCACTTCTAGTTGCTGATGGTGGTGGGGGGGGGGGGGGGCGCACGCGGGGTTCTATTGCTCTTGACCCTGACCGACTGAGCCAGGGCAGGTTTTTTCCCCAGATGTTGATACTGATAATAATAAATTCTTAATATTTATATTTAAATATTTAAAAATCACGCCCATTCCAATCCCTGATAATTCAATGAGCAAAATTTCAGAAGTTGACATTAATTTGGGGACTAATGTGTGCCATTCACTGTTTGAACCTGTGGCACCTGCAGCTCCCATGGGGGCCCTGTGGATGTTTGCCAGCACTGCCACAGGCTGAGCCTGGCATGGCTTCATCTGAGTCACCAAAAGAGGGCAGCAATTTGCACATTTGTGTATGCAAATTTATAGGTGCAAATTTGGAAATAATTACTATAATTTAAATAGAAATACAATTAGGCAGGATCTACGCTACGGCTTCATAGCAGCATTGAAGTGCACTGACAACTGTTAGAGCCCATGACACATTTACACCAAGCAGGATATAACACTATGAAAGTGGTATGAAGCAGTATATGGAATGTGTCATGGGCCCCAACTTCAATACTACTATAAAGCAGTAGTGTTGTTCCTGCCTCGACATACCACTTTCATACTGCTATGTCCTGCTTGGTGTAGATCTGGCCTTAATCTCCCTGCAGTGGGGATGACTGTGACCTCTCAGCCTGTTCAGGCTGCTTGATGGGTAAGACCCCTCCCCCCTTCAAACCTTAATATGCTGCTTTATCTTTAAAATGGACTTGGGCTGGGCAGCCCTTCAAATGGAGGATCCCTTCAAATAGAAAACTGTCCTCTGGAAGTAGAACCAATGGCCACCCTGTCTGGGTTCAGCAAATAAAAACTTTTCATTGCCTGCCATTTGTTAGGGGCTAGCTCACATAGCACCATAAGAACATAGGAAGAGCCCTGCTGGATCAGACCAGAGACTTATCTAATCCAACATTCTTGTGGAATATAGCAATGAATGAAAAATTAACACAGAAACTTAGAGTTTATACAGGAAAAAAGAAGAGGGATACATTTAGAAGAGAATGGTTTGCATATATGGATTATATGGAAAAAGAGCCAAATAAGAACAATATTGCGGAAGCATATAAAAAGTTATGGGACTCCTGAAAAGAAAGAAGAGACAGAGAAGAATTTGGAAGAAAAGAAGAAGAGAACAGAGGCAAATTAACCAATAAAAGAGAGGAAGAGGGAGGGGGAAGGGGGGTAATTAATAGTAATGATGTTAAAATGGTGCATGAATCATGTAAGATATGTAAAAATGCAATAAAGATGTATTTACAAAAAAAAAATCTAATCCAACATTCTGTTTACACAGTGGCCAACCAGAGGTCCATGGAAGGCCACAAGCAGGATATGAGTGCAACAATATCCTCCTGCCCATGTTCCCCAGCAACTGGCATATGGAAGCATGTGTAGTGCTTTACAGAGTGACATCAGCAAAAAAAAAAAAAAAAAAGTACCTGTCCCAGGGTGGTTGCAATCTAAATATAGAAAGGAAAGGGAAAACAACAGTAGAAATTAAGAAGAAAGGGTAGGAAGGTTCATCAGTTGAACATCACTTCATCCTCAACTCAAGCGGAAAAGAAACTGCTTCATGGTAGGTTCTCTTGTTTTAGCTTCTAGGCATAAAGGAATGTCAAGGGAGAAGTCTGAAAGCAGACCTTTGGTCAGCTCCCATCCCTCCTTTTTTTTAAAGCACACAATTGCAGCTGCTTAAAAAGCTGGCACTGCAACAGCCTGTACAAAACTCAGCAAATGATGGGCAATACTGGATAGCCAGGCTTTCATACAACCAGCTCAACCTCTAACAGAACAGATATTTATATTTAAAAAACCCTACAGGTGTTACAGGCTCAAATTGTCCTGAAAAATGAGCTTTACTGTTCCTCATGGTCTTGTTAGTTTAATAAAATTGAGTCGGGTAGAGGAGATATTAGAGAGATCTATACAATGATGATTGAAGAAAGTGGATAGGGTTATTTCCCCCTCCCCACCACTTTGATAATATTAGAATTTGGGGTTGTCCTATGAGATTGATCTATAATATTATGAATGGAATGAAAAATGAAATTTGGCTGTGAGGCTGAAAGAGGTTCTGCACCCCTGATTTAGAATGTAAGCTTCTCAGGGCAGGCATCTTTCGTTTTGGAAAAGCACCATACATATCAACAGTGCTGTGCCAATCATAACACTTCACACAGAACACAATTAGTTAATAGAATTCATTGTCACAAGACTAACCACTAGTGATGGTCACTATCTTAGATAGTTTTCCCGCAACAGGTTTTATTCATGAAGGAAAGGTTGTTTACATAAACAGCAGAAGGGCATTATTGTCAGGTGATGGTATAATATTACATTGGAGGATATGAAAATGGAATGAGCACCCAGTGATATAGCTAGTGGTCTTAAGTCCTGTAATAATGTTGCCTGAATAAATGTGGGGCAAAATGTGGGAGTGCTGGTGTTTGTTGGAGGGCCTAGTCCTTAGTGTTATGTCTGTCAGATGGTTTGTTCTTGTGGATAAGGAGACTCATATATAAAGGAACAGGAAATATCAAATCATAAGTGACCATAATACATGAAACTGTAGAACTGCCTTCCCTAACCTGGTATCCTCTAGATGTGTTGCACTACAATTCCCAGCATCCTCCAGTGAGCATAGCTGTCTGAGGAATGCTGGGAGTTGTAGTCCAACACATCTGGAGGACATCAGGTTGGAGAAGACCTTTATAGAGTCTTAATTTCTGCACCATATATGCAGGAAAGGTGGGAGCCTTAACTGTTACATTTTCCATGATTTTTGGTGCATGAGTGAATTTATAAGAGCCTTCTTTTAAACTGAAGATTTTTTAAAAATTCTAGAATCCTGAATGTGAGTTCTTCTCCAAGTAACTAGGAGAAATGTAGCTGTATTGCAGAGCTTAGCTGAAGACAGACAATAGATCATGTGGTGTGCTCTGGATGGTAGCTGGAAGTGTAGAGGTATGTGTAGAAGTCAGCAGGTTTCCATAATAAGTTGTGTGTTTTATATGACAGTATCACAGTTGCACTGCGATGTCTAGAAAATGAGCTTGTTTGTAACGGTAATGTTAATGGTGTGGTTGGGTCTTGGATTGAATTGTCTTACAGCACCATCTAATGTGCTTTTGGTAACACTGCAAGTATTAGTGTGTACTGTTTTATGAAATACACATTGTGGCTTCGACTTCCGTTGGTTCGTTTTGCCAAAGGCTGTTTCTGGATGATGTCTTTCATTACTAATCCCTCCTTAACAGAATTACTGGGTGTTTGCAGACTGAGGCTTTTCTCATGCAATCACCCGGTGTCACTCAGAGAATTTTACGAGAGAGGGGTCAACTTCCATTTGTAACCCTCCTGGGTTTTCCTACCATGGGAGCTTCCAGACCAGATGCAGAAACCCCAGTCCATGGGCCTAACCTTTGTGCCTGGCTCAGCCTGTGGAGCCCCTTGAAAGAATTTGGGTTGCTATGTCTAATCAGAGTTTCGGGATTTCCCTGTGTGTTGTTTCTCCTTCCAAGTACTGTCCACACCCAGTACATAGCCACACCCACTGACATCATCACCACCTGCCCATTTCAGCCTTTCTCCATGATTGAAGAGGCCTCAGTACAGAGGAAGGGACTTAGAGGGTGCTGGGAGGAGATGCTCCTCCCAGTGCAGGCCAAGTTCTTGGCTTTGTGCAATGCCTAGCATGTCTGTGGGGGTTTTGCATGAAGTGGTTCAGCCAGTGCTGGAAAGACCAGACACTATTCTTGGGGCTGGCTAAGCCCCTGGTTTCATGTAATGCGCAATGTCTCCCACGGGTGCAGCAAGTGAAACAACCTGACTGATGCCAGCTGAGTACCCCACTGCCTGCATTCTTGCTGTTATCTCTGAACTCAGATGAGAGATCACAGTGGGGATTCCCCTGCATCCTGCTCCTCGCACCCTATGGAACTTGGCCAGCCAGGGTCTCGGCCAGCCCCAGAGAAAGAGGACAGTTTTCTCAGTGCCAACTGAGTCACGGTGCGTGTCCACATCCACTGATGTCATCTGACCTGTGAGGAGCATTAAGGAGGAAAAGCCAGAAAAGCTGCACAGGCTGCTTCCAGACAAGGGCCCCTTCTACAAGAGTTCGCTTTGATGCCCGGTTCCCCGATTGCGCATTTCCTGATAAGCCCATTTAAGCCTAATACCTATAAGGAGAGGTGTTGAAGCACATTACAGGCTGCATGAAACAAGCTTTAAAGTTGTTTACATGCTGAGAATCGCACGCAAATGTTGCTGAAAGTAATGCGCTTTGTCCGGAAAAACTGCCCAAACAGGTTCTCTCCCTTTATTCTCCCCGCCCACCAGAATCTCCTGCCTTTGGTTACTTGGGTTACCTGCTGGTAATGACCTGGTTAACTTGTTTGGCTGACTCTCTCTCCTCCCCCTTCGCCCAATTCCCATTTCAGGTGAACTGCTCAGGAGTAAATGGGAATATGCCTCGCACACACACACGCCAAAACAGACAGGGGGATGCTGTTTCGTTCCTTCCCCCTCCTCTTCCCACGCACACACACGCACACACACACACACGCACACACACACACACACACACATCTCATGTCAGGAACCCAACAAGAAGCGAGGGGACAATATGTCTAAGCTGATCGCTAATTATGTGCACATGCGCACATCCTTCCTACCCCCTTTGCTTCTTGTGAAACCATCTCCATCTGGCTCTGGGTCTCCATGTAAAAAATATTCCATCAGGGTACTTCAAAGACTCAACACAGGGCTTCCTGTAGTTCAAAGCATTCTGCTGCTTGTGCCAGCCAAGGCCCCAATATTCCATCCCCCTCCCCTTACTTGGCACTCTTTCTTGTGATAAAATAATAGCCATCAAGTTTTGAACCACAGGGAATTTTAAAAGACTGCACTGAAAGCATCGAGAGGAGTATACTCTTCATATTGGGAAAGCTCCCAGAAAATTAGAGCGTCAACAAGAACCTTCATTTGGCAGGGGACTTACTTTGCAGAGTACTTAGCATTATGATTAATTCAGCCCTGTAATTGTCTGTGCATAATAGTGCACTCGTATTTGGATGCTAATGCTTTTAAAGGACCAGTTCCAAAAGCAAACAGAGTTGGTTTGGATCTCTTTGATTTCAATATGCTTTAGATAACATTGCCGAGGAAGAGATGAGAACAAAAAAGAAGAGTAGGAACTTGTTCCATCAGGCTTTCAAGGGAGGGAAGATTGCCATATTAACTTTTTGTACATGGAAACCCAAACTTGTGTTCTCAAGTAACATGAGGATGGCTGGCCAGGTGTATGTTAGGAAGCTGATGCATATACCAGCCTCTCATAGTGTGTGTTGTAGCTAAAATATATAAGGGAGCCATTATGTTTTTTCATGCCTGCCTTTTGGAGCACAAGTATGAGACTAGTGTGAGAACTGGCCCTTAGTGCACCAAGCAAACCTGTAGGATATGGGGAGTTGGCTTTGCATTCTAGGAAAGACCATGACATTGGCAGAAGAACAATGCAGTGGGAGGGAAACCTGTATTTGCAGTAAGTGTATGTGAAGGGCGTCATTTACAATTTCTACAACAAAATCTGCTAGGCTGCATTCTGTGAATATCACTGATTATGGACTGGTAGTACCTGTTTGTTGGGGTCATAGGGAACTCTAGTGGGACAACAGGGCTGGAAAAGTTTCAGGTAACTATGGTTCTAAAATATGAAACAAACTGGTGCGAACCAGCTTAAATATTTATCATTCTGTACAGAGATGGCTCTTAGAAAATTTTCCAACCCTCTGTTGAAATATAGCAATCCTCAGGGCAGCCAGAATATTGTAATGAATTTAGAAATTAATAGTGTGCCTGAAGGCACACAAAAAAACTGGATTTAAATTTAACAATTTGTTAAACAACGGGTTGCATAACTTTAACAATATGTTAGGCCTTCCTGCTGCAAAGCTTTTCTCCAGGCTTGGCAGGCCCCCTCCACAAGGATGCGCTTTTGCGCCCAGTTCCGCGATTATGCGCATTATCGCGGAGGCGCTTTTACTCCTAATCCCTCTGCACGGGAGGCGGCGAGAGGCGGCGAAGCGCATTAATTCATGTCCAAAAAGCGCTTTACAAGCAGTTAATGCGTGTAATCGCTTGTTCACACCGCGAAAATGCGCTTTAACGGCCAGAGCAAAATAAAAGTCGCTATTTAACGCGTGTTCGAAAATGCGCATTATCGGGGAGATAACGCGCCTGTACGCCCGTTTTGCACTCCGTGCTTGTGGAGGTAAATTTTTTAATGAGCCTTCAAGGCTCATTAAAGTCTCGTGTGGAGGAGGCCTTAGTTCCAAACTGCTAGAAAGGATCTTCTCTACCCGAGTCCCACTGGTGCTACATCACCCACCCTCACAGACCCGCTTCGGGCTGTAGTCTTTTTTTTTTTTTTTTTTTTGCTCTGAGAGAGTCCCTCTTCCAGTCCTTACTTTTTTCCCTCACCAGCGGACAACCACAGAAACACAGATCACAGCAGGGGCTGTTGGGAAATGTAGTTCTAAGACTCGACAGACTTATTGCAATAGGATAACCTGTGTACCAGGAAAATCCCACTCATAGGGAACCAGTTTTTCTGGGAATCAAGCACTTCTCAGCAACAAGCCTTCTTAACAATGCCTCTCTCTATTTACCATTGTGCTTCTAGATCAGTTTGGTGACTAACCGCACAGCTTCATTGATAGATTAACATTTCTAGCTAACAATATTTCAAACAGGCTCACCTCCAGGCTGCAAGCTGCTAAAAAACCAACTTATTTAGAGCAATCAGTAGGCTGTTGTTTTCAAGTATATAGTATATATGCTGTGTCAGCAACACTGAAATATGAGGATCTCTACACACCAGCAGCTGCTGTTGCATGGATGTTCCAGTAGCCAATTTAGAATTGTATCAGCTACAAAAACTGCAGCATGGGTGTCCACACCCACAATGGTTTCAGATTTGGGAACAGTCAGTGCCACTTCTATGGGTACTGACATGGTCCAACAATGTGCCAACACAGAACAGTGCTCCCTGACAGCCTCTCTTTTGCCTGAAATATAGGGCTTCTCCACTCCATCTACCCAATCATGTTTCTCATTGCCTTTTGGGTTCCTCCCCAACCCCAGCTAACCTATAGTTGATGAAGGACAGGTCACTTGACTCCCCACCCCTGTAGCCTCCTCTGATAGCCCAGATCACAGCAACCAGCCCATTGCTAAAGCAAACAACAAGGCAAAGCTAGAGAGCCCCTGCTCAATGTGAGTAGCTACTGGAGAGAGAGAGAGAGAGAGAGAGAGAGAGAGAGAGAGAGAGAGAGAGAGAGAAGAGCAGAAACCTACACTTGAGGTGACTTGGAGCTACCAGTGGCTGTCAGGCCGTGCAGTGAAGAATGCTGCCCTAGTAAGCCCAAGAGTGCTTATGCCATAGTAAATATGTTAATCTTTAAAGTGACACTGGTGCCTTTGGGCGTCATCAGACTAGTGTTTTATTGCACACTCACTACTGCCCACTTACGGATGTTCGTGCATCCTTTAGACGACAATGTCTGCCTCCTGCTCCTTCTTGCCTGTTCTCCGACGCAAAATAGACCCCTTTTAATCTGACTTTTAAAAAAGACACGGAATGTGTCGCAATCACCTGCTGTGTGCAGGAAAAGCAGTGTGATAAAAACGCCCCCTGAATAGGCCACGTGGTCTTTATTTACTTCCTCTTTCCTCTCAGGAACAAAAGCGGAGGTGAAGAAGTGACGGTAAGGAAATGCGATTCCTCCCCCCCACCCCCGTGTGATTGAGGGGAGTCATGATAGCACTCTTCAAATACTTGAAAGGTTGTCACACAGAGGAGGGCCAGGATCTCTTCTCGATCAGCCCAGAATGCAGGACAAGGAATAATGGGCTCAAGTTACAGGAAGCCAGATTCCAGCAGGACATCAGGAAAAAAAACTTACTGACTGTTAGAGCAGTACGACAATGGAACCAATGACCTAGGGAGGTGGTGGGCTCTCCCACATTACAGGCATTCAAGAGGCAGCTGGACAACCATCTGTCAGGCATGCTTTAAGGTAGATTCCTGCATTGAGCAGGGGGTTGGACTCGATGGCCTTATAGGCCCATTCCAACTCTACTATTCTATGATTCTTTGTTTGGTTATACTGCAACATTTTAAAAATTCAGACATACCCCCTTCTGCCACAATATAACAAATAATAAAAGATTAGATTTATTTTATTTATTTTCCCTTCGGATCTTGCTTTTCTAAGTGGGAAGAAATGCTTGATAATCAAACTGGGCAGCCACTTCCAGCAGCACTGGTTCAGTCTTGGCAATGGATGTTTCTGGGTATGGCTGCACATATTAAAGTGGAAAGCCAACAAATTTCATTCTTCAAAGAGTACTGTTAAAGTTAGAGGTGGGCCACTTGCATGTGGCATTGCATGTTCATCTGGGGGCTGCACATGCACAAACGCAACACCCATACACATACACACCCAATCCCCCTCCCCAATCCTGATCAAGATCACTTGGAGGAGGGTGAAGTTAATCCCCTGCGATCTTGATTGAGTTTGCTGAGATGAGGGGTGAGGGGTGAGGTTGAAAGCCTAATGGTTGCTGGGTGGGGAGAGGAATATTTAGCTAGGGATGTCTGGCACCAGGAAATCTAGTCCTTAGGGACTTGCCAGAGTTCGGCATGCCTAGTTGAACTTGCACTTGCAAACCGAGCCCTGGGTTTTCCCCAAACTCCAGGGACTTTTTACAGGTTGTGTGTGTTGACCATAATTTGTGTAAATAGAAATTTGTGCAAAGTACAGTCGCAATTTGAATAATTTGGGCTAATTACTTGTGTTATTTGCTGATATGTAGGAGATGCGATGCCCGTGGTACAGCTCCCAAAAGCAAAACAAATGATCACTAGTGGCACATCCAGTTTATAATTTTTTATAGATTTGTTTTTTAAAAACTACCAAATTTAAAATTTTATAACTTTAATTTTTTAAAAACATATACATACATAAACAGATTTTAAAATGTTCTTAAAGTTAGTTCTAGTCCAACTGCTGCAAAGGCTTCCCTTAGATGACATCTTGCTGTCTGATAAATAACAAGGGCACCTCAGGCGAGTTGCCCAAACCACAAAGCAGTTAAGTAGGAGTATTTGTGTCAAGCTGATTTCAATGTCTCTGACAATAGTTTTCATAACATCCTATCCTGAGCTACACATACCTCTATTTCCCCAAATTCCACCACTCCCTATATACCCCATGTGCTTCTGGGTTGTCAACTGGTGGGGAAAGGAAGCTGTTAATCTTCCTGGGAGCCAGAAAGGCTTCTGGAATTTCTTATTTCTGATCCACCTTAATTTCTCCAGCTAATAAATAAGGGTGTAGTGTGTCTTGCCCCAGGTCTAGGTTTGTTGTAGTTTTGGCAGGGAGGTGTTAGCTTCTCCAGACCTAGTGCCAACAGATGCCATGTTTAACTGGGGTGGCCTGATTGTGACTTTTTTAGAGCATTCAGTTTTGTTGTAGGTATTTTTGAAAGTCTAGCTGGTAGTTTAACTACATCATCCTTTAGTAAAAAATGAATAAACCCAGCTCTGTGGGAGCTCCTTGACCAAGTAAGTCCCATTGAATTCAATGGGCCTGTTCAGATGACACACTAAGGCATGGTTAGGTAGCTAGCCCTTTTGCAGCAAATGGTTAGTGAGTGTGTTTAAGTCATCGTTACGTAGCCACCATGGTAGGACTGATTCACATGACATGCTAAGTCATGGTTCACACGACACGCTAAGCCATAATGTTTATCTCAAAATGCTTAACCACCATGGTTTATCATGTCGTCTGAACAGGGTCAGTGAAATTTACACACAGGTAAGTGTGTATAGAATTGTTGCAGCCTTAGGGTTGTAACCATTTCCCCCTTGACTGGATTAATTTTATTTATTTATTTACTTACTGTAGTTTTAAACTGCCCAATAATCAAAATTCTCTGGGTTGTGTACAGTGCATTAAAACATACATACATACTCCGCGAGTAGGATTACACTGGATCAATTTCAGTTTGTGAGTACTGAGGACGTGGACAAGCTGCTTGGACGAGTGAGGAGGACGATTTGCCCTCTCGATCCCTGTCCTTCTTGGGCCCCCTCTAGATGGATTCTGTTTGACGCCTGTTCCTCCGATTATGTGCATCTTCTCGGAAGCGCTTTATCATAAATGCTTGTATGCAGGAGGTAATTGAGCACTCAACAGGTGACCTTACCGGTTGTTTCAAATGGGCTTTACCAGTAGTTAATGCGGAGAATCACTTGTTCACATAGTCAAAATGCGCTTTAACGGCAGGAGCAAAATAAAACTTGCTATTTAACACACATTCGATAATGCGCATAATCGGATGTTTAAAGCGCCTCTACGCCCGATTTACGCTCCGTTCTTGTAGAGGTAAATTTTTTAATGTGCCTTGAAAGAGCTTTAAATGCCTCTTGTAGAGGCAGCCTTGGCTGGTCGTCCAGGGAGGAGATGCAGTTAGAACACAATTACAATATATTTTTAATGCATCTCTCAGGGAGGGCAGTTTTCCATCATGCTTAAAAGAAGCAGTGGTATGTCCGCTTCTAAAAAAGCCCTCCCTGGACCCCCTGGACCTTAATAACTATAGACCAGTATCAAATCTTCCATTTTGGAGCAAGGTGATCGAGAGGACAGTTGCCTTCCAACTCCAAGCAGTTCTGGATGACACTGATTTACTTGACCCATTTCAAACTGGCTTCAGAGCAGGATACGGAGTTGACACTGCTATAGCCATCTTAGTGGATGATCTACGCTTGAGTATTGACAAGGGGATTGTGTCCCTGCTGGTACTTCTGGACCTCTCAGCGGCTTTCATTACCATTGACCATGGTATCCTTCTGGAACGCCTGAGGGGATTGGGAATCGGGGTCACTGTGCTTCAGTGATTCCGGTCCTACCTCTCGGGCAGGTTCCAAATGGTGATGCTTGGGGATAGCTGCTTCGCCAAGAAGGTGCTGCTGTGTGGCGTACCACAAGGTGCCATCCTTTCCCCAATGCTGTTTAACATTTATATGAAACCTCTGGGAGAGATCATCCGGAGGTATGGGGCGATGTGCTATCAGTATGCTGATGACACCCAAATATATTTCTCTATGCCTTCGATAACAGTGTCAGCTAAGGGTAGCGTGTCTCCTCTGAATGAATGCTTGGAGACGGTAATGGACAGGATGAGGAAAAACAAACTGAAGCTGAATCCAGACAAGATGGAGGCGCTCGCTGTCAAAGGCCACAACCTGGGTTTGGAGGTGAGTCAACCAGTTCTGGATGGGGTTACACTCCCCCTGAAAGACTGTGTTCGCAGCTTGGGGGTGCTCCTGGATCCGTCGTTCAAAATGACAGCCCAGATAGATGCGACGGCCAGGAGTACCTACTATCAGCTTCGGCTGATACGCCAGCTGCGCCCCTTCCTAGAGTTGGAAGACCTAAAGACGGTAGTGCACCTGCTGGTAACTTCGAGGCTCGACTTCTGCAATGCACTGTACATAGGGCTACCTTTGTGCCTAGTCCGGAAACTTCAACTAGTTCAAAATATGGCAGCCAGTTGGTCACTGGTACACCTAGGGGTGACCATATTACACCAATTTTAAAATCTCTTCACTGGCTACCAATTACTTTCCGGGCGAAGTACAAAGTGTTGGTTATTACCTTTAAAGCCCTACATGGTTTGGGTCCAGGTTACCTGCAGGATCACCTTCTCCCGTATAATCCGCCCCGCACGCTCAGGTCCTCTGGGAAGAACCTACTTCAGTCAGCGAAAACTAGATTGCCAGGTATTACCCAATGGACCTTCTCTTCTGCTGCTCCCAGACTGTGGAATGGCATGCCAGAGGAGACTCATCAACTTAACAGTCTTTTAGAATTTAAGAAAGCTTTAAAGACTAATCTTGTCCGGCAGGCATATCCAATGGAATTTTAGAATATTTTCAAGATGTTTTATTGCTATTTTAATAATATGTACCATGTTTTTAATCAGTTGTATTTTATCATATTTTATGTTTACTGTTGTTCCCTGCCTCGATCCAAATGGAGAGGTGGATAAGAAATAAATTTGTTATTATTATTATTATTATTATTATTATTTAAAAAAACCATTGCAGAATAAAACCAAGATAAAACTAGCAAAAAGAATAAAACCATTACAACATCATAAAACCAAACTAGAATCAGAACCAGAACGGAGTACTGAAAGCAATGAAATCAGTTCTTAAAATGCCTGGGAGAATAAAAACATCTTCCCTTGGCATAAGAAAGACCATAATGAAGGCACCAGGTGAACCTCTCTGGGGAGAACATTCTACAAATGAATGTCACCTCTGAAATATCTGGAAAGAGCAATCCTATGGCACCTAGACAGCATCTGGAGTACTATAGGGTATTTGGATTCCTGGATCTTATGTCAGATACAGCACTCCGACCTCAGACTCAGGAGTCCAAGCTCCTGCCCCCTCCCCCTCACAGCCGCTGTGGAGAGAACCACTGCAGCAACTTCAGAGAGGATGGGAATGGGGCGTGTCTGTAGGCAGGGCAGGGCAATTTACAAAGAATCCTTCAGTCTCCCTGCCTTCTTTCCCTTCTACTCCTCAGAGCCCCAGTTAGAAGGGCAAAAAAGCCCATCTAGCAAAATGCAGAGTGGGAAGACTGCAGAGGTGAAGAAAGCCTCCATGTTCCTCTCACTCTATATAGGATGCTGGTCTACCTCAGAATTCAAAGGCTGATGGGCATTTTAATAGGATTGTACCCTTAAACACTGAATAGCAGGCAGAAAGTTAAACAGTTGAAATTTTCCCCATCACTTTGTCCTCTGTACACTTTGGCTTCTGTTAGCCAGCAGGGAACTAACAAACACTGTGAGGCTGTGCCCCCTGCCTCCCAGGACATCATGTCAAGGGGAAGACCAGCCTAACCCCATCCATCTATCAGAGTAGGAGCAGCTGAAGGGGGCTGGCTTCCCTCCTTTCTTCCAGAAGAACACTTATACCACAAGATGTAGTAACTGCCACCAATTTTGATGGTTTTAAAAGGGGGTTGGATAAATTCCTGGAGAAGACTATCAATGGCTACTAGCCCTGATGGTTATGTGCTACCTCCAGTATCCGAGGCAGTAAGCCTGTGTGCACCAGTTGCTGGGAAACATGGGTGGGAGGGTGCTGTTGTACCATGTCCTTTTTGTTGGTTCCTGGTCGACAGCTTGTTGGCCACCATGTGCACAGAGTGCTGGACTAGATGGACCCTTGGTCTGATCCAGCATGGCACTTCTTCTGTTCTTAAGAACTAAGATCTAGTGCCTGAATTTGCTTTTTGCTTCTTTCCTTCCAACCCAGTTTCATTTTGTGTTGTGTCTTTTCAATTGTTCATTCTGAGGGCATGCACTCCCTTATTTATTATTGGTCTTGTAAGCCGCTCTAGGAGCCTGTTTTAGCTGAAGAGTGGAGTGAAAATGCAAATGCTAATACGAATGATCACAATATACTTCTTGCTTGTTTATTCAAGCATCTTCATGCTAGAAAGAAAAAACCCTGAATTAAATTTCTCCAATTACACATCTCTGTTAGAGGCACAGGCACCACAGCCTCAAAATTGGCACTTGGCCATTTTCTCCTTAGGCAAAGGCAGGGTATTTCCCCCCACTCCCCGCCATAGGGGAAGTCTGTCAGAGTCCTCGTGTTGGTGGTGGATGGGGCTGAAACCAGCAGTGGCCAGGGATGCAATCAAATGTGAGTGGCAGCATCCCTTCTCTCTCCCCCTTTTTCCATGCCCAGCAAGGTGCTGGAGAAGGAACAGATCGCTTTTGCTAGAGCTCTGAACACGCTCGCCCAGAGCTTTTGAAATGAGGCTGGAGGTTGCCCACCCCTCTTCTAAAGGCTCCTACTCTACTCTATTCAAGGAGCTGTTGCTATGGCAACCTATGTTTACATTCCCCCACCCCTCCCTCTCGTTTAAGGCTGCGATGTGAAATGCAGAAAGAAGTATGTTCCGTTTTAGACTGAATGGGGCTTCCTTCTCCATTGAGAAATTTAGGATCAGCTTGTTTCCGAAGAAGTTTAGTCCCATTGTTTGCAAAGGAATGTATTCCTAGACGTGCACGTTCAGGATTGATTGCTGAGCGAAGGTGGGAGAGACCCGGTCCGACGCATGCGCACTGCCTCCACGGCGAGACACGTCCCTCAGGAATGTAAACCCGCCCCTCGACCCCGTCCTACGTGGGGTCACGAGCTGGCGGTGAGGAGGAGGTGGAGCGAGCGCGCGAGCGCCTTGTGGCTGGTGGGGTTTCTTTTTTGTTATTTTTGTTTTTTAATTCTCTCTCTCTCGGATGGGGGCCGCCTTGTGCACGCGTGGAGTCGCGTGAACTTCTCCGGTTCGCTCCGTTCTCGTTATGAGGCGCAGCGAGCGGAGAGGTCACGGCAAGGCAGCGCTGGAGGAGGACCCGCTGCCGCCGCCCATCAGCACTTCTCTGCCTGTGGTCGGAGGGTCGCCGGGGCATCGCAGAGACCCACCGCCGATAGCCTCAGCAGCGATAGGAGACGCCGCTGCCGTCCCTCACGGGGACCGGCGCAGCACCGAGTCCGAGGTGTACGACGACGGGACCAACACCTTCTTCTGGTGAGGAGGACGGAGGGCCCTTTCTCCCCATGTCTCTTTTCTCCTTCCCGATTCTTTCCTTACAGAATGGACGAGCTGAGTCCTGGGAATCGAAGCAACCAGTGAAATTATTATTTATTTATTATTATTAACAATGCTGCTTGTAGAGCGCCTGCACTAAAGTGGACGCTGTGCATAAAAGAAAGACGCTGCGATGCATTCTGAGTCTCAGGGAAAGATTTGCAAGGGAAATGCAGAGCAGAAATGTATAGGTGGGGGATTAGTCTGAAAATGCCAGAATCAGAGGCATGTTTTTTAGCAGGCATTTGAATCTAGTGAGGGCCGGGCTGATCTTTCCTTGCTGGCTTTTGTGTTTTTCCCCCTGGAAGGGATGGAGCTTCCCGGGATGTGTGCTGAAGCCCATTTCTGAACGACTGCTGCCCGTTCTCACTTGCTGAATTCACCCTCTAGCTAGCGCTGCCTTGGGCTCCATTCCCCAGTTCTAAACTCTCAGGGATGCAATTAAGATTACAGTTCATGAACAGTTGTTGGAGAGTAAATACCGCTGATTTGTGAGATTTACTTATGAGTAAACCTAGTTTGGATTGCTCTGTAGTTAATACGCTCAAGACACACACGGTTTTCCTTACCAATCCCCCCTGCCCCAATTAAGAGTATGCTTTTAGTGTATTTCCTAATCTGATATGCTATGATTATCAGTGGAACTCATGAACCGAAAAAGTGGATATTTGAGCATATAGTAAAACCTTTGAAAATTACTCCATGGCAGCAAAAAGTGACTTAAACTGCACCCTAAAGCACACGAGAAAGTATATTCATTTGAGTTCAGTTAGGCTTAATTTCTGAGTAAACACTCCACTTAAATTCCTAGGCAACAGCCTAATAGAAGTGGTTGAATGGCAAAGCTACAACCTTTCATCCGTCTGTCCCCCACTGCCCCCAAAGCAGATTGAGGGGAATACTTTCCTGGGCTGTTTGTAGAGAAGGGTGAGAGCACTCACCAAGTATCCTCGCGTAATGGTTTCTGTTAGTACTTCAGATTTTCTTCTACTGCTCTGGCTTCTACTCAGTTTCTACTAATCTTCTGGATTAATGATCTGTTTTGTGGGATTTGGGGGGAAGGAAATGGAATGGAATTCTACTGTATACCAGCAGCCTGAGGAAGAGATGGAGCAGAATATTTGTAAATACACACCAATAGGTGATTTTTCATCAGTGATGTGGGGTGGAAAACTTTCCAGTGATTTATTTTTCCACACAAACTGTCCCTTTCATAAATTCATTAGCAATATTACAATATTAGACAAACTTGCCAGTTTCAAAGTTGTAATCAATGTTTTTCAGATAATTAGCCCTAGCAAGTATTTGAGAAAATAGTATACATCATAGAAAAACATACATGTCTCAGTGTGAAATGGAACTAATAAGCAGTAACAGCAAAACTGAAGGTGTCCAAGCAACTTCAGTGGAACAAAATTAAATTAATTTTGAAATAAATGAGTGTTGTCAACATATCATGCATATCTTTAGGTTGCTAAAATGTCTGAGTGTGTAAGCAGTTTCCATTACTTTTGTTTTTTCTTCAATCTAAACGGAAGTACATGCTGTTGTCTTTATATTTTTACACGTATTCAAATAAAAATTCTACATGTAATACTTACATTGGGAGAGCAATCTAGACATAGCCAGGGGGAGGTATCATAGGATACTTTGGATTCTTGGCTCTAAAGTTGGAGACAACCCTCTGACCTCGAACCCAGGAGTCCGAGCACCCCTCCCCATTCCCTGATGCCTCAGCTAGATAGGTGAAAATGCCCGTCTTGCTAAAATCCAGTGCAGGAGGAGGGCAGAGATGAAGTTCGCCTCCAATGCTTCTCCGGTTTTGCATTGGATGGCTGTAAACCTCCCGAGTTCAGAGGCTTACGGCCTTCCCCATAGGATTGTGCCCTAAGTGGTTTAATTTCCCCCCTCAAATATTTCAGGACAAATACTTGTGATATTGGGACAACATGGGGTAGTTTTAAAAACTTTCCTTTTTTTAGTACAAGTAAAGTAAACATGCTAAGTTAGTTGTCTCTTTAGTGCATTAAATAATTTTCTGATGCAAATTACTCCACTCATCTTACCCTAATTTGGATAGGGAATTTTTCTAGTTCAACGTTTTCCGGAAAACTCACATCACTACTTTTCATTGAAAGAAAAAAGGATTAACATTTTCATAACACTTCCAAATTTGTTCAAGTAGACTTGCACTTGTGCAACATCTTTTCTATTTTATTCTTGGCTTTTTTTTCTATAAGTTTAGCACGACTATGCTAGAAAAACCATAATGGGTTGTCCTGAGATGCACTTGAAAACGAAACCATCCTGTTTACTGCTGAGTTAGCATAAATGTAAATAGAACAGTATCAAAAGAGAGGCAAAGATGGTACTTAACAAATAACTTCTTGGAGCTGGGAAATATATACACAAGAACAAAAATATATAGTAGAATACCCACTGAGTGAAGTATTATTGTACTTTAAATAATGGTGTTGTCATTTTCTCTCTTACAGCACTTATATATTTTAGGTGATCTAAAAAATCCGTATTACCCACAGTTCTATTTTCTTTCAGTTGTGACTAAATTTGTTCTTAGACGCATAATGTTATATCTGGAAAAGAAATTATTCTGTTACTCCAACAATGGGCAAAACAAATATATATATATATATATATATATATATATATATATTTATTTACACAAAATCTGGGAGTACAGATTATTTTTTTTAGTAAACGATAAGCATCACCTCAGTGGGTTGGATGCAAAATTTGCCTCATTTGGACAGAAGGGCTCCTTCCATCCATGGAAGACTTCTGATCCAGCAGAGCATTTTCACTGGTGGAACAGGATAATAGATATTTTTGTCAATCGCCCCCTGCATCCTTTAACCCCCTACCCCCCAAAATTTACTCTGGAAGGTTGGGGAACTCTCTGGAACAACATAGGAGCTGGTAATGGGGGCTGCAAAAGGAAAGATTGTTTGGCAAACTTTCTGCCATCCAGTGTGTGCCATATAAAACTCTGCTCAGGGAGTGATTCTGCTGGTAGGAGGAAACACTGGATCCAACCCAGACTCATAGTTTTTAAATGGGAGAGGGGAAAATTCATGCAAACTTTGAAAAACTCTCACAAATGCTTTATCTACTTCCACTGTATATTAAGTTAGCATGGCTTCCAGTTGTCTTCCTCATTGTGCTACGTACATCTATTATAGAAAAGTGAATAAATGGTTAGTTTTAGAGAACTGTACAAAATTTACAATTTCAAAGACTGCTGATAGCTTACTTTTTCTGCTTCTGCAAAAGACTTGGTAAAATCCTGGACTGAAATCCTGGACTGAGGTGAATCTATCCTGCCTTGACTTGAGCCTGGCTATGACCCCTCTGGTCTTGCCTGTTATGGAAATAGGTATGTGTTGAGCTTGACAGATCCACTGACATTTAGTGACACTTTTGCAAGCTTAGAGCCTGCTACTAGGAGAAGATGTGGAGTTTGTTGCATTTCAACATATTATCTAGGTACATAGAGCTGTAGTATCCTAAGTTCAGCTAGTTAGGAAACACCATCTTTCATCCATGCCCAGGGAAGTGTCACAGAGAACACATTGGGAACAGTCTGTGTGTTGGCAGAAATAGTGACCAAGTAATAGGATCGTGCTGACATTTTGGCATAGTGCCACCTAAATGGAGAACTGGTAAAATCACTTGATGGATTCTTTAATGCGAATTGGTTTAAAGCTAATATGTCTTATTAGTATTTAGTATTAGCTTTAGTATTTTTATTCCAATTGATGATATGGTTCATCATTCTTGGGCAATAAACATGTATTGTAGTCTTGAAATCTTTTTGTAGATTTAAGGACTTAAATTCAATGATTTTGCCACTGTTTGATTCTGCTATTTTGATTAGATCTTTCCATTTATTCTGCAAACATAAATGCCATTTCAAATGAGTTTTTAACTATTGTGTGTGATGATACTCTAATATGCCCCAACATTAAGCATACACAATCTGAATTTTGATGCATTTCTTAGTATCTAGTGATCAAGGCAACACTAGATACTGATGCATCAAAATTCAGATTGCCCGCGTTTGATATTCTTTTAGGACATTTACAAAACGTTAGGGCATTAAATGGAATATCAAGAAGGAGAGATTGCACATTTACAGTTGTACACACATGGATGATCTGCCCAATATTCTGCTTCATTTGTGAACATTAGGGATGGGGTTAGGGAGGAGCTTGCAAAGTGGGTCTGGTCGAGTTGCCCCCCTCTATATATACAAGTGGAGGGGGCTCGTGTGAAAAATCTTGTAGTCTGTGACATTGCTAAGCAAAGCTCATATGCATACAAGGTAAGCACAAAGCCCATTCGCAACAGCAGTTACTGCTTACAACACTATCTTCCTAACATAGGAAGCAAAGCTAAACTAACAACTTTAGTGGGAGGGAAAAAATCTGGTCTCAGTTGAGCCTTAAATAAATAGAATCACTTACTGATAGATTGTAGTTTAGCAGTGTCACATTGGAATCTCTGATGTTCGCTTTTGGAGCGGAGGGAGAATGAAATCATCAATCAGCAGGGTTCGAAAAGATTGAATTTTTTCCCATTGATTCTGAAAGTTGTCATTTTTTATGTCAGATTTGTATCCATTTATCATTTTGTGTGAAGACAAGTGTTGGGTTTAATATGGCTGTTAGAATAATCTGTATGGCAATCTCTAGCATTTTAACATGACTGAAAAGAGAGCCAAAGTAGATGCGATAGGAACATGACCTAACCCGGGGCATGGTGAATTCCTGCGAAGTTGGATTGGTGGGGGCTGAATGGAGAGGTGAACATTCTTGCCTGTGCTTCCCCCTAAAACTGGTTTTTAAGCAGTATTTCTCTCATGGAGGTTACTTCTGGTCATGGATTCCCACTGAAAGAGAGCTTTTTAAAAAGGCTGTTTTGGAGGGGGAGCACAGGTCAAGGGAATGGTTCAGTTTCCGCAGCCCATGCTGTTCATTAAAGCTGCCACTGCATTTGCAGTGACCCATTGCCTTGAGGGTTTGGCCTTGAGGGAATGACTTCAGAAGTGCACGAAGGTATAAAAATGCTTAAGACATATGGCATCTTGTCTTCAGATGTTAGCCATCTCAGAATACCATCAGCTGGTAAAGTATTATGTATGTATAAAAGGCAAGGGCTTCTGTGGTGGCACCCCAACTGCGGATTACCCTTTGGAGTACCCAGAGGAAGTTTGACTGGCGCTAACATTATAATCTTGGTGCCAGGTTAAGACATGTTTATTTGCCCAAGTATTTTAAATTGGTTTTATTGCTGTTGTCTGCAGTTTTATGGTTTTGTTGCTTGCGTGTTATGAAGCATGATGTGATGTGATTTGATATGATATAGTTCTATTATATTTTTATTGTATGCTGCTCTGAAAAGTTACGATGTAGGGTGGTCTAGAAATTCCTTAAATAAATATACTGTGGGGGTTCCTCCTGAGGTTCTCTTAAGTTCCTTCAGCTCTGGTGCTTTTGCAGAATGATGAAGCATTAACAAAATCCTCATAAGGATTTCTGGGAAGCACTGGGAAATTGCCATCCATGTTTATCTAGACCTATCTGTCTTTTATATTGCTGATTTTTCCTTAATCTGACTCCCTCCTTTCCTTGAGCTTAAGTTCATGCCTTGCTTGAATATACAGATTTCGGATGGTTTAGTAGGTTTTTGGAGAGAAAAGTTACCAAAACAGCTTTTCGTTTAAAGTCTGAGCAAATTAAAGCTGTTTACTTTCAACCACAAGTTACTAGGACCATCAGATTTTGGGGAGAAGAATGTGCTAATATGGAAAAACAGCCATTGAGAGCGATTCTGTCTGTCCTTTATTTCATACTTAAAATATTATCAGGTAGCTGTTATTCAGTAAAATGCAGAAATTGGGATAGAACATAGAATGGACGCCACCTTTTCCCTATATTGGGGCGGGTGGTGGTGGCGTCCTATGCAGAAACTAGTTCTGCAGTATTAAAACATAGCATACCTAACTGACAATCTCTGCATGGATACTATTGCTAGTTTTGCTTGATAATTTAATAATAATAATATTTATTTTAATTTGTCTCCCACCTTTCTGCCCAAAAAATGGCACTCAAAATGGCTATAGAAGCAAGATCCCAATCTCCGCTTTCCTTCCTTATTGCTGCCATCTTTAAAAGTTATACACTTGTTAACGGTTTCTCTACTGTGGTTTATGATAAACTGTTCATCTCTTCTATTTTACTTGTTTACTTTTTTACTATATTAGTTTAAGAAGGATGCAGACAAGCTGGAGCGGGTTCAGAAGAGGGCAACAGGGATGATCAGAGGTCTGGAAACAAAGTCTTATGAGGAAAGACTGAAAGAACTGGGCATGTTTGCCTTGAGGAGAGAAGACTGAGGGAAGACATGATAGCACTTGAAAGTACTTGAAAGATTGTCGCACAGAGGAGGTCCAGGATCTCTTCTCGATCATCCCAGAGTGCAGGACACAGAATAATGGGCTCAAGTTACAGGAAGCCAGATTCTGAATGAACATCAGGAAAAACTTCCTGACTGTTAGAGGGGTATGGCAATGAAACCAATTATCTAGGGAGTAATGGGCTCCCCCATACTAGAGGCATTCAAGATGCAGCTGGACAGCTGCCTGTCAGGTATGCTTTAATGTGGCTTCCTGCAGTGAGCAGGGTGTTGGACTTGATGGCCTTATAGGCCCCTTTCGACTCTACTATTCTCTGATTTCTTCCTATTCTCAGTGATAGTTGAAGAAATATTGCTGCATCCTCCATTCTTGATGTTTATTTTGTGAATTGGCCACTAGAGTTAACAAATAATTGCAGATAAAGAAATAATTAACACGAGGATGTGGATCTTTAAAATTAGGAATTTTCTTTTTATCAAAGACTGTGGTATCTTTTTTTTTAAGTTATAAAGTTGCAGCTTTTTTGTAACAGGTACAATTTAGCTCATTCTGCTTTTATTTAAGAGACAGATTATACAATTTCAGATTATGCCATAATACCTCCCTAAAGAATTTATACTGAATGTTTGATGGGCCCTGCTTTCCTATTTGTCTGCTGATGTACTCAATAAATTGAAACCAATCTGTAATAAATGAGTCTCAAGTCTCCACCCCCTTCAACCCCCCTAGGTTATAAGCCAGTTTTCCCAATAATCCTATGTCCTACACTCTGTCCAACCAATGCCATTTCAAGAGGCCATCACCCACCTACCAATGAGCTGCCACTTCCAAATGAGCAGCTGCTAATAAAAGTCTTAACATGTCCTTATACATTAGATGTTCATTTGTACTTGGGAATATAGTAATAAAATTCAGGCATGGCAAAAGTTCACTGTTTGATTTGTTATTTCAACTAAAATATCAAGTATAGCCTACCAATATTCAAGATCCACTGTTCAGCTACACTGTATTAGGATTCCTTTGAGCCCACAACTCCTCCAGCATAGCAGAGACATCCCTGGGTTAATTTTGGACAATTTGATAGGGATAAAATGCCATCTGTGCTCAGTTTTTAAAGATGTTTCTATGATTTGTGCTGAAATGGTCTTGAGAGGGGAGGATACCCACAGATGTTTCTATTGGGCTTCTACCAGTTGCATATTAAGGTCCATTTCCTATTGGATTTTCAAACTGTGTGAGCTACTATAACTTTCCTGCAACAGCTATCTATATAAAGAAAATGCCACCCCTTCAAAGCAGCATTACTGCCCATGCAAAGTTCTTAAAATGGTTTATGACCTTGGGGGACCTCATTTTAACATATAACTTTTTTTGTGAAAGAGCCAAACTGGATCTTTTGCATCCACTTCTTCCCCTGAGACAATTTGCTTTAAAATTGCCATAGTAATTAGCCTCCTTGCTGGGAACAAGTCCCATAAACAGTATAAACACTTTTCTTTACATGATCTATATTGGGAGTGTTTGTGCAGGCCCCAGAATGCCAGATAATCTATGGAGGGATATAATGGTGACATAAAGGGTGCAAGGACCTTAGCCCATGGTTTCTGTATTTATAGTGTGGTTGTGAAAAGGGATTTCTTATTTCAGCTAAAAATTTATTTGCAAGATTCAGAAACAGAAGTGCTTACTGGGGATGTTCCAAAGGATTTATATTATTACCCATGGGACTGTCTCATCGGTATGAATGATGGAGATAGGTTGGCAATACTGAAAGGCCACTAGGTACAATTTAAGATTGGGTATTGACCGCCTCCCCGCTTATGATACCTGTACATTGCCCTCTTAGGTGTCCTGCTCCGTTTGCAATTTTTAATGTATTGTTCCACCATGTTTTGCCACCTTTTCAGCTTTGCCTCTAGGGGTGGCATGGGAATCATTTGGAAGAAGAATTTGAGCAACATCATAAATTCAAGAGACACTGTCCTACCCAATAAAGACAATTTCCCCCCATTTATATAGTTCTTGTTTAATGCCTTTAATTGTCAGTTGGCGGATGACTTTAGGAATAACTATGCCTAGATATTGCATGTATAAATGTTTAAGGTGCACTGAAATTGAGCTTGTATTTTCTATTGGGTTGATTGGGGAACATTTATACACAACAGTGCTGATTTATAATTTATTTCTAATCCCAAACTGCTTTTAAATTTGTACAGAATCTCTGCAAGTGTAGGTATGAGGGCCTCTTCCACATTGTAAGACATAACAGTACATCACCTGCAAATAGATTTACCAGATGTGTTTATTCACTAAAAGTAATATCTTTGATCTTGGGACCTGTCGGGATCATATGGGCTACTGGATCTATTGCCAGAGCAAACAAAACGGGAAAGAGGACACCCTTATCTAGTGCCCCTGTGCATTAGAACTGGTGAGGAGTTTATTCCATTGGACTGTGTAAGGGCTTTTGATGTTTTATACATTTGGCCTATTCCTCTGCCGAAGCATTCTTCACGCGCGCACACACACACACACACACACACACTAATTCATTAGTATAGGCCTACTCCAAATGATCAAAAGCTTTAAAGGGTTTGTCAAATGCCAAAAAAGATATCAGTGTATTAGATTGAGCCCTATGGTATATGAGATGGAGCATCCTCCACACAGGTGCATCTATGTGCCGAACAAACATAAAGCCCATTTAATGGGCATGGATGTGTTCATTGATAATTGAGTTCAAATGTTTAGTCCAAACACCTGTGAAAATCTTTGCATCCTGATTAAGGAAGGAGATCAGGCAGTACGAATCCACTAACTGGTTGGTGGGGTCCTTTGCTTTGTTTGTGAAGTGCTAGCACCCTAGATCTCCATGTGTCCAAAATCTCCTTCCCGTCCCAGATACTATTAAAAAGAAACATGGCAAGAGGTCCTCATGAAATATTTTGAAGAATTCCCAAGTGAAGTTGTCTACCCCCATGGATTTCTCTTGTTTAAGATTTGGATTACATTTTTTGATCTCCTTGTGTGAAATAGGGTGATTTAGGTATTCTCTGTGAGATTGGGAGATTTTTTCAGTTCCAAAGTGTACAATAATCCCCTTATCTGTACTTTATCAGGGTTGTCAAAGTGTCTACACTTCCCTCTTGACTGCTAGAATGTCATTTTTATTCCCTTTCCTTTTGAGTGCTCTGGCAAGAAGGCAGGAATTTTTATTCCTCAACCTGTGGTAATGATGCTTGAGGTAGAATAGAGAAGTTTGATTTCCAGAGCTTGTAGTTCAATTCCAGAGCTTGTAGGTCAGCTCTTTTCAAAGTTAATGCCTTATACATTTTAGGTTTGTCCGATGTCTTGTGTTTATACAAACAGGCTCTATATCTCCTTCAATATTTGCTCCCAAGCACAACTTTTTTTTAGTCTGCAAGCTTCTTGGTGAGTTTCCTATAATAAAAGTACATCTGACCTACCTCCTCTAACCACTTTGATTACCCCTCTGACTTTTCACTGCAGAGCATAACCTATTGACATTAAGGGGCAACATTTTAAGAGGGAAAAAAGCTTTATTTAGTATGCAGAAGCACATATATGCACATGGACTCTGCTGATTATCTTTTGTGTGATGCATACAAATTATTGAAATAAAATGGTTCCTTAGCCTCTTGTACTTCTAATCTGAGAAATGAAGTCAGACATCTGCACTGTGCATAGGGCTGGCCCAATAGTTACACAACCCAAGATAGTTTAAGATTTGGTCCTTTATGTAGCCAAAGACTGGCAGAGGTAATACTTCCTTGTTGATTCTATTAGACCTTAGAGCGACTTTTGACACTGCAGCTCATATCATTCTTCTGGATTTAGTTATTATATTTCTATACCATTCAATAACTGAAGCTCCCTGGGCTGTTCACAACAATTAGAACCACAAAGTACATAATAAAATATAATGTAAAATATAAAAGCTTAACGCTACAGTATAAAAGTAGAAGCCACAATAAAACCTAGCAGCAGTGCAAATATTTAAAATACAATAACAGATTTAAAACATCTAAAAGACTAAAATGCCTGGGAAAAGGTTTTCATATGGCATCGGAAAGAGGACAAAGTAGGTGCCAGGCAACCCTCTTTGGGAAGCTCTTTCCACAGCTGGTGTTCCACAGCAGGAAATGCCCCTTTCTTGAAAGCTATCTGCCTCCCTTCCTCTGGGAGGGGCTCCTGGAGAAGGTCTGCTGAAGATGATCTTAGAGTCTAGGCAGGAGATGATCTTTCTGATAATGTTAATACCAGCGCTTTGAATCAGGCCTGGACATGGGCTGGCAGCCAGTGCAGATGGAAAATACTGGCAAAATACTATCACGTTGGCCAGTCCCTGTTTAACAGTCTCGCTGCCCTATTTTGAACCAGCTGAAGTTTCTGGACTGTTTTTGAAGGCAGCCCCATGTATGATGCATTGCAATACTCCAGGAATAATTCCAATTTTGGGGGGGGGGTGATGCACACCTATTTTTCTTCCTGAGATCCCCCCCTCAGGCTTTCACATTCTAGATGGGAATTTTCTCTGAATCAATATATTTGGCAGATGAACTTTTAGGTCTATATTTTTAATTCTTTTTTATGAAAACAGCTTTGAGTCAGCAACAGTGGTATATAAATAACTAAATTCAGCTGGGTGAAAACACTGAGACACCTGTAAATAGTACTGAAAAAATAGCATTTGTTGACTTGTTTCTTTCCTGTATAACAGGCAAGCACACACCTTAACAGTCCTGTTCATCCTTACCTGCACCCTGGGATATGTGACCCTGCTTGAAGAAACCCCACAGGATACAGCCTACAACACAAAGAGGTAACTAGATTTCATAGAAGTATAGCACAAAATGTTAGATTGTCAGTTGACATTTTCATTTTTTCTGTTACAGTTCTGTTAAACTTTGGATTTGGTCACACTATCAGTACATTGTATATTTGGCAATGATTTCCCAGACTTATTTGTAAAAACAACTTATTACAAAATATGTAAATGGTTAAGTTTTCCATATTAAGTAATTTTGCACTTCCTTATACTAAAATGTTAGCCTTTACACTTGATTAAGAAAAAATAATAGCATTCTGTTTAAGCCCAGAATTTAATTACTTGACTTAAATTGTTATTTAAAGGATTGTTTGATAGCCCCAAAGACTATGCAGATAGAGGAATATTATTAAAAGATTCCCATTTGTACTGAAAGCAAAAGAAATTGAGGCTGCAATCCTATACAGAGTGAATCCTGTTAATGGGACTTCTAAGTAGAATGCATAGGATTACATTGTGAATCAGCCTATCTTTCCTTGTATAAACGGGGCAACTATCAAAATCAATGCTGCACTAAAATATGTTTTTATTGTGGAAACTACTTTCTGTGTCTAGATTTTCTTAAAAGTGGGTCGTATAGTGGAAGTACTTGTAGATATTCTTTGTATAAACAAGGCTAGTGAATAGGAAAATAGGAAGCTGCCTTATACTGAGTTGGGGCATTGGTCTTTCAGGTCAGTATTGCTAGCAGCAGCTCTCCAGGGTTTCAGGTAAGAGTTTTTCCTTACCTGAAACCCGTATCTAGACATGCCAGGGATTGAACATCATAAACATGCTGAACCTACACTTATAGTCTCATAAAAATGAAGTTATCTACTAATCAAACATGGATATTAATTCGTGTTTTTCATCTTATGAAAACGGCTCTGTCCTGCCAAACAAACAGCTCTTTCTTCTTAAAAGTTCTGGTCTTCCAGGTTCTCTAACTAAAGTCACATGTGTGAAGACACAAGCTAGATAAGATTGTTGGTCTGTGCTTATGTAGTGGTGGAGTTGGGCCAAGCAAGGCAGTGGAGTTACTTAAGACGGAAAGGCAATATAGCTGGGCGAATAAAAGTAGAGGCTTAAATTAAATCCAAAAGATGGCAAGGCTGGGCCAAGCAAAGCAAAAAGGAGCACTACTGGAAAGAAAAAGAGAAGACAAAATTGTTCAGTATGCATCTTTCTGTATTCTCATACTAAGGCTGTAATGTTTTACTCACTTACCTGGGAGTAAGCTCCTCAGTGGTATTTATTTCTGGGGAGATATGTATAAGAGGACATGCATAAGATTTATTTCTGAGGAGACATGTATAAGCTCAAACTGCCTTGTGTGCTGGTCATAATAAAGATCCTATATGAGAATATTTGAAAGACATTCCCTCTATAGGTAAAAAGGAAACCATGCAAAATATATACAGTGAGACAAAGAGATGCAAAGCTTGCTTGTAAGAATGAAACAGTGTAAATAATATTCTATGTAGTTCTAAATTATTTAGTTGTAAATTAATATGGTTTTATGGTCAGAATTCCACCATTGTTCAGGAAACATATAAAAACATTTCAATGGGAAACTTGATTTAAATCAATCCACCCTGAAATATAAATAAACTAAGGGTGCAATCCTATGCATGTTAAGACAGAAAAATGTCCTACAACTCCCAGCATACCCAGCCAGCATGGCTTTCTGGGGCATGCTGGGAGTTGTACGGCTCTTTTCTGTCTTAAGCATGCATAGGATTGCACCCTAAATTAATTAGACAGGAAAAAGTCCTACAACCCCCAGCATTCCCAGCCAGCCAAATGATCACTAAGTTAACTTAACGAGTTCCACTGGAGCCAGCCTGCTGAATGATCACTAAGTATTTTAGTTTGGCTTAATTCTGGAGACAAAAATGCTTTGCGCACACTTCAAATTATGACGAAAATTTCTGTAGGCATCTTATTCCTGATTGAAATGCAGTTGGGGTAATTTGGTGTTATCTCCTAGTTTGGACAATCATATTTCAGCTTAATAAGCGGAGATATGAACAAGCTTTTTGCCCACATGCACTGCCCTCAAACCAGGATGCCTCAAACCAAAATCTCCTATTTTGTCCAAAACAGGAAACTATGGTTCCTAGTTTTGGAACAGGCCAGGATTTAAAAATATTTGTTTTGATATCTCAGCTTGTTATGAACCTGGTAAGCAATAGTTTTTTCCATTTTGGCAAACTATGGTTAATTAGGGACTTCCTGGCTTGATTAATTGTGCCACAAAAGGAAAAGCAAGAGGCTGCTGCTCTGGCAGAAGGCTTATTCAGATCTTGGTTTATTAAAAAGAGAGATGATCATCCGAATGCAGTATACATGTTGCCCCATGATTTATGTAAACGTGTCAGATCCCTCTGGTAAATACCACCTAGGCCCAGTGAGACAATTCAAGCAAAATATTTTCTGTTGAACAGAGAATTTTAAGTCAGGCTGTATAACCCAACTGTGGAACACGGGCTGTAGGTTCTTACAATATCTTTCATATTCCTTTAGTATCCTCTGTCTTTTCGTAGCCATTGGTTACAAATTCTAATAGATTTTCCCCTTAAAATAGTTAAACTACCAGAAGCATAGTGGTAAGAAACTTGTACGTATGTGAGCCTAGCTTTGTAAGCTTATACAAGACCGACATTAATAAGCTGCTGTTTTGACTTCCCCCTTCTGTTGGAGCTGTACTCCACATATATTTTCTTATGGTAATATTTCATTGCAGGGAGTTTGTCGGTCTTTTCACCAAGCAGCAAGATTACTGAGAAAGTTTGTTTCCTCATGATATGTCTTCAGTTATGTTTGTGAGTTCTCCAAATGTTGATAAGCAAGTGTCACAGGTTCATGTTCCTGCATTCCTTCACAAATAGGAAAACATTTTCCAATGAGAACTTGTGGAAATAAATCACCTATTATTTTTAGATCTTTGAGTCATGAGCACTAATTGAAAAGAAATAAAAGAATGCAGTGTGAACTCGCTGAATTTAAAGAGGACTTTGGGTTAATTCTGAGTTTGTAAGCTTGAGGCAGGGACCTGTCCTCTTCTGTTCTGTAAGGCACCATGCTCACTGATGGTGCTATAGAAGTATGTATATAAATAATACTAATAGATAATAATTAATCAATTGTGAATTCAGGTTAATGGAAGTATCTTAGTTTCCATTTTCAAAGTTAAATGGAAGTTGTGCCATGTATCACCGCTGAAATGTAAGCTGAATGAGGCTCAGCAGTAAATTAGCAGACAGTAAGTCTTATACAGAGTCAGGCCAGTTGCCAATCCAGTCCAATATCATCTAATTGCCAGTGGTGTTAAGGCAGAAGTTTTTCTCCTCCTGATACTCTCTCTCTCTTAAAATGTCAGAAATTGAATGTGAGTATGTGCAAACCATGTGCTCTACCACAGAGCTACAGCCCTTCGCTCCCAAGTGTGAGAAGTATAGGGACTCACATGTTTAGTTGGAGGTGCGTTGATAATGCTGTGCATGGAAGAGTTTCAAATGTTAAGGTCACTCAATTCAGTCAAACAAGTATTTCTGACCACTTTTGAAATAGGTCACCTTCCAATCCTCTGTTGGAAGGCATTTAGTGAGTGTGTTTCCACACAATTAAAGGAAGTAAACCTCTTTAAAAAGACAGTGCTATTTCTCACCCACACTTTCTGCAGGGAGGGTTATGCTCACTGCTTTTTAAAAACCGGTGGGTGGCGCATTTCAGCTTTTGACAGTAGGCGCACAGTCAGCAAAGAACGAAATGGCTCTATAAAAAAAAGAGCGTTCTTGCAGTGTTGGGAAGCTAAACAAACCCAACTGTTGTAACTTTCCCTTATAGGGGAGATGCTCTAGCCCCTTAATCATTTTAGTTGCCCTTTTCTGCACTTTTTTCACCTCTACAATAACTTTCTTTTCGGTCCGGTGACCAGAACTAGACTGGACACTAATCTGAAGTGTATGTAGTCTGATCTGATATTATGTGTGTTCATTCATCACCATCCCTGCTTTCGGATAAGTGTGATTCTGTCTATTTTATATACAATTGATTACCCACTTTGCTTTTTTTAGCAAAAAAAGGTTGATTTTAAATCATTGATTTAAATCATTCTTCCCATTGAAACTTTTTCATATATTTTTTGAACAGTGGAATCTGAACACTAAATTTACAACATTTTTTCCTTGGGCTTTTTCTGAGCCTGCATAGTTCTAGTGAAGGGTTGGATGATGACCAATAAATTGAGACTGAATGTTGATAATACATGAATGGTTCCTGGGTACAGGAATTGGGGGATTTACTTGTTCTGAATGAAACAGAAAGAAAAAGTACACAGTTTGAGGGTGCTTCTAAATCCATCATTGTCATTAGATAGCCTGTGTGGTGAGGAGTGCCTATTACCAACTTCAATTGGTTCATTAACTATGCCCCTCCCTAGATCTGGATAGCTTGTCCATGGTGATTCATGCATTGGTAGCTTCACATTTGGAATACTGTAATACACACTATTTAGGGCTTGAGACTGGTTGGGAAATTGTAATTAGTGCAGAATACAACAGCCAGGATTACTGAGTGGGAAACCTGGCCTTGCATATATTATCCTTGTGTTGAAAAAGTATACTGCCTGCATATTAGATACCAAGCCACACTGAACATTTTAATGCTGACATACAAAGCCCCAAATAACATGGGTCGGGTTACCTGAAATACAGTCTTCCCCTGTATAGATCTGCTAGTTCCCTAAGATCTTCGGAAGAGGGCCTGTTGTTCTGCTGCAACCCGTAGATTGCGTGTTGATTGCTCATCTAGCTCTGGAGTGGGGACTGCTGGATTCTATTTTGTGATTGGGGCTGCATTCCAATGAAGGGTCCACAGGCAAAAGTGGGCAAATCTAAAAAATCAACCCCCCCCCCCCGGTCTATTGTTTCCAGTTTATAGTAGAAAACATGTCTACCCAGAAATAAGCATGAACAGCATGTCTAGTGACAAATAAGCAGGACAAGCCTCTGCATGTCTGTGCCAGAAGGAGGCAGGACTAAATTACTCAGTTGCACTTTGAAACAGCATTCCTACTCAGAAGTAAGCAGGACGAGCCTCTGCATGACTACTTAGAAGTAAGTAGCACAAGGCTCAGAAAGAAGGAAGACTGAATCAGTTATTTCGACTGGTCCTACCCCTCTGCTGCCCAGGGGAAGGCTCTCATATCTCTGATCAGCTGCTGATCAGAGATATGAGCTTTTCCCTCCATGACAGAGAAGAAGCTGCCAAGCTGAACGGAGAACCCCTCTGGCCTTATCAGGCATGTGGGGTGGATGTTCCCCATCCCTGATCTAGCAGCAGTGTGGAAATGGGCTTTCTCTGTGGTACTGCTTAACTTCTGAAATGCTCTCTCTGCTATTGTGCCAGAGGGTCTCACAGTTATTTGCTTTTGGATCCTATTAAAAGCATCTATTTTTTCTCTGATGTTTCCCCGATCACTCAGTGCCTTGGATTTTAAATATTATTGATGTTTAATTTGTATCTATTGTGATGTTTATTTTGTTCGTTTGTAAGTGGCTTTGAGATCTTGGCTAGAAAGCAGTCTATCAATATTTAAATAAATAAAACAATATGCAGTGTACATTGCAACGAGTATAGGGTCCATAGCGTATTCATCCATCTGAATGATGGAAATTTGTAAGTGGGATGTCCCCTTAGCTCTGAACATCAGAGATAGAGTTGTGTGGAATTTATAGACACATATATAAACTACTCACAAGTTTTTCATAGGAAAGACTTCCACTTGGTTCTGTCTACTGAACATTTGTTTGTAGTGTGATATGCTGGTTTTCAATAAATAGAAATTTGAGGGCATTCAGTTCTGTTCAGCAGAGTACCAAACCTAGACTATTTATTCTTAACTCTTGATGGTTTGATCCAATTAGAATTTCAGTACTTTCACTAGTAATCTTGTCAACCAAGATACCGTTTTTTTAAAGATAGTATACCTCAGTGTAGAGGACAGAAACTTGACTGAACCTGAGGACCATAAATTCAGTACTAAATTAATTTAAAGTCAGCTCTAGAACAGAATATTATCAGTCGTTAATATTTTCAGTAGGTTTCGGTGTTGTAGCTCAGTGACTGGATTGACTTTAACAGATTTTTATCTTCAGTTATTAAATCTTTTCTTTCCCCAGTATCAGTGCTTTGTGTGCTGGTGACCTTATAGTCACACTAAATAGACTTTGTGGTACTTAGATACATTATTGACTTTCTCTAAGGACTGATTCACATGTACAGGAATAAACATGTAATACAGCTGCCCCTATAAAGAAGGAATCCTTTTTCAGTCCAAAGATCAAATTCCAATCTGGGAAAGGTCTTGGGAACTGCATTCCATCTGTGAGTGGACCAAAGGCAAAGTAGATGGGACTAAAATGTCATTTTTATCCATTTTAAGCCTATTCAGAAGTATGCAGGACAAGCCTCTGCAGTTCCACCCAGAAATAAGCAGGAAAGAATCATGCAGCAGCATTTTCAAATAGCATCCCAAATACCATGTTTCTGCCTGTCTACTCAGAATTAAGCATGTGCATCATGTCTTCACACAAGTCAGCAGGGCAACACTCTGCATGTCTGCTCAGAAGTAACTAGGACAAGCTTCTGAAGGACAAAGCTCCAAAGGAAGCAGCACTGAAGTAGCTTCCTCCCCTGGTCCCACGCACTGTACCCAGCAAGGAAAAGCTCTTATTTCTGATCAGCCGCTGATCAGAGATAAGACCTTTTCTCTGCTGAGCACTGAAAGGACTCCCTTTCTAAGCGCACAACAGAGAAAAGCTCTTAGCTCTGGATAAGACTGGATGAGGAATTCCTGCGGGCCCTATTTGACCTGATGCACAGCTTCAGGTGCTAGTTGGACTGCATTTTGAATGTTCCCCTACATTAAAACAGTTCCATACATATGGAGAGCTAATATATGTCATAGTCAAGAACTTGAACCTTATCCCACTATTGCACTTCTCTATGGCTGTGCCCCACCTTGTCCCACTGTTGCTTTGGCTACATATTAATGGAGGCTGCACACTTTGCTGTCTTGTGGCTTTTTATGGATTGAAGCATACCACGTTGCCTAAGGCGATGTTACTTGATGCAGGTAACCAGAAAAGTCCCCTCTAGACCAGCGGATCCTTTCTTAGGCATGCAACTGTCTTGGGTCCCACTGTTAGAACATTTGCTCTATTTAGTTACTACTTTTACCCCCGAAACTAACCAAACACAGATGCCCAGTTGGCTTTTCATGGGAACCCTTCCAGGAAGAAAGCCATCTGCTTCTAAAGCATTCCTTATTTAAGAATCCCTTCATGGCAAGACGTATAAGTGTCCCTGAGAAATATGGCTTGTGAATTTTTTTTAAAATTGAGCATGGCTTTTAATAGGCAATAAGAGTTGAATTCTGTGTTGAGCAAGGCAAAGTTAGTTTTAGTCTTGGTTATATGCTTCTGATTGCGGAAACATATTTAAACCAGCCAGCTTATTACTGTAGTATGTTGATAATAATAATAATAATAATAATAATAATAATAATAATATATTTATTACCCGCCTCTCCCAACGGATCGAGGCGGGGAACAGCATCAAACATAAATTACAAAACTGATTATAACACTTAAAACCAATACATCATTAAAATACCAATAAAACACCAATAAAACACTTTAAAATTATTATGAACTAGCCTTCATAATACTTGAGTCTAATCAAGGTTAGACTGCCTTAAAATTAGTCATTAGTTTTTATTTATTAGTCATTAGTTTTTATTTTATATGTTCCATGAATATTTAAAAAAGAATTGTTCAGTAAATGCCAACAATGATTTGTCTTTTATGAACTGAAGAATATTATACACTAAAGAATGTTTTGTTCTTGATTTTTTTTCAGAGGCATTGTTGCCAGCATTTTAGTTTTCTTGTGTTTTGGAGTCACTCAAGCTAAAGATGGGCCTTTTTCAAGACCTCATCCAGGTAATCAAAATTGTTCATAGCATTAAAAACATCTGATAAAATAGCTCCTAATAGTCGTATGTACATGTTGAAAGTAGTAACTGCTGTTTCATAGTGTATATCCACTGGGTAGAATCTGCTTAACATTTAATTAACAGATTGTAGCTTAATGTTGAAAGTCTTCACTTGAATTTGTATGTATGGTCACTTTCCAGACTAAATGTGCAATCCTGTACATTTACTTGAACTCAGTAAAGCTTACTGACACACTGGTGGTGCTTGCTTGTAATGGTGACAAATCCAGGATTAATTAACCCATGACTTCCTGCAGCGTGTGCTGGGGATGTTCCGGAGCCTTTTTGACTATTCAGCCCCTAGTTTGAGATTAGTATGTGATGTCCGAACCCAGACACTATAGGTTAATTGCAGGTTAACTATGGGCTGTTTAACCCATGTTTAATCTGTAGGCTGAATGTTCAAAGATCACATAGGAACCCCTGTTCTATCTGATTGGGGATTCAATATTCAAAATGGCTGTGGAATGGACCTGGTATGCACTGCAGCAAACCATAGGTTAACTAACCCACAATTTGCTGCCATTATGTGTGAATTGGATCATCATCAGTAATCTATTCCAAGTTTAGCTGAAAAAGGAATTTTTCTCTTCTCTCTTCTACCCCCGCAAGTTAGTAGTTATAGTGAAGGGAGGAACCCAGAGTCCTGCCCATGTTCTATCTAGAAAATCCTCCCCACAAGACCATTTGCCACCAACTACCTGTGGAAAGGATTCTAGGAGAGGCAGGCAGGCGAGGAATGCCTCAGAGCCTACTCCAGTTGGACTCTCCTTCCCCATATGTAGCACCAGCTACCCTGTGGGAAAGAGCCTGATAACTTGTTATGTTCTGATATTGTTTGTTGTGGTTTTATTAATGTATTTTAATACATAGACAATTTGCTGAACTATGCTACTTGTTCTGTAGCGATACTAGAGCGTGAGAATGTGCTGCTGTTTTTTGCAACTCGGTATCCTCGCTATTGTCATTTTTAAATGAATTTGTATGGCTTTCTTTTCTTTATTGCTATACTCCATAGGAGAACATTCCGATCTTACAGTGCAATCCTACATATGTTTACTCAGTAATCATGCCCAGTGTGATCAGTGGGGTTTACTCCCTGGCAAATTATGTTTAGGATTGCAGCTTAGGTTATAATCCTACAGAACCGTGCCTGCTAAATGGAGGGCTCCAACCTCAGAGCGCCCCACCTATGCTAAGCTCTTCTAGCAAGAGCTAGTCTATCATCTGCACTTGAGCAGTGAAAAAGGCACAACACTGATAATGAGAGTTATCATATATGGGGTGGGGGAGATAAATGAGCAAACTGCCCTTTTTCTAGTTAAGAATACGCCAGTCTCCTTGTCTTTGTACCAAAAGAGGCTTGATCGTTTGCAAGCGCTTCATGAGAGTCCACATAAAAGATAAATAGTCCATTGGTGCTCCATGTGAACACTCATAGTTGCTCAAAATGCTCATCTCCAATGTCTGCCTGCCTGCCCCCAAACCAGACAACAAGCTATGGTGGTTAAGCATTTTGAGCTAAACTTTATAGCTTAGCGTGTCATGTGAACCAAAACCATTCTTAACCATGGTGGCTACATAACCATGATTTAAACACGCTTACTAACCATTTGCTGCAAAAGGGTTAGTGGCCTAACCATGGCTTAACGTGTTGTCTGAACAGGCCCAAACTTTTATCTGGAGGGCGACAAAGGATGGGACTCCATTTTCCTGGCGGAGTGTCCTTTCCCACCAAGGTTAGAATTGGAATTCTCCAGCCAGAAAATGGCGCTACACCCAGTGGGCACGTGCATTTGTGAGACAGATGCATTTTTGACAAATGCAAGTGATTCAGGTGTTTCACTACCTGGTCTATAAATTGAGAAGCCGGACTCTCCCAAGCTTCACATTCTGCTCCTGAATTACAGACCACATTATGATCACTTAGATCAGTGCCTGAGTTACTGGTCAGTCAAGGGTGCTGTTTAGTGACCCACCTATGGCTCCTCACACAGGTCAGTGCTCAAATTGCAAGAGTGGTGGTGGGGGGAACCCATTACCTTTTGTGATCCCCCTTATGTTTAAAGGCTCCAGGGCACCATGCATGGTGAAATTGGGAGCAATCAGTGATGGGGTTTGTACAGTTCAACAAGAGAAATAAGAGGCATGCCAGGAAGTATCCTTTTTGTCCCCTACCCCACCCCTGGTGCATCTTGGCTTCATTGACAGTAGTGAATTGTGAAAATTGCCCTAGAGTTTGAAGGGTTGGGGAGGGAATTGAGTGTGAGAGCTTTTGTGCTGGAAGGAGAAGTTTAAAGGCCTTTTAATTGCCCAGACCCCCTCTAGCACTTTTTACACCTTTTTGTTCTTACTTCCTGCAGATATACATATATTTAGGGTTGCAGTTTTATGTCCCTTTTGCTTTCAGAATTCAAAATTATAGATAAGTTCTGAAATTCCATAGAACGTTTTCACTTTGTGTGCACTGGTGTAATACTTTTCTTGGCATAGTAATGCCACTTCTTAGACAAGTGACACCTGAAGCCAGCCAAAACACACTGGACTGGGGATGGGAAAGTAATATTAAACCATATGCATGCACCACTTTTCCAGCCAAATGACTCTCATAGCAGAAACAATTTTTAAAAATGAAGTTTAAAAACATATGAAGTATTAAAAAATGTAACAAGATTAATGCACAAATGATATTGCATTAGAACTGAGTCTGTAAAATATCAGCAAATGCCTGGAGAAAAGATCTGTTGTAAACAGTTGATGGCAGATGTGGATTTTCATCAGACTGAAGAAATGAAGGGGATAGTTTGTTCAGCAGAGACTTTATCAACTCAAGATCTCAAAAGTTCATCTTGACTTCTTAAATTTGGCACCTTAGTATATATTTCACTTTCAAAAAACAATCCTTGATAAGCAACTCTAAGCGAACAGTATTTTTTAAATTTGGGAACTTTACTTCAGAGTTGTGATTTCCTAGAAGCTCATTGCCTAATCTTGTTGAGTGTGTATTTAATTTGTATTAAACATAATCTGTAATAAATACACTTCTTAACTGTCACTTGTGTGTGTGTTCTGATTTTCTTGTTTGTTTCTGTAGCCTACTGGAGGTTTTGGCTGTGTGTCAGTGTTGTATATGAGCTTTTCCTCATCTTCATACTCTTTCAGGTAAGGAATTGAAAAATTGCCCCTTAAAGAAACATGTATAGGTAAATTTGAGAGATCATATTCACCACCACCATCCCTTGCTAGTTAATTCAGTGACCATCTTGCACTCCAATTAATAAGTCTGTCTGATCGTATGAAACTGCCTTACGCCATATCCGACTATTGGCTCATCTAACCCAGAATTGTGTACTCTGACAGGCATTGGCTCTCTGGCAGAGGTGTTCCTGTCACTTGCTATCTGGGACCTTTTGCATATAAACCATCTGCTCTACCATTGAGCAATGGCCCTTTCCAAGAATATAATTTAGATAATGTAATTCTTCTTCATAGCTGCTAAAGTCCAATGTAAGAGAATGCTCTTGAAAGCTTTATCAGAAGAGGAGTCTGCTCTTCTCATCAGCCATTTTGTCCCTTACTGTTTACAAAGTAAGGAACAGAACTATTTCTTTCCCACTCAACTTCTGTCTGACATCCATATAAAGAACAGCAAAAGGGAAGCTTCTGACAGTCATTTTTCCTTGGAAGATTTTTCCTCCTTGCTATTTTAGGTGATTCTCTTTTCTTCGTAATGTGGAACGTTTTTAGGTGGCAATTTTGTATTGCGAGTCCCATATGTAGTCCTGTGAATTGTACAGCTTGTCTCAGCACCTTATGGCACATAGGGATCAGTGTCTTTAGAACACTGCTAGTTATCACTTTACTTGTGACTAAGTGTGACAAGCTCTTCTTGGCTGAAATGTCTTTATAATCTAAGACTGCTTCTATGAGAAGAAGAGCTCCAGGGATCCCTGGCAGGCTTAAATGGAGCTCCCTGTCAGGTGTAAGTCGCAACCATGGGCCACTACAGTGGTGTATCTACCACCAGCCTCGTAACAGCCACTTGCCTGACTGGCTGTTATAGGTCAAAACAGTTTCTAGAACTCTCCCTTCACATCTTAAACAAGTGCTATGCTAAAAAGGACCCTGTTATGAAGATGGCACGCAAAGCCCTTTCTGCTTTTCAAATTTGGAGCCTATGGGTTGCATTCCAGTGTTAGTCCTTCTTAGAGTAGACCCATTGAAACAAATGGGATATGAGTTAGATTAACATTGGATACAATCCTACAATTTTAAAGATGTACAGGAGTGAATCCTAAGCACAGTCTTCCTAATGAAACCCTTCGTTAACAGTGGGCTACTGGGTAGCGGTAGGGAAATCTGGAGGGTTGCTGTTAAATTGCAAGTTACTAGTCCCTGATGGTGAGGTGACAGGGTTTTTTTTCTGATTAAAGGTTTCACCTTCATCTCAAATGCAAGAGGATTACAGTTATTTTGGCTCTGTCTTTTGAGCAGAAAAAATGGACATTTTCAATAAGCACCTCCTCTGGGAAAGGATGGAGATGCAAAGGGGATACATCTCTTAGAGGTGGGGTGCTAAATACCCAGGGTTGGGATGCAGCCAAATGTGGGACTTGCTTGATAAAATAATTTGCCTTGAATCTTGTTAATGTAGATCAGGAGTAGGCAACTGTTGCGGGCACATTTTGAGAAAATTGGCACCACCACAAAATGGCTGCCATGAGTGGTGTGGCTAGTTAGTCACTGTGTAGCCCAGAGGCATTCATAGGAAATGAAGATGGCAGCTGCTGGAGGCCCTCAATTGGCTTTGAAGGAATTGCAGCTGCTAGTAAGGAAATGCACCCTTTTTTTAAAGTAGGAGGCGTAGGACACTTTGGTGGGCACAAGAAAGGTGTCCAAGGAAGCACTGAAGCCCTTGGGTGCCACGTTGCCTGAAGCAGTGAACTGATACCTGAATTACTTTCTTCAGTCTCTTCCTTCAGGTTATGAGACCAAATGTGTAAATTCTTTTTATTCCATTTAAAAGCAATTGCCTTTCCCTCCTGTATTGTCATCTTAACAAATGTAAAAATAACCGTTCAAGATTTCTTCCCCATTCTGTCGTATTTTAAACCTTTCTTAACTATTTCTAACAGATGTATTTAATTCTGCAGACTGTGCATGATGGAAGACAGTTCATGAAATTCATCGATCCTAATTTAGGGGTCCCCTTGCCAGAAAGAGACTATGGTGGAAATTGCCTTATTTACGATCCGAACAATGGGACAGATGCCTTTCACAATATTTGGGTGAGATATTGAAATGGAGAGATCTTACTTGGTTAACAATATGTTTATGTCATAATGTTTTGGGTTTGTATGATTATCAGTGTGTATGGATGGTTATTGGTGCTTAATCCAACATCATCTGCCTCATAACCAGGAATATGTGTTCTGTAATTCCATATAAGCTTCCTGAAAATCTCAGGTTTCATTTTTTTAAATGAATGTTTTCAGGCCATTTAGCTGGGATAAAAGACTTGAAAATGAATGCCTGCTGAAATAGTAGAAGCCAGAGGAGTTGCTGAGTGAGGTTTCTAATGCTCAGGCATTGAGGCTTCGGTGCCCTTCATAGCTGTTTGTCTTTTCCTATGGCACATCAGGAACAGAAATTATGAAAAATAAGTAAAATTGTGCAAATCCTACTAATTTTGTTGATTTATACAGCTTATTGGATTCAGCTGTTCGTGTTACAGGATTTCATTTTGGTAATACAGAGTATACATATACTGCTTATATCCACCAACTAAGCTCTATATTGATCAGATCATGCTATCCATTCCTCTGTACACTTTAGGAGTGGGGCTAAATTATTTAGGGCACAGTGGGATTGCCACCCACTAGATGGAAGCCTCCAATCTCTGAGGCTTCTGAGTATCCAGTGCCCAGCCAGGCTACTGCCAGCAGGGTGGGAGCATGACAGAAGCAATTCCCCCCACTTCTCCATCCTCCCTTGCATTTTCCCCTTTGGACAGGCCTGTCTCGAGGAGTTGTGTTGATGGGCCACAGAATAGAACAATTCCCAGTCTCTCCCCTCCCACCAGAACACCTTAATTTTGACCAGCATGAGGTCATCTAAGTTCGGTTTTGTGACTTTGGAAAGCAGGTGCTGTAATTCGTTCTGTGGTAGCTGCAAGGGGTGGGGGAAAGATTGGATCTCACAGTCCCGTCTGCCACCAGAACCTGTAGGAGTGTTTACACCTTCAGGAGGGGGACTTGGATATATCCTATGCCCTTTGGGATACTCTCCCAGGTACGACAGCATTGTTCTCTTAACAGCTCTTTGCTGTTCAAAGTGTAATGAAAGAAAAGGTACCCATTCTCTGTTCAAGTCTGTCTTAGCATTTTGAAGCTAGAATCTTTTGTATGTTCAAACTAAGACTATAGAAGTGCAGGCCATCTGATACTTGTATCTGAGTTGAGCTTTCCTCTGTTCTGGGATTCAGAAGACTCTGAACATACCTTAATAATTCGTAAAATTAAGGCATAAAATCTAGGAACTAGTAGATTGGGATTGATTACTTTATTTTCAGACTCCTTGGATCAAAGGTCATGCCTTTTTAATTGGTTTAGCTTTTGGAAAGCAAGATGCCCATAATTGCAAAGCAAAGAGAGCAATTTGTCTGGTTCTATTGTGTTTGGAAGGTTTTGGAGGCACGTATACAGCAGCAGGAGGTAAAACCTGAGCAGAATTCTTAACACACTTTGGTTAGATACTGTATTAATCGAAGATACAGTGAGCACTTTGTAGCCTCATTGATATGACATGTAAACACAATCTGGGGTTAAATAATTAGCTCCCTAGTAATATTATTAAAATATCAGGTATGAAAATGTATCTTGAGTTAGCATTGCTGCCTGTCTGATTAACTAAAGAGATATTTTCCCTTGCTTTTTATATTAGATGTAAGCAGTAAGATGTTTAATTTAGTTTTTTTTTTAATGACTGCTTAAATATCTGGAATATCTTACAAACTTTATGGGAAATATCCCAGGTTGCAACCACACTAATCTATGCTCCAGTAGTCATTGTGGTCAGTTATCTTGATTCATTTACTTAAAAGGAAAATGAGTCTAATCTGTGTAACCTAATTGTTCTGCTTGAATTATAGGACAAACTAGATGGATTTGTTCCTGCTCATTTCCTTGGCTGGTATATAAAGGTAAGAATTTGTCCTTTCTATGTTCAGCTGTTGTTAGCATTTGAAGCTTCTCTGCCTCTCTTTCAGTGCTGCAGTGTGCAAAATCAATTATGTAAGGCAGTCATCTGTGAAAAAGTTTAAATTGCGTTTGTCCAATTTAGCCCAACATGGTAAGAAATAGTTTTATCTAAATCCCTTTCTAAATACCAATCTCTTAACAGACAATCCTTCAACACATGTTGTGGGTGATCACCTTTTGATACATAAAACCCAGCTAGTTTTTCAGACTCCTTTTAGTATCTTTAATCTTTAAGGCTGCAATCCTATTAACCTGGGAGACTGTCCCATTGAATTCAGGGAGACTTATTACTGAGTAGATATCCATAGCATTATAAGTTACTTTCATACGAGACTCATCAAGCTCTCTGGGTGCAAGGAGCCTCAGTGACTAACTGTCTCAATCCTGACCCAAAGCATTAAGGTAAAAAAGAAGTCTTTTAGCACACATATGAGTTAAGCATCTGAGTGAGGAGAAGATAAGTGCTATTATTAAATACTCTTAGGGAATAATTTAGAACTCATTTAAACTCATAAATCATCAGCTGATGTCAAAACAAGGGCACAGCAAAGGGAGCTAAGGCCCAGAAGGGTATCCTTTACTCTTTATAAACTGCCCAGAGAGCTTCAGCTATTGGGCAGTATAGAAATGCAATAACTAATAATATCCATAGGGGTAGCCCTTTATAAACTTATAGTTGGGAGCTAAATCTTAGGGGGGGAAATCTAGTATAAACTTACAGTTCCTGCAACCCTGTTCTAACAGATTCCTGAGTAGTTGCAGAGAACATCACATACTTAAACTAAACCCAAGTTTGGAAAGGGGCAGTAAAAGTAATACATAGCTCAATATTGACAAGGACCACTGTGCAGATCTAGCCAGTGGAAGATCTGCTTATAAACAAAAAGTATAGTCTAGCTGCAGTTTGAACTCAGTGTAGACTCTGGTTTTAGGTCTTATAGGACAGCTCATAAACTAAAGTTCAGAAATCGACACATCCCAAATTGAGAGTTCAGCTTTTCATTTAGTTTAAAAAACAAAACAGTGGGGGGAAATGTGCACACTGAGCCACGCTCAGTGACTCAACCCCTGCAGTTCAACCCCTATTCTTTCCTTACTTACCTACCCATTCTCTATTGTCCCCTCAAATGACCCATTGATTATTGTTTTCTAACCTGAATAGAACATTTCCATTCTCAGGGGGCTCAAGTGACCAAGATTTCCACTCACTAGAAGTTAATGCAGACCAGTAGTTGAGAATACACTCTATTGCTTTTTATATGATGCCCTCTAATTTGATTGGCTGCAGCAGCAGTTGGGGCAATCTAGCTGGTGCTATATAAGGAGGCAGGTTTGCAAGGGAGAACAGCTCACTGAGCATGAGGAGCTCCAGCAATGAAGTGTCTCAGCCCCAGTGACAAGGCATTAAGGTAAAAGAAGTCCTTTAGCCCATGCGTGGTTTTAGCACCCGTGTGAGTTTAGTAACAGGGTGAGGAGGCCTGGACAGTCTACTCTGTCTTCTCATTATAAATAAATTACTCACTGTCTCCTAGTAATTAACTTAGTTTTCCAGGTAAACAAACCAATAATAACAATAAAAAATCAGTTATGAAAGTAGAAAGCCAGCAGGGGGTGTGAGGGCTATCCAGTGTATTGGACTAAGTGTCACATGTACGAGTGTCTGCCAGCTGGATAGGAGTTGTGTGTGTGTGTGTGTGATGAGCTCCTGGCTCTCGGGAAAAGCTCATTCTTTTTGGGGTCTAATAGCAGTGTCCTAATCCCTGTATGACAGTAACTTCTCTAAAATGAGGGAACTGATAAAAAGGAACTTGAAAAGGGGAATCAAGAGGGTTAAATCCTTTCAAAATGCTTAGAGGGTATTCAAAGCCCAATAATAGAAGCTCAACTAGAATGTATACCATAGATAGGGACGGTCCAAGAGGTCACCAACATGGTTAACCAACAGAGAGCTTCCTTCAGAAAAGAGTGTTTCCTTCAGAAAATGGAAGTCTTGCCCAAGTGAGAAAAAGGAGCGCAGACAAAGGAAATTCAGACACACAACATGAGATGCAAAAAACATTTTGAGGATCATTTAGTTAACAACATGAAAGCCAACAATAAAAAAAAATTAGATATAACAGTAGCAGAAAACCAGCTAAGGAGGCAATTGGACCATTGGATATCAACGAATTTGAAGAAGTACTATTTTAGGATAAGGAGATTGAGGAGAAGCTGAATGAATTCTTTTAATCTGTCTTGACTGCAGAAGATGTAGGACAGATACCTGTGCCTGAACTGAAAGGGAGTCTGAGGAACTGAGGCATATACTGGTGAAAAAAGATGAAGCTCTCAACTTTATTGACAAATTGAAAGCTAATACAGATAGTATCCATCCTAGGCCTTTTTAACTCAACTGTGAAGTTGCTAATCATTTAACTAAAATATGCAGCATGTCCCTAAGTACAGTCTCTGTATCAGAGGACTAGAGAAAGGCCAATGTTACACCAATGTTTAAAAAGGGATCCAAGGGGATCTGGAAAGGTAAGTTCTTTTTCACTAACCTTTTAGAGTTCTTTGAGAGTGTTAATAGACATGCGAACAGAGGTAATCCAATAGACATTGTTTACTTGAACTTCCAAAATGCTTTTGACAAAGTCACTCTCCAAAGTCTCCTGAACAATGGAATAAGAGGAGACATCCTCTTATGGATCAGTAACTGGGTAAAGAACAGAAAGCAGAGGGCAGAAATAAATGGTAAATTCTGCTAATGGAATAACATAAATAGTGGGGTCCCAGAGGGAACTGCATTGGGAACAATGCTTTCCAATTTGTTCATAAATGTTCTGGAATTAGGAATGAGCCATGAAGTGGCCAAGTTTGCTGCTGACTCCAAATGGTTTAGGGTGGTTAAAACAAAAAGGGATTGTGAGGAGCTCCAAAAGGATCTCTCCAAGCTGGGAGAAAGAGCATCAAAATAGCAAATACGGTTCAACACAGTGAAAAAGGCAAATTCCATGTCAAACATAATTAGGGAAAGGACTGAAAATTAAACCTCCAATATCATACCGCCCTTGTACAAATCTAAGGTGCGACTGCACTTGGAATACTGCGTATGGTTCTGGTCACCACACTAAAAACAGATTTTGTGGGTTGGACAAAGTGGAAGAAAGGGCAGCTGAAATGATCAAGGGGCTGGAACAACTCCCCTGTGAAGAAAGGTTACAACAGCTGGGACTGTTTAGCTTAGAAAAGAGGCAAGTAAGGGTAGGCAAGATAAGAGATGTACAAAATTATGCATGGTATGGAGAAAGTGGATAGGGTGATATTCATAAGACTACCTCCCTATCCATCTTTCATAAGACTAGAACCCAAGTCATCCTATGAAGCTGATTAGTGGGAGATTCAGGAGAGATAAAAGGAAGGACTTCACATAGCACATAGTTAAACTATAGAATTCACTACCACAAGATGTAGTGATGGCCACCAATTTTGATGGCTTTAAAGGGGGATTAGACAATTACATGGAGAATAAGGCTATCAATGTCTCCTAGTCCTGATGGCTGCGTGTTATCTCCATTATCAGAGGCAGTATGGCTATGTACACAAGTTGCTGGGAAACATGAGTGGGAGGGTGCTATTTCACTCATTTCCTACTTGTGGGTTTCCCACAGGCAGCTGGTTGGCTACTCTGTGAACAGAATATTGGACTAGATGAACACTTGATCTGATCCAGTATGGCTCCTCGTATGTTCTTACGTGACTTATAAAACAGCTTGCTTTTAGGCTATGATGAAGCTAATACACACGCGCACACACTTACACTGTCAGCTTTGCAAATACAAATTAACCTAATATTCTGATGCTATTGGTGTTTCCATGTTATATGCAGCCAGAGTAGTTTCACTTTGTATATGTTGCCCATGGAGCACATCAGTCATGATTTTAAGATTATCTCTGCAGCAGTTAAGTCCATAAATGATTTATTGTGCTCATAATGACCTGCATTTAAGTGTTCTAGCCACCAATGATTACACAGTTGCTATGCATCTATAAAGGGAACTTCTGCTGCCTCTTTGACATCATAATAGCAAGCTATAATTCCACTACCCACTGCTGTGTGGTGGAGGGACAGGAAGACCAGTTTGGGTCTATGCGCCTTTGTAGCTGGTGTTTGCACTACATTAGCAGATCAGCCCATCATTTTTTAAATGGATGGGTTATTTTTATGTGCCAACCAGGTCAGTGTAAATACAGGAATGTAAAGCAGACATTCACTTTTATCAATTACAATAAATATCAGTATCTTACACCACAATTTGAAAGTTAAATTCCTTCCTGTTTCCCCCCCAAAAAAGTAATGGAAAGGCATCATTTTGTTAGAATTTGAGATAGACACTTGAACTTTGAATAGGTAGCACCTTAGTTTATTTATAAAGTTGGGAATATTAGTTTCATATTAGTATAAGGAAATTTCATTCTTTTTTGGCTTTGAGCCAAATCTAAATACGTTTCAAAATACAGGATTGTACTGCACCGTCTGTTGCTAAACCTCTCCATATTGTTATCAACAACATGTTTTAGCTGTCAACAATTGACATCAGAGCTTGTAGTTGTCTGAGTGTGTTCAGTGGGACTTGCATAGGATTGTGATCTTTGGGAAAATTACCAGTTCTACTTAAACTATTATAAATGCATGTCCAGTTGTCTGTAATTTTGCTTATTAATTTTATATGTCCACCGAAAATACTACTATGACACTTCTAACATTTTTCAGGGATCATGAAAAAAGGGGGGAAAAGTCCACTGATAAGGATTTATTTAACAAGGGGGAAAGATGGGAGGAAATTATTGAAACAATTCAGATAAATATAGTTTAAGGTGAGTCTCTGAACAAAATAAAAATAAAATAGGGGATGGAGTCCAGTCAATCAGTTATCCACTAATGAGCATTTAGAGTTTCTCAGACTGATCTGCTGCTTAATAGCCTTGAGTTGGAATGCAGCTGTAGGCTTTAGTCTGTCACTCCCTGGCTGCAAAGCTGCTGCTGGATGAACACAGAAATCTGGTGTGCAGTCTACAGTGTACTGTTCACATTTTAATACAAATTGATGTACTTTACACTTTCCAAACTAATACGCAAACACAATTATCGTTTGCTTTTCTCCTTTTAATTTTGTGATGCAGCTCTTTGATCAAACAAATGTGTACATTAAAGAAAATTGTCTAAAAATGCATACTTTAAGAATATAGTGTATAAAAAGGCATACGCTAGGGAAAAATACTTGCCAGAATGCATATATTATGGGAAATTGTGTACAAAAATGCACAGGAATGTTTGTGTGTATGAAAATGTATAAACCTTTTAATGAGGCCCTGAAAGTATTTTTGCCAACTGATGCAGAAATGGAATGAACATGTGCTTGAAAATTGATGAATGTTATAGAGAATGAAACAGACAGATTCACCATCCCTACTGTAATCAATTGTGGTTGCAAACCCTCACCACTACCTAACTCTGGATTTCAACTTCAGAGAAACTGTTCTGAATCACTTTTGGAGTACATTGAGCTTTAGCGAGTTTCAAAATTGAATAGCCAAAATTAACTGTTCCTTTTTTCTTTTTTCCAAACTTGTTCAGACACTAATGATCCGTGATTGGTGGATGTGCATGATTATCAGTGTCATGTTTGAATTTCTGGAGTACAGTCTAGAACATCAGCTTCCAAACTTCAGTGAATGTTGGTGGGACCATGTAAGTACTACTCTCTAAAGAAATAAGATGTTTTAAGATGCTAGTAAGCTGCTTTAGACACTTTAGTTAAAATGAGTTGTTTTGGAGAGGGTTTTGGGGGGGGCATTGCAGTATCTTCTTATATGAACTTCAGTTGTCATGATCAGTTTTGTGTAACTGAATGTTTGAATTGTGGCTTACATGAAATAGACTTCTGGTTGTGTATAGGCTTTTTACAAGAACAATGCTGGCTGATTTAGATATAATGATAAACTATATCACTGTGGGAAAGAACCTTGGGCTTGTGTGCTAACCCCCCCTCCTCTAACACAGCCAGGAGGAGATAGGAAGTATTTGTTTCCAGTTTTGGTTAGCCAGTTTTGAGTTGTGACAGAATAAACTGTGGTTAATCTTAACTATGGTGATTTGAAACAAACCAGCTTCAGAACCCAAGGTTTGAAGTTGGTTTCTTTCATTAAACCAACTCAGATAAACTGTGGTTAAAGTTTGTAAATGTTAATAAAAAAATGGAAGCAAACGCTTCTGATCTCTTCTTTGCTTGCAGCCATGCCAGAGGAGGAGAGGGATGGAGGAATAAGTAAGGAAGTGCTATGTTGATTAAATATTACAAACAGGAAATCTTAAAAGCTTTAAACTTTTTTAAAAATGGTACATTCTAGCACTGAACAGTGAAGACATGGCTACAGAGAAGACCGACAAGGGAGGAGTCAAATGAAAGTTGCAAGCCTAGGGAGAGAACAGATAAAATACCTTGAAAAAGGAAAGAAGTATTCAGGAGGGAGTGTCAGACAATCATAAACTTCACAAGTTAAAATTTAGAACAAATATTCTAGCTAGTTAGTACAGGAAGTAACAGATCAACCATCAAAGGAATTCCTTAGCTAACACAGCAAAATGCATTGCAATGTAAGTTATACCAACAGGAAACTATCAGAAAATTGTGGTGGTGGTGGGGAAGTAATCTATTATTTGTAATGAGAAAGCAACTCACTGATTCTGTAGATGAAATCATTTCCTGTATTTTACGAATTGAGAAACATTGTGTCTTGTCCAAGGATTGATTATATAACCAATATTTTGAAGTCATTTGTAGCATCATAAACACATCTCAGAGTTGCATGAAGTATTCTAGAATATCTGGAACATGAAAGCATATATAAATTATACGCATAGAAATCTACGGTGTTGCCATGCTGTAAAGATTGTGTTGGTTGTTTAACTTAATATCTCTTGCTTTTTTCAGTGGATTATGGATGTAATCTTATGCAATGGGCTTGGCATTTACTGTGGCATGAAGACTTTGGGATGGCTTTCCTTGAAAACGTATAAATGGCAAGGACTTTGGAACATTCCCACATACAAGTATGTTAAATTATAACATTTCATACCTGAAATGTAAAGATGTACGTTTTAGAGCTTTTAATTCCACGTATACAAATGTGTCCTAAATCTAATTTGAGGAAAATAAAACGAATTCATTCTTAAGCAGACTAAAACTAAGCTAAGATAAGTGGACAGAAATTGCAATATTTGTAAAAACAAGAATTTTTAAAGCATCTAAAAATGTTAACTTGTGTAACAAATATTTAATTCTCTATGGAAGCTAATAAAATTAGGCCATTTCTTTGAGAGATGACGGGAAGGCTGTAATTCGCCATTTTGCTACTGAGGATATAAAAAGTGAAGTATATAAAATATATTTCTTCTTCGTGGTCTCTGTGCATCACACACTAACGGCTCGCGCCGACGCCGAGCCTCATCCGGGAAACTTCTATAGCCTAGACTTTTGGCGGGAACCCCTACCCCCACCGCCCTATCGTGCATGCTCAGGTTCCCACCTACCTCAGTTCTTTTTCGACCGCCTTGCTGTTTGCCTCGCGGGAGACTTAACTATTCGTTCGTATTCGTTATTCTTGCTCGTTAGCTTAGTTCTTGCTTAGACTTCTCACCCTTTTTCTTCCTCGTCTGTCTAGTATCCTACTTCTTTCTAAAAAAAATTAAAAAAAAATCTTTGACTCTCTTAGCTCTAGTTTTCTTCCTTACTTTTCTATCTGTTAAGGCGCTTATGGCGCAAACAGCTTTGTTCAAAAGCTGCACTTCGTTCCGGGCCAAGCTGACCCTCTCTGACGGCCATTCTCAGTGCCTCCTATGTTTAGGGGAGACGCACGTGGGCGATGCGTGCAGCCATTGCATGAGTTTTTCTCGACAAACACGAAAAAATAGGGCAGACAGGCTACGCGCACTATTGTGGAAGAAAGCGTTGGAGGCGGTCGACGTTCCTTCTCGCCCTACTCCCGTACCGATGACCGCCGTTACGGAGCGCACGCCTACAGAGCACACGGAGTCTTGCCCGGCTGCGCCAGGAAACGTCCCTCCCGGGGATAAAACTAAGGCAGAGAAGCCAAAAAAGGCGGCTGCGACTCACGAGGATCCCAGCCGTAAAAAGAAAGTGAAGGCAAAACACACGGAGAAGCCTGTGAAAACCCACAGGAGTCACCCGCAGGAAAAATCTGTTCCTCCGATACCGCCTTCGTTGGGACCGGCCTCGGTAACGATTAGATCCCCGGTACCGATGGCATGCCCACTGCCGTCGCCCTCGGCCTCGGTGCCCATGCTACCGACGTGGGCCGTGCTGTCTCTGCTGCTAGCTCCTTCGATATCGACGACTCGCCCGGTACCATTGCCTTTGGCGTCGCCCTCGGTACCGAACCGACATAGATCCTTGACCGCGCAACGCGAAGAGGGGTTCTTGCCTTCACCGCCTCACTCAGGCCCCGTGGAAGAGAGGCATCGCCTGCCAGCGTCGCCCCTGGTACTGAGATCTGAAGGACTCTGCTTTGCCCCGGTTTCGCCCTGATCGGTACCATCTCCCGCTCCAGGGTCGATGTCTGCCTCTGTGGACCGTCGATACCGCTCCCGATCGCCGACTCCCTCTCGTGATTGGGATCGTTTCTCAGATCGTTCGGCGCGCTCATGGACCTCCCAGCCGAATCCCTTTGGGGATGCTCCCTCGCATCACCGGGACATGGAAGATGATCCCAGATGGTGTCATTATATCTTCAACCCTTTTACGGGACATCGTCTCAGGGACACCGATGATGTTTTCGTGCTTCCCGTGCCCCCGAGGCGCCCGCCATCGGCCACCGTTTTGGCGCCACCGCCGGACCCACCTATACCAATGCCACCACCGGTACCGACTCAATTGACGGACCTTCCAACCCTGTAGTCTCCACAATCTATAGAGGATTATGCGTTCGATTCATCATCCTCGGACTCTGCCCCCCCTTTGGTTCCCTCGCCGGATGATGCTGTGGGGACCGAGAAGAGGGCCTCCCCTTCAGTGGAAGTGGGGACGTTCACAGACCAAATGCTCCGGATGGCGCAGTCATTAGGGGTAGAGCACCAACAGCCTGCCGAGAAGTGCATTGACTCGATCTATGATGTCATGTACGCGGATACAACTACCTCCTTGGCCATACCTCTAATCCCCACTCTCCTGAACACCGCCCAGGAGTCATGGAAGAATCCAGCGACCATGGGACCAGTGTCCAAACATCTAGATGCACTCTATAAGATTCAGGAGGAGGATGTGGGATTTTTATTCACACACCCAAAGCCCAACTCAATGATTGTCGAGTCGTCCCAGGGAAAATCCTCAAGGTCTCATTCAACACCGTTTGACAAAGAGGGTCGGAAGCTCGACATGTGTGGCTGTAGGATCTACTCATCCTCCGCCCTGTTGATTAAGGTGGCAAATTATCAAGCCATGATGGCTAGGTACCACCTGTTTTTATGGGAGAAGATGTCATCTCTTATTTCACACCTTCTGGACGAGAAGAGACAGGCAGCACAAGTATTCCACACTGAGGCCGTCCACCTGGCCAAACAGGAACTGACGACTGCCAGACATCAAGTGGACTATGGATTTAAGGCAATGATTGGGGCAATCACCCTCAGGCGACATGCATGGCTCCGCTCCTTTAGTCTACCTCAGGAGTCGAAGGCAAGGATAGAGGACCTCCCATTCGATGGCAGAGGTTTATTCCATACCTCAACAGACACAACCATGGATACGATCCAAAAAGCCAAAACCACGGCGAAGAAAATGGGATTTTACCCGGCTACAAGCTCACAAGTGTACCGTTCGTGCCGGTGCGTGCGACAGCAACCATACGCACCACGCCAGTACCAAAGTCGGCAACAACTCTACCAACATGTGCCTCAATCTACATACCAACAAAAGAAGACCTATCAACAAGGATGCTACCGGCAGCAACCCAACAGGCCGGACACTTCGCAAAAATAGCAGCGACTTTGACTCCATTCCGGTCACTCTCTCTCTGCAGCCCACTTTTGGTCACCGACTTCAACAGTTTCAGGACTCTTGGCAGGAAATCACTTCAGACAAGTGGATTCTAAGCATCATCAGATACGGATACCAAATAGAACTTATTTCTCACCCCCCAACTGGTCTGCTCAAGGTCACTCCACCGTCAGAAGCACTGCTCTCCGAGGTAACCACGCTTCTCCAGAAGGGCGCTATCGTTCCCGTCCACCATTCGGATCTACAAAGCGGGTTCTACTCCCGCTATTTTACAGTCCCAAAACAAGATGGTGGCATCCGCTCCATCATGGATTTCAGAGGCTTCAACAAGTTCATCCCGACCAAAAAATTCCATATGGTCATGCTGCCGATAATCCTACCGCTGCTCAGACGGGAGTGTTGGTTCACCCTCATAGATCTAAAAGATGCTTATTTTCATATCGCCATCCACTGTTCGTCTTAGACGTTCCTCCGGTTCATAGTCGGCCCGAAAGCCTATCAGTTCACGGTCCTCCCATTCGGCCTAAAGACAGCTCCAAGGGTGTTTACGAAATGCATGGGAGCAGTTTGTGCATTTCTACGAATGGCCGGTGTGGAGCTTTACCCTTATTTGGACGACTGGCTGATAGTGTCCCCCTCTCAACACCAAGCAGAGAGAGATGTGACAGTTACGAAGGAGCTCCTCCAGAGACTGGGTCTATTCATAAACCAAGAAAAATCTGTGTTTATACCTACCCAATCCATCCAATTTATTGGAGTTCTCCTAGACTCAACATTGGGAAAGGCATTTCTTCCAAGAGATCGAGCATTGACCATCCAGCGACTTACCTTACGCATCCTGGACTCCAAACGTGTCAGCGCACTTACCCTGCAAAGACTGTTGGGACTCATGGCCTCCTCAGTCTATGTGGTCAGATGGGCAAGGATGCACATGAGACCATTGCAGCAGTTCCTCCTGGCCAACTATGACTCGTCCAGAAACCCGAACAAGGTCAGTCTCGTCATACCGCAGAGCCTACAGGGCACACTCAGGTGGTGGACACTGTGACACAACCTAATCGGCGGACTACCGTTCGCAGAAAGAGGCCCCACACAGACCCTCACCTCGGATGCGTCACTACTGGGGTGGGGAGCACACTGCGACCATCTGTCGATCCAAGGGAAATGGTCGGCCGTAGAGAACACATAAACAAATTGGAGCTCCTGGCGGTGAAAAAAGCCTTGCATGCTTTCATTGTACACCTGAAAGGTCAGCATGTTCGGATTGTATCGGACAACACAACGGTTGTCTGGTACCTCAACAAGGAAGGCGGGACTCGATCCCCTCGCCTCCTTCAACTAACACTAGAAAATCTTCATTGGACGATCAGACATGGGATTTGCCTATCGGCTATCCACATAGCAGGAACAGACAATGTTCAAGCAGACGTCCTCAGTCGCCACTTCCAAGACACGCATGAGTGGGAATTGGCTCCAGCAATGTTGCGCACCCTGTTCGATCGGTGAGGACAACCAGTAATAGATCTGTTCGCCACCCCGAAGAATGCTGTCTGCGTCGCTTACTGCACGAGGGCAGGAATAGGCAAGGGATCCTTGGGAGACGCTTTCAGCACACCTTGGGGGGAAAGACTGGTGTATGCCTTTCCCCCATTTCCGCTGGTACCCAAGGTGGTCACGATTCTCTTGTGGTAGCAGACAGTTGCCATCTTGATAGCTCCATGGTGGCCTCGACAGGCCTGGTTTGCCCCATTGCTCCGTCTATCCAGAGGAGAATTCCTACAATTACCAATATCTCCGAATCTGATCTCCAAGGACCACGGGCTAGTCCTTCACCTGGACCTACGACAGCTGCGGCTCACCGCTTGGCGAATCTGGCCAGGTGGCAAGACCTAGATCTGTCTTCTCCAGTGAGGGCTATTTTACGAGAGGCCAGAAAGCCTTCTACAAGGGCCTCGTATAATAGAAAATGGAGAACGTTTGTTCAGTTTGCCACATCGAGTGGATTTGACCCTAGATCCTGCTGCATTCGGGATGTCTTAGTTTTTCTACAGACCCTTCATGAAGCCGGTTTAAAGACAACCTCCATTAAGATCTACTTGGCGGCCATCTCAGTCAAGCACGACCTGATTCAACAGTTTTCAGTCTTCACTCTTCCTCTGTCCAAGTGCTTCCTCAAAGGTCTACGTAATTTGTACCCACCACTACGTCCAATCGTTCCGCAATGGAGTCTATCCGTTGTTCTAGCAGCATTAACTGCAAAACCCTTTGAACCACTAGCCACTATCGACATTAGGCTACTCACCTTTAAAGCTGCCTTCCTAGTTGCTATTACTTCAGCAAGGAGAAGGTCAGAGTTATGTGCCCTTATGGTTGTCTTGAGACCGGACCCCTCGTTCCTTCCCAAGATTGTATCCAACTTCCATCTTAACCAGGACATTATATTGCCCACTTTCTTTCAGGCGTCTTCAGATCTGGTTAGCGCAAAGCTCCATTCCTTGGATGTGAGGCGAACTTTGGCCTTCTACAAGTCTAGATCTGCCACGTTTCGGAAATCAAACCGTCTGTTTGTGTGTTATGGTGGAAAGTCCAAAGGCCACCCTGTCTCTGCTCAAAGGTTCGCAAAATGGATTGTACAGACAATCTCTTTGTCTTACCAGCTAGCTGGGAAAGAACCACCAGGTTCCCTAAAAGCACACTATGCCCGGGCTCTCTCCACCTCAACCGCTCTGGACCGTGGGGTGTCGATTCCAGACCTATGTAGAGCTGCAACATGGTCTAATGCCTCTACTTTTGCGTCTCATTACAAGTTGGACGTTCGAGCCAGAAAGGACTCTTCCTTCGGTCGGGCCATCCTGTCTTCAGTTCTTCAATAATGTCCCAGTGAGTCTACCCTCCTCCGGTAAGTGTTTGCTGGTTATTCACCCATAGTGTGTGATGCACAGAGACCACGAAGAAGAAATGCAGGTTGCTTACCTGTAACTCTAGTTCTTCGAGTGGTCATCTGTGCATTCACACAACCCACCCACCGTCCCCTCTTGGCCTCGCTGGTTGCGATCTGGTCAAAGAGAGTATATATTGTGCATGCATGCTACCTCTTATATATGTGTTTATTTGATCATTTATTTCTATCTCGTTCGAGAGGCAAGTCGGTCTCATTGAACTGAGGTAGGCGGGAACCCAAGCATGCATGATAGGGCGGTGGGGGGAGGGTTTCCCGCCAAAAGTCTAGGCTATAGAAGTTTCCCGGATGAGGCTCAGCGTTGGCGTGAGCCCATAGTGTGTGAATGTACAGATGACCACTCGAAGAACTACAGTTACAGGTAAGCAACTTGCATTTCCTGTGAACAAAACTGTTATTCTCACCTTTCAATGCTTTCAACTTTTGAACAGGTGATTTATAGACCCCACCTGTGAATAGATATTTGGTCTGCTTTTGTCAGGGTTTATATTTCTTAGAACATCGTATTTTCATATCTATCTATCTATCTATCTATCTATCTATCTATCTCATAGGCTTGCATTGAAATTGATTTATTTAAATTTGTATAGTTTCAACTTTTCTTCTTTTTCATTTCTGTTTGGTTAATTTCACAATAAAAAATAATTGGAATGTGCAAATAGGCACAAACATTCACAACTGTGTTTCATGCCAAATCAGATCATTTTGCATAATTCCATAGGCAATCTATTAATTTCAACCTTTCTGGCTAAACTCACGTCTTAGTATTTTACCCAAGTCAACCAAATTCCCAACATCCTCAGCCAGAATTCTCTTTACGGCTGTGGCACAGAAATCTGACAATTTGAGTAGATTTTGAAATAAAAATAATTGAACATGTGTTGAATTCATGTCACAACACTTTACCATGAGATACCTGTGATTTTTCTCCCCAGAGGTAAAATGAAGAGAATTGCCTTCCAATTCACACCCTACAGCTGGGTTAAATTTGAGTGGAAACCAGCATCCAGCCTTCGCAGATGGCTAGCAGTCTGTGGTATTATTTTTATAGTAAGGATCACTTCTTCTTATAGATGCAACAAATTGTAATAACTATTCCAATTTGTTCTTGCCTTCTTAATATTGTAAACAGTGGTTCTCAAATGCCCCCTAGGTCATAAAAACAAACTCACTGAATCTGACATAATAGTGAAGATATAGTGTATCTGCCTTCGCCTCAGGAGCAAGCCAATCAGAAGAAGTGGGGAGGGGAGGGGGCACCTGGACCTATAGCATCTATGTCTATATGTAGTATTTAAACTGTGTAGACTAGAGATTGAGTGTTCATTTACAACAGAAACACTTTTAAATGTTTCATTTTCAGCTGTTTTGATTCTGTGACAGAGGTGAAGTAAAAATACTATAAATAAGTGAGTTTCCTGAGAATATTAACCTAGGGAAGTAAAAAACGTGTTCTCCAAAAGTTGTTCCGTCCACATCTGCACATAACGCTTGGGTGGGGCACAATAGGTAGAGAAAGACAGCCACCTGTGCTGTGTTCCGATTCTGGCATTAGAGAGGGTATATTTTGACATTCTTTGTTTGGTCAAATATAAGTGCTTATTTGGGGAAAATGGGCTCTAGAAAAACCTTATGTCTCACTTGACACTGGCCAAGGAGGACTGCCCTACATTTTTGAGAAAATTAATCTAACATAACCATGCATCTTCTTGAATAAGGTGTTGGCGTAATCGTTTGAATAAAGTGGTAAAGAAGGTAAAATGTTTTAGTAATTTTTGCCTGTCTTAGTACATGAGTAGCAATTCCAAAACAACATGAATAGCCAAATAGGTTTGAACAAATAGAGTTGTATGCTGCCCTAGCTCACTAGCTCTAATGGGACCTGATTGGGGGTGGCGGGTGGAGTTTGTAATTTTGTGGTGAATCATTATGGATTTTGAACAGTGCATTTCCATAATTCTGTTTACAGAATTTGGGAAGACATTGTAGGAGGTGCATCAGACTCCCACCTGGAGGTAGAAGGGACTTTCCCCATTATTAGTCAGGGGTTCTTTTAAGAGGCACCCAAGAGTGTGCTCAGTGGTAGTCGGGTAATTGAACTGAACTTCCATTCTGTAATACATTTGTATAGGGGGCTAGCAGCATGCAGGAGGGAGCAGGACGTGCATGTTAAGAATTGCTGGAAAAGTAGTTTTGTAGAGTGAACCCCCCCCCCCAGCAAAAAACATGGGAATGCTTCCTTGTTAATTTTGGGTGAGGATACTATCCCGCAATGTACTACAATCCACTCAAAATCCTATGTTTTCAGGAATTATGGTACCTTTTAGATTTGAGTAAGTAAAATGAAATGACTGAATGGCCGATATCTGTCAGTTTTTATTGGCAGAGTTGAACACGTTTTACTTGAAATTTGTCCTGTGGATGCCTCCAGAACACTATTTGGTCTTACTGCGACTTGTCTTTTATGTGAACGTGGGAGGTGTAGCAATGAGAGAAATCTATGACTTCATGGACGATCCGTAAGTTGTTTCTTTTATTTGAGCTTAGCTGCTTTGTTTTTAGGACTGGTGAGGATGGCTGCAACTGGGTGGTAAAATACAAGAGTCATGGATGGATCGCTCTGCTGCTGCAAAGAAAACCGTAGCCTTAAGTACCTGCATTTTAAAATTATGGACACAAAGTATATAATCATTTGCAAATTACCTATGCTTCGGATTGCAATGTCACAGTATTGCACAACAGCCTATATGATTCAGATTAGCTCAAATGCAGTTAGCTTGTGCACAAAACAGCCTTGGATTGACTTTCAGATGGAACTGAATGCTACAGCTTGAGGAAATTGTTAAAACTGATGGGTCTAGCCAGGACCATTTAAAAAACTAGTACCTTGCTATCCTCCAGCACATCTCTTTAATGTTTGTGGCACTAACTTCCTGAACATGCTTAGAATTTTGCAACGGTTTGCCCTCACCCAGCAGTGCATGCACTTAACGCCTGCCTGTTTACTATTTGATCTTTCCACTTTGTTGTTTAATAAGCAGTAGCACCCAGATCCCCAGGATTGGTTTTGTTTGTGTTCTTGTTTTTGGCTTAGTGATAATGGAACAAACTGGCTGAGCTCACAACTTTAAGCTTATTACCTCTTCGCAGACCAACACCAAAAGTGTCTGTGTTCAGTATCTAGGGTTCCAATACTTTATGAAGATCAGTTTCACTTGCAAGTCTTTGACTTCTAGAACTGAGAAGAAGGGCCAAACCTGATTAGTTAGTCGGATTTCAGGACATTCAGCAGTGACAGGCTATTCCCTGCCCCCTTGTGTTGGACCAATGATTTGGGATTCAAGATAAGAAGAGGTCTGTTTCTCATTGGTGAGCTCTTCTCCTCCAACCCTGGCCCATCTTCTGGTCCTTGTGTTTCAGTTAAAAAAGCATCTGACCTTTATTCCTTTGCCCTCTGTCCAACCACATGGCATAACATTGGAACAGGGGAGCGTCATCAGTCACCAGTGCCTCATTATTGATTCACTGCTCATTATTGATTCACTGCTAATACAAGATGTAGAAATCGAGGACTTCATCCAACAAAGAGATCCATCATAAGTAATAGATGAACAATTTCCTGCCTCTTGCTTTTCCTGTAGGTGAAGTGACTGTTGTCAGGACTTCCCAGTTCTATTAAAGTTCCAGATTCTGCATGATTTGGTTCTACACTTCCTGGGATGTTCTACCTGTGATTCTCACTCATTTTCCATCTGCAGACTCAGATTTGGGAGTATGTGGACACCATTTTCTTGAATTTAAACAGAAATGGAAGCATTTGTTTCCTGCCTTCCTAGTTGACAAGCATCCACTGCACACGTGGCTTTGTGCTGAGTTTTTCTATCTACTGATCAGCTTTGTGTTCGGTTTTTCCATCTACTGATCCTATATTCACAAGGATCGTCTTTCTCCGATGTCTTTCTACTTCAGAGGTACTTGACAGTAGAATATTTTATCTTTCCCTAGAGGGTTAATTGTAGATTTTGGATGGGGAGGTTGCCTGTAGTTAGTGGGATAGTTGCCTGTAGTTTTTTCTTGTGTCCCCTGCTCACATGGACAAGGCTTTACTTGAGCTATCCCCACTCTGCCAATAAGGAATACTCAGTTTAAGACTTGATGAATGGACATTAAAGGTGTTCCCAATATGGCAAGGTAGCTCCTGTTGCAGCCAGCATCAGTCTTAACTTTTCTTTCTGGCCAAGGCAACTGTCAGCAAGTCACGAGAGGCCTGTGAAACTTGAGAAACTTCACTTTCTGGAACTTGCTGTGTATCTCTTCCTGCTAGGAGGGTCTAGAAGCACAACCTCCTGCGAGGAGTACTTAAAGCAAAAGATTGCATCTATCTGCTGCAGTATGTCTGCCAAGCTAACTATACTCTGAACAATAAGATGATGATGATGCCACTTGGCAACTGGAAAGGATATTCTCTTAGAGCCTGAGGACTTGTTGACTAAGAACAACGAAGTTATTTCATAAGCATGTAGGACTGAAAGCTGAACTTTCTGTGGAAATTAAAAACGGCATTAGTCTAGAGTTTTATATTTGTTCTCCGATTTCCCTTTGAAGATTGGTACAGCTTGTGGTTGCCTCTTGCGAAATGGCTGGCTGTTCCTTGGTTGTGGTGATCGTATGACTCCTTAAAAGTCCCATGCTGCTTTTTTATCCTTACTACTTTTCAGAAGAAAGTAATTCTACGGAACTAATCTAGTCAGTGGTCTCTTGCTTCTCCAAATGTATCAGAAAATGCCGTGCTTCTGGATTGGTTTTCAGTTTGTTAAACTTATCAATCTTTGGCACAATCAAAATTAAATAAAGCACTTATACATTTGAACCAAGAAGTTCTACAGCTGCCCTGCAATGGAGGCCATTCTCAAACATACCGTATCAGAATCAGTATGTGCCCTTAATTCATTCTGATATTAGGATAGTTCTGTGGAATATGAACAATAGCCCTGATATCCTGATACCTCTCATGGATGGCTTTTCGGTAATAGATAAAAATTGAAGCCATAAAATTATTCAGGTCTGGTTGAATAAGTCTCACCAGTAAGTTTAGCATCCAAATTTTGATCCCTTGCCACTTTGGTGTAAGAAAGAAAGTCTTCCACTGCTGCTTGTTGGATTAGTGCTTTCCTTACTGACCACATGCTTTATAGGAGAAGGAGATGAGTAGCTTCTGCTCCTTCTCCATAACCAGCTCTTCAACTGTATGGGAAAAGGTCCAGGGACATGTGGTACATGTTCTTGAAGTCTGTAAAGGCGAAAAAGAAAAGTTTGACGACGAGCAAGTTATGGTTCCGGCACAGAGTAGAACATCCTGACGTTTCCAGTGTGATCCAAATAGGCATCATAGATTTTAAGGAATCACACACCGAGTACTTTCTGGCCAGGTTTTTGACTTCCCTTTGTTACTTGCTACTAGAAGAAGCTGCTAGAATGAGATGGAGGGACTTCTGCAACAACCTAACTGCAACCGAGGAAGGCGGCACTCCTTCAACTCCCCTGTGATTCTCCTCTGCTCCATGAATAGAGCAGGGAAGTGAAGCCCCAGGTGTTTGGGTACTGCTGTTCAATCCCTTTGGGTTTTCAGGCAGACATACCAGCATATTCATTACCACCCCTTCAGTCTTAAATAGATTTTAGTTCCTTTCCACTACCATGCTGCTCTTCATCCCTGCCCCTAATAGATCTGTCATGCTTTTAACTATGGCTACAATGATTGAGTTTCACTTTGCAGTTTGTGATATGCTGAGAGCTTGGAAAGAGATGGAAAATTGGATTGGATGCTAGGGGGAAGTACTGGTGTCATCCTCTCCAGCTTGTATCAGTAATATGCTGTTAAGAAGAAAACTTCTTTTGAAGAATAAAGACAGGAGGAGGTGGGATCAAAGCAATCAAATGGATGGTTTACATGTCAAGATAAGACACTGCTCGATACCCCCTGCTGCAAGCAGGAACAGCTAAACATGGTTTATTCTTAGGTTATTTCTCTGACTTGCCTTTCCCCAGGCAAGCCAGAGAAATAACCCAACAACAAATCATGGATTATTTCTCTGGCTTTTTGGAGGAGAGACAAGCTAGAGGTCCCGGTTTCCACATCCTGCTAAATAAACCACAGACAAATGAAAGTCAGGCAGCATGCGCAAGCTAAAGGAAGCAGGTATGGCACTGATGAGGGAGCATTGCAGCTGGTTGGTCTTTTGTTGTCTCAAAAGCACTTCAAAGTCTGTGAGGAAAGGCTGGGACCCATAGAAGTTCCACTACCTGAAAAGATCACACGTGGTCTATACATGCCTGCTTCCTCTAAAACATGAATTGGATTAATGACAAATCAGGATAACGAGATGAAATCTGAAGATAGTTGGAGTATGAACAACAAATCCTGATAATCTCAAGTGCTAAAAGTACATAACCACATGTAAGATTATAATTTTGTGTGGTGAGAGAACCAACCTTAATATTTTATTCACACTTTGAGAAGTAATCAAGTTGAGGTATGTGTGAAAGGATGCAGAGTTGAAGATTCTGGAATTGATCAAGGAGAGCCTCTAAGATCTTGGGAAGTCTATTTCTTCCTCTGGGGTATTGAGTAACTTGAGTGTCGTGGAATGAAGAGCAAATAAGTCAGTTTTTCTCACACATGAGTTCCACTTAGTCACCTTATTCTTGATTGAGGGCTTTTTTTCTATTTCCTGCAGACTGTTGCTCCTGCTCTGCTTGTGACACATTTTAGTTTGGATTCTGTGAAATGATCTGTAGGGAGCGCATGTGTGTTTTATAGCTTGTGATGAAGGGTGGGACTTGGTTTGGAGGTCTTTTTAGTGCCTTCCAACTCAATGATTCTATATCATACGTGGTTGCAATTACCGTATTTTCCGGCGTATAAGACGACTTTTTAACCCTGGAAAATCTTCTCTAAAGTCGGGGGTCGTCTTATACGCCGGGTGTATAGGACGGACGGAGGGGGGCTGCGTCAGGAAAGGTCGGGGATTGAGACGAGGCCTTGGTTCTCCCTCGCACCTCAAAGGTAAGCGCCCCCCTCCTCCCCTCCGCGTGCCCCCCTCCTCCCCTCCGCGCGCCCCCTGCTTACCTTTGAGGGACGTCCGCTCCCGTCCGGCGCCAGCGGCTACTACCAGCAGGCTTCGCGGCCTGCTCTAGAGTGGCGCGCTGGGTGATGTCATCACCCGGCGCGCCACCCTGAAGCAGGCCGCGAAGCCTGCTGGTAGTAGCCGCCGGTGCCGGACGGGAGTGGACGTCCCTCAAAGGTAAGCGCCCCCCTCCTCCCCTCCGCGCGTTGGAAGAGGGGTAATCTTATACGGCGAGTATATCCCAAACTCTGTATTTTAACTGGAAAAGTTGGGGGTCGTCTTATACGCCCAGTCGTCTTATACTCCGGAAAATACGGTACATATGAATAGGACTTATACTGAGAGAGACTATTGGTTTATCTACTTCAGTGTTGTCTAATTGGACTGGCTGGCAGCAACTCTCCATGATCTCATGTAGGGGTTTTTCACAGCTCTGGTACTGAGATCCTTTCAATTAGAGATACTGCGGGTTGAATCAAGGACCTTATACATGCAAAGCACATGCTCTACTGCTGGATTATGGCATATTTCTCTTCCCACTCTCTAGAAATAGATGACCATGGATAGCGTTCATTGTATATACAGATCTCAAGTAGTTTAGGACATCTGGTTGTCTGATTGCATAACAACTAGATGTGCAATGTTTGACTGTAGTCTTTCTTTATCAAGGTTTGACATGACAATAAGAGACTGCCTACTTCTGGATTTTCAGTGGAGGTTCCCCAGTTTTGAAAATACTCATTCTATACTCCCTGTTCTATCCAGACACATATACATTGTAATGTCACTGTCCCACATTCTGATTAAAAATTTGCATTTCCCAGTGTCCTACGTAAAACAAGGTTGTCATGGAAAATTGCCAACTGGATCTAAAGGTTGTTTTATTTGTGGTTGCTCTTAAATAGTAGATTGTAAACCATCGTTGAAATCCTATGTTGAAGGCAAGGTGACTATTTTAAATGAGTGGAGGTAGAGACTTGCAAGATCTTGAAATGATGGTAGAATTCCTTTTGCACATTGCACTTGTGGCTATTCAGATTCTGAACACCTAATAATCATTCTTATCTGTATATACATATATAATGCTGATTGGAAATGAGAGGGGGATTTTCCTTACCAGTGCTACTGCTACCTTTCTCTAGCGCTAATATTGGGAAGGGGGGAATATGCCAGTCATGGGCCAGATTAGAGAGCCCAGCACACCAGATTAAGCTCACGGGCTAGAGGTTTCCAATCCCTGACATAGGTGAGTGGTATTCATCCATTCCAGAAAGGAAAAATACCATGCTGCCCACCAAACCTGACTCTGGCTGGCTTGGCCACCACCATCAGGGACTCCAGTTTGGGTGGGATTTGGAGAGAGACAGGGCAGTACTTCTTCTTTCCCTCCTGAAGGTGCCTTCAGTATAGGGAGGCAAAAGCAATAAGTTTCTGATGTTTTCAACCACCCCTCGACATACCCACCTGTCCCCAAATTGGGTTCAAGAGGAGGAGACAATTTAGAGTATTACTTCTTCTCCATCCTGAATGAAGCTGCTGGGTTGGGAGTGGGAGAAGGATTCTTCACCCTAGTGGCGTGGAAGCAATATTTGGTTTAAGGAAACAGAAAATAAGGCCAGATTAGGAAAAACAGGCTTGGTTCTGCTCTTTCTCCAACAGAAGCTATGCTAGTCATGGGGGGGGGTGGGTTGTGGGGAGGGCTGGAAATCTCCATGTCTCTCCTTCCTCCACCCAAATTTGATAATTATTAATGCTAGTGAACATAATAAAGATCTTGATTTTTGTACTGTAACAGTGGCTATTGTTTTCAAAGTTCCTTTTTGTAGATCTTACCAGGAGTGTATGTGTTTAAAGCAACAAATACCGGATGTGAGTTTTTATTTCCCATTGAAGAACTCAAAGAACTCTTGAATGATTTTGTTAGAACCTCTCTGTGACTTCAGAGTTTACTAGCACTTTCATTCTCTTGAACCACATAGTTCTGCTGTGAAAACAAGGCAAAATTGCACACTAATTTTTTTTGCGCATGGATAGTTAAGCCACACAAAAGTGCTATCTTCCCCTTTTCAACCTTGAACAGTAAACATTAGAAGGGCAACTTCTTAAATGATACTGGAGCTTCCTTTAGTTAAATTACAGGGTAATAAAGGTATTACGGTATGTATGTGAAAACTGATCTTATTAACAGAGAATTTTGGGCTGTCTGATCAACTTTTGTAGACTCTGACCAACTTTGGTACCACAGATACTGTACAATTACTTTATAATGGTCTAGAGCCCATTGGAGATCCACTGAAAGAGTACCAAAAAGAGTACATGCCCAAGAGCATCTGTACACATAGCAGGGGTGCACCCATAGTACACTGAAGGCCACTCCCAAAGGTCACCTCACCTGATCTTGGGCACAATGGGATAGGTGCTGAAGGCTGGTCCTTTGGAAGTCACGATTACTTTAGAGCCTGTAGGATCTCCACCTAAGTATAGAATAATTTCTGAAAATAAAAATTTGATAACATTGGCTTTGTGCAATAGCTCAACTTTATCAGAGTAATTCAGTCTGATTTGCGCAACTTCAATAATAGTGTATATTTTGTTTCTGCTTTGCAAGTACCATTTTGAATAAAGAAGTGTAAGTACCTATATACTAACACTGTAATTTTATTGCAGGAAGTTCCATAAGAAGTTGGGTCAGCAGGCTTGGTTGGTTGCTGCTATCACAGCTACAGAGTTCCTTATTGTGGTAAAATATGATCCCTACACTCTAACATTGTCACTTCCTTTCTACATCACTCAGTGTTGGATCCTTGGAATCATGCTTGTGCTAACTTGGACAGTGTGGCGCTTCTTCATTCGGTAAGCAAGAAATGAATTCCTGACTGGCCTAGATGGACTTTGGCCTGATCTAGCAGGTGTCTTCCTAGTTTCTTAAAACTAAAAGGTTACCATGAAAACATATCAGAAATGGTCAAATACATGAATGCCTGGATTTTGCCACCAGTGCTCCAAGGTTTTGTCACACTTTGGGGGCTGTGGCTGATGAAAGCTGGATTTCACATACACAGACTTCAAAAGTCTTCAAAATATCACTTGTCTGATAAGCCTGGGATGAGTAAGAACTGTGTTCAGTTGCCCTGTAATTCAGAAAGAAGCACACAGAGCTCCTTCAGTCCCCATTTCTTCCTAAAAAGGAGAAACAATAACACACGCATCCAGAATCAAGATCTTTCGCTATAAAGGTTCAGTTTTAAGAGCACACACCCCTTGATGGGACAGGTGAGAGAGAGTCCTGTATACTGCCTCCAGAATGGAGCTCTGTGTTACAGGATCCACTTTGGAAGGATCGTCCCAACCTGCCTGGACTGACCCAGTGCAGGTGTGTGTCCACCCTTCCAGAGAGAGAGAGAGAGAGAGAGAAGCAGGAACAAGCCCTCTTGCACTTGACTGGAAGGGTGAATATAGTCAAATTAAATCCTGCTTTTCTTTTTGTCCTGCCCCTTTGCTAGAGGCAGAGTGACAGAAAGAGGGGTTCCAACTAGCCTCGCTATGTTCACCTAAGCAAATGGAAGAACTGCAAAATGAGTTGTTGTCATCATCATTATCTGCTCTCCCATACTTAAAGATTTTGGGCAATATCCAAGCCTGCCTCTGTGCCTGTAGGATCCACCGCTAACACAACTGGAAGCTAGCTGTTAAAAAAAGCAACCAGAAACTAGTGGGAACTCTAATTTCCAGAACAGAGCAGGTCAGCGGAGCTGGCAAAAGAAAGTTCCTCCAAGCTGCCTTGATCTGGAATCAAGCATTTCTGCTTTTTTTCCAGAGTTGCTTTTTGAACTACTTAGTTTTCTGTTGCGTGAGCGGTGGGCCTTGCTTGTGCAACAGATTGAGTGGAAGTGCAAGAACAGTATTGGATACTGCCCATAAGCTCTAGGTCTGGGAGAGAAAAAGGGAACAGCCACAATTCGTATAGTAGAGAATATGAATTAATATTGTAGCTGCTCTTCCCTATCTTCTAGGAGTTGGAGAGTGGAGTGCATGGGGTAGGTAGTGGGAGTTCCTTCCTGTTGTTCTGGGAAAGACTCAAACAAGTGAAGGGGGAATCATCGCATTTGGAAGGCTGTTCTAGTGTTCTAGTAGCTATGGAATTGTCACTTTAGAACTTGGAAAACTTTAGCCAACCTCTACGTTTGGTGTATAATTGCCTAATTCATAGAAATGAAATGAGCAATAAAAGGACACAGCTTTTGTTTTGCTCTTAGGGTATTGTTATAAGTAATTTATGGACTTTATATTTTTGAACATTTATTTATATTTGTTTTGTTTCTAGTGACATCACCTTACGGTATAAAGAGATAAGAAGGCAAAAGCAAGAACATAAATATGAAAAAGACCAGTGTTTAAGCAATGGTGATGGACATTCAGTACTGGCAGATGAGCACAGTGGGAATAGACAAAGAGAGAAAAAACTTTGAACTTGAGTCATGAATTAAGGGCTAAGAGGGTTATTTTTCTTGACTTTCAAGTTGAACTCTCCCTAGTTTTTTAATTGTCAATGTTTTCTCATGTGTGAGAATCCTGTTGGAAAAGATGCCACCTAATCTCTTTTGTGGAAGGTGTTTACAACTAACATTAGAAGCAATGCTCCTCCCACAAGGAACCTCCACCTAAGTGTGTTTTAAATGTTTGTGTCATCCTACAAAGAGGAGGATTGGGGAGGCTTAAACAGGTGCAAAGGGAATCCGGTAGCCCCCATTCTGGAAAGCTGTTTCTACGTAGGGGCATCATAGACATATTTCATGGAATAAATATGTGCACTGTGAAAGACAGTCTGATATTTTCGGCTGGAACTGCCTTGAACTGTGGAAGTAATTTTCCTGTACTGATTCATTCATCAATTAGGACAGGTATCAGCAAAGTAAATAAATGGAGGGATGCAAATTGAAGCACGGGAACAAACTGCAGAACTTGCACAGTATAATATTGCAACAGCCCTTGGAGGTCCTGGATCTAGCTGCCTGTCTCTCAAAGCAAAGGTGCATTACCTTGAATCAGCCTGCTAGTTTTATACTACATCCTATTGATACCAAATACCTCTTTAATTTTGCTGCCCTTCAGCCAAATAGAGGAAGTGAAGACTAAAACAAGTAGAAAATAGTTAATCCACCAAAGCTGTGTGTTCATTGCCTTATTTTTCTACCAATGAGCTGCTTTCTGCTCCTGTGTCTTGGGACCCCCTCCCCCCACTGTAAAAGGCAGAGTGTATCATATGATCCTCCAGAACCATCTTGTTACTTCTAGAGTTTAAGTTGTGCTAAGGAAAGTGAGGATATGCAGGCATCTACAGCGGGCACCATCAGCCACTAAATATGAAAAGGCTACCGCTAGCATCTCACAAGAGCCTCCAGTCTAAAGATACTGGCTGTCTTGCTTGTCACCTGCCTCCCAGAACAAGTGGTGTTCATGTTATGAACACCTCCTCGACAGGTAGAGTTGTCATAGGAACCTGTTTCCCATTCTTAAAGCAACTGTGTGGATTTCCCCTTATATGTAACACTAACATTAACAACGTAACACAGTCTTAAATCTGTTGAAAGCTTTGGGGATTTGTTTTGAGCTATAAGCTTTTTCTTTTGACATGAGTATAAGCTAATCTGCTAGCCCTCATCTTGCCACCCCACCCCACCCCTGTAAAAATCTCAGAAATGCTGCTGGTTAAAGCACAATGCACAGACCTTGGCTCCCTTTCATGGTGATACTTGAATGGCAAAACAAGCCTGCCTTTGCCTTGTTTCTACAATGACACTAATGTTCTCCTCTAAAACAGTGGGGCACTTTCAGCAGGGCAAAATAACAACAACAACGACTGTACAAAAGAACCTTTGAAAGCTCGGCAAATGAAGTAATTTTTTTTAGCATATAAAATAAGTGAAGGAACTCTGCTTCATGATGATCCATATGAGGGCGGTCACATGGAGCTTATTCCTTGATTTGTGCATAATATACTGCTGTTTTGTCGATGAATGGCTGATGTTTAAAATTAAGGATTTATCTGTTCAGTAGTAAGGAATACTATGGGTATGACTAGACGTTAATGAACATCTTAAAACGGGTGGGTAACAGATGGGCCGCATGCAGCTGCCTCCACTGCTGATTTTGCGGCAGCTGTGGGGGAGAAATAAGCTTTTCTTTTCGAACAAGGTGTGCTGGGAGCACATTTTTACCTCCCATTGAGGCACATGCTGCAAGTGTGCCTTGTTTTAAAGGAAAATCGCAGGGGGGTGGGTGTTGCTGCCATGCTGCTGGATGTCAGAGGACAATCGCTAACACAGTGGGAGTTTTAGTGGTGGCATGGAGGGGCGCGGGGCCCGGTAGGAGGAAGCTGACTCCCAGACCCATCAAAGTTGCCCACCCCGTCTTAAAAGGACAGATGCTGAGCTGGTCCATAGAACAAGCCTCTCCCCACATATGGAAGCTGTAGGTTTTTGAAGTTGTTCAGGTTCATTTTGTACCTGTTTTGTGAACTGACTAGAGGTAGTATTAGTGTTCCTGTGCTAGCATGGCCCCAGTTTGGCGAGGCTTCCATATAGCCCACGTCTGTTTCTGTTCTAGTAAAGTCTGCCCCTCTTGTAATTTTGTATTGTAATGTCCTCCACGTAATTCTGATAGTCACAAGTGCAATGGGAAGAACTTGAAAAGAATTTCAGTTTTGTTTTGTTTTTGTTTGAGGAACCAATTGTGTAAAATTTGAAGTTCAAGAGATAAAAAACAACAACTTTTGTTTCCGAAGTTGAAGTTGACCTGCTCTCAAAACATTACTTTCGTACTGATTTTTATGTTCATTGAAATATTGAGTCTTACAGTTATAGTCTGGATAATTGAACAAATGTAATAAAAGGGTGTTTGCTGGTGTATTCCTGAGTTACAGACTTTGTGGGGGAGTGGAGGGGGTTCTCAGCTGTGGGTTTCCTTCCAAGTGCAATGGAATATGCCGAGTGCTTGTTGAAGATTTTTGACTGTGGCTGCATTAAAAAGTAAGTGTTGAAGAACATGGCCTTACCATGCCGTAAACCGATCCAAGTTTACGTCAGTCACATCTAAGTCTCATTGGCTTTAAGTGGACATAGACAGGTTTTTGGGGTGGGGGATTACACCAAATTCTTCAGGTCTTTTACACGTCTTGGACTTCCTAGTTTCCTACAGAGGTAAAACACAATGTCTATAAATGGAACTCAAACCTGCAGTTTTCATAACAAACCAGCGGGGCTGAATCTACTCGTCAAAATATTGTGTACTATTGGAATTAGCTCTGCAATGAAGGAGCATTAAGATGGCTTCATTGAAATTTTTCAGACAATGAATTCTTGCTTCTGGTTGGGTTGGCAGCTCTGGAGTTTTCACATTCCCTTACAGTGTCGCTTCTTAGTTGCTAGAGGGAATGTTACTGAACTTACTCTTCAGCCTGCAGGCATCTCAATCATGCTGCATAGAATCATAGAATTAGTAGAGTTGGAAGGGGCCTATAAGGCCATCGAGTCCAACACCCTGCTGAATGCAGGAATCCACCTTAAAGCATACCTGGCAGATGGTTGTCCAGCTGCCTCTTGAATGTCTCTAGTGTGGAAGAGCTCATGACCTCCCTAGGTAATTGGTTTCATTGTTGTACTGCTCTAACAGTCAGGAATTTTTCCTGATGTCCAGACAGAATCTGGCTTCCTGTAACTTGAGCCCATTATTCTGCATCCTACACTCTGGGATGATTGAGGAGATCCTGGCCCTCCTCTGTGTGACAACCTTGCAAGTATTTGAAGAGTGCTATCATGTCTCCCCTCAGTCCTCTCTCCTCCAGGCTAAACATGCCCAGTTCTTTCAGTCTTTCCTTATAGACCCCAGATCCTTTTTTGTGCCAAATTAGCACATCTCATCTAGATTATGATCTGCAATTTTTATGTGTTTAGGATGAATATACTGCCTAAATGTAGGAGACTGATCAAAATAACTTTCTGGTCCCATTAATCTTCAGTTCTCTGATATAAAGAAAACATATTGCTACATACAGAGAGAGGGGGTGGGGATTAGAGAGAAGGAGAAGTATTTCCTAAAATTAGGCCATTCATTTATACACCAAATTATTTGCTCAATTTCTTATTTCTTTAACCAATTTGATCAAGGGTAAGAAACCTAGTTTGAGGAGTGCAAATGCTGAAGACGGATGGGATGCTTCCTTAGCCTATAATAAATACCCTTGTGAATTGCCCCATGAGCAATACATTCAGACCATGTTAACATTGACAAGGTGGTACATAGCTGCCAGGTTGCTTATTCAACAGCATTGATAAAGACTTGCAATGAGGTTCCCCCCCCCCCCCTTCATACTAGATCTGTCAAGCCTGGAAATATGGCCACAGAATTAGCATAGTCCAAGAGGCTGCCTGCCTCATCTCTCCTTGTTGGGATATCAATTTCTTAGTGTGTAGCTGAGAGAACCAAAGCTCTTGACCCCTCTTCTGAGTTTCTGCAATTTGATCTTTGGTTATGGAAGCACAGTGGCGCTCTCTCCCAGCGTTCCACCACACAGAGTTAAGAGTTCCTTGGGAGCTTGTGTTGCAGTGCCATAAGATGTGGAGTAGGTTCAAAGAGTACAGAATAAACTGCAGCTGCCTTGTTATTAATATTACCTACCATGGATTTTTATTTAGCCATTTGTATAAACAAAGGTGTATGGGCTGTCCTCTTTATCCATAATCCTATAGCTTGTGTATCGTGGTAAGGGTCACAAACACATTCTAGCTTCTCGTCGACATGGGCTTTTCACTGTCACTTGAAATCGATTAACAGCAAATTTAAGCCTCCTAGCTGTTTAGCTTAACATTTATTTAAGATAATATTAGTTTATACGGTATTGTGCACTTGTGTGGTGTTTGCTCATTAGAAACTATTTTGACTCTGATGTTCAGGTGACATCCAGAAATGCATACAAGCAAATGAATAAATATAATGGTTATTTACTCTATATCAGATTTTAATTAAAGCTTGGCTTAGGAAACTGAGCTACATTGCACAAGATGAATGCCTTCTACTGCCCAGAGAGCGTTGGCTTTTGGATGATACAAAATGTAATAAATAGGAAGATAAATAAGAAATGTCCTGTATAAAGAGATATTCTACCATTCATGTAAGCAACTATTGTGTCTAATAACTAATGGGCCATAAGACATGCAAGGAAAACAAATCTGTGTACCAGAAAGCTTACGTAGGAATAACTGCATCCAGAGTAAAAGGAAAAGCTTGAAAATGAGTCCTAATATTTTTGTTGTGAATTAGCACTTTAGGAAACTGAGGTGAAGACTGTGGCCTGCCATGGCCTGCCAAAGTATACTCAGCATGTCCAGCTGGTTATCCTTGTTGCAGAATGAGCCCACTATCTAACATGATCAGTGACTGCTCAAATGCTATGACAGCCTACCCCAAATCTATGCCCAGAATAGCTTTGTGTCTGCATTATCACAATAACATTTGATAGCTATGTTGGGGTTTTCACAAAATCTTTTTTTTAAAAAGAAACTTGGAAGGAGTGGGAAATATAGGTAAATAATATGGTAGAATGGGATAGTGGGCATAGTGAGTGAATGAAGCCTCACCATTTAAATGGAAGCTGTGTTAAATCAAAGAATGGTCTATCAGCCTTTAGCAGACAGTGCCTTGCATATTTCTAAATATCTCTTTCCAACAATGGTGGAAGGGCAGGCCATGTATACTGAGATGCTGCGTCTGTTGTGTGACCTTAAATCCCCACACCTGTGCTCTGCAAGTCAATGATCATTAACTCTTCATTGTCACTCCCTGTTAATTTGAGCTCAGAACTATGTGGCTGGAGCTGCGACCTGATTGTCTTAACTTCAAAGGGGTTCATACACCAAGTAATGCTTGGTGTGAAAAGGTGAAGGAATTGTTTTTCAGAATCCATTAGAAAAATGCTAGGAGAAGCCGGCACTTGCATGAAGCCTGACCTGTGGTAAACAAATGCGGGGAGATGGGGCGGGAAGGAAGGGCTTCAATTTACAATCGTATTCAACTCAGTGGGTGCCTACCATCCTCACAAAGGAAGTGTCCCCTTCTAAAGATAGAAAATGATAAAGATGTGCAAGATGACTTGCTGTGAGCTGATGAGCAAACCATTATTGGTGTTGCCTTCAGTGTGAAATTCTGCCGTGGCAGTCAGTATTTTAGAAAAGGGGGTGAGTGAACAATATTCAGATATTTCTAACCTGCCCTATAAACTGAACTCAGGTCAAGGTACAGTAATAACAAGAATGCAACATAAAACCAATCCATTATAATCAACAGTTCAAGCAACCAAGCTACAGTCAATAAGACCCAAAAGCTGGGTTTTAACTTGTTGAAATCTGGCCAACAGCATCAGCCAGGCCTCTGAGGGGAGGACATTTGATTACTGGGGAACCACAGCCAAGAAGGCCCTCATGTCTCTACATAATGTACAGCTCCCAATGGTGGGACACAGAGGAGAGCCTGCTCCTCAGTATTTTTGCAGGTATATACATGGAACGGTTCCCCCTCAAACCTGTATAAGACTTTAATGTCACTAACAGCTTGGACTGGAAGTGTATTGGTAGTCAGTTCAGTGCCTTTAAAACTGGTGATACATGGTTTCTACAGACTTCCTAACAGTAATCTAGTGGCCACATTCTGCACTAGCTGCAGTTTCCTAGGTCTCAAGATGAGCCCCATGTAGAGTCCCATGCATTGTAGACATCTGAAGAGGACGTTCGTTACCAGTGCATGAACTTTTGTGGCCAGATTGTCCCTGTCCAAGAACAATTATAGCTGGTGAGCCAAAAGCACTACAGGTCACCATAGCTACCTGAGCCTCTGGTGGCAAAGATGAATCTAAGAGTATTCCCAAGCCACGTACCAGTTCCTTCAGGCAGGTTGATGGACAACCCCCTATATGCTGATATAGTTCAACAGTGCCCTTAGAACATCTGGCTTGCTGGCACCATGCCAAGGCACCTGAATAGGCTTATCTCACTTTCCTGTTATCCAATATGCATCCAAAGCTTTGTGCTAGTTCAAACCAGCTGGGTCTTTTGAGATGTCAGTTTAGGGTCATTAGGAAAGTGGGTGAAGCCAGTTTTGTGGCAAACCTACTACAGCAGGGGTGTTGAACCTATTTCAGCCTGAGGATGGAATTCCATTTAGGAGAAGCTCTCTTGGGTCTCTTTCCAGTGGTGGGTGGGGCCAAAGTGATGAGGCCAGGAAAAAAAGGATGCCACTATATTTTAATTTAAAGCTCTTACTGCCAGTGAGTAAGTCTTAGGAGAGTTTTTTCAACTTTTTAGAAGAGTTGGGGGGAAACTGCACAAAAGCCATGAAACCATCAAAAGATCAGTGGCTGGGGGGAAAGAGGGCATGGCCAGGGAAGGGGGCATGGCAATCTGGAGAATTGGAGCCTCTGGTGCCAGATTTGGCGTCCGAGCCTGAGATTGACAACCCAGCTTTATGCCATGCTCAGTTACTCAAAACAAATCAAGTGTAATGTTTATTTGTTTATTTATACTTTCAGTAATGCTTTTTTAGTGCGGTACATGTATGGAGGTTCACAATAACAAAGATTTAAAAATATAAATGTTAAAGAGAAATAATGGGCAATAGCAGTTAAACTGTGCCAAATGCTCTTTTAAGAGCCAAGTTTAATTACTCATTTGGGGGGCCTCATTCTGCAGTCTAGGCGCTGCAGTTGGGGAAAAAAATCACATATTGCTACCGCTGGATGGCAGACAGTATGGAAAACATCAACAAGGCTTTGGATGGTGAAGACAGTGCCTAGGCAGGCCAGTCTGAAAGGAGATCGATATTTTGATCCCAGATGTTTTGGGTCTTAACTGTACTTCTACATGGTACTAGGATACCACACATACGTTATCTCAGTAATCTTTATGACAACAACCCTGTAAGGTAAGTTGGTATTCCTATACTGCAGACAGTGGGGGGGGGGGTGTTTGAAGTGGGAAAATAGTCACTTGCTTAAGCTAGTTGGGGAGTTCATGGTAGAGATGAAATTTGAATCTGGTTCACAGTCAGTCTCTCAACCACCATGTCGCACCAGTATGCAACGTAAATGCACACATGCTAATTTGCACAGTCTATTTTGATTGAAGTTTGCCCCTTGCCCCTCATACCCCTTTTTTAACTGAGGAAATCTACACTTGCCTACATTGAGTTTACCAGCAAAACTAAATACAAGCTACTACAGCGGAGAGTGCTACATCTATGTGACTAAATTTTGTACAGTCCGCTAAGCAGCAATTGGAAGGCAACTTGCATTAACAGCGGGTTTGTTTTCCAGATGACCTAGAAACACTGCCATTCTATTTCCAACCGATTTGGAAATCTTTTCTTTGTAACTGTCTCCGTCTGAAGATGAGCACAGCTGACATTTCCTTGCAGCGACATGCCAATTGCAAAACAACCGTGTGTCCTAAAGTCCACTCTGTTGCACAGGCTGCAATGTAATTAATCCCAAAGAGAAAACAAATATTATGGACCGCTCGGGCTTGATAGGGTTGTACAGCAGGGAGCCCAAAAGGGAAGGCAAGTTTCTGTTTTGAAAAATATCTGATTGGAGAGGTCAGCAACTATTCATTTTGCTAACGCACGTTAGCACCATTTAGGTTTGATGGTCCCCATTTTAGAAACAAAAACAAGAACTGACTTCTAAATCTAAGTTTCAGTTTCAAATATTCATTCATTTCCACTCTAAAAGACACCTTTGATTTGAACATTGCTTTCCTACCTGCTTTTCCAGGAGAGCTCATCCAGGTTTGCAATATAACATTTCTCAAACCATGAATTATTATTATTATTATTATTATTATTATTATTAATAACCCGCCTCTCCCTATGGATCGAGGCGGGGAACACAATGCAAAATACAAGCATCACAAAGTTTTAAAAAAATTAAAAACAAGAGAAAACACATCATTAAAACATTTTAAAATTCATCCGGATAGGCCTGCCGGAAGAGAACAGTCTTCATGACTCTCTTAAATTAAATCTTAAAAAGATTGACAATGTAAGGCAGCCACAGGAGAAATGTTCTTCCAACCATTTTAAATTTTGCAGGAGCAGTCAATCAAGTTAATTTGGGTCCAAAGCTTTCTTTGAAAGTCACGCTTTGGCTGCTCACCAATAGATAGCCACACAAGTCTCTCCAGGGAGTTGAAAAATGAATCCAGGAGGAGACCAATCAACAAGCAGGATCATATGGAAAGATGCTGTCCCAGACATGCACTGCACCCAGACCATTTAGGACTGGGGTCCCCAACACAGTGGCTGTGGACACCTCCTTTGGCTCCTGACAAGCTCTTTGTCCCTCTTGGATTTTTTTTTAAAAAAAACATTTAATGGGGAAGCAAGCATGTTGCAAAGCAAAGTGCTGACTGCAGTGCCATCTTTATTTCTAGAGGCCCAAAGGCATTCTTGGAAAATAAAAGTAGCTAATGGCTGTAGCCCAGTACTTTGTTTTGGAGTAGGCCCAGAAAAAAGGGGAAAACGTATGATACTAGGGAGTGTCATCGGGGGCTAGATGGGTTGATGGGAAGTGATGGGAGCTGTTTTGCTTATGGGCTGTGTTTTGCCTTTTTGGGTTGTGTATGTGTGAGCTTGTTTGTTTTGTTTATTTTGGTGTAGTGTGTTTTGCCAGGGGTTGATTTTGTAGTTGTTTGTCTTGTCTGTCTAAGTGTGTGTGGGAGAGTTTTGCCTGGCTTCTGTGTTAATATTTCGTCTGTGTTTGTTTATTTGGGTTCTTTTTTTATGTGGCTGTGTGCTATCTTGCTTGTATGTGTGAGCTCAGTGTGAGCTCACTTGTACATAGACTCTTGGGCAGGTTGCTTTTGTCTTCTGGGAAATAGGTGTTTTGTGACTGCTTGCACCCACCAGAGCAGCCATGTTTGGAATGTCCATAACATCTCTCTCAAATTTCCAAATGTGCCCACCTGCCCAAAATCATGGTGGGGTAGTGGTTTAGGGCATTAGCAGCACTTATTTGGTAGTCAACCCTGAGGTAATGTTCTGAAAGACCTAGATGCTTTTTCAAAGGCAGTCCCCATGTAGATCATGTTGCATTAATCCAACGTGAACAGAATAAAGGCATGAATGACCATGGCCAGGTCCAAACTCTCCAGGAAGGGGTGCACCTGGCACAGTGGTGGCAGCCAAAACTGCTGAAAATGAGAAGTTGACCTGAGGATACACATAGATGTTACCCAGCATGAGATTAAGGTGGTACCCTGTGGTACTTCACAGGCCAGGGGCTGAAGCAGTAGTCTCCCAGGCTTACCTCCTGAACCCAATCCTCCAGGTCGTTCTGGAGCCACTGAAATATGGGTACCCCTGAGTCCCAAGAGATAATCCAGAAGTACATCATGGCTGGGGGTAATGGAAACATCTGAGAAGTCTTCTATGAGTTAGCAGGGTCACACTCCTGCTACCCATGTCCTGGTTTAGGTTATTCAACAGCATGACCAAGGCCATGTAAGTCCCAGATCCAGGATGGAAGCCGGATTGGTAAGGATTTAGTTATTTGGCATTATTCAGGATGCTGCATGATGAAATTGCCCTTCAAATGAGCGAAATGTTAGTGAACTTCATTAGCCAGGATCAGCCCTAGCTTTGAGGTGTCCTGGAACTGCATCCTTTCCTAAGGAAAATTGTCTTTTTGTCCAGGGGGTGGAGGGTGGGAGGGGCTTTGCTGATTAAACAAAATTCCAACTAGACAACTAGAGAACAATATTTTTTGATGCTTTGATGCCCACATCTATGTGTTATGGAAAATAACGTTACAATAGTGGCAATAGGATTGGTTGCTGAAAAATCAATTCCTCACCCCCCAAAGCAGTTGGGAAGGCATGAAGAAGAAGGTAAATACAGCAATGTGAAACCTCATTAGTAACATTTCTATAAAGTTTAACAAATATATCTATCATCCACAAGGGGGTGCTAGTGTAAAAGGATTCAAGAAGCATGAAAGGCAGACAGTAAATCAGTGTAATGGACAGAAGAAAGCCCAGGCCTACTGACCCAAGTTTAGTCAAAGCAGTGTGCAAGTCGTGAGTTGCACCATGGCAGCTAAGGTATGCTGTCTAGTGAAGAATGAGGCCTTTCCTTGCTTCCCAGGCAACCCTCTTCTCTGTTGTGCTTTACCTCTTTCTGTGTGTGGTGGCTTCTAATTACCTTGGCCAATGAGACGCCATTCAAAGGGGCCAGGATAGATGAACCTTCCCTGATTGTGCTGCCCTAGGATCCACAACCAGAGTGTGATTTGAGTTAAATGTTTCCTTCTGGAGTTCTCTGCTCTGGAATATGTCTAGTAATAGTATCTTTGACCTTATGCAGAGTGTATGTCCTGTACCTCTGAACTAGTGCCATCTCACCTTCATGTATCTGGAATGAAGACGTAGTACTTACTCCTTTCTCAAATGTGTATCCCTCTGTCCAAGAAATGCAGGGTAGCATAATTCCCCTCCCCACTCACCCATCCTTTTGAAATAGCTTGGGTGAAGAAATTGTGAGCTGTCCTAAGCCACTGATCAGACAAGCTCTCTTGAGCATAGAAGGCACAGGTTCCAGGCAGGCATGAGCTCAAATGGCTGCCAGTTCATTACCAGCTGCACCCTGCTGTGTTGCCGCTAAACCCCACAGTTTTGCTGCTGCGGGGTAGCTGCGGGTAATTCCGATGGCAGGAGGCCGTGCAGGCTTTCTGGCGGCCATTGGCTTGCTGGGCCCACCTCCTGCTTAATTTCCAGCAACCAATCACTGGTCGCCATCCACCCTGGAACACCCTCAGTTCAACTCCGGAGCATGGTCACATGGCGGAAGGGCTGTGGTGACCTCGGTTCAAAGGGAAAATTCGGGGTAAGTCCCTGACTTTTCCAATGTGCAGTTTCATGGAAAAGCCCTGCAGTGGCTGCGAATTGATGGCTGTGTCATATAACCAATGCAGTGCTGATTCGTATGGGTTTGATGACATACAGACAGCCCCCAGGTATTAATATTAAAGGCCCTAAACACAGTGGAGGCTGGTGACGCCAATTTCAGTGGGGCTATGATTCCATCCTGGGTTTTACTCAGAACTGGCCAGAACTCTGAAGAAGCTATTGAGGTTCTATCCAGCAAATAGGTTCAGCACCTTGGATAGCTTTTGCAACTCTGCCCTATCTTTTTTTTTAGTAATTTCTCACTCTCATGGATTTACCTGTCCTTGCTAGAAGAGTCTAAATGCCCATTTAGTCCAGTATTTTGTTTCCAGCAACAGCAGGTAGCCAATCGGATGTCCCTAGAAGTTTATGAATAATGGATTTGAAGCTGATGAATTTTTCTTGTTATTTGAGGCCAACATCTGCTATTCTCATCTTCACAACAACCCTGTGAGGTTGGTCAGGCTGAGAGATAGGAACTGGACATCAAGTTTTGTGGCTGAGTGGGGATTTGAATCTGATACTTTTACTCAGGAGTGGGGAACCTGTGGTGCTCTAGATGGTTTCTGACCAATCCTAGCCAGCATGGTCAATGGTCAGGAATAATGGGAGCTGTAGTCTAGTAGCATCTAGAGGGCCATGGCTTTCCTGCCACTACTCTAACCACTACACCCTGGGGAGCAGCAGCCAGTCAGTGTTGACAGTACTGGGCTAGATGGACCAGTGGACTGACTCAGTATAAAGCAGCTTCCTATGTTCCTACGTACACCACAGAAGTGCAACACTTCATTACGTTCCAGTCTTGCAGGGAAAACTGGGCAGCCCCCCCCCCCCTTTGTTCCCAGAACATAGGAGAGACAAGCAAAGCAAAATGCTTTCCTCCTCCTCTCTTTTTTTTTTGGACCCCTTTCAGGCTGTGATCTTAATTCAGCTCAGACTTTGGTTTGTCTGCCTGGGAAGCTCTCTGTATCTGGTTTAGAGAAAGGCACCATCTCTTTATGGGGCTCTTGTCCCTTTACACAGCTTAATGCTAGCATGACTTTTATAGGCACTGTGCCTTATAGTCAAGGGAATGAAGAATGCTTTGGGATAAATAACAGCCAAGTAGCATTTCTGCTAGAAATGGGCAGAAAACTATCCTCTCCCACACCCACAACAACATCAATCAATAATTTTTACGTTGAAAAATCTAAGCAGACGTTTCTGTTTAATGGCTTTCCATTTCCTATTAAAATTTCCATTAGTCATATTTTCCATTAAAATGTTTTGATTGTATTTGCTTTGCCTCTCTACTGTATTTCAGTGTTGTCTGTGGAAATAACTGAACGTTGGGTGTGCAGCAGTCCCTGAGATTATTTGCTTTAGACTAATGGTTTTTAGATGGAAGGTTTGGAGGTGGGGGTGGGACTGGGGGGTGGGGACAGAGCAGGTGTACCGATTCAATGCATCCCACACCACAAACTGCAGAGGAACTGTGTGAGACTAGCAGGGTTGACATGGCTAACATAAGAAACAAGATTGTACAATGCGCTGCGGAACTTTTAAGGCTAGAGCCCAATACTCCAAGGGGTTGAAACTCAGGCACATGGGGTCAAATCTGGCCTATGGGATCCCCTAGAGGGCCACGCCCCATTCCCCTGACCCCACCCGATTTCACCCGATCACTGATCATTGGGTAGTTTCCTGGCATTTCTGCATCACACACACCCCCTTCTAAAAGGTTTCCTATTTCTGCCAATAACCCAGGATTAAGTTACTGGCAGGAAGAGTTTGAAGTTAAACCATGCTGGTTATTTTCTCTTTTGACCTCAACCCTTTTGCCTGTACCCCCACCCTCCAATGGAATCCTGCCACTGAGAACTTCTTGGAAATTGAAGAGGTGTCAAACCTCTTTGGCTGAAAGAGGTTTGGTACCCCTTCTATGTCCACCCATCTGGAAATAAGTCCCATTGAATTCTGAGCAGACATCTACAAGATTGATCTGTAACCCCCTTCCCCACTGTCAGCCACAATTTCCTACGTTTCCAGTTACTAAATTATGCAGTCAGTGGTGTGAGATGCTGCTTTCTGCTAACTCTCCTGCCATCCCTCATTGGCCGTTCTACTTCTATCCCCTCATTCTGAGGGAACCCATGTCCTGCTTGTGGGTTCCTGGTTGACAGCTGGTTGACCACTGTGTGAATGGAATGCTGGACTAGATGGACCCTTGGTCTGATCCAGCAGGGCTCTTCTTATGTTCTTAACAGGAAGATCTTTATCAAGTGTGGGATGAAGGAAGAACACTTGCACAGGGTGCCTCTACAAGAGCGATTTAAAGCTCTTTCAAGGTGCATTACCAATTTACCTCTACAAGAGCAGAGCCCAAATCAGGGGTCCAGGCGTGTGTTATCTCCAATTATTCGCATTTTTGCATTTGTGTTAAATAGCGACTTTTAATTTATGGTGGGAATAAGAGCACCTTATGTCTGTGTAAACAACTTTCTGAGGAGGCGCATTAAAGATCAGAGTGGGTGGACTGTGGTTGTGATGTCATACATAGAACTGCCCCTTCGCTGGGAAAACCTCCCACTTTTTCGTTTAGTTTTATTTCCTGTCTCCTGCTTGCAACTTCCTCTTTGTTCTCCGTCTCTCTGGATGGAAGCTCCAGGAAGAGATGACCCAATGTGAACTGAAAATAAAGTTTAGTTTAACTCCCGATAGAATATTTTGTTCATGGAGATATGGGGCCAGATGGAAGTGGTTTCACGAGAAGTAAAGGAGGTAGGAAGGATGTGCGCATGTGCGCATAATTAGCGATCAGCTGAGACATATCGTCCCCTTGCTTCTTACTGGGTTCCTGACATGAGCTGTGTATATGTGTGTGTGCGCGCTGGGAAGAGGAGGGGGAAGGAACGAAGCAGCATCCCCCTGTCTGTTTTGGTGTGTTTGTGTGCGAGGCACATTCCCATTTACTCCTGAGCAGTTCACTTCAAATAGCAATCGGGCAAAGAGAGGGGGAGAGGTAGCCAAACAGGTTACCCAGGTCATTTCCGGCAGGTAACCTAGGTAACCAAAGGCGGGAGATTCTGGTGGGTGGGGAGAATAAAGCAGGGAACCTGTTTGGGCAGTTTTTCCGGACAAAGCGCATTACTTTCAGCAACATTTGCGTGCGATTATCAGCATGTAAACAACTTTAAAGTGTGTTTCATACAGCCAGTAATGTGCTTCAATGCCTCTCGTATATAGGTATTAGGCATAAAAGCAATTGTCAGGAGGTGTGCATAATGGGGGAACCGGGCATCAAAGCGAAATCTTGTAGAGGGGGCCACATTCTGTTGGTGAAAACCCAGCATTTCGCAGGGCTCGTCTCAGTGCCCAAAGTCAGGATTAAGAACATAAGAAGAGCCATGCTGGATCAGACCCAGGGTCCATCTAGTCTATGAAAGCTGTTTATGGAATGTGGATAGTGCCCCAACAGTTATCAGTGCACTTCAATACCACTATAAAGCAGTAGATCTAGCCTTTAGTGTCCCACAGAATGATCACTTTATTGAACATTGGTTCCATTTCACATCATATGCTGACAGGAACCAAGCCATGCCATGTTTTGCTCAGTCTTGCTCCACATTCTGGAAGAATGGGATCTCTTCATAATGGGATCCCTCCCTCAGTAAGTCTATCTTCTCACCACCATTGTCACTAGCTGCTATTGCTCCTCATCCTCTTTCTCATCATTGCTGCTACTTACTTTCTGGTCTGGGCCATAGCAAGAGGCAGGTGAACAAGCAGGCTGCAGTGGGGGAAGAGAAGTAACAACTGCAGGGGTCTTGTTAGTGGGCCCCTACTGGGGTGCAGACTCTTGGCAGCTGCCCAACCATGCCTACCTTTGATGCCTGCCATGTTCAAGAATACCATCTAATGACTATACTTTATGTATGACTGTTTTTTCAACCTTATTTTCTAGCAAGGTGAAACACTCATTGTTGTTCAGTCTGTTTGAAGGGAAGAATCGACAACAAAAATGGGATGACATCACAAATGGGGGCGAGGCAGGGGGAAGGAGAAGAAACTCCAGATGCAGAAGGAAGATTTATTAGTAGGCCCAATGCATTTCCTTAGCAGTACTACATATAACACAATTTTCAACGATGATCCACCAATGGTAGGGGAGGATTCCCAAAATGTGTTGGGCCTACCAGTAAATCTTCTTCCGGCATCTGGAGCTTTGCCTCCTTTTTAACCAGCCTGTGTGAAGGTTGTTTGTTTTTTGAATTTATTACAATTCTGAAATGCTTAATAATATGTAGAAGTAATAGTAAGAAGAAGAGGATGTCAAGGGGTACATGGCTCACATGTGGCCTTTGGCTTCTCCCAGCAGGGACCCTGCCCAGAGATTGGAGATAAGAGTAGGGTTTTCCTTGTTAGCACTGGTGCTGGCTAGGGAAAACCTGGGGTTTCCCTTGCTAGCACTAGACAAGGCAAGGGAAACCCTTCCCTTAGCTCTGATCTCTCATCAGTGCTTGCAAGGGAAAACCCTCCTGGCAACGAGACATCTGTGGAGTCAAAAGGGGCAAGCAAACCAATGATGGCAGTGAGGGTGTGCAGCTGTCACCATTCGTTTGCTCAACTGCCAATTCTCCCTAACACCTCAGCAGGTAATGGTGGTGAGCAGGAGCATCAAACCTTGAGCTGGTACTGTAGGGGGGGAGGGAGTGCAAACATTAGGGGCTTCCATACAGAGAGTGGTGAAGAAGAACCCACAGGGCTTGACAAAACAGGAAGACTGGAGGGGGATCAATGCGGAGGGTCCGCCATACCTTGAACCCCAGGGTTCAACATGATTGCAGTTTATTTTTTGACCCCCGGTGTCAAAATGGCCCTGGATACATTTTGAATCCAACACTGTCACTGACACAGGATTCAGCCAGATCCAGCTTGAGAGACTGGACAGAATGGGACCCATGATGGGCTTGCTATTGAAACTGAACTGCTGCTCAGCCATAAAGCAAGATTGGACGGCGGGAGTAGTTCCAAATGAGTCACGTAGTGAGCACTTGGGAGGCCTCCCTCCCAGTCCTTCCCCTGCTGTGACCTTGCTCAGGAGCGATTGGAAGTGACATTTTAAAACCACAACAGCTAACTTCACATTTCCTTTTATCTAAAAGGACAGAGCCAGCAAAGAGGTGCATATAAGCTCGTGGGGAGGAAGTTATTTAAGCCAGGTGTCAAGGGGCTGCTCAGCAGCAGGCTTAATGAGTTTGGTGGTGGACACCTACACTCCCCCCCTTGGATTCAGTTTCCCTCCGATTGTGAATAGCAGTTCAAATCTCTCTTCAAAACCCACCTTTTCTGTGAAGCTTTGGGCACAACCCCCTAGTTCCCATGCACTGCTTCCAAGCCTGGTGCCTCCAGATGCATCCCATTCCTTATGTGAGTTAAAGTCTGATACATCAGGAAGGCTTCAGATTTGGGAAAGCTACCCTACCTAGCCTGGAACTAAGTCTTGTGTATTTGAAACCAGTTTACCCCCACCTCCCCTTCGTCAGGTTTTACACTGCAAACTCTTTGGGGCGGAAATCTGTCCTCTTGTATCTGTAAAGCATCATACACATGGTGCTTTATATAATAATTATAATAGCAACAACAGCATATAGTCTCTCCTTTTCACAAAATATTATAATATATACCAACTGTGAGATTCTCAGATACATGATTTAACAATGGGGCCATCCTCACTGGGGACAGCAGCTGCATCTCCACAGAAACCAGGCCTTATACCATAACCAGGCCTGGACCTTTGGTGGAAAGCCAGTCATTTCCTCAGAGTGACCCACTTCCTATGTAACACTCAATGGCTGAATTCGGACAACACAATAAGCAACTGGGTGTGGGGAAACAATCGTCAGTTGTATTGACTATCATATTGTCCGAATTCAGCCAATGTTTTGGTTAAACAACCCAAGAATTGGAGTGGCCATGCAGGAGTGCATACATACACTCTCACCCTCTCGTTTGCCATTTCTGCTTTCTGAAACAACACAGGAACACCCTATTCCTGGGTTGTTTCATGATGTCCAAACCCAGGAATTCTGGGTTGTTTGGGGGCTAAACAACATAGTTAATCAAACAACAAACCATTGGTTGAGTTAACTCTGGGTTGTTTAACCCCCCAAACAACCCAGAATTCCTGAGTTTGGACATCATGAAACATATTCCTGGGTTGTTTTGGAAAGAGGAAGTGGCAAGTGGGCAGGAGACAGCATCCTTGCTTGCTCCCATGTGGTCACTCTAATTCCTGGGTTTTTTGACCAAGGAATTGAGCATTACGTACAAGCCGGGTCATGTCTTTACATGTTAAATGCCTGTTACTCTCTATTTACTGCTACTGCTACTGTTACATTACAACCAATACCACATACACATGTACTAGTGCAGTTACCTAATTAAACTTGGGGATGGGGGCTTGTTCCTCCCAGATCTGTCAGACATCTCATACTGTGGAAGGTAGATCTCCAGATGTTTTGGACTTCCAACTCCCAGATGCCCAGCCTGCCAACATGGCCAGGAATGCTGAGTTGAAGTCTCAAACATCTGGAGTTCTACTTCCTGCCCTGCAAGGCTTGTTGCTCAGGTGGAGCCTACAACAAGAGCACTGCTTACCTGGAACACAGGAATGCAACTAGGAAATAATTTTTACAAAATTATGTTATATATGCTTATTGTATATAGTAATAAAAAAAATAGAAAAGCTATCTATGGAGGTAGATCAGGAATGGCGCATGGGGAAGGCTAGGGGCTCTCCCCCCTCCCAACACACTTTGTTGAATCAGTCTTTGGTCTTACATAGCAGGAGCAACCAACAAATATTTCCCATAAGCCCTCTGTCCAAGGCAGAATCTGGCTGTCCAGCTGCAGGAGAATCCCTCTAGATACATGATGCTGGAAGCAAACCAATTGGTGTTCTTTTTGTGAGGCATTCAGTTATGCATAAAGTTGCTCTCTGGACTCAAACTTATTTTTGCAGTATTTCCCACATTTTACAGATTGCTTTTGTGTGTTTGATGATGCTTCCGTGTACCTTATCTCAGTTATCCATACAAACACACTTTGCCCAGCCAACCTTGGTCCTCTGGTCTTACATAGCAGAAGCAACCTTTAAGGAAGGTTTGAATTCTTATGCCCATATTACAGGTGGGTTTTGCAGAAGACTGGGAGAGAATGATTTGCTTAAGGCTCCTTGGTGTGCCAAGGGCTGAGGTGGTATTTGAACTGCGGGCTTCCCAGCCCATACCACCAGAAATGATCTGGAAAGTAAACATTTAATGCTGTTGCTGTTGTGCATGTTTGGATATGTCTGCTGCAGGAAGTCTCTCCACTCTGGTGACCCATTTTTGTCACCAGAGGTGAAAAGTAGTGGGAATGGCGAGCCAGTAATGGAAAAACACTATAGAGTTCTGCCAAAAATATATTCAACCCACCTCGCCCCCCAGCCCGCTGCCTCATTTCCATATGCATAGTCTAGCCCTACCACTAGGCATGATGAGGTGGCCTAGCTTTTGGGAAATCAGGTTTTAGTTTAGGGTTTTGTCTATTTTTGTGTGTGCTTTAGGGGGTAATATGAGTCAATCGGTTAATGTTCATAACAACCTGCCACTGTGCACATTCACTGCTGCGGTTCATGGAGAATATGCATATAAACTGTTCATGAAGAGGGAATTGTGCACATGATCCGACCATTATGCAGAATCTCTAAGGGGCCTTGGGGGAAAAGGGCACCAACATGTGTGGAGCCATCCTCGACTCCCTTAATCGTTCGGCGGAAGAGGGAATATGGCAGGTGCAGCTTTTCTTCTTCCCCCGTAGGTCCAAATTGCCCCCTTTTGCCAGAAATGCCAGGTGCCTCCTCTGCATCTGCTCCTCGCCAATGGACCCACGTGACCTTGGACCCGAGCACTTCCCAGCTGGGAAAAGGCTGGCCCGGGGCAAGGGAGGCCCCGCTTTCTCCGACCTCTCCCTCGCTGCTCTTCGCCTCTTGCAGCCTCCGCAGCGAGGTCAGGAAGCCCCGTGCGGCGCAGGCCGGGCGCCAGCCGGAGCACGCTCGGCGTGCCCTTGTCCGCCCCCAGCCGAACCGTTCTGCGAGGCCCGTTGTTTGCTGCAGGGCAGAGCAGCGTCCGGCCTTCCTTGGGCCGCTTTCCCCGACTCTCTCCTCTCCCCCCCTCGGACCTCGTGGATCCCCTCAAAGAGATCCCCTCCCTAAGGAGCAGAGAGCGAGCGGGGGGCGGGGAGGGGTGCGCGCGCGCGCGCGCCGAGCGCCGAGCGCTCTCTCCAGGCATTGCAGGGGTACGTGGCGCTCCCGCAGTCAAGCAAGGGGGGTGGGCTTGAAGGAATCCAGCCCGCTGGCCGCCGCTCGTTTGGCGGCTCCACGGCTCAGAGCGACGCGGGGCGGGGCGGGGGAGAAAGGGGGCGCCCTCCCACGTTCCCCGAGCGAGTGAGCCGACAGCCCTCGCGCTCGCTTGGAAAGAAGCCGCGGACGAGACGGCGAGGAGAGGAGGGGGCTCAGGCTGCTGCTGGAGGAGCCCCGCACGGAGAACGGAGAGGTCCCTTCTCCTTTTCCTCAGGCCGGCGGCGGGGCAGAGGCGAGAAAGGAAGCAGCATGCCGGCGAGGTGCCGCTGAGGAGCCCGAGCTGCAGAGTTTGCAGGTCATTAGTGCTGCGCCAAACTCCAGGCGAGGTAAGTGGCGCCGCTGCCGCTGCACCACACAACTCCAAGCAGGAACGGTCTGGGCGGGAGAGGGACTGGCCAACGCACCCGGCTGCTCGTCCGGCAGAGATGCTGGGTGTGGGTGTACGCGCGCGCGTCGCGTAATGTCACTGTAACCCGGACAGGCTGCTTTTTCGCGCTTACGGAGCTCTCCAGCAGCTTTGACCGTTTTGGAAAGGTTTTACACGCGCGCGCACCCTTAGCGTGCGATTCGCGGCACCCTGCTGCTGCGGGCTGGTTTCTCCCCCCACGGCTCCGATCCACGGCACGTGTGTGTGTGTGTGTGTGTGGAAGGCTCCGAGCAGCAAAGAATCTCCTTGCAAACTTTGCGCCTCGATCGTGTGCGCGTTTCTGCAAGTTGGTAGGGGGAGAAGACAGCGGGCTGCTGGCTGGGCGTGACTGCCGTGCGGAGTCTTCCTGGTCTTTTTTTTTTTCTTTTTAAGAAAAGGTTAGCTGGACTCGGAAAGGTCCAGTTAGCCTAGCAGGACGTTTTCAGCTGGCCATTGGGTTAGAAAGAGGATGGAATTAGTGGCAGGGAATAGGAAAGGCTCGGATCCAGGAGGAGCAGAGCTGCTTGGGATAGAGCCCAGGCGTGGGAGGGAATTGCATCAAAGCCAAGGGCGAAATGAGACTTTCTTTTTTAACCCATCTATATTTTTTCAAAAAACAAATCCCACAGAAACAGATCCCCCCCAATATTGTGGCAGCTCGTCCAAGATCAGCTGTATCCCTTCGTATAAATGCATCCGCTGTTCAGCTTTTGAATGGGGAGGGGGCGGCTTTGTGTGTCACTCCGGATGCAGCTGAGGCTCTCCCTGCGCTCCGGAGCCGAGACAAGCCTTCTCCTCCGATGACAGCTCGTAATCCTGTAACCTCTGGTTTTGAGTGTAGAAGGAGCAGTTACAGCTGCCTTTTGGAGCAAAGCTTTCCTGGAAGTTTTCGCCTCTTGGCTGGGAGCGCCCTTGCAAGCTTGCACGCTTTGCTATCTAGGTCAGGGCGGCGTGCCTGTGTTGAAGAGAGGGCTTCCCCCACTCCGCCTCCTTCGCCCAAGGCTCACGGCAGTATCGGATGCGCGTTCATCTTCGTTGTATACGTCCGTGTCTTTCTTCACGTTGTATTTAATTGTTGGGGGCAGAAGCAAGAGACATGGAGCCTGCTGCCTCAAATCCCGAGATATCTCTGATGTGGAGGAAAGGTGTAGGTGTGGGGGGGGGGGGAAAGGGGAGAGGGGTTTGAGAAGACAAGATCATGAGAGGCATGGAGTGATGCTATACAACCAAGCCGTCTTGTCTCCACTTGGCCTTTGAAGCAGCCACTAGCTGCAAGATTGCCTAGTTAAAAAAGGGTTTGGTTTGAAATGCTTTTACCTCTGTAGTTCCCATGTACTGATTAAAGCTGTCAATTCCTACAGCTCTCTCTCTCCCCCCCCCCCCCCCCCATCTTTGGCTTGTTTTCCCCCTAGGGACATCTGGATTGCTTCTTCTTTTCCCTTTACTTTCCCAAGAATACCGCCTGCCTTTGTAGAGGATGTGATGTAAATCAAGAGCCCCTCTGCTGATGGCAGTTTCAGAAAAGCTATTAGGTAGAATGTATAATAGTGTTTTTTTTCTTTTAAATGGGGGTGGGAGGGAGAATTCCCTTCTATAAAATTCATTCAAAAATTCTCAGCTAGGATTGGATTTATTTGATGGGTTAATTTAAAATGTATTCCCCCCTCCCTTTTTTAGAAGCCCTCAATATGGCTTGCAATTTGTCTATAAGAACTTACAATGCTCATTTTGTCCCCACTGGTATCCCATCCTTCTTGCTAGGCCCTCAGGTCAGGCAGTAGTCACAAAACCTGGGTTCACACATAACGAGTGGATGAATTTTCCCAAGGGGCTTCTCATTGCAGTAACAGGCGCCATTTTGAATATTTGAACCATGGTGGGGATGTGCTGTAGTTTGTTGTTACATGTGGACCCAGCGAGGGTAGGTTGCTGGGGTGGTTGACAAGCCATCCAGAATTCAAGGATGTTTTAGGGTTGCAGGTTGCTTGTCAACCACCCCAACGACCCACTCTTGCCAAGTTCACATGTAACAAGAAGCTACGGTGCCCTCCTGCTGTGCCCCAAATATTCAAAATGGTGGCGGCTGTCACCATTTTGGTTATTATGTGTGAACCAGCCCAAAGTTTCCCCTTCTCCTCCTCTTATTAACACTGTGAGGCTGAAGGAGAACAACCAAAGCCCAAGGTCACCAGTGAACCTCATGGCTGAACAGGTGTGAAACTCATGGCTTACACCACTATAAGTTATCCTCCCTACACCAGATCGACAGCTTGAAAGAACAAAATACCAACTCGTTTTCCAGTTTATAGAAAATCTCTTCCTAGATTGCCTAGGCTCTAGAGGCATATCTTACTTGCTGTAGGCAATAAGTGATTATTTACAAGCCTGCTATATAGATTATGAAAGCAACAGCAGTAGTAATAGCAATTGTCCTAAGCTGAGGAAGAAAGGACGGATGGCTAGTGACTGTGTGCATTTTTGTAGGAAAGCTCACTTTGTAAATCATGGTCCTAGAGGCTGCAGTAAATTGCTTTTCCTCCTGCAGAGCCTCATGGGCAATCTACGTTTCATCCTACTTGCCCCAAGTGTGGCTGTAGCTTATGCCGCTAACTCTTTTCCATAGCTAACCTTTTTCTTCTGTTGCTTCCACTGCAAGCTCAAAATCCTGGATTAAGCAGATTCGCATCAGCACATTTGGTTGCAGATTGCAAAGGCAAAAGGTGGGCTAAAGGCAGGACTGGGTTTTCATCTACCAGCCTCCCCACCCCTGATGAGTTTTATATCCTCTGAACCACAATGTGCTATAAACAGAGAGTGAGCGCATTGGAGGGAGGTGCCGTCGCAGCAAAAACTCACAAGGAACTCCAGATCACCCCAGTTCACAAGAGAGCTAAGTCACATCTTATCAGGGAATGCCACTTGGCATGTCTATATACCCCTCGCTATGACTTTTGTTCCAATATATGTTTCTGCTTATTTTGTAGTTTTAAAAAAGATGATAATGATAATCATTTACATAGCTTTTCCTCCAAGGAGCCACACATGGTCCTCCTCTCCATTTTATCCTCACAACGACCCTGTGAGGTAGGTTAGGCTGAGAGTCAGTGACTGATCCAAAGTCACCCAGTGAGGCAGAGTGGGGGCTAGAACTGGATCTTCCTAGTCCAAAACGGTAACCACTACACCACACTGGATCTGTCATGTCTAGTTACCCCCCCCCCCCTTCACTGCACACTTGTCACCATTAAACCTATATTTTACTGAAGTGGGGTCAAAATCACAGGGTATATTTTGTTGAAATCTGTTTCATCCGTGGTTACCAGGTGTCACTTTTGTTCATTGCTTTTGGGGGCTGAAATCTTTTGCCTTCCGGTATAACTGAGGATGTATTTTGCAAAGGCCTTCTTCTTCTTGGGATATTCATTTGGCACATGGCTTTTGTTTTCAGGCTGTTCTTTCAAACATATTCAACTTTAGCTGTTGTTGGTGTCTATGAGCTTCTGTGCTAGGAAATCACTGGGAAAGCCTCTCTTTGCATCTCCCTTGCAGTGTCAGGCTCATAAACCTGCCATGGGAAGACGTCATATACAAGTACATTTTAAATGGAAATGTGTGTACGAGAATCATTGTCACAACTGGAACTCAGTTGGATTTTCTCACACTGATGCATGAAGTTTGTATTGTTTTAGAACTGCTGCCTCTAAAAAGCAGTAGAAGCTGGGACTGGTGCGGGACATAGCTCCATTTGTCAACACCCCCTTTGTAATCAGAGAAACTAGCCTGAGTTTTACCAAGCAGGTATTCCTGATTTCAAACGTTGGATTCCTTTTGGAATGTCCTTTCTTGCCCATGTAGGAAAATGATCTTGTCTGAAGTGGCTCTTGAGTATCCATAATGTTGTCCGGCCTGTCTGCAATGCCCCTGCTTCCAGATATATTGCAGGTTTGTTGTGTTTGCCACACCAGTGCTTTGTTGAATGTGGGCTGTCTGATGTGGGAGCTCTACTGAAACCTCAAAGTCTATGGCAGCCTTCACCAATCCAGTCCCCTCCAGATGTTTAGGACTACAATTCCCATAATGTGCAACCAGCGTGGCCCATGGGCATGTTGGCTGAGGATGATGGGAGTTATAGTTGAAACACATCTGGAAGGCACCATGTTGGGGAAGGCTAGTCTATGCGCTAGTGTGGTAACTTCACTGCAAGAGATCTCTTGGCATGTGCTTCCGGGATCCTTTTGTCTTCACACATTCCAAAGCTGAGTTCTGGCATTCACCCAAGACAGGTTTCTCACAAAACACTTTGGGCTAGCCACAACAGTCTCCCTGAAGATAATCTAATCTAAATACTCACACTAAGCAGGACACCCCATATCTCACAAAATAGTCTACTTTATCCCAATCATGGAAGGACATCTTCAGGCAGCACCAAACCCATGATATGGTTCATCCAAACACACACCTCTCCTCATTGCAACATGGTGTCCACCGTTTGTGGGGACTGAGGGTTGGAGCGACCATTTTGCCAGGCTCAGAATACCATAGAGGATGACATGGAGGCAGAATGACTTTGGTTTTCTTGTCTGCCCTCATACTGTCCTCTACTTAGAATGTGCTTAAAAGTTACTAGGTTCTTGAGTTGTGTCACGGCATTGCGGTCCTTCCCCAGGTGCCCCTCCCCCGAACAAAGTGATGTGGATGGCTACTCCGAAGAGGGCCTTTTCTGTTGTGGCACCCCAGTTGTGGAATGAGCTCCACAGAGAGGCTTGGCAGGGGCCTGTGTTGTGGTCTTTTCGGCACCAGATGAACACCTTATTTTCCCAGGTGTTTTAGTCTTTCAGTTTCTGTTGTTTTAAAATCAGTTACTGCATTTTAAAACTTGGCAGTGCCACTAGGTTTTAGTTTGGTCATTGTTTTTGTTTTTATTTTAGACTGTGGTTTTAAACTTTTATGTTATATTTTATTTTGTTGTGTTTTATGGTTTTAACTGTTGTGAACCGCCCTGAGAGCTTCAGCTATTGGGCAGTCTAAAAATTTAATAAATAAATAAAATATGACCACAATGAAACTGGTCAGCAGGAAGAGGTCAGTCCCTTCCACCCACATGTCCCCTGTGTTCCAAACCTGGCAGCGACAAATTTGCAGCTAGCCTGGGTTCAGCTCCTGAGCAGACGCCAACCAGGGAAGAACCAGCTTCCATAGGGTTAGGGGGTTGGCTGTCCTTGAGCCATGTGGCACTGTAACAAGTAAAGAAGAGAAGCAAGATGGGTAGTTCACCATGCAAGAAGATAATGAAACTCTCAAGGCACTCAGCAACTTCCTGGACAACTTCCACTGCTTCTTCTCCCTTCTCATCTGGTGTAGACCAGGAGTCCAGCTTTATAGTCAGTGGAGGAGCTATAGACCAATATAAACTAATAATGAACCTCCCTGTAACAGTTTAAAGCCACTGTAAACTAATTCCTGAGTGGCTCTAAAAACATAAACCTGGCTCCGATAAGTATTTCAACTGGGTCTCAACATCCATTGAGAGATTAACTATTAATCTAGAGAAGAGAGGTATGCCGCTTAGAAACGTGGTAGAACATCTATGAATAGCTCTGATTATAATGCACTGGAATGAAAGAATGATCCCAAGTGGGCATCTGCAAGGGTATGCAGTGCTATGTTCCTGGGAGTGCCCCACTGTGCCCTGCATGGGTTTTCTGCCTCCCTGCTATCCCTTTGGTTCCCTGTGGGCAGCAGAGTCCACCTTACTCTTCCTCATCGTTTAGGCAACCTGTGACAAAATGTGGGTCTGCACATTTGAATCTCTTCTGCTCTGCCTGCCATGGAGCTAATCACCTGTCATGAGCATGCCTGTTCCCCCTGACATTCACACATGCTGGCAAACTGACACGAGACACTCACTTCTGCAAGACTTCTTAGTGAGGAAATCACATGGTCAAAAACATAACAATTACATTTTCCAAACAACACCACTTAAAGCCGAAGATGATAGAAAGCTTAGGCTCCTTTCCTGATACGATCCTTCAGGCAAGCACTCCTAGGGGGGGGGTATTAGGGTGTGCCACCATCTGATTTGAGCTTCTCCAGACACCGCATACGCTGGCACCTCAAGGGACATGGTCAAAGCCTAAGCAAAATTCCAGGGAGGGAAACACTTATGCTCTGAGCCACCAGAGCCAGGCAAAGACGAAAGTTCACACCCCATCAAACACAGCCTGCCAAAAGCTGGGCTGATATAGTATGCGTGATCGCAGGGAAGGTAAAACCTCAGGCTCATCAAACACACAATCCACAGCAATTGCAAGTTCAAGTTTATGAAAAGCCTCCCAGTACTTTCCGTGGCACAATCCTTAAAAATCCAGAGTCCAAATACCAAGTGAGAGAGCATGTGCAGAGTGCTTCCAAAATCTCCAAAACAGATGGAATCCAACAGGAGAGGTTTCAGGCCATGCGTTGAAAGATGATCTCTAGCAATGCTTCTTCAGCCTTGCTCAGCCATTATATACTAAGGCCTGGCCTATTCAAAGCCACTTGTGCCTACAGGGCAGTACAGTTCAACCCCCTTTTGATGATGCTACAATGTGAGTGACACCCTCAAGGAGCGCCCCCCACCATATCAAAATACTCCCAAGTTCCCGGAGAAACTAGAAGCTACAAGGACGAGACAGGGAGCGCAGCAAGCAACTCCCATGGGAAACTCTGACAGAGATAAGCTTGCAGAGACTATTTCTAATTAATAAACCTACATTCAAGCAAGGCCTCCAGCCTTGATTGAAGACCTACACATGACATCACCCCCAACACCCACTTCAGGACTAATTGGTGGACAGAGCAGCAACAACTACACATCACCACTGCCATTTTTCCTTTTCCCCAGTAGACACTCCAATTTGGGATTCCTTTTTCTAATACCCTGTTCCTCTCTGCTTCTTCTCCCCATTTGCCTTCCTTCCATCCATCCTATTTCCTCTGTCCATCATGTCCTGTCTTCTTGCTTGGCTCCATCCCTGCCCACTTGCTGCTTTGAGCATTATTACTACTTTGTTCCAAATGCAGGGAAATGGTCATGGAGCCATTTTACATGCACAAAGAATTCCCATTTGGGGTGGGAGGATTTGCCCCCTTTGGGTTTTTTTCCTCACCTTTTTTGCGGGGGGTATTTCTGCAAACCCCTGGGTTCCCTGAGCATGCTGATATACTCCTCTTGTGTGTTGGATTTGCCGTTTAGCCACATAAGCACTGGCACTCATCTCATGAATCTATGAACTAGAGGAAACACTCAGTCATTTATAGTGAGAGGAAAGCATGGGGCATTTTCTAGGACAATGTAAGATGGCACAGGTTCTTTGGTGTAGGTGGAACTTGCTATGTTGTAAACTCTGTTTATTTTAAAATAATAACTCCCCATTCTCAGGATTGGAATAGGAATAATGAGTCACTCTCCTGTTATAAAAAGAAACTCCAGTTTTCTGTGTATTATACTCATGAGAAGTTCATTGCTGCTACAGTCAGAGGGTGTTCCCACCACTTGAAATATTTCTTTAGTGTGATTGACACTTTGACAGTAAGGCCAGATTTACACCAAGCAGGATATAACACTTTGAAAACGGTTTGAAAACTGTATATGGAGTGTGTCCTGGGCCCGAACAGTTGTCAATACGTTATAAAGCAGTAGTGTAGATCCTGCCGAAGTAGGTTGAGGAGGTACATGATCACAATTGGAGGTAAAGCTAGGAGACATTGGCTAAATTCGGACAACACAATAAGGAACTGGGGGAGGGGAAACAATCGTCAGTTGTATTGACTATTGTGTTGTCCGAATTCTGCAATAGTCAATTCAGCGCTGATCCTAATCTACACCACAGTTGATTATTTATTTCCATGTTGTGTGGGGAATACCCCCTAGATGAACAACTGTAAAATTGATTATTACCCCACCACTGACTATCGTGTTGTCCAAATTCAGCCATTGTGTTGGGAGGGATCAGGGTCTTATTCCAGATAACATATGCAACCAGTTCCATTTGAAAAGTGATTCAGGCTTTATCTATCACAGGCCCACTGGGAAGAAAGTACTATTTGATAGAGAAAATGTAAAGGCAGCTTCAAACGGACAGATTAAATGGGGTTGTGAATTTAAATGGATCAGTTAAGCCATATTCAGCCTCCATGTGGACATGAATTATTTGGATTAAGAATGTTTCTTTAAAGTTTAGCCAAATCCAATTAGGAATGGAATACATTCAAATTGGGCAAGATTAAAAATGTCTGTCTGCAAATAGTTTAAACCACGTTATCACATTTAAACAAACCGGTCTGATACTGAGTATAAAAACCCCTGAGTCCACTGACATAAACATTTAGAAACAAGGATCCATTGGTCTTGGTGTATGTTATGCTGTCAGCTCCAAAGTTTGATCTTTTACAGTTTACTCCAAAGTAACGTGGGGGGGTATGCATGTTCTGCAGGGGATTCTGGGAGGCTCAGTACCTTTACCATTTAGAGGTCTTTTTGATACTTACAGCACAGTTCTATGCATGTCTGCTCAGAGGTAGGTCCCAGTGAATTTTTTGAGCATCATCAGATGGGGGTGGGGGAAATCACATTTCCATACCTTCCCCTCCCCACCGCTTCTGTCCCACAATGCTGCCTCTTTCTTTACACGGAGAAGAAAGAGGAAGTAAACAACGTGCATGTGGCCCATACAGTGGGCATTTTTATCCCGCCGCTTCTCCTGCACACAGCAGGAAATGGCGGCATGTTTCACTACAGCCGAACAAAGTCGGATTTTCCGGGTCTTTTTTTGTGAGAGGAAAATGAGCAGAAGGGGCGGGAGACCTGCAGGAGGTGGACATCGTCATCAAAAGGACCCGCGAAAACCCATGAGTGGGCAGTAACAAGCGTGCGATAAAATGCTCGTCTGATGACGCTCTTTAACTTTGGGAGTAAAGCTCTTCTAAGCATGATTGCACTAGGCTTTAGGAAGTTTAAGGTGTAGCCTCTTGAATCCCAAGGCAATAGGTTTTATTTTCATTAAAAAAAGGTAGTGATAGATTCCAACTTTTTATTTGCATTCTTTTCATTGCATTCAGTCCCTCAAACTAAATGATCCTCAGCCCAATGTTCAACAATGTAATTTACATCACTCACAAACCACCACAACCCTCTATATTGTAGAGCTCTATGTCTCTCTCTGCACAGAGGAATTTAAAAAAAGTCAGAGGAGGATGACATCATAAGGGTGGGGCTTCTGGGATGAGGCCCCACCCCCTGGCATCATCCAGTCCACCAGCTTGGACCAGTTGAGTAATCCAGCCCCTGAACCCAAAGTGGTTTTCCTCCTCTGTTCTACAATCTCACTTTTAATGGGGAATCATCATAGTCAGATAGGACAACAACTAGTGAGAGATGGCCACAGAGCACGGCCTTCAATGTTGAGGAGTGAAGTCCATATATGAGGGGATCCATAAGAGATCCTGGCCCCAAGCTATTTACAGTTTTAAATGGAGAGAAGCTTTCATGACCAGAACCTCAATTTAAGCTCTTTTGGGAGGAGGATATTAAAAGATATGTGAAATAACTTAAGTCTTTAACAAACAAAAGTAATTGTGTCCAATTTCTTTTCGTTTCCTCTTATGATAGCACACTGTAGCCAGAACACACACACACACACACACACACACACACACAGAGCTAGATACTGTAGCCAGAATATAAAGTAGCATGGCCATCTCAGACCCACCGATTGAAGTTTGTCTTCCTTGATTCAAGTTTGCTTTCATTGAAAAGGTGATTAATCTTCTGATTAAAGCTTGCAGCCTGAGTTTTAATCGTGGTTGTACTTCCTCTTTTAGAAGCAATACTTGGCTGTTCCTTTGTTCCAGGAAGTGTTTTCTACTTCCTGTGGTTGTTTTTTCCTCTCACCATCCATTTTGAAATGTTTATTGTTTCTTTTCTGCAAATGGGAAGTGATTTCCCTGGCTTCATTCAGCTCTGCCTATCACCACTCTCCAGTCTGGAGCAGCTCATAAAGAAAATTAATGAGAATCTGTCTTCAGTCACCTTTGTCTTCATTAGATTTCCATCAGCCACCACAGGCTCTACCAGTGCTTTAGTGAAGCTCCTGGCAACACAAATAGTCAGTATTAAATAATGTTGCTCTAGGATATGAATACAGAACTTCAGCAGCAACTCCACAATTTCTGTATGGAAATCTTGAGGAATCTTACTTTTATACTGTTAGTTTTATTGTCCCCTGTGTCTGTTTGGTGCATTCCCTTCCCTTTCTTATTGTTTTAATAAGATTTTATCAGAATGTAAGCCTATGTGGCAGGTTGTTGCTATTTTATTGTTTTACTATGTACAGCACCATGTACACTGATGGTGCTATATAAAATAATAATAATAATAATAATAATAATAATAATAATAATAATAACCAAACTCACAAAACACCGCATGCTCCATCCCAACTCATGCATTGAAAGAATAACAGTCAGCAGGAAAGAAGGAGGAAGAGGTCTGCTGGACATTAACAGAATTCATGTTAAACAGATAAAATCACTCAGAGAATTCTTCCACACTAAAAACACCCCCGTTCATAAAGCCATAGTAAAAGCAGATAAAAACTACACCCCACTCAACCTAGCACTACAAAACGAGGATCAAACACGACCACTCACACTCGCAGAGAAAAAAGAAAAATGGGCACAAAAAGTACTCCTTGGGAAGCACTACAACATAATACAGAACCCACAAATAAACAAAGAACAATTGTACGAATGGCTCAGGAAGGGTGAGCTATTTCCAGAAACCGAAGGATTCCTAATAGCAGTACAGGATCAAGTTATAGCAACCAAGAACTACCAATAATACATCATAAAAGATAATAGTGTAACAACAGACCTATGTAGGAAATGCCATCAGTTCCAAGAAACAATAGACCATGTAACAGGAGGATGTAAAATTCTGGCAGGAATGGACTATATGGACAGACACAACAGCTGCGAAAATAATTCACCAACAACTGGCCATCAAATTCAACCTTATCAAACAACCTACACCATACTATACATATTCACCTGAAACAATCCTGGAAAATTCAGATCATAAAATATACTGGGACAGAACAATTCATATGGACAAGACAATACTTTGCAACCGACCAGACATAACGTTCATAGACAAAAAAGAAAAAACACACATACCTCAGCGACATAGCAATACCGAATGACAAAAATGTTGTTAAAAAGGAAGAAGAAAAGAGAGACAAATATACACCACTGGCCAGGAAATCAAAGAACTATGGCAACAGGAAAAGGTCACAATTATCCCATTAGTCACATCAGTCACCGGCATCACATCAAAAAAATATACAGAAAACCTCCAGAAACTGGGTCTACCAGATAATCCACACCAACATCCAGAAAGCAATCATAATCAAAACATACTCAATCGTCAGGAAATTCCTGAATAAATAAAAGACAGCATGACTTGGCAAAGCCCATCGTGTCCATCTAGAAAAACCGCCATGAGCGAGAGAGAGATAATAATAATAATAATAATAATAATAATAATAATAATAACAACAACAACAACAACAACAATAATATTCTGATGAGTGACATGAAGCCCTGGAACAATGAGTGAGGAAACATTTCTTTTTAGGGAGAGGGAACACTCTGCTATGATACAGAAGCATATGAAATTAGCTGTCATGATGCCCAGCCCTTGCACCTTCCATAGTGCAGCAGTGGATTCTGATGAGGAAGAGGTGCAGGGTACTTTCTCATGGGTAGGACAGTCAGGGCCGTAGTCAGAGTCCTCCCAACAGAGGGCCCAGCCCTGCCACCATCCTTTGATTCAGAGGATGAGCCCCCTCCAGCCTTGCATACTAGAAAATCAGGCAAAGGCCCTTTAACAGTCCAGTCAGCTCCTCCAGGAAGGGTGGAGATGGCCACACTACAGGCCTCCATAAGGCTTCAGTTGGCTTCAGTTCCCTCCTGTGCTCTTTGTGAGGTTTGTGGAGTGGCTGAAACTATAGATAATCTTCTCTGGGACTGTCTGATATATAGTACTGAATGGGGCTTTCTTATTAATGAGATCCAGGGTTGAAGGCTTTTCTTTGGAGTTTGTTCTCCAATGTAAGGAACCTTAGTAGTGCAGTCCTTAAAATGCTATGGAGATACATTAGTTACAGACATTTATGCTCACATGGGTTTTTCCATTTTCCAGTAGGTGGTGGTTATGGGGCTTTTTTTGGCTTTGATTGGCCATAGCATCCCCAAAGAAGCAGTGGCAGCTTCCTGCTATGACAACATCTTCCTATTGTTTTACTAGGAGAGTGTTCCAGCCAGCAGGACCCACTTGGAACTGTCCATGGTCTTACTTTCTTCCTGCCTTGCTCTGACTGCCATTGGATGCTACCAACATCTTTGAATCTCAAGGAACCACAGAATGGGACCCTATCTTCTAATGACTCTGATTATTGGTCCATCTTGCTCAGAACTGAGACAGTCTCAGGCTGGATGAACCAATGATTGTACTCATTGGATGATTTTAAGGCAGAGGGTTGTGAACAATTGAGAAGTAGGGCCCTTTTATCTTGAGATTCCAGAGGTTGAAACTGGGGCCTTCTGCATGCAAAGCCTGTGCTCTGCCACTGAGTTATAGAATCCCCATGTAGAATACACTTAATGTGGATTATATAACAGAGGTGAATGAGTGTAGATTTTTTTAGGTCAGAGCTGTTATGCTGGCATCCCTTACGGTAGCACAATGTAATTTGCTTTAGTGGATTGACACAGTAGGATACTGTGCCAAGTATATATGATTCAGTTAATGAGGTGCTGGATTTGGACTGGGGAAATCTGCATTCCTACTCTGCCTTAGCAAATGGAATTGGGGAGATTTCTTACCAGTGATTCCCATCTGTATCATAGAAATAATATAGTGATCTACATAGTCTGTGCCAGTGAAGGCTGGGGGCTCCGATGTCAGTGGGGCAGTGAATCCACTCCCGAGTTTCAGTCACAACCAATCAGAACTCTAAAGGAGCTATCTAAGTTGAAATTGGAGCCCCTGGCCTCCACTGCTCTGTTAGGTACTTTTGAGAATGGATAAGAAAACAGAAACAGTGAGTTTTAGAATCTGGTCAGGCTATAAATCTAATTAAATGCAACATTTTTTTAAATTGCTGTTGTCTAGCAGCTGCCAGACAACAGTTGCTAGACATGAATTTGTTTGGGTCAGTCTCTTGTCAGTGTTTACCCCCTGGTTTTATTTTTTTTTTGCTGAATGCAGTGTTTCTCAGGCTATGGCAATGCAGAGTTGGCAAGCCATCTGGGACTGAGGTCTCAAAGCCTCTTGGAGGGGGGCACAGTTTGCATATTTACATTAAAAATCTCAGTATTATTATTATTATTGCTATAGAGCAGCGCATGCAGCGCTTTGCAGAGTAAGATGAGCAAAAGATAGACACCTGTACGAAGGAGCTTGCACCACTGGGAGAGGAAGAGGCAAGGACAACAAAGTAATAAGAAGAGGCAAGAGAAACAAAAGATGAGCAAATGGCTGTTATATACACCCAGGCTTATAGTGTGATCCTATGCATGCTCACACAGAAGTAAGTCCACTATATTCATTGGATCCTGCTATGAGGAGGTGTGCATAGGATTATAGGCTTAGTCTCAGTTGGGGATGATGAATAAGAGGTTATCTTAAAGGCCTCTTTGAAAGCCTTGTATCTAAGTATTTTATTGAAATAGTGTAGCCTTTCCTAAGCTAATGCCTTCCAGCTATGTTAGACTACAACTCCCAGCATGTTCTGCAGGCTGGGGATGATAGGAGCTGTAGTGCAACACATCTGAAGGTCACCAGGTTGGGGAAGACTGAGCTAGGGGGTGAGAACAAAGCAAATTCTTTGGTATGTTTCTTGTTCTATTTTGGACAGCTCAAGCTCGCGTTGCCAGTTCAGCACCAAGAACAGCTCCAGCGATTGACAATAATCTAGCATGCGTATTGTGTTTGCGCATGACTTTCCTAGATATCAGATCATGGCAAAGTGGTTGATACCTACACTTCTTCCATGCTATACTTCTGCACTAAAATTGGATGTCCCTAGTATGTTTTGGAGGAGTTTTTTTAAATTGATTTGTGCCCTACCTTTCTACTAAAAATGGCACTCAAAGCTTACAATCAGTAATAAAGCTTGATAAAAACAATATCAAGCAAACAGATTAAAACACAGTGGTGCCCAGTGACTGAAATGTTTCTTCACAAATCTACAAACAACCGAAATAGAAGTCATGGAATGATAAGATATATGCATAATGTAATCAGCTGAGCTTTTAGACAGTTGGGTTCACTGAGAGCAATCTTTAAAAGTTGAGAATTGCAAAACTCACTGTAGCTGAGTATTTTTCCCTACTGCTGATCTTCAGACAGAGCAAATTTCAATGGAGCACATTAGCGAGACTCTTATATTGTAATCTTTGCTACTCTGACTTCTTCTGTCATTTTTTAGGATTATGCCTCTTATCTTTTAATTTTATCTCCCATCCAGTTCATTAAAAAAAATAGCAGTAAGGTACTTCAAGAATTTTTCATTTCCTACGCAGGAAATTAAAAAACAAAAACAAAATCTAATTAGAAAAGTTATTTAGCCATAACGGTTTAGTGTTATGTGTTAATATAGGGCTAGCTCACACATATGTATTCACCACTTGATTAACTTGACTTCCATGTACGAATGTGCAATCACCAATCAGATAGCATTGACAGAATTTCCAGGTTGCTTCATCTCACCTCACTTCAGTGATATCAGTTTACACCCTCAGCTGCCAATAATGAAAAGTTATATGTATTCACGCGTGAACTGCTTCATACACTACAGTGGTTACATCCAACCTTGTGGTAGCAGACATTTGCTTGTACAATGGGCCTTTCTACTTCACTCCCCCCAGATGCATCATCCAAAAATCTGATCTATGGGGTTTCCCAGTCTTTGGGAGCAGAATTTGAGGGCATGCACGTGGCTGTGGGGCCGGTGGGGCAGTTGGGGAGTCAGTTCCCTGGTTCGGCTGACAGAACAGTTCCATCAGCAGAATTACACCATTGGATTCAACCCTGTATCTGCATGATTATGAACAAAGTCCGGGCTTGATGAAAATAGCACTGTTAAAACAGCCTTCTCCAACCAGATGTGGTGGACTATAACTCCCAACATCCCCAGCCAGCATGGCCATGTTGGGTGGGGATGATGGGAGTTGCAGTTCAACACAACTAGAGGGCATTCGATTGGGGAAGGCTGGGTTAAAGTTTTCTTTAGGCAGTAGGAACAACAACAGTGATTTGGATTTATTTCTGTTCATTACTCACAGAATTCCGATGATTTAATGTCCACAAACACAATGTACTATAAGCTGCATGACTGATGATCCTGAAGTGGTGTTGGTTTTTTTCACTTCAGTGCAACTAGGGATCCTGTTTCATCCATATTGCTATTCCCCCTCAGTTTGCTGTTATGACATCTCAATGCACACTTGTGACTGTGCTAGGTTTGTGGCCCCTGTTGCCTGACTGTGGCTTTGTAGAGCATCCTAGGATATGGTTGTCCTTTTTTAGGCTGGAAGATGCAGTTTGAAATGCTGCCTTTTTCATTCACCCTCCCTAACATACTCTTTTATGATGCAATTGGAGGAGCAACACAAGAGAATCTCTGTACCAGTCAGTGACTTCACGATCTTCAACAGATGAGAAAAATGTGTTTTCCAGGGGAACATGAATAAACTCCCACATGGATTCTGTCTAGTATCTTTTCATATCTGCTTTTTTATTTTTATTTTGGATCTTCATCCTTTTTTGTTTGTTTGGCAGATTTTTATCTATTTATCACTGGTAGTCCTAATCTGCTTTTCAAAATAACCTTCCCCCAAAGCAGCTTACACATTTGGGGAAAAAATTAAAGCAAAAATATAAAATGCAATAAAAGCAGCACACAAATTTTATACATTTAAAAGCCAGCCAAATCTAGGTTTAAAAGGCTTCAGCACCAACAAGAGGAACCTGATGCCCTCCTTAACCAAAGGTGGACCAAAACAGGAAAGAGGCTATACAAAAGTCACAGAAGAGGGAGTCTGATGTATATCTTGGGGAGGGAGCTCCACCAGTAAGGGGCCACTGCTGAAAAGGTCCTATTCCTCAAGCCTGCCAATCTATGTCCTGCTAATCATAGACAAATGAGCAGAGCCTTGGTAAATGATCTTAATACTGGGACAGGTTCCAAGGAGTACAGGAGCTTCGTCAAGTAATTTGGTCCCAGATTTCTTTGCTGGAGTCACTGCCACAGAGTGAGCCGTATAATGGCTTCTTGCCTGTGTATAGTCATGCTTGTCATGAGTCTTTCACTTTCTGCACTCTAGTCTTTCACCCAACCATTTCATTGCTTGCAGTTCTTTCAAAAACTAGGGAGCTGACATGGCTGAGCAATTGGGTCAAGGATGGCTGGGTGTGATTCTATTGGTGGCCCTGGTCATCTCTATCCTGGCTAAAGTTGAGATCCTCAGCAGGAACACTGGCCAAGTCTACAGGAAAATCCTCCCATAATCTCAGGAACCCCAACCCCCTGGATCCAACAGTCTTAACTATCTTATGCTCCCCGTGCACCCACAGGACCCAATGCTAGTGCAATGGGGAACCAGCGATTGTTAAAGCAACCTGAAATGAAAAGAAATGGAGCTGATCAGCAGGTCTTATAGAAGGGAGCTCCACTGATATGTCCCAACTTGGAAACTAGTATTTCCACTTATTTCTGGAGTTCCTGTATGAACCGCTAACTCCCTGTTGCACAAATGATAGGTCCTTCTGGTGCTACACAATCAGTGGGAGTGCAGTGGCCCCAATTGAACATAACTGGGAGAATTTTACATCTCTGTTGTCCAACCAGGTTTCAGTTATACAAGCCAGATTGGCATGATGTTCTTGGATAAGGTCAGATATAATTATTGTCTTTACCATTAACCAATCTGGCATCTGCAAGCAGCATCTTCAGGCCCGAAGGGACTGCATCTTAGTCTCCAAGGCTGCCTCTACAAGAGGCATTTAAAGCTCTTTCAAGGCGCATTAAAAATTTTATCTCTACAAGAACGGAGCACAAATTGGGCGTAGAGGCGCGTTAAATTATGCGCTTTATCGAATGCGCGTTAAATAGCGAGTTTTATTTTGCTCCGGCCATTAAAGCGCATTTTGCCTATGTGAACAAGCGATTCTCCACTTAAACTACCTGTAAAGTGCATTTGAAACAACCGGTAAGGTCACCTGTTGAGTGCTCAAATACCTCCTGCATACAAGCATTTCCGATAAAGCGCTTCAGCGAATATGCGCATAATTGGCTAACCAGGTGTAAAGCCGAATTCTTGTAGATGAGGCCCAAGATGACTTGAAGCTTGGAGATGGAATCACCTTCCTCTTGATGGAAACTTCTGCTTCCTGCCGCCACAACACAGTCTGCCTTCAGTAATCCTTACAGCAGCCTCTTCTCCTTCCCCACACCCTCTATTGTTGGTTGTAACTATATTGTAAGACAGCTTAACATTTACAATTGAGAGGCAGGGTATAAATATTTTAAATACAAGATCGGACACCTAGGCATTGGGTGGGTGGATCTTTTCAAATTCTTATGATAAACAGAAAAAGCAGCATTATTCTTTTGCTCTTTGGTCCTGTGCTTATGGACATGTTGGGAGGCAGGAAGAGAGGCACAGGAAGAGAGGGTCTTTGGCCAAGTTAGAGACCACGTTTCCTGTCAGTAAATAATTGGAGGGTGTCAGAATTACTCCCCCTCCCCCATTCTGGCTCCAGCCATAGGTACAGGTCTTCCCTTTCCCATTGGTAAGTAACTTTGGCAAAGAGAAGTAGTGCACAGGAACTTGCGCTGAGCAGGGTTAGGGATTTAATCGTATTGTTGGTGGAGGAAGGGGCTGCAAACCTTCCCTTTGGAGGTTGCTCAAATAAAGTGAGATTGATCCCTCCCTTCCCTTTCAAAGTAATCACTTGTATATTATTATTATTATTATTATTATTATTATTATTATTATTATTATTATTATCTCATACATAAGGCAGCATACATAATCCTCTCAATTTTATCCTCACAACAACAACCCTGTGAGGTAGGTTGGGCTGAGAGTCTGTGACTTGCCAAAGTCACCCAGTGGATTTCCATGACCGAGTGGGGACTAGAACCCAGATCTCCTGACTCCCAAGTCCAACACTCTAGCCACTGCACCTCACTGGCTCTCAACTCGTGTGTGTCTGTGTCTGAAAGAGAGAGAGAGAGAGAAATTGCTGCCTTTGAACCCAAATCTCTCCATCCCCATGAAGTGGCTATAGTAGGAAGCAGGGTGAAATGGGCTCTGAGAGCACTCTTTGACATGCGATCTGTGTGCCTGCCACTCCCATTTTGGGGGCAGCAGGTGGTTGAGCTCTCTTTTTCTCCTCTGGAATTGGTCCTTGGAGAAAGGAATTTCCCCTACAGTTCATTCCTCCCTCTTCCAAATTTCATAGGGATCCCATTGCTTAGTATACTGTATTGCCTCGGAACAAAACTCCTATTAAACAGCAGAATTTAGAGCGGCACAATGTACCGTGGGAGAAGGCTCCTCGAGGCCCCAGCAATAATAAACAGGTTTTGTTTGGGGAATCCATTTACCAGCTCTGGCATAATCTATTTTTCACTGACCTCTAAATGATTTGGCTGTATATTATCCAACAGAATCATTTGTACACAGAAAATGAGGCAAGTGAGGGGGAAATAACAAGTACAAGCTAAAGAGAAAGGCGTAGTAAGGTGGCTGCAGAATGTGAATGAGGTGGAAAGGGAGCAATGTCCAAACTGGAGAAGAAATCAGATGTCCAAGTGGGTGGAGGGGAGGGGAGGAGGGAGTTGTTTTGCCAAGAAAATACAGAGGGAGTAATAAAAGTGCTTACTCCCTATGTATTTATTGATATTTTACCTTTCAAAAACTGGAAGCATAAAAACCAATTTGAAAAATGTTAGCAGCTTAGAAAACATTAAGTTTCCTTCCAATCGGTGCATATTACACGATCCTGTTCCCCAAAAGGCTGAACCAATGGTCCCATGAAATATATGAAGGGTCGAATTAGATGAGACAGAGATCCATGACCAGATCTCTTCTCTTACTTATTTTTATTCTTTTAAAAATCTGCATGAGGGACCCTAAATTGGATTAGAACCATTTTCCTGTCCCCATACTATTTTCCTGATGTAAATCCCTCCCCCAATCTACCCTTTCAGAGAAAACTTAGTCAGTGCCCTAAAAGTCTTGCAACCTCAGCAGTCAGGATATCTCATCCTCATCATCTGTTTATTTGTATGCTGCTTTTCCACATGGTTGTCCCAAAGCAATTTGCAAAACATCAAATTATTGGGTATTTTGATTCCCGTCCCTCTCTTTTTATTGTTCACCAATCAGGAATCTTGCTAGATATACAGCAGCCTATATATATATATATAGTAAATAAGTGAGAAGCAATAAATAAAAAAGTCAAAAAACATTACAGAAGCAATTGCAAATTACTATGGTGTCAATAATTAAACACATAATTGAAATATCTATAAATCCACACTTTGAGCATCATCGGATGGGTGGATTTTCACGTTTCCCTACTGTTGTCCATAGGATGTGCTTACATCCGTAAGTGGGCAGTAGTGAGGGTGCGATAAAATGTTCAACTGATGGCACTCTTTGTAAAAAAGAATGCAAACAAGCAGCATGCCCTCCCTCTGTACCTTCATGATAGGTCGAGTATCTGCTTTCTCACTATGTTTTGAAGATTGCCTACATGTACTAAATCTGTATCTAATATTGCCATTTGTTTGTCAACTCTCTTGTAATCTGTTTGGCTAGCACCATACATTCCACTTTAGTTGGCGACAGGATCTCAGTGTGTAATGTAATGCAGATTTATGAAAACTTTGAGAGCATGATATTTTGTGGCCCCAAAATTATGAAATTGTGGTATCTAAAGATGGATAGGTGCTTTCTGAGGCATCAGCATATGCATATTTTCATTACGATATTCAATAAAATTCTTTGGCAAGGGCATATCATCAATTTCCCCCAAGTGTCTTTATACTATGATCCCCTTGTTTAATGTAATGTAAAATGTAATAGACAGCATCCGTGTCATTCTGCTAACCTAAAAGATGTTGCACTAATGGAAACTACGTTCCAAGCTGAGCACAAGAGGAGAATCCAATTAAAGTTACGTTTGCCCAAGTGCAGTTGTGCAAGTAGTTGTGCATTGTGCTTGTGCAACTGGTTGCACGTTATGCTTGTGTAACGCATTGACCAACCCCGTTGCACATTATGCTTGCACACCCAGTTGTGCACCCAGTTGTGCAGTGGAAAGATTCAATGGAGCTTTGCTAGCACTATTTGAGTTTGCAGAATGACACCATTGGATACTGCCCTTAGTTATGTACAACCAGTGTGTATGTATGATGTAAAATCAGGGTTTGTACAAACAGTGTCTTTTATTTAAACTGCTGTTGCTTGTTTTGGCTCCACAACTTGGCTGACTGACTCCAGCTTCAAGCAGCAGCCAGGACTCTGATCCAGAAGTGGAAGAACCAGAGAGATCAGTATGCCTAGTGGTACAAATCATGCTGGACTCAAATCCATGCTCAGACACCAAACCTGAGCCTGTCATCTGGGAGCCTCTTGAGCTACAGACTCCTGAACTGGGACTCCTGAGACATTGGCTGAATTCGGACGACACATTAAGCAACTGAGGTGGGGGAAACAATCGTCAGTTGTTTTGACTATCGTGTCGTCCGAATGCTGCCATAGTCAACTAAGTGCTGATCCTAATCCACACCACAGTTGATTATTTATTACCATGTTGTGTGGGGAGTACCCCCTAGATGAACAACTGTAAAGTTGTTTATTACCCCACCATTGACTATTGTGTTGTTTGAATTCAGCCAGTATCTCCTGAGCCATATTTGCTATTATTTATTTATATGATACATTTATCTCCCAACTTTACCTCCAAGGAGCCCAAGAGGACATACACAACCCTCCTCTTATCCATTTTATTCCCACAACAACCACCGTGTGAGGTAGGGTAGCTGAGAGTCAGTGACTGGCCCAAAGTCACCCAGTGAGCTTTATGGGGACTTGAACTTGGGGCTTCCCAGTCCCTGTCCACCTAACCACTACACCACACTGGCTTCTCAGATTCCCCTGAGGGGCCTTCTCTACCAGGGGCCTTAACTATCTAGTGCCCTCTCATCGTGGCAGGCAATGCACCAGGCAGGAGGGAAATGAGAGGCAGAGCGTGAGGTTGCAGGCCAGAAGTCTGTTCCTTTAAGTTCTTCACTCTTCAGGAAAGGGGTGGAGCCTGAAAGGGGTAATCTGACTGGCTTACGTGGGCTATAAAACCACAGCTGAGTTCCAGGCCTTGTTGGGCAAATTGTTCATGCTGAGCTCCTTGAAGTCCTTGGAATCTACCCTGACATCTTCAGCTGCCTCCTCATGCCCTGTGGGTTTGTTCATGCAGTCAGGTCAGGAATTTGATACTCTCTGTTTAATTTACCTGATGCTAAGCAATTCAATTTGTTCTATGGCTAGGGGGCTTTCTGCAGAATTAGATCCAGGAAACCATGGGTTACTTTGCTAGTCAGGTTTGGAGACAAAGGAAATTGTAATGTGTCCTTTGGAGATGTTGCTGTTCAGTATCTTTATTCATCCCTCCTGTAGGGTTTAGCTAATGGGAAACTGGTAATTTCATGAACAATTTCTATAGCAGAAAAGTTCACTTTCAGCTGTATGGAAACATAGAGACCAAAGTTAAGCAACTTTAAGTGGCATTGTAGGAGTAGGTTAAGCACCAGTGGGAGAGAATTGAGCATGTGTGTAACTTCCTTCAGACTTAATGGTGCTTAACTTAGCAGGACTGTGCCATTTGTATTTAAAACATTTTCCTGAAAGGTCTTTCAAGTTTATTTCTTGGAAATAAGAAGCAACCTCTCTTCATGATTGCGTTCAACAATTGCCATCCCTTCTGTTTCTGGTCCTGTCAAAAATACCTAATATTTCTGCAGAGGTTAATGACATTCTACACTTGTGTTGGGTGACCATATAGAAAGGAGGACAGGGCTCCTGTATCTTTAACAGTTGTATAGAAAGGGAATTTCTGTAGATGTCATTTGTATGCATGCAGCACCTGGTGACCAGATACAAAAGAAGGCAGGGCTCTTGCAGCTTTAATTGTTGTGCTGAAGAGGGATTTCACTAGGTGCTACAGGCATACAAATGACACCTACTGAAATTCCCTTTTCTGCACAACTGTTAAAGATACAGGAGCCCTGCCCTATTTTCCATATGGTCACCCTACACTTGTATGATCTTTTGAAAGCTAGAGATGTCAATAGTATTGAAAATTACCTTTTTTTTTAAAAGTGCCATCAAATATGCACGTTTTTGTGTGTTTGTTTATTTGCTTTTTAACTGCAGAAGCCATCACATTTTTAACATGTCAACAGTGAATGCTCCCTTTTGGGTTACAGGTGTGTGGAGAGGGGCTTGAGCTGCAGAAAGGTTGACAAGGTGTCCATGAACGTTTGGGGGTTCTGATGAAAGAACTGCAGAGGTTTGAATGCAGAGTCTTTATTCCACTACCTGGTGCAACCCTAAGTGGAGTTCTTCTTAGAACACTCCTGCTGGCAGGAAAGAGTTGGGGAGGTAATCTTTGCAAAATCTCCCTTCGTTCCATACCTTCTTGCACCACCTCCTCCACTGTTCTGGAGGGTTCCTCAATCCTCCTGGGCAGATCTTTGGAGAACCTAGGGGACTGCAGAAGGAGGGGGAATTGGTGAAGACCACCTCTTCCCCCATTACGCTAGTGGGACAGCTTTATTAGATCAAAAACCTCTTGCCAACAGAAGCTCTTCTATCTGTGAGCAGATTCTGCTGGATCCAACTCAATCTCTTTACCCAAAGTTGCTGAGATAGAGTCTTTAGGATGTCCCAGCCCCAATGCATCAACCTCCACAGCTTGCCACTAAAAGTTGTGACTAGAAATCATGATGGAGATCCTTGATGCAAAGCATGGGTGGGGTGGGGTGTTGTCACTAACTCCTTGTAAGAACAGAGGCTGAGCAGGCAAATCTCAGGCAAATTCTCTTCAATTTATCACCTGGATATGAAATGGAGCAAGGTAGTAATTCTTTCCCAGCAAACAAAGAAAGAGCCTTCAAGAAAGAAAGATAAATCAGAGCTCTGCCATTGGCAGGTTATACTGCAGTCCTTTTGCAAGGTTCTAGCAACCAATGACCTCTAATTCTGGATGACCTATTTGAGAAGCAGGTTTTAATAAAGCATTTCCACAAAACACTGTTTGCCGGTGACTCATGCAGTTGCCAAACCAAGGCAGACTCTTGTCTCAAACAAAGTTACTAGCACACCGGCTGGAATTTTAAGCTTGTTTTGTCTGCCAGGTCATCCGGTCACTATTGATTATTGAACGTGTTTGATAATGCTAGCTCCAAGGCCTAATTGATGTATTATGTGTCTGGCACAATTGCCACTGAGAACTTGATTGTGTGGCAGCTACTTCACCTCACTCCACCCACTACAAACAAACTGGGGATGATTAACGCCATGTCCCCAGCTCCATCCACCAAAGGAACTTGGTACCCATATTAAAATCAAGAAACTAAAAAGTATGCATGGAAGTTTTTCTCTTCCTGTTTGTTTTCCATCTCCCAGTAGGAAAAGCCAGTGTTATGATGCTCCTATTACAGATCTGATTCTAACCCTAACCACACTGAGCTGCTTAACATGAGGCTAACTGTGCAAACCCCCTGTAATCTGAATTCTCAGTGCAACTGTGTCACAGTGGTGATCATATATGCATCAGGCCTAAAACGATCCTCTCAATTCAGATTTGTTCTTGAAGAAAGGAATATTGACCAGTAGAGTTCTGATCTCTTTTTTTTTCCTGCCAAAGGCAACAGCTGCATGGCACACAAATTCATTTCCCATCTCATGTTGAGAAAAGCTGCACTGATTCAGTTTCTGCCCATCACACAACCACTGGAGGGAGAGGGCCTGGGCTGGGAAACAAAGTTGCAACCTGATTAATTACCTCTTGTTTCTGTAACCACAATGAGTCAGAATGTCTAAAGCGCCAATCCCTATATGCACACTTACCTGGAAGTAAGTTCCATTGAGCTCATGCAGCTTACTCCTGAGTAGACCTGTAGAGGATTGCACTGTAAATTGGTCATACTTTAGGCTGGTTCAAATCAATAGGACAAGTTAATCATGACTAACTGAAGGCCCATTATTTTCAATGGGTCTAAAGTGTAATTAGCTTAGTCTGGATCAAAGTCAATGATTCTTGGATTAGAATAGAATGGAAGGGTTAATGCAGAAAACACACATAATGAGTGAGAAGAATCAACCCTTTATTTGTACTCTTAAAACCTTAATGCTCCCCTCTTTGTGTTCCGCTATGCCAGGGTCTACAACCTTTTGGCATTTTGAAAAAGTGTGTTGGGCACCACAACACATTAGCTTCTGTAGGGCTTGGAGGGAACCATCACAAAAATGCTGGGAGCTGTGTTTGTATGTGAACATGAATGGGCAACCTGTGTATTTGCTACTCACTCTGGCTTCTCTCCCTTCCTTCTGTCTCCCTCCCCTTTCTCTGGCTCTTCTCCCTCCCTCCCTCCCTCCCTCCCTCCCTCCCTCTTTCTTTCTTTCTTTCTTTCTTTCTTTCTTTCTTTCCTCTCTCCCTCTCCAGAAGATACCTTAAACCATAGCTTTAACCATGGTCAATAAGGCTTTTTGCATTATTCACTGTGGCTAAAGCCGTGGTTTAAGGTGTCTTCTGAACAGGGCCTCTGTCTACCTACCCTTTCTCTGTTCTCTCTTTCTACCTCCTTCTCTCTGATCCTTCCCTCCCTCTTGGTCTAGTTTCTCTCTCTCCCCCCTCATCCAGGGGTGTAAATAATAATAATAATAATAATAATAATAATAATAATAATAATAATATATTTATCACCCGCCTCTCCCAACGGATTGAGGCGGGGAAAAACACCAAACACAAGATACAAAAACTGATTAAAAGCAGATAAAACCAGTACATCATTAAAATACCAATAAAACACCAATAAAACACTTTAAAATTCATCTAGGTAGGCCTGCCGGAAGAGATCAGTCTTTATAGATCTTTTAAATTCCTGAAGATTAGTAAGTTGGCGAATCTCTCCTGGCAGGTCATTCCACAATCTGGGAGCGGCAGAAGAGAAGGTCCTCTGGGCAACGGTTGTCAGTCTAGTTCTTGTTGACTGTAATAAATTCTTCCCAGAGGACCTGAGCGTGCGGGGTGGATTGTATGGGAGAAGGCGATCCCGTAGGTAACCTGGACCCAAACCATGTAGGGCTTTAAAGGTAATAACCAACACTTTGTACTTCGCCCGGAAACTGATTGGCAGCCAGTGAAGAGATTTTAAAACTGGTGTAATGTGGTCACCCCTAGATGTACCGGTGACCAACCTGGCTGCCATATTTTGAACTAGTTGAAGTTTCCGGACTAGGCACAGAGGTAGCCCTATGTACAGCGCATTGCAGAAGTCGAGCCTCGAAGTTACCAGCGCGTGCACTACCATCTTTAGGTCTTCCAACTCTAGGAAGGGACGCAGCTGGCGTATCAGCCGAAGCTGATAGTAGGCACTCCTGGCAGTCGCATCTATCTGATCTGTCATTTGGAGCGACGAATCCAGGAGCACCCCCAAGCTGCGAACACAGTCTTTCAGGGGGAGTGTAACCCCATCCAGAACTGGTTGACACACCTCCAACCCCAGGTTGTGGGGTAAACTATGGGGGAGGCAGGGCTCAAGCCCCCCTCAGGATTTCCCAGAGGAGGCAATGCCCAACCAAGTAACATCAGTGAGCTCACAGCCTGGCTGGCAGCAGTGCATATCCTGAATGTATTTCTTCTCCTTGGTGCTTTGTTTAGTTGTCTACCCTTCAGTGCTCCTTCTGGTTAGCTAGAATAAACGTGTTTTAATTCATAAGAAGAGTTTGTTGGTTTTTATCTTGGGCTTCAGCCTGGATAGTATATTGTATAGGACTATGGATGGTGGGTTAGTGTGTAAACTATCATAATATCATTAAAATGTAATATTTTTGTTTAGTACCAGTTATTTTAATATGTGGCTTTAAACACTTTAGGATCCATTGTTGAAGGATGGCTTTCCATAAATATAAATATAAATATATACATAAACATAAACAAATAAGCCTAGACCCCTTTCCCAGGTTTAGCCCTTGGTGGGAGGTGGACTTTATCTCCCCAGCCATTTTGGGAAGAGGGACTTTCCCCAACTGTGCAAGTGAGAGGAGAATGAGGAGAATTGGGGGGAAATAGTTTGGTGGAGGCCTTCGCTTGGCCCTGTGAGTGTAGTGGAGCCCACAGGCGCAACATTGGAAACCTTGCACTATGCAGGACTGATGGAGCTTACGATGCGGGGCTAGAGTCCAAGAGCTAGAGCAGGGAAAACGTTCTGGCCGTCCACCCCATTACACCAACCTAGTTCCCAGTACCTTTGCCACACAAGGGGCCTCTTCAGTGGCAACAGAAGCAGGGTTGCTGTTGACCCCTTATATAACATTAGAGGCACTGGAGCAGCGTGCTGGCATCGCATAGCAATGAGTACCTGATAATAGGACTGGGGCAGGTGGGATGCTGCATTAGCTGCAGCAGCAAAAGCTTCCATTTGCACTGCAGATGCCTAAGCAGTGTTAGAGCACCAGGCGTAGGCTGACCATATGAAAAGGAGGTCAGGGCTCCTGTAACTTTAACAGTTGTAGAGAAAAGGGAATTTCAGCCAGTGTCATTTGTATGCAATTAGTTCTTGGTGAAATTCCCTCTTCATCACAACAGTTAAAGTTGCAGGGGCCCTGCCTTCTTTTGTATATGGTCACTCTAGTATAGTGCCTGCAACTTTAACTGTTGTGATGAAGAGGGAATTTCACCAGGAACTAATTGCATACAAATGATACTGGCTGAAATTATTTTTTCTCTACAACTGTTAAAGTTACAGGAGCCCTGTCCTCCTTTTCATATGGGCAGCCTAACCAGGCGTCCTACAAACAAAAGATAGGTGAAGTATACAAAGGGCTCCTTTCACAATCTTGCAAATGCACAGCACTGTGCAGAATGGCATTCCTCTTTTTGGTTAATGATGGTGGGGACAGAAGTAGGGGGTTTATATTTTCATTCGTTAGTTCCAGGGTAAAAAGCATGGTCTTGAGTGACCCTAGAAGTGGGGTTGCTCTTGTGCTTCTTGGGGACAGTCTCTGTGTGGGTACTGCATGGTCCCAATACCATCACCCCCGTTTCCTCAGCCCCTTGTTGTTATCTTCTTCTAGGCAATTGCTGCCACCCAGGAAAGTCACCATGGACAATAACATTGCTGAACACCGACTCAGTGGTGAGTATGTTGAACGCCGAGCAAACTGGGTTAGGACATTATTTGAGGATGTTAATTCAGATGACATTCATCTTGCTACAGAAAGCATAACATGATGTGCCCTCAATTTGGGCGGGCATCTTGTAGACCAAGCAACCAGGGCTGGGGGTGTAGCTGTTGTAGCCATAAGAGACAGGAGGATGTCCATCGAGGGCTGTATCAGAAAATGTCATGTCATGAGGACTTTACCTTCTATCCCACGTTTTTCTAGCTGACCATTCATTCTGAGTTTTAAGGGCCAAACTAGATGAGATGATGGAAATCTTTCAGCAGTTCAGTGGCATATGTACTTGTGTGCTGTTATGAAATCTCTACAGTGGCTGTGGGTGAGCTCCTGGATGGTGTTAGTTATTCTAGTGTACAAAGGTGTTAGTTCTAGTGTACAAAGCCCTAAATGGCAAAGGGGCCAAGTACCACCTTCCAGCCTGGGTCTTAAGATTGTGCCGAGAGTACTCTGCTCTTGATGATTGCAGCCAGGGGGTGGGTAGGCTACCACATGCGTCAGAGCCTTTTCAGTGGCCGTACCCTAGTCCTAGAACTCCCTCCTAGCAGAAATCCATCTGTCCCCTTGCAGTTGTCATTTAGGCACCAGTTGAAAATGTATCTATTTGTGCAGTCTTTGAGGGGTATAAGCACATGCTTATCTGTTTATCTGTCTGCTTTTGCTGAAGGTTGTATTGTATTTTACTATATATTTGCGGTCTTAGCAGAATGATCTTAATGGTTTTTTTGAGTGGTATGGCATTTTTGAAGGTCGTTAGCCACCCTGGGCTCTCTGTGAGGAAGGGCAGGATAGAAATTCAGTCAATCAATCAATCAATCAATCAGTCAGTCAAGTATGTCAGGAGCACACAGGGTGAGCCATGTAGTAAGGTCTATGGTAAAGAGATGAGCAGGGAGAATATCTGAACATATACCGCTGCCCTGTTTTAGTCAGGCCGTTGACCCATCTGTTTCCTAAAAAAAAGCCACATTCTGCCAACTGGTTTCTAGAGGTTTTCCCAGTGAATATTTCTGTTGGGAAATGGTGCAGTGTATGTCCTTGAGCATGTATGCCTGTATGTTTATGGGCCTCCAGGTCTTCTAGAAAGTATCCGAGGAAGCTGTCCTAAGAATATCTGGATACGAAAAGAGACTTGGCTATACTTGTGTATTATTTTGGTTCAATGAATTCTCTTATTGCCAGCCTCTTGTACATCACTCTCTGGGCATTTGCTCATGAGATGCTCACATCTATCATAATTAAGCGGAAGCAATTTTCCGTGCCAGTATGAAATCCATAGCATGAAGCTGAAATCTTGGCTATATATCTTTGTTGAAAAGATGACTGCAGTGCCAGTCTGGTGAACAGGCTGCTTGGATAAGTATGAAAACAGACTATTTAAAAAACAAGTAGGCAAAATACTAAAGTTTATTCCCCCCTTCCAAACCATGAAGAAAGAAACACATTTAAATACTCATTGTTAAGGGGGGAAATAGATCAGTTTTAAAAGCCAGGGACATCCAAGCTGAAAGAAGAAAAACGATTCCTTAGAAACAGCTGGTGGTAGTATTCATAGAACAATATAAGTATTGAACAGGAACTGAATAATGTGAAATTATTTAACAAAAGCTTTTTCATATCACAAGAAGAGATACAAATATTTTAAGAACAAAATATTGTTGTTTTCTAACGTTTGAGAAGTTTCTTCAGTAAACTCACTGAGAAATTTGTTATTTCAGCAGCAAAGATCCAGTTATGTTAAATGACCACAGTTCTTCTTAAATATTTGAATGTACAACAATGCTATAGTCCAGTTTTGTAAATAAAGATGTGATGAATGTTGTTGTAGATTCAAATTATTTTTTTGCAACTTTCAGTGGAAAAAAAATGCTATTTACAATGGCAGGGGAGCGGGAGAATTAAAGATGAGCTGCCCTAGGATTCTCAATCTAGCCCTCATCCGAACATCACTAATCCATCAGAGGAAATGCCACACAGACGGCAATTTGTTTGATAATCATAGACTGTTGCTGTAACGTTTCAGGATACTGTGGTGGGTGCTGGCTTCTCTCACAAGAACTCTATTTTCTTACAGTCATAAAAAATCCACCTGGATGGGAAATAGGAATCTACATTACCGGTGCACTGGCTCTGCTGGGAATAGCTGGAGTAAACCTGTGGAAGCTTTGGAAGTCTGGCAGCTATCCTGCACCATCTCCATTCCCAAACTATGACTACAGATACCTAGAAAAAAAGTATGGGATGACATATTCTCAGATCAAGCAAAAGGTAAAGACGGCAGCACTGCTGAGAAACCCATTCCTTAACACATTGAGAGTGTATTCAGACGAGCGTTTTACGCACGCTTGTTACTGCCTGCTCACGTTTTTTCGCAGGTTCTTTTGATGATGCCGTCCACCTCCTGCACATCTACCACCCCTTCTTCTCGATTTCCTTGTCGCAAAAAAAGACCTGGAAAATCTGACTTTGTTCATCTGTAGCGAAATGTGCCGCTGTTTCCTACTGTGTGCAGGAGAAGCAGCAGGATAAAAATGCCTGCTGAATGGGCCATGTGGTCATTGTTTACTTCCTCTTTCTTCTCCGTGTAAAGAAAGAGGAAGCATTGTGGGACAGAAGCAGGGGGGAAGCCATGCTAAGGAAATGTGATTTCCCTCATCTGATGATGCTCTTACCCATCTATCCTCTCTGTGTGACTGAGAGCCTATCTACACTACTGCTTTAAAATGGTTTATAACAGTTTTAGAACAGTTAATAATGGTTATTAACTGGTTTAAAACTGTTATAAACTTTTTAAAGCAGTAGTGTAGATAGGCTCTAAACAACATCTAAACGTGATCAAGTGCTCCCTCTTGAGTTCAGCCTCTATTTTCCAAGTTCAGACAATTAGGATACAATCCTATGCATCTTCAGACAAAATTAAAGTCCTGCAATTGCCAGCACACTCCAGCCAGCTGGCTGGAGGGATACTGGGTTGTAGGTTTTTTTTTTCTGTCTAAGCATGCATAGGATTGCACCTTTAGGGTAGGCTGACCATATGAAAAGGAGGACAGGGCTCCTGTATCTTTAACAGTTGTAGAGAAAAGGCAATTTCAGCCAGTGTCATTTGTATGCAATTCATACCTGGTGAGATTCCCTCTTCGTTACAACAGTTAAAGCTGCAGGGGCCCTGCCCTCTTTTGTATCTGGTCACTCTAGTATAGTGCCTGCAACTTTAATTGTTGTGATGAAGAGGGGATTTCACCAGGTATTAATTGCATACAAATGATACCTGCTGAAATTCCCTTTTCTCTGCAACTGTTAAAGTTACATGAGCTCTGTCCTGCTTTTCATATGGTCAGCCTACTTTAGGGCATATAGGGAAATGTTGTTGCTGTTGTGGTTAAAAACATGAATGGACAGATCCCTGACCCAAAGGGCTTACAATCTACATAAATCTACACAAGGGAGAGAACTGAGGAAGGGCAGGGAAAAAGAGGCAGGGATAAATGGGAATAATATGCAGTTATTTTCGTTCTATATTAGGGTGACCAGATAAAATCCAGGTCAGGGCTCATGTAACATTAACAGTTGTAGAGAAAAGGGAATTTCAGCCAGTGTCATTTGTATGCAATTCGTTCCTGCTGAAATTCCCTCTTCATCACAGCAGTTAAAGTTGCAGGGGCCCTGCCTTCTTTTGTATATGGTCACTCGAGTATAGTGCATGCACCTTTAACTGTTGTGATGAAGAGGGAATTTCACCAGGAACTAACTGCAAACAAATGACTCTGGCTGAAATTCCCTTTTCTCTACAACTGTTAAAGTTACATGAGCCCTGACCTGGATTTTATCTGGTCACCCTATTCTACATAAAGATATGTTACAGTAAGGCAGGTGCCCTCCAGAGGTTTTGGACTATAAATTCCTTAAGCCCTTGCCAACATGACCAATGGTTAAGGATTATGGGAGCTGTAGTCTAAAACATCTGGAGGGCACCAGGTTTTAGGAGGCCCCAGCTTTTTTGTAACTGTCGGTGTAGCTTCCAAAGTTGCTGACACACTGAGCAGGCCTTCCCCAGAAAATCTAGGAGGGAAGGTTCATATTGTTACACATGTCATGCTTCCCCAAATTGTCAGACATTCCAGACGGGCAGCGCTTTGCCAGATTTGATTTTCTTTGGCGGGAGAGATAACTTGAGACCTAAGGTGTTTCTGTAACATTTTTGTTTATTTACAAGTATACACGTTGAGCATAGGGCACAGCTTAAACACACCTCCCCATACATCCAATCCCCAGAGAAAGGTACTGCAGATACCCCCAGAAGATGTCTTTCAGAGCTCAAAAATAATTTCCTCTCTCTGGCTTGGTTCACATGTAACAAAAAGTCATCATGGGTGAATTTCCCTGAGGGACTGTTTGTTGCGGTGACTATCTTGACAGAATGGGTTGTTGGGATGGTTGACAAGCCACCCAGGATCCATGGGCTTGTCAACCACCCCAACAACCCACCTTCACTAGGTTAGCACCTAACAAGAAGTTATGGCACACTCTGAATATTCAAAATGGCAGTGGATGCCACAACAAGAAGTCCCAGAGGGAAATTTACTCATGATGGCTTCACATTATGTGTGAACCAGGTCTCTCTCTCTCTCTCTCTCTCTCTCTCTCTCTCTCTCTCTCTCTCTGCATCCCTTCCAAATCTATTGTTTTGCTCCTTTTTACAGGCACACACAGGCCTAAATTATATTGGCTAGATAGTTTGGGAGGGGGGATAAAGGAATGCCCTTATTCAGAACAGGACAATCTAGGATCTTCTTTTACCTAGCTGTTGAGAAAGCATCTATTGGACAAACAAAAGGAAGGTATGGGTCAACCTTCCCTGCCATATGCCTCCCATTAACCCAGTCAGTGACCATGCTGGCTGGGGATGATGGGAGTTCTAGGAAGACACATCTGGAGAACCACAGATTGGGGAAGGTTGGTATATTGAGACTTGGCCAGCAGGCTTGACCAGTTTTAACCAGTCCTTCCCTTATGGCCCCATTAACCCTCTCTTGTCCAAACTCAAACGCCACAGAAATTGACAGTCCCATAAGCAGTTTGCAATAAAAACCATGAAGTGGCCATGCCACATCTGTGTCTCGTTTCTATGAAATGAATTGATGGGTGTAGGTGGATTTCTGTTGGGTGTATCTTCATAAACACACTGATTACTGATGTCATCAGTCCTTATGGAGGATATGCTGGGCATAAAAAAATGACAGTACTGAGAGTTCCTGCTCAGAGGAGATTTAGGGGACAAATAGAGGCATGAATCATATACTCACCGAGAGCTTTTCCAGATGAACAATTTATTTTACGTGTGTGATTGGTCACTCTCAGAATTTTGCGGGTTCTTTTCATGATGTTGTCAACCTCCAATACCTCTCCCACTGTTTTCAAGCAGGAATCCACCATTTTTATAAAACACCCAACGTGCTGTAATAAATTGAAATAAAATAGCGCCATCTGCTGGTGGTATAATTGAAACATATGAGAAGGAACAAAAACAAGGTGGAAAGTGTGTATATTGTGCCGATCGTTAAACCCGTGAGACTCTGGAAGACAGCCCCAGTAAGGCTGCAGGATTTTTGCTAAATGTGAAGAAGCCCAGAGTTACTGTGTAATGGTAATGCTGTGGGCAGTGGGTAGTGGTGGAAAACTTCAGAATTAGACTTGCCTGATATCAGAGTCTTAATTTTCTTCATTCTGATTTGGCTTGTTTGTCCAATCCAAACAAATAGGATCTGTAAAGCTCTCTTGGAGAAGGAGTTCATTGGAAACTAGTGACAATCCTTCCATTCACTTTAATCAATGATTGTCCCACATGGCTAGGTTGCATAAGTCCTCTTAGCATGGCTACATGAGAATTGTATGGACTGCACTTGCTACTGACTTCATGTAGCTTTGGAGATTTTTTTCTTCTCTCACCATCTGTCCATTTACCTCATAAATAGGAATACTTGACATGTTTTTATCTGGATAGCCCCTCCACAGGTAGGCAAACAATGCTGACAGGACAAGGGTTGTGGGCAAGCAGGAATTGGATGCTGTTCTAAAGCCTTCAATAGGGCTATTAACACTGGCAAACACAGGAAAACTCAAGGCTGCATAAATTGGGTTATTGATCCTCAGTCAGAGTTAATATATTCCCACAGAGGATGAGGGCTTAATGGCTCAAAGCCATAGTTCTAGCCACCTTGTTAGAAACAGTCTAGATAATTTATCTGTGTGTGTGTGTGTATGTGTGCTTGACAGCGGCTCTTATTAGTATAACTGATTAAAAATGTGTTGCTGAAGATGATTACAGACATTTTGATAATTTCAGCAGTATTAATAAACACTAGGAAGGGTCAAACTCAATGGTAGAGTGCTTGTTTTGCATGCTGAAGGTTCCAGGTTCAGCCCTTGGCATCTCCAGATACCAAGGGCTAAGAAAACCTGGAGAGCTACTGCTAGCCAGTGTCGTGCACTAAATGGACTAATTGACTGGCTCCCTATAAGGCAGCTTACAGGAATACATGCTGCATGGTATTAGTTCTCCACAGTTTCATTCACAGTTGAAAATGGGTTTCCAAGCCTTTTGGCTCAGTGGGCACTTTTGGACTGCTGAGAGAGGGTTGTGGGTATTCTTGCAAAATGGCTGCCATGGGGGGTGCTCATTCACAAAATGGTGGGCATGGCTGCTAAAAAAAATGCAAAAATAAAAATCAGGAGGGTCAAGGAGGCTGGTGGGCACCAAGTGAGGTCTCTCTGGGCACATTTTTGCCTTCAAAAGCTCAGACCAGAGTACATTTATTGTACTTTTGGTATTGTTGTTGTGTTTGGTATTCAGTGTTCCTATGGAGCTCTCTTTAAAAAGCAGAGACATGTGCATTCACAAAAAAGAAAAGTCAAATTACAATTATGACTTTTCCTTTTTTTAAAAAAAATCCGACTATAGAAATTGACACGGGATTGTTTTACACCTCCATTAGATCAGGATTATTGCTATGGTGGGCAACTTTCAAATGTTAACAGTCCTCCTGCTCCTGGACCCGCTATCATGCAGAAAATATTTCTAGCAGCTTCTGAGTAGCAGTCATAATGCTTGAATTGGCATATGTCTTGGCTTCAAGTATTCCTGATTTAGTAACACACAGCAGCAAGATTTCACTTTTGACTGTGGTTTTAATTGCCTTTGATTTCCCCTTGCGTTGAGAGAATGGTTTTCCACCCCCATGAAATGTGGCATATTTCAATCAGCTTTGCTCTGAACATTTTCTTTGTGCTCATTGATAATTATACATTATGGCCTACAAAAGCTTTGAGTGGGGTTGGGTGAGGATTACCTGGCTAGGGGCTATTTCTTTTATTGCTGTGTTTTTAATTGTGCTTTTTAATGGATTCATGTTCATGTTATGTTTTAATTAGGATTCTGTTTTAATCTGTATTTTATTACTGTGAGCCAGTTTGGCTGCCATTTTAGGCAGAAAGGCAGGATATAAATGTCATAAATAAATAAGCAAACCCACAGTGGTAAATATTTTGAAGTTGAAGTGAAGCATGAGCTCTGACCAGCTTTCTGTTCTCTCTTGCTGTCTGTAGAGAGCTGCAAGCAACTTCCGAAAGGCTGGAGAAAGGACGTCCCCTGTGCGCAAACCTAGTCTGAGAATGGACGACACTTTCGAAAATATTAATGAGTTAGGCACTCTGGAGCTAATGAACAAAGAACTTGAGTTGGCTCCCTATGGGCCCCTGAAAAAATCGATCTCCACTGACTCTCTCAGTTCCATCTCCTCCATTGGGAATAACTTTGGCCAAGAGTTCACGGTGGGGCAAGTGGAGGTCAACATGGAGTACAATGTGAACTCCAATACCTTGCATGTCACGTTGCTGCAGGGGAAAGATCTCATGGAGAAGGAAGATGTCAACTTTGAATCCTGCTTTGTGCGCATCAGTTTGCTCCCGGATGAACAAATTGTTGGCATTTCTAGGGTAAGTTTCTCCACCATCTTTGCTTGTATTCAACGGGGCATTGCACAAGTGCTAGCAGTTGCTAAGGCTGATACTTCACCAGGACTTCAGTCATGGTGGCCTTGTTTATTCTTGGGGAGGTTATGTTGTATTGTTGCTGGTTTAGTTGTACTGAGTAGAAGGATCTGGGCAGGTAGATTTCTTTTCTGTTTTGGCCTCCGGTATAGTCGATTCCGGAGTCGATCTCTAATGTTGAGTTGGATTGAAGTTCCTTAATGCAGAGATTCTTCACACCTTGGCTGTGATCACCTACATTGCAGAAATTGTGTAATGTGGAGGTTCAGAATCTGAGGTGCTAAATCTGGCCCTCTGGGGTTCCTTAGATGGCAATGCCCCTCCCCTGGCTCGAGCCCCAGTTCCCTTTGGTGATTTTCCAGCTTTGGGGCAGTTTTTCTCCATTCCAAAGGGTTGAAATGCCTGTCCTAAGGCTTCGTTACTGTCAGGAAGAGATTTAAACGATGCTGGCATTGTTTCTGCTCCTGCCCCTTTTGCCTTCAGTTCCACCCACCACTGGAATACGGCCCCCAAGAGCTTCTCTGAAATTGCATTCGCTCCCCAGGCGGAAAGAGGTTCAGTACTGCTGGTGTAATATAAAAACCAGCTGAGGCCCTGTGAGTATCAAACCACCTCTGCTCTTTCTCTGCTTCAGGTCTATGCCCTGGACGACAGGGCTATCATTGGCTACCAGTCAGGAAAGTGATATGATACCTCCAGTATCAGAGGCAGTATGTCTGTGTACACCCGTTGCTAGGGGAACATGAGTGAGAGGGTGATATTGCATTCATGTCCTACTTGTAGGTTTCCTGTGGGCAACTGGTTGGCCACTGTATGGACAGAATGCTGGACTAGATGGATCCTTCACCTGATCCAGCATGGCTCTTTTTAGGTTTTAATTAGGGATGTGCACTGACCCCCCGGATCGGATCGGATAGCGGATCGGAATCGGACCTGGGGGGTCGGATCGGATCGGATCGGATCGGAGGCTGGTCGGATCGGATCGGACCAGATGTCTGATCCGGATCGGACGCCATTTTGAATGCTTTTTCCCATAGCCAAGTATTGTTTTACAAAAACGCCTATAACTTTTTCATTTTTAAAGATAGAAGGATGAAACTTGGGCACATTGTAGACTGGTTAGGGGTAGTTATCTGTGAGAAATTTCAGAAAGATTTGTGCATGCGTTTTGTGGCAATTAATTTTTTAATAAATACCCAGGAATGCCTATAACTTTGTCATTTTTAAAGTTACACACATGAAACTTTGCCACATTGTAGGGGGTACCTTGGGACCTATGTGTGTGAAATTTCAGAAACGTAGGTGCTTGTCTTGTGTGGCAATTAATTTTTAGAAAAATGGGTAGTAGTGGGGTAAATACAGTTACGCCTCCCATTTTTTTATTTTTGAAGATACAAACAGGAAACTTGGGCACATTACAGGTACCACTTGCCTTGATATGTGTGTGAAATTTCAGAAACATTGGAGCTTTCCTTGTGTGGCAATTAATTTTTGAAACAATGAGGAAAGAAACACCTATAACTTTGTCATTTTTAAAGTTACACACATGAAACTTTGCCACATTGTAGGCGGTACCTTGGGACCTATGTGTGTGAAATTTCGGAAACGTAGGTGCTTGCCTTGTGTGGCAATTAATTTTAGAAAAATGGGTAGTGGTGGGGTAAATACAGTTACGCCTCCCACTTTTTTATTTTTGAAGATACAAACAGGAAACATGGGCACATTACAGGTACCACTTGGCTTGATATGTGTGTAAAATTTCAGACAGCTGGGTCCAGGCATGTGGTGGCAAGGTATTTTTGAAACAATGAGGAAAGAAACGCCTATAACTTTTTTATTTTAAAAGTTAGAAGTCTGAACATTGCTCACTTTGTAGATGGGTTAGGGGTAGATATGTGTCAGAAATTTCAGAATTATAGGTCCAGGCATTTGATGGCTATGGAATTTTTAAATTACATGTTTCAAAAAAATTTCTACAGAGGCCAGGTCTTCCCCTCCCGCTTCCCGCGAAGAAAAGGAAACACTCTCTCGTCTCGATCCCTTTGATCCTTGCTAGTAGTATCCATTACAGGGCTCGTGTTTCCTTTCCTACTTTCACTTTTCAAGCAGAACGGCTGAGCCTAGCTGAGTTTTGCAGCCATGCGTGCAAGGAAGGATCACTCTGGTCTCGATCCCTTTGATCCTTGGTAGTATCCATTACAGGGCTCATGTCTGCTTGAGTACAAAGTGAAAGCAGACACGAGCCCTGTAATGGATACTACCAAGGATCAAAGGGATCGAGACCAGAGTGATCCTTCCTTGCACGCATGGCTGCAAAACTCAGCTAGGCTCAGCCGTTCTGCTTGAAAAGTGAAAGTAGGAAAGGAAACACGAGCCCTGTAATGGATACTACTAGCAAGGATCAAAGGGATCGAGACGAGAGAGTGTTTCCTTTTCTTCGCGGGAAGCGGGAGGGGAAGACCTGGCCTCTGTAGAAATTTTTTTGAAACATGTAATTTAAAAATTCCATAGCCATCAAATGCCTGGACCTATAATTCTGAAATTTCTGACACATATCTACCCCTAACCCATCTACAAAGTGAGCAATGTTCAGACTTCTAACTTTTAAAATAAAAAAGTTATAGGCGTTTCTTTCCTCATTGTTTCAAAAATACCTTGCCACCACATGCCTGGACCCAGCTGTCTGAAATTTTACACACATATCAAGCCAAGTGGTACCTGTAATGTGCCTGTGTTTCCTGTTTGTATCTTCAAAAATAAAAAAGTGGGAGGCGTAACTGTATTTACCCCACCACTACCCATTTTTCTAAAATTAATTGCCACACAAGGCAAGCACCTACGTTTCCGAAATTTCACACACATAGGTCCCAAGGTACCGCCTACAATGTGGCAAAGTTTCATGTGTGTAACTTTAAAAATGACAAAGTTATAGGCATTCCTGGGTATTTATTAAAAAATTAATTGCCACACAAGGCAAGCACCTACGTTTCCGAAATTTCACACACATGGGTCCCAAGGTACCACCTACAATGTGGCAAAGTTTCATGTGTGTAACTTTAAAAATGACAAAGTTATAGGTGTTTCTTTCCTCATTGTTTCAAAAATTAATTGCCACACAAGGAAAGCTCCAATGTTTCTGAAATTTCACACACATATCAAGGCAAGTGGTACCTGTAATGTGCCCAAGTTTCCTGTTTGTATCTTCAAAAATAAAAAAATGGGAGGCGTAACTGTATTTACCCCACTACTACCCATTTTTCTAAAAATTAATTGCCACACAAGACAAGCACCTACGTTTCTGAAATTTCACACACATAGGTCCCAAGGTACCCCCTACAATGTGGCAAAGTTTCATGTGTGTAACTTTAAAAATGACAAAGTTATAGGCATTCCTGGGTATTTATTAAAAAATTAATTGCCACAAAATGCATGCACCAATCTTTCTGAAATTTCTCACAGATAACTACCCCTAACCAGTCTACAATGTGCCCAAGTTTCATCCTTCTATCTTTAAAAATGAAAAAGTTATAGGCGTTTTTGTAAAACAATACTTGGCTATGGGAAAAAGCATTCAAAATGGCGTCCGATCCGGATCGGACCTCATCGGATCGGATCGGATCGGATCGGAGGTTGTCCGGATCGGATCGGATCGGATCGGATTTTCCCGATTTTGGGTCGGATCGGATTCGGATCGTGGATCGGATCCGATCCGATGCACACCCCTAGTTTTAATGTTCTTCTAGAACTCTTTGACAGCAGCCTTTAAGCTTTTCTGTAATTCAGCATCATTCCATGTCATTGTCTGTTAGTCCCAGAGCCAGAGTAGGATTTATTTCCCAAAGTGTGCAGAAGCTTTGTGAATATTTTTTGTTTATGTCTCAGAAAAGCGAGTCTTACAAAATTCCAGTGGTGGGGGGCTGCGTGATGACATCATCAATATGGCTGCCGCGCTATTATGTAGTTGCCACATTTAAATATGCATAACTTCTCACCTGTTTATGCTACAGAGATGATTTTTTTTCTGAAATGTTTCACATTTAATGACAAATACTTTTTGTAATTACACATTTTTGTTAACTCCATTAGTTTTTGAGATTATTTCATTTGAATGTATAAAATCCACATTGGTTATGTGTAACGTTTATCCATGATTTACTCAAAAACTATACGACTTCCGAAAGAATACTCAAGAACAAAAAAACTGCATTTTTTAATGAGGATTAAGAAAATGTATAATAACATGGGGTTTACCCCAATACTTAGGGAATTATGAGTGATATCTTGTTATACGTCCACTTTCTCAGGATTGTATGATTTTACAGTTTATCATACAGGGCTTTCATTTCAAAAGTATCCACCCTAAATATCTCTCATTCTGTGAGAAGGGTTAACAAATACATTTCATTGGATGTCCTCTTCACTTTCATTGGAACTGCTATCATCACTGTCAAAATCACTTTCCTTGTTTTCTTTTTCACTGTCCTCTTCTGTGGCTGATTCAAGATTTTCTGGGAGTGTTGGACCATCGTACCATTTTATGTGGTACCTGCCATTTTCCAAGTACCAGCCGTGTTCAGTAGAATCAAGCCCGTCATCAGGTTTTCTACAATCTCCTCGTTTCCACAGCCATGACACTGAATTGCTTCTTTTAATCTTTTGGATCAATGCAGGTTTAGATGGAGGCAGCATTGTTGGGTCAATCCCTTTAACTTTAGAGAATGCCTTAGACTGGATCTTAGGTGTTGTTTTCTTCATAAATAGACTGTATCTTACTTCACTCACAGAGGAGTATCTAGGGTGGCCGTACATGGCACAGACAAATTTCTCCAACCCAGCTATCTTTTATTCGGTTAAAGTTAATGATTCACCTAGCTGGCTGAGAATTTCTTGGAATTCATTATTCTTTTTCATGATTTCAAATGGTTTAACTTTTCCCTGTTTTGCAAATTCAGCTGTGAAATCAGACCCTGTAAAAGCGTGGTAGCCAAACAAGGCCTCTACCAGATTATATCCGAGCTCCTCTGTGATACAAGTTACATTGATCATCCTTCTGCTGTTGTTAGAAGACATGCCACAATCAAACCAAACCCGAGAGTTTAGGAAGTGGTTTTGATGGTAAATTAACAGAACCAACACATCAGTGTCATTTGCTCTAACCAGGATATTCTTTGCCTGATCACCACCATGTGATGTACGTTGAATGTGCCAAATAATCCTTGTGTCTGCCTCTTGATGATGGCAAGCAAGATCAGGCACCTCTGTTGCCTTAACACTGACATCCTTGCTGGTGTATTTGTAACACACAGTCTCTGCTCCGACAAAGAGAATTTTGCCTGCCAGAAGTGAAGCATACTTCTGATTTTTCCACTCATTGCATAGGAAAGATGTAAGTGATGTTTTAAACTGCTCATTCGGAAGTGTCTTCTGATTTTTTGGGGGGATCTTCTGATCTGCGCCTGTTACTTTGATGTCACTAGTTGGTACAGTTGCTCGCCGTTCATGTTCACAATCTTTTATACTTTGATAGCCGTAAGTGTCAAATACCAGGTGCACTTCCTTAGCTGGTGTACTACTAGTAATGTGCTCCAGTAATTTACGTGCAAGAGCTCCGTAAGTTTCCAGGAACTTCAAAGTGTGCAACACGAACATTACACGTAAATTACCTAATCAAACTTGAGTATTCACCCTAACCCTACTGTCAAATTGAGACATAACTCCAGCCACTAAACGTCAGTCTGCAAGGAGTCCTGGTTGCCCACTCAGTTTGTCTGGCCCAGTTAAGCTCTTCCATGGCCCTGGTTCTTGTCCGGGGAGCCATGCCTCCTTATCCCTAACCCTAACTTGGGTATTATTCACCCTAACCGTAATGTCAAACTGAGATATGAATCCAGCTACTAAAAGTCAGTCTCCACCAGGTCCTAGTGGACCCACTCAGTCTGTCTGGCCCTATGAAGCTCTTCACTGCTCTGGTTCCTGTTTGAGGATCCGTGCCTCCTCCATCTGAACCCTAACCTGAGTCATAGCCCTGATCCTGATGTCCCACTGAGGCATGGCTCCAGCCACTATAAATCAGTCAGCAAGGGCCCTACTAAGCTCTTCCATGGCCCCGGTTCCTGTCTGGGGAGCCATGCCTCCTCAACCCTAACCCTAAGCAAAGAACTATCCCAACCTTAATGTACCACTGAGACATATCTCAAGCCACTTAAAGTCAGTCTGCAAGATGTCCTGGTGGCCAACTCCATCTGTCTGGCCGTGCTAAGCTCTTCCATGGCCCTGGTCCCTGTCCGAAGAGCTGTACCTCCTCAACCCTTCCAGTAACCTGAGTATTAAACCTAACCCTAATGTCAAACTTAGCAACACCTCTTTTGATACTCTATAAGATAAAGAAAGAGCCCAGCTTTGCCACGGCTACATTTTCAAACATCCACGCTTATAACTGAAGTTTACACATAAAGTGCACAAGTTCTTAGAGCTTTTTGACACAAGGCTGTTAAATTGGCTGTTAATCCGGAGCATCTGATTCTGGTTTCATCGCAGAATTGAGATCCGAGCACTACACAAAGTGTGTTTTTGTTCCTATTTTCCCACTGCATAACCTCTAGGTGGCACTGTCGTATAGTGGAATAGTGCAAATATACAAGTAGAAAAAGCTTTTTCTTTCCCTTTTAAAATTAAATACTGCACTTCCCCTTCTCTAAAAAACAAAATCCTCAGCAAAAGTGCTTTTTACAAACAGAAGCAAAACTGGAGAGTCACAATGTTGTCTAAAGAACCCATATATAATCATGAGTAGGAAATAACAAGTATACAATAAATCCCTTCTATAGAAAGACCCTTTGAATCTAGAACAGTATTTGGAAACGCTTCCCCTTATCACCACAACTATGCACCCAGGGCCTCACCCTATGCAGAGTCAGGCATGCTAAAGCCCATGGATGTCAACAGGTTTAGGAATGCCTAACTCTGCATAAGACTGGGCTGTCACATTCTTGTGTCTCTTCAGAACAGCACTGAAGCAAACGAGACTATGGCCTGGTAGATTGCTTTGCTTGAAGTGGCACTCAGTCTGAGATCACTGCTCTTGATGAACATACAGATAGGAATGCTGGTGAAATTTGCCACAGACCTGAATGAAGTTGGATTCCTGAGAATCCGACTTGCAGAATCCTCAGCAGACTTCCTCTCCTGCTGGTGCATTTTCCAAATTTGGCAGGGTTTTTTCCTCTGTAAAGAGGGCAAGATATGCCAAATTGCAGCCTCAGTTCCCATATCTTGGGCAAATGACAGTTATAATTAGCGTGTTTTACAGAATTTGGGGCCTTAAAGTGCTTAGTTATGCATAAATTTAGAAAAAAATCATGAGAGGAAAAGAATCACATTTCTCAGGAGAAGCAAAATAAATATGAGCTCTGGCCGTTGTTCATCTTGATTTGCTGCTTCATTAAGATATATGGAAATTTAAAGTGGACCATTGTCTAATATCAATATTGATCTTTTAAAAAAAAAACCCAGGCAAATGTTCAGTGCATGTATTATTCCCCACTTTATATCAATTCTGTTTCCTTGCCCCCTAAAATTCCAAATTTGCAATTGCTTGTGTTGAGCAACAAAAGTGATTCATGCAATTTCTGTGATGTTAAGGAAGCTGTTCCTAAACTGTGTGATTTTAAAGATGATTTTGCATTTGCAGTGTTCAGCTCAGATTGGGTGTGCGTGTGTTTAGTACCGAAATATAAACCAACATCATTATACCCATTTTAATACCATTCTCGTGTGTCCACAGTAGACATTTCAGTAATTTTCCATTACAGATCTCTCCCACTTGAAATGTCCTCTAAAAAGGAATCTCCATACCTTCACAAAGACATAAATATCATTCCTCCTGAGACTTGTCTTTTCAGTAGGCTGTGTGTAGCTCTGTGTGCGCACGTGCGTTTGTGTGCATGTGTGTATGTGGCAGGGGGAGGACAGTCAAACAAGCTCCTTAGGTACAGAAAAGGATCTGGGTTTCCAAGAGATCCCAGCAAATACAAAATATCATCTGACAAATATCATTGCAAGTAGCTTTGGTTAAAAGAAAATCCTTTTCAAATAAAGACTGTTCTCTCTCTATTTACACTCTACTGTTATTTATTATTTATCACCTCTATTGATAATTCACAACCAGTATTTATTGTCTCCCCCATGTCCTGTGACAGGTAATAAAGACACATTAGAAAATAAGTAACATTTGTAGATCATCTTTCATCGAAGACGATGCAGCTTTTTGCAGAGATCTGACTTCCCTACTATTGATAAAGGCCTCAAGAAGTGATGCTTGGTAGTAATGGCATCACATCCTCTTGTGCACTGATTTTCACCAGGCTATGTATAGCAAGGATGGCCTTTCCTGCACACGTTCCACCCTAATGCAGCCATTACGCTGCTGATTTCGTTGCCGTGTTTAACAGACTGGCCACAGGCTTGGGTTAAAGGATTTTCCTTCATGAATTCCCCTTTGCCTTCCCAACTCAGCATTAATTGACAATTGGAAAGTGTAATGGCTGAACTGGCACTAGCCAAGGCTAGCTTAACCAGGAATTTACAAAGTAGATTGGCTTCAAGCCATGGTTAAAAGCCAACCCTGGGTACCATTAATCATGGCTATCTGTGGTGCAGATGTTCATTATGTTTAACTCAGACAAAGTGGGAGAGAGGGAGGAAGCTCACAACCCACCCCCATTCTGCATTGGGTCATATTAAGACTAGACCAAAAGTTCTGCACTCTAAATGTCATCTAAAGGGTAAATGTAGTTTAACGTAAGCAAGTGTAAAGTGATGTATATTGGGGCAAAAATAAAATAAAATCCAATTTCAAGTATAACCTGATGGGATGTGAGCTATCGGTGACTGACTAAGAAAGAGATCTTAGTGTTGTGGTGGACAGCTCAATGAAAATGTCAACCGAGTGTGTGGCTTCTGTAAAAAAAAGCCAAACTCCATTTTAGGCATAATTAGAAAAGGGATTGAGAATAAAACTGCCAATATCATACCAATATTGTATTGCCATTATATAAATCTATGGTGCAGAATAGTTTGTAATAGTTCTGGCCACTGCACCTAAAATATATATATTGTAGAGTTGGGAAAAGGGCAGGAAAAGGCAGCATCTACCCTATGAAGGAAGGTTACAACACCTGGGGTTGTTTAACTTGCAAAGAAGGAGGGTAAGGGGAGACATGATGGAGGTGTACAAAATTATGCATGTTGTGGGGAATGTGGATGGGAGACATTTTTGTCCCTATCCCATAATACTAGAACCCAGGGTCACCCCATGAAGCTGATTGATGGTAGATTCAGGACAGATAAAAGGAAGTACTTCTTCACACAGCACATAGTTAAATATGGAATTCACTACCACAAGATGTAGTGATGACTTTAAAAGGGGGTTAGACAAATTCCTGAAGGAAAAGGCTATCAATGACAAGTAACCTCCAGTATCAGTGCCAGTACACCTATGTAAACAAGTTGCTGAGAAACATGGGCAGGAGAGTGTTGCTACACTCATGTCCTGTTTATGGGTTCCTGGTCAACAACTGGTTGCCCCCTGAGTTAACAGAATCCTGGACTAGATGGACCCTGGGTCTCATCATTTTAACTCATTTTAACTCAGTTCTCCTCTAAGGCGCCCAGGGCATCACGGATAGTCCCCCCCCCATTTTATTCTTGTAACAGCTCTGTAGGTTGGGTTGAGAGTTTGTACCTAGTCCCTGGACTCCCTGTGATCTTCATGGCTGAATGGGGATTTGAGTGTAGCAATGAATCATTAAACAGCTTTCATTTGTAAAGACCCATAAAACAACATAGGATCTGCCCTGCTCAGTCACACCTGTGGTCCATCCCACTCTGTCTCCTGTCTCCAACATTGGTCAGTACCAAAAGAAATGGACAAAAAATCAGCCGGTTAGCTAGAAAGCCATTTCCAATTTTCGCTAGTAAACCATTTCCAATTTTCACGTCAATCTGTAGGGAAGTAAATGGCACCTTAAAATCCATGATATTTTTCTTCCTGGCCTCTTTGAGTAAGCTACTGACGGTCACATCTTTCATTCTTTCTCTTTGAAACTAAGGCTGGAATCCTTTGCATAATTTCCTGGACCCAGTTGGATTTCTTTGGCTGGCTGGTTGACTGGCTGGAGAATGCTGGGAATTGTTGGACTTTTTTTCTGACTACACAGGCATAGAATTGTGCCCTTAAAAGACTAAACAAAGTAAAACTTGGCAATATCTTTTCCTTCTATCTGTCTTAAGCAGAATGCTTAGAAACCAGCACAAAATATTCCTTGATGGGGACTTATGTGGCTTTCACCTTGAAGTAAGATCTGAAATGTGTGATTGTTAATCTAGACGACTTAAGGAAATATAAAGGGTCATGCAGGCAGTTTCACTTGGGTTGTGCTCGTATGTAGGGCCTGAAGTTCCTAATGGAATATCCTTAAAAGTCCAGTCTCCTTCCATGCACAGGCCTTTTCCCCCAAAACAGCAGCATTTGGGAGGTGCTTTGTAACACTTCTGTTGCAGAGCTGCCCATTTCTCCCATTGCATAAACCAGGGATGGAGAAAGTGTGGCTGTCCAGATATTGTTGGACTGCCGCTCGCATCAGCCTTAGCCAAGATAGCCAGTAGTGAGGGATGATGCAACAATACCTGAGGGCCACATTTCCCCATCCTGCTGTACAATGTCTTCATTATCTTACAAAATGGCAAATCATAATGTTGGAAGACTTGGAGAGGAAATTTTAGACATGGACAATTACGGATTGTTTGATTCCATCTAAGGGCAAGTTTGCAGTCTGTGTGAAGAGTTATTCTACCTTACGAACTAGAGTGGAATCTAATTCAATGCCTTGGGTGGGTGGGTGCCATGGCATGTCACTGGCATCCAGCCCTTCTAATGCCACGCCACATTGGTTCTCTCTTCTTTCATGCCTCTGGTAGCACATCCAAATCCCCTGCTGCAATGCAGCCTGTCTCTTTGGCAGCCTCCGGTAGACGAGATATCTTAGGAAGCCTGTCAAGGATTTCTGAGGGGACAGAAGCTGTGTGTGACCTACAGCACATTTGTTTATAGCCACAGCTGAGGAATACTAGCATTAATCTGCAGAGAAAACAGTCATCCCCACTGGGCTATAGCATGTCAATTGGAAGCCCTAATTCTTTGACAAAGTTGAGGATTTACACATATGATGGTTGCTGGGGAAACTGGAGGTTTTTAAATTCCTGAATGATACATATGTGAGAGTTCAGGGATCGATCGGTATGGTGCACTGCAATTGGAGATTATTTGAAAGATGGATAAAGTGACTCATCCATGGTTGTTATCCTGTTTAACCAGTTCTTGTTTACATGGGCAGAAATTCCAGTCTTTTTGCCACATCATGTTCCACACTAGTCATTGATCTGATTCACATGCTTACCGCAGCCCACCAATCCCAGGTGCAGCTTGTTATGCCATCTGAACCCAGGCAGCAGAGGTTGTTTGGTGTTAAATAATCATTTCTTTCCCGAAGAAGAAAGAGGAAGTAAACAAAGACCACGTGGTCCTTTCAGAGGCCTTTTTTATCGAAATGCTTTTTCTGCACGCAGCAGAAAATGGCAGCACATTCCGTTCCCCCCCAAAAAAAGTTGAATTAAAAAAGTTGAATCTCCTGTGTAGAGCTCGTACGGCTCCGTGGTATACCCCGGAGCTGAGAGTGATGAAACAAAACAGGAGACGGCTTGAGGGCAGATGGAGACGAACTCCTGATGGATGCCATCAAACACTGGTAAGTGCCTATGGTAAGCTGTATTCAGGGGCAGTGAGGGCAGCAAAAAACAATACTTTGCTGCCACTATTAAATCATCAACCTGCCGCCCAGCAGAGCTTTTCAGAGTTGTCCGAGGGCTTTTACATGCTGGCCCCAAGGACATGGTAAAACCATCTGAGGCCCACTGTAATATGTTTGCTAGGCACTCCCAGAATAAAATCTCTGGTATCTGCCAGGACTTAGACTCCAGCGTTATAGCAGGTGAATCAAGTGAGGTATCCAGAGCACAGGCTTGTCCTGTTTTCTTGGATGAGTTTCAGTTGGTACAGCTTGAGGATGTTGACAAGGTGCTTTGACAGGTTCATGCAACCACCTCTGCATTGGATCCTTGCCCCTCTTGGCTAATAAAAGCTAGCAGGGATGGAACAACTGGCTGGGCCAGGGAAGTGATTAATGCCTCTTTGCAAGAGTGAGTGGTCCCAGGCCTCCTGAAAGGGGTGGCAGTGAGACCACTCCTGAAGAAATCTTCCTTGGACCCTGAAAATCTTAATAACTACAGGTCAGTAGCAAATGTTCCATTCCTGGGCAAGATCCTTGAGCGGGTGGTTGCGAGCCAGCTCCAGGCACTCTTGAATGAGAATGATTATCTGGATCCATTTCAGTCGGGTTTCAGGCCTGGTTTTGGTATGGAAACAGCCTTGGTCGCCCTGTATGATGACCTATGTTGGGAGAAAGACAGAGGGAGTGTGACTCTGTTGATTTTCCTTGATCTCTCAGCGGCTTTCGATACCATCGACCATGGTATCCTTTGGGACGACTGGCTGAGTTGGGAGTGGGAGGCACTGCATTGCAGTAGTTCCGCTCCTACTTGGCAGGTTGGCTCCAGAAGGTGATGCTTGGGGGACATTGCTCGGCCCAATGGATTCTCCTGTATGGGGTTCCGCAGGGGTCAGTCTTGTCCCCCATGCTGTTCAACATCTACATGAAACCGTTGAGTGCAGTCATCCGGAGTTTTGGAGTACGTTGTCATCAGTACGCTGATGACACAAAACTCTATTTCTCCTTTTCATCTCCATCAGGTGAGGCTGTGGATGTGCCAAACCAGTGGCTGGCTGTGACAAGAAGAGGGCTAATAAACTGAAACTCAATCCAGACAAGACTGAGATGCTGTTAGTGGGTGGTTCTGCTGACCAGATGGAGGGTCATCAACCTGTTCTGGATGGGGTTACACTCTGCTCGAAGGAGCAAGTTCGTAGCTTGGGGGTTCTACTAGAACCATCTCTGTCACTTGAGGCTCAGGTGGCCTCAGTGGGACGAGTGCCTTCTACCAACTTCGGTTGGTGGCCCAGCTATGCCCCTAACTGGACAGGGATAACCTGGCTTCAGTTGTCCATGCTCTGGTAACCTCCAAGTTAGATTACTGGATTGCACTCTACGTGGGGCTGCCTTTGAAGATGGTTCGGAAGCTGCAGCTTCTGCAAAATGCAGTGGCCACATTGATAACTGGGACCAGAAGGTTCGAGCATGTAAGACTTACTCTGGCTCACTTGCATTGGCTGCCTGTATGTTTCCGAGCCCGATTCAAGGTGCTGGTTTTAACCTATGAAGCCTTACACGGCGTGGGACCACAATACCTGACGAAACGCCTTTCCCGACATGAACCTACCCAAACACTACGTTCAACATCTAAGGTCCTCCTCCGAGTGCCTACTCCATGGGAAACCCGGAGGTCGGCAACAAGGGAGAGGGCCTTCTCTGTGGTGGCCCCCCAATTGTGGGACAATCTCCCCGATGAGGCCCGCCTGGTGCCAAGATTGTTATCTTTTCGGTGCCAGGTCATTTAGCATTTAGCAATATCTGATGAGCCTGGGTTTGTTTTGTTTTTAGGCTTATAGCTTTTTAAAGTTATTATAGTGGTTTTAAATGTATGTGTATATTGTATGTTTTTGCTGTTTTAATTTTTGTATATCATTTTAATTGTTTTAATCTCATGTAAACCGCCCAGAGAGCTTCAGCTATGGGGCGGTATACAAATGTAACAAAGTGAATAAATAAAATATTGGCTTCCGCCAAATAATCCTGGGAATTGTAGTTAGTGAGGTGCTGAGAATTCTCTGTTGAGATCCCTAGATTCCCTTCCCCTGCAGCACAACAACTGTTGAGGTTCCATTCAGATCCAGGACATATGGGGGGGGGGTGTGGGGGGACCCACAGTTATGTGGGACTTCCCTATGAAATTGACATTCACTGGGAGGCACTCTGACTCTGTTTTAAATTTTAGAATGCCTGTTCTGATGTCGTCTCTGCTGCTCCTGTTCATATTTTTAGTTGCTTTTTAAAAATATTCTGATTGCTTTTTAAATTATTCTAGCCATCTTGGGCATTTTATTTTAAATGGAAAGGTTGGAATATAATAAATATTTTAATAAATAATAATAGTTAATAATGTATTAACTAAAATGAACTCCCCAGAGAGGTTCGCCTGGCATCTGCATTATACTCCTTTAGAAGCCAGGTGAAGACCTTTTTATTCTCATAGTATTTTAACAGTTCTTCTGTTTGATTTTTAACCTTGTTGTTTAAATTTGTATTTTAAATCTGTATTAATTTCTGCATGGCTGCTCAGTTTTTATCCCGGTTGTGCTTTTATACTGTATTTTAAATTATGTTTTTATACTGTTGTTTATGTTTTGAATGGTTTCTATGGTTTTAATTTTTGTAAACCGCTCAGAGAGCTTCGGCTATTGGGCAGTATAGAAATGCAGTAAATAAATAAATAAATAAATAATAAAATATTAGTTAATAAATAATATTAGTTTTACTTAACTACACAAAATGTTCTAAAATGAATCTTTTCCCAAACATCTTAAAACCTTTTCCCCTGCCTATCACGCCAATACAGGTCAACAGCATGCATCTTTCACTAAGGTAGGAAACCCATGTCAATAAATTGAGATAAGACACAAGCAATCTAATAAACATAGTATCAATTCAAGATTACAGTGAAGTAATCTACTTAATACGTAACAAGTACAGAGCAAAATCAAAATGATCAGGATCCGAAACATGGCTAATCCATACTCTTAGTTCTTGTCCTGTTGGCTCCAAGGACCAGAGTAGCTTGGATTAAATATACTTCTGGGGAGGGGGGTCTTCTTACCAGGCTAGATGCTTCACAGCTAGCTTCCTCATGTCTCCTCCAGAGGAGGCTGGGGATAGTAAAAGGGTACAAAGGTTCTGTGCAAATTCATTTTCAGGCTTCATATGCTTTCTATAGATGGATATTTGAAGAGAGCTATAAAGCCACATATGTGAAGCATGAATAAAAAGCTAATTTATAGAATGCCTCTTCTGGACTATGTTTGTCCAGTGATGAAAATCTAGATGTTACAATTGTCAGACAACAACCTCATTGCAGCTTCTCATTAGGCAGTGTGTGTGTGTGTGTGTGTGTGTGTGTGTGTGAGAGAGAGAGAGAGAGAGAGAGAGAGTTTGGTTATTAATATGAAAATGAGAGGTGTTCAGTTCCCTCTTCTAGAATGGGTTTCTCAGCTTATTTTTTAAGATGCTGAAATATGTTTTGTGCTCCAAATATATAACAAAAAGATCAAGAGAGCTTAACTACCTGAAAGGGGGCACTATTGATGGCAAAGAAGGACCAAGACATAGGCTTCTCTTGGACCATGGGGGCTTCTTCTACAGGGTCATGTCCCATTTCTCACCACAGTGATGTGAGGCAGAAAAAAAATCCAAACCAGAAATTTTTCAAGTGCTTTATTTTTCTGTGGAAATTTCCCCCCATTCCATAGGTTTTCCGTTCCATAGTTTTATTAGTAATAATGAATGGATGCCAAATGCAAATACAGTATTTGCATTTTTGGAGTTTCAAGGATGCAATTCATATTTTTCATGTGAATCATATAATATAAATATTATAAATAGAACTGATAGGTAGTGACATTGAAGTTGAAGGTGCCCCAACCACCTTAGTGGAAGAGAGTTGAATTCTGTTGAAACAGATGCATGGCTGCCAGGATTTCATGCATAGTTCTTTGGACTGCTAAAAATTATTGGGTCGTAATCCTATGCACGTTTAGACAGAAAAAAATCCTACAACTCCCAGCATGCCCCAGCCAGCATGGCTGGCTTGGACATGCTGGGAGTTGTGAGAATTTGTTTTGTGTTTTAACATGCACAGGATTGTGGTGCCCTTAGTTTTCAGCACCTTTGGTTCCCCCTCCCCATAAATGTAAACATTGCAAAGGAAGTATGTCCTATTGTCTTTAACTTTTTTAAAAACAAGTATTCCAATAAAAATGTCTATATCAAATAACATTTGAGGGAGCAATTGTAGACAGCATCTGAGGGGGGACATAGGTTTTGTCAGCTTTCTGGTTCCAAGCTCAGAGACTTCAAGCTGGGAGCTAGGAATCCACGCTTCCTGCCCCAACCTCAGCCCCTTGTGGCCAGCATGAAGTGAACCGCAGTGGCTGCCTCTCCATGCTCCTTAAATAGAGAGTGGAGAAAGTGAAAAGGGGGCAGTCCCGGTGCCAGGGAGGGAAGGACACTGCGGAAGCTGGTTTAAACAGTTCCCTAAGCAGCACGCAACCTCCTCCCTCCTGCTCCAAAGTCCACACCTAGACAGCCAAAATCAGCCATCTAGCCGAAAAAGGAGAGTGAACAGAGCATGGAGGAGAGGATCCCCTTTGTGCTGCAGCTGTCCTGCACTGGATAGTCGTTAAGTCCCTGACTTTGGGGGCTTACATGTATTCAGGGGGCAACCCATAGGATTGTGACCTAAATCACAGTAAATGTTCTTTAATTGCCCCCCTCAAATATGTCAGATCAAATACTTAAGGTGTATTGGGGCAAAATAGGCTCATGTGGTACTTTTCTTTTTTTAAAAGCTTTATTTAATGCAAGTAAAATAAACATGCCAAATTCATGACTCTCCAGGGCATCAGATTTTTTTTCTGTTTAAACTGAAAATTTTCCGATGTGAATTACACTATGCAAATTAGCCTAATTTGTAATTTTAAATGTTTCCAGATTTTTTTTTCTGGGAAGTTTTCCAATTCAAAAATTCCCAGAAAATCCACATCACTGCATCCTGATAACATCTGTGAAGGAACTGTACAAGTCGAGATGACAAGGCAGCCCAGGTTCCTTTATTACTTGTTGTTCCACACAAAACTTGACCTCTTACAAACACTTCCTATGCTGCAGTGGTAACATACTAATAGGTTCTAAGATTTTAAAATGCAAGGAGACTGTATACTATGTGCTGACGATGATTATAAAACCTCTGAACTGTCTCGCTGTGTTTCAGTTGTTTGCAAACATTCATCTCAAATGGCCTTTAAAAATGAGTGAAAATGAGTTATATCCCCAGAGCACAGACTTGGCAGACCAACTATAAACACTGTTGCTGGACTGGCGATGAATTGAGCACATAAGTAGTCTGTGCTAAAGCTGTCTGTTTGCTTTTTTACCATCCTTTCGCCTTTTTCTTTGTGCCCCCTTGTTTATTTCATTCACAGTGTAGCATACTCTAGTTGTCTGCATCTGCAGGCTTGATACTGGGAGGTGCTAATATACCAGGCATAAAATGCCCCCCTCCCATTGCCACATTCCCTAATGTGGCAATCCCTAAAGCTGCAGCATACCTCTTGGGCAAAATTTGTACCGGTACTCGCAAGCATCCCATCAGTTGCATAAATGAATCAAAGCAGTTTACTTATCAAGAAGCTCAGTAATGAGTGATGACTTTCCTGGAAAGCAAGTTGCACTCCTGCTGTTGGCGCCCTGTGGAATTTGTGGGGGGGAAATAACAGATTTGCAAACCAATTTTTGATGGCAAACTGCTATGGAACTCTCCAGTGGACAAATTTAGTGTGAAAACAAGCTAAATTTGGCCATTGTAGCATCTGTAGGCTTGCGGATAATTTTCAAATCTGTTTACTGCCATGAAATTTGGTGGTGGGGTTGCAGAGCCCACATGTGGCACACATGTAGTCCACCCCTGATTTAGGGCATACTTGTAAGTTTATGTGGGATGCTGGCAAGGCCCAACTTGCTTGGGCATACTCTGGCCTCCATAACTCAGTGGTAGAAGGCATACTTTGGGATGAGAAAGTCTCAGGCTAAGTCCCCAGCACTTCCAATGAAAACAACCTTCAATAACAGCTAGGACAGACTACTGCTTGAGACGTTGAATGTATCATGGCCCAGGACCACAGGCCCTCAGAGAGTAAAGCCTCCAGAGACAGTGATTCTGAGGAGGCACCAGAACTACTCCCTGGTCGTTCTGAACTAGCAACCACTTGGTTGGATCTCATTGCCAATCCATGCAGCCCCCAGGAGGTGCCACCCTGAGGAACAGTCCCCAACTGTCTCCTCATACCTCCAACCTTCACTCCCCAGGAGAAGCCAATGCCTACAGGAAAAGGCTGCTGGCTCTTTAGGAGCCAAATACAACACCTGAGGGGATGGAGCTTCCAGAAGGTCTCTCCTGGCCTGACTATAAATGGGATCCCTGCTAGTGGCTCCCAGACAGTACTGGAGTAACTTGATGGTACTCTAGTGCCAGGATTGCTGTCCGTGGTGCTGAATTCCCAGACATGCTCCCGCTGCCTCTCCCATGACGTGCTTCTCTGCCTGAGCCACCATCCAGAGCAGACAGTAGAAGTCCAGGTGAAGCAGGACAGGAAGCTGCCAGTCAGAGAGTAGCCAATACTGGGCTTGGTGGAGCACTAGCCTGGCTCAATTTAAAGCTGTTTCATATGCTTCATATTGGTGAATTGAGTATGGATCCTAGACTATGCCCAGGAAGACTTTGATGAATGCACAGTTTCATTGGCAGATGATTCCTTGTAGCAGGTGTTCCTTAAAGAGTGTCATGCAGGTCTTCTCATTTTCTATTTTTCAGATTTTGCACTTCTCTCCCCCATGCTTTGGATACATTTTATGCAAAGCTACTAAGCCAACATTCTTGGTTTTAAAATATCTGGGACTTTGTTACCTTTACTGCAAATAAAGGTAACAAAGGTTTACTCTGGGACTTTGTTATCTTTACCTATCCAGTCATTGCAACTATTCTATCAAGCCTCATTTTCTTTCTTCCAGCACTGCTCTTTGTTCTTGAACATGTTTCTTGGATCATTAACCCTCAGTGCAAAAGCTGTCTCCTTTTTATATTGCGTTGCAGACTTGTAACACTGTTAAGTAAATGTTAATTAGCAGCTGGATGGAAGAAATCATCACACAGTGTTGATCAATGGCTCAGGTTGATACTATAGAGGGCTCTTGTGCTTTTAAGAATTTCACAAAAAAGACCTTCTGACAAATGCATCTGTTTCTATCGCTGCAGCAATATGGTTTTATGGTTTTAAATTTTGTATATCGATTTTTAATGTCCAAAGTTTTAATTTTGGTAAACCGCCCAGACACCTTCAGCTATGGGGTGGTATATAAATGTAAATAATAATAATAATAATAATAATAATAATAATAATAATAATAACAACAACAAAGATACAGCTGGTAAAATTCTCCCTCCTCTGCAAACCTTAAAAGACCCTGGAGCCTTCTCAGAGTCTGAGCAAGGCACTATGAATTGTCTTCTTTGCTTTCTTGTAATTGATTTAGGACGGTTCATTTTTCTAATACCCCGAAGTCTAGAAATGTACATTTAAAAATATGTGTTGTTGTTGTTATTAGATTTCAGTCCTGCATGAATTTACTTTGGATTACTCCTTGTGATGGCAAAAAGCTAAATAATCAAAATTATCATCATTTTATTATGTGGTCACAGACCCAATTAGAAACAATAGCATTCATCATTAAAACCATAAAAAGCAATCATTAATTCATTATACAACAGGCTAAACAAGGCTATTATAACATACACATATTTAAAATATATAAGCATCGTTAAAACACCTGATACAAAAGATTAAAAACAACAACATAGAAGTTACAATTAGGATGAGGTCTTACAAGACCTGTGTATGGAGTTAGCCACTGACTCTGTTGTTAATTTGTTTGTAACTGCCAAGAAATATTCCAAATATTGTTCAGATGACCTTCTAGGGAATTTTCTCATAAATGGGCCAAGAAATCTATTTCGCTCCTCCCTGTGGAGGCTGCATTAAAAAACCCCAACATGCCCTAATGATTCAGCTGCTCTGTCACCACAGGCATGTAGGCGATCCTTATATGGGATGCTCTAATAGCACCATTCCAGTATTGCAAAAGAGAGGCTGTAAAATCTAGCCATAGAAAAAACATGATGGTACTTGAGGCTGGTCAAATAATCCAGATATCTGGCATATCTAGGAAATTGGAGAGCAGGATCTACATGCATTTGACATTGCATATTGAAAATCAATGTCCTTAATCTGTTGTTCTACAATAGCTTTTGCCACAGGATAATCTTGTGTATGGAGAAAAAGCAAAGATAGACCTAATAAATGCAGTTTGACAGTAAAATCTTTGGACCATGAACTGGGAAAAACATCCCTTTGCAAAAGATAAAGATACCTTTGGGATCGATCAGCATATACAACCGTTAGCCAATATCGAAAGGCGAGGAACCACGCCCTGCCAGCCTCCAGGCCTAGTCCAGCAGATGGCACACACCTTGGTATTCCAAAAAGTGAGTACAAGAAGTTTGAAAGAACACTGTCAACAGTTGGATTAAATCTCTGAATCCATATTGGAATAGCATAAAATAGCTGGGCCAGAATTTTAGCCTTAAATATTTGTAAGGCAGCAGGAATAAATTGTGCTTCCTTAGTATAAAAAAAATCGAAGTAATGCCTTACTGTTATTCTGGGCAGCCTGGACTGCAGACTGCCTATGGGTAGCCCAGGATTGTGTAGAAAAAATATATAATACCCAGATATCTAAACTTCTTGACTTGCTCTATGTGCTGTCCCTCTATTAACCACTTATTTGTTGCTCTACACCTAGAAAATACCATAATTTTTGTGTTACTGAAATTGACTGTCAGCAGACTGACTTAGAGTAAGTCATAAAGACTCGAAGTAAAGCATTTAAGACCTATTTTGGACAATGGCATTAGAACAGTGACATCTGCATACAACAATAATGGGACATTGGTCCCTGCCAGTTTTGGTGTTTGAAAGTCAGATGCTAAACAGGTTCCTATCAAACCATTTAAATAAAGGTTGAACAATGTAGGGGCTATATACAACCCTGGCGAACCCCCTTGTTGGCAAAAATAGGTTTTGTCAGATTGCCCTCCAAACCACACCTTACTTGGAGCATGGTGTGTTGATATAAGCATTTAATAAGATACAAGATATTTTATCTATGTTAGAGTGTTGTAATTTAGCCCATAGTCTTTCTCTTGATATTGATTCAAAGGCAGATTTAAGTTCTATAAAAGCAACAGACAAACCATCTCCATGAGAATTCATATATTTCTCTGCCAGACGGTTTAGGACTAGACAATGGTTGATAATTGATCTACCCTTCCTGAAACCTGCTTGTTCATTCCCCAGGATATTTTCCTCCTCTACCCAAGTGGTGAACCTCGAATTTAAGTAACTAGCATACAGCGTCTCCACAACTGACAGTAAATTAGTTTGATGGATCCTCGCCGTCACCTTAGCTTCGTCACGATAGCTTCCAACCATGCTGAGGGGAGCTCACCAGAATTGTTAATATGTGTGAAAAGATTAGCTAGAAGGGGAGCCTACCAGTCTATATTGGCCTTCAGGATTTCAGAGTTTATCCTGGAGCCTTTCCTGGTTTGAGATATTTGATTAAAGTCTTTATTTCAAGCAGAGAAACCAGGTACCATTCTGGTAGGTAGCTTAATTTCAGAGAAGCTAAAATTTCCATTGACCGCTCCCTAGATTCTGTTAAAATTTTGGAGAAATAACTCTCCCAAATATCAGCTGGAATATTACAGCTAATTGAGGCTGAAACGTCACCCAAGGCACCAGTGACCAGTGACCAAAATAGTTTGAGTTTATTATTTAACAAGGAATCCATCAGAGCCTTCCACCCATATTGCACTGGTTGCTTCTTCTTTTGAACTAGCAGTGTCTTATAGTGATTTTTCGTCAAATAATATTCCTCTTCCAGGCTCGGCAAGAATACCATTTACTAAGTATCCATTAAAACAATATTTCTAGTAAGCCAAGTTTCCTGTAGTGCAATCACATCATAGGATCTGAAATAGTCCAAAACTTCAGGGTCTCTTGGCTTAGATGTCCAGCCAGCTATGTTCCATGTCAAGATGTTAAGCTGGTAATCATCTCTATTCAGTTCTTTATATTTATCCCTGGGCCTATTGTTAGCATATTGGTTGTATGTTTCAGGTGATTGTTCATTTTGATGCACTATTTGTCAGTCCAGCTCTGTAATCTAATCCAATGTCCCTCTTTTATCCACAAAGATGGACCGATCTCTTCTGGCAGGCCTACCCAGTTGAATTTTAAGAGTTTTATTGGTATTTTAATAATGTATTAGTTTTATGTGCTTTTAATCAGTTTTATGTATTTTACATTTGATGTTGTTCCCTACCTCTATCCAGAGGGAGAGGCGGGTAAGAAATAAATAAATAAATGTATTATTATTATTATTATTTCCTTTCTGGCATTTCAAGCGTTCCTTTTTAGCTGTTATATTTTGTTGTCTCGAAGGAGGTTCATATTGGCCCAATTCGTCCTGGCTAAGGTGTCTTCTTTGCAGCCATTCTGTGTTGGTCATTGAGTCCCTAGGAGGCACATTGGGATCATCTTCTTTGATGTGGGAATATTTCTCTCCTGGACTTTTGTCTGGATGTGAGAGAGAATTATTTTCCTCTCTTATCTCCTGCTCTGCTCTCATTTGGCGGTGTGTTACATCTATAGCCTCTTCCCAAACCTTTTTAGTTTTATTAGCAGCTTGGAAATGGGTTAAAGTATCTTGTAAAGATGACATTCTGTCAATTATTTCATCCTGTGGCTGGTAAGGTAAGGCTAAGAAAAAGTACAAACATTTCTTGTCTTCTAAAGCAAAAAGGTCTCCATGCTCATTTACTAGACGGGGGGTTCTTGCTTTGGACTATGCTGTATTGATTTATTATTATAGGCATGAGTCTGTGGGTCCTCCAGGCTAATAAGATTGCCAGTACTGATATCTTTTTGTTCAGCTCTTGTATCCATATAGAATAGGGCAGTACAAGTAGTGTTCTCAAGAAAATCTAGTCTCCACCAGGCCCACATCCACAAATAAAGTCTTATTGCCATAAACCTCTTTTGCAGAGTGCCAAGATGCAGATGTCACCACAGCACGTGTGTGATGATAATCATAGAAAAGATACTGTATGTTTGTTATATCATCAGTGTTAAGAGTCCCTGAGATTACTTCATCTGTTAGTGGATTTTACATTGTAACTGCAAGAGCATGCCTTTAGGTTTAGGGAAATTTGAAAAAGTAAGCTTTTGGTGCTTTAGAACTAATTCCCAATTATGACATGTTGATTTTAATCTGTCTTGGATGGAGATTTGATTCTTGAACTTGGTCACTGAGCAAGAGCTCCTGTTGAGAACATGTTGCCATGGGTCTTGTATTACATCTGCAGTAACCACTGATTTATTTGATCCATTTGTAGGCACAAGTGGCTCAGGATCACTTTGAACTATGGGCTGCCGTAGCTCACATTTCTTGCATTTCTGCTGGATAGGTTTTGATGAATCCTCCAGCAATTTGAAGAGTTTATTAAAATTCATTTTCTTATGTCACTGGGTCATTTTTTACTTTTCCTACCCACTTTGATATTTTTGCTCCTTTTTTTTATGGGCCCTTCCTTTGCTTGCTTTTTTTTTTCCTGAATAGAATTATATGGAGCATGCTGTTTTTCTGGCCCATGTTTACAGCTTGCTCATAGTAGAGCAGGCTGGCCTCATGACTCCCTTACATATTTCAGCCATAGTGGTTAGCAGCCCATGGCATTCTGACAGGAATTGCTTAATCAGCTCCAATTCCCTGGTTATTGAGACAATATGGTTCTTAAGCATTCTTTCTTTTGAGACCAAAGGTCCCTGGAAAAAAATCTTATCCCATTTATCTATAACAGGGCAATAGGCAGAATTTATATCCTCAGGGGACTCATCACCCTCTTGAATCCTTGGATTAGTCCACATGTTTTGGCTCCTCCCAGGGGCTATTTCTTCTGGAATTTCAGCAAAAGAACTTTCTAGATTCAGCTGAGGCAAATCAGGTCCACTCCAGGACCCAAGGGGTTAGACCTGCTAAGCTTTCAGCTTGGGGAATTTCAATTGCTAGGTTTCTTTCCCGGTTTCAATTGGTGTATCAGTTCTGTGCCATGAATATCCACAGTCGAGTCTAAAGCGCTGGTAAGGGTGCTAATTGCTTCTCCCCCATTCTTTTTCCTGCTCTATTTTAAGGGGAAAAAGGAGGACACTTCTGTTTGCTTTTTCCTTTGAGGTAAGTCAAGCACTAAGGAGGAGAAAATCCCCAAAGCCTTTCACCCCTGGCTTGTAAGGACCATACTCACAGTCAATTTCACCAGCTCAGCTCAGTGTCTGAGCAGTTCTGAGGGAATAAAGACAGTTAAAATCCAGTCAAAAACCTTTAAAAGCTAAAAACTAACTTTAGAACAGTAAAACCAGTTATAATCCAGCTAAAACCATTAAACGTAAAGCAGACTGGAGAGCTCATGGCACAATTTGAAACAGCCCTTGCAGCCCCAGCCCTATTTATAGCCCAAAATTGAGCCTTTCTACTATGGCAGGCCCCAAACAGGCTCCGAATGGGCCCCAAGCGGGCGATGGCTTTCTGGTTCTTAAATACTAGCAGTCTGTGTCATGCCTCTGCAACAAGCTAATGCTGTTGGGTAGCAGGTAGGTGGCTAGTCCCACAGGTGGGGCAGTTCCCTTACCACCTTCTCCAACGTAATCAAAATTGTTACCGTCTTCTCTTTTTTTAAAGCCCAAAGATGTGGCATGTATAAATTACATGACTTTGAGAGTTCATGCCTTTAGGGAAACAATTGATATTGAAGGGCTGAGTGTCAGGGGTCAAACGTTTACCGCTCTGCACATTAGTATTGCAACTTCTTTCTTGATTTATAACCTTTTGCACAATTTTGAATCACTTTTTTTATTAGCAGCAGCAGCATGAAATAATATAAGTACATCGCATTGGTACCATTTTCAGCAGCAGCATCTGTCAAATCAAGCCATCGTGTACTCCAGGGTTTATATGATAGCCCTGATGCTAGTTTAAGACTACCTAGGCAAAGTCATTGTGTTTAATGATAATAGCAACTAAATAAATGATAAAATAAAAGATTATGCAGAGGCAGTGATTGGGTCCTGGTAATTCCAGATTCCATAGATTTATTTCACTATGTACAGATATCTTGTTCATTACTGTGAGCCTATCTACACAAGCAGTATATAATACTTTGAAAACATTTTGGAAACTGTATGTGGAGTGTGTCCTGGACCCCAACAGGACCCCAACAGTTGTCTCTACTGTTATAAACCGTTTTAAACCATTTTAAAGCAGTAGTGTAGATAGGCTCTGTGTTGGAGAGCAAAGTTCCCTAAGTGAGGAATCTTCTAACTGCCTGTCTATCTCCCTACCTGCTTAGTGTGGTTGGACCAATGACTGCTGAACGGTGCCAACAAAGCACACTAGTTTGCTTGAAGTATCTGTGCCTTGAAAAGTTAATCCACCAACATGTTCACTATTCCAGGTCTGCTGAAATTGGAATGCTCCATGCAGCATTACTTATATATGGAGCAATCCTCTGGAGATATGGGGTAAAGGCCAGGATCTCTTGATTCAACCCATTCTGCAGCTAAAAGGCACAGGGAAATCTTAGAAGTATCACTGTTGACCAGAAATCACAATCCCGTTCCATTCCTTTGATGGGGCAAAGGAGATGATAGGATGCCAGGAGGCAATACTAACTGTTCAGTATCATTAAACAGTGTTTGCTCATCATTGTAGGAGCTTATAGAGAAAATATGCATGTATTTTGCTGTATAAGAAAGAAGTGTGCCTCTAATTTTAATCCAGAAAAAAATGTATTCTACCCAAAGTTTGGGAAACACCAAATTGTACTATCTACGTGCCCGTTGCCATTTTCCAGCTTGAAGGTGTTCTTGCCACAGAAACTATTTTACATTAATCAGGTAATTAACAACCGAAGGCTGCAAGATACTCTGCCAAAAAGCTACAACATTAAGTGCTGCTGAGAGTTCCTTGAGTATGAAGAGCTGTAATGGAGGAAATGAAACAATGTTGTAGAGAAGAAAGGTGTTTAATTTATTAGGAACTAGAGAATGGGTATCGAAATGAAGGATGCGTTTTGGCAGAACTAAAATGGAACCAGAATATTGGCACTGAACATCCAAATTGTGGTTGAAGAGTATCTAAAGAAAATATTCACAGAAGGATGATGGGTGTGGAAGAGATCAAGGTATGTCTCTGGGTTGAATTTATACTTTTGGGTTCCAGAAGCCTACAAAAGCAGATGAGAGAACTTGGCATGGAACAGCATATCTGCCACTAGAGAAAGAGAATGGCATCTCTTGACAGTTTTGAAACTTGGTAGATTAACTGTAATGGATGGAAGACAGTCATGCCAGGATACAAAAGCAAAACTTCATCCAAGGGCAGTATTTTTGGTGAAACAAGTGGCTTCACTGTGAGATCTAGATATTCTGCACAGCTTCTACAGAATCTTCAGAGACAAAATTTCCACATATCTTAGTGGGAATTCTGAGTGGTTAGAGATGGCTATGTTACCATCTGTTTTACCACCCATTGGCACCTGATGCGTGATCTTGGTGATATGGTATGGACAGTCAGTTCTACCCTAAAATGAAAAGTGAATGGGCTGATTCAGGTAGAACTTGATGATGTGCATGAACCAATGGACACTTTCTGAACATCTTAGGGAGTTCTCCCCTTCTAAAGTATCAGAGAAGTCCTCCCCCAATGGAAATGGTATATCTGATGGGGTGGATATAGGCTTTGAAGAGGCGTCTCACACACACACACACACACACACACACCCTTACAGTGTTGGAGTTTTTAAAAATATATATATTGTGTTACAACAGGGGCCAATTTGTTAGGGATTCTGGGTATGTTTATCATACTACATTGCTGCAGAAAGATGGAATACATGCCTCCTTGTACGTTCCAATCTGTGCAATTATATGATGCTAGCAACCCGGTGTTCAACATACTTCCAAGCAAGTGCCACTTATTTCAAAAGAGTTTGCTTCCCGGTAAAGACCAGGACATGTAACTTACCTTTTCCCTTCCTTTCTGAAAATCTTTCAGATGAGTTTGGGGAGCTAAAAGTAGTTTTGCTCTTTCTGCACTGTTGCCTTTGTGACAGTTGAGCTGAGTACACAGAACCAACATTCTGCCCCTGCAACATGCCCTGCTGTTGAGAAATGATGAAAGTTTAATGCTCGCTTCATTGCTAGCGCTTGCTGTGTTCTCTGGGCTAATTTTGTTTTTCCTAAGCACTGGAGGGGTTTGTGTCAAGCAGGCAGAGATGCTAGAAGAAGCAGAATGGAGGAAACACAGTAGCAGCATATCGAACGACAGATTGAGCCCTGGAGTCTTCATTAGAAAGGTGCTCCGTAGGAGGAATTGGGACTGGAAACGAGCAGAAAGACTATTTCTCCATCACAGAATATCAAAGCAAAATTTAGACTACCAAAGATGTCTGTGGGGTGTTCCAGACACAATGACAGGTCTGCACTTACTTATCTGGGAAATATTAGAAGTATGTGAAGAAGTGTGATGAGATGGGAGATTGGTAAACTTGAAAATCAGCCCACAAACACATAACTAGCCTTCCTGCCCATATGTAATGCTAAGTCATTTGTTTTTTTTATTTTTAAAGAATCACCTTTTGTCAAGCTTCCCTCCTTGATCACTTGGAGGAGATTCTCCTCTCCGCAGGAGACCAGACAAATGGCAATTTTCAAACCTGAAGACTGACCTTATTTAGCAGGTGATACCAATACAAGAGCATTAATCTCTTGGTGAGTGTCCTCATAAGCCTCTCAACTTTGCTGTTTGCAAAGTTGTGGGTAATGTGGTGACTGTGCTTAAGTCCACAGTAGTTTGCTAATTGCAGGTTATGAAAAAGGGAGCCACTTTCACTTTCATTGTCAAGGTTGAATCCCTGAGCACTGAGAACTTTAGAAGAATCAGACACTGAGGACCTGATGGTTACTAAGGCCATCAAAAGCCGGAGTGATTAATGTCTCAAGTCCTGTACGTGCATCCAGATTATTTGTCTTAGTTCTCCTAGAGTGTCCTCTTTGTCCTGCCTCTCTAGTATAAAACTTATTGGCCCTGTTCAGAAGACACCTTAAACCAAGGTGGTTAAGGTTTTTTTGTTAACAAAAGAGCCTTAACCATTGTGGTTTAAGGTGTCTTCTGAACAGGGCCATTAGTGACTAGCCTCACTTAGGGTGTGTGCAGACAAATATACAAATGAGCTGCTGCAGGTTTTTCTCATGCAGTTTGAACTCAGTTCCTCACCATCGCCACCTTTGGAACTCATTGGGAAGCTCGGAGGACGGCAACAAGGGAGAGGGCCTTCTCTGTGGTGGCCCCCCAATTATGGAATGATCCCCCCGATGAGGCCCGCCTGACGCCAACACTGTTATCTTTTCGGCGCCAGGTCAAAACTTTTCTTTTCTCCCAGGCATTTTAACAGCTTAAGTTGAGGTTTTAACTGACTTTGTGGCCAGGCTAACAGTTTAAAATGTTTTAAATGTCAGCTGTATTATGTTTATGGTTTTAAATTTTGTATATTGTCTTTTTAGTGTTCAATCTTTTAATTTTTGTAAACCGCCCAGAGAGCTTTGGCTATGGAGCGGTGTATAAATGTAAATAATAATAATAATAATAATAATTGGATAGACATTCAGGCCAGCAAATCAAATGTTGATTCCATCAGCTGTCTTGTCCTCCCCTAATGCTTCATGCACTGTTTTTATTCAGTTAATGTTAATTTGTTCCCCTCCCCTTTAAAACAAAAAGTGGAATCATTTCCCTAAACTATTGCAAAAACCCTTTGGAGAAGAGCAGGAAAATGGATTGGTGACCTCACCAGTTCCCTGCCCATTGGTGCTATGCACAGCAGCTGCTGCTGTAGACGTGAAGAATGGGTTTCCTCTGAGTTTATTCCCAGGAAGAAGATTATATGTCTGATCAAATCATGGTGAATTCACTTCTGCAGTAGGTGCACTGCTAACATTACGTACATTTGGATGTACCCTCAGGTTCCTCCGAAATCCTAGCGATGATCACTGAATGGACCCATAATAAGCACTATGGTCAGCACATCCACAAATATCTGTTTAAACTGGACTCTGCTTAAACGATTGTGTTATTAACATGTTTGCCAAATGCAACCTTATAAGCAAGTATATAAGATGAGATATCCGGAGAAAGTATTCATTGTCCTGATTAGTACAGCCAAGTTGAACATTTCAGATTACATTTTCCTCCCCAAATCAAACTGCACGCTGAAATGCAAAATACTCGAGGTTTAGGTAATGAGGATATAGGTTAGCTTATCTCTCGCATGGGACCCACAGCCTCTCATCCTTTCATTGTGCTGGGCTCGCTCATCTCCTCACTGCTGACTAGGGCAGACTCAGCGGTGAAGTGATATAATCACAGCCCCTCCGGGGAAGGGCCCTTCTGTTTTTCAAAGTGTCAGAGAAAATTAGGAGCCAGCCAGGGGGATCTAATGTAACTGTGGTGACACAATGCAAAGCCCAAGCAGGGAGCTCAGAAGATGATTTTCAAAGTATAACAGGAAGAATTGTATCTCAGCCCATCTTGATCTGATACTCAACTGTTTGGGGAAACCCATAGAAATTTCAGAGATATCTGTCAGTTCTATCTCTGTAGTGATTCTCGAACAAGAAGCCCCATTTCACTGGGTAGGGGAAGGAGAAGGATGTTCCAATCATTTTCTGCCTTTGGAGGGATTAATTGTTACGCTTCCTTCATAGACTCCTGTTTCCTTATCAGAGCCAGTTTTAGTTCTTTTTGTTTGTATATCTCTGCGCTCCTTGGCCACTTCTTATCATACTTTCCTTCCTTCTTCTTTATTTGGGTTCTTGACATTTGTGTAATGCTGATGCTCTTGTCTAAAGATTGCTTTGCTTCTGCTTTCCACCTCCTTCCTTTCTCTCTTGCTATCCCCTTTCTCTGGAACTCCTGGTACCTGGCCATCTGCACCTCCCCTTCCTTTGTTAGCATGTAGAAGCCCCTGAAAACTTTTCTCCTGTGCTGCTAATCTCTGAACTAGTCTGTTTTTCTTGTTGACATCTTTCATTGTTCTTCGTGTTTGTAAGTGTTTTGATTTTTTTGTTTGTTTATGGGGGATGGGGGGGGGGAGTTGGTTAAATTTTAGGCAGGATTTGTGATTTTTCATTTTCCTGTACAGTGAAGAACTTTATAAATGATGAATATTCTTATTATGACTAAAACACCCACAAGAGGTCATGAAATAACTCCATTTCCAAAAGCAAGCAACAAGTGGCTTGTAATAGGCATAGCTGAACACAAGATCTGTAACTCTGCGGATACTTCCAGATTAGACTTCTATTGTGCAATAGCCCTGCTACTTTATGGAGGGTCCAGCTGACTACATCTTCCATTTGTACCCCACCCATGTTTTTCTACTTCTTCTTCCATCTTTTTCTTTCCATAAAAAAATCTGCAAAGGAGGAAAAGGCAGAATTGCTGCACATTGCCTTCTGATGGGTATCCTAGGAGCCCTCTGTAGAACCATCTTGTTGTGACGCCATAAATATGCAAATCCTGAGAGCAAATGGGCCTGTTCAGACGACACTACAGGCTCTGTGGTTAACGAAACTGTGGTTCTCTGGGGTTAGCACTAACCACAAGCCGTGCTGTTGCACACAGCACTTTAAGCCACAGTTAGAGCTGCTAACACTGCTGCAGATGGTCCAACTGTAGTTAATGAGTTAGCAGGGTTTAGCAAAACACATTGCACAAGACATCTTAAACCCAGCTGCTTAACCAAAAACCTTAACCAGCAGGGTTTAAGGTGTCTTCTGAACAGGCCCATTGCGATCCTTTGCATGGTGGTGGGTCTTGGGTGCACTCATTTTGCTCACCTCAAACCCACAAGCCTTGTGGAATCCACTCAGGGCCTTACTTCTCTAGCCAAGTTCAGAAGTTGTGGGAAAGCCCAGGATTTACACAGGTGGCACATTTCTCATCCAGAAGGTATGATATCTGGGCTGGAAGTCATCTGCTTCATCATAGCATCTTCCTGGGATTGCTTTCCTACATTTGTGATTATACGCTAAATGAGGAGTAAGTAAAGTAGGATGATCAGGTATCATAGAGGGCAAGGCCTCTTGTACCTTTATTAGCTCTACAGAAGAGGGGGATTTTGGCAGTGTGTTTAAGAGCAGCATGGTTTTTTTTTTTGTTTTTTTTTGTATACATATATGGAGAAAATGCAGGAATTTGCAAAGAACCGGAGGTGGTGGTGTGAGATTCTGGATGAGGTTTTTATTGTTTCCCTGCCTTGTTCATGGAATTTTACAGGTGGGTGTCCAGATGTCATCACCTTCCATTTGTATCCCTCCTGTGTTTTCCCACTGTTGCTTCTATCCTTTTTCTTACCCCAAAATATCCATGACAATCCACACTCAAGATTGAGTGTGGGTTGTTGCTGAACCATGGGTTGTTTTTGAACCATGGGTTGTTGTGTGGTGTGAACCCAGCTGTGCTAATGGACCATGGTTTCTTACCCATGGACAACCCACGTGGTTTGTTGTTGTTTTGTGAACTATGGGTTGTTTGTTGTTAACAAGCCATGGTTTGTTACCAGATGTATTCACACAACAAACCATGATTCAACAACGATCCATATTCAACCATTACTCAACCTTGAGTGTGGGATGTCAAATTGTGTGAACCCAGTCAGTGTCTTTGATTAGTAGCACTAGAAGCCCTCTGTCTGGAAGCACCCAGGGTGGTAAGGAGTAGGGTGTCCAATTAGGCATTGCCAAAAAGGAGAACACAGGAGGGAAGTGATTTGCATAACATTTGTATATAGCAGTGTATAGGTGTATGTCCAGATTTAGACATAAAATACAACTGATTTCAACACAGTGGGAAAGACCTGTGGGCTTGCTCAGTCTGTTGTCCAGGGTGATGGTCAACTTCAAGACCCCTGCTCGACCTTCTTAGTGTGGTTCTTCATCTTTAAACTGGACTTGGACCAGACTCTTCAAATAGAGGATGCCTTCAAATAGAGGACTATCCTCTGATAGCCTGACAAATAGAGGGCTGTCCTCTTTAAAGAAGGACACATGGCCACCCTGTAGGCAGTAGTGACAATTGTTTGAATGTGTAGATTAAAAGAGGCTTTTGTCCAACATGGCTCCCCAATCACATAGCAAGGAGCAGTGGAGGCTGGTGGCTCCAATGTCAGGTGAGGTGGTGAATCCGCTCTGGGCATCAGTCAGAACCAGTCAGAACTCTAAAGGAGCTCTCCAAGGTGCTTTCACACCTTTAGACTTCTGACTGGCTGTGACTGAAACCTGGAGTGGGTTCACCGCCCCACTGACATTGGAGCCACCAGCCTTCACTGGCTGGGCACATGGTAGGACAAAACCAGGCTAGAGCCCTGTTGTCAAGGCACGTTGCTGTCGCATTGGTGATCCTGCTATTGACTAGCTAGATAAACCATTCCCCCCTGTTGATTTTTGACTGAAATCGCAGCTTTTGCTTCAGCAAAGTGGAAGCTGATGAAATGAGAAACCCAGTGCTGATGAGTTCATCACAGGTAGTGGTCATGGTGGGTGGGGGCTGGGAGGTTGTGTTGTGAGTGGACATTGTTTACAGCGTTTCCTTTCAAACACCAAAGTGACAGCCTCTTTGAGTTTGCACTGCAGGCTTGATCATTTATTTAGAAAACCTCCCACGCACCCTGGGAATGGGAGACAGAAGCAGACAAGGCAGAGGGAAGGAGGTTCACTTCATAAATTTACATTCTCAGAGGCAGACCAAGAAGAAATCTCCTCCTTTGTACCTAAATTCTTCTCTCAGCACGATGTGCCTCTTACGTTAATTACAGTGTGTGTACAGAGTGATAGGAGTAAAATGTTCCTTTCGTACTATTGATCAACTTATGAAGCCTGAGGGAGGAGTGTGTGTGTCTGTGTGTGTTTGTGCATTTAAACACATAATCTGTTCGAAGAGCATCCAGAGTTTGGTCCTAATTCTGGTGAAAGGGTGATAGCTTTATATTGTATTAAAATTATAACATTTATACCCTTTCTTTCCTCCAAAGATGTCATAGTGGCCTGCATGGTTCCACCCCACCCGATTTTATCCTCTTAACTCTGTGAGGTAGGTGAGGCTGATAGACAGTGATTGGCCTTAGATCTCACAGTGAACTGAGCCAGGATTCGAACCTGGATCTTCTAGGTCCCAGTCCAACATTCTAACCACTACACCATACTGGCCCTGAGGCAGGGTTCTGAACTGGTACTGAAAGAGTCATGAAGACAAGTGCATCAATGGATGTTTGCTTTTACTAGAGTAGCCAAACAGGAGAATAGAGTGAAGATATTCCAGATAAGAAGGGCAGGGTTGGCACAGAGCCTTGAGCCGAGGTGCTTCACTCTCTTTTCAGAAATAAACACTGGATAACTCCTGAAGATAGTGGAATGCAAAATTAATGTTAATTTGTCACATTTATATTCCTAACATATTGTGCCTGTCTTTTTCCTCCTTTGCAGCTAATAGCAGCATGGTGGGAGTGGGGAGAGAAGAGTTGATTTCAATTAAGGAAACAGCACAATGGGAGAAGTGGTTAATCCCCCTCGCCTAGTTCTGGGGCCGTAACCCAAATCACCCCCTCTCCTTGGCTGCTTTCAAGCAATAAGAATAAAAAATAAAGATAACAGATAACAGATTTCCCCATCTCATTTCGTTTGGCTCAAAGAGCTTGGTTTATTTATATTTATTTTAAATATGTATATCCTGTCTTTTTGAATCAAATGATATTGAAGGCAGCTGACAATATTTTAAACACATACAACAACAACTGAAACATAATACACAAAAAGCAATCAGCAAGTAGCTAATTAATCAACTAAGCAGCAGTAAACAAAAACCAAAAGCCAGCAGAAAGCAAAGGAACAGCCAAGGAAAGAGATTCAAATTTTAAATTCAAGAGGGTCCTGATTGCCCTCCAGGACATCACAGTCATTTCCTGGAATTGGAAAACTGACTAGGCATGGGGGTGTGGGAATGAATTTTCCGTGGGAGGGAGCACCAAAGCCTCGGTGCCAACCCTGAAAAGTCCCTGTCCTGGATTCTTTTTAATACTGCTTTCAAAGGTTGGGTGTGGATGTGTGTGTGTGCAGAGAAAGCGGTAGTGAAACAGGGCTCCGCTTGTGTGGATGCAGGAAAATCAGTTCAACTAGTGCAATTTTCCTCACCCTTGCAGATTCCAGGAGATCATGAGCTGCACCTGCTGAAATCCCAACTTTTGCACATAGGTTAATGAGACAACATATTGGCCTTCTGTTGCTTCTGGTGAGCCTGGAGAGAGAACTGCTTCCCAAAATAGTTTTGAAAGACACCCGGCACCTTCCCCTGCCTTAAGATATATGAAAATGTGATTGGGGGAGTGGGTTTCACTCATGTCTTTCCCTAGCAGGATGTTTCTAGGGGCAATGCACCACTGATAGCAGCAGCTCAGAGCGTGCAGGGTTTCTCCTGGACAGAAGGGTAATCATTCCACTCATTCCCAAATCCCTCTTATGGCAATTCCTTTATTAGGCCAACAAAAAAGTCACCAAAAATTATGCAAGCATTCCAGATCTCTGGAGACATTCATTTCATGTTTCCTTAACAGCCCCCAGTCCTCTAAAGACAGCCTTCCCCAATCTGGTACCCGCCAGATGACTTGGACTACATCTCCCCTAAGCCTTGAGTCAGCATGGCCATCAGCTGGGGATGATGGGAGCTGTCACCCCAAACACCAAGAAGGCACCAAGCTGGGGAAGGCTGCTCTAAAAGGTAATGTGGGATGCAGCCCAGAAAAAAAGGATTTCCTAGGGCACCCAACAAAGCCCTAGATGGGCTGAAATCTAAGGATGCTGCCTCCTGGCCAACTAGGAAAAAAATGGAGAACAAATAGTTTTTTAAAAAAAACAATGTTCAGGTTCAACCCCTCCCCCCTATTTTTCTAGCATATTCTCCAGGCCTTTACATCTCTAACCGGAATTAAAGTAGGGGCTAAATGTTAAAGCCTGGCCCTCCTTACAGGGTTTAATGCCTCTTTGCCCCTGCCCCAAATGCCATGGTCTACTCCTTGAGCTGGCTGTTCATTTTTAAAAAAATATATCTACCACACAAGGCCAAATCATATGACAAGCATCATGTCCACTTGGCCCTTCAAGTCACAGCAGAGCACGGCTGGGAGTTGGCCACCCTGGGAGGGGAGTTAATTCATGCCCCCTGCCCACATTATGATGCCAGCTCTAATGTCCTCCATGGCATGTATCTGCCTAAAGGTAATGGTTGACTGTGCCTTAGGCAGCCACTCGCTGGCACAAAATCCCAGATTTCGGAAGCTGTTATTGCTTAAGTAGCTAAATCATGGATCGTTCAATGCAAAAGCTTTGGAGAGCGAGCACAAGGAAAATGTTCTAATCAGCAAAGTGCACTGAGCACATTATTCAAAGAGGTATCGCAGGCAGAAGCCAATGTTACAGGTTTTGCATGTAGAGCAGGCCAGAAGCTGGGAGCTCAGCCTAACACTTCGACCCCAGGGTGTAGAAGGTGTCCTTGGGTAAACACTGCAGTGGTGCTGCTGGCAACGGGAGGTAGTTATGAAAGGTGACCTGTCAGTGTAGCACCAGAAATCAGGAGATCACTAAGCAATTGGAAAGTAATTAGCACCAATCAATATTGGATGGGAAATCCTGAGAGCAGGAAATACAGGAAGTGCCCCAGGCAACCAGGACAGATAGTAGAAAGAAGCAGATCCTAAACTGGCATGAATCCATACTGCTTGCTTGCTTGCTTGCTTGCTTGCTTGCTTGCTTGAATTTTGGCATACATTTCTTAATGCAAGTATTTCCAAAATGAGCTAGAAAGATCTACAACCTGAATAAACAAAGCACATTTGCATAGCCTGTGTGGTATAGCGGCTAGAGCAGAATGGGGAGAGCTGGGTTCAAACCCCCACTCAACCACTGGGTGAGCCTGCGCCAGGCAGTCATCATGTCTCTGTGTAACCTACTTCTTAGGGTTGTTGCGAGGATAAAATGGGGGTGGTGGGAGGGCCATGTAGGCAATGACAACAATAATATAGTTACTTTGATTTTGTATATTCATTCTGCTTCTGTTAACTGTGGAGTGGAAGTCCAGCTCAGTTGCCCCATGGCTTCTGAGATTTCACAGCCATAAAAATTAGAAGGTGTGTGTGTGTTTAAAGAAAATAACATTGAAATCTTCTGGATTATTAGTTCTGCACCCCATACCAAGTGTGTCCTTATGTACTATGATCCCATACACGTGTGATGCATGAACACGTAACTATAGTGTACATTTCCATTTGCTGGGCCTTGAAATGTTGCAGTCTTAGGTCCCTGTTTGATGTCCGTGTGTGTTAGTGTTTCCTGGAGCAGAGATTTCTTAGGAATGTGTCTGGCTGACCTTCATCAACGGAGACCCCTGTAGCATTCACATTCTCTGCACATATTGCAGCTCCAAGCCTTGTTTGCCCCCATTGCAAGGGGGCTGGCTCAGCATCTTGTTTCTTCCGCTCCTCTCCTTCTGGGGAGTACTCCTTGAGACTAAGCTGGAAACATGAGCACTAATCCAAGCCTTGCTATTGCTGTAAAATAGGATGGTGATTTCCCCCCTCTCCCTAATTTTCTGGCATCCCAGGGATTTTGCAAATATTGCTGTGAGGGTGGTGCATCATCACTAAATTGAGGGCTTAACCGTCACACAGAAGGTTTTGCTAGCATGTTTCCCAACATCCTTTGCTGCAAGGAAACCCAGCAATTTCCAGAGGAGCTCAGAAGGAGAGGAAAAGCCACCTCTTCAGAGGACTCCTTGTCTCATTTGAATAATTATATTGTTATGTTATACATGTTCTGTGCAGAGAGAAGGAGCAGAGATCCTGAATAATCTGAGGAGGCATGCCTCTCTCCTGTCCTTATGTATCTCTGCCTGTGATCGTGGTTTACTTACTAAGGTCTCATTTAGGGGATTATCCAGCTAAATGAAGAGAAACAATAAGGTGAAGTATTCCTTAGGAATTTTTAGCTACGGTTTGGACAGCTCAACTTCACTGAGTTCTTCTGAACTACCAGTTGGCTCCTTTTTTTTTATGTGAATGATTTCCATGACGACAGCTAGCACTCTTTAAAGGGAAGGAAACAAACAAAAAACACCTGCTGGGTTTAGAGTGGATTTCTCAACTGGCAAATTTGAACCTCTCTTTTGTTTTGTTTTGTTTTCCGGTGCAGATCCAAAGGAGCGCCTACTCAGTCTTCTTTGATGAGAGGTTTTCAATTCCCCTGGATCCTTCTGCCCTGGAAGAAAACAGCCTGAGATTTTCTGTCTTTGGCATCGATGAGGATGAGAGAAACATCAGCACAGGTGTAGCTCAGCTGAAGTTGTCGGATTTGGATCTCTCTATCCGGCCTTTCAATGCCTGGTTGTATCTTCAAGACATGAACAAGGTAGGCTTCACCTCTTCGTACATCCTTCCCATTAAGCAGCCAACTCAATTCAGTTTGGGTGTCATGGGTGGGCAGCAAATTGTTAGTTGTTTAATTTTTTATTATTGTATATTTATTGTCATGGAAGGGGAGAGGAATTGTGGGATTTTCTGCTTTAGGTGTCAAAATCACTTGGTGGCTTTGGGCTCTATTTACCTTAGGGTTGGGCAGGTGGCAACATTTGCTGCTTTAGCTCAGAAGCAGGGCTGTGCAGAGCTGGTAATATACCCAGGCCAGATGGAAAGTGTGTTCCCCCCATTTCAAAAAAGGAGGACAATGTGGCTGCCCTAAGGGGGCGTGCCCACCAACATCTCCGTTCTACATAACACCTTCAAATTAAACCTGTTCTACAACACCTCAAGGCACATATATACCCGCCCCGCATGCGGCATGGCCCTCTGGAGCTTGTAGTCTGACCATGGTATTCACGACGGATGGCTTCTGCACTGTTTCCGCAAGACGGGCTCCTCGCTTCTCGATGGGCAGCTTACGCTACGGAAGCACTGGCGTAAGCTAGGGGGAGACCTCTTCGTCGGAGTGCCCCCTCAAAATCATGGGCCCTGGGCCAACTTGCCCCACTGCCTCCCCCTCTGCACGGCCCTGCTCCAAAGCAAAATACCTTAGGCCAACCCTGACTGTTGTCTTCCTTTTCTGGGACTGGATTGGATCCAGGATCAGCCCTTCCGCAAGTTGATGGACACCACTCGCAGCCTAACAACTGCCTGATTTTGGGGGGATCCCCCTCCCCTGCCTATACACCACAGCTCACCTCATTCAGATGGGTCTCCTAACTCTGTGTTGCCAGTTCAGGGGGAAGGAATGGGACGGGAAGTCAGCACATCTGATCCTGCTTAAATCTGGATCCAATACCAATGAGACCACAAAAATGAATTTATCAGTACTGCTAGTCAACCACTAGGTGTTCTTCCCAACTCCATGTCCTCTGAAGAGGACCTAAGACAAGACAGCAGCTTTGTTGTGCTACAGCAGGGCTCAGAGGAGTAGAGCTCTGTGTTGTGACGCAAGCCCACCCCAGGCTTCTGCTCACGAACTTTAGGCAAACTGACACACTCCAAAAATGGTGAGACTTCTTTTATTGTGAAATCACACGGAATTCAAGCATAACGGTTTCATTTCTGCATACACACACTTGAAGCTGAGGATGGACCAGATAGCTTTCAGGTACAATGGCTTAATGCGAACAGTAAATCACTCAAGGGGAGACATTTAGAGTTAGCCCCTGTCCCATGCGAACAGTCAGGAGTGGCCACACACACTGACTCATCAGGAACACGAGCAAAATTCAAAGGAGAAACCCCAGCACAGAAGTGCATGAAGTCTGACAGTAGACAAGATCATCTTGTACCAAACCAAACTCAGCCTGCCAGGAACACTGAGCTGATCACGTAAGCAAGATGTCAGGGGACGAACCTCTTCGACCTAGGAAACCTTCCCTGCTCGTAGCTTTGGCTCTGAGGAAGGCTCTCTCGCAGATCACACACACACACAATTCCAGAACAGCCTCAGAATTTCCCTGTGCCCATACTTCGGCTCCATGCAGGGAAAACAGGCTATAGAACACGAATCCAGAACAGTAATCTGCAAGTCCAAATCTATGAAAAGCCACAGAGCACTTTTCATGGCATAGTTCTTAGAAATTCCAAGTCCAAATAGCAACAGAACATGTACAGAGTGCATCCAACATCTCTAAACCAGATAGAATCCCAAACACGAGGAGTTTCATGGCAAGCATAGAACAGATGGTAATTGTAGAACAGTCGAACAGATGAACAGGTGATTCCTAGCAAAGGGCCTCCCCTTTGCTCGTTCCACTATATAGGATGGAGGCTGGCTAATTCCAAGCCACTTTGACAGACAGGGCTTCAGGTCTGTAATCCAAACTCATGTGCCAACAGGGTGGCACAGTTCAACCTCCTCTTGATGACGACACTATGTGAGAGACAGCTTGCAAGATAGCCCCCACCTTTTGTAAACATACATTTGTTCTCAAGGAAACTCAAGGCCTCAGCTAGCAGCCACAGATAAGCACAGAACAGAGACAGACTTTCTCACAACAATTGCCAAGCTTTCAACTCACAATTCACTAGGCCAGCCTAGTGAATTGTTCATGAAGCACCTGACATCCGACACTCTGGCCCAGTTGTAGAGCACCTGCTTTACATGTAGAAGGTCCCAGGTTTGATCCCTGGCATCTCCAGGTAGGGGTAGGAAAGAATCCTGCCTGGACTGCCAGTCAGTGTCAACGATTCTGGACTAGATGGATCAGTGGTCTGACTCAGTATAAGGCAGCTTCCTATGTTCCTGTGTTCCTAACAAATGGGACTGAGGGTTGAGGGGGGCTTCTTCAGCCCTTTGAGAATGGTGGGACTCTTGGGAGCCCACTTAAGCTGTCTGAATCTTGGTTCTGGTCCTCAGGTTTTATGTCATCTATCTCAATCACTAGGAGACAAGGAAATAATTTCTATCCTTAGTTCTTTTGCAAGGCTAGTAGAATAATGAGCAATTCATGGTCTCCTTTTCCCCTCTAGGCAACTGATTCTGTGGGTGAAATCCTGCTTTCTCTTAGCTACCTACCAACAGCAGAGCGACTGACGGTAGTTGTGGTTAAAGCCAAGAATCTTGTGTGGACCAATGGCAAAATGACAGCAGGTCAGTAAAGAGTCTGGAAAGATTTCTCTCTCTCTCTCCCTCCCTGCACCCTGCAAAGTGGAATAAATTGAAAATATGCTGCTTTACACCTCAGCAGGTAGATTAGTAATGCCCGTGGCATAATCTTAGAGATACTTTTAAACATGGTAAGCGGCAGATAAATCTATTAAATAAATAATCTACACCAAACGCTGCACAGAGCCATTGCTTGTGCATTTGCAGGCTTGTGAAAACATCCTTGTCTTTTAGTTTACAAACCACAGGCCCATCCAGTCTGATCTAAACAATCCTTTTCTGTGGTTAGTACCAGGAAACATTTTGGTTGGATTGTATACTTTCCTATAACATCTGTGTACTAAACTGGAATCTTGCTCGTTTGTAAGATGAAGGGAAGGATTCCATTTGTCTGTTATTGTGCACACTAGAAGGCACTGGCCTATGAGAATAGTGAATGTTAGAGTTGGACTTAGTCTTACCTGCTGTGTACAGGTTTAAAAGGTGACATCTGGCCATGGCCTGTTAGTCAGTGCATTGTGCCATGTACAACCTACCTTGGCCCATAGAGTGAGATGCTGAGCATTGCTAAAATGCTGACTTGCCAGATTCCTACATATTATGACCTAGATGCGTGAATACATCTCTACATTTCTTTCAAATGGCAACCTGGACTGAGAGTGGTGGGGGATGCAGAGGGATGGGGGAAATTTGTTCTATTTGCATTTTAATGCAAACTTAATTAATTTGCACTTCCACAATGCAAACGCAACTATGTTTGGATAGTTGCCCTTTTCTGAATCTTTCAATGGAAAAATGCATATAAGAAAATGTGCAAAAAATGCTCATATATTTGCGAAAATAACATACGAAAACAGTGCATTATGCCAGGGGAAATTGCTTTGCAAAAATGCATGTCTGAGGAAAAAGTGTGTTCAAAAATGCATATGTTAGCAGAACTGTGCATGAAAATGCATGCAGATTTTCACGTGGACTTTAACAAGTTGCAAACTAATTTGGAAGGCAGCTGAAATGAACAAATGTTGAGGAAAATGAAAAACTGGAATTGACCAATTTGCCCATCGCTACTAGGATTCACTTCTCCCTGTACTGTTTTTTCCCAATGAAAATTGCCACAATGAGGCAGCTATTTGGCAGCAAAAACATGCAGGCACAGCCTGTTTGCTTGTATGCTTTTGCTGCAAAGACCAATAGCAGTTTTTGGGATGGACATTTCCCATCATAAAAACAGCGGAGTCAGAAAGCGTTAAACCCTCCCTCCTTCTCTCCCCCCCCCCCCCCAGGTTCTGATCCAGAGTCCCCCTTCTGGCTGCTATTTGAAAGCAATTTTAAAAGGCAGATTTGCATTCACTTAGTTCCATCAGAACATGTATTATGTATTATTTAGTGCTCATCTAAAGAGTGCTGTTAGAATAAAATACATTCTGGACATTTGCAATCATAGTCAAGCCTCACAGTATACTATAAACACCTCATGACAAAAATTAACATGCTGAAATGCATGCAATAAGTGCAGTTGAGAAGCTCAGGTATTCATGGTTCTTAGCCAGTGATTAGTTTCTAAGAGTGGAAGTGCTGGGAATCAAGTCTGAAAGGCCTGCCCTGTAATCTCAGGTGTATTTAGTCGTGGTCATAGGGTGACCATGTGGAAAGGAGGACAGGACTCCTGTATCTTTAACAGTTGTATTGAAAAGGGAATTTCAGCAGGTGTCATTCTTATGTATGCAGCACCTGGTGAAATTCCCTCTTCATCACAACAGTTAAAGCTGCAGGAGCCCTGCCTAACATGACAAGGTACAAAAGAGGGCAGGGCTCCTGCAGCTTTAACTGTTGTGATGAAGAGGGAATTTCACCAGGTGCTATATGCATACAAGTAACACCTGCTGAAATTCCCTTTTCAATACAACTGCTAAAGATACAGGAGACCTGTCCTCCGTTGGATACTGTCCTTTATTATTGTTAGTTTAGATATTCTGGAGATAACAGGAAGTGGTAACATCCTGGCTTTCCAAGCTACTTGTCATTGATTTGGGATTAAGGGGAAACTCCTCTAAAATGGGCTCACAGTGGCATCTTACAGCCTGGAATGTAGCAAAATGAAATAATTTGGATTAAGGAAGGTGCTGGTTTTGTCACAACAATAATGCTGATATTTAACATAAGTCGTGGCTTGTGCAAATTTGGGGAAATGGCAATTGATATTCTATTAGAAATGTTTCCATAAAGTGCCACTGAAAATTTACAAGAATCAGGTTTGAACGTATTAGTACTTACTTCGCCGATCTTTGCTAAACTTTTGAAAGCTAAAATAGCTCTATCAAAATCAGGATGGTAACAGGGAGTATAAGAATGTAAGCATCATGTTAAACTGAACAATAGTGGAGGCTGGTGGCTCTGATGTTAGTGGGGTAGTGAATCCGCTCTGAATAGCTCCTTTAGAGTTCTGACTAATTCTGACTGAATGAATTTACTGCTCCACTGACATTGAAGCCATCAGTCCCCACTGGTTGGAGCTTAATTCACAGCATTGAGAGGATTTCAGGATCGGGTTTTATCATATATTGTGAACCAACTTTCAATAACGGATCATACTTTCAAATGATTGAATCATTTGGAATTCAGAATAAGCATGTAATACATTGTTAGTAAATGTGATTTATGTCTCTGTAAAACCTTAGAATGTCCTTATATTTTACCCTGTCACAAAAAAGATTTTTTAATTGACAAATACTGAATGAATACATATATCAAGCAGCACTAAAATGCGGGTTTTGTTTTTTTCTCCAATGTGAGAAGAATTAACAATTATAGAGAGATTCCTGCTTAGTCACTCATAATGGGCTAGTTTGCATGACCGCAGGGTGGTTAATAAGCCACAATGGCTTGTTAACCACTTCACATGTGCCAGTTGTGTGCTGAACCAATTTACATAATTAGCCATGCTGGTTGTGGCTTGTTGATGTTTGAACCTAGTGAAGGTGGGTGCCTGGGGTAGTTAACGAACCATCCTAGAATCCTACAATAGCCCATGAGTTCTGATTGGTTTGTTAACCACCCTAACCAACCACCTTCACCAGGTTCAGACATCACAACAACTATGCCTGGTGAGGGTAATTATGTAAATTGGGCAGTATGCGCAGGGTGGTTAACAAGCCACTGTTACGATTGTGCAAACCAGGTCACAGAGTAGATTAGTTCCTAGTTAGACATTTGCCACAAGAGAACTTAGAACTGCAGATACAGTGAACAACTGATGTCCACAAATTCTCAGGATGTAATCCACCCTAACTCTTTAACAGGACAATTGTTTAGCAAAAATACATAATAATGAAAAACATATGAAAAAATAAAAACAATAGTGGCTTTAGTCACTAACATTAGGTATATTTTAGAGTCACTGGTTCTTTCAATAATATAGGATCTAACAACCTGAAAACAGGTAAAAAAGAATTTCACAGAGTAGTTTCAACCTTCTTTGGTCCTCTCCAGAAAGTCATCACAGCAGGGCAGTTATCAGATATTCTGGAATGTCTCTCTCTTGATCCTCATGTTTGGGCTATTTAAATAACCATCAGCAGAAATTGAAAATCTGTGGAAGGTGAGTCTCTTTGAAGGGTCTCAGAAGTGATCAGTTAGTTTCCAGTTTTAATTAACTGGATTTCTCTTGGTTGTTGTAAGCGAGTGCATGGCCTTCTATCTTGTATTTTTTTCACTCAACCCCAAGGGCTCTGGCTTTAACACTTTGTATAACACTGTAAATCTGAACTGCTAAGAAAAAAATGATCTGAAATGTAATTTTCATCAGATGGAGCTAAAGAGTATTTTGCATGTACACACTCATGCTTATAAAGTCAAGACCAGCAGGGTCTACACACAAAGAACATTAAGGGGCATTTTATTGGAAGTGGCACCAAAGTAAACTATTGCACAGTTTCAAAGGAAAAATCTGCAAGCAGAAAACTATTTTCCTGGGTCCCAATTAAGACAATATTGTTTTTACCCTCAAATCAGATCCTTTCGTCAAAGTGTATTTGCTACAGGATGGGCGGAAGATCAGCAAGAAAAAGACTGCAACGAAGAGAGATGACACAAACCCAGTGTTTAATGAGGCGATGATTTTCTCAGTGCCAGCAATTGTCCTACAGGTAAGAGCCCCCTGGTCCAAAGTGGGGATACAGGGCACCTAATGATACAGTGCTCATCTCATAGCATCAGCCATGCAGATTGCAGCGGCAATGCACTGGGGCAACCTATTCCTCCTGGTGGCTTAGGGAATCTCACCCTGGCCCAAGCACTGCTGGGATGTTGGCAATGTCATGTCAGCACATCTTCCAGCTGTGGCTACATTTCAACCTCACTGGAATGCCTACTACAGCGGTGGGGAACATGGAACCTTCCAGATGTTGTTGGACTACAGCCTCCCTCAACCCCAGCCAGCATGTTCAGGGACAATGGAAGTTGTAGTCCAATAACAACTGGAGGGCCACGGATTCCCCACTCCTGGGTTCCTAGATCCAAGTCTGGATGCATCTTGATTCAAGGGACTATTTAACACTTACATTTGAATGTATAAACCACTTATACAGAGGCTGCCTCTACACAAGAGGTTTAAAGCTCCTTCAAGTCTCATTAAAATTTTTACCTCTACATGAGTGGAGCGCAAATCGGGAGTTGAGACGCATTACCTATCCGATTATGCGCATTATCGAATGCGCGTTAAATAGCGGGTTTTATTTTGCTGTGGCCGTTAAAGCGCATTTTGACTATGTGAACAAGCGATTCTCCGCATTAACTACTACTAAAGCACATTTCAAACAACCGGTAAGGCCACCAGTTGTGCGCTCACTTACCTCCTGCGCACAGTCATTTACCATAAAGCACTTCCGAGAAGATGCGCATAATTGGAGAACCAGACGTCATATCGAATTCTTGTAGAGGGGATCTGAGTCAAGCTATCAGTCCTTCTAGCCAGTGGAGGTTGATGGCTCCGATGTCAGTGGCCCATTGAATCCACTCCGGGTGTCAGTCAGAACCAGTCAAAACTCTAAAACAGCTAGTGTGGATAGAGTTTAGAGTTCTGACTGAAACCCGGAGCAGATTCACCGGCCCATTGACATCGGAACCACCAACCTCCACTGATTTACACGATATTGGAGCTTACTTCACAGTACTGAGGGCACTTCGGAATCGGGCTGTATCATGTCTTATGTATCAACTGAATCTACTTCACCGCCCCACTGACATCAGAGCCACCAGCCTACACTGCTTCTAGCCCACTTTTGTCTTCATGACTGGCAGCATCTCTAGAATCTCAGGTAAAGGACTTTCTTGTCCTGCTGGTTGAAATCCATTTTTTTAGCTGGAATCCCAGGGATTGAGCCTGGGAATTTGCATGCTCTGCCACAGAGCAATGCTCCTTCCAACCATTTCAGCTTATGCTGAGCCAGTGGTGTGCATGCATGGCCACAGGGTAAATGTTTGGCATGCTGCTGCAAACCTCCCTCCATATGGGCCTGCGCTGGCAGAGATGGGCCATGGCTGGGCCCTTAAGCCACACCCTATTCCTTGGCCTCAGAGCCAGGTTGCTCAGGGATTTTAAGGGCAAGGGGGTTCAAACAGCACATCTCTGTCCCAATTGCAGGGCAAGGATATAACTCAAGCTTTAACAGAGCAAGCTACATTAGCAGCAGCTAAAAGCAGTTTGTAGGACCAGGCTGCCTAACTCAGAAATGTACCAGAAATGTGTTAACAAATTCCTGGTTTTCTCCCAAAATCTTACGTTAAGGGCCTGTCTATGGGAACAGCTTCAGAAGCAGGTTCATCTCAAGAACAATTCACAGGGCCGTTTGGGTGCCTGAGCAATGGCTGGCCCATGCTGACTTCCCTTGCTCCGCCCCGTGCAGAGCCACTTGTGTGGATGCCTGCCTGCCCCTGGTCGAATCCAGTTTTTGTCAGCCACCACAAGCCCACATTAAAGGTGGCAGTGTGTCAGATGTTGAATGCATGTGACCTTCAGAGGAATCCAGGCAAAGACATTAGTAGACAACCATATCCAGCTAAATAAGTGTAGATATATAGCATACATTTCTCTTTATTCCTGCTGACATCTATAGGGTCCCCATCCACCCCCTGAATCTTTTTGATTTCACAAGTTTTTCTTGATGGGCAATAGATTCTGCCTACAAGGCTTTTTGGCGTGGAAGGCAGAGACTTTCAAATGAAACTCTGGGAAGGTAAAACCAGCAAGGGAGATGTAAACAGAATCACTGCATCACCTGGAAGGCCAAATACATAATTTGATTTGCTTTTCAGTCACTCAAAAGCGCCTGTGCTGGAAGCTAATAGAACATCTCTAAAAGAATCATCTTCAAAGAAGAGATAATAAGGAGGAAGTTTTTTTTCAGCGGTGGCACAGAGACAAGAAAAAGGATGGGTTACCATAACGACCAGGCAAAGGCCTACAGCTGTGGCATATCCCTTTCCTTTCTTGAAGACAAGAAAACCCTGAGGGCTCAGACAAATGGCTCTGGAAATTGGCTCATGAGAAAATCTAGATCCTAGGTAGGGGAAGGAGAGGTAAAATCGGCCATACACTTTTGGTACATCACCAGGCCAGGGGTCCTCTGGATCGGAGTCATTTAAATCCAATTTAAAATGTTGCTTATTGACCATCTCGCCAAGATTGGCAGAGATCAAGCACAATTGCAACTTTGCCTCACAGGTTATATTTATAGGGAGGCTTCTTTTCAGGGTCTTGTTTTGTGGAGGAAGGGGGGCATCCAGTTCCTCCTGTTCTCCCCCTCCACATCTCTGGGATCAGAGAGATCACAAATATAAATTAATTAATATATCAAGAAATATCGAGAGAGAAGGGGAACAAGATGGGGAGATTGTTTACTGGTTGCAAATGGGTCAAAAATCTAATAAACTGTTAATAACTACAAATCAGGCCATTTTTCAGTGTTGACAAATATCGTCATGCTGGAGTTATCTTCCGCCTCAAATTCCCTAAAGTCAGCATGGAAACTTTTACTTAACCTACATGCCACATCCTTCATTTTACCTTAGCCTGTTTACCGGGTATGCTTGCGACCTATTCTCAAACTGCATGTAAGTCATTGCCATTTTAGTTTAGAGCAGGGTGGGATAGTAAGGTAAAGTCCAAGTGGGGAGCTGCATATTCTCAGTGCATGCTCTATCCTCCCCTCCCCCAAACACACAAATAAATTCTGTATAATGACTTCACCATCTCTGTGCCACATTCAGTAGTTCTTGTGGGATGCCAAGCATGGCTCTTTCACTCTGCTCTTGATAAAGAGTTCTGTTCTGTGATGCCAGATCATGTATTGCAGGGGTGCAGAACCTTCAGCCCATGGGGCACCCCAGTCTGGCCCACACTGGGGTTCCTCCATGCTCCAAGCTCCGCCCTCTGGAGGAATCCCCACTGAGGGCACCCTTGCTGGTATCATGCTGTGTATTTGCCTTTTGTGTGTTTGTTTCCAAAATAATTTGGGACAAAGTGGAAAGCAGGACTGGGTCCTGTAAGGGTGCAGAAATAGTCTCAATGGTTTGTGCAGCTTTACGCTAAGCTTGAAATAGTCTTTGGCTCAGGCAGATTTTTATGTATTCTGCCTTTTTCTCAATTATCCCAAGGCAGTGAACATAATTGTCTTTCTCTCCATTTTATCCTCACAGCAGCCCTGCAAGGTAGATTAGCCTGAGAATCACTGCCAGGCTCCATGAGCTTTATGGCTGAATAGGGACTAGAACACAGGTCTCCTGAGTCCTAGTCCAACACTCTAACCACTGCACCACACTATGTGTGTGCATTTATCTACCTCTTAATAGAGCTGACACATGATGTTTAAGCATTTGAGTTAAACTTCATGGCTTAGTGTGTCATGTGAAGCATGACTTAGTGTGTGTTGTGTACCATTCCTAACCATGGTGGCTACATAACCATGGTTTAAATGCACTCACTAACCACTTGCTGCAAAAGGGTTAGTGGCCTAACCATGGCTTAGCATGTTGTCCGAACATGTTGTCTTAAAGCAATCTCTTCAACTGGGAGCATTCTCAAATTCAAGGTAGCAAAGTTATGAGTCACTGTATATAGTGGGTTGTTGCTAATATCCGCTTGTGTCTTTACAGGAACTGTCTCTTCGGGTGACTGTGGCAGAATGTTGTGATGACGGGAGAGCCGAACACATTGGCCATGTTGTCATAGGCCCAGCTGCAGGTGGCATGGGCATCACGCATTGGAACCAGATGTTGGCCACCTTGAGGAAGCCTGTGTCCATGTGGCATCCACTTCGACGGAGCTAAGGCCCTACTTGCATCTCACTGTGAATAATCCAGCATGGTGCCTAAACTCTTCCAGCAGGCAGATACTGTTGGCAAATGAAGTTTAAGAACAAAAACTATTTTTTTTCCAAATAACCTTCACAAAACAGAGTAGCAACAACAACAAGAAGAAGAAAAAAAGATCAGTTGCCAAATGAAGATCACACATGCCTTGGGGAACTTCTGAACTAAAACTGTAAGAGCAGAAGTCATCTGGGTACAAAAATGTGCACGGCAGTAACTTGTGGACAAATGGGATGGTCTTTTGGCTCCATCACTCTAACATCACCAGCTTGGAGAAACAATCTTCATGAATTTATTTTTTATTGGGTTTTGCAGTCCCATGTGGTTTCTCCTCTAGCCAAAACTGTTGGAGGGGAAAGCTTGTTGCATATTACTCACTTGGCTTCACCCAGATCTACTTGGAGGTCAGACCCATTGAACTGAATGGATCTTGCTTTAAAGTAAGGATGGTTGGAGACACAGTTTTGTATCTCAGTCCTTGTCATTTTTATCATGAGCAGTCACTTCAGAGGAACTTGATTTGAAGGAAAATTCCAAATAAATATGCTTGGGATCCCAACCTCCTGTAAGCATAGGCATATGTATCTCCATCAAGGTACAGATTATGGAACTGTAGCCATATTAGTCTGTTGCAGCAAAGAAAGCCAAGAAGGTAGCATATGGCTGTGTGAGGAATGCTAGAGTTTTATGACTTTTTTCTGCCTAGGCCTGCATAGGAATTGGGCTCATGAGTTTTTACAGTGAAAGGCCTACTTCATTAAATACACGTTATACATTAAATACACATTAAATACATTAAATATCTTGTATCTGATGAAATAGACTCTTGCTACAAAAGCTCATGCTACAACACACTAGACTTATTTAAATTATTCTGGTTTAAAATAGAGCCAAGAAAAGCTGGAATAAACCCTAATGGCACAAAATCGGCAGTGTGTAAAGTTGGCATTGAGCTGACGAAGGACTTTCCGTGTCTGCAATCAAGGGAGAAGAGGGTTAGATGCCTCCCTGCAACAAACGGAGGCAGATCTGTTCCCCCACCTCACCAAGAGCACTCCTTTAAGTTCAATGGGGCATACTCCCAAGTAAATGCGCCAACGATTACAAACCTACAGTGCAATCTTATGTCTACTCAGAAGTAAGTCCCATGGTGTTCAGTGGGGCTTACTCTTCCCATTTAATCATCTCATCAATCACAGGAAGCACAACAGCCCTGGATAAACAATGCAATTTCCCTGCCCTCTTTTGTATCTGGCCATGCTAGTCAGGGCTCCTGCAGCTTTAACTCTTTGTGATGAAGAGGGAATTGCACCAGATGCTGTGTGTATACAAACAACACCTGCTGAAATTCCCTTTTTCAGTATAAGGGTTAAAGATACAGAAGCCCTGTCCTCCTTTCCTTATTGTCATGCTAAGGCTAGATGGCTTTTATTTATTCATTTATTTATTTATTTTTATTTATTTATTTATTTTGTTACATTTGTATACTGCCCCATAGCCAAAGCTCTCTGTGCTGTTTACATAAGATTAAAACAATTAAAACAATATACAAAAATTAAAACAGCAAAAACATACAATATACACATATTTGATTCAATACCACATGAGCTACAGAATTCCAAATATTTGAAATGGCAATTTCAAAACAAAAGCAACACAAAGAGGTTTCCTAATTCAAATAGGGCCTTCAATGAGAGTTTGCTTATAATTAATTCACCTTTTATTTTCCATAACTTATTGTCTGTGGAGTGTTCACCCTTTATCATAAGCAAAAAGAAAAATCAACAGGAGTTTAAAAAGCCAAAAGGAAATGTTTGATCAGTGTTTCCCACAATCTATTACCATGGGAAGCTGGTAGAACTGGTTAGCAATTTGATGGGGGGAAACTGAAAATGTATTTTTTTCTTGTTTTAATTATGAAGTATTAACTGTTTTTGGCCAGTCTTTGAAATGGTTGCAATTATGTGAATTCTGCCATTCAGTTTGACCCACATGACTTGGCTTCTGGACCAGGAGAACTGGCTGCTTGGCTGTGCACACTTTAAAAAACAAAAATGAAAATCAAGCTCTAATTATCTGAAAAGCATCACTGGCCACTTTGACCTCAAATTTTAACTCTTTTTTTAAAAAAAAGAAATAATGCTCTGACAGTGAAATCCTATATATGTCTACTGATAAATATGTTCCATTGAGTGTCCAAATGTATTAATTTCAACCATGCAAGAGCATAACCACTTCTATTAAAGTAGTAACTTTATGTGGCATTCCAAAATCCATACAGGGTAAAGAAAGGGGGTGAGGAGGCTGACTAGCTTTTCCTCCCCCCCTCCTTTGAATTGGCCTATTTATTTATTTAAACATTTATATCCCACCCTATATCATTGGGATCTCAGGGCAGTGTACAGCTAAAATCAAGCAATATAAAATAATAATGTACACAGCTAAAAACATATCAAACCATTAACAAGCTAAAGCCAGTAGAAAATTTAAAAGCAATTAAAACAATTAAAACTATGTGCAGCTTTAGCCCTCAAAGACTTTGATAAAAAGCCATGTTTTAATTTGGTGCCGAAATGAAGCCAGTGTCGGTGCCAGTCGGGCCTCCAAGGAGAGGGTATTTCACAACTGGGGTGCCACAACAGAGAAAGCCCTCTGCCATGTCCCATGGTGTTACACTATATGGATTTTGGATTCTTTTTCTCATGGCCGACATGGCTGCCTTTGTTTTTTATGGTGCACACTTGACATTTGGAGTTTTTCAAGAAAACACCTTCCTCTACTGTCTCTTGAATCTTAGCAAACACCATCTATTGCTTTGCTGAAGTTTAAGCCAGTACTGCTGTGAAAGGTTTTTGCGTCTGTTGGAGGAGAGAGTATTCCCCACCCTGTTTCATAAAGCTAACCAGCTTCTTTTCATCCTCCTTCTGCACAAATACCAGAGTGCAGCTAGTTTTAACATCTGGGCAGAATGAGGGACATCTGGATCTGCTGAGCTTATGTGTCTCCGGAGTTCTTTTAAGAAGAGCCTGACGATTTGTGTGTTCACTCCGATCAAGTGGGAGCTTTGCTGGGAGCTTTGCTGCGTGCCAAGGACGATGGGAACACAGGTGGCAGAGGGGGTTCTTTAGTGACTTTAGTGAATTCAACAAAGTGATGTCCACCATCTGATTTCCATGATGCTTTGCCTATTAATATGATAAAAGACCATGAAACACATCTAAATCAGATTAAGAAAATAGCAGAATCAATCAAACATAAGCATCACAGCAGAGTGAAAAGCAATAGCAGCAGTTTAAAACCCAATTCACATGTTGTTTCAAAGGGCTTGGGAAAATGAAAGAGCTGCATTCAATAAAGAGGAGTATCACTGCCAAAGAGGCCTTCTCACTGGTCACAAAGGCTTGACTTTGGAAGGTGGGAACACCTAGGGAACAGCCTTGGGTGCCTGTTTCCATGCACAGGCAGACATGGGTGGGGGAAGATGGTTGTTCAGATCCCAAGCAGTACAGAAGCCTTCCCAGCCAGCTTAGACAATGATGGGAAGTGCAGTCCAGCACATCTGGAGGGTACCAGGTTGGAGAAGGATGATGGATAGAATTGGGGAGTTTCCCACTCAGCCTTTGCCTGGGGATCTGGCTCTATTTTCTTCAGAACCACTTGTTTCTTCACCTCCTTCAAACTTTTCTTCTTACGGCTGTCAATCAGTTGTTTGTCCACTGCATCTACTTTTGGTTTCATCACAGAACTGAGACCTGAGCACTTCACAAAGAGCATTTCCGTTCCTGCTTTTCCATCCTATAACCTCTAGGTGGCACTAAGAAAATTACTCTTTCTTTTGCTTTCACAATTAAATGCTGCATTTTCCCTGTTCTAAAAATTCACGAAAACTGCTGGTTAGACACAAAAGGGAAACTGGAGGGTCACGGCATCATCCAAGGAACCCATAAATAATGATGAGTAGGGTATGACAAATGCATGATAAATGCCTCATGTAGAAAAGGCCTTCATTTCTAGAGCTTTTTGTCTTCAGCGGAGCTGTGATAAAGAAGTATAGCCTTCCTGTTGTCCCTCCCCCTTTCCTGGGATGCACAAGCAGAGAATATAAGGAAAACCATCACCTCTGCCCTGTGTTAATATGGGTTTTAATGACAAAGGCAACTGAGTGGAAGCCAGGATAAATTTGCTAATAGTTTTTCACTACTGGGGCTTCGTGATTATCATCTAATCTGGGATTCGTAAGAATCATCACATGTAAACGGGACCTAAAACTATGCTTCCCCCCTCTTTTTGAAACGGGTTGAATTAGAAATGTCATAGCTCTGCACAGAACTGTAGGCCCCCACTATAGACTTCCTCTCCCCAACATGGTTTTCTCCTCAAGCGTATTCCTTCCTCCCTACTGACAATCTCTCCTAGCCCATTAAAGCCAAAAGCAGCTGCTGGGATAGCTCCATAAACAGATTTCTCCCTTCAGCCTGCCACAGTAGGGCTCTATTCTCTAAAAGAATATGGAGCTCATCCCACAAAAGGAAAGACCACTGCAAGGGGTGGGGATGGCAGTGGAGGAGGCCCCAATACTTGCCCAAGGAAATGGCAAATTACACCTCAGGTCTGAATACCTAGGGATTAATGTATTGTGATTGAAATCTTAGTTAGATCATCTTCAGAGTTAAAATACATTGCACCTCATGGGAGTAATAAAGATATTTTAACAATTTAAGAGACAGGCTATTCAATTATTTTGATCAGGCATGAAAGGTTTTTACAGAGAGCCTTTTCTTTACTAGCAAACCCACTCCCTAGTGATAACTAGAGAAACATTGCCTCAGGACCACGTTGTCTGCACATGGCTTACCTCAATCGCCATATTGCATGGAATTGGTGGGGTCTGCTCAGGCTTGGCTGAGGCAGAGCAGAACTAAGCATGTGACACCATGCAAATGTTCAATCTCATTGCATTCATGAACCTTCAGTATTGAACTGGTGCTTCCAAACTGACAGAATTCGGTTACCTTCCCTGCCCCACCCTGCTCCCATACCCAACTCCAAGGAGGCATTCACAAAGATCATACTCTTTTATTCTAACTTAAGTGCTATGCTCTAAATCCTTCCTTAATTCTTCTCTTGTGTTTATTTACAATATTTATAACCACTCTATATTTAAAATAGATTCCAGAACAGTGAACATAGGAATAAGACAGTAAAAAGATTAAAATAGCAAATTAAAATTATTCAATTTAAAACAAGGTACCAATAAAAACAGTGGCTGGTCACTTAAAGAATACTTCCTGGAAAACGGTTGTTTTTAGGAGGGGCTGGAAGCAGTACAGCATTGGTGCCTGCCTGACCTCCGGACTTCCAAAGCGAAGGGGCCACCACACTAAAGGCTCTTCTCCTGATGGACTCCATTCGAGCCATAGGTCCATGTGGAACCACCAGGAGCATGCTCTCCACTGACCTCAGCGTCCATGCAGGTTGGTAAGGGAGAAGGGGCTCTCTCAGGTAACCTGGTCCCAAGTTGTTTAGAGCTTTGTGCACTAGTAACAAAACTTAAAGCTGGCCTGGTAGCCAATAGGCAGCCAGTGCAGTTCCCTCAGCAACGGAATTTCAAACTAGCAGATGGACCTGCCTTTGCACGAATTGGATTAGCCCTTAGTGTCTGATACAGTGAAGCAAGCTTACACAGGTGTCAGAGTTGGACACATTCTACCCACCCTGCCTGAGTGAAGTCATGCCCTTGGCAGCACCCCTAGGCATGGCCCATGCCATGGTGCACCCCTATAGCCCCTGATGGAGGAATATGTCCATTCCCCTGAGAGAGGACTGCCCCCTAGCAGGGACGAAAAGGCAGACATACAACTTTGTCCCTCGGCCTACTAACCTCCTCTGGCTGATCTAGTTCATGGGTGTGTATGTCAAAGTCAGTATCTTGGAATGTATATATGTATTTATTTATTTTTACATTGCCTTTCTTGTCCCTAAACCTGCAGCTTACAACAGTTGTGACTGTGAAACCCAGTGGTGCCAGTGCAGAGGCTGCTGAGCTGGCGTAATAATATGCTCCTGATTACCCGTGACTATCCGCAACCGGATTGTCCCTTGTAAACCACCACTCCTTCCCTCATGTGGGTCACAGTTCCATATTCCACCCTTCAAGATGATTGAGATACTAATGAGTATTGCTAGACCCAAATTGGGCAAAAATGGTTACAATCTTCTTGCAAAGTGAAGCAGTGAAAAGCATTCATGTCCACCATCTATCACAAACAGAGCTTCTAAGTGGTGCCACTGAGGAGCTCTCCAAAGCTGTGAACCAGTGTTACCAGTGAAGACCAGATGCCCCTGTTATACCTTCCCCCAGGCCACATTACCTGTGCTTCATCATGATTTCAGTCTTGTCTGGCTTTGGCCTGGCACACCCACATTTGTCCACTACCATGGCCAGAGCTTGTATGCGCCCTCTAGAGCTTAGGTAGGATGAAACAGTGTGATGTGGTTGCAAAAAAAGCAAATGCTATTTTGGGCTGCATTAATAGAATTATAGCTTCCAAATTGCACGAGGTACTGGTTCCCCTTTATTCGGCACTGGTTAGATCCCATGTTGAGTATTGCATCCAGTTCTGGGTACCACACTTCAAGAAGGATGCAGACAAGCTGGAGCGCTTTCAGAGGAGGGCAACAAGGATGATCAGGGGTCTGGAAACAAAGCCCTATGAGGAGAGACTGAAAGAACTGGGCATGTTTAGCCTGGAAAAGAGAAGATTGAGAGGAGACATGATAGCACTCTTCAAGTACTTGAAAGGTTGTCACACATTGGAGGGCCAGGATCTCTTCTCGATCATCCCAGAGTGCAGGACACGGAATAATGGGCTCAAGTTACAGGGAGCCAGATTCCAAATGAACATCAGGAAAAACGTCCTGACTGGAGGTCATGGGCTCTCCCACACTAGAGGCATTCAAGAGGCAGCTGGACAGCCATCTGTCAGGTATGCTTTAAGGTGGATTCCTGCATTGAGCAGAAGGTTGGAGTCGATGGCCTTATAGGCCCCTTCCAACTCTACTATTCTATGATTCTATGAAACAGGCAGAGGGCCATAGTTCTTTGATAGAGCACCTGCTTAGCATGCAGAAGGTCCCAGATTTGATCCCCAATATCTAGGAAAGAATCCTGCCTGGAGAACCTCTGCCACTCAGTGTTGACAGTCCTGGGTTAGATAGACCAATGGTCTGACCCAGTATGAGGCAGCTTCCTATATTCCTATGAAAACACAACTATGTACCATCAGCATACTAAAGATCACTTTTGCCATAAAACATATCTGCATAATCTTTTGTCTTTTATTAACTTTCGGAATAAATCAAACTCTGAACTTGAAAAAGCTGCTTATCCCGCAGGTCTAAGGAATATGGGATGAGGATTGTAATTACATTTGTACTTTGAATATTTGATATTCCAATGTGTAGAGACCTGCTGGATTTTCTAATTCACTGCATTCTAGGAGAGTAGCCAGATTTTGTAAGGGGGGGGCAGGGTGAAGGAGGGTGTTTTGTGACTGTAATATAAAGAGAATGTACCAACACACCATTTCTGTATTATATGTATCATTTTGGCTGTGTCGGAAGCAACAGCCTGTTCCTGTGTAACATGTTTTCTGAGGCTTTGTGTAACACATTTTCTCCACTGTTAAGTGCATACTTTTAATGACACTTGTGAATTCATTCATTGCTGAATCTCTCTGGGCATTTTACAAAGATCAAAACCTTAAAAAAATTATAAAACCATTTACATGCAAACGTTATAAATGGATAGCACACAGAGTCACACATATATCTAAAACAATATTAACCACTTTTTTTTTTTACAGTAAATGTGCTATAACCTGGGCTTGTTTGCAACTTGTTTGTTTACAGTAGATGTGAAATTACCTGGGCCATATTTTTCATTTAGGGAGAAGACCTCGTTGTCCTCCTCCTCCACCTCCACCTCCTTCTCCTCCAGATATGCACCCAGCTGATGATGTTAAGATGTGCAGAATCTAAAAAGGAGCAGGGAAGAAACTGTCTTAAAAACGCATCTCTATAAATGGCTGAATAAGAAAGCATATTCAAAGTCAGCCTAGGCTGCCACAGCTTCAGATGTCCTGGGCAGACAACTTTGGATAAAAAATCCATGAACATGGCGACTGTGAAAATACTATGCACTCAGTAATCCCTCCTTTTATTTGTTATTATTTTTGAATTTTGTAACATATAAAACAAATGATAGACAGACAAGGAAAAGTTAAGTTGCAAATAGATCTTCAACATCTCTTTCAGGTGTGTTTTGAAGGCAATTTCTCCTCTTTTTAGATCTTATTCTAGTTCTTTTGTGAAGAGCGGTGATCAGGTGAATGTCTGTCCTATCAGATTAACAAATGATTTAAAATCTTGATAACGGTGCATGCAGGGGTGGGTAAGTCCAATTAAAGTTAATAGCAATTTCTGTGACACAAAGGCCATGTCCCAAAGAAATAATTTACACGTAAGCAAGTTACATATTGATTATTGTAGTAATGGGTTCTCGCAGGTATGAGAGTAACATTACAGCAATGAGTACTTTATATCAGCAAACAACGAACACAAATCTAACACTGGCCTCATTTCAAAACACGAGGAAGCCCTCTTTCCTTTCCAGTTCCCAGTTCCGAAAAGGCAGCCCTCTAAGAACACAAAACAAAACATAAAAGAACAGAATCTCTAGCTGCTAAAGAAAAAAAACAAGAACAAAATCCCTAGCTGCACAAGACTTATTCACTCATAAATGACTTCTTTGGGGCACAAATGTAGGGCTTGCATTCAAACAGAAATGGCATCCAAACCAGGCTAGAACATTAGGTGTGCATTGCACAATCTACTAGCAGTGTTTGCTGGAACAAATTACATGAAAAATCAGCTGATGTGGACACACAATGGAGAATTATGTGGTCACTTTTAAGGATATCATCTGCTGCTGTCCATTACATCAGAGCACCCACTCAGTTATTCAAACTAGGATGTAATTGAAAAGCAAATAAATCATCTGAGGTAACTGGGCAATTTGATTTGCCCCCACCCCACCCCAGAAAAAGGGATCTGAACCAGTGCGAGTCTGTGTATATGTGTAACATTTTGAACCCATGAGATACTTCAGTTTAGTTGAATTTATTCTTTCGAACGGGATTTAGTCATGAGTACTTTTTGCTGGACTGTGGCCAGTATTTTTGCTATAAACAAATGTAGCATCTGGCTTCTCCTCCTGGGACCATGGCCCTTCCCATGCTACAGAACGATGGAAGGGGAATTTCTAACAGGACAAATTCCAGAAGGGTATCAGTGTTTGTCTATGGTGACAAGAAGAAGAGGAAGAGGAAAGCTGCAGCAGCTGTGAAGTGGCACTCTATAGACAAAAGGGCTTATGTGATAGGAGCTTGCATAGGCAAGAGCACATTTTATCAGTAGCAAGCAATAAGGTAGGCTGTGGCAAACTAAAGCTCATACTATAATATGGAGGGCCCACCTCTTTTGCCCTGAGTGCTGCACTGTCTCCCCAGAAGCATGTTGGGGGTCGCTGGCAGTGGGCAGAGTCAGAACACCAAATAGACAATACCAGAGGCAGAGGCCAAAGTGAGCAGATCCACTCCATTTACTCACACACACATACTCCATTCATTCATTCATTCATACCCACCCACCCCATTGATTGATTGATTGATTGATTGATTGATTGATTGATGAATGCATGCATATACTCACCCCCCATCTCTGCCACCTCCTAGGAGGGGTATTTTCACCCACAGTGAGGCAAACTGGGTGGGAAGCTTTAACCCCCTCTGTGCAATGTTGAGAATAAAACCTGGGCGTGCTCCTCATCTGATTTGCACTAGTCAGCCCAGGAGCAAAAGGGGCCTGATCTTAATCTATGAGGTGGATGCAAATGGTGCCTTGGGGGGGGGGGGTGCAGGGCTGTATCTTGGGCAGAATGCCTGGGCTGGACCGAGGAGCCTTGGGGGGCTGAATGAGGCCTACGGGACAGAGGGTCATCATCCTTGCTTTAAGATGCCACAGAGCGCTTTGTGGTAATTGCAACAACATCAAAAGCATGCGCATCTGAACCTACCTCATGTGACCTGATAAAACAGGTAAGGGCAACTTGTGGCCCCCCCCAGATGTCGTGACCTACAATGTTCTAGAAACAGACTCTTCCACTAGCTATTGTCAATGTAGCACTTTATATTACTCTTTTTACCCCTTTCCAGACTCTGCAACCACTCGGGAATCTCTGTTAGAGCAAGGCTGCAGGAACTAAGTTTCTGTTAGATTTTCCACCTGGGATTTAGCTCCCAGCTGTAACTTTATAAGCAGCCAGTTACCCTTCTGGGATTTAGCTCCCTTTTCTATGCTCTTGTTTCAGCTTCAGTTGATGATGTATGAATTGAAATGAGTTTTAAATGATTACTTGAGAGAATTTGATAAATAAGTAAATAGCACTTACCCTCTCCTCACATGGGTACTTAACTCACTTGTGTGCCAAAAGACATATTTTTACCTTCACACTTTATCAGTGGGGCTGAGATGCTTCATTGATGGAGCTCCTTGTGCTCAATGAGCTTCTCCAGGTGAATCCTCAGTACTACATGTGCCCTTTGTCAGGGCAGTACAAAATAACTACAGACAAAATCTTCATCTTCTTTCCCAACCATAATTATAGCCTATCCTATCCCACAATCTGATCAATCCTCTATCTGATCAAGAGTGCAGGGCTCCTGCAGCTTTAACTGTTGTGATGAAGAGGAAATTTCATCAGGTGCTGCATGCATACAAATGACACCTGCTGAAATTCCCCTTTTCTATACAATTGTTAAAGATACAGGAGCCCTGTCCTCCTTTCCAGATGGTCACCCTACACTTGCCTCACCTGGAGGCAAATATGAGTTGCCTCTAGGTGACCTGGCAGAGAAGGCTTTATAAACTGGAAGAAGGCTGGGCCTTTATTTTTCCAGTCATCCATTTTCAATGGAAGTATAAGGTAGGTATGTGTGGGCAAATGGACCTGTAAGCTTGTTTGTGGGTTAGTAGCATCTGTGGGTATAGTTGCAATGCTTCGCTGAGGCAGGAGTTGACTTTTCTTGACAGCGTTAGTCATGCCATGCCTGCTGGCTGTGTTTTCAGAAGTCACTTTCTGCACCACCTACTTGCCATTGTCACCAGCTTTCTCAGTTGACCATCGCCCGCCCACCCCTGAATCTCAGCTGTCAGGGCATGGCATTTCAGGGTCTGTCCTAGTCATCCATGAACCTAAAATGACATTTCCTCTTTTTCATTTGCATTTGTGGAACAGATTGTCATGAATAATAAGGGATGTTTTCTGAGAGCTGTTGTCACTCATCATGTACAGGCCTCCTTTCCTTTCTTATAGGAAAATGAGGATGCCTTTGTTGAGTTCGACGTTCCTATCTCTAGCTGGAAGGAAGCAAAGGAACCTCATGTGTCCACCATTTGGCAGGGTGCATTTAGGCCCAAATTCAGGCAGGAGTTCTCTAGTGATATGGGATTCTGAAGGAACCATGTTCCCAACATGTATTTTTTATTTATTTATTTATTTATTTATTGTATTTTTACCCCTCTCCTCAGCCAAAAGAGGCTCTTGGAGCAGCTTACAATCAATCAGTAAAGAAGACAGTCCTTGCCCTCAGGCTTACAATCTAAAAAAGACATGACCCACAAGGAAAAAGGAGTTGTGGAGGGAAAAGTGAGAAAGAGAGAGAGAGAGAAAGTAGAATGGCAACAGGGCTGATGGGGTTGTCCTGTTCCTGAAGGAGGGAAGTCGAACTGGAGTAGGCCCTGATGGTTCCTCTGCCTGCAGCTGTGCCCCCCTTCCTCTTTCTTCTTCCCCACAGGGTCATGATGTCAGTTAGCCCTGTGGGGAGGGAGAGTCCAATGGAGCAGGCCCTGATGTTTCCTCAGCCTGCTCGTGTCCCCACTGCTCTTTAACTTCTCTAGTCTTACCAACACCAGCATCTGCTCTAGGCCACAGCAGGGTCAGTCCAAGATATTTTGCTGCCAGAGATGAAGAACAAGATGGTGCCGCCTGCTATTCCACAAACAAAAGTTGACTGGACTGGCAGTTGAATCGTTCTTCAATATTGGGGATGTGACAGTGTCCTCAACTACACCTGAAGGCAGCAGACTAGCTTAAGGGAGCAGGCCAGGACATGTGGCACACAGCTGTCTCCTCCTTGCTGCTGTCTCCCACCATCTGATGCCTGAGACACTGGCCTTACTCTGCCTTATGGTAGGGCCGGCCCTGGGCCATAGTCTACAGAATAGTTACTCCAAAGCAATCACAGACTACTCTCCAGGAAGCATGATCTGATGCAGTGTAATCTGAGGAATGTGATCTTGATTATGTTCAGACTTGGCATTATCCTGTGCCACATCGATCTTCCCTTTTCCGATTGCATCATACACATTAAGCAATCTGATTTTATGTTCTTTTTTCTTATTGCAAATATTTTGAACAAAATTTGGTTCTTAAAAACAGCAAAAGTGAAGAGAAGGCGTGGGGCATGTTTTATTGGCATTAAACTCTAAAAGACTGTATAGCTAAGAACAGATTAAATATAACACAGATTTATTTTTAAAATCTGAGGATCCGTAGAACAGAAGTGTTTATATTTTTCCCCTTTATGTGTAGATGCCAAGAAAATTCAAGAGGAACATGGATTTGTGAACTAGAACACGAAGGGAGCACCTTTTGAAACAGGAGAACAGGAGCCTGCCTTCATGGCGCCACTTTAGCACCACACTGCCACAAAACCCTGCAGTTTCACTGCTGCGGGGTGACAGTGCAAAATACAGACTGCTGGAGGATCATGGGGGTTTCTGGCAGCCATCTGGGTACCAGCACCTGTCCCCTGCCCTCTTTGGCTTCTGGTGACCACCAATCAGCTGTCGCCATCTGCCTGGACTGTCCCCCAGCTCAATGCTGGAGCAAGATCACATGGCGGAAGGGCCATGGTGACCTCACTCTGAAGAAAAAAGTCAGGGTAAGCATCGTCTCTTTGCCCTGCAGTGGCTGCGAATCTGTGTCTGTGTCATATAACTGACATAGCGCTGATTCACAGCCACTGCAGAGCAAAGATGATATCTGGACAGCCCCCAGGTTTTTGCTGCCTCTGCCCTCAGGAAGACATTTTCTCAAGTTGCGTTAGGTGATGTACTTGAATTAATGAATTCTCTTTCAGACAGCAGTTTGATGTTTTCTTCTTTTTGTTGCTTAATAAAATTCTGTAATAAGGAGACCCAAATTCTCTATCAAGTAACTCAATTTTTCTGCCCAGGAGGAATTATGTAAATTGCCTCAATATATGCTGAAGTGATTATTTTGCATAAATGTTCCCAATCTGCATGCATGCTTTACAGCTCATTCCTAAACATTCTTGCTCAGAAATAGGTCCCACTGGTTTCATTTGCCCGTAGTCTGTTTGTTTAGGATTGCAAATTTGTATTTTTTTTATTTTATAAGGAGTGATATGGTGGCAGGAGGACAGGTATAGGACAGTAATGAGCAATAGGAGATGTATGGTTAGAGGGAAAGGGCTGGAGATTATGAAGGAAGGGTTCAGAGACATTACCCTCTAAACAGTGATGTTCCCATAAAACAGCATAGTTTCAAACCTATCTTTGAACTCTTGTGGACTAGAAACTTTCTTAAAATGAAAGTTGAGATCCTCAGAATTCCATGGCAGATATATCAGACTCTCTTGTCAGGTGCAAAACTCCACATATTCAGAAGCATGGAAGTATCCTAATTGGAGTTAGGATTACTTCATTAAGGCCACAGTCCTCTGCACACTTATTTAGGGGTAAACCCAATTGAATATAGTGGGACATATGTATGGGACTGCATTTTATATTATACCACTACTATATATATATATATATATATATATATATATACACACACACACACACACACACATATATGTATATGGCATATATATATATATATATATATATGTATATATATGGCATATATATATATATATATATACACACACACACACACACATATATATATATATACATGCCATTAGCCTTAGCCATTAAGGCACAATCCTGTGGAACTTATGCATGTGTAAAGGGATTTCTGAAGAAATATGGTTAGAATCAGACTGCACACGCTAACAATTGGGTTTCAGGTTCCTTGCCCCTACTGATTTTCATTTTTTTTTTAAAAAAAAAAAATTAAACTGGGAGGCTGGCATACTACAAAGAGAAGTGCTGCCCCCAAGCATCATAATTTCTTTGGGTCACAAAGGGTGATTTTTGTGTTTGGAAGTTGAGACTGGTGAGACGAAAATAAAAGCATTCTGCTCAAGAACCGAAGTTCGAAGCATTCTGCCTTATACTTAGGTTCTTGAGCAGAATGCTTTCCTTTTAGTCTCACCAGTTCGTTCTTCTAGGAAATGAGTGTTTTGTGATTGGCCATGCCCAGCATGGCAGCCATTTTATGAATGAGGAAGCCCCCTGAGTCATTTTGTGAGAGCACCCACAACACTCAAATTTCCAAATAGACTCACTGACAGCAAACCATTGGGGACCCCTGCCGAAGAGTATGGAGGCTAGTCAAGCCTTTCATTATTTATCAATGATCTGTTTGAAGCTTGCTTTTTCACAGAATATGTTTGGTGACATGTCTTTATATGAGCCACTATGAACATGTGTCTCCCTAAGAGCTGGCAGGTAATATGCAAACATGTTAATCTGTTTGCTTGCTGGCTTGCATTTTGTCTTCTAAAAAGATTCTGGTAGAACGTTGGGGCAATTGCGGGGGTGGATTTAGTACATTTACTAAGAAGCAGGTGATGCTTTGGAAGTTAGATTATTTATTTAATGGCTGCAACTTTGGATGAATTGAACAAAATGAGCACAAATGATCAATTTATCACTTTAGTAATTATATCCAAGTTGTCCACTGAGTACTTTAGAGTTTGCCTTTTCCCATTCCAGTTGAGTCTGCTTATTTTGAATATATTCCTTCTTTAAAGGTTCAGTAATAATTTTAGGCCTTTTCTTTCCTGGGCCAAAGCCTACACACTTTTTACTAGTTCATGATGATACTCAGAAGGGTGAAATATTCACAGGCTATATATTAGAGGCTGCCATTTACAGCTCCTTTACACTGAAAATAGTGCGGGTCACTTCTTGTGGTTTTAACATGGATGTTTGTCACAGAGATGCCCCAGTTTGAAGAACCAGAAAGTATGGATCTAAATACATGTGATGTTAAAGTTTAAATGCACCACTTGCAGTTGAGTGTGTGAAGCATTACTTCATAAGCATAGGAAGATGCCAAGGGGGGGGGGTCATCATCTCCCCATGACAACTCTGCAGCTCTGCAGACCAAAAGAAAAGGTCTACCAGGCCCCTTCATCGCTTCCTCCTGGCCAGGTCCAGGATGTGGAGAGGCTGACCTGAAACATGCGCAGATGCCTGGGTTGCAACTGCTCTACATTCTGCTTCACTAGAACTACTACCAAACACGGAGTCAAGATGATTGAAGTGGGATTCTAGATATGACAACATAAGAAAGAGCTTCTTTAGATGAGCATTTTATGGCACGTTCATGACTGGCCAGTCATGGATGTTTGTGGGTCCTTTTGACAGTGCAGTGATCCTCCTGTGTGTCTCCCACTCCTTCTGCTGTGTTTTTCCCCTTACAAAACGAGACTCTAAAAACCCGACTCTTCTGAACTATAACGATATTTGTTGCTATTTCCTGCTGTGTAGGAGAAGTTGCGCTATAGAACACCCACTAGAGGGCACTGTCCCACTAAACTGAATATGCCACGTGGTTTCTGCTTTCTTCCCTATGTGATTCTGCTTGTTCCTATTGTGGAAGAGAAGCAGGAAGCAGAGTGATGGCAAGGAAACACAATTTCCCCCATCTGAAAACCTTCAAAGATACATTGCCATTACTGTGTGTTCAACATCCCATATCTGCTTGCCTAACAGGGCAGGATCTACACTCCTGCTTTATAATGGTTTATAATGGTTTTGACACACATCCCTCAAAGTGTAATATCCTGCTTGGTGTACATCTGGCCCAGATTATTAGCATGTCCAGCTCTGAAAGCGCATCATGTAATGACAGTGATATCCACTGATGACTGGTACCACAGCTTACCTCCTGATGCCCCTTCAGATGGATTGCTGCAGTGTTTTGGAGGGTCTGCAGTTATTGATGTTTGGCTTCCAAGGGATAGGGAAATGTTAACGGTGTTTGCAGAGTTCCTACAGCTTGTATGGACGGAATAACAACTGCTGCTGTTAGCGCAAGGCTGGTAATCCAATTTGGGATTTGGTGGGTGCTTTGTCTGTGCCAGTTCAAGAATTCTGGGGTGTGATGTCATGACGGATGGAGAAGCTGCACAGCTGATAGTGACTCTGCAGTGCAGGGGTGCAGAAAGTCTGGGAACCAAATGTGATCTTTTGAGGTTCTCCAGAAGACCACTTCTCTTTCCCCTGGCCACACCCAATTTCCTCCAACCCCCAATCATTTGATAGTTTCTTGCCTTCTGTGCAGCTTCCCTCCCCCCCCCCCCCATTCTAAAAGGTTGACGTGCCTCTCCTAAGCCTGGGTTACTGGCAGTAAGAGTATTAATATACAACATGATGGTATTTTCGCTGCTTTGGGCCATGCCCCTCCCTTTTCCCCTGCAGCCTTGCCCACCACTGCAATGTGGCCCTGAAGGACCTTCTCCCAAATAGAACTTGTCTTTTGGACTGAAAGAGGTTCAATAGTCCTGTTGTAGGGAGGTTGCCACAAAACCGGTTCAACTATCGCTTTTCTTCGCTCTCGTTTGCATTCAAGAGTTCAAGGTAGTGGTTTATTCCTGTCCACAGCAAGAGGCCAGAGGAAGAGAGTCATAGAACTCCACAGATCAAACTCCACGAGCCCTGCAAGTTGGGAAACCTTCCTCCATTACACATGCATTGCAAGTATACCACACACACAAACTATGTTCTGGGGAAAATAATCTCACAGCAATCTCACAGCTCCTGCATTTAAAGACCATATAAGGCTGTCTCTGTGTTGTGTAGTGCTGCTGGTGGAGGACAAGACACTCCCAGTATCCCCCAGCCAGCATAGCATCCCCCTGTATGCTGTTGAGGGATTCTGGGAGTTGTAGTCCTAGTCCAACATATCTGGAGGACACCAAATTAGAGAAACCTGGGCCACTAACTAGCTTGCACTGGTGCAAGCAGAGGCACATCCTGAGGAAGCTGGAGGCTTCTGCACCTTGGACAGCTCCTTTAGCGTTCTGATGGAAACCCAGAGCAGATTCACCTTCCCACAGACATCAGAGGCACCAGCCTCCACTGAGCACAACCACAGATATTCTAGTGGGTACGTGAATGGCAATCCTAACCCATCTTTCACTGCGTGATGGCAAGGCTTAACAAGGTGATGGTGGGGAAAGCACTCTGCTTAAACTGATATATTCAAAAATCACCTCGTGGAGCACCTAATGGCTGAACCTTTTATTTATACTGTTTATATCTAAGTCCAGCCTTTATAAAGCACTGAATATAAAAGTGCTACATAAATCATACTGTTCTGCTTAATGTGCAGTCGAATTAAAGCTTTAAGGTGATTTATGTCAGTTAATTACATTTCTTCCTATCTGGATGGCTTTGGCTATCTGTTGATCTTGTTTGCTGTAATTGCATTGATCATGGTGAATTGGAGGACAGAAGGATAGCATAACCCACCCACCCCCTTATTAGGCCTAAACGCTGACTGTACGTTCCAGCTTATAGAATATAAGATCAGTAAAAGAAAAGAAAAGAAAACAGACATTCTGATGGGTCTGAGACACATGCTACTCATTGATATATTTCTGGTTAGTTACTCATAGATCGGAAGACTCCTAAGTCTCTCCCTCTCACCCCTTTACACTTCCATCACAACTGTGTAGCCAGCTGATATGAACATTCCCATGCCAGCATGAGGCTAACTAGTCCACCCATGGGGAGGAGGACACTGAAAAATTCATATAGGCAAATTTCTAGGCATCCATACACATGGTTTCTCCAGTCACCCCATAATGTAATGCCAGCATCCAGCCTTTAGTTGCAAGCAATTTAAAGGGCAGGAAGAGAGCCCTAGAGTTTAGGCTGGAATATATGAAAAAGAAGAAATTTAGCTTAGCATTTCTAATATTCATATCTTAAAACCATTCCCACAGTCTGGTTGACATGTGGTACACAGATTCCACAGCTACTTCAATCACCATAAGTTGCAAACCAATATCTTGATACACTCACAGAGAGAGAGAGAGAAAGAGAGAGAGAGAGAGAGAGAGAGAGAGAGAGAGAGAGAGAATCTACTATATGAGCTTTCCCCAACCTGGCATCCTCCAGATGTGTTTGACTACAATTCCCACCATCCACAGCCAACATGCAGAAGACCCCAAATTCAATCCCTGGCATCTCTAGGAAAACCATCTGCCTGAAACCCAGGAGAGCAGCTACCAGTCAGTGTTGACAATACTGGGTTGGATGGACCCATGGTCTGATTCAGTATAAGGCAGATTCCTGTGTCCCATTGGTCTTGTGCATTTTTATTTACAAGTCCACTCTTGCCCTGTTCTTAAGGAAGTGTGCAGTCCAAAAGCTTCCTGCTTTGTTGAAGTTGGACGGTCTTGCAGTCTTTATGTGAGGCAGGAAAAAATGGTCTCTTGAGACGAGAGCCCATATATCTCCTACACTTTGACTGCAGCGTTTTGGAGTGTGAGCAAGCCAGTTGCCTCTTCTTGAAGGAGGGCAATTATTATCTATGAAAGCTCAGTGATTTCCCACAAATTCAAAGTGTAACCCTGGATTGTATTTTATGCAAAGCCGGCTCTCCGTTTCCTGGCACAATTCTAAGATTTCATTCCATCGACTCCAACTGGCAACACTTTAACTGGGGTTTTGCCCTGGAGCTGACACAGCCTTATCAGTCCAGTCATCAATGGGAAATGAATGGAGACAATCAGAGTCAACTGTAGTGTATTATTGCTGACTTGGGGCAGAGTGAAGATACATGAGGCCCGTAATGAACCACCCATTCAAGATGATTTGAGGCCTCAAACACGAAGAGAGGCTGAAGGAGTGAGGCAAGGGGTGCGAATACATTTTAAGTGCTCGGTCTGGTACTGCCCATTGGACTGTGCCCCCAGTTAGCAGAAAATCATGGCAGCTAACAACAGCTCTAAGGAAATGGTGTCTAGAAGTACATGTGGGAATTATTTAACTTTATAGTACAAAATTATTATTATTATTAATTATTATTATTTCTAAACACACACACACTCAAGTAGTCTTACAACAACAAACTTTAAATGTTGTATTTTAATTTTAAAACACAACCTTTTAAAACTAGGAGCTGCAGCTCTTGAGGAGGGGATCCCTCATAATTGTGCAAGGAGTAGTGCCACCAGAGAAGCCAAATAGACATTATTAATTCCAGCCATAAAACTGGGTGGTGCTTATTGGAGAATTCCAGAACCTTTCCCTAAAGCAATTCTGTTTCTACATCGGTTGGGGAAGACTCGTTTTAGATTCAAGGCCTAAGAGCCAGCATGCATCCCCCAGTGCTCCTGGGTCTTCCTTGAGCTTCAAGGAAATTATAAGCACATTTGACTCCAGGCTAATATTTTTTTCTTGTCATGCCACCCTTCTGTTTTGCACTGTTCACTTTTGCCACCATGCATCTTTTATAAACTGCTACCATGTGTTGTCCTCCCCCTCCCACCCCAACCCCTGCAAACTGCTTTAAGCCTTCCCTTACAGGGAACTCCCTGATCAGGTTAGTTGCACTTTTTCTGTACTTTCTCCAGCTCTTTAATATCCTTTTTGTTTGCACTGTCAGGCAGCCTTCCCCTACATGGTGCCCTCTAGATATGTCAGATTAGAATTCTCATTGCTCATTATACCCAGCCAGCATGGGTGGCATGAGGGGGGCATTCACCTGGGCATGGGCCCCAGATTTTCTGAGCTGTGCCCCGGATTTCTAGGGCTGCCCCAATTACTGTCATCTGCCTTAATACAAGCCTGCTTCTCCCCTGTGAATTCAGTAGCCTTGCAGTTACTAGGAATCCTTAGGGCTCACTCCCTTAGCACATCAGCAGGGAGTGCAGCATGAAGGCATCAGTCTTTTAAACTAGAGGGGCGACTGCCACCTTTCCTTCCCCAGCCTGCTCATTGTTTTCATTAGGTCCAGAGTCCAAAAGTGCCTAACAACACCACCATCACCCAGCTTTCTCAGAGTGTGCTTGCCCTCCCAATGTGTCAGGTCACATTCCCATTATCCCCAGTCACCATGGCCAATGCCTTGTGATGATGGGAGTTGTGGTCAACTGTATATGGAGGGTTGGGGAAGGCTATTGCAGTGAGTATGATGAGAATGGCACTACCTCATGCTCTGCATGCAATTTGTAGCTTTGGCAGGATCCCACCGCTAGAACTGTTATCCAGAGCCACTCCGTCATTTAAGTGGAGCAAGAGTTAGGGCTGCCGGCCACTATAGATCCAGGATCTGTCAATGGCCCCAGATGAGCCAGAATTCAAATGGCTAATATACATCATCATGAGTGACTGGGACAAATCCTTCTGAGGCTGACAGGATTCTGCACAGCCAACACCACTCAGAGAGAAGCTGTTGGCTGACAGATGAGTGTGAAGGGATTGAAACAGGGTCTGCTATGAAAGCAGCAAGTCTTTTCATAAAATATGCTCCTCCATGTGATTGCTTGTGCTTAAGCATGACTGAAGAGCTCTTCCTGGGATCAGACTGAAGAGGCAACAAGGCAACAAACTCTGATTAAAGTAACAGATGAAATGTTCCCCTTGCCAGCACTGCAGAACCCTCACAGACAGAGAGACTGCAAATATGGGTCTTCTTTTATATCCCCTTTAGCAATCTAGATCCAGAAAGGAAGAGATGGAGGGGGTCTTGTAGACTGCTACCTTGCTTCACACAGGAAATCCACCACTAGAGCATTCCCGATAGATGGCAGTCCAGCCTCTGTTCAAAGATGTCATGCGAAGAAGAGCATCCCCCTCTAAGCAATTGGTTTCCATGTTGAACTGCTTTTGCTATTAAGAAGTTTCTCTTAATGTTCAACCAAAAGTTACATCCCTGTCAAACCCATTTTGAGGGGGGTGGACATTCCATGAGCAAAATAAAAATAAAGTAAAAATAAAAAATCTGGAAATCACAATTATGATATTGTTTCTAACGCCACAAATTATAGAACTCTGCAAGTCCTTTTCTTCTCACTCATTAGTCATTTAGTTCCCCATCACCACCACCACTTGTAGCATATAGCCAAGACCCAGATTTCCTAGCAAATGTCTCTCCACCACCTCCTTATATAGTCTTTCATCTAAGCTTAACATGTTCTGAAGGGCCCTCATAATTTAATTCCGGTTGATGTCCCATCACTGAGTGGTATTTGAATGAAATAAAATGTTATGTTTTAGAGTGCCGTACTATGGGTAAATGTTGAAAATCTTTATTACTTTACATCAGCCTTCCTCAACATGGTTCCCTCCAGAGGTTTTTGACTAAAACTCCTACCATCTGTGACTATTGGCCATTCTAGCTGGGGCTGATGGGCATTTTAGTCTAAAACAACTGGAGGGATCCATGGTGGGGATAGTTTCTCTGTATACTGTTTTCAGAAGGAGTTTGTTCCAATGGGATGTGATTAATTTCTGAGGTAGAATTGCTGCTTTCAGAGCATTGAGGTCCTTCAGGACCATGGATAGCTCACTTTGCAATTCATTCCTATTCTTCTTTGTGGGAAATATACACTACCATGCTCTGATAGGCTGAACATCTTTCTTGGACTGAAAGATGTCTTAAGCCATCCATTCTTCTCTCAGCTAGTAGAAGCCATCCCAAGAAATGCTAACTTCTGCAGAAGGATCATGTGCATTGACCATCAATACACAGACTGAAACCAAGAGGGTTTCTTCTCAGGCTAAGTGTCCATACACATCAGTATAATGGAGCAGCACTAGTAATATTTGAACATAGAAACATATTTGTTATAGTGATTATGGCCGATACAGCAGTAATGATAATAAAGCAACAAACAAATAAAACATTTTTTTAAAAAAAATAATTTTTTTACATTATATGTAAAACCAGCTGCCATTACTAACCACACTATAGATTGACCACACTGAACACAAGACAAGTGCATCGCTTTGAAAACTGAAACTGGGATCATTTTTTGGCCCAGGCATAAGTTACCTTCAAAGATTAACCATACTTACATCAACAGAATGTCATGGTTGCAGCTCCTTTGTGCTCCATTCCACATCCGAACACACTGAACCACAGGGCTGGACAAGATGATGTTCCTCCTCATACCAGTGCTGCCTGTCCTCAAAGTGGCTTGATGCTGTGGAGAGGAACAACAATAATCAGCTAGCCTCATGCAATTTCCTGTATACCAAGTTATCAGACCATGATGGGATAGGGTGACAGGGATTACCTGGGATATATATGTACCGAGGGAATCAAACTTGTCCCTTGGCTTATTGTATCACAGCCATTTGTCTTCAGTACTTAAACAGCTTATTATGAAATAAGTGTAGGGCTGTCCTTTAGAGGAGACTTCTTCAACCTTAGTCCATTGAGACATTTGGTCCTACAAATCCCATTAACCCCAGCTCACATGGGAGTTGTAGGCTAAAACATCTTGAGGGACCCTATATGAAGAAAGCTGCTCTGGAGTAATTCATTTGGAATTCATCTGGCAGGCCAATCTTAAACTGGATCTGGTTAAGTTGCTATGGCTTTTGGACCATGGAATAATTGCTAGGGTCTTGGCAGCTTATGGACATCCGTGTTGAATTTCTAAAATTGTGAGACATTAGGAGCTAAACCTTGTCTATGTAAGTGTGGGAATAGACTGTGGTTATTCAGTGTAAAGTACTCTGGACATGCTCAGTGACATCCTCTTTATATAATTGCTCAACTGGTTCTGGAGCTGAGTCCTGGCATTAATCATCTGTGGGATAAGACCTGGTTCAAATTAAGTCCTGGTAAAGAATGAAACAACAAAACAAAAACAGATATCCCTAGGAGATGTGGAAGAAGATGCACCCCCCTCCCCAAAAGGATGCAATTTGGATTTTACTCTGGTCTGCTGTGATCTGAAATAATTTAGCCTCATCATGTCAGCTGGTGACTTTCTCTGCACTGGTTTCTTTGTATATTTGTTAGGAAAATGTAAATGACAGAACTAAGATCAATGGGTGTCTGGGCAAGAAGCCCAGTGGAAACTTTAACTGCTTGGCTGCAAGCCTCTCCATAAACATATTTATTTTTTTGCCTCACACATATTTTATCAGTGCAGACTAAGTAAGTATTGAGGGAATTATTGTCCTCCTTAGATTTATCATAATTTCACTGTCCCCTCATGTCTCACTTCTGATCTCTTACATGTTGAAAAATGGGCTTTGTTAGTATGGCAAATTTGGCTATTGAGAGCTTCAGCTATTGGTGGTATAGAAAATGTAATAAATAAATAAATAAAATTTGAATTATTCCAGAATGCTGTACTAAGGTAATAGGTTGCACGTTAACCATAAAAGAACAGAAAGTCAGAATGTACTAAGCCACTCAAATGGAGTGGCTTAGTACAAAGTTTAAAGAAGTCTTAAAAAATGGAGTTAGCCACCGTACATTTTTAAGTGTCACACAGTCTGTAGCTGCCTCTGGCACAGGTAATAAAAGGGAGAGAATGCCATAGCTACCACAGTACTAGCATCAAACTCATATGTATGGGGCTAAACAGCTACACTTTGTGATAGCAAGAAGGTTCTAGTAGACATCTGAAGGACAATGGTAAATAGACAGGCAACCTCTAAAGTACGTCTCACTTAATTTCATTGAAATCAATGGGATTGTTGTGGCTACCACAGATATTTTTGTATCAGCACGTTTGATGGTAAGGGGGGATTAGTGGCGAATGTTTGCAAACATGGTATGTACAGAAAGACACATTGCTATCAGCAGTCTGTCTTTATGAGAATAAAGCCCAGATAGTTATGAATAAAGACAGTCCCTTTTAACTCCACTGTTTACAGACCAAGATAATTTTTGTCAGAAGATTTGTTTCAACATAGCTATACTTCCTGTTTCTGTATTTATTCATTACTTCCAAGAAATTCAAAGAAGGCTATACTCTAGTCACAGTGCATTATGCTACCATTTTCTCCTGTCCCTTTCACACAAGCCATGTCAGTCACCCCATTGGTTATGATGGCTGGGGATAATGAGATTTGTAGTTCAATGCATTTGGAGGCACCAGGTTGGGGAAGGCTCCACTACACATTTGTATACCCATGCACTTTAAAAAAAATGAAACTCTTCCAATAATCCTAACATGATTGAAGGCAAATTAAGAATATAAGAACATAAGAAGAGCCTTGCTAGATCAGACCGAGGGTCCATCTATTCCAGCATTCTGTTCACCCAATGACCAACCAGCTGTTGACCAAGGACCAACAAGCAGGACACGAATGCACCTCCCACCCACATTCCCTAGCAACTGGTGTACAGAGGCTTACTGCCTCTGTTACTGGAGGTAGCACATAACCATCAGTAGCCATTGATAGTCTTCTCCAAGAATTTATCTAACCCTCTCTTAAAGCCATCCAAACTGGTGGCCATCACTATGTCTTGTGGTAGTGAATTCCATAGTTTGTGCGCTGTGTGAAGAAGTCCATCTTTTTATCTGTCCTGAATCTCCCACCAATCAGCTCCATGGGCTGACTCCCGGTTCTAGTGGAGAGTGAGAGAAAATGTTTCCTTATCTACATTCTCCACACCATGCATAAATTTGTATACCTCTATCATGTTTCCCCTTAGCCTCCTTTTTTCCAAGCTAAACAATCTCAGCTGTTGTAACCTTCCCTCATATGGGAGATGCTCCAGTCCCTTGAGCATTTTAGTTGCCCTTTTCTGCACCATTTCCAGCTCTGCAATATCTTATTTTAAGTATGGTGACCCCAACTGTACACAGTATTCCAAGTGTGGTTGCACCACAGATTTGTATAAAGGTAGTATGATATTGGCAGTTTTATTCTCAATTCCTTTTCTAATTATGCCTAACATGGAATTCACCTTTTTAACACCAGAAGGGGGAATCCTTATGCATATGACACTGATTAAACCTGATTGTTGCAGAGACAAAATGCTTGATCAGCAATATCACATGATGTGTCTGTTGTTGGACTTTCAGGCAGAGGATCAAATATTTGAATGGCACTGTATGTTAAAAGACAAAAACTCTTATTGCAGATTCAGAACAAGTATATCACAGAGAGGGTAGGTTAGAATCCCCCCCACAAGGTATTCAGGGGTTTTATGTTGGAGATCACACAGATTTCCAAGCTCCTACTTGCAATCTGAACAATGCTGCTAATTATCTTTTTCTACATAGCAGAAAAAGATAACTATTCAACTAAACCATTTCCATAAGGTTCTAAGGTGGAAGACATACAGCAAAGACTCTATCAGGTCAGCTACAGCTTTGTGCCCCTTTGACTCTTCTCAGAACATTCTCCCCTGTGGCTCTTCCAGCTGGTCACTAAAAGATTAATTAATATGTAACTTTAAGAATTAGTACTTGGGTTTTCATGCTTTCCTCTTTTCCCCCTATTCCCCCCCCAACCTGCTTTTTAAATCCAGTCTATTAGATTCTAAGCCTGCAGGCAGGAAATGTCTTATTTCTTAATCTGTTTATAAAATTTTAGGTCCTTTATGACAAACAACAGCATCAGCAATCAACAACACACACAATAAAAACGATAATAATTAAAATATCGCAATACAGTGTATGTATATTTACAAGTATTATACATTACACACACTCCTGTAAAACAGGGGGAAGTTGCCAGTATCCTCCTTTAGGTAACTATTTCAAAAACTTTCACATTATAATGAGTGCAGTGATATGCACTTGGAGTGCTCTAAACTCATTCTAACTTACCAAGTCAATCAAGCTATCACAATTAGGGCCAATAAACCTCCAGTTCTTTTGCATCTTGGACCCCACTTTGAAGTTTGTATTTGCACTGACCATTTTAACCTGAAGTGTCACATTGAGATTTTCTAAACAGAGTACATTGATTTTATGCAGGCTATAATGATTGTGGGATTTTTTAAATGAAATCAATTTTGTTTTATTATTGTGGACTCAACATTATTAATGATCATGTGATCTGAATCCAAGGACAATCAAGGTTGTAGCTGCATCATTATTTGAATCACAGAAATGATATGAAGCCAGCTGTAAGGATCAGGATGATAAAACACAAACACCGCTTGGGTTTTCAGGCTGTCAACAGCAAATGAACAGATTAATTTAAAGACATGGGGAACTGAGAATCGAAAGGTAATAAACCCAAGGTTAACATGCTGGTTGATGGTAGAACCACAGGGCTTTTGTGGATGCTCAGGGACTCAATGCATGGCAAGAGAAAGATGTCCTGGTGTTTTAGAGTCCAAGGCTGAACTAGTTCTGCTGAGAACACACTAAGATATTTGTGACAAAGAAACATAGGATTTACAATCATATGCGATAATAGAACCAGAACCCATTTTACATACTTCTGATCCTGTCCATATACTAAGGCGAAAATCAAGGGCATGGCTCCACAAGGCCAGGAGTGAGATGTAATTTCTTTCTTATTTACTTGGGAGTAACTGAATAAAATACAGACCTAACATGGAACAAAATAAAGTGCTAACAAGCTATGTGACACTGACAACTCTCATGAAAATGGACTGTTATTTCTCATCTTGATTTGAACTTAGTTTTGCACAGTGAAATAAACACTATAGGATAACTACAGTGTCTGGCTCTGTAAATTAACAGCTTTAAAGGCCCAAATAAGGTGTCGGAACTTATGTGCATTTGAGAGAGAGAGAGAGAGAGAGAGAGAGAGAGAAACTACCTAGCACACCAAGTTCTGTGGTTCTAAACCAGGGATGGGCAATTTGTTTCTAGATGTTCTTCCTAGCCAGCATAGCCAGTGATGAAGAATGATGGGAGTTGTAGGCTAAAACATCTGGAAGGCCACAGGTTACCCACCTCTGCTTTTAACTAAGGCTGCACAGTGGTAGAACACACGCTCATCACACAGAAGGCTTTGTTTCAGTCCCAACGTATCTAGTTTAAAGGATCTGCCACTCCAGGTCTGTGAAAGGCTACGTTGCCTGAGAATGTGGAGAGCAGCTGCCAGTCTGAATAGGGAGAACTGGGCTGGGGTGCTAGATGGACCCATTTGTTTGACTCAGCAAGGCAGCTTGATATTTTTCTTGGGGGAGATGCTAGCACACCCACACTTCAGAGGAATATCCAGAGGTAGGGAAGCTGTGGCCTTCCAGATGTAGTTGGGCTTCAACTTCCATCAGGTCCAGCCTGCATGGCTAATGGCCGGGGATGATGGGAGGGCTACAGGTTGCCCACCCCTAATTAAGAGCAACAAAGCATACCGGTATCATTAATGGGGGCTAGATAAGGACATTGGATGGATGCTTTCACTAAGTGTTCTTTCCTTAAAGATAGGATTTGTTTCACAGTGCATGTTTCTATACAAAGATCCAAACAAGTATGACAGTCTTCTCTATATGCCGCACCCAATTCAAAGTGCTGGTATTAACATTCAAAGCCCTAATCGGCTTGGGGGCCAGGCTGTCTGAAGGAATGCCTCCTCCCATATGTACCTGCCCAGACCCTAAGATTATCCTCAGGGGTCCTTCTCCTTGAGCCCCTGCCAAAGGACATGAGGCAGGTGGCTACCAGGAGGAGGCCTTTCTCTGCTGTGGCACCCCGGCTGTGGAATGAGCTCCCTAGAGAGGCTCGCCTGGCACCTATGTTATGCTCCTTTTCATGCCAAGTGTAGAACTTCTTATTCTCCCAGTATTTTAACAGTTTATTATCTTAGTCTTTTAACTTTTCTGTTTTAAATCTGTATTTTAAATCTGTATAAATCTCTGCATTGCTGCTCGATTTTAACCTGGTTGTGCATTTCTATTGTATTTTTGTATTGTATTTTTATACTGTTGTTTGTTTTACACTTTGATTCATGTCTGATGGTTTTAACTTTTGTGAACTGCCCAGAGAGCTTCAGCTATTGGGCGGTATAGAAAAGCCATAAATAAATAAATAAATAAATAAATGGTCTATCCCATTCCTATAAGCCTCCCCTTCTCTTAAAAGGCAGCAATACTCTCATTTGTTTGGACTTCTTAATTTTGGTTCCAATAATGGCCTAAAAAGTCATGTTTTTTTTAGAGATGTTTTATAGTTGCTTTCCAAGAAGAAACAAAATGGGTGTGCAATTTTAAGAGGAAAATAAGAGATCTTCTGCTACCAAAGCCAACAGCTATGCTGTCTTTCGCCAGGCAAAATGGGCAGGCATCCTCTGGGATAAAAAGGCAAGGCATGGCAGAAGGAAAACTCAGGGACTTGTGGAGTTGATCTGGGATTTATCTCTCTGTTTGTGTGCTTGTATTTTAGATATTAGCTGAAGCTGACCAATTGCTGATTTTCAATGTGATGCATCTTGCACACTAATGGTATAATCACTACCTTTAGTCATGCTAACACACAACTTCCAACAATGCAGTAACTGCTGATCTACTTCTGAATTTACTTCAACATTCAAATGACCTGCAATGAATTCATTGTGAACAATTACGTTGGACAAAGGCAACGCCGGCTTGACCTGATACAAAAGAGGGCAGAGCTCCTGCAGCTTTAGCTGTTGTGGTGAGGAGGGAAATTCCCAAGGTGCTGCATGCTTACAAATGATACCTGCTGAAATTCCCTTTTCTCTACCACTGTTAAAGATACAGGAGCCCTGTCCTCCTTTCCATATGGTCACCCTGAGCTATGTCCTCTCAAAAACTTCATTTATATCTTCAACACAAAAGTTAGCAAGCTTGAGAAATGAAAACACTGTTTGTGTTCTCTTAATTTTGGGAGTCACCTGGGGCTGATTCTATTACTCCTTCCCACTTTGTTGTGATGAAAGCTCAGTGTCCCATGGAGAATGGTGATTACATTACCATGGAATGTGAAATGGGCAGTTCAGTTGCTCAAGGCATTAACTATGCATCCACTTACTGTACATTTATTACCTTGCCAATAAAGATAATTACTCCAAACAAAAGCTGCCCACCTTCTTCCTTAACCAACAATGCTTTATAGATTTGACATGACCAGTATAAATACATTTGCAGGACAAGGTGCAACTTAGAACAGTGTTGAAAAAATGTGGATAGGGCTTTTCAATGAGAACCAGTCTTTAGCCCACTGAGAATTATCAAGCTAAAAGGCACGTTCCTGGCTTTAAAGGGGGCGGGGCAGTGGAAATGAGTTTAAAAGGTTTAAGAGCTGCATTGGCTTTTTCCGTGGGAGCCTGAACATGTTGTTTGAAGATGGCGCCTGGCTGGGACCAGGGCTTCACAAAGCAAACCCTCTCATTTCTCTTTGTCTTTCTTTTTGCTCTTCCTCTGGTTAGTCAGGTCGTTGAGTTTCTTGTCCAGTCGCCGCTGGAGGTGAGCTCTCTTGGCAGGATCCAAGGACTTATCTTTCAGTCCACTCCCAGCATACAGAACACCTTCTCTGCTGATCCTTTGCCGGGCATGTGCTTTGGCCTTCTCCCCACACCCATGGATCTGTGGGAGATAAAACCATAATATCAGTGGGAGGCACCAAGCCGTCTCGAGATGTTTCAGCCCAGAACAATGACTGTCATTGCTAGGGCTCCTCATATCATAAGATTGAATGTTGTTCTCAGTCCACTTGCTTATTGATGTCTCTTTTAATACAAAATAAATAAATTAAAAAAAATTTGAAGGTCATTTCACTCCCTGGTAGAACCTAAAGAGAAATTAAATCATTCTTTCAGACATCCTTTTTTCTTTACCAGCTCCAAAAATGGAGGGAGAATCACCAGCACTCCATCATCCTGGCACCTTTGTCACCCTGGCTGATAAATACAGCATTGTTGTATAATCGCCTCCTCCCCGCTTGCATTGGCTGCCTATATGTTTCCGAGCCCAATTCAAGGTGCTGGTTCTAACCTATAAAGCCTTACACGGCTTGGGACCACAATACCTGATGGAATGCCTCTCCCGATACGAACCTACAATCCACATCTAAGGTCCTCCTCTGGTTGCCTATTCCGAGGGAAGCAAGGAGGATGGCAACAAGGGAGAGGGCCTTTTCAGTGGTGACCCCTCAATTATGGAATGATCTCCCCGACGAGGCTCATCCGGCGCCAAGATTGTTATCTTTTTGGCGCCAGGTTAAGACTTTCCTCTTCTCCCAGGCATTTAACAGCATATGTTGAGGGTTTTGTTGTTGTTGTTTGACCCAGAATAGTTGTTTTAAATGATATTGTATTTATAACTTGATTTTATGCTTTTTATGGTTTAAAATTTTGTATATCAGTTTTTTAATGCTCAATGTTTTAATTTTTGTAAACTGCCCAGAGAGCTTCGGCTATGGAGTGGTATATAAATGGAAATAACAATAATAATAATAATCGCCAACATTATAAAGCCACTTTCTGGAGAGAATCAGAAGAAATAGGAAAGTCAAGAACAATCAAACCCTAATAAATATAATAACATGCATCATAGCTATTTCTAGTATAAGTAGTACATTGGCAAAAATGAGTAGTGCATTGCCAATATAGCGTTGGCTATATATAATTAAAGCTAAGTAGGCTTCAGCTTTCCTCTCCTGATGTTTTGAAATGCAACCCGCAGCACTCCTTATCATTGGCCATGCTGGCTGGGAATGATGGGAGCTGAAGTCCAAAACATCTGGAGGGCATCAGGTTGAGGAAGTCTGACCTAGTCAATGCCTGGATGGGGAAATGCTTGGGGAGGCCCATATAAGCTGTTCTGAGCTTACTGAAGGAAGGACAGCAAATCATCCGTTCAGACAGCTAAAGTATTTTCTTCACTGACTCTGAAAATTAGATAAATTAGATAAATAAAACTACACATATCACATTGTTAATAACAATGTTGTGTCTAATTCCTTCCCCCTTGCTCAGGGCGAAGGAATGTTAGACGTTAATTCAGAATCAGATTCTGAACCCGAACACACATTCCAGTCCGTACCAGAAGGGGAAGAGGTCGTTCCCATAGCTTCGCCTTTAGAGAATGTTTCTCCTGATGTAAATAACCCTGCAGCAGATAACAAGCCTTTGACTTCAGAGGACGAAGGGGGGAGTGAACTCAGAAATCCCATTTTCCGTAGGAGAGAAAAGCGAGCACAGATCAGAGAAGAGGTTAGAAGACCGCACTCGGAAAGATTACTTGCTCAGAAAAGGCTGAATTCTTCTTAGAAGAATGTGAATTCTTCTTAGAAGTGACTCTCACTGTCTTTTGGATGGATCAACTGTTTGTTTGCTTAGCTAAATTACACCTTGGGGCAAAACGCTTTCTAAGTTTTAACTCCTTTCAAAGGGAGAGAAGGGATCATTTGCTAAATAAAAGATTGATTGTTTTTTCCTAAGAGGCCTCCTTATTGACTTCAATGGGCGCTAGAAGTTAGGGAGTCACGACAAACAACTTGTGTGTCACTGGGTCTCCCAGAGATGGGTTGTCACTAGTGATTTTGCTGAAGTTCATCATTACCTAGCTTGGAATATGAATTTGTCCAGCTGAACTACATTATGAATTGAATGTCACTTCCCCCAAGAATGTCTTCTCCAGCTTGGAATGTGAAATGAGATTCTGCACAAATGTGATCCATAAGTTTTAAACTGCCCCTCAAGCTCTGGAAAAGCTTCCCCAAAGCTTGCTCTATTTGTGTATTTAAGTCTCCGAGGAAATGTGCAGTAACTGAGCCTTAGGAGAGGCATTTGAACCTTTTAGAATGGGGAAAAACTGCAGAAAATCTGGGAAACCAGCTAATAATCAATGTTTGGGGGAAAGTGGGTGGGGTCAGGGGAGTGGCCTTTTAGAGAACTGCAGAGGGCCAGATTAGAACCTCCAGAGGGCAAGATTTGGCCCCTGGGCCTGAGGTTCTGCACCCCTGCTTTATATACTGTTTGTAAGGTATTCCATTAGCCTATATGACTCTAGTTAGAGCTGGATCAGGGGCATAACACTTACCAGTCACGTGCGGTTATGTAAGTCAACCTGAGAATAATTTGTTAAAGGGCAACTAATATATTGAATGTATGAATAAATAAATGTTAAAACTGGACTTAGGCTAAATCATGTTCAAGTCCCCAATAAGGCTGTGTTCACAAGAGATAAACAAGTGTTGCTTTTAATAGGTTCTTTGTCTGACTTGCATTAACCTTTTCAAACATCCATGCATTGTTTGCTATTGTGGGAAAGGCCACACCTCTTCTCAGCAGCCTATATGCTTTCTGCAGGTTCGGTGAGCATAATTGACTCACAACTGAAAAGACTCTGATGTCTCAAGAGTAGATGAAAAAACAAAAGCTGTAATGGGGGACACAGAAAGAATGCATGAGGCACGGCACTATGGTTTTAAGTTCAGAATCACCACAGTGTATAGTAGAGGGTCAGAATGGGGGGCATGGCATTGGTTTATAAAATGTGGGGAAAGCAAATATTAGAACGCTAGATACTCCAGTGATCTGAATGGCAGGAGATTCAGGACAGATAAAAGCAAGTACTACAAGAAGGATGCAGACAAGCTGGATGGGGTTCAGAGGAGAGCAACGGGGATGACCAGGGGTCTGGAAACAAAGCCCAATGAGGAGAGACTGAAAGAACTGGGCATGTTTAGCCTTAAGAAGAGAAGACTGAGGGGGAGACATGATAGCACTCTTCAAGTACTTGAAAGGTTGTCACACAGAGGAGGGCCAGGATCTCGGAATAATGGGCTCAAGTTACAAGAAGCCAGATTCCAGCTGGACATCAGGAAAAACATCCTGACTGTTAGAGCAGTGCGACAATGGAACCAATTACCTAGGGAGATTGTGTGTTCTGCCACACTAGAGGCATTCAAGAGGCAGCTGAACAGCCATCTGTCAGGTATGCTTTAACGTGCATTCCTGCACTGAGCAGGGGCTTGGACTCAGTTACCTTCTTTTCTGCCACTCCCAGACCGTGGAATGGCCTGCCAGAGGAGATTCATCAACTTAATAGTCTTTTTGACTTTAAGAAAGCCGGCAGGCCTACCCAGTCGAATTTTAAGAGTTTTATCTGTATTTTAATAATGTATTAATTTTATATGTTTTTAATCAGTTTTATGTATCTTATGTCATTTGTATCAATGTTGTTCCCTGCCTCGATCCTGAGCGAGAGGCAGGTAAGAAATAAATATATTATTATTATTATTATTTGCCCTTTCCAGCTGAACTATTCTATGATTCACAGAGAACATAGTTAAACTATAGAATTCGTTACCATAAGGTGTGTTGATCACCACCAACTTGGATGGTTTTAAAAGGGGATCAGACAAACTCATGGAGAATAAGTCTATCAATGGTGACTAGTCATGATGGCTCTATGCTACCTCCAGGGTTGGTGGCAACATGCCTCTGAACACCAGTTCCTAGGGAATGTCAGCAGAAGAAGGTTGTTGCCCTCATATTCTGCTTTTGAGCTCCACAGAGGCATTTTATTTTTTATTGGTATTTCAATAATGTATTAATTTTATATTTTTAATTAGTTGTATGTATTTTATGTCATTTTGTATTGATGTTGTTCCCCTCCTCGATCCTGAGGGAGAGGCAGGTAAGAAATAAATAAAATAACAATTATTATTATCCGGCTGGCCGATATATAGGCCTTTTCTCTGATCCGGCAGGCCTCTTCTTAAGCAACAACCACCCATTTTCATGATAAAGATGATAATCATGAACAGTAAAATAGCATCACTGAAACATGTCCATCCACATGGACAAGATCCTTTGAATGAAAGTGTGCCACACTTGGGCCTTTCATTCAAATTAAAGAATAGTCTTTTTTTGTGCTACATGCGGCATCGAGTTTAACATTGGTGAGTTCCTATAGGAATCGGGAACAGGGTTATGTCCTTGAAAACTATGGAAGGTTTTCAGTCTATAAGTAGCCTTAATCCCAGCTCTACACTGAAGGTGTCACTGGCTTTAAAAATAATATTAAACTGGATTCATGCAAAAACTATTATTAAACCTGCCTAGTGGATAGGCAGCCCCTTAAGAGTTCAAACCAACCCTTTGATGAACAAAATGCTGATGCTTCAGTTAGTAGATCAAAATTAAAGGAGGAGTGAGCTGAACTCAGCCCAGCTGCATGAAAGTTAATCAGTACTGTCAGATGATATCTCACTTGCGGTTGCTGATTCCACTGTTGCTTGTATAACAGAAAAAGAACACAGCTGGATTGTTCAGCTGGGTGAGTTCAAAGTGCTGAGAGTTATAAAAGTAACGAACAGTAAACACGTGACAGAAAAGGGGGAAAAAAACACAAACAGAGGATAAAGAAATTACCAGCTCCCATAGCACAAATAAAGAAGCAATTTCCAGTATGTTACTGTGATTTGGCTTTATCGTATATAGCCTCTGATCTCTATAAGAATTTCCCCAAGGAGTTTAGCAGGAGCCTCACTTTCATGAACAGGCAGAACCAGCAATGCCTACTGATGAACTCTAAAATAAATACTGCTGGAGCTAAGGCATCAAGGGCTCACCATACTTTATGCTATAACAATGTTTGTATGCAATAATTGTTTACTTTATGCAATAATAGTTCACTAGTTGTTGGGGAACATGGGTGGGAGGGTGCTGTTGCACTATGTCCTGCTTTGTTGGTCCCTGGTCGACAGCTGGTTGGCCACTGTGTGAACAGAGTGATGGACTAGATGGACCCAGCATGGCTCTTCTTATGTTCTTATGTCTGCCACATGTATATTGGTCTTTCTCTCACCAAACACAACTGCCATAGAAAGTGCAAGAGCCATCCTAATCCTGCTGGAAAACAAGGAGTTCCTCAAACTGTGTCCTTACTCCTAGCTGCAATCACAGAAGCACAGGTTAGAAAAAAACACTTTTGCAAGCCTAACCAGAGTTGGGGAGAGAGTGTTCAAATCTGACATTAGCAATGAGCAGATCTAGTCACAGGTAAACCGTTTCATCTAAATTCAGATTGGACTGTGATGATAAACTACAGAACACTCTCATCAGTTCTTGACCACTAAAACTTCAGCCTCTGATCAGAGTGCCCTGTGCTGCCACATTCTAACCAATTCTGGAATGCTTCAGATTTAGTTCAGACTACATTTCCTATCAACATCTGCCACAAATGGAACAGATGCCAAGGGTCATTCAAAATTTACTGGGGAATTGGGCTCCTAGATGGAAGATAGGTGCTATCTTTCATATCAACAGAATTTGTAGAAGAGTAGGACAATACAGCTTTGACTTTGAGATGACTTCTGACTCTTAATTCAGATTATTCTACATCTGCTTAATCTTAGATTCCTACATTTTCTTCTCTGCTCATTCCCACACTAGATTTTTTAAAACCTCTTCTTAGGAAACCATCTCCCACCCTTGATTTAATATAATGGCCTGCCCTCTGGCACAACTGCTGGCCCTAAATAAACATAGGCAACAGAAAACAAACCACAGGGAATGAAGGGTTGCCAATGTGTAAAGAGCACCGATTATTCTAGAAGACAAAATAATATAAGGGAATGTTATGGAAGTATCTTGGAGGGGAAATTATGTTCAAGGAGGAAGGGAATTATTACAGCTTCGTAATATCTCAATCAAATGTATTCTATATGAAAGGAAGGGGGCAAGAGCCATGCAAAACCTCAGTGTTGAAAGGTTTCTAGGGACAAGGTAAAGCTACTGTAAGTAGAATGTTTTTTATAAATATATCAGGAGGAAATATGACCAGAGAGAAAAGTAGGCATGCTAATAAAATAAAAAAGGAAGTTTAACTGACTGAAAAAATAGCTGTAACTGAGTTCTGTTTCATTATAGGTAAGTGATGAAATGCAAGCAAGATGGCTCGCTGGAAAGAAAGACGTATTAAGGTGAAACAGTATTGCAACAGTATTGCTAATACAATATCAGAAAACTTAATTTTAATAAGAGATTCACACCTGTATTCTGTCCAAAACTTCAAGAAAATGACAAACAAAACAAATGGCAAGTAATTTGCAGACCAGGAGTAACTTGATTGTGACTACACTGGACCAAATCCAGGCTTCAACATCGTATCAGTTTTAACTTAACTAGTCTAAAATTTGAGCTGGGAGAAATTAAGCCTTGATCTCTACATGAATTTGTTCCATAATAATTGAACTGATTTAATTCCAAAAGGAGAACATACTCTTCCTCAAGTCAAACCTATTTAAAATTCAGAAAGAATTCCAACAGGTGCAAGAGGTAAGTTTATTAATCCAAGCAGTATAAATCCCAATATGGTTCAAACAATTAGCTCTTCACCAGGGGGCTCTATTGCAATTTCTTTAAATGGCTAGCTTTAAAACTGGAGCTGAAAATAAAATTACTTTGGTCATTGCATATGCCAACAGGAGAAAATGCTCTCTTCTTCAAGTCAGATGTTTTTAAAATCTGCAGCAAGCCCTTAATGTGAATCCCATTCAGTGGTGCAGCAAGGGCTGGATCTTGGGGCAAAAGTCCAGGGCCTTACAGCTCTGCCCCCCCCCCCTCAAATGACCATCCAGAGGGTGGCACGTAATGGGGGCGGCAGCAAACAGGTTAGCATCTGGGCTGGCAAACTCCTTTTTATTTTCCTGGGGGCTGTCTATATGTCTTCTTTGCCCCGCAATGGCTGCGCGGTACTGCTATGTAGGTTATACTGACTCGCAGCCACCACAGGGCTTTTCCCTGAAGCTGTGCATTAGAAAAGTTGGGGACTTACCCCAACTTTTTCCTTCCAAGCAAAGTCACCACAGCCCTTCCACCATGTGACCTCACTCTGGCATCAAACCAGGGGCATTCTGGGGTGGATGGTGACTGCTCACTGGCAATCAGGCAGAGGCCAGGTGGTAGACCCTGCAAGCTGAATGGCTGCCGGAAAGCCCACGCTGCCTCCTGGAATTGAGATTACCCTGTGGGGTTTAGCAGCAAACAGTGCCAAAATAGTGCTATGAAGGCAAGCTCCTATAGTCATGATAGTGCAAGCTTTCAGTGAGTTTAAATTACAAAAGTGCACATGCTCAGAGGTGGTGTTTTTTTTAAAGGCCAGGCTGGCAAACAGATTTAGTTGTTATTTTGCTAATGTACCAAGGATGTAGAAGCAGTTGTAAAGGATGGAATAGTGGCAGGGCATGTAAAGAAGAGAAATGTTAATTGTGTGCTTCACAACTGAGCTAATACGCATGATCATCTAAGGAGTGCCACATAAGATCATTAACCGCAGGTCTAAAATTACCTAGCTGCACCACTGATCCCATTTTTCCTGTAATTCTCAGGGGTTAGTTCACACAGACGGGTTTCTTTATTTAGATGCAGCTGCACTACTGCGATCAGGTGGGGAAACAGCTAGCAACTATTCCTACATTTGCAACTGTAATTTTCCCAGTATCTAGAACCATGTGAACAGCTGTGGCTATTCAGCTGTGCATTGTTGGGTTCACACTAATATTGTCCTATGAGATCATGGGCATGGATGGATCTGCCTGGGGAGCTTGTGGCTGCTGACATGTAGGGAAAACTGCAAACTGCCCTATAATTTTTCAAGATCTCAGCATGTCCTTCATGTAGCCCTTTGTCACTATGAACCTGTGTAAACAACCAACACTTTTATGTAAACATCTGAGTACCTAAATATTTAGAATCTTTCCCCACGTTATTCAGGCAAAAGTGATTGTATTCGGTTTCTTTATTCGTATAGTTTTTTAAATCAGTTTTCTCTTGATTCAACCTTGCCTTGAGGTACCTGAAATTTCCCCATCATAAACATACCTATGGAAGAAAATACTTCTAGTTTGCTAATTTTTCCATGTGGCATGCACTACAGAAAATATTAGTACATTTTGCTGTATTTACTTCTATTTTATGGTTTAAAAAAAACCCTGCTGGCAGAATGCCAGTTAATCCATAATACAAACATTTCAAGTACTATCGATCAAAAATGTCCTCAGTAGCTAGCTACATTTTCCCCATGAGATTAAAAGCACAAATATGACCAACTACCTCAAATAAATCAGAGGGGACATAAACAGGAAATCTGGAAGCCACCTTTGTTGATAAATCAATACTATTATTTCTGTGCTACACTGGTACAGCATGTGGGTAGACTTGACAGAGTTGTACAGGCAGAGAGAAACTTAGGAAAACACGTTGAAGACCTGCAAAGAATCCCTAGCATCCCATCCCCTTCTTGGTTAGAATTGCAGCGATGGGCAGATGGTGCTCTTTAGCTTCAGTTGACATCTAGGCTAAAGTAGATCTCTAATCACAAATCCTGCTGCACCCATGTCAGCTGCTGCATGTGTGTGACAAGAACTGCTTGTGCAAGAGAGGAGTAAAGGCTCTGCGCAACCTTTCTTACTTAAATCTATTCTTAGCGCATGACATACAAGCAAAACAGCTGCACACACATCTGTCAAAGCAACAGGAGGTGGGGCAGAGAGATGAAGGTATAACACAGATGCTTGAACAGAGCACTTGATGCAGTTAGTGCCATATGAAGCTGCCTAATTCTGACCATTAGGCGATCTACCTGAGAGCTGTTTACTGTAAGAGCAGTTCTCCAAAATTTCAGGGAGTGGCCTTCCCCATCCCTGCCACCTAGAATCTTTGAACTTAAGATGCTGTAGATTGCACCTGGGACCTTCCACATGTGTGCCATATGTGTTACTGCCGAGTGATGGCCCTTTCCATGTTAGCAGCACCAGCTCTCCACATATACATACCTCTTCTAGTTTAGGGGTGGGCAGAAGGTAGCTCTCCAGATGTTTTGGACTTCAACTCCCAGAAGCCCCTGCCAGTATGGCCAATGGTGGGGAATGCTAAGAGTTGAAGTACAAAACATCTGGAGATCTATTTTCTGCCTAGACCTGATCTAGAGCATCCACCTCCTACGAACATCTGAACAGTCTGAGGGGGAAGGAATGTGAATTGCAAAGTAAAAAGTAAAGAGGTGATTTAAGGTAAAGAGGAAATGACTCAGATGCTTGGCGGGAGGGAAAGGATGCAGAAGAGGTGCATTATTTCAACAGTGACACATAGTTAAACACAGATCCCTTGCTCTGCAACGTTGTGCCTTTTAATGGCCTGTCTGTTCATTCCAGTCAAGGACACCCACACAAAAATAAAAAAAGAATTAAAATCTAAACAAGGGGAGGACAGGGAAGAAAAGGGGTGGGGGTGCATTTTTATTAATGGCCTGCCCGGGGTGGGTGGGGGGGAGCATGCTATGAACCTTGTCAGGGGAAAAAAAAACATTGTATTAGAGCTTGGGAGAAGGAAGATTTTTCAGACATAATGAAGACCATAAAACCTAAATCCATAAAAAGTACTGAAGGGGGGAACAAAGCAAATGCTTCATTTTTCCTAATGAGTATGGGGCAAAAACAGCACCACTGAGCAAGTTTCCTTTTTCACTGGCAGCACAGGACCGGGGGGGGGGGGAATGTTCTCCATTATTAAGATATTAAACAGGAGTCAAACACATTTCATGTTTTCTTTATGAATTATACTACATGTGCATTTTAAAGTCTATTGCTTTCATGATCCTGAACATCTTCCCCCACCACATTCTAAGGGAAGATTTTCAAATATATAACAAGTTAAAGTGAACACAAGCTGTGGGGGAAGGGTTCACCCGTTGGTGGATTTGCAAATGTTGAACTGGTCTTCAATATTTCTTCAGACTGTGACTATAAAGCTTTTTAAGAAGCTGAGTCTGTCAAATGTTTTAAAAGAAGACTCACTCATTTCACATAATGGGAAATTCAGACCCGAAGGCCTACATTCAAGAGACTGAGGGCTTCTCTAAACTGGGCTTTTATCCTGCACTTTTACTGGGGCTTCTGCTTCTGGAGTCTTTGCAGGATTAAGGTCGGCTCCTTTACACTTGCTTTGTTGGAGGGATTTACTTTGTCAGCAAATTCTATATGTTTCATTACACAGCCACTAGATGATGCTGTGGTATAGCGGAATTGCGGAAATACAAGAGCTGTTGGAGTGCTTCAAAGCACCATTAAAATTAATTACTGCATTTTCCCCGTTAAGAAAAAAGTCACGATAATGGTCAGAAAGCACAGGGGAAACCCTGGAGATTGACAATGTCGTGTAAAAGACCCACTAACTACTGTGAGTTACCAATCACAAGCACACAACAGAAGTCTTATGTAGAGAAGCCCTGAGAAGATGGAGGCCTGCTTGAACTAGGATAGGACATACCTCTGGGATGTGGTGGCTGAGACAGTAGCGTTTATTGCAATGCAGGCAGAGCTGTCCCAGGGTTGTTACACTGGCTTTGCACTTGGAGAAACCACATGTATTGTCAGCTTTAATTGCAGCAGAAATCATAGCATCAAAGTCTTCCTCAGTTGCACTTTCCATTCCAGTTTTAACAGGAGCATTCCCTGAAAGCAATAAAGGAAAGTCTCCAACAAGGTGTTTTATTATGAGCATAAAGAAGCACAGCTTGTTGATCCAGTCCTCTGGAAAAGTCACAAAGAATTTGGTCCCCATAGCTAGGATCAGAAACCCATGGACTAATTATCACCTCAGATATATGGACTGGCAGAAGACTGGCCTCACATGCAAATGTATTAGAACAGATGGCTTTTTAACCCATGCAAAACAACATAAACATGATGAAATCCCTCTCCAGAAGTTGTATGCAAGATAAACTGGATAAAGAGGGGACAAGGTACAATAAAGGAGTGGCAAGGATGAAGCAGGTGAGAGTATTTGGTTGTCAAGACTGCAGAGACGTTGGCCCTCTACACATGTTAATGTGCCTACAGCACACCTAGCTCTTCCCCTTTTACTACACAATCCATGAGCAGCTCCCTCATAGGTTGTGCAGCATGACATACAAATCTGAATCGATGGGTTGGGGCTAAATAACCAGTGGTTAACCCAACAACAAACAATGAGTCCGGGATCGCATGTCACACTCCACAATCTATGAAGGAACCAAATATGCAGTAAAAGTAGAAGATGCGCGCATACTGTAGGCAGCGCACCCACTCATGCATGACAACCCATGGGTTTTCCAACCCATGGGTTGTTGTTGTTATGTGTGAACCAGGTCTCTGGGTGGCTTACGTTGGTGCCTCTGCCCGATTTTTGGTGATCTCCCCTGCACTGCAGCTCAGCTATTCAACAGGGTCCCCACACCCTCTGTGTAGCATTTTCAGGGGGCTGGAGTGGCTGCTCTGGGGAGTAGTCGGTGGGGGAAGCCTGCTTCCACTAGCTCAGTTACACATGCTTAAATACATTGGTTCTTCACACCCATTGGGCTCTCTAAGCAATTGTCTGGCTCCACAGAGTGAACCAATCTGCGCCCCAAGTCATCTTTTCTGATAATTCTGCAGTTATTGCATTTTGGGGTGCCTCCACACGAGACGTTTAAAGCTCTTTGAAGGCTCATTAAAATTTTTACCTCCACACCAGCGGAGCGCAAAACAGGCGTACAGGCGCGTTATCTCCCCGATAATGCGCATTTTCGAATGCGCGTTAAATCGCGACTTTTATTTTGCTCCGGCCGTTAAAGCGCATTTTCGCAGTGTGAACAAGCGATTATGCGCATTAACTTCTTGTAAAGCGCTTTTTTGACATATATTAATGCGCTTCGCCGCCTCTCGCCGCCTCCCGTGCAGAGGGATTAGGAGTAAATGCGTGTCAGCGATAATGCGCATAATCGCCGAACCGGGCGCAAAAGCGCATCCTTGTGGAGGGGGCCTCAGTCGGGCATATGTTGTATTTCCAGAAGCTAAGCCTAGTAACTCAGTGAAACCTTCAAAGAAAAACTATTGGATGAGGAGACATGGTGCTCTCAGAGCAGTTAATATCGACTGAATTCTTGGTCACTGTCAAAAGTAGCTGCTCTTCAGAAAAGAAAAAAAAATCTGTCCCAGCCATAGCTGTGGTGACCACAGTGCAAAGCAGCAATATTTTGTTTTGTAAGGACTCTGTTGCTTGCTGCTCTGGTTGGAATAGCTCACAAAGCATGCTAAAGGGATGAATCTCCAGAGGGATTTCTATAAGAGGCAGAATAAATGGAAGACTAAAGGAGAGTGAAAGGACACCAGAAATGTATCATCAGTCTAACTTCCAAAAGCTTTGTGGAAATGGCTATAGAAAAGAAATCCCCAAATGGAGGGACATATACCTTTGGCTTCACTTTTGTGTTTCTTCCCAGTGATTTCCTGCAGTTTGACATTCAGTTCCCGACTTTGTTTTGCTCTCTCCTCTCTCTTGGCCTTCTCCCTTTGCAGCCGTTCCAGGTGCAACGCTTTCAGATCCGCTTTCCCTACACCAGTATTGTTTCCTCTCTCTTCCCTGCGGTTATTGTTTTCTTTTGGAGGGCTTGGAGGCCTGTCAGGTAACTCTTCTTTACAAGCCTTCACATTTCCCAGAGATACGTCTGCGGTAGCGGCTTTCTTGCGAACACTTATGTATCTCTCTCCTCCTTCTCCCATGCTTACATGCTGCAGGCCGCATTCCTCCGCCAATTGGTGAATAAGCAACCTGTCATGAGCATTTAACGACGAAGGGAAATCCAGTTGGGTCTCGCTACTGTCCAGAAACTCCAATATCTTGGCTTTATGGTGACATGAATTTTTGTTCACCTCAGTTCCCGCTGTTGTAACCCTGGCTGTGCTCTGCACAGGACATTCTACTGCCCTCTCTCCCACCTGTTTGGCCAGTTTTCTTCTTGGTTTCTCACCATCAGCCTTTGGGGCTGGTAAGGTGCTGCCCTTAAGTCTCCTTTCTTGGTCATCGGGACTCTGAGAGTTCTTGAGAGCATAGTTTTCTGGTACAATGTCATCCAGGTATTCAAAGGCCGTGCGCACTTCCCCATGTTCATTCATATAGTCTAGCAGTCGTTTAAGGAAACAGTGGTTGCCAGTGGTTTGAGAGTCACAGATCACAGCCACATGGCGCCGGGCACGGGTAATGGCGACATTTATTCGCCGGTCCTCAGCGAGGAATCCCACTTCACCTACGCATCAGAAAAACAATAAAACAGGCCTCAAAAACCAACCTAAGTAAAGTTATAACAGTATAAAAACAACAATTACCTACACTGCAGCTTAGGTAATATGTAAATGCATTTAACTGATGAATGAATTGATTTGCAGGAAAACAGAGGATTAGTGAACTAAATTCATCAACTGGTTGAAAGCTCTGCTTAGTTTGTGGCTCTGGAGCGGTCGCAACGCTTCTGAGAAATCCAACTGGAAATCCAGCTTCATTCCATTGTATTTTTTAAGTAAGAAAAGCAAAGTTCAGACAATGGCCAGGAGCCAGAAAAGAGAATTTCTAGGGCTTGATGTAGCTTTGTAAGCCACAGATGCTCATTCTTGGTTTTCATTGTTGTGATCTGGAGTGTCAGAAGTGGAACAGCAGGAGATCCATCTGGATGGTCCAAGCTGATTAACTAAGCCTAACTAATGCCCATGTCTGCATTGAAACTGGACTGAAGATATAGGTCAGGACTGTATGGTTCCAGCAGAATTCCGCAAGAGAAGTCTGTCACAGAGTCCTGCAGTTACATTTTGCTTGTTCCTAGCTACTGATACAAGTCTAACTTTCATAAAGGTCAGAAGAATAGACAGCATATGCTATTTATTTTTTTAAAAAAAGGCAATTAACTTGCACATGCACATAAGCAAATGGTTATAAATGACGAACACTTATAAGACTTTTGCAGAAGCTATTTCTGATCTCCAATTATTTTCTCAAGGATCTGTAATAACAGATAGCAAATGCCAAGATGAGTCAGCTCAGCCCCTAACTTGGGTGATGGCTGAGTCTCCTGCTCCTCCTGCAGCTAAGAAGGAGACAAATGGGGGGAAAAACCAATAAAAGCAAGGCAGGTTGGCAGGATTTCTTCCTACCATCTGAAGGCATACAACATTTTGGCACAAAGCCTGCTGGTATATTAAACAGTATTTGTCACATAATAAACATAACCTGGAAAATAATTACCAAGTGTCAAGTACCTATAAGAATACAGAAATAATAACATGCCGTGATTTGCTTACTTCATTTTAGTACATAAATAGCAAGGTAATGCGCTAGTACCCATTAGGTTTTCTTAACTTTTACTATGAAAGAAGAGGAGTACGAGCTCTGAACATACCATGTCGCACAATTTGACTGGGCAACATGCTGCCGGTTGCAGCAAAAGTTTGCTGTGTTTCCAATAAGAGCACATCTTGAAAACAGGCTAGCTTTTGACTCACATTTGCAGTAGTCCCACATATGTGGTTGGTTCACTTTTGCTGCAATATGGAATTTGAAGCTGAGAAATGACAAGGAACCATCAATTTCCTATGGTTCACTTGAAGAACCTGCCCACGTACTCAGTAAAAAAATTTTTTTAATCTTATTGTTAGCTGCTTTGGTTTCTTTTCTTTCTTCTTTTTTTTTTTTTGAAGATAAGGTGGATTTTAGTATTAAAACATGGTTTGGTTTTTAAAATGGCCAGAATCACATGGCAGGGGCATGCAGCAAATGTGCAGCTACCTGTTCAGATGGTGATCAGACTGTAGATACAATGGAGATTTGGAAATCAAAAGTACAGTTTCTTAGTTACCACGTTAACTCAATGTTGCAACTGTGTATTCATACACACACTATAAAACTGAGCTCTACCTGTGACCACGTGGAAGATTCTAGTAAAACTTCTACTGCTCTATTACCTAAGACCTCTTTCACTTTCAATCAAATCATTTTCCTAAATACTTTTCAACACCCACAGACCACTTTGCTTTCTAGCATATATGTATGTAGCCACCAGCTTTTTCAGTAAACCAGACTACGTATGGACACATCTTTATCTAACTTCGGAACAAAGTCCTTTTTTTTTTTTTTTTGCTAGTGCAGGCATTACTCAATTTTTGTCCCATCATTACTTCTCTACTTTGTCCGAAAGAGTTTTCTGTGGACTTTTCTCAGCACTTGTTTTGCACTATACAGTTCTCTGGCAGAGCAAAGCCTCATTGGGAAGCTTCTGGTCAGGGGAGCGGGACAGTGGTCCCCTTCACGAGAAGGCCACATCCATGTGATGTGATACCATGTTGCAAGAGCCACATGACCATGTGAGTAAAATCAATTTCTTGGGTCGTACATTAGGCAAGTCACACGGGAAATGGGTGGGGTGCCAATGACTTATGCATCCTGCCCCATCCACATGGTCATGTTCTTTGCCAATGAGGCCCTGCAGCACAGAACCCTACATAGAAGCACACGTAAAAGAGGTGAGTGCCTTCTTCTAAGTAAGATCCAGTAGAAGCAAGGCACAGTAATTTTCGTTCTGTATTGTCCCTGGTTATAAACTATTTACCTTTTCTATTGGATCTCACAAAAGAGAGGATCACAGCCTCCTTCTCTCTTCCTTGGAAGCCATCCACTGATTTAATCTCCAGTTCTGGGTACTTGTGACACAGGAGCTCTCTTAGCATGTCCACCTAAAAAACAAAGGCATTGCTGATATAAACCTCCCCCAAAATAAACATGACACTTGGAAGGTGAAAACAGTAAATGTCATCCCACCTTAAAAGACCCTCTGCTTCCAAAATCAAAGCACCAGGACGTTGTGTTCTGAGGGCATGGCCAACGCACTCACCTGGAGATTGTAAGGTGCAATGACAGCAATATCTCTTGCCTTAACACCAGCTTCTACCAAAGCTTGTATATGCAAGCCAACAAGACGCACTTCGCCTGGAAAGGGAAAAGAAGAACTTCACTGTGAGCACTGAACAAGCCATTTAACCCTAGGACAAGTGGACTGATTCAACAGGGAAAGCTTCCAGTTCAATCAGAGATGGGGAAAGGTAGGTTGTCACACTGAGGCTCAATCTGCTTTTTAAAATGTGCAGTGGTGGAGTATATGGCAAAATAGACAGCGACTTTAGCACAGGTTGAAACATTCACCAAACACCTGGGGGCACACTCCTCCCCACACAGAAAAAGGCTATCTTGCATGTTTCTTAGTGAAATTGGCAAGGGAGATATACACATGTGTAATGTACAGTTTACATCATTCAAGCTCTTAAAAATCAGGTACTTCACCTTAGACTATATTTGAGACTTGACATATTCCTTCTGATGGCCTATACACTATCAGTGCTTTACTCACTTGGGACATTGCCCTTAAATTGCTCTTCTGGAAAATACCATTTTAAAATGATTTACAAAGATGGGCTACAGGCCTTAGAGATTTTGAAAGAGCCATATCCAGGACAGAAGTTATGAGTTCCAGTTATGAGTTTCATACAACACGCTCAGGTGCAAGTATTGCATCGCTGTTTGCAGCCATGAGAGTAACAAAGTGTTTTTTCAAGATTACTCTTGAAATCCTCAATTATACAACTCTGAAAGGTGAATCCTGCCTGGGAATGAATCCAGCTGAGGTTAGGAATTTCACATTTAACCTTTTCTGTCTCTCTCTCAGTTTGTTTGTTACATTTATATCCCGCCTTTCCTTCAAGGAGCCTAAAGAGGTGTACATGACCCTTCTCTCCATTTTATCCTCACAACAGTCCTGTGGGGAATGTTAGGCTGAGAGTCAACGACTGGACCAAAGTCACCCAGAGAACTTCATGGCCGAGTGTGGACTTGAACCTGGGTGTCCAGAGTCCCAGTCCAATCCTCCAACCACTACATCCTCTTCTCTGGCTCCTTTCATTCATTACCTCTCTCTCCGTTCTTTCTTTTTCTCTCTCTCTGTCTCCCTCCCTCCATCCCTCCCTTCTCTCTGGCTATTATCTTCATTCATTAACTCTCTCTCTCTCTCTCTCTCTCTCTCTCTCTGGCTTCCTTCCTTCCTGTTCTCCAGCTCCTCTCTCTCCCCCTCTCTCCTTCATTCTTTTCATCTTTCTGGCTCCTCTGTCTGGCTTTTTTTCATTCTCTCTCTCTCTCTCTCTCTCTCCCAGATCTTTTCTCTCTTTCTCTCTCTCTGGATTCTCCCTCCCCCTCTCTTCTGTATAAAATGCCAATAGAGCGATTCATCCATTGGCTTTAATAGTTTAGGGGAAAAGGCCATCTGCAAAAACTCAGCAGGAGGGGGTGTGTGAAGATCCCCATTGCCAAGGATTCTGTTGTGCTAAGGGTCAACAGTAGGGGACTTCATGCTTCCTCCAGCCATTTTTTTAGCTGGGTGGCGTTTCCTCCCCCATGTAAGTGAATGGAGGAATTGCTCCATTCAGTGGGGGGGGGGGGCAGAAGCTTGGTGGGCGCCTCAGACCTGCCTTGCGGAGTGTAACGGTGCCCATGGACGCCACATTGGAGACCCTTATTGTACAAATACAGAAGCTTCCCTCCCCCCTCCAAAACTCCCCAACAATTTTTGTTCATATTTCAGTGGTTATCATCCCATGCAAGAATCCCTTTTCCTCAAACATCTGTGAAGGCTTCTCAATTTCGAGATGCAACCTCCTTGGCCTCCTATAATAGCGAAGAACATCCCAAGCTTTTCCTCAGACTGTATCCTCCTTCCCACTCTCTCTCTCTCTATACTCATACATACAGCCCAGTATTCCTGAAAGAATATTGCTTCGGGAGCTCAGCCAGGCTCAAAATCTTCCTACTTGTTCAGCATAGAGAACAGCTTCGCCACAGTTGCTGGGCTGCTTGATAATTCTAAGACTTTGTGCTGCTTGATAATTCTAAGACTTTGTGCCCAGTGCTCTGACCTTTCTTTCTGTGAGAGGACTTGTTGTGTCTGCCATTACCATGGACAGGTACTTGCTGTCCCATTAACTGCAGAGCTTTGTGTCTTGTTCGCTCAGAGAACTGGCAAAGTGCAATGTGCCAAGGCAATTAAAAGCGAAAGCTCTCTCAGCTAAGCTGTACCACAAACCATATGGGAGCCAAAAGAGTTCAGAATTTCCAGATGACAACTCACAGCTTTGTGCGTTGCTTCAGAGCCTGTGTTCTGATTCAAGAGAACCATTTAAACCTCAGTTGTTGGATTTTCACAAGCATCACAGATGTCTTTCTGCGTGAATTCCCTCAGCCTTCACCAAGGTGCTTCAGGCCAGGAGAGTGGACTAGGTCGGGGTGGGTGGGTGGGTGGGGAAACTGCAGGACTTGGGACCAAATCTGGCCTACCTAGAGTCCTAATCCGGCCTTTTGGGAACCCCCAGTTGGCCACAGCCCTTTCCCTCAGCCCCACACACTTTCCCCCAACCTCTGACCAGGTTTTGTGCAGTTTTCCCCACATTCTAAAATGCCTCACCACAGGCTGAATTACTGGCAGTAAGAGCTTTAAGCTACAATACGCTGGTTGTTTTTCCACTTTGGGCCCTACCCCTTTTGCCTTTGGCCTCGGCCTCACTCACCACTGGAATGCAGCCTCTGAGAGTTTCTCCCAAATTGAGTTTGGCCCTTAGACTTGAAGAGATTTCCTTCCCCTGAACTGGATAATCTTCCAACTCTGTGAGAGCAACTCCTTCTCCTTCCTACTGCTATTCAGAATGCAAGGTCTTTGGGCCAGTGCATATCTTTCTTCTTGCAGTCAGGGGTACAGAATCTGTGAACCTCCCCCCCCCCCGCTCTTGCTGGATTGCAACTCCCATCACCTTGACCATTGGCCAGGTGCTAGCTGATGGGAGCTGGAATCCAGCAACATCTGGAAGGCCACAGATTCTCCATCCCTATTGTATATGAATACCATATCATGCAGCAACACTAATACCAATACCAGTGGGTAGATATCTATCACCCACTTTGTTTATTTCATTTATAATATTTATAAACCTCTTAATATAATAAAATCTCTTTACGCTAACCTTCCTTTCTTTTTAACAAGGAAACCAGAGATGCAGTTTTCAACACCGCTCACATTTACTATCTACTCTCCTGGTTTATTGCAACCTTTGCAGAGCTTAACATTAAAACCTATTTCCATAATATTTTAAAGCAGTACAGAAAAATGTTTTTTTTAAAAATAAATCCAAAAACTACAGATCATCTTTGCAGAAGAACCCATCTTATGCAATCACACAAGGTTGACATATTATATTAACCAAGCTTGTGTAAGCAACCTCTTCCAAATCCAAGGCTTCTAGATCTATGCTTAGACAAAAGTACCTACGAGCATATCCGTGAGAAGGTGGACATCATTAAAACCACTACAGGTTTTTCACAGCCATTTCTGTTTAAAAGATGGGTACCAAGCAAAATACTGCCCACCATTTGACACATCTAAGTATCTATCTGTGCCTGCATGATAGGCATAGGTCTCCAATCCTACCTAGAAAGTAAATTCCACTGAACTCATGTAGACTTATTTCTGAGTAAATGTATGTGTGTATATATATATATATATATATATATATACATACACACACACACACACACACACACACATCTGTAACGTGTATACTTAACAATTTGAGGCACCTAAAATACACATTTGACTTACATTTTCTGTACTACTAGAGTTTGCAGCAAAATTTCATAGCCTTGTCAACCAGAATGAAACAAAGGAAGGTTGAGGGGGGGAGGCAAAATGGGTTGGATCCAGCTACTTTTCCATCAGCAGGAAACTACCATGAGCAGTTCCGCTCAAAACACTCTTGCTGGCAGAAGGGGGAGATGGCCTTACCCAATTCCCCCCTCCCTCTGTAATGCCCAGCAATGCCTCCTCCACTGTTACAGGAGCCCCCCCCCCCAATGTTTTTGAGGGGCATCTGCAGAAGGAGGGGAATCTGCAAATATCATCCCCTCCTCCATTCAGTCAGTGGAAAAGCTGCACTGGATCAAAAGCCTCTCAGCGACAGAAGCCCTTCTTTCTGCCCATGGAAGGTTTGCTAGATCCAACCCAATGTCACCTGATTTCCCTAAATTCCAACTAGACAGCCAAACTGGTGTTGTCTTTCTTTCTTTCTTTCTTTCTTTCTTTCTTTCTTTCTTTCTTTCTTTTCCGTTTCAATACTAAATGTGATCTACAATTCCTCCCATGCTGTGTGTTCTTCACTTTCTCACATAGTTTCACTGTGGGAGCTCAGGATCTCTGTGTTCAGTACTGCATGTTTCTTTCATCTGTTCTGTGACTATGGTACATTGTGGTCTGGATAATGTGCATGAATCGATGATGTGTCAACAGCAATGAGTAAGTGTATGGAAATAACAAACTCTTATGACCTTACAAATATAACAGGGTGGGCAAGACACAGCCCATGGGCTGCATGCAGCCCCCATCACTCCTCAACGAGGCCCGTTTCCCCCTGCCACTCCTGATTTTTCTTTTTAAAAAGAAGGGTAGAAAAAGTTGTGGTTTATCCAGAATAAATAGCCCTTGGACTGCCTCAAGTTGCCCACCCCTAAAATATGAAGTTCTACAAATCAGTGATGCATTCTTCTTATTGGTTGTTTCTAGCAACTGGATGCAAAAGAAAAGCTCATGTAAGCAGCATTACTTGACTGAAGGAGCTTTGGAGGCTACAGGTAGTTTACACAGGCTACCTGCCCCTCACCCCCATCTTAAATCCATAACATAAATATCTAAAGTGTGACATCGAAGAGATTTCCTGATATATATTCGTATTATCATTTCTTTCCATGTGTAATGGCTAAGAGCTTGGATATGAGATTATTAAATCCCTCAGTAATTTCCCAGTATTACCACTGTACAGTATCACATGTAAGGATAATGTGATTTGAAAATGTGAAGGCTAGAGAAAAAGGCCACATATTTCATCCCACCCCTCTTACAGTGGGCAAAACAATAGTACCTTGATTCCCCTTAGACTGTTCATCTTCCACTTCAATCTCAAATAAGCCACAACCGGCAGTATCTATAATCAGTAATGGAATACTCGTCTCGTCTGTAGAAGCCACTCCTGGCAAGTCCCTGGCAAGTTATTAAAAAGAACAATACATTAAAAACACTCAACTTGCATCAGCATAACAGCAGCAGATTCATTCTGCTTTTAAAGTCCTGATTCAATTTCATCCAGACTCTTCCACAGAATTCTTATAGTCAAGCAGCAGAAGCCTCGATTCTGTGGGCTGATAGTACACTCATGAGGAATCCTAGCCCTCTCCTCTGGGGTCACCCAGTCATGCGAATAGGCCAGGTGCAAGGAAGGAACAGTGCCAGGTCACCACAGAGCCTGATGGGGCATGCAATTTTCCTTCACCTCTGCGCAGGGCAGAGACATAGTCAGAGGCAGCAAGCCCGTATCTCTCAGCCTCAATTCACCCATCTGCTTGTGAAGTGCTCTGAACACTTGGAAGAGCTATACAAATGCTTCCTATTCTTAATTTCAGAATTCTTTGTCAATACAAACTGTAAGTGCCAAGTACAGAAGGAGTCATTCCCTCAAGTTCTAAGCCTGCGACACTCGTTATAAATTGTAAAAAAAGCATGCCAATCGTCTAGTTCAACTTTTTCAGTATAGAGGCCTGCATGAGAAATATACGTGCTACAAGGTGCTAATTTGCCTAATTTCCAAACATTCTTGGATGAGATTCATTACCTAGATCCTCTGAAGAATCAAATCCTTATTCTAGGCCTAGAGGCTAGAGATTCTAGGTTGAGACTCAAGTAGTGTCACTGAAGGCCCAAGTGTCGTCAGTGGCTTGGAGCACCTTTTGCCAGCTGAGGCCTTTCCCAGATATAGCCTGGTCATAGTTATTCATGATCTGGCAACCTACAGATTAAGGCTTAGAAGAACCCCTCTGAGAAAAGCATTCTAAAGGCAGGATGCCACAACTGAAAAGGCTCTCTCCTCTGTAGCCACGCACCTGACCTCAGAAGATGGGAACATCAGGTTTGTGTAGGAGGAAGTTGAACATTCAGTTCCCAAATTGTGAACAGCTTTGAAAGTAAGCTACCAGCATGTTAAGTTGTACTCAGAAATGGACTGGCAGCAAGTAAAGTTGTTTAAGCTCTGGTATTTCTGTATTTTGCTGTATTCTGGACCTACTGATATTCTATGCCCAAAGCATTGCAGTAATCTCTTCTCATGTCTTTTTGATGCCAGGCAAATACCTTTACCTTGGTTTTGTTTTGCTGCCATGATTTGATGCTCTTCCCATTCTGCTGTTTTCATCATTTCCATGTGTGTTTATTATTATAGCTATTGGTTTTATCTGATTTGTTAGTTGTCCTGGGAGTAATACTATTGAAGAGTGGAGTACTCGTTTTAATTAATATTTGTGTATCTTTTGTAGCAAAAAAATTGTGATGTCAACCTACAATTAGTGGATCTCTAGGGCTTGGGTGCACAAGATTTGGAGATTGTTCCTCTCAGATTATAACTGCTATTTACAGCTACTGTGCATACAAACAAGGTAGTCCAAAGTGTTGCAGCCACACACATTTGTGGCTTGCCGTTGGTCATTCACAGTTCACAACATTTCAATGGCATCCAGGGCATATGAGGCAGTCACCTTTCTGAAGCAAAGCAGGTCTAGATCTGGTGGGCGGGAGAGAGAGAGACTCCTCTGGAATGCCCATGCATACTGCCTTGACTTCCACAATGGAAGTGAAGACCACTGTTAAGAGGATCTCATGATGAAAGAGAGGTCAGTCAATAATGTTTCTCTTAGTTTATGGCTGATGTTATTTCAACTCGCTTTTACCCACCTCACATATAAAGAGGTTATCTGGAATTGCGAATACAGGACACGTGATTGTGTAAACATAGATGTGCTGCACTGATTTATTTTTCAGAAATTGTTAAGCATAGAACACTTGAGTATAAATTATTTGAATCAGGCAAAGACATTTTTATTATATGGGTTCAGAAACAATGGGTTGGATTCAGACTAAGCTAGATGAACTTAGTTCCCATTACTAATGGAACAAGTTGGTCATGACTTATGTCCCATTGATTTCAATGAAAATTATGTGTAACTAACTTAGGCTGCAATCCTATACCCACTTACCTGTGAGTAAGCCTCACTGAATTCAATGGGACATACTTCTGAGTAAATATGTGTACGATTGTGCTGTTAGCAGGATTGGCCATACCATTTGGCAAAGTGAGATGGCTGCCCCCCCCCCCCCCGCAATTCCTTCTGAGCTACTGAAAGATGGTTAGAATCAAGTGGAACAAGAAATTCATCATGGGGTTAATGCAGCCAAAAAAAAAAAAAAAAAGCGGGGGGAGAGACAAACTGCGCATAAAGACATAAGGGTATACTGCACTTTAGAGCAAATATTTATCTCTGGCCATACTTCAGTTCTTTGGGTGTTGGTGGACTATTATTATTATTACTGCATTTATATCCCGCCTTTTTTCCTCCAAGGATCCCAAGGCGGCGTACATAATCCTCTTCCTCTCCATTTTATCCTCACATCAACAATCCTGTGGGGGAGGCTGGGCTGAGAGTCTGTGACTGGCCAAAGTCACCCAGTGGATTTCCATGGCCGAGTGGGGACTACAACCTGGATCTCCCGAGTCCCAGTCTAATACTTTAGCCACTACACCACATTGACCATGCCTTTAGCCCTATGGGAAGAGGTGATGGGTGGCATAGTAGTGGGGATTCTGTTTACCCCACTTACTGATCTGAAATAAAATGTTCCTTTCAAGCCAGTTCTGTGCATATTCCAGTATATTATGTTCCTTGGCCTGGGTGGTGGTGGTAGAGGACCATTTGCTGCTTAGCTTAAGGCAGCAAATTAGCTTAGGTCAGCCTTGACAGTTAGTCTGGATCCATTGACAGTTGGCTAATGATTTTGGCCTTTATTTCTTGCCTCAAGGCTTTTACTCCCTTCAGTATATTTTGTCATCATCATCATCATACTCATCATCTCTTATCTCTCCAAGCATTAGACCTGCAAACACAGTTCCTTAGTTTTAAATACAGGTATTATGTGAAAACAAACAGGGCTTTTAAAAGTACTTCTGCAACCTGACAGGAACACAAACAAAAATGTCTGGGCTCCTGCTCCCCCTTCAAAAACCCAGACAAAAAAATTCTTCAAAACTTCTTTGCTGTCTGTAAAGGTAACACAGCTTTCAATAATCACTAGTACCAAGCAAGATACAGAACGTGGGAGATAACAACTCATTATAATAGTGCCAAAGAGTAAAATTCTAGATGTAGTTTTACACATTGTATAGCTGTTGTTATGTTTTAATATTCTGAGTCAAAGGAAGCGTCCTTTGATGTATTACAAGAGACAATGTTGTGACAGCTGTGATATTAGAAAAAGAACCAATGCACAATCCTGAGGCAAGATGCTGGCTTAACATTGGTTTTGTACTTAAAAAGAAGCCATATTAATAAACAGCATTGTATTTGAGAATCAGAGTAGCTCCCTGCATTCAGAACTGCTGAACAACAAATGAAAACAGTCTTACGGGATCCCAATCTGACTGTAAGTTTATGGGGCCTAGAGTTGCCAGTTACTGTGGAAACACCATGGTAAATAACAATTCAGTTTTTCACTTGGTCACAAATGAAATCTGTTCCTGATAAGGCTTTAACGACACAGGGATCAGGGTTGCCCTGAGTTATGTGTACTTGTTTTCTTAACTTTGCGTTCTGCTTGAAGCAAAGCTACCCTAACAAGGTGTGCTTGAAAACAGGTTCCACGGATTTCAGCTAAACAGAATTCCAAGTAAACAACTTTCGAAGCGTAGCCCAAGTCTCCTTTGAGGTGAATCTTCAAAAGCTAACTTCTCTTTAATTTTGAGAGACTCCCAGTGTTGAATACACACATGCACAGGATGGCAGAAAAGGCTGAGCTGCCCCTCCTTCCACCCTGCCCCCTTTCTCAATGAGATACAAATTTATACAGCATCTTAGTGCTGTCCTGTGCATGTTTAGACAGAAAAAGTCTTACAACTCCCAGCATTCCTCAGCCAACCATGCTGGCAACTGTAGGGCTTTTTTCTGTCTATACGATTGCACACTTAATGGACTAAGCAACATTCTGCCCTCTTGCTCTCATGGGCTCCATTTGATGCACAAAGCAGATGCCCAGCATGTATGTGCCCATGGTAAGGCATGGAGTTTGTCTCAGGACCAATCTAGATGTGACTTTCATTGCATAATGTACAGGCATGTCTCTCGTTTTTATTTATTTAATTGCAGGTATGGGATGTGTGTGTGAATTGCATTGGGGCAGCAGCATCTGTGGAAAAGAGGTTTATCTTTTTCCTTCCCTCCCTAGCTCAGAACCTGAGAAAATCACTGCCACTATGTGTGGCTGTGAAGCTTGGGGGGGATAAAAAAAGCTCCCATTGGCATTCTGTGTAATTTGACCCCCATTCTTAAGGTCTCTGGTGTTTGCTAGTTTTCAAGTGGTAACTGGTCAGCCTTCAGTGAGGGAAATACAGATGCTAAGAACATATTTTGTCTAGAAGCTCCTTTGTTGCTCTGAAGGCTGAGGAGAAGTTACCACAAGCCCAGGCTCAGCAGTGCCTCCTGAGGGGTGATTGCCATTTATTTTCTTTTTCTTTTTTTTACCCCAAACCATACATCTCTCTGTTGCTGAAGAAATCCATCTGTTCTTAATGTACAAGCTGCTAAATACATAGGATTCAACAGAGTGCAGAATGCCTGCCACAAGCAAAGCATGTTACTTGGATGCCTATTGTAGTAACCTTTCATTGCACGCTAGTTAAGAGCTTGTGAAACGGGGTGGGAGGCATTGGGCAGGGAGAGCTCCCGCCTTTTCCTCTTCCATTACCTTACCCTGCCTCCCCCCACCCCAATCCTAGGTTCTCCACCTTGAGAACACACAACTCTCTCCCTTGCCGGCTGGGAACTATGGGAGTCGCAGCCCTATAGATCTGGAGGGCACCAAGCTGGGAAAGGCTGAGATAATGAATGTGAAGAACTTGAATGTGAAAGTGCTAAACACATGCTAAGTACTGTGATGATGATTGATTGATAGAGAATCAACAATAAGGAGCACCCAGTTTCTCATTTCTCTCTCTGGGCAACAGAACCCCTTTCTTCTTGACAGAGCCAATTATATTCAAATCATCAAGTTATACTGCAACATTCATGTGATTACCACCTCTTCAAAACACTACATAATTATATCAGGGCCTTATTCATCTCCCCCAGAGTCTCAGGTTCCTTGCATTTTCTACCTTTATACTCCTGGGACTACTATTGCACACCTTCTACATGAACTGTCTTCCTCAAGTACATGAAAGTATAATTAAGATTCTTCTTTGTGCTTTCCTGGATGGCAGTGAACTTACTTGTGCTTCTTGCAACCCTCAGGAACAGTCTTAATTTGAGTGATTTTGTGAACATCACTTCTGAAGATAATTAGCTGCATGAATCTTCCAGTGGAGAGGAAAAAAATCTCTTCTCTGAGGGAGGCCAGGCCTGGAAGAACATGCCTGTGAATCTCCAGCATTTATTTAAATGTGAAAGCCAGAAAAACAGAGTTTAACCCTTTTACTGCTACATACTTCAGCTTAAGCCAGAGATATATGAGAAGGACTCTTTCTTGCTTAGATTACTCTTAGCCTAAAAAGCCAGCTTCCAATCCCAGACACGTCGAAGTTGGCTGTGGTTATTTATTGTTTGGGAAAATCACACTAAACCATAGCTTAGTGCAACTTCCATGAGCTGGAACAAACCCAAGTGAGCCTTGGGCTTGTGTGCTTCCCCCATTCCATATGGCCAAAAAGAGTAGGAAGTGAGAAGCTTTAGTTTCTGGTTTTAGTTCGGAATATAGGAAGCTGCCTTATACAGAGTCAGACCATTGCTCCAATTAGCTCAGTATTGTCAACATTGACTGGCAGTGGCTCTCCAAGGTTTCAGGTCGAATTTGTTCTTAGCACTACCTGGAGATGCCAGGGATTAAACCTGGGGCTTTCTGCATGCAAAGCATGTGCTCTACCACTGAGCTATGGCCCTATCCCTGTTAACAACAACTTGCGATGTTGGATGGACCCTTAACTGTGGTTAACGTTAACCATGGTTAGTTTAAACAAACCATCTTCAGAAACCATGTTGGCTTGTTTTAAACTGACCATAATGCTAAGCACAGTTTGTTGATCCAGATGACACAATATACTGTGATTAATTAAAAGCAGAAGTGAAAGCTCTAGAACTCTTCCTGGCCATGGAGGAGGAGGGATTTGCACGAGGTTGCTTGGCCTTGTGCATGTTCTGCTAAACTATAAGATGTGCCCTGAAGTGCTCTTTATGTTAAATCCTCTGCGTTTAGTTCCTCCAGCTGCCTTTGCAAGCTCTCGCTTGTAGCTTTTCTGCATGCCCCCAAATGACCTATCCTTTGTTCTGCGTTTAAAGTAAGCAACTGCTGATTATTTCAGCATAAATATTTCAACATTCCCTGACTTTTCTTGTTCTGCTGCATCACCTCAGCTGCAGAGCAGTCTACACACTGGTCAAGAGACAGAGACAATAGCCAACACATTACTGAGGCTTTTCATCTTTGCCAATTATGGGCTGTTTTCAATTCCATTTTGTATATTGAAAATGGTTTCATTTGCAGAGAATCTCACATACACACGCACGAGTTATTTCCCTCTGCAAGCACATTCTCACGAAATAAGAAGTTGTGATGGCAAAGTGGTTTACGCTGCATCATCAGTAATAATTCAGGGATGAAAGGGAGCACTGATAGAAAGAATCTGATGGTTCAAAAGCTATCTCTACCCCATTAGAGGCAGGGGGCTTGGGTTATTTGTTCAGGTGGTGCTGGGCTGTGAGAAAATGTAAGAATTTGCTCAGCTTCGCACTTTTGTGATTTTGGTGTTTAGCATTCCCCAAACATAGCCCTTAATTCTTAATATGAGAATAAGGACTTAATAAGATTTCTGATAACGAAGTTTCTTCAGTCTCAAAAGTGCAACAGTTAGCAGCTCCTTACAAAGTGTGGAGCCAAATATTCTTCTTTAGCTTCATGAATAATATGTTTGCATCTATGTGCAATAAAGACTGAATTCCCAGAACACCTCAAATCGGTAGATTTTAAAGTAATCCAAGCTTTCATATCTTGGTACTCAGAGGAAGCAAATGAAGAACCAGCAGAAGAGGGCCTTAAGGTATTCCAATTGCTGCAGCCTTGACTGCACTGGCTAACAGCAAGTTGCTTTCAGAGATTGGTAGGCAACAGCTTCCAAAAAGGTCTTGGCCTTGTACTAGGGACAGGAAAGAAAAATACCCCAATTTGTAGTCTATGGCCAACAAGAGGAACAGATTCTTTTCTTTCAGTCACCAATAGATATTAAATACACATTATATGCACACATCTGAATTTGTGATAGCAAACAACAGATATTTCCATGACTTGTACCAAGTGATTTTTGCACAATGTGTCCTGGCTAGTTCATGCAGTTCCTCATCTCTGTCCTCTCCTAATTAGCTCTCCATTCCATTTTTTTAAGCAATAAAAGGAGCACAAAACAGGAGATTATCTTACCACAGGGTCTATGAAGGGTCATTTCTTTATATCTCAGCCATACAGACATACACACATGGATATTGTTAGAGCTTTCCTCAGTTTTTAAATTGACCCTGTGACATTTTTCAACAGATAAGATTCTTTCACACACTCACACATACCAGGCCTTGCTCTACCCTCGACTAATTCTTCACATTGCAAAGACTTTTCTCCCCGTATAAAAAAATATCAACAGCTGAGGTCAATGTTAGTAGGTTGGCATCCTTGGGCAATTGCTGGGCCTCTGACCAGCCATTTAGATTCATTACATTGTCCCCAACGTAGCGTTGCTCTGGGACACTGTGGGGAACTAGAATGAGAGTTCTGATCATAGAACTACTGCTGTCCACTGCTCCCAGGGAAGCCCCCTCTGGAGGTTCACTGACAGAGGGAGGTCCATTGGGGGCCCACTTTGCTGAGAGCCCCCTCAAGCCTGGTCTTGTCACACCAAAAGCTAAATTTATATATGGGGCAAGATACAGAATTGAGTGCACACTTTCTTTATCTTTCTTTGCCTCAGCCCACTTCAAGAGACAAAACATATGAATAATAATGACAAAACAGCATGCTGTGTGATTCTGTATAGATTATACTTTCATGATCTCACCTCTTTCTGTGCATGATAAGATTGAGAGGGGATCCCAGGCCCAACGGAGAATCCTGCCTTACTTGAACATGGGATCTCCCCAGATATTGTTCCTTTTTATTGTTTCAGTGGTTTTCTCTCTCACACTTCTCACCTATTATTTATAACAAGTACATACAGAGGAATTACTGAGATTTCTCATCTGGCAGTAGAAATGAGTTCTGTGAACTGAAATGGATTATAAAATGGTCTTGTATGTAAAGCCAGCTTTAAGACATGCCCACAGTACACATTTGTGTTGTTTCATGATATATTCATCTCTGAATGTGACTCTACCACTATAGCTGGGGTGTAGAATCTCACGCCTGGGGACCTCTGGATTTCCCCAGAAGCCCACACCCCCTTTCCCACAACCACTTATAGTTTGGTAGTTTCTTGGCTTTTGTGAAGCGTTTCCCCTATTTTAAACCATTGAAATGCCTTTCCTCAGGCTTAATTACTGACAGGAAAGGCTTTACGTTGGTATCTTTGGTCCCACCCCTTTTGATTTTGGCCCTGCCCACCCCCGGAATGCAGCCCTCAAGAGCTTCTCCATAATGGAATCCGGTCCTTAGGCTGAAATAGGTTCTGCACCCCCATGCTAAGGGCACCATCCTTCCTTAGTGGCAGCCATACGCCAGTTAAGGTTTACTCAATGGTGGCGCACCTATTACTACTTATTCCTACTCCTGACATTTGCAAACACCAACAGGAAATAATTTCATTCTTCCTCTCTTCCTGGGTACAGATTTCTTTCCTACTGTAGCGAAGATTACAAAACAGGCATTAAATTCATTGTTTTCAAAAGGCGCATAAAGACAAAACCAGGAATAATTATGATGGGAACTGCTTTAAAAAACAAAAACAAACTGCAGCCAAAAGAGAAGCAGAGAAGTTACTGGCGTAATCTGGCAGTATAATTGCTCCTGGAGGAGAAAAAAAAGGATGAGCTCATATGAAAAAATGCTGCTGTTACACAACACATATTGGAAATGCCAATTCTACTGGGTGGAAAGGACGAGAAAGTGGGTATGAGAGAGGGAGGGGATTGTGATGTTCTACTGTTTATAGTTGTAAATATATTGCAAAGTTTATTGTTTGTGATATGCATTTGTTTATATCTTTAAAAGGAAGTAAGAATAATAACAACAGGTAAAGTAAATAACTAGGCCGAAATGTACTTATTGTTTGTAGTTAAAGGTCTAAGTAAGTATGGAGTACCTGGATTGGCTAGCTGTGTGCCTGAATGGAAAGTGAGTGCTGATTGGCTAGTTGTTTAGAGTGCCTAGATTGGTTGGTTGTGTAAGAGTGGGAGGTGCTAGAGAGCGAGTGGAGTGTATCTATGTGTCTGACAGAGAGAGCTGACAGGATGATTGGGGGGAGATTTGAGAGAGACGTTGAAAGAGATTTGAGAGAATTGAGAAAGAGAGTCTGAAGCAAGATTATTAGATGAGAAGAGTGTTTGAGAGATTAAGATAAGATTTTAGAACATAGATTAAATAAGGAACAATCTGTTCAAGTGTGAGAGTTCTGACAGAAACCAATAAGCATTGAAACCTTGTAACCGATACACAATTGAATTGAAGTAACCATTAAACTTGTTGACACGCAATTTCTTATTAATAAATTCTTGTTAATTCCATCTTCTGGTGTGGTCTGTGGGTGTACCTGTGAAGGTACTGGTGGCAGCAGAACAAAGAAGTTATCTGGAGGCCAGGTTGCTGGGCTGTGTAAAGGCGAGACAGGGGCAGCAGCAGCAAGTGGTCGAAGATAACATCACAGAGACCATTCCATTTCTAAATCTGACCTACACAGGGGAAACCATCCAGCAATTAATTCCTTCCTCAATAAGTAAGACATGCCTGCTTGTTAATGTAGCAGAAAGTGTTTTATCCCCATATACGGTTAACAGCTCCTTCAATTATTGGCTTCCTCAAAAACTCAACCCCATATTCTTTTGATTATTTAAAAAAATGATATTAGCATGTGTGTGTTTTTAACCAGGGCTATGGAAAGTAAATATATTTATTAAAAGTCTGTGTGCAGCTTTTCCAATCATGTGGCTCAAGGGAGCTCACAAGGACCAGAATAAAAATTATAAAACTGAAAATGGGGGGGGGGGGTACTGCATTGCAGTGGTTTTGCTAGCACTTGGGTGGTCAATTCCAGAAGGTGGTGTTTGGGGTGGTGGGGTGGGATATTACTTGGCCCTATGGATTCTCCAGTACAGTGTTCCACAGGGCTTGGTTGTACTATTTAACATCTACATGAAACCATTGAGAGGGGTCATCAGTATGCTGATGGCACATAGCTCTATTTCTCCTTTTCATCTTCATCAGGTGAGGCTGTGGATGTGCTGGATCAGCCTCTGGCTGCAACAATGAACTGGATGAAGGCTAATAAACAGAAGCTCAATCCTGAGAAGAGTGAGATGCTGTTAGTGAGTGGCATTCTTGACTGTATGGAGAGTGCTCAACCTGTTCTGGATGGAGTTGCACTCCCCCTGAAGGAGAAGGCTTGTAGGTTGGGGGTTCTCTTGGAGCCACTTTTGTCATTTGAGGTTTAGGTAGCCTCAGTAGTACCAAGTGCTTTCTACCAGCTATTGGTGGCCCAGCTACGCCCCTATCTGGGCAGGGATAACTGGCTTCAGTAATCTATGCACTGATAACCTCCAGTTTAGATTACCGGAACAAGCTCTACATGGGGCTGCATTTGAAGTTGATTTGAAACTACAGCTAGTGAAAAATGCAGTGGCCAAAAATGGTGCTGTATATGGCTCAGGACTGCAACACCTGATGGAGCACAGCACCTGGTATGAAACTATATGTACACTATGATCATCATCTGAGGGCCTTCTCCATGTACCTCCTTCAAGGGAGGTTCAGAGGATAGCAACAAGGGTCTTCTTGGTGGTGGCTCCCCCATTATGGAACAATATCCTCAATGAGGCTTGCTTGATGCCAACATTGCCAACTTTTCAGCACCACGTTAAGACCTTACTCTACTCTCAGGCATTTGACAGTATAGGATAGGGTTAACAGATCATGGTATTTCTTTCTGTTGATCATTAAAATTGTGTGTGTGTGTGTGTGTGTATGCAAGCTTTTGTATATGTAAGTGGTTTTTATTTTATATGTTGCATTTTTTAGGTTTTAATCTTTGTAAATAGCTCAGAGAGCTTTGGCTCTTGAGCAGTATAGAAATGTAATAAATAAAATGAAATGAAACTCTGCATGCTTCTGTGCACAACTGCCACCCCCTCCTTCCCCTGCCCTGGTCACAGGAAAATATGTTTGTGTGGGAAAGTATTGACTTGTATAGTCTGAAACCTCATCCTTGTAACTTGATTTGTGTGGGAATCCAAGGGCTCTCCAAGGCTGATCTCCCCTTTGTTATCCTATAATGTGGTGATTACAAAAGAGAGAATACCGTATTTCATCGATTCTAAGATGCACTTTTTCTCCCATGTTTACATCTGTAAAAACTGGGTGACTCTTAGAATCAATGGCGACTTATAATCGCCAGATTTCTCCCGTGTTTTGCAGAAGGCACTAGGGCTCTGCATGTCCCCCATCCTGCGACTCGCCATAGCGGGTCCCGAGGGACTCCACAAGGCTGGTCAGAAGTCCCCCCTCCCCCCTTGCCTTGGCCTGGGAAGGCTTCAGTACTGGGAAGGAGGCCGTGATCTCGCGAGATCTCGGACTCCTTCCCAGTACTGAAGCCTTCTCAGGCCAAGGCAGCAGCGATCAAGGTAAGGGGGAGGGGGGACTTGCGGGCCCTAGCCCTTCCCCCTCCCCTTGACCGCTGCTGCCTCAGCCTGGGAAGGCTTCAGTACTGGGAAGGAGGCCCCGTTCTCGGGAGCTCTCGGTCTCCTTCCCAGTACTGAAGCCTTCCCAGGCCAAGGCAGCAGCAATCAAGGTAAGGGGTAAGGGGGGGAGGGGGGACTTGCAGGGCCCTAACCCTCCCCCTCCCCTCCATCGCCGTCACCCATCCTCGTTGCCACTGCCGCTGCTCCGCACCGCTGGCAACATGACGCCTTGCCAGGCTGAGGCGAGTGTGGGCAGCAGTGTGGAGCAGCGGCGGCGGCAGCAGCAGCAAGGATGGGCGACGGCGATGGAAGTGAGTGGGGAGGGGGGAAGGGGTGCTAAAATTAAGGTGCGTCTTAGAATCGATGCAAAGCTTTTTCCATGTTGGTGGCCTTGAAATTAAGGTGCGTCTTACAATCGATGGCGTCTTACATTCGGTGAAATACGGTATTTCAGGTGAAGGAGCTGACGTAGATCTCAATGAAGTCACTGAGTATTTATACAGCCTTCAGATCCTAACAGCAGTGCTAACACCTTCATTCAAAGCAACACTTCATTTTTATTGCTGACAATTTCTTTCATGGCCTTGAGAAAGTATTTCACTGCTATTGCTATCAATAATACATACTGAAATTATCTTCTCGGTGATTTAAATCTATGATGTGATCTTGGCCCTCTTTGAGGTCCTATTATATTTTGCATTTTAGTGGCTGTAAAGAGAAACACCAACATACTCCATTCCTGTCTACTGCTGATGCAATTTTATACCAGTTACAGCTAGTTGAAATAACAGGTTATAACCAATATCAATGTATCACACAATAAAATGTTGTATTATCAAACTCCTTTCATTTGGAATGTTTTTTTCATGGGATACGTTTTATGTGTTTTTGGTTTTGTTGTTGTTGTTTTTTGCTTTGCTGTAATTGGCTTTAGAATTCCTAGTTTAGAAACCATCACCTTTTATGTGAAGCCTTTAGCATATTCCCTAGTTCCATGCCCTATGGCAACTTAACCTATAGGGAAGCCTAGGCACCTGTAATCAAAATAATCACATATTGCTTCCCCATTTTTCCTGCCTCCCATTCTCTGTTGTTCCTCCTGTGACAAATTATAGATTGTAAACTCCTTGGGGCAGGGACCTTTCCTCTTGCATTCTGTGAAATGCCTGTGAAGTGCCAATGCCACTCCAGTACTTTTCATAGGTTCTTTTTGATGTTGTGTCCTAAAACATCAACAATTTAGATATACATTTATTTATTTGAATGGTACCCTCAGTATGCACAAACCATGGTTTCTGAAGGTGGCTTGTTTAAACTAACCATAATTAATGTCAACCACAGTTCAGGGTCTGTCCAGCATGGCAAGTTGTGATTAACTAAAAACAGAAATGAAAACTTCTGAGCTCTTCCTATGGCATAGGGGAACATTTCTCACCCATAGCATAGTGTGCATGACATGCTCCCAATTTGTGAAGAGATCAGGAATCTTCGAAGTCTGTTTTGGGTCTTGAGAGTCAAAAGTCCAGATCCAAAGAACCATGGAGTTTGTTCTGTGAACCAGAGGGGTTTTTAAAACTAATTTCACTCAAATGCCCTCCCCCACAAACTGCTTTTAAAACTTAGAGAGTTTCAAAAAAGTTTGTGATATGACATGAAGGCCCATCTATTCAAAGGAGAAAAACAAAGATTTCTACTGGAAACGCGCAAGCCATTGGTCTCACAGTGACTGCAAAATCAGGCCTTCAAGATATAACTAGTTATTGCATAACTGTTTTTACTCTTTTTTTAGACAGATCATAAGTGTGTGAACATCTATTCTATAAGCAGTGTAGGGAAAACCAAAATTGCTGTTTGCTAAATGAAAAGGGACCTCCCCCCTCCAAAAAACACACCTGTTTGTTAAAACAGGGGCTAGAAGAAAATGATTATTATGATGTGTGTGTGTGTGTGTGTGTGAACCCTATACTCCCACCACGAATATTATGTTTGCAAACATTTCAGGGTGGGAAACCAAGCAGGCACTGATCACTTACTTCAGTAAATGCTGTGCGACAGAGTGATGAGCTGAGAGCCGGCCATTGTACATCTCGGTAGAAGCCCACTGCATTATGGCCTCATGCATTCGGTACTGCACAGTGAGCATCTTCACAATGCAGTCGCCATGTCTCTGAATCAGCCGTTCCATTAAGCTGTGGGAAAGACCTTTCATGGCGGCCCTGCAGCAAGAGAGCAATTGACAAGGCAAAGTTCATTAAGAAGATAGTGAAGAGGGTTATTATCAGCTGTAGCCTCATGAGGACCTGTCCGATTTAGAGAAAGTGTTATGTTTTTTATCGTAAAGCGTGGTTGTGAATACTCGGAGTGCATTTGGGGCTTTCCCACTATTTGTTTGCGCCTGCGGTTCTTTGCCTCCACTCAGTCACAATGGGGCCCAGATGCACATACACTTGCGTGGATCTCAGCCTGTTCCTTCCAAAACACCATAGGCAATGCTGCTGCCTCCTATGTTTACAGTAGGTTAAGTTCTCTTACACTGGGATATAAGCAGCCCAAAGAGTATATTGGACTGCAGCCTTATACTGAATGAGAGCCTTCCCCAAGCTGGAACTTTCAAGGTGTGCTGGACTAGAACTCCCATCAGCCCCAGTCAGCAAAGATCATGCTGGCTGGGGATGATTACAGCTGTAGTCCAACACATCTGGAGGGCACCAGCTTGGGGAAGGCTGCTATAAGCACTCTAGATAGGGATTGAGTCACTACTATACTGTACAGTGTCATGCACGCAGTTGCTAATACATATATGTTAAATGAATAAGATTTGAAAGTGGTTGATCTAGTTTCAAGTCTGAAACTATGCTGCTCCGGCTCAGGCCAGTATTTGGATGGAAGGATACCTGGGAACTGCTCTATGGAGAAAAGGTGGGATACAAGCACTAAATGCATAGAAAGGTTGGTCAGTCAAGCCAAGACAAACGGTTAAAAGCAACATAGCTATGCACTGCTGTATGAGCCATTGGACGATGTGTTAATGGATGAACCAGATTTTTAATGGCCTTGATTCAGTAGGTCTTTGCACCTACCTAAAATGTCTGTGTGTACCTAGAACTTTCAATTTATTTATTTATTTATTGACTGATTGATTGTATTATTAAAATTCTGGACATGGCCTGACAAAAAGCAGAGCTGCTCCTCTTTCATATTCTCCTGCAAAGATACACAGAATGCTTTTAAACATTCCTGAATTCCAAAGAGAGCTTGACACTTAGCTGTTGGCTTGATGCGAAAATGATGCCGATACAGTGACAAAACTGGATGGAAAAACCACTGGAGCCTATGCAGATCTGGTGCACGCAGCACCTCTGTGATTGCAGCCAATGACATTTCCCCCTCACCAACTTAATAAATCCCTTAAAAATCTATTAAATTAAGTAAGAAGCAACTCTATAGTCATCTCACACAGTTAAAACCCCTTTGCTTTAATGCCAGGCAGTAAATGTTCTAAAGTATTCCTTTTAATGGAACCTCATAAAATGCAGAAGAGGCAATAAAGCTCACCACGGGCCTCAAATAAAACCTTGGTATACATTAACACTGTTGTTTCCAGGGCATTGTGCAACCCACTGTAGGGGCTCTAACAGACTGTATAGTGAATTATGAAGAGATCTTTCACCTGTTAATGAAAGTTGATATTATTTCACCCCTAGTTGCTGTCAATAACTGCAGATTTCAAAAGGGAAGGGGAGAAAGAATACATTCTCCATGCTTTGATCTCAGAATGTCCAACATTGCAAGAACATACACTCCAACTGTGGCTGATGTGTACACAAAAAACACATGGCTTCTATTAGAATAAGAGTGGGTTATGAAATTCTGCTCAACTGAATTCCCCACTCCCACCCCGTTCTGGAGTTCTGAATTATCTGATGCTGTTTCTGAAGTGGAACTGATTTGTTGGGAATTCTGCGCTGTTTCTTCTGTAATTCCATACTTTGTACAGAGTACTATGCATGGGCAATTTGCCAAAGATTTCAGGTCAATTATGTCTCCCTGTCACCTCCACTCTGCATTACCAACGTGCATGCAGGTATAGACAGTACATGCAAAATAGCTAAATACATCTTTTCACATGTTGTTTTACCGAAAATTGCACAAAAACAATCTTGACACAATCATAGAATGCTGGACTAGAAAGGCATATGTTCAAACCTCCAGTCAGCCATGACATTCGGTGGGAGATCCTAGACTAGCTACTATCTCTCAGCCTAACCTACCTCATAGGCTTGTTGTGAGGATACTCTTTGAAACCTTAAGCACCTTAGATAGAAATGTAACATATACTTGCGTACATAAACACATACAATGGCCATTTTTTTCTTCAGGGCTTTATCAATGCACATGAGCACATTACTTACATACAGAGAGAGAAAGACCTTCAGGAACTGAAACTGTGCATGTTTCACTTCTGGACTTCTATAAATTTTATAATTTTATAAAATTCTCCTTGTTAAATAGGAATTCAGGAAGAGAGGAACACAAAGAAGAGTAACCCAGAAAAAACAATAAAATAATAGAACAGAGGAAATCCTCTCATTCAAAGTAGCAGAGTTGCTACACCGATTTGTTTTTAAATTATGTGTATGCTGAGCCTCATTGACTCAAATTATGCATTGTACAGAGGAAGTACTTAATAAAAAAGCTATTTGTTAAAAACAAACATACATAGCAACAGCCAATTAGAAAAGAAACAAATGTTCCAAGTGGAGTCTGGGTGGTCTTTGGGTTTCTTCAGATAGAACAAGGAATCCAAGGCATAATAAATTACTAAGTGCCATTTGGATTTTAGTTTTAGAAGCATTTTCTTCAGACCCTCTTTTGCTCCCTGTCATGAGCAACTATGTCATCTCATGAAAATGTCTCTTCTCAGGCCAGGAATGCCTAACCAAAAACGTGTATGAAGCTCATCAAGAGGCATTTTTACATACCTCAGGATACCCTTGAAACTCAGAGCTAATGCTGCTCTCATTTGTCCCAGGTGTGATCAATAGCTGTTTACAGATTTCCTTTCAATTAATGAAGTTTTTTTTAAAAAAAACAGCACTTTCTCCACTCAGCTGGTGACAACAACATATCAAGACTGTATCTGCATATTTCACAAGCAGTTAGTGGAGCCTTGAGGTCCTTCCTGACAAGATGAAATATGACCATCCATCCCTTCACTGCGGACCAAGGTAACTGTGGTCCTAAACCTGGCATCTAAATTCTCTCTTTTGCACTTTGCAGTGTACTACATTTAACATCTTCTTCTGTTATTTATTTAAAACATTTCTATAACATCCTGCAATTCAAAAATGTAAAGGGCAATGTACAATAATTAATAAGACCACAATAAAAAGTAGGGTTAAGATTAATCACAGAGAGGGAAAACAAACAAACAAACAAATGTGGGTTTAAAAGACTGGAGAAATTAAAAGGACCTTTTGTTTTCCCCCCCTTTAGGAACAGTCCTGAAGTGGTGTTGGAGTGTACTTAAAACCACACATAAGGAATGGTGAGGGGGAGTGAGACAGCTACAAGTAATTATTGTGGATGGATGCAGCTAAGCCAAAGACAGCAAGTCCAATTGACAAGATCAATTCTCAATTTTCAGCATCGCTGAAGCAATGAATATATGAGCGTTTTGGAAACAAATGTGTCTCTTTGGCTTGCAAGTAGTTCTGCAGCCAGGAAGAAAAGCAAAGGAAAAGCATTATTTTGATGGACTTGGTTGTGCATTACAAAACTTCCTGGCTGGTACGTTAAAGCAATGATTCAGATGTTGAGCTTCCATGTCCCAGAGAAAACCCCAAGAGCAGGTTCCTCCATCTAGTTTAGGAGCTTCCCTGATTACAGATATTGCTGCAAATGAACTCAATACAAGTTCTCAACTCCCAATTTTCAATGTTCACACAAAAATAACAGGAAAAGAAGTCTCTTGCTTTATGAATCAGACCTAGAAGACTGACAGTGACACTTAGGCAAGCGCAAAAAGAAATCAACATTACTGTTAGCAAGTACAGTACATCTAGACTGCTTATTATTCCTCTTGATGTAGATTTGTAATAAAATATTTTGTAGTGAGGAGAGTTGGTTTCCTATATGGTCATCATGTACACAAAAGATTGGATTGCTTTATCCCGATCATGTGGAAGCTTTTACTCGACACTCCTCCCATTTTCAGGTCTCATGTGAGTGGGCTGAATGCCTACATAAGGCTTCAGTCCCTTAAAGTACAAGACCTAGTTTAACTGGACGACACATTCTCTCTGCCTTAATGCTACTTCTCATTGGTTCCAATAAATCTCACATGATCTGGACAATAAGTACAGGGATTCAGTGAATTAGGCTTCTATAAATATGAGAGAGAGAGACACTCCACCCGCCTGTCTCTTGGCCCCACCTCTTTCTCTTGAATGCCAATTGTTCCCTGGTTCCCTGGCTTTTGCAGGGTTGCGCATTGCCCCATTCTAAAAAAATTGAAATCCCTCTCCTGAAGGTTAGTTACTGAAAGAGCTTTAAGCTGAAATATGTTGGTATTTCTTTATATTTTGGCCCCACCTCCTTTGCCTTTGGCCCCACCCCATTTTGCATTTGACCACACCCACCACAGGAATGCAGCCCCCTACAGTGTAAAGCACACCAAAACACTACAAAACTCAGCGCAATCTAGCAAAGCAGGAATACTTCCCTCACCAAAGATTCTCTGCCTCCTATCCAGTTCCTTTGTTGCTACTAATGAGACCAATTCTGCTGAGAACGTCATACATGTTCTGGTCACTCAAGCTTGATCAAAACAAATAATTCTCTCAACATTTCTCCACATACAAGTAGAGTTTGGAATGTACAAACAGCTGGAGGAATTTTGCAAGTGGAAGTCATAGATGCATGCACTTTTTTGCATGCATCTATCTTAATTCCAATTATATCCCTGTGTGAAATGGGGCCTTCTGCCGCGCCCCGCGCCAGCCTGGGCGTGGAGAGGCGTTTGTGGTGGGGTAGAATGGCGAGAGTAGGAGGCCAGCCATTGGAAGACCAGGGTCACATGGAGGAGGTGGGAGAGGTAGCGGAGCAGCTATTTAAGCAGGCCACGCCCATCTCTTCCCTCTCTTTCGGTTTTGCGGTTGCAGAAGGAGGGAGCCTCAAAGGAAGCACGAGGCTCTGGGAACCGCCCAAACGCTGCGCCGAGAGGAGCTGCAAGCCGGGGTGGCTGGCCCCACGGTTTGAAATCAGGTGCGAAGCGTGCCACGTGGGGGAGGGAGGTTCCCGGCAAAAGCAGAGCATTGGGTGGGAGTAGCGGCTGCGGCCTCACCCCAACCGCTGCATCCTCGTAGGGAAAGCTAGCCTGGCAGTTGAGCCTTGAAGGACACTATCCTTCTCCCCAGGCTTATTGGGGGGGGGGGGGGAATTATTCTCAAGAGGGAACTCCAGTTGCGGGAACTTCTCTCACTCCCCTATCTACGTACCCTTTTGGGCGGTTACCCCACCCCTGGTTATTTTTCCCAGTGGCTTTGTGTAGTAGATGGAATGCCCTCCAGAAAAGGCATGGGGGGGGGGGAGTAAAAGGAAGGGGAAGGCCCCACGCCCACCGGCCAAGCGCAACCTGCCCCAATTGGGTTCTTCCTCGGAGGACGAAGAGCAGGATTTAGCCATGGTTTTAAAACGCATCAAGGCATTGGAGAAGGACAACGCTGATTTGAAACAGCAATTGAGCTCTCATAAGATCAAGGATTGCGGGGCTAAGAAGAAAAAAGGGGCGGGGAAGGAGAAAGGACAGGGGCCTAACAAGGAGAGTGTTGTTATTTCAGAGCAAAGGCTTGACGGAGGGGAAGGGGGGTCCAAAGTCGTTGCAACTGGTCCAGCCCCAATTTTAACTTCTCAGGAGGAGCCTTCCCATGAATTAGCAGCAACAGGAAGGGAGGTGCACAGTCCAGCAGCATGCAGGGTGGTGGCGCCGGGCAGAGCATTCATGTGCAGACTCTGTGATGCCATGAAGGGCTTAGCTCGCCCGCATCACAGGATTCGAGTGATGCAGCCCATGCGGGATGAAGTTGAGGTGTGGCTATGTTTTCTTGAGAACTTTAACGGAGTCTCTTTCTGGAGGGGCATTTGGGTTTGGGAGTTATATTCAGAGAACATTGGTGCGTGGAACCATGGCCTGAGGAATGGAAACAATCCAACATTTGTAGGGACTTAACGTTCTTGGATTTTTTTCCAATTTACGTTGCAACACACATTTGGGCTGAAGAATTTTCTAATTCATCGGTCCAATTCTGGTGTGACAATCTGGCCACAGTGCAAGTGTTAAAACACTTTTATCTTCAAAAAACAAAAGGGTAATGAAATTAGTTAGGGCCCTCACTCTCCTATGCCTCCGTCACAACATATGTTTCGAGCGCAGCATATCCCGGGACTCGACAACTCCATAGCGGATGCTTTATCGTGTCAGCAGGTGGCAAGATTCCTAGAGCTGGCACCATGGGCAGAGCAGGAGCCGGTAATCATGCCACGATGGCTATGGAGGATTGGAGAGTTGAGGTAGAGAAAGCTATGTGGCAGTCCGTGTCAGCTGGAACGAGCGCGGCCTACCGGAAAACAGGTAGTGAGTTTACCTCCTTTCGATTTACAATAGCTCTCGCTCAAGAGTGGCCTGCGCCAGTAGACCACATTTTGCAATTCTGTGTGGAATTGCGAAAGGCGGGTCTTGCACCCAGGACGATCTTGGGCAAGCTAGCAGCATAGGCTTTTATCGCCAAATGCCGAGGGGTGAAGGATAATACTGCTGATTTTAGAGTGAGAAGGGCCCTTAGCGGGTGGGCCAGACAACACCCAAAGAAGCAGGATGAGAGAGTACCTTTGTCCCCGGCAATTTTGTCCAATCTTTCTGAGCAATGGCACGCATTATGCTCTTCTCCTTTCGAAGCAGCCCTATTTCACGCTGCCGCATTGACGGCTTTCTTTGGAGCATTTTGAGTTTCTGAATTGGTGGCCAAGGCAAAACATGACATTTCTAAAAGAGCCCTGCAATTCGGGGACATTCAATGTCGACCCGAGGGCATGTTTCTTCACCTTCGCTTCTCTAAAACCGACCAAGGCGGTCGGGGTAGCACGATAACCTTGAACCCTGCTACGGATAAGACGTTATGCTCAGTGCATGCTTTGACGGCATACTTGGCACTGCGGGGCACAGAGGAGGGCTACCTTTTTCGTCATGACAATTGAACCCCACTGACAAGGAGTCAGTTCTGGGCCATCACTAAACGGGCTTTACAAGCCATGGGCTTAGGGGCATACCAATTCGGTATGCATTCATTTCGTATTGGAGCTGCCTCCACAGCAGCGGCTATTGACCTTTCAAATGACAAAATTAAATCCGTGGGTAGATGGAAGTCTGGGGCATTTCAATTATACGTGAGGCAACTGCCCAGTTGAATTGCAGTTATGTTTCAATCCTTATATTTCCCTATAGATTTTTGGAAGGGTGGAGAACCAGTGCAGGTCCTGATCTGTGGCCACAGTTTCATATTTTGGGCCGTCCGTAGAGCTTCTCGAACAAGCTGGGGCACACAACTCAGCCTGGGAAAAATGGCCTCCATTCAATGGTTGGGGAAGAGAGGCATGAAGTGGGATCAACTACTTTTTTCACTTTTTCAACGCCCCTTTTTCCCACCACCTCAGATTCTCCTGATCCATTTGGGAGGCAATGACCTGGGATTGCTGCAGGGACGGGCTCTGTCCCTGCAAGCGATAGCCGATTTCCAGTTAATTAGGAACAAATGGCCAGGGATCCGCATTATTTGGACTTGCATAGTACCCAGGAGTACCTGGCGTGATGTGCGTGACCCGAAGGCCATTGAAAGGGCTCGTAGGAAAGTCAATGGGGCCATTTATAAGGAACTTCTTAAACACGGTGAAGTGAGTGTCCAGCACCTTTCACTGACAAGAAATCGGAGGGAGCTGTATAGGGATGAGGGAGTTCATCTTTCAGAGATAGGTTTGGACATTTTTCTTTCTGATCTGCAGAAGGGCTTGAAGGATGCTATCCTTCTTCAATGGGGAGGCAACAACTAAGCAGAAGTCTTGTTGTTTCCCAATGGCGGGTAAGCGGGCATCGGGGAGCAGGGAGGATGGTGAGCATTGCATGCCCACGAGTGTGGAGGATGATTCTCAAGCCTTGGTGCCTGCCAGCGGAGAGGAGAGATTGTCCTGGTGATCAACCGGTCTTACCCATTCGGAGCTTGACGGCGCAAGTGGGGTGGCACCGGAGGGTCTACCACCCACAAGGCGAAGGCCCCGAGGAGACGAAGGTTATTCGCCTCTATGGGGCTTGGCAATGGCTCGCCCATTGGCATAGCAGAAGGATCCGTTGTTTAGACGATTCCCGCTTAGGTTTCCCTTCTACAGATCTGAATTACTTCAATAAACGTGGCCCTGTTTAAACCCAACACACTTGTGTTGTCTCGGTATTTCTACCTCCAATTCCACAAACTCATTTCAAGGATGCCTTACTTCATGCCATCTATGAAAGCTTCTACTTCCTCAATAGGGCCCCATATATACAGTTTTGCTTGCTCATGGAAATATGTCAGTATGGCTGAAACAGTATTGCAGAGATTTGTAGAAGTCATTACCGTTAGTACTATTCCATGGCTGGAGGTTATGGAGGCCGATACAGCCAGCCAGTCAGCCATACTGAGGCCCCTGAGGGTAGTTGACCCTAACCCCTTTATACATTTAGCACAGTAATCCTTGCTGAGGCAATGTGCAATTGTGGAAAGGTAAACTCCATCCATACTGCGTATAATGGGGAGAGAAATGTTTTGCAGGAACACAAGAACCTCATATAATAACTAAATATGAGTCTGACTTGTTACCAAACTGGAGAGGGCTAGCCTTAGGACCAAGAGAGGATGTGCAACAGGAATCAAGAGAAGTCAAGAACAGGAAGGAAGTCGCATGCCACAAGGAAAAGGTTGGAAAATTTAAGACAATAAGTTTAAGAGAAAGAGAGGCTGCTAGAGATTCAGACCTGAGGGGAAAATATTGCTGTAGCCCAAAGACTGTGATCAATCACACTGTGAGTGCGCAAACCCTCCTACCAAGTCAAGGGAGAGTTTAGTAGGGCAGAAAATCACCACTCTTACAAAGAGAATTCTAGAAAGTGCACAGAAGATTTAACGATCTGAGGAAGTATTCCGTGTCTAAACACATTTCAGGCTGTAAATCCCTTTTACAGGGAAGATTATTTCTCAAATGTAGCTCCATGACAAACATCCATTAGTTATATCTGTTTTAAATTGAATTTGCTGGACTACTCCACTGACTCGAAGGCAAAGCACCAAGGAAAGCAACCACCTCACAGCGGAAAAGGAAATAAATGAACATAGCTAAGATGTGACATAGTTCATTGGTGCAGCAACACTGTAAAGAAGGTATATGACAATGATTGGCAAAATTTGCAGAGCAGAGTAAATCAAGAAGAATTAACAAGGATGCAGATGTCTGATGAAAAAAAAGAGAGACTAGAATGAAAACGAGCAGATTGAAAGAATAGATAGGACTAAATCTTGTCTTGATGCATCTTGGATCTACTCCAGACCTCAGTTATCAAGCTCCTACAGGATGATCCATTGTTTTGGATATTGGAAGTTAAAGTGTACTTATTTGTACTTTGCCTCTTCCGTATAACTTTAGTATTCACATGGGAAAACCACCGTGGGTCAGACGTCTAACATTTCCTCTACCCCACTTTATTTCTCAAGGAACGTAGCTAATTACTGCTCTCTGTGATGATGCAGCTTTGCTTGCTGGCAAATTAAGGAAAGAAAATCAATGGTTTTGTCCCAAAGCCACTCAGTTGTTTACATGTGCTTGAAGCCAACAGCTAGACAGCTCACATCGGAGTGACAAGACAATAGTCCAGTGCAGATGAGCACCTTAACCACTGTTTAGGAAAGTTTGAGTGATTGGATCAAACCTAGGACCCCTACACTCCTGCACCCCTCTCTTCGTCCTCCGTCGTGTGCAACAGGTGGAGAATTGAAGCTTTCATTTTGTCTCTAGAACAAATCACAGTTCCATGCTCAAGCAACTGTGGAACTGTACTTTGCTTTCAACCGAATTAAGACAAACCATAATTTGATCCTCTTTAATATCCAACTGCCACACCTCAGACAGCAAGGGAACATGGGGAAGCCCTCTACAAAAATGCAGAGAATTTCTTCAAATTCACTATATCTTAGATCACTTCTTCTCCATATTTTGCAACAGACTTGGTTTCACTCCAATTCTATCCAATTTGGGTTTTCTTTCATATCCAGCATTTAAATACTATTCTCTAACACCATATTTCAAAGCATTTTATTTCTTACATTTTATTACCCATGCATATAGATAGTAAATACTGAACATGTGCAGCTATAATTTCTATGTAGTTTTTATACATTTATTTTTCAGTATTAAAATTCAACTTCTCCATAGGTATTCCTTATAACAGCTGTTTTGCTATGCCTACTCTACTTTAAATTTCTGATCAGACTTCTAATTTTCTGCTGCTTTGTTCAGTTAATCTTCCACATATGAACTATCCATTCCCATCCTAACAGAAAGTTCTATTTTTTAGTAATAGTTTCATTTGTTTTTAGGTCATAAATCTGAAAAAAAAACAGAATTAGTGTTACCCCCTTTTTAAATAGTTTTTGAAAATGCTTTTTATTCCACCAGGGTCTTTATGACTGATTTTTACTCTTCTTATTGTCACTTGGATTAGATCTATATCAGTTTGTTACTGTGTATATTGTTGGATATTATGTATTTTTATTGTTTTATTATTTTAATTTCATCTGCATCCTCAATAAATATAGACTGTACAGGGTTTCAGAGATGGCCCTCTATCAGGGAGAGCAAGGCAGCTGCCTCAGGCAACAGATACTAGGTGTAGTGGTGGTTGCAGCAAGGAGTTGGATGACTGAGCTGGTTGTGAGCCATACAGCTGGCCATGTGTCCCCTAAGCTAGCCTGATGCAGTGGAGGACACTGTCCTGTCACCAGTGTTGAATAAGATTTTATAGCCAATCTGGTCAGCTTCTGTACATACTGTAGGATTGAGGTACCATCTTGTCCTTTGCCTCAGGCAGCAAATTGTCTTTGGCCAGCCCTGGTGAACTTTCTTGATGGATACTAAGTTTAGTTATTGCTTTAATATCTTTTACTCTAATTGCAGCTTGTTTTATACCACATCTTATTCTTTTGTATAGAGAACCAGAAATATCAAGGTGAGGAAGGGTACTGCATGAAGTGACATTTACAGAGTATTTGTATTTACATACAATTTACATTCAGTAATGGCGGTGGAGGTGGGAGGGGAGGAGTGACAGGGATGTGTACTTGCATTCAGGTCCAGGTATGTCTAGCAATTGTAGGCGGGCAACAAGCGTGGGTGGGGATTCACCCAGGCTCCTGAGACCTAGTTCTGGATGTGACAGACGGAGGTTCAAATCCCCATTCAACCATGAAGTTCACCACATAGCACAGGCAAGGTCAATGAGGCATAGGTAAGGTCTAACTCAAGGTTCGATAAAGTAATTCAAGACTGTGCTGATAGACTTAATGTATAGAACTATTTTCCCAAACCTGGGGTCCTCCAAATGTTTTAGATCAACTCCTATCAGGCCCAGCCAATATGGCAGTGATGAGGAATGCTGAGAGCTGTAGTCCAAAATATCTGCACGGTGCCAAGTTGCGGAAGGCTGGTATATAAAAGGTCCCCCCCCCCCCCCAGTTTATTTGGACAAAAAGAAGCCACCATGCCATTTAAAAACAGCTTCTTTTCTTGAAGTTTCCCACAAAAAATCTTCCCAATTTATTGGCTTTTGCATTTAATTAGAAGAGTTGTCTGTCTAAACTCTGTGTCAGCTAATCAAATAGAAAGACTGGACAACAGTTATCTGTTCTTTACAAGCAAGACTTGATTAAAGAAGCTTTTAAGAGTATTCATGTTAACAGCAGGGAGAACAAATAATTCCAAAGGTTTTTAAAACAGGAGCAATTCAATATTTTTTTTTGGGGGGGGGACACAATTTTCTCCAAAAAATACAATAGGTGTGAGGTTCTGTTTTCCAACCCATTATGCAATATTCCCAATTATAACTTTACTCATTCTGATAACAAAATGAACTAGCAATTTTACAAGCTCAACTGCTTCCCTCTTAAATCTGAAATGGAGGCTGCTATCCAAAATGAACATAATTAGGTCCGAAGCTTTAGATATCAGATTTCATTTTTCTCTGCCCTCGCTTTTGACAATTCTCCGCCCCAACTATGTTTCTACAACTTAGAATAACACTTCATGCATTTGATGAAGTGGACCATAGCTGACAATAGCCTATGCCATAATACATTTGTTATTCTTCAAGGTGTCACAAGAGTCTTAGAAATATCCTAATGAGCTTTGCTGTTTTTACTGCTGATAAATAGAGGCTCCAGTCTCAATTATCAATGCACACCCCACAGGAGTTGAAATGAGAGCCTCAAAAACTAGTTATTCATTAATGGCCTTTTCTGCTGTCTTCCGAAGCACATTGGTAAAATGTACTTAACAGATTTTAACTCCTTTCTTGTACCACATTTCTTTTTTCCCCTTCTCCCTCTTTCACTTCACGTATTTCTTTTCTCCCTCTGTGTTATTCTTTGATCTGGAAGATGTGCAGCTATTCATATCTTCTTCCAACAACATAGATCTTCAGCTGCTTCTCACACCCATCAAGCTAATGATCAGTATCTTGACAGGTTGTAAGGAATACAGATGAAGGTGAGTGCCTTCTTCGGAAGAGACACTCTAAAGGTGCTCTACCCAAGATAATCAGATTTGGATTGTCTCCTCCTTCATACCTTTCAACTATCATATCACACCCTCAGTAATGGTGGTCAAAGGCAATAAATGGACACGTTTCCCACTGTTTATACTTATGGGTAATTATGGATTCTAATTCATGATATAAAATATACAATTGGCCAATACCTTTCTTAAGACCATGGAAAATAGGCAGTGAGCAAGTCCTCAGGTTTTCAGAACTCTTTGTTAAGCAGGATGTCAAACAAATCTGGGGTGGGTAAAGCTAGGAATAGCAAAGCTGTTTCTCAAGTCTGCAGTTTATAACATGCAGGAGAGTTTTTGCAGATATAATTGTATTAGTCTTTCAAGGTACATTATAGATTGCAAGATGCACTCAGATCTACTGGGACAACCCCCCCCTTGGATATTCCCCCCTTTTTAAGAAATCTAGTAGCTACACAGTTTGGGCTCATGCTCTGATTGGAACATACAGATCCTTGGGAGGCAATATGGTAGTGAGTGATTGTTAGTGACCCATGATAGTGATTATGAGCAATATTCATTTTGGAGTAGTAAATACGAAGGTCAAGGGCATGATTTTCAGTATGAAGCATAAAGATGAAATATTCCAGGATGCTATTATGAGAAATCACATGGCACATATAGGGATTCCAAATCAAGCCAAGCTGGGCTCTGACTCTAAGGTAAACATGACAGTGATCCATCATCCCATTATAGATGCTATGTGACTAAATTTGCATACAATGGGGCTCTTATTACACATACAATTATCTGTGAAAAGAAGTGTAAGAGGGTCAAGAATGTGCATAAAATTATGCTTGGTATGGAGAAAGTAGATATAAGAACTAGAGTTATCCCATGAAGCTAAGCAGTTTGAGATTCAGGACAGATAAAAGGACGTCCTTCACTAGGGATGAAGGAGATTATTGGTCAGATTTTTATGTGAATTTGTCTGATTTTGCATTTTCAAACCAATGTGTGAACCAAGACTGTTATCTGTTCAAAAATCGCAATTCTCCAAATTCTGCAATGGAGTTCTCATCAATAAATGGATACAAAAATGAACAATTAGGGGAAGTGTACACAAAAATACATATATTAGTGAAAATAACACTAAATGTATTATATTGGGAAATTGCTTGAAAAAATGAGTGTATTAGACAAAATTGAATACAAACATGCATGTATTAGGAGAAATTCACACAAAAATGTGTTATGAATTTTCATGTGCGCTCTTCCCTGAACATTCAGGATGAACCAAATTTGAGAGGGGAAAAAAGAGAAACTGAGAGACTGAAATTGACATTCACTCATTTTTCACGCAGTGCAGAATTAAACTATGGAATTTGTTTCCTCAAGATGTAGCACTTGGATAGCTTCAAAAGGGGATTAGACAAATTCATGGGGGATCAGGCTATCAATGGCTTCTCGTCACGATGGCTATATATTACCTCCAGCATGATATATCAGAGGCATGAGGGACATGTCTGGGAGGTTGCTATTGCACTTCTGTCTTGCTTATGATTTTCCATGGGCATCTTGTTGGCCACTATGAGAACAGAATGCTGGATTAGACAGGCCTCTGGTCTGATCCAACACAGCTCTTATAATAAGTTCATTGCAGACATTTGAAAACAAATGGAGTGAAATTGTAGGCTCAACCATTTGCAAGACAACCTGGCTGAACAGCAATTGAGTTACAGATCTCGGTAATATTGATGCCTTTTACCATAATTGTGTTTAATATAGTGAGCTACTTGGGGCATAACATACTGGTAACTCAGCTTGAGAAATGTAAATCTGTGAACAGTATTGATCAGAGCCATGTTCTCGCAAGATCTGTTTTGTTTTAGATCTATTGAACCAAAAGGAAGCATAACACTTAAGGTGATACTGTCTCTAAATATTGTCTTTAAAAAAAAAACACCCTTTGGTCCAGGTCTCAGATATTAGTCTACAGGACAACCATATCTGTAAAAGGCAAGCGATTTTACTGCCATGTTGTTTACAGGCAACCCTGACTAAGCTCAAGAATCAAGATGTCTGCTTGATCCCCTAAACCTGAATGCCAGGCTCTGAACAACATCCTTTTTTAAAATATTGTGGCCGGGGTGTGTGTGCATAAAGATGCCAAACAGCTCTTTGTTTTTTTAAACACAATTGCCAATAGCTCAGAATACAAGTGACCTTGCAATGTTTCATTAGCTCATCAGATGAGAAAAATCAAACAGAAAAAAGACCTCATGGAAACAGCTAGAGAACTTTGTGAGAAAGACAGGAAATCAAAGGTATATAAGCTAAGATGATTTATTTGAAAAACATGTGGCATAAGGGAGGGTGGGAGAAAAGTTCTGTTCTGTGCCCATAATAAATTATGCAAAAGGTGCATAAATCTGAGTAATGCAGACAATTTCTTGCAATAATTATATTAGACTTGATTAGTGAAGGATGTAAAAATGGAGTGGAGTGATATGATTGGAGCAGGGCGGGAAAGACAGTAGTGGCAAAGGAAATGTAGAACAGGAGAGGGGGAAAAGGAAGTATGCAACCTATAGAAGACACACACTCCTGACTATTGAAAACCTTGCATAGGCTCCTTTTAATTTCTGTGATTTTATCAATCTAGCCCCCATCTTTCAAATGCTTCTCTCCCAAACATGAGAGAATTCCTTGCCCCCTAACAAAAGGTACTCAGGGCCTTACTGCTTCTGAACATGGAGGCTCCATTTAAGTACCATGGCTAATAGCCATCCATACACCTATCCCCCATGAATTTGACTAACTCACTTTAATGCCATCTTAGGAGATGGCCATCTCTGCAGCCTGTAGCAGTGAATTCCATTGTATTTTTGTCTGGAATATAAATAAAGTCCCCCAACCCACTGGAAAAGATGGGGGGTTGCAGGGTGGATTAGTGAAAATCACCTCTCTTTCTCTTGCATAAGCAGAAGTGTCCTCTAGATCAAATGTCTTTTCACAAATGAAGGGCACAACTGGGTTCAATTGGGATATATATATATATATATATATATATATATATAATGTTTTATAAAAGCCAATTTCTTTGGTAGAAATTACATGTATGAAATGCAGGGTTAGAAAACCTAAAAATACTGTTGAGCAAACTCAGTAGCAATGCCTGAAGGACTGTGGCTCAATTTGGACGACACAATAAACAACTGGTGTGGGGGAAACAATCGTCAGTTGTTTTGACTATTGTGTCATCCGAATGCTGCCATAGTCAACTCAGCGCTGATCCTCATCCACACTACAGTTAATTATTACCATGTTGTGTGGGGAGTACCCCCTAGATGTACAACTGTAAAGTTGATTATTACCCCACCATTGACTATCGTGTCATCCGAATTGAGCCTGTATCTCCCCTCTCCCCATCCCCAACACGCAGATACAAAATACCTGGGGTGCCAATGCAAGCTAGACATTTGTATTTGGGGTGCCATAGATGCATACTCCGGATTGGGTTTTGTAATATGATTCTGAACTCCACAATCATTTAGCTTAGTGCATTTGGCTTCATGCACGAACGCTATGTACTGCGAATTCATAATTGCTACCTCAGGGATTCCTGCTTTTTAAATTTCAGTCTAAATATTCCACCTGTAAGAAGAAAGGAAGGGTCAGATGATTGTGGAATGAAGCTCATCATTGCAGAGCCTGACATCGTAGAGAGCCATTCTTCTTAGAATTGGAATCAGACACTCCACACTATACCAAATGTTTACAAATCTTCACTTCATTGTAAGCTTCCAGCAGAACAGACAGAGGGTGCATCTGGAAGTCACTCAGTGAAGCCAGAGTGTTTGGCTCCAAGCCAGGGCTCTTTGTTCTTAAGATTTCCATTAAACCTCAGCTGAAGAGCAAGGCTTGGCCGGTCAACAGGCCGGCTTGGCTATTTAGGTCAATGAATGCACCAGACCACTGTCAAAGCAACTTCTATCTTGCCTAAGGCTCTCACAGGCCCTGCAGAACTTGAGCCCTTCTTGCTATTTTGATCCCTTCTGTTTGCCACTATGAAGCTACATTAACAAATTGGTTTCAAGTAGTGAACATCTTCACGCGAATGTGTCTTCACAGAAGAAGAATGGGCATGTGCCTCATGAAGATTAGAACAAGAAACAGGCCCGGGGGGGAGCCATCTGAAGAGACTTCAGGCAATTTGGGTGGGTTGAAGGAAGAAGAAAGACAGCCAAAGTTGCTATGTAGCCTTCATCCTGCTTCTGCAGGTTCAGAATGGGTCAGGGATGACAGCAGCAATCTGGATGGGAAGCAGATTACTTCTTCAAGAAATGTGCTTACATTGCCCCTGCTGGCTTCCCCCTTATCGCCACTGGCTTTCCCTCTCCACCTGGTAGGTACCTTTCTTCCAGTCCACACTCCGAACTCTTTGGAATTGTTTGCGTGTCTATGTTGTTACAATCCATCAAACAGTCCCTACTCTGATCAAGACTAAAACCTTCATCTCTTCATTCCACCACCATGCATCTTCCCTACTTCGCTCCAAAGAACAGCTTTTGCTGATGCTTGTTTCTTTGTTACCATTCTAAAGTTGCAGTGCCATCACATGGGGAGAAGACTAAGAGGCAGCTTATGGTGATGCTCCAGGAGAAACGATCCCTGTAGACATGTGTCTCTATCATTAGTTCCTTGAGAACTAGATCACCTTGTCTACAAAGGGGCAACTTTCAACCTGTCAGAGAACAATGTTGCGCCATGGCATGATTTTGCATAGACAGGCCCTCTTGAGTATGCAGTTCCTGGCAGAACAGAGCCCAAGTTTCACTTGAGGGTATTCACTGCCATGAATAGAAAGAATGCTTGGGGAGAGCAATCCTATGGCCCCTAGAGAATGTCCAGGTGGACACCACTCCGACTTGGGACTCAGGTGTCCAAGCCCCCCGTCCCCTCCCCCTCCCCACCAGAACGGAGAGAACTATGCCAGCTGCCTCTCTGTGGTCACAACAGCAACCTCGGAGCAGAGAGAAAGAGAGTGTCCTGGCAGGTAGGGATGGGACAGCTTATGCCATATCCCCAGACCTCCCTGGCCTCCTTCTCTCCCCAATGCCTCAGCTAAAGGGGCAAAAAAGCCCATCTAGTGAAAATATAAAATGGGAGGAGTGCAGAGGTGAAGCGTAGAGGCCTCCTATTCTGCACTGGATGACCATAAGCCTCTGAGTTCAGAAGCTTACGATCATCCCCATAGGATTGTGTCTTCATAGCAATGCGGTGAAGTTTTCTGCACATGGTAGGATAGTATGGCTGTGCCCAAGATTGTGTTACATAATAGACATGAGAGAGGTCCATAAAATACACATGCATAAAAAAATGACTTTACGTAAGTAAGAGTATAAACAACAATGCATGATTTCTAGGCTTCTTGCATGCTAATTTCCTACTGGGAAAGAGGAGAAATACGTTCCTCTGAGAGGCTTAACATCTCTCAGGGAGCAGATCAATAAATTAGACGTAATTTCCCCCTATCACAGCAGTAATTCCTAACAGAAAATTTCAAGCAAACCACCCACACAACAACTATATGAAAATTCACAGAACCCGAATCTCTTACAGAACATGGAATATGGAAGCTTAGCCTCTGGCGGCCTTGTACCAGCTTTGTTTGGAACTACTGGTTTCAAGCAACTCCCAGTGATTCCTATAGCCCCTGCCCCCTCCCCAGGTCACTTATAAAGAGCAGAAGAGGGTCTGGTGCTGTTGCCACCTTCCTCCTTCACCTGCTTGTAAGAAGACAGGAGCAGGAAAAAAACCCTAATCATTGTGTAGCTATTTTTGCGGCAGGACGGTTAGGGAAATCTGTCTGTCTGTCTGTTTCCTTAAGTAGGCCAGTTTTAGTCATCAAACCATGCCCACTCACTCTTCCCCCAAACAGGTTTTAGGCAACCTCCTCACCCTGCCAATGCTTCAGTCCCAGCAGGCAGGGGTGTTGCTTCCTGATTTTGTGTACTGGGATAATGTATTGAATGAACTTCTCTCTGACTATATCTTTACCTATTCCTGACTACTACAACTGTCTTCTCTGCTCTTTCTTTGCGACACCTCTGTCCAAAGCATCCCTGCCAAGATCATTTACATCTTCCGTTGATTAGACTTTGCAAAGCCTCCCCTCAAATCCCTACAGGGCCCCTCGTCCCTTTCTGTATCCTACAGAAACTCATTGCCTATACTTTGAAAGATCTCTATAGCCTTGCTGTCTCATGCTCTGTGTCCTAACTTTGCTTTATACCTCTGCCTGTGAGTGACACATCTTCCTCCATCTCTAGCAGCTTCACTAGGCCCAAAGTCTCCTGCTCTCTTAAATGACACTGCCTATTCTCCCTTATTGCTCCTTATGCCTGGAACTCCCTTCCAGAACAGTTATATGATGCAATCAGTCAGCCTCTTCAGTTCTTCTGCTATACATATGTTTTAGAATCATATATGGGCTTGGTATACATGCAGTGTGAAATAGTGATGTGCTCTGCTGTAACAAAATACTTCTGCTTTTGTGGAAACTCTAGTTTGCTGCTAAATCTGAACAGGCAACCTACAGTGTGCACCAGACCCCCCCCCCCCCCCCCGGCAAACCAGGATGCAAATCAGAATCAAACTGTAGCCTGCAAAATATAGCACTCCAGTTTGGGTGTAATGGAAAGCTGTGGTTTCTGTAAAAATGGAAGCAAATCATTAAGGCGGAGTATGCAAATCGATGGAATACAAATGACAATTCACAGATTTGTGAATAGAGGCCAAGAAGGCAGTGGCTTTCACACAAGAGACACCTTCTATCGCTAAATTCTGGCTTTGGAAGACTGTGCAGGGCACACTCAGTATGCAGCTGCACATTTTTTTTGATAATTTTCTTATATTGCCCTTTGTCGTTCTTCTACACCAGTAATTCCCAAATTGTGCGCAGGGAGAAACACATTAAATTCAATAGTTAAAGGCTCCTGTGAACCCAAAGCACTTGCCCTCAGCTGATGATTTCCTCTGAGGTTGGGTAATTCTGGTACATCCTTGCACTGGGTATGATTGGATTGCATTGTAAAATTACACACCCTCAGAGGGAGCTGCCAAATGCTTGTCTCTGTCCAATTAGGAGGCACATTCACAGGGTGGACAGGAATTCTTACATGTCGATTATAAAGTATGCCGATTATGATTCAGAGGAAAAGTGTGCCTCCGCTCTTAGAAGTTCATTGCTCTAGCTGATCCAGTTAAAACATGTCCAGCTGCCAAGATGGGCACTGAAGCCCTTAAAGAAAGACAAGGTGGGTTGGCCCGAATTATCAACAGCTCTACCTGCCGTGCAGTTCAATTTGAACATGTCATTCTAATTGAAACATTATTTTGCATATGAACCTTTTTCCAACATTCAAATAATTAATGGGCCATTTGGGGAAATGTGCCTTACTTGTGAGAGATGATTATGGGAGGCAGTTGCTTGTGATCTCCAGCTAGGATACACTTTGGGGCTTTCAGCAGAGGTATCCAGCAGCTTGCTTCAAGTGCTTGGGCGCATTCATCAATCACCACCAGATCAAAGTGGCTCTCAGGAAGTAGCTTCAGCGGGCCATCTGAAGAGGCTCCTAATTAAAAAGAGAACCGAAAGACACCAAGTTTACACCATAGCAAAAGCAGAAAAGAACGTTGCTTTGAGGGCTTGGACTTTCATGTCTTTTCAGTGTGTTGCTAGTCTTTTCATTATGTGGGCCTCAGTTGTGTGCTATGTTGCGATAAAGGATCCATCCAACAAAGCCAATTTTCCTTTCTGCTCTGATACCTCTTCTAATGGACACCCACATGTGCACCTGGTCATTTTGAAGGGAAAATTCACCCATCTCTGCAGATGGGACAAAGGGTGGTGAATCGCGGGCAGTTCTAGAAACACTCGGGACATTTCCAAAGGAATGAAGAAATTGGTAATTCTCCACTAGAGGAGCTGTGGAACTCAAATCCATGTGTTAGGACTTCTGGCTGCAAGGAGCCCTGAGCCTGTACCCTTATGATAAGCTTGGCAGTATGTAAGAAGAGCCCTGATGGATCAGACCAAAGGCCCATCTAGTCCAGCATTCTGTTTCCACAGTGACCAAACTGATACCCCAAATCTGTCCAAAAGTAGGACAGAAGTGCAAGAGCAACTTCCTGGACATGTTGCTCTGCAACTGATGTCCAGATACATATTGCCTCTGATACTGAGAGAAATATATGGCCTTCATGACTAGCAGACATTGGTAGCTTTATTCTCCATGAATTTGTCTCATCCCCTTGTGTACTGCTTTGTAGATCATGTGCCTCCTGAACCCAGGAAGCCTCAGTAGTACCTTGCTAAGTGTTCTGTGAATGCGATTCACCCTTGCCACAATACTTTACTGGGGCAAGCTTTTGTAGCTACCAACCCTGATGGAAGCACTTGGAGCAAGGGCCTCTTAAGTGTTTGTAGTAAGCCTGGCCCTTCTTTCCTCTTTCAGAGTATCAACAGTCATCCCTACAGAAGCAGGCCCCCAAATGCTTATTATGATGTGCTTCCTGCTAATTTCAGGTGATCTGAGGCATACCACATGGTGATATCCATTTGAAATTAGTAATATGCTACCAATTCCCTACAACAAACACTACAATGATAAGTGTTATGAGGCCTAATTCACATAAAGGGCAGGTGAGGGGATACATGATTCCACTTTGAATTTTAGAAGGGGGAATCACACAATGGAGCACACCTCCATTTAAAACAACCTTCCCACAAAACTAGACTTTAGGGAGAAAGACTGTAGCCTCCTTCCCAATAATGCCAGTTTCAGAAGTGCCCATTTTCTTTCCTCATGGGAAATAATAATAATAGTAATAATAATAATAATTTATTTATTACCCGCCTCTCCCAACGGATCGAGGCAGGGAACAGCATGAAACATAAAATACAAAACTGATTAAAACACTTAAAACCAATACATTAAAATACCAATAAAACACCAATAAAACACTTTAAAATTCATCTGGGTAGGCCTGCCGGAAGAGATCAGTCTTTATAGATCTTTTAAATTCCTGAATACTAGTGAGTTGGCGAAACTCTCCCGGCAGGTCATTCCACAATCTGGGAGTGGCAGAAGAGAAGGTCCTCTGGGTAACACTCATCAGCCTAGTTCTTGTTGACTGTAGTAAATTCTTCCCAGAGAACCTGAGCGTGTGGGGCAGATTGTATGGGAGAAGGCAATCCCGTAGGTAACCTGGACCCAAACCATGTAGGGCTTTAAAGGTATTAACCAACACTTTGTACTTTGCCCGGAAACTGATTGGCAGCCAGTGAAAAGATTTTAAAACTGGTGTAATGTGGTCACCCCTAGATGTACCGGTGACCAACCTGGCTGCCATATTTTGAACTAGTTGAAGTTTCTGGACTAGGCACAGAGGTAGCCCTATGTACAGCGCATTGCAGAAGTCGAGCCTCGAAGTTACTAGCATGTGCACTACTGATTTTAGGTCTTCCGCGTATCAGCCGAAGCTGATAGCAGCCACTCCTGGCAGTCGCATCTATCTGAGCTGTCATTTGGAGCGACGGATCCAGGAGCACCTCCAAGCTGCTGACACAGCCTTTCAGGCAGAGTGTAACCCCATCCAGAACTGTTTGACACACCTCCAACCCCAGGTTGTGGCCCTTGACAGTAAGCACCTCCTTCTTGTCTGGACCATGCAGACGCCAGGTAAAAATGCATGGTCCAGACAAGGAATCTTTTTACCTCTTTACCATTTTAAGCCAGAGACAGGCTTTTAATAGAAATCATTTCATTCCTTCACTATACCCTAACTAATAATCTGCTTGAGTTTGAATCATTAGATGTATGTGTGACACACATATGGTTTGCATGTTCACAGGGTGCTTAACAAACCACTGTGACTTGTTAACCAACTGCGCATGCCTGATTTGAAGAATTACCCTTGCCAGTGCGGTTCCTCATGTTGTCCAATCCCAGGTTGTTGGGGTGGTTAACAAACTGCTCAGAAAATTTGGGCTATTGTAAGGTTATGAGGTGGTTGGTTAACCACTCCAACAAGCCATCCTCACTGGGTTTGGACAGCACGAGAAGTGACAGAGGGAGCTTGGATCAGCAAGCTGAAAACATGGTGAGCTATGCCGGTCACAGCTTAGTTTGAAAGCCCAGAAGAAATGTCATCTTTAAACAATGCTCTCTTTTTATATATTATCTTGGTATGGTTACAAGTCATGCTATTTTGACTTGGGGTTTGATGCTGTGCTGAGCAAAGCTCCAAATAAAAGAACTCTGGCACTAGGCTAGAAATCATACAAGGATAATTATGCAGGTAAGATAGGTGTTATTCCATCCCAGCCACTCTGGTGTAATCCTAAAGTAATGAACTTAGTTAACTAAAAGTCATTTCTGTCCCTCAGGGTTGAAGCAATTAAGCTCTCCTTCTGCTGAGCTTGGCAACAAGATGACAGAAGTTGGACTGGTTTGCACCAACCAACTCTACAGAATAGAAGAGGTCATGATGATTTCTACCTCCAATTATATCAATGGGATAATTGCTTCAATTGGAACATGCCTTTGAAAAGAAAAGGAAAAAACAGTCCACTAAAGCAGTTTACATTTCAAAGTAATAAGGCCTTGTCCCTGTCTGATTTCCACTGGAAGTTTTCAAAACATCTCATGGTCTGAACACATACATAACAGAGGTATATAAAGCTAATGCAACATTGATTGATTGATTGATTGATTGCATTTGTATCCTGCCTTTTTTCTCCAAGGAACCCAAAGGAAGCGTGCATAACCCTACTCCTCTCCATTTTATCCTCACAACAACAACCCTATGTGATACGTTGGGCTGAAACTCTGTGACTGGCCCAAAGTCACCCAGTGAGCTTCCATGGCTGAGTGGGGACTAGAACCCTGATCTCCCACTATAACAACTACACCACACTGGCTCTCAATGGGCCTCTTCAGACAAAATGCTAAGGTATGGTTAGGTCACTAACCCTTTTGCAGCAAATAGTGAGCATGTTTAAACTGTGGTTATGTAGCCACCATGTTGACATTAAGTCATAGTTCACTCGACACACTAAGCCATAATGTTTGGCTCAAAATGCTTAACCACCATAACTTAGTGTGCTGTCTGAACAGGGTCAAAGATACCTAAAGTATCACAGAGAAAGCAAGTTACACAATTGGACAGATCAGTTTAAAGTTTTGGGGGGTGCCCCAAAACAAGAAGACTCCAAAAATGATCCGAAATCTGTTTCAGTATTGGTTGATGGAGAAGGTTAGTTATGAATCATCTTGAGTGGGCAGTAACAAAAAATCAGATCCACACAATACTGGGGAGATGGTCAGAGCCATGTCATTTGGTGACAAATCCCCTCTGGGTGGGAACTATATGCTGACATTTACTGTCTAGGATTTTAGTCAAGATCTGTACATCTACATTGATCATGGAGATGGACCTGTAGGTTCTGCATCTCAGGAAGCACATGCCACTTTTTAGGAAGGATCATGATCATAGCTTCCTGCAAATGAACATAGTTTTCTTCAGCACATCACTAAGAGTAGGAATTAAGGGAAGAGTACTGCTCATGTTCCAGTGGCCACAGCAGCCATCAGGGCTGGGCACCTTCCAGGTAGAGATATATTAAACTAACTGAATCAACAAGGCCTGGGCTATGAATGCAATATTACAGTTCGTTGTCTAAATGGTATTTTCAACTATTCTACTTGTCCAGAAGCCTCTGCTGCGAGAGATTTAAGGCACTGGTTCAGCTTTCCAATCAGAAAGGAACATAATTTTCAGTAACAAATTGATTTTAATATGGTGCTTGTGTTTTGTTCATAAATAATCTCTGCATATGTTTGTAACACTGCTATATACAGTCTTTTACACAAAATTATCTCCAAGTTTCCCTAGTAAAATATACTTTGGGGATCACAAACAGCTCCCCAAACACAAAAGAAGCAGTTTATGTTGGGCTATTCTCCAAGAAGCCATATAAGTACATACTTACAAATGCAAGTAATTCACTGCTTCGCTGATCCAAAACCCTAATTAGTTCTATAAATAATGCATCAATTTCCTCCCCTCATTAGCTGGCATATAGAAGTAGTAAGCAATGCTTTGTAAAATGTGAGTGGTAGACTTTTGTATATTGTTCTAATGCACACAGGATTGATTAACCATCCAATCATGGAACAGAAACTGTGATCAGAAGAAAAAGACAAACTAGCTAGCTAGATGTAATTCTGTTTATGGCTCATAACTTTACAGATATAGGGATAAGGATCAGCTCAAAGATGTACTGTGCAATCTTTGGAGTTCCTGATGAAGCTCAATCACATGGTGGATTGCAGAGCAGCCTAAATTTGTAGCTGCCAGTAATTTGATTTTTACCATCCTTAAAGGCAAAAAGCAGAAACATTCCTCTAACCTGTGTTTGTTGCAAGTACAATATTAGCTTGTGTCAGGATTTCAGTCATAGCCACTTCCTCTCGCTCCTTCAGCTCTTTTCTCAGTGTCTTAATCTCATTTAGAAAATGGCTTCTCTCCCCTTTGTCTTGGGTCTTTCTGGTTTTCACCTGCACAGAAGGGAAGGTTTAAAAACAACAACAACTCAATAACACAGCACAATTTATAGCCCAGCACAACACTATATACAATGTTGAGCAGCCAAGGTAATAATTAAAGCAGCAGAATCTCTCCCATAAAGAACATCATGTAGCATTGATAGTAACAATAGTACTAGGGACAGTATTCAATGGTACTCCTACACAGAGTAGACCCATTGAAGTGAATGGCCCTAGTCTGAGTAGGACCCCCTCTAGATGGATTCCTTTTGATGCCTGGTTAGCCGATTATGCGCATAATCGCTGAAGCGCTTTATCGTAAATGCTTGTATGCAGGAGGTAATTGAGCACTCAACTGGTGACCTTACCAGTTGTTTCAAATGCACTTTATAAGTAGTTAATGCGGAGAACGCTTGTTCACATAGTCAAAATCGCTTTAACGGCTGGAGCAAAATAAAACTCGCTATTTAACGTGCATTTGATAATGCGCATAATCAGAGAGAAAACACGCCTCTACGCCCGATTTGCGCTCCGTTCTTGTAGAGGTAAATTTTTTAATGCGCCTTGAAAGAGCTTTAAATGCCTCTTGTAGAGGCAGCCTAGGACTGATATTTGATGCAGCCCTAGATGTTCAGCACTTCTGCCTCTACTGAGAAAGATCTGGATGGGAAAAGGAACTATATTTAGTTCATATTTACTAGAGATGTGAATTTAATAGGGATTTTAATGGAACTATTATCAATGAACCATATATTTTCTGGTAACAAAATCAATAATCCCCATCTCCCCTACAAAATACAGTTTTTAATCTAAGCAGAGATCTAATTCAGTTGCATCAATCCCTTAGAATATGCGAACAACCCCAGGGTTTACATAATAAATTAGTGATAATATTATCCCAACATGGATGTGTCAAATAACCCCTGTTGCTAATTTCTCAAGTTATAAAATACTAGTAAAAATGTAGTGCAACATCTGGTTGTTGTAACACTTTCTAACTGTACATATCTTTTAAATTAGTTGTGCTTCCACACAACTAATACGCATAAACAAAGACCATCATATGCGGTTTAACAGTCCTAATGTGGTTTGTTATATCATAAGCACACTATACAGTACAATACCTCTCAACATCAAGAAATCCCCCTCAAGATAAATAATCCAGTGATTTAGCCTGGGTGCCTGAAGGTGTATATTTAAATTCAAATAAACAGAGATGTAAATGGGCAGCAAAGTAAGATGGAGGAAAGACTTCCATATTTCTTCCAATCTTAGCTTTGTTGGTATACCTTCATCTCAAGGTAACTCCATTTAGCCTGTCTAAATTGTTCTGTGTTAACTGGTTGAAAGCCTCCATTCAAACGGCGACACACCTAACCCTAAAAGCAGGAACCAGGTACATGCACTTAAGCTAGGTAGCCTACCTAAAATACTGTGATTGCTGTAAGGCAATCTGGCCAGATTGCCTTCTAAATCCAGATTTTTCCAACACCATTTGGCTGGGCAATAAAGAAGACAGACAATGGCTGGGATCCTATCTTAATCTGCTTCATAAACAGAAGGAGTTTCTGTTTATGGAAAGAGAGTTGCACTTGAAGAATGGCCCCTACTGCTCATGGAAGGATCCCTTTAGTGAGAGCAACTTGGTGCTTGGCCAATACCTTCAGAAACATTTCTTGCAATTTTCGGGGTGGGGTGAAAACAGATGAAGAAAAGGGGTCTAGTTTTCAGGAGATGGGCAAAATCAATTAATTTTGCGGAGCAGAGGTCTTACCATTCCTAAGAGGAGATGACAGATGATTTTCAACTTTCTTTCCTTCTGTAAAAAAAAGCTTTGCCACCACTTCAAGCAGCAAAAGAGTTACGATCAGCAGGTTGGTGGTGTTCCAGCATCCCATAATATAGCATCATTTCCAGAAGCATTGTTTAGGAGAGAATTGATGGCTGCTCCCATTGGCTAGTGGGGCAGTCATCATTTTAGCTTAACAATGCCCCTGGGTTTGGAACACTTCCATTGGATCATTCTGTGGGACAAAATAATGCTGATGGGCTGCTGATTTAGCTCCGCTGTTGTTTGAAGTGGTAGCAAAGGATTTTGTTGTTTGTTACAGGGAAGAAGGGGGGAACCCTCTGCCACCTTCTCTTATAAGTCTCCTACCCTCCTCTGAAAATAAATCAATTTTGCCCACTAAGAAGAAATTTGCTGAAAATGCCCCCTACTTTTGCCGGGGACAAATACCCTCATGAACGTTGGAAATGGTTGGCACAGCATTGTCACAACACGTCTTTAGTTCACAAAGTGAAAAGATTCAAGCCAAGAAATTCTTGAACCACACCCTACTTTCACCATCCATCTATCCAAGTTCTCAAGGGATATGGTGTAAACTAATAATCTACCCTACACTTACTTCAGGAATGTACAATATACGGTCTGTAGTTGAATTATACCGTGGTCAAGGGATTGCTGTCAAAATTGCCTAAACCTCATATTTTATTTTTAAAAAATGTTTCTATCCCTGAAAGGGACAAAACAAAATAATATATATATAGAAAAATCTTCATTTTTATTTTATTAAACTGCAGTAAATGGTTTAGAGTTTTAATATCAATTATTGTTCAAAACAGTCAGCTCTCAGCATAGTGGGCGCAGCAGAATTTTAATAATACAAGATAAGCCAGTCTCTTTTATTAGATCAGTGGTTACTGGGTAGGAGTATGAAAATACTTGAATAATACAAAGTTCTCCCTCTCTGTTCCCCAGGGCTTCATCTGAATTCTCCCCCAACTACAATTTAAAAAAAAATCTGTATTGTGGCATAAATCACAATAAATCTGTTAGTCATTAAGGTACCACAATACTATTTTCTGCTTGCTGTAACAGTCTGACACAGCTATCCCTCTGGATCCTGGCTAAACAGATCAGCGCAATGTAGTGGCTAGAGTGTTGGATATGGATATGAAAGGCCCATGTATGCTCAGCTGTAAAGGTCACTGGCTGGCCTTAAGCAAGTTTTCAGCCTATCCTGTTGTCAGCACGTCTTATCCGTTGCTTCTCCAAAATGCTGTATCAAAATGCTTAAAGCAGATGTGGGCAGACTTCAGATTTGCAGGATCCTCTTTTGCTTTTCCCTAGAAACCCCAAGCCCACCAATGGGACTTAAGTGCAAAATGGTGGGTGGGTGTGCAGTCAGATGCAAAATGGTGGCTCCAGCATGGAATCAATTATACTGCACACGAACCTTACACTGGGATAACTTCCATATATGACATAATTTTACATCTGAGTCATTCCAGACCAGGGTTTTAACAGCCTAATTTAGAGAGAGAAACATGTTTCTTGTTGCTATAGATAAATCATTGGGAAACAGAAATGCTTGCCAATTTACTGTAAATCATCCAGCTATCTACTAGGAAATCCAAATCTACCTTCACCCTACTTCTGCGTTAAAGCAAATGGGGGAAATGTGAAAGATGGTCTCTTCCCTTCTTTGGTCAACTCCTGGATGAGTGGCCAGTGTATATTTTCTCTATGAGCATGCCAATTTATAATGTACCTTACAAATGTTTTAAAAAACAATGCTTATCTGATCTTCTTGGTTCCTATCCATTGCTTTTAAAACCAAACACATAATTCTGAAATTGCTTTTTATAGGTCTTAGGACAACAAATTGAGAGGAAAAATGATCAGAAATCAAGAAAAATCCCATATACTCCAACACCAAGAAAACGATCAGATAAAAACTATGACCTCACCTATCATGGACATTTTATTTTATTTTCAGTGAACAACATTGCAAGAACAGAATATTTTTATTATCATCATCATCATCACCACCGCCACGTGTGGAACGTTCACAAGATTTTGCAGTGCATCCTTTCCCCTTAACAGAACATGTCTTCCTCAAGGATACCATGAGCTGTTAAAAGCTTGAGCAAGCCAATTCACTCTCCTCCCTGTATTTTTGTTTTCTTTTCTATTTGGCACATCAACTTTCCGTGACTCCTCGTGTTCGGTGAAGATGCTCATTCTTTGTTGGGCTGCTTTTATTATGGGAACAGGTGGATTTTTTAAAAAAAATTTTGTTTTTACTTCTGCAAACCTTTGTATTCCCTGAGTGTGCTGATTAACTCCCTTTGGTTTCTCAGTGGCTCAATTTTGGCTCCATTTCTGTCAGTATGAAGGCACTGATTTCATATCAGATGAGAAATTGTATTATTATTATTTTATTATGGGGGAAGTCATATACAGTGTCATAAGCTATTCCAAGGGGCTTACAGCAGTGTACATGGCTGCCCCCTAAATCATATCCTCACAACAACCCTGTAGAGCAGGTGAGGCTGAGAGTGAGAGTGCCTGGACTCATGATCACTCAATGGACTTAATGGATGAATAGGAAAGGAAGTTCCTGACCTCAAATGCCAAACCATGTTTTTGTCTGCACAAAGTGTAACAAAATACCCGTTTCATCCCACAGAAACTAAACACACTGACAAAATGAACCCCTAACCCCAAAACATACACACACCGGAAAACTAACCTCAAAACAAACATACATGCAAAGCAAAATGCCCCCAACCCCCAAAACAAACTAACACAGACCGGCCAAACTCGTCTGCCAAAACACACACACAGGCAATCCCCCCACCCCACCACCACAGGCACCATATACGCACAGGCGTGCACACACACACACACACACACATCATGGTCACTGCTTCCTCCTTCAATTGCTCCTGCTTCCCAACCCCTGAAGCTTACCAAACAGCAACACTCTTCCCTTCCCTTCATTTTTAAAAAGAACCAGTTTTAGCTAACTGGTTGGGCATGGTGGAAAGCAGACCACTAGTCTTCAGCTGCTCCGCCCTCTTCCACCCCTTTCCAAAGCAGGCTCTAGCCCCATGTATCCAGGGAATGGAAAGGAAGAGGGTGGGTATGGCTGGAGGATGGACCTTTGTTTTCCAAATTTTAAAAAAAGTTTTAGTAATTTAAAAAACAAACAACAAAATTGGGAGGAGCAGGGGCCTCTACAGATAGATGGGCAGGTATTTTGTGGCCAATGGGGCACCTATAGGCGCTGCCAACCTGAGGTATGTACTAATAGTGAACTCATGGATCCTCATGTCGCCTAAAATTCACCATCCATGCACAAAAGCAGGGTAATCAGGACGCTTAGAAAAACCCCAAGGTTTGCAGAAGCACGAAAAAATCTTTAGGGAAAAAACCCTTGGGCGGATCCCCCCAAACACCCCAAGGAGGACTGAGCATGCTTAGTGGCCACAGCATGATGACTAACAGTTGGGGCAGAGATGGAAAACTGGGTGGAAGGGGGAATCAAACGGAGTATTCTGAAAAGAGGGTGGCTAGCTAGAACCCTCAACAGGAGCCCACATTTTGCAAAAGTTTGTCGCAGGTCCCATTGTAAATATTTACTATTATTCCAATTTTGACTCTTCAGCCCATCACTGTCCATACATTTGCCAACTTTTTCCTCCACAACAATGAGGGCTAGATGCTTGCCAACAACCCCAGGATTCTGATTTTTTTACATGACTCATTCCGATTGCACTGTACTTATAGCTACTGCACATACTAGCAATATATCCTACACAAGTTATCTTTTTAAAAAAACAGATAGCAATGATTGAAATGCAAAACTTACGAATGCTTGATCAATGTCCTTCCTGATATCTGCTACAATCTGGGCATTATCCCCACGTGCCAAAACTGCATCAAGTGAATGGTGCTGGATGGACTCTAAGAGACGAGCTGGGTGACCAAGGCGCAAGATCCGCACCTTACGGCCAGCAAGTCTTTCTACCAAGTTGTCAACTGCAATGTTAGATGGAGCACAGCACAGGACCTTGGAGAGAAACACATTTTTTAAAAAAGAAGTGTTAATTCAACAGCTTTTAAAGTGTTTTGTTTCAAGTTGTTTCAGCCTAAGACGCCAGGTCTCAGGGCAGGACCTGCAGTTTCAGGGGTTTTGCCACCACCTCAGGATCTAGAAGGGAAGAAGCTGGAGTGAAAAGCCAGGATCAAGGCAGAAGGCTTTTTTCTGCTAAGCTTAAGAGTTTTTGCTATTCATGTAGCACCTATGTTCTTCAGGTTCCACCCAGAGGCATACTTTACAGCTAAAGTCCTCCCCAGACTTTCCTGATGCCACTTTGCTGCACCCTTCCCCAGGCTTCATCCCCTAATATGCCAGGAACCACCCTTTAGCTCCCAGGCTCTGCTCTAGAGTCTCAGGATCTGGGCTTCAAAAGACCTGGCAACCCTACTAACCTCAGAGATTCCTAGAAAGTTTTGGTTTTGCTTCAGGAAGAATACAAAACAATGGCTCAGTTCACACAACACTTTTCTCTACACAGTGGAGTTTTTAGGAGATACTCACCACACAACATGTTCCAACTCCACCGTTGTGTGACTGTGGGTTCTCATCGAGTAGAGTAAAACTCAATGTGGCATTTGATTGGTAGTTCCTCCGCCCTCTCCTCCCCAATCCTCCAGATGGTAATCCATCAGCCATTGCTGGAAAAAACAAACCCAGTGGCACTTCCTCCTTTGGCTGCTCTAGCCAGGGAACTCTGTAGCCAGTGGGGAAACTCCACTCAATGCAGCAAGAAACTCTACTGAGCCCTCCAGACAACACGCAACACAACGGTTGTGCAGGAACTCTCCTCTGCACAGCATGGATATTCAGGGTGGAGTGTTTTTTGAAAACAATCCACCATGGGGTGGAGTTTTCCCTCCAGACAACACATTTCTCAATGGTGGTGTAACAACTCCGCTGTGGAGTTCTAAAACCACCATTGAGAAATGTGTTGTCTGAACTGAGTCAATATGAGGTTAGTACAGACAATGGAGAATCTGAGATCTATGGTAAAAGATGCCTTGAAATATGGGTTCAAACACCAGTTCTGCCTCAGACCATCCTGGGTAACCTTGTACCTGTCTCACAATCTATCCTGAGCAATTCCCTACCCTAAATATGTGAGAACAAGGAGATCGTTCAGTTTACACGACAGTTGAGGGGACAAATACAATGAAGAGGGGAACATATACTGAACTAATAAGGGAGTTCAGAGAAGTGAACACCTCTCATCTTGTTAACCCAGTTCTTCTGGTATTCAGATTGCTTCTCTGTAGCAGCACCCACCATCTGAAAAACTCTCCCTCATGCAGTTTGGGAGGCGGAAAATGTAACATCCTATAAACACCTCCTGAAAACACATCTTTTCATGCAGGCTTTCCCTGGACTGTAATGGCTGCTGGGTTTATTTTGGTCTTACGTGGTATTTTTAAATTTGTAAAGCTTGATATTATGTTTTGATCTGCTGTGATTTATGGTTTTCATTGTAACCTGCCCAGACAGCCTTGGCTATTGGGCAGTATAAAAATAATACAGAAACAGCAGTGAGATGCAGCATGATTAGGATACAAGTACAGAAATGGTGAGATTGCTTGTCCTTACAGACTTCTAATCAAGGAGTAAAATGGCTGCATGTCTCCATCTGTGGAGATTTTCCCAGTGGAAGACCATGGACCTTACCGGTAGAGCACATTTTCATATATGTAAGGCCCTGTCCCTGGTAACTCCCTGGAAGGTATGGGGAAACGTTCTTGGCCTGAGGGAGCTGCAAGGCTAAAGTGGGCAGGGCCACCCCCCACTCTCTCTCATCCACTCAAAACACACATGCATTCATACAGATCCACACACACACATTTATTCATACACATACACACAAATATCACCCCACCTCTGTGCTGCAATTAGGCTTCGGAAAAAGTGTTCTATTGGCTCCATGAAAGCGTTTTCCCAACCCTAACTGCAGTGTTGGAGGAGGAGCAATTTGCGGGTGGGGTGGGGTGTAATAACTGGAATGGAGAGGGTTAACCCTTCCCAGCTACAACTTCCTCCCGAAAACTATCCCCTCCCATGCAGCAATTAGGCTTGGAAAAACCTTCCCTTGGTGCCAATGGAAGGCTTTTCCCAAGGGATGGACAGGCCATCATTCTGATCTGTCGTGTAGCATCTTGGGATTTGCACCTATACGCTCACTTTCAAGTCTTGCTGCACCGCTTGGAGGATGATCTCCACCACTGTGGTTGTCTTGCCGGTTCCCGGTGGCCCATGGATGATAGCAACCTCTTTCTGTGCCAGTGAGAAGCAAACAGCCTCCTTCTGTGAGGCATCCAGTGATTCATTGTAGAACTTCAACGGCTCTGCAAGAAGCAGCAGAAGGAGCATTTGTTCCGATCTCAGTCCCACAAAGAACATTTGCGCAGGAAAGAAAGTGCAGCAATACAAATGAAGGGGCTCCTCTTGGAAGCAGATCCGATTTGGATAGTGAGAATATAACCTTTCCAACCAAGGGACACATCCTTGTTCATTCTCAGAAGGATCAGGCTCCCCAATGTGAACCCCTGCTGAGTCCTGGCTTCTTTTAAGAAAACCTGTTTAGCTGCAAATATTCTCAATCTTCAGACATTCTGAATCATTATCTGAATCTGTGTTGGAACAGACAGTCAACATGCTGGGCCAGGCTATATCTTAAAGGGGCAGTGCCTTTACAGTAGTCCCACCACGTTCTTACTAGGAAATTAATTAAAAACAACAACACATAACTCCTTTGCTAAGAGGCAAAACACCAGCATTGTGCAAGCAGATATTGATAGGTCGTCACAGAATTATTAAGAGCACTCCATAAAGTAGAGAGCAGGAAAGATCAAGATTTACCACATCAAATATGGGGAGCACAGTAATCCTAACCCCTTTGGACAGCCATCCAAGGGGGAATACGATGCACAAAGGCACCCATCCACCAGTAAAGATGATTTCCAGTGGAGGGGGAGGGTCACATCTGCCCTGGAGGCCCCCATTATACCCCAGCTCTATAGGAGTAAATGTTCCAGGGCCTGTAAGAGTATTTGCCTGCTCTTCTCTGTGTTTGTTTTGACATTATCAGTGCAATCCTCTGTACTGTTTACTCACACTTAAATGCCACTGTATTCAATGGAGCTTAGCCCCAGTTAAGGTACATATGATTGCAGCCTACAGCTTATTCCCCATCTTGTGCATCCATTCCTTTAATACTGGTGCCTTCATTTGTCTCTAATATTTGGCATTATGCCTCTAACAGGCATCTCTCCAAGAAGGGTCAACCTGAAAAGCTCCATTGAGCCTCCTCCCAACTTCCTTCCCTGGTCAGCATGAGACTGCAGAGCTTTGGAAGTGGCAGAAAAGCTAACATTTCACACCACCACCACCACTCCCTATTCCCCCAAATTCACTTAGGATTGCACTCTATGAACAGTCCAGCTTGGAACTGGGATACTGGGACAGTGGGGTCAAATTCCTCCCCAGCCAGACATTCCTGAGGTGACCTTCACACAATTTATCAGCCTCAATCACGTTAGACAGAGATACAGATAATGACTGAGCCAAAAGTGAGGATGAATGAAATTAAGATTGTTCTTTGATATTTATATTTAATTATAGCATGTATAATCTTCACTTCGATATTTAAATCTTTTCCTCCCAAAACATGTTGAAGTATTGGCAACACTGTTTATTTGATTTTTTTTTAAGAATAGTGAATGACCAATTCTTAAGAAAAGATGGCTTATTTTTGCCTGTTGTCTCCTGTGCTTGTTTTGCCCCAGTTAAGGTACATGCGATTTCAGCCTAAAGCGTATCCCCCATCTTGTGTATCCATTCTTTTAATATTGGTGCCTTTAGTTGTCTCCAGTATTTTGCATATATTGTTCTAGAAGCAGGAACTACGCAAACCTAATACTTGCATTGCTGCAAGCAGAGTGGAAAGCTCAAAGGAGAAGGATTTCTGCAAAATTTATTGTCAAGCTCTTCTGTGTTGGAAGACAGATATAAAAAGAGAGCGCTGGCAACATGTCTCTCAGCAAAAGGGTGGGCCCAGTTGTTTTTAACTAAGTCGACAAATATGCATATGAGCAAACAGAACGCTGGCTTGATTCCCCCATTCTTCAAGTTCCCTGTCCACATTTTTAGAATATTTTTTAAAACGCTCCATGAATATCCATGCACTTATCCATTCGTTCAACATCATCCACTTTCCTTTTGAAACATTTCAAGTGTAAAACTGCTTTAGGGATGAGTATAAAGATTTCTTGAGAGATGGGGGCGGACAGGCTGCCAATCAGCACCATGCACAGCTAGCTTCTGCTTCAAATTTACAATAGCGGTTTTTCCAAAGCTCGTCTCTGGAGAGGAAAAGGTACATTTGTATTGAACAGAATTGAGAACACTTGCAGAGCCTCCTCACTGCTCTAAAAATGTTGAGTGCATCTTCGCCTTTGGACAAGCAAGTATGTGTTTTCAAGAGTTCACCTCATCATCCCAACCTTACCCTTTCGACTACAAAAGATAAAGGAGAAAGGTTATAGCTGTGGTCTTTCTTCCTTTCTTCCTCTGCTTATTTGATATCAGAGTGTTGCAGTGATAATCAGAAGAATGTTTGGACTCCAAGATCCAGAGGAAATCAATATATAAAAAAAACAGTTTTTACAAAGAGGAACAGTTGGTAAGTAGGAGTTGCCACCGTCATTAGTTTGGCAAATGCTACATGGAACAGGCATTTTTAATTTCAGGCTGGCAAAAGACACTGAACAGAGAATTTTATTCCTCTGTATCCATTGGGAGGTGGCTCATCAAAAAGGGTAACATTGCCACCTTTGCTAAACCAGACTGCCAAGAGACTGCTTGTTCTAAATGGCAGGAAAAGAGCTTGGTCTCCAAATCTATTCAGCTCTGGTCATCTCTGCTACGATGACCAATCAGGAGACACTTGGTAGCTCAGGTGGTAGTCCTGGAAAGCCCCCTTCTGGCCCTACAGTACCACCGAACTTCACTAGAGGACTAATAGGACTGTTAAGCTAGACACTGAAGCATGGAGCAATAAGGACTGCTCACAACTGCACACAGTGGAGCATGATGCTGTCTGAATGGAAGGTGGTGTGGTATTGTGCAGATTAGCATTTTGGAAAGCCTGCTAGGCAGCAACTTAAGAGAAGTAACTGCTTCCTTTGTGACCCAAAGAGTCAGACCAGCAGAAAGCCAGCAAAATGGTTCCTAAAGTTTTGTGCCCAACACCAGTGACATTTGGTTGTTTAAACTGGCCTGCAGCGTAGTTACTTCTACAGGTGATGATGACTACTCTGGAATTATAGGAATTGTTTTTTTTTAAGGTAAACGCCTACAAAACCTGGTTGATCTTGGAGCAGTGTGCCATTTAGTTCTGTGTGAACAGATTACTACGTGGACTAATGGTAAAGATCACATGGACTATCAGCAAGGAAGCCAGCCTCACAGGGACTCAGCTCTCACCAAGTTGGGGGCTCTGATTTCAGCCACAGGCAGATGATACAGGGCATGATGAGGGGATTCAAGGGGCTGATATTATATATCAAAGCTAGTAAGTGAGTCTATAAGGCACAGAGGGCTGTACAGTCAGCCACTACAAGAGCAGCTGAAGGACTTGGACTGCTACAAGGTAGCTCAAGTCAAGACCTTGCAAGGAGTTACATAGAGGGAAGAGTTGAAAAGATCCAGGAAGTTATGCAAGGAAGAGCGACATGCTGGATCACTTGCCCTCTTGACTGTTAAGAGGCAGCTCCCAAGTTCTGGAGCTTCTGGCTAGCATCTCCTCAGATCAGCTATCAAAGTGGGACATGGGCAAGGTACCATGATTCAAGACAAAACATGTCTGACCAGAGAATAAATTGCTCTGAAGTAGTAATGGGAAAGTCCATTACATAGCTACACAAATAATTCCATCATACAGAATACTTCACAAAATGGAGCAAATACAATTCAGGAAAAGATGAGAATAACAGAGGTAACAGCATGGCTATATATGTGAGGATCATAGGAGAATGCTGACCTCTGGTGGTTACCAGCTATCATACAAGGTTCACAGGCTGAAGGCTGGTCTTCACCTTTTCCTTCCTGAGCTACTCTTCTGCATGCAGATAGCTTTTTACATGGAATGTCTCATGCAAATGCATTCTACAACCTGCATTCTGAATAGGATAGTCCCAGGTGAGCTCTCCCATGTGCTTTTTGTGAGCATACTGATTGGCCCATGGACACACAGGCCAATCTTCTCACAAACACCTGCATCAGAAAACATGTACCAGTGACTGAATGAAACTAGTAGTTATGTATTACATTTTTCACTGGAAAGTGGATATTACAAAGACTGTGAACTTTCCTCCCAGGTATTGTCCTTGAGATCTGTATTATTTAGTTCACACAGTTAAGAAAAGCATCTGTCACGTATTAACTGTAACTTAAGACCAGCTTCTGTACTATGTTTCTTAACAGCAGAACCTGTGTCTGCTATCTGGATCACATAGAACAGGAATGAGTAATAGAAGCTGGAAGGTCAAAGACTGGTGTGAGGCACTGCTGTTGAGACTTGGAGCATCCTCATTAAAACGAATGGAGGCTGCACTCCTGGAGTTCTTGGTGGGTTACATCTCACGTTTTAAGACTTCACAACATGAGTAATATCTGAACGAGTGGTATGCAGGTGCCATTCATAAATGGACTTATATTGAGATATTTGGTCTGCTTTCACTGACGTTTATGTGTAATTTATGCTACTTTCCCTTTCCCTTTTCATTTAGAACGGTGTGATATTTGAAACTGAGGCTTTTGAAGTACGTAGTTGCATAAGTCCACTTTTTATTTTTTATTTTCTTTTATGGTTTTTATTTTGTTAAAACTCACAATAAAAAATTGATTTAAAAAAATTGGCTCTTGTCACCATCCTGTCTAATTGCCACTGACTGTTCTCCGTTAATTTCTGAACCCATCCCTGCCGAGACAGTGGGTCACAGAGCCAATTGGATTCCAGAATTCTGAGGAATAGCCTTGTTCTTCTGAGGAACGGCATATCAACTAGGGTAGGGACTGGCAATTGGTGGCCCATGGAACTGGCAATTGGTCCAACCCACTGAACGGTGCCTGATGTGGGTGCTCCTGGCACCATTGGTGCTTTCAGGAACACTTTTAATTAAAGCAACATAGCGATGTAGCTTCCCAGCTGAAGCCAGTAAGGGTTCAACTGGAAAGGAAAGGTAAGAAGAAACCATGTGTACAATGGCTAGGCAACTACACAAGCATTCCCCAGTGCAGGGGAGGACAGACTGCAGGCATACAGATCTGCTTTGTTTGTTGTCAGAAGCCCAAGATCCACCAACTGGACGTAAAGGGAGACCAGTGGCTTTGCGGCCAGACATATACTTAAAATTAATGAACGGGGACGTCAGGTTTAGGCATTTATTTTTAGTACCAGAACAGAGCTCACAGTTCTTTGACCCTCAAACCCACTCCTGATTCCACCCCCAACCCAGGCATTTTTCATTACAGCACCATAATTTTGGGCCTTTCTTCATTTATTGCTATTGTTGCACAATTGGGAGCCAGAAACCCTTAACTATTTGCTACAGATCACTGAGAGCTCTACCAGTAAATCCCATTCTATCTCCTCCCCACTCCTATCCAATTGCATCCTGGCTAACAGGAAGCACTGTGCGGGTCTTCCATAGTTGCCACGCAACCACACAGCAACCTAACTAGCAAGAACGCAGGTCCCACCACTGCACGTTGATCTAAAGTGGTGGCAATGGCAGGAACTGTGCCAAGAGTATCGCATCCCAACTTCTCCACTTCCTGAGTAGCATCAACAGTGCCGCCTCGAACTAGAGGAGAGGAGAGCAATGTGCAGAGGGAGGGTAGCTTGTCACTGTCATTTGGCACTGATTTAGAGAACGCACCTGAAGCAGCCATCTGACCTATGAAGCCATTCCACAAAAGAACTTGCAGAGATGTACATTTCTGCCCTTTATGTCATAAATATTTACACCGGTGTGGTGCGCTCATGTGTAAGGGAGAGCCAAAGAGCTGACACCATGTTAGAACCTTCAGGTATATTTCTTCCTGTACTGACAACACAAAGGAACTGGAAAGGCTGGACTTCCAAGGGTTGCTAGCACAACATATTTGCAAAGCACAGTTGGAAAAACATGTGCTGCAGTGACCTCTTCAATCTACCCGAACTGTCAACATTGTGGTCCACATTCAATGAAGGAAAAGGAAAGGTTCTTACGTGTATTATTGGTATCACTAGGTTCAGAAGCGCAGAAGAGGACATCAATGAGACTAGATGCTGGACCAGTGTGATACTGACTAAGTGTATTAAGAGCCCTGCCAAAAAAGAGAATACAAAAGAAGTGAATCTTAAAAAGAATTCCTTTACAACTCAGAAAATGATGTGAAACGATAGTAAAGTTTCACATCACTACAAAAAAAGTATTGTGCCATTTCAAGGTGGACACAAAAGCCAGAAGTTTCAGAACCAAACTGAAACTTCTCGAGAAATCAATAATATTAGGAACTGTGGGGTGTAATTGGGTTTTTCTCCACTATCTCCCCCTGCCCCACATTTTTTTGGTCAAGCCTGGACCTCTGCATGCAGAAATATGCTCCCTAGATGATGTCATAGGCTCAGTTCAGACAACACGTTAGTCAATGCAGTGTGAAAACTCCACTCAATGGTTGAGTTTTTAGGAGGTACTCCCCACACAACATGTTCTAATTCTACCATTGTGTGACTGTGGGCTACCGTGGAGTTGAGTAAAATCCATTGCGATGTCTGATTGACAGTTCCTCCATCCTCTCTCCTCCCCCAGTCCTCCCAATGGTATCCCATCAGCTACTGCTGCAAAAAAACAATCCCGGCAGCTCTCCTAGAGCAGCACTCGCTCCTTTCGCTGCTCTTGCCAGGGAACTCTGTAGCAAGTGGGAAAAGTCAACTCAACGCAACGGAAAACTCCATGGAGCCTAACACACAACACACCAGTTGTGCAGGAACTCTCCGCTACACAGTGTTGATATTCTGTGTGGAGTGTTTTCCCAAAAAAACCTCCACTGTTGCGTGGAGTTTTCCTGCCAGACAACATATTTCTTATCGGTGGTGTAAAACCCCCACCGTGGAGTTCTAAAACCACCGTTGAGAAACGTGTTGTCTGAACTGAGCCATACTATACAGTCATCAACCATGTCACTCTTGAGAGAGAGAGAGAGGAGAGAGAGAGAGAGAGAGAGAGAGAGAGAGAGAGAGAGAGAGAGAGAGAGAGATGCATGATATTGAAATAGCCATCTGGACACCATTTGTTTTAATATGATCCAGTCTTAAAGGGGAAAATGGCCCAGGTTATCATCACATGTAGGTGCCAAAGAATATGAACCTGACAAAAAAATCTTAGCAGATAGAATTGCTGCAACCCCCGAAGTTCTCAATGAAATTTTTATGATTAAAAATGAAAGCAATGAATGCTGCATATCAGTGCCAGCACCAGAACCTGGGGAAGTCAGGCAGTCATTCAGAAGGTCTGTACTGCCAAATCAAATGGAGAGGCAGCTATATGCTGCATTTGGCCCAACTGCTCTCCTTACTGCCAGTCATCTGCTGTAAGCCTCAAGCGTTGTGTGCTGCTTCCTCTTTGCAGCTTGTGGGAGGGGGGGGGCATCCCCTGAGTATGAAAGCCAATGAGACCTGGCATTTGAAATCTTTTTGCATTCTGCAGGGAGATGGGAGGTAGGAGAGACTAAGGCCAGGCCTAAGTACCTTCCTCAACCCTGCCTGGCGCCAACACTGTTATCTTTTCGGTGCCAGGTGAAAACTTTTCTTTTCTCCCAAGCATTTTAACAGCTTAAGTTGAGGTTTTAACTGACTTTGTGGCCAGGCTTAACAGTTTAAAATGTTTTAAATGTCAGATGTTTTATGTTTATGGTTTTAAATTTTGTATATTGTCTTTTTAGTGTTCAATCTTTTAATTTTTGGAAACCGCCCAGAGAGCTTCAGCTATGGGGCGGTATATAAATGTAAATAATAATAATAATAATAATAATAATAATAATAATAATAGTAATTTATATCCCACCATTTTTTCTCTTTCAAGGAACCGAAGGTGGTTTACATTATCCTCCTCCTCTCCATTTTATCCTCACAACAACCCTGTGAGGTAGGTTAGCCTTAGTGATTGGCCTGAATTCACCCAGTGAGCTTCATGGCTGAGTGGGGACTAGAACCCAGATCTCCAGAGTCCAGCACTCTAACCAATACATCACACTGGCCACTTATTACAACTTTGTGAAAGGAAAGCATGCATATATGAGCCAAGACTGACCCTATGTTTGTAGCTTTACCTGTTAAGCCTCTTATAGGTAACATCATTGGCAAGTTTCAGCAGACGATAGGAGTTCTCCTGGTCCAAACTTGCAAAGTTACTCTGAGGCTCATCAATTGCAAGAGTGATTGATTTGGGGCCTATACGGGTGACAATTCCTGTGGAGAGCTGATTGCCTTGGCCAGCATTTTCATAAAGTCCCACAATGTCACCTGCAGGAGACAAAATCAGAACAGAAAAGAACACTCAGCATACAAAATAGCAAACAACGGAGGAGTACAACATAGGAAGCTGCCTTATACTAGGCCAGACTCATTGTTTACCTAACCCAATATGTGTACTCTGGCTGACTTTGGCACTCCAGGTAGAGTTTTCCCATCACTGGCTACCATATCCTTTAAATGGAGATGCCAGGAATTGAAACTGGGATGTTCTGCATGCAAAATATGCACTCTGCCACTGAGCTATGGTGCAAATGGTTTAGTGGAGCCCCCTACTATTAAGCATTCAAGTCCTTAGGAATGACCACTAGAGCTTCATGCAATTCGCCCAGTTCAGTACTACACAGCTAACTGCGTGCATCTCACAGGACTTATTTGTCCACACTACCTCACCAAGATCCAGACTCATCCCCTTAAAACCAGAGTAGGAAAAGCACAAAGTTTGGCATGTTCAGAAATGAGCATCCTGTGATTTTATTTCAACAGCTTCAACCCACACTGGCCGGTGGGCACCTGCAGTATGGACAGATGAGGATAGCACAAGGTTCAAGTCCTATTATAAATCTGCCCCAAAAGTACCTGCTTTCCTAAGGGAGCTAATCAGTCAATTTAAAGCCCTAAACGGTTTGGGACCAAATTACTTGAAGGACCCACCTTCACCCATATTAGCCTGTCTGCACTCTAATATCAGAAAGAAAGGTCCTTCTCATTTGCCCACCTGTGACAGCAATTAGTTGGATAATCACACATGCAAGAGCTTTCTCTGTAGCAGCCCCACACCTTTGGCACAAGCTGCCACCAGAGGTCCCCCTTTAAAAAGGCTCTGAAAAACATATAATTTAACTGTGGTCTTCTCTGGATATGTCTTCTGCTGCTGCTACTGCTGCTGCTAATACCATTGTTGGCTTTTATTGTTGTTTATATTGCTATTTTATTGTGTTTGTGTTTTTACTGCTTTTAATATTTTAACTGTGTTGATGCATTTCATTGCTCTAAGCCACCTTGTGAGGGTTTCTCCCCTGAAAGGCGGCCAAATTTTTTTAAAATAAATTTATTTGTGTTGGAAATTTATTTATTTATTTATTTATTTATTTATTTAAAACACTTCCATATTAATAAGAGCATAAGAAGTGACCATTCAAATATGTCCTTAAAAGGGAAGTTACTACTTTACATTAATAAGCTCAAGTTCATATATTCGGATATGCTTAGCATGCAAGCCATGCTTCCTAGATGACTTGGCAGCAACATAACAAGAATAGCTTGTAAGGATGCCCTGGGGAAAACCTCCAGATTCAGGCAGTGATAGGGGACCACTCTGGACAGATGTCATAAATATTTTAGTTATTCACACACCTAATTATATTTCTAAAATATACCAAGATCTAGCATAAAAACCAATTTGTTCCAAAACAAAAGCCCACACTATTGATTGCATCCACCAGTGAGAATACATGCTGCGTTGGAAAGAATTCAAGTGCCAATGAAAGTGATTAACGCCAATGATTTAAATATAGGCTGTTAGCTGTCTTAAATCATGACAGAAGTTGCCAGTTAAAACTGTCCTAATTCAGTCAATCCAGTCTGCTTAAACCCAGCAAGAAATGTTAGGTGCATGCTGCTCATTTACAACAACAGCAAAGCCACATTTTCATTTTACTTTCTTTCTGCTCATTTCCCCTCCGGCCTGCCTGCCTTGTCTTTCTGAAATTTTCCTTTAACACAGCTCTGCATAATTGAAAATGTTCTGTCACCAGCAATTGGGAACCCAGCAGACTGTGTCTTTAGCACATTTTGGTGTGACATATCTGAAACACTGGCCTTTCAGAAACAGTGTGCTGGGGGATTATGAGCTTTTCAAAGTCTCGGGGGCACTCTCCAAAGCTCATGTTTGTCCAATTCAGCTTTCCCCAACTACAACTCCCAGGATTCCTGACCACTGGCCTTGCTGGCAGGGGCTGATGGGAGTTGAAGTCTAAAAAATTTGAAGAGCACCAGGTTGGGGGAGGCTGGTCTAACTCCATACAGTCTTTTCCCCAACAGTCTTTGATTTTAGTGTAAACAAAGATGTAATACCATGCTGCTCCCCAAATACTACTCTCGTGCTGAAGAATTAATTGTTCTATGTGATGAACCATTTGCCACATTGCCTAGGCAAGGAAGAACTGTCCTCAGATGAGTCTCTAGATTCCTTCTTGGCTGCCTGTCTCTCTCTTTTCCTGCTCCTGGAATCACTTCCCTCCTGGAAGGCAGAAAGAATCAGCCCCCCAATATGCCTTGAGGATACTGTTCAACACAGGTTCAGATTTGAAGGCTGGGCTTTGAGCTATCTGGTCTGATCTGCCTGTCTCTCTCTCCCTGCACCTTTCAGGAATGGGATGGGAGGAGAGAAAAAGTATGCTCCAACATGCTGCTTTCACAGCACAGCCCAAAAGGCAGCACATGGGTCTGTCTGCTTGTTTCTTTCCCCATGGGAGAGAGAGCAGGAGAGACTCCAGTGTGCAGCCTTCAAAACACAAACCAGAGTTAAACAGTGCTGCATGTTGGAAGGCAAGTGCAGAGCTATCCCCTTTCCAGCCTTAGATCTAGGAGCTCTAAGACTGGGAAGAAGAAAGCCACACCTACACTTTTCACAACCCAGTCCTTTTTAACACAGAAAATACAGACCACATGCAAGGAAAAACCACCATTAGTGCAGTACTAGGAAAAGGCAGAACACCATTAGTTGTGTGGCTACCCAACTTTCCTCTCTTTCTTCTTGAGATCATGGGGAGGGGGGTTCCTAGGGGAGAAGAGCAACATGGTGGGAAGAAAGCTAACAAAGCACCTGGAAAGATGAACAGGGAGGACTAAGATGAGCGGAGCAGGGGATTGGGTGAAGGATCTTTTGGCAATCCTATAAAAGTCCATTCAGAAGTACACACTATTGATCAGCGGGGCTTGCTCTTTGGTAAGGGATAAGGGTCCATAGGATCCTTCAGAGTCTCCCCTCCAAGGTCATAGACACTGCTAAGACTTTGAAAGGGGTACTTTGGTATCCGAACCCTCCCCACACCCTCTTGCAGCTGCTGTGGAAAGAACGGCATCGGCTGATCCCTGATGTTGTAAAGTGGCCTCACAGAGGTCAGAAAGGGGGCATGCTGCTGGGCAGGAGAGTAGAAGCCAGGATACGAGGAATCTTATGGCCTCTCCAGCTCCAATTCTGGTCCCACCAGCATGGCCTCTCTAGGCAGAGGCCCATTTAGAGAAGAAAGCAAAACATGGAGGATGAAGATACAGCAGTTCAGCAGGGCATGGAAACCTCTGAGTTCAGAGACTTCCATCTCACGAAGGTGCAACCCATGGGATTGAGCCCTTAATGACATGGACAGTTCCAATTAAAAGAAGACCATTGGTTTACAGTGTCAGGTTCATAGCCAATTTAATTTCTCAACTGTGACCTATGAGGAGTTCGTATTAGCAACAAAATGTAAAAGGTCTTATTAACAGTCTACATGTTGCTAATCAGCTACTTTAACTCTGCAATTTGCCTCAGAAAACCTAGGTAACCTTTTTAAAGTTCCTGTGCCAAGAGACAGATTTCATTTAAAGGCACATCTGGGATGTCACATTAAAGCACTTCGAAAATAAAAGATACCCTGGAACCACAGTGCTTGGTTTCAGTGTTCTACAGGTCTGCAACCTTTATTACAAATATTTCTAAGCCAGCCTTCCTGACCATTGACTGGGGCTGATGGAAGTTGAGTTCTAAAACATATGGAAGGCACAAGTTGGGGAAGTTTGTTTCAAGACCACTTTCTTCCCAAGGCAGCTCACAATAATAGAGCGTACAATTCCCAATATAACAAATTATTAAAATCACAACACCAGTATCTAAAACAATCTAAAACAAACTAGCCGAGTGAAAATACAATTCAAACTATAATCTAGTCCACAGTATATAGCCAACAAAAAGCAGCCATACCATTACACACTTACAGTTAAAAGACAGAGGGGGGAAATGAGTTTTTTCAAACCCTCTTAAAAGCCACAATGAATGGGGCTTCTCTCAGCAGGGAATTTCATATATTAGGGGCAACTTGTGAAGGTCCTGGCTCTATTTGCCATTGATCTCTGATGCAGGCCAGTGAGGAGGGCCTTTTAACCCCAGCAGATGCATAAAGATGTAATCATTTAAAATTATAGTCTATAACAGGCTGTATACAGCTGCCCTGGGATACATGCTTATTATACATGCAGCATCAGGTCTGCCTAAAACTTTAAGTATACTCTGAACTGTAAAGGACTGTAGCCTCTTCCTCCATTTCATAACTGTGAGCCAGAATGAGGTGCATAAACCATGGCCCTCAGGACAGAACAAAATCCATCCCCATTTCAGTTAATGAATTTCCAGCAGCTGCCCTATAATGGAAGGTTTACTTTGCCTCACTCCCTCTGCAAATGTCACACAGGGTAGCACAGTTTTGTGGAGCCTTCTCCTGTCAAAACTATGACTCCTATTAGCACAGGCAGAAAGTAAATTGGAGAATGAACTGAATTCCATCATTGCTCTCACCACTAGATTTCATCAGCCCGAGATGAATTCTAAACCATACACGCTAGATTCTACTTGATATTCGTAGGCTTCTTATTATAGGTTAAAGATAAAGCAAGACCACGCAACAATCCACCCATTTTAATTAGTAAGCCTGGTTTCCCACTGCTCTATGCTACTACAGCTACAAGTACATTATAATTCTAGGACTATGAAATCATTAAGGGTGCAGAAAGAATTTGCAATGTCGTGCAACTCTGTGCTTAGTATCTAAAGCCAGCTTAGTCTTTTAAACCACTTTCTTTTGAAGCCCACCACTGTTTACTCACCAGGCCCAAAACTATTACAGGGCAGATCTGCCTCCGAGCCATGTTTTTTAGGTTGTAAAGTTACAAGTAGACGGCCATACAACCCAGTTCTTTGTTTAGCTATGTCAAGTTTCAGCAGGCAGACTCCTCTGCGCTGCAACTCTCTCAGGGAGATGCTTTCCTTCCATGCCCTGCAAAAGCGAGAAAGAGACAATGTAATGGCTGGCAAGTGAATGATATCAACTGAGAAGTTCACACTACCTTTATTACAAGTATTTCTAACCCAGCCTTCCACACAACCTGACCTCCGAAACAAAAACAGAGAGAGAATGCCAACAGCAAGCTGATGGCAAGCCTGGCCCTACCATTAGACAGAGTGAGGTGTACACCTCAGGCAACAGATACTGGGGTATGGGGAAATGGCAGCAAGGTCCTGGAGGACAGAGCTGTCCAGTGTCCCTAAGCTAGCCTGCTGTCCTCAACCGTGCCATCACTAGTTTTGAAATAAGATTCAACTGCTAGTCCAATCAGCTTCTGTACATGAAAAGGGGAGTGGGAACCATCTTATTTTTTACCTCAGGCAGCAAAATTACTTGAGCAGGTCCTACCTAGTGGACAACAAAGAAACACTAACAAAACATACAATAATACTAAACAATACTCAGGTCTCTTTGGACACAGCAATTATTGATGAATCCATAACTCTATAACTGAAGAAGGAGCCTACTAACATTCCCTTCACAACTACCTCAGTATACTTGTCTATAGAATGGTCTTGCCACACATTCTGAGATGCAGAGAAGCACAAGGCTATAAATTCCCTTGCCACACAGGGTCCATGTATATTAAGCCTCAAGAGACTTAAAGGGCGAAATTAAGATGGCTGGGTAGTTTTACAGCAATTTAAATATTTTGGCAAAGGAAGAGGAGTTGTCTACTTGGCAGCATGCCTCTAAACACAAACTGGAGAACATGACTGCAAGAGCATTATTGCGTTCATGTTCTACTTATGGGCTTCCTCTAGACATCTGGCTGGACACTTTAAGAACAGAAGGCTAGATAGATCTTGGGTCTGATCCAGCAGAAGTCTTATTGTGTATTTATGGCCACATCTCCCTCCCTCCACCCTTTTCCCCCCTTTGACCTTAGCCTCAACACTAGGCAAGGAATAACTCTAATTTACATAATACAAGTTAACATTTATTAAGAACCAAAAGACTCTGTAGATAAAGAAGAACAGAAAATCTAAAGAAAACAAAAGTTAAAGATGTACAGAGACTGACAGGTTTTAGAGTATACACAGGAGGGACAAAAGAATGGTACCTGTAATAAAAGGCATAAATATTATGCATTTCCAAATGTAATTTGCTTGATAGCCCTGCCTTGCCCTGCCTTATCTACCTCCACACACAGCTGCCTGACAATCCAGTGGTGCCTAGTCTCCACAAATGGGAAAATATTCAGTACCAACAGTAAGCATTGAGCTATCAGTGCTTACTGAGGAGCAGCAAAGTCTTAAATATATCTCAGGAGCCATTTTGCTTTATACTAAAAGCTTCTTTTAAAGTTCACTTCAAGGGCAACCCTGAGCAATAATAATAATAATAATAATAATAATAATAATAATAATAATAATAATTTACATTTATATACCGCCCCATAGCCAAAGCTCTCTGGGCAGTTTACAAAAATTAAAAGATTGAACATTAAAAATAAATATGGGTGTGCTCTTTTATTCTGTGGTGGTATACAGTGTCTTAAAGAGGCTGCCTCCAGCTTTGAATTAATAATTTGCTTCTGGCCGCTGTTTGGGAAACAAGTCCAGAGCTCCCTTAGGTGTGTGGAACTGAGTATAAAGTTTGTTGGATCTGGGGTTTAGCCTGTGGGTCTCATTATTTTGATGCTTTCCTCTTTACGCAGAGACACACTTTTCCTGGAAATTCAAAAAAAAAATTCAACATATATTCTTAAGTTTACTCCCTTAAATAACTGTTACTACAGTTCAATAACTCTTAAGACATGTAACACAAATTTGAGGGACTAGTTTACTTAATAATAATAATAATAATAATAATAATAATAATAATACAATACTTGAATTCAAACAATTGATCTCAAAGAGCTTTAAAAACTTTAGTAGCTCCATTATAAGAAAACATTATGGCATCCTTTATTTATACTATGCTATATATGCTTACTGTAGGAAACAGGCATAATTTACCAGGGCTGGTAGCTATTAAGGGCTCTTTTAGGATTGCCAGGTTCAATATAAGACATGGACTCTATACCTTTAATAGCTCATGTTCTAGAAAAGTGCTCTAAGGGCACATACTCCACAGCTTGATCAATTGAAAGGTGGCTTCTATGCATTACCCTCTTTACTATTACCCAGCCCAGGAGTCCCATCTGCAGCTACTTCTGCTACGTCACTCTCCCCACCCCACAATCCTGAAAGAAAAACCTGGTCAGTCAGTATCCCCAACTGCCAAAAACTTAAAAAATAAATAAAAACAAATCCAGACTTCCCTGCTCATATTTCCCTAATTACATTAAAACACTGCATGGATTTCAATTAGCACATTGGAATCCTGTCTTATCTGAGAAGTGGGGTCTAAATTTAACAAAGCAAACAAAATCTAATGTTGAGGACCACTTTATTAATTAATTTATTTTATTACATTTGTATACCGCCCCATAGCCGAAGCTCTCTGGGCGGTTTACATAAGATTAAAACAATTAAAAACAATATACAAAAATTAAAACAGCAAAAACATACAATATACACATAATATACACTTGCATGGTTTCGGTAGTTTGGAAGCATACAGGCTAGCTTAAGCTAAGCTAGGGTGCTTCAAATCAAGCCACCTCCTTGTCTCATCCTACAGTTAACATGAGATCAATGTATGCTTTGGGGTGTACAAGAATGATGCTGTTTTACAGGGTTAAAGAAGTACTTGATCCTTAGAAGGAAGCCTCATTGTGCCCAATACAATAGTCCCAGTAAAAGAGTGTACAAGATTGCAGCCTTAACCTATAATACTCTCCATACTCCCAATTGTGTTATATATATATATATATATATATATATATATATTACCTCCCATGCCCTTAGTTTATTTATTTATTTTATTCCATTTATATACCGCCCCACAGCCAAAGCTCTCTGGGTGGTTTACAAAAATTTAAAACACTGAACATTAAAAACACCAATATACAAAATTTAAAAGCATAAAGCATAAAAACAAGTTAAAATTACAATCAAAGCACAACAACAACACAAAAACACAAAACCCTGATAGTTGTTGCAGAACTATCAGACCAGTCAGGAATTCAAAAAGTGAAAACTCTGGATGTCCATTTAAGAGATGGTAGACAAAAGACTAATGTATGGCACCCTTGGAAGGAACAATCCTATGGTGACTAGACACCATCTGGAGGGCCATAGGATTCTCCAGTTTCTGGGAGACAAGGTTGGAACCAGGGCTCCAGGCTCCAACCTCAAAGCCTAGAAATCACTCTCCCACCCCGCCCCCTCATAGCTAGCGTGGTTCTCACCACGCTGGCTACCTCTCCACGCTCAGAAACAGGGCACAGAGAGGGCAAAAAGGAGGCAATTCTGGAGACGGGGAGGGGAGGAGATAGCGAAAGCTACTTTACACAGCTTCCTATTAGGTCTCCAAGCCCTTTCCCTTCCCCTCCCTGAAGCCTTGTCTGGACAGTTAAAATCAGACATCTAGGCAAAAATGCAGAGCCCTGGAGCACAGAAGAGAGGATCCCCTCCATGCTCCAGTTGCCCTGCATAGAATAGCACCCTAATTGACTTTATGAGGGCTAGATATAATTTGGATGTTGACAGATATAAAAGGTTTTTCTTGTTATGATTTGATTGATGCGGCATTTGTCGCCTTTTGCCTACATTGGTTTGATTTTTCACTTCTTTGATTTTTCACTTCTCTAATAACATAATAGGTAGCTTATTATGAACGTTTTGTGGGAATGTTAATGTTGATGCTTTTTTGTTTATTTTTGCATGAATGACATATTGTTTCTAGTACGTATTGCAAGTCCTTACAGATAAAAATTGCAGCAAGTAAAACATACAATTTTATCACAAATACTAAAAAAAAACCACGACCAGGAAAAAGGCTACATACCATCAGGGCACTCAGACAAGTTCCAGAATGTTTTAAAATAAAAGATATTTCTCTAAACATGTAGCAACAACTTTTCTGAAGGGTGTGAAACTTAAGTTGGTAAATTCAATTACTGGCAACATTTGGGGATGGGGAAAAGGAGGCAATCATTGTCTTAAAATACCAAAATTTCAATGACAATACAAGAAGGATTTGCTTGCAAGATAGATTTTTAAATTTGATTTTTTAAAGTTTCCTCTAAAATACTCAATGGCTCAATTTGGACGACACAATAAACAACTGGTGTGGGGAAAACAATCGTCAGTTGTTTTGACTATCGTGTTATTCTCCTATTTCGCATTCTTCAAGCACCTGAGTTCTGCAGTGCATTTAGCACTCAAATTATGAGCAGTTAAGCAAACAGGATGGACATTTACTTTCCGGAGAAACAGGACTTTACTCTGTCACTAACAGTCCTTGCTTCTAATAGGAAGTCCTGGACAATAGTCACAGTGGAATCCTATGTTTCCACCGAAGCAAATCCCACCTTGTTCAATGGCACTTCCAAATAAGCATGCAGAGGACTGCCGTTTCAGCTTTCAAATAATCAGGAGTGAGGAACCTGGGCTCTTCCAAATGTCGTTTGACTCCATCAGCTCTAGACAGCATGGGAATTGATGGGAATTGTAATGCAACAACATCTGAAGAGCCACGGACTGAAATAAGCAGCACATAGAGTGGGTTGGTTTATGTCATCCTGGTGCGATAAATCAATTTCTGTTTGCTACAGGGCCCGGGGGGTCCTACAGAAGCAGCTGCCCACTAGTCGCCGGCGATACCTGGCTTCCGAAATCTCGGCCTCTCTTTCCTCCTTTAGCAACTCCAACTGCCGAAACACAAATTCCTCAACCGGCGTCGCCATCGCAGCCGCCTCAGGGGGCGACCGAACGGCTCCTGTGCGGAGACAGGCAACAAACTCCAAAAAGAGGCAAGAACGGCCCCAATAGCCAGGCCCCTGTTTCCCATCGGCCCCAGTGCGTCGCTGCCCCCGCCCCCCTAGAGCTATATTTCCGGTTCCGTTGGTGCAGCAAGGAAAACGAAAGAATGGCTGTAGCGGCAGTAACGACCTATGGACGTCTTCTGAGTCGAGTCGGTGCGCGAGCAGGTGAGGTGATGGTTTTTCAGTTTAGCGACCTATTCGTGGAGTGGGGAGTAGCGTTCATTCTTCCTGTTCCTTGTAACCTGTTCCTAGTCATCCTCCGCTTTCCTGTTAACTTGCTTCTGCTTTACCCTCCTAATTTGCACTCTCTGGCCTGTTTTGGACGACACGCTAATCAACGGAGGGGGGGGGGAACAATCGTCCGTTGTGTTGCTCATCGGCAGCATTCGGACGACATTTTAGGCAACGGACGCAGCATTCGGACGACACAACACGATAATCAACACATCGGACGATTGTCCTCCCCCCCCCCCCCAAATTGATTAGCGTGTCGTCCGAAACAGGCCTCTGTGTCATATCCACGCTTCCTCCACGTTCTTATCCAGTCTCTTCCATTAGTAACTGTTAAGTCGGGGTGGGGAACGTGTGGCCCTCCAGATGTTGTTGGGACTGTAACTCTCATCAGCACTAGCCGGCATAGCCAGTGGTGAGGGGCGATAGCAGTTGCAGTCCAACAACATATGCCACCCCCGTTTTAAGTCTCAAGTCCCCATAACCTACATTTAGTTCTCATTCCCTTTCGAGTAGGAAGGAAGTCTAGTGTCCTAACTTTTGTAATTTTGTAGACATGTATATATTAACCAAGTAGTTTTGTTCTTATTCTTTACATGTGTGCACAAACGTGCACACCAGCCTGTATCTATACCTCACCCCATCCACATTACCTTCATCTGTACTGCCTGGGTCTTTCTTGGCTTACTGGCTTATGTCTATAGGCATGTTCCAGTGCAGGTGCGAGCAGAAAGTAGATCAGGATCTACCAGTGATTTGCATTAGATTGGTAAGGATTTCTGACTTCCAATTGTTTAGCAATGGCAACAACAAAATGATTCCACCATCCTAAATTCTACTGAAATGAAGAAAGTTTTAGGTAATGAAGGGGTTTGTGTGGAAAAGTCTGTGAGCTGAGTTCAGTTCTGGTACTGAAAATAAATGTTTGGCTCAGCATGTGCTCAGAGGCATTCTGTTCTTTAATTTTAAGTGTGTCATTTGCACCTGGCTCTGGTTGGTGGATCTTGAAGTTTTAGTAAAAAAAAAAGAAAAAACTTCAACAAGCTTGAAGTCTGCTTACTGCTGCTCCAATGCATGTTTTAAATTCTCTTTTTATGTTGTGTTGACTGGAGCATTATGACTCCAACTCTATTATTCTATGATTCTATGACTGCATTGTTGCTCATAACAACTGTGTAATTCCTGTTCTATAAGGCAGATACATGGGGGAAACTGGCTTTAAGTAACAAGGTAAGTTCATTGATTCTTGTCCATTTCTGAATAGGTAGCTGGTTTTAAAATTTTCACTGGATGTGTTTTAAAAATATTCCACTTTTTGTTCTTTTGAAGTGTTTCATAATTCAATTTATATGTACAAAGAGGAGCTATGATTGCAATACATCCTAACCTCCAAAAAACAAACAGGACCACATATTGTAAACAAAAGTGTTCTGTTAACCCATGCTTTAGTGGAAGGAAGAATATATTAATAGTAAAGTTTCTCATAGTTGAAGTAGACCTTGCTATCTGTGCTGCTTCAAATAACTTAGCATTATTATTATTATTACTGCTATTATTGGAAATATCTTGCATAGGTAAATAACTGTGTTAAATGTGGAGGTTAATGGAAATGGAAGTCTAGGGTGTCGCCATGGGAAGCTGAATATCACAGATGTCATTCCTTTTCCTTTTTTTAGACAAGTTGGAGTTTATAACATAGTACCCTTGTTGCCATAACAAACCTGCTATATTTCTTAGGGGCAAATATTTGAGTAGAGTGAAACCTAGTGAGAAGGGCTGGTTTGGTTTGACTAAAATATTTGTTAGCCATGATTTTATGGAGCCTGAAAGCAAATAGGTGAGATTAGCTTCCTGCAATCTGATTGAGATGGCAAGCTAAATTGGAATTATTTGTAGTAAAAGCTCAGTCAAGGCTGCACTTAGTGCTTTGTGGATATCAACAGTCTTAAACAATGGCTTGCTTTTGGTAGCTATAATTCTTGTCATTCTAGCTTTCTAACCCTTTCAAGCCAATATCTTTACTTCAGTATCATATGAATATAGGCAGAAAAGCACTCATGAATACAGATATTTGTACTGCACTTGCCTCTTAAGACCCTATTTCAGTGAGAGCTTGCTTAAATGGCAGGGGCACCTGCAGCATACCCATCCATTTATGACAGAAATGTATGAGTAGATATAGATGGTAATAGGCAATTGTTCAAATTAAACTGTTGTGCCTAGCTACCTTTACTTTCCAGGCAATGATTAGATAAAAAACATTTTTTCTAGAATATGCCTTTGCATGCCTGAGAGCTTTAGAACCTATCCAGTTCACCTCAAATCCTGCCATCGGTCTTGGCTTCCCCTTCTTCCTATGTCTTCTGGAGGTTTCTCATCTATAGTCCCTCCTTCCAGCATGTTTTCAGTTTCCTATGCTTCCTCGCAATGGCTGGTTTCAGACAATGCTTTAGTCAATGGTGGGTTGAGTAGCCAACTCACAGTTGGTTATTTTGTGGGTACTCCCCACACAACATATTCCTACACAACTGTGGGTGGTTGGGGCTGACGTTTAGTGGACTAATAGTCAACCCTTCATTTGACTGACACAGCCCCCGCCCCTCTCCCCTCCCTCCCTTCCTTCTCCCTCGGTCCTCCCGGTGCTATCGCAGCAGCCTCTGCAAGTTACGCCAGTTGTAGCAGAGTGGCAGCCACTGCTTTGGTCGCTCTTGCCACCTGCCTCTATGGGCTTGGGTTTTAACTCACTCACCGCACGCCATTAACACTCACCGCTCCACACAACACTTTAAACAACTGGCTTCGAGCTAAACAACTTGCAAGCCAGTTGTTTCTCTCAGTTACTTATTTGGGCAGAATAGCATACCGTCAGTAGTTTGTGAGCGGCATGTTACCCTCCATACAACACAATAAGCAACATAACTGACGATTGTCCCCCCCCCCCCCCGTTGCTTAATGTGTTGTCCGAAACCAGCCATTGTTATTTACCACATATAGAAGGGATGGTAAACCTTTTTCAGCCTGGGAGCAGAATTCCCATTTGGAAAGGGTTTGGGGGGTTGCATTCTTGCAGCAGGGACAGCTACGCACACAGGAGCTGGGGTGGAGCAAGGTACCAATTTGACATTTTCATACCATTTTTGACATTTTTCTACCAAGCATACAAGCCACAACTTAATTCCATGCATGTCTGCTTAGGAGTAAGCTCCAGTGCTGCAGGTTTCTACATGCAAAGGACAACTCAATTCTAAAATGTAAAGGTATTTAAACTTTAAATACCAAGCAGGGTAAAGTTTAAATATTAAGCAAGGTATTCCACACGTGGAATACTGTGTACATTTCTGGTCACTGCACCTCAAATAAAATATATTGTAGAGCTAGAAGAGGTGCAGAAAAGGACAACCAAAATGATAAATGGGCAGAGAGCATCTCCCTATGAGAAAAGGTTACTATGTTTGGGACTCTTTAGCTTAGAAAAAAGGTAAGAGCGAAGATGATAGAGGTGTATAAAATGATAAATGGTGATTCTCATGAAACTAAAACATGGCGTTATCCAGTGAAGCTAAACAGTGGGAAATTCAGGACAAATAATTGGAAGCAGTTCTTCAAACAGCACACCTACTAACTTGGACAGCTTTAAAAGAGGATTAGACAAATTCATGGAGGGTAAGGCTCGCAATGGTTCACTGGCTCCAGTCTTAGCAGTACTACACCTCTGAATACCAATTGTTGGGAAACATGAATGGGAGGATGCTCTTCCAATGTGGATCTAATTGGCCACTGTGGAAACAGAATGCTGGATTAGATAGGCCTTTGGTCTGATCCAGCATATCTCTTATGTTCTCTACCAAAGAACCCTGCCTATGCCTCTAAGGCCAACTACAGTTCTCATGCACCAGTAAAAATGCATGGCCTGGTTTTAACTATAAATACTGTCCAAGTTTGTGGAGATAAAAAACTGACAATGTTCATATATACTATGGAAATAATAGGATTTGTAGCATCATGTGTGCACATGAATAATCAGAAGCAAGGTATAAATATCCAGGATTGTGTTTTATTTTTGTAAGTTTGTAATATTTGTAATGTAGGAGTTCAGAAAGAAACAAAACAAAACGAAAAGGGCAAGTTCTCCAATAACAATATAAACACTCCTAGTGTAAGAGATCTACAAAATAGCACTAGGCCAATTAGTGGCCAATTTTATAATAGAATTGCTCACAAGTACAATTGTGCCAATTGGTTTACATATGTACACAATCCATCAGAATTTCAAAAAATAATATCAGTTATAACTAATACAGTTATTTTGAAATTGATGGATTGTGTACATATGTAAACCGATTAGCATAAATGTACTTGTGAATAATTCTATTATAAATTTGGCAATTGATTGGCCTAGTGCTATTTTGTATGTCTTTTAGACTAGGCGTATTGATATTGGAATTCAGAAAGAGACAAAACAAATAAAATGTGTGGTTATTAGCTTACTGTCTAGAACCGGCTCCTTAAGTGTAGTCCGAAGCACATTTTACCAGTGGAAATACCATTGAGATCAGAGTAAACAAGGTTAAGATTGTGGTTTAAGTCTGTAAGCTCTTCCCCAATTCTGAACATTAGTCCAGCATTTCCATTAGAGCCAGATTTTTGGACAACTCAGACCAATCAGACCAGAGTTAAAGCTATTTCATGTTGGCTCAAGCTTGACAAAGCCAGGAAATTGAAAGGCTGGTGCCTTGATAGATGTGCCTTGAGAACAGTAATAATGTTGTGCAATGTCACATTCTGCTCACAAGCAACAAGCAAGCATGGGTAAACTCACAGGAGGATTCCTAACAGTATAGTAAGGTTCAGATGCTTCATAAAGCAATACAGGGCCAGGACAACATGAAGCATCTTTGCTGGTCTCAGGCACTCCATCTTCCCCATCTGGATTTGGGCCAGAAAAACCAAGGAAAAGTGTGAGTGCATGGGGAGTATGTTCTAAGCAAACACAATTTCTAACATTGCACAGTATCATTACTGATCACCAGGCACATCTGTTATGGCATCAGCCTTTTCCCAATTTCCTGGCTTTGTGGAGCTTGAGTCTACATTTGATAGCCTTAACTCTGGCCTTAAAGTGCTAGGTGGCATTTTTTAATATATATTGAATAGCCGGTTGGTTACCCATGAACACAGTTTGTGGAGAAAAATCAAATCTAACGAAAGGTTTAACTAAACTTGACTGGATTATTTTTAACTGTAGTTGTTTCTTAATCCCTTCATGATTTGTTTACAGGCTGTATGTTACTGGCATATAATTGTACTTTGGTCTGTACCTGTGTTTGGTCTGTACCTGTGTTTTGCTCCAATTTGCAATTATGTTTAATTATACTCGTCATTTTTTATATTAAAAACAAAACTTTATAGTGTATTGTTATAAAAGATAGCCTAATTCTTTTTTTTTATTAAGGCTTTATGGACATAAATAAGCTCCTGACTTTGAATTATAGTTACAACCATTGTTATTTGTGGAATCTTCATGTCAAGTCCTTTCCAATGAAGTGTGTTCATGAAAAGTCAAGGGGAAGGTGGTTAAAAAGGGATGACCAACTAAGTCCCAACTTTGAATTTTGTGTGTGTGTGTGTGTGTGTGTGTGTATAGATAGATAGATAGATAGATAGATAGATAGATAGATAGATAGATTATTGTGTTCAGGTTGTCCTTCCTTACAAGGAAAATCAGTCCAGTGCTATGATTGCCAAAAGGTGATTAAACTAATAAGATATTAGGAATAACCATCCAAGAAGAGATTTTCACTAATCTTGCCATTTATTTGCTCAAGTTGATGTCAATTTTATCCTGTTCTCATTATTTCCTTTACTTGTTCTTTGCAGTAGATTTAGAAATGGACTTCTGTTTAAACTATTTTTAACCTTCAACTCATTTAAGCCAGAAATTTTGAAACAGATTGTTAAAGCCAAACCCTGATCCCTGCAAGATTTTAAGCCTAGCTGCCTTTCAACAGTTCTGGAATACCAGAGACCCTTTGAATTGAATCTTGATGCCTGTTAATATTTTTGCTGTTAGGCAAAATTAAGATCTTAAAGATCAATATAATATATCCATCCTACTTCTCTTTCAGCAGTGTACCATTCCCACTAATTCTGGAATTGGCATAGCTTGGTTGCCTATCTAAAAAGCGATTCTTTGTTTCTAATTCTCCTGTCTTTCACTTTTAGGCTCTCTGTTGTGGTCTACAGCTCAAAGTCAGAGTTCACGAAACACTTCATCAAAGCAAGGGTAAAATCAATTTATTCCAAATGTGTGCTTGCTTTTTCCTTTAGGATTCTAACCTTCCTTTGTTTTTCTTTTTAAGAATGGATTTACAATGTTATCGCCCAGAGTCCCACCAGGACAATATTATACTGTGAAGTGATTGAGAATGAACCTTCACAGAAACTTCTGTGTCAGTGCTAAATTGGAACAATGTGAATACATTTCCCAAAACCTTATTTTGGAACATTTTTTCCATTGTTACATCCCCAGGGCAGGCTTACTGGGAAGCAAGTTAAAATTTTCCTATTTTGCCAGGCCTTTGAGCAGTAGGAAGTCTTATGGTTTTCTTAAGTCTGTTCTCAATTCCTATTTTATTCTGTGTGTTTTGGTGCTTTATTGGGTTTCTGGTTTATTTATTTTTTTAAGATCTAATGCATGTAAGTTTGTTACAGTTTTTGTGGGTCTTAAGCAGGATAGAGCTACATAAAACTAGATAAATGAAAAAAGAGGAGCTATCATATGTTAGGAAACTATATGGAGGCATCTCTTCAAGGGTGATGCATCCATACTATCTCACTTGCACTGTGATTTTTTTGCTTACCTTCTTACACAAGTGCTGTGTAGTTTGCAAAGATTGGATACACAGGTTGAGTGCATCAGATCTTTGAAAATACTTTTTGCAAGGGCAACTCTAGGAGATGGGACCTAGTAGAAGTAACCCCAAGGTTATATAATACTTTTACTATTTCTCAGCAGCCTCAATATGACTATAAGCCTTAATGGTTCTTAAACAAGAGACATAAAGACAGCTTGGAATACACTGGCTGCATTTGGACAATCACATCTCAGCTTAATAACCCTTTGGCCATGTATGCCTCTTCTTCATGTGAGTGAATGGACAAACCATTCAACAGACAAGCCTTCAGTTAAACATGGTTTTCCATTTTGACTGAAGCAGGAAACTAGGTTAACCAGCTTTGCACCAAACCAGGATATTGAACCAACTTCAAACTGCAGTTTAATATCCTAGATTGCTCTGAAGTTGGTAACTATAGTTTCCCCATTCAGACAAAATGGGGAACTATGGCTCATTGAAGACTTTCTGGTTTGTTCACTCAGTCACATAATGGGAGGGGTGGAAAAGCTGTGTGCACAGCCAGAATCTTGTTCTTATTTTGGCTTAGTGAGCTGCAATATGATTGTTGAAACTGGCTTACGCCTGTTAATAACACTGTTTTTGCTACCCTCCTGATGAAAACTAAAAAACTAAATCTCAGCCTAATCACGTTTCTTCCTACTTTAATGCAGTTCTAAAGAGTAACCCGAAACGCACCCTAACCCTTCACCACAAGAGTTTGAACTTACTTCCAGCTTCTCAGCACCTGGCGTAAAGAGGCAACCCCCACAAAAGTTACAGTTCTCAAAAGACTCACCAGTTGCATAATGTTGCTTTTGAGAGCCTTCATAATCATCAAGTTGCAGAACTGAGAGGGGAAGGAAGCAGTGAGCAGCATTTGGCGATAAGGGGGAAAGCAAGTACTCTGTGGAACCTGTGCCTCACTTCTCTCTGTACACCATGAGTTCAGGCAGTGCGAGGCATTACGGAACCAAAACCAGGAAAAGCAAAAAGAGTGGTGGTATCACCCCAGCAAGATCTTATAGTGATCTGGGCAAGATGGCCGCAGGAGCGGCTTCTGAAACCAGTGTCCCCTCCTCTTTGCCATCTGCTTCGCCCATGGCCTTATCTTTACAAAGTGCCAGTGCTGGCTCCTCTCCTAAAGTGGGGCTTAGTTTTCTGAAAACATCTGCCCCCTTGAGTGGTAGCAAAGGAATGGACCAGGAAGAGGTTCGGAAGAAGCGTTGTGGAGAAAAGCCTCATTCTATACAAGTGCGTAACAAAAGTAGAATGGTAGCTTCAGCTGCAGTAACTTCAGAAGTAGAACCAATTGAACTTTATAGAAATGTTGACGAAATAGTAGACCTCACTTCTGAATCTCCCGTAGTTGATCTTACACATAACGATTCTCTTGTGTGCGTTGAAGAGAGTAGAAAGTGGCAAAATCAAGAATTAAGAAGCCGACCGTTATCCGACAGCTGTATATTATGTAGTGATGACGACGACAACAGTGAATGCAGAGAGTGTGATATAATTGTCACCAGTGAGTTGCCCAAAGAGTTAGGAAAGGAGAGATTTGGAAGCTCAGGAGCCTCAGGCACTGTGAGTTGTCCCATTTGCATGGATGGCTATGCAGAGATTGTAAGCAGTGGACGGCTTATAGTGTCAACAAAATGTGGTCACATCTTTTGCAGTCAGTGCCTCCATGATTCTCTTAGAAGTGTTAGCTCTTGCCCAACTTGTAGGGAAAAACTCAGTCACAAACAGTATCATCCGATTTATATATGAAGACATGGGTGCTCCTGAGAATAATCTAATTTGGATTTTGATGCATCCTTCATAATCTTCAGTGAACCTCAAAGAAATATAGGGTATATATGTGACTTAAATCTGACAATTAGCAATTGGGAGTTTTTTTTCACTTGGCCTTTCTATGGTCGGGTTGTATTGTCTGAATTTTGTTTTGCCTTAAGGATGTTTTCAGCTCAAAGTTCTTCAGGGTTTGCAGATGCTTGAAGAACAGTTCCTCCTGTAACAAATATACCTGTTGTTGCCACATTACTTTGATAGAACTAAAATGAGGCCTCTGCACAGTTTTGTTCCTTGCCTGAAGAAAGAAAGATATAGAGTGTACTTATTGTTTCTTCAAGAGTAGACCATTAGGATCATGATGATATAACCAGAGGTGACAAGGAACTGGAGAACCTGCACCATTGTTCCACAATTCACCTTGTAAGGACTAAAACCAACAACTCTCTGGAGAAAATCTGTTATCTAGTGGCAAGTTTCCCTTTGTGTTGATGGAAGCAAGACAAAAATTTCAGAGTCCACAAATGGACCAAGATTTATAAAATAATGCAGCTCGTTTCTAATATTGCATGCATTAATTCTTTGTTGAGTATGATGTTTGATAGTCTGGAGTCTCTAACTGAATCCATAATTATCCCAGTTGCATAAGTGATGGATCCACAGAACCAGTGGAGGCAAAGTGACTCTGTTGGATGCTGCCCATGGTGTATCTAGATCAGGGAGGGGCATCTTAGTGGAACTCTTTCTCCATATAAACCAGCTTGTGACCCCCTGATATTTTGGCCTACAACTCCCATCATCCTTTCCTATTGGCTATTCTGGCTAGGGCTGATGAGAGTTGTAGGCCCAAAGGTCACAAATTGCCTACCCTTGATTTAGACAATCAACTCCCTCTCACCGTAAAGCCTTAACCTGTAAGTTAGCTCGGTTACGTCTCATAATATTGCAGCTTGGACTAGTGTATTTACATAGTACAGCATGGGGGTGGGGGTGTTCACGGAACCATTGTGTTTCTAGTTCAGCATTGTAATGCACAACGGGAAAAAAATTGAAGTTGCTTTGTTACCCTTGAGCCAAGTGTGGGTAGCAGTCTATAAGCAGTACGTCCCACGCTGGTCTAGCACACATCGTCGTTAGTCATGTAGAACAGCAAGGACCACCATGAATGTCAGCCTCTTCCTGGACTATAGAGATCAAATAGTCTGTGCAAATGTACCTGAACTTTCCCCCTAAAATGCCATATGACAAACACCAAACTTTTGAAAGGTTAAATAGAGTGCTAGATGGCATAATTAAACATTTTTTTTATTGCTTGAGTCATTAACCTCCTGTTCTGCTTGCATAGACATTCTTAATGAAGAACTTCAAATGACACTGCTTCTTGTAAGCATCAACACTATTACATTTTACCCTATTAGAAAGAGTTTTAGAATGTATCTTTTAAAATCCCTATTATTTGGATTATAATAGGAAAAAACTAAATTCCTGTGCAAACTGTTGGAATATAGGATTCACTACTGTTGGCCTGTGCTCTGCGAAACATACTTAAAAAGATACTTCATTAATCTAGCCTTTACAGAAGAGTTTTAGCAACATATTTGTGTCACAGTGATCTCAACTCTTATAAAAAATCTCTCCTATTGTAAGGGTTAGCTCTTGAATCTTTTTCAGTGAAAGGCAAAACAGAAAAGCAAAACAATGTTTGGAATTAGCTTTTTAGTTGCCAATAGACATCTCCAAGTTGGAGAAAGTCAGAAATGTTGTAACACAAACTGCATCTGCTTAGGCTGCAACTGCCATGTGGTACCAAGACTAGGATATAGGAATATTTAGTAAGTGAGTCAGAATTCATAATTGATTGCCATGTTTGTATGGATTGTTGCATATTGTTTAAGCAGGGACTATTCAAATCCCTCTATCATATAGTGTTATGAGCTTATTATATAAAACAATATACTTGTTTATATACTAACAAGGATGCAATTCTATGGATATTGAGAAGGAAAAAGTCCTATAACTCCCAGCATTCCTCATCCAGTTCATGCTGGCTGGGGAATGCTGGAAGTTCTAGAACTTCCTTCTGTCTAAGCATGCATAACATTATGTCATAAAGCACGGGACAGGCAACAATTCTGTGCTAGCTTTCGTGAGTTCTGCCACTGCTCAAGGAAAATTAGCACCGCAAACCTCTGATAAATGTTACATTTCGTTTTAGAACAAGTAACGTTGGCTCAGTAATAAAGCAGGTGGTTTTGAAGGATGTCAGATCTTTGTGTTTTCTATTTGTAATGTAAACGTAGTTCATGTTGGGGTTGGTTCTTGTATTTGTGGGCAATGACCCTTGTAAAGCAGATGTAAATAAAGCTATTTGAGGACTTGCTAGTCCATTTTTTAAAAAAGGGGCATAATTGATTTGCCATGCTGTAAATCTTTTTCAACTTTCAACAATTTGCTTAATATTGCTTAATGTTTTTATAGAGTTTATTTCATTACTAGCTTTCCTTTTTGACTAATTGTAGGATTTATCTTTGGAAAGCTAGAAATGCTAGTTTGCAGTTGCTGTAGCAAGCACTAGCAGTCATTCCTGATAGCTGTAACGGCATCATTGGATACTACCCAGATTGTGTTTTCTACTACTTGGGTAGTGTTCTCTGCCATCTCTGGCAAAAGAGAACATTTATACTTGGGTTCTTATACCTTGTGAGTTCTGAAACTTTTAGTCGACAGACCCAAGCAGTATAGTCTCAAAGTCCTTGAGGTTCAATTTCTTATTAATATGTGGACATAGGCTCTATAATCTGTGCAAACATGAAGGAATCCACTCTCACTGATGACAGGACACTGATGGTTATGGCAAGGAATGTGTCTGTAAGCTTCCACTTGCTAGTTTTATGTCAGCAGCATAGGGTCTCTTGTTAGTCATTGCATCTCCAGAAAGTATGTGTTGTCAAAGCTGGCCCTGCACTGGAATGTTTGACATTTCTTGTAGGTAAAGTAAAGCTTGCTGCTGGAGATGCTAATTCAGCTTGGAAATTGACAGCCAGGTACATGGGTAATTTGAGCAGTTATATGACAGCTTCTATGAATGTTGGTTATTAAGGGTGAGTACACGTAGGGGAAGTTCCTGGGCTGCCTGTTGTCATAGGGATGCAGCATTCATTTTGTAGGGTGGTGGCAAGGAACATTCTCATGAGTACAGCTTACAAAGTTTGAGGGAAAATATAATAAAAGGAGGCGGCCTATGAAAATATGTGGAAGTCATTCAACAAATATCAAAAGAAAAATTCACTGCATGGACTAAAGCTTTATGAAGTGTTAGGATTTTGAGTCCCCTTCTGCCTTATCTCCAAAAAGCAACAAGAGGTGGTTCATTGCAGTACAGCTCTGGAGCTTTCCTGCCTCCTCAGCCGGCTCCACAAATGGCTTTATATCCAGTGTCAAAGCCCTGCCTCCCATCAAGAATTCAGAAGGTCTCTCTCTCTCTCTCTCTCTCTCTCTCTCTCTCTCTCTCTCTCTCTGATCTTAGTTTCCCATTTTTACTTGCTCTTGGCTCCTTAGAGGATAGACAGTTAAGTCCTATAAGGCACAAAGATCTTACTGCATCATTTCTAGGCAGCTATACGATACAACAGCTCTTTATCCAGCAGTACTTTTTTAGTTATTCTACTTTGCAATCCATTTTTCTACATATGCAAATTGTTAAAAACGATTTCTTAAAAATTCCATGGGAATTACAATGGATTAGCGATTACTATTTTGAAATGTTCAGCCCGAGCCCATTGGGTCTATTTTGCTTCTCATGGAAAGCATTGTTCAATGGACTTGTCAATTTCAGTGAGTGCAAGGATGTGCTCTATGCCAGCAGCTATACAGCATTGTGAACAACCACTATTAACATATCAGCTAACTCCAATTAACTTAAAACTGATCTACAGAATGGGGGCGGGGGGAATCACATAATACAGACTTCCTATGACTGTACCAAGATGGGGGTGGGGGAGGGGAAGGAGCATTTAATGCTGCCCTGAACAAAGTGTCTTGTTCATGGAAAAACAGCATGTAAAGAACAAGGATTCTAGTTTAGCCTTCTCTCATTCATATATATGCAAATTCTAACCTGCCTTCTGAAGTATCCAGTCCCAGGAGGGCTATGACACAGAACATGCAGTTTAGAACCTTGCACTTCCCATAGATATCCAGGAGCTCTCAGTTCTCTGTCAGAAAGAGAGGTGTGTGTGTATTTCCTGCGCATACTGTATTGAAACAAATAGGACTTTTAGAGAACATGGAGATAAATGGACATTGTGACAGAACTTTTCAGTGGACTTGTACAGAAGCCCCTAGTAGGTTGTGCCCATGGGTGGAGAGAAGGGAGGTTGTCAAATGTGGGGCAGCACCTTTTCACATTCCCATTTCCCGGCAATTAGAGACTTTTTGTCCCCCGGTGTTCTAGTTCTCACTTAATCCTTGATTTATTCCCATTACAAAATTTGAGCTATGTGATCACCTAATTTGGAGAACATTTGTAACACCAAAGTTTGCTCTGTCACTGTCAAGGTCCTCATTCTCATGTGGGTAATCTGTTGAGGATTGCATACCAGCAGTGGGTGAGGCCATCCCTTTTCTCTCTTTCACCCCATCCCCCCTCTTCCTCTACTCAGTGGAGAGTGGGACAGATATATCTTGCCAAAAGTCTGAGCAGTTTGCTTGCCATGTGCTTTTGAAATTGGATCAATGGCCACAGGTTGCCATTCCTGTCTTAGTGGAACCCTTCATCCAGGTAAACCAGGGGTGGGCAGCTTGTGGCCCTTCAGAGATTTTGGCCTACAACACCCAGTGTTCATCATTGGCCATTGTGGTTAAGGCTGATGGGAGTTGCTGGTCAAAACCTCTGGAGCGGGCTTTACAAGAGGGTCTGTTTATTTTCTCCTGCCCCCTACCTTTACTGCAAGAAGATTGAGAGCAGACCTTGAGCGTGCGTATTTCCTTCTGCTCTTGCTCACCACACATAGAAAATAAAAGTCTGAACTGGGAGATTCCATATTTAAATACCTGTAGCATCTCCTAGTTCAGATGTTATTTTTTTGTGCACAGTAAGAAGATGAAAATTTTCTAATCGGTGCCTAGGTGATCCCTCCCAAGAATCTGAGATTTCAGCAGCTCTGCAAAGTGTCCACTGCTTCTATAACAACATTTTGTGAAGTGTCAACATCCTCAGCCAGCTGGTCTTTAGGCTTCCCAATACAGCTTGAAAGAAGAGTAAAGAATGGATTGAGGATCAGGCATCAGCACAGGACATCCCGTAGCAAACACCAGATTCCCCAATACCGGAGGAAATCTGTCTCCTACCTCTTTAGACCTCTTTGACCATCCTATCTGGACAGGGATAACCTGGCTTCAGTTGTCCATGCTCTGGTAACCTCCAAGTTAGATTACTGCAATGCACTCTACGTGGGGCTGCCTTTGAAGGTGGTTCGGAAGCTGCAGCTTGTGCAAAATACAGCGGCCAGATTGATAACTGGAACCAGTAGGTTCGAACATATAAGTCCTACTCTGGCCCGCTTGCATTGGCTGCCTGTATGTTTCCGAGCCCGGTTCAAGGTGCTGGTTTTAACCTATAAAGCCTTACATGGCTTGGGACCACAATACCTGATGGAACGCCTTTCCCGACATGAACCTACCCGGACACTATGTTCAACATCTAAGGCCCTCCTCCGAGTGCCTCCTCCGAGGGAAGCTCGGAGGTCGGCAACAAGAGAGAGGGCCTTCTTTGTGGTGGCTCCCCAATTGTGGAACGATCTCCCCGACGAGGCCCGTCTGGCGCCAACATTGTTATCTTTTCAGCACCAGGTCAAGACTTTCCTCTTCTCTCAGGCATTTGGCAATATCTGAGGAGCCTGGGTTTGTTTTGTTTTGTTTTTGTAGTTTTTGAAGTGTTGATGTGGTTTTAAATGTACAGATTGTGTGTATGTTGTATGTTTTTGCTGTTTTAATTTTTGTATATTGTTTTTAATTGTTTTTAATCCTATGTAAACACCCAGAGAGCTTCGGCTATGGGGCGGTATACAAATGTAATAAATAAATAAATAAATAAATATAAGAAAGCTACAGTAGATGAAGGTGCAGAGTACATTCAGAGCAAAGCTTTTGATACTGGTGAATAAATCTTGTTTCATTTTGTGGAAATTGGAAAGATCACTTTCAGTGTTTTGGGGGGCATAATTCTTTTAGTATAGTATTGTTTCAACTGGTGGTTGCATAAATACTAGGCAGGTTGCTGGTACATATAGCCCAGTACTACCTCCAATAAACATGAGAAGAGTTATGCTGGATCAGACCAAAGTCCACTCTAGTCCTGCATTCTCTTCCTATGTTGGCCCACCAGATGCCTATCGGAAGCCTGATATGATTGGTAGTGGCTTTCCAAAGCCTCCAGCAGAGGTCTTTACCATCCTACTACCTGAGAACCTTTCAAGAGGAGTTTCTGAGGGTTGAACCTGGGACATCCTGTGTGCAAAGCATATGCTGTTATCACTGAGCGGTGGCTCCTCCCCATTAGAACCATAGAGTTGGAAGTCCAACCACCTGCAGATGTAGGGAAGCTGCTGTGCTCAGGAGCTGCATAACTAACAGCTAGTTCTGGTTCCATTTGTTCTACAGCCATGTTTCCTTTTTAAAGCAGAAGTTTTAGTTCTACTTTATCATAAATGGTTCGCCCTATTGGCTATGTGAGTCCTGTTAAGTTACCAAACTGAGATGAGGTTACTTCATAACATCTGTGTATTTTCTCTCTCCAATTGTCTAGTGAAAATAGAACAAACAACTGCTGTTTGCTAGCATCTTTCCCAGTTCCCTTAGCATTTCATGGACACTTGCCTCATTGTCATAACAACATAAGAAGAGCCATGCTGGATCAGACCAAGGGTCCATCTAGACCAGCATTCTGTTCATACAGTGGCCAACCAACTGTCGACCAAGGACCCACAAGCAGGACACAGTGCAGCAGCACCTTCGCACCCATGTTCCCCAGCAATTAGTATATATAGGCTTACTGCTTCTGATACTAGAGAGACCTGTCCACTTCAGATGTGCTTCAGAACCAAAACTTTGTCAGCTGGACCATTTGTATCACCAGCATTAGGAAAGAAAATGCCTCTAGTTTTGCACCAATGCAAGCTCTGGGTCTCCATGTCTCAGGTCTCTCTTCATCACAACCTCTTATACCCAACTTCCCCTTCATCTTGGGCCCCAAATTATTCTTTCTAGCTTTATAGAGAAGAGTTTCCTGACTCTATTGGCTGAATTCCCTATTGCTGATCCTCTTCTGAATGCAGTGAAGTAAATGGCTACTAAGGGGAGGGACTTTTCTGCAGAGGAGCCGTGGTTGTGGCATGCCATCTCCAGTGAGGCTTGCCTGGTGCCTAGCCTACACTGTGGTCTTTTCAGCACCAGGCGAAGACCTTTTTATTCTCTCCGGCTTCTTAGTCTTTCAGGTTTAAAAAACTGTGTATCTTAGGTCTTTGCACCACTATTAGTTTTATTCTGTAAATGGGTTTTAAAGAGAAAAAAGGTTCTCTATTACATTTTATAATGTTCTTATATTTTATAGTTTTAAGCTCTATTTTGTGAACTACCCAGAAAGCTTTGGCTATTCAGTGGAATAAAACAGAAGGAGGTGAGGATCCAAAGCAGGTCACAAAGGAGAGAAATGAGATAACACATACGATAAAACATATTTTTAAAACAAACACATTGCCACAGAGGCCTATGCCTATATATGTTAACATAAAATAAACCTTGTAATTCTGATACAATTGCTGCATTCAGACAACACAACAGTCAGTGGTGGATTAATAGTCAACTCCATGGTTGATTATCAAGGGGGTACTTCCCACACAATATAATTACAGTCAACTGTGGTGCAGATTAAGGCCAGCGTCAAGTTGACTATTACTCAATGGTGTCTTTGATTGGCACATCCCCCATCCTTTCTCCTTCCCTCAGTCCTCCTGCCGGTATCCCATCAGCCATTGCATGTTTTGCCAGCTGGACTAGAGCAGCAGCCATTGCTTTGGTCACCCTTGCCAGGAGACTCTGTAGTTGCCGAAAATAACCAACTGTGTGCAATGAAATTGTCAACGATGCCCGACATACAACACAATAGCCAACGGTTGTTTAAATAATAAACTCTGCACTATATTGGTTATTTATGTTGGTTATTTTGGCCAAATAACCAACCATGGTGTGAAAAAGTCCTGACAGATGTCACAATACTCAACCGTTGACTATTTAACCCACCATTGACTATTTAACCCACCGTGGGTTATCCTGTCGTTTGAACCCAGTCAATGCTACCAGGGCCTATGCATTGATATGTATTGATATTAAAAGTCTTATAAATCTGGCATATTGAAGAAGTTTAACAAACAAATTCCTACTTATTAGAAAGAAATATCTGCAGGGTTTCTTCCAGCAAAAAGATTGTCTCCTATGTGTATCTACTGGTGACAGGGGAAAGAGATGTGGCCAGGAAAAGGGAACACCAGAAGGCCAGATTGGGGCTCCAAGAGGGCTACAGTAGGCTCACTGGCCTGAAGCTCTCCAGCCCTGTGCTAGAGGTTGACCAGTATTGGGTCCAACCCAGTATCAGGAGAGAACTTAGAAAAAGCTGGAGGAAATAGTTTTGAAAAACAGATGGATGCAAAAGATGGCAAAGGTTCGCAAACTAAGTTTGCACTCCAGTTTTCTATTCCTCTATATTTTATGATTTCCAAGGGAAAGCCCTTTTCTTCCTTAATTAAGGCACAATCCTATCTAAGTTTAGACAGAAAAAAAAACCTTCTACAGCTCCTAAGATTGTGCCTTTACGGGCAATAGTTAAAATACAATTTATTATTGGCTGGAGTTCTTGGCTGTAACATTTATAACAGCATATTTTTATTATTTCACAGGCTCATTCCAAAAACATCCTTATCTTCACCCCCATGGCCTAAAATTGAACTACCTGACCCAGTAGAAGAGGCACAGCACCACAGAGGTAAATAAGCTCAGAGTGTGGCTGTACCATTTTGTTGTCTTTCTGTCTTGCTTGTTTGCTTCCTTTCTCATCGTGCCTTGTTGGTTTCTGTTTCAAGCCTACATAGCACGGATGTACAAAGATCATTAACATAGGAAAGATGGGAGCAAAAGGAAGGGACAAAAGTGTCAGTAAGGTAAAGCTGTCATGCACAAGCAGGGTAGCTCCACCCCCCTAGGTGTTGACATGTGTATTGGCCATGCCCCATTGGCCGATGTGATCACTGTTAGTCTGAGGCGGGCCATATGTGTGTAGGGATGTATGTGTATAGGGCTCCCCCATGGGGACACAAATGCTGGTCAACAGTGGTATAGTGGTAAAATCTGAAGTACAGGCACTCATCATGATGGTCACAATAGCCACACCCCCATAAAGAGTCCAGAGGCAGCTGTGTTGATCCGTTTCTACAACTAATGAGTCTTAATGGGCCATTCTAGACCAAGCCACTCCTAAATACTCTGCATTACAGCAGGGAACAATATATTGTTGCTGGGCAAATCTATTTTCTCCCTACCTACTGTGAGGATTGCAGTTAAGTTCAGAGGGGACAGGGTCATCTGAAAGGTGGTGGTGTCAGTTGACTTCATCATCCCTGCTAACTAAAGCAGTGTCTGTGCTGCACCTCTGTGAGCCCTGATGCCACTACACCACTGTTGGTCAATCAGGATTTGCATCCCTATTGGAGGGAGTCCTACATGTGTAGGGCTCCTTTCAGCCTGGCTCCAATTGTGCACCGTATGAGAGGTTGCTGATGTGCATCAACATCTAGGAGGACAGAGCAAGCCTGTCACTTGTGCAGGAGCATCCCTTCTTGCGTTAATACTAACCAGCTGAAGAGGGCTTATGTTTAAGCTGGAAGCAGGAGTTTGTATTTCCAAGCAAATGGATTAGTGTATAACTGTGCCTGCTTGCTGCTTAAATGGCAGCTTGAGTACTTTTGAGTACTTGTAACTTGGTAGGTACTCAGTTTGCTGTATCAAATGGCACATTTTAGCCACTATGTGCTGATGCCCTGGGTTTTCCCAAAATTGTGTGTGTGTGTGTGTGATTTCACACTTGAATTTATGCCTCATTTTGCTTTGGAACATAGGAAGATAGGATGCTGCCTTATACTGAGTCAGACCACTGGTCCATCTAGCCCAGTATTGTCAACAGGCGGGATGCTTTTCTTCACCCTACCTGGAGAAGCTGGGGATCGAACCTGGGGACTTCTGCATGCAAAGTATGCGCTCTGTCACACTGAGCTATGGCTTGATAAACAATGCATGCCTAAGAACATGGACTCCCATGCTGACATTATTCACACAAGATGACTGCAACTATGCTAGACCTTAACCATCCAGGATGTCGGGCAGCAAAATAAACCCTTGGGCCCGGGACCGCTCTCTGGAGATCAGAGTGGCCGCTGAATATGTTTAACTATAGATAATCTTCAGAAGACCTCACTGCAGTTTCGGATTTAGATTAAGTTTTTGTAGTGGTTGGATGACATTGAATGTGGCATGGCCATTATATTGCCGTGAAAGGACTATTTGTTTTATAAGAGGCAAATATCCTCCATCTCCAATGTGAAGCCAATGGGCACCAGTGTGCCCACAGGCACTTCTCCTGGTGCCCGCCAGGCTCCCTGCCCTTCCTGATTTGTACATCATTTCTTAAATTTTTAAAAAATAAAACAACAACAATTGGAAAGCTAGTATGCTGTGAAACGAAATTCTCTCCCCCCCCCCCATTCCCAACTTTTCTTGGGTTCAAAAGAGTGTTTTTGTGTTTTGTGTGAGACTACCTCCATGGCAACCATTTTGTGAGAGTGCCCATGACACTCTCAACACTACAGATATACGCACTCACCCAAAAAGGCGGTGTACCCTATACATAAAAGAGCCAATACAAACGCTAACCATTCTTAGTTCACTAATGCATCCATTTTTATCCAGAGATTGTACAACAAGTGAATGAACTAATTGCCACTGGACAATATGGAAGATTGTTTGCCATTGTTCACTTTGCCAGCAGACAGTGGAAAGTCACCAACGAAGACTTGATTTTAATTGAAAATCATCTACCGGCTGAATGTGGAGACAGAATCCGAATGGAAAAGGTAAGCTTTATATTAGCAGCTGCATTATCCCCACATATTAATTAGAGAGATTTCATTTGGTTTCTCACAGTTTAATGGGTTGGATCCCCTGAATAATAATGGGATTATTAGATAGATGTCAGGCCCAGTTTAAAATATTACATCATTAGATATTTGGACTGGTTCACACAAGTGATGCCATTTTACTTCATCTGCTTATATGGGGATGGTCACTGTAACTTCCATTACTGAAATAGCTTGAAATGGAGCAGTGGGAGAAAAGAGTAATGCAGGTTTTTTAAAAGCAGATATTTTCGGAAAAGGTACCATCTTGTTCTTTTCATTTCATAGTAGCACCTTAAAGCTAGCTGGGCTGATGCAATCTGTACGCTGCCCCCCCCCCCCGCTTCTTTTGTGGCCCCCATTGCTCCACCAGTGGAATTAGATGTTACAAGAGCAAGCAAAAAAGAAAAAGCAGTTTCCCACCAGATTTCAGCAACACAGCAGCAGGAAAGGGGGCTCTTTTGTTTTAAAACATGTTATGTGGAAAGCTCGCTGCGGATCTTGTTTTAAAGGGAAAATTATGGGGGTTTTGCAGCCACAACGATGCTGCCGAATCTCACCAGCATGGCAGCAGCAGTTGTGGTGGCAGGAAGGGGTGCAGCCCCAGTGGGTTCCAGGACTGGGGGGAGAATTAGCTCCTGGACCCATCAAAGTTCCCCACCCCTGCATTAAGACATTAATGCAGTGGATAAGTTTGAGTCTTTCTCTCTTCTATGCTACTGAAAGGAGATGCTGAACTCTTCATTAACACGAAATGCCCTTCATAAAGACTAGTCATCCACATGTGTCTTCTCTACTGAGCGGCTGACGATAAATTTTCTTAATCCAGAAAAGAATACCTGCTAGATTTAGCTTTGGCTAGGCTTTCATTTCAATTTCAGTGTGTTTTAGAAGGGCATAAATCTCAAAGATACTGTAAACTTTGATAGATGGTTAATTTGCTTGATTCAAACCAAATCAGCCAATGCCATTTTTCTTAGATATTACTTTCAAGCATGCTACCAAATAGTATGCCTTAAGACGGATAACATTGATAAGTAACATCTTTTAAACAGTTTACTCTGTTGCGGTCCAGGCGTGCTACACTTATATGTTGATATATACACCTGCTCTGATTTGTAAGCATGGGTAGCATTTCTGTGATAATTATGGGGGTATGCTTCAGTATCCAACCTAATACACTATTAATACTAAAAGAGAGCCTTGTTAATTGTAGATGCAGATAAAATACCACAAGACACTACAACATGAAACTCTGTTAATCAGCACATGTATTCTGGTTAACCACTAGTTCGTGAAATAATTTAGCAATTGAAAGCAGTATCCTGCGAATCTATTCCTCTGAAATTTATTTCAGAGAGGTGTCACTGGGAACTCCACTCCCATCAACCATATGCTGGATCCTTGTGTGAAATAGATGAGGTGTTTGCAAGAAGCTAACAGCCGGGAGTGCCAAAATATAGATAAGGGTGAAAAAGTCAGGCTTTCTTCTTGAAGCTTCCCCTAAATCCTGGCCACAGTCCTGTCAGGTTTTTAAAGGAACTGAAGATGCACTCAGTTCTCAGCTGTGTGTGACATCCAACTACTTCCCTGGCTGATGAGAGAAATGGGCAAACAAAAGAGACAGTTAATCAGACAATATACTCAAGATATCCACATCAGAGTGCTACCTGCTTTGTGGAGGTCTCTGAACTGTTCTGATCCCCAGAGATAAATAGATGCTGCAGATCTGTGTGTTCATGGGGACGGAATCACCCCTGAATGACTTTGCCATTCCCTTGCAAAATGTGTGGAGATCAAGGTTGGCCCTACAGTTAGGTGGAGCACGACAATCACCTCAGGTGGCTGATTTTGCTTATCATGAAGCGGCATCAATTGTTAATTCTTGAATTTATTTTCATTATAGTTCTATTTCCACAGAGAGGTGCTGCTGGGATTTTCTGCCTCAGATGCCAAAATAGCTTGGTCAGCCTTTGAGGGTGAGGTGACATTTGCTGTCGTACCTCAGGCAACAAAATGTTTTGGGCCAGCCCCAGTGGAGATTATTACAGTGGCTGAAGGAAATGCGGCATGTTTGAAAACAGTGCCGTGTACTGTTTCTCTCTCTCTGCTTTCTCCCACTATCTTCTATTTTTTTTAAATAACTTTATTAAGGTTCCATAATAAAATCATCCCACCATCTTCTATTTGATATGAAGAGATATCTTAGCATATACATAGGTGGGCACAAAAAACAATGTTCTCATCAAAGATACTGGTTCAGTTCAGACAACATATTTCTCAATGGTGTTTTTAGAACTCCACTGTGGAGTTTTTACACCACCGTTGAGAAATGTGGAGGGAAAACTCCACCCCATGGTGGAGTTTTTTTGGAAAACACTCCACGCTGAATATCCACCCTATGCAGGGGAGAGTTCTTGCACAACCATTGTGTTCCATGTTGTGTGGAGGGCTCCAAGGAGTTTCCTGTTGCATTGAGTGTACTTTTCCCACTGGGTACAGAGTTCCTTGGCTAAAGCGGCGAAAAGAGCAAGTGACGCTCTAGGAGAATCGCCAGAATTGTTTTTTTGCAGCAATGGCTGATGGGATACCATTGGGAGAACTGGGGGAGGAGAGAGTGCGGAGGAACTGCCAATCAAACATCACGTTGACTTTTACTCAACTCCACAGTAGCCCACAGTTACACAACGGTGGAGTTGGAACTTGTTGTGTGGTGAGTACCCCCTAAAAACTCAACCTTTGAGTAAAGTTTTCACACTGCATAGAGAAATGTGTTGTGTGAACTAAGCCAGTGTTTCTTGGGCAGGCCTATGTCTCCTCTGTGCTAGCCTTACGTATTCAGCTAGAAAATCAATGTACAGATTTAAAGAACATTTCTCCCAAATACCTTGACCAAATTCTGATGACAATGGAACAATGATATGATGATTAATGTGCAGCGTTTCCTCTTGCCCAGGTATTGTTGGTTGGTGCAGATAACTTCACCCTGCTGGGAAAGCCACTTCTGGGGTAAGGCATAGTTTGGAATTATTCAGCCCTATTGCCATGTTTTCAGGACGTGCACTGTACTAAAAACAGCACAAAATGCCTGTGGAAGGCATGCCTCCAAATCACTCAAACACCACAGAAGGAAAGATGTATAGAGAAAAAGAGATAATTGCCCCAGTAACTACGTCGTACTCAGACAGGCCTAAGAATAATAAGCACAAGCTGAAGGAACATGGGGTTGCACTTAGAAGCAAAGTGTATGAGAGAGAATGGTTTAATCAGGGATTAGGGCTTCTACTACTGATAGCTGTCTGGAGACATCACAGCTCACACTTTTAGAGGCTATGATGTCTCAGTCTTGGGAGCTGGAAGTGCAGGATTGTTACTTTTCACTTTGGCTCGTATGCTGCAGCTTTGCTGTGTGATTTTTCATTCATTTCTCTGAATATCTGTTTTTTGTAATGGTGGGGAGACAGTTGTCAGCTATTTGGGGCAGCTGAGATGGATGGTATATTATTCCCCCCATGTTTTGGGGTTGTCTTCCCTGTGACTGTCTCAGACAGGTCCATCGCAATGGCTACTAGGACCCATTCAATGATGTGCAACAGCAGAGATTTGACACAAAAGAGGCGTGCAACCTTCATGGCTGCCTTTTTCTTTCCTTTGCCTTCTATACAAGGACTTGACTTTTTGAATAATCCACAGTAACTCTGCTCTGTGCTTGCAATACACTGATCTAGACTGGGAGGCTACAGTTGGTAGGGCTGGTGGGTATATGATCCTGCCTTTGGGGATGGGATGGGTTGGACTGAGTGGCCTTTTGCATTGCTCAAGCTATCTGGCACCGACTTCGTGACAAGTGAAAGCATCCTCAATGGGTTTGATGACCAGATTAGGCAAGTGTGTTTTACTGAGTTGGTCCGGATATAAACCAACCCTGTGCTTCCTTAATTCCTCTTTCCCCTGCTCCTGGTGTTCCATCTGAACTGGTCTATTGTTATTGTGGTCAGTAAACTAGTGACCAGAATCTTTTTAATTTTTGTTTCAAGTTGGATCTAAAACCCTTACCAGAAACAAAATTTATGATGGACCTGAATTCATTCCAGATCAAGGCAGAACTTTCACCTTTGTGAGGGAGAAACAAAAATTCAAGGAACAGTGGTGGGAAGACCTTTCATTTTAGGGTTTTACTCAAAAGCACTACTTAACAAAACATGAGCTGCTTGCTTCGTTGGCATGTTCTGAATGTTAACTGAGCACACCACACTTCAGGTGATATAAGCTAATATTTGCTCTGAGTTTCTCCCTGCCGCCAACCTGAGGTTCAGTTCACACTAAATCTTATGTTAGTTCAAAAATCAAAAGGAATTCAGAAAACTCACCATAATCCAATTATGAACATTCCCTAATTGTGCTTTGAAAGTTTCCTCACAGGCTTGCAGTAGCCTGTTCTGTTTGATTTTCCTTCAGAAATCCACTTCTATCAAAGACGACTGTAATTTTGCTTCTCAGATGTTTTGAGGAGGAGGATTGTAGACAGTGGCAATCCTATATCCATTTACTGGGAGCATGTCCCACTGAATTCAGTGGGGCTTACTTTTGAGTGGACAGGCAAAGGATTGAATTGTGAGCCATGGCTTGGGAAATCCGTGGTTCAGACCTTGGGTCTGCCACAAACTCTCACTAGGTGGCCTTAGCCAAGCCAGGCTTTCAGCCTCAATCCTGCCTCCTCCTGCCTCCTGCCTCCTCCCACCCCCACCCTGCATTTGTATCTAAACTTGGTCCTTGGTTCCTACCCTCTGGCCAAATTTAGACAACCACATGTCACCTTATTAAGCTGAGATCTGTAGAAGCCCTTTGTTCATGCATGCATCTCCTTCACTCCTCCCTTCTCTTCTACTAATTGGTAGCATTCCTCAAAGGCTCTGTCTTAGTTCCCCTTCTTTCTACCTTAAATATGTTGCTCTGATTGTTTGTTCTTTTTGTTTCTAATATCATTTCTATGCTGATGACCTTACACTCTTCCGTCATGTGCCTGATCTCCCTTCTTGCTTCCCTAAGATTTCTAATGCGTTTGCTACTATTTCCTCCTGGATAGCTTCTCATTTCTTTTTTTAAAAAAAACACTGATAAAATTAAGAGACATCTGGTTGGCAGGGACAGTAACTTTTTGGCAGTGACCCCTCAACTTTAGAATTACCTCCCTTGGTAGGTATATATGGCTCCCTCTAAAGTTTTCTTCAAGCAGACCTTAGAAGCATTTTTTTTATTCAGCTTGGTTTTTAAATAAAGATTTCATTAGCTTGGTATTTTAGCTCCTGCTATTTTTCAATTGTTTTCTAAATTGTTTTTGCTATACTGATTTCCCCCCTCCTCCCCCCACCTTTGTGTGTGTATTTATATGTGTAAACTGCCTTGCGAGGTTTCTCTCCGAAAGGCAGCATATGCAGTCAGTAAATAAATAAATGGTAGGATGCTCTAAGGAACTTCTTGTTGATTAGGAGAGAAAGTAAGCAGCTTGTTTCTCTCTCTCTCTCTCTCTCTCTCTCTCTCTCTCTCTCTCTCTCTCTCTCTCTCTCTCTCCTATAAAGAAAGGACCTAGTCCGCGTGGAGGCTACTGTTATCGAGAAGACTGAATCTTGGCCAAAAATTAATATGGTTTTCCATCGAAAGCGGCATTTCCAGAGGACAAGAAGTAAGATGTAAAAAGATGCTTACACCCATCTCTCCCAGTCCCCAGAATGTACAATGGTGTGATGGTTTTAAGCTGGTGTTATACAAACATTGTGGTATAGGAGTATGACAGGAACATAAGAAAGGCCTTGCTGGATCAGACCAAGAAGCCATCTAGTCCAGCATGCTTTTCACACAATGGCCAACCAACTGCCCATGGGAAACCTGAGTGCTATAGCACCCTTCTACCCATGTTCCCCAGCAACTGGTATACATAGGTAGCATATTGCCTCTGATACTGGAGGTGGGATATGATCCAAGTTGAAAGAGCATTGTGACCTGTGTATGCATGGAACAGAAGAACCAGGATGGTATTCCAACAGTTACAACTCATAGGAATGCCTTTGTTTTCATCATTTTGCTAATCACTCCTTTCTAGTTTAGTTTTCACTGCTTTCACAGCAATAAAATGTGGCTGTTCCCTTCCAGCAGCTCCAAATCTTGCATATGAATCCACAGATGTTAACAAGCTAAAACAACATCTTTAGTCAAGCCTTGATTAGCATGCTAACAAGGCAGCTTCTTCCTGAGAGATTGTTTGTTCCTCAGTGCCACTGGCAAAAATCTTTTCAGATGAATATTCTGTAGAATTAAAACTTAAAGAGATTTGTGTTTCTCCTTAATCAGGATCACAGCAATATTTGGCCCTTTGTGTTAACATTTATGGTTATTTAACTCTAGGACTGTTGCGCTGATTTGTATTTTTTCCATTCTCTTTCAGTTACCATTCAGCCCCAAACGGTTCTCCGGATAAATACCATTGAAATTGCTCCTGTTCTGTCATGATGAATTGTTGCACTTGGTTTGTTATTACAGCTGTAGGGCAATATGAGAATTGAAATTGTTTCTGTTGCATTTCGTTATTGTCAATAAAGAAATTGTTCTTGTTGTTGTTGTTATTATTATTTCTTCAAATAGTGTTTCTTGAATTTGATGATTACGAGCTACATCCAAAGTCACATGAGCAGGTTTTTTCTCTCCTCCCCACCCCGCTTGCCCTCAAATTATTCTGATGGGTACCCCAACCCTTCAGAACAGATATGGGGAGAGGTGCATAGGAAGGCTGCAGGAGGGGACCTCTGGTCTGCCAGCTGGGTCTCCTATGGTCTGTTATTTGCTTGAAAGTGGTGTTGAAAAGATGCAGGCCAGAATCACACTCCTTTTAATCCCTCCTGCCACACGCAGACACACCTGGATCGATAAATCTCTTGTTGGCTGCCTGAGACTGCAAAAACTGCAAGGAGGGGGTAAAGCACCTTGCAGGGGCCCTTACAAGGCTGCAGCAAAAATAAAAAATAAAAATAAAATCAGAGGTTTGGTAACAAACTTGTATGGAGCGTAAAAAAAGGGCAAATGTTTTCAAGCTATGTTACCCTTTTTACCCCTCCATATTGGTTTGGTGCCGAATTTTGATGGCAAAACACCATTTTTTTCTCTTGCTGATAGGGCATTGTTTTCAATGGCAGCAGAAGACACTCCATATACTTGTACAGTATCTTCTGTCTAATAGTGGAAGCCTGTGCATATTTTATTTTATTTTTAAAAGTATTTTTAAACCATTCTTCAGCTTTATGGATATCAGGGCAGTGTACAAGTAAAATTTAAATGATACTTAATACGATCAAGGCACTAAAATCACATCAATACCATCATTAAAATGAAGAATGCAGCAAATACAACAGCACAGGCAAAAATCAACCAATTAAAATGTCTGGGTAAACAAGGTTTTGAGCTGGCACTGCAACAATAGCAATGTTGGCATCAGGCACACTTCTAGGGGAAGGATAGTCTATAGCCCAGGTGCCGAAAGGAAAGAGCTTTCAATTATAGCCCTAACATAAAAGCATGAAACTGCAGGCCTGACTTTTGCACATGGCCCACTTCATGCTACTCCATCCTGTAGGTTTAGACACCAAAACTGGGTGCCTTCCCTACTGGTAAACTAGAGCCGAGTCTTTTTGGGAGGGGGGAACCCAGAAATGGGTAACAAGCTTCTAATTTTTAACATAGTTGTCAACATTTTCACCATCCCTTAATCTAGGCTGACCATCTGAAAAGGAGGACAGGGCTCCTGTAACTTTAACAGCTGTAGAGAAAAGGGAATTTCAGCCAGTGTCATTTGTATGCAATTAGTTCCTGGTGAAATTCCCTCTTCATCACAACAGTTAAAGTTGCAGGCACTATACTAGAGTGACCATATACAAAAGAAGGCAGGGCCCCTGCAACTTTAACAGTTGTGATGAAGAGGGAATTTCATCAGGAACTAATTGCATACAAATGACACTGGCTGAAATTCCCTTTTCTCTACAACTGTTAAAGTTACAGGAGCCCTGTCCTCCTTTTCAGATGGTCAGCCTACCTTAATCTGTAAAAATGCAGGCCATCCACCTTCTCTGCCCTGCTCAATATATGATACCTGTTGCTGGAAAACGCTCTAGATCAGGGATGGGCAAAAATAGATCTCCAGATGTTTTGGACTTCAACTCTCAGCATTCCTGACCAGTGACCTTGTTGACATGGGCTTCTGGGAGTTGATGTCCAAAACTGCCCACCTTGGCTTTAGATCTTAGGCTGTTGCAAACCACTATCACTGCATATTTTGTCTTAAGATAAAATTGCTTCTCTGCTCACTTTACTAATACCATGATTGAGATCTCTGCTTGAATCCTTTAGTGCCTGGGTTTAATGAGCTGGATTATTATCAGTGTTCAATTTTTTGCATTTCCTGATTCATGCTGATGAAAAGAAACATTTTCTCCCCCTTCAATCCTCTTTAGAGAACTGCAGAGAAACCACTTAGCCAAAGACTAATGAACTGTTCAGAACAGCAAGCATTCTTGTATTGGAGATTTATTCATTGTTGGCTTGATAGAATATCTGCTGTTAAAATAGCCTTTGCAAGAGCAATGCATTGTATAAACCTTAGTTTCTGGTGGAGGAAATGCCATCTAGTTGTTTCCGAAGTGTCTGCATAGTGAGAATACAAAGAGAGAGAAATTAGATAAGACAACGCTTTTAATTGGGTGTTTGCAATCTTTGATCCTTCACAAAATTATTCTACCAGACAGATTGTCCGATCTATCTGTGAATTAAACTAGAGTACTTTAATATGACTTATTTAGTCCCATTGAATTCAATGACTGCATCCATGTTATATCTGAGATAATCTAGAAAAGTGGTTATCAAACGGATGCTCCATGAGCTCCATTCAGGTGGCTCACAGAAAGGTTGCAAAATAGTCAAGAATATCTGTACTTAGCCCTGCACTTAATTATTATATTTTTCTGACAACAGAGATCAAAGTCATTTGATTGGGGCTGGATTATTGAATAGATTAATGAGGCCATGACTTAGGGGCTGTGATTTTTCATAATATAGCACTAATGCAGTCTACTAATTTTCCTCTACAAATTTACCAGTTTGAGGGGCCCTTCTCAGTGGCCTGGTCTGGGCCCATAATAATATGGCTCTGATTTTGATTATGATGGTGCCAGTGCTGAAGAGCCAATGGAAGCTGCAGGAGATCTCTATGTGAATCCCTTTCAAGGATAGTTGGAGAGAGGCACAGCTTCTGGGATTTGCGCTCTATCTTTAAAGCCCATGACAGGGACACTGTAATGCTTTTCAGCTATAAGAAAATATAGCTTGACAAGTTTTTTAAAATTTGGTGTCTGTGATTGAGCGATGCTAAGTGTACGCTGTTGGCATGATTTTATTGTTTTTTTATATGACAGCATTGCTGGGTGCTTTTGAACTCTTTCTTCAGCCTGATTTATTTTCCCAGCATGATATGGATCCATTCTGACGGCAAACACAATATGTTTCAGTGGCTCAAATTCAGAGATGCTGCAAATGGGGAAAATGTGTTTCTTTTGGAGTGGATGGGGCATATGAAGTTGAAATCCTTCGGGGGGGGGGGCCCTGCAACAATAGTCCATACTGGCTGAGGCTGATGGGAGCTGTAGTCTAAAACATCTGGAGGCATCAGGCTGCCTCCCCTTGGCCCTAGCGCATATCCGGTTGGAGCAACAAACAAATGCTTAGTTATGGGATACTGAGAAAAGAATGGCTTTGAGCAATGCCCCAGACACAACCATAATGTCTCAAAATATAACCCTTTGCTAATCTCTTAAATCAGTAGTAGGGGGTGTTAATAATACTTACCATGTGGGTTGTGTTCACAACATTTTGTATACATAATCTCAGTCATCCTAAGAATGGCCCTGTTTAGTAGGCCACTGTTATTATCACAATGTTACAGTTGGGAGGCTGAGACATGAGAGTAAGGCTGCAACCTTAGAGACGCTCTTCCTTGGGACAGGGTTCCATTTTAAATCACCAGGACAGTGGATCTAACTCCGCTTAGGCAAGAAGTGAGTCTTGGGCTGTAACTTGTTAGTTGCCTAAACTACCTGGTTCACAGATAGGCCCCCTAGTGGAGATGCAGAAAAATATTGGAAATGGGGTTCAAAAATGAACTTGCTCAGTTCAGAATTCCATGAGTCATCATGAGCCGAGCCCAACTCCTCCTCTGAACGTTGCCTCCACTTGTAATGGTTCAGTGCCAGCCAGTTTAGTGTGGTTTGTTTCTCTTCTGCTCTTTGAATGAGCCGTGACCCCCAAGTTTTGTTAAACATTTGCTCTTGTTTTCGTTTCATTGTGGACATGAAAAAGCATGTGTCGTGGCCATTAACAAGGCAGACTTGCATAAACTACCAGGGTGGGGAAGGGATGCTCTTTTAGGAACCATACAAGTCTAATCTCATTGACCTGAAGTGACCTGGAGGAAGGACAGAGCATTCAGATAATTAGAAGCTGAAATGAATGGGAGTATGGTTTCATTGGAGTTATTCTGACACAAGGAATCACGAGAGAACCTGGCTAATCAGGAGTTGAAGGTACTCCCGGTTCAGGCTAGGGGGAAACTGCTGCGTGCATGTAATTATAAAGATTTGTGCGAGACATGCTGAGCCACTATAACAGATAATATCATTAAGATCTTTCATTATATCTTCCCTCTATATCATTTAATTATATGGTGACAGCTTGTCTCATGGAACGTCCCCCCCCCCACCATTATAGGCCAGTGATAGAAAAATCAATTTCTTTCTTGAAACAGGCAAATCAACAAGGATTTGGATTGTATTGTGGCAGCTGGTGCTCTAAGGTCATAGCCTGAAGGCAATTTCTTGACTCATCTCCTTTGTGACAAGCAATTCTCTCTATCTACCCCAGCCTTCCCCCAACCCAGTGCCACCCAGATGTTTTGGACTACAATTGCCATCAGCTTCAAGCACCATGGCCAATGGTCTGGGTGATAGGGGTTGGTGTCTAAAACATCTGAAGGGCACCATGTTGGGGAGGCTGATCTACAAATTGACTGGATCTTTGACGCACCGTACAGATGTGCTTTGCTAATGATCACGGCTTTCCAGTTCTGGAATGTTTTGGGGTGGTACTTCAGGGTTTTACTCTTTGGATCAGACATCTTTTTCATTTGTTATTTTCCTGTAGTTCTCAAAACCTCACACATTGGTTCCTGCAAAAAGCAACCAAACAAGCCAACAAACAAAACATGGCAGATTGATCTAATAACGGCACACAATTTATTCAAGTGCAAAGGGTATAACAAGGATACAAATCTAGTTCCAGGTCTGGAATCTTCTGCCAAACCGATTCACCTTTCTAGGCCCCATCTGTCAGCTGCTTCCAAATGGTATTCTTCATCTTAACCCCTTCCCACAACTTCTGAATTTCCGATTTTCTTTACAGCAGCATTCCCCAATCTGGTGCCCTTCAGATGTGTTGGACTGCAATTCCTATCATTCCCAGCCAGCATGGCAAATTTGAGTTTACTATAACTAGGAGTAACATTGGATACAACCCATTATCAGTGCAATTCCTTTCAAAAGTAAGACCTGTTGACTTTGATGGGCTTACTCCCAGGTTAGGAGGTATGGGATAACTGGATTACTTATTTATTCATTCATTCCAATTTATAAGCCACCTTTCAGCACAAAACTCACAGCATGTCACAAACATTGAAAATTATGAAAACATCTATCATAAAAGATAAAGTACAGGATCAATAAAAGCAACAGAGACCACAAAATCTCCACAACTTGCTAGAATACCTGGGCAAATGAAAACATCTTTGCCTGGCACTGAATTAAGGGCATCAAAGTTGGCACCAGGTGTGTTTCTCTGGAGAGGGCATTCCAAACACGAGGCACCACAATCAAGAAAGCCTTCTCTCTGATGACTGTAAATCCAACTTCAGATGATGATCACCATAAGGTTTGGGAGGATTCATGTGATAGCAGATGGTCCGTTATGTACCCAAGTCCCAAACTCTTTAGGTTCTTCTATGTAGCATCCAGCACTTTGGATTGTGCCACAAACGGACTGGCAACCAGTATAGTTGCTTAAGTGTTGCTGTGAGATGTTCCGTATAGTAACGCTTAGTAACAGCTAGCAGCTGCCTTTTGTCCCAATATTCAGCAGTGGCCCTCCAACTCATGATGAGTTGTATCCATCGGTGGCTGTCTGCCAGCAAAATAGAAACTGCAGGCAAAAGAGATTTTCCTCTCTGCCTGCAGATTTTGAGAAACCTCCAGAGCAGACCTGGGAAGTGCACTGGGGACTGCAAGGGAGGGCAGCGAGGAGAAGTCCACTCGTGCGACATTGGATTTAACCCAATGTGTGTCCAAATTGCTCCATGAAATTCTCTTGTGACTGACACTCTCTTCTGACCTTGCTTAGACTTTGCTTAGACTTTGATTGCACACGGGACTTGAGCATCAATCTGAAGCAGGAAGAAAGAAACGCGGATTTGCCCCTTAAGAGACTGGGTGAGAAGCTGCTTGCCCTCACGTTTGCTCTGTCAGATCATGAGAGTTGATGTGCTGACTACCACAAGCTCCCCATTGCCTCTCAGGTGGAGTACCACGGCTCCGAGGCTCTCATGGGGCAGGCACAGCCCTCCAACCTCAGGGGTTTGGATGAACTGCCAGAAACCAAGAGGAATTAGCATAGGGGTTTAATGGAGGCTGGTGGCTCCAATGTCACCGGGGTGATGCATCTGCTCCGGGTTTCGGTCAGAACCGGTCAGAACTCAAAAGGTACGGAGCACCTTGGATAGCTCTGAGCGGATTCACCACCGCACTGACGTTGGAGCCACCAGCCCCACTGCAGAGATGGGATACCTGTGGCCTTCCAGAAGTTGTTAGGCTACAACTCTCATCAGCCCTGACAATTGACCATGCTGGCTGGGGCTAATGGGAGTTGGAATCTAACAATATTTGGAGGGCCCTAGGCTCCCCTTACCTGCACTAGTACTTCATAAAGCTGCTATGAAAAAATGTTGAATTAAAGCATTCATGAAATCACACATTTTTATGGTATCCTTTGGCTGGTCCCTCTTTTCTGCTAGTGGTGTGCTCCCCCCCTCTTTGTCCCCACATGTAATGCCAAACTGCAAGGGTATCCCATCCGCCACTGATAGCCATTGTAGTGTGTTAGCCAAAGTGCTGAATCCATGTTCATACCCTTGCTCCACTCTATTCCTCTCTCAACTTTAACTGATCTCATAGCATTGTTGCAAGACTAAAACGCTGCTCTGAGCTTGTCGGACAAAGGGATACAGATATAATAAACAAATAGGGGCTGTGATTAAAATTTGGATTTTTTGAAGTTTTTAAATTGTTTTACATTTTTTATTTCCAAAAGGCGACTCATGAATTTATATGGAGAAACAAACCAAGCCAGGCAAGCAGGCTTAATAACGCGAATGACTGTGGTGCTATCATCACCATGATTAAAGTTATTCTCTAAACAAGGGGTGGGCAACCTGGTGCCTTCCAGGTGTTTTGGATTCTCAACTCTCACAAGTCCCAGTGAGCATAGCCAATGGTCACAGATCATCAGCATTGTCATCCAAAAGATCCAGAGGACACCAGGGCCTAATCCACACCAAGCAGGATATAGCACTATAAAAGCGGGATATAAGAGGCAAGAGCCACACTACTGCTTTATAGCGGTACTGAAGCACACTGACAACTGTTGGTTCCCATTGACACATAACATATACCACTTTCATACCACTTTCATAGTGCTATATCCTGCTTGGTTAGAACTGCCCAAAGTTGTGTGTCCTTAAACAACATGTGTGTTTCCAAAGTGGTTGTAGATTAGGGTGACCAGATAAAATCCAGGTCAGGGCTCATGTAACTTTAACAGTTGTAGAGAAAAAGGAATTTCAGCCAGAGTCATTTGTATGCAATTAGTTGCTGATGAAATTCTCTCTTCATCACAGCAATTAAAGGTGCATGCACTATACTAAAGTGACCATATACAAAAGAAGGCAGGGCCCCTGCAACTTTAACTGTTGTGATGAAGAGGGAATTTCACCAGGAACTAATTTCATACAAATGACACTGGCTGAAATTCCCTTTTCTCTACAACTGTTAAAGTTACATGAGCCCTGACCTGGATTTTATCTGGTCACCCTATTGTAGATTCCTCATCAGCAACTCTGAGAAAGGAGTGAGGTTGGGGGAAGGTCATGAGCCCAAGTCATGAGCCCACCTTGCAAAACTTATATGCTATCAAATCCAGCTGCCTCAGATACTGCTTGTCCAGTGTTCTCCTTTATCTCTGGAGCTGGCACCTAGCAAGACAAATAGCACCATGGAGGAGGCCAGCTTTGTCTCAGTAGTTGCCAGTTGCTGACTCCTAACATAAATGTGACATAGAAATGATATTAAAAAATCTATGGAGGGTAAGTCTCCAATAGCACCAACTGGCTTGGAGATGATCTCTCAGGTAGGCTGCGCCCAGGCCATTTGGGGTAGGGTGACCAGATAAAATCCAGGTCAGGGCTCATGTAACTTTAACAGTTGCAGAGAAAAGGGAATTTCAGCCAGTGTCATTTGTATGCAATTAGTTCCTGGTGAAATTCTCTCTTCATCACAACAGTTAAAGTTGCAGGGGCCCTGCCTTCTTTTGTATCTGGTCACTCTAGTATAGTGCCTGCAACTTTAACTGTTGTGATGAAGAGGGAATTTCACCAGGAACTAATTGCAAACAAATGACTCTGGCTGAAATTCCCTTTTCTCTACAACGGTTAAAGTTACATGAGCCCTGACCAGGATTTTATCTGGTCACCCTAATTTGGGGCCATAAACATTGCCTTGAATTGAGACTGAAGGACATTGGGGAATCTGTTCAAACATCCGTCAAGAGGCAAGCTACTACTCCAAACATTCATCAAGGGCAGGCCCAGAGTAAGTGGCCTAGCCTGGAGGAATGACAGTCACTAGATCTAAACATGAAAGAAAAGATATCAGCCGTGTTTAGGATTTTTCCCTTTGAAGATAAGGAACCCTTCAAATTTCACATACCATACAGATGAGAAGTTACACACTTGCTAAAGATGGTAAATCGTGATCTGCAGTGAGAAACATCTGCTTGTGTTGTTCCCAGTGACAAGCTGCTGTAAAAGGGAAGCGGATACTAGCAGCTGGGATCTATGTAAACCATGAGTGGGCTGAAAGTAGGCTGACCAGATAAAATCCAGGTCAGGGCTCATGTAACTTTAACAATTGTAGAGAAAAGGGAATTTCAGCCAGTGTCATTTGTATGCAATTATTTCCTGGTGTAATTCCCTCTTCATCACAACAGTTAAAGTTGCAGGCACTATTCCAGAGTGACCATTTACAAAAGAAGGCAGGGCCCCTGCAACTTTAACTGTTGTGATGAAGAGGGAATTTCACCAGGAACTAATTGCATACAAACGACACTGGCTAAAATTCCCTTTTCTCTACAACTGTTAAAGTTACATGAGCCCTGACCTGGATTTTATCTGGTCACCATACTGAAAGTGACTCGGAAATTTGTTTGGGGTCATCCTTATTTATTATAATGCTTTAAAATATAGCCAGTGGTCAAATCCGGTTTGGAAACAAAACATGCAGCTGCCTGAATACAAGGAAATAACATTCTATGAAAAGTGTTATAAAAATGCACCATAGCCATACGGGTAGAAAGTATTCCAACAACCTCATGGCCACGTGGGATATAGAAGTCAAGATTCACCTTCTATGTTTTTCAAGTTCTGAAAATAAGCATAATAAATTTATGAGCTTCCTCTAGGAAGCTGCCTTAACTCAATCAGACCATGGATCCATCTAGACCAATACTGTCAACACTGACTGGCAGCAGCTCTCCAGGGTTTCAGGCCACAATTTTTCCCAGCCCTATCTAGACATGCCAGGGATTGAACCTGGAACCTTCTGCGTGCAAGTCAGATGTTCTACCACTGAACTACAGCTCCTCCCCACCTTGTAGAGGAATCTGTGGTTCTCTTGGATCTGAGATCAGAGATAACAGCAAGGATTCTCCTGTGCACTGTTTTGCCTCCCACAAATTTGGGACTAGCACCTTCCTATTAAATGCAGGGACTTGGTTGTAACCTCTTGGGGCTAGCCACCTCTTCAAAAAGTTGGTTGGATTCTTCCCCCTTTATTTGTGGTATCAGACCAAGTTGCAAATGGAAAGAGGGTGGAGATGGGGTGAGCACCTGTTACAGAGTTAAGAATATATGAGAAGAATGATGTAGATAACGTTTAAATATCTCTATGGAACAATATGTGGGGTAAAGATTATTGATTGATTGATTTGACTTGTATCCCACCTTTCTATAGAATATAGCACTCAACGTGGCTTATCATTAATAAAACTTGATAAAAACACAATTAATAATGTAACAATAACAGAGTAAAAGCAGACTCCAACTCAACAGACCCACTTACACAGCAAAGGCCTGCTTGAATAAAAAGTTATTTTCTTGCTGGTGGAAAGACAGCAGAAAGGGAGTGAATGTAGCCTCCCTCGGCAGGGAATTCCACAGCAAAGGAGCAGCCACTGAGAAGGCCCTTTTTTGCACTGCCACTAAATACGCATCTGAAGGCATAGGTCTTGAAAGAAGGGCCTCTCCAGAAGATTTTAGGAGCTGGGCAGGCTACTATGGGAGAAGGCAGTCTTTCAGGTAGCCTAATCCCAAACTGGATAGGGCTTTATAGGTCATAACCAGCACTATGAATTCAGCTCAGAAAAAGACCAGTAACCTGTGAAGCTGCTGAAACAAGTGAATCACATGCCCCCTGTAACCAGCCCTCGTCAACAAACTTGCTGCAGCCTTCAGTTTGTGAATTATTTTTGCAGCTGTATTATATAATATATAATATAATATAATAATTAATAATTAATAATGGAAGCACTGCAACATAATACAGAACCCACAAATAAACAAAGAACAATCGTATGAAAGCTCAGGAAGGGTGAGCTATTTCCAGGAACAGAAGGATTCCTTATAGCTATACAGGATCAAGTCATAGCAACCAAGAACTACCAAAAATACATCATAAAAGATAACAGTGTAACAACAGACCTATGCAGGAAATGCCGTCAATTTCAAGAAACAATAGACCATATAACAGGAGGATGTAAAATTCTGGCAGGAATGGACTATATGGACAGACACAATACAGCTGCAAAAATAATTCACCAACAACTGGCCATCAAATTCAACCTTATCAAGCAACCTACACCATACTATACATATTCACCCGAAATAATATTGGAAAATGCAGATCATAAAATATACTGGGACAGGACAATACATACTGACAAGACAATACCCTGCAACTGACCAGATCAAAAAGAAAAGCACACATACCTCATTGACATAGCAATATCGAATGACAAAAATGTTGTTGAAAAGGAAGAGGAAAAGAGAGAAAAATATACACCACTGGCCATGGACGTCAAAGAACTATGGCAACAGTAAAAGGTCACAATTATTTCGTTAGTCACATCAGTCACTGGCATCATATCAAGAAATTATACAGAAAACCTTCAGAAACTGGGCCTACCAAAATACATCCACACCAACATCCAGAAAGCAGTCATAATTTAAACATGCTCAATTGTGAGGAAATTCCTGAATCTCTAAAAGACAACATGACTTGGCAAAGCCCATCATGTCTGTCTAGAAAAACTGCCATGAACGAGATTAATAATAATAATAATAATAATATTGTTCATAAAATATAGGTAGAATAACAAGATACTTTTATCTTTAAAGTGGGAATGAACTTGCTGGGTTTCCTACAAGTAGGGTGACCAGATAAAATCCAGGTCAGGGCTCATGTAACTTTAACAGTTGTAAAGAAAAGGGAATTTCAGCCAGTGTCATTTGTATGCAATTAGTTCCTGGTGAAATTCCCTCTTCATCACAACTGTTAAAGTTGCAGGGGCCCTACCTTCGTTTGTATATGTTCACTCTAGTATAGTGCCTGCAACTTCAACTGTTGTGATGAAGAGGGAATATCACCAGGAATTAATTGCATACAAATGACACTGGCTGAAATTCCCTTTTCTCTACAACTGTTAAAGTTACATGAGCCCTGACCTGGATTTTATCTGGTCACCCTACTACAAGCCTCTCTCATATGCTGCATTTTGTTTGGCATGGCCATTTGGGGAACCCCAGAGGGCTGAACTGGAACCTCAGGAGAGCTGGACTGGGACCCCAGACCAGAAATTCCCCACCTCTAAGGCCAGGCAGACTCAGGCTCAAGTACCAAATCAAGCATAAAGCTGACTGGATGAACTTGGGCCATTCAACATCTCTCAGCCTAATCTACCTTACATGATTGTTGTGAGGTTACAATGGGGAGGAACCATGTATGGCAGCCTGAGCTCATTCGAGGAAGGGCAGAAAAAAATGTCGGAAAGAAAGGAAGAAAGAATCTCACAATACAGTAGTTGTTCTCTGACAGTACACAAATTGAGAATTATTCTACTGGCCCCATCAATTCTCTGCTCTAAGCACTATATTGTACCACATTCGGAAACTAATATAGGCTTTAACATTTATATCTAAAAGAAATTTGTACGTTCTAAACCTAGGAGTTTGGATCCAGTCCAGATGAAATTGGTCATGCGTTAGTCCCATTGAAATCAATGGGGCTTACATTAGCCATGACTAACTTGTCCTATTGATTTGAATGGGATGAAAGCATGACCAGGCAACTGGTCCATTTGTATATGCACGTGGCACATTTTCAGCTGCCAGGACAGAAGATGAATGTCACTGCCCATCACCTTTGTGACCCGCGATGCAGCCTATTATTGGGATATGCAAAAATGTGTATGTATTATTAAACACTCTGGAACATCCTCAAAGCCCAGTGGGGTGGGGTGGGATGGGGGTGGGGTGGAAAGAGCGAAAGGAGAGAAAAATCAGTTACTGGAGCACGTTTGATAAAGAAATAAGCAGTCCTGCTTTGTCAACAGAATCGATGCTGCACTGTTACAGCCCAGCTATGCTTCATAACCTTACATGGCAAAAGAAAGGATGTATTCCAGAAAAGAAAAAAGAAAAAGAAAAAAACCCTTGGAGGTAGAATTATGAAACTCTGTGTTAGCTTCATCTGTAAATGTCATGCAATTGCGGTTCTCAGCCCCTTCTGTTCACTGTCTCTTCTACTCACACTGTCCGTTGTACATCAAAAGGATCTGCTGCCTGCACAACACAAAACACAACCTCATCTATGAAAATGATCTGGGGGCACCTAAAAGGTCTAGCTAATCCTAAACAAGATTCCTGTGTGACTACGGTTACAGAGATGAGTGGAATACATGCTCGATGCAAATCAAAAGTAAAAGAATATTAAGAAATCCTGCTAGGCACTTGTGGATCCCTCTGGTAAGTAATTTTCAGCAATAGTAGATGAAACTGGCAGCAATATTTTTGTTTTTCTTAAAACAAACTAACAGCCCAATTTATAACCCATTCAGGATGGAGTCCCAAAGGTTGCAACCCTAAGTGAAGTAAAAGTCCCATTGAATTCTGTAGGAGTTTCTTCTGCGTAAACATGCATAGTACTGGGCTGTACGCAGAAGACCACTTGTTTTCATGGATTCACACAGCTTCTTACCCTTATCCAGAAATTGGATGGGAAGGTAAGGCATGGCATTCAGACGGAACAGAGATTCTCTCCCTCCCCTCTAATTGCTTCTCTGGATGCTTCCAGACAAGACGTTTATAGCACCATCAGCCTGCCTCATTAATGGCATTTTAGGGGAGATCCAGATGGTAGTGTCTTCCACTCATAATCCTCCCATATTATCCCAAAACCTCTTCCATCTTTTCTCATCTTGCAAGAAATCCATTAAGGAGGAGAAGATGGAACAGTGGCACAAGGCCTTCTGAAGGGTAGTGCCAGGAGCCCTCTGTCTGGGAGAACCCTCTGTTTAGGCACGAATCCCTGCTTTGTTTTTTTAATAAGGCCGCATGGGGTGCTACAACTTAAGGCAACAGATGGTGAAAAAAAGGGGGTTACCCAAGAAACTGTAACCAACAAGTGATTAATGTGAAAGGTTTGGGAATCAGGAGTTATACAGCAGGACTGAGGAGCTCTTTGGGGGCTAGGTATTCCACCGCCCCCAACTAATTTAAAATTGTCCAGTAGGTTGCAACTAAAAGATGTACATGTATTTTTCTCATGCAGATATGTGTGAGTGTCACTCACTCTTACATTCCCATCTTATGCTGGCACAAGCATGGTTGCAGATTGTTCAAGACAATTCTAGCTAAGAAGGTGATGCTGAGAAAGAGGACTTTACTACACAAGCAATTTATTGCATGCTCGTGATTGGTCACTCATGGAAGTTAACGGGTCCTTTACATGACGTCTTCAACCTCCAGGACATCTCCCATGCTTTTCTCTGTTTATCCTGATTTCAAAAAGATTGGAGATAATTTGAAAAGGGACAATATTCTGATATCTTGACTGTGTGTAATGCCAGTGTAGTGCTATAATGACAACATACTGTAGTGGCTGTAAATTGGAGCACACAAAAAGATACAGAACTTGCCAAGGAAGGACTTTCCTGGATTCAAACCAAATGTCCATCACGTAAAGAAGCCCATCCTAATCCCTCAAAGAAACCGAAAGCAGAAACTCCTGGTAAGGAAACAGCGTTTTTTTTTGTTTAATGTAGAGAAGCTCAGAGAGGGGGAAGGGGAGAGAGGACATGTTATTAACCAAGCAGGGGCTACCTGAAGGACCTTCATTCAACATCAGATAAAAACACATCTTGCTCTCATGTTCCTCCCTGAACCAGGTCTCCTGCTTGCTTGCTTGCATGTCCTTTAAAAAATGACACACCTGGCTGACACTTCCTGGATCTGAACTGGAATTGGCAAGGTAAGCTGACCAGATAAAATCCAGGTCAGGGCTCCTGTAACTTTAACAGTTGTAGAGAAAAGGGAATTTCAGCCAGTGCCATTTGTATGCAATTAGTTCCTGGTGAAATTCCCTCTTCATCACAACAGTTAAAGTTGCAGGGGCCCTGCCTTCTTTTGTATCTGGTCACTCTAGTATAGTGCATACACCTTAAACTGTTGTGATGAAGAGGGAATTTCACCAGGAACTAACTGCATACAAATGACACCAGCTGAAATTCTCTTTTCTCTACAACTGTTAAAGTTACATGATCCCTGACCTGGATTTTATCTGGTCAACCTAAATTCAGGCCTGAATGTGATTAAAAGGCAGACCCTGGATGTGCCTGCCTGGTACTGTAAAAACAGCCACTGTCAAGCACCTGGCAGGACACCATACATGGTTGGTGGGATCTCTTTAGCTTGGTGAGTCACAAGGCATACAAGCCATAGGTCAGTGGTAGAGCACATGCGTTGTACACAGAAGGTCCCAGGTCAATCCCTGGTATCTCCAAGTAGGACTAGGAAAGAATCCTGCCTGAAACCCTGGAGAGCAGCTGCCAGTCAGAGGCAACAATACTGGACTAGATGGACCAAGGGTCTGACTCAGCTTCCTATGTCCCTAAACTAAATTAACATGGGGTAAGCAACCTGGTGCCCTCCAGATGTTTGTACTACAACTCCCATCAGCCCCAGTAAACGTGGCCAGTGTTTGGGGATTGTGGGGTTGGGAGGACACTGAGTCACCTACCCCAGAATTAACTTCTGGTGAATTTCCTGTGTTACCCATTCTGGCATCACAGTCTTTGTGGCAGCGCAGAGGCCTGAAAGAGGGTTTTTGTCTCTCACAACCTGGAAAAAAAATAACGTCCAAATCAGCCTTGTCATTTCCTTTACAAATCTCCAGTGGAGAAAATGTGTTCAATCTTCAGATGCAAATTGCTTGTGCTCCTCTTTATTTTGTGGAGTTTCTTGGCGAGCCCTGTTCTGTGGCAAGCATCTAATCAGGTCCCCTTGAAAAGAGCCTTGTATTTTTTCCCTAGGCTTTGTGATTTATCTTTTGCATTGCCAGGCAATTTGCATAACATCCATTGGATTTCCATTTTCAGAGCCTATGATTTCCCTCCAGGTTCCACAGAGGAGAAGGTGCATTTTGATCTTTTCTTCATAACTTGGAGGCAAGAATCAGCAGTATTGGACCAAGGGGGGTGGGGAGTGACAAACTAATGATAAATGCATCAGTCAGCAAGAAACTGAATTGTTCTGTTTCAGCGGATGGTTGCGCAGCCTATATAAGCAGGACTTCTTTAAAGTGATTTGAAACCTTAGTCAAATAAGCACACCTACTCTGTTGATACTTACAAGCACAAGTGTTTCTAGGAGAGCATGTTTAGGCTGTTTCCGTCACTCCCGGGTAAGGCTGTCCACCTTTTCACCAGCAAAGCTTCTGCAACAAGCAGAAATCTACCACTAGCTTTTCCTCTGTTGCTGCGTCTGTATGTTAGAAAAGTTTCACTGGATGACTTTCTACTTGTCCTACATCTTTTAATGGCACAGAAAAAGTTGACAACTCCAGTCCCAGGGAGGCTTTATTTGCATGACCACTAAAAATGCTTTTATGTGTTTGCTTAATTTTAATACATTGTGTTTTCAAAGCATTTTATTACTGCTGCTAAGAAATTTGTGGGGTCAAAGGGGTATATTCTTGTGGTTTTAAAACCGGTGCATTTCATTTTTTGGTAAACTGTCTTGTGAGGCAGTATAAATCTAATTAATTATTGAGAGTAATCATTATCATCATCATAAGGAGCAGTAGCGGCTGTGGGAAATGTGGCAACCCATGACAGCTTCTAGCTCAGCCTCTCCCAATCTGTTGCCCTCCAGATGATTTGTACTACAACTCCCAGCGTTCCTGATCATTGGCCATGCTAGCTTGTGCTGATGGGAACTGAAGTCCAGAAGATCGGGATGGCACCAAGCTGGGAAAGGCAGCTCCACAACCATGTGGTCAGAGCATGTGCCACTGGACCCAATTGCTGGCAAAATTCTCATTTAGCAAATTCTCAAATGAGATGGTTGTGGTGACATGTCAAATGCTTCATCCTTGGTGTGGCAGCGCAAATACATGATTGGCTGGAGGTTACCATATGCAGGAATCTCAAGTTATTGCAGTGGCTACTATGTCCTCAAGCAGCTGGGTGAAAAGGGCTGCAGTTGAGCACTGTGACACACAAGAGGCAAATGTCTTTGGGAAAGTCAAGTGTAGGGAATCTCCAGGTTCATGGGAGAAAGTACTCAAACTATGGGGGATGGAGTGGGGGTAACTAGAGGAACCTTCATGGACTCCAGAAAACCCATCCCTGTTTACCTCCAATTTTAGCAAAATCATGACCAGCAGTCTCCTAAACCCAGTAGTTAGGGGGCTAGCACAGTTGGGGGGCACTTCTGTCCCCAGTCATTTGAGCACTGACAGTAGTGTTTGGGAAACCTGAAAGCTCACATCTAAATGTAAATCCATATAGAAAGTGCCATTAGTATATATGGCTACCATCTTGATTGTGGCAGAACTTCTGCATCAGAGCTATGTGATAGGCAAACATTCAACAGATGCAGCTTTGCCTAGCCTGGAAAGGAAGCAATGGGAAAGTATGACCTACTCTCTGTCGCTCATGTAGCTGTAAATAGGGACTGGGGCTGTGCTGGAATAAAAAGTGGCAACCTATGTCACTATATGAAGGTTTGTTTATTTGTATCCCACCTTTCTACCAAAAAATGGCAGTTAAGGTGGCTTACAGAACGAATTAAAGGTAGTTAAAACAATGTATTAAAATACAATAAAAACATAACAATTACAGAAAAAATATTAAAAACACTCTAGAATCCCATCTTTATTCTTACTCCTGCATGTACACACTGGCTCAATTCGGACGACACGATAGTCAATGGTGGGTTGACTAACCCTAACCCTAGGGGGTACTCCCAACACAACATGGTAATAAATAATCAACTGTGGTGTGGATGAGGATCAGCACTGAGTTGACTATGGCAGCATTCGGATGACACAATAGTCAAAACAACTGACGATTGTTTCCCCCACACCAGTTGTTTATTGTGTCGTCCGAATTGAGCCTCTGTAAAATGTGTATATATTACAGTCATGTTTATTTTATAGATTGGGAAAGAGCGGCAGTAAAGCACCCAAGACCAGCTGGAGGTTAATGGTTGGCCAAGTGTGTGCCTCAGCAGCCCTGACTGTAGTCACTGGCATTTATTGGCTACAAGGTACTCCTTGAGCAAACCAACAAGATCAATCTGCAGCTTGGCACCAGATTGCTTACACATGCATGGATGTCATCCCTTGAATCTGATCCATGCCTTGCATACAGCTGATTGCCTCCATTCAAAAGCATCCTGTTCATGATGCTGTCAAGTGATAATGGAACCCTTTGATTTCTGAGGGAGTCTCCCATTCTTTCATGTCATTATCATGGCCTTCCTCAACCTGGTGCCCTCCAGATGTTTGGGGCTACAACCCCAGCATTCCTGACCATCAGACATGCTGGCTGGGGCTGATGGGATTTGAAGTCCAAAACATCTGAAAGGCATCAGGTTGGGGAGGTTGCACTCTCAGACCCTGGAGATATCAAAGGATGAATGTGTAACTTCCCCCAAGCTGGTTGTGGCATCCAGAGGTGCCAGACTTCAACTCCCAGTGTTCCCAGCCAGCATGGCCCATGCTGACTGGGGATGATGAGAATTGTAGTCTGGCACCTCTAGAGAGCACAACCAGCTTGGTGAAGGCCACATGAAGTCACCCAGAATTGAACAAGCTACCTTCAGGGAGAGCTGCTCTAACTCTAAGAGCTCCTCTGGAGGTCAGAGAGGAAGAAGCACTTTCGCAGTTGGCCACTGCCACAACTGCAAGAGCCGAGCAACTGTTGCTCCCTTTTTGATGATGTCACGGCCAGAGTTGCCTTGCCTGGAGCAGTGCTGCCATGGAAGATCAGTTTCCTCACATGCAGCCCCTCCATCCCCCATAGCTGGGTCCACCACAGGGCTAAGTGCCCTGTAGTCCCCAGCCCATGATGTGAGAAGGCCCACTAGCTTTTTTTTTTTTTAAAAAAAAGATCAAGCCTTCTGTTATCACACATATAACACAGAATGTTCACGTACATTTTAATCGTTTTGTGAGAAATGGGAAATCATTGTGTCGAATCGTTTTATGAGAAATAAGCCTGTTTCTTCCTTTCAGTGTATTTCGCCAATGAATGAAGTCACAGCTATGATCAAGAACTGGCCATTGAAAGTTTCAGAGTGACCACTTCTCTGCAGAAGGGACCTCCTAGTTCATTTTGAACCCTCCCACCTCCTTGCTTTTTTGTGTGTGGGGGGGTCTACCCTTGTGAAATAGCAAATACTGCCTATAGAAATTGGACTGTGACTGGGCAGTAGTGTATTCAGACCTGTTCAGATGACATTTCAGGCTCTGTGGTTAGTGAAACTGTGATTCTCTGGGGTTAGCACTAACCATATGCCATGCTGTCGCACACAACACTTTGTCACGGTTACAGCTGCTAACCCTGCTGCAGATGGTCCGACTGTGGTTAGTGAGTGAGCAGGGTTTAGCAAAACGCATAGCGCAAGACACCTTAAACCCAGCTGCTTAAGCAAAAGACTTAACCAGCAGGTTTTAAGGTGTCTTCTGAACAGGCCCAATGCATAGCAGGAATGACAGAAGTTTGTTATTTTTTTAGCGCATGTCTTATTAAATGCAAAAAAACGAAAAAGAAAAAAAAGCTTTCGTTTGTGCATTTAATTTCCTTCTGACCTCATTGTTTACAATTTTCTCCTCCCTCCCCTCACCGTATGTACTGCATGCATATCAATGTGAAAATCCCCATAATACTCCTCAAAAGTTGTTTACATGGCTATAAGGTGCTTTAACTCCCACGGCAAATTTTAAGTCGCTATTTAACGCGCATTCGATAATGTGAATAATTGGAGATTAAAGCGCCTCAACCCCGACTTGTGCTCCGCTCTTGTAGAGGTAAAATCTGTAATGTGCCTTGAAAGAGCTTTAAATCGCTCTTTTAGAGGCACCCTGACTCAGATCATCCAGTGAGAAATGGGAGGCAATGTTCTGAGACGCTTAGCTCTGTTATGTGTTGTGTCCTGTTTGGCTGTTGTGGCTGAACGAGGCAGTGGGTCCATCTATGTCTCTTTCTTGACTGTGTGTGTATGTGGACAGAGAGAGCGAGAGTGCTTCGTTGTGTGTTTGTTTTCTATGGCTCAATTTGGACGACACGATAGTCAATGGTGGGTTGACTAACCCTAACCCTAGGGGGTACTCCCAACACAACATGGTAATAAATAATCAACTGTGGTGTGGATGAGGATCAGCACTGAGTTGACTATGGCAGCATTCGGATGACACAATAGTCAAAACAACTGACGATTGTTTCCCCCACACCAGTTGTTTATTGTGTCGTCCGGATTGAGCCTATGTCTCTGCGCTACGTGTTGTAAAAGGGTACGTTTATGTTTGCATGAAAGCATGGAAGATGATTTCCAATGAAATACATCGTGAAAAATGTTTTTGCATTATTATTGAACATTGTTGACTGCGGGTGTGTATGCACAACTGTCATGTGTGAGTTCAGCATTGGGGGCAAAGTAGGGCCCATCATGGCCTTGATTCGTCCTCCCGTGCCCAGTGGAGGAGAGGGGAAGAAGAGAAGAGCCCTAGCAGCAGCCCTCTTGCGAGATTTCTTACGGCTATCGCACAGAGGGAAGTTATTTGCGCCACCCATCTCACCGTCTTCCTGAGAGGGTGGCAAGGAGGACTCTTTTTCTCGTTTCTTTCCTGCCGCTTTCGGGGGCTGCTGCGATCCCAGAAAGAGCAGGCGTCGTCGTCGTCGTCGGGCGGCGGCAGCAACAGCACAGCCCCTCTTGGGCGGAGCTCGCTTCTCCGCTTCTCACACGGCCGCCGACGCTGCTGCTCGCCGGCGAGTTTAGTGGCAGAGCCGGAGCCCGGGCGCATGGAGCTCCCTGCTGCAGCAGCAGGGTCCTGACCGTCGGCTGCCCCCTCCGAGCGCGCCTGCCTCGTCGCCGCCGTCGCCATGAGCTTCCCGCGGCCCTTGCGCCGATCCGTGAGCCTCAACCCTGGTCGGACCCTGAGGCTGGTGGTGCTGGGACAAGGCGCCGTCGGCAAAACAGGTACCACCGGGCCACTTCCTCCGGCTGCGGGTTTCCTTCACAGCAGAGATCAGCTAATATAAAATCGGCACTTTTGCCCTCCAAAGCCCGGTCTCCCTCCTTCCCGCCCCCCCTCTACATGGAGGACTGACTTGTCCTTCTTGTCCTCTGTCTCTCCCCACGCCGAGGAAATCGCCCCTCGCAGGCTGGCGGCAGGACCTCCTCGATTGCACCAAACTTTCCAGACCGGATCAGATCTTCTCAGGGACGCGGGATTGCGTGAACCAAGCGCCGCAACACCCGCGGATCCAGCGCAATCACAGTTGCCCCGGGTGGAGGGGGACTCGGGAGGGGGGGGGACATTTCAGTCTTTCTCAATGATTCAGGGCAGCGTGTAGCGCCAGTCAGCGTGGCCCACGTGGGCCGGGCCTCCTTTCCCACCACAGCCCGTCTCCCTAGATTTGCAACTGGAGAACTTAGTCGTGAATGTTCTGCGAGGTCTGGGGAAGGAGCTCTGGTCCCTACTTCCCATGTGCTGGTGGCACTATTCGGACATTGTTAGGGGGAAAGAAGCGCTTCACACGTCTCAAGGAGTAATCGGGATGGGCAGGCTGCAGGCGTGTCGGATCTTTTTCCAGAACCCCCCTCCCCCAAGGGCCAGAGCCAGGTGCAAAAGGCAAACAGGTGGAATGAAAGAACAGGGTGCCTGTGAGCATGTTTGTTTGGAGCCTAAGCATTTGTTTTGAGTACCAGAACTGAACTGAGCTCCTCCCAAGCTTTCTTTATTACATCAGCTTGATTTAGGTGGGAAACGTCATTTCCCAACTAAATTAGGCCACCTTGGGAGTCAGAAACTCTTGCCCATCGACTGCAAATCCCCCAGAGATCTCCCCATCTAGGATACCGGCCTTGGTCCTTCGCACTTCACCTGACCCAACTCCTATACGAAACATGGGTGTTCTTCTGACAAACATCACTGATATAAAAATTCTGGGATTGCTCTGAATCTAGCCTAGCGTGTGGGTCTGGGACCGTGTGTTACTCGCTTCTTGTGTTAGGTAGCAGAAGGGTGAGCTGGTTTCAGTCTTGTTTGGTCTGTTTTGTCCTTTTTAAATAATAATAATAATAATAATAATAATATAATACTGCACAGCCCAATAAAATTAGTTAAATTTACAGAGTGATATCGCATATCCAGGCTGTCTTTAACAGTTAACATGAAATTGATGTGTTAAGTGATCCTGAGTATACAGCTGCTTTTGCTTGCAGCCACTTGTCAGGATCAGACCAGTGGCTGCATCCTTTACTAGAATCCTAGCAATAAGGAGGCACCTGGACAATGCAGTCTTAACAGAAACTGACTACCAGTGGTCTACAGGATGTTTTAGTGTACATGTTGCTTTACAGCTCTTACTTTATTTACTTTTATTCCTGCATTTTAATCCCCCTCTTCCTCCAGGAAGTTCATGGCAGCATGTATTGTGTGCCTCCCTTTTATCTTTACAAAAACACTGTTGGGTAAGATGGGCCCAGACCATTCAGTGAGTTTCATGGGTTGGGCAAAGATTTGAACCCAAATGTGCAAAGCCAGACTCTCTTATCTGCTGCCCTATGCTGGCTCTTGGGTCACGTTCACCATATGCCTGGGGTCACTGTATGAGCTTTATGACTGTGGAGGGATTCAAAGTTGGACCTTCTGTATCCTTCTCCAGCACTCTCTCCACTGACTTGATTTAATTGTCTCCAGTCTTCTTGCCCGTTTGATTAACATTAAAAAAGCTTTAAAAGCATGTGTGGAAGAAGGAGAGAAAATAACCTCCTTGCAGATTCTCTCATGCATTTTAAGTGTGAGAGGAGATAAGGAGGGGCTTATAATCCCGCCAAATACCTTTTTGCATTTACAACGCACGTTTGTCATTAAAAGGAGCATGCCCCAAGATCCTTTGCTGACTGAAAAGGAAATGAACATTGCTCCCCCAGCCCACACATCTTTCTCACACACAAGATTTATCCTTGCAATGTATGCTTCTCCCAAATATAAGTGGATGGAATAGATTAATCCTGTTTTTTTAAAGCACGTGGCCAACACCTTGAGTAATTGTGCCCCAACTCTAGCTAGAAACTCCCAGCTCCCTCTCATCGGTCTTTTCTGTCTCTGAAGGGTAGGTAACCTGGTACTCTCCAGATGTTTTGGATGACAACTCCCATAATCCTTGACCATTGGTCATGCTAGCTTGCTGGGGCTGATGGGAGTTGTAGTTAAAACCGTCTGTAGGTAAATCCAGTTACCTACACCTTTCAAACTCTATAAACTTGTTCCTTTCTCTTTCTTGTTCACCCCACTGCCACCCTGCAGGCATTCAAAATAATCCAGCCAAATTCACAGCATCTGCCCTCACAGAAAAGGCTTCTAAAGTTCTCTTTAAAGGCTTCCTTGGTAAAACATAAAGGAGCAAGTTGCAAAGAATCAAGAACGTTCAAGGATGATGAAGATATTTCTCCATCACCAATACATGTTTGGGATGGTTGGGTTTCCTCCAGCCATATCCAGCTGGTATGGCCATTGGCTATGTTAGCTAGGGATGATGGGTATTGTTGGTAGTCCAACACACCTGGAGGACCCCAGGTTGGGGAAGCCTGCTTCCAGTTCAGACCATCAATATGAGCAAAAAGGCAATGCTTAGTCCTTCAAGAAAGCTATTGCCTTAGGTCCCAGCGCATACCTATTTACAAGTAAATAAACACCCTGTTTCTTTCATGCTGCTGTCAAAGCAGAAGTTAGAACTTCCTTAAGCATAGCCAACCACTCCCCAATCCTCCATTACTGGGGCACTCATCTAAGATGAATGGAGTTTGGCTAACATGAGTAGGGAAAGGATACAGATTGGAGCTGCATTCCAGAAAGGCATCTCTGTTACACCTGAGGCACTGCCATTAACCTTTGCTGTTTGTATCATCTCAGACAGGTTTGCACTTTTTTTCAGAGACACCATAGCCCTCCCCATCTCCCTTACTGTATGTATGGAGGTTATCAAAAGGCTTGATCCTCTAAACAACACCGCATATTTCCCCCCGATGAATTTCATTTCTCTTCAGCCAGAGGGTGCAGAGGAGGACTCCACTTCTGTTGCACTTCCTTCTGCTTGGCAGAGGATTTCGAAGCACTTTCCCCTGATGGTTGCTTGAAAGTTCTAGTCAAAGGTCTTTCAGTGAAGTCATTCTTGGCCAGGGTCCTCTGCTTTGTCTTGCTTGCATTCTGGCCTTACAAACATCCTGCACAGGTCCTGCTTTCTTCTTTTTCTTGTCACTCATTCACTGGCTCCTGGCCCACCCTGATCCACACCCGCCTGGTCCAAGCTGTATAAATCTAAAGCAGGGATGTTGAACCTCTTTCAGCCCTTGGGCCGAATTCCATTTTGGAGAAGTTCTTGGGGGCTGCGTTTCGGCTGGGCTGAAGGCAAGAGGGGAGGGGCCAGAATACCAGCATATTGCAGCTTAAAGCTCTTACTGCTAGTAACCAAGCCTTAGGTGAGGCCTTTCAACCATAGAATGAATGGCAGAAATTGCACAAAAGCCAGGGAAGCACTGAATGATTGGTGGTCAAGGGATAGGGGCCAGGGCCAAGGAAAGGGGGACATCTGGGGAATCCTAGAGGGCCAGATTGGGACTCCAGAGGGGTGGATTTGGTCCCCTGGCCTGTGATTCTGCACATAATAAAGCTTTAGACTGCCTCTTGTCTGGGCAGTAAATTCTGCAGTTCCATCACTGAGGTTGCCAAGCAGGATTTCCCTTTTCTTTCCATCATTTACACTGGGCGTGATCTCAAACCGAATCAGGTAGGTTTCCCAGTCCTTTTTGCCTCCATAACTTGCAGGCTTCTAAATTATTTTCATGGTTAGGGCCTTGCTGATACATTACATCAGCCACAGAAGGCCTTATCCTACCCACTAAGGCAGCTTTCCCCAACCTGGTGTCCTCCAGATGTTTTGGACTACATCTCCCAGTATTTCTGACCATTGGCTATCAGACTGATGGAAATCCAGAACATCTGGAGGGCACCAGGTTGGGGAGGTTTTTACCAAGGCCTTCATCTGATGCACATGGGATTAAAAACACATTGTTTCTCATCCCTAGCAGCAGGTTTCAGCTGGGAGACCAGGCCACTCTCTTCCAGTGTGGGCTGAACTTCCTCTTGGTTATGATTCCTGCACATTCTTTTTCTGGCATCTTGTCTATTCCAGGGTTCTATCCTCCATCTTTTCTCTCTCATATCACTCCTAGATAGATACAGGCGGTTGATTCTCAACTACTGCTGTACTTCACAGTCCAAACTACTAGGGTGGCCATGGCTAGGGTGACCAGATAAAATCCAGGGCTCATGTAACTTTAACAGTTGTAGAGAAAAGGGAATTTCAGCCAGTGTCATTTGTATGCAATTAGTTCCTGGTGAAATTCCCTCTTCATCACAACAGTTAAAGTTGCAGGCACTATACTAGAGTGACCATATACAAAAGAAGGCAGGGCCCCTGCAACTTTAGCTATTGTGAGGAAGAGGGAATTTCACCAGGAACTAATTGCATACAGATGACTCTGGCTGAAATTCCCTTTTCTCTACAACTGTTAAAGTTACATGAGCTCTGACCTGGATTTTATCTGGTCACCCTAGCCATGGACCCTCCTTTATAGAGCATAATCCTCTATTTGAAGGGGTGTAGCTCAGTGGAAGAGCACATGCCTGGCATGCAGAAGGTCCAGGTTCAATCCCCAGCTTCTCCAGGTAGGGCTGGGAAAGAATCCTTCATGAAACCCTGGAAAGCAGCTGCCTGTCAATGTTGACATCGACAATCCTGGGCTAGATGGACCAAGGGTCTACCCCAGTATAAGGCAGCTTCCTAAGTTCCTAGGGGCTCAGAGGACAGACCTCAGTTTGAAGCCAACCTCTATTTCAAGGGCTGTCCAGTCCAAGCCTAGCTTAAAGATAAAGAGCCATAGGAAGGGAGAACAGTGAGGGGCCTTGGAGTTTTACCTATCCATAGTTAGAGGAGCAGGCACACAGGTCACCTGGTCGCAGTGTTCCCCACTATGCAGAGAGGTATTTTATGTCTATTTAAGTTATGATAATCATTTCTGAATGTGCACTTATAAAAGCATATGCACCTTTTATTCAAATTGTGCCCTCTTTGGTGCTCTTTTTGGGTGATGCATAAGTGGGCCACCTTGTCAGCTGCTCTTCCACCCCATGGATCTTTTTCGACTGCCAGACCGCCCCACCTCTGGATGCCCTGCAGTGGGGCTTCTAGACCTGCCATAATCCCTTCTTTAAGGGATTTAAGCGTTTTGTTGGTATTTTAATAATGTAGTAGTTTTGTGTGCTTTTAACCAGTTTTATGTATTTTATATTTGATGTTGTTCCCCGCCTCGATCCGGATGGAGAGGCGGGTAAGAAATAAATAAAATAATAACAATAATAATAATAATAATAATAATTATTCTAGCTGCTGATCAAATGTTGCTCTTATTAGCTGATGTGCAGGCCAAGCTCTCTTTCGAAAATGCTTTAATTTCTTCTAAAATAACACAGTATCTTTTGCCATCTTCAAAATGAATATATATATATATATATGTATATATATATATATATATATATATATATATATCATAATAAATAAATGCATTTGTTAGGCTTTAAGGGAGACTTCCGCAACCCGGGGCCCTCCGGATGTACTGGATTGCAACTCCCATAATCCAGATGTGCTGGACTGCAATTCCCATAATCCCCCAGCCAGCTATGATGGGATTATGGGAGTTTCAGTCCAACACATCTGGAGGGGCCCAAGTGGCAGAAAGCTGTCTAAGGTGCATCAAATGCTGTTTTTGCTTCAGCAGACAAACACGGCTACTCTTCTGGGAATTCATTTCTACTAGGAGTGTTGTTGCTTCCATCCTGGCTCAATTTACACCAGTTCTCAGTTTCTCTCAAAGGAAACAATACCCCACTTCTTAACACTACGAGTTTTATATGTTCCCACTTCCTTGAGTGGTGAGATATTCCAGGGGCAACATTACCTGGGTTAGGTTCCTTTGGATGAAAGAGCACTGGAGACTTTGTAGGTTTGCTTCATTTGCACATTTACAGGCAGAGCATGGTGAGGCAAACAGATTCTTAGAAACAACCAGCAGATATACCCCCGCCCCTTCTTCAGGTTGCATCTTAATTTTCAGGTAACTCCAGCTGGGAACTCTCAACTGTCTCCCTCTGCTAGTGAGAACAGGAAACCATCCAAAGGTATTCAGAAATATTCACCTCCTTTTGTCAGGTCCCTGACTAGGGATGTATGGGAATTTTGTTTTTGCTTGTGAAATATGTGAGTGTGCCCTGTTTGAAGCTGCAAACGTGAATGCGAGTGTGAGCCCATGTATGCTGAAAATATTTGCAAATTGTCAGACGTGCTCATATTCATCTTGCTCCTGATTCCCAGTTTAATTTGCACAAAATTCCTCAGGTGGAATCAAACCCGCTTTAGTCCACGGAGCACAAATTTGGGGAGATTTTGCGCAAATTTCCCATTCAGTCGCTGCTTGATTTGCACAAATCTCTCATTTAATCTCTGCTTAATTCGCACAAGTTTCTCGTTTTCACAAAGTGAGCAGCAATCAGAAGTGCAAATGGGAATTGGACACGAGATGAGCAGCAAGATGAATATCTCTCATTTGGCCATCCCTATTCCTGACCATGGCTGGATTGCTTCCCAGGACACCTCCTGGGGGCTGGATGGTGAGTCTCACGCCTTCCACTTGAAGAAGTTCATCACTTGATGATAACTTGTATTTGTAAATTGATTTTCACAGATGTATAATGCTAGAGGTCAAACTTCTATACCACCTCTCATCACTCCAAACTGGAGCAAGAGCTCATATGACAGAGTTCTGTCTCAGACCAAATCACCAGTACCCTGATCAAGTCATTTCACTTTTCTGTGCTTCTGTTTCCTGTTGTCTCTTTAGTGTCTTTGGTTTTTCTTTGCATATTGCATCAAGGGGGTGCAATATTTAATGGACAGGGAACTACATGATACTTGGTAATATGGATGAGTGGATCTGTCAGGGACCATCTTATTGAGGTTCTTGGTTTTTCAATGTGAAGATAATTCTGTTCTTGTTAGGTATGAGGGTTCTTCCTCTTTCTTCCAGTGATCCATATCTATTTTGTGCACATTTTTCAATGTACATTTTTCAAATGTACACATTTCTGTATACATGCACTCACTGACTATAGTATGTTTGTAAGCATGTAAGAATTATATGCAGTTTCTTTGCATCTTTTCCAAATGTGTGCATGTTGTCAAATTTATTTTTCTTTCGTGGAACTCATCACACGCTCAGAAACGTACTGATTTCCAGATACAAGTTGCATTTGATACTGTGTTCAGTTCCAGAGGGTGGAGATTGGGTAAATCCACTTAATAAAAACCTCAATGGGATGAATTTCTCACCCATATTTACCTGAGAATATGTTGGCGCTCCACAGTAGCCTACCCTCATGTCTATTTATCCTGTCCTGCTACTGTTACACTTGGGAAGTTACTATAAAGCTAGGTGGGGAATGAGGCCTTGGTGGTAATATAGAATTCTTCTGTTCTGAGCATAACACTACTTTCCTTAAAGGAAATATTTTACTCCATATGTGTCTGTTACGAAGTACTAAAAGGAAATAACTCTTACTACAACAGTGAGGAAATGAGGACATCAGTCTTGCAAAAGCTGTTGCAGGTATATCATTCCTGTCCTCCAGGCATCAGTAAAGTACGTTGAAAATGATGGGCTTGAACGTTTGCAAAGGGTATTGAGAGCTAGTTTAGGTGGCCATAGGCAAGCTGCTCCTTCTCACAATTAGCTCCAGCATCAGTAATGTGAGTGTGACAGTGCTGACCCTTACCATTTAGCAGCCTTCCCCAACCAGGTGCTCTCCAGATGTGTTGAATTACTGGCTTGCCTGCTGGAGCATGCTGGGAGTTGTAGTCCAACACATTGCAGGGCACCATGTTGGGTTAGGCTGCCTTATTAGGCTTTTATGAGGATTACTCAAAAGTAAATAATGTGAAGTGCTTTGACCATGCTAAAGTACTATTTAAATGCTAAGCATATGAGTATTCTGAGATTCTCTTCATGGATTTTTTTTCTGGGTTAATGAATTGTTTAAAAAGTGAGGTGAAAAGTACAGGTTGGCATCTCGATATATGGCAGAGGCCCTGTTTCTCCTCAACTCCTACCTCAAAGCAATTGCTTACAGTGGTGGACTTGGCTTTCCATTAGTTGTTGACCACAGCTGTGAAGCAAAGCAACCCATAGGTGACACGTATCCACAATATTCTGTTAATGTTAAGGATACATCAGAAAAGTTCAGTGGGGGCAGCGTGTTTAGAAACATGCCAATTACCACTGTTTAACTTGGCAGTTAAAGTGAACTCTAGGAGTTGGGAACCTTCGGGGGGGCTTCATGCTGGCAGTGGGGGGGGGGGTAGAGCCAAATTCACCCCTTTTCTCTCTCTCTGCTATCCTCTGTTCTCCCTCCCTCCCCACCCAGTCAGCTGCCAAGGGAGGGACAGATTGCTTGCATATGGCTTTTGAAATTAGCACAAGCGCCATGTAAAGCCCTTGAGCTAATTACCAACCTCTGTTCTAGTCACAAGTAGCGAAAGATATGGCCATGTTACCCAAATCAGTATGTCAAATTCAGACTCATTACACACACTCACATACAAATACATAGGAGCTGTTCATACTACATTTATTTATTTATTTCATTTCATTTCTATATTGCCCAATAGCCAAAGCTGTCTCTACACCATGGGTTATTTAAATTACGAGGAGGATGTAGTGCATGTGACCACCACTTTGAATATCCAACCCCACTCAGTGGGTGCTGTATGGTGCGAATCCAGCAAGTGTGGGTTATGTGAAGGTTAAACAACCCTTGCATGAACCATGCTCAGCAGGTTCGCACGATACGAGAAACCTTAAGCAGGGGTTGCATATTCAACGACACCTGTGAGTGCCATGGCTCATTGTGAGTTAATAACCAATGCTGAACTAGAGTGTGTAGTCGGAACCCGTTCACAAAGTTTTTGGCTTCACTGCCCCTTTGGTTTCGTGGCATACACTCAATCTCCAGTGATCCCTTAATAGTCCTTTGTGAAGGTTGGACCAGCCAAACTGACCTTTCACATCCCTCAGGAAAGGTGCAGTTTGACAATATTTTATTATTGACAGCTTCTCCCAAACATGAGCAGCTAAAATGGTTTGTGATACCCAATGGGTAAGCGCCAGGGTAGATAGGCATCAGGCAGTTTTGCCTGAGTATATATAAGATTTTCTGATGAAACTGGAGAAACATGTGGAGGCTGAAAATACAGCCAGTTTTTAGGTATTAAGTTTCAAAGAATGCTACTTCCTTATTAATTTTGTTTACTCCAGAAAGGAGGTCGTCTTCACAAGCCACTGCAGAGATGATGCTGTTTCTTTAATTGCAGTCAATGCAGGGGTTGTGCTTGGGCTGAAGGCACCCAAAGAAAATAGTCCGCCTCCCCACAGAGTAAGTTTAATTCCAAAGTTAGCAGGTTATTTTCTTTGACGCAAGTGAAAGACTTCCACTTTCGTTTGGAGTGTCTGAAGAGAAGTCAAACAATTAAAGTGAATATTTTAGCCAAGGCCTGTACATCATAATATTTATGTTGAGTTCAGTGCTTTAATCTAGGAAGAAGGGCTATTTCGGAATGTGAAAGGAGATCAGGAATTTTATTTTAAAAGGCAACCCAAATGAATAATAGCACTTCAGTAGACCTGTCCACCACTAAGAAGGCAATTCAGATCGCTCATTTAGCTCTCCAGCAGCTTTTGCTAATCTCCGTTTTCTTCACATCACAGTATATGTCCGTTTTGCAGCATGCCTCTCTAGGAGTTGCAATTGCTGCCTTTTTAGACAAGACAGGGAGGTCGAGTTTCATGGTCAAGAGAATTTAACAGGTTGAAGGCAGACATTCCGTTGCTCTCGGCACGTCCCATAAATGTGGCACCTACATGAGGTTCTAACACTGGCATATTGAATGTGATCATGTCCAGAACCAGCAAGAGCTTCCACGTGAGAAGAACCCATGTGTGTATGCTCAGACATCCACCCCCTGCCCAGCTACTGCCTTGCTTGCATGATTGAGACGAGTCCTATGGTTAAAAGCTCTTATTATTGAGTAACTTGTAAGTGGGATCCTGCAAAACACAAAAGCAAAGTAGATGGGAACTGAAATTGAACTGTATTCACATAGCAGATGGTGGGACAACTTTCATACTGCAATCGAGAAAATGTAAAAAAAAAAGTGAGAACTAATAGAAAATCCCAAAGAACAAAGGTTCTGTGGACCTTTTGTAAATCTGGATGGTTTCATCCATCAATAGCAACAGTGTAAAGCAGTTACTCAGTAAAATATTTAAGGCTTTGTCTAACCCAGCCTTCCCCAACTTGGCACCTTGTAGATGTGTTGGACTATAACTCCTATCATCCAGCATGGTTGAGGATTATGGGAGTTGTAATCCAACACATCTGGAGGGAGTCAGGTTGGCGAAGACTGGTCTAACCTTATAGCAAGCGACATGGCCACATTTCCAAGCTGCCGTGGTAGTGGAAGCCTGTTAGATTCCTATGACTCCAGCCCTTTTCAGACAATATCCAGGTTCCAGTGAACGTGTGGAGGGCCAGAGCAGGATTGCACCCACCCCAACCTGTACACCTTCAATGAAGGTTGGAGCAGAGATCACATGAGTACCATTGTATGCATTTAACTCTGTACATCAGCTTTCCTCAACCTGGTGCTGCCCTCCAGATGTACTGGACTGCAACTCCTATAATTCCCAGGTTACTCTACACAACAAGGAACCCTGAAAAAGCTGGAGTCCAGATTGCCTGGAGCCAACCATACATGCATTGGCTCTGTTGTGACAATCTTTAGTGGCATTCATGAAGGTTGGAGTGAGGCCAGTGAGCTGCTCTCCCCATTCCATGTGTCCATTGAAGACTGGATATAATCTGAAAAGAGCATCACCCTTTTCATTTCAACCCCCACCCCACCCTGTTCAGCCTTGCAACATTTATGAAAATTACAAAAATAGGAAGAAACTGACTCGAGGATGGCCTAACACTTTCTTGTGGTTGTTTGCCCATTTGGGGTGCCTTCACTGCTGATCCTTAAGAAACTTCAGTATCTGGACACTATTTAAGAAAGGCTTGCAATGATTTAGAAAAGGTCTCTAAAAAAGAGAAGGAACTTGTCCATCCAGCTGCAACCGTATTATCCACCATATTTACAGCCGCTTCTGTGGTTGTGATGTACTAGCACCATATAAATATATGATTAAAATTGGGTCCCAAAATGCATGATTAGACTAATGGGAAATTCTGGATCTGAAAAGCTTGAAGATTATTAATCCAGCCCCATGTGGTCTGCTCTACTGTGATCAGCAGTACCTTTCCAATCTCATCTAGAGATCTTTCTCTGGCCCTCTAGCACAGATCCTCATAACTGAGATGCTGAGGTTTGTCCATGGTAACAGAACATACTAACATGTATGCAAAGCATGTTCTTTCCACTGTGACCCGAAGCACACATTACTTAAAGACGTAGCTGCTAGTAAGCACACTGACCTTCATCTGGATTGGGACTCTAGCTTGAGGGGATGGGGTAGGGGGCCTTTAATTTTTCACAAGCTATGGTCTGATCTGGATCACACTCCACCACCACCCCTGCCTACAATTTTTTAAAACAAGCGGATCTTTTTTTGGCAATATATATTACAGCCGCCCCAACCCAGATTGAGATTGCAGCAGGATAGGAAGGGCTAAAGCTCCACCCACAACCCATACACCAAGGTCCAATCTAGATTGGGACCCCCGAATTTATTCTAAAGTTTAAAAAAGTGTAGGTGCTAGGTATATTTTTAAAGTAATGTGTAAGTTATGCTCCTGGCGTCACATACGTTTCAACTGTAGATTGTGGTGTTAGGAAGTCACATTCTGGTTGTGGTGATCCACACTGAGACAGACCTCTGTCTAGAAAGGTTGCATAAGCTGTCAGCCTGCACGTCCGGCTGGGGCATGGAATTGGTTTGTCTTGGAATCATGGGGAAAATGTGTCTTCCCCACATCCTTTTCCTGGCTGGGACAGAGAGCTGATTCTTATGTTCATTTTTGATGTGGAAAAGTAGCCACAATGCCATTTTGTGTGTGTGTAGGGAACATATTTCTTGGAAACTCTCAAATAAAAGGAACTTGCTGTTTAACAGCACTTGATTTTAGAGATGATTTATTATTATGTTTTGCAACTGCAAGCCTTTGTGAGAGCCGTTGATGGAAGAGATTGGGGTGGTTATAAATTTCAAAAGGAAATAAAATACTAGATTTTATAAAGCTAAAGCTGAGAGTAGCTCAAATGGAAAGGAATTTTCCTTTTACATCAGAATTTTGACCTGCTACAGTTTCCATCTTAAAAACCCTTTCATTTTTAAGAGAGAAGATTCTGCTTAGAAGAAGACTCAATGCATTTTGTGTGTTGCTAGAACTCAAATGCATCCACAGTTGTTAAAAACTGAGCTAGAAAGAAATTTGTGATGAGGTTGACTTAGTATTTTATAGCTACTTTAGGCTGCAATCCTGTGCACGCTTACCTGGGAGTAAGCCCTATTTAACACAGTGGGTATTAATTGCCAATTAAACATGCATATTGTTGGTCTATAAGAATCCAGTCCTTCAGTTTGTTAGGTAGTGTTTAATTTCTTGGCTAGAATGACTGTAATCGTTCTTAGTCCCATTGCTGATAGTACAAACAGGACTGAGTTTGGGATATTTGAAACTGGAGAAAGGGAAGATCCACTGGATCAGCCATTTACTCCATGTAGAAGTGCTAGTGCTTTATAGTGATACTAGGAGATCTCACAGGACCTCTTAATTTTAGAAGAATTCCACAAGATCTGTGCTAATTTGAGCCACAGGAGAGAACATTTTTAGGATTACTTGGAGACTTCTCCCTTTTATTTTCACACCTCCTGCTGTTTGGAGAGAAGAGGCAGTCATGACCCTTTCTGCTCATCCTTCCCCACATGCCATTTCCCCCCTTCCCCTACTCTCTTGGTGAGCAAGACTCTGGCACCCCGATGGTGCAGTTGCCTGTTGCATCTTCACCATCAGCTCCTGCCACTGTAGTTTCCTGCTGTGATCCCCTATCCCAGGGGTCCCCAACACAGTGCACGCAGGCACCTCCCCCATTTTTTAAATATAGATACGTGGATTTGTATATATCTGTAGCAATAAATGCGCATCAAATGCATACAACTTTCCAGAAATTATACATAGGCTTCAACAAAAGTGGACCAAATGTTCAAGTATCCACTTCATCAAATATTGAAAGCGCAAACATATGTTTAAAAGTAGCATTAGCTGTACTGCACATCCACCAATTAGCTGAATTAGATAATTCCTTAATTAAGATACATTGTGGTGTCCAATAGACCCCAAAAATATATATTGCTGAATAAGAAGCAACCTAAGATCCATAGTTGCATCAGGTAGATGTCAAAGTGGCAGTTTCTCATTCCCAAATGTGCCCTTGTGTCCAAAAAGGTTGGGGACCCCTGTCCTATCCTATTTGGCAGCTCTTCCAAAATGGCTACATTGGCCTAATACCATGCATAAGGGTCTGGCTGGATCAGGTCTTAATTGGGAGAAGGTGGCTAGTAAAAAGACTGTGGGAGAGGTAAGCAAGGGAAGTTTATTAGTTTATTTATTGCATCTTTATACTGCCCATCAGCCGAAGCTATCTGGGCAGTGCACAGTTAAAAACCATAAGAACAACAATATAAATTTAAACACCAAAATGTTAAAAAGGTAGTATAAAACAAGCTACATTAAAAACCAGCTGTATCACCTCTCAGTTAAGCAGCCAACCTAAACATAAAGAGGGACTCTCTCCAAGTTGCAGCCTGGCAACCATAAAGGCTTTAGTTTAAAAACAAGGGTTACTTGCAGCATTATTCAATGGGACCCATGGCCACCAATGAGCTCACAGACACCTCTCTTGATTCCCCACCAGGCTCCCTGCCCTTCTAGATTTTTATTTTATTTCTTAAGATTTTTGGGAAAAAAATTTTTTTTAGCTGGGATACTTGAATGCTGCAAAGCGCTTCCCTTCAGCATGATTGTTATTTGGGTTCAAAAGAGTTTTGGAGCTCAGACCCCACCTGTGCCTTGTACTTAGATTCTTGGGCAAGTCACTTTTACTTTTAGTCTCACCATTTTGCCTTCTGGGAAATGCGGGTTCTGTGGCTGACCATGGCAGCCGTTTTATGAAAGGGCAAGTCTCTCTAGTAGCCTTTTTGTGAGAGCACCTATGAAACTAACAAAATTCTAAGTGTGCCCACTGACCCAAAAAGGTTGGGGATCCCATCTACACACATACACATGTGTGTGTGTGGCTCAATTCGGACGACACAATAAACAACTGGTGTGGGGGAAACAATCGTCAGTTGTTTTGACTATCGTGTCATCTGAATGCTGCCATAGTCAACTCAGCGCTGATCCTCATCCACACCACAGTTGATTATTTATTACCATGTTGTGTGGGGAGTACACCCTAGTTGAACAACTGTAAAGTTGATTATTACCCCACCATTGACTATTGTGTCATCCAAATTGAGCGTGTGTGTGTTCTCCCACTCTGAGCTCTTGAGAGTGGCATCAGAAAATATACTTACAAATTAAATAAGCTTATCTACTCTATAAATCTCTTCCACTTTTGGTGCCTCCATAAGCACCCACGCCATATTTTCTTTCTAATGTTACCTGGAATAAATGAAAATGCTTCTAAAATTCTGCTCTCTGCATAGGCTTCAGACTTTGAGGTGGACAAAAATGGTGTGGCAGTGCCTGATCTCAATGTCAACCTACACCTCTGTGCCCCTCCGTTCCTTCCTTGTAATGTTGCTGTCTGTTGTTTTCTTGACATTTTTAATCAGTTTAATTGGGTTCTCTTCTTAATATAGTCACATGCACTTTAACTTTGGGAGCCTGCCCAGTTCCTGCCATGGAATCCGGCCCTTCTCAGAACTCCGGGCTGATTATGTTTCACTGCCTTGGCCTTTACCAGCAAAGGCCTTAAATATGCCAGTAATTACAGGCTGCTACACTTTGTTGTTAATAACCTAGCTGTACTCACCTGTGGTACAGCACTCCATGTGTTGTCCTCTTAAAGCTATTTCCAGAAATGTCTCTCAAATTAAGCCTGACCTTCCTTACCTCCGATTGGTTCCTCCCATTGCTCTGTCAAACTGTTTGAGTGAATACATAGCAACATTCCACTGTGCAAAGCACTCTGGTGAGGTGAGTGTGGAGAATAAGAGCTTTGGCACTGCTTTTATGTAGCCCTCAACCCATGGGGTGAGTATCCTCATCCTTACCTGGTTCTTTATTGGCTCAGTGAAGCAGCAGCTTGTGTTCAGGCTTTCCTCTTGACCCAGAGGTATGGCTAGTGCCAGCACTACTGGTGTTTTGCCACTAAAGGCGAAAGCTAAAGGGTGTTTGTCCTTTTGTGTAGTCCTTTGGTGTGGCTTAAAGGCAAACATGGGCAACATCCCAACAATTTGTAAAAGCTCCTCTGCTCTATTTGTCTTCTCACTGTAGAGGTTGAGGCCTTCATTATTTCTGGCTCCCTTGGTGATTGTTTGGGTGACCTATTATTAGGCTCCACATGCAAAGCTCTATCACCTGCACTGATTACCAGTTTGTTTGTGATCTCAAGTCAAGGTGGCGGTTATTACCAGGTAACAGAAGGACTACCTGCGCCTATACAAACAAACCTGGGCCTTACAAACAACCTCAGAGGCACTACTCAGCCCCCACCAGCAAGATCTATTAGATTGGTAGGCTCTAGAGATAGGGCATTTTCCACAGTGGCCCCATATTTCTGGAACAGACTCCCAATGGATATATGTGTGTCCTGTCGTTATTAGCATTTGAAAGGCCTTTACAACATTCTTGTTCCAACCTGCTTTTAATTAAAATGCTGTGCTTGTGAACTGTCTTTGGTGGCGTAGCTTTGGTGGCATATAAATATCAGAAATAGAGGACTGTGCTCTCCCAACTGTCCAAAATAGAGGACTGTCCCCTGTAAAGTAGGACAGCTGGCCACTCTAATTATTGTCAAGTTGCTTTAGATTTGTTTTTACATATAATAATAATAATAATAATAATAATAATAATAACAATTTATTTCTTACCCGTCTCTCCGTCTGGATCGATATTTTACTGTTTTCTCCATGGGCTTCTACCCTGGAGGGCAAAGCACAGTAAACATTATATAAATAAATTACATTTTGCAAATACTAAAAGAAAACAAATGTCAACGTCTTGACTTGTGTGAGTTTCATGTTTTTGCATGAATCATGTTTTACATGGTGGGATCTGTGAGGAGAAACATCCAAATGTCATCCAAGAGTTCTTGTTTTTATAGTCAAGCCTGAAATCCACAGCTGGGTTCTGCATGTGAGACCTGCTGTAAATGTATTAGTGGGGGAGGAAAGACACTCATTTCAAAATTATTGGGGAGGCTGTTCCCTGCAGGGTGTCTCAAATTCTTTAGGGGAAAATGTGCCTCCCCTTTACGCAGTATGTGTTTTTTGGGCTTAAGTGGGCTTATTACCTTATTAGATTGTGGCTGAGATGCATTATTTTTCAAGATCAATCCCCTTTAATATAATTGAGGCATATAGGTAGATAAGATATTTCTGTAATGGAGGCAATTTAATAAATATGTCTATACCAACAAGGGAAATAGCACCATGTGTGGGCATGTGACACTCTTGGGTAGCTGGCTGGGCAGATTTGATTTAAATCACTACTCAGAAAGACTCGATTTAATCATGCAACTTCCCCCCCCAAAAAAGTGCACTCTTCCTTGCTATAAGCTTAATACATATTTTACACAACTCAGACTTACCAAAGACTCATTCTTGCTGGTATAATCTTAATATTTACAACCAGATGAAGGTTTCATTTTCATTTTTACTGCTTGCACCTCCCTCCACACACTTAGCTTCTAGTGCAGATCTATTCCACTCCCAACAATCTATTCATTGATTTTTTTGAAACTTAGCACTTAAAGGGTAAGGGGTTGATTCTGTGTACGTAGATTTGCAAAGGAACAATGGGATTGTGATCTCTGTAGACACAAATTCACAGTTTTGAGAATTGTAAAACCAAGCATCTGTGATAATATCTTCTAGATAGAAAAATTGCCCAATAATCTTGCAGAAACCTCTGGAACAGCATGACATTGTGAGTGGATTAATGGAATTCATTTACCCAAAAATTTAAACATTGCGTGAATATACAGCCTCATGCTACATAATTTAAAAACTAATCCTTATTTCATGATGAATAACCTTTGTACGATAATGTATCTTAAATAGAAAACTATTTTAGATAGATTTTTCCTCAAAAATAATTTTATTTAAAAATCCAATTTAAATTAAAAAAAAATCCAATTTAAATTTTAAATACCTGGGGTTTTTTTGTTTTTTTAAAAAAATCATTGATTTTTATCCACCCTGGTAGCTGCTGAGCTCCAGGACTCTGGCAAGGCCAACACCAGTGATATCTGATATTGGCCTGCTTTTAAAATTTTAATTTCCCACAATGCTTTCAGTGTAGCATGACTCTGCAGCACTGTGGGAAATTAAAATGGCTGCTGCCAGTCTCAGCTGCCTGGTGCTGATTGGAGTATTGTTAGGGTGACCATATGAAAAGGAGGACAGGGCTTATGTATCTTTAACAGTCGTATTGAAAAGGGAATTTCGGTAGGTGTCATTTGTAAGCATGCAGAACTTGGAAAAATTCTCTTCATCACAACAGCTAAAACTGCAGGATCCCTGCCCAGCATAACCATATACGAAAGAGCGCAGGACTCCTACAGCTTTAACTGTTGTGATGAAGAGGGAATTCCACCAGGTGCTGCACACATAAAAATGACACCTGCTAAAATTCCCTTTTCATTACAATAAAGATACAGAAGCCCTGTCCTCCTTTTCATATGGTCACCCGTATGAATATTATTGCTACCTCTTAATGCTGCTTCTGCTGGGGGCTAGTGATACAGGAGAAGGCTCACCTGAGGGCATTTTGTTGCTGAGTGTTTTCTCAGACCCTAAGCTGGCTCTGAAGGGAATGATACTCTTAAGCCTGGCAGCCTCCGTGCCACTTGCTCCTTCAGCACACCCGTAGGCAGCCGGCTAGGCGAAGCGCCACCTGCTCAGTCCCCTTCTTCCATTCAACCTGGCTAGACAGTGCTCACCAAAGGGCCGGCTTTGGGAAGCACTCACTCCGTGCAGCTGCATGACAGCTACACGGGAGGAGGCGAGTGTCCTCGGTTGCTATGCCAATGGCACCAATGAGTTGTTGAGGGCGTGGAGGAGTGGCCAGGCTGCATTTGGCCGCTCTTGCCGGTGGCCTCTATGGACTTGTGTAATAATGCACTCGACACACGAAGTTAATGCATGCACCCTGCCACATGACATGTTAATCAATGGGTCTCCGGATCAGCAACGGAGCAGCCCGTTGTTTTTCCCCATTGTTTAATTCACCAAAATAGTGTACTGCCAGTTGTGTGTTCATTGTGTGTTGCCTGACACATGACACAATAATCAACACAACTGACTGTTGATTCCCCCCTCTCCATTGATTATCATGTCGTCTGAATCAAGCCATAGTCAACCTGGCATTTAACTGACACAGTCCCCGCCCCCTCCCCTCCTTCAGTCCTCCCAGTGCTATCCCAGCTATTCCCTCTTCATCACAACAGTTAAAGTTGCAGGGGCCCTGCCTTCTTTTGTATATGGTCACTCTAGTATAGTGCCTGCACCTTTCACTGGTGTGATGAAGAGGGAATATCACCAGGAACTAATTGCATACAAATGACACTGGCTGAAATTCCCTTTTCTCTACAACTGTTAAAGTTACATGAACCCTGACCTGGATTTTATCGGGTCACCCTATTATAAAGTGCTTTAAAGCGCTTTAAAGCAGGAGTGTAGATCCTGCCCTCATTTGGCAAGTGGGCTCATACACTATGAGAATGCAAAGCTTTATGTTTTTGTGTCTGTCTGTATTTTCCCAATTGAATTTCCAGTATCTGTTGTGTTGGGGCCAGTAACAAGCCAGTGCAATTCCTGTAGCTCTTTCATTAAAGGAACCATCTTCCTAAATTTACTCCCTAAATGATGGAGGCATGCAGACTTTGTGCTTAGTCTAGGGTTTAATCACATATCTCTTTCCCGAACAGGAGCCCACCCATCTCTCTTTCCACTCCTTTCAGTCTCTGCCAAAACCACCTACATGCTTTAAACTCTGAATCCTCTATATTGTCCTTGTCTGCCCTCTTGCCCCTAGCCAGCTGGATGTTTTGTACAGAGTTCTCTGTAAGTGTCCTTGGAGGGTGACCAGTGCTTTAATAATCCAGGCCTTTGTATTCCCTCTGGCTCTAAGTAATAGTTTGGTCTATTTATTTACTTTTGGTCTATGTAATATATTTACTTTTATTTTACCCCTACATTTAGAGGAACAAGTTATAATGGCTATAACTGTACTTCTGATTACTTCAGTTGCCCAGAGAAGGAATATTATGTGAAAATTACTATGTCCATTTTAGAAATGCCAAGTAATGTATAGTTAGTTGTGCTTGTTTTTTAAAAAAACAAGAATATGAAAGCTGCTCTTTTGATGGGCCCAATGGTTATTTCTTTTGTAAGTGTTATTTGGTTTTATTTACTTTTATAACTTTTTATCTCATTTGTCAAGATGGAAAACATATGCCCCAAGTAGGCATTTGGAATAGTTGTTCCTCCTTTGATTAGCAACTTGAGATGAGTTTGAACACACACACACACAGAGTAACCAGTATTACATGATGCCTCCTTGTCCTTCATGAAATCAGTTTATTTATTTCTTTTCATTTCTATATCACCCAATAGCTGAAACTCTCTGGGCGGTTCACAAAAACGTCACCATTGTAGGTTCTACAAGATAGCCAAAGCTCTCTGGGTGGTTCATGACCACTCCATGCCTTATCCCAAATGAGAATCAGAAGAATTGCCAAATGTGAAGCATAATTGCCATTTAGGATTTAGCCAGAAGGAGAGGGGAACCAAATGAGGTTACTTGCACCTTCGTAGTTTTAAGACATAACACTCTCCTTATAGGTTGTGTACCTTTTCTTTCACCATTGTAGGTTCTACAAGATAGCAGATCATTTCTCTATGGTGGGTTTTGGGAATCTGTCCGAGTTCCTTTGCCTTTCTTCCCTGAGTAATAACCATGTGAATGGGCAATGTATTCATCATGGACTTGGGCTTGTCATAAGGAGCACATCAAGATCTTGAAGACTTAAACTGAAGTCTGATAATTAACTTATGGTGCGGCAGGACCAGAAAGGGGTGTTCTCCAAATGTTGGCCACCATTCTGTACAGCATCCTTTCCAATCTGGTGTCCTCCAGATGTGTTGGACTACAGCTCCCATTTTCCCCAGCCAGCATGGCCCATGGCCACATTGGCTGGGAATGATGGGTGTTATAGTCAAGCATAATCAGAAAGTGCCAGGTTGGTGACGTATGTAATAGAATACTCAACCAATGTCATCCCAGATTCTGGGCTTCTTTTGTACTTGATAGGTAAGATGGTCCTGGTTTCAAGACAGTTCTGCCTGCACAACCTTACACTTTTCTCTAGTGAGCATCCAGATCTTTCTGTCATCCATGCAAACATGCATTAGATCTGAGCAAATTATAGGAATCGGAGCAAATCCCTTCATGGTCTTTCTGTCCTCCACCACTTGTCACATGCAATCAGGTCATTTTTGCAGGTGCCATGGGCAAATTGTGTGGGTGATTATTCCAGCAAAATGTGCTTGCTTCTATTTGTCCGCAGAAATTTCTCTCAAACCATCCCAATATTGTAAAATCTAAATATTAGTCAGGAAAAAAGGTATTCAGTTTTCTGACCATTGGAGAGGGTATTATCATTTTCATGACACTGTTTTGTGTTGCTGTTCTGTCCACCTGATTGTCTAGTAAGTAGACTATCATGGAGCCAAAACAGCAACACTCTAGCTTAACAAACGTTTTATGAAGTTCTTCCGTTCTCAATTCATTTGTGTTTCACTCAGCAGCCTCACGAAAAGATATAGCTACACTCATGTAGCCTCCCTCTGGGAGTAGTCTTTTCTGGCCCTGCTGTGGAGTCTTAAAGTCATCTTTGTTCAGATTGAATGTGCTGGGAGATAAGACAGAGTCTCTGTACTTTTCCATGGTAAGATAGGGAAGAATAGACAGCTGCAATGGTTTATGGGACCTTTCAGTCCAAATTACTGTTTCAACACAACCCCCTGCCCTGATTAAATCCTGCACAAAAGGGGTTTGAGCCTTAGGTGCAGGTAACATATCCCAGAAGAAAGCTTTTCCATGACCTTCCTGGGCTGCAGAGGTTCTCAACTTACACTCTTCATACTTAAACAAAGCAGAGAGGGAGCAAGGTGAAGAGAGTGATGGCTCTTGACCAAATGATTGCCTACCCAGCTATTATAATGGAAATAAGAGCTGTTTTCATGGCTTACTTCTATTGTTTACCAGGAAACAAGGCAAACTCCCACTGGGATTAACATAAGGGTCAAAAATATCTCTTCCTGCTCTTCCCAGGGTAATGGGTAGAGAGTCCCAGGCATAAATGCCGCCCCTCTGCAATTGTGTTGTTATGTGTGGCATGTCAAAGGCATCTGGTTAGCTCAGAGTGGGGAAGAGCCGAAGGGCTGCAGGCGATGTGCCTTTCTAGCTGTTTCGTGCACTGACAGTTCTTCCTGGCTCTTCAAAATCCTTAGGTTTGACACATTTGCAATGCAGGTTTCAACTCATTCCCCCCCCTCCCAACTCACCCTTATGTTGTTTGTGTCAGCTGTGTGTTGGCTGCCTCTGAGTCTACACTCCCATATTTTAATTTAGAAAATGCATGCAGAATATAGTTGCAAACATATGTCTTTGAAATGTCAGAATGGTCAGACTTAGTTGGGTGACACGTATGTGACAAAGAAGGCCTGTGTAAGCTTTTTAAGATGCTTGCCTCATGCTTGCATAAGATTGTCTTCTCTCTCGTTGGGCCTGTTCAGACAGCACGCTAAGCCATGGTTAGGCCACTAACCCTTTTGCAGCAAATGGTTAATGGGTGTGTTTAAACCATGGTTATGTAGTCACCATTTTTAGGAATGGTTCACATGACATGCTAAGCCGTAAAATGTAGCTCAAAATGCTTAACCATTGTGGCTTAGCATATCATCTGAACAGGGCCCTCCTCTCTCTCTCTCTCTCTCTCTCTCTCTCTCTCTCTCTCTCTCTCCCCCCCACACACACACACACACACACACACTGTGGTTGCTTCCCCATTTGTGTGTATTAAAACACAGGTTGACAAATCAAATTTCAGAATGTCATACTTCAGAATATCAACAAATTTCAGAATGTGTTGGACATCTGGAAGGCTGGGAAAGGCTGCTACACAGTATGGCATTTTTAGAGGACAGGCTAGAGCAGTAAATATAGTGCAGAACATGGCTAGATGAAAGGATGTGAGAGCTCTGTGTTCATTGTTGTAGTCAGCCTCTGCCAGCATTCTTCTGCCCACCACATCCTTCGCTTGATAGTTTCTTCATTGTAGAGATGACCTATTATGCTTCTCATGCTAAGCAATATTCTTGCCCTCTTGGGAGAAAGTTTGGGGCCTAGGAATTCTGGTACTTTTAGGTCCTTCTCTGCCTATTTTTATTCCCTCCCCATCTTGCCCTCTATATGCTAACTTCCAGTTTTTCTGCTTTGGCTGCCTGCTATAGCTGTGGACATCCATAGTGGTTCTGGCTTGCTAGTTTGTTGCATCCCAGGACATGATTTGACTCACAGGAACCACTGCTTTTCCTTTAAAGTCAATTGAGATGTCCATTGTCTGAGATGGAGCAACCCATCGCGTGTCTCTTACAGGACCTGGCGTACAAGTACACATTCCACTTCCATTTTCATGTGAGGAGTTGTTGCCTGTATGAAAGTGCTTCTGCATAAAACCAAATAGATAAAAGCATATCCTACCTCAAAACGTTCGGAACTTGTTTGAGTAAATATAGTGATCCTGATCCATTACTGGTGGTGAATCTAGAGCCACAGAGTTCTAGTTATAAGAATAGGAAGGTAATCTTGGGTTTGGGCTTCATGGTTAGATGGCTTCATTAGTTCAGATAACACTGGCTTAATACAATGCCCAGTGCTATGCCAAGTTTTTGTGAGGTTTGATTTTTGCTGCAAAAGTTCCTGTTTTAGGGTGTGTAAAAATGTTCAGGAAAGCTCTGTACCTCCCACGCTTTCACACGTCTTCATGCCTGTTCAAAACCATTGTTGCTTTGATGCGCTCCATTTCTGGCAATGTTCCCCCGCCCCTTGAAAGGTTTCTTTACTGCATGATGCTGGTCAACTGGGGTTCATGTGATGTCACAGTACCAGGCACTCAGGTTTGTGATGACATCACTGAGGACAAGTGAAGGGGGAAGCGGAAACCTATCTCTGTTGCCCAAACAGCTCAGCTGATGCTCATTGCCTTGTCACAATGCACTGACAGGTTCTTTGCCTGCTGAGGGACTTGGCAAGACATTTGTTTCAACCCAGCTTTTGTTGAACTTGACTAGTTGGGGAAGAATATGAAAATCCAAGTGCACATCCCATCCCATTGAAAGTGGTGCAGCGCAAGTAGACCATATCCACCTTTGGATGTGCATCTTGATGCTCATCCCCATCCCCATCCGGCCCCAACCAGACATATAAGTTTGGCTGGGTTGGTGTGAGGGAGCGTCAGCCCAGTTGGCTCAATGACTGGAATATGCGTTGTCTCTCCAACAGTTTCATAACCTTTGTCAAAGGGGAGTGCAAAGGTTGCTAAAGGGAGATACATTTCGGAGGGGTGAACATTTCCTTGAAATGTACCCCACCATTTCAACTCGGCATCAGTCATTTTCACACACATGCACCCATCACATTTTGTTTCTCTAGGAATAGATATATTCTAACTATGGACAGAGATTCCAGTTTCGTCTTGTGGTGAACTCTTTTTCACCCTCTTTGTTTTGTTTCCTGCCAAAAAATCCAGCCAACACAGTCTGATGACTTGGCCATAAGACCCACCCACTTGCTGGGTCCTCCACTGTGGTTTGGTAAGCTATTATATATCTGTATTGGTTTACTCTGCTAATCAATGTTTTTCTTTTTCCAATGAAGCTTTGACAGTGAGATTCATCACCAAGCGATTTATCGGCGATTATGACCCTACTCTAGGTACGTCTAGCTTCGTGCTTACCTGTGCTGTGCCAAATTGAGGTTTTCACAGCTGTCATTTTTGGAAAGAGATATCCAAGGCTAAGTGTAATTGCCATTTAGCTCTTATTTACAAAATGTTTGGGGGAAGGGGAGAGGACTGTAGCGCAGTGCAAAACAAACTGGGTTCAATCCACAGCATCTCCAGGTAGGGGGTGGTAAAGACTTGAAGAGCAGCTTCCAGTGAATGTAGATCAGGGGTGGGGAATGTGTGGTCCTTCAGATGTTGTTTTGAACCATGCGTTGTTTGCTGAACTGTGTGTTATTGTGTTGTCTGAACGCAGCATGTTTTCTACAGGGTGGGTTATCATACTGTCTGAATGTAGCCTGGGTTGCTTGTTAACCATGCAGTGTGGCTGGTTAACAACCCTGAATAACTCAATCACAAACCATGGGTTTTCGAGGTAGCTTGTTTGAGAAAGTAAGCCACACTGCATGGTTAACAAGCCATTCTGGCTATGTTCAGACACCACGATAATCTACGGTTCAACAAACAACCCAGGTTCCAAACAACCCTCAGGCTCAACCAATGTGTGTGGGTTAGTGTGTTGCATGAACCTATTCATGGTCTGAATCAGTGACCCAGTTTGCCCAATTGCAGGGTGGTTAAGCCACCATGGCTTATTAGCCCACCCAGCACGTGCCTGTCATGTGCCGTGAGGATTAGCATAATTAACTTTGACCATAAAAGGAGAGAATAGTCTCAGGATGCAGAAAAAAATGGAAAGCCTGAGGTGTTTTGGCCTTTTTCTTTATTGGTAGGCTTTGTTCAAAGGGCTGTAATAATACATATATATTCCATATATGTGTTTCCAGCCCTTTGAAGAGGCTCTAACATTAAAACTGAGTGTTCCACTTTAAACACCTGCTGAAACTGGACAATTTCTGACAAAAAAGATGCAAAGGGTCAGCCAGATGGATTTCCACTGGGACAGCACTCCAGAGTGTGACATACCAGAAAAAAGACCGCACCTTTCAATCTTACTCTTTAAATCTCCCGAAATGATTGCGCTTTGTGCACAATGAATACTAACAACTCAGATCCAACGGCCGATGATAAGATGGTGATGTTAAGGTTTAGTTCATTTTGGAATTGTGCAGAGAAAACTTAATAATTTGCTCACTATTCCATCGCCATCTTGCTTCACTTACCAATTTCATACATTTTTAAAACATGCCTATTTATTGGACCAATCTAGCTGAATTCCAGCTGGGCTGAATTCTGTTCTTTTAATATAATCTTAGTGCAATGCACCCTCAGAAAATCTTGCACCCTCACATTGTCACAGGATGCCTACTTTGTCTCCAATGCACTAGTCCATCATTCCCTAATTGGTGCCTTCCAGATGGAATGGGCTACAACTCCCATCATCTCCAGTTTGGGATCCTCATGGATGATGGGAGTTGTAGTCCAACACATTTGGAGAGCACAAGGATGGGGAAGGCTGCTCTAGTCTTTTTGAAACTACAGGTAATTGACCTGGTTCATACATAATGCGAATCCATGGTTTATTTAACCCATGGGTTGTTGAATTCTGGTTTGTTGTGATGTGTGAATGTGGCTGTGCTAACAAATCATGGTTTTGCTAATCATGAACAGCCCATAAAAATAACTTGTGGTTTGTTGTTGGGTTATAAATTCTGGATTGTTTAAACCACGGATTGTCATTTTGTGTGAACCCAGAACTGTGAGTTGTTCATGGGTTGTTTCGACATGCTACAGAAACAGCAGGAAAGAGTCGGGGGGGGAGCTCCAGCCGCTGCCAAGGCATTTGGGATATAGGGAGGAAGTGGGCAAAGGAGGAAGATAACAAATAACATAGGGATTGAGAAAACAAACTGTGGTTTGTTCAATCATCTGTCAGACAAACCCTGGGTAGGGCATCAAACTATGGGTTAACCATGGGTTAAATAAACCAACACAGTGTTATATATGTACAAACCAGGTCAGAGTGTTCATGTTTAGGGGGATGTTTTTCTACCTGCAAGAGGTTTTCCCCTCTTCACAGTCCATTTGGGAGTAATCTATAGAAAATTATACTAATCTCCATTATGTCCTACTTTCCCTCATTTTTGCTACCTTTCTTTGTGATGATTATAGAGCTGCTTTTCCACAAAAGCTTTTCAGGGCCTGGAACATAAATAATATGTCTGTGCCTGTAAAATGTTCTACGCATGTTCAGTAAGACAAGGAATCCTACTTTGGAGAGGGTAGGAGAGGGTAGGAGGCTGTGAGCACTGAGAAGAGAGACGTAGTGATTTTTGAAATCCTGAGTTTGAAGAAGAAACATGTTGCCATAACTAGCGAGGTAGCTTGGGACACTGGCACCCTCTGTAAGAATTCCTGTTCTGCTGAAATAACATCAGAAAAACCTCCATTCAGAATGATACCTTTTGAGCTTATGCCGGCAGGTCTGCCTAGTCTTTGGAGGAAGGTGTGGGCATAAAGGGATGTGGGTAGCCTTTTCTCCGGGCTTCCTGGATAGTTCCTGGAAATGTCACCCCCTCTTCTTTTTCTTTTTCAAAGAGTTTTCCCTCCCAGCTGAAAAGTGACTGGACGTGACTACCTTGCCTTTCAGCATTTCTCATTCTTGGGCTGCAACCTACTTCTAGCATTTTGCAAGCTAAATTTGACCATTTTGGTATCATGTAGCTGCTATGGAGTGTTCAAAGGAGGAAATTTGGCTTGCAAACGAGCTAAATATAATCCTTTTAGCACTAAGGAATGCTGCGGAGCAATTTGCTGCCAAATTTCAGTGACAAACCACTGATCTGTTTGGATTGGATGGGTGGATTTTAAGGCACTATGTGGCCTGAAAAGGGAAGCCCCATGGGACAAAAATGCCCCCAGACCTTCTGCAGTTGCCTACCCTTTCTAGACACACTTTACTAGGGGTATGTCCCATTGAATGCAGTGGGGCCTATTTTCCAAGTAAACATACATAGGCTTGCACCGCATGTTATGGAATTAACTGTGCAAAAAGCGTGATGACTACTCTGTAGGATCCAGAGGGGGCTGTGGGTAGGGAGGATGGGCTGACAGAGAGAGAACCTGAAATCACTCCCACCCCTTGGAATAATTGTGAGGAGAAAAGTTCTCAGCCAAAGGCAGGCAAATATGACTAGACAGTATATGGCCACTCTCCTCCTTTAATCTACAGTGCATATATGCAGGCTCTGCTATCATCACCTAGATCTTGAGCAAGAGAAGAATGCCCTTGAGGCCAAGATGTGTTAATAAGGCTTGTTGGAGCCCGGTCATTTCATGGTTGGAGGTTGGGTGGGAGTGTAATACGAGAACAAAGAGATTGGGAGGAGAGCTGTCACTGTGTGTGGCATCCCTTCAGGGCATCTTCCGTTCAGTTGGTGGGCTTTCCCCCTTTCTGGGGCTGAGTTCTGACAGGGCCTCATTTCGCAGAACAATTGATGCACTTTCATTTTCTTTCTTTGGCAACGCTCCCCTTGTCTTCATGGCCTCTGGTCCCAGAATGGCTCCTTTTTGACATTTCAGCTGTCACTGCAAATGGGAGGCTGAGCAGTATTTTGAACTCGTAAAGAGCCCACCCACGGTGGGCTCTATTTGTACCTGCAGTCGCAGCATTGCCAGCTGCAGATGCAGGTGAGATGGAAGTCCATGAGTTGGCAAGTACCCACAGCTGCACCTCACACCCCTCGTGGACTTCTTCTTCTTCTTCTTCTTCTTCTTCTTCTTCTTCTTCTTCTTCTTCTTCTTCTTCTCCTTCTCCTTCTCCTTCTCCTTCTCCTCCTCCTCCTCCTCCTCCTCCTCCTCCTCCTCCTCCTCCTCCTCCTCTTCTGTTCTCCTTCTGGGTCCACACACTTTTATTTATTTATTTATTTATTACATTTGTATACCGCCCCATAGCCGAAGCTCTCTGGGCGGTTTACATAGGATTAAAAACAATTAAAAACAATATACAAAAATTAAAACAGCAAAAACATACAACATATACACAATCTATACATTTAAAACCACATCAACACTTCAAAAACTACAAAAACAAAACAAAACAAACCCAGGCTCCTCAGATATTGCCAAATGCCTGAGAGAAGAGGAAAGTCTTGACCTGGCGCCGAAAAGATAACAATGTTGGCGCCAGGCGGGCCCCGTCGGGGAGATCATTCCACAATTGGGGAGCCACCACAGAGAAGGCCCTCTCTCTTGTTGCTGACCTCCGAGCTTCCCTCGGAGGAGGCACTCGGAGGAGGGCCTTAGATGTTGAACGTAGTGTTCGGGTAGGTTCATGTCGGGAAAGGCGTTCCATCAGGTATTGTGGTCCCAAGCCGTGTAAGGCTTTATAGGTTAAAACCAGCACCTTGAACCGGGCTCGGAAACATACAGGCAGCCAATGCAAGCGGGCCAGAGTAGGTCTTTATGTTCGAACCTACTGGTTCCAGTTATCAATCTGGCCACTGCATTTTGCACAAGCTGCAGCTTCCGAACCACCTTCAAAGGCAGCCCCACGTAGAGTGCATTGCAGTAATCTAACTTGGAGGTTACCAGAGCATGGACAACTGAAGCCAGGTTATCCCAGGTTATGTTTGTCTCTCCTCCTACATCTCAAGGTTACTTGCTTGTGTTCCATACTGAATCACCTGCACTTCTGTTGCCAGTTCCTTTGTTCTCTTTGTCCCCCGCCCCACTAATCCAGTTCCTGGTGTACCCCAGCCTCTTCCTCTCATCTGTTCTCACTTTCCCACCCACGGTTACCCTCCCACTTAGCTCTTCTCAGCTAGAAAAGGAATTGAGAATAAAACTGCTAGTTTCATACTGTCTTCGTCCAAATGTATGGTGCGAACACACCTAGAGTACAGGGTACAGTTTTGGTCACCACACCTAAAAAAAGATACTGTAGAGCTGGAAAAAGTGCAGAAAAGGGCAACTAAAATGATCAAGGGACTGGAGCATCTCCCCTATGAGGGAAGGTTACAACAGCTGGGATTGATCAGCTTGGAAAAAAGGAGATATGATAGAGGTGTACAGAATTATGCATGGTGTGGAGAATGTGGATAGGGAGACAATTTTCTCCTTTTCCCGTAATACTAGAACCCGGGGTCATCCCATGAAACTGATTGGTGGGAGAGTCAGGATAGATAAAAGGGAGTACTTCTTCATACAGCTCATAGTTAAACTCTGGAATTCACTACTACAAGATGCAGTGATGGCCACCAATTTGGATGACTTTAAAGGGGGGTGGATAAATTCTTGGAGGAGAAGGCTATCAATGGCTACTAGTCCTGATGACTTAAGTGCAGCCTCCAGTATCAGAGGCAGTTGGGGAACATGGGTGGGAAGGTGTGTTGCACCTGTGTCCTGCTTGTGGTTCCCTGGTCGTCAGCTGGTTGGCCACTGTGTGAACGCAGCGCTGGACTAGATGGACTCTTGGCCTAATCTAGCATGGCTCTACACAATAACCCTTCTTGTCTCAAAAGGCAGAGTTGTGGCCACCACAGTATAAGGGAGGCAGAGCAGAAGCCTGGGCCAAACCCATGTGCTCTTCTGCTTAATTCCAGTCAGGTTCTCTCCGCTGGTCCCACCACTGCTTCTCCATAAAACCACAACATTCTTCCTTTATAGTGTATTGTTTGGTCATGTGAAACCATCACTTTAGAAAAACTGCAGGGACCTCTCATCCCATGGTGTCATTTCTCTGTAAAAATTGGCCATGCAACTCATCGAAAACCTCACCAGTTTGAGTGTACAAATCAATCTATATGTGTATTGCAGCTATCTTCAGAGGTCTTTCTCTGGTTGTTCCTGTCATTTAGGATGAGGCAGGTGGCAACCGGGGAAAGGGCCTTCTCTGTGGCGGTGCTTTCCTTGTGGCATTCTCTTCTCTGGGAGGCTCATCTGGTACCCTTATGAGTGTCTTTTAGGCACCAGGGCCAAAGAGCATTGTATTTTCTCAGGCTTTTAGTATTCCAGGAGTATGACTATCAAATTTTACTCTGCTTATTTAGTAGCGGGTTGGGTTTGTTGTATTTTTATGTTTTTATTGTCAACTGCCCAGGGAATTATTGGATTGAAGGTGATATTTTATAAAGAAATCAATAAAAGATTAATAAAAAATACAAATTCCTAAGTATTTTCAGAGGCAAAATGCATGTAGGAATATATCTATGGCCTTATACATGTTTGGAAATGGAATTGGGGTACAGAGAAATAAAGTAAGCCATCTCATTTAGCATGCTCCTAGGTTTTATTAATAAATGTCTTTTGTGCAGACACCAGGGGAGTACTCATAAATGTTTCTGTTTCACAGAGATGATTTACAGGCACACTGCTGTCATCGATGGAGAGATGGTGCATTTTGAAGTTCTTGACACAGCAGGACAGGTATGGTTCTGCTTGCTGCACCCTCAAAAAAGCAGATATCATAGAGCTGGAAACGGGCAACCAAAATGATCAAGGAGCTGTGAGGGAAGGTTACAACATTTGGGGCTTTTTAGCTTAGAAAAACGTAAGGGGAGACATGATAGAAAAGTATAAAATTATGCATGGTGTGAAGAAAGTACAGTCAACGAATATAAAATAAGAAACGCTAAGCATCAGGAAAAGATTTCCAGCTATAAAATAAACCAGAGGCATCTGCTTGGGTCACTGTGGGAAACAGGATGCTGGACTCGGTGGACTTTTGCTGTGATCCAGCAGGGACTCTTCTGATGGCCACAGTTTAGCAGAGGATATTACATAAACAAGAAGAGGCAGAGCTTGTTACTGCATTTGTCAAGATGCGTGGAACATATTGTGGATTTTCCTCTTGTTTTGTTCATGGACCTGAGGTTTGGCTGTGATAAAGCTCACAGGGTAAGTATGGAAGGTGAGGTAGGGACAAGATGAGGAACAAAGATCAAGATGGCAAGAAATTCAAATGCTCTTAAAAGAGAAGAAATAGGAACTGATGTGTGTATGTGGGGGGCTGGGGGGATGCTTGCTTGCATGCTGAGGGTGTGAGATTAGGCTGGATTTAACAAGGAAAATCTTCATCTTTATGTGACAAAAAAAGAAGAGATTCCTATGCAAAGATTAGATGATGGGAGGATTCGGAGGACAGACATCAAACCCTGGGATCTGAAAGAAAAAACATTAAAGTCAATTAGATAGTCTGGCTATAACGTCCGACAGGATGTTTTGGCCAGAATAGCCTGGATAGTGTCTTTATGTCAAAAGGCACTGGGGTTAAAAATACAAATAAAAAATCAAGATCTGCTTCCCTTATAGGGCGAGTTTTGCAGTTTCCAAATCTGGAATACAGTGGGAGGCTGAATGTAGTTGGAATTTGTAAACAGTGGTGAAGCTCCTTGTAGATAGGCATGTTGCCTTTCTCTATTTTGATCAGTCAGAGTTTCCTGTTAAGATGCCCTGGAGGATTTCTGGCAGAGATGCGTGGATATTCTTAGAATGCAGAATGATGTTTAGCTCATCCGTTCTTCGGAATCAAATAGAATCAGGCTAGATCAGTTCTTAGATGGTAACTTTTTAATGGTGTTTCAAGAGAAGGGACCTCTCTTGTTTTGAATTAATTAACCTAGAACTACCACTTGGTGGTTTTGCTCTAAGAGTTAACTTACCACTCGGAAACATGCACTAGCATACAAAAGTGGATCTATTGTTTAGCCTCCCTAAGTCTGTAGTTGAAGTTGGTAGTTAACTTGTATTAAAATACATGTGAAATGTGTTCAACAATCTTGGGTGCTTCCAAACAGAGGGCTTCTGGCACTACCAGCCAGAAGGCACAATGTAGCAATTTCATCTCTTTATCCTTAACAGATTTTCTGTGGTAAGGAAAACAAGAGAAGAAGTAGTGGGAAAACACAGGAAGTTTTCCAGTTGAAGATGGTGGCATCTGGACCACCTCGCAAAACTCCGTGAATGAGGCAGGGCAGTTGCAGGATAAAAAGTTTCAGGATGGACACAGATTTAGTCAGAGTTGACCCATTGATTTCAGTGGGTCTACTGTAAGTATGACTCATGGTTAAACACGGCCGGACACACACGCCCTTAACAGGGCCCCCCTGGAGTACTTTCTCCTCTTCACCACTGCAACTTGCTTGTCCACCAACCCCTTGTTCTGGCCCAGACAGCAGTGATGATGAGAAAGGAGGAGCAGTAGAGGCCACTGCCTACTTACTCACTGGCTCTTTATCTGTCAAGCAAGCAAATGGTAGCAATGATAAGGAAGAAGACGTGAGGAGCAACAGCGGCAGCAGCTGGTGACAATGGCAGTGAAAAGGCAGACTCCTTGAGGGAAGTGTCTTGCCCAAGGGCCCTGAAAAACTTGGTGCTTGCTCTGGTAGGACTAAATCTCAATCCATCTCATCTGGAACCACTCTTTTTTACTGGGCCCTCAGGATTTCATTGCAAGTTCCATCTGTGAGCCAATAATTTCAGTCTCTTTGTTGGCCAAAATAGTTGCTTAGTGGTAGAGTCACCAATAAAGAACTGCAAAGTGGGCACAGTGGCGAAGTAGTGAGTGGGAAGGGGGTACATAAACCTACCTCCACTTGCTACTATTCCTCTACACATACACTCCCGTTGCTTTTCCCCATGATGTAACCAACACAGACATACGTGGAACCTGGGCTGGGGGGAAAGCAAGTGAGGGGAGGCAATTGCAGGGGGAAACAGTCATGGATGGGGGAAGGGTCAAGTGTTGTCTCCTATAAATGACACCCTCCTTCCTCCCCCTGCTTCTTTCCGACTGTTTATCAGCAACTGAATGTTTGGTCCTATCTGTCGGTGTCTACGTCAGCATTCACTAATGCTGTGTCCTCCAGATGTTTTAGATAACAATTCCCAGCATTCCTTACCATTGGTCATGCTAATAGAAGTAGAAGTCCAAAACATCTGGAGGGCACAAGGCCAGGAAAGGCTGCTCTATATGGCCCTGATGTGTCATGTACTCAGCCACAATCAGCAGTTTGGGTATAGATGCACGGAAGGTGCCATGTTTATACTGATTTCGGATTCCTCCTTCTGTCCTAGGAGGAAGATTCCCTACAAATTGAAGAGAAGATTAAGTGGGGAGATGGCTTTGCAGTGGTTTATTCTGTCACTGACAGGTGCAGCTTCGATGAGGTCATGAGGCTCTGCTTCCTCATCAACCACATCCATTCAAGCCCAAAGCGAAGCAGTGGGAGCGGAGAGCCACCAGTGGTGATTGTGGGGAACAAGAAGGACCTGCAGTTTGACCGAATGGTATCCTCCGAGGATGGGGAGAACCTGTCCAAGGCCCTGAAGCACCCGTTCTATGAGATCTCTACCAGGGACAGCTATGAAGAGACTGTGACAGTTTTCAACACCTTGTACAATGAGCTGATGAAGCAGGGGCATTTCTCCCCAGGGTCCTTCAAGAGGCGAGCCATCTCTAAACTGATGGAGAAGATCCCCAAGATCCATGCCAACTCGACCCTGACCTCAAGTGGCAGGAGCCTGAGCTTCAACTCCTTCAGAGACTACATCCCAGAGTGAACTTTTGCATTGGCTGTGGTGCAGTGATGAACGATGCATGCAGGGGCCAGCTGGAGTTGGCAAGGGAGAGGCTGCAGAGCTGGTAACACAGCAAGGCGAGAGGCCTGTACAGTGTTACCACCTTGAACTAGGAAGGTCAGAGGATGACCCTAGGTTGATTAAAGTAGGGGATGTTGCAATACATAAAAACAGCCCTGCTGGATCAGAGTAGAGGTCTGTCTGGTCTAGCATCCTTCTTCCCCAAGTGGCCAGCCAGATACTTCTGGGAAACCCACCAACACAGTGTGAAAGCAAGAGCCTTCCCCATCTGTTGCCCCTGAGCAATTGGTATTCAGGGGTATATTGTTTCTGTAGTTGGAGGTTCCATTCAGCTATCATGGCCCTTAGCTCTTAGTCCTTCCATGTATTTGTCTTCTCCCATTTTCAAGCCACCCAAGCTGGTAGCCATCGCTGCATCTTGTGGCAATGAGTTCCATTGCTGACATACCGCATTTTCTCCTTTAGAGATTAGTCTTTTAGATCCTGGACGGAGGGCACTTGTGATAAGTCATTTGGTTAGGTGGTCTTTATTCCCCCTTTGGTGGTGGGCAAAAACCAGGAAAACTGGTTGCCCTTGCAGGGCAGAACTTGGACGCTGAACTCAAAAGCAGCTCAGCCTTGTTCAGTATCCCTTGTAAGGGATGGGGTCTCCAAACAGTGGTTTTAAAGGCTGATTTAAAGTTTCCTCTCATCTGTCTGGTCCCTCCTCTCCATCAGCACAACATTCACCACTTTATGCACCTCACATTCCGTACAGGCTTGAGCCCACTGGCTCCACCAGCTTTTGATGCAGTTCAGTCTTAGTTATCCAGTGGTACTCGAGCCCACAGAAATGTTGCCTTGATAGATGATAGATTTGAGGAGAGAGAGAAGAAATGGGAGTGCTGTTTACATTGGGCTACACAGTGACATGAGACTTCGTGGCAAGAGGGAGGCAATGAATGCAAAGAATCAGGGAGTTCACAGAACCATAGAGCTTAGTGACCAATAGCCCATTAAGGGTGCAATCCTACGCATGCTTAGACAACAAAATGTCCTACAACTCCCAGCATTCCCTAGTCAGCTAAGCTTGCTGGGGCATGCTGGGAGTTATAGGACATTTTTGCCATCTAAACATGCATAGGATTGCGCCCCAGAACGACTACCCTGCCATAAGGCAGCTCCCTGCATCCAACCTGCAGATCCAGCTATGTAATTTGCATTATCAACCCTCAGAGATTATTCCTGTGTTCTTAGTGGATGGATGCCACTAGCAAGGAACACGTTCAACTCCTTCCCTGTTTTCAGCAGATTTCTCTGAGAGTATGAATATACGAGGCTGCCGTAGAATGTTGGTCCGCCTAGCCCAATACTGTTGATTCTGACTGGCAGCAAATCTTCCAACATCTCAGCTTCATTCCTTCCTCATCAAAGATTTTATCCAAAATGCTAATTCCCTGTCCTTAAAAAAAAAAAAAAAAAACTGGAGAAGCCAGGGATTGAACCTGGAACCTTTTGCATGCAAAGGCTATGTTCTGCCACTGAGAGATGGACCCTTTCTTTCTTCCTCTTCGAAGGCTTCTTCTGCCATCCTAGTATTCTGTTCAAAGGCCCTAAGCACTTGCTGTTGTGGAAGGGGAGAGGACTGACTCATCAACTCTACTTGTTCCACAGAGGCTTCCACATTGCCTTTCAACGTCGGAAAATGGCAGCCTGCCTGACACTCACCTCCTTCGCAGAGTAATTTTGCAGGGCTTCTGTGTGGTCAACACAAAGAAGCTCCTTGTGCCTCAAATGTGCAGATATTTTACATGCACCTTGAGGGATGCCCTGTCTTTCTAAAAATAAGAAGCATGCCTGTTTGCATTTCTCTGGCAGTGGATCAGAACCCAAAGACTGCGTTTTGCTTACCTTCCTACATGTCTCCTGTGAGACAGACCTGCCATCACTCCACAAGTTTGAGAATGTAGCCTTCTCTCGAAATGAGGTTAGTTCTCAAATCAGGGTTAAGACAACTTTGCTTTACTCCTCTTGTCTCAAAGCTGTGTGACTTTGTAATTACATTTCATATGGTAAAATTATATTGCATTATCTTCCACTGTTGGCTAAAAGCTGTACACAAGCAGGAGGAATATGCATATGATACAAAATTGAATCTAGCAATATTTTTTTAAAAAAGTATAGTTACATGTACAAATATCCTAAGGCCAGAACTAGATGCTACTGCCCCAAAAGCCAGAGTATTGGGTCATTTCTTTCACTAGTAACATCTTAGGTAAGCATGATGCCCTGCATTGAGTGTGCATTCCACTCCACTTTATTTGCTGCTTGGACTGGCCAAATTCAATAGGTACAGCTAATCCCAGCATGGAGAGGAGCATGTTATACCTGCCTGCTATGTAGCTATTAAAGATGAGCCTCTCAGAAAATAGAGGGGACAACCCTAAATTTTAACACCACAAAGATGGCTGAATACACAGGGACTGAAACCCAGACACTGAAGAACTAAGCACTCAGAGCCCTCTGCCTGGATGGATGAATCTGCCAGCTTTCTCCTACATTGAGATTTACTTTAATCTCAAGTTTTTCCCATCCTCTTTGTGGAGAAATTTCATTTCATTTATTATATTTCTGTTCTGTCTCAGAGCTGAAGGGCTCTGGCATTTCACAAACATTTGTGAATTTTGGTAAGTTCTTATGAAAAAAAATTGAACTGAACAAAATCCTCACTGATCCCATCATGATTGATTGCAGTGGGAGTCAAGCGCAAATTACTTGCCCTGGGTTTTTGTTCTTCATTTACGTATATAGGGCGAATCTGCAGAAAATGAGCTATACTGCGATTACTGCTTTATGAGCTGGTTCTCACTGCCAGGGCATTAGCTCCAGTGTCCATAAAGGCCATAGAAACCAACTTGTCCTCTTGCAGCCTAAGAGGGGCGGCTCCATGCCTGCCCTTTCCCAAATGAAGGTGTGACTAAACCCAGCATGCCAGCCCCCATCGGATAGCAGCTTCTTGTGTCTCTGGTAGGATCCTGTAGCCCCACCCTCCCCAACCTGGTGCCCGCCGAATGTTTTGACCCACAACTCCCAGCATTACTGGTCATTGCTGGCTGGGGCTGATGGGAGTTGAAGTCCGAAACATCTAGGGGGCACCAAGTTGGGGAAGGCTGCTGTAGCATATAGCCAGGAGTGTGGGGCAGTAGCCTGGGGAAAGGCAGGTACTTTTTCATTCAAGATGCACCTGTGGTTACTACAGGAAGCCCGCCGTGCTGATTGTGCAGCCTGCTGTGGTCACTATCAGCCATATGGCTGGTGTGTGCTGAATTGCCTGCCTACTCTGGGTTGTGAGTACTGGAAGTTCTGCAATAGCTGGCCCAGAGCCCAGACTTAGAGCTGTCTGGACATTCCGTCAGTCTCCCTTTGATAAAACAATGCTCCTAGAGCGTACCCTGTGGCAGTCTGCTCCCGTGTTTTATTTCAGAAAGGGGGCATTGGCACAGTTAAGCCATTTGAAACAGAACCCTTCGCTCCTTTTATTGTCTAACTTCATTAAATAAATCTTCCCTTTTATTTATCTACTGGCATTTTGAGTTCAGTAACAATGAGCTGGGTTAGGAACTTGGCTTTTTATTTTCTCCTAAAGTAGCAGTGTTCCAATATGTTTACTGCAGGTATCTCAAGTGAAAGGGGAAAAGGAAATAAAAATCTCTTCAAAGGGAAAGCTTTAAAAGATATAACCACCAAACCAGGGCAATTAAAAGACGGGTGGGTTGGAATCTTTCCCTTCTCTTTCTCAAGATACCTGGGGAGCTTTCAGACAAGACTTTTAATGTGCAATTGTCCTGCCTCATTCCCAGATTTTTACAGGGAGTCCAGATGTTGTCTTCCATGTGTAATGTCACCTGTTTTCCCACTGCTTTTTTTCTTACAGGAGAAACTCTGTTAAGGAAAGAAAGATGGAACAGCTGCACAATTTTTTTTGATCCGTAGCGCTGGGAGCCCTCTGTCTGAAAGTACCCCTGGCTTAAAACAAAAACAGTTTTGGAAAGCTAAAATGTCACGTTTCCCCCCTCTTTTAAGCAATGTTAGACGCAGTAGCCATGTCCTAACTATTTGTGAGTTGGAGTTCTAAAATGGTTTTCTTGTGCAGTAAAATATTATATTGTCTGCTCTTTTCCCTCTCTCTCACTCATATTTGGGGATTTTACCTTTCCCAGGTGAACTTCCTAAGAATTGAACTCTAATTTAGTGTTCATTTTCTATTTCCACGGGGGAAGGATGTTACTGGAAGATTTCTTTCTGTTGGCTAGCCATAGGCAGTATTTGAGAAGATCTTAATTTAAGACCTTATTGTCAGTATGTGTATTCATTAAATTTTCCTGTCAAAGAGGCCAGGAAAACTAACCTCTGTGAGGACAGCTCTCCATACCTGTATTTTATACAACCATATTACAGCTATGCTAATGCATAGCATTCCGTCCAATACCTCTTGTTAATGGGTTCTTTTGACCTGTCATAGACTAAATACTTGCTACGAATTGTAAATGTATAGTCTGGATATTCTACAGAGGATACTGATGTTTCACATAATCATTAGAGCTACAAAAGTTAAACTAACCCTGCCCTTTACAGCCACTTACACTCCCTTTGCTCAGATTTATAGCATCTCATAGCCACAAAATCCCACAGTGACTACTGCAGTTTTCACAAATACGCATAGATAAACCGCAACAACAACCCTGTTTACCATGCCTTGCATACAGCACAATTTCTCATGATGTCACTGGCGAGGTCATAAATACTCCCCACAACTGCTAATGTCAACAGACAAAGCTCACATAAGATTTTGTGATTTCTCTGCTGATCTCGTGTCCATGGCTAGAGGGTGCAAATATAGAACATGCCAGGGGGTGAAAATACAGAACATAGGACATCAGCTATTTGATACAGTCACACATGCAAAATTAAGCAACATGCCCCCCCCCAAAAAAAACCTGTTAGGTCAAGGAAGTCCGATTCTTTTTTAATAGATGAATCCAAACTTGTGCATCCTATTCTATTAAGCAGTTCTCCACCAGCTACAGAGGCATTGTGAGAAATTATTGCCTGGCTCCCCTACCCATGCCTCCTAAGTATAATGCCTCTGAAAGTCTAAGGTACTACAAGTGCTGGTTCCAGGTTTTGGGGGGCTTTGGAGAAAGATACTTATGGCCCTACTCCTGGCCAATGCCCCCTTCCTGCTCACTTGTCCATAGAGCTGATGGGTAGGCACACAAGAGAACAGGTGGGGAGAAGGAGGAGCAGCTGTGATGGTAGTGAGGAGCAGCCATGGAGAGGGAGGGTTCCAGTTGTTGTTAGGGCCTTTCAGGGCACTGTGGTTTTGGCATCTGCCTGAGCAGGCTAACCACTCATGTTGGCGTGGCCACCAAATCGAACTCCATTCTTTCGCTGTGGAAATGCAGTTAATTGTAATGTAAATGCTCTCTCTCTCTCCTCTCTCTCTCTCTCTCTCTCTCTCTCTCTCTCTCTCTCTCTCTCTCTCCTCATTGCATCTGCAAAGTGATGAAAGCAGTGTTAATGCAGGGTAAAGAAAAATGGTCACTGGCAATTCTTTGTATGAGAGGATGTAATTATGCTGTGAATTCAACATTTAGTGAAATTCCTTTTTGAAGTTCAGATGTAACCCAGCTCCAATATTCAGCTTCCGTTCAGAAAGTGCATTTAAGGAAAGAACATTCTCATATTAAGTCAACTACCCTACAATGCATTATATTTATATTTAAGCCTGCATTGAGGAACCCCACAGTTCCAGGAAACCACCCACAGTGTTTTCTTCAGTAATCCTATATGCTGCCTTTGAAGGATGCTTCAGTTGAAATTCTCAAGCGAGGATTTCTCATTAAGCTGTACCTCTAAAGACCAGTATATGTCAGTGCAGAGCCTTAAGGAGCCCTTAAGTAGGAGCCAGGAGCTGGTAATGGAATCAAGAGCCAGCAATCAGAGCTGAGAAGCAGAAAAAGTAGATACCGTTGTTGCCCAAGCAAAGCTCCAGACTCATTTGGAAGCCTTTCTAATCTTTCCAGGAAAGGGGCAGTTAATGGTTGGCCTGAACAGATAGAATTACTCTGTAACCTCAGAACTGCCCAGGGAATGCTCTGAACCCCAGCCATGGTGGATTACTGCACAGAGCAGTTGCAACAGCTCCGTAGATTCCTCGTTCTGGTGATGACAGGCAATTTAGCAAAGGTCATTTTATGTGGCTCTCTGTGCCAAACCTTGAGTAACACTTACCGTAGTATGACATGAAGAATAAACTTCAAAGTAAAGGAGCTTGCATGTAAAACTCAGTTGTAAGATGACCTGTTCCATCACCCAATTCATCTTGCCCAACTTTAGATATACTGATCACAGACTAGTAGTAGTGTGTCAACAACCAGTGGGCTCAAATCAAGATCCACAATCCCTTACTCATCCAAAGATGGAAATGTTTATCCATTCCAAATGTTCATTTGCACATGCTGCGCAATCGGAAGGCTGCTTCCATGCATAGATCTCCCTTGCCAGAGCAGGATGCCAGTATCTGTCTCCATCCTGTGCAGCTTGGTAGAGATGAGAACATCAGGCATGGTTTTTTTTTAATTATTATTCTGAGAGCAATCTGCTGTTCCAGTCTCCTAGACCATTTGGCTTAGTGTTTGGGATTTGTTATGGTCTGAATGACTTCTCATCTTCAAGCAGGATGACATAAGGATCAGCTTGCAGCCAGTTACTTGATTTCACTCCCAGAGTGTTCATTTGAATACAATTGAATTCTTCTAACTAAATGCATGTTTGGCCCCAGAATTCGAGAGAGAGAGAGAGAGAGAGAGAGAGAGAGAGAGAGAGAGAGAGAATAATTCTTAAGGAATAATTTTCCTCTGCTAGGAGAATTCCTTGGAGCACACAGTATTCTATTTGTGATGCAGAGATTGTATGACTTGCAATTTGAGGATGAAAACAGTCATAGTCATCTATAATCAATGGTATGGCTGGATTCTCTTCCAAGAATGGGGACAATTTTTTTTGGATTTCTTTGACAATTGAAGCCTGTGTTCTACTCTCTACAAAGTAGATGGCTCTCCTTGGTATGTATGTATGAGCATACTTTGTTCATTGTATTATTTGGAAAGTGCACACACGCACACATACCCCAAACAGCTGAGAGCTGCATAAAATGCATCATTATAGGGTCTACTCAAGTTCCCATTTATTCCCATTCGCTTAATAAAATTGAGGCAATTTTCATGGGATTGTTGGCAGTTTCCCCTGTTTGGAAATTCTTTATTGGAATCTTAAGGGTTTTCTCTCCTTAATCTACATTTCTAGTTTGTACAAATGCAGATAAATATAAAACAAAATACGATATAAGACTCTGAATCCACTAAGTAATAATGGAAGTGGGGAGTACCTACATTTATTCCATTTTGAAATTGTGATTGGTAACACAGTATTATGGACGTGAGAATTTCTGATGTCCTCCAGTGCTGAACAGCCATGGCATTCCTTGCCCATAATTCAAGGAAAAGAAAAAGAAAGAATGAAAAGCACCACTGAAGATATGATTTCATTGACTTCCTCATTGCTCTCATAATTCCTACCCACCCCCTCTCCACGTCATGGATCTGGCAAATTTTTCTCAGAGTTCTGGAGGAGATCTTAAATGTTCTAAAAGTGTAGAAACATCAACTGTGGTAAAATTGAAACAACAGCCCAAATAAAACCAACCTAGAGTGGAGTCCAGATTTATGATGTATCAACTGCGTTGGAAGAAATGGCACTCCTTGTCCCCTCCTCACGGCAGCCTCTCTGGCCGCCTGAAAATGCTCCACAGAGAGTCAGGAGACCCTGCTGAATGGAGTGAGCTATGCTGAGGGGAGAGGGGATCCCCCAAAATTGAGAGGAGTGACCTTCCTTTTATGGAGGTCTTACTCTCGTAGAAGGCAGATCTTGGATCCAACCCATAACGTTTTCTTACAACTGCTAAAGCGTCAGTGTTTTAATGTCACCCTCTTTAGCTTAGTAGCTAAATGTCATTTCAAGCTCTCTTTTGGGGTCTATATGATTTTCAAACAATTGGAAGGCTAAAGGGATCTCTTTCTAGAATGAGAATGCTTAGAATTGCCTCATGCACAACCTGGTGTTACCTGTCCATCCCTTGACTCACTTTGATGCTAAGTAAATCTTGCAAATAGCATCTTTGGCTCAAAAGAGTCGGGTGGCTCAAGATACTTTCTTGCCTGAGGCAGAGTAGCACATGACACCCCCACCCATCAAGATACACAGTACACAAAGCTGGCCAAGTTATCTTGGCACCTGAGGTAAAAAAAAATCCTGGTGGTAATACAATTATAATAATTAAATAACGAACCATTTGCTGCCCCTTTACAATAGCCAAATTCTGCTACCTGAGACCTCATTGTGCCTAACGATAGGGCCGGCCCTACAAAGGGTAGATCAGCCAGGGTAGGATCTATGGGCAGAAGCCCAGGCCTCATCCAGCAGAGTGAGGAAGATATCAAATGGAGCAGGGCTGAATACATTTTGGAGTAAGTGATGAAATGCACATTACCATAGGGTGACCAGATAAAATCCAGGTCAGGGCTCATGTAACTTTAACAGTTGTAGAGAAAAGGGAATTTCAGCCAGTGTCATTTGTATGCAATTAGTTCCTGGTGAAATTCCCTCTTCATCACAACAGTTAAAGTTGCAGGGGCCCTGCCTTCTTTTGTATATGGTCACTCTAGTATAGTGCCTGCACCTTTAACTGTTGTGATGAAGAGGGAATATCACCAGGAACTAATTGCATACAAATGACACTGGCTGAAATTCCCTTTTCTCTACAACTGTTAAAGTTACATGAGCCCTGACCTGGATTTTATCTGGTCAGCCTACATTACCATCTAAAGAGGGCAGGCCCTGTTAGGCTATTAAGTCTAGAATCTAAAATTACCTAACTGCCACTGAACACAGGTTACTTCACCTGCCCATGCTGCATTTTTCATAATCACCAGAACTGTAATTCATGTAAAAGCACCTCAAGCTGGTTAGTCGCAATGGCTACAGCTGATCTGAAAGCCAGCTTGAAATAACCCCAGGTTAGTTGTGCCTATTACAAATAGCAGCATGCTGGTGCACTGAGAGAGATCAAGTTATGTTTTGTGGAGCTGTCATGTTCTAGAATAGAGACTGTCTTCTTGAGATAAAGATGTGTTTGCTTTCCTTGAGGGAGAGGAAAGAAGAGGATTCAGCAGGGAGGATTCACAATAGCTTGAATCAGGGTGCCATATTACCGTGCCAGAAAAAGGCATGATATGCTGTTGGGAGAGCAAAAGTTTATTTTGCCTTGACTGCTCATGCAGATAAAGAGCAGCTGCTAGAGACATTAGGAGAACTTCCTCAATCCCCCGCTGCGAGGCCCATGTCACACAACCCTGGCAGCTCCCTTTGCTGCAATGGCTTGTCTCTTCAAGGGAGGGAGCGTGAAACCACATTGGAGATGGCTTTCAGGAGTGGTCATCTGTGAGGCCCAAGTTGGCTTGATCTGCCTCTGTGAAGATGTTGAAAGGAGACATTCCATGGAACGGCTCCTTTCAATCCTCTCTCACTTCATCTTTCCAAAATCACCTTGCGCCGCTGCAGCAATGGGACTTGGATTGCGCAAAGATTTCCCATTGCTGCCCCAGATGGCAGCCTTGTATTTTCGTGTATTTATTTCTCAGGAAGCAATCACTCTGCCTTTCAAACTTTTCAAGGACAGGAATGCTCTGCTGGGAATGTTCCATCATTTTTGAACAATCCCTTTTCATGTTCCTCCTCAAGTCTGGAGAAAAGCATCACAGGCATGGGTTTTTCATCCAGCCCAAATCTTTCGCTCCAACAACCATGCAGACAATTGCATTGGGAACCCTCCTGGCAGTACTTCACGTGGGGGCCCCAGCGTTCATGGATTGACACACTTGATGGCTGCCATTGCAAACTGTACCCCCCGTTAATCTCCTGGTGGAGCACATCCGATAGGGCCCATTGGCTCCTGAGACTCAGAATAAAAACAAAACCACCATGCCTGGAGAACCATCTCCCCATGCCTACACACACACACACTATGACACTCACATCTGTTCATGAGCATGTACACCCACCCACTCACACCCCATTTGGCCTGATCGCAGTCATACACATGGGTTATGATCCAGAATCTGCCTTCATTGTGTGCACACTCACACCCACATCACAGCTCACACTGTTCAGCAGGGGGCCCTGATTCTGTGTAGCATTTCCATGGGACTGGAAGGGCTGCAGTGGGAAGGAGGGTCTGGGATGTCCACTTCCACCAGTGCAGTTGATCCAACTTAAATCTGGAACCAGCCCTATATGCAATTAAAGTTATTGTTTCTTATCTTTCGATCACTGTCTTTTGTGGGGCCATTTTTCAACTGTCTTCTGCATTTTCCCCTCCTAGCAGAATTATTGTTTGTTTATTTTTTAGCCAAAAGCCCAGTTCAACCTCCAGCTTCTTCCAAATGTCAAAGGAGTATTTGTCCTTAACTATAATTAGAACGAAACGAAGACTCGGGTAAACTTGTGGAATTCAGAAGTGTCAATCAACATTAACTAAAGAGGTTCTCCAGACTGTTAATATTTTAAGCTGATGCCGATGCTTTAAGCTGATGCTACCTCACTTGCATCACTGCTGAGCACAGGATTTTTTGCAGCCAAAGTACCTTTGGTTTCTTGAATACACTTTATGGGGATGAGTATTGCTAAGATGTAACAAACATTTCAAACGTCGATAGTGTTATCCCCCAGCCCCCTTCTGTGTCAATGTTCTGTATCACCATGTGATTGTAAATAGGACTGCTCACAGGCAAAACTGGCTAAAGCAGAGCTTATGAAGGCAAAATCAGTAAAACCCTGGGCTTAGCTGACAGTTATTTACCCCAAATTCTTTGCATCTGCAGTGGAGATTTTCCTTCAAGAATGCAGGCATTAACTACCCCAAAATAAAAAGTAGGTAAGTAATGGACTGAAAAACATCTCCAACCCCTTCTCGTGTGGTCCCACAAGGACATTTTTGCAGAAAATGTTAGAAAGTCTTTGTCCATTTCCCCTTCAATAACACATAGCAGAAGTTTAATACCTTTCCTATGTTGAGATTTTAGTGATGTGAGCCTGCCCTTGTTTTGCTGCTCCACAGTTCCTCCCAGGCATCATGGGAAGGAAAGACATCCAGCAGTTGCCCAAGGGTAGGGTGACCATATTTTGGAAACCAAAAAGGAGGACAACATGGCCACCCCAAAGTGGGCGTGCCCACCCAAACATGTCTAGTCCCCAAGGGGCATGCCCACCCAAACATGTTCAGCCCCCAAAGGGTGTGTGCCCACCCAAACATGACCCTGGACACATGTCTGATTTCACAGCACACAATTAAGACAAACCTGTTCTACATAACATCTTAACATTAAAATCACTGAAATAAAGAACAAGTGAAACATTCAATGTATTTGAAATTAACTTCACTCACTCCTACTTTTGTAGCTTTTGCTGTACTTTGAAGCTTTTGCTATGTTCTGTGTGATACATTCTCTCCTTCACTCAGATATCTTTTCTGACTGCAAATCCTTCACTGGATGACCATAGTCTCACCTTTCCTAACATTTAACACTCTTCCCCCAACATCTTTCTCATACCCATACTCAGATATTCAGCATACTGCTACCACTGAACAGGTGCAGAAAAATCTAGTACAACAAACTAGCAACCTAGCATTCAGAAAGAGTATAAAATACAATTACCCTGCAAGCATTAGCTATGGAACAAAATTACCACTTCTTAACTTTTTTCAACTTCTGTTTATCAATGAGAAATTATCATAATGCTAGACAAGGATCTTTTCCTTCTTTTACTGAATATTTGGATTCAAGACATATTTGGAAATTCTGTTCTCAGAGTGTAGAGAACAGAAATTCCAATCAGAGAGTGCTCTGCCCAAAGTCCCATTGATTTCAATGAAGCTTATTCCCAGATAAATGAATATAGGATTGCAGCCTTAAATGAAGGTGCTTACAGGGCCATTAGTATTTTATTGCTGTTCATGATAAATCTTCACTGTGATAGAATTTAAGCAAGTTGAACAGTGCAACGTTAAACATGTCTACTCAGAAGTAAGTCCCACTGACTGCAGTAGGGCCTGCAATCCTAAAGTGTTAACGTAAACGTAATTACAAACACAAAACAAGATCATTGACAGAATTAGGAGGGGGAAGTTTCTACAGTTGTGGAGCAAGTTGTCTGTCACACACAAGATGAACATAGTTTGCATAATTTGTGAATCTTCAAGATGCCACAAGACACTTTGTGGCTTTCAAACACAAAATAACAAAAGGTGCCTCTGCTTCTTCACATCTGTTCATCTTTCTCTAGCAAGTGCAAGCCCCTGCTGTCAAGGAGGACTATGCACCCACCAGAGCCTGGCCTCGTGGATCATGCAACCAGCAGGTGCACTTCAGAAATATGTTTTCAGAGCCTAGGAAATCCAGACATACTCAAACAAGCCCAAACAAGCCACCTTATGCACTCACATATTACCTTGCCCCTTAGTCCAGACATTGCTGCTCACATCCCTTTTTGGAAGCAAAACCACTTCTGTCCCCCTATCCCAGATAAGGGACCTGAGCCATCTTGGAAAAAGCAACAGGTGAGGAAGGCCTCTGGCACTCCTTTGAACATGACAGCAGCCAGTATACCTGCTCACCCCTTGCCAGAAGCCTCACAGTCTACAATGGCAAAATGCTGGGCACCTCTCTCTGCCCAGTCAGACACCAGCTTACGATGGTGTTGTTAAGCAATTTTGGATGCTGGATGTAATGGTTGTACAGCCCCCCCCCCCTTTATATCTTAAAATGAATCATTTCAATTCCACATTGCACAGCTGCTACATTTCTGATGCTAGAGCAGTAATAATAACTTCTGGTTTATCAGTGAGAAACTAATCTAAAAATGTGTTATTACACCTCAGGTTCATTAGCCACGTAAATAAGCCAGAACAGAACAGAACAGAACAGATGCCCATTATCACAATGCTAGACAAGGATCTTTCCCTCCTTTTATCCAAATACCTCCTGAATTTACACTGCCTCAGTGTGCAGAGAACAGAAATCCCATTCAGGGATCCAAAGAAAACTGTCCAAAGAAACCTCAGAAATAAGTCCCATTGGTTTCAATAAAGCTTACTCCTAGAAAAATGAATATAGGATTGCAGCCTCTTCACATCTGTTGGAAAACATTGGCAATGTAAAATCCAAGCAATCTTTAGTATTATTCTTAATGGAAAGTCAGGTGGAAATAAAATAAATCCTTTACTAACTATGTCTCATTTCTGTCTAGGAGGGAAGGGAACAGTGAAAATAACACTAGGAAATGGCATTTGTTTTCAATGAACGTTTACCGGTTTTGGTCTCTGGTCATTTTTGCTTTTTATTTAAGAAACTATATCTTAAAAAGAAAGAAAAAATACCATGACAACTTTAAATTATATATATATATATATATATATATGTAAGAAACTACCAAGGGTCATAGAACCAAAATGCAAGTGGTGTTTATATTATGCACACTTATCTGATGAGGATAATGTGAGTCTTTAGCTTGTCTTGTGTGGATGAGCTTTTTGGCATCTTTGACATTTAATATTAGAGACAAGGCTTCACTATATAGGAAAACACTCTGTTCTGTCATCTTCTTTTTTTACTTTACATATAACTAAAAATGCTGAACGTGTATAGCTGTAATAATAATAAAAAATGCTTATACTGTAACAGTAAACTGGGTGCTTTTTCCTCCTCTGGGGCATATATAGTATGAAGGTTTTATTTACACTTTAAAAACCAAAGGAGGAAAGCATCCAATTCAGGTTAAAAGAAGGGAGAAACAAGTTCTCAGGATGCAAAGGATTTATTGATAATTATTGTATCAATAAATCATTTGCATCCTGAGAACCTGTTTCTCCCATCTTTTAACCTAACAAAATGTTTCAGTATCAAGCACATTTTTTGGGACACCAGGTGAAAGGAGAACTAAAGAAAACTAAACAAATAACAGATTAGTTACATTCTGTTAATAATGGGTAAAATAGGGGTGCACTGAGTGAATAGATACGTGAGTTACTGCTAGTTGCAGTGTTGGATTAGCTGGAGCACAATTAAAGTGATTAATGTGGTTTGATTTTTGTTTTTGAAGGGACTACAACTAATTAAAAACCCTTCTGCTGCCCCACCTCTGTGCCAGCTTTTGCAATATGCGAGACGGAGCTAGGGAGTGGAATTAAATGAGATCTTTTGAGCAGGTTGATGGGGGTTGCAATCAAGGTGAAGGAGAGAGATGGGGGTGACTATAGGAATAGGTAGCGATGCTGCTGCCTCATCCTCTCCTCCTCTTCTCCCAGTGTTGGTGAAAGTATATTGAAAAATGGGGGTGGGGTGTATGAAGGAACTCAAGGGTGGAAGGATAACATATCGGGGTGCATCACAAGATTCACCCCCTCCTCTTCCTCCTCAAACGGCTGACCCCCAAGTATGGCACAATCTTCACTTAATGCTGTAGCCTTGCATCATGATGCTGTAGGTGCTGCTGCCACCTTGTCCCTTGTACTTTCACGCCATGCCCCTACTGCCAAGCCATGCACGTAGGGTGCAATGGTGCCAAATCCGCACGACGGGAGCATCAAGCCCCGGTGTGCAAGCCGCAGCTGTAAGCTCAGGGCTGGACAAGGGCTTACGAGTACCGCCACCACATACCTTCTTCTGATGCTGGTCTGCCACCGCTGCCAGTCGTTCTCCTCCTCCTCCTCCTCCTCCTCCTCCTCCTCCACTTTTCCGCTGGACTCCAGTGCTGCTCCTGCTGGTTCCTCTTCAGTTGCTGTTGGTGCCACTTCCTTCTTTTCTCTCCTCCTCTGCCTCCTTCTCTTCCTCTGTCCGCCTTCTTCTTTTTCTTCTTCTTCTCCTCCGTCCGTCTCCTCCTCCTCCTCCTCCTCCGTCTGTCGTCTTCTTCTTCTCCTCCTCCTCCTCCTCCTCCTCCTCCTCCTCCTCCATCTGTCTTCTTCTTCTTCTTCTTCTTCTCCTCCTCCTCCTCCTCCTCCTCCTCCTCCACCTCCTCCTCCTCTGTCTGTCTGTCTGTCTCCTCCTCCTCCTCCTCCTCCTCCATCTGTCTTCTTCTTCTTCTAGTCCTCCTCCATCTGTCTCCTCCTCCTCCTCCTCCTCCTCCTCCTCCTCCATCTGTCTTCTTGTTCTTCTAGTCCTCCTCCGTCTGCCTTCTCCTCCTCCTCCTCCGTCTGCCTTCTTCTCCTCCTTCGCTGTCTGTCTTCTTCTTCTTCTCCTCCTCTGCCGTTGCCACTCTCATCACAGGGGCCCAGGCCCTGCTCCTGCTTCTGCTCTAAAAAGCCCCTGATTGGCCCAGGGAAGGGGCTAAAATGACGCAAATGCAGAAGTGTGGGCGCGCGTCATTCTGGCCTCTTCCCCGGCCGATCTGGGCCTTGTTCTTGGCCAGTGCAACCGCGCTGGCCAAGAACAAGGCCCAGATGGCGCAGGGGAGGAGGCCAGAACGACGCGTACCCAGAAGTGCGGGTGCGCATCGTTCCGTCGTCTTCCCTGGCCGATCTGGGCCTTGTTCTTGGCCAGCGCAACCGCGCTAGCCAAGAACAAGGCCCGGATGGCACAGGGGAGGAGGCCGGAACGACGTGTTTCTGGAAGCTGCAAAACACATCTTCCAGCCCCTCCCCCGAGCTGATCTGGGGCTTTTCTTGGCCTGCGCAGTAGCGCCGGCTAAGAACAAGACCTAGATGGCACGGGAGAGGCTCAATTTTCCCGGACTTTGGGGGATATTCTGAAATTCCCCCCCCGGACTCAAATTTGGCCCCCTTTTTCCGGACGTGTCTGGGGGGATCCGGACATCTGGTCACCCTACAAGAGCAAAGCACTGTTATGGAAACCCTGGAGGGAAAGTCAACAAAGGAGAAAAGAGCAAGGTGATGAGAAGGCAGCCTGAGTGCAGCTCCCAACCACAACTCCCAAAGTCACAGTGGAGGCTGTAACCTAGAAGAACGCAGAACGGGGCCATGCCACAAGCTCTCCAGAGGGGTAAAGAAGAGGTCATAAGAACATAAGAACAGCCATGCTGGATCAGACCAAGGGTTTCTCTGGTCCAGCATTTCTGTTCACACAGCGGCCAACCAGCTGTTGACCAGCACTCTCCCATCCATGTTCCCCAGCAACTTATGCATATAGGCTTATTGCCTCTGATACTGGAGGCAGCATATAGCTGTCAGGACTAGCAGCCATTGATAGCCTTCTCTATGAATTTGTCTAACCCCCTTTTTAAGACTTCCAAAGTGGTAGCCGTCACCGTATCTTGCGGTAGCGCATTCCATAGTTTAACTACATTCTATGTGAAGAAGCAGAGAGATAATTGCCCATGCTTAGATGCATTCAGGCCACATGGCCTGCTGGACGCAGCCAGCTCCTGTCAGGGGCAGAAGTCATAGAATCGTAGAATCACAGAATAGTAGAGTTGGAAGGGGCCTATAAGGCCATCAGGTCCAACCCCCTGCTCAATGCTCAATGCAGGTGGCAATAGGATTGGTAACCATTTTTTTATTTTATTTTTTTGCTGGAAGTGATTCCATGTCTTTAACAGATGCATCGCAGGCAGAAATTTTGCAGGTGAAGTTTTCCCATCACCTCCTTTCCCCCCAATGCTGGCCACTCTGGGACAGATTTTATTTATGCTTCTAGAAGTATTTTTCAGACTCTCCTGCTATCATGGTGCATTGGTCCTAAGACAGAAATGTAGTTTACTCAAGCTCATATCAAGTTTTATACTGATTGATAACCATGCAGGAAGGTGACTTTAGAATTGCCTTTTCACCTTTCTGATTTTTTAGTGTCACAAGTGAACAGATGTATCTTTATCTGAAACAATTTTTATTCTGTGTCCTGCATCACTCCACCCCCTAGAATTCTACATATTTTGGAATGTTTTCTCTCTCTGCACATATTGATCTATCTTCTCTGTATAAAATTGACTCTTTGATCAAGAAGATTTGAAAGCTGGTTCCTTGCTGATGCCTTCTCCCTTTACTATATGGGCCTGTGCTGGTGCATATAGTAATAGGAAATAGTGAAATAATAATAATAATAATAATAATAATAATAATAATAATAATATATTTATTTATCACCCGCCTCTCCCAACGGATCGAGGCGGGGAACAACACCAAACATAAAATACAAAAACTGATTAAAAGCAGATAAAACCAGTACATCATTAAAACACCAATAAAACACCAATAAAACACTTTAAAATTCATCTGGGTAGGCCTGCCGGAAGAGATAAGTCTTTATAGATCTTTTAAATTCCGGAAGACTAGTGAGTTGGCGAATCTCTCCCGGCAGGTCATTCCATAATCTGGGAGCGGCAGAAGAGAAGGTCCTCTGGGTGACGGTTGTCAGTCTAGTTCTTGTTGACTGTAATAAATTCTTCCCAGAGGACCTGAGCGTGCGGGGCGGATTGTATGGGAGAAGGCGATCCCGTAGGTAACCTGGACCCAAACCATGTAGGGCTTTAAAGGTAATAACCAACACTTTGTACTTCGCCCGGAAACTGATTGGCAGCCAGTGAAGAGATTTTAAAACTGGTGTAATGTGGTCACCCCTAGATGTACCGGTGACCAACCTGGCTGCCATATTTTGAACTAATTGAAGTTTCCGGACTAGGCACAGAGGTAGCCCTATGTACAGCGCATTGCAGAAGTCGAGCCTCGAAGTTACCAGTGCGTGCACTACTGATTTTAGGTCTTCCAACTCTAGGAAGGGGCGCAGCTGGCGTATCAGCCGAAGCTGATAGTAGGCACTCCTGGCAGTCGCATCTATCTGAGCTGTCATTTGGAGCGACGGATCCAGGAGCACCCCCAAGCTGCGAACACAGTCTTTCAGGGGGAGTGTAACCCCATCCAGAACTGGTTGACATACCTCCAACCCCAGGTTGTGGCCCTTGACAGTAAGCACCTCCGTCTTGTCTGGATTCAGCTTCAGTTTGTTTTTCCTCATCCAGCCCATTACCGCCTCCAAGCATTCATTCAGAGGAGACACACTATCCTTAGCTGATGCTGTTGTCGAAGGCATAGAGAAATATATTTGGGTGTCATCAGCATACTGGTAGCACCCCGCCCCATGCCTCCGGATGATCTCTCCCAGCGGTTTCATGTAAATGTTAAACAGCATTGGGGAAAGGATGGCACCTTGTGGTACACCACATAGCAACTCCTTTTTTGAAGAGCAGCTATCCCCAAGCATCACCATCTGGAACCTGCCCGAGAGGTAGGACCGGAACCACTGAAGCACAGTGCCCCCGAGTCCCAATTCCCTCAGGCGATCCAGAAGGATACCATGGTCGATGGTATTGAAAGCCGCTGAGAGGTCCAGGAGTACCAACAGGGACACACTCCCCCTGTCAATACTCAGGCGTAGATCATCCACTAAGGCGACCATAGCAGTCTCAACTCCGTATCCTGCTCTGAAGCCAGTTTGAAATGGGTCTAGAAAATCTGTATCATCCAAAACTGCTTGGAGTTGGAAGGCAACCGCCCTCTCGATCACCTTGCCCAAAAATGGAAGATTTGATACTGGCCTATAGTTATTAAAGTCCAGGGGATCCAGGGAGGGCTTTTTTAGAAGCGGCCGTACTACCGCTTCTTTTAAACATGATGGAAAACTCCCCTCCCTGAGAGATGCATTAATAATACATTGTAGTTGTGATCTAACTGCATCTCCTCCCTGGGCGACCAGCCAAGAAGGACAGGGATCGAGAGGGCAAGTCGTCCTCCTCACTCGACCAAGCAGCTTGTCCACGTCCTCGGTACTCACCAACTGAAACTGATCCAGTGTAATTCTACTCGCGGAGTCGCTGGACACTCCATTATCAGCCTCTGCTATAACGACAGCATCTAAGTCGGCTCTTATCCGAGAGATTTTATCTGTGAAATGATTGTTAAAGGCATCACAGCGAACTACCGAAGGCTCTAACATTGGGTTCAGGGGGGAGGGTGCCCGAGTTAGACCCCTCACCACCCTGAACAGTTCTGCTGGACGCGAATTCGCAGACGCAATGCGTGCAGAGAAGTAAGCTTTCTTCGCTGCACGTATTGCCACCCCATAGGAACGAAGATGTTCTCTATGTCGTGTCTTGTCGGATATAAGTCGAGTTTTCCGCCATCGGCGCTCCAGTCGTCGTCCTTTCCGCTTCAACTCCCTGAGATCTTCTGTATACCAGGGCGCCCGATTAGAAGCGGGTCGGAGAGGACGTTTGGGGGCGATCGTGTCGATAGCCCTAGTTAGGTCTTGATTCCATCTATTGACCAGGGCTTCTACAGGATCGTCGACGATACCAGCCATAGATCCCTCTAAGGCCTTCTGGAATCCAGCAGGATCCATCAGCCTTCGAGGGCGGACCATCTTAATAGGTCCGCCACCCCTGCAGGGGCGGGTGGTAGCTGTGATACTAACCCCGACCAGAAAGTGGTCTGTCCATGACAATGCAGAGGTATTTGTTACCTCCGCCCACAGATCTGTCTGTTCGGAGCTGAAGACAGCATCGAGGGTGTGACCTGCTGAATGTGTAGGTCCAGAGACCAATTGGGATAGGCCCATGGTTGTCATGGATGCCATGAACTCCCGAGCTGCACCTGACAAACCAGCCTCGAATGGGATGTTGAAATCGCCCAGGACCAAAAGCCTGGGCGAATCCAACACCAACTCCGAGACCAGTTCCGTGAGCTCGGCCAGGGAGTCCGATAGGCAGCGGGGTGGCCGGTACACTAACAGAATCCCTAGTCTATCCCTGGCCTTCAGACTCAGGTACACACACTCGATGTGCTTCAATTGTCGGACAGGAAGTCTGGTCAGGTTAAGATTGTCTTTGTAGACCACAGCTACTCCGCCCCCCCGCCCACTTTCCCTCACCTGCTCACTAACACAGTACCCAGCTGGGAGAGCCTGAGCCCATGTCGGCCCACTATCATCTCCCAGCCAGGTTTCTGTGAAGCATGCCAGGTCGGCCTCCTCATCTATAAGGAGGTCATAGATGATATTTGTTTTACTTTTAACCGACCTGGCATTGCATAGGAGCAAGGAGAGGTTCTGTGGGTGGCCTGGTTCGTTCTCCAAGATCCCCGGGATAGCAGGGCGACTGGAAGGTAAGATGGGTGTTAAATATCTATCTCTCCTTCCCCTATGATGGCACATCGCCCTGCTATCGCCCTGAAATTGACATGCGTTCTCCCAACATCAATTTCACTGGAGAGGGAGAGGGATGGTAAAGGAAATCATGATGGGAACCTTTTTGGGTCATGGGCACATTTGAGAAACTGTCCTGGACATGGCCACAAAATGGTTGCCGGGGAGGTGTGGCAAAGGGCAAGTAACATATTCAAAAGACTGAGTAGAAGGCAGAGATGAGAGTTGAGCACCAGCAGACTAAACAACTCTTTCACAGCAATCCCAGTGGATGGCAAGAAAACTGGTTAAAAAACAAAAGGTGGGAGGAGTCAGACATCTTGGTGGGCGACAAGGAAGGTGTCCTCAGGAAGCCCTGTTTTACATGTCAGGCTGTCCCCAACCATATAATGATGGTCCTCTTTCCAAGGGTGCCTCTACATAAGCGATTTAAAGCTCTTTCAAGACGCATTACACAAATTTACCTCTACAAGAGCGGAGTGCAAATGAGGAGTACAGGCGCTTTTTATCTCCTATTATGCACATTTTCAAATGCGCGTTAAATAGCGAGTTTTAATTTACCACAGGAGTAAGAGCGCCTTATGTCCATGTAAACAATTTTCTGAGGAGGCGCATTAACGTTCAGAGTGGGCAGACTGTGGTCTTGATGTCATGCATAGAACTGCCCCTTCGCTGGGAAAACCTCCCACTTTTTCGTTTAGTTTTATTTCCTGTCTCCTCCTGGCAACTTCCTCCTTGTTCTCCGTCTTTTTGGATGGAAGCTCCAGGAAGAAGAGACCCAACGTGAACCAAAAATAAAGTTTCTTTGAAGTACCCTGATGGAATATTTTTTACATGGAGACACGGGGCCAGATGGAGGTGGTTTCGCGAGAAGCAAAGGGGATAGGAAGGATGTGCGCATGTGCACATAATTAGCTATCAGCTTAGACAGATCATCCCCTCGCTTCTTGCTGGGTTCCTGACATGAGCTGTGTGTGCGCGTGTGTGCGTGTGTATGTTTTACAACGGTTGAGCTTGCTGGGAAGAGGAGGTGGAAGGAACGAAGCAGCATCCCCCTGTCTGTTTTGGCGTGTGTGTGTGCGAGGCACATTCCCATTTACTCCTGAGCAATTCACTTGAAATGCCAATTGGGTGAAGAGGGGGGGAGAGAAAGAGGCAGCCCTGACTAAAATTAAGTTTTCAAAGGGTGCTGGAGGGGGAAACTTATGAGGCACATTCCCATTTACTCCTGAGCAGTTCACTTGAAATGGCAATCGGGCGAAGGGGGGGAGAGAGGTAGCCGAACAGGTTAACCAGGTGATCACTGGCAGGTAACCCAGGTAACCAAAGGTGGGAGATTCTGGTGGGTGGGAACCTGTTCGGCCAGTTCCCCGGGACAAAGCACATTACTTTCAGCAACATTTGCATGCAATTCTCAGCATGGAAATAACTTTAAAGCGTGTTTCATACAGCCAGTAATGCGCTTCAATGCCTCTCATGTATAGGTATTAGGCATAAATGAGCTTATCAGGAAATGCGCATAATCGGGCAACCGGGCGTCAAAGTGAAATCTTGTAGAGGGGGCCCAAGTCTAGCTGCAGAGCAGTATGCACCAAAATCCAGAGTGGGTGTGATTTCATTTGAAGCTAGAGGAGCACAATTTGTGAACTGTGTTAACAGAAATGGACTGAAGTCTGGGGGAGATACCCCGGTGACGATCATTAAAGCACTTGAAAATGCACATACATTTCTGTGCTAGGTGGATAAAAGGGTCAAGTAGACTTTCCACACCAGTATGCCCATGTTCACATCTTGCCTATTTAGCATTGGGCTCTACCCCTTTCCCCCCTATGTTCAGTTTCAGTTGCCAGCCACAACTAACTCTAACATGGAACTAGGTTAAAAAACACACCACATAACAGAACTACAGGTTTCTTAACAACACATAAGAACATAACATACATTTTTGTAAACCGCCCAGAGAGCTTCGGCTATTGGGTGGTATAAAGTGCAATAATAAATAAATAAATAAATAAACTGAATTAATCCAGCCCAGTATCCTGTTCCTCACAGTAGACAATCAGATGCTTCTGGGAAGCACACATGCAGGGCATGAATGCAATAGTCCTCTTCTGCTGTTTGTCCTCCAGCAGCTGGTACTGAGCAAGACCTGGAAACCTGAAAGTTCATTTGGCATGTTTTGTGAGTGAATTGCATAAGGAAATGATGTGTTGTGAGAAGTCAAATAAGGGTGCTCAAAAAAGTGAGCATCCTTGTTCAACTCTTCATGAATATGAGTCAAGCATGGCCCACTTGATTTATCCCTTGGGTACCTACCTATGATGCCTCTGTGGTTCCCACTCATCTCCTGTTCTAGGTAAGGTTTGTGTGGACTTGTGGAGGAGGTTGCAGGGACAGTGATGGTTGTTTTGATCACATGCAACTGTTTTATGGACACCCAAATGGAGCATGCGCAAAATGATCAAACCCTTTTAGGACAAGCCATGGGATGCTCATGCATCCCAGCTGTGTGGTGAACTTTTTTGGGGGGTGTCCTGCATCTACTGACTGAGAGACTGAATTCGGACAACACGATAGTCAATGGTGGGGTAATAATCAACTTTACAGTTGTTCATCTAGGGGGTACTCCCCACACAACATGGTAATAAATAATCAACTGTGGTGTGGATTAGGATCAGCGCTGAGTTGACTATGGCAGCATTCGAACGACACGATAGTCAATACAATTGACGATTGTTCCCCCTCCCCAAGTTGCTTATTGTGTCATCCAAATTCAGCCAGAGTCTCTGACCTTTAACATTATGAGAGAGGGAGAAAAAAAGCCTCTCTCTCTCTCTCTCTCTCTCTCTCTCTCTCTCTCTCTCTCTCTCTCCATAGCATCTGTAATCCCATTCACCTCTATCAAATCCCAGCCACCCTCCCCCCTGCTCAAACTAAGTAGGCCCAGACACTTTGTGCATTCCTAACTCTTATCCTTCCTAACACTTTGCAAGGTCCTTTAAAAATGAGGAGACATCATCATTGTTGAGGGCTGGAAGGAACGGAGCAGCTGGCTTTCGGAACTGCAGGCAGCAAGTGGTGGAGTGAGCTGATGGTCTCCTCCCACACTCCCCGATGAATCAGTTCAGAGTGGGGAATAACATAAATCTCTCCGAAATTCTTTGGCTGCTTCTAGACATAGTGGCTTGGTAAACATAAACAGCAATTTGTTATAGTTAGAGATGTGGGATGCTTAGAGATGATGAAAATATGTTTCTCGGGCTCATTAAGGTTTGAGGTTTTGCCTTGGCAGAGAGCCGCTACTGTCCTGGCCCCTCACTAAATGGACATGAGTTCCTCGTCACAAGACACATTACCCCATCATGCAGCCTTCCTTAACTTGATGGCCTCCAGATGCCTTGGACTGCATGGCCAGCGACCACCTGATTGGGAATGATGGGAGTTGCAGTTCAACACATCAGGAGGGCAGTAGGATGGGGAAGGCTGTCATAATGTGTAAACTGTGTCATATGATTTTATTTTATTTTGCCCTAAGTAGGAAAAATACAGGGAAGCAGTCGTGTGTATCAGATACTCCTGTACGAAACTGAATAACATAAGGCACAAACTGACTGCTGTGACAAATACAATTGTACTCTTTTCTGCTGCATACTTATCTATGAATTCCAGAAAATGTCTCTCAAAGTTTAGGCACCCAAAAGAAACTGGCCATCAGCTGCCACCAAATATCTTTATTATGCATTTATATATGATACATAAATATTTGAAGAGAAAAATATATAATATAAATATACAATCTGTCATTGATTTTTTAAAAAAGATACCACACATACAACAGCTATATTTATAACATTCCTAATAAGACGGTTGTGCTGTGTCACATACTTTGTTGTTTCAAAACATCAGAAATCAATTCCCTGCACTTTTTCTTCTTGGAGTACTTTGCCCTAGTGGGACTATAGCTGGTACTACATACATAACAAAGAATCTTGTGTGGCACCTGATGACTAGCATGTTTATTATGGCATAACATTTCACATACTAAATCCCACTTCATCAGATGCATAAAGTGTTATCCTCCACTCTCTCTCTCTCTCTCTCTCTCACACACACACACACTCACACACACACACACACACACACTGTGGGGGGATTGTAAACAGTAAGGTCTGTTTTAGGTTCCCCCTAAAAAGTTGCTTATAAATCTTTTAAATAAAATAATTATAGAAGAAGCCTGAAAGTGAAATGTTTGTACTTCATTCCCTCAAAACAAAGGACATGGTGTTTTCCCCACAAAAGAGGGCAGTGCAGCACACAGCAAACAAAACCACATATTATATGGACTGGACATTTTAATTACCACACTGGTAATTACTAATTTACTAGTATTTGAATCAGAATATCGGTTTGATTTTGACATTGCTGCTCAGGTGTGTGCATTGGGAACCACTGTCTTGTTTGGCACTCAGAGATGTGAATTTAGTTCAGGTAGAGATCAATGGGATGGGGAAAAGGATAACCCCCAAACATTTAAACATGGGCTCTTCTGACTGACTGCAGCTTTGACAAAAGGTATACTCTTTTGTAGGTATAGTCTTACAGAGGGACACATACACAGTGCCTCCCTAAGCAGATGTACTCTCACACACGCATACAGGAGGATTTAAAAGGTCCTGTAGGGTTTATGCAAAGCTTCCCCAATTAAAGCATAAGAAATATCAAAGATTTTTTAAAACTTTTTTTGCAACGCTTTTCAAATCCTTTAATGAAAAAAGCCACAGCCTTTGAAATCCGCCTTCAAATTAATCCTTAACAAGCAAGATTTGGCAGGTCCTTTCTCAGGGCTCTAAACACGCAAATTCCAGGGGTTAAAAGCCATGACTGAAGACTTCTGGGCTCCTTTATTTTCACTGATACCCCTGCATAGATCTAAACTGCCTACATAATATACTTGAGAATCTAAAATAGGAGAAGGTTAAAAGTTTGCAACCAAGTAGCTTTGTCCACAGTTAAATGTTGTGTATGTATATTGCAGCGATGCTAGCAGGGAGTCTCTAACTGCTAAAACTGACATATATGTCTACCTTCTGCCTGCAAGCCTTTCCTAACAATTGCTTGGCTGCTATGACATCAGCCTGGTTCGGATGACACGATAATCAATGGGGGGGGAGCAATCGTCAGTTGTGTTGTTTATTGTGTCGTGTGGAGGGCAACACACAACACACACACACAACTGACAGTATGCTATTTTGGGCATTTAAACAATGGAGAAAAACAACAGGCTTGCACGTTGTTCATCCCGAATTCCGTTGTTTAAAGTGTCGTGTGGAGGGAACCTCCTTCTATCCGTGTACTATTCTGTTTGGTCATAGAGTTCGCCGGCCGGAGCAGCCAAACCCCCCCCCCCCCCGGCTGCTGCGATACAGTCAGCAGAACTTGCAGTGCATGCTGGGATACAGCCAGAGGACTGAGAGAGGTGGGAGGGAGGAGACGCAGCAGCCCAGAAGGACGCCAGGACTTTTAGCCGCGTGACTGGGGGAGGGACAACATGTCGTGTAGCGGGTGACGCCGCGGTGCCACCAAAATAATACATGGTCAGTATGCTATTTCCCCCTCCGTTGCCTAAAGTGTCTTCCGAACTCAGCCACCATGTCATGGAATATTTGCAAACAACTGCTTAGAAGCGAAGGTGTCAACATTAGAATGTTACAGAACAGTGGAGCTTCTATGAGGAAAGTGAAAGGTTACTTTGGATGAGCTGTTGCAATATAATGCCTCATAGTGTGAGATAGATAGATAGATAGATAGATAGATAGATAGATAGATAGATGATAGAGATAGATAGATGATAGAGATAGATAGATAGACAGAGAGAGAGAGAGAGAGAGAGAGAGAGAGAGAGAGAGAGAGATGATAGATAGATAGATAGATAGATAGATAGATAGATAGATAGATAGATATCTCCTTGGTTCAAATCTCATCTCATACAAAAGCTTCTTAGGTATTCTTAGGTAGAGATGCATGCGCATCCCTCTGCTTGTCCAAAAATTGAGTTGAGCATTTTGTGGATATTCCATTTGAACACGCACAACCCCCTGACTCTGCCCCTGCACCCACTCTAAGGTGGTCCCAGGCCAGAACCATACTTTGGGACAGCAGCAGGTAATCCAGGTTCTAGGAGAACATATTTTCTCAGTTCACTCCCTAACAGGAAACATTCTGCAAGCCATTCCTGCTGAAGAGAAGGTTCTTTGTCCGCCCAATGCACTCTTCATGGGAAAACAGCACTCTTGTGGGGCCACTGCCACGTCTGCTGTCTTGCCGTATTTCTGCCCCAAGGTAAGTTTCAAGAGGGGCTCATGGCAGAAGAAGGGGCAGTGACAGGGGTGGCTTACTGGATTAGGGCAAACAACAGGATGGGTGCAAGATGGTGTTCACCTACATCCTGGTAGCAAGCATTCAGCCATGGGCTCTCGCTTTTGCTATGGTGACCAGATAAAATCTAGGTCAGGGCTCATGTAACTTTAACAGTTGTAGAGAAAAGGGAATTTCAGCCAGTGTCATTTGTATGCAATTAGCCCCTGGTGAAATTCCCTCTTCATCACAACAGTTAAAGTTGCAGGCACTATACTAGAGTGACCATATACAGAAGAAGGCAGGGCCCCTGCAACTTTAACTGTTGTGATGAAGAGGGAATTTCACCAGGAACTAATTGCATACAAATGACACTGGCTGAAATCCCCTTTTCTCTACAACTGTTAAAGTTACATGAGCCCTGACCTGGATTTTATCTGGTCAGCCTAGCTTTTGCAAATGCCCCTGATTAAATGCTCATGACCTCCCTGGCCCCAGGGCTTAGGCAATCCACTATTGTTGAGCTTCAAGCCACCATCTGCAATATGGATATCTTAATAATGGCCTAGTTTACAGTACTTTTGTAAGGATTACTGAAATAATGCGTTCCAAGTGCTTTGAACAAGCCAAAGCAGCACATAAATAGCAACTCCTCCAGTCCTCCTTCCTCATCACCATTGTTCCTCATTCAAAGTTAGAATAAGAGTAAAGACCATCCATGGCCATTAATGTCCATTAGTGTTTTTCTGCCAGTATTACAAAATTCAGAGTCACGATTGTCCACTTGCTCAATGAATGCTTTACATTTTCTAAAAAGCATATAGCTAGCTCAGGGATGGGCCACATGTGGCCTGTAGACCACGTGCACCCCCTTTCCTTTTTTGGGGGGTGACTGCCTAAATGGCTGCTACTCTGCTGCCCAAATGCCCCTGAATTTTGCAGTGCACAACAGCAGAAGGGAAAAGCTGCAATTTCACTTTAAAGAAGGAATGCATGGAGCATGTGCCATGTTTTATTGCAAAATCACACTCCCCTATGTACCTTGTTTTGAAGTGAAAATGAGCCTTTTTTTCTTGTTGCCAAAATGTGGAAGGAATTGGTGTGATTTCAGTGGCAGTAGCCAGTGGTGTGCAGCCCCAGGGGTGGAGAAAATTGGCCCTTAGACTCTTTGAAGTTGCCCAGTCCAGCAGCCTATGTATACACACAGGATAAAACATGTTGAAAACGTTTTGAAAACTGTATATGGAGTGTGTCCTGGGCCCCAACAGTTCTCAAAATTGTTTTAAACCGTTTAAAACCATTTTAAACTGTTTTAAACCGTTTTAGACCGTTTTAAACCGTTTTAAAGCAGTAGTGTAGATGGGCTCCTGACCTAGCTGAACTGTCCCTTTTCACTTACAGGTCAGCGCTGGCTCCGTTCTTTTGGTGGGGGGACTGTGCCATCATTCACCCACCTCTTCCTCACTGCTGTCACCACTTCCACTCACATGACCTCTCTCTCTAGAGCCTACTGTGCACAGCTATCCAGAGAGGGAGAGGGAGAGGGCAAAGCAAACAAAGACTGCTGCTCCTTGTCTTTCCTCCTACCACTGCTCAGTTTCTTGGGAGAGGGCAGGCAAACAGGCAACAACAGCAAGGAGGAGGAGCAGAGGTTGGCAAGGGGTCCCCTTTTGGGGTGTGGGCCTCGGCCTGTGTCCAACTACTCTGCCTCCGATGCCAGCCCTGTTACAGATTAGAGTACTTTGTCATCTGCATTTGCCCACAGAAGCTGGCACCAGTAGACTATGATGCTATGCCGTCATTAAAAGTTGTAGGACTATGGGCACTTTGCAGAAGCATTGATTTGAAAGGAATGATAATTTTTAATGGCCACCGTATAGAGGCTCAGAGCAGGTAGCTCCAGTCATAACTCCTGTGCTCCAGCAGGTGGTGTTGCTAAACCAGGCGGTTAGGAGAGAGGCAAGTTCAGCATCTCATCCAGCAGTGTGATGCTACACTGGGCCAGCAACTGCTTCAGCCGAGGAAACAAGGCAGCGGTCCCTGTGGGGACTTTCAATCTTGAATCTGTGTGGAAACGACAGTGATGGAATTTCTATGCAACTGTCACTTTCATGTGCATAAACCTTGCAGGTAGAATGGAACAAGTATGTCGAAATAGCAGTGTATAGACATAGCATAGATTCTGGAAAGGGGGGGGGGTCAAGAAAAGAAGGAAATCCCCAAAAGGAGGGTCAAAAAATGTGGGAATCCTGGAAGGAGCAGTCCAATAAAGGGAATCCTGGAAAGAGTGGGGGGAACTAAGAGAATCTTGAAAGTATGTGCATGCAGGCTGAAATGACCATGGGACAAATGTGCCCTTGCGCCTGAAAAACAATGACAAATTTGCGCATGATTTCAAAAAGGTTGCTGACCCCTGGCATAAGAATGTCAGCGAAATCCACAATGGAATCAAATCAGTTTGGATTTCTATGACTCCGACCTGCAGATTCTGCAACAGACTGTCTTTTCCTGAGTTACACGGATGTTATAGACTTGTAGATTGGTGTTTTTTTTAAAAAAAACTTTCTGGAATTTTATGCAAATTTATTTTCTAGAAAAATGTATAATATTAAAAACACCCGCCAAAGCACATTTCCCCCATAGACTAAAGAATGAAAATGTGCATTTTGTGGGGATTCATGCATTTTTGCAAGTGTGAATTTGTGCAAATTGTGGAAAATGGTGGGGGGGAATCTGATTCCATACATGAGCGGACAATGGAATGAAGAGCACCTGACAATCCATTATATACAGATGGAACAGATTTTACAAGGTCTGTATATCCTTATCCTGGTGTAGAGATATGATCAGTCATTCTGTCAAGGAGTTATTGTTTAACCAATCAGGTTATTACAGGGCTTCGATTTTATTTCAAGTAAATAACTGAATAAAATGACACTCAAAATAGAAACAAACGGGTCTATAGGCCATTCTTATGTTTGACAGTGCATATATATATATATATATATATATATGACAGTTTTATAGCATTGGTTGTAAGGAGGGTTTGGAGAACTCTGCCAATTTTGCTTTCTCCCACATTTGAACTTTTCTCAAATTCTTTCTATCTTGTGAATGAAGAAATCTGCAAATGCTGGTAACTTTTATAGAATGACAAATTGAATGACATTCTCACCCATTTACAACTGCCAAATTCAAGGGGTCCAGCTATTTCAGGCATGGAGAGGGAGGGCTACCTTGTAACGGCCCTGCCATGTAGCTGTTCAAGTTGAGTTGCGAAGCACTGAAAGCCACTGAATGGATGAATGTCAGTTTCACTTCCTCCCACATTCAGTTTTTTTAAAATCTCAAGTTCTTTCCATCCCATTGAGATGATCAAGATTTGCAGGAATGTGCAAATTTTGATAAGTTCCTTAAAAAAAAAAAAAGAACCAAATGAAATTTTCATCCATCCCTCATTGCAATACGTTTTGCTATAAATACATTATTGTATAAGTGTGGCCACTTGCTTGTTCCTAGCCCATAAAATATATTAATGGTTTTTATATGTGTAGGATTAACAGATTTTTTTTTACTAGTCAATCTGTGAGCAAACTTTGTACCACATCATAGTTGAAATTTAACAGAGCTGATACGGGGCAGATAAAAATGCTTAGGGGTCAGTTCTAGCCCAAGCACTGGAAGACGCCTATCCCTGATCAAGACACAAATTTCACACAAATTGTGATGGGCGTAAACAGGCGTGGGTGGGACTGAGGAGCAATTAAAATAACCCTGGGGGACAGATGAAATGGCCTCTTACACATTTAATATTGGAGGCTAGAGAGTGACGGTTTAGCCAAAGGCATTTTTGTAAAGCTCTTATCACGTGCACCACGTATACAATTGCATTTCAATTATATTTTATATTGTCTTTTAGTCTACCCTTACTTGCTTTGAATCTCTAGGCTGGGGCGAGAAATAGCAGCCGAGCAGGGATGCAGGGAACTATTCCTTCTCCTCTAGTTCCCAGATGATCAGGCGTAGGCAATCTAGTACCTTTTGGACTACATTTCCCATAAGCCCAGCCATCATGGCCTATGGGAGTTGTAGTCCAAAACATCTGGAGGACACCTGGTTGCCTGCCCCATTGCGGGCAAGATCTGACCAGAGAATGGGGCTCTCGATGAACAGGCTCAGTGTGGCCTGAGCCACAGGCCATGAGGGCTGAGCAACCACCACTTATTTTGAGTGGTGTCCCTATTGTGAAGAGACATCATTTCCTTGATGAGTGCATGGAGCTTAAAAACGTTTCATCACACCATCAGATCATTTCTTTTTTTTTTTTTGATTAATATTTTTATTAATTTTCCAACAAACACATACACAAATAAACAATAATATAACATACAATAACATAAAACCAATTCCCCCCTCAACTACCCCCCGTGGTCCCCCCCCTTCCGAGACCGTCTCATTATCCTTCATCCTCTTTCCAAAATTTTAATGATTCTTTTGAAGGCAATTGTCCCTTCCCCGATCTTAAAACGTAATTCAAAAGGGGCGTCCATATTTCCCCAAAATCACTCTTCCTGGACATTCCCCTCTTTATTTCCATTTTACACGTCAACATATCATTCAAAGCTAAATCCCAAATTTCTTTATACCACTCTTCTATTGTATAACTTCGTTGCCCTTTCCAATTTTTAGCAATCAGTATTCTAGCTGGTGCCAGGAGGTTGTTTACCAATTCTTTATTTATTACATCCTTATTCCTACTATCCCATATTGCTAGTAGAGCTAGCTTCGGGTTTAATTCCAACCTACTTCCAATTATATCACTTATTTCTTTACAAACCCTTACCCAAAATTTTTGTACTTGTTCACAGCTCCACCACATATGAAAATATGTCCCAACCTCCTGACACCCCCTCCAGCAATTCTTGGGCAATTTTTTATCAATCTGGTGAAATCTAACAGGTGTTAAATACCATCTCCAAACTGTCTTATAATAATTCTCCTTAATTCTAATCGACAATACCTTTAACATTCTTCCATTCCATATCCTCCCCCAATTATCTTCATTAATTTTCCCCCTTATATCTTCTTCCCAAACCTCTTTTATGACCTTAAGTGAGTCCTGAAATTCTTCCTCTATTAATATTTTATATATCTCACTAGTGAGTCCTTTCTTAGCTCTAGCTTCTTCTTTATCCCACGATTGTTCAATTAAATCTTCAAATCTAGTATTGTTTCTACATTCCTTATTCTTTGTGGTCCAATCCTGTGTCCATTTTAACAGCTGCAAACACTTGAACCACGCTAGCTTTTGTCCTTTAAATAAATTTTTAATATGCTCACTATCCTTCATCTTTTCCATCCAATTCCTTAATTTAATAATATCTAGTTCTTTCAGACTCCCTTCTATCTCTGATTTTAATACACTTGGGAAGTTACCCACTACTACAACTGGGGCAAGCGGAGACTCCCCTGGTATCAACTTCCCTCTATACTTCTCCCAGATCATTAATATATTTTCCAACAATGGGTTGTCCAGTATCCATCAGATCATTTCTCAACTTCATGTTTTCCCATTTTAGCCTCCCAACGCCATTACAGAAACAGATTGTTGAAATTTTCTAAATGTTCGTTTTGCTATGGTCAAGCATCATGCTAAACTCAGCACTGATGGTAATGGGGTACGGTTCTTGTGAAATTATTTTGAAAATGTATAGGGCATAATCCAGTTTGGGGCTCAGTTGCGAATACTGGTGGTGGAGGAGAGGGGGTAAATGGGAAGGAATTGCTCATGTGGGAGCAGCATGCCCAGAAAGGGAGCAGAGGTGCTAACAGAGTACCAGATCATGCCCACACACAGTGCACCCATACACAGCCTAATTGTTCATCATATGGGACAAGGAAGAATTTCCCCTTTGATCAGAAACCATGGGGCCAACTTTCTGCTGTATCATGATACCGAGTTGAGTTGCCTGGGACATCTTGCTGGATTTTATGTCTTTTTTACTCCTTCTGCTTTTTTTTTTAACATTTATTACCTTTGTACACCTTTTTATTACATTTGTACTCCTGCTGTAGCATGATAAGGAGGATCCAACAGCTATCTAGGATGTTGCTCCCAGGATTGTTTCCTAGGAAAACTATAACTACACTGCTTTTCCCTAAATAGATACAGTTATGAGATCCATTCAAACAGTCATAATGCAAACATCAAGACATGTCAGACTCGGCCAGGAGGATTCAATTACAACAGAGCTGTGCAACGTGTGGCCCTCCCGATGTTGTTGGACTGCGTCTCCCATCAGCTCTAGCCAACATAGCCAATGGTGAGGGATCATGGGATATACAGTTCAACAATATCTGAAGGGCATTTGAACTGAACAAGAGCATTTTTAAAAGAAGGAAAGAACACAAGACCTGTGAGCTTCCAGTAAATAAATAAAAATAAAAATGAATAAATAAACAAATGCATAATTATGATATACCAATGCTTTGCAGCACAATCAAGACTGATTCAAACAGACCTGGAGAGAAGCCAAAATGTGGGCTTGATGGGTGGAGGGCTGAAATTCTCCACATGATGAAGTGGTATTAGGATGAGGGCTTATGAACCAGAAGTGAAATACTAAAAGGTTGACATGGGCCGGATCTACACCAAGCAGGATATGCCACTTTGAAAACGGTTTGAAAACTGTACATGGAGTGTGTCCTGGGCCCCAACAGTTGTCACTACTGTTATAAACTGTTTAAAACAGTAGTGTCAATCCTGCCAGACTCTTGACCTATTTTGGTGCCCTAGGCAAGGTGGTATGTTGGCATCGCACCCTCTCTTGCCTCCACCCCTGGTGGCAGCTGCCACCACCACCCTCTTACTCACCTCTCTCCTGGCTGCCACCCTAGTCCCCTCTTCACTTTCCCTTCCCCATGCACCCCCCTCAGCCTCCTCTTCCTCTCTTTCCCTTCTCTCCAGAGTCCAGCCCCACCGGCCAACTCCATCCTCCACTCTTCTGGCTTCCCCCCTGGCTACTGCCGCCTGAATGCCTCGCTCACTGCGAAGATCCTTCCTAGCAAAGCATCCTGGGTGAGGGTGGCCCCTGGAGACTGGCTGTGTTGCTGCAGCGCAGGCAATCTCCAAATCCCCTCAATGCCTCACTATGAGGAAAGACCCCACACAGCGAGGCATTTGGGCTGCTGCTGCTAGGCAGGTCTTCTGAAGAGCCTTGTGGACTGCTTTTCTGCTACGGAATTAGCCGCAGAAGGGAAGCAGCTGGCGGGGCTTCTCAAAGAGCCTGCCCCGCCCCATGCCTAGGCCTGAGGGGTTCTCAGAATTAGGCATGGGATAGGTGGTGCTCCGGAGAGCTGTGCTGGGCATCCTCCAGCAGGGGAGCACCCAGAGTAGAGCTCCAGAACATTGGGCAGGGTGCTGCCTCACTCTGAGGACCCCCTCAGAGCTAGGCATTGGCCTGCCATTCCATTCATGGCCTCCCTGGTAGCAGAAGGGCCTGTGGCTGTGGCTACTGGGGCCGGCTAGGAGGACCCAAGTGCTGCTGCTGCCTCCATCATACAACCAGAATTTGGTGCATAAGGGTGGTCTCCTGGTTTAACCCCCCTACCCCACCCATGAATGGTCCTGTGTTGACATGTCTTGAGATATTGGGCACTTGGTGAGTGATCTACCACGTGTGCCCCTTTCAGCATGTGTCTGGGATTGTGTGAATCAGGTAGGCTGCTTTTCTGCAAGGCACTGCCACTTTAGTCTCCTTTATTTATTTATACTGAAAATTGATGAAGCATAATCAGGGACATTATGTTCTGCCGTTTAAAAAATCTTCCGTCATGCTCACTGTGGAAGAGGAATGTAAAGTATCTCAAAACAAGCACATCAGCAAGTTCCCATTTCTTTCCCACAAGGCTAAGCCTATTCAAATAAATTATCTCTCCCCCTCACCATCTCCTTTGTACATGATTATAAGGGTCTGTGGCTAGTCCAGAGCACCTGTACCCCCCCAATGCTTTCCCCCCATCCCCTTCTAGCACAAGATCAGTGCTAAATCTTGAGCACCAGCAATCATGCAGAAAATGCTAACGCAGCAGTCCTTGGGAGACAGCCAAAGGGCAGGCTTCTAATTCAGAAATGGTCGTAGGCTCTCCAGAGGTCTCCAATGACCATTAAAAATAACAAACCAATGGAGATCTACCTCACTTCCATACGCTGGGGGTGGTGAGCATGAGCCAGCAGTTCCAAGCTATTTAAATTGGCCTTGGCTATAATAATTAGTGGTGTGCTACTGTACAGTGAGAGACCATTAGCTTCAAGGGCTGTTAAGGGAGAAGAGGTCCTGTTTTGCAAAGCTAGGCAATCAAAAAGGTCATAGGGTTTGGGGGAAAGTGTGTATGGGAATAAGTTGCAAAATATATTGAGAAATAAAGGTTTTAATTTCACTTGGGCTTTCTGGGGCTCATGTCATCTTACTAACAGGATGTATCATTCTGAAGGCCAGTGCTATCAACAGGGGGGGGGGGGGGGTCAGAGCAGTCACTACAGCAGGAGTGGGCAACTTGTGGGTCTCCAGGTGTTATGGCTACAATGCCCATCATCCTTCACCATTGGCTAGTGCTGATGGGAGCTGCAGGCCAAAACATCTGCAGGGCCACAGGTTGCCCACCTCTGAGCTACAGCATGTTTGCAGCAGACTGAACCCATTGCTGATGGCGTCACCAGTCACCATCGGCTACAGTTCTCAACGTCACAAAAGGTTCAATGGCTCAGGGGCTGGACCCAGGCTGGGCCAAGCAAAAAGGACAATAGGTTGGCTCTGGGGAATAAAAAGAAAGCTCAGGGAGGTTCTTTGCCCCTTGATTATCTCTCTGGCTGGTTATACAGGTCTCTGGCTGGTTATACAGGGGCGTAGCAATACAGATACATAGCTGCCAGATAGAATTAAAATCATCCCGTTGAACTTTCTAGGGGGTGGGAACACTTCAGGTAGTTTTGGAGGGCCCTTGGGCAACACACCTTCAATGGGACCCCATCCCTCAGGGAGTCCTGCCTTCTCACTGCCACTGCCGTCAGCTGCCATTGGTCCGCATTCTCTTTCTCATGATTGCTACCATTTGTTTGCTTGACCAGCAGAGAGCCGGGAAGCCAGTAGGCAGCAACATCTCCTGCTCCTCCTTCTCACCACTGCCATTGTCTGGGACAGAGTGGGAGGCAGGTGAATTAGCAGGTTGCAATGGTAAAGAGGAGGAGCAACTCCAGAGGGCTCTTGTTAGTAGGCCCATGCTGAGGTACAGGCCCTTGGCAGGTGCCCAACAACACCAGCTCTTGACGCTGGCCCTCATTTCAGGACTGGACAAGATTTCCTGCAAAGGGCACTGGACTGGACGATCAAAGGTACCCTTGTGAGTTATGTCAGCTGGATGGTTGCATGGCAACCACGCAGGCATTTGTATTTTTCTGGAGTTACAGGAACAATTCCCTTTAATCTAATCAATGGAGGAAGCACATCCAAACTGTGGCTCATGCCCTCCTGTGGCTGCCCAAAGCCTTAATGACATTCCTGGCAGCTTTCCATGCTTTTTCTCCTGGGACCAAGAGGCATTCTTGAGCTAAGGTGTAGGGGTACTGCCAATGAACTGCACATCATCAAAATACATGTGTCCAGACAGTCAGCATGTCTAAGCTTCTCTGTACACAGATAGCACACATGAGTAGCACATGTACCTTTCCATATGGGGGAATGCCCGAGGCTCCATGTAACATGCTGCCCTCTTTCTTCCTAAAATGCTGGACTTCAAGCATAAGATACTCCCATGAGGACATACCTGATCTGAGCCAGCTACGAAGCTTCCGGCAACTGATCCTCAGCTCTGTTTAAATGGAACAATGTTGACTTCCATCAACGGAAGAAGACCTATTCTATTCCTTTACAAGAAGAGTACTTTTCAAAACTTTGGATAGTAAAGGAGGTCAAATGTCTAGTACTGGAGGGAAGCTAACAATGGTCTAACATTTTCTGTTGAAATTAATAAGGACTCTTAGGAATAGTGCTGGGGAGTAAAGAAAATGGGAAAGAGACAAATGGAAGGCATTTGTGGTCGCACAATATCTGTCCCTTGTTTCTTTTTGCAGTAGTTGATGCATGAAGGCAATATAACCTTATGCAGAGATAGAAAACTAGTCGGAATCAACAATTTTAGAACATATATTGAATGGTTCCACCTCCTGTTCCCCTTCATGCCCAGCCTATCACTCTCTGCAGTTCCTGCTGAACAACAAGGAATACTGAAAGCTACCATAAAACCAAGTTAAGTACATAGATATCAGGGCCAGACTAGAAACATTACACAGATTAGGGGTGTGTAAGGAATCCACTCCGTCGAGTTTTTCCAATGGAATTGCCCAATCTGCTCTGCCAGACGCACTTTGCATTACACAGTTCCAGACTTGCAACACATTATGTAGAAGAGGAAAAAAGTGTCTGATAAAATGCACACATTTTGAAAAATGTGCAAATAAAGATGCGTATGTTTCACTTCAGTCAATGGGCAGATGTGTACAAACACCGATACAATTTCAAAGATACAGCCATTTTTAAAATACACCCAAACCTATGGTAGAGCTGTGTAAGCTTCGGGCCTTGGATTCGAAGTTCTGAAGCCCTGGTGACCATTTTATGACAGAATTGCCATTTTATGATGGGACTGCCATTTCACTTCACAGCCCAAGGACTCCGTACTGTTGAAAGTGCCTACAACTCCCATCCTGCACTGTCTGGGAGGGATTGACTTACCAAGGCCCAGGAAGAGTGTGGACACTCGTGGCGTTGCTGCTGCCACTGCCACGATCGCCCGCCCACCGGTGCAATCCAGGATGTGCCAGTCCCTGGAGGGGTCACCACACATTCTGCAGGTGCCCCACAGCTGCCTGCTTCCCCAAAATGGATTGCTTTAATTCGATTATTTCTTGACAAAAAATATAAGAATGTTTTGCAAAACCCCAAAAATGTTTCATTCCAAAGCATATTCAAAGGTTTTAAAAGTGTGCCATGCCGTATTTGGGTTAGGGAAGATAGAGATTAACAGTGAAATTCTATGCATGTCTAATCAGAAATAAGCCCCACTGAGTTAATGGAACTTACAGGTAAACATGCTGAAGAATCAACAAAATGAATAAGCAAAACAAGTTTTTTGAGGGGAGGCATTTCATGAAACCATTTCTCCTCAAATTCTTGGGTCAGTTTCACAAATGTTTGAAATAATTATTGTTTCTAATTATGGGAGATGTAATTCTGGTCCTTAGATTAGCTCAAAAGTATTTTGTAACTGCTATAAACCAGAAAATATGTTTAAGGAACACACGAGAAAAGAATAATAGGTGGACATTGAGAGAGAAAAGTGAGAGTGACATTTATAACACATTTCTCTGTCTGGTTGCATAAGAATTTCAAATATAATGATGGTAAGAGAAACATCACATTTTAAAGAAGATATGTCTGGTTTTGTCCAAGATAAACAGGAGATGACGTTGAAAGGCAAGGCTGGCCCCACTTTGAGAAATAAGAGAAATGCACAAATGTTTTTCCTTAGTCAGGTCAAAGGAAAGCCATTTTTCTTGGCTGCAGAAGGTAAACACTGAGGACAATTCAAGGAAAACTTAAACAAATGAAATGCAGTTTTGAGCTTGCTGTGAGGTATCATGGCCAATAAAAATATTGTTGTTATTTATTTATTTTTACCTTGGGTGAAGGTGTATCACAGGGATGGGGGTTGGGATGGGTGACACATTTACGCCCAACTTTTAAAGTGGAAGAGGTTCAAACAATTTACCAAATCAGAAATCATCTTGGGAGTCTGACGTACTTTCCAAATCATAACCAGTGTTACTGAAAGGGAAAATATACCTTCCATTGCCTATATCTCAACTTTTACTCAGTTCATCTGAAAAGGATGTTCTGCCTCCAGGTGGGAAAGGGTGGCAAAATTGCAGCAAAGGAGAGAAGGGGGGGTTGATTATGAAGCCACAAAATCTTCATTTAGTCACAGTCTTAAGATGAAGTGTAGGAACAGTACAGTATCCTTTGCTCTTGCTCTCTGCTTGTGGCATTTTACTTTCTGGATTGGGTTAATCTGTAGGGGGTTGTGTGTTCAATCTGAGTTCTAGTTCCACCAGGTTCTTTTGGTTACCAAGATGAAACAACCACTTGTGCAAAAAGATGACAGTTTATGGGTAGAAAATGGACGCAGAATACATACATGCAAAGAAAGTTCACACCTCCTTCCAGCTAATGAAGCTCTCCTAGCTGGGTGTCTATTGGGCCCCCTACAATAGATGGAAGCTGTCCCTTTGAGCCACAGCTGATTCTCCAGGCCGGTTGTGCAATTCCTTCTGAAGAGCAAGACCGAAGCATGAAGCCTGTGTGGATTGGATCTTATAGGCTCCTCTGCTAGATGCCTGCCTCCCTCCCTCCCTCTCAGGAGCTGACCGGCTGCATTCATCCCCCCCCCCCCCACCTCACAAGAAGCAGGGGGTTTCCCTCTCGCAGGTTTCCAAAGCATCACAGCTTGGGAAACTGATTGCCTTTCTAGTGCCTCCCAGCTGATCTTGAGATAAGACTCTATGGTCCCCTCTACAGGAATTCGGTTTGACGCCTGGTTGTCCAATTATGCGCATCTTCTCGCAATCGCTTTTACGGTAAATCACTGTATGCGGGAGGCAGTTAAGCACATAACTGGTGGCCTTACCGGTTGCATGAAACGCGCTTTAGAAATGTTTAATGTGGAGAATTGCTTGTTTACATGGGCATAAGGCGCTTTAACGGCCGCGGTAAATTAAAACTCACTATTTAACATGCATTCGATAATGCACATAATTGGAGAGAAAAAGCACCTCGACCCCCAATTTGCACTCCGCTCTTGTAGAGGTAAAAATTTTAATGCACCTTGAAAGAGCTTCAAACGCTCTTGTAGAGGCACCCTATGAGAAAAGGGTGACATAATTATGAGAGGCCCATCCAGAGAATGAGGCCTACTCTTGCCAACTAAAGCCTGTTAAAATCTACTCACACTGTGTTAAACTACAAAGATCTCTTAGCAGCATTTTGGAACTCTGTGAAGTCCATATTTCTGCTCACTAACAAACTCACTACAAGTTGATATGTGGGTAGAACTGCCCTGTGCTGAAGAGCGGGACTACACGACTTTCTCATGATTCTTTATAAATAGGGTTTTGTATCTGGTCAAGAGGGCAGGGCTCCTGCAGCTTTAACTGTTGTTATGAAAAGGAAATTTCATTAGCTGTTGCATGCATACAAATGACACCTGCTGAAATTCCCTTTTCTATGCAACTGTTAAAGATACAGGAGCCCTGTCCTCCTTTTCATATGGTCACCCTATTTATAAAGACTAAAGTGATGCACCACTGGCCATGTTAGAAATTACTAGAGAATAGACTTGGCTTCAAGCGGGTTGGAATAGCCTTTAGTTTGATAAACCGAAACCTGCCAGCAAAGTTACGTAACTGTCTGAGTTGAACACACTGTATCTGGCCCATCTGAATAAAGTCACAGCCACTGGGATCTCTGGGCACGGCCCTGGCATGGTGAATCTCTACAGTCCCCTGAGGGAGGGGTCTGTCCACTCCATTCCCTTGAAGGAGGGCTGCCCCACAGCAGGGAGGAGGGGGCAGACAAATGACTGTGTGCCTTGAACTACTCCCCACCCCTCACTTCAGAGTGTATTGGCTGCAAATGCTATTGGCTGATTAGAGAAGTCTGCCATTTAGTGACTGAATATGGTACTGCATGCTTCAAGCACATAGAACACTTTTAAATTGAATAAAATTAATTAATGTATTTTAAAAGCCAAGTGACTATAAAGTGCACACTCCAAGCACCCTCTTAGTATGCTTGCCAAGTTTCAGATGTCTAGGTTTTGTGGTCTTAGGGTAATGGTGTTGACAGATGGACAACAGACAACCTCTTTTATTATAGACTACTTCTACCACAGAAGGTATCTCAAACTGTGAGATGTGGTTAATGCTCAGGATGAGCCTTTCAACCATTGTGCTTTCTGGCTTTTGTGAGCTCTTAAACACATCAATGTTCTGAGGCTGCTATGTCCATGTTCTGATTGGCTGGTTCTGCTTGTATGATTCTTGTATGATTTGCTGTTGTGGACTTTAACACGGGCAGCTGGGAGAAAGGAAGCTTCTGTTGATAGCTATTGGACTACTTATCAGGGAGCATCTGCGTTTGCCTTTTAATGGCAGAATCAAAGAGGTCAACTCTGAAATGCATTCTTGACACCACCCTTTTTTGTCAATAGAGACCCACAGACTGCAAGCTACAGAAGTCTTGCATGGCAGAAGAATCTTCTCCAGTATGATTTATCACTGTATTTCTGTACCTGAAAGCAGATTTCCCATTCAAGTATTTTCTAAGTCTTATCATTTTACTAGCTCGTCTTTCATTCCCTGACAGCCTACTTAAATGACCCTGTTTTTTAATGCCAGTTGACAACTTCTCATTAGACTTCTAAAGTATCACAGCAGAGTAATTCCTTTCCCTCCTTGGTATTTATATACCCTTTGCATATTTGTCCAGTGCTGTTCTAGCAGCCTTCCAGCCACTGCTTAGCCAAACTATACATAGTTCTTTTAATCATCCATCTAAACTCAGCACCTCTGCTCTCTCTGCAGACTCCTTTTTGAACTCCCTCCAGTTTTTTCTTGAGATAAGGAGATGAAATTCTGCAAATGGAAACAAAGCCCCAGGAGTGTAAATGGCCTCTCAAGGTACCAAAGTATGCTTTCTCACCAGCACACATTGTTACTTTCCCGTGGCATGATAATTGTGAACAAGCCAGCGTCCTGCTGCTACTCAGTCGCTCCTCCTGCAAGTGGGAGTAGCTAAAACCATGAACCTTCTGTCAATAGTTTAGGATGTGTAGACCAGGAACTCTAGCTTGTCCCTCCCCAGGCATGCCAGAGTCATAACTCAAGAACAAACCGTCTGAGGAGAACCAGAGTTCCTGGTTCACGCGTCACAATACCCAACCACAGACAATCTGTGGTGAGTTTAGCTGTTTCCTCTTGGGACAGATTAGGCTGCATCCACCAGCATGCTGTGCAAACAGGGTCGTTCTGTGCTGCTCCTTTCACATCTGTACTCAGCCATGAAAGAAAGCACACAATTATGGGGAAATGTGTTAACAAACATTTGAACAGTTTTCACAGGACCTGCTAAGAAGTGCCTTTGACATTTCCTCATGCTAACATTGCCTCATAGGACCACTGGTAATGTAATTTGCATTTTCTCACTAATGTAACTTTTACATTTGCTAGGGTGACCAGATTTTGGGAACCAAAATCCCGGTCCCCCCCCCGCCACCCTACCCACCCAAAACAACCCCCCCACCGCGCGCGCGCCCACCCGCCTCGCACCCACTTGCCCGCCTTGCGCTGCCCGCCCGCCTCGCTCCGCCCGCGCCCGGCCGCCCACTTTGCGCCACCCAGCAGCCCGCGGCCGCACACCCGCCCGCCTCGCGCTGACCAGCCACCCGCCTCGCAGCCGCCCATGCAGGTAAGTGGGGGGAGGCCCTCCTCCTCCCGCCTCGCACTCCTTACCTGCAGGGGCGTCCGCTTCCCTCCGGTGCTCGAATCTACTGAGAGACAGGCTTTGCGGCCTGTCCCTCAGTAGAGCGCTGGGTGATGATGTCATCACCTGGCGTGCCACTCTGGAGCAGGCCGCGAAGCCCGCTCGCAGTAGCAGCCGGCACTGGTCAGGAGCGGACGTCCCTGCTAGGTAAGCGCGCCGTGCGCCCCCCTCCCCCCGTTCCCTGCTTACCTTGCAGGATCGTCTGCTCCCGACCGGCGCCGGACGGGACCGGACGTCCCTGCAAGGTAAGCGTGCTGTGCGCCCCCCTGCCCCCTGCCCCCCCTGCCCCCCCTGCCCCCTGCTTACTTTGCAGGGATGTCCGCTGCCATCCGGCGCTGGCTAGAACAAGCCCCGGATGGCGCAGGGGAGGAGGCCGGAATGACGTGTACCCGGAAGTGCGAGTGCGCGTCGTTCCAGCCTCTTCCCCGGACGATCTAGGCCTTGTTCTTGGCCGGCGCAGTAGCGCCGGCTAAGAACAAGATGTAGATGGCACAGGTGAGGCCCAATTTTCTGGACTTTGGGGGATATTCTGAAATTTCCCCCCGGATTCAAATTTGGCCCCCTTATTCCAGACTTGTCCGGGGGATCCGGACGTCTGGTCACCCTACATTTGCACTACCAAACCGACAGTTTTCAGGGAAAATTGACTTAAATTTCCTATACATTTAGAATCATAACCAGTATGCAAAGAGATGGATAGGTGTTGTGTCTACGTCCAACTCCCTGCTTCAAAGGGATGAAATCTCAGATAGTGACTCGGATCCTGGTTTTGGAATGCAAGAGCCGGGGGAGTTACTGCAAGAAGAAGAGGAAGAGCCCTTTCCTACGGCTGGGCAGGAAGTTAATCCCCAAGGCAACAAGGACCTTAACGAGAGAGATAGTACTTTCTCTTCTGGGACAAAGGGGTTGAGGAATGCAGTGGCGAGGCGGAGAGCAAAGAGGAGAGACTTCAAACTCAGGACCGCCCGCCGCTCAGAGAGGCTAGCAAACAAAGCACTACAGGCTAATTTGTCTTAATGATATGACTCTGTTCTCTTTTCTCTCTCTCTAAGTTAGCTCAACTGAATGCCTAGGGGCTAAAGAACCTTTGTCTTGCTGGAGGAGGGAGAACGATCGTTTTTGTGTATAATAAAGGATTTGTATTTTCCCTTCAAGAGGTCTGTTTGTTGTCCTCACACTTTTTCGTTAGAACTTACAGAGTCATGACAGCAGGTGTATGTGTGTATCTGTATATCACTAAGAGTGTCATCAGGCAGGGGGGACATTCGCATTTCTTTACTGTCGTTTTCCCCCTGCATCTGTCCCATAATACTTCCTCTTTCTGTACATGTGGCCTATTCAGTGGGCGTTTTTATCGTGCTGCTTTTCTTGCACACAGCAGGAAATGGAGGCACGTTTTGCTTCCCCCAACCCAAAATGGATTTATCAGGGTCTTATTTGTTGCGGAATGAAGACCAGGAGATGTGTGGGAGGCAGACAGCGTTATCAAAAGGATCTGCAAAAAACTGTAAGCGGCCAGTAATGAGCGAGTGATAAAACGCTCTTAGAGATACCTTTTGATATCATATATATATATATATATATATATATTTGTATACCCCATGTATTGTCCTACAGTAAAGGTTGATGGTTCTGTGATGTCTCAAGCCACTGTTTTCTATTATGATGACGATGATGATGTTTTCACTACCCAAGGGGATTGGGCTCAATTAGAGCACAACTAACACGAATGGGGGAAATTAAACTGTGCATACCCAAGGTATTGAGTTAGCTAAATGACCTCGAACATGGTGGAAATTTTCATTTAGCAATTAAATAACTACTTTTATGTTGATGAATCAGTTAAGACAAGCAGGTATTACTCATATAGTATTGTTTTGGAGTTGGTATTGAGTTGAATGAATAAGTGCATGTGTAATGTATTATGAATCGGTGGGATTTTGTAAGAATTGACATTTGGAGGGCAGCACAGATCCCACATAAACAAGCCCTCTAAAGCCTTCTGAACGTTAACCTATAATCTTTAATACAATTAAATGTTTGACATTAAATTGCAGTCATTGTCTTTTTTGTTTTTGTTTTAAATATAATCTCTCTCTCACACACACACCGATGACCTAATTGGGGTTTTATATGATGGAGAGACATGTTCTGGAATATGTTGCAGCAAATGACACCTTTGTGGGGTGGGGGGAAATAGCTGTAAATGTGGTGAGCTTCCCGGGGGACTCTTTGGAGAACTGAAAAGCAGGATCTGAATAATTTCAGAAGTAAAATAAATAAATACCCACTGTAAAAACTCAGCTTGTGTGATCTGAATGTCGAGGTAGTCCTGTTCATATCTTCAATCCAAGAAGTCTGTTTGCATATAGGGGGAGTTGGTCTCATGGTGGCAGCAGGCCCTGTCCCTAGGTTGTGCGAACAGACATGCAGGGATACAAGCTTTGCATGCATCAGTTTGTCCATGTGATTGGGAACCCTGTCTTTTGCAGGGCTCCCAAATGCATATACAGGGCCTATGCATGGGGTTTGTGTGTACATAGGGTCTGTTCACACAACCTGCAGAATGCACACGGGACAGAGTGCCACAGGGCCTGCCGCCATGATTCAGCTCCCTTGTCCAGTCTAAAATACAAGTCCTGACATTCTGGATTGAAGCTGTCAACAAGGCACCAACTCATCATTGTTTGGTGATGTGTGTTTTGGTTTTTTAAGCCAGAAGGGATTGTTAGGCTCAATGTGTGGCTTATTTAACCTGATATGGTACTTCTAGATGTTGGATCTAATTTGGAATTTGTTAAAGACCCGATCTACACCAAGCAGGATACAACACTTTGAAAACATTTTGAAAACTGTATATGGAGTGTGTCCTGGGCCCCAACAGTTGTCACTACTGTTATAAACCGTTTTGAACAGTTTTAAAGCAGTAGTGTAGATCCTGCCCAGTATTGATAAAACATCAGCACCAGTCATATTATATATATATATATATATATATATATACACACACACACACACACACACACACACACACACAGAGGTCTTGGCATTTAAATAGGGAAGGAACTGCTGGGAGTTGAACTGATCTTTTGTGTGCAGTTATTCAGAACTAAATATGAAATACAGCCTTCAACATGTGATTTAGCGGCAATACGTCTTCCTCCTTTGAACAGCTTATATGAAATTCAGATGACTGTGGTGGCCATGGCTGCATCCAGGCTGCTTACATCCCAATGACCTTAATGGGATTTGGGCAGCCTAACTGCAGGCAGAATTGCAGCTGGTGACTCTAAAACTCTGGCATGAGGAGTCCGTTGATTCATGGCGGCTCCGCTAGTCTAAATCCTGGCCAGCATTTCTCTGAGGTTCTATCAAATCCATCTTGGAGCACCAGTATCTTGGAGCTTCCTCTGCTACTTAGGAGGATGAAATTGCATGAAGGGTGCTCAGTGGGAAAAAAAGTAAGAAGCAATGCAGAAGGTAGTAAAGGCAGGAATGTTTACAAGGCAAGGTTTATTGGCTTGTTGATGTACATCTGGCCTCAGTTAGGGTCCCTGTGGAGTAAGGAGCAGGACTTTTCCCCTTTAAATTGCGAGTTAAATCTAATATGATGAGGTTTCGTGCCTTCGAATGATCATTTTTCCTTCTGTTTTCATATTTATCATGTCTGGCTCTTTGTGCATCAAGCTCTGGTTCAACTAAAGGGCAGTCTTAAATAGATCCCACCACCATGCTGCTGTTCAAGAATATGAAGTTCTTCTGGCCCAAGGCAAGCAGCTGTGGAAACTCTGATAAGTTGAAGCCTTCTGAAAATGGAGATGGAGGGGTGAAATCTCATGACTGCCGTCAAAACCTGTAGCCTTTGAAATAGCAACAAACAGATGTTGGAAGGAACAGACGCCAGCAACAAGAACATTCAGAGTTATTGGGTGCTTCCAGGAGAGGCTTTTCTTGTACAATCACCCTGCCTCCTTCACGGAATTTTACAGGGGTCCAGACAGCGTTGTCTTCCATCTGTAAGTCTCCCATGTTTTCCCAAGGCTTCTTCCACCATTTTTTTCTTCCTGAATATCAAAGAAAGAAAGATGGAATGGCTGCAGAATGTCTTTGGAATGGTAGTGGCAGGAGCTGTCCGTCTTGAAGCGCCCAAAGTGAAGGCACACACTCCTTTCAATGAGCAGAAGTAACTCAAAACAACAGAAGTGACACCTTGACCTTGACAAGAGCCAGTGTGGTGCAGTAGTTAGAGTGTTGGACTAGGACTGGAGACCCGGGTTCTAGTTCCCACTCTGCCATAAAGTTCACTGGGTGAATTTGGGCCAGTCACTGACTCTCAACTTAACCTACCTCACAGGGTTGTTGTAAATATAAAATGGAAAGGAGGAAGAGGAAGATCATGGGCTTCCTGGAGTAAAAGTGAGATATAAATGTAACAAATAAATAAATGACATGGAACTTGGAAATCCAAAGATAAGATGTACCTCATCATTACTGAGAGCAACAAAATGAATAACCTGCACCAAACTGGTTCCTGGGAAATTGAGAATTATACAAGAACTAACAAGATGTCCTTCAGTTTGTCACCTCCACCACTGCTCTGTTGCTTCTTTGGGTATTAGGAAATTCTCCTCTCATTTTTAAAAAATGGTTCGATACTCTGACATGGTTGTGCCAGTGGAGACTGGTGGCTCTGATTTCAGTGGTTTCAGTTAGAACCAGCCAGAAATCTAAAGCAGCTATCCAAGGCAGTAAACCTATTTTGGGGATATGGTTCAGCACCTTGGATGTCTCCTTTAGAGTTCTGGCTGGTTCTGACTAAAACCCAGGATGGATTCACAGCCCCACTGAAATCAGAGCCACCAGCCTCCACTGGTTTGTGCAATTTATAGATTTGGTGACAGTAGGAGTTTTGTGGGGTGACAGAAAAAAGTAAAGTAACTTAGGCCTGATTCATTAGATTCAGTGCCATATTTCCCTAAGGAAAGCCAACCTTGGTCTCCGAAAACAGTCACTCAAACCAAGTAACAGTCATGAAATGACATTTTGGAAGAGTTTGACTTGCTGACCACACTTTTGAACCCCTGTAACTAGGGGGCCTGAGAAGGAAATTTTGATCCAATTTGCAGTGTTTTGCTTTGAGCGTATTCAAAACGGCACAATCTACATGTATTTTGGTAAATTATACAACCTCTCCAAAGTAGCTCTTCACCCAAACTTCAGTTCTGGCATTGCATATAATATGATTTATCTGGGAGGGGAAAGAAACAAAAAGTCCAACTTATGGAAAAACTACCAATTCCCTTATAGGACCCCCATATATGTTTCATCCCTGGAAACCTGGCAGCATGCGTGAATACATATACGAAGTTATACATCACCCTCTACACACTTGGAAATGCCCATAGAATGACACGACACATTCGCTTAACCTCTTCTACAGAGCAGCTGCTGTGCCTCAGTAATTGGTAGGATCTTGCCTCTTCTATGGCCGGCCTATCTGCTGAGTCTTATTTCTAAACAGTTTACTGGAAGGCATAATGTAAGAGTTCTAGCCAATCGGGCCAGTCTGGAGGCCTGGGTTTTATCACTGTCCAGAAACTGAGGGGCTTGTGCCTGCCGCACTAGCATTTGTGAACAAAGCTAACAGGATTTCTATCGTGTCAACCTTTAGGATGCCGCCACAAGCACTTGGAAAGCCACGGGTGGTTTACAGAAGCCAGCAGCATGATTATTCCAGGGTATATCTATCCACCCACAACCGTTGTTGATGCATTTTGCTCTGAGATCAGCACTAAGCTTCCTGTTTTGCTGCGAAAGCCTCTCCAAGATTTTGCGAGCAGTGTTTTAAAAGCCTTGGATTACACAGGACCAATCTGTCTGAGGATCTGTCAACTGTACCGCTTTGCCTTTGTAGTGCGGCTGCTAGGTTGGGATGGCTGGCCACCACAGGCCCCTACAACAAGGTAAGATTTCTTCCATGAGGAATGGGACGCCCATGAAACCGGATTTACCTGGTAATAAGCTTCCTTCTGATGAATGGTCTACCCACTGTAGTCGCACGGGCCACAGAAGAAAGGCTGATTGCTTTTCCTCTCCTTTTCTATTGTGATGTATAGATTCCTAAGGACACGATATTACTCTCTCCCCGCCAACAACGTTCTTGCCAGTTACCATTAGTGAAAGAGAATTCTAGGCAGGCATCCAGCTCTCCTTGGGACTAGACATGCTCCATGAGATGATGATGATGATGATGATGATGATGATGTTATTAACTGTATAGCACCCCTAAACAATATTTTTAAAGCAATTTGCAATATTAAAAGATAATAAATAGGAATGTAGGAACCTGCTGCCTTATACTACTATTGTCAATACTTGGAGCTGCCTTATACCAGGGTCAGACACTTTGTACAGCCTCTGCTCTCTACTTCATCCTTCCCCAACCTGGTGTTCTCCAGATACGTTGGACTACAACTCCCAGCTGGCTGGCTGGGGGATGTTGCAAGTTGTAGTTCAGCTCATCTGGAGGGCACCAGGTTGGGGAAGGTAGATTTACTCTGATGGGCAGCTGCTCACCAGGGTGTCAGGCAGAGGTTTTGCTCTCAACTTCTGCATGAACTTTGAAGCTGAAGCTACCAGGGATTGAACCCTGGACCTTTTTGGTGTGTTCTACCACTGCGGAATGGCTCCTCCCCATCATATAAACCGTAGTAAAATCAATTTATACAAATAACTAGAGAAATAGCAGGAGGAGCCGGAGTTTAGATAAAAATTATGTGTCAAGGAAAAGCTGCATTTGTAGTACATATAAAGTTTGCACAGTTTGGATAATTTCTCTTCTTTAGCATACTTTCTCTTGCAGTTGTTACAATTTATTCTTCTGCTATTTGAAAACAAGGAGTGCGGTGGAGCACTGAGGCCCTATCCCCAGCTACTTTGGAAATCTATTTGCTAAAGATTTGCCCCCCCACCCGTGCCAGCTTCTGAGATTTCAGCAGGCATTGCTCATACACTTTCAAGCCTATGCTCCTGCTCCTGTTCATATGTGCTAGAAACTTGCTTCTTTTTTAAGCAATTAAACCTGAAATGCTCAGGATGCTAATCCTGCACTCAGTATCATAGTCTGTACTTTTTCTGTACTTTGGAGAACTGCATATACACACAGGCAGGATCTACACTACTGCTTTAAAATGGTTTATAACAGTAGTGACAACTGTTGGGGCCCATGACACACTCTATAAACAGTTTTCAAACCGTTTTCAAAGTGTCACATCCTGCTTGGTGTAGATTTGGCTTCCTGGTCATTTGTGTTCTCGTTGTCAATACTTGGAGTATCCTTTAGAGGAAGAGTAATGGTTCCTTTGTTTCTCGATTAGATGGATGTAATTTTGATAATATTTGTATTACTGCTGAACTCAAAACCATTGTCAAAACCAACAACTTTTTAATGTCTGATCCACAACCAAATTCATCTGGAATACTTCCTCTTAAGGAAATATACAGCCCAGTAAAGCCCAAAGGTCTTTTCCAGTTCAGCTCCTGATAGCCAAAGGACTCGTATAGCATTGCACATGAGCATCCTATTGCCTGCCACAATGTAAATGTTTGCTTTGGGGCAGAAGACTGAGAGGGCTTTTACCTAATCTTCATGTGAATCTGGAGTGGCCGTCATTCCATAATCATGCTGTGCACTGGCCAGCCCCAGCCTCCCATCTCAGGTGATCCATGCAGATCAGCTAAGAACGGGGTTATTTTCATCCCCATGGCAGTGCACTGGGCATGGATGTTTGAACGTTACTGTCCAGCCTGCCACGTTGGGATGAAGATCATAGCAAGGGAGGGGCGTGGCCTTGGAAAGTGTCGTAGACCAGACTGGGGAGCCTTGCAGGCTACCTTTGGCCCGCGGCCTGGAAGTTCCCCATCCCTGCTTTAGAGTGATCAAGAGGTAGGCAGGACTATGTAGATAGTTGCTGCTGGGCTATGCAAATTGGCAGTGGCAGTGGATTCTTTGCACACAAAGTCCAGTCTGGTTCTCTATATGCAGATTGGCTATGGTGTTGATAGCGTAAGACCTCCATCACACATAATTTCCCCCCCTGGTTTGCCTCCACGTTTTTTTACTAGCACATCAAGCTTATGATCCCTTTCACCTGAATAGCTGTTCTTTTGCTCCTTCGCTCCTTGTCTCTTCCACTCTGGTCCGCTCCGCTCCTCTCCTCTCCTCTCCTCTCCACCCCCACTCCCCTTCTCTTTCTCCCTCCAGTCAGGTCCTGTCAGATGAGTACTTCAACCAGACCGCCTTTCTGCCAGGCAAAAATGGAACGACCCCATAGTCTGGCTCTTTGTAGGCATCAGGGGAGTACAATCCTGTCTCTGCAGAGATTCAGGCATTGTATGATTAAAAAAAAAACACTTTGGAGCCTGGGATGCAAGGTTTGGGTTTTTTATTGAGGCTTGGAGCCAGCTGCTGGGAGAGATTGCTTTTCCCTGCCAGGACCTGAAGCAATCCATTCAAGCCCCCAGTTCCTTTAAAACTACATGGAGGCTTAGGGCACCTTAAATAAAAAGTTGCAGGGGCCCTGCCTTCTTGTGTATATGGTCACTCTAGTATAGTGCCTGCACCTTTAACTGTTGTGATGAAGAGGGAATTTCACCAGGAACTAATTGCATACAAATGACACTGGCTGAAATTCCCTTTTCTCTACAATTGTTAAACTTACATGAGCCCTGTCCTCCTTTTCATATGGTCAGCCTACTTCTGTGTCTAACCTACACTTTTGGGGAGGATTTTTAGAGCAGTGAAAATGCGGCATTTAATTCTGAAAGCAAAAGACAGGGTGTTTTCCTCTTGTGTATTTGCACTGTTCTGCTACAGCAAAGTGCCACCTAGAAGTTATGTTGTGGAAATACTGCAGATTAACAGCTGATTGACAGACCCGTGTAAAAAAGTGCATACTCATAGAAATCATGTAAGTGATCCTCTAGTTTTTTGTTTTAAATAATTCCATTCCTATATTTCTATAGGTTTGCCAGATGTTAATCTTTCTTGAGGAGCAACATCTCTTATTTTTAGGACTGTTGCTGTCATGGAGCCATGTGTCCTCGTGAAGTAATTGCACAGTATTTTATCCAGGATCCCAGGTATGATTTTTAACTAGGACCAGAAAGAAAAAAAATAGCTATGTATCTTTCCCATTGAATCTTACCCAGCTTTTGACTAGAGGACAGGCACCACTCTGTCAGAACTTCAATAAATTCCTCAGACACACAAGATATTTATTTATTTATTTATTTATTACATTTTTATACTGCCCAATAGCCAAGGCTCTCTGGGCAGTTCACAATTAAAACCATAAAATACAACAAGTCAGAATTAATTTAAAACTTTAAAAGTTAAAAATGCCATATAAAACCAAAATATGTTACAGTCCAGGGAAATCCTGTGTGAAAAGATACGTTTTCAGGAGGCATTTAAGGGATGCTATGTTTTCTGACTCCCGAACCTCATGAGGGAGGGTTTTCCAGATGGCGGGTGCTGCTACAGAGAAGGCCCAAGGTTCTTCATGGTGACATTCCATTTGTTTTGGAACAACCAGCAAGACCTCCACTGAAGATCTTAAATGTCATCTGGGTATATATAAGGGGAGGCTTCCTAGGTCTCTTGGTCCCAAGTTGTTTAGGGCTTTATAGGATAATAACATAACCTTGTTATGTGCCTCGATGGACAACAGGCAGCCAAGATATCTAGGAATGGTGACCAATCTCTATATTAATTTTTTAAATGGAGACATGCATTTGAGGCACCCTTTCCTCTCTTGATGCTGGGCCCTATTTCTGGTCCTTTGTTCAGGAGCTAAAGCTCAACAGCTACTTCTACAAATAAGACCTTTTACAGTCACGGGCAGGCGGGCCGGGGCATACCAAACCTCAGTACTGTCTTTCTGCAATACTGGCAAGCACTGAAGCATCCAGACTTTTTTTTATTAACAGGGATGATGATGTCATCTGCCAGCCCCCCTGCCCCCTAACCCAGTTCCCCATGAGCCATGCTAGCTGAGAATTATGGGAGTTGACATCTTGAGGGCACCCTGTTGGGGAAAGCCGGTTTAGATTAAGCTTATGAAGAGGTCAGGGAATGGACCAAAACATAAGATTTCTGGATGATTTTGGGTTAAGCCCTGTGTCCACCACCCTCTTTTTCTTGGCATCATTTTTGTTTTGAAGATGCTTTGTCATATTTCCTTAATCCTTACTTGCACTTATTGGCACTCTAGCTGTTATATTACGATAACACACTAATCATGTCCCATTTCCTCCTGCAGCAGGAACCCGGTGAGGCCTGGAAAGGATACCAAATCCCCATCCCAGAACTTTGTTGTTTTTCCTGCCGTTTCTGGTGAGTGATCTGGCTCGTTTTCAACAGCTTTGACCCTTTTTGTCATTGGGTGCATCGTTTCACTTTCAGTGAAAGCCAGTTGGTCACTCTTAACTTTGTGTAAAATTTTGGAACATTGGTGTAGCTAGATAATTTAAAACCCTGGACTTCATGTTGTTACGGGGTGGGTGGGTACAGATGGTCAACTACATTATTTCAGTTGGGAAGTGTGCATCTAACATTTCTCTTCTCTCTCCCCACTTCACCCCCTGCCATTCCACACTTTACAACTGGTTTTACATTCCTGATATGTTAGAGCAAACCCCTCCCAAACTGTTTACCAACCCTGATTTTAAAAAGGGAGAGATAAATGCTCTGAGCAAGTGCAATTCCACATTTGAATCTCAGTTAGGTTGCAATCCTATGCATGTTTAGACAGAAACAAACAGTCAAAAGGAAAAGGAAAGAAACCCCAGGTAGGCAGTCAAAAAAAGCCAAAGGCAAATGGGTGGAACCAAGGAAAGGTTTAATAAAAAAATGATTATAAAAATGAACGTACCAAAACGTTTTGGACACAACATTGTCCTTCTTCAGGGTAATTTTGGAGTCACAACACTTTCATAAGAGCCTCCTATGTTCTATCCTTCTATGAAAGTGTTGTGTCTCCAAAATAACCCTGAAGAAGGACAACACTGTGTCCGAAACGCGTTGGTACCTTCATTTTTATAATCATTTTTTATTAAACCTTTCCCTGGTTCCACCCCTTTGCCTTTGGCTTTTTTTGACTGCCTAGACAGAAAAAAGCCTTGCCACTCTCAGCATTCCCCAGCCAGCCAAGCTGGCTAAGGAATGCTGGGAAGTGTAGGACTTTTTCCAGTCTAAACATGCTTTGCATCGTGCCATTAAATCACCATCTTGACTACAGGAATGGTGTTTGCTTCTGCTGCCCTAATGCTAAACATGTTTACATGGGAATACACAACACCTTGTTGCAGAAAAGAATCAGTTATTTTTAAAGTAAAATTACTACTACTACTACTACTACCTGAAAGCATATGATTCTCCTTGACCTCCCTAGATCATTTGTGACCTCAAAGCTTTTTTCTAGCAGCTATGGCTGCTGACATGGAAAAGTAACATTTCAGAAGGTAAACAGTCCCATTCTTGCTTATGTATAAAACAGTAGGGCTGTCTATATGTGTGGAAAGCTTCACTGTGGCTGTGGATCTGTGCCACATTGGTTAGATGACGTAGACACAGTTTCACAGCTACCGCGGGGCTTTCCCGCGATGCTGCGTTTCAAATAGCGCAATGTCAACATGGCACTTCCGCCATATAACTTTGCTCGACGGTCAATCCAGGGTCAACCCAGGGGCAGACCTTGGTGGAAGATAACCAGCAGTTGGTCACCTGCCACCAGGAAGAAGGCAGGGGCAGCTCTGAGACTTGGATGGCTGCCCAGAAACTCCACGCTTCCTCCTCAGTGTCGGGATTATCTGATGCTGCCCTGGGAGAGGGAAAGCACGGGGTTGAAGAGGGAGGCAGCGCCAACCTGACACTGTGAAGACAGCCCCAGAATCTCCTTAGAAGTCAATTGAATATGACCAATTTATATCAATGAGAAGCTGATCTTTGTTGGGTTTCACTGAGATATTTTAAGTAATGTTTTCTTCTTTTTTCTGAAGAAGAGCCCTCAGACCTAGGGGTTCTGCATCTGCCTTCAAAGTAAGGAACAGTATTTTTAAAAGAGAGATACCTAGGACCATGATTCCTCATAATAAAGTAAATTCAATTCAGCTGCAATTCTAAAACAGACCTACCAAGGTGTGAACCCCATTGAACATGATAGGACTTACTTCTGAATAAAAATGCATAGGATTGTCCTGCACACCTCTGAAAAAAGAAGTGTGTGTGTGTGTGTGTGTATGTGTGTGTGTGCGCACATGTATGTGCATAGAGCTGAGCAGACCCAGTTCATCTTGCTATCAATTGTTGCCAAAATAATACAATCATCTGACATCTGTAAAGTAATCCACTGAAAGAATCCAACTCTCTAATGTAATTTGACATTCAAGGCCCCTGTGCTTATTTACACCACCAAGGATAGATGATTAATTCTCTCTCCATAACTGTGGCTGCTCAATAGAATATAAGGACACATTTTTTATATTACACTCCTAGCTTTTAATTTTGATTTGGCAACTTTTCTCAGATCGGATGAGCTTTAACAATGCTCTCAAAGCAAACAGCCCATTTTGGTGGTCTTTTGTGCTTCAACAGCTTCCATCCCAACCCAGACGTGTGGAATAAGTTCAACTGGTCGTGTGTAGTGTCTTAACACAGCTACCACCCATTGGCAAGGTCTGTAATCAGGCTCTCTCTTGTGCAGGATGGAGGCTTCCCCCTGCGCCCGAGGGCTTCTGTTGAGCTATGGACAGAGCTCCTGATTAAGCACAGCCTGACATGCCCAAGAAATATCATGGCTCGAGCACCTGAGACAAATCTTGCCGGGGCAAACGGATCTGACACCACTGACTTGCAGCTATATTTTGCAGGCTCTCTCTAGTGCAGAACTGTCTAGGATCACTTTCCCAGACTTATGTCTCTCTTTGAATCATGCAGTGAGAAGTGCTGGGAAAAGCTTTGAAAAGTTTTACCTTTCCCCACTCCTTTTGCTCCCCGCCTCTCCTCCTCCTCCTCCTCCTCCTCCTCCTCCTCCTCCTCCTCCTCCGGGCAGGGACAGTGTAGAATTATTCAAGGACGGCAGGGGGGAAAGACTCAAATTTGAACAGAGCTTCTTGCAAAGCTCAAAAAGTGAGAGTTCTTCTCTATGGCCTGGAATTCCTTGCTAAATCATTATTATTTTTAATAATTCTGCATATGATAAAATGCCTCACAATCGTCCCAGGAACCCGAGTCCGATCCCAGAGGTGACGTGGGACTCGGGGCTGAAGGAAATGAATGAGACCTGGAAAGGAGCCATTGCCTGCCTCGGGGTGGCCGTGTTCTTTGTGATGACCATTGGGATTATTTACTGGCAAGTGGTGGATCAGCCAAACAAGAACTGGATCCTGAGAGGGAGCGCCAGCGGCCTGACCTGGGAACGGAAAGCTCACTCCCTTGTCCTGCAGACTCTGAGCGAAGAGAAAACCTTGCTGGTGATAAACATGGGAAGCTTTCCAGATGTGGAGGTGCCTTTCATGAAGAATCTGTGTTGGCTGAACAAGACGGAATTCTGCTACACCTGGGAAGCCATGGCAGACCTGAAGATCTCTTTGGAAGCAAGTCTTTCTTCCAATACGGAGTGCTACAGCATCAATTGGACCCCTCTGCGCTGCCAGGTGAAGCTAAAGGTAACCAGCAACACCCTCGGTTTATTTCACAAAACCGTTTTGCTTATATTGCATCCTCCAACTAACTTTATAGGGTAGATCCTCAGCTCTTGTAAGGTAACATGAAGGGATATGAGCAAAGACTGAATATCTGTCCTCATAGACGTCAGATGATTAACAACAGTGGCAATCATAACAAAGAATTGCCACAATAAAGTTGGTTCTTGCAGTAAATATAGAAAATATATATTTCTTGTGTCCCCGATTTATGACAATTCTGTAAACAATATCTAGATGGTGGGATTCTTTGCATAAGCCCTCTGAGAATCTCAAGGTGTAATGGTGAATATCCAACTGCCTGCACATAAAATAAAAAATGACAACAATTCAATAATAAATCAGCGTAAATCCTAAATCAATGTCCACTGCACCATGGCGGTTTTGTGATTAACCAGAGAATGGAAGAGATATGTGGCTAAAAATGAAAGAAATAAAAATACATGAAATCATAAACAATAAGCTAAGAAAGATCAATAGCTACAATAGTCAAGGGATAATAGTCCAAGTTATTGATTATGACTGATAACACGAATCTTCATAACCTTTATCCTATGCTTTTAAAAAAAAGGTTTTAGAGCAATTCTGAAAGTAAGAAATCTTTCTGGAGCAGCACTGAAATCTAGGATCTGTGCTTTTCTCTAGATATACAAAGCTGCAGAGGATATTTTGGTGCTTTCTGGATGTCTGATCTTTATACAACTTCTTCTTTGCAATGCTAAGCATACATACTTGGAAATGTCCCATTGAAATGAATTAGAATTTCTTCCAAGTAAATAGGTTCCAAGTAAATAGGTTCCAAGTAAATAGGTTCCAAGTAAATCGTAAATAGTACTAAAAATATTTTACGCAAAGGATTTTGCAATGGGGCATTGAAATCAATGTATGTATATACTTGTATTTTTAGCCTTGACCCTCTCAGGATTTGGGGTAGGATTTATTTTTTTTAATTTATTATTTGTGCTATTTATATACCACTGAATATAGTAAAATCTCTCAGCAGTTTTAAAAATGGTGTAATTAATATGTAACATTTTAGAATCATACAAAAGGATGTGATCTAAAGTAAATTTACATGGAAGAAAGTTTTCATGAGTGATGTAACATTTTCTTTTAGCACAGAATGCAAAACCTTTTAGAATTGCTAGTACAGAATAGAAAATAGGAGATAATTATTTTTTAAAAATCGAGCAAAATGTGCATTCCAATCATTTTATATTTGAATTAAAGTTATGGGAAATGCAAACCTGATTAAAGTATCTTTAATGAAAATAGCTTCTGAAATCAGTGGATGTTATGACCGATTTCTCTTTCTATGTGCACTTCATATGCCTAATTTTGTTTTATTTCATACTGATATGGTAATGATACATGAAATAAACTCATAATCTGTGCAGTCAAGATGTGTTGTATGAAAGAGATAATTTTCCGTTTCAGGATCCTGGAAAGACAGAAACAGGAGGAAAAGGCCGGATAACAGTATAAACAGCTCTAATTAAGCCATTCAGGCTGCTTCCAGAGGAGGCTTTGAATTGCCCTGCCTCATTCACGAAATGTTATGGCAAGTCCAGATCAAGATATCTTCCATTTGTGCTTCTCCCATGTTTTCCCATCACTTCTTGCATATTTTTCCTTTCCACAGAACGGAAGAAAAGACAGACTACCTGCCCAATGTCTTTTGATTGGTAGCCTTCTCCATCTGGAAGCACCCTCTGTTTTGAGCATGACGGTCACAATCAGTCAAATTTCTCAAAATCAGTGAAGCGTTCTGTTTTAGGCTCAAATTTGCCCGGTCTTTTTATAAGTCAAGGAAGTGTAACTGTATCCTAACCAAAGGGTGTTTTCAGACAGAGGGGTCCTGAAAGACATTGTGCATCTATTCCATCTTTTCTTAATACATTTTTCACAGCAATAAAAAAGACGGACAAAGCAGTGGGAAAACACTGCTACCAGTAGAAGACAACAACATCTGGAGCCTCCATAAAATTCTGTGAATAAGGCAGAGTGATGGCACAATAAAAGCTGAATCTGGAGGCACCCTAAGTCTCAAAATGAAGCCAACCCCTTTCTGCTGACATTTAGGATGAGAGAGAGAGGGAGAGAGAGAGAGTCTCAGAGACTCAAAAGGACCTTACCATACTTCAGATTATCATGGGCTCATAAACAATAATCTTCTAGAATAAAAGACATCTCAAGTGTAGAGTGATGCCTACAACTCTTTGCCTGACTGCACTACAATGCAAAGAATGCACTGCAGTATTCAGATCCATATCAAAGACTGAGTAATCAAAATGGAGCTGTTGGGACTAGGAATATATGAGAATGTTGTTTGTGCTCAGAAAACATGTGAGCATTCCCTGTTTAAAGTCCCAAACACAAAGGCAAGCATGTGTCTGCTGAAAATATTCATAAATTGTTGAACACGTATTTACGTTTGCCTCGTTCCTGATTCCCAGTTCGATTTCAACAAATTTCCTCATTTGCGCAAATTTTCTCAGTAGACTGAATCAGCCCTGCTTTAGTCTATGGAGGAAATTTCCCAAATTAGGAAAGTAGCATAAAGTTGGTGACATCAGAGCAAATTTGGGGAGCTTGCGCACGTCTCCTGTTCTATTGCTGCTTGGTTTGCGCAAGTTTCCCATTCATGCAAAATAAGTAGTGGTTGCAAATGGGAATGTGAACCAGGCACGATATGAGGGATGAAACAATCTTCAGAGAATCCTCGCTATCTCGAACATCCCTAGTTTGCCCATCGCTAGTTTGGACTGCAAACAGATGGTCATTTTTAAGAGAGTTGAAGGTGATATCATAAAGACATCTTTGCTCTTGATGTACATATGTGTTTCTTTTGTCCCATGGTCATTCTGACCGAACCAATGTTTTGAAGCTCTTTGAAACATTCCCCAGACCTGACAAAACTGTTCACTAGACGCAGTAGTGGGATGCATGTGCGTAACATCTCCCATGATGGCTCTTTTATATTACACTACCTTCAACACTCTGGAACAAACATGCTTTCTTCCCAGCATTGGCTATAAAATGGGAAATGTGGGGATTAAGAACGCTTTACATTGTGAATATCCATACTTAATATTTTATCGAATTTTAGAGCTTTATAAAAGAACACAAAGGCCTGGTTAGTTCAGCCCCCAATTTCCCACAGCGGCCCACCAGATGCTGATGGGAGGCCGCAAACAGGACAGGAGTGCAACAGCCCTCTCCTGCTCTTTAGAGGTCTGGCTGGTTCTGACTGAAACCTGGAGCAGATTCACCACCCCACTGACATCAGAGCCACTAGTCTCCACTCTCAACTACTCATTTTAGAGGCATACTGGAGGTAGTGTTTAGCCATCATGACTAGTCATCCTGTATGCATATGTGTATGAGTGTTTGGGTAAATACACCACCATTTAAAATAAAACCTGCATGCAGAAGATATTAATGCAGTCCCGCACACGGCTTGTTCTAGCGCTGAGATGGATGGTTAGCTTCCCTGATCAAATGGGGACAGTGTGATTTGGTCATGCGGACAGTGCAGCCTGGACCACCGCTGTGATGCTGCTGGGAACCACTGTGCTCAGTTCAGTGCATATGTAGATACACACACCAGACGTGTGCAAATGCACCTTCATGATACCCATATGAGATCCTGGATTCTTAAGACATCATTTTGGAAGCGGGGGCCCTGTATTGCTTTGGTAGTATTTCACATTCGCACTCTCTATATGTGCAATGCAAATAGCTTAGGTTGAGAAAGTTGCATTGACTTTAGGTTGCTCTCAGTGAGGAGTAGCTCATGCTATTTGTCCTTGAAACTAGCCATTTGAGACAGAAGTCATTTTCACATTCCATATTCCCAGTTCTTCTTGAGCCAAACTGTGTGATAAGCATCACAGGGATAATGAGTGGCGGACCGACCTTACTGTGCAAATGAGACGGCATAACTGCTAACACTTATACCTTCAAAACCTCCAAATCCCCCTTGAAATGTGTCTGGCCTTTCACATAAGAAGCCTTGTGATATTTGCCAGTGATTATGCAATCATGAGGGAGGTAAAACTTGCTAATCCCATTGCTTAGCTGGAGAAAATGCTTTTAAAGGGTATGGGGCAATGAGGATCTTTGAGATGAAATAACAGCCATATATATTGCAATAAGGTGGGAGCACAGCCAGGTCAGACTCAGAACCATGTAGCTACTTTTCAAATTTACTACGTTTTAAATATATATACATGTATATCTCTAGGGCAGTATCCAGTGCTGAAGCTCTGCTTCTACCATTGATGTAGCACTAGCAGTAGTGAACCTGAGCGCAATGCCAATAGTGAATGCTGCCATGATGGATATCCTCAGAAAACCCATTGTGCCAACAATGCTATTGCCGTTGCACTCGAGGTCCTTTCTGTTAGCGCTACAACAATGATGTAAATGGAGTGGCAGCATTGGTTACTGCCCTGAATTCCTCACACATTTCATTTGTTTAGTACATTTTTCTTCTACCCTTTCTCCAAGAAGTTCAGGTCAGTGAACATAGTTTTCTCGCCTGCCCCTGCAATCTTTATCCTCACAATAATCCTGTAGAGTAGGTCAGGCTGAAAGATAGTGACTGGCTCAAGGCAACCCAACTGAGCCTCATTGGCTGAGTTGGTATTTAAGGCTGGGTGTGCCCCATCCTAATCCAATATACTAACCACTGCACCTTTCTGGCTCTCAGTAACATCATTACTGAATGCTTGAGCCCCTAAAAATGTTCAACTGGGTATAATGAAGATTGGAGGGGTGAGGGGCATTGGGGCAACAGACTCAACATCTGTAGAAACATCTGTACCTGCAGGGGGTTCTTTACTGACATTATAATGAACACACATAGGTTGGGGGTGTGTCATTGTCCCTCTGGGAGAAACCTCTTCAGGCAATGATCTGGAACCTTCTGAGCCAAATGTTCTTGGGGAACAAGACATTTCAGGAGATCCTAGGGCTGACCAAGAAGGTCCTGGACCCTCAGGAGAGAAGATTTTAGATCTTCCTCCTTGAAAAGTAGACACTTCTGCTTCCTAGTCAGAGTGGGATGCTGAACCACCACCCAGCCCCTGAGAATGCTGGTGCCTGAAGTTACAGGCTCAGACCATGGCCATGTGAAGGAGTGCCTGCATGCACCCAGGGCTCAGTACTACAGCTGAGCCCCGGATGAGGCTCAGCAGGCGCTGGTGGTAAAAGCCTTCTGTGTTTGCCCAGCCAGTCTGGAAAAAGCACAATTCTTGCAGCTCCAGCATGTTCTACCTTGGCTCTTGCACCTTGCCTGTGATTGATGACTCTTGGATTCCTGCTTGACTAGGCTTCAGGACCGTGTAATGTATCTGATTGCCTAACTGTGTTTTGATTTCTGCCTCCTACTCAGAATGCAGGACAGGATGGAAGCTGCTGCCACCACCACAATGCTGCTTGTCCTGCACATATATTGAACATCTGAAAGTGGATTTGTTAATGATAGGCAGCTGAATATGTGAGATAGCTTCATTGGAAATAGGGATGGGAGAATGATTGATGTTCGAGATCACCAGGATTCTCTGAACATCATCTTCCCACTCATCACATGATTCCTGTTTGCATTTGCGATTGCTGCTCACTTTGCGTGAACAGGAGAATTGGGCAAATTGAGCAATGATCGAATGTGAAATCTGTGCAAATCCTCTAAATTTGCGCAAATTTCCTCCATAGACTAAAGTGGGGCTGATCTGCAGGGGAAACTTGTTCAAATTAGGAAAACTGTGCAAAATTGATCTGGGAGGTTGTGCAAATCCAACACAAGCGCATGTCCGGTGAATATTTTACACAGATGCATGCTCATGCTCGCATTCAGGGCGAGCATGAGCTCGAATGTCTTGTAAGCAAGACAAAATTCTCATACATCCCTAATTGAAAAGCCCAAGTGAGTTGACAATATGAGAGAAGACCAGAGCCAGCCCTACCATTAGATAGAGTGTGGTGGTTGCCTCAGGCAGTAGTTACTGGGAGGTGGCAGCAAAGTGTTGGAGAAAAGACCTGTGTGCCATGCAGCCCACTCTGCATCCCCTAGGTTAGCCTGCTGCTTTCAGATGCAGTAGGGCATGCTGTCCCATTACCAGTGTTGAAGATAGATGCATCTACCAGTCTAGTCAGCAGGAAGAAGCACTATCATGTTCTTTGCTTCAGGCAGCAAAATATCTTGGGCTGGCCCTGGAGAAGCCCACTATCTGTAATCTTCTATCTTTGATGACTCATTCACACATGCAAGTTATCACTTGATTTGCAGGTATTGAGTGATGAGCATGTGTCTGTTAATTAATCCATTGAGATATAAGAAATGATGAAAAATATGCCCATTTCACGACATTCTAGTCTATGAGCATTATTCACAGTATACCTTTGGGGGGTACATGCTCGTGGTCTCTGCATTCCCGGGACTTATGAATCAAGACAATGCTTGGACTAGGTGCCCATAGATGTAGTCTACAGCAATTCCAGTGATTGCAGTTGCATCTTAGTTTTTTTCACATTGCTATGCTGAAGGGTATTGTGGTTGATAGTTGTGCTAACCCACTCCATACATTACATTTGTCCATGTGATGATGTTCTTGGGGACAGCCTATTCCATCATTCTTAAACAGGGCTGAACTTTCAACTCTGACAACAGGCCTCGGCAGCCATGTTGTAGCATCCAGAGCTGTTCATATATAAAATGGAAAAGAAAACTATAGTAGCTAAGAGGATCTGGACAATGTACAGCTCAATCCTAAATATTACTCAGAAGTAAATCTCACCATGCAGTGGGATTTACTTCATAGTAAATCAACTGAGGATTGTAGCCAAGTATATTTCTCCTCAAGGTTGCTCCATCCTATTGACCTTCAGTGGAACAAAGCCAGACTATTTGTGAATCTACTGCTATGTCATTTGTGTGTTTTACATTGCCCAAACAATGGAAGCATTCTATAACAGGTTGTTTTAGCAGCATTTCTGCATGCCTAGTAAGCTGAGGGAGAATGTAAGATTGGGACTAATAACCTCCAATCCTCAGAAGTCACGCCATGGGGTTTAAGGAAGAACTGTACATTAGCCAGCCTATTCCATAATTGTAATACAGGGCTGAACTTTCAACTCTGTCAATAGGCCTTGGCAGCCATGTTGTAGCATCTACAGAAGTAACAGGGCTTTTTCAGTTCAAAGAAAACTATTTTCAAGTCAAGAATTATAATCCTGGCAATTAGTAGCAAACAGTGCAATTATCCCCCCAAGTTATTTATTATTATCTACTACATGCATGACTTTTTTTAATGGCAAGATTAGCAACCCCTCAATAGTGGTGTGTGAGTAACAGGCAGATTAATCAGGGAGGATTAGATTTTCTCTGGCTTCAATTGGCATTGTTCCATCACCTTCAGCAGCCCTTTAGAATTCATGCCTACTGGAGCTCTCTGCTGTATGTTCCCAGGGACCAATAAACTAATAGAGGATGAACAAGCCAAACCAAAAGATACCTGGTGAGCTTGTATAAACATAATCAAACTGTTAAACTAATTATTCAGATCCTGAGAATCATATCTCTAATCATGAAACAATCAAGAAGTTATTTTATATGAGATAAATCAGAACTGGCTCTCAGAGCCTATCCACATTGCCCTTAAAATGACTTATATTCTGTTTAAAAATGTGGTTTTTTTAAGTCGTTTCATTACGTGGTAGGACACACTGAGCAGTACTTACGTTTCATAGTGACTGCTTTCTCTGTCCTCAAAGTGTTCAATGGTGTATTACAGGGTTAATTCCTTGACTCTTCTTCTTTAGTTTCTGTTTTGCAGGCTGCTTGAGTTACGGAGACAGAAGTGGGCAAGTCATGAAACGACTTAAAAAACCACGTTTTTAAGCAGAATATAAGTCGTTTTAAGGGCAATGTGATAACGTCATTGCATTCTGTTAGCAACAGCAACGCTGGATGCTTACAGATGAAGGACTCCTAATGCCAACAAGCAAAGGGCACTGTGTGACTATTCCATCTTTCCTTAATGTTTTGTTTTCTGATAAGAAAAGCTTTAAGAATCAGTGGGAAAACCTGGGAGAGTTACAAATTGAAGGCAGTGATGTCTGGACTGTGTAAAAGTCTGTGAATGAGGTAGGGTGATTACACAATAAAAGCTTCATCTGTAAGAACCCAATAATACATTTACTGAAATTAACAGGAGAAATAGTTAAGCAAAAAGGAAATATAAATACTTAGTTAAGATGGCTGTTACTGGACTACTTTCATCCTGAACCAACCCATCCATGTAGCTTCAGTGGCTTAAAGCCTGGAAGCCTTTAAGAAATGGGCTCTCACTGGTTATATATATCTCCCCTCAGTCATCTGACAGATGTAAACATGGATATGTGATCAGGCAGCTTCATGTCTGCTCCGGATCTTAAGAGAAGGAGATTTGGTTCAGGATATAGGAAAGCCATATGTCAGGCCCAGGATCCAAATCTGGCCTTCTGGGGTTCCCAGACAGCCCTGCCCCTTCCTCTGACCCCACCCCCTTTACACTGACCATCAATCATTTCATGGTTTCCTACCTTTTGTGCAGTTTTTCTCCCCGTTCTAATATGCTTATGTGCCTCTCCATAAGCTTAGTTACTGGCAGTAAGAACTTTAACCTAACATATGCTGGTATTTTTGGTATTTAGGCCCCACCCCTTTTGTCTTCAGCCCTGCCCATCACTGGAATGCAACCCTTGAGAGCTTCTCCGAAATTGAATTCAGGCCTCAGACTGAAAGAGGCTCAGCACCCCTGCTAATGGTGATATTGCCTATGAAGATGTAGAAGCGATTTGGCCTCAGCATCTGTGATCATGCTTAAAGGCCTATTCCTGTATGTTCAGTATCCTGTGTATTACACTATTCCTGGCCCAGTGCTTCCCATCACAAATTGGTGAGGCTAGTAGACTCCTCCTCATTCATAAGAACCAAAGCTGTTCTTCTACATGATTTTCTCTCTCATATTTTGCTTTGCAGGACTGCTTTTCCATGGTTAATATGTCTTGGTATGGAGGAGCAAGTGTCAGCAGCCAGCACTGGCCTCTGAACAATGTGAACATCAAGTCCCAACCATTCATTATCAGCAACCTTACCCAAACCCCAAATGCCTACGGCTCTGTCTTAGAAAGATATTTTTTGGGATCCACTGGTAAGATTGCTTTTCCTCACTTTATTTCCCAACACTGTGGACTATAAAGTATCCATCCATGGCTTTAAACGTGGATTGGGGTGCGTGGGAAAGAGCAGCCGAAAGATTAGCTAGAGTGAAGCTGCTGCCTCATGAGAGGTTAGCAAATTCTTTTATATAGTAGGTAACATACAAGGAAATTGACAAGACAAGGCTGTCTATATGGTAATTTGCGTGCATGTGCACCAAAAGAGGGAGGGAACAATATCTCCCCCCAGGATTGTGATCCTCTCACTTTAACACGTTGAGCTGACATTTCTCAGTGTCCTCCGTCTTTTCAACACTTCCCCTAGTCTCTAGCTAGTCCAGAAATGGGAGTTACTAACTTCCCCTTTTTTGTTGCTCCTTTTTGGAGCACTTACTGCAGGTGTTGTCATGCTTTACCTAGAGGAGTATTCATGGGATGAGGAAGAGGAGGGGGAGGGGGAGAGCCAGCACAGTGGGCCCCAGCCAAAGCCAGGCAGAGAGCTGGAGGCTGCTTGCTGGCTCTCCCCCTCCCCCTCCTCTTCCTCATCCCATGAATCCTCCTCTAAGTAAGGCATGACAGGTGTGCACATAAAATTGCTCTCCTGTCCGAACCCAGGAGAGCAATTTTATCATGGGTTGCCAGGATTTGCTAAAGAGACGTTCGGCAAGAATGGCAAAAAAAACCAAAACACATCCCTGCTGCTCTTTGCAATTTCGCCAGCACCACCTCCAGCCTCCTTTGTCAGTAACTGCTCCACACTGATACCGAAATGGCACTTTGGAAGGATTGTCACTTGTTTATCACCTTTTTGTTCTTTTTTGGGTGCCTCAAAAATGTGCAGATGGGATGATGATGATGTGTCTTTTGGAGGTGTGTAAGAGTGCACTTATGGTTATCCAATATGTGTAGTCCTGCCTGGTCAATTTCCTTGTACCTTTCAGATGTCAAAGGGACCTATGAAATAGAGTAGGTAACATACTAGGAAATTGACAAGACAAGGCTGTATATAGGCTAATTTTAGTACCAGTAAGGAGAGAAGCACTTGTGGCAGGCTAGCTTAGGGGTTGCAGGGCAGGCTGTGTAGCACACACACAGAGCTCTCTCCTCCAACAGAGGAGAACAGCCAGTGGGCTGATGTTACCCCATCCACACCACCCATCATATGCTACCTCATGCAGCCACCTCACTCTGACTAATATTAGGGCATGCACCTGCATTCATCATAGACAGACTGAAGCCAGAAGGTATTTTCATATATGAAGCATAAATGGGTTTGTGCTTAAATCTGTCCATAATGCAAATGTAAAACTTATATTGGATAGATAGAATATCTTTTTGATTTCTCTTCTGCATTCTATCCTATGTTAATAATGTCCACATGTGACAAAAATAGCGTGACAGCATTTCAAAAAGCATTTTTCATGCTGCAAGTGTGAAGAGTCTGAAAGCTCCCAGTTGTCTGATGGCAGTTTAGAAGAGCAGAATGAATAGGCTGTTTCCTGAAGGAGGATGTTCCACATCACTGGGTTGAGTATCACACTATGAACAGGATTCATCTGCCAGGATTAACCACCTTGGAAGGCAGGGAACACCTCTGGCCATGCTGTGTTCAATTTGGAGATGCTATGCGCATCCACAATCAAAACAGATCTGGTTACACGGATGGTATTCCATTCGCATGTGTAGATTTTTCTACTTAATTGTAGTTATTATACATATTATACCATCAGTAAACAACAGAATGTTTATATGGTCTCAGCCATGAGATATATAACTAGTAAAATTGGGTCATGTGTACAGGGCTTATGTGACTTTAACACACAAAGCAGAGCCACACGGAGTCCATCTACTACTATAATCCCCATCTAAAATAATTTGCTAGGGCATGCTGGTTGGAGGTGATGGGAGTTGTAGTCCATACTTGGTTGATCTAGAACAGGGGTGCAGAACCTCAGGCCCAAGGGCTAAATTTGGCCTTCTGGGATCCCCCAGAAGGCCACACCCCTTTGCACTGGCCCCATCCTTTTCCACCAAACACCAATCATTTTGTGTTTTCCTGGCTTTTGTGCAGCTTTTTCCCCATTCTAAAAGGTTGAAATGCCTCTCTTTTGGTTTAGTTACTGGCTGTAAGAGCTTTAAGCTAAACTATGGTGCCATTTTTTGTTTTACTCTTTGGCCTCACCCCTTTTGCCTTTGGCTTCATCCACTACTGGAATGCAAGTCCTGAGAACTTTTCCAAAATGGAATTTGGCCCTTGGTGTGAAAGAGTTTTCTGCACCCCAGGGTAGGGTGACCAGATAAAATCCAGGTCAGGGCTCATGTAACTTTAACATTTGTAGAGAAAAGGGAATTTCAGCCAGTGTCATTTGTATGCAATTAGTTCCTGGTGAAATTCCCTCTTCATCACAACAGTTAAAGTTGCAGGGGCCCTGCCTTCTTTTGTATATGGTCACTCTAGTATAGTGCATGCACCTTTAACTGTTGTGATAAAGAGGGAATTTCACCAGAAACTAATTGCATACAAATGACACTGGCTGAAATTCCCTTTTCTCTACAACTGTTAAAGGTGCACGAGCCCAGACCTGGATTTTATCTGGTCACCCTACCCCAGGGCAATTGAGATGCTGCAGAGAAGCTTGTAACCTTGAATGCAAAATAAAGAGCCACCAGAGAGATACATTTATGCTTATTCTCCTATATTCATCCTCCTCAAAGAAATTGGGACAGGGGGAGAGAGAGAGAATTCTTAATTTTCACACTGTCAATCAAGAATTATATTGAAATTGCTTCAAATGTATGAGAAAGTGAAATGCACTCTTAACTGTCCGATTCTTTTTTCTTTGTTGTCTCCGAAGGAGTGACTGTGATGAGTGCCTCAGACTTTCCTATTTCCCTCTTGGTAGAGAGGAACCACCATTTTTGCCTTGAGAGTAGCCTTGGTAATGACATGACTTCCCTGCAGTACACAGTGTGTGCCAGTCAAAACATCACCTCTGCCCATCAGGAAGTGGGAAGCCAGTTCTCAGGACAACCACGGCAGCTGCCAGATAGTGGCCTACTTAGGTAAGAAAGCTACTGGGACATTTTCAGGGGAGGGACAGCCAAGTAGCTATCTAATGGCAAGACCTTAAAGATATTAGAAGCAGCTTTATAATGAGGACTAATTGTAAATCACATGCAAACACATATAACAGCACTCCAATGTCATTTTAAGAACACACACCTAACAATGAGCTGATTGGGGGGAGTAACCCTTTCCTCACCCCCCCACCTCTCTGCTCCTAATTGCAAACACACACATGGCCCTTGTTTTCTCCACTGGGGTTCCAAACATCCATTTACAAGCACGAGTTGTAACCCCCGTGGGGAAGGGGGAAAGCAGCTGGAGGAGTCATCCCGAGTGGCAAAACTGTGGATAGGGAACGGGTTAAGCACTCCTCCCAGCTTCTCCAGTCCAAATCACACTTCCCAAAACTGCTTTCCCTTTTTAAAATAAGGTGTCAACGTATTGTTACACATAATTGTGTGTGACATCATGTTTGGCCCTTACTGTGAACATGCTCATTGTGAGTGGCCAATAGCTTGTTAAATAGAACTTTTTCCTAAGTATGAATGCTCTCACGTATTAAAAGAATGAGCATTTCGTTCTTATAAATGCAACCCTTTTAAGCACTAGTTAGAGCATTGGTGATGAATAACATTGCTCTTGTGAACTCCTTCAAAGATTGCTGACATGATCAAGTGCCTTAGTTGTTCTTAGGAGCGGCTATAATAACTAATGACTGTGGCACATGGGAGTACGTTTCGATTGCATCCACTAGCAGTACAGTGATGTGTAGACTCAGTCAATCACTATTGCTTGTAAATCACTGCACCCTTTAACACTTATAAAAGAGTGTGCCCATGACCATTGATTTTGATTATCAATATTGGTGTACTAGAGACCACAATTCAACTGGGGGGTGACTGGTGAGGGTAGAACTCTGGAAAATGCATGCACAAACAATGGTGAAAAATACTACACATGGAAAATATATCAGCTGGAAGCTGCTACTCATAGTAGCCACAAAACGCAACCTTAATCTCCACCATCCACCACCTGCCAAATGCTAGAGATTAACAAGAGTGCAGGGGGCATACCTCAGAGCTTTCTTGAAGCAGCTGGCTGACCGCTGTTGATAGACAAAATGCTGAACAAATGGTCTGCTGATGTAGCCTAACATGACGATTCCCTTGCTGCAGGTAGTGCGTTTGGTCATGTATTGGATTCCTTTAGTTTCTGGGTGGGCCACATTTTTCTCTTGATGGCTACATTCCCTCTTGAGTAATCTGTTGGGAACTGCTGGTTGGCACTGAGCAGGGCTGAAGCCAGTGGTGAGCAAAGTCAGAGACAAAAGTGGGTGGGTCCTTCCTCTTCTGTCTCTTTCTACCACCCCCTTTTCTCTCTCTCTCTCCCTTTCTCTCCCTCCCTCTTCCTTGTTATGCAGTGGGCTGCCAGGGAAAGGACAGATCACTCTTGCCAGAGGCCTGAATTGATCCCATTCAGAGGGCTTTTGAAATTAGGCCGAGGGCTCCAGGTGGCCCAATGGCTGTAGGTTGCCCACCCCTGTTTTAGTTTAATTTGGTCAAACATGAATCCTTGCATCCCTCCTGTATTATGAACACTGCCATCTGCTTATAAGAACCCCCTTCCTTTTTGTATCTACACAGAGAGGTCCTGGTTCAACCTAGATATGTTGGGTTTGTGGTTTTCTTCTCACCCTGAAAAATCTTTGGGCCAGACAAATAACTAGCTGCTCAGATCAAGCGAGACTCCTCTTTTTCATTCTACCAATGCAGGTTGCCTATCTGGAGGTATTATGGGGTGGCAGATTCTGCTGCCAGAATGGAGCGAGGATTAAGATCTTTCTTCAAAAGCCTGCAAAGACATCATCTTGGGGAGGGGCTAATCACTGTCAACGAGCCTTCCACAATGCTGCTTCGTAATACAGTATGTGGAACTGTGGGGTGTGTGGGCAAGCTACAGAGCTATGGGGCAGAATTTTCAGCCACCATGGTAATTCCACAAATGAAATTATTATTTAATCTTCTCACTTCTCACAGGATCACACATATTTACCTGTGCTAAGAAGGAAAAGGCTGCATCCTGTAAGACTAGCCATGGACTACTCACTTATAAAACCTCTAAAACTTGCCATCACTCTGTCCCCTTATGCGAGCATCAACTCCCAACTTTTTCAGATGTCTCTGCAAGAAGGCAAAGAAGACTTTTGGCTGAGCCACCACTCAGGATCTGGTGACTACTCGGTACACTTCCCTAATATTGTCTCTTTCATTTGACCAATTGCAACTAGCCATTCCTGGAGTGGAAGGAACCAGGAGGCATAAGGATGGCTTTGCTTGCTCAGCACACATTAGCAGACTCTAAAAGCCAAGCATGTTATGTAGGAAAGGTGTGATGGGATTGGCAACATACTATTTCTTCTTCTAAAAGCAGCCACCCATCCCCTGGTTTGGATAGGCCCCTGGCAAAGCAGTTCCTACTCTTCTACCCTCTGCTGTGGGCCTAATCCAAAACACTCTCTGGAACTGCCATTGGCTGCAGAGGACAAAACATACAGTCACAACATAGACAGAGAGGAGGAAATATATGTTGAAGGGTTAGGGTGGGGAGAGCCAGAGGCCCAATCCAAATCGAGGATCCGCCCTGGCTGCTTGTAGAAGAAAAATATGTCGGGAGAGCCAATGAGATTGTAAAGTCGAGTAAGGTCCTCCATAATCAATGGAACAAATCAAGCTGTGCTTCAACAATAGTTCTCTGGCCTCGGGCCTGTAATTGATTACAGGGAAATATAGCTATATCTTTGACAACCTTTGTAAAAGTAACATCTTTCAGGTGATGTATTATTAACAATATAATAGAGCAAATGATTATTTTAACAATTTAAATCTAATGGGCTAATAAAATAGTTTCAGTGCTCATGACACACATTAATACAGAGAAGCACCTCTGTTTGGAAAAGGCACTCCAGTTATAAAATATTCTGTTATGTTCATGTATGGAATTTGAGACAAGGCATGGGGCAATTCAGTGAGTGTAACCTTAGGCTGACCATATGAAAAGGAGGACAGGGCTCATGTAACTTTAACAGTTGTAGAACAAAGGGAATTTCAGCCAGTGTCATTTGTATGCAATTAGTTCCTGGTGAAATTCCCTCTTCATCACAACAGTTAAAGTTGCAGGGGCCCTGCCTTCTTTTGTATATGGTCATTCTAGTATAGTGCCTGCAACTTTAACTGTTGTGATGAAGAGGGAATTTCACCAGGAACTAATTGCATACAAATGACACTGGCTGAAATTCCCTTTTCTCTACAACTGTTAAAGTTACAGGAGCCCTGTCCTCCTTTTCATATGGTCAGCCTATGTAACCTTGAAACCAAATGCTCATGAGAGGTCCCTATGAATTAAGAGGACTACTGGAAAGCAAATAAAGGGTTTCAAGGCTTGTTGACTCTGAGAGCCCACCCACTTATACCTCATAGGGTCAATAAAACCAGATCTGCAAGCCGTCTTCCTATATCAATCAATCAACTGTAACCATATTGTGAGTCTCACAAGTCACAATATAGTGATTAGAGTATAGGTATAGCGTTGCCTCAGCCAGCTGAGCACTCTTCACTCTACAGCCCCCAGTACCACCTCTGATGCTATTCCAGAAGGTCTCCCAATTGTCCAGAGCAGATTTTCAGGGAGCATCGGGAACTGCAGGACAGAAAGAGAATGGGCAAAGATCACCTCATCCCCCATTCTGCCAACAATAATGTTCCATTGGATCTTGAACAGAAGCAGCCCTTTCACCTGTGGGAGGCAGATTGTGGATTCAAGCCACAGTCCAAAATTCGATATCCAATACTGCAAAAAGAAAATCATGTTGGATATACCAATCCCTTCTTACACAGCAAGGCAGAAATATAATTCAACCCTATGTCTAAGAATGGCCATTATAATTGGTTTTGATGCAAAAGAATGCCTAACTGGGATATTACAAAATGCTTAGTTGTCATCCTGATTCGCCTAAGCTAACAATAAGTTTAGAACACGGGTTTTCTGTTTCAGACAATACACCCTGTTGTTGCAGTGAGGGCTCAGCATCATTGGGCACTATGAGGTCCAGTTCACACTGAGGACTTGGGGGCAAGTAATGTACAGTGGGTTGTGATCAAGCAGACGTTAGTTTTCACAGAGAGACAGGAAATAGAACAGCACCATGGAGAGCTCTGAGTGATACTGGGGCTGAAAGCTAGACAAGCTTCCCTGCATGTTGCTCCAACAAGCAGCAGATTGTGGCTGAGCCTTAAATATGGTTTTGGCTTCCTTTAGTCCTGCCTTCCTTTTGGCTGAGACCTTCTCCCTAAAAGAGGCCTGGTCTGCTTCAGCAGCCTTGGGCAGCAATGACATGGACATGGCTGCAGTGAAATGGTATCTTCATTCTCAGAATAAGAGGACTGCAACATGACCTTCTCTTACAAAGGGGAGCTGGACTCTGGAGCCTTTCTAGATCCTAAGGCGGTGGGAACTATGATGCTGTTCTGTAACCAAGCCTCCACCCTGATCCATTAACTCAGGAGCATCAGGAACATCAGTTGAGAGGTCAGGGTTCTCCTGGACCCAAGAATTGCTTGCTTATCTGTATACAGTAATTAGCCAACGTTTCAAACTGCATCCTTCTAATGTCCACTTTCCTATTGCAGGTGCCACTGCTCAGCAGATGGAAAGGGCAGTTTTCTGCTTGCTTGAATGTAACCAGCCAGGCGGCAGTGCTCTGGTACATGGACCAAGTGAGCTTCTTGAAGCAGCGACTGGGAGCAGAGTATGTGGTTTTTGAAGGTGGTGAAGGCAACTTGTTTATGGAGCAAGCCATCCCGCCTCCCACAGAACTCAGAGGGAATAAGTACATCCACATTTTAGCCTTGATGGCTGCTACACTGGGAAATTCATCAATAATTAGTGCTGGCACAAGGTTTGTCTTTGGCAAAATCTCTGAATGATGTATATTTCTAAGACTTCCCAATCATTGCAATTGTAATGCCTTGCTAGGCTAAAAGCAGCTCCTCCTGCCCTGCTTGTTATCTCCCTCCCCCCCCCCCCATCTCTCTGCCAACAGTTTCTCCTGCTTTCTAGTGCATGCAGCAGAATGTAAGTCCATATGAGGGATTCCATGCTGCCTTCCTGCAGGAGCCAGAAGTAGAGTAGCAACACTCTGACAAGCAGCTCCTGTGTTTCAAGAAAGGGGATTAGAGAGATGAGGGGGACCTGTGACCATAGAGGCTGGTGGCTCTGATTTAGGTGGGGTTGTGAATCCATTCTGGGTTTTAGCCAGAAGCAGCCAGAACTCTAAAAGAGCTTTCTGAGGCACTGAACCTCATCCCTAAAATAGGATCAGCACTTGGATACCTCTTTTAGAATTCTGGCTGGTTCTGACTGAAACCCAGAATGAATTCACAACCCCACCAAAATCAGAGCCACCAGCCTCTACTGCCTGCAACAGAATGTTGCAGTGTAGAATGTTGCTGTTCAGCATTCTAGCCCATCTATCCCATTTCCCCCTCCCATTTGATCTTCTCAATAATCCCCGCCTGCAATAGTCAGTCAACATCCTGTAGCCACTGCACATGCTCAGTCCTCATGTCCTCCTTAAGTACTCCTGCTCCTCCTTAAGTACTTTTTTAAAAGACTTTTTTTATACTGCTGCAAACCTTGGGGTTTTCCCAAGCTTGTTCATACCTCCCTCTCACCCTAACTGTTTTGGCTAAATAAGCAATGTCACTCACAGCCTGAATATCAGAAATAGAAGGAATAATCAGGACCTGCAATAAAATGTTGTAGTTTGGAGTGTTCCCTGTTCAGAATTCAAGTTGCATCAAACAGCCTCTGTAATCAATTTGACTGTGTAAGAAAACAGAAGTGTGGCTCACTGTCATGTGCCCATTTCCTTACAGCGCTGTTTGTGACTTTGGTGCAATACTGGGTCTTCCCCTGGAGTGATTACTGTGCATTTGAAGGTTTCCGGTTCGACTGTCCATCTGTTTTTGTTGCTTCCAGAGCGAGCCACCTGCCACTCTTCCTCCAAATGAACCCGCGGCAATCTGACTGGAGCTATGCTGGTTTGAAAGGGATCATTCCGTCTGTGCTTCACTACAGTCTTCTTGGTTACAACTTTTTCATTCCAGACGCAATAGGTAATATCATTTGATGGTCTACTTGTCTCAGTTCTTTTCCGAACCTCTTTTTAAAAGGCCATAAAAGTCTCCCCTGAGGGGAAGGGCCATAGCTCAGCGGCAGAGCCCCTGCTTTGCATGTAGAAGGTCCCAAGTTCAATCATCAGGGTAGACCTGGAACCCTGGAGAGCCACTCGCAGCAAATGTAGATAACACTGAATTAGATGGGCTAAATGGTCTGACTTGGGCAGGATCTACACTACTGCTTTAAAATGGTTTATAATGATATTGACAACTGTTGAGACACTCCATATATAGTTTTCAAACCATTTTCAAAATGTTATATCCTGCTTGGTGTAGATCTGGCACTTCCTATGTTCCTATAGGAAGATGAATGTCGACAATCTGCTTCGCTCATCAGTAATGCTGATTCAAGCCACACCAAGCACAGCTGATTCCAAGCACAATCAAGCAGAATCAGTTCCAATCAATCAATTCACAACTGATTCATAAACAAGCTGATTCCAAGGACAGGTGATTTATAGCTGATTCAAGCCACACCAAACAGAACTTTAGGGGGCAGCAGTGTCCAGGGGGCTGTCTATATGCAATGAATGCCTTGGGGTGGGTGCATGGTGGTGTGGCATCAATTATATGACGCAGAAGCCACCGCGCAGGCATCCCGGGGCTCCCCTCCAAAGCTCTGAAACAAAAAAGTTAGGGACTTTGACTTTTTTGTCCAGAGCACAGTGAGGACGGTGCATTGCCGTCTGTTGCCATGCTCCAGGGTTGCGGCAGAGGCATGGCTGGGTGGATGGCCACCCCTGATTGGGCAGGGGAGAGGGGGAGAGCTGGTGAGCTGAATGGCCACCAAAATGCCCCTGCAGTGCCTCCAGGTGGGGCGAAGAGTCTTCCTTTCACTGGGGGGAAAGTTCTCCCTTCCCTTGGCTTCAATCCCGCGAGGTAAAGGGTGAAAAGCCAGGGAGGGATGGCAGCAGCAACAGCTCTCCCCCTGCCATGATCCATATAAACCCCACTCTCGATCCTTGGCATGGGGGTAATGTGGTGCAACCCTGCAGAAGCAAAACCATGGGGGTTTGGGGGCTTGAGGTGTCAACGCACTGTCGTCAAGACAGCTCCCCAAATTCTGTTTGGTGAGATGTTGGATTTGTTTGATTTTCTGTTAACAACTCCCCCTGACAAATACACAGGTCTAACTAAAAGCCTAAGATTAATCAGGATTAAGCATAGCCAGTGTTAGTTTCTAGAGAGAGTTATATACCTCCATGGATTTCTTTCATGGGCCAGAATTTTCTTTGGTTGAAACAGGCCTTGGAGCTGATCATCTCAACTTCTATTCCCACACTCCCCCTGGCCTAGCAAGAAGTCATATGAATTATATCCTTACAAGTTGTTGTTTGCACACTCTTTGACATTTCTAATTTCAGGCACATGGCTGTTTACATTAGGCTTAGCCAAACCTCGCAGAATAGTTGGGAGCCAGAGAGGTACTTAAGACTCCTGAAAGATTTTAATTGAAGATTGTTTTATTGTAGCTACTTCAGAAGAGCCAAACACAGCCAAACACCCTTTGTGGGGCTTGCAGGATGTTCAGTGTTGTTGTTGTTTTTTATTGATTTTGCAAAACAAAATAAACCAAAAGAATGGGAGGGAGGATAAATAAATGAATAGAAAGAAATACATTGAATTTAAATCAACTTATTGAGAGAGGGTGGTACATTTAACCTCTATTCATATTTTTCACCGTGTATTACAGACCAAAATATATGTGGAGTCCGTGGGCTGCTTAGGAGTTTCCTTTATAATTCTTCTCTATATCAAACGTATATTTGGTCTCTTTCCATAATCTGAGGAAAGGCTTTGACATATATTGCTGTGCATGTCCCCGATCAGCATATAGAGTAAAATCCTGTCATGTTTTATAAGTCAGATGCTTGAACTTTGCCTTTAGCTAATTTTAGTTGGTATGCCAGTTTTTCTGCCATGGCTATTTGCCATAATTCCATATACCATGAATTCAACGTTAGCAGTTTATTTTGAAAGTGACGCAATGGATCAAATACAGTAGGTTTAGATTTCTTCTCTTCAAACTGCAACCGGACTTGTGTATTCAGCGTCATGAACATCTGAAAACTTGGTCTCTCGTTGTTCTTCTTTGATTTCTTTTTCGTGTACTGCATTTGTAAAAATAAAAAGTCCTTAGTCGTCACTGTATTCCCAGAAGGATGGGAGTTGTTACCCAACACATCAGGAGGGCACCAGTTTGGGGAAAGCTGTAGGCTTTCTAGGGGTGCTTCCAGATGGAGGTCTCCTAGCACTACCAATCAAAAGTCACTGTGCAACTGTTCTGTCTCTCACCTTACCAGGTTTTTGGTGGTAAGAAAAAAGATGGAAGAAGCGGTGGGAAAATAGGGGAGGGTTACACTTGGAAGACAACAATGTCTGGGGCTTGTCTATACACCCTGTATACTCCATAGTGGATGCATAGCAGCACTGTATTGTTTATATGATGCAGCCGCCAACTCACAGCCACATCGGGTTTTTACCTACAAAATTGCACTTTCCCGTGTTGTCCTTTTACTGCGACTTTTCTGTTTGCCCAAATGCCACCGTGTTGTTTCTCCCATATGCCATCGGTGGCTTTGGTTCGGGGGCATTCCTAGGGGCAGATCCCAGTGCAGGGTAAGCCCAGGAATGCAGGGCATTGGGCAGGGAGCAGGCTTGACAAGTGGGATGGCCACTGGATAACCCATGCTCCCTCCTGCCATCTAAGTTACCGTTCCTGCCCCGCAGCAGCAATGCTGCAGGGGTTTGGGGGAAGCAGCTGCAAAGCAGTGGCATATACCCACCCCCCTGAAGCCCCTGTAAAATTCTCTGAATGAGGCCGGGCAATTGCACAATAAAGGACTCATGTGATAGTGCTCTAGGAAATCCATGTTGGCAATTTGGTTGGCCAGACTTAGGTCCCCTCTACAAGGATTCGCTTTTGCGCCTGGTTAGGCGATTATGCGCATCATCGCTGAAGCGCATTTACGCCTAATACCTCTGCATGAGAGGCGGCGAGAGGCGGCGAAGCGCATTAAGGGATGACCAAAATGTGCTTTACAAGTCGTTAATGCGCATAAGCGCTTATTCACATAGTCAAAATGCGCTTTAACGGACAGAGCAAAATAAAACTCGCTATTTAACACGCATTCGATAATGCGCATAATCGGAGAGATAACGCGCCTCTACGCCCGATTTGCGCTCCGTTCTTGTAGAGGTAAATTTTTTTAAGCGACTTGAAAGAGCTTTAAACCTCTCTTGTAGAGGCAGCCTTTATGAACCGGATTGGTTGCTGATTGGTTCAGTTGTTGCCATGATCACTATAACTATTGGAAATACTTCTCCTTTTTGAAGTTAAGTTAACAACCGCCCCATCACAATAAAGAAGCATAATCCCCTCATGGCAAACAACTTTGCAATGAATGATGAGAAGGTCTTTTGGGGGGGGAAATATTACTAGTATTTCACACAACAGAACTGAAAAGGCAGAACCTGAAAGCAAATCTTGCTTTTCTTCCATGTTGAAAAGATGGGGCTCATTTGCTTCTTTTTCTCACAATGATCTGTCACTTGTGATGAGATAGGAGGCAGTATTGCAACAAAATATTCTGTTTTGGAAAGCACTTTTCTTCCCAACAGGAGCAGGAGTTGGATTCTTGATGCCAGAGGCAAGGTTTTTAATACAATTCCCTCTCAGTCCTCACCGTAACCCCTGCTAGCTTGCATCCCGTCTTCCACAGGGAAATCCGTCTGTTCTCATTTATGGCATGTGGTCCTTATAAATTTGATAACAATACCTTGTTCGCTCTATCATTTTCCCACTCTGATGGAGCAAAACTGTGTTATTACCTCCAACCCCCTTAAGGACCTACCAAGCTAGATAAAGTGGTGTCATGTCACATTACATGCCAAAGTCTTTTGGATTAGTTAATTGCCACTTAATCTATAGGGTGCAATGAATTGCATACAGCTATATTCCTTGATCTAGAAGACAGCATACTGTGACTAGACAAAAACCTTTCCTATTTCAAGTGGCTTTAGGAATATTAGGATTCTGTGGTATTGCTTTAGCTTCCTGAATATGCACAGGCTTTAAAATTATCTCTGCACTAGGCTAGAATAAAAGGGTTTATGGTTCAGGATTATCATTCATTTTTTCCCTTTGGCACAGTGTCAGCCATTGTTGAGAGATACTGCTTTCTGTCACTAAAACAGTTTCTAAATATTTGCATAAGATTCATTAGCTGGTTAAAAAAGAAAATACTGCTCTGTTGCTCATGATTACCTTTATGAGTCTAATTGTGGCCTAAAAGCAAAATCAACATTTATAAAATTAGCCCCAGCATGGATATCTGGAGGTCACCTATAGGTTTGGGGATTCATCAGCAAAATGGGATAGGGGAAAGGACAATCCCCCTCCCCCAGTGCAGCTGCCTTGATCTGAATTGGGTCCTTGCCTCTTCTTCTCTTTTCTTTTTTACAAAAGCATAGACCTCCATCACACCTAATTTCCCCCCTTGATTTGCCTCCACGTTTTTTTACGTCTGAGGCAGAAGCGCATCAAGCTTATGATCCCTTTTACCTGAATAGCTGCTCTTTCGCTCCTTCGCTCCTTTGCTCTTCCACTCCTCTCCTCTCCACACCTCTCCACCCCCCCTTCTCTTTCTCCCTCCAGTCAGGTCCTGTCAGATGAGTACTTCAACCAGACCGCATATCTGCCAGGCAAAACTGGAATGACCCTTTCGTCTGGCTCTTTTGGGGGCATCGAGGGAGTACAATCCTGTCTCTGCAGAGATTCAGGCATTGTATGATTTTAAAAAAACGCTTACGAGCCTGAGATGCAAGGTTTGGGTTTTATATTGAGGCTTGAAGCCAGCTGCTGGGAGAGATTGCTTTTCCCTGCCAGGAACTGGTGCAATCCATTCAAGCCCCTAGTTCCCTTAAAACTACATGGAGACTTAGGGTGCATTAAATGTGCTTAGGGAAAATAATTCAAACTTTTAGCATTCTAGGAAAGGCTAAGAAAGAGGCGGGGTGTCAGAAGGACAGGCACGGTGTCATGTGAGTACCATGCTGCAAATCCGCACACCAGGCATGGTGAAAGTGCACTAAATTGCTGATGTGATGGAGCTCATAGACTAGGGTGACCAGATTTTAAAAATCAAAATCCCGGTCCCCCCCCCCGCCCCCCCCACCCAAAAAAAACCAGCCTGGACCTACCGCCGGGTTCCTCCGCCGCCCATGTGGGGTCCTCCGTCGCCGCCCGCGCCGGGTCCTCGGCCGCCACCCGCGTGGCCACGCCAGGTCCTCCGCCGCCCGCGCGGCCGCGCCGGGTCCTCTGCCGCCCACGCGGAAGAGGCGGGAGAGGGCCGGATCCGGAAGTGACGTAACCGGCCCTCTCCCGTCTCTTCCGCGCGGCCTCTGGCCTTTCTGGGGCTCATCGCCATCGCGATGAGCCCCAAGGAGGCCAGAGGCCACACGGAAGAGGCAGGAGAGGGCCGGTTACGTCACTTCCGGATCCGTCCCTCTCCTGCCTCTTCCGCGCGGCCTCTGGCCTTACGAGCCCAGCAGCGGCGGCGAAGGCGGCGGAGGAGCCCGGGAAGCAGCCGCCCCAGCAGGTAAGTGCCCCTTCGTGCTTACCTGCTGGGGCAGCCGCTTCCCAGGCTCCTCCGCCGCCGGGTCTACCGCCGCTCCTTGCTTGCTGCCACCGCTGCGTGACCCCACCACCACCCCGGTTTGCCCCCCCGCCCCCTGGTTGGGCCGGTTTGCCCCTGGATTCCCGGTTAGGACCGGGAAATCCCGAGGCACCTGGTCAGCCTATCATAGACAGGGAACCAATCATGGTTCTCCATAATTTCATGTGGCAGGCAAAGATTTTTTTTTTCTCTTGGGAAGGCGGCTTAATGGACAAGTCTTTTTTCATGTTCAGACACTCACTGATTGTTTTGGCACAGTTAGGGTCAGGAAGAAATCTTTTCTGATTCTGCAACTTGCTGTTAAAACAATCTGGGTGTGTGTGTGTTTCAGCCCCCTCTGCCCTGGTATACTTCTTTCAGGCACCCTATAATCTGAGAACTGATTCACATATTACACTCCTATAGCAATCCTATGAAAATGCTATTTTATAGCCCCAAATGCCCAGCTGTGAAGAGTACAGAGAGCTTTGAAGTGCTAGCCTGCCCTTCACATAATTTCCCTAGGCTTCTAGGAGGAAGAGAATCCTATCTGTGCTATATTTGCCTCAGGTAGGAATAGCACCTTGTTCAAAACTGTCTGGACTCTTGTTTTTAATTCTTGTGTTATTATCCTTAGGAGTTGGGGCAGAAAAAGAGGGGAGGGCTGCTGTACCTTTGGACTTCTAAGCTAGCAGATGATAACTGTTCTCATGTGCACTCATGAGTGCAATGTGTAAAGCAGCTCTAAATCTCCCAGAATAATGAGCCATGCCCATGTGGGTCATAACATGAGTTGATTCTAAGATATATGCACACAGTGGTTTATATTTGAATACAATGCAGTTTGACACATGCCATGTCATACTTGCAGAGATGAAATTGCAGTGACATTTTTGCATGAAATTGAAGGTAAAATGAGAAGTGACCTTAAGTCAGGATGTCACAATTTTTCCCCATGTTACTTAGCTGTAATATCATAAGGTTGGATCCAGATTTAGCCATACTCAGAATAAACCATTTGAAATCAATGGGACTTAAGTTAGTCATGACTAACATAAGTCCAACAGGTTTCAATGGAGTCTACTCTAAGAATGACTAAGGGTGCAATCCTGTGCATGTTTAGAAGGAAAAAAGTCCCACAACTGTATCCAACCCATTGTATTTTGAATGGTGAGTTGGACTGACCCTTAAGAATCCCTGAAACAATCACTTGTGGTGATGCAAATGTAGTGGTTACCCAGAGTAAATAAAATGTACAGAAGTATATGGAACACTTTTTTTGGTGGGCTTTAATACAATCTTACATACTTCACCTGCTGCAGCTGTGTCTTGCATTCCTAACCACTGGTGTTCTAGCTGCTAGACCAATGTGCCAGACAGAAAGGGTTGGATTTTCATTTATTTTTGTACTTTCAACAGGAGATTATATGGATCGTTTGTCTATAATTCAGCTATGTATACTAAGTCCTGGACTATTCCACCTGGAACCCCTTTTACTTCACATATCAGCTGGAATCCTTCACAACATAAACCAAGCCAATTACTTTGTTTTTACTGCAGGAGTCAGATGGTCAAAAAAAGTTTTTTTCTTGGTAAAATCACATTATATTTCAGCTTCCTTTTCCCTTTCCCATTGCTTTTGAGATTCTTCAGAAAACATGTGTTACCTGTGAACAGCATCAATGGCACAATGTGCACAATGGATTAGCTCTTTGGTCCATTCACCTTGAGCAATCTGTACTGTTTGTGGATTTGGCTTGTGGCTCTTATACCAATGATGGCTTCTATAGATTTGTGCTTCTTCTTTCTCAGCTGGATCCCATTGGCTTCTGCACCAGCAGATAGGAGACTGGGATAAAGCTCAGCAACTGCTGCAAAAGCACAGCAACTCAACCCATCGTGTTGCAATAGCACCATTGGCTCTCTAGGGAGGTTGCAGTGGCACTATAAGCTGAGTTGGCACTACAGTGATGGATGAAGCAGACCGCAGTGCCAGATGCAATACAGCAGCATTTCGCAAAACACTTCTATCCTATAGGTGTTGACGGAGATGGGGCATGGTAGTCACTGGATATGTTTTAATAGTACCCTGATTATGCAAGAAAACAAAGAGGCCTTATTGCAATGACTCAGATTTTATTATTAACCCAGTCTGGCAGTTCCTGAATGACTGGATCTAAGGTTAAAGCTGAATTCTACATATTTACATTAATTTTCTTTTTGCCCCCACACTCAATGTTTTGTATGCACTGAACAGGAGGAACTCTTGCAAGCAGCTTTCTGGTTGATGAAGAGCTGTATATTAGATGGCTCCAAATTGTGACTTTTCTTCCAGTGATGTCCTTCAGCACTCCACCATGGGTCTGTTGTGATGACTGGGTAGGTGTATCTTCATGTCTTACTTTTGCATGTGCTTTCGGACAGTGTGAAGTCCAAACAAATCTTTTTGCATTCTGGTGCCTTGCTACCATTCAAGGTTCTGCAAGAAAAGTGTAATTGAGTAGCATCATAATAACATAAGAAGTGCCATGCTGGATAAGGCCAAAGGCCCATCTAGTCCAGCACCCTGTTCACGCAGTAGCAACCAGCTGTCGACCAGGGAACCACAAGCAGGACATGGTGAAACAACACCCTCCCACCCATTTCCCCTAGCAACTAGTGTATACAGGCTTACTGCCTCTGATACTGGAGGTTGTACTTAGCCAGCAGGACTAGTAGCCATTGATAGCCTTCTCCTCCAGGAATTTATCCAACCCCCTTTTAAAACCATTTGAATTGGTGGCCATCACCACAACTTGTGGTAGTGAATTCCAGAGTTTAACTATGCGTTGTGTGAAGAAGTATTTCATTTTACGTGTCCTGAATCTCCCACCAATCAGATTCAGGGGATTACCCTGGGTTCTAGTATTCTTTTCTCCTTCTCCATATTCTCCAAACCATGCATAATTTTGTAAACCGCTATCATGTCTCCCCTTAGCCTCCTTTTTTCCAAGCTGAATAATCCTATCTGTTGTAACCTTCCCTCATAGGGGAGATGCTCCAGTCCCTTGATTGTTTTAGTTGCCTTTTTCTGCACTTTCTCCAGCTCTACAATATCTTTTTATGTGTGTGGTGACCAAAACTGTACACAGTGTTCTAAGTGTGGTCGCATCATGGGTTTGTATAAAGACAGTAAGTATGTTTACAATGGCTGCACACTGGGTCGACTTTTTCATTGAGCTGTGCACCACAACCCCAAGATCTCTTCCTTCGGCAGTAGCCACCAGCTCAAATCCCATCAGGTTATACTTAAAGTAGGGTTTGTTTTGTCCCAAGGTGCATCGATTTACACTTGCTTATATCCAATGTTGGCAAGCTGTCAGCTCTAAACACATTGCACTAGTGGGAATAACCAATTGCGTAACAGGAAAGTAGTGCTTGCTAGCCCAACCCAAGAGAGCCTCTGAAACTACCACTTTCAGAATGGGATAAGTAAGCAGAACTCCCATCCACAATGTCTGCTGACTTGTCTGGTCCCATTCCAGAAGCAGCAGTTTCTGGTAGTTTGTGGATGTGTTTGCAAGCACCGCTTTCCTATTGCGCTAGCAGTTGTTCCCACTAGTGCAGTGGCAGGATTGGATATTGCCCATAATCCCTTTGACTTGATAAACACATTGACACTGACATGCACACACGCACACGCGTACACACACACACACACACACACACACATTAAAACAATCAAAACAAACATATCAGTGCACTGGCCACAACATTATCTCCTGTGGTATCAACTACCATTTGTATGATAATGGTACTATCTAGAGCTCTCTCTTTTTGTTTCATTATCCTTTCCCTTGGTTCTTGCTGGTGTTTTGGTCTTTTCATTGTCTCCTTTTTGGATCATTCACCACTACCAATCTTAAGGCAGAGAAACAGAAGTCACCGCATGTCCTTTGAAATGATTGCTTCCATCTTCCATTTCAAGAACCTCAGCCCTCGTTCTTGCAGCACTGATGTGTGTGTGTTTGTGATACTTGAATCTCTGGTTTTCTTTGTCATCGAATTCCAGGTCTTGTGATATTTTCCGCCTTAACATTGCAAACATTTACTCTTTTTCTCTGAACCTACCAAGACTATGGTCCACATTTTATCCTTTCTTGCCACATCTACTGTAAGAATGTTCTTGTTGGCCTTCCAATCTCTCATTTTAAACCTTTTATCTCAACCCTAAATCCAGCTGCACGCCTTGTTCATGCCCCTCCACTCTATCTTGATCTGGCTTCAACTTTTTCTCTCTTACCCAGTACAAATGACTATTGGCACTGTTGCTATACTACTTCTTCGCCTCCTTCCCCCTCCCCCCGCCCTCCATCTCTCATCTCTAATTTCCCTTTTATTTATTTATCTCATATTTCCTTCTGCTAATACTAATCTTCTCATTAGTCCTCCTAGCCCTTCGGCTATGTTATGTCTTAGTCTGTTCTCTTTTGCTCTCCCCCGCCTTGAAACTCTCTTCCGCCTGCTGGTCTTCTTTGCCTCACTCCTTCTTTCAAAAAGCTATTGAGCACCAAGCACCCGGCTTTAGGCAATTTGCCTTCCCATTCTTTTCCTCTCTTACTGTGTCTCATTAGATTGTAACCCTGCGGGTTATTTATCTGTAACCCTGTTATTTATCCGCTGCAATATGCCTGCTCAAGAAGTGGCAGTGTTGATAATAATGATGACAAAGACTAGCAGGGCAACATTTAGATTAGAAAGAGGATTGATAGTTAATGGCGAGAAGTCTCAACAGATTGAAATCAAAGTACCACAAAGTTCACATTTTCTTGGCCACTCTCTCTGTATCTACTCCCTCCCTCTGTTTTCACACGATGCTTGTTGTGTCTATTAGTCACTGTCAGGATTCATTTTCTGCATCTCTCTTCTCACTTTGGGAGGACACAAATCAGGCGAAAAGAATTGGGGTTTTTTTTCTTTCCCATTTATTGAAATAATATACTGAACTTCCTTTCTTTCAGGTGCTGAATCTCACCAGGCACTATATCGAGAGACATCACAATTTTGTGGTTCCACTCATTGAAAAGTATAGCAAGGAGTGGCTCTCCCAGGGGCACCCTATTTTTCGTCCCTTATGGTGGCTCAGTCCCACCGACCCCATCACCTTTACCATTGATGATGAATTTCTCATAGGAGATGAGGTAAGAAATACATTCTATTTTTGTGGCTTTTTAAGATCAGCAATGGGCATCACAGGGACTGAATATGTGTCTATGGTGTTTGATTTATCTTAGAGTACTGAAAATGTTAGTTCTCCCCAGAGTGAAATCTGTATGCAGTTCCGAAGAGAAAATTGAATACATGATGGTATAGCGTCTGGAAAACCTCAGAAACTAGGACAAAATAAATTGATAGAAAGCATTTATTAAAGATAGAATGAATCTTGCTGAGGAAGAATCCGCATGGGCTTTGGAAATAGAAGCCTTGCCTCACTAACCTTTTGGAATTATAAACTTTTAGAGAGTATTAGTCAAAATACAAAAAGAGGTGATCCAGTGGACATTATATACTTGGGATTATTAGGGGGAAAATATTATCTCCTTCCTAGGGATGGGTGACAAATTTGTTTCGGTTCATTTTTGACAGAATGTATCCACTTTCCACCTCCTAAAACCGAATGCAGAATTGAACATAATCTGCATTCTAAATTCCGTATAATCTGAATTTGCATTGAAATTTGCACAAAAACAAAAACGTTGATCAATGCATACGTTTGAAAAATGCGTATTGAAAAAAAAGGTGTATATTTTAAAAATGAGCACAAACACACTTTAGTCAATGGGGGGACGTTTACATTTCAAATATGTGCACAATTGATGCATACATTTGGAAAAAAGTGCTTGAAAATGTACACACATTTCCATGCAGCCCCCGGCCCAAATCTCGCAATCCGATATGGACATGAGTTAGACATCGGAGAATCTTGACACGCTCACGTTTTGCTATATGATATATCATCCATCCTATAGGAACATGCTAAAGGAATCACTATGGTATCTCAGGGTTCCTCTATACGATCAATTTACGGCTCCTTTAAGGCTCATTACCTATTTTACCACTTTACGAATTAGGCTTAAATCAGTCGTGCAGGCGATTTTTATCCTCATAAATGCGCATTTTCAATTTTGCATTAAATAGCAACTTTTAAATTACTTCGATGGTTCCCTGTTCGAGCATCGATATATGCAATTGATAATGCGATTAAACGCATGTAAACAACTTTAAAGCGCATTGTATGGAGCCCGTAATTCGCCTCCACGCCTCCCATATATAGGTATTAGGCGTAAATTCGACTGTAAGCTAAAGCGCATATTCAGAGAACCAGGTGTAAATCCAACCTCCTCTAGAGGGGGCCTCAGTGGGGTTATCTCTGAGCAGAGATAACGCTGGTGGTTCCTTTCCCCTCTAGCCCTAAAGCAGTGGGGTTTGGGGGAGGGTTTTTGGCTGAGACCCTGTGGGTTGCATGGTCCAGCCTGGCAGGCCAAATTAGGCCCATAGATCAGAGGTCCCCCATCCCTGCTATAAACACTTACTTAGGAGTAAGTCCCATTGAACTCAATGGGCTTACCTCTCAGTAGTTATGCACTGTAAAGTAAACAAAAGTTTGGACCATCTTCCATGTCCTCCTTTAGTTAACTTCTTTTCTAAACGACAAAGCCCCAAACAATTAGTCTTCCCCAACCTGGTGCCCTCCAGATGTTTTGGACCATAACTCCCATCAGTCCCAGCCAGCATGTTCAGGAACCCTGGGATTTGCTGTGCAAAACAGCTGAAGGGCTCCAGGTTGGGGAATGCTGTCTTAGACCTCCCTCACATGGAAGATGGTCCAAACTCTATCCAGTCAGCTTCTGTACATGGACTGGGGAGGGGCACCATCTTGTTCTTCGCCTCAGGCAGCCAAATGTCTTAGGCTGGTACTTATCAGAGTATTCCAGATTGTCATCCCAGTATTCCCAGCTGTAGCCTGCTATAGATAGCAACACCTTCTCCCCAATCTGGATTATGAGATGTTGCTCTCCCAATGAGATCCTAGCCATGCATTAAGTCTGAGAAGTACATGGAGCTTTTAAAACCTTCCCTCCCAAGGCAGCCTCTTTCCAGCCGTTACATCATATTTATTATTCCTTGCTGAATTTCCATCATTGCCCTACCTTTGGCACTGGAGTGATGATCTGCCATGCGACCTTTTCCATAGCCTAAACAAACAAACAAGCAAGCAAGCAAACAAACAAAAAGCCCCTTTCTCAGCAGCACTTCGTATTTTATAGTGTTTTAGCAAAGTATGCTACTGCCTACAGCACCAGGGTGAAATATGGAGCTTTCTGTTTAGTGACGTTCTAAATTTCTCTTTCAATTCTCTCATTTCTTCTCCCCCTTCATTCTATTTTTTTTCTTGCATGGCTCCTACCACTATCATCCTGTCCTCCATTAGTTAGTTCACTGTGGAGTCTTCTACAATAAGCTGGATGTGGGTGGCTGTGCATGAAATGAGGTTTTATGAGGCATGTGTATTTGGATCACCTTGGTTTATTGTTGTATGGCTGATTGCATCTTCAATGAAGCTTTGATTTTTGCTAGAGTGGGGGAAAGTTTCCTTATAAATAAAAATCAGAAAAGAAGAAATGAGGAATACACTAAGAATATGTCTTCTGCTCATTCAGTAATCCCATCTGTGCAGTGGGACATCTCTGGACTTCAGAGGACACTTGATTATATTCCATATTAGTGATAGCCTATATGTTATACCCAAAGGTTCATTTGATATTAGTTGTTAATTCTTATAACACTTTTTGGTAGAAATATGATGAGTCACACATCATTCCATCACTGTATCATGATTTCTTCATTTTGTAAAAAGCAGTGCAAAAATAGCACCTCTGCCCAGAGGTTAAATCCTATTGGGTTCAATGGGACTTACTTCTAGGTATGTTTGTATAAGATTGAAGCCAATAAATGAGAAATAGAGCTTCTCTACACAGGCCTAAAATGTCACATCCTTACTGGGGCTTCTGCTTCTGGATTCCTTGCGGGATTAAGATTGCCTCCTTTAGACATGCTTTTTGGGGCCTTTCTGGGGAAGTTTTGTATGTTTCATTATACAGCCATTGGACGGAGCTGTGGTATAGCTGCAATATAGCAAGATTCCCAGAATTCACCTGACAGTTATCGCACTTCAAAGCGTGATAAAATCTCTTACAGCATTTCCTCCATTGGGAATAACACTGCTATAATGGCCAGAAAGCACAGGAGGGGCCCTGGAAGTTGACGATGTTGTGTAAATCAGAATCACAAGCATACAATAAAAGCCTCATGTAGAAATGCCCATAGATTTAGACAAGGTGGTATGTATAGAACAGAGGTGGGGAACCTCAAGCCCAGGATTCCAGTCTGGTCCTCCTGGGGTCCCAATCCATCCCTCTGGAGTCCCCCTTATGGCCACACACCCTTCCCCCAACCACCTATGGTTTGGTGGCTTCCCTATTTTTGTGTAGTTTGTTTCCCCATTCTAGAAGGTTGAAATGCTTCTCCTAATGCTTCCTTACTGGCAGTAAGTACAATATGCTGGTATTTCTAGTATTTTGGGTATTTGGCCCCCACCCTTTTGCTTGTGGCCACATCCTCAAGAGCATCTCCAAAATTGAATTTGGCCCTCGGATTGAAAGAGGTTCCCCACCAGTGATATAGAAGGTTCCTCGACGTATTGAAACCCTCAGGAGATCAATAGCAGTGAAAGGCCTGTTCTGTCAGATCGGTTCTCATATCAAGTCTATTCTTTAGATAACAATCCAAGTTCAAGTCTCCATTGATTTTCTGAGAACTGAATAGTTCCTTGCTGAATAGACTTTATGATGACTGCCAGTGCAAAGGAACTTAGGGTGAGACTGATGTATGTTTGGGAAGGATAGGTTACAGACAGGCTTTGGCCCAAGAAAGAGTTGAAAGCTGGCTGGTCACACGGCCATCAGCTCTGTAGGCTGCTTCACCAATGCATGTTCCTCACTTGAAGACTGTGGCATCAGGTGGTGACTGACCAGAGTGGATGAGCTGCAACAGATCAAACATCACAGCAGATGCCATGTTTTTCTTGATGGTGTCATTTCACACATTCATCTGGAAGTCATCAAATCACAGAGAACCAGTGGAATGTGTGAATTAGCCTAAAGCAAGCAATTGGACTCAATGGGACTTCCAACACTATGAGTCTATAAAAGAAGGGAAAGCAAGACAGCCTCAGAGAAGCATGTCCAGAAAAGAGCTGGAATCCCGGGTTAGTGGCAGCAGCTGCAGAACTGGGGAGGGTTTGAGGAAATCCCACCTTGTAAAGCAAGGGCTGTATGTGAGAATAACCTGGACCCCTTCCCTGACTTGAGATGGTGATGGATGTTAAAGGTAGCAGAGAGTGCAGCTTACTCAACTTTTTCTCTGAAGCCTTATGATCACAGCCATCCAGGTTGGCTGTGGGATCTGGCTGAGGGGGAAAAGAGGCCACCCTTGATATATGTTAGAGAAGACAACTAAGGCATCCCTTCAGATGGCATGCTTTGAGTAAGCATCCGAGTTCCATAGGAGTGTATCAGTTATTTTGAAAGTGCAGTGATGATTATAAAATCTTGTAATCTGTCCTGTATCCTAGAAATGTAGTGGAGGAACTGTAGCTCACTGACAGAGCATATGCAACTGCTGGCAATCGGGGTGGGGGGCAGGTTATGGGCTGAGTAGAAGCCAATGATTTGGCCTGAGCATCGGAACACAAAACCGGTCTTTTGAACCCACAGTTTTCTGCTCACCAGAAAACCATTTTTCAAAAAGATAAGCTGGAGATACTAAAAGACAAGTATCTTGCCCAAGAATCTGACTACATAGCAAAGGCGGGGGGCTGAGCCCACAAACCCATTCCTTTGAAACCACAGTTCTCTCTAATATTCAGGAACACACCCCTGTCTCTCCCCCACACAGACACTCAGCACACAAGATCTACATGCCTGTCTCATTTCTCTTTCTCTTTCAGAATCCCCCTCCAAAACACACAGAAGACCCCTTCCCCACTTTCTCCCACCCCTGCTGGGTTACCCCACAGGCCTCCCTAACCTCTCGCACAACTCTCGCCAGCCTAACTCTGGTCTCCCCTCCTCCTCCTCCCCCCCCCTCCTCCTCCTCCTCCTCCTCCTCTTCTTCTATGTCAGGCCACCCCTAGTTGCTCCATTGCCACCTCCAAGCCTTTCTCCTTACTAGGCAGCAGCAATGCCATCGTCCCTTCCTTTGGGGGGGGGGGGGTTGCAGGCTGGCCAGAAGTCCTTTAGAGCCAAGCACTGGCCTCCAGCTGCCCACCACCATTACTGTCTAAGTATGTCTTTGAGTTCACATGTCCCTCCAATGATTAACATTTTAAACAATAAAAATTATTGGTACCAACAATGGACTTTGCAGGTGCAGGGAGAGGTGTCCACAGGTGTAGTGGCACCTGCGGGCTTTATCTTGCCTACTCCTGACACTTTCAGGCTACATGGGCATATTGTTTGTCTTGGTCACCCTGCTGATTCCTTTACATATTGGAGAAGAATCCTGCTCTAAACTGTGACAGCACCCAGCTCCCTTCTACTAAGATGCCATTTGGTGGGGCAAAGGGAGATATGGGTGGTTCTAGCTGTCCCACTTTGAGACATGTTAAATACTGAAGGCTCTTTAGGGGATTGACTTCTATGAGAAGCTCATGCTGATGATGCTTCCAACTATTTCAGATCTTGTTTGTCTAGAGCAATAAGGCAATTGCATGTTACGTTAATGTTCTAATCAATTTGCTTTAACAAGTGGTTGGAAAGAGATTAAAGAGCAATTAACATTTTCATTCCCTTTCCAGCTGAAGTTCAAATACAACCAATATCTAATTAAATCGTTTGAAGCATTTTCCTATTTGCTGAACTTATTATTAATGTGCAGATCTAAATATTTCTGCCTGATCAAGGCAACGACACATTGAACTTTAGTGTCTTTCATTCTAAGACTGTTACATGGTAGGATCTACACCATTGTCTTTAATTATATTAAGAAAACTCTCACTTAGGGCTCATTAAGCACTCAAAGTACTGTGATGTTTAATATATAATTATAGTATTTTAAAATGTACAGAGATTACTTTAAGATGACTAATAGGGGCCTCATTAAAATCGTTAGGATAAATATTTCTGTTTTGATGTTTTAAATGGTCTTGAGGAGCTTCCAGACGGAGGCAAGCACTAAACAACTGTTCTGGCTTTTATTCCTTAAGAGAGTTTCTAAGTTAAGGAAAAAGACAGAAGAAGCAAGAGAAAACACAGGAGGGTCACGAATAGACAATGACAATGTCTGGACCCTTGTAACATTCTGTGAATAGGCAGGGCGATGGGGCTGTAAAAGCCTCATCTGGAATCATGTTTGGTTGCTACGGCTACTACAAAATGGGCAGAAGCAGGGTTTTCTTTCCCCTTGCACTGTTTTCCTTGAAATTGCAACTGTATTTAAAGATGCATTTCCATGCATTTCCATCCCACTTACATCTTCGGTTAAAAGAAGCATCCAAAAAAGAAAGCTGTATATCAATGATGGCTTTAGACATTTTGACACCTGAAGTGAAAAACTGAAATGGCAACTCCACCCCCCCCCCCCCCCGGTGCCTCCCAAATGTGGTTCACTACTACCTTTTTGAACAACAGCACCTCCCACCTGCAATTCTGACTCACCTGAGTTGCTTCATTGGACTTTTTGTTTTATGTGTCAAGTTGTGCCATTTTTACTTTGAGACATCTCTACTTCTTTCAATCTTTTATTTATTTATTCTTGTTATTGTTATCATCATCATCATCAGCTCCCCAACTCTACCCAAATAAGCTGAAATCATGCATGAATAATATTAGCTGCTGACGTTGCAAGAGAGCAATGATTTTACTACCTACCATGTCGCTCCAAGTCGTTTTCTATGATACAAAACAGCGGCTGCTTCTGCAAATGACAACTCGTGTGAGTGGTCTACTTGTGTGCCGAGCATAACATGCAAGCCAGCTGCCATTGCAAGATTACCCCCTGCCTTCTGTGGGCTGGATGGGACAATCACAACTGGATTGAGACTATGGATGTGCAAAGCCTTTCTAGGAAATATCCTTTACAGCAATGCCATAACTTGGAACCAGTGAAGGCAGATGGCTCTGATGTCAGTGGGGTGGTGAATCCGCTCTGGGTTTCAGTCAGAACTCTAACTGTGCAAGCACCTTGGATAGCTCCTTTAGAGTTCTGTCTGAAACCTGGGGTGGATTCACAGACATTGGAGCCACCAGCCTCCACAGCTTGGAACATGTAATGATTGGTAGTTATAAAATTATTCTTGTTCTCTTGTGGTCCTGCAAATTCCTCACTGCTGTCTGAGCCATATGACCGAAAATCTGGCTTGGCCCTGTGACCAGATCTGTGCACATTACAATGGGCTGGATAGCCATGTGTTGATCTGAATGCTGCATCGTAGCAGCACACAAATTGGCTTTCAGCTTACAGTGAGAGTGCAGGAACAGCTCATTATCTCATTGCCTGCTTGAAAACCAATCAGGCAGTGCGGCAGAACAATCGACTGCTTGGCAACACTGAGCATTTCCACACAGTGAAGGCCAGTTTTCAATCTTTTGAACTGGCTCTGATTTTAGGCAAGGCGCTCACTGCTGCTAGCTGAGAATATTCAGAAGATGACTCCAGTTTAGCTGTCAGATGTTCTTCTTTGAGTCTGGCTGATACTGCCAGGCTGGACATAAACAGAGACATCCCTGCAATGAGGCAAAATGGGAGTGCCTTATTAAAAGGCGAGAGACACCACACTTAGGATGGATGAATCTGTCAATTTCAGTTTTTCTCAGTTTCTCATTTTTCCAGTCTTAAATTTGGTTTATCTTGAACTTTGAGACTTTTTTTAAAAAAAGTTTGCATGAAAATTCATCAGCATTTTTCTGCTAATTTCTCCTAATATGTGCATTTTTGCCTAACATACACATTTTTTTGCAAGTAGGTTTCCTAACAATGCATATTTGAACTTTCTTTTCTCTCATATATGCATTTTGGTATGCATTTTTTGATGGAGACCTCCATTGCAAAATCCAGAAAAGTGAGAATTTTGAAGGATTAACCAATTTTTGGTTTGCACAGTGGTTCAAAAGTGTGAAATTAGGTAAATTAGCATTAAAATATAGGCTAAGTAAAATTCTCCTCCATCCCTACTGTCCTACAAATGCTAGCAGTGAAGCGCAAAGTCCTAGGTGCTAAGCATTTAAACAAGCAAAAATAATAATTAAAAAATTATAGAAAGCAGTGTTCTCCCTTGTATCTTACAGTCTGGTTGTACATGGAAATTCTGTGAGTGAAAGGAACATAATACCCTTGTGGAAGGAAGACTAGTATAAACATTTATATGGAGATCAGATTTTATTAACATTGTTTATGATTGGATCTTAAAGTCAGAAATAGATGGCCTTTTCTGGCTACGGTGAGGCTGGCTGTTCTATCCTGCCATGTCAGAATCATTCCAAATCAGTTTTGCAGAATCCCACTATCTCATCTGAATATATATTCGCTTTTAGGAAACAGACGTCCATGAACCTGATGCCCATGAACTGTAGCACTAGCAGCCTAATACTGCTCCTGTCAGAATCAATTCCAAGCTTCTCATTCATTACACAGACGCCAAAGGCAAATGTCCTCGCATCACCAAAATCCATGTTTTTGGAACAAGATACATTTTGACGGGAGGGAGGTGAAAATTGTGACCAGTCACAGAAAGCCATTAAACTTTCCAAGATGGAAGGCAAATAATTGGGGGTAGGGGAGGAAATTTGAAGGCTGGAGACCTTTTTGTTCACATATTGATTTCCATCGATGTCTTCATCTCAGAACAAATTAAGGTGGCCATTATCACAGTTTGGGTGGCCATTATCCCAGGGAATTGAATCTTCCCCCACTTGTTCTTTTCCAATGAAAACATTTTTTTAAGGAATGTGTTACTCTCAGCTGGGGTTGCTTCCAGTCATGGAGCTCCTCTAGCAGAAAAACAGCTTTAAAAGGTTCAGAGGGGAAGCCTAGGCCTCAGAAGATGACAGCCCCTCCCCACCACTCCTGGCTGTCCATATGACACTTCCAATCTACCAGACATAGAAATAGAAATTCAGCAGCAGATCGGATTTTGCAAATGAATCATTTGCCATCTCATCCAGTTTGGCCTTCTGATGTATTTATTTTCTTTAAAAATCCTATTTCATGATAAACCTCATAAAACAGCAGCAGACATGTGAAATTTGAACTAATGAGTTACCATCACATGTCTCCTCCCTGAAAACTGCTCACCTAGAAACATCTCCTGTGCAATTGAATGAGACAGTTTCCAGGGCAGAAATATGCCCTGAATTACCAACAAGAGATCTTTTGTTAAGATACAGCTAATGCAATACTAAAGAACAGATGAACAACATCAGACCTTTCTCCAGAGGGGCTGGGAGACAATGTTGGGATAAAGGTTCAAGCTCCCAAATATAACATAACATGTTTGCAATGCCTGGCAGTTCCAATTAAGGTAAGTGATGGCTCCCAACTTGCCAGGAGCCTCTCTTTGTGAGGATGCCAGTGCGGGAACAAGGGGAGTGCTGGAAGACCTTGAGGCATTGTACTGGCAGTGATGCTAGGCATCCTATTGGTGGGCCTGGACTGGGGGAAAAAACAGCCAATCAGGGCTTTAATAGCCCTTTTGGGATGGAGCTTCCTTAATGGACCAAAGGAAAGAAGACTAGTGCTCTGAGGGCTGTCTTTGCAGTGCTGGGTTGGCGTTGCCTCCCTCTTCAACCCCACGCTTTTCCTCTCCCAGGCGGCATTGGGTAAACCTGACACCGAGGAGGGAGTGTGGGGTTTCCGGCTAACAGCTGCCCCTGCCCTCTTCCTGCACTTTTCCCAAAGATGTTAGGGAGGGAAGGGAGTTGAGATCTGCCGCAGAGCGGTGCCCCCCACCCTTACTCACCACCCGCCCAAGCCTGGAGAGAGGAAGAAGGGGTGATTTATGAAGGTGCTGAGTGCCAGGATGCAAAGGCTACCACCAGTGTCACCAGCTCCTCCACCCTCCAGAAGAGAGAAAACAGGAGGAGAGGGAGGCAGAGGGGCTCTTTACTCTGCCACTGCTCGTTCAAGGGCTCTCACGGCAGCCTCTCTTTCTGCTGCCCTCTTTCTGGTGGAAGTTGATCAATTACCAGTCACCTTCCACCAGGCACCGCCCTTGGGTTGACCTCGGATTAGCTGTGGAGCGATGTTATATGGTGGAAGCACCATGTTGACGTCTTTCCCTTTGAAAAAGTCAGGGTACATCCCCAACTTTTTTTCAAATCAGAGCATCGCAGGGAAACCCCATGGTGGCTCCAGAGCTGTGTTTGTGTCATTTAACCGACACAGTGCAGATCCACAGCCACTGGTTTTCCCCATGTATAGACAGCTACTGGGTCCCAGAGTCAGCCCCACCCTCTTCCTTGTGGAAGGCGACCAATCGCTGGTTGCCTTACTCCAGGCTCTGCCCCTCGGTTGACCCCGGATTGGCCATGTTTTGGACAATGCCCAGAGAACCAGATTCAAATCTCCACTCAACAATGAAGCTCTCACTTAATTTGAATAAATTGATTAATGAGATTTCTCAGGATTCAGATACATGGGCATCTTAAAGCTGAGTTTGTGGGGCAAGGTAAATGCACTCAAGATGAATACTATACCTTGGATTGTTTGTGTTACATGCAGAATTCCTTTATCTATACCTGGTAAATATTTTCAGAAAATCAATGCTTTGTTTTTAAAATTGTTTGGGGTTCCTCTCTGCAATGATTATCTTTGAAAAGGATGGAACTTCCAATTAAAGAAAGTGGATTTGATTTTCTGGAATTTGCTTTATATTATTGGGCTTATCTGTTGACTTGTACATTAGTTTGGTCTTTGCTGTTTGCATTGGATCTTCCACCTTGATCAGTTTTGGAAACTTCTTATCTGGTTCCTCTCTCTAAATGGATGGCATTAAATTCTAGGCAAACAATAACAGATAGGGTATCTCCCACAGTTTCTACTGTTAGAGATGTGTGGCAAATAATGTTATTTCAATTACACTTGTTCCATTTTCTTGTGCTATATTGATTCTATGGTGCAATCCAGATCTAAAATTGGTAAAAAAAAAAGAAAAAGAAAAAGAAAAAAAAGACATGGATAGATAAGGAAAAGTTTACTTTGGATCAACTAGTTGGTGCTGATGATTAATTCTTGTCATTTTTTATTGTATGTGTCAAATATGACTTACCAGCTATGGCTGAATGGCAATACTTGCAATTGCAGCACTCACTTGTTAGTATCTAGGTTTAGTCGGATGCTTTTAGAGCATCAGAGTCGCCATCATTTTTAGAACACAACCTGCAATCCATGTCTATAAATACTCATTATTGGTGAATATATGTGTTATACAGGATTTTAAGGAGAAATGGAACTGGATTGTCCCATTTTGCCACTTTGGCATCTATACCTGTTGTGTCTGTGGATCTTAGGCTGCATTTGATTCAGCAAAACCTTTCGCTATGTGTCTAATTCGGCTAATTGCAGCTGGTACAATACAGCTAATGCTTCTTTTAAACGTATGTTTTAGCAATGTCCAGTAGTTACTTCTTTTGAGGAAGATGTTATTATACAGATACATTTTGTACTGGAATAGTCTTTAATATTCGCTGATTTATATGTTCCTTTAAATAATCTACCTGTTTCTTGGAAAATAACATATGGTCAACGTAAATGGATTCTCTGCCTTTCTGACATCCAAAAGACTCATGTTACAACATTGGAAGGATAAACTCTCGCCTCCTGCAATCCAATGGATTGAGGATCTTCCAACACTTCCACTATTTGTACTGGTGTGTACAGATGCCTCCTTAACTGTCCGCTTTTGTTGAAGCTTATGTATAATTGCTAGAAAGTTGTATTTTCATGTATATGTATTTCATGTATATTCATTGACAGACAGACAGTTTGTTTATTTTGCAAAGTGGGGGATGAAACTCACTGGATGACCTTGGTCCAATCACTGTCTCTCACAACCTCACAGGGTTATTGTGAGGACAAAAGAGTAGGGAGACCCATATATGCCACTTTGCTTCTTAGAGGAAAGGTGGGATATAAATGTAATAAATGAATTAGAGTTCTGTATAAATGTCTATGTGGGCAAAGAAATGGGGACAATTTTCCTGATTTTTTCCAGGGGGAGAAGAAATTTTGCATCACTTTTTTGGAGGTGGGACTCACTATTAATGGTGACAGTAGCCTCGCATTTTGGGATGGGGTGGGGCTGCTGCTGGCCACTATTTTGCATCTACCACTTTGCCCCAGGCCTGGTGTCATTCCAGTGGTGGTGGTGGTGGTGGTAATACCAGGCACCATAAAAATATAGTGGAGAGTATTTGGAGACATTTCTGCAAAGAGGCCTTTTTTCTATAGTGGGGTAGGCAGTGGGAGGAAGGGAGGGAAACTCAGAATTTTTCTCAGAAAAGTGCCTTCTGAGAAAATTTCGGCTCAGCTCTAAAATGAATAAAATGAGAATTTCCCATGTTGTATCAAGGTTGATACAGCTGTGCTCTTTGATGAGGGTTGCTTGCCTTACACTATACATTTTTTTCCTGTCCCCCCTTAAAAACAGGAAG